>OX941082.1:17140716-20025716 GCA_954870635.1 Arctium minus
TTGGAATTCTCCTACGACCTTTGTATGAGAAAACTAATGCTCATGGTGACAAGCGACTAAAATCATCGGATTATGAGTTGATAAAAAATGGGATTACTATGTTCGGTATAATTACCCACAAGACACCACTCCAATAGAGGAAATTGCAGCCACTGGTTGGGGAGATGACTTCAACATGGATGATCATTACTTAACTCATCCTGAACCCTCTGACACAGAAGACAACAATAAACCTATAATTATTCCCTCTTCTGATTATTCTGAAGGTCAACAGGAGTTTATTGATCAATATCTTCCCCAATGGCAAGATGCATCAGAGTCTATATGGAATAACCCATATCCAGCGAAGCGTGGTGAAAATCATATCGTCTTCCACATTTCAGAAGATCAAAGTAATCTCCCATATCCACAGTTCCGTCAGTTCAAAGGCCAGGTCAACAAAATCAAACAAGAAATAGTATTTCCAGCCGCAGAAGATGAGTCTGGGAGTAGCTATCAACCACCTTCAGAATTTGTTCAAGGACCACCAGTCTATCCACCAGCAAGACAAGCTCCCCATAACTATAACTACCAGTTTAGTTATTCTCAAAGGCAAAGTAAGGAGTTCAGAGGAGGATATGGGCAGCATTATAATTCTCAATGGAGTCTACCACCGGCTTGAACAAACTCAAGAGTCATGTTAATATTACCAACAGATCCAGGCATGTGGTCTGATACCATATCCAGATGGGAGTCAATTACAATCAATAGACTCAATAATCAAGTATGGCCTGATAACAAAGCAAAGCTAAGCTTTGTCGAAAATCTCTTGGGAGAAACTGAGAAGCTCATGTGGCAACAGTGGCGTACAGCGTACCCTGATGCCTACGCAACTTTGGAAACAATTGCTGAAGATCCTCAGAATATAACCTCTCAGGTTAGACAGATTATTCTGATGGAGGATCCTTACAAAGGATCAACTGATGAACAGGATCGTGCCTATAGAGACCTTGATCGAATTACATGTGAAGAAACAAAGCATTTATGGTCTTTCCTTGAAGACTTCAAGAGACTTGCAGTAAAGTCAGGAAGACTTTACTTCCCATCAACAACGGAGAAGTTCTTTGCCAAGCTTCCACCACCACTCTCTAAAAAGATTGAGGAATCCTTTAAAGATAAGTACCCTGGATTAACATCCGCAGTACTCCCAGCCATAAAGTTTACTCATACCTTCATCTCAGACATGTGCAAAGAAGCTGCTCTCGCAAAGGAACTTCGAGATTTATCCCTTTGTTCTGCGATACCAATCCCTGGGTATTATAAGAACAACAAGCGGAAGTATGGAATGCGCAAGTCTCGCACGTATAAAGGAAAGCCGCATGCCTCACATATTAAACCCTTCAAGACAAAATATAAGGATGATAGAGGCAGGGTCAAGAAGTGCAAATGCTTTATCTGTGGAAAGGAAGGACATTTTGCACGAGACTGCAGAAGCAAACAAGGTAACATTGCTAGGTCAGCAGTGTATCAGGAGTTGGAGTTAGATGATAATTGGGATATAGTTTCAGCTGATTTTGATGATAGTAGCGTATATAGTATCTCAGAGGGAGAAGTAGATATTCATCAAAGTCTAAGCGCAATGGTTCAAGATAATCCGATCGAAGAAAGTGTTTTTCCAGCTATTGGAGATTATAGTTTCGATTATGAAGGCTCATGTTCTGAAGAAGAAAAGGACGAGATACCTAACCATCAGGCATTCATGTTCCATCCAGGACCTCCTACAAAGGTCGCAGATATGGTCCAATCAGTTGGCTCATGGAAACCACAGAAAGAATTACCACCAGTTAGTAAAGCGTAAAGCGTGTGATCATGACTGGAAGGAGAACGAAATCACAAATTACATTTTGTGTTACTACTGTGGAATTCTTACAACTGATATATCTCGACTTCATTGCGCAAAGTGTCAGCTCACAACATGTGCGTTATGTGCATATAACTATTTAGGGCGCAATATAAATGTAAGGAAGATTCAGCAACCGAAATTGGATGAAACTCAAGCTAGTAGCGACGTTGGATTCAAGCTTTTGAAAGAATTACTCCATGAGAAGACACTCCAAGTTCAACAAATGATTAGGGATCAAGCAGTCGAGCAAACGGAGAAAAAACTCAGAGAAGAACTCAAGAAAGAACGTTGGCTACAGGAAAAGAAAGAACTTATGAAAGACTTATCTGATGCACTTGGTATCATTAGTCAATTGAAGATTGAACAACAACAGCAGGTGAAGGAAGTTGAAAGCCTCAAGCAACATAAGTTTGAATTAAAGTAAGAAGCACGAAGTCTTTTGCTACACAAGGATCAGTTATTGGTAGAAATAACCAATTTAAAGCTGCAATTCCAGAAGCAACAAAAGGTTAGCTTTTCTTCAGAAGAATTTCCTCCTTTGGGAAATCTTCATACTGCGAAACCATGCATTGAAGCAGAAGTTCATTCAATCAGTAAAGCATCCGACTCAGAGAACCCAAAAATTCGAAAAGTCACCAATTTGCTGTATAATGTAAACGTCGAATTTGATATTTCGGAGGGTGTCACATTCAAGACAACAACAATTATCGATACTGGTGCCTCTTCTTGTTGCATCAATAAGAAAGTAGTTCATGAAGCAGCACTCGAACCATTAACTACTAGAGTGTTTTTCAACGGTCTCAATTCAAGGCAACAGGCAACGCACAAGATCAAACCGGGTTCATTCTTTATAGAGGGTAACAAGTTTACGATCCCTCTTATCTATGCTTTTGATATGGAGGTCAGTAATGGCATAGAAATACTCATAGGAGCAAACTTCATAAGGTCTATGAAGGGAGGAATCAGGATTGAAGGTAATGAGATTACGATCTACAAGAAGGTTACTAAGATCAAGACTTCTGATCAAGCGGAGATTGCACAAGTAGCTGAGCTAGAACTTGATGAAGAATCTTTCCATGAAATAAATGAGTCTATTTATTTCCATCAGAAAGATAATGAAGCATTTAAAAGGAAGTTCAAGCCCTTAATTGATAACCTTAAGTCTCAAGGTTATATTGGAGAAGATCCACTTAAGCATTGGAAGAAGAACGGAGAACTTTGTAAGCTTGATATTATCAATCCAGATATTACAATTGAAGATCGTCCTCTCAAACATGTCACTCCTGCAATGGAAGATTCTTTCAAAAAGCATGTGGACGCACTCCTTAAGATTGGTGCAATAAGACCAAGTAAAAGCAGACATCGAACCATGGCCATGATTGTCAATTCAGGCACAACAATCGATCCAAAGACAGGAACTGAGATCAAAGGAAAAGAGCGAATGGTGTTCAACTACCGAACGTTGAATGATAACACTTACAAGGATCAATATTCTCTCCCTGGCATCAACACTATTCTCAAACGCATAGGGAATGCGAAAATCTTCTCAAAATTTGATCTCAAGTCAGGATTTCATCAGGTTACAATGAATGAAGAATCTATACCATGGACAACATTCTTAGTCCCCGGAGGACTCTATGAATGGCTTGTCATGCCATTTGGACTCAAGAATGCACCAGCAGTCTTTCAGCGCAAGATGGACAAATATTTTAAAGGTATTGAGGCCTTTATCGCAATATACATTGATGATATTCTGGTTTTCTCAAAGGATGAAGCTGATCATGCTAGACACCTAGCCAAGACACTACAAATTTGTGAGGATAATGGTCTAATCTTATCTCCAACAAAGATGAAGATTGCAGTTCCACAGATCGATTTCCTCGGAGTTATCATTGGTTAAGGAACAATGAAGCTTCAACCACATATCATCAAGAAGATTGTCAACTTTAATGAACAAGAGATGAAGACGAAGAAAGGGTTAAGATATTTCCTTGGGATTCTTAACTATGCCGGAAGCCATATCCCTAAGCTTGGAATTCTCCTACGACCTTTGTATGAGAAAACTAATGCTCATGGTGACAAGCGACTAAAATCATCGGATTATGAGTTGATAAAGCAAATTAAGAAGAAGGTACAAGAGCTGCCATATTTGGAGGTACCACCTGAAGACTCATACATCATCTTGGAAACTGATGGATGCATGGAAGGATGGGGAGGAGGAGTCAAATGGAAGAAGAAAAAGGAAGACCCAAGAAGTTCAGAGAAAGTATGTGCATACGCAAGTGGCAAGTTCAACACAATCCAATCCACCATTGATGCCGAAATCAACGCTTGCATAAACACCCTCGAGAAGTTAAAAATTTATTACCTTGACAAGAAGGAAATTACTCTTAGGACTGACTGTCAAGCTATTATTAGTTTTCATAATAAGACTAATAGTAATAAGTCTTCCAGGGTTCGGTGGATGAGATTTGAAGATGCCGTCACAGGCACAGGAGTCAAGATTCAAAGGCTTCGACTCTTGTTTTTCTATGGATCTAATGTCTCGCTGAAGTTTTTCAAGCTGTTCTTCCAACTTTATTAGTTTTTGGCTTTGTTTTGTTGCCAAATATAATAAAGTATTGTTCTGCTTGATGAGTGCTCCAATCTAGGTATTGATCCCTGCTTTGTACTCCGATGGTCGTGCAAAACCAACCGCTGGTCCTTCTAACTCTGCTGTCGATTCAATCGCCTCTTGATACTCTGGTGTTACCTTAAGGTTAACTATACTCATCCAACAATGAGCTTCTTAACCTCTTGTAACAAGTGCTCAACGTCTTGGATATTTCGGTTAAGATCCTCAATAAGCCTAAGTGCTTTTTCAACTAACTTGGGTTGTTCGGCAATTTCTTGAACAAGGTTCAAGACTTCTCGCTTGGTTAAAGGTTTTACTTGCTGGACTTCAGATGATATTTGGTGAAGGTTTTTTCTGGTTTCACTCTGGGTTTTTCTGATCAAATCTTCACAAGCTTCAAGCTTCTCTTGACAAGTTTGGATTTTTAACTCAAGATTATTTTGTTTTCCTAAAATATTTTTGAAATTTTTTAAGGAAAATCTTGCAAAAAGATTTAAACGGCTGTAAACACAAGCTATATTATTTGTTAAATCGGAGATTTCAGGGTTTGTAACTTCTGAATTGAGAACTATGTATTCAAGGTCTGCGGTTGGGGAATTATCATACCAATTCTGTATTTCTTGCTCAAAACGTTCAGACATAGTTTTTCATCAAATTCCTAAGAAAGATGATACTTATTTCAAGATTCACCCAATGGTTAACCTTAAAACAGCTTTCCTCTCCTTAGTACTTGCTTAAATAAAGGTAATTGCACGGTCTTTTACCCAAAAATAAGCGATTTTTCTTAAGAAAATGTTACTTTTGCTTATTGTCTGAATATGATAAGAAGAAAAGAATTATAAAAGAATTATTCCCCTACCTTTTACCTTGAACACATATAAGTCTTCTAGCCTGCCATTAAAACAATAGCTAAAGAATGCTTTGATTCAATAGCTCTGATACCAAGAATAAAAATTACCAGGACTGCAAAAAATTTTATTTAGGACACTAAAGTTCAAAGACTAAAACTTTTAAAGTACCTGAAAACTGAGAAAGGCGGAAGCTTCAAAGATTATTTCTATTAAACAAGGATTTTGAGAAGAGGTGAGATGTCTTCTCTTTTCAAGCATAGCTATTTATAGTACAAAGGGGGAGAATCATTGAGAGGATTAGCCAGTCTCAATTATTTCCCACTAGTTCGACAAAGACAAACAGTCAGACCATTATTGAAAGCATTAAATCACGTGAAGCAACGAGGATCGTTACTTTTACAAAAGTAAACAGGGAAGCATAATAATTCGGGCTATGATACAAAGGGAGTGGGACCCATAGTGGGACCTTAATATCTGGCTCTTATTTTCCACAGATTTTCTTCATGCTGGTCCTTTGAGATCATGAAACGTGTTTTTCCCTTTTTGATAGAGGATGAGTCACCATAACACGTAGCATAGTCCCATGAATAGAAGAAATTCTCTTTGGCTGTTTCTTCTTGTTCTAGAAACCAGGCTGATTCATCAGGCTTGGGCTCAGACGTTGTTGCGGCCCAATCGTTGGCAAAGGGCCTCAAGCTCAATGAGGAGTTTTCGGGATTCTTTGTGTTGCATCCTAACATCTTCCTTTTGGTCTTGCCAATGGTTGTCTCTTGTGGACAGTCCAAGACAAATTTGGGCTTTGCATTGGAGTATTGACTGGAGCTTGCGCATTGACTTGACTGCTTCACATGCTGCGGCGATTTCAATGTCTTGGGCGACGGACTTCCATGAGTGAGAGGTGGACATCTCGATTGGTGATTGATTGGCTCTGAGTTGGTAATGGCGGTATAATGCTGCTGGGTCGTCTTCTTGTGAGAAGAGAGTTCTTGTAAAGATTCTTGGTAAAGGTTGGAAATCTTCATGATTTCCTCGAAGATAATCTGCGTGTTCTTGTGACAGGCAATGGGGGATTCGTAAGTGGCTTCTACCGAACTGAAAGCGGCTTGAGTCACCTTCCTCATTTCTTCTGTGCATTTCTCTGCAAAACAAAGATTAACTAACCTTGAGAGTGAATCGGCTAGTAAATTATATTTGCCATCAATATGCTCAAAATTGATCTTGACTCCTGTGCCTGTGACGGCATCTTCAAATGGTGGTAATTCTTTCTGTGGTTTCCATGAGCCAACTGATTGGACCATATCTGCGACCTTTGTAGGAGGTCCTGGATGGAACATGAGTTGTAGATTTGTTTGCGTTTCTCCTACGCAGAGGATTCGTCTTTCTGAATAGTGCTCATAGACTCAGTGTCTGACAGTACTTCGATTACTTGAATAAAGTACTTCAGCTGGAACGAGGTTTGATCGTCGTTCTCTAGATATCTCCAGTTGCTGTTCCGGATCTATAGTTGTCTCTAGGGTTTGGTTGTAACGGTTTATTCCAAACATGCGTCTGGTTCGTTGAACTGCCTGATATCGGCTTCGTTGGAACTGCCGATAATCACGAACTTGAATTGTATATGCCTTCAATTTAAAGAAAGCAAGAAGACAAATTGAGCTGCTTTATAAATACTGACCTCTTGCCTTAAAATATACTATTTGCTTGCATTATGTGCTTACTTACAATCTCCATGCTATTAAGTTGCTCTAAAAGTGTATGCTAATTGTTTCAAGTTACCATCCAATTAAAACATTCAGAAAAGGATGTATTTGTATCCTTAATATTGAGTAGGTGTAGACAAAACAAAATCATATTTCCATACGGCAGATTTTATTTGCTTAACCATGAATGATGTAGTTTAGTTCTCTTCCAGCTGTTTGAATTTCCCTAAGGGCGCGTTTGGTTTGCGGGATTGGAATGGATTTGGAGGGATTTGGATTTCAAATCCATTCCAATCCTACGTTTGGTTTGCAGGAAAGGATTTCGTTGACTGGATTTCAAATCCGTTGACCATTTTAAAATCCCTCATATGATGGATTTGGAAATCCTTGGCATTGGGCCTGGATTTGAAATCCAAATCCGATGGATTCTAAAACGTGATCCAAACTTCAAATTGTATTGATCCAAATCAGACGTTTACCAATAAAAATAAATTATTATAAAACAAACATATAATAAAAAAAAAAAACTCAATCCAAATCCAAATCCTACAAACCAAACAAGACTTGTAAATGAATGAATTTGAAATCCATTCCAAATCCTACAAACCAAACACATGAAGGGATTTCAAATCCCCCCAAATCCCTTCAAATCCAAATCTCTCCTTGAAATCCAATCCATTCCATTCCAATCCCGCAAACCAAACGCGCCAAGATCCCATTTGGTTTGTAGGATTGGATTGGATTTGGAGGGATTTTGAATTGAATTCCATTCCAATCTCATGTTTGGTTTGTAGGATTTCCGGATTAGAATTCCTACAAACATAGGATTTTGAAATCCAAGGGGATGGTCGGGATTTCATGGGATTTGTACGTAATAATATTTTAAAATATGTTAAAAACATTTGTTTTGTAATAATCAATTAATAAAAAATGGTAATTTGATTATTCTTATAATTATCTATAATTTGTTTTTATAAATTATTTATAAACAATGGAATTCAATTCCATTTCAAATCTTACAAACCACAAATTCAAATCCCTACAATTCCAAATCCCTCAGAACCATTCCATCAAATCAAACTCCTCCTAAGGATCTTGGTGAGTATGTAAGTATATGTAACAAATGTATCTTCCCTTGATTTCGGTTTTCTTGCTACCATCCCTTGCTGGCTGTTAACGAAGATGAGAATATGTACATACACTTGCGTGCATGTATATACCCATCTTAGCTGCAATATTAACCTTTCATTTTACAGGTTAACAATGAAATTCTCAGAGAAAATCTAGAAAGAATTATCGGTGTAGATGATTCAGCTTTTTCCGGGATTGATCTGGCAACACTTATTAGGAAAAAATATGGACGATCCTATGACGTTCAACTTATAAAGAAGGTATAAGATCATGTGTTTTACTGCTAAATGTTATGATAAGTTGAAAAAAGGTCTTCCCCTCTGCACAAGAGTAGCTTTAGCTAGTAAAGTTGAAGCTATGCATTTGGAAAGCTTTGTTTTAATCATTCTTATTTTGATGGAGTTCTAGGATTTGAAATTTATCATGTTAGAAGCTATGCATTTGGAAACCTTTGAAATTTGCAAGCGCTTTTGGTGACGGGAAGGGGGAATGGATGCTTTATTTTTATATCATTTGTACGTCAGTGTTTTGTTGGCTGCTTCAGTTGAAATGTCTGCTAAACTTCTTCTACTGGATCTTAGAATACGGGATTCGTTTTGTTTGCTGTACGTCCAACAAACTAGAATAGGATTACACGATTAACGATTTGATCTGTTAATTTGGTAAAAAGTATTTCTTCAGAGTTCAGATCAAAGTACTGAAAATATGAAATGGAACAGACAAAGAAAACGGGTATCTTTTATATGAGAGAGCATAGACGCTACTTGTAGTCTTTCGTGCATCTATCTATTAAACATGCCTATGCTGATGCACCAAATTCTGTGGAAGGAAAGTTAGAAAAAATGAAATTCCGGATGTAAGCTATTGTGTGTTCTATTTTCCTTCTTCATGTAATGCTTCCTTCTCTTTTTGATCTTCTTTTTTAGAATCATTCCTAATGACACTATTCACATTACTTCTCTTCCTTTTCCCTCTATTACTGTTATATGATTACATGCACTTATGGATTCGTAGACTATTTGTTGACACTTCACATATGAATTTTGATTTTATATGGTGCAGGAATTCATGGGTAAAAATCTCCTTGCATTGAATGTCATGTGGAAGTACATGGAGCAGGTAAGCTACTGCTTATCATCAAAAAATAATGGTCACACACTGAGCTAGAATATGCTATGCATTATGATACAACTAATAGTGTTTTAGAAGATGTAAATCTGAAGACTTATGGAGTACGATGAGAGCTTCACGTCATTGGTTCCATTCAGTAGAAATAATGTTCTGCAATTATAGACCCTTAAATGTGACTTTTGAACGAAGATAATGTTCCACAATTATAGATCCTTAAATGTGATTCTTGAATCAATTTAGATTACAAAAATGTTGGATAATGCTTCCACTGTTTGTTGTCGGCTGCCTGATGATATCCTGCTTATCGATTTGTCTGATAGAGATCTTTTCCTCTGACCGAAGAAGAGTACTTGTTAAGGCTTGATGATGTGGCAAATACGTTGAAATGCTGGGGAGCTGTCTCTCATATTCGGAACAGCCTGGAAAAATTGAAAGAGCGACCACGGATTGGAAAGGTACGCTCATTTTTCTCTCCCCTATACGAAGAGTTTTGGTATGCTTAGCTCATACGCGCTTATATAACCTTGAGCCTTAGCTCAATTTCCGTTTTGGTTGTCCAAAAAAATACAACTTCTTTTATATGATTCCAAATCTCCGGTGCATATTTACTTATTGGTCATTAGCAATCGTTATAAGATATCCGTGACATTGATTTTGGTATCCAAGTGTTGTCAGTTCTGTTTTGTAAAAGGCATATAAAATATTTGATTATTAGTCAAAGAGTCTCGATAAATTACGTGATCACTCAAACATTGCATCTTTTGGACAAAACAAATATAATCAAATCTGACCCTTCAAATATAATTACAATAAAATCCTACCGATAGAAAAATTACAACCAATTAGAAGTATAACTTACACTAAGGGGCTGTTGGGTAAGCGCTACCTGAGTAAGTGCGGTCTGGGTAAATGTGCTACCTGAGTAAGTGCGGTCTGGGTAAATGCTGACCCAAAACGAGTGTTTGGGTAAGCGCTGACTGAGTCAGAAAGCAACCCCTTCCTCACCGGGTCAACATATTTGTGTGTCAGAGTGTGTTGGTAAACGTCCCTTCTCACCTGGTAAGCACTTCTTACCCAGTAAGAGGCGGTCAGCAGGGAGTAAACAACTCATAGGCTCATATAGGTTTGCTTGAGCACGAGCCATAGCAGGCTCGAGCTTGGATCACCCTCCATCATGATATGGGCAGCTTTTCACGAGCTTTAGTTAGCATGCTTGGCTCATTTACGAGCTTAAACCTATAGATGTAACAACTAACAAGGTATGATTAGATCTAAAATCATTTCTCATTAGCAACACGACACGAATGGAGTTGTATACAACATCACACAACTTAAAAAATAAAGCAATGTCATCTCTGTTCATTAAACTTCCGTGTTGCTACAGGCAGTGAGCATCTTTATAGACATGGATGAGTCTGGAGGGCGCACAAATGAATGGATATACAAGTAGATAAGATTGTAAAATAGGCATGCCGTGATGCTTGCCATACGTGCATCCCGAAAGCCAGCTGCACGATAAAAGGTAATGAAGGGATGCTGTTTGTATATTTTTCTCTGAATCTTTCCAGATCTCAAATTGAAAGTATAGAAGCAATGGCAATGCTGCCTTGTAATGTGATTCTGTCATATTCTTTGTAAGTAATATAATGGTGTCTCCTTCTGTCTGTCTGTCTTTTTTCTTATTAATACCTGTTTGGAATAAGATCAGAATATGGACAATTAAATTAAGTAAAAGAAATGGTTGAACGAATAGATGGAGGTTCAAACAAGAACATGGTCAAAATAACAGAACATGAGAACATTTATATCACGTTATTTTAGGCCAAAAATCACATTTAATTTAGATTCAATTAGTGCTCTTAGGTGGCCGGGCCATGGCGTGTGCATCCCTGCGCTTTTGACTGGATCTGATGTTAGAGAAACAGGGGCTAAAAAGGATCGATCAGATGACCGGATTTCTTGAGAATCGTGTAGGTCACTTTCCGAATTGGTATTTCGACCCTATGCCTGGGTTGCACGAAATCCAATATGGAATAAGACTCAAGAACACAATCGTTTTCATGCACAAAAACGAGAGCAAATTTGCTGGAGAGTATGAAAGAATTGTTCAAAAGCGTCAGTCTAAACATAAGTATATATTGTATATATACTAGTCCCATTCGCAAAATAGGAAAATAACTGAAATGGTAATGATGGCAAATTATTAGCTATTACGGTCGGTTACAACCAATTTAGCTAAAATCATGGACCGGAAATAGCTGAGCATTAAATGACCAGTAACTGCAGGTTCAGAGATAGCCAAATCCAGAGATAGACACCAGAGCCTATGGTCCAAAGACGCCCACCAGAGGCTCTACAGGAGGCCACCAGAGGCTCCGTAGAAGGCCACCAGAGGCTCTGCCGAAAGCCACCAGAGGCTCTGTCGTGAGCCACCATAGCCTCTAAAGAAAGCCACCAGAGCCTCTGATCAAGTTTTTCCACTGCGTTTTAAGTCCAAAATTCTGAAGAGCTTTTGGGGCGTTGCCCCAAACCCCGCGGGGGCGCCGCCCCTCGACCACCGCCAGGGGCTCTGCCCCTTGGACCCCGCAAAGGGGCGCTGCCCCCTTGACCCCCCGCCATTTCGTCGTGTCCGAGATCAAACTCGTCTTATAACAAGCATGCACTCCGCACCACCTAACTTGTATTAGATCACAGTTTGAAACCCATTAGCACTCATGTTAAATCCAATTACACATAAATGGATATAGGCGATCTAGCATTATTTTATTTTGACCATATGTTAGGATCGGGATTATGGAAATAGGGTATATGGTAATATGGAATCTGGATTGCTTGAGAATCATTAAGTTCACTTTCCGAATTGATATTTCGAACCTATGCCTGGGTATCACGAAATTCAATCTGGGATAATCCTCAAGGACACTTTCGATTTTAGGCACAAAAATGAAAGCCAAATTACAGGAGAGTATTTGAATGTTCAGGAAATCCGTGAGACCAAAATGGTGTACATATCGTACATATATGCTAGTTCCATTCGAAAAAAATGGATGAGAACAACTGAAATGGCGGTTTTGGCAAGTTACCGGCAATTACAGACGGTTATAACCGTAAATGGACATACAAGTCTAGAGATAGGACTTAGACATTTCAGAAGTACGTCCAGAAATGGGTCCGTCCAGAGATAGGACCAAGACCACCCAGAGATTGGGCCATGACCAACCAGAGATAGGTTTTATCTCTAGTCTTAATTTTCCACAACTTAAGTCGCAAAACATACCAATTGATGGAACCCAAAACTGATCATAACTGAAGTATCTCTTCATTTTGATCACGTTTTCCACAGCATTGCAAGTCCAAAATTCTGTAGCGGGACCACCACAAGGGGTGTTGCTGCCCGTTGACCCCCGCCATTTCCGTGTGTTCGGGATCAAACTCGCCTTATATACAAGTGTGCACTTCGCATTGCCTAATTTGTATTAGATCACAATTTGAAAACCCATTGGCACTCATGTCATTTTCAGTCACACTTAAATGGTCGATGACACTAAAATCACCAACACCATACTAAGTAAAATGAGCAATCCCTCAATGGTGTTCAACTTGTTTTTCGAGTTTTACGCAATAATTGACACCATTTGCAATTGTGCCTTTCAACATTCCGTTTTTCCTTCCTTGGTCACCTCTTGTGACTCCTTTCGAGCATTTCTTTGGTTCGGTTTGGTTTGATAAGTTTTACGGTTTAGTTTAATTTAAAACCCCCGTTATGAATAAGAAACACAAATAAAAACATATTTAAATACATAAATATTTGGATAGGAGTATGTAAAACTTGGCTCAATCAAAACAAGTGAAGAAACGAACCGAGACGGGATCAAATCAAACTAAAACGAGTTGTATTCGGTGTCTAATTATTATTTATATAATTAGTGAAAACCCGGTGTTAGGTTCGGTTCGGTTTGAAACCGAAACTAAATCGTTTTTTGTTTTCAAAAATCGAAATTTACGGTCTACCGAACTTGTTTAAAAGCATCTTCAACAAATTCTCCAAAATTTTCTCTAAAGAAAATCAAAATTCAAAATTTTAAGAAATTTTTTACATTTAACTCCAACCGCTTCCGCATTTTAAATATTATAACATTGATTATATTATTAAAATAGGACGATAATCAAATGAGAACCAAAAATAGGTTGAGAACCGTAAAAACCGATCTAAGCCATAATTTGGTTTTGATCCTATGGTTTTAATTAAAAGTTATTTCACTTCCAACTTATTTCAAACTTGCATTGCCTTTAATGACCATGGATTAAAATTAATCAATGGTTTAGATTGGTTCTCACGGTTCTTAATCTTTTTTTGGTTCTCACATGATTTAACCCCTATTAAAATATTACATATATTTATTATTTAATAAAAATTTATTTCTCCCTTTTAAACTTTAATATCAAAGTTTATGTTTGGTAAAATATAATAAAAACCTTCTCCTTTCTCATAGTTCTCATGGTAATTATTTTTTAAAAGTTTTCAAAATTTAGAGAATTTTACATTATCTCTAATACTCTCTCCGATTTAAAAAAAAAAGGTTTTATGATCTATTTGGTTTGTGGAATTTGGTGAAGAATTTCATTCCAATCTCGCATTTGGTTTAAAAGAAAGTATGAAATTGAAATTATGGAATTTCAATAAAATCCTACAAACATTGAATTTCGAAATCCCATGACAATAGCTGGTATTTACAGTATTTCATATGATTTGTTTGTAACAATATTTCAATAAAGTGAGGTTCAGGGGAAATCCCCCCCAAAAAATGAAAATTTGAGGAACATCTTAATATTTTTATCTATACGGTATACACATGTGCATACAAGTAATTAAAGATGTTTCCTGATTTCTATGTACATGTGCATAACTGGAAAAATTACTTATAAATTATTTGTAGGCACATATGCATACCGTAAGATAAATGGTTACTAGATGTTCCCTAGTTTTTCGGTTTTTACAATTTTCCTCTAAAGCTGACCTTATCTTATGTAACACCCTAAAAATTAGCGGAATAAAATTTCGAAATTTCTGCAATATGACGGCTATAAATAGATAAAAACCTGGGTATAAAACCTGCTAAAATCAATCCCAAAGTATCATCCCGATAGGACGAGGAAACAATACTATAATCATTACAATGAATCAAATGAAGAATAGACTAACAACCTAATAATCTAACTTAAGTAAGAAAGATTAATATTGGGTGTTGTTATTCTTCCAAAAGGTATGATCCCTATATCAAAATGTCGGTCTATACATCTCCCAAAAAGACCGCTCTTGGCCCCAAAGCTATCCGCTCAGTCCCGACGAACCCCACCGGAGACCTAACCTGTTATACATGTCATTTTAAGAAAAAGTGTTAGGCTAAAGCCTAGTGAGATCAAACATTTGCAATTTAAGAAATTGAATATAAAAATAAGTAAAAAGGTTTCTTTTTATACAACAACAATAATGGTAGGGATAACAATAATGCTCTTTGAAATATAACCAATACCTCTTGGGTTAACGGGGGAGACCCGCCTACTAACCCGAATGACGGAACACAAAAGTAAGTCATTCGATGGGTCAGTAAAGCCAATAAACACATAAAGTACACACAAGGGATGTCAGGCTCAGTGGCTTTAAACGTATACCCACGGAAACTCGAGTTCAACCCCGTCGGGTTCCTATGTCGAGCTCCTCATCCAATATCGTAATACTTGAGCACGAAAGACTTATACCTCACCCGGTACCTAACGTGCAGCACGAAGGACTTATACCTCACCCGGTACCTAACGTGCCTCGACGTGGAAAACTAGTCGTCCCAACGCCGGAACAATAATAAACCAAATACGGGGTCATGACTCCCAATGCATCAATTAAGCCAAATAATGCACATAAGGCCCAACAAATAATCCCAACAATGGTTAATATGCAATAATTGATATGGAGGGTGTTTTCCACCAAAACCACTCCCATTGTTTATCAAAAGACCGCTAGTAAAAATATAGACAATTCCTCTTTATTTCAAATCCCCAAAATATGAACTGAGTTTAATATGCAAACTTATCAGCAGTTAACCACAATACCAATATTTCCAAGATCATAAGTTTTGCATAGTAATGCCATTCACTTAAAAGTATAACCCAAGTAGAAACTAGTTAAAGAACATTAATAAAGTTCATAAATCATCATTTCCCCAAAAATCATCCAAAAACACTAATATCCCCAAAAGTTAGGTTTAACACAATGTTCTACAAAACCAAGTATATGAAAGGGGAGATATTAGGTATTCAAAATCCACCTTTTGACATGTATAAAGTTTGATAAAATGTGTAAGAACTCACCTTAGTAGTTTCCTTAGGAAGGAAACCAAACCCTAGAAATGGGAGAGATGAAAACCCACTTAAGAGCTCACCACCAACACTTCCTAAATGTGATATGGACCACCATTAATGATTATGAATCACCATAAATGAGGAGAGAAGTCTAGATGGAATATACTTACCGAAATCAGTAGAGAGAATCGCTCCCAAACCCTAGAAATGAGATAAAAATGACTGAAAATCGCGACTTGGCTTTTTATACCCAAAACCCCGTCGGCGATAGTGCCCCGGCGATAGTGACATCTGTCACTATCGCGGGCAAGGTCACGAGTGCCTTACCACCTTCGGTACAGATTGGGCGATAGTGCCCCGGCGATTGTGACCATGTCACTCTCGCGGGCACAATCGCGAGGAACGTACCGAGGCCCTAAGGCCTTCGGCGATAGTGCCCTCCGCGATTGTGACACCCTGTCACTCTCGCGGGCACAATCGCGAATAGCCCCAAATTTCCCAAATTTGATGATTTTTAACCCACGATGCTTAAATCCGACTTTCTCGATATTAAGTAAATAAAATCCCAACATATATAAGTTCCAAAGCGAGAAGAATAATACATGGGTTCTCAGAATTCGGGGTGTTACAATCCTCCCCAACTTGGAAATGATTTCGTCCCCGAAATCCTACTAACTAAACAAGTGAGGGTATCTACGCCTCATGTCTTCTTCCACTTCCCAAGTCACATTGGTGCCGCGGTGGTGCTTCCATTGAACCTTTACCATCGCCACCTCTTTATGTCGGAGCTTCTTAATTACCCTTTCCAAAATTGCCTCGGGCTCTTCGATACAACGATTATCATCCACTCGAATCTCGGACAAAGGTATGACGCTTTCTTCTTCCACTAAGCACTTCCGTAAATAGCACACGTGGAATGTGGGATGAATCCCGTCCATCTCCGGCGGTAAGTCCAACTTGTAAGCTTGGAGTCCGATACGCTCCAGAATAGTAAACGGCCCAAGGAAACGGGGACTTAGCTTCCCACGCTTCCCGAACCGAATCAATCCCTTCCAAGGGGACACCTTTAGCATCACACGATCTCCCACTTGAAACTCTACCGGTCTCCTCTTTTTGTCGGCGTAACTTTTCTGACGATCTTGCGCCACTTTCAACCGTTCCCGAATAGATTTAACTTTGTCGGCCGTCTCTTGCACAATTTCCGGCCCGACAAACTGCTTCTCTCCCGCCTCTAGCCAACACACGGGGGTCCTACACTTTCGCCCGTACAAAGCTTCAAATGGCGCCATCCCGATACTAGAGTGATAACTATTGTTGTACGCAAATTCCACCAAAGGTAGATGGGCATCCCAACTACCGCCAAAATCGATCACGCATGATCTAAGCATGTCTTCAAGCGTTTGAATCGTCCTTTCACTTTGCCCGTCCGTCTGTGGGTGATATGTCATGCTCAAATTCACCCGCGTGCCCAACTCTTGATGTAAAGCTCCCCAAAATCTCGACGTGAACCGACTATCACGATCGGAAACTATCGACAAGGGTATCCCGTGTCTAGAGATGATCTCATCTATGTACAGCTTTGCCAACTTATCCATTGGCAAAGTTTCCCGCATCGCTAGAAAGTGAGCACTCTTCGTCAATCGATCGACAATGACCCATATGGTGTCGTTCCCTCGCAAAGTCTTCGGTAACTTGGTCACGAAATCCATGGTGATCTTATCCCATTTCCACTCGGGTATTTCAAGCGATTGAAGGCTCCCATAGGGTCGTTGATGCTCGGCCTTCACTTGTGAACAAGTCACGCATTGCTCCACATAATGAGCTACATCCAACTTCATAATTGGCCACCAATAATGTAGCTTCAAATCCCGGTACATCTTGGTGCCTCCCGGGTGGATAGAATACTTGGATTTATGCGCATCCTCCAAGAGTAGCTCTCGGCAACCACCAAACTTCGGTACCCAAACTCGACCATTGAAGCATTTTATCCCTCGACTATCTTCGGTCAACAATAACCGTTGCTTTGTCATCACTTCCTCCTTGAGGTTTTCTTCCTTTAATGCTTCGGTTTGCGCTTCTTTAATCTTTTCCATGAGACTTGACACCAACTCGATTCTTGTAAGCTTGGCTTGAAGTCTCCCGCTATACTCTTTTCGACTCAAAGCGTCGGCCACCACGTTTGCTTTACCCGGATGGTAGAGTAATTTGCAGTCGTAATCCTTAAGTAACTCCAACCACCTTCGTTGCCTCATGTTGAGCTCCTTCTGATCAAAAACATACTTCAGGCTCTTGTGATCCGTGTATAAGGTACACTTTGTGCCGTAAAGGTAATGTCGCCATAACTTTAACGCGAACACTACCGCCGCCAACTCCAAATCATGAGTGGGGTAGTTCTTCTCATGCACTTTCAGTTGCCTAGATGCGTATGCGGTCACTTTTCCTCTTTGCATTAGCACACATCCAAGTCCCATTTTGGACGCATCGCTGAAGACCACAAAATCTTCCGATCCCTCCGGCAAGGACAATATCGGAGCTTCGCATAACTTCCTTTGCAAAGTCCTAAATGCCTTCTCTTGCTCCTCGGTCCATACAAACTTTACATTCTTCTTGGTCAACATCGTCAAGGAAGAAGCAATCTTGGAAAAGTCTTGTATGAACCTTCGGTAATACCCCGCCAAGCCTAGAAAACTTCGAATCTGGGATGGGATTTTGGGAGGTTCCCAATTCATCATAGTTTCAATCTTGGCCGGATCCACCTTCACTCCATCCTTTGAAACTACATGCCCCAAGAACTGCACTTCCTTCAACCAAAACTCGCACTTGGAAAACTTTGCATAAAGCTTCTCCTTCCTTAAGGTTTCCAAGACATCTTGAAGATGACGCGCATGATCGACTTCATCCTTCGAGTAGATAAGAATGTCATCAATGAACACAATGACCGACTTATCTAAAAAGGGTCGGCACACGCGGTTCATTAAGTCCATAAACACCGCCGGGGCGTTCGTCAAACCGAAGGGCATTACTAAGAATTCGTAGTGACCATAACGCGTCCTAAAAGCGGTTTTAGGAATATCTTCTTCTTTGACTTTCACTTGATGATAACCCGAACGGAGATCGATCTTCGAAAAGCAACTCACTTCTTGAAGTTGGTCGAACAAATCATCAATCCTAGGGAGTGGATACTTGTTCTTCACGGTTACCTTATTCAACTCCCTATAGTCGATACACATTCGCATGGTACCGTCCTTTTTCACGAATAAGACCGGTGCTCCCCAAGGCGAGGAACTCGGTCTTACGAACCCTTTCTCTAAAAGATCTTGCAATTGGCTCATCATTTCCTTCATCTCTGACGGAGCCAAACGATAGGGAGCTCGGGCTATAGGAGCCGCTCCCGGCGTCAGATCAATCTTGAACTCCACTTGACGGTCGGGTGGTAAACCAGGAAAGTCATCCGGGAATACATCGGGAAACTCCCTTACCACCTCGACATCTTCTAGCTTCTTCTTCTCGAGTTTGGCATCTATTGCATATGCCAAAAAGGATGAGCATCCTTTTGCCAAACACTTTCGCGCCTTCGCCATACTAATGATTGCAACTTCACCTTTCCGCCTCTCACCATACACGGTCACCGCATGACCATCCGAACCCGGAATTCGGATTAACTTTTTAGCACAAAGAATCTCCGCGTGATTGGTCGACAACCAATCCATACCGACTACAACATCAAATCCCCCGATGACCATAGGCATTAGGTCAATCGGGAACTCCCTCCCTTCAATTTCAAACTTGCAATTTCTTAGAACATTCCGAACCACTACTTGATCACCATCGGCTAGCTCTACCACTAACGCCTCGTCTAAACTAGTAGTGGGCATGGATAGTTTTGGGCAAAACAAGCTTGATACAAACGAAAAACTAGCTCCCGAATCAAATAGTACACGCGTAGGTACAGAGTTTAGGAGAAACGTACCCGACACTACATCCGTTGACGCCTTCGCCTCTTCGGTGGTCATCTGAAAAGCTCCCCCTGTTGCCTTGGGAGTGTCCACCTTTTTGCCTCCACTAAAGTTCGCCATTGCCTTCGGGCATTCACTTCTAACATGGCCCGACTCTTTACACCCGAAACAGGTACGCTCTCTAATTGGACAGTTATTGAAACGGTGGTCGAGCTTACCACATTTGAAGCACGGTTCGGGCCTCGAGTTGCAAGGGTCGGTGTGCTTACTTCGGCATCTTGAACACCACGGGGAATCCCGTCTCGGACCACCTCCCCGTTGATTGCTGTTGAAGTGATTTGGCCTTTTTGAAAATGTGGGACCCCCTTCCCACTTCCTTTTCTCCACTACTCCACCTCTCTCCACTTTACTCGAACCGTAAGAGTCCTCCACAAGTTGCGCTTCTTCTATAGCCTCTCGGAGAGTAGAGGCCTTGGACACTCGAACCATATTCATCATTTCTGTAGGCAAACCCTTGATGTATGCCTTGATCTTTTCTCTCTCGGTGGGGACCAAATGTCCCACCAAGCCCAGCTTGTCCATGAATAGCTTGTTGTAATCCTTCACTAATAAATTTCCCTTTTTCAAATTCCGGAACTCATCAACGATTCGGTCCATAGCTCGTTCATTGCAAAATTCTTCCATAACCTTTTTCTTGAAGGTTCCCCAGCTTAGTTGGGCCAACACGGTGGCCTCAACAGAAGCGGAATATACATTCCACCACGTGAGGGCCACCCCTCTAAACATTTGAGACCCAAATACAGCTTTTTGACTCTCCCCGCACTCGCTCGATCGGAAAGTCTGTTCCATCTCTCTAATCCAGTTCATGCATGTTATCGGATCATCTGTGCCCTTGAATTCTGGTGGTCGGCATCCAAGAAATGCCTTGAAGGTACAAACCTTAGGCAGTTGCCTCACTTCGGGAGGTGGATTTTCATTAGGAGGGACAACGGGTCCCGAACCTCCGGATCCCACCCCAATTACATTTTCCGCCACCGCCTCAGGCCTACGGTGGTTAACATCACGTTCGTCCAAAAGATTCAGGAATACTTCTTGTTGTTGAGCCATAACTGCGTTCATCACTTGCATCATCCGTTCCATCATTCTAGATTCTGGAGTTACCTCTTCCATAATCGGATGAGTTGCAGCTAGGTTCCGTCGAGGTATGAATTTCGGTCCTCCACCCAACGCGTTTACCAAAGGTGGGGGAAAATCATTATTAGTTACTCTCGGTTGATCAGCCGTGGACGCCGTAGTATCTTGCCCTTCTGGCCGATTACGCGTATTAACCATAATCTGCCACACACGCGAGAATATAGGTGAGATGAAGATGAACAAGATATAAACAAGGAAACGTACTACCACGTTCCTTAATTATCATAACAATGAAAAACAAGCATAATCATGTAAAACATCTTCATAATAACGTTAGCTAGGCGAAATTATGAACATGCGATACATAAAAATTTTCATTCCCATTACCATAACTCTTAACTTGTGTAGTTTCCGTCGACTCTAAAACTATCTTATCTTACGAGTTCTACCCCATCTCACAAAATCATTGCCTAATTTCACAACTTAAGTCTAGGTACTCTACATCCATACCTAGTTCACTTAAACTAAAACTCTGATACCAACTTGTAACACCCTAAAAATTAGCGGAATAAAATTTCGAAATTTCTGCAATATGACGGCTATAAATAGATAAAAATCTGCTAAAATCAATCCCAAAGTATCATCCCGATAGGACGGGGAAACAATACTATAATCATTACAATGAATCAAATGAAGGATAGACTAACAACCTAATAATCTAACTTAAGTAAGAAAGATTAATATTGGGTGTTGCTATTCTTCCAAAAGGTATGATCACTATTTCAAAATGTCGGTCTATACATCTCCCAAAAAGACCGCTCTTGGCCCCAAAGCTATCCGCTCAGTCCCGACGAACCCTACCGGAGACCTGACCTGTTATACATGTCATTTTAAGAAAAAGTGTTAGGCTAGAGCCTAGTGAAATCAAACATTTGCAATTTAAGAAATTGAATATAAAAATAAGTAAAAAGGTTTTTTTTATAAAACAACAATAATGGTAGTGATAACAATAATGCTCTTTGAAATATAACCAATACCTCTTGGGTTAACGGGGGAGACCCACCTACTAACCCGAATGACGGAACACAAAAGTAAGCCATTTGATGGGTCAGTAAAGCCAATAAACACATAAAGTACACGCAAGGGATGTCAGGCTCAGTGGCTTTAAACGTACACCCACGGAAACTCGAGTTCAACCCCGTCGGGTTCCTATGTCGAGCTCCTCATCCAATATCGTAATACTTTAGTACGAAGGACTTATACCTCACCCGGTACCTAACGTGCAGCACGAAGGACTTATACCTCACCCGGTACCTAACGTGCCTCAACGTGGAAAACTAGTCGTCCCAACGCCGGAACAATAATAAACCAAATACGAGGTCATGACTCCCAATGCATCAATTAAGCCAAATAATGCACATAAGGCCCAACAAATAATCCCAACAATGGTTAATATGCAATAATTGATATGGAGGGTGTTTTCCACCAAAACCACTCCCATTGTTTATCAAAAGACCGCTAGTAAAAATATAGACAATTCCTCTTTATTTCAAATCCCCAAAATATGAACTGAGTTTAATATGCAAACTTATCAGCAGTTAACCACAATACCAATATTTCCAAGATCATAAAAGTTTTGCATAGTAATGCCATTCACTTAAAAGTATAACCCAAGTAGAAACTAGTTAAAGAACATTAATAAAGTTCATAAATCATCATTTCCCCAAAAATCATCCAAAACACTAATATCCCCAAAAGTTAGGTTTAACACAATGTTCTACAAAACCAAGTATATGAAAGGGGAGATATTAGGTATTCAAAATCCACCTTTTGACATATATAAAGTTTGATAAAATGTGTAAGAACTCACCTTAGTAGTTTCCTTAGGAAGGAAACCAACCCCTAGAAATGGGAGAGATGAAAACCCACTTGAGAGCTTACCACCAACACTTCCTAAATGTGATATGGACCACCATTAATGATTATGAATCACCATAAATGAGGAGAGAAGTCTAGATGGAAGATACTTACCGAAATCAGTAGAGAGAATCGCTCCCAAACCCTAGAAATGAGATAAAAATGACTGAAAATCGCGACTTGGCTTTTTATACCCAAAACCCCCGTCGGCGATAGTGCCCCGACGATAGTGACATCTGTCACTATCGCGGGCAAGGTCGCGAGCGCCTCACCACCTTCGGTACAGATTGGGCGATAGTGCCCCGACGATTGTGACTATGTCACTCTCGCGGGCACAATCGCGAGGAACGTACCGAGGCCCTAAGGCCTTCGGCGATAGTTCCCTCCGCGATTGTAACACCCTGTCACTCTCGCGGGCACAATCGCGAACAACCCCAAATTTCCCAAATTTGATGATTTTTAACCCACGATGCTTAAATCCTACTTTCTCGATATTAAGTAAATAAAATCCCAACATATATAAGTTCCAAAGCGAGAAGAATAATACATGGGTTCTCAGAATTCGGGGTGTTACAATCCTCCCCAACTTGGAAATGATTTCGTCCCCAAACTCCTACTAACTAAATAAGTGAGGGTATCTACGCCTCATGTCTTCTTCCGCTTCCCAAGTCACATTGGTGCCGCGGTGGTGTAACACCCGTAAATTCATAAGGTAAGTATTTTGTCTCCCTTAATGCATTAATTTCGTTTATGTTTGAATATGTGCCTTTATGTGCATTTTATGATCATGAATTATGTTAAAATGTCATATATTGATTTACCATATTTAATCGTGCAATTCTTGTGCTCGTTATCGTTTTCGGTTGAGTTTCGGGCTGTTTTCGTGTGCCACGCGATTGTGCCCTGGGCACTATCGCCGAAGGTGTACCGAGAGTTCGGGGATGGTCGCGATTGTGCCATGGCACTATCACGGAGGGCACTATCGCGCGGTTGGTACCGTGGGTCTTCGGGTGCTCGCGATTGTGACTCGCGATTGTGCCAATGGCACTATCGTCGGGCACTATCGCCGTCGGGGGGCAGTGCTTTAAATGAATCCTCATCAGATTTTAACCTCATTTCTCTCAAACCCTCTCTTCTCTTTGGCGATTTTGGAGACTTCCAAACCGAACTTTTCCTCTTAAAACCCTAACCCTCATAAATACAACTCTCCTTGGTGGTTGGATCTTCACACTTGCAATAACTTCTCTCAAGGACCAATTTATAGGGTTCATAAAGCTCAACTTCTTCACTTCAAGTCTCATCTCCTCAAATCTAGGGTTTTCATCTTTTCTAGGTTTTGGTACAAAACCTAGATTGTGAGTTTACTAAACCTTTGTTAAAACTAGATACACATCATAATCTTCTATTTGTTATTTCATTCTCTATGTGTTCAAGTATTTGAGATTTCTTGATGAAAATGGTTAGAAATATGGATATTGGTGATATGCTATGTTTTATGTTATGTGTACCATTATTTGGGGCTTTTCCCATTGATATATAAAATGGTTACCTGGATATGTTAAATGTATGCATATATGTGTGTTATGATGGTTTTAGTTGGAATATCACTTTGGTGACATATTTATATACATGATGAGTATAAATGTCGTTTGGGACTTTTGTTGGACTTCATGAGGATAGGATGGTAACATTGTACCCGTAGTCGGTATGGAAATATGTTGGGTTGAAATATACCTAAGGACCTCCTATATGCATTATGTTGGATGAATCAAGGCAAGTTCACTAGGAGGATGTAGTCTTGGGGCACCACCGGGATGGTATGTGCCTAGACCTCCGCCACTCGGAAAGTTTCCTTTACGGTCTGATCTCTGGGTGTGTCGGGCCTTTGGGGTGTTCCTTGTTAAGGGCATCAAGGTGCATTGACTCTTTGGAGTGGAATTGATTGGTGCTTTGGGTCTCCCCTAATGACTCCACATATATTTGGACACTGGTTAACTGCTGATAAGAAATTGTGATTGTTCATGCATGCTTATTATTGTCCAACTCACTAGGCTTTTTGGCCTAACACTTGTTTGGTGTCGATGTGTATCTCAGGTGTTAGCGGCGCGACTCCTAGGCAAGTTTAGATGCTTTGGGCAAGAACTTGGGGATTTTGGCACTTGAACTATTCTTGGAACAATTTGGGTTTATAGATGACACCCCTTTTGTAATCTCTTTTCTAGATATAGAAATTAGATTAGTTGGTTATCGTTTATTTATCCGTTAAATTACAGATTTGTGATTAAACAGGTTGTTTGTACATTTCCCCTTTTTGGGAGGCTCTTGCTATGGCAATTTTAGCATACCTTATGTCCGTTTTGCGGATTTTTGTTATCCCTATTTTTAGGGTGTTACACGTTGGTATCAGAGCTTTAGTTTAAGTGAACTAGGTATTGTTGTAGCATATCTAGACTTAAGCTTTAGACTGTTTTGACTTCACTGTCCTCTTGGGGTAGAAATCTTAGGCGGGAAGAGCGTTAGGATTACGGAATTACTGAAATTGAAAGTTATGATGATGGTGACAAGAATTCTTGTGTATGGTTCGTTCATAATTTCACTTAGCTACTGCTATTATGAATGTATTGTTACGTGAGCATACTTGGTTTACTATTATTATAATAATTGATGAAGGTATTAGTACATATAATGAGTTAAATCGCTTAGTCTTTTCTCAATCTCCTTCTCGTGCTTGTGTGGCAGTGATCAATGGTAAATACCCGAAGTAGATTACCGGACGTGCTAGAGGGGCAACCAGAAGTGGAATCTGCAACAGTACGACCCCCGGTGGGGGAAACCTCCGATGACATTCCTATACCCAGAATCTTAGGAGGAGGGCCTGAGCATATTCCGCGCCGGAACCTCAACGCAGGTAACGCCATTATGGAGGAAGTTACCATGGAGACCCGGCTTCGGGATAGCATGATGTTGGCTATGAATGCGGCCCTGGCTCAACAACAGTTGGCCATGACTTCGGCCATGACCCAACAGCAAGAGTTTTTCATGAAACTCCTAGAGGATCGAGACGCTAGCCACCGACAACCTGAGACGATGGCTGAAAACATTATTGTGGGGTCAGGTGGACCAAATGTGGTAACGGTTGAGGAACCATCCGCTGAAGGGATTCGGACGAAGACTAAGGGGTGCACTTACAAGACGTTTCTGGGGTGCCACCCTAAGGAGTTTGCGGGTTCAGATAACCCGGTTGCTTGCATGTACTGGCTCAAAGAGGTAGAGATGGCCTTTGAGTCAAGTGAGTGTGATCCCTCCCAACGGGTCAAGTTTGCTTCTCAACTACTTCGGGGAGAGGCTTTGATTTGGTGGAATCTCACTCGATCGGTCCTCACTCCTGAAGTTCTGGCTAAGTTAACTTGGTCAGTGTTCAAAGACAAGATTATGGACAAGTATTGTAGCGAGCGTTCGATGGACAAGTTGGAGCGGGAGTTCCGAGAGCTGAAGAAAGGGAACCTGTCTGTAGTTGGCTACTCCAAACTCTTTTTAGAGAAATTAAACTTGGTGGGACATCTAGTCCCCAATGAAAGGTCAAAGATTAAAGCCTATCATCAAGGGTTACCGGCCGGGATGCGATCGGCGGTAAGGAATGCTAAGTGTTCGACGTTACAAGAGGTTATCGAGGAGTCTTTGCTCGTTGAGGACGACATCAATGCCGAAAGGGAAGAGAAGAGGTTAGTTGGTGAGAAACGGAAGTGGGAAGGGCCATCTGGGCCCGTTCGCCAGTCGAGACCCTTTGTGAGTGGGAAAGCGGGTGATCAACGTCGTGAAGAACGGTGGTGCTCCAAGTGCAGGTCAAAGCATTCGGGACCATGTGCTACAAAAACTTACTCCGGTCCAACCAGGTGCGCCAAGTGTGGTAAAAAGAACCATACGACTCGAGAATGTTCCATCCAGGGATCGGTATGTTTCGAGTGCGGAGAACCGGGGCATATGAAAAGATTCTGCCCAAAGCTAGTTGGAGGAAATGGGGGAAATTCTGTGGGTTCAACGGCCAGAGTCGAGCAACCACCAAGGGCACCGAGTCGAGCTTTCCGTATGTCTGCCGAGGAGGCGAAGGAGACCGCGGATGTCGTTTCGGGTACGTTCCTAGTAAACTCCTTGCCAGCCCGTGTTTTGTTTGATTCGAGTGCTACGTGTTCTTTTGTGTCGGATACCTTCTGTAAGCGATTCACTATTCCTATTAGTGTCCTCCCTGATGCACTAGTAGTAGAGGTAGCCAATGGGGACCAGGTAATCATCCGAGACTGTTTTTGTAACTGCACTATAGAGATCGATGGGAATCCTTTTGGGGTAGATTTGCTACCTATGGCCATAGGTGGTTTTGACGTGGTCATAGGCATAGATTGGTTAGTAAGGCACAAGGCCGACATCTTTTGCTCTAAAAAGATGATTCAAGTTCCTTTGGAAGGAAGCAATGTGGTCATCATCTATGGAGAGAAGGGAAAAGGTTGCAACCCTATAATCTCCTCTCTCAAGGCTCGGAAGTTCTTAGCGAAGGGTTACCATTCGTATCTAGCATTCGTGGTGGACGCGAAGAAGGAAAAGAAGACGGTGGAAAATGTGAAGGTCGTGCGGGATTTTCCGGATGTCTTTCCGGAAGACTTACCCGGATTACCACCGGAACGACAAGTGGAATTTCAGATCGATCTCTCTCCGGGAGCGGCTCCGATAGCTCGAGCTCCATATCGTTTGGCACCGACAGAAATGAAGGAAATGATGTCGCAATTGCAAGAGTTGTTGGAGAAGAGTTTCATTCGACCGAGTTCGTCACCATGGGGAGCACCGGTGTTGTTCGTGAAGAAGAAGGACGGGACCATGAGGATGTGCATAGATTATCGGGAGTTAAACAAAGTCACAGTGAAGAACAAGTATCCTCTACCTCGCATCGACGACCTTTTTGATCAACTTCAAGGCGCGGGATGTTTCTCGAAGATTGACCTTCGGTCCGGATATCATCAAGTGAGAGTGAAGAAAGAGGACATTCCGAAGACGGCTTTCCGGACGCGATACGGCCATTACGAGTTTTTGGTGATGCCTTTCGGTCTAACCAACGCTCCGGCCGTATTCATGGATCTGATGAACCGTGTGTGTTGCCCACTCTTGGATAAATCTATGATCGTCTTCATCGACGATATTTTAATATATTCAAAGGATGAGTCCGAACATGGAAAACACTTACGGGAAGTATTAGAAGTTTTAAGGAGGGAGAAGTTGTTCGCGAAGTTCTCGAAGTGCAAATTCTGGCTTCAAGAGGTGCATTCTTGGGGCATGTGGTATCAAAGGACGGGGTAAAAGTGGATCCGACAAAGATCGAGGCAATTATGAGTTGGGAACCTCCAACAAGTCCGACGAAGATCCGAAGCTTCTTGGGTTTAGCGGGTTACTACCGACGTTTCATTCAAGACTTTTCCAAGATAGCTACACCGCTCACTTCTCTTACAAGGAAGAACGTCAAGTTTCTTTGGACCAATGCACAAGAGCAAGCCTTTCAGACGCTCAAGAGGAAGTTGTGCGAAGCTCCGATCTTATCCCTACCCGAAGGATCGGAAGATTTTGTTGTGTTTAGCAACGCTTCCAAGATGGGGCTTGGGTGTGTCCTAATGCAAAGGGGGAAAGTAATAGCCTACGCGTCGCGACAATTAAAGGATCATGAGAAGAACTATCCGACTCATGATTTGGAGTTGGCGGCGGTTGTTTTCGTATTAAAGTTATGGCGACACTACTTGTATGGGACCAAGTGTACTCTTTTCACGGATCACAAGAGTCTCAAGTACATCTTCGATCAAAAGGAACTCAACATGCGACAAAGGAGATGGCTAGACCTTTTGAAGGATTACGATTGTGACCTACTCTATCATCCCGGTAAGACCAACGTGGTGGCGGATGCGTTGAGTCGAAGGAGTCATGATGGAGGTGTCAAAATGTCCCATACTAGGATCGATGTGGTGTCGAGTTTGTTGGAAAGTATAAGAGTGAGCCAAGCGGAAGCACTTAAAGAAGAGAACCTCAAGGCCGAGGTTATGTCCAAACAAAAGGAACTCTTAACAGAAGATGGTCGTGGACTCAAACTCTTTCAAGGGCGAATTTGGGTGCCAAAGATTGGGGGAAATCGTGACTTACTTCTCGAGGAAGCTCATAAGTCGAAATATTCTATACATCCCGGTAGCACCAAGATGTATAGAAACCTAAGGTTGAGTTATTGGTGGCCGGTGATGAAGCTGGACGTGGCTAGCTATGTGGAAAGGTGTGTCACATGCCTTCAAGTCAAAGCGGAGCATCAAAGACCGTATGGGAGCTTGCAACCGCTGTCCATTCCCGAGTGGAAATGGGAAAACATTACTATGGATTTCGTGACGAAATTACCAAAGACCTTGCGTGGGCACGACACCATTTGGGTAATTGTTGACCGGTTGACAAAAAGTGCGCATTTCCTTGCAATGCGGGAGACCTTGCCAATGGAAAAGTTGTCCAAGCTTTATATTGACGAGGTGGTGTCGAGGCACGGAGTTCCGCAATCTATTGTATCGGATCGGGACAGCCGATTCACTTCGAACTTTTGGGCTAGTTTGCAAAAGGAGTTGGGTACTCGACTAAACCTGAGCACGGTGTATCATCCTCAAACGAATGGTCAAAGCGAGAGGACAATCCAGACATTAGAAGATATGTTGAGGTCGTATGTAATAGACTTCGGGGGAAATTGGGATTCACATCTACCCTTGGTAGAGTTCGCGTACAACAACAGTTACCATTCTAGCATTGGGATGGCACCGTTCGAGGCGTTGTATGGACGAAAGTGTCGAACTCCAGTTTGTTGGCTCGAGGCGGGTGAGAAGCAGTTTGCCGGACCGGAAATTGTCCAAGAAACGGCCGACAAGGTGAAGGAAATTCGTGAGAGACTAAACGCGACGCAAGACCGACAAAAGAGCTATGCGGACAAAAAGAGAAGATCGGTCGAATTTCAAGTGGGTGACCGCGTCATGCTAAAGGTGTCGCCATGGAAGGGGATTATCCGTTTCGGAAAACGCGGGAAGCTTAGCCCTCGTTTCCTTGGACCCTTCGTTATTTTAGAAAGAATTGAACTTCAAGATTACCGGTTGGACTTACCGCCGGAAATGGATGGGATACATCCTACTTTTCACGTGTGCTACCTTCGGAAATGTCTAGCCGAGGAAGAAAGCGTGATTCCCTTGTCAGAGATTCGGGTAGACAATGGAAATCGTTGCGTGGAAGAACCGGAGACGATTTTAGAGTCAAAGGTGAAGAAATTACGGCATAAAGATGTGGTAATGGTAAAGGTTCAATGGAAGCACCATCGGGGTGCTAACATTACTTGGGAATCCGAGGATGACATGAAGAAGCGTTATCCTCACTTATTTGTTGTAGCATGAGATTTCGGGACGAAATCCTATTTAGGTGGGGAGGATTGTAACACCCGTAAATTCATAAGGTAAGTATTTTGTCTCCCTTAATGCATTAATTTCGTTTATGTGTGAATATGTGCCTTTATGTGCATTTTATGATCATGAATTATGTTAAAATGTCATATATTGATTTACCATCTTTAATCGTGCAATTCTTGTGCTCGTTATCGTTTTCGGTTGAGTTTCGGGCTGTTTTCGTGTGCCACGCGATTGTGCCCTGGGCACTATCGCGAAGGGCACTATCGCCGAAGGTGTACCGAGAGTTCGGGGATGGTCGCGATTGTGCCATGGCACTATCGCGGAGGGCACTATCGCGCGGTTGGTACCGTGGGTCTTCGGGTGCTCGCGATTGTTACTCGCGATAGTGCCAATGGCACTATCGTCGGGCACTATCGCCGTCGGGGGGCAGTGCTTTAAATGAATCCTCATCAGATTTTAACCTCATTTCTCTCAAACCCTCTCTTTTCTTTGGCGATTTTGGAGACTTCCAAACCGAACTTTTCCTCTCAAAACCCTAACCCTCATAAATACAACTCTCCTTGGTGGTTGGATCTTCACACTTGCAATAACTTCTCTCAAGGACCAATTTATAGGGTTCATAAAGCTCAACTTCTCCACTTCAAGTCTCATATCCTCAAATCTAGGGTTTTCATCTTTTCTAGGTTTTGGTACAAAACCTAGATTGTGAGTTTACTAAACCTTTGTTAAAACTAGATACACATCATAATCTTCTATTTGTTATTCATTCTCTATGTGTTCAAGTATTTGAGATTTCTTGATGAAAATGGTTAGAAATATGGATATTGGTGATATGCTATGTTTTATGTTATGTGTACCATTATTTGGGGCTTTTCCCATGGATATATAAAATGGTTACCTGGATATGTTAAATGTATGCATATATGTGTGTTATGATGGTTTTAGTTGGAATATCACTTTGGTGACATATTTATATGCATGATGAGTATAAATGTCGTTTGGGACTTTTGTTGGACTTCATGAGGATAGGATGGTAACATTGTACCCGTAGTCGGTATGGAAATATGTTGGGTTGAAATATACCTAAGGACCTCCTATATGCATTATGTTGGATGAATCAAGGCAAGTTCACTAGGAGGATGTAGTCTTGGGGCACCACCGGGATGGTATGTGCCTAGACCTCCGCCACTCGGAAAATTTCCTTTACGGTCTGATCTCTGGGTGTGTCGGGCCTTTGGGGTGTTCCTTGTTAAGGGCATCAAGATGTATTGACTCTTTGGAGTGGAATTGATTGGTGTTTTGGGTCTCCCCTAATGACTCCACATATATTTGGACACTGGTTAACTGCTGATAAGAAATTGTGATTGTTCATGCATGCTTATTATTGTCCAACTCACTAGGCTTTTTGGCCTAACACTTGTTTGGTGTCGATGTGTATCTCAGGTGTTAGCGGCGCGGCTCCTAGGCAAGTTTAGATGCTTTGGGCAAGAGCTTGGGGATTTTGGCACTTGAACTATTCTTGGAACAATTTGGGTTTATAGATGACACCCCTTTTGTAATCTCTTTTCTAGATGTAGAAATTAGATTAGTTGGTTGTCGTTTATTTATCCGTTAAATTACAGATTTGTGATTAAACAGGTTGTTTGTACATTTCCCCTTTTTGGGAGACTCTTGCTATGGCAATTTTAGCATACCTTATGTCCGTTTTGCGGATTTTTGTTATCCCTATTTTTAGGGTGTTACAGGTGGTGCTTCCATTGAACCTTTACCATCGCCACCTCTTTATGTCGGAGCTTCTCAATTACCCTTTCCAAAATTGCCTCGGGCTCTTCGATACAACGATTATCATCCACTCGAATCTCAGACAAAGGTATGACGCTTTCTTCTTCCACTAAACACTTCCGTAAATAGCACACGTGGAATGTGGGATGAATCCCGTCCATCTCCGGTGGTAAGTCCAACTTGTAAGCTTGGAGTCCGATACGCTCCAGAATAGTAAACGGCCCAAGGAAACGGGGACTTAGCTTCCCACGCTTCCCGAACCGAATCAATCCCTTCCAAGGGGACACCTTTAGCCTCACACGATCTCCCACTTGAAACTCTACCGGTCTCCTCTTTTTGTCGGCGTAACTTTTCTGACGATCTTGCGCCGCTTTCAACCGTTCCCGAATAGATTTAACTTTGTCGGTCGTCTCTTGCACAATTTCCGGCCCGACAAACTGCTTCTCTCCCGCCTCTAGCCAACACACGGGGGTCCTACACTTTCGCCCGTACAAAGCTTCAAATGGCGCCATCCCGATACTAGAGTGATAACTATTGTTGTACGCAAATTCCACCAAAGGTAGATGGGCATCCCAACTACCGCCAAAATCGATCACGCATGATCTAAGCATGTCTTCAAGCGTTTGAATCGTCCTTTCACTTTGCCCGTCCGTCTGTGGGTGATATGTCGTGCTCAAATTCACCCGCGTGCCCAACTCTTGATGTAAAGCTCCCCAAAATCTCGACGTGAACCGACTATCACGATCGGAAACTATCGACAATGGTATCTCGTGTCTAGAGATGATCTCATCTATGTACAACTTTGCCAACTTATCCATTTGCAAAGTTTCCCGCATCGCTAGAAAGTGAGCACTCTTCGTCAATCGATCGACAATGACCCATATGGTGTCGTTCCCTCGCAAAGTCTTCGGTAACTTGGTCACGAAATCCATGGTGATCTTATCCCATATCATAAATATATAGTAAATTATTTTTAGCACTTATATTTTATACTCTATAGTTACTTATTTAATTTATTTATATTTCTTAAATTATCAAGATGTTTCACACCACATTACGTAACGGACTGTTTGTTTACCTCTTAATGGTTTTATTAAGAGACAACATCTGAATTGATAAGAAGTAAATCTTGTTTGGTAAAAAAAAAATTTGTCTCTTAATGGTTCAAAAACCCTCTGAATGATTTTGTATCATGTACCTCCTTTAACCGTTAAGTGTCCTAATTTCATTCTGAACAATTACAAAAGAACCTTATTTCACTTTGAACTATATTATAAATGTCTCTTAATCATTCTGATCACTTAATCATTCTATACCAAACCATTCAATAACTGTCAAACATCCCATAAATGTATGCTGTTCATATATGTTAGAAACATTTCTTTGAGGGAGTAATTTTGAAATATTTGGATTTGGAATCGGGTCGGTTACTGGTCTGCCCAGTGCCCACAAACGGATGCTCCTTTACGCCCTCGATATTGGCGGGGCACAATCGGCAAAAACGACGCCGCCGAGCCCCTCTCTCCGCCACCGCAATCGTCCGACGTCACACGGCGGTGAAACGAGAAGCCTCAAATAATCCTTCTTCACAACGCAAATTCTAGTGCTTTAAGTACCAGAAAAACCCTAGTTCTCTTCCGTTCATTCCTTCTTTCTTACAATCAGGTTCGAGGAAAAAGCAAATTGATATGATTAATGGTCGAGATCATCATGATTCATCATCACCAGCAACAGCAGCAGACAACTGCCATTGCAGCAGCTCCTATCACCTCTCCTCTTCCCTCTTCTTCCTCAATTAGATCATCACATACAACAACCACCACCAATAACAGCACGCAGCAGCAACAGCAAAAGCTACCTTCGCCGATCTCTCTTGCATCCGAGCGCCAACAGCAGGGACATGTTGTTACGCCGATTTCCGCTGCTCATCCTACAGGGGAGCCCGCCGTGATCATGGCCACCTCCTCGCCGCTGGCGAGAGTAAGGCTCTCGGATCTAGTCCCTTACGACGGGGCGCCTACGGATTCTTATTTGAGAGCGGTGGAGGCCTTATCCGGTTCGCTTACAAGACACAACGCGGCGGTGATTGAACTTGGAACAGAAGATGGAGCGTTGATGAGGTGCGGTTTGGAATCGGCCAGATTGTATTTTAGAACCAGGGCTCATAATGGTGGTAATTGGAGTAGCGGTAATGGTGGTAGTGGGGTTTATAAGTATAGGGCAGGAAGGTATGCGATTTCTCAGTTTATATCCTTTTTCATATGAGTCTGGAAATGATTGTTTTGATGCTTTGTAGCATGTTTCTCATAGTCGATCCATCTCGAATAGCAGATTGTAGAAATTAGGAAAATGAAGATCAGCGTATGTCATGAAAGTTCATTGCATTAAAAACTCTGATTATCTGGTTAGCTATTGATCCTGCTAATGCATATTACTGCTGCTGCATGTTGTTTTTGTAACATTGTATAAAGGAATAGATTTGCATTTTAAGCTTCTGCCATACGAATGGCTGATAATGGTGACTAGAATTTGGAAACACCTTGGGTGCTGATTGTCATTTTTCTGCCTCATTCACAATTACCTTGATCTGTACCTTCATAGTCTAAGTAGCGTGGACGCTTGGCACCCTTTTCGGGGATGCCTTCATAATGATAATATTACATGTATGATAAATATCAACCGACTCTCTCAATTTAAGCAGGAAGATTACATGTTTTGAGTTACTATTACTACTACTATGCAAAGTTTTAAAAAGCGGAATCGTGCCTCAAGGCGTTTTCCCTCAATGAGGTGAGGCGTAAGCCTCGAGGCGTAAGCCCCGAGGCGGAAATATATACACTACACAATATATATATACTCATCTGCATTCCACTGCTTCTGCTCAGAAAATATATATATACACACACTTGACACTTGAGTACTAGACACAAAATATATATCATACTAAATTACTAAAAGAATTTACATATACTTATTTTAATCACGAAATATAGATGTACATGTACTAACAAAGAAAAAAATCATTGATCTATTCATAACATATATATATATGTATATATGTATGTATATGTATATACTAATATACTCACAGCTCATAAAGAAAAAATATTAAATATCAACAAAGTGTGAGTAGAAGTGTGACTGTGACACTCACACGTAGTAGAAACTAAATATAAAAGAAATGTATCCAATAGATACATATACGTAATACTTATGTGAACCGAAGAGAATCGAAGAAGAAAATGCAAAGAAAACGAGAGAAAACTGGAACTCACGAAGGACAATAGACGAGTAGCAGACAGGGCTTAGGAGAACCGGAGAAGAATAAGGTTTCCAAAAAAGAAATAGAGAAGGTTTTAGTCATTTTTTAAAAATAATTTAGCCTCGGTATTGAGGCGTATGCCTCTCTACCGCCTCACGCCTCACTGCCTCAATCACCGCCTCAGACGACCGAGGCGTACGCCTCATCTGGGGATTGAGAGGCGCCGCCTCAGGTGCGATTTTGGACCGCCTCGCCTCGAGGCGTACGCCTCACACGCTTTTTAAAACCATGCTACTATGAGTATTGTTTAAATCAGTGATGTAGTACTGCTCTGGTATTTGTGAGTTGGTGCGGTTGCAGTTGTACAGACACATACATTGCCACTGCTTATTTGAAATATCTTGTTTTGAGATTTTCTATGTAGTGTGGGTAATACACACTTTTTGATAGGAAGGCTAATATCATAGTGTATGAATGAGGATTGAGTTGTTTTAGTTCACCATCAGGGTTGCATGACATGATGACATGGTGGTTTGTGACGCAGAGGCCATCTCTTTAGTTTCTCTATTTTCATTTAATCTTACCCTGATTTAACTTTTTTGCAGGGGTTTTGAAAGGTGTATGTTTTACACTATTTCTTTCTATTCTGACAGGTGTTTCATGAAATTTTCTTATGAAAATTTCTGATAAATAATTAGTAACTGGTAGTAAGTGAATCTGTGAATGTTTTGGTTCATTTCATTATGTTGCGAAAATAAATATTCAATAGGTATATTTTATTCAATAGATAGCCTGGGCACACAGAGAATACAAATGTGGTCTGTGGGCCGAGGTAATGTAAACCACAAAAAAATGCTACGTAATTGAAATAAATACATATACTATGCTCTATATCTAAAAATATAGAACAACATGCAAGAAGAAAGACCACAGACTGTTGAAGTTGGTTATGGGACTTTGACAAAGAGTACAGGCAAGACTGGAAAAAGTATGGTTTTATTGGTTCGTGCTTTGATTTTGATGGTTTTACATCAAGGAAAGACTGTTAAATGGACATGAGGTTCAGCAGGGGTAGTTTATTATGTTCTTAACAAATGCTGTCTTATAGGAAACTGAAAAATTATGGGGATTCATATAAAATGCTCATGTTATGATAACAATCCATACCACTTTTCTGTCATAGAGGCTTATTTGTAGTGCATGTGCAGATGTGCTGTCATTGATGCTGTCTAGCGAGCCTTGTTTGCTTTTTCTTTTTTAATGTTATTTGTAACCTTCTGTTCGTTCATTCAAGTATATTTGTATGGCACATTTGGATGTTATAAGAATGTCATGTGGCAGAGCTTTAGAAGATATGGATTCATCTCCACCATGCATGGCAGAAGTTTTCAGATGCATGGGAAAGGCTGCTCGTGCTGCTCTATGTGCAATGGCTAGGCATCTTCGTTTACGAAGCGAGTAAGAAGGATTATCATGGGCTCAAGTATTCTTTATTGCACTTGAGAATCTCTTCATCTGTTCTCTATATATCTTTAATGTTCATACATTTCACTAATATATGCTTAAACTTGCACTTAATTCAGTGTTTTTAATCATTTACTTGATGATAACCCGTTACCTGCTATTGAGGCATCGTCGTCCGTACTTGTTGCATCCTACTTGCACACATCGTCGCAAAAGGGAAAAGGTGCTATTGGTGGAGGGAACATAACAAGCCATGAAAGTGAAAAGGGATTGTTGACATTGGTTAGTTCAGACGCCCCTGGTCTGCAGGTATATTTTCATCAGATTATCTTATATTGTTGGCATGTAACTTCGACTTTTATGTCGGATTGTAAAATTTTCTTTCTTTGGAAGGCTGTCTATTCGCTATTGTATCTTTTTTTATCATTTACTTGATGAATTATGACCCCTTGTGGTAAGAAAGCAATTATGATTACTTTATGTGGTATGACTGTCAGTTCTTTGAATCATTTCCCATTAGTTGTTTTACTTCTCTCCCTAGGTTCGTGATCCCAATGGTCGTTGGTACCTAGCAGATGTTGGTTCAGCTCCTGGCGACCTTTTACTATTGACAGGGAAGGCACTCAGCCATGCCACTGCCGGTCTTCGCCCGGCTGCTTCATATATGGCTGCAACTGATCACTCTTCTGCCACTGCTAATGCTGGACGGTAGATCAAATTGATGTTGAAGCATAGTATCATTATTGGAAATTGATTATCTTGTTTTGATTGTTATTTAACCTTTTAAATAACTTCTCTATATCATAGGTCATCACTGGCATTTAGGCTTATGCCACAAGGCAATGCTATATTAGACTGTTCTCCTATTAGAACAGCTGGTCATGTCATCCCTCAGAGCTATGTACCAATCTCTGTAAGCCAGTTTATGGATGATCTTTCTGCTGATGAAGACACACCTTATAACGGCTCTGATAATGTCTTTGTAAGCCAAACATACTTGAAAATGATCTAATATGTCTAACTCTATGCACCCCTGCCAGTTTCATATTTATGTATCAGCTTAGCATCAGTATTATAGAATGTGTCTGTCCCTCTTAGCTTTTTTCCAGTTTTGCAGACTTTGAGCATTTAAATTTGTTATACAAAAGTGCCTCTAAAACTGGTCTTTTTATTTGTATGGTCATGAAGTCTTGAGTTTACAACTGAATACAACAAAAGCTAAAAGTACGTGAGAGAGAAACAGAAACAAAAGCTGGCCCACGTGTCCCATGTAAACAAGTTGCATGTCCTCCAGTGTCTGCCTCTATTATGTAAAGCCAAATCCTATGTTAATCCCACTTCAGTAAGTACCTTTCTACTGCTTCTATCCACGTATGGTCTTGCCTAACCCTACATGTGTGTATATATATGTTTAAATATTAGTCGATCTACATGTGTATATGCATGGATATCTGTGACTTATTCTGCTCTCTGTTATATTTCTTTAACCAAAAAACTTAGAGGAGGTGGATGTGAAAGTTTTTATGTTCATCATCGTAACAGATTGAAGTGTTTAAAACCTTTTTCTCAATAATGTTATGTCTTGTTTGTCCGACTAAGTTGCATTTTAAAAGTTTTTGGTTGTTAAGTTTCTGGGTGGCAAGTTCTTTATTAGTAAAAGTTTACATGATAATTCTTCTATCGTGCCTGGTAATTACCTGTAATTTGGCTATCGAGCTGTTAAAAATGAAAAAGTCTGACAGTTGGATCTGAATTGACAGGCGTCTTGGAAAAACTCGAATAAAGAACCATCATTGAGAAGCGTTCTCTCTGATTCATTGTCGTAAGTTGTTCATTCTTTGTATGTTTGCTCTGTTGCTTTATTGGTATTTTACCTCAACCAAGCAGGTTCTTTATTTCTTTTTTAAACCATGATGTGTGGTGACCACTGCATGTGAGTGGCATAATTTAGCTGAAAATTTGCAAAATGTACATGAAGTCTAGCACTTAAAAATACTTAAGCCCATGAAGTACAAAAGATGGTAGCTATTACCCTATAAAAGTTCTCCTTGGTAAGGTTTACCTTGCTTCCAGCGCAAATCCACCTGACAGAGAAATATGTGTTGCATGCACTTTTAAAAGGTCATTTTCTGATTCTGTTTACATTTTCATTTATTTTCATTATATTAAAATAAGCTAAGAGAATTGTCTTGATGCCTTTTATCCAACTAAATTACGTCATTCCCAGCCGAGCAGATGTAATGGATTTGATCAGTTGATGCTAGAATACATGCTTATTACAACTGTCGAGTTTTGCAAGATGTAATGGATTCTAATGCAGTTTGGCAATGCTTTAGTGGTTCATTCCTCGAAGATGCTATGCTAGTTCCATGTGGGCATTCATTTGGTGGCCTGATGCTTAAGAGGGTCATGGAGACGGTAGGTGAAAGAATACTTCTGTCTATATTGATACTAAATGGAGATACAAAATGTGGATTATGATTGCGTTTATGACAATAAATATCTGAATTTGCAATTAATATCTTGTTTGAGAGGATGTAGAGCATTGAAGAGTGCATTACTAAACAAAGGAGGTCTTTTTGGGAGTGCTTGAAAGCAGTATCAGAAAATGACTGTTTAGTAATCTAAATAATAATTTTCTAAAATGGCTTAAAAGCCAAAAATAGGTGAAAAGGCAGAAGTGCACCTTGATGTTTGTTTGCTTAATGAGTACATTATCTGAAAACTACAATGGCCATTATTAAGACTTCTGTGATTTTGTCAATATGTGGGTTTACTGTAATTTTATGTTTTGACTACTCTACGTTCCAACATTTTCTCGTGAACTCTTTAAATCTTGTTTTAACTTTTCCGCCCCTCTATTTTACATTTTCCTTCTCTTCTATATTTTACCATTGCTTTTGTAGTTTTGCATAGTTATGACCTCTTCAGTTTTGCTCAATTACAATCTCTTCAAGCAATGCATCTTAAAGACAATTCAGTTTCAGATTATGGTGGACCGTCTGTGTTTATATAATTTGGAAATTAAGGTTTGATGTGAATATGTTTGTTTTGAAAAATGCATGAATGATCATAACAATTAAATCATAGATAACCATTTTGCTTATTTATCATTAAAAAGTGCATTGTTCATTTCACCAAACAGCCTATATATATTTTCTCCTGTTCATAGAGGACTCTTTTATTTTGGATACTTAAATTCATGTGTGTTTACAGTGGGTTTCAAGCAATCCCAAAAGCCCCGAGTGAGAACAACGTAGAGAGTGGCTTTTATAGAATAATGGGACTAGCCTGTATGTGCATCTAGCTCATTTGTAATTTTGTTGCCTTTAACTTGTGTTCAGTATCGTTTCCTGACAGTGAGTTCTGTTTGACATTCATAAATTTCCAATATTGGTCACCTTTGTTGCTTTGCCTCATGAGATCTTTTGGTTCTTGTTTCATCCATTGAAAGTCACATCAGCCAAAATATCTCTACGACACTACTGATGCTCACCAAAAAAAAAACTTTGTATGGAGAAGCATGCACCTAACTCAAGTATATTTCGGAATCTCTGATGCCTCTAAAAGAACTCTAGCTACTGCTGCTTGGAATGTTTCCATTTATCATGTAGTCATGAAAAAGCATGTTAGGTTATTCCGCTTCTTAGTTAATAATCAAACTTTTGTTGAGCATAGGCCATAACAACTTTGGATTTCATTTTTCTTCTCATAGATCTTCATTTCAGTAGGGAAAAAAGTTGCATGTGCATGGTTACAGGGATGAGGTTCTGTTCATTAGACCCTCGATGGAAACTGAACCTTTTAAATTTGTCACCTGTGTCTTACCACCCTCCCGTCTAGCCCTACCCAAAGCAAGCATTTCTGCAAGGCAAAAACATTAATACATTACTGAAGTGGTTCCTTAATGCCCATTTTGGTCTTCCTTTGTGTTTACCGTTGCCAATTAAATCAGTTACTTTTCTTCCTGATAAATGCACTATAGGTTTTTATGTTACATGTCAATTTGTATTTACATCTAGGTAGGATTTGGAATGACAAAAGCCCAACTTTTACATCACAGGGAAGATGTACCATCTGCGATGCTGAATTTGGGACTGGATCTCTAATACCTAATCATGGTAACATACAGTTTCACTTCTAATTTTCTTCCTTATCCCTCCCCTCCCCAGAAAAAAAAAAGTAATGACTTGTATTATGTGAAACTCGGATTTATGCTTCATTACCTTTGTCGCTGCTAGCTCCTGGTTTGATTCTGATTTATTTCATCAACAGCTTTGAGAGCTGCAGCTGCAGCTGTTAAGCGTGAGGATGATCGAAGGCTCTTTCACAATGCCACAATGCGGAAACAAAGAAGAGAAGTTGGTGACCGATGGGTATGCCTCATACTGATGATAGCACTATATTCCTTAGTTTGTAAAAACGAGGATAATGGCTGAACAAATTTAGGGTCAGGCACAGGCGATATTATTGACATTAATTTTAGATTGAAACATCAGTATGTGTGCTAAAGTTACCAGTGACCATCTATAGGGATGCTATCTGGTTCACATGAGTATGCAAATAGTGGCTATAGATTGCCCTGTGATGGTGTACCAGCTTTACTAAGTTTTAGGCTAGGTGCTTCTTTCGCTTCTTAATGACTTGGAAATGATTGTGGTCTGTACTTAACAAAGTAATGGCCATTGAGATGATAGTAATAACCTAATTATTGCCTTATGACATGGAGATGACTATGAGAATTGATGAAAATATAGAGCTAACTAGAGTCTGTCTGCTACATGTGGTAGTTACTGGAATCATAATGGACTTACAATCGGAAATCTACAATTTTGTTAAGTGAACACAATCTAGTTATTACATCATTACATGCATGCAAAATAAATGTAGAGTTTCAACTTACCCTGTTTTATCTACATCATGTATGTTATTGGACGACTTGAATGAATCAAATTTAGAATATATGAAATAAATTTGTGAATGTATATATACATACATATGTGTATATATATATATGTGCTTTCAGTGGGATTATGAACCTAATTAATATGATCCATGAACAATTCAGGCAAATGGGGATGTTACTTCTGAAAATGGGCCCAATAGATGTGTACAGTATCCATTTTCTGTAAATGAGAAGGTTCTTATTAAGGTGGGTTGTTTATGATCTTTCGGATTATTTTTTTGATTAATACATCTAGCTGTAGAAATGTTCAATTATAAAGGAAATGCTGTGCAGGGAAACAGGAGGACACCGGATAAATTTGTTGGGAAAGAAGCCATCATTACATCACAATCTCTTAATGGCTGGTCAGTATAATATACTCCCTCCATCCCAAAATAAATGTCCACACTGTTGTTATAGTTTGTCCCAAAATAAGTGTCCATTTTCAAATGTAAGTTTTCACTTTTCCCATTCAACCCTTAATTATCAACGGTAAAAAAGTCATTTAGTTAATTAAAAAGTGTAATAGTTACATATTCCCAACACCGTGTGATATTTCATTATGGACATTTATTTTGGGACGGAGGGAGGGAGTAATAAAATTTGTCGTTCAGTTACGAACTTTTGCATTTTCTGTCTAGCATATAGTCCTGCTAAAGTTACATCATTATCAAAACAACTTTAGCATGTTGATTTCAAGAATGTGGCATCTGTGCTTCTCTCCACTTTATTCTCATAACTTACTTAATGACCTACTCTTCACATTGTAGACGTATTTTTTAACGGTTGAAGGATATTTGTCGGATAAGTGAACAAGTGGAAACGCCGGAGGGAGATTCTAGTCTCCCCCTTGGTATTAAATACACCCCTTATTCCCATGCTGGACTTGCATATCAACTACTTCAATCACATGCACATGTTTCATTCCACTAGGCAGAACACAGCACCTCTGTTTTTGGTACGCGGGACAAGATAGATCGAAAACTTGTTGCCTATGTTTGGTGCAACGTTAAGACTGGAACATGATAGGCCTCAGTGGGTCGAAAATACACTTTTTTTGTCTCACCAAAATAGATGGAATAAAAATCTAAGGAGATGGGGAAAAATTGGTAAATTACTAAACTATCCTTGTCAAGTTTAAACCCTAAAATCATGTACAATTATTTCACCCACCTACCTCACCCTCGCCTGTTCAATCCTGTCTGTGTACCAAACGCATCCTGCCCTGCACTTGTCGATTTAACCTTGATCACCAACTAACCTTAAAGAAATTACAACCTAATGCTTAAACTGCTTTTCCACTTATCCCTTTGGTCCTTGTTAATTTGGTTAGCATTGTTGAAATTGATGTGTAGACTGAAGATTGTGGTTTGATATTATCTGATAGGTACCTGGTAAATATTATTGAAAGTGGAGAGAAGGTTCGGCTACAATACCGTTCTTTCAGAAAGATCCCAAATTCTCCATCCAGGCCGGTTGGCAACAGTTGACGACACAAGCCGTTCTTTTAGAAAGATCCGAAATTCTCCATCTAGGCCAGTTGTCGACAGTTGATGTCATGGACTCGAATCATTTGATCTTCACATTCTAGGAATCTTATTTGGTTGGTCCTGGAAAACCGTCACTTGATTTTTGATCGTCAAGTGAGTCGATTTTAGTAGCGAAATTGCTTGCAGCAGAAAATTGATAACCAAAGATGTTGGGTAGAAACATTTCTGAATCAAAATTTGACGTTCTGAGATATGATGTATGTATATACCGTGTACTTTTTCTCCTCTCTCAAAAGCATAACCCTTTGTCTTGTACCAAATGGCTTCATATGCTCGTTTATACATATCCAATAAATCTTACAAACTAAATAACACATGTGAAAATTTCACAGTATTTATACAATGTTCTTTTTGAAACATTCGAGAGTGGAGACTATATTGTGCAAGGAAAAAAAAACATATATTGAAGTCAAAAGCCTACAAAATTATGGGAAATACGTGTATTAAATCTTGTGCAATGAGTATGTAAACTAATTTTGAAACATATATTACTGAAATTTCTAATCAGATATTCAAACCCATACAAATTTGCAAGCCTTTCCAACACACTACGACGACGTTTCAGGAACAATACACCAGTGATTTTGTGTGATTGTATGTAATAGTAATCCATCTAATCATCTACACGTATTCACACTTACAATAGGGACCCCCCATCTTACAAACATCTAAATATCTAAACGGCCGTTACGCGTTTTCAAGACAGTGCGAAACATACCGTTAACTCCGTTAGTCAACGCGTCTACACCATCTGAGAACTTCTTCGCCGCCGTTCCCAGCTCTTTCACTCCGTCTTCCAAACGAACCCTAACGTCGACGTTATCTCCACCGTCAGATCCGATGACCTGGAGAAGATCGCGTACCACCACCGCTTGGCTTATCACGTTATCAACCTCCAAAAGCGCATTTTGCTTCGACTTTATCAGGTCAAAGATCCGAGTCTGCACGCCGTTGACTGAGTCAGCCCAGAGGAACTCAGCCGGAACTCGGAGTTCAACGACATCGAAATCTCCGTACAAAACAGCAACCAAAACTTTTCCGATGAAAACAGTCAAGACGCCGAGAGCGTAGAACGTACGACGGATCAGATCTCTTCCGGTACTTGTCTTGCTACGCGGCAGCAGCTTGCCGATCACCACCGCCAATTCCTCAATCAAATCCTTCGCACGGCGACCTTTCTCCATGGCAGATTCTTGTGGATCGTTAACGGATCTAGCGAGTACATCCTTTGCCTTGTTCAATTTCTCAGGCGACGGAATCTGATCGGTAAATTTGAGCAAACGAAGGCTGAAATTCATCAAAAGGCGACGGTCTGTTAATCGCTGAACCGCCGAGGAAATCAAATTACACAGATCAAGTACCTTCAGACTGTAATCCATATACAAAGCCTGATAATCATCCGCCTCAGATTTCAAATTCGAGATCTGATCCTCCGCCTCGGAATGAACGGTTGAGAGAAATGAAACAGCCGCCGACAGCCAAGACAAACTGATATTTGACGAATTCGGGGCTAGATCTAGGGTTTTCAGATGGAGAATTACCTTCTCATCAAATGATCGAGCGGCGAGTTGGTAGTTTTTTGGAACATGCGTCGATTTCTTTGTGAATGATCGGAAATGGGAAGATAACTGAGCTTTCTCGACGATAAACATGGCTAAACGATCGGAATTTAAGGTAGAGTTGATCAGTAAAAGGGAGCTTGTTGCCGGTGACGGGAAGTTTTTAGTTGCCGGTGACGGGAAGTTTTCTGTTGCCGGAAATTGTGGATATGATTAACAACGGTGGTTTTATTCGATAATAATTCGTTGAATTACACAAAGCGTGTGAAAATAAACGATAAGCAAACGCTCGGAAAGTGCATGTGGCGAAATACCCACATTACCCTCCAGCTAATTCTTTATAAATACATATATCGTCACAATAAAAAAGACATAAAATTTTAAAATATGTAATAACTACACTATTTAATCAACAAAATCCTTTCCCAAAAAAAAAATTCAACGAAATAATAATTTTATTTTTAATTATAGGAAGAGAAATTTTGTCTCTCTCATAAAAAAATAAAATAAAAAATTAGACAACTATTTTTAAAAGTAAATATTTATTTTAAGATAAAGTAATATAATATATTATATTATATCTAGGTATAATTATTGCATAGAGTATTTCTGTTAGAAAATTAATTTTGAGTATAAAAAATCCAACAAAAACTAACTGCTTTTTATTGTAAGTTTAATGCAGCTTTTTCTCTAGTAAAAGTAATATTTATCTTTAATCACAAATTATGAACTATTCCTAGAATTATGTATCACAACTTCTGACTTGATATATTTATTTATTTTATGAAAATATTTGACTGACAACTAGCAAAATAAATCAAGTATTAATTTTGAATAAACTATGTATTTCTTGATAATAAAGAAAAACTTAAATTCCATCAAATATATTTTTTTAAAGTAATTCAAACTGACATTTTTACTTTTTTGGTGGAGTGAGAAAATATTTATGAAAACAAAAGGGCATAATGGTAAATAGGGAAAGAAATGTGATAGGATGTTTGGCGGATATCTTTGCTTATCTTGTTGTGGATTCCAAGCGTGAGTTGGAGATCACATTAAACGGCGATGTTGATGTAAATAAATAAATAAAAAAAAGTAGTTATCTTCAATAGATTCTTTTTTAAATTCCTATAAAACATTAAATAAAATTTTAAAATCTCTAAAAAAAATACAAGACATTTTTATTTTAACAATTATAACATGAATTATAGAATTAAAATATTTTATTATCTAATAACATAATATTTATTTTCTGAAATTTTAATTTTGAAGTTTCCTATTAATAGAAAAATAATATTTCTCTTATTGTAGTAATTTTTAGGCTGCTCTAAAATTTGAAAAAATCTCAAAATTTATAATCATTTTTTAATAGTTCTTCAAATTTAGATAATTTTACTTTCCTACTTTCACTATTTTGGAGAAAAGTTTTGAACAATCTATTGGTGCAAAAAAAATACATACCCAACATCTCCATTTTAGGGAAATTGGCCGAAATGACCAAACTACGGAGAGGGATTGGCCTCTTAGCCATCCCTCTCCCTGACTTGCAAAAATGTCCCAACGTACGCAATGGAGTCCAGATGCGCAATGGCGCACCTACGTATTAATCTTTCTGAAAACAAGTCATTGTTTTTACTGAAAACAAGTCATTGCGTACGTTGGGGCGCAATTGCATACCTGAACTCCATTGCATACCTGGGCTCCATTGCGTACGTTGGGACATTTTAGCAAGTCAGTGAGAGGGATGGCTAGGAGACCAATCCCTCCCCGTGGTTTGGTCATTTGGGCCAATTTCTCTTTAGAAAATTCGTTGAAAATGCTTTAATTTTATCTTTTATTGTAGACAAAATGAACCAATTGAAAACAATTATTATTATTATAAGTAATGTATTTTATCGTAAATGATATATCTTAATATTCGTTTATTTAAATATGTATTCACGTTATTTTGCATCAAATAACTTTCGTTATTAAATAAACTAGCATCATGCCCGTGCAATGCACCGGATGAGTAAAGTGTAAAATTTTATCGTAAATGAAAAATTAAAAGCCCTCGAGCGTGTAACTCCGTTGCTAAATGGGTTGACTGTTAAGAAACTTTGTTAACCATCCAAACAAAGAAATAGATATGTAGAAATGAAGGAAAGACAAACATATGAAGGAAACCAGTAACAAATACACACTCAAGCAAGTCAAACAAAAACGAAAAAGAAGACAAAACCTGATACAGAAACACCTCAAAGAAATCAAGAAGGACGGTAATAACAAATACACACTCAAGCAAGTCAAACAAAAACGAAAAAAAAGACAAAACCTGATACAGTTGTTTGAAAAAAGGCGCTACTCGATCGATCTTTTCGATTTCATCCTCATCTTCTCCATTCAAAATTCATGTTTAAATAAGGATATAAATAGGGGGAAGATGGTGTGTTTAGAGATAGAGATACATGAAAATGATGATAACAATGGTTTTGAATTTTGATTTGAACGGGTTGGAGGGATTTAGGGATAGGAAGGAAGTTGAACTGGTTTAGATATAAGGTTGAACGTGTTTAAGGATATGCATTGATAGTGTGCTTTAGTAAGTGGTACCATAGGCAATAGCAAGTTGTAAACTTGAAATTTAAGTAAATTAGTATAGATATTTGATGGTTTTTATAGAGTTTTTAAAGAGTTTTTAATCAATGCTTTATAATATAGTATAGATATTGGATGATTTTTAGAGAGTGATAATATATATTTTTTTAATTTGTTTAATTTAGGCTTAATAATATAATATTTTTTATATAAAAAAAATAAGTAGTTTATTAAAATTCATTAATTATCTTATATATTTTAAATTTTTTATATTTAAATTGAGATGTTTATCCTGTTTTGATTATGTTTATCACAATTCAAATTTCATAATTTTAGAGTTTGGGGATTAGAGATAAGGATTTTGGGGGATAAGGATGTAATTTATTAATTAGGTTTAAAAGCATTTTAAAGTAGTACATATTGCTTCATTAGTTGTTTTTTAAGAGATTTTAAGTAGATTAACATTAAATAATAGTACATAATGTTTAATGGGTTGTTTTTAAGAGATTTTTATATCTTTTTTATAATATAGTATAAATATAAATATACATATAGTATAGTATAGATTTTATAATATAGTATAGATATAGATATACAGTGCATAAAATAAGAATCGGCTTCATATATTTTGTTACTATATGCCTTCAACCAAACTACCAAAGTAATTTTTGTTACTTTAAACATTTGGCCAGGAAACTTATTTATAATAAGACATCCAATTTATTGTGTTTATATTACACTAGAAGCATACTTGCGTAATACAGCGAGATACATCACGATTTTAATTTTCCTTTATTTTTATCTTATATATTTTAAATTCTTTATATTTAAATTAAAATGTTTATCCTGTTTTGATTATGTTTATCGGTTAGTTATGAATTCAAACATATAGCTTTAGAAATTTGTACGCATGCATCATAACTTGTAATCTTGAATTTTAAGTAATGTGTATCAATAAACAATACTTAATGCATAAAAAGTTTGTTTATAAAAGTTTTTTCGATAGTTTAATAATAATGTAACTTATTTTAGGTTTAATAAAATAATGTTTTTTTTATAAAATAAACATTAAATATTCTGTTAGATTTTCTTAATTATATATTATATTTTTTATATTTAAAATTTGATTTTTATCATGTATTTAATTATGCAGAGAGTGATTTTAGGAAAGTTGAATTGAGAAGTGATTTTAGGAGAGTTAAAGTTGTTAAAGATAAAAATTAAATAGAAAGAGATTTTAAGTTTTCATTCTTTATTTAAGTAATTAGCATTAAATAACGATACATTAAGCTTTAAAAATTGTTTTTAAAAGTTTTTTTATGCTTTATAATATAGTATATATTATCTTACATTTAAATATGATAATAACAATAATGTTTAATTTGATGGAATATTTTTGAAAGATTTAAAATATTTGATGTGTATATGGAATTGAATTCCATTATAGATAACTTATAAAAATAAATTATAAATAATTATAAAAATAATTAAATTACCTTTTCTTAATCAATTATTACAAAATGAATATTTTAAATATATTTTACAACATTATTACAACCAAATCTCATGAAATCCAATGTTTATAGGATTTTATCTAAATTCTGGGATTTCAATTCCAAACGTTCCTTTAAATCAAACACAAGATTGGAATAAAATCCAATTTCAACTCCTATGAAATAAAACAAGCCCTTATTAATCAATGATTTCTTTGCATTTGTCAAATGGCTATAATTGTTAATAGACCAAGGGCATAGGCTTGGGCTCATTTCTTGTATCCATCTCTATTATTGCTGACTTTTCTGATACAGAAGTATCATAAAATGGTTTTACTAGTAGTATGTCTTTCATTCTAAAAAGGAAGTTCAGTGTATGTCATTTCTTAAACTAAGGCATTGTTTGGCAAAAAAAAAAGCTAGTTTTTTTGACATGTTTGGATGACCATAACTAGCTTATAAGTTAGCTTATTGAAAAACTACTCATAGTAGCGTTTTGAAAAGCTAGCTTATCAGCTACCAGCTAGCTCATAGCCTAAGTTTTATGCCTGGCATCCGAGTCGCCTCACTGGTTCTTCCAAAATAATGAAAACAGTATATCAATTATGCAAAAAAGTTCCCTCTAGACCTACACTAGCAATTCCAGAATAAGATGACAAATCATTTCTGTTCTATAAGTCAATGCTCACTATGACTAAGATGTACCCAAAGATTCTACAACAATACTAACCCCCCCTCCCCCCCCCAAAAAAAAAAAAAAAACAACCCCACCCCCAAAAAATAAGAGAATCTGCATTCTAACCATGTGATGTATGCATGCAAAGAGAGTAAAGAGTTTTTGTTTACTCCTTTGGGGGTTGGTTTCCAAGTTGAAGCATCAGCAGGCTCATGCCTCCAACTTATGTTGCAATTTCTGTATAAAACTAGGCATCTTTGGGGCCAACGTTGAATTTGGCTATGAAGAATCCGATTGTATCATGTGGGCCGGAAGGATCAAACCTCTGGACAAGATCTTGCTCGCCAGGTCTTAGCCATTCCCTGAAAAAAAAAATGTGAATTGAACAACATCAACCACCAAGAAACAATTGCTTTCAGGTAGAGGTGCCACAAAACTAGAAAGGTTACAAATGAAACAATTTTGGTTCATCTGTTCTTCCCCAGATGTTCTCTTCTGCTATATATAATGACACAAATTGCCATTAAAAATCAAAATATAACAAGAAAGCAGGATAAATGCACTTACTCAAAATATCCATCAGATGATTCACACTGACCGAGCAGGCCAGGTCCGCCAATTCTTGGATGCTAAAATATACAAGATAATAGAACGATTAGCTTAAAGTATAATAAATCTATCTACTATTTCATAAACATTATATGATGCAATGAAAAATTGAATAATCAAGTGCAACGGTTTCTAGATGTGACATGCTGCAAAGAGATAATGGCTATTGTTACGAAACTTTTAAACAAATAACACATACCAAAGGAAGCATCATAAGAGCACCAATTAAAAAGCATATCCTTTTGATGGTTTTATAAAATATAGACTAGAAGCGTACTCGCGCAATGCAGCGAGATACATCACGATTTTAATGTTTCATTTTATTTTTTTGTCGATTTATAGTATGATTTTGGATGGTTTTGAGAAAGTGATAATGTTCTTTTTATAAATTTGTTTAATTTAGGCTTAATAATATAATGTTTTTTATATAAAAAAATTAAGTATTTTGTTAGAATTCAATGATTATCTTATATATTTTAATGACATCTAGAAAAAATAACCAATTACATATTTAATAATATAATTAAAACAAAATTATAGTAATATAATATATTAATTAATAGTGATACATGAAAAGGTCTGCATAAAAGGAAGGTCCTGCACATACCAAATTGGTGGGTGTTAGAAGTCTGCAGTAGTAATATGTATCTTATGCTTTGATACTTGTAAATTAAGAGATTTTTAAAATCTTGCATAAAATGATGGTACCTTGTGCCTAATAATTTGTATTTAAGAGTTTTTTATCCGTGCTTTATAATATAGTATAGATAGATGTTGCTACTAACCTGTTGTGCCAACGAGAGAAACTTGTACGTGTCCAAAGCATAACGAACCAGTGACTCGTTCTCAGATGGATTTATCGTGCATCTGGAATTTAATATGCAGATTTCAATCATCTCAACTTACAAGATGGGAATCGGATTGTAGTAACTATTAGCAGTTTATACTAAAATTCATGTGGTCAAAAGAATCTAAACTAGAAGTGGCACGAAATCAAGAACAGAAGCAAGAAATTAAAAATAACAATGGCAACTTTATATAACGGGAGTTCAAAAACTTATAAGATGGTCAATGAACATTGACACATCCTTATGTGTTGAAGCTGAAAAGGCTAAGATAGGGTTCAAGTCAGTTGACAAAGCACGTTCGCATCAGTGTAGAAGTGTTAGACGGGTCAAAAACCTGTTTACTTTTGTGCATTTGAATGTGGAACCTGGTTCGGTTGAATCAGCTTTGAGTTTTCATATCTAAGAGCAAATGGTTTCATATGTACTTGGTCCATCTTATGCAGTATATATTTAGAGTTAACCTAAACAATTTTGATGGTACATTCTTTTAAACCCTAAACTTCTTTCAAAATTAGCATTCATAACTATAGAACACAATGAAGCAGAATGTCATACAAGTATCACTTCAATGCCTGAGCATATATCTTATATAGGATGGCATTGGCAAAGTTCCTCTATCAAGAATACACAGAAAAATAACCAGAAATTAAGAATGTTCTCTTACGTCGAATATACAATAACTCCACCAGGGCGAACTAGCTGAACAGCCTGATCGAACATTCGTTTCTGATACATGGCATGTCTTCTCAATGATGCTATTGTTTCCTTCAAAAACGGGAAGAAGAGAAATGAAATGTGGCATAAAGGACTTGATGCATGCAAAAAGAGAAAGGAAACATGAAAATAATCAATTAATGATGAAATGTGCGAACTGTCGTATTATTTGCATAGATCTTTAACTCCATGATGAAAAAATCATACAAAAGATCTCACTGTCAATTAACTCAGATATGACTCACTGTAATTGAAGTCATACACCTTTGTTTAAGAAAACCGCCTTACCTCTCCAATAAATAAGCGTGGTCTCAATCCGAGAGCAGAACAGGGAGCATCAAGAAGGACTCGGTCAAAACTGTTTGGAGGAAACCCTTCACATTTATCCACCCTGCCACCTGTTGATTGATTTCTCCCAGGCCCATTTTTCATTCTTCGATTTTGTTTCCTTAGTTCAGCTTTACTTCTATAAGGACCTCCATTCATTTGTTCTTCATCTGGAATATTAACTTTGTCCAAAATGGGTAATGTATCTACTGGAGAAACAACATGCACTAGAACCACAGAAGATGAACTGAATTAGATGTAAAAGAGCATATGCTTAATATAAATATAATGTCTAAAACGACATACTGGAGGCAATAGCATACATTGTAATTATTATCACACATTACTTTTGTACTTTCTTGATACAAATATAATGTGTTTCGACATGTTAGGGATATCTTTATATGGGCATAATGTTAGATTTAGGTTTGATGACGTTGCAAAACCACTAGGAACGTGGGATATAAGAAACTTTCTACAAGGAGAAAAGGTAGTATGATACTTGGGGTATGCTACATTCTCTCATGGACATCAACATATTCATGACAGATGTACAAAATTAGAAAAACTAATGTGTGTGTGTGTGTGTAGGAATGAGAGAGGGAGAAATAACTCGAAAGAAAGTACTTACAAATCTTGTTGCCTGTCGTATCTTTCTCCGTTCCTTCTGTTGCAAGAGATGATAAATCTCTGGTAACAGAACTACCCGACTCTGCCTCTTGACAGGATAGACCTACTCTATCTTCTCTACATTCTTGTGTCGTTATTCCATTCAAATTATTCATGTTAACAGATTTAAGGGCATCCAGCTTATATGCTATTATGCTTTTCAACCCCAGTTCCGCAGCCAGATTCTGAATATCCATCACCTACAAAGTGAAAAACATCAATATTGGGTAACGAGAAAAAAGTCCAAGACCACATGCATGGGCTAATACAGCGCTAGATTAGGAGAATTTGATGAGCATTTCCCTATTCCATTTAAAGGAGCTTTTAAGAAGACATGCAACCACGACAGAATCACACACAACCTGAGTTTTCCATGGTCTAAAAATGCAGTTAAGATTGAACAGACCATTTACTGCATCTAACATACAATACAAGCGTATGTATATAGGGTAGGTACACAACATGGTAGAACTACCTCTTTACAAATAATTTAATTACTAAATGTGTAAGATTTTAATTCGGTACGAAATGCATTCACATCTTTTAAAGTGAAAGCAAGTACACAGCACGCGATGTCCATCCTTTTTAGTTTCGACATGAAGGATATAGTTTACCAAAAAGTTAGGTTTCCCATCATAACCACAAGATTCATACAAGGCCTTGTATTTAAAATTACTAGCTAGCTATGTGTGCCATTGATGCCTTTACTATTGGAATACAAATGTCAGGAAACTAGACAACACTTTCTTGATAGTCCTCAAAATACATCATTGGCCACCTTAGATGTGGAAGGCCACAAAAATGCTAAATTGCAAATATAAAGGAAACACATATTAATGACCTAAAATTACAAGTTGTTCCTCTAGGAGCTTGACTTCATGGCATCCATTTAAAGTGATGGAATCAAAATCACATGTGAATTGAATAGAACAAAAGATGCGAACAGTTATACTCTGGCTGTAAGTGGATATCCAAAAATCTGATATCTATTGACATCCATTAATTGTATTATTAATTTGTAATTAAATTATCATGAATCCCTTTCGAACTGAAGATTGAATCACTCTCCGTTTTTCCAATACATCACACACCCTTCTCTAGAACCCTTGTATATAAGCAAGCAAATGGTTCTAGATCCCACCAACTTGGGACAATCATTTCCCACACAATCACCTCTTTGATACCATCTCAATGGCATTACTTTAAGAATCGATTTCTCATTCACCGAATATATGTTTTGGACGAACTTAATATCGTAAAGACGATAACAAAATATAATTAAATTATTGACAGAAAGATCACGGTTTTTCGTTTAATATTTGAGTCCAAAACTGGAAAAACACATTTTTTCCCACAATCCTCCACATGAATGAGAATCGGTCTGAAACAGAAAAAAAGTAATGCAAACCTCAGTGGTCGAATCTTGCAAATGATAGGTAGGTGTTACCCTTTGAACCTTCCCTTGTGAGGTGCACTTATTCTACTCACTGACTAGTAGACATGATGTCTTTCAATTGTTCAGTCGTTTTCGTAGACAATGGTTCCTGACAAAGTTAAGTCCTCATGATTATGTCCTTTATGATCATTGACATTTGCTTCTGTAAGAGCTCTTGGGAGTTGAGCCTCGACTACTCCCTTTGAAACAACCCCACTTCTCTCTTACATAGGTAATCTCACTTGGATTAAAAGCCATAGGCTTATCCTAATATCAACATCACCTTTTATCAAAGGAATGGACAGGGATTCCCCCACAGTGATCTGATTTAGTTCGTACAATTAGGTTGTCCCATTGAACCTAGATCTTGGAATCTCTAGTCAACTAGGTTGGCTTTCCTTTGCAAAAACTTTCTCATGGGCATCAATACCATTCCCCTTAAATGACTTACTCACCAACTCTTTATCTTAGTTAGTGGATCCGCAAAGTTACCTGTTGGACTCAAGTGAATCAAAACCGATAATATTAGTTGAGAATATCCGTCTAATGGTGTTAAGTCTTTGACGCATGTCTAGACTCCGTATTTCGCCATTTTATTGTTACTGGTTTATATTTACTAGTTTATATCGTTTTAGAATGTGGCCATTCATATTCTTCTCCAAAATTTTATATTCCCTCAAAGCTAAGATCATAGCGCATGGCTAACCAAGAGATAACTGTGTAGTTTAGGGATTTTCATATTATAACTTTACTTCCAAGTGTGATCATATACCAACTGGTTGCTTGGAGTTCTTATTATTTGAAATTCATTATTACTCTATAGTATTTGTTAGATAACCAAAATAAATCGAGATTGTCTTAGATACCTTGTGGCTCGAATTCTACCAGCATTTCCTCAATATGCTTACCACATAAGTTGATTGTGATAAAGCTTACAACAAGCTTCAACATCTTTCTTTTCCATCCTCAATGGATATGTTGGCTACACCATACTTATCGTGGTCATCACTCCATTCGTCAATTGATAAGATATACTTCATGTATCGGTGGATTCACAAAGACATTGGCCAAATGTATTTGTGATATACCATACAAGAGTTTCTTGAATCTTTTTATCGTAGATTATCTATTCATTGTGAACTTCATATAACCATTCATGTGTCATTTTGAGTTCTAGCAATTACAGTGTCCCTTTGAGTTGCAATTGCACCAAACTTTCCAATTTAAATATGGTCTAACCATCAAAAGTTATGTCAAAGTGGGCATCCCCACGTCACCGTTCAACTAAATGATTTTTTTTGGGAAAATCAACAAAATGATTTCATTTGCTACTGAAATTATTTTAAAGAACAACACATTCTTTTATTGTGTTCATATAGAACTATTCATGAAATCGGTTACTGTAGTTGTATAGTGAATAGTAAATGGACAACATTTAGTCAATTTTGACTAATTTCCATTTACGGAACACTCCCCCACACTTCTAGGCACCGTTAAAAGAGCTCAAATACTGCTCCTTAACAATTTTATTTTTCTTTTTATGTAGGATTGAAATCGCTGGTTGAAAGTCAACTTGGTTCTTAGCGTCACATATGACGACTATCCCCATTAAAACTAAAACCACATCAATCAATGTGTTTGACATTTCTATCAATTAGAAATTCATTGATCGATGTATGAGACATACTTTAAATCATTGTTTAGGCATAAGGAGTTACAAGATAAACTCCGCCAACCAATTCGTAATGCAAACACTGCACTACGAATTTAAACTTGAGCATAAGTTTTTTTTTCATTTTCACACTTCCATGTATCCATGAACGAGTATCCAATGTCTTATTTTAATTCACGTAGGATTCATTTCCCAGCGTGATTAACATCACGTTTCAAGACGTGGTATATTATGAGATATCATGTTCATCTTCCTAATGTACATTTTTGTTTTTTTTTCCCCGACAACCAAATGTGTATAAACATATTTACACATTTGTTGATACATCAATTTTGAAATAACATACTTATACTTTGTAATCAACAATTTCAAAAGCATAATTTTATAATTATTGTCAAACCAAGATACATCGAAGATAAACTAAATAGAGTTACTCGCCTAGAACTCCTCACTATATGATATCTTAATAACATCATTGAGCTCCAATCACTATATCTGACCTATGTCCTTACCGTAGCCCAAGGACCACCTGGCACAAAGATCACAGCTCGAGAATGGAATGTCATCATATATCCTTCTCTAGTCAATTCTCCTACGGATACAAATCTTTTGGATACGTCGGGAACATGAAAGACCTCTCTCAAAGTCAAGGTCTTCCCGGTTGAGAATCTTAGTATCAGATACTATTCCAATACTGATAACCCTTAATCGACTCCGATTTATCACTACCACATTTCCCGCGATGCTTTGATATTCAACAAAATCATATCGGGAGTTGGTTATATGACTAGCGGTTCCCGAATCCAAAAACCATCCTCAAGAAGTGGATATTCCTGTTTCTCGGGTTAAGAAACCAATCGTCCTAAGGACTTGGTCCCGAGATCTTCTTCCATGACCTCTTTGCGTGGAACTATTCGCAATTTAAGGTTACTTTAGTTTGGGTTCAAACCCTTTGCTACGGATTTAGTTTGGGTTTGAACACACAAAGAGATGTAACTTCAAGATTTCTTTAAATCTACGTAATGGTGAATGTTTAAGTTAAAATTCGAGTAAAGTCTAATTAGAGAATATTGTTGGAGTTGTCAAATTTCATAAACTGAAATGGCAAGAACTGCGAATAATTCCACGCAAAGAGGTCATGGAAGAAGATCTCGGGACCAAGTCCTTGGGACGATTGGTTTCTTAACCCGAGAAACAAGAACATCCGCTTCTTGAGGATGGTTTTTGGATTCGGGAACCGCAAGTCATGTAACCAACTCCCGATCTGATTTTGTTGATGGTTTTTGGATTCAGGAACCGCAAGTCATGTAACCAACTCCCGATCTGATTTTGTTGAATATCAAAGTATCACGAGAAATGTGGTACTGATAAATCGACATTGATTAAGGGTTATCGGTATTGGAACAGTGATACCAAAATTCTCAACTGGGAAGACCTTGACTTTGAGAGAGGTCTTTCATGTTCCCGACGTATCTAAAAGACTTGTATTTGTGGGAGAATTGACTAGAAGATGATATATGATGACATTTCATTCTCGAGTTGTGATCTTTAGGCCAGGTGGTACCTTGGACTATGGTAAGGACATAAGTCGGATATACCGACAAGGGCTCAATGATGTTATTGAGATATCACATAGCGAGAGTTTTGGCCAGTAACTCTATTTAGTTTATCTTTGATGTAGTTTGGTTTCATAATAATAATAAAATAATGTTGTTGAAAATTGTTGATTACCAAGTATAAGTATGTTCTTTTAAAATTGATGTTTCAACAAATGTGTAAAACATGTTTACACATTTGGTTGTCGAAAAAAGGAAAAAAAATAAACATGATATCTCATAACATACCACGTCTTAAAACGTAATGTTAATCACGTATGAAAATGAATCCTACGTGAGCTAAAATAAGACGTTGGATACTCATTTATGGATACATGGAAGAATGAAAAGGAAAAAAAGAAATTTATGCTCAAGTTTAGATTAGTAGTGCATTAGTGTTTGCATGCATTAGTGTTTGCATTACGAATTGGTTGGCGGAGTTTATCTTGTAACTCCTTATACCTAAATAATGATTTAAAGTACGTCTCATACATCGATCAATGAATTACTAATGGATAGAAATGTCAAACACATTAATTGATGTGGTTTTGGTTTTAATGGGGATAGTCGTTATGTGTGGCGCTAAGAACCAAGTGGACTTTCACCCAGCGATTTCAATCCTACATAAAAAGAAAAAAATAATTATTAAGAAGCAATCTTTGAGCTCTTTTAACGGTGCTCAAAAGTGCGGGGGAGTGTTTCGTAAATGGAAATTAGTCAAAATTGACTAAATGTTGTCCATCTACTATTCACTATACAACCACAGTAACTGATTCTATGAATAGTTCTATAAGAACACAATAAAAGAATGTGTCATTCTTTAAAACAACTTCAGTAGCAAATGAAATCATTTAGTTGAACGGTGATGTGGGGACGTCCACTTTGACAAAACTTTTGATGGTTACACCATATTTAAATTGGAAAGTTTGGTGCAATTGCAACTCAAAGGGACACTGTAATTGCTAGAACTCAAAGTGACACATGAATGGTTACATATATGTTCACAATGAATATAATATACGATAAAGAGATTATGAAACTCTTGTATGGTATATTCACAAATACATCTGGCCAATGTCTTTGTGAATCCACCGATACATGAAGTTTATCTTATCAATTGACGAATAGAGTGATGACCACGGGAAGTATGGTGTAGCCAACATATCCATTGAGGATAGAAAAGAAAGATGTTGAAGCTTTATCAAAATCAGCTTATGTGGTAAGCATATTGAGGAGATGCTTGTAGAATTCGAACCACAAGATATCTAAGACAATCTCGCTTTATTCTATATATCTAACAAATACTAGAGAGTAATAATGGATTACAGATAATAAGAACTCCAAGCAACTAGTTGGTATATGATCACACTTCGAAGTAAGGTTATAATATGAAAAATCCTTAAACAAGTTATCTCCTGGTTAGCCATGGAGTGTGATCTCGTAGCTTTGGGGGAAAATAAAATTTTAGAGAAAAAATATGAATGGCTACATTCTAAAACAATATAAACCAGTAATAAAAAAATGGTGAAATACGGAGTCTAAACATACATCAAAGACTTAACACCATTAGACGGATACTCTCAACTAATATTACCGGTTTTGACTCACTTAAGTCCCACAGGTAACTTTGCAGATCTACTAACTAAAATAAAGAGTTGGTGAGTAAGTCATGCAAGATGAATGGTATTGAAGCCCGTGAGAAAGTTTGTACAAAGGAAACCTAACCTAGTTGACCGGAGATCCCAAGATTTAGGTTCAATGGGACAACCTAATTGTACGAACTAAGTCAGATCACTCTGATAAAAGGTGAGGTGATATTAGGATAAGCCTATGGCTTTTAATGATCAAGTGAGATCACCTATGTAAGAGAGAAGTGGGGTTGTTTCAAAGGGAGTAGTCGAGGCTCCACTCCTAAGAGCTCTTACAGAAGCAAATGTCCATTACCATAAAGGACATAATCATGAGGACTTAACTTTGTCAGGAAAAATCATGTGTGATGTGTACTATTGTCTACCCAAACAACAAAACAGTTCAAAGACCTCATGTCTACTGGGTCAGTCAGTAGAATAAGTGCACCTCAAAAGGTTCAAACAGTAACACCTACCTATCCTTTGCAAGATTCGACCGTTTTGGTATGCAGTACTTTTCTTCTTTCTTCTGTTCCAGACCGATTCTCATTCATGGGGGGGGGGGGAATGTTTTTTTTCCCGGTACTCAAAAATTAGACGACAGATCGTGATCTTTCTATCAATAATTTTATTATATTTAGTTCTTGTTGTTAGAATATTAAGTTCGTCTAAAACGGACATTAGGTGAATGAGAAATCAAGTCTTAAGGTAATGTCATTGAGATGGTATCAGAGAGATGATTGTGTGAGAAATGATTGTCCCACATTGGTGGGATCTAGAACGATTTGCTTGCTTATATACAAGGGTTCTAGAAAAAGGTGTGTGTTGTATTGGGAAAACGGAGTGATTCAATTTTCAGTTCGAAAGGTGTAGAATCCGTTTTTGCTGCCGTTATAACTGACAAAAGACTTTTTACCTTCCAAATGCCATATTTAAGTTTCAATTAAATTCGAATTTAATCTCATGATTAATACGAATTTTATCTATACTATCTAATAAAAATTCTAATACGGTTACTTTGTACAAGACAGTTTCTTGTACAAGACAGTTTCTTCTACAACCCCACAGCCCGTTTATCCGTTCCACGTTTCCTCACAACCCCCTCTCCCTCGCCTGATTTCCTTGAGCATTGATCTTCAACCCACTTGAGAGCCCGCCTGATTCTTTTTCTCTTCTTCTCATGATGCAAGGTTGTATCACTTCTTTTTTGTAGACTCACTTCGAATCTCACAGGGCTGAAATCGGTTGATTTCACTTGACACCTCCTCCCCCTGGATTGGATAATAAGATTGTAGATCGCAATTGGAGTTGCCGAATGAAAATGAACCAACATCGAATATAGAGTATGGAACCCTTTCAGATCAGAGTCAGTTGTTGTTCTTGGTGGTGTTGACAATATAATCAATCATACATCAGAATCTGTGACTTCAATCAGGCTTCTAATCTCTCTGAATTCCGAATCATTTTCAAAGAGAAATTAAGAGGGGTTTCAATTTTGTGGGTTTTCTAAATTCTTGAACTTCATTGTTAATTGATTGAACTTCATTGTTAATTGATCTGATTTTTTACTGTTTGTGTAGTTGAAAAAAGGGTTTTGAGATAGAGAGAACGTCGGTGGTTTTACGCGAGAAAAAAGGGAAGAAGAGCTGATTTTATGTTGGCAACTTCATTGGTTGTGATTGGGGCTCCGTTGAAGAAGCTCTGGATCACTTTTACGTTGTTAATTTGGTTCTATTATTCTCTCTGTTGTTTCATTCACCAGAGTTTTCACTTCCGTTTGCCAACAGTTTCGATGCGTTTGAAGCCAAAAAGGTAATAATCCACCAAAATCCTTGAATTTCCTGTTTGTAAATCCATATAACTTTTGTATATTAATTCTGACAGATCTTTGATATATGTGTTTTTGTTTTTGTTTGCAGGACTTGTTCTGGAGTGGAGTGTTTTGGTGCTTTTCACATGTTAAGTTGTAATTGACACTCATTTCTCATCTCTAGAGGTATCTTCTGCTCTCCTCACAATCAATTCGATTTCAAGGAAATCTCGAAGAAACTCTAAAGGAATTTAGGTAAGCATCGCTTAAACTCCCAGCAATTGGGTTATTTTTTGACTTTTTATCATGGAATAATGCTCTAATTAAATCATCAATCTCTCCCCTTCTTTGCAGAATCAAACACCTCTTTGATTCTTCTCTAGGGTACTCCATCAACTTACTAAAGGTAAAACAAACCCCAACCCTTTTCCAATTTCTATTACTGTTCATCTTTTAATTGCATATGTATATTTCATGCCTTGCAGCCATGATAATGTTAATCTTAGTTGACATACGTTTTCCAAACATATTCACTTTTCTCTTGGTACCAAAATTTAAATTCATAAATCCTTGCAGATTCTTTCATAGATTAGAGGATATCACATTTGCAAGTTCGGGAATTTGGGTTCTGAAGGAATCTCAAACTTTTGTGTATCGGCTATTCAACTAAGGCAAGAGACCCCAAACAAAATTATTGGTTTTTTTGTGAACAATGTTAACTGGTGAAATGACAGAGGAAGAAAATCGAATCAAGATGAAAGATGAAGAAGCACTTGATGCAATTGGAACAGCGCCTTTTTTATCTATGGTTGTTTTTTTTAGTTTGTATCTTATGGTATTTACTACTGCATTTGCTTCGTTATCAACATTGCTATATATTGTTGCTATTTTTGGTTGAAATTATTTTTCATTCTTGCTTTGGTAATTGTTACAATTTCGCCACTCTATATGTGCTACTTGTGTGTTATGGGAACACATTTCTTTTTAAGTGTGTTACGAATCTTGCAGGAAGCCGGACATGTGCTAATTGCATCCATCAAAGCTTGATGATATATCAAACATATTCAGAAGCAAAGCAATGTTCTGTCTCTTACAGAACTCTGTTGTCGGCTACATTGCTCTGTATCAACTTACAACACACACAACCCTTTGAAGACTTTATTCTCTAGGCAACGATTTACTCTGCTCTGAAGACTTTATTCTCCCAGACTGACTGTGCATCTGTTTCTTTCTTGGTCGGAGTTGAAATAGGTTATGTTATTGATTGATGCAAAAGAGGAGGAATACACCCAAATATATATAAAACATAATTACACTTAGCACCCTTGAATAATAAAGGAAATATGAAATTAGGCAAGCTAATTAGACTGAAATTAGGCAAGCTAATTAGTCTAATATTCCCCCGCAAGTTCAGCGCGGTTAGCGATCTGTAACTTGGACCGTAGAAACTCAAACTTCTGACAGGATAAGGGCTTGGTGAAAATATCAGCAATTTGGTCATCGGTGGAAATGAACTTGACATTCAACCTCCCTTGAGTCACCTGCTCACGAACAAAGTTATAATCGACTTCAACATGCTTGGTTCGTGCATGGAAAATAGGATTAGCAGTGAGGTATGTTGCACCAAGATTATCACACCAAAGTGTGGGTGCCTGGCTATTTAAACCAAGTTCTCGTAGGAGAGACTTCAACCAAATCAACTCAGCAACAGTGTCAGCAATGGCCTTATACTCGGACTCCGTTGAGGAACGAGAGACAGTTTTCTGCTTGCGGGCAGACCAAGAGATGAGATTCGACCCCAAGTATATGGCAAATCCCCCCGTGGATCGACGATCAATTGGACAACCAGCCCAATCGGAGTCGGAATAAGCCTGAAGATTGGGGCTCCAATGAGAATCGGAGAAGGCATGAAGCTGATATCCCGTATCATGACGGATCCACAGACCCAAGTTTACGGTGCCCTGTAGGTAACGCAAGATCCGTTTGACAGCGCTCCAATGATTCTCAGTGGGAGCATGCATAAACTGGCAAACTTTATTAACGGCAAAAGCAATGTCAGGACGAGAAAGAGTGGCATATTGAAGAGCCCCAACGGTTTGCCGATATCGAGAAGGGTCATCGAGCAATGGGCTATCGTCCGGTAACAATACAATGGAGGTGCTCATAGGAGTAGCAATTGGTTTGCAGTCTGCAAGACCAGCACGATGTAAGATCTCACGAATGTATTTGCGTTGTGAGAGAATTAAGTCAGCGCCCTTGTGAACAACTTCAACTCCCAAAAAATAGTGCAGTTGGCCCAAATCCTTAAGTTTAAAAAGAGCGTTGAGCTGATTAACGATCGAGGTAATGACGACAGAGTTGTTACCGGTGATAATAATGTCGTCAACATAAACCAGCAGGTAGATAAGCGAACCTGGAGAATTAAGGATGAAGAGTGAAGGATCGGTTTTGGAACCAGAGAACCCCAACTGATGAAGAGCGGTGGACAGTTTGATGAACCAGGCACGGGGAGCTTGTTTGAGCCCATATAACGACTTGTGTAACAAGCAAACATGATCAGGTTTGGTTGGATCAATGAAACCAGGGGGTTGTCTCATGTAAACAGTTTCCTTGAGGTCACCATGCAGAAAAGCAGTCTGAATGTCCAACTGTCGGAGAGGCCATTTGTTAGTGACAGCAAGAGACAAAACAGTACGGATAGTGACGGGCTTGATGACCGGGCTGAAGGTCTCATGATAGTCGACACCATGTTGTTGATGAAAGCCTTTGGCCACAAGGCGAGCTTTGTGCCTGGTAACCTGTCCATTTTCATCAGTTTTTAACCTGTAAACCCATTTGCAATTAACAACATTAGCGTTAGGAACAGGGGGCACAAGAGTCCACGTGCCATTCCTATGAAGTGCAGACAACTCATCAGCCATTGCTTGGCGCCATTCTAAACATTTGTTAGCAACGGTAAAGCTAGTGGGTTCAAGAGGTAAGGATGAGGAGGTGGTGGTGGAATAAGCGGCTGGGTTAAAACGGTCAGGTTGCTTGGGATTGGGACGTAGGTTTGAAGGCCGAGGTCGAGGGGCAGGTGGTGGATTGGAAGTAGGGGCGGGTGGTGGAGCGGAAGAGGGAGGTGGGATGGGTGAGTTTTGAGGAAGAGGCGACGGGGGTGTGGGCGGAGGTGTAGAGGGAGGTTCGGGTGGAAAGGAGAGAGGTGGGTCAGGAAAGATAGAGGTGTAAGGAGGAGTGGGACGGGGTGGTGGGGGTGGTAAGGGTTGGTAGGGAAACACATGTTCGTTGAAACGGACATGTCTGGCAATGTAAAGTCGATCATTAGACGAGTCAAAGCAACGATAGCCGTGGTGAACAGGGCTGTAACCAAGGAAAACACACGAAGTGGACCGGAACTCGATTTTGTGATGATTGTATGGTCGGAGGTAAGGGAAGCACTGACAACCAAAGACTCGGAGAAAGGAGTAATCGGGTTTGCGGTTGAAGACTTGTTCATAAGGAGATTTGTTGGAGGATACACGAGAGGGGAGACGATTGATGAGATAGACGGCGGTGTCAAAGGCCGAGAACCAGAAACGTTGAGGGAGGCTGGACTGGGCGAGAAGAGTCAGTCCAGTTTCTACAACGTGACGATGACGGCGTTCAACAAATCCATTCTGCTCACTGGTGTGAGGGCAAGAACGTCGATGAATAATGCCACGGTTGTGACAGAGAGTGGTGAGGGGTCGAAATTCGCCCCCCCAGTCAGATTGAAGGCTTTTTAATTTGGTGGTGAATTGACGTTCGACCATGTTGATAAATTGTGTGAGCACAGGAAGCACATCGGATTTGTGAATTAAAGGATAAATCCACATATAACGTGTAAAGTGGTCAACACACAAAAGAAAATAACGATAACCATCGAGAGAGGGTTGTGGAGAAGGACCCCAAACATCACAATAAATAAGATCTAAGATTTTATTACTGCGAAAAGTGGAGGTTGGTAAAGACAACTTTGATGACTTCCCTAATTGACAAGAAGAACATAAATTATTTGATAGTTTATCTAAAACCGGTAAGGAACAAGAAGAAACGATTGAACGAAAAACTTGAGCATGCGGATGTCCTAGACGTTGATGCCAAATGGTTGAAGAAGCTTTGACGGCAGTGAAGGCGACTTTGGGTAGTGACTTGAGTTGAGGAAGACGGATGGAGTATAAGCCCTGTTCACTGGGACCCGAAAGGAGGGTAGTGCGTGTAGACTCGTCCTTGACAACAAAATAAGAAGAGTGAAATTCAAAGAAAACATGGTTATCATGGCAAAATTTTTGAACAGATAAAAGATTTTGTTTTAATTGCAGAACATGAAGAATGTTGGTTAGGGAAAAGGTTTTGTTTGGCGAGTGTATTTTGGATGAACCAATGTGAACGATGGGTATAGAATTACCGTTACCAACAAATAAAGAATCGTTACCATAGTAAGCTTCCGAGTTGTCCATGCTAGATAGGTCTGGTGTGGCATGATGGGTTGCACCAGTGTCTGGTTTCCAAGTGGATCCGGTAGAGGAGGCAGCATCATAGTGGGCCGAAAAATTGGCTTGTGGTGCGGAAGCATGCTGATTTGGCTGATTCGGACATTGGGAGGGTAGATGACCTATCCCACACCTGTTACAGTGGCCATAAACGGTGTTTTGGGCTGAAGCCCAAGAGAACTGGCGGGAGCCATGGTTGTTTCGAGGGCGATTGTTGGGACCATGACGCGAGGGACCGCGAGAGGAACCACGAGATCCCCGTCCACCGCGGCTGTTGTTGGAAGACCGAGAGCCATAGTAAGCTTGAGCCCGTGGGGCAGGAAGAGGATTCAATTGATAACCAAGCTGAGAAGCAGTAACTTGAATGCTCTGAAGTTGTTGTTGAAGTTGGTCAAGAGTAGGTTGTGAAGCCGAAGCAGCCGGTTGAGGCTGAGAAGTTGGAGCAGTAGGAGCCAGAAAAGCCTGTGGAGGTAGATTCTTTGTGAAGACATAATCATGATCACATAGAAGACCATGCAGTTCATTGAAGCGAACAGGCGGTAAGCGAGTTAGAAGATTGCCCTTGATGACGTTGTATTCGTCGCGAAGACCGGCAATAGTGAGCATAACCAGGTCTTTGTCCTTCATCGGTTCTCCAATATTAGCAAGGGCAGTAGCATATTCGTGAACCCTGCTCAGATAGTCGGCTGGTTTCTCATCACCTTTCATGGTGATTCGAAGGAGTTGGTTTTTGAGGGTAAATTCATGAGAGGCTGTAACAGGGGCATAGGCGCGTTCAAGCGATAGCCATACGTCACGTGATGTTTTGCCCTGGATATGTTGATAAGAGTTTTCGGATACAGTGGCGATGATAAGCATCCGAATATGGGCATCGTTGGATATCCACGGGATGTAGCTAGGGTTGTCGGTGACAGCTGTATCAGTGGTGACTTTTTGGTCAGGGCATGGGACAGTTCCATCAACATAACCAAAAAGGTTGTGAGATGTAAGAAAGGCTTCTATCATGGATCGCCAATAGCCATAGTTTGTAGGTTTGAGAGAGAAGGAAAATTTGTGAGAGTTGTGTATGGTTTTCTCTTGAGGAGAGAAGGGGATGATGGCTGCCATGATTAGGGTGTGGGTTGATCGGCGCTGTTGGTTGAAGATGGTGATGGTCGGCGCTGTTGGTGAGAAGAAGATGGCTGCTAATGGTGAAGAGTGGTGATGAACGGCGCTGATTATTGCTGGGGAGATAGGGTTTAAGCAGAAGAGAGGTGGCGCAGATTGGCGCCGCTGGTTGGCTGCCGTAGGGTTTAGGCGGCGCTGGTTGGCTGCCGTAGGGTTAAGAACTTGGCTCTGATACCAAGTTGAAATAGGTTATGTTATTGATTGATGCAAAAGAGGAGGAATACACCCAAATATATAGAAAACATAATTACACTTAGCACCCTTGAATAATAAAGGAAATATGAAATTAGGCAAGCTAATTAGACTGAAATTAGGCAAGCTAATTAGTCTAATAGTCGGGGTTACGCTTTGTTCCTCAAACAAAAAATGGAGGAGATTACAGAAGTGGTGCAAAAAATTTCCCGTTTTGTCATGATTTCCCTAATTGGACACCTTGAGGTAACTTCCAAATCTTTTTTAGTTCTTCAAATACACAATGGTTGTTCAAGAAATTGATTTTGAATAACTTCAGGACATTGATTTTGTATTTCTTTTTGTTGCCAATTCTCCTTTTTTGGCACATATCATGGTTCACTTTGATTATCTGGCGGAATTACAATGGCCCTGGATAGGAGTTTGCTTGTTAGATGTTGTTGAGTAATAACGAAGTCTTTTATTATGCTTGTGCAGCATTATACAACATTGCCAAGGTGAGAATGAATTCAGACTTTCTCAAGCTATCTTTAGCAATAACATTTGCTATATGAACATGAGAACTAATGTTGGTATGTAACACCTTCATTATTTGGTTTTACAACCATTGCCAGAGCTGATATCCCATCAAGATTTACTTAAATGTTATATGTTAACAATCAGTTGGGTTCTTCATTCTTGCATGTTATTTGTGATACCTGTATGTTAATGAAACAAGTTTGATAGTTTCTCAAGTTGTTGGAGGTGCATTAAGCATCTATATCTTGGTATGTATTACTACCTTTAATTTTAATTTTCCCTGCTCTCACACTTTATTTTTTATTTTCAACATCTAAATGATACTCTCTTGTGACAATGCAGATTACACTTTTTCCAACGATTGTTCCAGTGTTGTTATACTGGAAATGTTGATTGTTACATTAGCTGCAAATATTATGCTATAACTTCCCTTGTGGACCCATGTACGACTGTGGTTTCTTTTCGTTGAAAAAAAAGATGCAAGTTCTTTGAATAGAAGGTTTGTTTTGGGGTTTTGAATGTGCTATCTAATTAATTTCAATGGAGGTTTTGCAACCTAACAAATTAGACTTCATATTATAGGTTTTGTCGTTTGTGATCGATGAACTTAAAGGAGGACAGATGGGTATGTGAAAATTAAGGGCTAACTTATCCTTTGTTGTATTAGTTGTGTATTTTCATCATTTTTTATTTTTATAATTATAATTTTGGTTTTAGGTGACGATTTTTCCTGAGGTCACTTCAAAAACTAAATTTAGAGAAATCATGAAATTTCTTATCGAGTCGTATCATGTTTCACACTTGGGAAATTTGTTGCTGGCGTATAATGGAAAGAAAAGTTTTTTTTTTGCTTCAATTCACACATCTTGTTGATGTTATGTGACACAAGTTGGCATTTCCTTAATAAATGGGACTTTGACCATAATAGTAATTTCTAATTGCTATCTAGAGATAAATATCCATGATGATTTCGTTGTTACTTGAGATCATAAGAACATGATATTAGATGATTCAAAGAGCAAAAGATTTATTGATAATAATGGAAATCAACATTTACATTAGACCCTTCTCATCAAATCGTTATTCCAATGATTCATTACAGGATTTTACTGCCACCAAAGGAAATGAATTTGAGGACTATTTTCTGAGAAGGAAGTCACTTATGGAATCTATGAAAAGGGTTTTGAACGGCCTTCGCCTACAAAGGAAGAAAGTATCCCTATTGCTTCAACCCGGAAGTGGTATTCTTTCAAGAGCAAAAAATGGAATAGAAAAGACAGCAGCATTCTGTATCCCAACTCTCGAAAAGATTGATGCATATAACGATAAAATTCAAGGTTACCGCTTCTATAACCTATTTTTATTAAGCATTTTTATGCACCTCACGCATTAAAACATATGGCTGTTTGTTGTTAATTGGAACTTGTTGCTTGATGACAACATTGTGGATGTGTTGTTAGATACTGATGGGACTGCTATGTTTATGAGGGTTGATGAGCCTTTGATTGAATAGATGAATGGTGGGATGGAGCCTCTTATTCAACAGCTTATTTAATGTCTTGTGAACATAGAGAGGTTTGCTCCTTTGTTTGGAGTGTGTGGGTGTTATTTTTGATGTATTTGGTTATGTTTTTAGGAAGTTGGAAGTTTTGACCCATGGTTTTGTGAAATAAATCTTCGAGGTATGACATTTGGGTAAAATTTTATATCGTAACATGATTCTGAAAACGAGAACCCTCAATTTTATATCGTAACACCCCTTTTTCCCCAAATGTCACTACCAAATTCTAAAATTTTACCTTCGCTCTGCATCGCGCACGGGTATATCACTAGCCTATATTATAAAGATTCTAAAACGGTTATGTGTACAAAGTGGTTTCTTGTACAATGTTACATTTACCACCCTTACACTTACTTATTTAATTTACTTTATATCCCTTGTTTTTTCATTTTTCATTTTACGTCATTATCATATTAACACAAATAATCGTATATGAACAAAAATGCAATGAAAAAATACGTTTCTTTTTTTTACAAATTATACCATTACTAGAAGTGTACTCGCGCAATGCCGCTAGATACATCACGATTTTAATGTTTCATTTTATTTTCTATTTCTTGTTGATTTACATTACGATTTTGGTTGGTTGTGAGAGAGTGATAATGATTTTTTTATATAAATTTGTTTAATTTAGACTTAATAAATTTATTTTGGTTTAATAATATAATTTTTTTTATAAAATATTCGGTTAGATTTTTTTAATTATATTTTATATTTTTATATTTAAAATTTGATTTCTATTCTATATTTAATTATGCTGAGAGTTATTTTAGGGGAGTTAAAGTGGGAAATGATTTTAGAAGAGTTAAAATGGTTAGAGATAATGATTGAAAATTAATAAATAACATTAAATGTAGTACATACAGCTTTAATGATTGTTTTTTAAGTAATTAGCATTAAATAGCAATACATTAAGCTTTATGACTTGTTTTTAAGAGTTTTTTTATGCCATCTTTATAATATAGTATAGATAATCGTCTCGTCAATACCTTCAAAACGAGCCCAATATTGAATATTTTTTAATTTAACCGTATTATTAAATATAATGAATATCTACGAATTAATTTGTTTTCTATCCATACGTTTTATTTTTTTCCACCGTTAGCACATTAAAAATACATAATCGTAAAATACGTTTCATTCTTATTATAAATTGTATCATTATAATTTTTTCCGTCAATAATTGTAATATAAACTAATTATTGAATATCTTTATGGGTTTAGGGTTTTATAAGTTGTGATTCTTAGGTCATGGTTGATTGTTGATGACATGTCTATAAGAAAGTAGCATTAAATGTTCGTTCTTTACTTACATTCCGCTGCATCGCGCGGGTATATGCCTAGTTACATAATTAATCTGGGTTTAACCCCTTGAATTACCTCATATATATATGTGTGTGTGTGTGTGTTTCTAATCATTTGTTGAAGAAGAAGAGTATGAGAAAAACAATTCTACCTAAAGAGAATATGAATACATAAAAGAAAGGTACACATCCTTCAAAGTGAAAAACTCCCTCAGTTCGGTTCACCCACCATCGAAGAGGAAGGAAAACATACTCAAACATCAGGCAAGTTGTTTAAGTCCGACAATACATCTGCTTAGGCCGTTGTACCCCAGAAAATAGACGCTATGCGGCAAATTAGTATTAAGGGAACTGTGTCCAACACAGGCCTCGGTCAATTCTGTTACTCTCGTTTATCTTCTGTTAATCTTTAGTTATCTCTATTATTTTATACTCGGTCAAAGCAGATTCATCTTATATCTGATTAGTGCAAATGTTACCTGAATCCACATTCACTTGTAACAGATGTGGATGTGGATATAGTCATATCCCTTTGGGTGATGTGGCATATTTTCTTGTATGCTTATGTTTTCTTGTGTAGTAAAAGAGCATTCCATAATGCAAGTCTAAGAATCACAAAGGGACATGTCATTGTAGACGATAATTCAAGAAATGAAGATTATTTGAAAAGCACAAAGAACAGATCATGGAATAAATATGAATGCATGTGCTTATGTTGCAAACTTGTAATACAACAGTTGCAAAAAAACTGAAGATAGTAAAAATTAAAGCATGCTTTATATGCAATTCCCCCTCACCCATACCTTTCTACCGGCCACCTAGAAGGAGACGATTAAGAAACTTTAGCCTGATACCAATCCCACCCATTAACAGTGAGGCTGAAGATTCAAGCCAAAACAATTGCAAACATCCAACTAAAGATGATAAACAAGCCAAAAAAAGAGTATAGGCTTTCATGACAAAGGCAAAGTAGCTTAAGCAATCCACTAAAATGATCAAAACCTAATTAAAAAGGTAGAGGGATAAGGGGGACGGCCAAACAGGAGAAAAAATAAAAAGTACCCCATTCTTTTTCTATGAAAAAGAGATGGTAAAAATTAGAAGAAGATGAGAGGTACAATTCTACGAGGCATGCCTAATTCAAGAAATAACAACACGCTACTAAAAGTCAATAGTATTTCTTATCCTTTCTCCTTTGTTTTCCCTTACAACGGCTACAAGGGTATCTGACTACTTCTCAAGCAATCCACAATAAGCTTCATCAAAAGCTTCAATTTTAGTGCCTTTTTTGCTATAGGTTACATCATCATGGAGAAAGATGCTTTGCATTATTTCATCTTGTTCCTTGAGCAATTTAGGAAGCGAAGCGGCCTTTATGGGCTAGGCCACAACATGCTACAATGGGAACAGCGGCTTAAGCCATTAGGGCATTGTTTGGCAAAAGAAAAGCTAGCTTATAAGCTAGCTTTTTTTTTGGTACATGTTTGGATGACCATAAACTAGCTTATAAGCTAGCTTATTGAAAAGCTACTCATAGTAGCGTTTTGAAAAGCTAGCTTATCAGCTACCAGCTAGCTTATCAGCTAGTTTGCCAAACATAGCCTAGGTGTATGCGCTTTCCAGAGGTGAGCCATTTCCTTAGAAGTTATGTACTTATGTTTGCCAAGCAAAGTGCATGCAACCTTGTAGCACTAGCACGAATTGGAAGTGAAAAATAGAGTTACAATTATAGATATTGATAATGAACTGCTGTCTAGAAAAGGGCCCCATCCTTTTTTAGCTTACAAGCTACAAGTTATATATTAAGTAATATAAGATGACGAAAAGATGTAATGTCAAAAATATTTACCTTATTATGAGACCTATCAACTGCAACCACCTCTCCTTTATCCTTCATAAGGGAAGCAATTGCAGTTGTTTTTCCACCAGGGGCAGCACACATATCCAATATTCTTTCTCCCTCTTGTGGATCTACAGCAGAGATGAGTGATCAAAATTAACCCTCGTTAAAAAAAGAAAACTAACAGCAATTATAAGCCTTATATCTCAAGTATGAGATACATTTAAAATATATATATATATATAATAAAGATTTCCACAACAAAATTAGCCAAGCACGTCTAATCCATTTCATGATTCTTCCTTCTCACATTTTTTGAAAGATATACACATGGTAACATAAATTATGAAGACACCTTGATATAGAGCTTTTAAAATGATCCATGACATATGCGAGGAGTGGGGATCCATGAGGGTAATGGGAGGCGAATATCATGGTTTGAACTCTTATTGATTTATTTGATTTACATATGAAAGAAGTGGGGATCATTGAGGGCTAAGTTCCCACATCATTTGATTTGCACTTGAAGTTTGTTGTGAGTGGGAGAAACTCAAGTCAGTCATGGATTAAACTCTTAGGGTGCGTTTGGTTCGTTCCAAGGAATGAAAATGGGATTGGTAATTAAAATAAAGTAGAATGGGAATGATTACTTTTATTCCATTCTATTATATTATCACTTAATTCCTTCCATTACTGATGTTAAAAAAGAAAGAAAAAACTTCTTCGTCTCCAAGAAGAAATGGGCTTCAACATCTTCATCTCTGTCACGCCTCTATCTTCACCACCATCTTACCCACGAGATTTCATCTCCTGAGATTGGCTTTCCCCACCATCTTACCCACCTCCCACCTCTCAAATATGCAACTTTCACCCACAATGGTGGAGAAAATCGAGAAAAAACTGATGGTGTTCGATCTCTCCTCTTTTTTTCTTTCTTTATTGTTCCTTGTCCAAACTCTATTAAAGCAAAACTGAAGAAGATCGGACAAATATGAAAATCAAACCATAAGAAAAAAAACGAGAAAGAGATGAAAATGGAGACAGAGATTAAAAAAAAATCAAACCACTATTGACAGGGAGAGAAGGAAGTGACTATGGATGGTAGGAGCTCACTATTGTTGACTCAGAGAGAGAGAGAGAGAGAGAGAGAGAAATATGGCCATGGATAAAGAACTTTTCTTGAAATCTTCAAAGGACTGTGAATAATTTGTTTCTTCGGTCTTTCTTGCAATCGTGGCTTTTGAAAGAGAGATGGTGATGTTGGGAAGGTGGGAAATGGTAAGTTGAAAAAATAAAGAAGAGGGAAGATGACGCTTAATTTTTCTATTCCCCCCAATTTGGGGTGGAATGATTTTTCTCTAAATCTATTATAATGATTAACGGATTATTTGAATCCAAACACTATTTTTCATTCCATTTCCATTCCTTGTTTGAACCAAACATCATTAATGATTATCATTTCCATTAATTACCTTCCAATACCTCCAACCAAACACCCCCTTAATCATTTATTTGAGATATCAAACATTCTCACAAGTGAATATCAAAGATCTATTTCTGCTAGATATGATGAACTTCCTATTAGGCTATTAATTTCAGGGTTTTTGGTAGAAATATGGATGATCCGAGTTTTGAGAAGAATGTTTTTGTTTATATTTCTCTAGTATAAACGTCATACCATTAACATTCTGATGTCATCCCAGCTATGTCAACTTCAAGAGAAGCATCAATATAAAAATTCTGTAATGACTAAAAAAGCATTAACAATTTGAATGCCATCCAATTTATGCCAACTTGAAGGAAAGCACCAACAGTATTATTATGATTAAGATTGTTATTAGAGCTAAAAAATAAATCTTATTGGGATAAGGGTAGGTTATCAGAGTCCTTGTTCTAGTTTGTTTGAGGTCTTCATATATCTTTATAAGCCTAAAAAATATAGGCCTTCTTTTAAGGGGTCTTCAGTTATTTTACTGTAAGCCCAAAGGTATAGGCCTTCTATTGCCCTTAAAGTTGACTAACTAGAGTCTTCCCCCTGTACAAGTTTGTTAACATTTGCAGATGCAAATAGTGATCCTAGTATTACATTGGATTAGCTGCAGGTTAATTATCATAGTTACATAGCAAAGAAAATACACAACACTAAAGTGCAACGAATTGTATAGATGGTAGCAAATATGACATTCACTAGTACTTAAACATTGGCATGACCATGATAACATCGCTTTCCAAATACTACCAATGTTGTTATTAAGGACCAAACAAATATATGGCACAAGTACAAGATCGTGGTAGCTCCAGCCAAAAACAAGTTACGGCACCATTATGGATGCACAAATGAGAAAGAAGAAAACAAAGATATACACACCTAAGACATGAGCAGTAATAATGCTTGGCAGATTTTGAAGAAATATATCCCCCTTCAGCACATCTGCAAAATTTTCAACAAAAAAGTTATTTCCATATAGTAACGTTTGTTAGCACACCAACAGTACGTACTGACAACATCTGTAAGAATTTAGAATAAATTATAAAAGATGATTCAGTATTAACGAGAGAAAACCCTGCTGCATCCACAACTAGCTAAATATATACACTGTAACAGGTATCCAATCTAGCACCCATGATGCCAGAGCATAACCAGTGCATACACACACACATATATATATTATGAATATGTACAAGTATAGACGATGCGCAGGTGCATGCAGCCATGCGCAGGTGCATGCAGCCATGCGCATGTACACACCAAATTGATTTTCTAACACTTATATTTAACCTTTAATATATACTCATATAGTTTCATTGTGATCCATAAGTTTGATCACACGATAATTCATAAATATTGAACAATATTGTTCTTCTAGACCGACACATAGCTACTCTTCCTCCATTTCAAAACTCTAATTTGACGTATGAACTTAATTAGTATTATCAAAAAAGTCAAGAAGTTACCCCAACATTCCCTCATTATTTCTGATGAACAACTGATCAACATAACCACTCAACTTCTCTAATCTCGTCATCTTTGACTACAAGTTTTTGGTTCGCATCCTCGGGGAATTGGTACGATACGCCCCTGGTTTTCCTTTCCCTTGTCTTACACAACTCGGATTCATCTCTTCCCACTCTTTTGTTCTCAGTTTATGGTAGCTCCTTATATGCTACAAGATAGCCTTCGTCAATGATCTACCTCACACAAAATCAAATAGATATCCTTAATCCTGTGCTCAACTTTGAATGTGTGCTCAACTTTGAATGTGTGCTCAATGACTCACCCACATAGGTCCATTACGATTTATAAGTTTCATACTTGATAAATCGTAACATATTGAATACAATTGCTCTTGTAGACCAAGATAAAGCTACTCGTCCTGCATTCAAACACTAACCCTCACATGTAACACATTAGTACTATGACAAGAGTTGGTTCCCCAACAATCCCTCATTATCTTCATTGAACGAATAATCAAAATACGGCATCCATTGTTCTTTAACCTCATCAGTTTTTGGGTTAAAAGTTTTTAGTTATCATCTTCGGGGCACCGGATACTACTTACAAGAAAAAGAAATTTTCATTGTGATGAGATAAATTGAAATTATATATCACTAGATTAAAACCTATTCGAAGTTGCCAACGTTATGCAAATGACGCACAATTTTTCGTATTGGAGGAGTCCCTGGTTCCCCTTTACCTATCTTAGCCAACTTGGATACTTCTTTTTCCCTTCTTTTGTTCCAAGTTTATCATAGGTCCTCCTAAACAAATAAAGAAAACCAAGAAATTTGATTGCCAACACAAATCTTAGATATCATAAAAGTATTGCCAATTTTAGCAGTTCTTGAGATGGTTTCTGGCTTTGAGATGGCAATCACCAAAAAAAAAAAAAGTCATGCCATGTATAGCCTTCCACAATTTAGAAAAGGAAAGAAAAGAAAATATACCATTGAAAGATCCCAATCTAAACACTCTATCAGTCATATCCACACCAAGACCTGACAATCCGCGAAATATTCCGGCCCTTGACATCGTTGTGATTCCTTGGCCAATATATAAGCCATCTCGTTCAAGATAATGAGGATCTACAAGAGAAAGAACATATAAGAGGCATTATGATTCAACGAGCATATGGAACAACAAAGATAGAAAGAACGAAGTTAGGTCGTATAGAATAAGTAAACTAAGATAGACAAGTTCCCTAAACAAGAGTTATACAACTATACAAGGACCCAAGGTTTGAAGAAAACAAATTTTTATTCATATATAATGAAATTTACGCTTGGTTTTGTAGCCTTACAAGTTTTGCAAGAGCACATTGTAACTTAAGCTAGTAAAGGTGTTACAGTGCTTTTATCATGAATAGCTAAGCTAGATTAAAATAGAGGTGCCAGGTACAAATTTGAAACGAAAAAAATTTGTACAAATAAAACTGTTCTTAGGGTCAGCAACACATCTCAAATATAAATATTTTAAAATATATATACACCTTACATATGGAAAAATAATACTTCGAATATGAATCATCCACAACATTCTACATACAAAAAATTACCCTAATATATATCATTAAGTCAGCAATTCACTTTTAATTCGTTGTTCTAGTTGGTGTAAGGCGCGAGTCTCAAGCTGTGACTTAATACAATGAACCAAGCTTACATATTCATCTACAATCATGCTTTTTAAAAATTCACCAACAATTCACCCACTTGTCTTGTGAGGCAAATTTCTGTAACCAACATAGTTAGAGTATGACCAGTCAATTTAAAATAACACTATGATGATGCCAATGATGCTAAAAGATGGCAAAGTAGATTACATTGTTTGTATTATACAATAATGAAGAATTCAGAACATATTTTAGCAGAGTATATTCACGGAATAAACACACTTTCAATGCTCAAAGTTACAACATATGATGGAATTCAATTTTGATAAACAACAAGATCAACTCATGTATCACATTTTTAAAAACTTAACAGTATCCCCCTCCCCAAGGGCAGGGCAACCTGAGGCCCTTTCAATGATCAAGATCCACACAGCTGAACACTTGATAACTTACACCATTATAACATAATGACAACATGTTGCTTGCCTGTCTGTAGTCCTAGTAGGACAATCCCACGTGTGATCCCAATACTCCATCCACCATCACGACCAGGCTGCTCAACACCAACTGAAACTGCAACAACATCTCCTTCCTCAACATGAGCACTGCATGCTAATATACCTGGCACATATACCTACACAAATATCACAATGGAACATGAAATTCTAGTCATCGTTTTATATATTAAACATTTCATAGTAACACAATCTAAAGTTGCAGTTAAGATACATATGGTCCCTGAAGGCACATCAGGTTTTATCTTCTAGTAGACGCAACAGCTGTACTATCCAATATGTTATGTATTCACATTTAATAAAGACGGCCTTGACCAGAAAAATAAAGTATTGTAAAAATTCCTTGTCAATAGAAAGATATATAAACATGACAACCAAAAATAATGCCATGCTCTAAAGGCAAATGTTTGCATATAAATCATCTTTAGAAGAGTTACAAGAATGGTCTGCTGAGTGAAATTTAGTCCCATGTCGTATTGTCGTTATCTACGGTACATCAACTTCCTTTTGGGTAGCAAACTCAATAGGTCCTTCCATGGATGGCTGCCTAGCATATGAGCTTCATATGCTCTTTATAAAAGGGCGCTTATGCCCTTTTGACATGTACTTCCTAACCAAATCTACAAGGGGACGTTTGTGATTGTTGAAGAGCAAGCATAACATCTACTAATAGGATGCACTCATGAGTAGCATAGAACTCTCTCAACACTTTAAATACTCAATTAGCATGTTGTTTCTCTCTGCATGAGGCTTTCCTCCAATACGTGTGAACTTCCACATCAGCTAACAGGAGGTCGAGTCCCTCCACTTTCACGTAGTTGATCTAAGACCAAACAGGGAGCCAATGAGTTCTACGCTTTTGGTATCATATCATCAATAAATGAAGCAAAAAACATATATATTCGTTGGACTCCTTCCAAAGAAAATATACCTCATTTTACAAAACAATCGATTCAAGGGCATATATTTAGGTTCTGGATAAAGTTGGTCTGTTTGTGGGAATGGAGGGTGTATATTTAGGTTCTATATGGCATGAGAGATAGACAGATGAAGAGTGATATTTGAGGTTAAGGGTTAGATAAAAGTAAGGCTAAGCAATGGCTTAGGGGACAGTTTGAAAATACTAACAAAAACATGAGGAAGAAAATAACAATAATACAAGAATAAAAAACTAATATATTTCAAATAGTCATAACCCACTTCTTGTATTATTTAGTAAACAATAGCCAATAAACCTACAACAAAAAGAGAAGAAGAGAAAGAGAAGAAGAGGAAAAGGAAAAGGAAAAGGAAAAGGGAAGGAAGCTGAGAGAAGAACAAGAATGAGAAACCGGATACTTAGTCAAGTTAAGCAATCATAAAAAATTAATATAATGAAAGAAGTAATGAAGAGAAATATGAATGCTAAACCGTGTAATTATTAAAGTGAAGAGGATGAAGAAGACAATATAATATGTTTAACTGATGCCTACCTGAGCACCTCGAAGAACTGCCTCTGCACACTTACGGCTGACAATTACCTCTTTCGGAGGCTTGCCTTGCTGATAATCATATTGAATATCATGTGGACCTGAACCTTTCACAAATACAACATAGTCTAGCCCAGGTATCTGACATTTTATAACAGGGCTAGTTTCTGTGCTGGAACTGTGACCATTTTCAGGGATTTCAACTGCTGGACCGTGCTTATGACCAGTTAGGGATTCTACATCATCACTCATATGCAGCCTCTTATCACGTTGAATTTCCAGAATCTTCTCAATAACAGCATCAGTTGTTGTTCTCAGTGTATTTACACGTATACAAGAGTAACAAGAGGGTTGCCTGACCAATTATAAGAGCACAGAAGCGTAAATAAAATCAAAGGCTACACAGTTTGAAGAAATGTAAACCGTGCTTAAACCTATAGAAACTAAGACAACAAGTCTTAATAATTCAGGGCCTAAAACTCTAAACAAGGCAATCAAAGTCATGGAGGTAGCCTAACAAACATCACTACCGATACCAATCCCTCTCGTGAATAAAATTGTTGCACTCAGGACCTTAGGCAGGAAATATGTATGTGGTAGATAACCCCCAAAGATTTGTGCTCAGTCAACTAGGCCTCATACCAAGTGCAAGATCCAATATTTGACTCCTCCCACAACCATTCGAGTTGACTGAAATTGATTAGCTGAGACACCTATCCGATGGAAGATGAAAACATATGTGGCAGCTACTAAAATGCCAATGTGGTTTTCAGCAGAAGTTCAGGATATAATGAAAGTTATTGAAGCTAAAGATCTAACAAGTCACCAACACATCTAAAAGCTTTACATGTTAAAGAGAAACCCAATAATATATGTTACAACACTGCTCGTTTCAGACCCTAGCTCAAAGATGTGAAGGCAGATAAAATTGAAGCAGGAACAAGAGATGTAAACACACAAGCACGCATGAACATGTAACAAACGAACTTGCAAACCATCACATCATTGATATGTCATCAACCATCTAACTAGGAATGTTTAGATATTAGAAAATCGTCCATAAAGATGATATAATAATCCAAAATTCAAAAGATTTAAAACATTCCATATTTTTTATATCATTTCCCAATAGCATCACAAGACAATGTGTATTGCTTATCGATCAAAATCAGAACTTCTTTCTCAGAGTAAATTCTGAAGGGAATGGTATTATTTATATACTTTATTTATGGAAGATGAAAAGTGAGCTGGTAAGGGTATGGCAGGGGCAAAGACCACACTCCGCTTTACATAACATCCCATCCAGCTTATAACATAAACAACTATAATACTAATAAAAGGGATGATGGGATCTCCATAACAAAAAATCCTGAACTTTAAGATTCATCCCCTAACAAAATCCAAAAACTAAGTTCACCCTACACACTGCTTCCAGGCCCTCTAATTCCCCATTCCGAAAACCACCATTTCCCCCTATCTTAAATAATTTCAAATATGTCAATTGAGATCAAGAACACGTCTTCCCCCTCCACCTAAGTTCCTCCATGATTTTTTCGAATAAATACCAGAGTACCCTGATATAACAATCATTTACTATTAAAAAAAAAAAACGAAGCTTCTAATAACATCAAATTCCCTCCATCCAGAAAAAAAAAATGGCCATTTTATTCTAGATATGCTCGTAAGCGGTCAATTCAATTTCGAAAGTAGCCTTTTTTATTTTCTAATCTCCAATATGTTACTATTCTTAAACACATTACCTAGTTACATATAACTTACCAAATCTATGTACAACAATAAAAGCAAACTGTGAATTTTGAAGCTGAAAAACACCAGTACATCACTCTCATAAGCCGAGTATAATGACAGAGGTTAAGGTAAGAAACTTATAAAGAGCACAAAAGGCGAGTTACAATGAAGCAAGTACGTTAGTGCTTTGGAGATGCGAGCAAAAGCTTCTGCTCCATAAGCTTCGTTGAAATGCTCTTCCACTTCAGGATTCCAACGCAAGGTTGGATTGTAGCAGTAACGCTCAGATGGATCCATCAACAGAATCTATTATTGCAGTTGCACAAAAAAGAGAAAAAAACACAATCATCAGAATTAATCAAGCGCATACAGACACAGATTGATGATATGAGAGAAAATGAACAAAATCATTGCAATTGCAGGTGGAACCTGCGACTGAGAGTGTGTTGTTCGAGTGCTGAAGCTTGTGTTGATGATGGCTTGAAGCAGAACCCTCCCTCGCTTTCCTTTCATTCATTCAATTGAATTTAGAGAGCCAAAAGGGGTTATATATAATAAGTTAACGTTTCCGCCTCCACACCAATTTGACCTACCAATTTTTTACTTGGATTACTTTGCTTCTATTTCGGGTGGGCTAAATGCACCGCATTTCTTACTAAATACACCAGAAGTGTTTTTCTTAATGATTGTGTTTTTTTTGTTTTCTCGTGTTTTTGTTGTTGTTTTTTTTATTATATATTTTTATTTAGGGGGTGTTATTTGCACAAAAAAGATGTAAATAGTACTGCAATGTTTTCCGATCCAATCATTTAAGTGTCATATTTATATATTATTATTATTATTATTAGAGGTATATTATATATATATATATATATTATATCTTTATATATATACATATATCATATATACATATTTTGATTTTATAAATTTATAAAATGTATTTATATATATATATATATGTTTTGATTTTATAAATTTATATATATATATATATATCTTTTAACCTATTATTATAATTATATATATATATATCATATATATATATGCTTTGATATATATATATATATTTATTTATTTATTTTTTATAAATTTATAAATTTGTAACTTTTGATTTTATTTTATTTTATAAATTTGTAACTTTTGATTTTATTATAACTTTGTAAAATGTATTTTTCTTTTTGTAACAATTACATTTTATTATAACTTTGTAAAATGTATTTTTCTTTTAGGGACTAATTCCGTAACAAACGCCAAACGTTAGGGACCAAATCTGTAATTTACTATATATATATATATATGATATGTTAGATTGAAATCTTTTTCATCTCTCTCTCTCTCTCTCTCTCTCTCTCTATAGATTTGCTCTCTAGTTATATGACCAAATCTGTAATTTACTAAATCTGTAATTTACTCTCTAGATTTGCTCTCAATCCATTGAAGTAATCGACGAATCAATTAGATATTCGGAATCTACGTTTCGAATCCTTCCTAGAGGTATAAATTTCTTCCTAGATGTATAAACTTCTTCTTAAATCATATAATTGATATATATGTTCACAATTGCAAAAATATAAATCGAGAACCTTACAATTACTATGCACTATAATAAAAGATAAAACTGTATTATCATATTATTAAATCTATTTATTTGATAAACATAACATATATATCCATCATAATAAAAGACCCAATGTACCTAAATCGCAATATTTGATAAACGTAACCTATATGTTTTATTGACGTACAATTACTATTCATATCACTATTCATGTCACTATGCACATCACTATTCATGTCACTATTCATGGATGGATGTCTTTATCCACTATTCATAAAAGGAATCCAATTATACTTGGGCATTGAATTGTCTAAAGTCATTGATGGATGGATGTCTTTATCCACGTGTGATCGTCACAGACAGAGATTTGGCACTGGTGAAAGCATGCAGTATTGTATTTCCTGATGCTAAAAGATTACTTTGTAGATGGCACATATTCCAAAGTATTATGAAAAATTGTAGACCAGTAATAACATCAAATCATGACTGGGGTTCATTTTACAATGCATGGGTGACATTGGTTGACTCGGTAACAGATGAAACATACATGTTTCATTTATCACAACTTGAAGCAGTATTACGAAGCTATCCAGGTACGCCTTAATATATTATTATAAGTAAATGTTACAATTAAGTTTAACAATTACTAAAAAAGTTAAATTGTTCTAATTTTCAGGTGTTCTTGTTTATCTGAATGACACATGGTTGAAACCATATAAAGAAATGTTTGTATCTGTTTGGACTGACATATTTCTCCACTTTGGAAATCAGACAAGTAACAGAGTGGAGAGTCAACATTCCAAGTTGAAAACTTACTTAGATTCAGCGCAATCAAGTCTACCGACATTTATGAGCAAAATCAATCAACTCATTCAGTCACAAAATACATAAATTAAAGCAAATATCCAAGCGAGCAAAAGTGTCATGAAACATCGTCATCGCATACCACACTTCCAACAATTGTGTGGTTTTGTTTCACATTATGCATTAAACATAATATTTCAAGAGTATGAGCGAGCTCAATCTGTTGGCTTATTTTCTGAAAATTGTAGTTGTCTACTACGTACAAGTTATGGGCTGCCATGTGCGCACGAACAAATGCAATACTTGAACGAAGGTCATCCTATCCCAATTGATTCAGTTGATGTATTTTGGACGACGCTTGATTTATCACCGTGCAAATCTTTACAAGATGATGACGTAGGTTATGAAGCTGAAGTCCAAATGTTTACTGAGGAATTTAACAAGCAATCGAGATCCGGTAAGTTCAGTTTACTGAGGAAGCTAAAAGAGATAGCCAGTGGATAAAAAACATCGGTTCGTGAACCTGTTGTTAACAAGACTACTCGTGGGCGACCCTCGTTGAATGATAAGCTTTTCAGAAAAACTCATGTTGATCCCTCATTTCCGACTCATGTTGACCCGTCTTTTACAAGTGAAAGACCCCTTAGACGTAGCAGTTCGAACGCGTCTAAATTTGTTGACAAGAAAAAAACAAGCTACCAAGAACCAGCGAGACACAGTTCTTTCATGTTCAAAAATAATAATGCACATTCATACATCATTCAATTTCCAACATTGTTTCACCCTTACATCAAGCAGGTACATGATGTGATAGGTGATGAAAATTGCGGATTCCGAGCAATAGCTGTCTGGATGGGTCTTCATGAAGATGCATGGCCCATAATTCGGTATAACTTGATGGAAGAGTTAGAGCAATACAAGACAGAGTACATCAACGCTTTTGGAGGTGAACATTGAGATATTACTTACAACACTCTAAACTTCTTTCGATCAAATCAAGGTGCACCATTTGAACACTGGATGACAATGCCTGAAATAGGTGTCTTGATTGCTTCAAAATATAATGTGATATTACATGTTATAAGTATGACCGACAGTGGGACGTACTTGCCGCTTAGGTCCACTCCTCCATTGTGGTATGAACATGTTGTTTTTACAATCCGGTACGTTAATGGTAACCATTATGTCAAATTAGATATGGAAGAAGGATATCCGTTTCCGCAAATTGTATCACTTTTTTTCCATCACAGTTATCGGTGTGCTGCTGGATGGGCTACCCCGTATTCAGAGTGAATAAAGAAGTACATGAAGCTTTTACGTGTTAATTGTACTACGGATAATGTTATTTTAGAATAATCGAATGTAATATAGATTATTTTATGTTCTATTTATATGTTAAATTGCAATATTTATGTTTTATTTTTATAATTATTAAATCGCAATATTTATGTTTTATTTTTATAATTATATAATTAAAAAAATTAGTAATATTTATATTTATAAATATTTATTTATTTTTAAATCAAAACAAAAATATATAATAAAAATATGTAAACAAAAATATATAATAAAAAAAGACAAAAAACAAAAAAAACAAAAAAAACCAAATGATTTTTTGCAATCATTTGGTGTATTTAGCAAAATGAAAAGTGCATTTAGCCTCCTCTTTATTTATTTGTATTATATAGTTTTAAAAAAAAAATTACTTTTTGTTTTGATTTGAAAAGAAATAAATATTTATAAATATAAATATTACTAATTTTTTTTAATTATATAGTTATAAAAATAAAACATAAATATTGTGATTTAACATATAAATAGAACATAAAATAATTTATATTACATTCGATTATTCTAAAATAACATTATCCGTAGTACAATTAACACGTAAAAGCTGCATGTAATTATGTATTCACTCTAAATACGGGGTAGCCCATCCAGCAGCACACGAATAACTGTAATGGAAAAAAATGTCCTACAATTTGCGGAAACGGGTATCATTCTGTCATATCTAATTTCACATAATGGTTACCATTAACGTACTCAATTGTAAAAAAACATGTTCAGGCCATGTTGGCGGAGTGGACCTAAGCGGCAAGTACGTCCCACTGTCGGTCATACTTATAACATGTAATATCACATTATATTTTGAATCAATCAATACACTTATTTCAGACATTGTCATTCAGTGTTCAAATGATGCACATTGATCTGATCAAAAGAAGTTTAAAGTGTTATAAGTAATATTCCAATGTTCACCTTCAAAAGCGTTGATGTACTCTGTCTTGTATGTATCTAACTATTCCATCAAGTTATACCGAATTGTGGGTAAATTACAGATTTGGTCCCTAACGTTTGACGTTTGTTACGGAATTGGTCCCTAAAAAATACATTTTATAAAGTTATAATAAAATCAAAAGTTACAAATTTATAGAATAAAATAAAATCAAAAGTGGCAAATTTTATAAATTTATAAAATCAAATCACACACACACACATATATATATATATATATCATATATATATAATAATAATATATAAGTGAAATGACATTTTTAATGATTGGATCAGAAAACAAACATTCACTATTTGCACCTTTTTGGTGCAAATAGCACCTCCCTTTATTTCACAACGTTTTATTGATGTAACGTCAATACATTTATTTTACTTGGAGTCGATTCAAATAAAATATTAATTGTTATTTGTTTTTTCTTTAAGATGTTTTAAAGGCTGAAGTTTTATTTTATTTTAATTTTTACAATTATTTATATTTATATTTAGATTTAGATTGTTATCAAATCTTATTTATGCTTAACACACACACACATATATATATATATATATATATAATATTTGTGTATGCATGTGTGTAAAGAGAGATTTTTACGAGAAAATGTCAAAAACGTGAAAAACTAAGAAACGGCCTAATGATCATTCATATGTAGAGCATGTGTATGTATGTAGAGCATTTATATATGCATACAAGTAATTGGAGATGTTTCCTGAATTCTATGCACACGTGCATTTTATGTACATGTGTATACCGGACAAATTACTTCGATACACATGTGCATACCGTACAGATGAATGGTTATTATGGTGTTTCTCAGTTTTATTTTTGTGTGTGTTTTCCTCTAAACATGGCCCTATATATGTGTGTGTGTGTGTGAGAGAGAGAGAGAGGGTGTGTGTGTGAGAGTGTGAGTGTGTGTGTGTCAAGGATCGTGTGAGAAATATAGTTAAGGTGATAACCGATAAGTGTAAGAAATGATTTGGACCCTTGATTCATTTATCCTCTAAAAAAATCTAAAAAAAAGGATATATTTCATAATTGATTAATCCATTCACCTTCTACGCTACATGCACATACGAGTGAATCACCGCATTCATCGTCTTTCGATTTTTGGGTTGCATGCACATGTGCATGGATCTTCGTAACGATTTTTGGGCTGTATACACATGCAAATGAGTCATCGTATCCATCATCCTTCATTTGAGTTGTATGCATATGTAAATGAGTCGGCGTATTCATCGTCCTTTATTTTATGGGTTGTATGCTGATGTGAATGAATCACGATATTCAACGTCCTTCAATTTTCTTGGCTGAATGCATATATGAATGAGACACCATATTCAACGTCTTCCAGTTTTTTGGTAACATGAACATGTGAGTGAGACACCATATTCATCATATTCACGTGTGCAGAAAACCTAGAAAAACATACAGATGATTGCTTGAATTCCTACCCTGTATTCACCTCTACAAAAACCCAAAAAAAAACGTATAAAAAGATAAAGGCTTGAATTCCTCTGTGTATTCACATGTGCATGAACCTCATAAAACACAAGTTTTCAAATATTAACAATTGAATCCAATTTTAGCATCGCATAAAATGAAGATGGCGAACATGTGTTGCATGTACATGTGCATACAACCGTGAAGATATAATTTCAGCATCCATCTTCACCGTGAAACTCTAACTTCAGCCCTCCCACACCCCCTTCTCTGGCACCACCGACTCTGTTTCTTCTTTGGCCTCCATCCCAACTAACGCCACCTTCTGCATCTTTTCCTCATTTGAGCCTTTCGTGCTCCGGAATCACATAGAAGTAAAATGATTCTATACCAAGAACTTGAGTGATCTTCTCCATCTAAATAATCCTCACACTTCACCGCCGTTGAAAATCCGATAAAAGAAACGACGGTCGTGAAAATTGCTGATGAAATGTTTTGGTTTGTAACAAGTCATCCCAAAGATTGGAACGTACCTTAAAAAAGAAAGCAGCAAAACTTATTTTACATAAAATCCCTTTTGTGGGATATTTACTTTGTTGTTTTACATGTAATTACTAAAATACCCTTTTAGTTTTTGTCCAAGGGGGTCCTTACATTGATCCACAATAAGGTCAAGCTACACTGAATGAAGAGGCCGATGTCTCAACAAATTTGCGAGCTCCTTTGAACCATCTTTTGTCACCGGCTTGTGCCTTGCAGATATACAGTTTACCATCCGACACCGTGGCCGTGATCAGTTGGTGCTTCCCGCCCTCATCTCCATCCGCGGTTCTCGTCAACACCGACAAGTAATAGTATTGCTTTCCGCCAATCACGGGAGTCGAAGTCTCTAATATGTTTGCGGTTGCAACCGCATCTTCTTCAAACCCTCCCTATCACCATCGTGAAACCACAATCACAAGTGATTGATGTAACGGTAGAGCTTGTAAAATGAAAACATTTAGCAGGTAAGCCTCTCACTCGCATAAGAGCATCCACAACGGTGGAAGCCGAATCATTTGGCTTTTTAAAGGTGGGACCCACATGAAAAACTTGACTTGTTAACTTTACAAGCAAAAACGGGTTTTTTTTTGTGGGTGGCTTTTTCACAATCCCGTATGGCCAACAAACTTTCCAAAAAGCTAGAGCTTTTTGAAGGCTTTTTGGGAGAGCTTTTTTGCCACAAAGCACCCACATAAAAAACCATTTTTTGCTTGTAACTGAACAAGCTATAAGTAAGCTTGTGAATACCATGTTTTTATTATTGTTTTGCTTGTGAAAAAAAAATTACAAAAAGACTTGCAAAGAATAGCTCTCCAAAAAGCTCCATTGAAGGTGCTCTAAGCTTTTAGCACATTCATAGTCATTCTATATGAAGTATCGTCTTGATCAAGAAGCAGAGAAAAAAATCATATATATCTATGCATATGGCATGTAACATAGCTAGGGAATGTATATCTTGGTTGTGATCGACCTTTAAAATGACGTTTAGTTGAATGGAGTCCGTGTACATAAATTGTGGTCGCGGCATATGTTAAACTAGAAATATCCAAGTCTAGCCGATGTGAAATCTAATATGGTGTATGTCTGTGCTCTTGTCAGGGACGGACCTACAATGGCGCCCAAGGTGGCACGTGCCACCGTATTGTTTCTCCTTCGTAACGTAAAAAAAATTAGGTTTGTGAAAGTGCAACCGTATCGTTTTAGAAGGTGAAACCGTATTATTTTAGAAGTGCAGTCGTACCTCATAATCAACCAAAAGAACTCTTAAAATCAACCAAAAATACCGAAAAAATCTATCGTAATCGATAAAAAAAACAAACTTAAAAATCCCTCGAAATCAAGCAAAAAACTTTAAAAATCCCTCAAAACAGCGGAATTAGGCTAAAAACATATCAGGCGATATTGAACGTTTGGTGAAAAAATGAAGACATGTCGATAAAAGTCGTATGAAAAAATATGGTGTCACCGTATGAAAAAGTTTATGGGTCCGTCCCTGGCTCTTGCAAATCTTTTTACTGATGCATTCTTGTTAGCATTACCAAAATGTGAATAAACCATCCAACGAACCCAACTGGTAAGTTCGTGTTATTAATGAGAATTGAGATAAGATACAAGATCAAGAACAAGGGAGTTTACCTCAGAAGCAGTTTTGCCAAAGTAAGCTTGCTTCCCCAACAAATAGTTCACCTGAAAATAAACAAGATCATGATCAAATCAACCCCAACCAGTTCTAAGTTTCTAACCCACTTGTAAAAAATTCCATATTCTTGATTTTGAGTCACAATTCTTTAGAACAATGATCAAGAAAGAAACATTTAATAGAAATTAAGCCCAAAAACGATCGATTTGATTACTTGAGAAAGGAACTCTTCTGGAGCACCATAATCAGTGATCGATTTCTTGTTGGTAGGAGTAATCATGACTGCGAGATTGCTTGTCGTATCGAAGTTGTCTTCATATCTGAGCACCTGACCAGGGTACTCTACCTCTTTGCTCGGATTCCACTTTGCTGGAATCGACAGCTTGAATCCCTCGCCGTCGTACGCCTTAAAGTCTGTATTCTTCTTCGGCTTACCAAATACATTTGCTGGCATTAACACAAATACCTTCAGGGCATATGTTATGCTTCCAGTTTCATATAACCAACAATTCGATTTTGATCAATTAGGGTGCCTTTGGCAAACATACAGGATAGGACAAGACAACAAGTTGATTTTGATCAATTAGGGTGCGTTTGGCATACAACATACAGACAAGACAACTAGACAACTGTTCACTGGTAGAACATAATTGGACATGACAACAAAGATAAAATGACCAATTTACACCAATAATGAGTGGTTTATATATTTTGATTAATTTATATAATTTATTAAATTATAATACAATTTAAAAAATGAATAAAAAATAAAGAGGAAGACTGGAAGAGAATTATGTTTTATTTTGACAGTAAAATATAAGTCCATTCCACCTTCTTGTCTTATAGGGTGGGGTGGAACAACCATGTTTCATTTTGTTCCATTCCTGTATGTTCTATACAAAAGTCCTGCTAAATGTGGAAAAGTAATCCATGTTATGTTCTGTCAGTATGCCAAACGCACCCTTAAATCCATATTATATACATGTTATAAAATAAAATGATTATCGTAAAGGAGAAGGAGAAGTACCAGCTTCACCATATGCTGCATCGGCCGGCGAAACCTTGGTAGCAACGGCAGCAGCTCCGATGAGAACAGTGAGAGCTAATCTACGAGAAACAGCTCCGTCGGTGGTTGACGACCGGCAGACGATTAGGTGGTTGGGCTTGGTTGAAACTTGGCGGGAAGATGGGTTTGTAGGTACGATGGATAGTGGTTGGTGAGGGTGTAAGAAACAGGCTGTGGACGACGCCATTGTTGCTCGATTACAAGCTTCTGGTGAGGGAAACTGGTGAGTTTGATTGGGATCGAAGGGGGAAGAGAAATGATTGGTTGTGTGGACGAGAATTTTGATTTTTTGGATAAGAGCTAATTATTGGCGAGACATTCGGGTCGGGTCGGACATGACCTGCCACGTCATGCATCTGGATCATTTTTATTTTGAAGAGGAGTGATTTCCTTTAATATCCTTGATACTTTTGGCGCCAAATGCCAAAACTATTTCCCTTTTTTTTTGAAGTTGAAGTAAATTATAGTTTTTAGTCCCTATGATTTGTTGAAAATCACTATACATTCGTTTATTTCTGTTAGAAAACATTTTGCTAGCTTAGGCGTCATTTTGGTCTTTTTGCCATAAAACTAATATATGTTTTATATTATATATACGTACATATATAGACTTACATCCCTCTACTTTGACTCCAATACGTAAACCCTAAAATACCTTAATCAAGATTGTATCGCCTCTGAATGGTTGAAGCTTTTTTCATGGTCTCACGATGCATGGAAAACAACATAATCATCATTGTTAATGGCTTCATCAACGAGTACAGTGGCGAAGTCGTGGACGTGAGGAGGGCGGTAACGATGAGAAGAGGGAAATTGGAAGGCACAATTGACGTAGGTCGGAGCAGAGGACAACGTGGAGGTTGGGAAAGCTATCTTGGCTTCATTATGAAAGTTCTCATACCATAAGAGTGGAAACTGTATAACTTTTTTTTACAAAATAATAATAGATCTCCTGGTTAGTTGCTTGCATTTGTAAGTAGGGGTCGTGGGTTCAAGTCGTCCCATAGTCACTTTCGTCGATTCTAAAAAAAACAAAAGATGTAGAAACACATAAAAACGAGTTAAAAAACAAGAAATTTGCTCAAAGCAGGATTCGAACCCACACCCTTCAAAACAAAAAACTTTAATCCAGATACTTAAACCAAAATTTTATTATAAGCTTAAGGGTTGTTTACCAAATTTTTCATTAAATCTTGTATGGATAAAATTGTCTGTCCGGGTAAATTTGTGTTGTTGTTTACTTCCTTTTTTTAATCAACAATCTGAATGAAGGAAATGACCAATTTACCCTCAATATGTATTATGCCCAATTTGATAATGATTGCATCTTTCTACTTGTCCGCATCTTTCTGAATCAACAGATGGGAAGAAATCGATGTAAAAATAAATATACAAACACATAAAAATCGACGAGAACATCCATAGAAACAAAATTCCATGTTGAAATCGATATACAAACACATAAAAATACTAATTTTCTTGACATCCAACAAATTTGATACTAATTGAACCAAATTTGAAGCCAAATACTAATTAAACCAAAATCCATAGAAACGATTTTTAACATCCAACAATTTTGAAGCCAAACCCACTTAAAAAACAATAAGATTTGACGAACCCTACAAACAGAAACCCAAAAAAGTCTGATTATTTATAAAAAAAAAACCTACAAACAGAAACTCAAAAAAGAGAAATAGTTTACATATTTCAACAAGTTTTTGCTTATACCAAAAAACTTTATGAATAAGAAGATTAAAACCATCCATGAAGAAATCGATATACCCTCCTAGCATTTTCAAGTGTCCAGGCTATCAAGGGGAAAAAGGCATAAATTAGACCCTGCAACAGCAAGACACAACTAATAGTATTTGTTGCAGTTAAAATTACCGAAACTCCGCCAATAGTTACCGCAGTTGTCTGGTATTGTTTGTTGACAGAATTTTGGAGAAGTAATAGCAGTTTTAAATGGTCAATTGCCGGAGATGGAGAGGATTGTCGGAGATGGAAAATCGTCGGAGATGGAAGATCGCTGGAGATAGACGATCGCGCGGAGATGGTAGTTGATAGAGAATGAAGGAGGTGTGGTTATTAGGTTATATGTCTGATATTTTCTATTTTTTATTTTTAAAGGATATAAATGTCAAAGATGTGTCTTAATGGGAACAACACATATTTCCCTTAGCGAATAAGTCGGAATTGTCTGCACGAATAAGCCATTAAGCCCCAAGTAAACACTTCACACGTCTGTGCGAATAAGTTGGTCTTGTCATTAAGCTCATTAACTCCCAAGTAAACACCCCCTTAGTTTTAAGAAACATAAGGACACACAACGAAACATTATGGTGACACCTTCAAGAAACCACGAAACAATTGTACGGGCCATGGTATACCCCCACATAGGTCATCCATATGGGGTAGTAAGAAAAGGGGTGTTGGTTGATAACCCTCATAATTTAGGGTTATTTGTCTCTCTTTTTCTAACCTTTTTCCTTATTTCTATCATCATAAAAGACCCTTTTGAGTCTTTTCTCTTTCTTTGGTCCAAAGTACCCAAAAAGTCATGAAATAGTTTAAAAATCAAGTTCTGGACGTTTGGGACCGTTGTGACAAGTCACCACAGCAGTGCAACAGCTGGAAATTTTTCTGCATATTTTATTTCCCAGTTTGTGAAAGATAATTGCAGGTTGAAAATAAGTCAAAAGCTGAAATCTTGCATGGAATAGAAGAGGATGAAGACAAAAAAGAAAGCATGCTTAAGAAAAGTCACTATTCATCCTTTTAAACACTATTCACCCTTTTTTACTATAAAAAGGGGTTTGGGTTGGCATTGAGGAGACATCATTCACTACTCAAGTTTTACTAAGTTCTCCCTTGGAGCTTCCTGAGATCTTTCAAGTCTTTAATTTTTAAGTTCTTAGCTAGTTGTTCTTGTATTGTCAATTAGATTTTAATTCTGCAGTTTACATTTTGTCGCCACTGTGGTAAGTCTGTGACCACAGTGACAACTTTTCAGTTTAATTTCCAGTATTTATTTTATGTCATTATGTCTTTAATTATGTTCAGTAGCTAAAACCCCCTTTGGGTGCGGGTGTAAACCAACCCGAGAGGTTAAAATGTAACACTTAGGTGTTACCGTATTTGGCTAGCTTCTCGGTTTGGTCATCCAAGTTGAATATTCATCTCAACGCGGACAAGCCGATCACTTGTGTGTGTTAATATTAGGTCTTAGATCCCGAGAGGGGCGGACCCGAATACGGCTTGGGTGATGCAAGAAGGTTTGAGAAAATCTTTAATAATCGCATAGAGATATGGATTTTTGCATAGTCGAACTAAGGTCCGAAATGTTGGTCGAGTTGGTGTGTCATAGAGATATGCGCATCTCTCCATACTAACGGGGCTAAGATCTTCGAGATCTACTTAGTGAGATTGGTAAACCGAAAGTTAGCTAATGTGGTAATTTTATAATAATATCGTTATCGCAACCTATACGATGTAGCTTCGAGAGGAGGAAATCGTGTGGGACTTCATTGTGACCGGTCTTGTTAACCATTTAAGTAATAAAAATACTCTCGGGGAAAACTTACACCCGTACCCGCTTTTTATCATTTGTTAAATTTAATATTTAATATTTCGCTATATACCAACCAATCAAATTTTATAAATCTTTAACTTTGCACCGGAAGTTCGTGAAAATCTCTGATTCTTAGTTAAGTCCAATCCCTGTGGATACGATATTTGGTCCTTACCATTATATTACTTGAGAAATGAACACAATACGTGGTGTATACTTGCGCCATTATTGTGACACATTTTACACGTGTGCATTTTCGTCATCAAGTTTTTGGCGCCGTTGCCGGGGATTGGCAAGATTTTACATCCTAAGATATTGATTTTCACTCGAGCCCGAGTCGCGAGTTTTTATTTTCGTTTTCCCGTGTTGTATGCCACGGCTACAACACGGTGAACTTTTACCTCTAGATCCGAAATCGAAAGAACCGTTCGGAGACGTAGACGAGGTAGAAGAGGTAGAGGCAATCGACAACCGAACACCATGGGTGACGTTGGAGGAGGACTTAATAATCCACCACCTCCACCTAATGTAGAAAGTACGGTAAAGATTGCCGATGACAAAGACCGTGGAATAAGGGACTATGCTACCCCCGAATTTGCTCAATTAAATTCGGGAATTCTTAGACCCGACATTGCAGCCGCAAATTTTGAACTAAAACCGCTAATGTTCCAAATGATCCAAACAATGGGTCAGTTTGGGGGATTACCGTCGGAAGACCCGCACTTACATTTAAAATCATTTTTAGAAATTGCGGACGCTTTTAAAGTTCAAGGAGTACCTCAAGACGCCTTAAGGCTAATGCTCTTCACTTTTTCACTAAGAGATAGGGCAAAAGCTTGGCTAAATTCTCAACCGCACAACTCCATTTCTACTTGGGCGGATCTTGCGGAAAAATTTCTGAAAAAATATTTTCCTCCAACGAAGAATGTAAAACTCAGAAATGAAATTTTGTTGTTTCAACAAGGAGAAGATGAGGCAGTGTCAGATGCATGGGAGGGGTTTAAAGAACTTCTTAGGAAATGCCCTCACCATGGAATCCCCCATTGCATCCAATTGGAAACATTTTATAATGGACTTTCCAACGCTGCTAAAATTGTCCTTGATGCGACATCGGGTGGTGCGTTTACCACCAAGACATATAATAAAGGGTATAACATCCTAGAAAAGGTTGCCAACAATAATACTGAGTGGTCGAACCCCCGTGCACTTCCTCCAAAAACTACATCGGGAGTTCGTGAAGTGGACGCCATCACCGCTTTAAATGCTCAAATAGTCGCTTTAAAACCCTGGGGTAAGTCCTGGACAAAACCGAACCCAGAATCCCCCGGGATTTCATCACAGTGGGCAGTCCCCTCACAACAGTGGTCAGTCACCACAATCTCACAACAGTAACCACAACTCACATTCTCAAGCGCCCAGGCAACAAAGCTCTATGGACCTTGGTTCTTTGGAGTCTTTACTGAAAAAATTCATCAATCAGACCAATGGTTTTGTTAGTCAAACCAACGCCACCATGAGAGGGTTCGAAACTCAACTCGGGAAAATTGCATCCGAGTTGAGGGGTCGACAACAAGGCACGTTACCTAGTGACACGGAGACTCCTAAGATTCTGCCCAAAGAGCATGTGAAAGCCGTTACGCTTAGAAGCAACAAAGACCTAGTGGACATCCCGATCATGCAAGAAGAAGGAGAAATAACTCACAAATTTGACAAACAAAATTTTCCCGAGTTGTTTCCTTCAACTTCAGCGACCCCACCAACTCAACTTACCCCAGTTGTAGTCGAGCATAACACCCCAGAAGCACCTGCACGCCCTGAGCTCCCACAGGCTGCTGCTCGCCACTGTGGTGACGCTGTCACCACAGCGCGAGAAAAGAAATCCACACCTCCGAAGCACGTAGAACCTGACCTTAGAGACCTTCCTTTTTCTGGTAGGATGAAGCAAAAAAATGTGGATGCTCAGTTTAAAAAATTATTGGATGTTTTTAAACAACTTCACATTAACATACCTTTGGTAGAAGCTCTTGAGCAAATGCCAAATTATGTTAAATTTCTTAAGGACATCCTAAGTAAGAAAAAGCGATTGAGTGAATACGAGACTGTAGCATTGACTAAGGAGTGTAGTGAACTTCTCACTTGCAAAATCCCGCCTAAACTTAAAGATCCGGGTAGTTTCACTATCCCGTGTTCCATAGGAGGACAAGAGGTAGGACACGCATTATGTGACTTAGGGGCAAGCATTAACCTCATGCCATTGTCTATTTTTAACAAACTAGGCATTGGAGAGGTTCGACCAACCACTGTCACGTAGCAATTAGCGGATAGATCCATAGCATACCCTAGGGGTAAAATTGAGGATGTTTTGGTCAAAGTTGATGAGTTCATATTCCCAGCCGACTATTTGATCTTAGATTACGAAGCCGATAAGAACGTCCCGATCATTTTGGGACGTCCCTTTTTAGCCACGGGAAGAACCTTAATCGATGTTCAAAAGGGTGAACTCACTATGAGAGTTAACGACCAACAGGTGACGTTCAATGTTTTTAAGTCCCTTAAGTATCATGGAGAATCTGAGGATTGTTCGACCATTAGTGAAGACTTGAGCTGGAATTTGGACACCTGTGGTGACCATCTCACCACTGTGGTGACTGACCTTGACCTGGATTTCGACAGTAACTTTCTTGAGGACTTAGCAGCTTTCGAGCAGTTGGACTTTAAGGATAAAATCACGCAGATCCCCTCCATTGTGCAACCCCCCGAATTGGAGCTTAAACCCTTACCTAGTCACCTTAAGTATGCATATCTTTTGAAGGATGAGAAGTTACCCGTCATCGTTTCATCTAAGTTGACTTGTGAGCAAGACGAGAAGTTGCTAGAACTTTTAGGGAGGCACAAGAAAGCACTTGGGTGGACCATAACCAACATAAGGGGGATAAGTCCGTCAATTTGCCAACATAAGATCATTTTGGAGGAAAATAGTAGTGGCAAGGAACAACCGCAAAGACGACTTAATCCCATTATGAAGGAGGTAGTAAAGAAAGAGATCTTAAAATGGTTAGACGCGGGTATAATATACCCGATATCTAGTAGTAGTTGGGTGAGCCCGGTCCAGTGTGTTCCAAAAAAAGGTGGCACTACGGTGATCACCAATGACAAAAATGAGCTCATCCCAACAAGGACCGTGACTGGTTGGCGTATTTGTATGGACTATAGGCAATTGAACTTAGCAACCAAGAAAGATCATTTTCCATTACCATTCATAGACCAAATGCTCGATAGGTTAGCGGGAAAGGAATTTTTTTGCTTCCTAGACGGGTACTCGGGGTATAACCAAATCCACATTGCACCCGAGGATCAAGAGAAAACCACTTTCACTTGTCCTTACGGTACATTCGCTTTTAGAAGAATGCCCTTTGACTTATGCAATGCGCCCGCAACTTTCCAACGGTGTATGATGTCTATCTTTTCTGATATGATTGAAGACACCATGGAAGTTTTCATGGATGATTTTTCTGTGATTGGAACCTCATTTGATAATTGCCTTAATAATTTGCAAAAAAGTTTGGAACGATGTGAGGAGCATGACTTAATTTTAAATCGGGAAAAGTGTCATTTTATGGTCCAAGAAGGCATAGTTTTGGGACATTTGGTTTATCCACGATGTTTAGAGGCTGACAAGGCAAAACTTGAAGTTATAATGCAATTACCCGAACCATCTTCGGTCAAGGGCATTAGAAGCTTCCTGGGTCACGCCGGGTTTTACCGAAGGTTTATTAAAGATTTTTCCAAAATTGCAAAACCTTTGTGTAACTTGTTGCATAATGACCAAAGTTTTAACTTTGATGCCGATTGTAAAACAGCTTTTGAAAAAATCAGATCCGCACTTATTTCGGCCCCTATTGTTATAGCTCCAAACTGGACATTACCTTTTGAAGTCATGTGCGATGCAAGTGACTGGGCCGTGGGAGCCGTCCTCGGTCAAAAGCGCGGAAAAATGTTCCATCCAATTTATTACGCAAGCAAAACTTTAAATGATGCTCAAATTAATTATACCACCACCGAAAAAGAATTGCTTGCCGTAGTGTTCGCTTTTGACCGGTTTCGATCCTATCTCATCGGCACCAAAGTAATTGTTCATACCGATCACTCCGGGATCAAGTATCTCATCAACAAAGTCGATGATAAGCCTCGACTTATACGTTGGGTTATACTCCTTCAAGAGTTTGACCTTGAGATAATTGATCGTAAGGGGGTCGAAAATCAAGTCGCGGATCACCTTTCCCGGTTGGAGGGAGTCATTTCAAGTGGATGAAACCATGACATAAAAGAAATTTTTCCCGATGAACAAATCATGGCAATACAACAATTTTATGGAGAAACATACCCGTGGTATGCGGACATAACCAACTATTTGGCCAGTGGGTTACGTCCGTACAACCTCACCGTGCAACAATTCAAAAAGTTTCTTCATAATTGTAAGCATTACTTGTGGGATGATCCCCTCCTTTTTAAGATGGGGCATATCACGTTTTGAGACGTTGTGTCCCTGAATCTGAAATGCAAAGCATTTTGCAGGAATGCCATGCATCACCGTACGGTGATCACTTTGGAGGCCAACGGACGGCCGCTAAGATTCTGCAAAGTGGATTTTTTTGGCCAACGATCTTTAAAGACTCGTTTGAATTTGTGAAAAGATGTGATCGTTGTCAAAGGACTGGAAATGTGTCTCAACGAAATGAAATGCCCCTTAACAATATTTTGGAAGTATAAATTTTTGATGTTTGGGGGATCGGTTTTATGGGACCATTTCCGACGTCCTTTAACAATCAATATATTCTAGTTGCAGTTGACTACGTATCAAAATGGGTGGAGGCAATTGCGTGTCCCCACAATGATGCCAAGACAGTAATTAATTTTTTGCACAAAAACATTTTTACCCGTTTTGGAACACCTCGAGCTTTAATCAGTGACGAGGGAATTCATTTCATAAATAAAATGTTAAGTGCTGTTCTTGGCAAATACAACATCCAACATCGAGTGGTACTGCTTATCACCCTCAAACGAATAGGCTTGCCAAACTTTCCAATCGTGAAATAAAAACAATTTTAGAAAAAGTCGTCAAGCCCCATCGTAAAGATTGGTCACTCAAATTGGATGATGCATTAGGGGCATATCGCACAGCCTTCAAAACCCCATTAGATATGTCTCCATATCGTATCGTATTTGGAAAAACTTGCCATCTCCCACTTGAGTTAGAGTACAAAGCATTTTGGGCCACTAAGGAATTAAATATGACTGAAGATGCCGCAGGGAACAAACGGAAACTCCAACTTGTTGAGTTGGAAGAATTACGTCATCATGCTTATGAAAATGCTAAATTGTATAAGGAAAAAACAAAAACATGGCATGACCGTAGAATCAACCAACGAGTGTTTTCGGAAGGACAACGAGTGTTGCTATTTAATTCGCGTTTGAAATTGTTTCCGGGCAAACTTAAGTCTAGGTGGTCCGGACCCTTCACAATTGAAAAAGTGAGCCCATATGGTACTCTTGATTTAGTAAATCCCCAAGATGGTAGTCTTTTTCGTGTAAACGGACACCGGGTCAAGCACTACCTCCCCGAAGGAGTGCCAAACCCCGTTGGATCGTCTCATTCAGCATAGTTAGAGGTTAGTAATAACTCTTGTACATAGTAGATTTTAATTCATTTTTTTAACATTTTAGGTTTTACATCTGGAGGTGTGGCAAGGTAGTCACCATTGTGGTAACAGGGCTGCTAGGTGAGCAAATTTCAAAACAGCAGTCAGGCTCATGATCTGTTGGGTAAAGAAGGAAGTTGGACATATTGGAGGAACCCCACATTTGACCCAGGGAATAATTGACATTCAATTCTCAAAAGTAGTGAAAAGGTCCATTTTTCAAAATATCTAGTTTGGGTATTGACTTTAACTACTTTTCTAATTGAAAAGGTTGATTTTTCACTCTTTTGAACCCTATCAGCCGAACCATACCTTTCTTTCTTTTCTTTTTTTTATATGTTCTCCTATTTCCCATAACCACTCTACCCGCCTATCTATTACATATCCCATCACCTTCCTTCTATCGTCATCCTCTCCTCCGCCATTTTTTTCTAAAGCCATCAACCCCTCATCTCCTTCAATGGCTAGACCAAAACAACCCACCGTCGGACCATTTTCCTGCATACCTCCTCACCGGCGACGTACTAGGGCTCAGATCGCCGCCCGTCGCCGGAAACCGCCCTCAATCGCAACCCCTACTGCTTCACCAACTCTATCACCATCCCCTGCTCTAACCACTGCGACCTCTATCGCTCCTCCATCCCCCAAACCCACCATCGCGACCAACCCCTTATCTTCCCCCACTGTCGCGCCTTCGGCGACAACACCTCGGGAAACGACCGTCCCCACACTACCTAGGGCACCACCGATGACACTCCCTGCTGTGCTACCACCATCTTACAACATTACGATGATGGAATCCCACCTCGTTCTCACCCCCACCCCCGTCGTCACCAGTGCTCCGCGCACCCCATCTCTGCCGGTGACCTCCGACCACCAATTCCCACCCCGCCCCTTCCTTCACCTTATCATCCCCTCCACATCAACCCCCAACCCTAACCCCCACATCCCAGCCGATGGCGCTACCACTACTCCACCCTCTTCGTCTTCGCCCACTGTCGACGAGCCTATTGAAGGAGAGGTCCACTCTTTTGACCTCAATCAGTTGGGATATACTGAAGGGGAGGATTGGGTCAACAATGACCAGCCTCCGGCCACCCAATCGCCTCCCCCCACAACCAGCAGTCGGCGTAGCAAGGGCAAGCGTCCGACCCAAACTCCCGTCCGTAAGAGTCGACGTCTCAGTTCATTGGCCAAGGGTAAGGGCATAACTGCTCAAGAGTCCTCTCCTTCGGCCGACGATTCGCCCTCCTCCGACGATCCCGCCGTGGCAGCCTCCGGTGACGACTTGGGAGAAGATTCGGAGTCCAATTCCTTCGTGCCGAAAGTTGCTTTCCTTTCCAAGCCGAAGTCCTCGATCCCCACTCGCAAGCGTAAGCGTGCGCCGATTCCACAGTTACTGCCGGAGCAGTTGAGGTACAATGTTATTCTTACAAAGCATTTGCTTGTTGAGCGTAGCTTTAGTTTGGGCTTAATTGAGCAATATGAGTGTGTTAGCACCCATCTCGCGGCTCACCAGTGGAACGCCTTGATCCCCTTCTCCTATCGTGTTAATATCACGTTAGTGCGGGAATTCTATTTGGCTTTTAGTGGGACTGATGGGGATATAGCAATAGTTAGAGGTGTCTCGGTCCTTTGCTCGAGTGCAACTATCAACCAAACTCTTGGTTTGACGGCACCCGAGGTCTGTGCCTTTACCACCTTTATGACGGAGGGACTTTCTGCTGAGGATGAACGGCAGATTGCGGACACCCTCACTTTACCCCAGTTTGGATGGACTCAGGAGAGCCGCCGGAAACTCATTAAATCTTGTCACCTAAATTTCGGTGCGAGTCTATGGTTTCAATTTATGCGGCACAATATTATGGCCACTGCTCATGACAACACATTGTCCCGCGATAAGTGCGTCTTGCTTTATTGTATCTTGTGTGACTTACAGGTAAATGTGGGACCTGTCATTCGCGTTATGATCACGGAGTCTATCCACCGGACCGGTGCCTGTTTGATTTGTCCGGGAATGCTCACGAAACTTATGCGAGAGCAAAATGTTTCGGATGACAAAACGGACGATATTGTCTTTCACTCCTCGCAGATTGATCAAGGTACCATTAAGCGCATGCATCGAGCAAACCGTTTTCGCAGTGTTGATGTACCGGCAGCCCGTAACCAAGCTGATCTGGTTCAGCCACCGCAGGAGCCCACACCACCACATCCGAGCAATCCACCCCAATCCAAGTTCGCAACGTCCTCTTCATTTGCTGCCACAGACGCGGCCGAGTCGTGGCAGCAAGCGCTTTTCCAGACCCTATCTCGACTGGAGTGCCATCTGGTGGCCATTGACTACGGCCTGGACTGTCTAGAAGCCGCCCAGCGTGAGGACCGTGCGGCTATTCATGCTCGGGCCGCAGCTGCCGCAACTCGTGCTACTTCGTCTACCGCAGCTCATCGACCTGTTTCTCCAGCCGACATTGACACTACCTCTGTTGTGGATGCACCTCGCCATCGGGACCCAACCTTGTCCGCTTGATTTTTAGGGTATTTTAATGACTTTTGGTTGCTTATTCTGTCTTTTGTGATATCTGTTGTTCTAACTTCTGTCGGGTCTAACTTTGGGATGTGTTGCTACTTTGCGATCGTACCTTGTTACTTTTGGTTGTGACATATATTATTACCCGATGCTTTTGATGTCTATCTTGTGCAGGTGTATATTTTTGTTTGTTTATATGGTTTAATTGGTTTGAGAGGACGTAGGCCCTCTTTTGATACACTCGGCCCATACACATCCTTTGTAACCATTTTTTAGCCACCTTTTCTCTCTCCCATGCAATGGGGACGTTGCACTATCTAAAAGTTTGGGGGAGGGGTTGTTGTAGTTGTATCAAATCTCGGGAAACGTTGCGCAAAACTGCCGATTTTTTTTTCAAAAAGAAAAACCACCAATCCACTTCCATTCGGCCTTTTGAAAAATGATTCAGAGAAAAAAAATGTGTTTCGCCAGAAAGAAAATGGGAAAAAGGAACCGTATACATGCAAAACCCATACCATATTTCTTTCCCATAAAAACAAATAAGTTTGGGGTAATTAAAGAAGGGAACCCGCAAAAATGATCCAACCCACAAACACGCACCCCTACAAGACCTACCGATCAAACCAAAGATCATACGAGCAAAGGAGAATCATACACCGCATTATTACAAAGGTAATCTGTCACTCTCTTTCGTGTTAAATAGCTGGTTAGTTCATTTTGTTTCGTGTCTTTTCTTTTCTTTTCTTTTTCATTACTTGAGGACAAGTAATATCTTAAGTTTGGGGTTGTGAACCCTCATAATTTAGGGTTATTTGTCTATCTTTTTCTAACCTTTTTCCTTATTTCTATCATCCTAAAAGACCATTTTGAGCCTTTTCTCTTTCTTTGGTCTAAAGTACCCAAAAAGTCATGAAATAATTTAAAAATCAAGTTCTGGACGTTTGGGACCGTTGTGGCAAGTCACCACAGCAGTGTAGCAGCTGGAAATTTTTCTGCAGATTTTATTTCCCAGTTTGTGAAAGATAATTGCAGGTTGAAAATAAGTCAAAAGCTGAAATCTTGCATGGAATAGAAGAGGATGAAGACAAAAAAGAAAGCATGCTTAAGAAAAGTCACTATTCATCCTTTTAAACACTATTCACCCTTTTTGACTATAAAAAGGGGGCTTTGGGTTGGCATTGAGGAGACATCATTCACTACTCAAGTTTTACAAAGTTCTCCCTTAGAGCTTCCTGAGATCTTTCAAGTCTTTAATTTTTAAGTTCTTAGCTAGTTGTTCTTGTATTGTCAATTAGATTTTAATTCTGCAGTTTACATTTTGTCGCCACTGTGGTAAGTCTGTGACCACAGTGACAACTTTTCAGTTTAATGCAGTTTAATTTCCAGTATTTATTTTCTGCCATTATGTTTTTAATTATGTTCAGTAGCTAAAACCCCCTTTGGGTGCGGGTGTAAGCCAACCCGAGAGGTTAAAATGTAACACTTAGGTGTTACCGCATTTGGCTAGCTTCTCGGTTTGGTCATCCAAGTTGAATATTCATCTCAACGCGGACAAGCCGATCACTTGTGTGTGTTAATATTAGGTCTTAGATCCCGAGAGGGGCGGACCCGAATACGGCTTGGGTGATGCAAGAAGGTTTGAGAAAATCTTTAATAATCGCATAGAGATATGGATTTTTGCATAGTCGAACTAAGGTCCGAAATGTTGGTCGAGTTGGTGTGTCATAGAGATATGCACATCTCTCCATACTAACGGGGCTAAGATCTTCGAGATCTACTTAGGGGTCGTTTACCAAACGCTTACCCGGGTAAGCGCTTACCAATAAAATTTAACACTATCACTTACTTAGCGGGTAAGATTTTTGTTCACCAAAAAGGTATCGTATGCAACAATTTTTCCGATAAGCGTTTACCGGTAAATTTTAACACTATCACTTACTTACTGGGTAAGATTTTAGTCCAGCAAAACGGTATCGTATACAACAATTTTCCCGGTAAGCGCTAACCGTGGTAAGAGTCTTCGCCATCACTTACCAGGGTAAGACTTTTGGTCCTTGCCTTAGCTCTTAGCGGGTAAGAGTCTTGGTCATTATCATATTCATCCATAAAGTACTATGACTTGGTAAGTGCTTACCCAAATAAGCGCTTGGTAAACGGCCCTTTAGTGAGATTGGTAAACCGAAAGTTAGCTAATTTGGTAATTTTATAATAATACTGTTATCGCAACCTATACGATGTAGCTTCGAGAGGAGGAAATCGTGTGGGACTTCATTGTGGCCGGTCTTGTTAACCATTTAAGTAATAAAAATACTCTCGGGGAAAACTTACACCCGTACCCGTTTTTTATCATTTGTTAAATTTAATATTTAATATTTCGCTATAAACCAACCAATCAAATTTTATAAATCTTTAACTTTGCACCGGAAGTTCGTGAAAATCTCTGATTCTTAGTTAAGTTCAATCTCTGTGGATACGACATTTGGTCCTTACCATTATATTACTTGAGAAACGAACACAATACGTGGTGTATACTTGTGCCATTATTGTGACACATTTTACACGTGTGCATTTTCGTCATCATTAGTCAAAGTAATGTTATCAGGTCCCTAAAATGAAAGGTTGTAAGGGGACTCATGACAACATCTAATTTGTGTATATTAACTTGTTTATTTAACGTATCACACAAAAAGAGTTAGTCAGAGGGACCATGATCATAGCAAAGTGCAAATCACTAAGGGTGTGTTTGGTACAGAGATTTGAAGGCAGAGAAATGGAAATGAACCCTAATTCCCTTGTTTGGTAAGTCAGAGAAAAGAAAACCTGAGAAATAAATGATTTCCATTTCTCAACTTTTATTTTCCCCCAAAATGAAAAGAAAATGTGAGAATTGAAACATTGGATTATCTGGGAATTGAAAAAAAGACACGGAGGGTTCCACGGTAACCTAACCAAACGGGGTCGGTTTTGGACGAAATTTTGTGTGATGCCTCGTGAACATAAAAAAATGACCTGAAAAAAAAATTCTCGTTTTGGGGTCGAGATTTTCCCGGGGCCCGGCTCGGTCTGGGCTCGGGTTTTGTCAGGTTCCGGTCCAAACGGGGTCGGTTTTGGACGAAACTTTGCGTGATGCCTCGTGAACATAAAAAACATGATCCCAAAAAAAAAATTCTCGTTTTTGGGTCGGGATTTTCCCGGGGCCCGGTCCGGGCTTGGGTTTTGACGGGTTCCGGTTCAAACGGGGTCGGTTTTGGACGAAATTTTGCGTAATGCCTCGTGATCATAAAAAACATGATCCCAAAAAAAATTCTCGTTTTGGGGTCGGGATTTTCCCGGGGTCCCGGCCCGGGCTCGGGTTTTGACGGGAACCCGGGCAAATGAGGCCGGTTTGGGACGAAACTTTGCGTGATGCCTCATGAACATAAAAAAACATGATCATAAGAAAAAAATTCTCGTTTTGGGGTCGGGATTTTCTCGGGGCCCAACCGGGCTCGGGTTTTGATGGGAACCCGGGCAAACGGGGTCGGTTTGGGACAAAACTTTGCGTGATGCCTCGTGTCAAACAGGCATATTCCAATTCATTTCCCTTACAGACATATTCCAATTCATGACTGATTACATTTCATTCCTACCAACCAAACAGTTGGTCAAACTTGAAAACATTTCATTCCAATTCCTTCCAGATTCCAATTCCATTGACAGATTTCATTCCATCAGAAATCATTCTACGAACCAAACGCCCCCAATTCTCTTTATCTGCAATTTCATTCTCTGCAATTCCATTCTCTGTACCAAACACACCCTAAAACTCAAGAGTATCAATAAATAAAGTTAAAGGACCATAGTAATATTTTTCAAAAAACTACAGGGACCAATAATGTAATTTACTCCTAAAAGTTAAAACCCTTCACTTTCTTATCTAACAGAAAACTTCCTTTTCGAGTTTTATCAATGGTGTTCGACGGCGATGGTGCTTCAAGATCCGTTAACGCGATGCGAGGAAGAAAGAGTGTTGATGTAGAGACTGATTCTTCCGGTTGAAAAAAATGTCCGCGATTTTACACGATGGTATAAAAATGTAGATCGGATGTGATAACAAGCACATTTCAATGGAAAAATTGGTTCGGATTTGTTGCAATTTATCATCAATTTCATGTCAGTTGTGGTGCTTGTTTCAGATTTGAATTCACATAGAGATTTTTTTATTGAAAACGTTACAAATCTGTAAAATTTTTGAAGTTGAACGTTACGACTTCCATACTCTTAATTCCAAAAATGCAGCACCTGCTTTGTGCATTCTTCTAATCGATCTAGCTTCTTGTGTTTAATATGCATTTGATTTATATTTTATATAAATTGGTAATTAATTGTTCCCTTGTATTGGTGCATTCTTATGGGAAAAGAAGCCCGTTTAAACGGCTTTTAATTAAAAAGAAGGTTGTGGAGACTCATAATGATGCTGAAAATTGAAATAATGTTGAAAATGAGATGATGTTGCTGTAAGTTTTTCTACTTTAGTTTCTGACACCTTTAGAATTTCCTTTTTAATGTTTTTTTCTTTCTTTTTTGTATTTTATGGTGTTATCCACTTGATGAATATGACCTGTGCAATCTGCTTTACAGGATGGAGAATCAAACTATGATGATGATTGAGCTTCTTCAGCCTCAAGGAAGGAAGGATGCAAAAGCTGAAGTTGTAGGTGATGATGATTAGAATCAAATAGCTTAAGTTTTGCTATTTTCTTTGCGTAACTTTTGCCTTTTGGGGATCATTAAATAACACTCTAATAACCGTTCATTTGTCTGGTTTACACATGTGTATAAAAATGAGAGGCTGTTTGGTAGTTGCTGAATGGTTTGGTAAATAATGATTAAGTGGTCAGAATGATTAAGAGGTCTTATGATATAGTACAAAATGAAATATAATTGTTTGGTAATTGTTCAAAATGAAATTAGGGTGCTGAATGGTTAAGGAGACCCACAATACAAAATCATTCATAGGGTTTTATAACCATTAAGAGGCAGACTTTCTTTTTGCCAAACAAGATCTCTTAGCTATTCATAGGTAGTCTCTTAAATGAAACTATTAAGAGGTAAATAAACATTGAAAATGTTTCTTAATTTCTATCCACGTTACCATTTTATGCACATATGCATACCGGACAAATGAATGGTTATTAGAGTGTTCCTCATTTTTCCATTTTGCTTCTCTTCTGAAACTCGACCCAACAGTAGTAATACTCAAAGAGATCTTGATTCTATATATATCATTTTGAAATAACAAACATTTGCTACATCATTTATTTGCTCTAAGGAAATGATGACACCATCTAATCTAATGCTTAAATCAATAAACTTAAAGCGAAACAGATAACATAGCCCCTCTTGTCTACCATTGCTGTGCTTTTACAGTGAGTCAGCATTCTACTGGCCCAACACAAACCACCACTTAGTTTAATTAAGCATGCTTACAAGGTGGCAGAGGCTTGCCACACAAGCAAAGATTGTGTGCATAAGCAGCTGATGAGAAGATGTTCAATGGCCTTCCTTGTGGGATTTCTCCACATAACTTGTTTGCCCTGAAGTTAGCATGCCTTAATTGTCTAATCACCAGCAAGCTCGTCGGTATTTTTCCTCCGATTGAGTTAACCGATATATCTAGCCACCCTAACTTCGACAGATTCCCCAAACTTGGTGGAATCGTGCCCGTTATACGATTCCTAGAAACATCCAACTTCTTGAGTTGAACAAGTTTCGAGATCGTACCAGGAATGTTGCCCGTGATTTGATTGTTGGAGAGGTCAACAGACTCCAAGAAACCACCTGTTGATTTCAACAATCCTGATAGTGACCCTGAAAGTTGATTCGAGTGGAGATCTAGTAATGCAAGCCCATTCGGTAGTAAGATTTCTGATAGATTGGCCCTGAGTTGATTGTTCGACAATTTGATTCTCTGTAAGCTAGACATCTTCCGAAAGAAACCCGAGAACCCGCCTGTGAAATGGTTGTCGGATAGGTCTACAGAGGTGAGCGAATCTGGTTTTGTAAAGATCGGTAGAAACCCTTTGAGATTGCATCCTGCTAGATGAACATCCGACATCTGTCTGCTTGTAATCCACTTTGGAACGGTTCCCAGATCGAACTTATTGTAAGATAGGTCTACGGACAACAGAGAAGGGATACCATTGGATAAGGCGTCACTAGGCAAAGGATCGGAAAGTGCATTTCTCGATAAGTTTAGGTACCACAAGTTAGGTAACCGCGAGATAGATTCTGGGATTTGACCAACGAGCCGGTTGAAACTTAGAGAGAGGGTCGTAAGCGACTTGAGCTGTCCTATCCGATGTGGCACTTGTCCCGTCAACAGATTGTTGCTTAACGACAAGTCAAGAAGATTCGCCATGTTGCACAACGAATCAGGTATCTGACCTGTCAATCTGTTATTTGACAGGTCAAGAAACGTCATATTCGACTGCCGTCCCAAACTGGCAGGGACGGATCCAGAAAACATATTGTAACTCAAATCTAGATACCGCAAACTGGTCAAATGTCCCAAACCTTCCGGAAGGGTACCCGAAAGCGAGTTTCTTGCTAAATTTATCTGGAGAAGCTTGTTAAAGTACTGAAAGGTTGGAGGGATTGAGCCAATCAAGTGGTTGCCACTTAGTGAAAGGGTTTGGAGTAGAACCAATTGGCCTAAACTCGAAGGGATGGTTCCTTCGAGCGAATTATCTTCTAGAACAAGTTGGGTGAGATGAATAAGACCCGAAAAGCTCGATGGGATCTTTCCGGATAACCTCTTCATCCCACTGATCACCAAAACCTCCAAGAACTTTAAGTCACCTAAAGTAGGAGATAGTGTACCCTTCATGTAAATGCCACTAAATCTATCAGGTGGCCTTTGTAACACAACTCCAGTCACCCTCCCAGTGACTCCATCACATTGAACACCTTCCCAACCTCCTCCACAACAATCTTTACCTATCCAAGATGACAAAATTCCAGTTGTGTCCTTCAAGATTCTGGCTTTGAATCCAAGAAGTGCTGCTCTATCAACCACAGAGCAGGCTGGGGTGGTTTGGGCTTGTGAATGTATAGAGACATGGACTAAGAGAAGGATCAAGATTTTGAAAACCCATGAAGAAATCTGCATTTTTTGATGTGGGTATTGGGATTTGGAAAGAAATGAGGTTTTTTGAAGGGGTAAAATTGGGATCTTAAAAGTCATACAAAAAGGAAAGGCAGAAAAAAGGGATTAAAAGGGAGACATGGGTTTAAAATCTATTTGTTCACTTAGACAAGAAGGTATAATGATGAAAAAGTTGGTGGAAGAATCACAGAACAATATGATATTGTTTATGGAGAATGTTTCCCTTATTTATAGGAACAACAATGACAGGACCTTAGAAGAAGAATGGGATCATAATTTGAGATAATTACTTTTAGCACCCTCAAACTTTAGCCTACTTTCTATTTCTACCCTTACGTGTTATTTTTAGCCGATATTATACATGGGAAACAAAACAAAGTTACGTTTTCTTTATCTGCACCTCCCTGTGAGTCGGTATGAGTATAAAGTGAAAATAGGGATCAAAGAAAAGCAATGCGGTTGATATGCGGTTTTGTTGAGAAGCAATGAATTTGAAAATTGAGGGGGTGAAATTGAAATTAGGAGGGAGTTGGGGGTGAAAAGTGAAAAAGTTTGAAAATTGAGGGGGAGCTTGACTTTGAATGGATTCACATGGGCGTGGTTTCACGAGTACTCCAAGTCTATGTACCCTTTTGAACGTTGGAGCGTAAAATTTCAAATTTCTTCCACTCCTTAAAACACCCAGTGATGGTAGAAACCGTAGAATAGTAAAAACATGTTTATGTGTATATATATATCTAATATATAAATTATTTTTTATTATTTGTATATTTATAATCATGTTGATTGTATATCTTGCTTAATTTAATCTAGCTTAGTTAACTTAAATGCTTGATATATATCTATATAGGGGTAAGTTATTATGCAACATTTTACATGGTGCAACCCATTCAACTCCTCTATCCACCACTTATTTTATTTTTATATTTTTTAATTAAAAAAGTGAAAATAAAATGAGTGGTGGATAGAGGGGTTGCATTTGAACTCTCTCTCTCTCTCTCTCTATATATATATATATATATGAGTGTGTTTCATTTGCAAACCAAATAATTCGTATAAACTTTGCAAACCACTATATTAGGAAACAATAGATATATTTATGAATAATTAGTATGATTCATTAATAATGATTGTGATATATATGGAAGATGATAAATTCATTCATTATGATTATGACTTTAGATTAGGAAACATAATAAAATCAGATATTTATTAGGCTTGATGAACGGCTAAAATTGGTTTGCAAAATTTGTACGTTGCTTGGTTTGCAAATGAATATATATATATATATATATATATATATAGTGGAAGGATATTTTGCAACCCACATCTTAACCGTTGGATTCATGATCGACGGTTATTTTATTTTTATTTTTTTTTAATTAAAAATATTGGGCCCCATATCTATTGTAACCGCCGATAATGAATCCGACGGTTAAGATGTGGGTTGCAAAGTTTGCAACTTTTTTAAGAGTTGCAAATTAAACAACCCATATATATATATATATATATATATATATATATATATATATATATATATAGTGGAAGGATATTTTGCAACCCTTAAAAAGGTTGCAACCCTTGCAACCCATATCTTAACCGTTGGATTCATGATCGACGGTTATTTTATTTTTATTTTTCTATTTTTTTTTAATTAAAAATATTGGGTCCCATATCTATTGTAACCGCCGATCATGAATCCGACGGTTAAGATGTGGGTTGCAACCTTTTTAAGGGTTGCAAATTAAACAACCCCTATATATATATATATATATATATATATATATATATATATATATATATATATATATATATATATGAACCTAATCAAATGAGAATTGCGTAATCGGTAATAACTGTGAGATCCAATATGAGACAGTCATTTAAGATAACAATTTTTTTATTAAAATAATATAAAAGAGTATTTTGGTAATTTGGATTTTTTACAATTAATCAGTTACCTAATTTTGTGGAAGAATTGATTTCATTTCTTTTAGGTTACCCTATTATTATGGAATATATTATTTTGAAATACACGATCAAATCCGGCGACTTACACCCCCGGTGATAAAGCTCAATCTCGGTGACAACCGAGATGTTATCCGCACCGCCAGTCTTCTCGGTATCACACTGTGGTATCATATATGTATAATCGTGAAATCACACTATATCACAATGTATCACAGTGTGGTTTGTATCACAATATGTATAGTTTGTATGTATTTTTTGAACAGTGTCGATGTTTTTTAGGTATCACAATGTATTTTCATTGTTTACAAAATATATCACAATTTGTCTTCGTTGTTTTACGAAGGGTATCACAACATTTTTATTTATTTTCATTATTTTTGGTGTTTACGAAATGGTATCACTGTGTGCATCATGTGTTCGCCGTAATAATGTTCGTCGGAGAGAGAAGATTTATAAACTACCTAAAATACCCTTTAATTAATATTTTAATTAAAAATTACCAAAATTATTGATTTCCTAATTTATTCTCTGATTTATGGTTAAGATTGGATCTCACGGTTATCACAGACAACCGAGTTCTCCCTTAAATGCTCCCTATATATATATATATATATATGTAATCGTTTCAATCGTTATTGAAAATTTACGTGAGGTACTTTGTTTTAAATTGAAAGAGAATGATATAATTCATAGATAAATGTTGAGACTTGAGAGTGGTGTGTGATGCATGTATAAAAGGAAGTTGCAAATAAATACATGCGTATGTGATGATGATATTTACAAAAATCGTTATGGTTCTTCAAAACCGTAATTTGTAACATCATCTTTACATGTTAAGATTTTTTTGTTAAAAACGACTTAACATTACGTCTTTTACCAAGCTTACTATCATGATTTTAAAAATAGTATAGACGTTAAATGAACGTTATTTTATATACAAAATGTTCCATAAATAAGGCGAAGGATCGTGTGAGAAGTTGGGTTAATGATGAGAAGCGTGAGGAAGTGGATCTGAACCATTTATCTCTTTTAATCTCAAGCCTGGTTTAGAAGGGAATTGATTTGGTACATCTCGGTGCATCTCATCCTAATGTGCGTTCATTTCTCATCCAACGGTTGATAACCACTTCTCACGTTTCTCACCGTCAACTCAACTTCTCACCGGAACTCACGCCCCATAAATAATTGCTTATATTTAGTATTTCCTATGATAGTAGAGACTTCAAATGAATGTTATTCTATAAATAAATACTCCATAAGCAATTTTTTGGGTCTAATCAAATGAGAACTCGGTAGTTTGTGCTAACCATGAGATCCAATGTGAGTTAGTCAATTTATTATATTAATTAATAGGTAATGGTGTATTAGTAATTTGATTAATTACAATTTAAATATTTTGATTTCCTTATTAACCCTAATATGAGTTTTTTGGTTTCCAGATCTATGCCAATTATCCCGATCTTGGAGGTCGAACCAATCAAGTGTTCGTCTTGTAATGGTGGATTTGAGGAGGAAATGGAAAGTGTAAGAAGCGAACACCACTGCCGTCGCCAGAGAGTGATCCTGAACGTGATCGTGCACTCTCGTTGTGGGCTTTGTTCTTGCTTGGCAGCTACCCTCGCCGTCGCCGAAAATTTACTCAGGTTGAGTTTGAGAAGGAAGAACACCGCCATGATTATGTCGAATGAACGTTATTCTACATATAAAATGCTCCATGACTAATGTACCAAGACATTTGTACAAACCATTATATTATGAAATAATTGAGATATTTATGGATAATAATCATGATTTATTAAATACGATTGAGATATATATGGAAGAGAATAAAGTTCATTTATTATGATCATGACATTGGCTAAGGAAACAAAATAAAATTAGATATTCATTAGACTAGATGGACGACTGAGATTAATTTGTAAGTTTGTACAAATAGAGGTGGTTTGCATTTGATCACTCCCCCCCTCTCTTTCTCTCTCTCTCTATATATATATAAATTTTAAGAAAAAAAGTAACAATTACATTAAGGATATAATCACAATTTCCATATAAACACACGAAGTTTGTAGGACAATAAAATAATTAGAAATATGTTTTAATACAAATTTGGAATTCACAATGCCAAATAATATGCACACATATTTTTCATGACTAAAATTTATATTTATACTATTGATATGTCTTTGTTGGTCTAAACTAGGATGACAACCACATCAAAGTATTTGCAGAATGGGGGAGGGCAGGGGATAATATAAATACACAAGTTTTTTAACATTTAATTCTTATTATTAAAGAAAAAAAAATCACAGATTATTGTAAAATAAGGAAAGGTAAACATAACTCATAATATATTCTATTTGAGCTAACAAAAATTGTCTAGCATAGAACTTTCAAGAACACCCTTGACTTGAGAAAATGAACACAAAACTTTCTTCTCTTTGGGATGGGAAACCATAAGAAATCGAGTAAACTACTATTTTCGTCCTTGATCTTTAAAAATTGTTTTTTTAGTCTTTGTGGTTTGCAACTCCTTTCGCTTTTAGTCCCTGAGAATATTAGTTTTAGGACGAAAATGGAAAGGAATTACAAACCACAATGATAAAAAAAACAACTTTTAAAGTCAGGGACGAAAATGGTTATAAACAACAAACCACAAGGGCGAAAATCGTAGTTTACTCTATGAAATCCTTGCAAGTAGAAAATCAAAATGGAACATTTGGTTGATCGTTTACACAAAGAGACACCACACAGATTTGAAACAATTTGTTTCCGAAATTTATATAAAATCAACCAATCACAAATTAAAGTTTTATTTTTAGAAACAGAAGAGTAGATACAAAAATAGGCAATTTAACTTGCAAAGAGTGCAAACAACATTCTACAACAAATTTAGTAAACAATACATATTTGTGCTTTGCCAGGGGTACTTTGGTAAAAATGCATACATCACTCTTCAACCAAGTATCTATTCCTTCTAGCTCCAAATGCCAATCTCTGCAAAAAAGCCAAAAGGTCCACAAAAAATCAATAATGTACATTTTAAGCTAACATTTCTGACACCAAATTTGCCTTTCATGCTTTTTGGGATACTTACTATTTGAGCCTAAATATATTTTGCAAAAAGTATCGTTTTACTCTTTTGGGTAGATGACAGGTCTGCATATATCTCATTCTGACCCCACCGGTGAGATATAATGGGCTTGTTTGATTTTGGTATTTACCTAATGGTCCAATCCCTTCTGCCAACCTTTGGGCAAAAATAGATGGCAATTCCACAATTTTTGTCCACAAAAACGGTATTGTATCTCAAGGCTCGGTATATGTTAAAAGAATTTCACTTTTTCCCGGAAAAATGGCACTTTTGGTACATAGGAAGGGACTGAATATGACAGGACAAAAACTTGTTGTCCAACATTTGGTGCGAAATTAGACCGGGACAAAGACTAGAGTGAGACAAAAATGCATATTTCCTGTCCCAACGAAATAGATTGAACGAAAACCGGGGATATGAGACAAGACTGGTAAATTACTAAACTACCCATGTGAAATTAAAACCCTAAAACCTTCCACAATTCTTTCACTTGCCTACTTCACTCTCACCCGTCCAGTAATGTCCATTTAGTCCGTCCATCTACGTACCAAACACACCCTAATGGACAAAAGGTGACCGAGACACAGGGTAGAATAGCCAAGTAAATAATCTAAGGATAGAGTGACCAAAAAACAGCTTACTCAATAACACAAGAACCAAGCAAATACTAGGAATGCTACTTATTTAGAAATTGTAAAAGACAAAAAAAAGAAAATAAGTAATGGTAATTAGGTAGTACTTACAGAAAATATTTGGGAGTAAGCTTTTAGTCCCGTAAGAAAACGAATATAAGTTGGTCTTGTTGATCCACTGATCGGTATGGACCTGATATTCGGGACAAGGTACTCCGCAACCTGTACATACTCAACATTTCATACAGAAGCAACCCGAGTAAGCCAATATGTAATTAAGGAATATGAGTAAAATAAATTGGTCACAATAATTTACTTATTTTTATGTCTTAATATCTTTATATTATGGCAAGGACAAACTGGTCAAATCACTTAATTTTTGTCTGAAAAGTAAGACTATTAGGGGTTGCTTGTTTTTTGAAAAAACCCTCTTAATGGCTCTTAAGTCTGAATCGTTCAGACCTTTTTACACACCACCTCTTATTAATCATAACTAAAATAAGACTTCTGACTTTAAACCTCTTAAAAAACAAACGGCACTTTAGACAACCAAACCAAACCAAATGAACCCAATATATGATATCCCACGTGCGATGGGGTCCGGAGAGGGTAAGATGTATGCAGACATGACCTTACTCCAAAGATAAGACTAGTAGATAAAGGGTTGTTAATAATAGCGACCAAACAAATATTATTTTCAAGAAATGTTACCTCGTCTGCTGGTTCTGCTAAGACATTAATGAAAAACTTGGCCTGCAATAAAATGGATTTTAATTTGCAGGGAGAAAACATGTAGATGAGGGAATAAGAATAATATTACGGGGCGTTGTGGTTCACATAATGGAATTTGATGGAATTGGAATCCATTGAAGGAATTTGACTTTAAAGGAATTGGAATGGAATTTAATTGAATTTGACCACGTGTTTGGTTGGTAGGAATTTAATTCCTTCACTAAAACCGAGGAATGATGAATTCCTTAATTGTGGAATTCAAAGCAACTGGAAGGATTCCATCACTTTCATTCCGTGAACCAAACATGGACTTGGAATTTGGTCAATGGAATTGGTCATTCCAATTCCTTCAGATTCCTTCCAATTCCATGAACCAAACAGCCCCTTAGTTAGCACAAATCAAACCTGCTTTGTGTTGGCACCCGACATGAGGAGGTCCGTTGTAACCATTCCTGGCTGCAAAGCGGATTAGCCGGAAAATGGATTAGAGAGAGGAAGTCCAATTTCAAAGAGAGAGAGAGAGAGAGAGTACTAGACATCCAAATAGTGACCTTCTATGTAAAGTCGCTTTTACAAACTAACCTTCTAGTGATTTATCAAGATTTTACAGGGATGGGGTGTTTTACACCAGGGGCAAAGGCAAGGTGTTCAACACCAGAGGCATGTCATTTGAAGAGTATTGAGTTAAAAATAATCTTCTGTGCATGAATTGACTTTTCTCATTGGAGGGATCTTTACAATTTTTCCTGAATAATTGTATTGATGGAAATGAGAAAAGAAAGTGTATCCGCATAATATAGTATCAGAATTTTTTAACTTTTATATATCTAAAAACGATTCTCTTACATATATAGGGTTGGTTTCCGGTAAGAATGGAAGCTAACGTAAGAAGAGATTAGAACCCTTAGATCAATTTAAATGATGATCAACGGCTGGTAAGTTTAAGGGGCAGTTAACCACAAGGGTTGTGGCGTACTGGTTAAGGCCTTAGGGGATGTGGTGGAATATCCCATCTGTCCAGGGTTCGAATCCAGGCGTACACAACAATTGTGGTCCACTGAGGTTTAATCAGGGCTGATGTCTTACAGTCATAATTTGCCAAGGGATTAGTCTAGGTATAGCCTAGGACACCCTTCCCAAATTTTTTTTAAGGGGCAGTTATGTAATTACTGAAAAATCCGAAGGCAAATCCGTAAGAAAATCAACGTTGTATCCGAATTCCGAACAAGTATCCAAAATGTTCATGATTCTGATGTCCAGGCTGTTGATCCTGACGCCGATGTTCGGGCTGATGATCATGCTCTTCAGGCTGCTAATCCTGACGTTCCCACTGATGCTAACGATGTTGATGTCGCTAATCCTCCCTCCGTACGTCGCTGATGTTCCTGCATCGACCTCCTCCGGTTAATGTGTTTTGAATTGTGATGCTCCGTTTACTTTTAATCTCTTGTTTTTACAATTAATAATGGTCTTCACTTATAATAATGTTTGCCTTTCCTTCTAATGAATTGTGATGTGATTAGTTTCCTTCTATTACTTTCAATGGATTGTGAATTTGTGATGATATTCTAAGAGTAGAAATTACATATCAAAGACAACACATTATATCACAAATTCACAATCCATTGAAAGTAATAGAAGGAAACTAATCACATCACGATTCACAATCCATTAGAAGAAAAGCAATCATTATTAAAAGTAAAGACATACATTAAAGCTAAACCAAGCATCACGATTCAAAACACATTAACTGGAGGAGGTCGATGCGGAAATATCAGCGGCTTGCGGAGGGAGGATTAGCGGCAGTGGCAACATCAGCGACGGGAACATCAGCGTCGTTAGCATCGATAGGAACATCACGATTAGCAGCCTGAAGAGCATGAACATTAGCGGGAACATTGATGTCGTCATGATCAACAGCCTGGCATTAAACCTATGATTGAATTGCGATAGTTGGATACCCTCTTCCTATAGCTATGACTGGCAACCCCTATAAGTCAGTTTTTACTCCCGATCATGAACACTTTGGCTAATTGATCGGAATTCAGATACAACGTTGATTTTCTTATGGATTTGCCCTCGGCTTTTTCAGTAATTACATTACTGCCCCCTTAAACTTATCAATCGGTAATCATCATTAAAAATTGATCAAAGGGATATAATCTCTTCTTGCAGGTGTTAACTTCTCAAATGAGATAAATAGTGAAACAAGGGCCTCATTATGTATTTATGCTAAAACTGGTTGGCTAACCCTTGGCGCATTCATTATGAGTGTTTGGGGTTAAAATAGTACTAGCTATTGTGTAGTAGGGAGGTTATTGCAGTTGTTTTTCAAACTGTAATGGTTGTATCCCCTTATTACAAGACATATTTGGTTGGGTATGTTTTAGTTAATGAAAAGTTCGCCTTCGTATGTTAAAGTGTGCTTTTATGATTAAGAGTGTTCTATGTTAAATGAGATGTTGAAATAGAAGTATCATTTGAGATATCTCCATATTAACAATTTTAGTACATAAAGATGTAAGGACAATTATTGATAGCAAAGAGGAAGAAAACCCTATGGTGCAAATAAGCACTGTCAACAGCCAAGGTCAAGGCAGGGGAAGAGGTCAACTGAAGCAAGGAGACTTGAACTGTATGTGTCTAGTGTTCTGGAAGCAACAACTAGGAAGTTTGTTCAAAACTATGAAACCAACCACATTTCAAGAAGCAGTGGAAGCGGTGGGACTTGGGAGTGAAAGAAAAAGAGAAAAAAACTAAGACGAGGAAAGAGACGGTATTAAGAGAAAGTGGGAAATTGTTGAATGCTGATAGTAGATAGAATGAACGGAAATCTGAACAATAGGCAAAAGGTTAAAAAAAATTACTCAATGTCAAAAAATTGTAAACAGTGACGGGAGACATTTTGGGGTCTGGCACAGAATAATATTTGTACAAATATGGAAAGCCAGGACACTTCACACAGGAGTGTAATTCTACAGAGAAATCTTGTTATAATTGTGGGTTGTCAGAACAAGACGACATATGAAACGAAGGATGGCGTACCAGGAGCAAAAGCTAGAGCCTTGCAGAAAGCAACAGAAAGAGAAAGGAAACAAATGTGTAATAATGTTATGTACCTTCATAAGTAGTGATGTAAAGATTGACGTGTTATTGCATTATGCTGTTAAGAAGCGTACAATAGATATAACCATTAGAAGGCAAGAAGTTAATGATTAGTCGAAAATGAATCAACTAAAGCCCCCATATTGATGAAAAGGTTAACATAAATTGGTCAGCCAATAGTTAGGTTAGGGTATGATAGAAGCTCGGGTTAAGCTTTGTATAATCATTGGGCCCTCTATCTAACAACTTAAGCAACATAACGGGTGGATTTGAGTAAAGGATAATTAAATTAATTGCATAAAAGAACTAACATAATACAAAAAAGAGTAGATGTACATTAAACATGACCCAACCCACCACAATCCCTATTTATTGTTGAGAATTCATATATGAAAGAGAAGCACAACATACCGACAAGTTATGAACAACAACATTGCTTACTTCTTGCATCCGCAGCTCCGCCTTTAGGAAAAATTGAAGAGATTGTTTATCAGAGTTGATACACACACATATACAGCTACAAATACACCCACCCGAGGGACCTCAATTATCATGCTTCAGTATGTGATTTACAACTGAAATAAGATACCAAATAGAACAAATTCAAAAAGGTGGTTAGGTACCACTGGGAGAATTTTATTCAGGTGCCGACCAGTTTGAACTGATATCATTGTCTGGTGAATTTCCCAAAAGTAGCATCTAAACCATCAAGTTTCCATATACATGCCTCAATTATTAGTACAATTAGTGTGTACCTAAGCATTCTTCTTAATATCCATATTCATGGAATGAAATACAAGGAAATAGAAGCATATGATTTTATTCGATATGCAACTTAATCAAATATTTCTGCTAGGCAGCCTCATGACTGAAGTGGTTCATACAGAAAAGCTTCACTAATCCCGCTCTAAAATAAACCACAAACTCTTTTCCCCATTTAAACATGTTCACACAAGCTCTTGCCTACACTTGCAAACCCCCGTCCCACCTCACCTCCCCCATAGGGTAAAAAGCATCAAAATGTTGAAAAGATTTGATCTATGCGGGTTGTATAAGATTTTAACTAACAGATATGAATGTCAAAGTAGTTTTCTGTTTTCATGTTTGTCAGTTTTCCTTACATGTTGAGTGTATCATTAATTTATCAGATTGAAGCCAGCATAGCCACTAAATTGTGCAAACACAAACAAAAAAGTCACATAGGAGTCAATTGCCAACAACAACTCCGTCCTGAACATGTCAAAAGAAGCCAAAAAAGATATTTGTGAAAATAAATTGATAGATTATAATGGTGGAAAGACACGTAAAAGATTAAAAGGGTGAAATTGACTTTTTTTTTTTTTTTGGGGGGGGGGGGGTGGGGTCAATTGAGAACACAATACAAGTAATAAACAATATACAAAAACAAGTTGCACTTATTGCCTGTAATGACTTTGTCAAATGTACGACACTGCGTTTAGTTGCCCCATATGCAGCAAACCTGACAAACAAAACAATGTAAGAAAGATTGGCCAGGCTTGGAGGTATAAAAGGCAAGAAGTTTATCAATGACATATAATCAATTAATCATACAATGGAGGTTAAGTAAGAGTACTATTTTAGCATTGCAATTGGTGTGAGTTAGAAGTACGTTATTTGGGTTTATAACATTTTAGTGTATTACTTTCCAAGAACAACCTTTTAATGCATTATTTGGGGAAGCATTCTTGTTAGAAAGAAAAAAGCTAAGCACACATACATACAATCAGAGAACTGGACCAAGAGGAGTGGAATCACAAAAGGCATAGAGAAAATAATTGGGCTCTATATTGTTCATATAAAAATGAAATTATCATGTGGGCGTAAGAAAGAAGAATTACAAAGCACACCTGGGGGTTGGTCTTCCATCAGAACCTGCTCCATCAATATTGAATATATGCCCCCCTCTAGGCTGGTTGAGCATCATTTTCATTGCCTGTAATACAACCAAATAAGGAAAAGTCTGACCTATGGCAGTTGGAGATCAGTACAGAAACAATTACCTCTCGGCAACAAATCATCAAACCAAGTGTGTTTGTAGTGACAACTTCTCTGTCAATCGAACAGTTAAAGTAGATATGAAATAACAAAATCATAATTCTAGTAGTGTTGAAAGAAAAAATAAGCTCACATAAGATCCTCATCTGAAGCCTCAGCCAGAGGTTTATAGCTATATGCATTTGATCCTGCATTATTAATCTGCATCCATCCAAAAGTACTCTAGATTCAGGATGACCATTATGCAACATGAAGGATATCTATCGGACCAGAATCATTAAATTACTGGACTGTCTTGTCTGACTGAACCTTGCTCAGTTTTCCATGATAATTGTAATTGTAATTTCTTACGTAACCTGTCCCAGTTTAGATTAAAATGTTGAGTTCTGCTGCTCATATACACCAATCTCGAAGTTCAGTTATATTTGATCAAACTTCGCCCTAGAATTTTTTTTATTTAATCCAGTTACACCGTTTTATCCATTAATAAACAATCAGCCGCATTGTTCTACTTCAAAGTAACAACAAATATAATTGATAAGGATACATCTAAGAATTATAATTATTGAAACTGAATGAAATGGTGATGAAAGCTCCAAGTACCCATATATCCACGTATTGGAGGTTGTCTTGTGCATATTGAACTAGATTTTTCACATCATTCCCATCCCGAACATCACATTTCGTACCCTGCATAGAGAAGGGAAATGTATAGAAAGAGTTATTGTATGTAAGAGCTTCAGAAAGGAAACAACAGTAAGACATAGGAATGAAGAAAACATTGGATGGAAGTATCTCTAGGTACCCACACATGCTGAACCCCGAATTCCGCCCTTAAAGTCTGGAGAGCAGATTCAACCCGTTCAGCTGTACAAGTTTCATTAATACATCAAAAAAAAAAAAAAAAAAAAAACAACAACAACAACAAGCAGACCCTGTAAATCCCACACAGATAATGCATAAAAAACAATGCATCATTTTTTACTGAAAGTAAGACTACTCTAAAGATTGCTAGTTCTCGTATTTTATTCTAAACCTTTTAAAAATGACAGCTATGCATGTAATTAAGTTCTTTCAACAACAATAGGATGATAGCCTAGTGGTGAAGCCTCCCCTTTCCAGTGCAAGATCATAGGTTTGACCTTTGAGTCACATCTCCAGATCTCCTCTCCAGCAGGAAAAGAAAACTAACAGCTTCAATAATTGAATAATTCACAAGCATAGAAGCACAACTGTTAGACCCAGCAAGCTCTCCAAAACCATAAATTGCATAAACACAAACTAGACTACAAATTAATTTGAACACCGTGAAAACTGCTAGAATTTCCCCTCTCCCAAATGCTTAATGGATAATCAGATTGTAACATATAAAGCAACATCTCCTAGCCTCGCTCCTTATCTCAGATGAGGTAAGATATCTGTTCTTCATAGCATTATACGTTTAACATGAGTTTAGCTGTTTTTGAACTTCTCAGCATGAGAGAGAGAGAGAGAGAGAGAGAGAGAGATAATCGGATGCTGATGTTTCACATTTGAACATGCTTGTACTTACCAGACCTTGAGCATATTAAGACATTGTCACCTGCTTTCAGAAACTCTTTAGCTAAGGCGTAACCTATTCCTGGAAACAGAATTTGAGCATGAGCAAGAAAACTAGAATTTATAAATAAGCAACAAGTCATATCTAGATATCAACAATCATCCTAGTATAAACATTGTTCGCACAAAGGCAGAGACCATTAGGATGCCCCTCTTTTCATTGATTATGCTCTAAATGCAAACCCCAACTCATGTAAGACAATGATTAATTTTTGAATTTGAAAAGTAAGCTGTGGACCTTTTCAGCAGCCATAGAACTGGAGCTCATACTGGTGCCCTCTACTTAAAATTCTAACATGGATTCATTCTGACATATGTTGAACTATGATATTAGCAAATAAATACCCACTCCATCTGGAGAAATGCAACACTTATTTTGGGTTGCCGCAAGAAATCAGAATTTCCTTTTTCGATAAGGTTATAAACCTACTTTGCTTTTACCCTTTAGTTATCATTAGTTTTATATTTCAATTCGTCCTTATTACGGGGTATGTAAGATAATTTGATCAACAGTCAAACATTTTAATGAATCTAAACGTTGCATTTTTTGGGGGCCGAAGGAAATATTATATTAGGTTACTTTTGAAATATACAAACATATTGAGAAAGTCAGCACAAAACCTCTCTAATCGGTACATTTTACACGTATATCATACCTTCCCTCTTAAAACTTATGTCAACTGAAAAGGCAAGAATTTTTGTAAGTTCTCTGGTGAGTAAATACTACTTTCAGTTTGGCAACATCTTTCATTATACCAGTCTTCTTTTTAGGTCAAATCAGCAGCTAGTTCCTTCACAATTTGATTCAGTATATCTTGTTCTTCTCTTTGTTGCTTGTTAGGACCTAGACAGTCTTTTTTAGCTGCAGGAAGCAGCAGTCAAAAGCCTGTTCCCTTACAGAGTTCTTGCTAAATGTGACTTCTAGGTTGCAATGTCTAGTCAACTCAAAAGGTTTTCTCTCTAGATGTATGTATAGGCTAATTGACTTGATGTGTAAGAAGCTGTTTAGAGATGAAACTGCAGTTTGTGAGCACTACAGTGTATTATTTCCTGAAGATGACTAGCATTCAATTTTTACCGAATCTTTCTAATGACTTCAGTGCTGTTCTACTTTGCCTAGTGCATTATTTTTCACCTTTCATCAGTGCTACATTAAATCTGTCAACATCTCATGATAATGACTCGAGTGATCTTCATATTTCATAGGCAACTAGGAATAGATATAAGCATCACTAATGAACATTAAAGAGGAAGACCACTTTGAGCGTGATCCATTAAAAAATTGGCTTAGATATCTTTTTAGTTGTTTCCACTTTTGCTCATCAATAATCCCAAACAATGACAAAAATCATTCGACTACAAGGTCACACCCTTTAGGACCATATATCCATTTTTTGTCGGCTAGCAAAGTCCAAAAACAAAGTAATTGAACAATTTCCATTTTTCTTGTTTCAAAATACAACATTAAAGATTTCCCTTCCTGTAATTTATAACCAGAATAAGTAAACTGACCACAAAATCTCATAGCAAAAAAAACCGAATACAAGTTCCGATACCAGAGACTACATGACACCTTTAGCCCAACTAGTCCACCATGAAAAGCTCCCATCCACATGGCTTGAACAAATTTAGACCTTTTGGCAAGTTGCCCATTGCCTTACTAGGCTGTGTGATTCATCATGAAGCATTACCTACTAGACCAACTCCAAGAAGTTAGCCCTTTCTTTAGTTAGTCTTGATCTTTGAGAAACGAATAGTTGTAAAAGCACATTCTAGGGTGGATTAATGGTAAAGATGTCTCACATACTAAAAAGGGTAAACCCATCCAGGCTCCCCCACTGCACTGATCCCACGGTCATCATGGGGATCCCAATATGCAGAGGAGTCCAGGCTCGAACCCTAGACCTCACAAATGGATTACACCCACACCTCTACCGCCGGACAGATAAGCGGGACTCACTAATTGTGTATATAAGTATATTCAATTATGTGTTTACGTATTTGTTACGGAGAGAGGATAGAGAAAAATAGAATGAACTGAACTAGATGGAAGAGAAATACCCCATTCCGTTATTTTCTAACAATTTGCATCGAATTGGTAAAGGCAATAAAAAAAGAAACCACAAATTCCTTCAATTCATATCTGAAAACCTACTTAATCTGTGAAATCATCAAGTAAATAGACCTATTTCCTCAGGCAAACATTAGAAACGAAAATCAAACCTTTAGTGGAACCGGTGATTAGAACATTGAAAGGAGGAACCATCGATTGAGATTTCCCCGGAGAAGAAGAGCAGATGAAAGGTTTTGAAACAAAGGGTTTTTGGTGGAATCGAGTAGTGAAAAAACCAAATCCTCCGGTAAAGGATAGGTAGAGGTGGTGCTGTGGAAGAGAAGAGAGAACGGAACGACAGCATAGTGATGGTGAAGGTGAAATTGAGCAGTTGAAAACGGAAGAAGAAACAGCAGGTGCTGCAGTTAACGCCATTGAAGAAGTGGAAGAGAGCAGCTCCGGTGCTCTGTTTTGGTGGTGGTGGATCGATAACAAGATAAAAAACCGTTTCCTCCTTAAAAATAATTTGTGTTGTGACAAGTAGTTTGTTGTTATGATTTTCTTTATTTTATGTGACTAAATAATCGATTAAAATTAAACATAAATATATGTAATAAATGAGTTACATTTAACGTAAGTTTGTGTAGTGATAAGTAGTTTATGACCACGGTTATAGTAAAAATGCTCTAATACTATAAAAGTTAGATATGTTTATAGCTACGGTTTTTAGGTTATGGCTATGGTTTTTCATTTGATATAGTGACACATTTTAAACGTGGTCAAAAGGGTATCAATGATAACGGGAAAATAGGCTACGATTTAATTGACTGAAAATACTGTGGCCAAATGCCTATGGACATGGTTTTTAACCGTGGCTAAAAGGGTATCAATGGTCACGGAAGGTCTTAAATTTGAGTTCAAAATAATTTATGTGCACAAAAATCTGAATGTTTAACAACAACAACAACAACAAAAAGTTGTTATATCAACTTTCGATATGCACTTGAAAGAGAACCTTCTTCTTTTCTCTTTCAATGTGTACTTGAAAGAGAACCTTTTATGTGATTGCTTCAGATTAATTTGACGTCAATATCTGAGAGTTATCTTAATCTCTCAGATCAGAAAGAAAACAATTTGCTTCTCTCTTTTAATGTGTAAATTTGTCACCCTCAGATAGTTTAGGATAAAGATCTTATGTCCTAGTTTTCGCAATATATCTGTAGTGTCAGGTTTGATCGAGAAGATCAGACCTCTCAAGCCGAAGCACTTCGTGATGAGAATCTTAAAAACGAGGTGATGGTAAAGCAATACCTACTCTTGACTGAAGATGGTCATGGGGTAAAGCTTTTCAAAGGGCAAGTATGGGTACCCAAAGTCGGGGGTAATCGTGAACTACTCCTCGAAGATGCCCATAAGTCCAAGTATTCAATACACCCGGGGATTACAAAGATGTACCGGGATTTGAAGCTCAACTATTGGTGGCCCGTCATGAAATTGGATGTGGCAAGTTACGTGGAACGGTATGTGACCTGTCTTCAAGTTAAGGCCGAATACCAACGATCGTATGGGAGTCTCTAATATTTGGAAATACCATAATGGAAGTGGGAACACATCACCATGGACTTCGTGACCAAATTGCCAAAGACTCTAAGAGGTCACGACACCATATGGGTAGTGGTGGATCGGTTGACCAAAAGCGCACATTTCCTAGCCATGAGAGAGACGCTCTCAATGGACAAGTTGGCAAAACTCTACATTGATGAAGTCGTTTCGAGACATGGAGTGCCCTTCTCCATTGTGTCGGACAGAGATAGTCGTGTCACTTCCAATTTTTGGGACGACCTTCAGAAAGAGTTGGGCACACGGGTGAAGTTGAGCACGACCTACCATCCTCAAACCGACCGTCAAAGCGAAAGGACCATCCATACCCTTGAGGATATGTTACGATTTTGTGTTATTGACTTTGGCGGAAACTGGATTCTCACTTACCTCTAGTGGAGTTCGCCTACAACAACAGTTACCATTCTAGTATTGGTATGGCTCCGTTTAAAGCCTTGTATGGCCAAAAATGTCGGACTCTAGTTTGTTGGCTAGAGGCGGGCGAGAAACAATTTGTCGGACCCGAAATTGTGTAAGAAACCGCATATAAGGTTAAGAGGATTCGGGAACGCTTGAAAGCGGCCCAAGACCGGCATAAAAGTTATGCAGATAAGAAGAGGCGACCGGTGGAGTTTTCAGGTGGGCGATCGTGTTATGCTCAAGGTGTCGCCATGGGAGGGAATTATCCATTTTGGAAAACGCGGGAAGTTGAGCCCTCGTTTCCTCAGGCCATTCACAATAACCAATCAGGTCGGGCTTCAAACCTACCAATTGGAGCTTCCACCCGAGATGAATGGAATCCATAACACATTCCACGTATGCTACCTACGGAAATGCTTGGCGGAGGAGGATAGTGTCATTCCTCTATAGGAGATAAGAGTGGATGAGGGTAACCGTTGCGTTTAGGAACCCGATGCCATTCTAGAGAAGAAATCTAAGAAACTTTGTCACAAGGAAGTCACAATGGTTAAGGTTCAGTGGAAGCACCACCGGGGAGCCAATGTGACATGGGAAGCGGAAGAGAATATGAAGAGAAGATACCCCCACCTATTTGGATGGGCGTCGATTTCGAGGACAAAATCATTTCCAAGTCGGGGAGAATTGTAACACCTGGAAAATATGGTAAGCAAAATATTAAATTTTGACTTGTATTTGCCCTCATGAACCATATTTAAGCGCATTGTTTTATGGTAGTCTGATCGTGCACATCGGGGGTTATGTCGGTTGTGAAAAAGTGAAATTTCGAAGCCCGAGAGGTCTGGGGTGATAGTGCCATGCGACAATGACATGGCCACTGTCGTCGAGGGTCAAAGTCGCGGCCATTGAGGAAGCCTCAGTACATATGGCGCAACAATGTCTGACGATAGTGCCTGGGTCACTATCGCCTGTCATTCTCGCGAAACCAGTACCCCGGGCACCCCCGAGCAGGCAACTGTGTCTGGCGATTATGCCAACAGCACAATCGCGTGGGCAATGTCACCGACGGATGCAGACCCTTTTAAACTCAATCTCTTTCATCCCTTTCATTCATTACTTCAATTGCCTCCATTCCAAAACTCTCTCTTCCCTAAGTACTCTTAGAAATCGACTTTTGGAACATTCAAGTATCATCCATCCTCATTTATTGCAAGATTCTTGGTGCTTTAACAAGTTGGAAGCTAGGGATAACCACTCATCATTCTCCTTTGTTGTCATCTCTTCAAGTAAAGAAGTTCTAGGGTTTGGGGTCTTCATCAAACCTTATATTGTGAGTTCATCCTTTCTTTTTCTATAAACCTTTCACTAATGTTCCTTTAAAAACCTTTGCATCATTTTACTTTATTTGGCTACTTGACTTTTTAGGTCAAAACTAGGGTTTTGTTATACTTGAGATATTTTGAGATGTAATGATATAAAATGGTTGAAGGGTTGCAAATAATGATTTCTTAAAATTATATGAGTTCTTGGAACCCAAATAAGCATTGTGATGAAAATGGATTTATGAATGTGTTACGCCCTCAAATATATAAATAACAACTAATTTAAAATTTTCTAAATACACCAATAAATGATTCATCTACAATCACAATTTAGGATTTAACCTCAACACACACATATCATTCTATACATACAATCTAAAATATGGACAGGTGCTACTAAGAACCCAACAATAGTCGCTATCTCCAAACTGCTGACGACTTCGCCAAATACTTACACTCGCATAAAGCTAAGACTCAACTCTTCATAGCTGCTAGGACCAAACCCCCAACTGGAACCTGATGCACATGCCGACAAATAAAAAGGTTAGGCTTAACGCCTAGTGAGCTCAAGAGTTTCCAACATATAAAAACTAATCATTTAAAAGAAAGAATGTGGTTAAATTCATAATCTTTCAATTTGATATGTTTTACATATGAAAACAACTCATTTTCCAATAATATGCAATTTATGCGAAGAACACCGATTTAAACGTTTTCCAATGCAACTACTTAAAGGATGAAGACACCAATATAAACCGCCAACTCATATATTATGTTCAACCCCAAAACTCACTCAAAATGTGAATAGAAATTGAACTCTCAATTCATAAAAAAGTACATAAAGCTTAATTCCCGAAACACCCAAACACGGTGGAACATATTACCCAACTCATAAAATCATGGATAAAACCCATACATATAAAATGTCACCGAAAACATGGATACCCAAAATAACACCTTTTGGTGACGGGGAAGACCCAATTCCATCGAATGTGGCAGCACATAAAGATAAGCCACGTATCTATGTTATAAGCATAACTTCAAGGATAAACAACCATTGGCATCAACCCAAACAAGTCTTTAGCCAATGTAGACATCAACCCTATCCAGGTCTTTAGTCGTAGCGGACATCAACTCAAACCGAGTATTTAGTCATATCAGACATCAACTGAAACCGAGTCTTTGGTCAGGATAAACAACCATTGGCATCAACCCAAACAAGTCTTTAGCCAAGGTAGACATCAACCCTATCCAGGTCTTTAGTCGTAGTGTACATCAACTCAAATCGAGTCTTTAGTCATATCGGACATCAACTCAAACCGAGTCTTTAGTCAGGATAAACAACCATTGGCATCAACCCAAACAAGTCTTTAGCCAAGGTAGACATCAACCCTATCCAGGTCTTTAGTCGTATACAATAAAACCGACTTTTATGCTTATGGGTCCATTGCATTACGGTCAAAACGTTACACGACTAAAAGGAATGACAACGCACTCAAAACATGTAATTCCCAAATAAGGTGCAACTAGGTACACCATACGACCAAGACTCCTTAACGAGCTACCAAGATTGAACAAATGTTCCAAAGACTCCACCGAGTACAAATCAAGCCCCAAGAGGCTTAATAAACGTTTGGCTAAAACACGAGAGCCAATATGGTTACACAACCCAAAAATACACATTTTCCCAAAATATTTGATTCTCAAATTATCATTGGCCTTCGACCCAAAACCCAAAAGGTTTTCCATTTCTAAATTGTTCCCCAAAGCCGGGAATGACCCAAAACCAAAGGATCCATACATTGGTACTTTTCAAAACATGTCGTTTCATGAATGATGCATAAAACCCGACAAAACACTCAAAAGTGCATTTTTGACCAAATTCCTATTTATGCAATAATTCATCCAAAACCCATTCATTTATGGCACATTTAACAAAACGCTCGGAAATCCCAAAGATATATGCTATATAAGTTTATAAAGTTACACACTTTCAAAATAACCAAACTTATCAGCAGTTAGCAATTTCATGCAAGACGCAAAACACTTTTAAAATAAACATATTGGCATGTACACCGTTTTCACAAATCAACTTGAACTCACCTCGCTAGATTTAGGCTAAATTTAGATTTTACCCCGCTTAAAGCTCCTTTGAAGCAACTTGAATCTTCAAGGTCAAAACTTCCGTAAACCTATATCCAAGCATTTTCAACCGTAAATAACCATATTCAAGTTTTTAGAATCATTCCCCAAACATCTTATATCCAAATCTCCGTTTTGGTCAAAAACCCTAGTTTGACCTAACTTTTCTCAAAATCTTCCAAACTGAACTTGGAGAAATACAACACTAGGTTGACATCAATAGGAAATATATAACCCATAAAAAAGTTTGGAAGTAGAAGGGAGAACTTACCATTTAGGTTTTGGTAAAAAAACCTAGAAAACCCCAAATTCTTGAAGATGAAGGTGATGATGATGAGTTCTTGACCCTTGCTTGCAATCCACCACCAAATACTCTTTAATCATCCCAAAAATAACAATATAACCTTGAAAATATCTCAAAAACGAAACTGTAACAACTTGAATCATCAAAATCGGAATTAGGATGAAGAAGATATGAAGAAATGAAGTTCTAGGGCTGAAAATCGGGTTTTAAGCTCGACAGGGTGTTTCGCGACTTACCACGCGACTGCAAGTCGCGGCGTAAGTCGCCCGCTTCCCTAAGTCGCGGCATAATTCCTAAGTCGCGGCGTAAGTCGCGAGATACACTGTTCGCCCGATTTTCTTCTCGTTCACTGTTTTGGCCATAACTTCTTCGTTATAGCTCCGTTTTCGCTCCGGAAAGGATTGTTGGACTCGTAATTGAATCCTTCATCTATCAAGACTATAAAATCTAGGATTCAAGTCCAAAATCAAATATCTTATTTTTCCTTAATATATCGGTTTCTGTAATAACTCGAAATGATACCTTTCGAAAATCGGGGTGTTATATAGAATGATAAAATATGTTGGATTATCTAGGGTCTTTTTGGTATTAATGGCACTTCTTGTACGAGGAATAACATTATAATGTATTATTCAATGTGGACAAGCTTAAACAAATGTGAAGTGAGATGATATGCATTATGATTGGGATTACTTTAAAATGGTAATGTAATTTATGCGACTTGTATACTTGGGTTTGTTACTAAGTGCAAACTAAGAAATGATAAATCATGAAACATCAAGAATGGCGAGGTTTCAAGGTAAAGACCTAGATAGGGTTGAACTTGGAATCCTTTGGGCTAAAGACTTGGGTAGAGTTGAGCTCATGTTTACACTGAACTAAAGACTTGGATATAGTTGATGTTCAAACGGCTAAAGACTTGGATAGAGTTGATGTCGGTAATTGTAAATATCCATCCTTGTTAAGTGTACCATAGGCGTTGTGGTCTACTTATGTGTTCCGTCACAACCTATAGTATAACGGGTCTCCCCCATCTTACTTAAAAGGAAATAAGCTTTGGAAACTCTAATAAATGTTCTCATTGGTATTGACTATTCTAAATATTGCTTATGCATTGTCTCTTATATTTTTATACTAACCGATTGTTCTCACTAGGCTCCAAACCTAACACTTTTTCTAAATTGGTGTGTATATCAATTCCTTTAGCAGTGGGATGGCGAAACCTTGAGTGGAGAGTTGGGTCCCGTCGTGGACGATCTTTTGGGATATAGCAAATTTTGGGATATATATAGGGTGCGTTTCATTTGAAAACCAATCAATTCGTGGAAACTCTGTATATATATATATATATATAGCGTGCATAACATTTGATGATACCCTTTTGGGAAGCGATGTTGACACCCGATTGTAATCTAAGCTAGAACGATTTAGATTAGTAGGTTGTCGAATATTGTTTCCATTACTTTTCAAATTGTAAACGCTTATACACTTCCCCCTTTGGGTGATTTCATTTCATGAATGTCTATCTTACGTCATTCTTCCAGGTTTAATTTCCTTCAAAGTATAAACGTCATATTGCCGAAATTTTAAGTTTTAAATTTACTCCAATTTTTAGGGTGTTACAAGATCTATTTAATGATTCAATCAGAGACCTTTTGACATTCTAGAATGACATTTTAATGGAAGTTTCATGTTACTATGAATTCTTATTCTTGGTAAGTGTCGACATGGTAGCAGTTAGAGCCAATGTGAAGCTCAGATAGACGTCATCTTTGAGCTGGTTTATCAAGTTGCTGGTTTATCGAGTTACTGATTGACACGAAAGACCAAAAAGATGGCATCCTAAACTAGGATTTTAACAATGACGTACGAAGTTTGTTACTTGATCAACCATTTAATATTTTTTTTAACGGCAAGTTAACGCACACACATGTTCCAGCGGTATCGGGCCTCCATTACGAGCAATCCCACTAATCCACTGCGACTTGGCCCAACCTTTGGATGAACCCGACCGACAGGGTAGAGGGTCCCATAGACTGGACCCACACGAACCGGTCCTGGCCCCGACCCCGAAGGACCAGACCCAGAGTCTGGATATCTCAGGAAAATGTCGCTCGTAGGAATCGAACCCGGGTAGTGTGACTTTCACCCCACACCCCCTAGGATGTTACCTATCCAACTGAGCTAACCCCCTTTGATAACCATTTAATAGTATGTTAGTTAGAGATATTCATGTATCCATTTTAATCAACTTGAATAGGGTACTTGAAATATTGAATAAACCTTAGAATTAATTGCAACCCATGTGAATATGAATAGCTGAATATGATGTCTACAATATCTTCAAAACCTTTGGTTTCATTTTTATGATTTTGTGGCAGTTTGGGTATTTTTGCTCATTGGTCTCGAAACTTGATGTAATTGGGTATTTTGGGGTGGTTATCTATGTACGAATACCGATTGGATGAGACTTGGGTATTTTGGAGTGGTTATCTATTTTGTATCGAAAAGGTGTATGCTCGAATAGCTCGGCTCGACTGGAGTCGACTATAAAGTTTAATCGAGCTTTCAAACCAGTCGTGTCGACATTAGTGTTATAGAGCTCGACTCAGTAAGTTAATTGATCTTTTGAACGAGTTATGTCGACATTAGAGTTATGAATTTTTTGACTCACTGATTCAGATGTTGTGACCTTCAAATATGGCTTTGGCTGCAACAAAATTCTTCGTTTCTGTTTAGTTCCCGCGAATTCTTCCAAGAACTCTGTCATCTCAGCCTTTAGAGTTTGAAGATCAGGGTTTTTCTCTCCGGGTTACTTTTCCTGTGAAGTCACTTGATACTAGTTTGGATTGTAGTTTGATTGCTTTTGTCATTCACTTTTATGTTTGTTGGTGGCTTCAATTTATCGAAGCCAATAAATAGAATAACGCAGCCTCTTTTTCTAGACTACATGTTGATTAATGAACATGGGGTAATTTGCTCATTGAGGTTTAATCAGGGTTCGAATCCAGGCGTACACAACAATTGTGGCCACTGAGGTTTAATCAGGTTTGATGTCTTACAGTCATAATTTGCCACCCTTAAAAAAAATGACATCTAATTTGACAAATCAACCATCCAATGTCCGTAGGAAAAGGTTTACGGTTAAAAAAGGGATAATTTGGATAGCTATTCAACATGTGATCTGTCAATGTGTATATGCATGTGTCAAGTTAGTGTTCAACCAATGATCTTTAGGTTTTTACATTAATCCCTCAACAAAATTTCTTTCTTCTTAATTATAGCAATTGTGTCTTTTTTTAATTTAACGTGTTACCTTCTCACATAAGTAAAGGTTACACTTGAAATTTGCAGTGACCATTTCTCTAATCAGTTATTTGCTTTTTTTTCCTGCTAATAGTAATAATTATCTTCAAATATTGATTCTTCATTGTCATCATTTGTAGGATTAAGGGGCCGTTTACCCAAACGCTTACCCGGTAAGCGCTTACCAATAAAACTCGACACATTAACTTGCTTTACCGGGTAAGATTTTAATCATAACGATGGTATCTTATACAACAATTTACCCGGTAAGTGCTTACCCGGGTAAGAGTTGTCACTCTCTCTTACCGGGTAAGACTCTTCATCCTTATCCTCGCTCTTACCGAGTAAGATCTGTTGGTCCCAAATAGTAGTAAATAAACAAGCAAAGTATTGTAGAAGGGGGGGTTGAATACAATACACACAGTTTTTCACTTAATTTAATTCTTATTGATTTGAAATCAAGAATTACACATAGAAAACTTTGATTGTTGCGGAAGAGAACATATGAGATATGTTCAAACAATCTTACACATAGAGAATAAAGAACAATTGTAAAACACTTAGAAAACAATTGAACTTTGTTAGGTCCCAAGGCTTGAGCTTCCCAGGAGGTCACCCATCCTGGGATTGCTCTGGCCCGAGCACGCTTAACTTGTTAGGATCAAGCGCTTACCACTACACCAAAAGCAATTGCTTATGGTGAAGGCGCTACTTTATTTCCTTATAGCGTAGCAACCAGCCCCACGTTTCGATTTAGGAAGATGCTGGTCAATGACCCAACAATCCCCCCCCCCAGCATCTGCCAGCACTAACGGCTGCACACCATGCCTTTGGCATTTCTATGCACTCCATGGGATTCGAACCCGTGACCTGCTCTGATACCAATTGTTAGGTCCCAAGGCTTGAGCTTCCCAGGAGGTCACCCATCCTGGGATTGCTCTGGCCCGAGCACGCTTAACTTGTTAGGATCAAGCGCTTACCACTACACCAAAAGCAATTGCTTATGGTGAAGGCGCTACTTTATTTTCTTATAGCGTAGCAGCCAGCCCCACGTTTCGATTTAGGAAGATGCTGGTCAATGACCCAACAAACTTCGTAGAGAGAAAGTTGCCAGGCACTTAGAGAACTTGAAGGTAGTAGAGCTGGGTGATCTTGCATGTTGAACCATCCTCCATATTTATAGTGCCTCATGCATTAAATGCATGGGACACCTGTTGAGCAAGAGATGGACATAGGTCTTCAGCAAGGTACAGGATGTACCTTTTGTCTTGAGTTGTTTTGGCTTGAAGTGTTGACCTACAGAGAGGATGGTAGAGACCTTTCCTTAAAATGGTGTAGTAGACAAAACTTACTTTATCTGATCTCCAGATGAGGTCCACGTCAATGCAAGATATCACAATATACTTTGTCAGAAAAGTACAATGTGTTGGAGAAATCTTCAGGCCTTGAAGATTAAGAAGTCTTTGGTTGCCGAAGAGATCTTCGGGCTCCTGAAGACTGAGAGGTCTTCGGCTCTTAAGACTGAGAGGTCTTCGGCTCCTGAAGACTGAGAGGTCTTCGGCTCCTAAGACTAAGAAGTCTTCGGCTTCTGAAGATTGAGAAATCTTCGGCTTCCGAAGACGTCTTCGGCCGAAGAGGTCTTCAGCCGAAGAGGTCTTCGGCTCCTGAAGACTGAGATCGGCACCATCCTGGCCAATGGTGTTGATCAAGTGGGCATACTTGGCTTTAGGCTGAGGAGTCTATCTTCAATCCGCTTTGAAAGATATTCTCCTTCTTTGTCTTCTTCGGTTGATCTTCGACTTCACCGAACATTTGTATAGAAACCAAGTTGCTAAAAGAACCTCAAACATATTCTAAGTAGGATGATATAAGATGGAAGATCAGGAGGTCATCTTCAAATCTTCAGATGACCCAACAATCTCCCCCTATTTGAGGATGACATCCATACTAAAGAATAGAACAAAGAGTGTACTGAATAAATACATTTTGACCCATTTTTACTCTTTTTGGGTTCTTTTCACATAGACCTTTTTTTTTTTTTTTTTTGTATATCTGACATTTACAAGGAAATGAAAAAGTATAGCTATACATACGAATAAATGAATACAATGAATAAAGAATGAGAAAGAAAAAAAATATACAAAGATATAGAAGACAGTAGTCGGGATTGTTTGAACTTGAGTGGTTGGTTGCTCCCCCTCAATTCATACTCCCCCTCAACTAATGTCAGGTGGATTTGATCACATAGTCCATTGCAAAAGCAGAGTTTAAGCTTGAGTGGTAAGTTGCTCCCCCTCAACTCATACTCCCTCTTAACTAAGAAGTCAGAAGATTTTCGGGATCCTCCGAACCTGCTCCTGGAAGGGCAGATTCATCCTTGGATCGTGCAGAAGCATCAGGACTGAGAATCCTGGGTGATAGGCTGTGAGGTGGAGAAGAGGCACCTTAGATAGGGAAGGAGTCCAAGTCATCCTTATCAACCAAAGAAAAGGTTGATGAGGGAATAATAGGGGTCCCCAATTTTACAATTGTATCCTTTTGTGAGGATACAAAGGAGGTGGCTTTGGGTGGTTTAGCAGAGTCCCTGGGCCCAGATGGGAAAATTTCAACACCTATCGATTGTGGAGAATCGGTGGGTGGAGTTTGTGGCTTGGCCCTTGAAACCTTCCTCAGCCTCTTGAGAGGAGAGGGAGGGGAAGAGGTAGAGTGCCACCGCTTTGAGATATGGGGTGTGACCTGGGTAACCGCCGAAGGTTCTTTCGGTGGTATGGTCATTTGGGCAAGTGTGGCGGTGCCAGTAGCAGTTGAGGATTTATTGCTAGTCGGCGTCACTAAGGAGGGGGAAGAAGGGGCCACTACAGATGAGGGAGCCTTGGACACCAGAGTGTCGAGAGCATCAACCCATTGTAGATCGGGAGAGGTTATGAAGGAAAACATACCTGGGTTGAGAGCTCGATTGGTGGATAGAGAGCCCTTGTTGAGAGAGAACTTCTTGAGTTTCTAAGTGTTGGTTGGAGAGTCATCACCAAATCAATCAGAGAGCCAACAATATTTCTCCCCCTATTTGATGATGACACCAACACATAGAAAAAAATACCGACACACAGAAAAATTACAAGACACGAAGAACTCATAAATTCAGTGGCCCATTTTTATTTTTTTATTTATTATTATTTTTTTTTTGTGGGGGCTCTTTTTTTTTTTTTTTTTTTAACAGGAAATTAAAAGAAAAGAAAAATAGAAGGGGGGTAGAAAAAGGTAGGTAATCATTGTGAGATTGGAAGTGGAAAAAAATGAGGATGGTTAATAAGGAGGAGAAGAGATGAGAGGGATGGTAAGTCTTGGGAAAGAAAAAAGTGAGAAAAAAAGAAAGAATGGGGTAGGGGGAGGGGGTTCGGCTGCATGAAGTGAGGGAGGGGGGTGTTTGGCGGCCGAAGAAGAGGGTGGAGGTGGGGGGTTCGGCTAAGTGGAGAGGGAGGGAGTGAGGGATAGAAGGAGTGATAGAGAGAGATAGCCGAAGGAGAGGGAGAGAGAGGGGGGTTTCGGTGGGAGAGGGGAGGGAGGAAGAGAGAGAGAGCCGAAAGGGAGGGTGAGAGATAGAGAGGGATAGCCGAAAAGGAGGAATAAGGGGGGTTTTCGGCTTGGGTGGAGGAGAGCCGAAAAAAAATTGGGGATATAAGGGGGTGTTTCGGTGGCTTCGGTGGGGAAGGGAGGAAGAGAGGGATTCGGTGGGGTGTGGGCCGAAGAGAGGAGAGGCGCCGAGAGAGAGGGAACCGAAGGGAGAGGGAGCCGAAGGAAGAGGGAGAGCCGAAGGAAGAGGGAGCCGAAGGAGAGAGAGAGATTTCGGTGGGGTGGGGGGGGGGCGAAAGAGGGAGTGGGGAGGGGGTAGTTTCGGTGGGTAAGGGGAGAGGGGGTATTTTCGATGGCAAGGGTGAGAGAGAGGAGAGAGAGAGAGCCGAATGAAAGAGAAAAAAAAATACTTTTTTTTTTAATTTTTTTTTAAAGTTCGGTGGATGAACAGTACCACCGAAGTTTTTTTTTTTTTTTTTTTAAGTTCGGTAGCCGATGAATAGTACCGTCGATTTTTTTTTTCTTTTCAAGTGGTAGATGAGGAAGAAAGGAATGTTGTAGGTGAGAGTTGGATGGAATATCTTTGAAAGAGATAAATGGAAGATTGGCAGGAATAGGTGGAGAAGAAATGTATGGTTGAGAAAGTGGGATGATTTGTGGTGAAGTTTGAGGTTGAGACGAGAATGAGGTATCAAATATGGATGATGGAGGAAGGAGAGGTGATATGATGAGAAGATAGGTAGTTCACCATTATGATGAGATGTGCCTTGAGAAGAAAGGAACATATGGGTTTGAGTTAGATGAAGGATTATGAGAATCTTCACCAACACATGATGATATCCACCAATCATCATCTCATGAAGAGATGATGACTTAAGATCATCAAACTTCACATGAGTAGATGCAGTTTCTCCGAAGATGGTGGACTCGGTAGGCTTTTGAAGAGTGAGAGAGAGGCTGAAGAAAGTGAGAGAGGGTAAGGGCCGAAGGTGAGGTGAGGGCCGAAGAAAGGGAAGGGAGGTATAAGGGAGGTTTGATCTTTGGTAGGTTTAAGAGGCCGAAAGAGAGAGATGAGAGAGAGAGATAAAGAGAAAAGGGATGTACCTGGGGTAGATGAGGTAGAGCACTCAACAGACACAATGGCCATAGAGAAGGATTGAGCTTCACTGTTTATCAACATCATCTATTCTAGCCATGAAGCAGAGGTTGACCATTTCTTTGTCACTTTCAGAAGTGGGTTCATCTGTCCAATCATGGGTTTCAGTCATTTGACCTTTTCCCTTTTTGAGCAAGGTTTCATTTCTCTCCTTCTCTCTCTTATATTTTGCCTTGTATTTCTCAGCCCGGTCAGACTTTGAGGAGACGGACATATTTGTCTTTTGGAAAGAAGGTTGGTAAGAATCAGACTTGGTTCTGACAGACCTAGAGGATGTACGGTTAGAGGAGGGCAGTCTAAATTTATCAGAGGACTTGCTTCTGCATTTAGAAGCAAAGTGTCCTTTCCTCCCACACCTGTAACATTCCTCATTTGATTTGCCAGGTGGAGTGGTTTTAGAAAAAGTAGAAGAAGATTTTCTTGAAAACTTGGATTTTCTCGAAGAGAAGCGAGAGTTACTGGAAATTTCCTCACCTTCATCATATGCCTCACTAAGATAGGCTTCTGAAGGATCATTGGGATCCTCTTGACTATCACGGTCAGAATCGGAGGGATAGGTGATTCTAGGAACACACACAGAGTTTTTGGAAGAATCACTAACAAGAGCTAGAGAAGAGCTTTTAATGTCATTTGTGATAGACTTCCTAAGCAATTTAGTTTGCTCATAGTTAAAGAGAGTACCATACAAGGCAGTGAGAGGCATGGAGTCAAGATCCTTGGTAGACTTGATGCAAGTACAAATGTTTTCCCAAAACTCAGGAAGACAGTCCATGAACTTGCACAAGACTTCCTCATTATCATAAATGCGACCCACAAGTTTTAGATCATTGAGAAGACTGTTAAAACGATTGTAGTAGTCTGAGAGAGACTCACCCTTCTCATGAGAGAAGAGTTCATACTTTCTTACAAGAGAAATCTTTTTGCTCTTTTTCACCTCAGACGTACCTTCATAAAGAACATACAGAGTGGACCACATTTCTTTTGCAGTAGAAAGGTTAACAAGAGAATGGTAGACCTCATCAGGCAGAGAGAGGGCAATGATGGCTCTGACTTTAGTATCAAGAGCTATAAGTCGTCTGTCTTCATCATTGTATTTACTGGGGTCCTTTACAATGTATCTCCCAGTAGCTGGAGTTCTTTCTTCCTCAGAAGAGTCCTCATCAGCTTTTGCCTTGTCTGCATTATAACGGTCCCAAACTCTAGGAATAAAAGGACCTTCATGTAAAATAGTTGGATATCTGCTGTCAACTCCTTCTAAAAAGAGTATCATACGACTTTTCCACAAGAAGAAGTTATTGGGGTTAAACTTTGGTAGTTTGGCTATAGAGCCATTGTCGTATGAAACAGCAGTGGTGTTTTGAGAAGAAACATTGTTCAAAGAAGAAGAAGAAGAGGCTGCCATTGCGGATCTAGTTTATTGAGTTAAACTAAACCGCTCTGATACCACTTGTTGGTCCCAAATAGCAGTAAATAAACAAGCAAAGTATTGTAGAAGGGGGGGTTGAATACAATACACACAGTTCTTCACTTAATTTAATTCTTATTGATTTGAAATCAAGAATTACACATAGAAAACTTTGATTGTTGCGGAAGAGAACATATGAGATATGTTCAAACAATCTTACACATAGAGAATAAAGAACAATTGTAAAACACTTAGAAAACAATTGAACTTCGTAGAGAGAAAGTTGCCAGGCACTTAGAGAACTTGAAGGTAGTAGAGCTGGGTGATCTTGCATGTTGAACCATCCTCCATATTTATAGTGCCTCATGCATTAAATGCATGGGACACCTGTTGAGCAAGGGATGGACATAGGTCTTCAGCAAGGTACAGGATGTACCTTTTGTCTTGAGGTGTTTTGGCTTGAAGTGTTGACCTGCAGAGAGGATGGTAGAGACCTTTCCTTAAAATGGTGTAGTAGACAAAACTTACTTTATCTGATCTCCAGATGAGGTCCACGTCAATGCAAGATGTCACAATATACTTTGTCAGAAAAGTACAATGTGTTAGAGAAATCTTCAGGCCTTGAAGATTAAGAAGTCTTTGGTTGCCGAAGAGATCTTCGGGCTCCTGAAGACTGAGAGGTCTTCGGCTCCTAAGACTGAGAGGTCTTCGGCTCCTAAGACTAAGAAGTCTTCGGCTTCTGAAGATTGAGAAATATTCGGCTTCCGAAGATGTCTTCGGCCGAAGACGTCTTCGGCCGAAGAGGTCTTCAGCCGAAGAGGTCTTCGGCTCCTGAAGACTGAGATCGGCACCATCCTGGCCAATGGTGTTGATCAAGTGGGCATACTTGGCTTTAGGCTGAGGAGTCTATCTTCAATCCGCTTTGAAAGATATTCTCCTTCTTTGTCTTCTTCGGTTGATCTTCGACTTCACCGAACATTTGTATAGAAACCAAGCTGCTAAAAGAACCTCAAACATATTCTAAGTAGGATGATATAAGATGGAAGATCAGGAGGTCATCTTCAAATCTTCAGATGACCTAACAAGATCCTATCCTCTTTTCATGTTCATCCGCTATGGTAAATTCCCCGGTAAGCACTTACCGGGTAAGCATTTTGTAAACAGCCCCTAAATGTCAAACATGTAGGCATTAGATCTCACATTGTTGTAATTTGCTTCCATACATATGTGCATGTAATCATCTTCATATTGAGCTTGTAACATGATTAAAACTTCATAAAATGTGTTAGATATTGGAATTTTCTTAAAACGTTTGTACTATTAAGTTGTATCATAGTATTTGATTATACTTTCCTTATGAGACAAATTCTTTGTCAGATTGGATTTTACAAAGTGGGTTCCAAAATATGGTTTTGGTTTTTGTTGTTGATCTTGATTCTTGGTCGGTATTGAAAACAAGTTTGACAATGGGGATTGGTTTCAATCAAGTGTAAGTAATTGTTTCTTGCATCCAACATAGGTACAAATGTAGTAGACTTTATGACATTTTGAAATAATTTTATATTTTGAAACTGTATAATTCTTAATGAACATTTTAGATCTCGTTGCATTATGCGGGTACACGATTATGCATCTAACATAGGTACAAATATAGTAGACTTTATGACATCTTAAAAGAATTTGATATTTCGAAACTGCATAAATCTTAATGAACATTTTAGATCCCGCCGCATTGCGCGTGTACACGACTATAAAACTATATAAATGTTAAAACCTCATAGATTTAGTCTCCTAAACTCCTCGTAAACATATTTCTCATTTTATGAAGTTAAATCTCATTTTGAGTAATTATGGGAGACTTAGGGCGCATTTGGTTTGCGGGCAAGGATTGGATTTCAAGAAAGGATTTGGATTTGGGGGGATTTGAAATCCCAACCCCTTGCAAAGGAATTCCAAATCCATTAGATTAAGGATTTTAAGAGGGTCAAAGGATTTCAAATCCGGTCAATAAATTTCATTCCTGCAAACCAAACACAGGATTGGAATGGATTTGAAATTCAAATCCCTCCAAATCTATTTCAATCTCGCAAACCAAACGCGCCCTTAGGGGGCGTTTGGTTCGCATAATGAAATTTGATGGAATTGGAATCCATCGAAAGAATTTGATTTTGAAGGAATTGGAATGAAATTTGATGGAATTTGACCAAGTGTTTGTTGGTAGGAATTCAATTCTTTTACTTAAGCCAATAATTGATTAACTCCTTTAAATTGTGGAATTCAATGGAATTGGAAGGATTCCATCGCTTTCATTTCGTGAACCAAACATGCGCTTGGAATTTGGTCAATGGAATTAGTCATTCCAATTATTTCAAATTTCTTCTAATTCCATGAACCAAACAACCCCTTAGGGTTTGTTACTTGTGGATAAATGATGAAGTTTACCAAATAGGTGGTTTATGTTGTTCTAAATATATTGATTATGAATTCTCAAGTTTATTATATATAGTCTAGATATAGATATAGATAGTATATAAAATTACCAAATAGTTCGGAATGTTTTCTTTCTTCACTCTCACTTGATGATATCCGGACCGAAGGTCAATCTTTGAGAAACATCCCGCTTCTTGAAGTTGATCAAAAAGGTCGTCGATGCGAGGTAAGGGATACTTATTCTTCACCGTGACTTTGTTTAACTCCCGATAATCTATGCACATCTGCATAGATCCATCCTTCTTCTTCACGAATAGTACCGATGCTCCCCAAGGAGATGAACTTGGTCGAATGAAGCCCTTCTCCAACAACTCTTGAATTTGCGTCATCATCTCTTTCATTTCTGTCGGTGCCAACCGATACGGAGCACGAGCTATCGGAGCCGCTCCCGGTGTGAGGTCAATCTGAAACTCCACTTGCCGTTCCGGCGGTAATCCGGGTAAGTCCTCCGGAAAGACGTCCGGATAATCTTGCACCGCCTCCACATCTTCCACCGACTTATTTTCTTTCTTTGCGTCCACAACGTAGGCCAAGTACGAAGGGTAACCCTTCGCTAGAAACTTGCGAGCCTTAAGAGATGAGATAATATGATTATTCCTCTTTCCTTTCTCCCCATAAATGGTAGGCACACCATTTTCCGGCAATGGTACTTGGATCATCTTTTTGGAACAAAAGATGTCCGCCCTATGCCTTACTAACCAATCCATACCTATGACTACATCAAATCCTCCTATAGCCATAGGTAATAAATCCACTTCAAAAGAATTCCCATCAATTTCTAAAGTGCAATCACAAAAACGTTCTCGAATGATTACTTGATCCCCATTCGCTATTTCTACTACTAACGCATCGGGAAGGATATTAATAGGAATAGTGAATCGCTTACTGAAGGTATCCGACACAAAAGAACATGTAGCACCCGAATCAAACAAAACACGAGTTGGCAAGGAGTTTACTAGGAACGTACCCGAAACGACATCCGCGATCTCCTTTGCCTCCTCAGTAGTCATCCGGAAAGCTCGACTCGGTGCCCTTGGTGGTTGCTCGACTCTGGCCGTCGAACCCACAGAATTTCCCCCGTTTCCTCCAACTAGCTTTGGGCAAAATCTTTTCATATGCCCCGGTTCTCCGCACTCATAACATATCGATCCCTGGATGGAACATTCTCGAGTCGTATGGTTCTTCTTACCACACTTGGCGCACCTGGTTGGACCAGAGTAAGTTCTTGTAGTACATGGCCCCGAGTGCTTTGACCTGCACTTAGAACACCACCGTTCCTCACGAAGTTGATCACCCGCTTTCCCACTAACAAAGGGTCTCGACTGACGAACGGGCCCAGATGGCCCCTCCCACTTCCGTTTCTCACCAACATGTTTCTTCTCATCCCTTTTGGCATTAATGTCGTCCTCAACGAGTAAGGACTCCTCGATAACCTCTTGCAGAGTCGAACACTTGGCATTCCTTACCGCCGTTCGCATCTCGACCGGTAACCCTTGATGATAGGCCTTAATATTTGACCTTTCATCGGGGACCAGATGTCCCACCAAGTTTAGTTTCTCCAAGAAGAGTTTGGAGTAGCCAACAACAGACATATTCCCTTTCTTCAGATCTTGGAACTCCCGCTTCAACTTGTCCATCGAACGCTCGCTACAATACTTGTCCATAATCTTTTCCTTGAACACCGACCAAGTTAACTTAGCCATAACTTCAGGAGTGAGGACTGATCGAGTGAGATTCCACCAAATCAAAGCCTCTCCCTGAAGTAGTTGAGAAACAAACTTGACCCGTTGAGAGGGATCACACTCACTTGACTCAAAGGTCATCTCTACCTCTTTGAGCTAGTACATGCAAGCAACCGGGTTGTCTGAACCCGCAAACTCCTTAAGGTGGCACCCCAGAAACGATTTGTAAGAGCACCCCTTAGTCTTCGTCCAAATCCCTTCAGCAGATGGTTCCTCAACCGTTACCACATTTGGTCCACCCGACCCCACAATAATGTTTTCAACCATCGTCTCAGGTTGTCGGTGGCTAGCGTCTCGATCCTCTAGGAGTTTCATGAAAAACTCTTGTTGTTGGGTCATGGCCGAAGTCATGGCCAACTGTTGTTGAGCCAAGGATGCATTCATGGCCAACATCATGCTATCCCGAAGTCGGGTCTCCATGGTAACTTCCTCCATGATGGCGTTACCTGAATTGAGGTTCCGGCGCGGAATATGCTCGGGCCCTCCTCCCAATATTCTGGGTATAGGAATGTCATAGGAGGTTGCCCCCACCGGAGGTCATACTGCTGCAGATTCCACTTCTGGTTGCCCCTCTGGCATGTCCGGAAATCTACTTCGAGTGTTTACCATTAAATCTGTCATGCGCGAACGAGAAATAGATTGAGAAAAGACTAAGCGAGTTGAACTCATTGTACATACTACTACCTTCATCAATTATCATAATAATAGTAAACCAAGCATGCTCACGTAACAATGCATTCATAATAGCAGTAGCTAAGTGAAATTATGAACGAACCATACACAATAATTCTTGTCACCATCATCACAACTTTTAATTAAAGTAATTCTGTAATCCTAACGCTCTCCCCACCTAGGATTTCTACCCCTTAAATGGACAGTGAAGTCATAACGTCTAAATCTTAAGTCTAGATATGCTAAAAAATACCTAGTTCACTTAAACTAAAGCTCTGATACCAACTTGTAACACCCTAAAAATAGGGATAACAAAAATCCGAAAAACGGACATAAGGTATACTAAAATTGCCATAGCAAGAGCCTCCCAAAAAGGGAAAATATACAATTAACCTGTTTAATCACAATTCTGTAATTTAACGGATAAATAAACAACAACCGACTAATCTAATTTCTACATCTAGAAAAGAGATTACAAAAGGGGTGTCATCTATAAACCCAAAACTTCCAACAATAGTTCAAGTGCCAAAATCCCCAAGCTCTTGCTCAAAGCATCTAAACTTGACTAGGAGCCGCGCCGCTAACACCCGAGATACACATCGACACCAAACAAGTGTTAGGCCAAAAAGCCTAGTGAGTGGAACAATAATAAGCATGCATGAATAGTCATAAATTCTTATCAACAGTTAACCAGTGTCCAATATATGAGGAGTCATTAGGGGAGACCCAAAGCACCAATCAATTCCACTCCAAAGAGTCGATGCACCTTGATGCCCTTAACAAGGAACACCCCAAAGGCCCGACACACCCGGAGATCAGACCGTAAAGGAAACTTTCCGAGTGGCGGAGGTCTAGGCACATACCATTCCGGTGGTGCCCCAAGACTACATCCTCCTAGTGAACTTGCCTTGGTTCGTCCATCATAATGCATATAGGAGGTCCTTAGGCATATTTCAACCCAACATATTTCCATACCGACTACGGGTATAATGTTACCATCCTATCCTCATGAAGTCCAACAAAAGTCCCAAATGACAATTATATTCATCATGCATATAAATATGTCACCAAAGTGGTATTCCAACTAGAACCTCCATAATACCCATACATGCATACATTTAACATAACAAGGTATCCACGTTATGTATTCATGAGAAAAGCCCCAAATAATGGTACATATAACATACTTTATGGCATATCATCAATATCCATATCTCTGACTATTTCCACAAAGAAAACCTAAATACTTGAACACATAGAGATAAGATAATAATAAATAAGAGTATATGATGTGTATCTAGTTTTGACAAAGGTTAGTAAACTCACAATCTAGGTTTTTGGACCAAAACCTAGAAAATATGGAAACCCTAGAAGTTGGAGGAGATGAGACTTGAAGGTGAGAATTGAGAATCTTGAAGAACACTTCAATGGGAACACTTGGATGAAACTTTGATGATCACTTAATGCTCCCAACAACCCAAAACCCTAGCAATAAATGTGTGTGTGTTTGGAAGGCTAAAAAATCGCCCAAAGAGAAGCTCTCCCGTTTTTTGAATGTGAGAATGTGACAAATGAGGGTTGAGAAGGGTTTAAGTCCAAGAGGACTGTCCCCCGCGGGCGACAATGCCCCCACGACAATGCCCATGGGCATTGTCGCTTGTCATAATCGCGAACACCCCCGAGGGCTCGGTACATCCCTCGCGACATTGACACGACGACATTGATCGTGTCATAGTCGCATGTCATAGTCGCCGCACACACACCCCCTTCGGTACACTCCCCGCGACCTTGACACGGCGACAGTGACCATGTCATAGTCGCCTGTCATTGTCGCGCCACACCCCAAACGTCTCGAATTTTGACCTGAATCGATAACTAACGCGAGATTTGAACAATTAAGGACGGTAAGTCAGATTATACGTCATTCAACATATCAATTATCATAAGACGCATACAAAGGCTCATATACTCACATAGGTACATTTAATGCATTTAAAGGAATAAATACTTACCTTGAGAATTTCCGGGTGTTACAATTATGCTTCGTGGGTTTGACCCCAATCAGGGTTTTATGTTTAAGGAACCCTTACATGTAAGACCGGATTAGATGAATTAACAAGGGAGTTCTACATTTTGTTGTTTTGTAAAATTGCATCAACAGATACAGATGTTTAATTAAAACAAAAGGATAAAATGGTCATTTTTGATATTCAAACTGTTTATTCAACACAACAACCGAACAACAACTTAGTTGTTAACACACAGACAACTATATTCATACAGACAGCTATATCAATACAGGTCTTAACAGAAAACGAACCGAACAACACATAAGGTGGGGAAAGGCCCCAGACAAAAACTCAAATGTTTCGGAAGTAGGTTAAAACTTTTTAACTTTTCTTACTTTCATCTCACCTTCCCCCAATTCGATCCCACATTCCCCCTTAGGAAAGTTTGTACTTGATACTTGCCCCGTAGTTAATGAATTTTCTTGATCTGCCACTATACACAATAAACCATAAAGTAAATTAATATACTAGCTTCACACATAAAACAAACTACACTTTGAAGCTTTTGATATTATATCGGTTGTTCTTGTTTTTTCTTCTTCTTTGTTGTATCATCAAGCGACAAACAAATAAATAATAATGAGTTTCATAACATAATACAAAAATGAAAAGGCCCTAAAACTATGTATTTTTTCACACAACACATTGACCAAACAAAAGGTCTATCTAATGTTGTACATAATGACTCAGTGTCCATTGTAACGATTTTCTTCACCACTGTTATGCTAAAATCTTCAATTACAACAAATTATTTATGTGATTTTGTGATTCATATGATGTTTTCGTGAATATATTTAGAGGGTTTTTGGGCAAATGTTGTGACACCCCAAATGAGACAAATAAATAAATATGAGGAAAAAAAAGGAAAATGAAATAAAACGAATTTTATTTTATTGGACCAAAAATGTGGAAAAAAACGTGAAAAGGGTCAATTATGCCGTTTAATGAAAGTAAGAATTGAATAAAGGAGTTTATATGCAATCAGATTAAATTTGGAAAAAAATCTATAGATTGAGGGTGAAAAGTGTAAAGTTGGTCAAAGTATTGAAGTCAGGGGGCCGAATGTTATTATCTGAAAGTTTAAGGGCATTGTCAGATGTCAACAAGTCCATACTAGAGGGACCTGTTTTGTAAATATGTAAAATCTGAAAATTTTCAGATTCGAAAACGACGGGAGGATTTCTAGCTTCCTATTGGCTCAAATTTTCAACTAGTAAGACAAAAAATATCATATAAACGAAGGTAACAGGTTATAGACCATTTTGGGTTCAAGAAAATCGAGATTTGGACGAATTTAGAAGGAGAAATCGGGGGTTGAAGTTTTGTGTCAAAAATCTCGGTTTATCGATGATTGGAGATAAAATACTCAACCAAATTTCGAGTTCCTTATATTAGCTTCGTTTTTAGTGCTTTATCGAACCTTGGTAGCCTTATGCCTCAGATTTTAGGTTTGAAATTCCAATTTTACGTTTTTTTTACTGATTTTCGAGTTGAGTTTTAACCCAAACTTTAAATGAGTATGTGAGACTCAATATTTGATGATTTTCGTTAATTTTTGTTTCTATCGTTAAGAAAAATGATTTTCTAGAGTTTTTACACGAAAAATCAATGAAAATGATGAAAAAATGAGGTCAATCGACTTTGAAATCGGATAGCCATGATTTGGAGATGAAAAGACGTCGGCTGACGGAAATGGCCGGACGCCGGCTGTTTTGCCGAGCCATGTCTACTAGGCTGACTTTTCTTCTTTTGGGCCCTTTATTTTTGGTTTAGTATTTGAGCCCATATCATATTTATTTGGGTTGTTTGTTGGTTAATTATTTAGATTATCTATTTCGGGTTTAATAACTTAATTGGGTATTTGGGTTATTAAGTTTTGAATTAAGTTTTGGATCTAGTATAATTATTCGTTTTAGATTTTATTATATTTTATTATATAGATTATAGTTGTTGATTAATTTAATTTCTAAATTTATTGATATGTTATTTAATTAATTTATTTAGAAAATTAATATTAATTAAGTAATCTTTTTCTAATTGGTTTATTAAATTATTTAGTAATTTAATAAATGTTTTAACGGTGTTGCAATTGATATTAGCAATTGTTTAGGACACCTTAATTCATGATATATGATCCTTTAGCTATTAAAAGGATAAATCAACGTTAAACGTCGTTATCAAGCGTAACACTTAGGGGTTTATTAAGTTATTTTGAGGGTTTAATAATGAGATTAAAGCGTCATAATTCGAGTTAAATAATTATCGAGACACTTTAATTTAAAGAGAGAGATTTATGAGTTTACAAAATGATTATTTTGACGTTTTGGAACATCGTTGAGCTTTAGACTTGGGGTTTGTCTACAGTTAGTTGAGGTTGACCAAGGGTTGACTTTTATCTCGTTTGACCCACAAGTATTTTGACGATAAGATCAAATGGAGATATTTGAGTGATTAAGATACCCGATTTTGGAGTTTCACTTTAGGTCGAGTCGGGTTGACCATGGTTGATTTTTGGAGAAATTAAACCATTAATTGGATAAGGTGGTATGAAATGTGTAGGTTTTCAATCAAGAGCTACCAGTAGTCAATCTACACGCAATCAGGTGAGTCTTCATGAGACTTAAATGGGATACATACCTATGTACAAATTTATTTTTAGCATTATATGATTTATATGGTAATGTACACGTATGCATGATGTTTCAGTTTTCATACATGACAATATATATTTTTCATGTATGTTATTTATGATCAATTGCATGCTATTTGTTTATTTTGTTTTCAAATAACTCTAGCGTGCTATTTCGGTCACAAGTTTTATGATATGTTTTAACGGATGAGCATTTGACTAGTAAGTCACACGACAAGTGGCACGACCCCATAATGGGTGTCCAGACAGATGCAGGTCGGACAACCCAGGGAATACCAGTGACAAAATGACCCATACCAGATGAGACATTTTATGAGATCTCTTTTCTTTCAGCGTTGCATGTGTTAAGAAATTGCATACTATTTGGTACAAAGTTTACAAATTGATATGTATGATGTGAAATGATTTTTATTCACGCAAATCATGAAATCACTGGGCTTTATAAGCTGACTATAATATGCATGATACATCTCAGGGACAAGAGGTTTCAGGTTGGACAAAGAAAAAAGACACACATAGAGATTTGCTTAGCTCATTTAAGTTCAATATTTATGTTCAGACATCTGTCATAGATAAATTTGTAACGCAATCCGGTATGGGATAAATTAACATTAAGTTACGTATTTATTGTTTTACAGCCTTCCGCTGTAAATAGCGTAAACGGATTTAGTTTAATCGTAATTTTGGAGTATATTTGGATGAATCGTTTCAAATTACGTAACAGTTTTCATGGCAAAATATGGGTGTTACAAATGTTTTTTCGGCAAATGACAATGATATAAATTGCAACCAACGTCTATTTATTATCAAAATGCCATTGAAGTTTCGGCTTGTTACATAAATCTTAATTATCAAATAACAACGTAGATTTATCGAATTAAACAAGACACAAAAAATACTTAATTAGATAAAAACATGATCCACCTGTTCATTTTATATCATCTTACCCACAATTTTTTTAGTATTTTGGGCAATCAACAATAATTCAAACTTAAGTTTGACAAACAATTTGTGCAATCCAACCTTCAAACAATACAACAAATTTATTCATTTGCAAACACAATCAAGAAAAATACAAGGGTTGTGGTGTACTGATTAAGGTTTTGGGGGATGTGGTGGAATATCCCATCTGGTCAGGGTTCGAATCGCCAAGGGATTAGCAGGGACAAACCCATAATTTTTTTTTCATACGGTGACACCATATAATATATACAAAAAATAATTACAAAAAACACTGTTTTTATCGACGTGCTGACGTCCAATATTGTCCGATGTGTTTTTAGTCTAATTCCACAATTTCAAAGGATTTTTAAAGTTGTTTGCTTGATTTCGAGGGATTTTTAAGTTTTTTTTAATCGATTTCAAGAGATTTTTTTGATTGATTTCAATAGTTTCTTTTCGTTTTTTGGTTGATTATGAGGTACTCTTGAAGTTTTCAAAATAATACACTAACACCTTCCAAAACGATACGGTTGCACTTTCACGAACCTAAATAGACATAGCTTAGTACACCATTCAAAAAAAGAAAAACATAATCAAGAAAGAAAACCATGAAAGTCACTTTCCTTTTCTTCCAAGAAGGTTATCTTCAAATCGGCTACAAAATTGTGAGCAAGTAATTGGTGAGAACAGCATCGTCATCATTGGGTGGAATTGTGACAATTATTGGCATCTAATGCTTATTGGGATTCGCATTATCACTGAATTCCAATATCTCACAACCAAAAAGAGATTTCTTCAAAAAAGCTAAAACCAAAATAATTCATCCCACAAAATGCAACTATCTTTCTACTTTCCCATTGGCCAGACCTCCAATCCAATATTGTATAATAATATTATGTATGGAATTCCTTCTTTCAACCAGTAGGTATCAATCCATACATACATATACAAAGAGAAATGGAAATAGGATTTGTTGGATGAGTGTGCGCTAAGCAATAACAAAGCAAAAGTAATCAACAACATCAGTAAGTTGTGTTGTGTATGCGTAGTGAGTGATGAGCGAAAAAGGCAACAGAAGCACCAATTGGAGCTCAACTGTGTCAAAAAGTTTATGCATTAGTAAAACACTTTCTGTTTCCATCAAATTCCCCGTATCTTTATCGATTTTCGAGTACATACACCCCCTTGTTCGTCATTGTCAGTCGCGAAATCGGAATGATGATGTAAGTTGAAGGTTTGATTTGTAGAAATCCGTAGATAAATAAGAAAATAGATGAAGGTTGGGGTTTGATTAGGTTTCTTATGCATCGATTTTGTTAGCTTTTGGGTTGAATTTAAGGTTGATTATGATGGATTTTTGTTGACGTTAAGTAATCTAGGGTTTTTTTAATTTGGGGAATTTAACTTTCCAATTTTGGGGATACGGATTCTATCAGTTTGGATGCTTAACGCTACGTAAGTTTTCGGAATCGATGCTTTTAATTTTGGAGATTCTTCTATATATATATACACACACAAACACGCACACTTTGCGAATAACGACCAAAGAGTAGAAGGGGGTTTAGTGGTTGGTATCCAAATAACAGGATTTTTTTTTAATTGAGTGATGGATACGGGGTTTCGGTATGATAGAAGTTTGAATCGACATGCTATATCGTTCGAAACAAGTGCTATAGCCAGCACATCTGAGATGATTATGATGGGTGATTACTATGTAATGAATAATAATAATAATAATAGTACAGCTAGCACTAGGTTTTCTGGTTTAGCAAACAGCAGTTCAGGGTTTACACAAGTTGGGAATTCTTGTGGTTCTGTTCTTGCTGATCCTGTTCAAGGGTTGAAGCATGATGCAGGTTTGGCTGTGGAGTGGTCTGTTGAAGAACAACATAAGTTGGAGGAAGGACTTTCAAAGTAGGTATTTTTTTTTTGTTCAAAGTTTATATGTATGTTTTGCCAACCATGATCTATAAATCCTCAAATCAGTTTGTACCCATCTGGCCATTTGTTATATTGGGGTGGTGAATTACTGAAATATCCATCGCGGGCTTAGTTCTTACTTGGTAAGACTCTCGGTCCTTAGTTCTTACCGGGTAAGATTCTTGATCCTTGCATATACATTTGGTAAGGTAATGTGACTTGGTAAGCGCTTACCCGGGTAAGCGTTTGGTAAACGGTCCCTTTAATGTACACATAGTTCTTGAACAATGTAAAAAGAGGCCATACATGTAACTTCCTGACATGGTGCTTGTCTTTTGTTAGTATTCTTAAATAGTTTATGGTTTAGAGGGGGTTATTATCATAAATAACCACATGGCATCTCTAAACTTTTTTTTTTCACAAAACAACCAAGAAACTGCAAGTTAATGCCGCAAGGCACTTTTTCTTGTGGTGCCGAAAGCTGCGACTTTGGCTTGCTTTTCGTGCATCAACGCATGGCCTTGCGGTGCCGCAAGCTGTGGTGTCCCAATTTATTTTCGTGGTGGACCCACTTTTCATCTGGACGCTTCAGAAAATGTCAGAAATCACAAGGAAAAGTGCCTTGCGTCGTTGACTTGCGGTTTCTTGGCTATTTTGTGAATTTTTTTGAAGATGGCTAAAAAGTAAAATTTTCCCCATATGGTTATTTACGATAATAACCCGTTTAAAAGTTGTCTTAAAGGTGACACTTTTTTTATATCTAACTGTACACATCTTCTCTATTGTTGTGATATGTTGTTTCCAAATACTCATGTATGCTGCTAAGAGTAGTTTGAATCTATAAATTGCATTAGTGGCATCAATTTCTTTCTAATGGGCATCTGTTTGCTCCCTTTTTTTTTTAAATTTATATACATATGACCTTGTATTAATAAATGTAGATATGCCAATGAACCAAGTATCATGAGGTATATCAAGATTGCTGCGACATTGCATGATAAAACCGTTCGTGATGTTGCCCTGAGGTGTAGGTGGATGGCGGTGAGTTTCACTCGTTTTCATTGTATCTTGATTGCGTTTCATTGATTAAAAAGTTAAATCAAGAATATAGAATCTTAATTCTCAGCATATGCTCACAATTTTACTCTGCTATAAACAAGTTCAGTTCTTATAACCATGCTAGATGGATGACCGTAAGCTGTTATATTTCCAACGGATGCTTTTCTTGTATGAATAATTCTCTAATGTCTCATTCGGTAGGCTAGTCATTCTGCTAAAGCTCTCTTGGGGTCTGTTTGTTAGCAGCTTAATGAGTTTAATGAGACTCATAACTTATTCGGTCAGCTATACATGATTGTTTGGTAGTGACTCAATGATATAAAAAATGACTTATTCAGTAAGCCTTTTTTTTTTCTTCCAAACATGCCCCTGCGAATTAAAACACACCCCCCTTCCATTTATGAAAAAAACCCTCCCAAACAAAAACTCTCCCAATCTATACAAGCAGATTAATCCACACAGATAGCTTTATCCAAACAAGGCTTAATGGAAAACCAACCAAACAATCCCTTGGTCTCTTTAGGTAACTATAGGTTCTTGCTAACATTGAAGAGCAGTTGGAATCTTATCAACAACGTCATGCCATCTACATCTCTCACATTAACTTTTAGCATCGGAGACATTTTAAAGTTTATTTCTGGGACAATATTTTGATAGGGTCCGTAAGGAATAACCTTTATTTTACTTTCTGTTAGCTTATTCTATTACCTTTCTAGTTGCTTGGATAGAATTATTTCTCTTACATTTTACCTTTTTCTCCCAAGTTTTCTTTCATCGACTAATTATCATATCCCCCTTTATATTCTACCATCACTTAGTTTATTTTAGATAAAATTGGTAAGTTTTGGAGCATTCTGCTGTATGTTTAAGCAAATCATTGTACTTCAGTCCTTCAGAGCTATGTTTGAACCAGGCATAGTAGTGTGCTTAGAATTAAAACATGATAATATGTTTAGAAGATATAACATATGTAAGTTGGATTGCTTATTTTGTAATTCTGGAGGCGGTTATAGAATTTAGCAAAATTTTAAGTTTGCAAATTGTACATATTAAAATTTGGAAAAGCTTCAAAGAAGATTTAAGATTCTTGGGTTTGACCCTAGGCTGCTACTTTCGTTAGTCTGAAAATGAATAACCCGTAACTGGTGCTTATCCGTGCAGAGTTTTTTTTTTTTTCTTTTTTTCCTCATCTTGAAACAAAAAAGAAAAAAAAATGCATCTTTGAATCCTCTGTGACAATATAACTATCCCTCTTTCTTGATGGAAAATATTGTGAAACATGATGCATGGAAAAATGGCCAAAGATTTATATCAAGCCATTGTTGTCAGCATTGCATAACCAAATTATTATTTACATAATCCCTCTGTTTTTATCAAGAGCTTAATCAACAAATGCTTTTGAATTTTCTTGATGTTGAAATGCTTAACAAATGATATATTTGGCAGAGAAAACGAAGGAAACAGGATGAACCGAATACGGGGAAAAAGTTGAAAGATAAGAAGGTAAGTTTGTGCAATCCTACACTTTCTAATTTTTCTGATTGTCTTGGATTTCCCCCTTCTATTTCAAGATTCATGTTTGCACCATTTTAGATGTAACTTTTTTCTTCAAGCAGATCCTGTAGGCAAGATCTAAATGCTCTATCATGTTTTAATCTGTAGGCAGTCACGTTTTATAATTGGTACCTTCATGACATTCTTCAAAACATGGCTTTTTAAGGTTTCAAATAGAAGATGTGAGTGGTTTTGGTGGCTTTTTAAGCAACTTGAAGCCACTGCAATAGTTATAACAAAAATGGAGAAAATGACTCCTTTTAATCGGCAAACTATTAAAAAAGAAATGTTTTTTGCATCATCTTCGTAGAATGATTAACAACTCGCTAGTAGGAATTAGTGTTCAAAACTTAATTTACTTTATGAAGCACCCCAAATATGATTCTCTCTTTCTTTTAATTATGTCTTCTGTAATCAGCATTCTGATTGTCATATGTTGTCAGGATAATTTGGTGGAATCATCCTCAAAGCCAAGTATATCATCACTTCCAACATTCGATGTGGCTCCATTTTCTGTTACCATGAATAATCGAGTCCAGATTGATGGTATTACTTTTGAAGGTCAGTGTCTTACTCTTCTATAGGGGAGAAGCTAAACATTTTGCGAGAAGGCGAGAAGTGTTTAATCATATATGATACACAAGCTTAATCATATATGATTAAACACATGTCATATTGGCAATGTATAGACGTTTAATCATATATGATTAAGCACACCCACAGGCCGTGTAATCATATATGATATAACACTTCTCGCCTTCTCGCAAAATGTTTAGCTTCTCGCATGATCCTTCCATATATAGAGGGAGGATCAAACGAGAATGCTAACTATTTAAGAGAATACGAAAATGGCCAAATCACGTGCAAAATCATATGCATATTTATCACGAAAAGGGTGGTTCCTGTATGTTTACAGCTCTAGATTTCGTTTTCCTTTTCCTTTTCTTATATGATCAATTAATAAATAACTTTCCAAGAAAATATGAAAAGAAATCTAGTTCAGAACCGAAAATTATCCTTCTTAATCTTTACAATAATCGTAAGTTTTGAGGATTTTACTGACGCTATGATTTCGTTCTACCAATCGATGCAGCATTAAGTGGCTCAATAAGGCACTTACTGGAACAAAACAACCAAGTTCTTGGTCAGATCTCGGCTAATATTTCTTCAATGAAAGTAAGTGACTCTTCTTACATCTGAACAAATGAGAGCAGATTTATCCGACAATTATTCTATGTGATGTTTTGCAATGATGCATAGTACTTTGGAGGTTCTGGGTATATTACTTTCGTCATCTGATTGATCTAAACTAGCTACTGAATTAAGTCGGCTACATATCAGTGATGTAACTAAAGAATCTTGTTCTTGATATATGGGCTCCTGAATTTGGAACACGTATGCCGTATGGTATGATTTAGAATTATTGCTGCTATTTTGATTTGGAGATCATATTCACTGTGTACTTGATAAATAAAGGTACATTTGATAGTTTAAACTGCCTCCCCATTGATACAACACTTGTGTGTTTGGTTTCATTGGACTGCGAGTCTTGTATTATATGTATGTGTGTATATATATAGGGGCAAGTTCAAACGAGAAGGTAGTCAACTTATGAGAAGTGGGAGAAGGGCCAAATCGCATGTGATTCTAGAGTAAAATCATATGTGATACACACACAGAGAGTGTTGACCAGCCATTGCAACCCCGACTTTTCAAGTTGACTAGTTGCTAGTTGCGGGCGACCTTTTGGACGTGTTGTGTAACATGTGATTTTGCTCTAGAATGACATGTGATTTGGCCTTTCTTGCACTTCTTGTAGGTTGATGGGCTTCTCACATGATCCTCCCCCTCTCTCTCTCTCTATATATATATATATATATATATATTATATATATAGGCGGAGGTTCAAACGGGAACACCTCCATTTACGAAAACGCGAGAACACCCTTGTCACATGTGATAATACACGTGTATAAGCAAAATTTGATTGTTCTACATGTATGGTAGGATTATGCATTTTATGCTCCCTTTATGAGCAAAATTAGGGGTTTATTCATTTTTTTATTCCAATTATGCCCATTATATTTTTCCAATTAATTTTTCAACATGTTATTTTACATTGTCATTTGCTTCTCAGTTAGTTTTTACCCACCATGACTAGTTTATCAGCTATCAACTTATTAGCCAACAACTAGCTTTCGACTAACAGCTAGCTTATCAGCTAGTTTGCGAAATGTAGCCTAAATATAACATGAATCGCTTTTGGTTTGCCTTTCAAAATAGTCAAATCTCGTTGCTAAGTTAGTTTCGACATGTGTTTCGAGGTGCTTCCATTTCTATGCAACTATGTTAACCAATATGCGTTTCAAGAGCCTTTTCTTCGAAGCTAACATTTCGGTTTTTGACCTTCATGAGCAGCTGCGGGACAATATCGACCTCTTCAGCCACATGAAGAATAACATAATCGCCATCTTAAACGAGTACGGGAGATGCTCATTAACTTACTATTGCCGCTAGTTTTGCTTCCTGTTTACATATCCGCTATATTGCTGCTAATATCGGGTTTATTTACAAAAAATGCAGCATGAGGTATATGCCAGGGCCGCCATTACCCGTATCACTAAACCACGATCTTGCTCATAGTATTTTACCCACTACAAGTCAGGTAACGAGGTTTGAGTTACCGAAACAATCTCTTTGTGTCATGCAAGAGAAAAGAGTGCGTTTGATACATGGGACAGAACAATAATTTGTTGTCCCACATTTGATGCGACATTTAGAATGTGATAAGACAAGACTGAGTGGGACAAAAATCAGGAAGATTGGACAACATTGGTAAAAATTACTAAACTACCCATGCCAGATTTAAACTGTTACCTCATTCTCGCCCGTCTAGTCCCGTCTGTGTATCAAATGCATCCATATAGACTTCCCTCCCCAACACTCGCGAACTGGGTGACCCTTCTTTTCGTTATTTTCAATTCTCGTTGTTGATTTCTGGCAGACAATGATGTTCGAGGCATCAAGCGGGATGTATATGAAGCAAGAGCCAGGGTTTTGACGTGGAGATTTTCGACTCTTTTCTGGTTTGGTTGCAAGTACAGAATTAAAGCTGCTGTAAATCTAATAGGTACCACTATTGTGCAAATCTGTATTGATTGCCTGTTAGGATCCAATTCCGATGATCACGAAAATTTGTAGAGATCCCATTTTTGGAAAGCTAATAGGTCGCCGCTCACTCAATTTACGGACTAGTACCCCCTCCCCTCAACGGTCGTGTTAGACCTATGTGTCGAAATAAAGGTCTCAGTTGTAGAGATATTGTAGCAGCTACTAGGATGACACTCGTTTCTTTTGCCTTTTGGGCGAATTAGTAATTGTGGATTGTAACCTTCTGGTATTTAGTTTAGCGGATAAGGAGGTGGACATCCTTGTAGAATACGGTAGCTATAAACTCCGTTGCTTGTTCCGCTTTTCTAGTGGTAGTCTTGAATAGATTCAATTGTTACATATAAATTCATAGTGAAATTTGTAATCTTATCTTGCCAATCTTATGTTGAAAAAGATTGCTATGCATTTGATTATTGTGGTGGTTGTTGTTCCTAGTCTTATTTTGAACATCTCTAGTGGTCATGTACCTACAGATGCACAAAAAAGCCTAGGACCGAAGTCTGGTCTGAAAGAGCCCAGGCCTAGTGAGCCCGAAGCTTGGTCCAGGCCCATCCTCAAAGCCACATTAGGGTGAAATTTTTTGAGAGGGTCTGGGCCGAAAAAACCTGACATGAGAATGCTTGTTAATTTATGAACCAAAGATATGGACTTTGATGAACTTGAGAAAGCCCAAAAAAATGGCCAAAAAAAGCCGGACGTTTTCTTTTGATCACTAAAACGGGCTTGGAAGGATTGGACACGGGATTGAAAAAGCCTAGGGCCTTGTTCATCTTCATATTCAAGATGTTTTGCGCCGCATCGCGCGCTGGTACGTATCTAGTACTTTCATTGTATCATTATTTGATACAGTTAACATTATATACATTACATATGCAGAAGTGTTGTAAATATCAATTCAATAATTTGACATCATGCTTGTATGAATATGTCTTTTATCTGTAGTGCCTAAAATATATACATGGAATATGTAAGCTTTAAGTTTAATGACCAGTACTGTTTCGTGCAAGAAACCATCTTTCAAGAAATATAAGTTTTAGGGGTTGTTTGTTTTTTTTAAAAAACCTCTTAATGGCTCTTAAGTCTGAATCGTTCAGACTTTTTTAAACACCACATCTTATTAATCATAACTAAAATAAGACTTCAGACTTTAGACCTCTTAAAAAACAAACGGCACCTTAGTGTGTGGAAATCGTATTTCATCACACTTCTTAGCATTATGCATTTATAAACATTCTTTTGAGATCTCACATCAGTATTTAATGTCCTACTTCACTCTCGTTGCGGTTTGCCAACTCCAGGGTCTATTAGGTAGAGTTTGGTATGCAAATCAGACTGGACAATACAAAATTGTACTTATGTTAGTTTGCTAGAAGACCTCCACCAATTATTTTGTAGGACAATCATCCTTGATTATACTTTATCATACATAAAAACTGTCATATACCATGTAAGCATCTTCTTGCTGGATAAACATATCACTATTTTCATGCAAAGCAATAGGGGTGTTCACTGTTCATGGTTCGGTTCAGTTCGGTTAGTAAGAAAAATGTGAACCGAACTGCATGAGGTGGATACCTGGTTACCTGAACCGAAACTGAAAAACCATATGTTGAACCGAAATGCACCGAACCGAACCAAAATAAGGCGGTTACCCGTGGTTCGGTTCACAGCTACCCGAATTTATAAAAAAAAATACCATATACAATATAAAAATGGTACTGAAATATAACATTTAAAACAATTACACAACAAATAAATAAAAGTAATCAAAGTGCTACAAATTAAAATAAGTTTAACTGTATAAAAACATCCATTTTCGGTTAATGTCGACTCCTTAACAACTTTATATCTCCAATTTTAATCATCCACCGTAATGCTTGACAACAAAACGTAAAACACTTTTACTCATTTAACTTTACGTTAATAAATAAATAATATAAATTAAATATTATGAGTATATATACATATATCCGGTTCGGTTCGGGTACCCGCGGGTACCTAAAATTCAAAACCAAAACTGACCCGTGAATACCAGGTTTTTTCGGTTTTTTCAGTTATCGGTTTTTTTCGGTTTCGGATCAATCAGTTCGACTCGGTTTTTCGATTTTCCGATTTTTTTGAACATCCCTACAAAGCAGATAAGCCAAAACATCTTTTCAAGATCTTCATCATGCATAAAACAATTTATATTGACCACATGTATTTTACTTTTCTTTTGCACCAGTTTAGGACTTATATCTCGACTTCGCACATTCAAATTAACATAGGCCGTTTATCAAACGCTTACCCGGGTAAGCGCTTATCATGTCACATTACCTTACCAAATGAATATGGCAAAAACCAAAAATCTTACCCGGTAAGAGCGAATACAAAGACCGAAGTCTTACCCGATAAGTGATGGTGACGACTCTTATCACGGTTAGCGCTTACTGGGTAAATTGTTGCACGCAGAACCGATTTAGTGTATCAAAGTCTTACCCAGTAAGTAAATGATAGTGTTGAATTTTGGGTAAGCGCTTACATGGTAAACGACCTTAGTTTTTTTTTTTTCCCTTTTAAAGGAGACTGATAAAGATTAGTTTTGGTAGAACTTTTATCCCTTTTCATTCATATCATTCTTTAACCATGAAGAAAACCTATATATTTTATACCTTATGCTTATTCATATATTTCTCTTAGTTGCAAATATATGGTACACTGTCTTAATTGTATTAAAACATAGTACGTTTTCCAAAATAAGAATTGAATGGACGTGTGGTTTGCATAATAGAATTTGGTAGAATTGGAATTCATTAAAGATATTTGATTTCGAAGGAATCGGAATGTAATTTGATGGAATTTGACCACGTGCTTGGTTGGTAAGAATTGGAATGAAATCTCTCAAAACAATTGGAATCTCCATGTTTGTTTGGCAGAATGTGGTAGCGGAAAATCGTATAGGTCCACAAAGTGGCCACTATGTTGCCACAGTGGCGGTGCAAGTGCACACCGGACACTATGATCGCTACAAGTAATAAAGTGGTAGAGTACCGAGATCGTTTCCACAGGGACTAGTCAACTAAGAATCAGAGACGTTTTCATGAACTTCTAGTGCTTGGTTGAGTTTTGAGAATAAAATCAATATTTGTGGGTTTTAAGCGAATTAAACAACGATTAAACGGAATTAACAGTATTAAAGGCAGGATGTGGGTACAAGCATTAACTAAGACTGATGTAGTAACAACTTGGTCGGAAACAAAATCACACACCACAGCCTTAAAAAACCTTTTTCTCTCGAAAATAAGTTTTCTCGGAACGTGGCCACGTTGCACCCACTTTGTCACCACGTTGGCCAACTCAAGACTTGCCGACTTAACTAAGTAAACCTCTAAGGATTTCAGTTCTACCAGTATAAATATAGACGCCCAAATCTCTTTGTGACATCCATATCGACCGACATTTGAACCTTAGTTAAAATCATGCAAAAACCCGTATCTCTACGTGGTTATAAAAGACTTTTTCAAATCTTCTTGCATCATTCAAGCCGTATTTCGGATCTGCCCCTCTCGAGGTCTAAGATCTAATATTAACACTAACAAGTGATCGGCTTGTCCGCGTTGAGTTGAAGTCCCGACTCGAGTGACCAAGTCTAAGAGTTAGCAACGATGGCAACACCCAAGTGTTGCCTACTAGTCTTAGCCTTGGCTCATACCCACACCCAAAGGGGTGTTTAGCTCATAATAAAAGTAAAAGACATGATGGAAGAACGAGATAACATAACTTAAATTGCATAAAAGAAACTAAAGAGTTGTTGCCAAAGTGGTGACAAGGTGGCCACTTTGGTGACAGCTATTACAAGAAATTTAAACTTACAACAATTAAATGCAAATAAACTACAAGGAATAAAAACTAAATGTTGCTGCTCCAGATGGTGTTTAATGCTCCTGCCAATGATGATCTGAAATGGAGCCTCCAAGCCTTCATTTATAGCCCAAGGAAGAGAAAAATGTTGATGTAACAACACCATAAAAGTAGCTTTTAAGGTGAAGTGTTGAAGCTTCCTTGGACTTACATTTTTTGTCCTCTTCCTTGATTATTCTTATGAATGAGCAGAAGGGTCTTTCACTTTCTTCAGAAGGCAGACTTCTAGAACTGGTAAAATCTTATCCAAACAATTTTTGGTCAGCGCCTCAACGTGGTGACAACGTGGGTGCAACGTGGCCACGTTCTGCACAAAAGTTAGTAAAACCGAATTTTTTGCATTTTTGAGATTTCATCACAATGTTTGAACAATTAAGACCAAATGAAGGAGATGAGGAGCAAATTGGGTGAAAATGTGGTAAAATAAATATAACAAGAGAGGAATTAACTCTCAAAATTTGAGAGTTATCAGTAGCATCGGAATTTCAATGAAATAACAATAAATGACTAAAATACCCCTATATTACATTTTTCATACTTTTTGCTTAAATTAGTAATTATAATATAATGATAATATTAATTGGTGGGGGTGGTGCGTGTAAGGTGGTGGAGCAGGCATGTATGAACCTTGATTCATTCACTTATGCCAAAAAATTACGAAATCATTAATATGTGGAATTTAAAGAAATTGGAATTTGGTCAAAGGAATTGACTATTCCAATTTCCTTGAAAATTGAAATCTCATGGATTCCATGAACAACACCCGAAACAAAATATGTTTTATCTATACTATATTACAAAGCACGGATAAAAAACTCTTAAATACAAATTATTAGGCACAAGATACCATCATTTTATGCAAGATTTTAAAAATCTCTTAGTGGTTGTTTACCAAATTTTTCATTAAGTCATGTATGGATAAATGTGTCTGTCTGGATAAATTGATGTTGTTGTTTACTTTTTTTATCTGAATTAACAGTCTGAATAACAGAAATGACCAATTTACCCCTGAATATGAATTTTAAGCTGTTTTATAAATTGTTGTTTATTTTTTAAGCCATATATTCATAAATTCATTGATATAATCCAAAAATCAAACAAAAATTCATTAAGTACTTAAACTTCCAAGTTCAAACATAATGTAGCCAAGCTCAAACAAAAAGTAGCAAGTATGAAACAAGTATGAAATCGACATTGTAGAAATCATGATTACAAAAATCTACATTGCAAAAATGTCGAGCAGCTATGGAGAAGAAACAAGTATGGAACAAAAATGGACTGAAAAAACAAGTAAGGAACAACAATCGACTTAAGAAAACAAGTATGGAACAACAATCGACTGAAGAAACAAGTATGGAACAACAATCGAGTATGGAGAAGAAACAAGTATCGAACAATCAGTAAAATTATTACCTTTGGAGAAATCGACCAAAGGAAATTATTGTCTAGGGTTGAAATCAAACCAACAGTTAATTGAAATAGTGTAATCGAACCAGCAATGAACTCGAAACAGTAAAATCGAACGAGCGGTGAAGGTGAAATCGAAATCGAACAAGTAGTGAAGGTGAAATCGAGCACCTAAGTTTTTGTTGCGTGATTATTGAGTAGAAAGTTAGGCATGCCTTTATTTTTAAAGGGTATAAATGTCAAAGATGTGTCTTAATGGGGACAACACATCTTTCCCCTACTTAGTGATTAAGCCGGAAATGTCTGCGCGAATAAGCCAATTTTGTCATTAAGCCCTAAGTAAACACTCCAAACGTCTGCGCGAATATGCCGGTTTTGTCATTAAGCTCATTAAGCCCCAAGTAAACACCCCCTTAATTTACAAGTATCAAAGCACAAGATACATATTACTACTGTAGGTTTCTAACACCCACCAATTTGGTATGTGCAGGACCTTCCTTTTATGTAGACATTTCCATGTATCACTATTAATTAATATAATATATTACTATAATTTTGTTTTAATTATATTATTAAATATGTAATTGTTTATTTTTTCTAGATGTTATTAAAATATATAAGATAATCATTGAATTCTAACAAAATACTTAATTTTTTTAATAAAAAACATTATATTATTAAGCCTAAATTAAACAAATTTATAAAAAAAACATTATCACTTTCTCAAAACCATCCAAAATCGTACTGTAAATCGACAAAAAAATAAAATGAAACATTAAAATTGTAATGTATCTCGCTGCATTGCGCGAGTACGCTTCTAATTTTGATTAAACTTTCAAACGGGTTTTCTTAATCTGCATTCTTGCGATTAAACCCAAACCGGTTATTTTATAAAACGGTTTAACCCCTTCAATTAAAAAAATCGAACCGGGTGTCTTTTTAAATTAAATAAAAATACAAAAACATCATAATTACCTTAAAATATTTATAAAAAAAAGTAAGTTGCGGTGGTTTTGTATTGAATATTGGATATGGACATTGGGTTTAGTGGCCCATAATTAGAGGCTAATAAACATACCACTAACTCATGTTTATGTCATTATCCTAATCAAAAAAACTTTTAAGATTTTTAATGGATAATTAAAGATTATGTTACATAAAAATGATAATAAATATTTACTTCCTCTAATAGGAGTATGTGACTGATGTAAAAAATAGGTGGTATGTGCACAGTGTCGTTCTTTAACATGTTAAATGTGTTATTCTGAATAGGGCCCTCAAAATTTTGGGACCCAATCTTACGTTGTTCAAAGAATGTTAAATTATAGCTCACCTTAGTGTCTCACTAATTTCTATCAGAAGACAAAAATAATGCGTTACATCATCGCCTTTGTAATTTGTATATATATATATATGTATTTTTTTAATCTCATTTTGCATTGTTTTTTTTGAACGACAGAGATATTATAAAAAAAACTAGCAAGAAGCTAGAGAAACCAAATTACATGTAAGAGATAGCAAAAAGAGAGTTTTGTAACTCACCCACCCAATTAATGTTACACTTTCTACTCCTATTTGTAATAAAAAAGAATGAATGCGACACAATGTTATCCCATAACATCGCTTTCTTAGGCTTATGGAGCCTAAAAAGAGTCCCATTCCGAAAAGACCATATAGTCCATAAAGCCATTAGAACAACAACCTCAAAACAAATCGACTCCATTTTCTTCAAATGTAAAGATAATAACCAATCAAAACTCATTTTGCATTGTAATCAAAAGCTTTAGGTGTAACAGAGTCTCCAAAAAGATTAAAACGTCCCTGTATGTGAATAAGGATGAGGTATGAATAATAATTCCCATTAATAATTTTCAACATAAAACATTTTAAGGTTCGATTTGTATTGAGTTAGCATCAGACATTCCCATATAAGTTTTTCAGTAGTATTTTATCATACATTATATGATAATTGTTATCAATAAAATACATCAATGTGATTAATATAAAAATTTTCCATGACAAAAAGGCAAGTCAACTCAATTCCCACTTGTAATCTAATGCATGATAAAAAGTCCCACAAAATGTGTGTTGTGATGCCTCTTTGCCATTGTGCTTCTTCAAGTTGTGCCACCATTAAAGATTTTGGACCATTGAGATATTAATTATAATCTTCTCATTTTTAAAATTATCCTTTAATGTAAGTTTATATAATTTTATTTTTATAGATAAATTCTAATATTGTTTAAATTTCTGTTAGCGGTGGCAAACTGGACGACTTGCTTAACATATCAAGACATATTTTTTGGGTTTAAGTATATACAATAACAATATATTATAACTGATTTAACCATCTATTTGTAATACGGTACAATAATTAATATGCATAATATTATCATTAACTGACAAATATAAAATTATGTTGATATTTTGTCTAAATGATGGAAGTTAAAATATACAACTATTATGTGTAGAAACGTATATTGTAAAAAATGGTAACTTATATAAAATATGTTGATATTGTGTGCTGGTAATCCATATTTAAGTATACGTTGAGTTGGGTTGATCTGCTAACGTTATTTCACTGTTTTTCAAATTTATAAAATTTAACTGTTGTGGATTTTGATTGAGTCTGCAGGAGTCGTCTTTCTTCGCTACAATTTATTGCATTCGGGTCAGCAACAATTGCTTTTGGAGTCGGAACGGAGAGGATGCACCTCTTTGGAAGGGTGTCACCGTTGGTTTAGGTAAAGTTTGCTTCTCGCAAACTGCCTGTGTTTGTTTGTTTCTGTTTTGTGGTGTGGGTCATGGCCTCGGTGCCTCTTGGTTAGATTTTGGCGCTCTTTGTTTGGTGAGTGTTTGTTTTGTTTTGGCTTGGTGTTTGTTTGCCGTGACAATCTTTTTGGAGGTCCTGTCAGGCCCGATCCTGACAAATTTTGGGCCCTGAGCGAGATGTAAAACAGGGCCCTCGATAAATACGAAAAAAATTATTTAATATATCGCTTTGTATCATAAGAAATAACATTGAATTCAAGAAATACGAATAATTTATTTTTTTGAAATACGAATAATTTATATAAACCATTTTTCCGAGAATTCCTAGACACAAAATCAATCAATAATTATTTATAAATTAATATGATCTACCATATCATTTTTCCATAGCATCATTAATTTGTCCCAACGTCAAAAACATCCTTATGATATTAATTAATATATAGATTGACATTATTTGCGTGTGACTATTCAGAGTACAACTTTATGTAAATCAATATAAATCAGTTGTATTCTCATCTCACCTCATCCTAATGTTTTTCTATTACCATTTTAAACTTTTAGGATTAAAACAATCCTTTTTTGAATCATCAATCTTAGAATCAAAAACTCATGTTGGTTATAATTTGAGATATTATTATTGTTTTTAAGATATCAGAGTACTTAAGATTCATCCACTCAATATTAGATTATAGGTAATAAATAGTCAACAATGTTTGAAAAACAATGTATAGATATAAGTTTGATCGTCTAATATAATTAAAATGAATAATCAAAATAGTCAGTGGGAGATGAATGATGGATAATATATCAAAGTTTTCTAGGTAAGTAATTTTAGACTTTGGTACTAGATATTAAAAAAAACCTTAAAGAAACTATAATCAATACTGTAAAATGAACGACCAATTAATTTTTCACATATTTTTTTTCATTTCAAGTGTAATTAATTAATATATGTTTGGACCCTTATATAATACGAAATTCTTTGACTCCTATTAGATACTAAAAAAATTGTCTCTTTTGTTAACTAATTTTTTTACTACTATTATATAGTTAAAAAAATTGGGCCCCTATTTCTCGTTGGACCCTGGGCGTACGCCCGCCTGTTAATAGGTAGATATTGCATGGGAGTTATGAGGGGGGAAATAAATTCAAGAAACTGGAAAACCAAATGATTTTGCAAAAACGAAACTGAAAAACCCTTTTGAACTCGTCAACCTCGGGACTACATTCGTGTCTACAAGACACGCCCGTGCACACACACACACACACACACACATGAGGGAGACTTTCCTTATATTTAACTTTATGTCTTTATTTGCAAAACAATATATAAATTTGTTTCTTTTCCATGTTCCCACCAATGTGGGACACCCCTTTTTTCCCAATAACACCCACTTGAATGAGTCAACTTTGAGATTCAATTTCTCATTCATATGAGCTCCATTTTGAACGAACTTTAGCTCGTTATAAATCCCTGAAGGTGATGAACGAGATTCAATATATAGTTCCACAATAATCGGAAATTTGTCCAATTAATATTTTCGTCCGAACTAGCTCAAACTCATATCTTTCTAACGTATTTTTCAACAGTATTTTAGGAAGAACTTTAAGAAGATTGATAAGAGAATATGACTTTATTTAAAAGTAAAGAATGTTATTGATTTGTACGATTTGGTCAAAATGAAATAAAAGCCCAAAAATCCAAATCATCGATCATAAATGTTTCTATATTTGATAATAGGTACATTTGTAGTTTGTCGTTTTCATCTCATTAGAGAAAATCCAAACGCAAATCAAAATCAAAAGTTGACGTCGTATGTTTCTATCTAAAACCATTATCAATATCTTGGCCATTAATACAATGATTCATTTTAAAGAGGCAATATTGTGGTGGAATTAAATCCACAATATTGTACAAAAATAAAGTGACAAAATTAAGTTTCAAGTTTTAACGTTGTGTTTTCTAATCTGGAGAAAAAAAAGAAAAGAAATGGATGGAAAAGAAAGAAGGGAAAAGAAAGAAAAGAAAAATAATTTTTTCATTTGTGTTCCGGAAAGGGATGGAAAAGGAAAGAAAAAAAAAATAGTTTTTTCATGTTTTTGAACAGTAGAGAAAGAAAAGAAAAGATATCATTTTTACAAATATATCCTTATAAAAATATATTATTTATAATGAAAGATTTGATAGTTTTGTAATTTTAATAATTTCAGTAATTTTTTTAAATTGTTTTAATTTCTTTGTTTTAATTTCTTTCCATTTTCTCCCACTTTTGGGAGGAAACTTATCATTATTTTTCTTCCATTTCTTTCATTTCTCTCCTAAAAAAGTTTCGAGAACACGAGTTTTTTTTTTACTTTCCTTTCTTTTCCTTCATAAAAAGAGTTTCGAGAATACAACGTAAGAGTTATAACGGAATTATGTCGTTTTTCAAGACATATCTTAAAGAAATATATTTACCTAATGGTTCTTACATAATTTAAATTCATATAAAAAGAAGAGTGAATTACATAAATGGTCCCTCGTGAATGCCTGGATTTCACTTTTCGTCCCTCGAGATCTGAAAGTACATTGGCGGTCCCTAAAAGTGAGATATGGTGCCCAAACTCGTCCCTGGCGCTAACGCCGTTAGTCTAGGCTCCGTTAGAGCAGCCATGTGCCCCTCACGTGAGGGGCATTTTGGTCATTTCACCTGTTCCCTCTATTTCCTTCTTTTATTTATGTTTTTTTTACCAAACGACCTTTCAATCTTTATCTCCTTCATCACATCGAACACTCGATTCCACTGAGCATCACTCCCTGCACTCGATTTCACTTACGACTAAATGCAATGGGACGAACTCAATGGCAAATACGAAGTAGCGCAGATGATACTGATTATCCAGAGATATATGGTATGTAGAATTTCAGTCATGAATATTTTCATCATTGATTACACATTGATTTGAGCTAGGTTTTTGATTAAATGGCTCTTACTGTAAATTTCAGGTATTTATCATACCCTGATCACGTTGAAGATACATCATGGAGGTTTGTTCACAAAGAAACCAGGAAGGGTATACGTGAGTGGTAAAATTAACTTTGTAGACTTAGTTGATACTGATGAATTCTCTGTACATGAGCCAAGTGCAATGCTTGCTGACATGGGTTACAAAGACCCTGTGCCTATGTATTATCACTTTAAAGTTCCAGATATGGATTTAGATTACGGTCTAAGGCCTTTAGGGAATGATGATGATGTGTTGCACTTTTTTAAATACTTTCCAAAACATAAGCTTGCTGATGTCTTTATTGAACATTGGAGGACTCATGTTAGAACATATTTTACCTCACCCAATGCACATAAAGTTGTAATAGAGGAGCTTGATGAGGATGTGTCACCTGAACTCAATAGGAGACCAAAGAAGTCTGTCCATGGGGATGGTAGTTCTTGTAAGAAAAAATTGTTTCTTGGCTGGGTTAATGAAGAGCATGTTGATGAGACTCACACAATATGGGGTACAGGGGAAACTGTAGTAGAGAATGAATGTTTGGGGGTTAATACTGATGCAACAAACACAACAAGGGAATCTGTGGATAGGAGTGAAGTTGGTGGTCATGAAGGAGTAAATATGGATAAAAGTCAGGTAGGTGGTCAGGGTGGATTAGATTTTGACCTTAATGACATAGACTTAAATGATTTCGACATATTTAATGACTTTAATCCTTTTGATGATGGAAACAATGACATTGGTAATGAAATCAACATGGGTGAACAACCTGGAGTAAATGTGGGTCAACCTGAGTGTGATGAAGGTGGAGTAGATGAAGATATTGCCTTGAGTGAGGGACATGAACCTGATGAAGATATTGCATGCAGTGAGGGACATGAATCAGATGAAGACATTCCATTGGGTGATGAAGCTGGAGTAGATGATATAGAAATTGACATGTCAGAATTTAGGAATAACATTGACATAGATGCAGAGTGGATAGGAGTGACAAAAGATGATAGTCCATTGCGGGATGATGACCAAGCATTTGCAGCAGACCTTGAAGACTTTGACAGTCCATTACGGGAAGATGATTGTGAGGTTGATAGGAAAGCAGGCTTGAGAAAACTCAGGGGAAAAGCACCAAGAGAAGGAAGTGAGAATCACAGTGGGTTTTATATTGGGCAACGTTTTGGCACAAAACAGGGGATTAAAAAGGCACTGCAGCTCCATTCCATTAACACAAGAAGACAAATTAGCATTGTAAAAAATGACAACAAAAGGGTTAGGGCAGTGTGTAAGGGGATAATACCATCACTGCCTGAAGACAAAGGAGATGATAGCAAAGGCAAATAAGTCAATGCAAGTGGGAAGGGATGTCCATGGGTCCTCCACATATCCAAAGGCAAGCATGATGACACGTGGATGGTCAAGACTTGTGTGGATACACATAAATGCCTGCAGTCTAGAACAATTAAAGCTTGCACTGCCTCTTTCCTCTCCTAACAGATCGTAGACCAACTAGTGCATAACCCAGAAATACCAAGTGCAACCCTGAAACAATCCATGGAGAAAAAGTATGAAGTGAAGATCTCCCACATGAAGTCTTTTAGAGCTAAAACAATGGCTCTGAACCAGCTTAGAGGTGATTATGTGGGTCAATACAATGTTCTAAGGGACTACCTGTGTGAGATTCAAAGAACAAACCCTGATACCATTGTGAAGTTGGAGGTAGAGCTTGAGCCTAATCCTAATGAACCTACAAGAAAGTTTAAGAGGATCTACATCTGCCCAGGAGCATTAAAGAAGGGATCTGTTAGGGTTAGATGGAACTTTCATGAAAGGACCATTTCCTGGGCAATTACTCACTGCAGTTGGGCTTGATGGTAACAATGGAATTTATCCACTGGCTTATGCCATTGTTGAGGCTGAAACAACAAGTTCTTGGAGTTGGTTTCTAGAATACCTCAGAGATGACTTGGATTTGTGTCCTAATGCTAACTTCACATTTATCTCAGACAGGCAGAAGGTATATACCTTTACATTTTGTTTGTTACTTACCCATAATGGAATATGTTACTAATATTGGTATGAACTAATTGTAGGGTATCCTTCCAGCAATTACAAAGGTTTTTCCATGTGCTGAGCATAGGTAATGTCTTAGACATATCAGTGAGAACATGAAGCTTCAATGGAAGGGAAAGGTTTTTAAAGATCAACTTTGGAAGTGTGCCACAGCTACTACTGAACCAGAGTTTGAACAAGCCATGGCAGATATGAAGAATTTGAGTACAGATGTACATAATTGGTTAAGGCAAATCCCTCCTGAACATTGGAGCAGAACTCATTTCACAGGTATATCCTTAAACTGTTATGCAAGTAACATGAGAATCATTTTTGTTTTAATGTGGATACATATATGTTTACAGGTAGGTGTCATAGTGATGTTCTCCTAAACAATATGTGTGAGGTATTCAATAAGCAATTGGTGGATGGGAGGGACAAACCCATCATCACAGCCTTAGAGTTCATCAGGCAATATATGATGAAAAGGATGGCTAAAGTTCAAAAGTTGATAAATTCAGGTGATGGACCCCTTACACCAACAACCACAAAGTTGTTGAATTCAATCAAGCAAGAAGCCTCAAAGTATACAGTGATATGAAATGGGGATGAGATGTATGAAGTGAGTGGTCCAGGTTATGACCAATGCATTGTTGACTTTCAAAACAGGTATTGTTTTTGTCGAAGGTGGGAACTAAATGGCCTTCCATGTAAGCATTTTGTTGATGTGCTTTGTAATATGGAAAGCAATGGACTTTCATGTGTAGCACCTGAAGAATTGGTCAACAAGGCCTATTGGTTGGAGACATGGAGGAGTATGTACAACTTCAAGCTTAAACCAATCAATGGAAGAATGATGTGGCCTAATTCTGAGTGTCCCACAACACTTACTCCACCAAATCATCATGCTCAGATAGGGAGGCCAAAAAAGAAGAGAAAGAAGACTGTGGAAGAGTTGAGCCAAGCTTCCAACAAGGTACCAAGGACTGGGATGAGAAGCAGGTGTACCAAATGCAAGCTCCAAGGCCACAATGCAAGGACATGTAAGGGCCTGGCTAGTGGAAGTCAAGCTTAGGTCATTTAACTATGGAAAAACTTTGTAAAGCTCTGTGTAATGTTGTTTATTTTGGGAAACTTGTACCACTTTTTGGCCATATGGTGAATTTCCAGATGCAGGTTATGTAATGGACAACATGGGCTTCAATGCCCTTTTTGGTGATATTTTAGTATGAAATGGTTTGGCTATGTATTAATTTTGGATTAAGTTTCTTCATTAATTTGTTTTATAGTACAATAAATACATGATGCATAACAGTGACACTAACACCCTTTGAAGAACAATAATTTAGTTAAACATTAAAATGTTTACATTACTTAGGAAACAAACATCACTATCCAACTAAACAGTCAAACACTGTTTTACATCAAATAAAAAAGTAGGAAAGAAACATCACTATCCACGTGAAACAACAAAAAAGCTTCCATCTTTGTCTCTGCTTCTGTATTTCTTGAATGTCACCTTCAAGCTTGTTCTTTGATTTCAATAGGCCATTTATGATTGCCTGAGAACGTGAAGAAATTGGAGGGTCAACCCAACTAAAGAAACCACAATTCCATACCTAATCAATAAAATAGAACAAAATCAGACCAAATTACCCCAAAATCACAACATAATAAGACAAAAAATGTGGAACAGGGGGACATACATTTCTCGAACAACAGTTGAATCGGCGCCCTGGATTTGTTTCTGTCCACGATGTTCGAGTGATGACAGGTAAACCGCAGTTGCAATACACCATGGGTGGAACAATCGGACGAACCATGGTCGATTGGAGAAGCAGAGTGCGAAAGAGAGAGACAGAGAGGAGGGAGGTCGATGGGGACGATGATGATTTAGGAACGTTGGGGAGCCGTTTGATAATGAAGAAGGAAATAGAGGGAACAGGTGAAATGACCAAAATGCCCCTCACGTGAGGGGCACATGTTGCCTCTAACGGCAGCTTAGTGGACGGCGTTAGCGCCAGGGACGAATTTGGGCACCATATCTCACTTTTAGGGATCGCCAATGTACTTTCAGATCTCGAAGGACGAAAAGTGAAATCCAGACATTCACAAGGGACCATTTATGTAATTCACTCAAAAAAGAATGAAGGTTCAAAATGACATGGTGATGAGGCCAACCCTCAAGCATGAGAAGCCACAACGAGACCACAATGTTTTTTAAAACGTGACTTATAATAACAAATTTGTATGTCATATATATATATATATATATATATATATAATTGATAAGTTATTAAGCTAAAAATGACTATATGGAATAAGTCAGGAACCCTCACTTGTTCATATTAAGTCATCCAAAACAAATTAATACTAGAAATACCGACAATAATTTAACCCTCTCTCCTTGCCTCCTTCAAAGCATTGGTCTTATGTTTTTCAATAAGAAAAATTTATCCAAACAGACAACTTAGGTTTTAATATAAAATTAAAATTCTCTGAAAACACCGATAAACTGTCATAGTTAAAAATTAATAAATATTAAAATTAATTTACTTATTTTTTCCTTACAAAAATAACAAAAATTCCTGGTCTCCATGAATTAAATAAAAAATAAATACTAATATTAAATAAAAATTAATTCAAATCTTTGACTATCTTCTCTCTCTAGAAGCAAAAACAAAACCCTCAAGCTTATTACAAGAAGAGAAAGCAAAAGAAAAACCCACCTCCTTTTATGAACCAAAAACAAGTATTCTGTGTTCTTCAATCTCTTTTAACTTTATCATCTTCATTTTCCTCCAACAATCCCTTCATCATTTCAAATTTTCTACTACATCTTTCAATTTTCACTCAAAAAGCTATTGATCCAAGAGAACCCACATCAAGAAATCTTGATTTCCCAAATGGGATTTCTCCAATGAACCCTAAAACCCCCCAAAATTTCACATCTTTTTCCACCTTTTATTTTCATATTCACTGCGATGGTTGCTGTAATCGAGATATGGGTTCTTGTGATTCTTGGGGTTTCTCAAGTTCTTGCAATTTCACAAAACTTCACCTGCAATTCCACTGATTTAACAGCATTAAAAGGTTTCATGGATGGATTGGAATCCCCAATTGACGGATGGTGGCCCAGGAATTCATCATCAATCTCCTCTTTCGATTGCTGTAATTGGGTAGGAATTAAGTGCAATTCCAATTCTGGTAGAATTGTTGGATTAGAACTCCCAAAGAAAAGATTAACTGGTGGTTTATCTGATTTGATTTCCAATTTAGATCAACTTACAAAACTCAATCTTTCTAACAATTTCCTCACTGGCCCAATTCCAATTTCTTTATTTCATTTGGCACATTTGGAAGTTATTGATTTAAGTCGTAATGGATTCAATGGTGTTTTCCCAATTAGTATACACTTGCCTGCACTTCAAGAATTGGATTTTTCTGGTAATTTCTTCACCGGTTCCATTCCTGGTTTATGCGTTAATTCCACCGGAATTCGTGTGATGAAATTTGCTGTGAATTCGTTGGCCGGAATCATACCACTGGAACTCCGGAATTGTTCATTCCTGACCCATTTGTGTTTAGCTTCCAATTCCCTTTCCGGTGCTATACCGGAATTCTTATTCCGGTTACCGAGATTGGGGGAATTGGATCTTCAAGATAATATGTTCAATTCCATCGGTGTAATCGGTGATTCCGTCGGTGGTCTTGTTAGTCTTGATATTTCCTGTAACCGGTTATCGGGGAATTTACCGGATTTCTTTAGTAAATTTCCGAACTTGAGTCGATTTTCGGCTCGAGCGAATGGTTTTTCCGGTGGGATTCCGGTGTCGTTGTCGAATTCACCTGCGATTTCGTTTCTTAATTTGAAGAACAATTATTTGAATGGTTCGATCGAATTCAATTGTTCGATGATGACTAACCTTACCTCGCTTGATCTCGGTTCCAATGAGTTTTCGGGGTTCATTCCCGGTGGTCTTTCGTCTTGCCGGAAGCTAAAAGCGATCAATCTCGCTAGAAACAAGTTTTCTGGCGAAATCCCGGAGAGTTTCAAGGATTTCCAATCGTTATCTTACCTTTCACTATCGAATTGCAGCTTCAGTAACCTCTCAACCACTCTTAAAATTCTTCAGCATTGTCCGAATCTAACAGTTTTGGTTCTAACGATGAACTTTCGTGGCGAAAAACTACCGGACGATGATAGTCTTCGATTCAACGCACTCAAAGCTCTCGTGATCGGGAATTGTGGACTCGTGGGCGGCATTCCCCGATGGCTAAAAGGTTTAACACAATTGCAATTGCTTGATTTATCATGGAATCACTTAGAAGGATCGATCCCGCCTTATTTGGGAGATTTCCGGTCTCTGTTTTACTTGGATTTATCGAACAACTCGTTATCGGGAGTGATACCGAAGAATCTTACGCAATTACAGAGCCTCAGTTTGTGGGATGTTTCGTTAGAAGAGGGTTCGCCGGATTTCCCGTTTTTCCGGCGACCGAATATGAGTAACCGAGGGTCGGCGTTGCAGTATAATCAGATCATGAGCTTTCCGCCATTACTGGATCTCAGTAACAACTTTCTCAATGGCTCGATCTGGCCGGAATTCGGAAATTTGAAAAGATTACATGTTTTGAATCTGAAACACAACGGTTTATCGGGTGGAATTCCGCGTTCTTTATCGGGTATGACGAGTATAGAGATGCTTGATCTGTCGTATAACAATCTGACCGGGACGATCCCGCCTTCGTTGGTGGATTTGAGTTTTTTGTCGAAGTTCAGTGTCGCGTACAACAATCTGAGCGGGTTAATCCCGAATAGAGGGCAATTCGCAACGTTTGCAAACTCGAGCTTTGAAGGAAACGAGATTTTATGTGGCGGTGGACGTGGATTGGCTTGCGGGAATGGAGTGTTTCCACAATTGTCAACCAAGGAATCGAAGAAAAGTAAAGGGAAAATCGCGGGTATGGCTGTCGGGATCGGGTTCGGGACGTTGTTTCTTCTTGCTCTCATGTTCTTGATCATAATTCGCGCAACCGGCAGACAAGAGGTTGATCCGGAGAACGAAGATGGCGATGATGGCAAAAAGGAAGAACTCGAGACGAGATTAGTGATTCTTTTCCGAACCAAAGGGAACGAAAACGACGAAAAAGAGCTTTCGCTCGATGATCTTTTGAAATCGACCAATAGTTTTGATCAGGACAACATCATCGGTTGTGGCGGGTTCGGTCTGGTGTTCAAAGCCACACTCCCCGATGGCCGGAAAGTAGCCATCAAACGGCTGTCCGGAGACACCGGTCAGGTCGATCGAGAGTTCCAAGCCGAAGTTGAAACGCTCTCGAGAGCTCAGCATCCGAATCTCGTCCTCCTTCAAGGGTATTGCCAACACAAAAACGACCGGTATTTAATCTATTCGTTTATGGAAAACGGTAGCCTCGACTATTGGCTACACGAGAAACCCGACGGACCCACCAAACTCAACTGGTCCACGAGGCTAAATATCGCGAAGGGAGCCATCAACGGGCTCGCTTACTTGCACCAATCATGCGATCCCCATATCCTTCATCGTGATATAAAGTCGAGCAACATCCTTCTAGACGAGAATTTCGAAGCCCATTTGGCCGATTTCGGGCTTGCGAGACTCATTCTACCGTACGACACTCACGTAACGACAGATTTAGTCGGGACCTTGGGCTACATTCCGCCCGAATACGGTCAAGCCTCGGTTGCATCGTACAAAGGAGACATTTATAGTTTTGGGGTCGTTCTTTTGGAGCTTTTGACCGGAAAAAGGCCGATGGATATGTGCAAACCGAAAGGTAGCCGAGACTTGATCTCGTGGGTGATGCAAATGAAGAATGAAAAACGGGAGATCGAGGTTTTTGATCCGCTCGTTTTCGATAAAGGAAACGAGAAGCAGATGTTGTGGGTTCTCGAGATCGCTTGCGTTTGTTTGAACGAGGCTCCGAAGCTACGGCCTTCGACTCGAGAACTGCTCTCATGGCTTCATCACGGTGGGCTCGATGTGTGACCCTTTTCGTTCGTTGGTTTGTTTCGTTTTCGGTGTATATATACATAAGAAGAGAAGAAGCAAGAAAACGGGTTTCAGAAATCGTTGGAAGTGATATATGCATTCAAAGATTGTTTCTATTCGTTTCATTAAAATGTGTTATGTTGATTCACAAGTGAATGTAAATGGATGTTTAGTTTCTTCATGTTTGAATTTATATATCTAAATTTTTATTCGATGAATTTGTTTTGATTTTTAATGTATTTTTAATTTTTTTTTTGGGGGAATCAAATTTTAGAAAAGAAATCAAAATTTTAATTAAAAATCATTAAACAAAATAAATGATAGATTTCACCAAAATCATTTCAACAAAATAACGTGAATATCACATGAATTTCTATCTATATGTATATATAAGAACATGCGGATGTCAATATCCTTCCGTAAAATTTTACAATATTCATGATAATTATGAATATCCAATGTGAATGATATGTCTATATTTATCGTGGATGACAAAGGATTGTGTGAGAAGTTGAGTTTAACGTGAGAAACGTTAAAAAATGGATTTGAATCGTTGATCACTTTTAATCAAATGTCTCCCATTAATTGCGACTTAAAAAAGAATTGATCCGATACATCTTAGCGTATTTTATCTCGATGCATCCATTTCTCATCGAACGATTGATAATTAGTAGAATATAATAAAAATATATTTATCTCTCATTGTGACTATTTTTGGGAGTTCTTCAATTTTGGAGCATTTTACATTTTTTTCTAAAGTTTTGGAGAATCTGTTAGAAGTAAAAAATTAACCTAAATCCCTATTTTCTTTATTTTATATAATATATTAGAGATCCTTTAACAGTAATTGTCTCTATAAAAAAAATACTAATATGTATAAGAGCACTTCAGTAGATTCTCTAAAACAGAGAAATGAGGCTTTTGTTCTCTATTTTGCTCCAGCAAATTCTCTATATTATTTTATAAAATAGAAAAAAACTAAAGAAAGTTTCAAGTTTAAATAATTTTCTAAAATTTGATTAGTGGAGTGTGAAATTTAATGTTTTATTCATTTCATATCAACCAAATTAAATTATTATTATTTTATATAATTTTTTTGAAGAAGTGTATTGGGATTATAAATATATAGAAAATTTTAATAATAAAATGAATATTGAAATCTTTAAAAATAGTGAATATGTTAGAGTTAAATGTAATTATTTTTAGAGATTTTGACTTTTAAAGCATCTCCAACGGCTATGATGTTGTAGAATTTTTGGTGATTTGAGAAAAGTTTGATCCCTTAACTATGTTGTCTCCTCTAAAAAGAGAAAAGTAGGAGTGAGGAAGGAGAAATCTCCAAATTTGAAAGGAGAAGGAGAAAATATAACATACTTGTTGGAAATGTTCTAAAAAAAAGAAAAAAAAAAGGAAAGAGAACGAAGAAATCTCTAAATTTGGAAGAAGATAGGAAAAATATAACATATATCAACAATTGTGCTATACTTTTTTAAAATAGAGTATTAAAAGTCAAATATATTCTACATTAACATTTCTAACATTAATTATATTGTAAAAATATTCAAATACATTCAATAAAATATTAGTTATTTTTTATAAACATTTATCTTCAGTACCTCTTATTGGTATAAGAGAATTAAAATATTATTTTTTTTCTTCTAATAGATTATTAGACATTTCTCCAAATTTGACGATTTTTATTTTTACTCTCTTCTTTTCTCTATGTTAATATATGTTTTAGCAAAAAATTGCTATAGTTTTAAAATATTTAGTTTAACATAGCTCTTAAAAATGTTCTCATCCTTTTATTTTAAAGAAATAAAAAAAAATATTAGAGATAATCTAAATATTCTAAAATGGGATGTCTAATTGTGTATTTTAGTCATTAACCGAGTGTTGCCAAAATAGGTATGGCGGGTCAATGCAACAGACGTCAAACCTATCTCCATCTACACACGGACTTTGCCGTGTCTATCTTTTTCCAATTATGAATAAAACTATTTTTTATTTTTTATCGTCTTAAGATAAATTTATATTGTTATTGTCTAGTAATTATTATATAACTAGAAATGCAGGGAGATACATAATGTTTCATTTTATTTTTTTGTCGATTTACAGTATGATTTTGAGAAAGTGATAATGTTTTTTTATAAATTTGTTTAATTTAGGCTTAATAATATAATGTTTTTTATATAAAAAAATTAAGTATTTTGTTAGAATTCAATGATTATCTTATATATTTTAACGACATCTAGAAAAAATAACCAATTACATATTTAATAATATAATTAAAACAAATTTATAGTAATATAATATATTAACTAGAAGCATCACGATTTTAATGTTTCATTTTATTTTCTGTTTTTTGTCGATTTACATTACGATTTTGAATGATTGTGAGAGAGTGATAATGATTTTTTTATATAAATTTGTTTAATTTAGACTTAATAATATAATGTAATTTATTTTGGTTTAATAATATAATTTTTTTTTTATAAAATATTCTGTAAGATTTTTTAATTATATTTTAGATTTTTTATATCTAAAATATGCTGAGAGTTATTTTAGGGGAGTTAAAGTGTGAAATGATTTTAGGGGAGTTAAAATGGTTTGAAATAATGATTGAAAATTAATGAATAACATTAAATGTAGTGCATACAACTTTTATGACTGTTTTTTAAGTAATTAGCATTAAATAGCGGTACATTAAGCTTTAAGACTTGTTTTTAAGAGTTTTTATGTCATCTTTATAATATAGTATAGATTAATTTAATAGTGATACATGGAAAGATCTGCATAAAAGGAAGGTCCTGCACATACCAAATTGGTGGGTGTTAGAAGCCTCCAGTAATAATATGTATATTGTGTTTTGATACTTGTAAATTAAGAGATTTTAAAATATTGCATATAACGATGATACCTTTATGCCTAATAATTTGTATTTAAGAGTTTTTTTATTTGTGTTTTATAATATAGTATAGATATAGATAATTCCTTACTTGGATAAATAATTAAGATTAAATCTAAAAAACTACTTTGAGTGATCATGACATAGATTTGAATTTAGTTTTATGTTTAATTTATATGAATCGGAGGAAACGCTGCTACATTATCTTGTGGGATGCAATTTATCATCAGTAATTTGGGAACTATTCCGGACTTGGGGCTCTGGATAGCAAACATGGGGAACAAAGTGTGCAGTATTATAAAATATCTAGGCGTTCTTACGTCTTCTTTGTGGCTTAAAAGGATATGGCAAACCGCCGTTTGGGCTCTATCTAGTTTAGGGCCACCGAAATAACGCGGTTTTTCGCGTTAAATTGCTTTCAAAAGAGGCTTTATTTGCGAAAATAAGAGTAATGGATTTCGAGAAGATCCCGCACAAAGAGACTTTGACTTGGGAGCAATGGATCGCAGGATATTTGTCCCATCTCGGTTTTTTAAATAGGCTCTCTTTTCCTTTGATCGGGTTTGGTTCGACTTTCGTGGTCTTTGTTTTGTTTTCTCTTTGTTAGCTTATGTTCTGTTTGTTTATGTTTCGTTTGGCCTCTCGTAGTGGCTTGTTATGTACTTTCTTGTATTGTTTGGTTATTATTATTGCTGTCTTTCAAAAAAAAAAATCTATAAAACTTGATTAAACTATACTTTTCTACAAATAAAAGTCTTTCTTCACCATAAATACTACTAGTTTTTTTTTTCTTTCATAAAATCAACACACATCCTACAAGTATATGATGTGCATAATTAAATATCTTACAAACATAATTTCTTTCTTCAGGATCTTAAACGATAGATGTCAGTCTAAAATAATTTACGTGTATAGTTAAATATCATAATTTTATGTACCACCCAGAAAAAGAAAAGGAAAAGGAAAAGAAATGTTGAAATTTAGTTAGGACAAAAAGAAAAATAAATAAAAAGTTAAAGGGTTTAAACGGAATCTTTCAGGACATGTTTTGCCAAATCTCCAAAAATGTAGAAATAATTAAGGTAGCGTTTGGTACACATATATGATTAAACAGGACTGAATAGAACAGGACTGGACAGGATAAGATGGCAGGGTTGGACAGAAAGGGACTGGACAGGACAGAATGGGACTGGACAGAACAAGTGACTGTCTCGTGTTTGGTATGACTAGGACTAGACAGAACAGGACTGGACAGTGGTTACCGGTAGGGGTGAGAACAGGACTGGACAGTGGACACCCGTTATTTTCAGTAAGTAAATGCCACCCGGACGTTTCTGTGACTTGTAAACAGTGGGATTTGTGTTGGGAAAACATTATCTAAAGTCCCTTGGAGTATCGGGAGTGTTGACATTGAAAAAGTTGGGTTTCGGGGCTCCGGAAAGGTCCCGCTACAATGCCTGGCGACTATGACAGTGTCATAGTCACACTGTCACAGTCGCAGAGAAGGAACATAGGCCAGGGGGTGCTTGGCGACATTGCCCTGGGCAATGTCGCTGGTCATTGTCGCACCAGTGGCCCAGACTGTTGTTAAGTCGCGAATTTCAGCCTTATTTCTCATTATCACTTCTCTAAAATTCCTTCATTCTCTCTCAAAACGTTTCCCCTTCCTTCCCCTCAAACCCTAACTTATTTTGGGTCCAATCCTTGTGTTCTTGAAGTGTTCCATCATCAAGTGGTGAAGATTGGAAGATAGAGTCAAGAGTTCACCATCTTCTTCTTCAACCTCAAGCTCCATGGTAGAGTTTTCTAGATTTTCATCAAAACCTAAGTGGTAAGTGTATCCCTTCCATTTCTAAACCTTAATATAATTTATAAATGTCTTCTTGATGGTTCCCTAGTGTTTGGCTTCTCTATTTTCGGTTTGGAAGATTTTGGAAGTTTTAGGTCAAAATTAGGGTTTTGGCCAAAATGGAGATTTTGATGTAAAAGGATTGGGGAACTATTCTAAATGGTTGAATATATTTGTTTATGAGTGGAATTTGTGTATCTAGGTTGGAAGGATATTGCTTGGGCTTCAGGATTCTTCTAAGAAGCTCAAGTTGGGGGTAAAATTTAGATTTAACCTAAATCTAGCATGGTGAGTTCAAGTTGATTTGTGAAAACGGTGTACATGCCAAAATGTTATTTTAAGTGTTTATGTGTTTTACATGAATTTGTTAACTGTTGATTATCTGATAAGTTTTGGTTATTTGGAAATGTTTGACTTCATAAACTTGTAAAACACCCATCCTTGGGATTTTTGAGATTTTGATAAATGTATCATAATGAAAATGATTTGATAACCATTTTCATAAATGGAGGGTATTTGGTGAAAATACAATTTATGGTTATTGGTAATAGGTGTATTTCGGGTTGTAAAATGGTTGAAAATGCCAACGTGTGAGTCATTGAAGTTTTGGTCATTCCCAACCTTGTGAATATTTCGGATGTTGGAAACCTATGTGGTTATAAATTTGTTTAGAAAATGATTTGTTTAAATCTAAATGATTTTGGATTGTATTCATACATATTTGGAGCATGTGGTTGCATAGTCACGGTCGGTTGCGTTTTAATGCATTTTGTGGATTTTAGCATATGGTCATTTGTTGGTCGGGCTTAAGGCTCAGTTTTTGTAATCACCAAGTCTTGGGGACAATTGTCCGGTTTAATAGCCAAAAGTGGAGCTTTGGGTGAATGCTGCATTTATTGCGCTTTATTTCGGAGAATACACGTTTGAGTGCGTATGTCACTTATTTGGAGTCATGTGGAACACCCTCAAATCTGAAAATAGCAACTTAATTTAAATTTCTAAATACATCAACTAATACCTTGAACTACAAACATAAATTGAGAATCAACCTCAGTATTCCCATTCACCTTATACATACATTCTATGAACAGGACGGGTGTTACTAAACCCAATAACAGATACTATCTTTAATCCTGCGGAGGACTTAATGCTCATGCTTAGTCTCTATCTCCAACTTGCGGAAGACTTAATACCCATGCATAGCCAATATCTCCAAACTGAGACCTGATGCACATGCCGACAAATAAAAAGGGTTAGGCTTAACGCCTAGTGAGCTCAAGAGTTTTAGCATGAATGAATAAATCTTTAAAAGCAAGGAAACCAGTTTAAAGCGAGATCCTTCGAAATAATATACTTTAACATGGAAACGACACATTTTCCCAAAATATGCACCTTTAAAGACAATGCTCCCAAACACACGTTTCATATAAAATGATGCAATCCGGAACTCACCCAAGATGGGATCATAGTTCGACATTCCAATTCATGGAAATGTAAATAATACCTTATAACCCAAAACACCCAAAACACGGGCGGAACATAATACTCGACCCTTAAGTAAAGGAAAACGATTCTTAAATAATATGGTACGTCATTGAAAACATATAACCCAATTTAATACTCACGCGACCATAAAGTAGAATGAAATCCCAATATTAAAACATGGACAATTAAATATCCAAAATACGACGGGCCAACGACGGGGGCTTCCCGTATCCGTTGAGAGTGGAGGAACACAAAAATATGCCACTCATACAACGTTAATCGTATGACACTTCACAACACACAAGCCCAAGTGTCCCTACGACTCCCTTCAAGCTACACCAAAGAGTCAACTGACCTTAGCGATATAACAACGAGAATACCGCTCCAAGGCCCGGCCCAAGGGGGATACAACCAAGACATTGCCCCACCTGGCGGAGGTCCAAAACGCCTATCCAATGGCTACTCCACGCCATGATAGCACCACTCGGACCCAGTCCTCCTAGTGTACTCCTTTAACGGACAAGGTCATAAAACATGTGTCCCGGAGTCCAACCCCGTACCACCCAAATGACCATCAAATAAGACTGACTCATGTGCCTATGGATCCAATGCAACACAGTCTAAGATTACACGACTATACCGGAATGACAACAGCACTCGAGCCTGTAATTATAAATATGCGATAAAAATGCATTTAGATGTAAGCCATGAAATGGGACTCTACATCAAGCTATTAAATCCAGACAATTGTCCACAAGACTCTTTTAAGCCAACACCGAGCTAAGATGCTCAAAATCCATTTGATCAAATAATTATCGGTTCCCCGAGTAATAAAATGTCTGGAAACAACGTTTACGAAGACACATACCTCAAAGACGAGATTAACCCAAAACTCAACACATAGTGGGACCAAATGTTTTCCAAAGGATTTATGAATGCAAATGTACCCGAAATACGTATAACATGAAATAGACTTCATTTGTACAAAATCACCATGAATGTGAAAACCATGCTATTTACTCCTTAGAATATTCAAAACCCAAATATGAGCATTTTATGAGGTTAACACAACCCAAGTTCACCAAATATGAAAACTTATCAAAATACTCACCCTTTGACAAATAACCAAGTAAAACATAATTTACTTCAAAATATTTCAAACTTATCAGCAGTTAACCATTTCGTATAAAACACTTTAAAATAACCATTTTGGCATGTACACCGTTTTCACAAAGCAACTTGAACTCACCTTGCTAGATTTAGGCTAAATCTAGATTTCCCCCCCAACTTAGAGCTCCTTTGAAAAACACTTGGATTTTCAAGACAAAACTTCCAAAACCTAAATCCATACATATTCAACCGCAAATAAACATAATCAACCATAAAGAATCGTTTCCCAAACCATAAACATCAATACCTCAACTAATACCGAAACCCTAACTTCCATAACCGAAGAGAATAGAAGATTACCTTAATCCAAGATTGAATCCACCAACCAAAACACTTCTAGTTCACCAAAATAACCACAAATCTCCTATCTATGAAAGGAAGCACAAAGGGTGGATGAAACCCTAGAAAACATGGTGAAGAAGATGAAATGGGAGAGATGAGGAGATTACCACCACAAAATACTCTTGTATACTCCAATAGACCTCCAATCTCTTTCTAGATCCTTGAAGAGCTCTCAAAAACGAAACCGTAGCACTTTGAATCACCCAAATCGGAGTTAGGATGAAGGAGATATGAAGAAATGAAGTTTGGGTGCTGAAAATCGGTTCTAAGCTCATCCAGGGGGTTTCGCGACTTGTCTCGCGACCTTGGGTCGCGACATAAGTCGCCCGCTTCCCCTGGTTTTCTACTCGATACCGTTTTGGCCATAACTTCTTCGTTATAGCTCCGTTTTCGATCTGGAAAAAACCGTTGGACTCGTAATTGAATCCTTCATCCATCTAGACTATAAAATCTAGGATTCAAGTCCAAGATTAAATATCTTATTTTTCCTTGATATAACGGTTTCTGTATCAACCTGAAATGATACCTTTTGAAAGTCGGGGTGTTACAATCCTCCCAACCTTGAAAGATATTTCGTCCTCGAAATCTGGCATCGATCAAACGCCCAACGTCGCCCTTTGTAAGGTCAATCGACTCTTTACCCAAAAGGAATGCCTCCACGATACCTTGCCTTATGCACGAACCGATCACCTCCCATCTACGATTGTCACTATAGTTCCCGTAACGAACCGTCACAACTCGATCCCAAGGTTCGATGTGTCTTACCGCTGACGAGACAAACATCGAGTCCTCAACAACCACTTTCTTATCCTTAAGATCTCGATTGTCTCCCAACCTTGGGTTGCACATATCTCCTCAAGAATAGTTCCACCAAGAATGCTCCCAAGAGAACTCATCTCTTAGGCATTTAATTCCGTCCCATTAAGGTCTCCTCAATAGTCGATTTCTACTTAAGGTTTACCTCGACATTCTAAACCCAAATCCTCGATAATCCATACTATAAAGGATTCATCGTCCCTTTCCTTGATGATATTTCCTAACACTAATTAGTTTTGATCCAATCATAACCTTCGATCCGTTCCTCAATTGACGCGACACGACATTGGTGGACAACGAATTACCCCAACTACACGGTTACCCAATTCCCAGAGTGCGGTCAAGCATCGGTCGACGAATCAGTGAAACCTTGTTGATTACAGAATTACCAATGATCGATTCCTAATTTCCATCATCCAATCTTCTCAAGGTTACCACTTAAATTGTTGACGCGCCGGTTTCATCGGAAGTATAATGAAGCATTCCAACGGTTATTATTCTCTAATCGGATGTCGACACTTATGTTCAAAACTTTTACGCCTCAACCGCGGATATACCACCATAAATTTCCTTCCAAATTTTACACCAATGATTCAAAGTTGACACCTATCATGATACTAGATTCCGGCAAACAAATCACCATAATTTCTTATTCCTTAAGACTCACCCGGATGGTACACATCCGACCCATCGACTCCTATCCTACCGAAGTCAAGCAACCACCCAAAGATTTATCCCGAAGGTTTACCGAAGCAAAAATATCACCACTTAATTATCTAGGAGAATACACAATTCTACTACTTCAATCATTCGCGGGTGTACCGATTCATAAATTGGAATCCAAAATTCAGACTGACCACTGATCGGATAATCCGACGCTTCATTTCCCAAGGACTCCTTAGTTCCTTATTTACCACACCTTTCACGACAGGGTTGAAATCTATAGGTCTAATGAGTTCAAGGTTTTCAACTACTATGCCAATTTAAACTTTTATGAAACTTTCTAATACATAAGCTTTATAACAATTGCTTGTGCGGTAAAATCCACTACCGATCACTCGATAGTTTGAAAATTGATCATCGACGCTACACGTATAAAACCATTTCCAAAATTTGTTTGATCAATATTTTCGTAAATAAAATGGTGGCAAAAGGTATGTAGCAATATTCACACTATAAACATGAAAATAAATTCCAGTGCCCCAAACACGTGAAATAAATGTTTGTACAACTCCGAAAGAGGACTTCACAACTTTTAACTTTTAACTTTTCCTTCTTTAACCGAAAACGTTGCGGCATAAAATTTTCAACAAGTCTCCTATATATCAGTTTATTCCCCCAAACTTTGTAAGATAATGGGAAAACAAATAAATTTTCAAATCGAGTTTAAAGTCTTGAGCCGCCTCGATAAAACACATTTGACCAAGATGGTAACTACAACGATATGCATCCCGAAAATTCATTTCATGCATTACAGAAAATTTATAACAGTAAGGTCCACAATTGAAGCATGTTTAGATTAAAAGTTTAATATGAGATAACATAAATATATCACATATTTACTCACGCGAGTGAAAATCAGATCCAACCCAAAAGTATGCACATATACCCGTGTGAAACTCAAGATGCAATCATGAGACACTAAAATTTTCAAGGTGCCTCTTATGGTTCCAAGATGTAGGTGTAAAACTTGCATGAGACAAAGTATTAAACAAAACTCTTAAGTTAACACACACAATGATGCATATGCACATGTTCTCAAAATTATTTACGCAACGCAAAATGACGTAAGACGAGACACCCTAAACCCAACTGAATTTTCGTAAGACTTATTAACGTGAAAACCAATTGGCGTCAAACTTTCATTACTCGACAAAAGTGTAAAACGACAATACTTTTAAAATATTAAACTTTTAGGAGTTTCCTCCTTTTACTGAAATGAAAAGTGAAATAGCGCTTTACAAAATTTACATGGGACACGACGCTAAATAACTCGCAAGCTTAAAAGAAGCAAAATTTAAACTCACGCATAAAAAGACATCGTATAAAACAATACTCCATGAAATTTCAACAAAACTCACACAAACTAAAATTCTCAAGAAATTCCGACTCAACGCGTGGGAATAACTTTTCCTTTAAAACCATTGACATATGTGGAGGAGATCCAATGCCTAGGTTAAAATCTCATAGCTACTTGCCCAATACTCAAATGACATTAAAATATGGATATTACAATATCCGCAAATAGCGTTAAACAGGAGACGTGAATAAAGAGATTTTTGATAACAATTTGCAATTATGTGCAACAAAACATTTTCATGAATGCTTAAGCTCACAGTTTAAAATCTGGTGAATGCTACATGCTTTACCAAAACCTTATAATGCAAAACACAAACACTTTATGTTTTACGAACATAAGAACAGTTTATGCAAATTTATTTCAGAAATAAATTTAGTGCATGAATTTGATCGGCACTTGGCATCATAGGACTACACTTCCCAATGACCCAACACACTATTGTCATTTGGAAGCATCAAACATCTTAAGGCCACACTCTCAATAATTTGATAAGCTTACGAATTCTCCTTGAAATAGAATCAGTCTAACAAACTCGCGAATTTAATCCAACCAAGATTTCCGACCCAAGAGGATCAACTTAGTGACCTCCTCGCACTTAGCTATCACTCCCAGGTGACCTTGATATAAACATCAATCCTTCCTTAAATTACTTGCTTAGAAATTTTCTCACTACCCCAACGGTCATCATACCAAGGTAGTTCAAGTATACACATGTTGCATGTAGGTTCACCATAACACTGGCCATGTGTCATTATGAACGCACCGTACATGATCATCCTTGCGACCCTCGACAAGTTTCCCGTTCCTAGCGACTCGATCAACTCCATGATATCTTATCTTAAGGCGCCTAATGTGCAACTTCACTTTCAATCACCTACCAGTACGCTAGTTTGAGTCTAGGCATCCAAAAATCAATACCTAAATCTCTCAAACTTAAGCTCTGATACCAACTTGTAACACCCTCAAATATGAAAATAGCAACTTAATTAAAATTTCTAAATACATCAACTAATACCTTGAACTACAAACATAAATTGAGAATCAACCTCAGTATTCCCATTCACCTTATACATACATTCTATGAACAGGACGGGTGTTACTAAACCCAATAACAAATACTATCTTTAATCCTGCGGAGGACTTAATGCTCATGCTTAGTCTCTATCTCCAACTTGCGGAAGACTTAATACCCATGCATAGCCAATATCTCCAAACTGAGACCTGATGCACATGCTGACAAATAAAAAGGGTTAGGCTTAACGCCTAGTGAGCTCAAGAGTTTTAGCATGAATGAATAAATCTTTAAAAGCAAGGAAACCAGTTTAAAGCGAGATCCTTCGAAATAATATACTTTAACATGGAAACGACACATTTTCCCAAAATATGCACCTTTAAAGACAATGCTCCCAAACACACGTTTCATATAAAATGATGCAATCCGGAACTCACCCAAGATGGGATCATAGTTCGACATTCCAATTCATGGAAATGTAAATAATACCTTATAACCCAAAACACCCAAAACACGGGCGGAACATAATACTCGACCCTTAAGTAAAGGAAAACGATTCTTAAATAATATGGTACGTCATTGAAAACATGTAACCCAATTTAATACTCACGCGACCATAAAGTAGAATGAAATCCCAATATTAAAACATGGACAATTAAATATCCAAAATACGACGGGCCGACGACGGGGGCTTCCCGTATCCGTTGAGAGTGAAGGAACACAAAAGTATGCCACTCATACAACGTTAATCGTATGACACTTCACAACACACAAGCCCAAGTGTCCCTACGACTCCCTTCAAGCTACACCAAAGAGTCAACTGACCTTAGCGATATAACAACGAGAATACCGCTCCAAGGCCCGGCCCAAGGGGGATACAACCAAGGCATTGCCCCACTTGGCGGAGGTCCAAAACGCCTATCCAATGGCTATTCCACGCCATGATAGCACCACCCGGACTCAGTCATCCTAGTGTACTCCTTTAACGGACAAGGTCATAAAACATGTGTCCCGGAGTCCAACCCCGTACCACCCAAATGACCATCAAATAAGACTGACTCATGTGCCTATGGATCCAATGCAACACAGTCTAAGATTACACGACTATACCGGAATGACAACAGCACTCGAGCCTGTAATTATAAATATGCGATAAAAATGCATTTAGATGTAAGCCATGAAATGGGACTCTACATCGAGCTATTAAATCCAGACAATTGTCCACAAGACTCTTTTAAGCCAACACCGAGCTAAGATGCTCAAAATCCATTTGATCAAATAATTATCGGTTCCCCGAGTAATAAAATGTCTGGAAACAACGTTTACGAAGACACATACCTCAAAGACGAGATTAACCCAAAACTCAACACATAATGGGACCAAATGTTTTCCAAAGGATTTATGAATGCAAATGTACCCGAAATACGTATAACATGAAATAGACTTCATTTGTACAAAATCACCATGAATGTGAAAACCATGCTATTTACTCCTTAGAATATTCAAAACCCAAATATGAGCATTTTATGAGGTTAACACAACCCAAGTTCACCAAATATGAAAACTTATCAAATTACTCACCCTTTGACAAATAACCAAGTAAAACATAATTTACTTCAAAATATTTCAAACTTATCAGCAGTTAACCATTTCGTATAAAACACTTTAAAATAACCATTTTGGCATGTACACCGTTTTCACAAATCAACTTGAACTCACCTTGCTAGATTTAGGCTAAATCTAGATCCCCCCCCCCCCCCCCCCCAACTAGAGCTCCTTTGAAGAACACTTGGATTTTCAAGACAAAACTTCCAAAACCTAAATCCATACATATTCAACCGCAAATAAACATAATCAACCACAAAGAATCGTTTCCCAAACCATAAACATCAATACCTCAACTAATACCAAAACCCTAACTTCCATAACCGAAGAGAATAGAAGATTACCTTAACCCAATCTTGAATCCACCAACCAAAACACTTATAGTTCACCAAAATAACCACAAATCTCCAATCTATGAAAGGAAGCACAAAGGGTGGATGAAACCCTAGAAAACATGGTGAAGAAGATGAAATGGGAGAGATGAGGAGATTACCACCACAAAATACTCTTGTATACTCCAATAGACCTCCAATCTTTTTCTAGATCCTTGAAGAGCCTCTCAAAAACGAAACCGTAGCACTTTGAATCACCCAAATCGGAGTTAGGATGAAGGAGATATGAAGAAATGAAGTTTGGGTGCTGAAAATCGGTTTTAAGCTCATCCAGGGGGTTTCGCGACTTGTCTCGCGACCTTGGGTCGCGACATAAGTCGCCCGCTTCCCCTGGTTTTCTCCTCGATACTGTTTTGGCCATAACTTCTTCGTTATAGCTCCGTTTTCGCTCCGGAAAAAACCGTTGGACTCGTAATTGAATCCTTCATCCATCTAGACTATAAAATCTAGGATTCAAGTCCAAGATTAAATATCTTATTTTTCCTTGATATAACGGTTTCTGTATTAACCTGAAATGATACCTTTTGAAAGTTGGGGTGTTACATCATGTATATTAGACTGTAATGCATTTGATCCATAGGCATGTAGGTCAGTCGTGTTTAATGGTGATGACTCTTGGGATTCTCACTTTGGGAAATTATGTCGTGTTGGCATTAGTGTCGTCCCGATTGTTTGGCGAAGAGGAACATTTATGGGTTGTACTTCGGGACCATGGGTCTTGTTTTTGGATATCTAATTATTGTGCACGAGGTTAGACATCGGGATTTATAAAGTAAAGAGCTGAGGCTCCTATCTTGAACGCTAGGGAGTAGGCACTAGTGGTCGAATGAGTACCCTAAGGATGAAACTCCACTAGAGACCGAACAGGCAAAAAGATCGTGTATCCTTGAGGTGTAGCTCGGTAAAGCAGGCAATGGGGAATACAATGTTTGGGACTTGAAATAAAGTCCAACTGGAGGTGTAGCTCGGCGGAGCAGGCAATACAGTCACGACTGGAGGTGTAGCTCGGCGAAGCAGGCAATACAGTCACGATCTGAGGTGTAGTTCGACAACATGGTTATGTGGCTTAACTTTGTGTTCCGCCACGTACAATGAAATCGGGTCTCCCGCGTCACCGGAAGGTAATTGGGTATTAAGCTGTGTCATTCTATTATCCATGTTTTCGGTGACGTTTTGCATATGCGGAATTGTTTACTCAAGAATCAAGATTTATGGGTTGTGTATTATGTCCCGCCCATGTTTGGGGTGCTTCGAGAAGTAAAATTTTATTTCGTTTTATTATAAATTGGGAGTTTTGCTTGCTATTCACGTTTTGGGTGAGTTTGGGATTAAAGTGGTTTTACGAAAGAAGGTTCATGTTGGGTTCCTTGTTTTAAAGGTGTACTTTCGAAAAATGGTGTTGTTTGATATTTAAAGTAAATCTTTCTGAAGGTCTGTGATTTAAACTATTTTCTCTCCCTTTAGCAAATGTATTTATTTCATGTTGTAAACTCTTGAACTCACTAGTCGTTAGTCTAACCTTTTTATTTGTCGACATGTGCATCAGGTTCCAGATGGGGAAAGAGGTTCTAGCGTCTTGGTGAAGTGTTGAGTGCTAAGAGTATGTGCAAGGGTGAGTGGATTGATGAAGAGCAACTGTTTCTTTTGGGTTTTAGTAACACCCGACCTTGATTAGTCTTTATACGAGACTTGACCTATTATTTGTTGAAGTTACATCTAGAGTTTTATTGGAAGTGACTCAAGTGATGATTTGTAGAATATATTTTATCCTTATTGGATGTTTAATTTAAAGTTTTTAATTAGTTGTTCTTTCTAAATTTGAGGGTATTACATGAAACATCGTTTGTAGTATATATATTAGCATCAACTAATTTTAATGACGTGAAGTGTTTTGGAAGCACCGTTTATAGTATTTATTTGTTTTGTAAGCACCGCTTGTAATATTTATTTGTTTTGTAAGCATCGTTTATAGTATTTGTTAGTTTTTAGTTTTTATCTTGTTAGTTTTCACGTTTGTGGTATTTATTTCTTTACGTTTGGACTTTGTAATATAATTAATATTTACTTTTTTATAATATAAATGATTTTTTTAAAATTAGACAGTGGGTACTCGGTACCGGAACCCCTGGTTCTTGTTCCGGTTCTGGTTCCCAAATATAAAGAACCGGTGTAACCGGTTCCAATTCCTTCATTCCAGGAACCGCTGGTTCCGGTTCCGGTTCTGAGAATTTTAGGCGGATACCCGCCTTTGCTCACCCCTAGTTACCGGTGGCAATCAATGGTGGTGGCAGTGATAGGTGGTGGTGATCGATGGAAGTGGAGGTGGTCGACGATGGTAATGGTGGTAGTGATGCTGTGATGGGCAGTGGTTGTGGAGGTGGTAGAGGAGGTTGTTATAGTGGAGGAAGAGGTGGAGGTGGCCGACGGTGGTTGGCAATGGCTACTGGTGGTCGCCGATGGTGGTGGCGACGACGATGGGTGGTGATTACCATTAAAACAAATACCATGTTAGGTTTATATATCAAATGAGAGTAAATCAGTAAGTTTTTAGTTTCTGTCTCACTCTTGTTCCATGTTGTTCCACCAAAATTGGTGGAACAAGAAAAAACCTTTTTTGTCCCATCCTATCTCACCATGTCCAAGTCCTTGTTCTTGTCTCATGTCGCACCAAATGTGGGACGGTGAATTTTTGTCTTGTCCCATGCCACGTCAAACATGAGACAGTGAGTTTTGTCCCATCTTGTCATGTCCGTCCCGTCCATGTACCAAGCGCAACCTAAATAATACTTCATCTGTCACAAATAAGTGTTTAGAATATTATTTTAGGTTGTTTTAAAATAAGTTTCCATTTTCAAAAGTAAATGTCTAGTTTTTTATCCTACCCTTAATCATGAGTTGGAGAAAATTTATCTCTTTATAAGTAAGGTTAAAATTCTCTTTTACTTAATTAAAAAGTGTAATAATTATAATTTTTAAAACTGTATGAATTGTTTATTACAGAAATTGTTTTTGGGACAGAGGAAATAATGGTTTTTATTGAATATATTTATTAGGGAATTTAATTAAAATACCCTTTTTTGAAAAATCAGTACCCAATATATTCCCAATCTTGTTATTTTTGCCAAAATACCTCATATGTCCGTGTATGGTACGCTTTTTGTGCAATTCAATTCATTGAATTGTAATTTTTATTATATATTTACAGTTTATACCCCTATAATTATTTAGTTAGTTTACTTTATACTTTATACTTTTCTATTATTCATTTTATACTTTTATCATATTAACACACATAATCGTATATTAACTAAAATACGTTAAAAAAATACGTTTTAATTTTAACAAGTTATACCATTATAATCGTCTCTTCGATACCTTCGAAATGAGCCCAATATTGAATATTTTTTGATTTAATTATTTTATTATATCATATATATTAAAAATACGTTTTTATATATCATAAAATTATTTAACATATTTTAGTTAATATACAATTATACGTGTTAATATGATGAAAGTGTAAAATAAAAAATAGAAAAATATAAAGTATAAAGTAAACTAACTAAATAATTATAGGTGTATAAAATTTTAATATATATGATATATAATAAAATAATTAAATCAAAAAATATTCAATATTAGGCTAATTTCGAAGGCATCGAAGAGACGATTATAATGGTATAACTTGTTAAAATTAAAACGTATTTTTTAACATATTTTAGTTAATATACGATTATATGTGCTAATATGATAAAAGTATAAAATGAATAATAGAAAAATAAAATGTATAAAGTAAACTAACTAAATAATTATAGGGGTATAAACTGTAAATATATAATAAAAATTACAATTCAATGAATTGAATTGCACAAAACGCGGACCATGTCCGCCGTGAATTGCACAAAACGCTGCCCCAACCCTCGTTTTTAAGCAAAAACGCGGCCCCAACCCTCGTGCCAAGCCAAAAACGCGGACGAGACCCTCGTGTAACAGTGAAACACGGACCAAGGCCGCGTGTAACAGTGAAACGAGGATAAAACGCGGACAAATGCCTCGTTTCAAGCAAAAAACGCGGACATAAGGGGTATTTTGACAAAAATAACAAGATTTGGGGTATATTGGGTACTAATTTTTCAAGTTAGGGCATTTTAATTAAATTCTCTATTTATTATTTAAACATGTGATATTATTGTAAAGTTTAAAATGAATCATTTCAGGACTTCGTGTTTATTGAATATTTATTATTTAAACATGTGATATTATTGAATATTTATTATTCAAACTTTTTTTTATCAAATTTATATAATGTTTTTCTAGATAATTTTTGATTAAAAAAGCATCATATTTCATCAAATATTACATGTGATATCCACAATTAATTCATTATCTATTTCATCATTTTTTCTCTATTTTTTAGATTTATGTTTTGAATCACATGTGATTAATTTCGGTTAACATATTGTATATTATTATGTATCACATATGATACCATTAGATGAATTTTTGTACATATCACATATGATAATATATGTTTGAATATAAGTGATGCATAATCAAATGTGATAAATTTACATCATAAAAAGATATATTAATATAAATATACATAATCACATATGATTAACAAAATATATACAATTATCACATGCGATAATATAATATGTGATATGTATAAGTATTCATATAGTGGTATCATATGTGATATTTGGTCAAAGTTGTGTTTTTTTTTTATTAAAAGTATATTTAGAAAAAAAAGTAATAAAAAATTATGAAATAATTGAAATTAAAAAATAAATAAATCTAAAAGATATAATGACAATTTTAAGGATTTATCTAATTCGAAATGATAATTATCTTAATTTCTAAAATTATTTTTAATTTTTAATTTATGGTATTTTTAATTAATATATTATGTAGCCCACATTCTTTCTCGTCTTCTTGTAACTTAGTTTGATTCTCACATAATCCCCCCCCCCCCCCCTCTCTCTCTCTCTATATATATATATATATAAACATTATGATATTTTTATCTATTTTATTGTGTGCATGTATGTATATATTAATTATATTATATATAGTTGATATTGATTATTATTATTATTATTAAATATATATATATATATATATCTTATATATTATGATTTTTAAAAAAATATTAATATTATGTGATACTCATACTTTCATATTGTTACTATTTTCTCATGGTGAATGGTCATGTGATTCAATGTATAAACTCTTCGACAACAAAAATAACTCATCCGTAAAGTTATCTCCACTATATTGATAACCATTAACTCATCTAGACTGATAACTGTTGAAAAAATAATTAATATTTAAATTATAATTAATCAAATTACTAACACACCTTACCTATTAATCACCCTTGATTAAAACTCTAAAACGATTGAGATTAGTCCTCAACCTTTTTACGGTTCTCATTTGATTATCGTCCTATATATATAGGTCACAACTATTTTGCAACACAGAAAAATGTTACAACCCCGTGCAACCCTCATCTAAACCATCATTTAGCCCATCACATTTGGATTCTCATTGATTCTATAAATGAATTTACCCGATTTCGTCGAATTTCTGCTGCAAATATTGATGCACATAACGGTTTCATCGATGTATCATATGAAGGTGGTAATTTCAAGAAACAATAACTTTTTGTTTTGTTATCACTTTGTTATATTTTATAGTTTTTTGTTTTATTTATAACTTTATTATAGTGAAATTAATTAAAATACCCTAACTTCGAATTTCCTTTACAGATATACCCCTCTCTCAACCATTTTACCCAAATACCCAAAAACCCCGTCATAGAGGCCTCGATCGCGGGGTAATTTTTTTTTCATTTTTAACCCCTGGAGTCCGCGATGTGTGTCCACGAACTCCGCGATCGAAGGATATAGTCCACGATTGAGGGGTCCTTTCATTAGGGTTGTGGATTGTTGAATTCACAGTGGAAAACCCTTAATTTTACTGATTTTAGCGCTTTACTATATATATATATGTATATATATATATATATATATAATTAATAGTATATAGGGATATGTTCAAAAAAATCCAACGAACTATCTCATTTTGAATGATTAATTTCCTAAACTATTTTTTCGAATAAAAAAAAACATTAAATTTTCTCATTTTGATTGATTAAGTCCCTAAGCATTTTTTTGAATAAACAAACCATCGTACTTTTAAAAATTGGTTATCTACATCTTTGGTTTAAAGCTAACTGTAACTGACTATGAATGTTTTAAAGTAAAAACAAACCACAATCAATTTTACTGTTCTCAAACCCTACACCATTAAAACCCCTCGCAAACAACGGTATCACTCCTCCTTGTCACTCTTCGTTGTCCGAACGTTGTCTGTTCTCTATATTGCCAAACACTCTATTGGCCCTTACCATCAATCTCCCGCTTTTTTATTTATTTCTTATCTATCAAAAGAGGGAGTATCAAAAGATAACCGATTACAGGTAGCTTGTTTGGGTTAAAAGGATACACTACTAGAAAATTGTGAAATACCGACGACAACAACAGTCGGTATTTACCGACGGCCCACCAACGGTATCTTTTTTATTTTATTTATTTATTTTTAATAAGTCGTCGGAAAATTAGTGATATACCGACGGCTTACCGACAGTTGGTTTTTTCATTTCATTTTATATTTATTTTTAATAAGTAAGTGTTGTTGGAAAACCGTCGGTAAGCTGTCGATAGTTGTCGTCGGAAAACCGTCGCTAAATATTACCGACCGGCTTTTTACCAACGGTCATTCCCGTCGAAAAACCGTCGCTAAAGCCTTTTTCTGACGGTTTACCGACTGTTTCAGCCATCGATAATACGATTAATTTTAGTAGTGATACAAGTAACCAAATTTTAAAAGTTCGATGATTTTCCCCCCAGATACTTAATCATTTAAAATGAGAATGTTTAATGGGGTTTTCATTGAAAAATGATAATGTTTAATGGTTTTTTTCATTCAAAAAATAGTTCAATGATTTAATCATTTAAAATGAGAAAGTTTAATGCTTTTTTCATTCAAAAAATTAGTTTAGGAACTTAATCATTCAAAATAGAATATTTTGTTGGGTTTTTATGAACTTTTCCCATAGTATATATGTCACCCCACGATCGAGGGGTGAACCCTAATTTTGTTGTCTCCACCATCTTTGATCTCTTTGGCGACATTGATTGCATACTAGGGGTGTTCAAAAAAACCGTTGGACCGCTCAAATCGGTCAAACCAAGTTAAACCATACCGTTTTTGGCGGTTTGAGCAGTCTGGTGCTCTGGTCCGGTCTGAAAAATAGCCAAACCGTCCGGTCCGGTCTGGTCTGCGGTTTAACCGTTTTTTTGAGCGGTCTTGACCAAACCTACCGCCAAAAATACGTATCTTTTAATCATATTTAGTTTTCATGTTGTAGACCCAACTTTTATGACTCAATTAAAAAAAGTTCGTCAAAGAATTATGTCTTTAGTTTTCATTTTCTCAATTGATTGTATTATTTAATTTGACAATGTTCTAAGATCCGTTAAAAATTCAAATCTAAATCCAAATTGTTCTTTGACTTTCTCAATATTTGTCTAAAATTCAACCATTGTTGGTCGACTTGTTTAACTTTTTTTCAACTTGCTCAATATTTTTTAAAATTTAATATATAAACGTTTTTTTATAATTCGATATACTATTTTTTAATAATGTTATATTGGTAAAAATTTAATTTTGGATATAGAGTCTTATGTTTTTTTAATTTAAAGCCCATAAAAGGCCCAAACTGCCTAAACCGGTCAAACAAAACTGCCTTTTTGTGGTCCGTTTTGACCGGTCTGGTCATTTGCTACTCGGTTTGAAAATTTCCTAAACCCCCATTTGTGATTTGGTTTGTGGTTTGGGAGGTTAAATCGCCCAAACCATACCACAAACACCCTTATTGCATACCCATTTGACCAGAAACATCCTGCTTCAGCTAGTGCTATCATGATGCAAAGAAACACTGTTATGAAGATGAAGAAAATGAGGGTCTTGTTCTTCATGCATGATTGATGAAAAAAAATATATTATATATTTAATTAAATAATTATTATTGTGAAAAAATGGATAGAATTAACAGATTAAATAATTAAGGGTATTTTGACTGTGAATTCAACAATCCACACCTATGAGATCAACGATGAATTAAAATTAAGGGTTTCCCACCGTCTATTCAGCAATCCACACCCTAATGAAAGGAACCCTCGATCGCGGACTCTACCCCATGATCGCGGAGTCCGCAAACACAAATCGCGGACTCCAGGGGTTAAAAATGAAAACAAAAATTATCCCGCGATCGAGGCCTCTTTCACGGCATTTTTGGGTATTTGGGTAAAATGGGGGAGAGAGGGGGTATATAGTTTATTTTGCAACCTAATAAAAAGTTACAACCCCATGCAACCCTCGTCGAAAGCATTCATTTAGTCCATTCATTATGTAGACATTGAATGATTATTGGTTTCATACAATAATCTTATATGAAATGCATAGTATTTCATTAAATGAATATTGTTTTCTTGAAATTACCACCTTCATATGATACATTGCATGAACCGTTATGTGCATCGACATTTGCGGCAGAAATTTGACGAAATCGGGTAAATTCATTTATAGAATCAATGGGAATCCAAATGTGATGGCTAAATGACGGTTTAGGAGGTGTAAACACTTAATTATATATTTTAGACGAATTCTGAATCATTCAACTCATTTTTAGCTGACTTTTAAGTTGTATGTATTTGACATGTTGTCAATAAATTTTAACATATTAATGTAACTACAAAAACCGTTCATTAATATAACAAATAAATTGAATGATTCAATTCGGGTAAATTCATTTGTATGTATTTGACACGGTTTATATTAATGAACGATTTTTGTAATTACATTAATATGTTATAATTTATTGATAACATATCAAATACATACAACTTACAAGTTCAGCTAAAAAATGAGTTGAATGATTCATAATTCGTCTAAAATATATAATTAAGTGTTCACACCTCCTAATTTGTTTTATTAAGGTTTTTTTTTTAATATTACTACTATTTTAATTTATCTTTAAAAAGGTATATATTTTGATTCAAAACCCATTTTAATTTATGAATATCTGGAGTATGATATTTTTAAATTAATTTATTAAAAGAATAAATAAAAAAGTCACCAGGTTTGAATGTGAATTCTTGGAAGAGAAGTCAATTCCTATGTAAATTGATACATGGTGTAAATTGAATTTATTAATTAGCATAGCAACATAATAGAAATTCTACAATGTTTTATTCAATTGTTTTCGTTTTTCTATTAAACCGTATTCATATTTGACGACCTCATCTCGATTTTGATATATATATATATATATATAAAAGCTCAATAAATGAGATTGTGTCATTAACTCATTTTTGGTTTAAAGATTAGGACCAATTTAGGGATGGCATTCCTAATCGGTTCTAAACGAACTCGAATTTATTTTGTTTTAAAAAATACGATATTGCTTCTGTTTATATAGAAGCAAGTTTGGATGTCAAAACCTCCACAAATCGGACTTTGACCAAACCAAAATATTATTGGATAGGGCATGATATTGGTTTTAACGGTTCTTTTTTTGTGTCTCTCATTATCCTGTTCTAGATTTAAAATCTTAAACTAGATTTAATCTGAAGGTCTGGATCAAACCTGTAAGTACTATGGGTGTACAAAGAATTTCTTCGAAGGATTCAACCTTAATGTGCATTTTTTTTGTACACCCTTCTTTGTACACCCTATCATTATCCTGTTCTATGGTAAGTCCATATCCATCTATCATTTCGAAGAATTCAACCTTAATGTGCATTTTTTTTGGTGTATGAGTGTACAAAGAAGGGTCGGTGTTTAGGCTCAAAATGGGTTACAAAGGAAAAATATTTTTGAATTTTTCGGGATTAAGTTTTGTAACACCCGTAATTTTCATTAAGTAAATGCCACCTGGACGTTTTTGCATCTTTTAAATGGTGGGATTTTTGTTGGGAAAACATTACTTAACGTCCCTAAGAGTATCGAGGGCCTTGGTGTTGAAAGAGTCGAGTTTCGAGGCTCAATACAATCCCGACGACTATGCCAAGCGACTATGACAGTGTCACTGTCGCCTGGCAATGTCGCAGAGGGGAGAGTACCTTCGGTACAGTCCAAGCGACTATGCCCAGTGACTTTGACACTGTCATTGTCGCATGGGCAATGTCGCCTACGGGGGCTGAGAGGCCGATTTAAGTTCGATTTAAATGGTATCAGAGCATAAGTTTGAGAGAATTAGGTGTTGATTTTGGATACCTAGACTCAAACTAGCGTTGTTTAGGTGATTGAGAGAGATAATTGCACCATTTGGTACCTTAAGAGAGGATATTTGGGAGTTGATTGGGTCGCTAGAAACGAGAAACATGTCGAGGATAGCAAGAATGATCATGTACGGTACGTTCATAATGACACCTGGCCAGTGTCATGGTGAACCTACATGCTACATGTGTATACTTGTACTACCTTGGTGGGATGACCGTTGGGGTAGTAAAGAAGTTTCTAAGCGAGTAGTCTAAGGAAGAGTCAATGTTTATAGCATTGTCACCTTTGAGTGATGGTTAAGCACGACGAATTCATTGAGTTGACCATTTTGGATCGGGGTTGTTGGTGGAATTAGAATCATAGGCTTATCGAGTTGACTTTATTTCAAGAATAAAATTGTAAGTTAACCGAATAAGTGTGATTATTGCTTTAAGATGTTGAGCATACGGATGACGATAGTGCGGCTATGAGATTGAGGAGCGTGGTTCTAAGACACTGTGATGCCGACAAAAAGTCATGCGCGAAATTATTTCTGAAATGAGTTTGCACCAATTACCTTTCATGTTTTCCAAATCATAAAGTGAAATAAATTATGAGATTTTGGAGAAATGGTTAGCACGCACCAGGTTTTAAACGTGAGTTTAAACATGCATGAATTGCTTATTGCACATAGTTGCAAAATTGTATTAAAAATCCCTTCATCCCCGTTTTGTGTCTAACGCTATTTCGAACATTGTGGTGTACATATTTTGTTGTTGATTAAGTCTTGGGCAAGTGACTACAGTTTATGACTTTGACATTGGATCTCCTCCACATATGTTAAAGTTTTGGACGAAGAGTTATCTCCCACCATTTTGGTGATTGAGTTTCGTATAGAATTTTATTCCGAGTGATTTTATGAGCGGTTTGGTTGCATATAGTATGCACGTCTGTCTTAGTCGGTGTTTTCTCCATTGTGTTTTAGCCGATGTCCTAGAACGACGTAAATTATTTTACCTTTTAACCAAAGTGCATACACATGTCACAATGCTAGTTTTGTGAGATATCTGGCGCATGCAAGTCCGGTTGTGGAATGCTATTCTGTGTGAGTTTGTGGAGTTTTATGAAGTATTAATTTTATAACGCTTTGCTATGCGAAAGGGAACTATGAAATGTGTAGGCTTTAATTATGTTGCGTGTAAATTTATGAGTTTATTTAGCGTTGAGTCTCGTGCAAGTTTTGTTGAAAAATGACACCTTATTTTGCATGGCGGTAAAAAGGGGAACTCCTAAAATTTTAACATTTTTAGACATATTGCCGTTTTATACTTTTACGTTGGGAAACGAAAATTTTGACACCATTTGATTTTAACGTTAGTAAGTTTATGAAAATTCAGTTGGGTTTTTATGACGTCTTATTTTGCGACATTTTGAGTCGGGTAGATAAAATTTTGAAACATGAATACTAGCATCATTGGGTGCGTTAACTTATGAAATTTTCGTCTAATATTCTGTCTCATGCGAGTTTTGCACCGGTATTTTTACAATCATAAAAGAAGTCTTGAGAGGTTTTATAAAAAGATGGTATCCCATATGCTATTTTGGGGAGTTTCAACATCATGGGATTTCATACAGGTGTTATTCGTTGAATGCTATTTATAATTCAAATTGATCCAAGCTGTTAGTGTGAGTAAACATATGAAAGATTTACGTTGCCTTGTATTGAACTTCTGCTCCAACCATGTTTTAGTTGTTGACCTTACTGTCACAATCTTCTGCGATGCATTATTTGAGTTATCGGTTTACATGTCGTTGTAATTACTGTTTTGGACAAGTGTGTTTTATCTGTGCAGCCCAAATTTGAACTCGATTTAAAACTTGTTTATGTTCCTATCGTTTTGCTAAATTTGGGGAACAAACTGACGTATATGGGCCTTGTTGGGGATTTTATCCTCCGATGTTTTGTGGTTTAAATGAAAAGATTTTAAAGTTGAAATTGTGAATTTCTCTTTTGGAGTGTAACAAACATTTTGTTGCACACGTTATAGTGCGGAAAATTATTTTCATATACATAGTATAAATTGATGCATGCTAGGACCTTGGTAGTCCATTTGAAAATTTTGTTGCGCATCTTTTGTTACTGTCTTTATTAACGCAAGTATTGATTAAACGAATTTTGAAATGGTTTTATATGCATGACATTGGTGACCATTTTGCACACCTATCGAGTGAACGACAATGGATTTTTTTCGCATGATTAATTGTTGTAAAACTTGTATATTTGAAAGTTTTATAAATTTCAAATTAGCATACTAGTTGAAAAAAAGCTTGAACTCATTAGGGCTACAAATTTAAAACCTTATCTGGAAAAGAGTTGTAATTAAGGACTAGAGGAGTCCTTGGGATTTGAAGCGTCAGATGATTCAACTTGTGGGCAGTTTTGGATTTTGGGTTTCAATTTTGGATCTGTGCGCATGAATAATTGAGGTATTAGGTTCATGCCTTCCCAGTTAACTAAGGGATGATCTTTCTGTTTCGGTAAACCCGCGGGATAAGGTCTTGTGGGATTTATCTGCGCCTGGTTAGGTTCGATTTGATGGGTTACTTGTTCGGTTGACGTCATGTGATATATTGGCGGTGTACCATCTTACACGAACAAAGGAAATATTGTGGTCCGTTTGTTAGGAATGTAAGAGTTGGAATCTTAGTACCCTGTTGGGTGCTAATTTTATCATGACATTGCGTCTGGAATAAAATCCTAGGTGGAAAATCCTAGGTGGGGTATCCATGTGTGTTCGATATTGCCACTTTCGGGTTTTAGGCGTAGACTGGTCCTTTTGAAGTCAACAAATCTTTGGAGTGTTGGGAAGTATTTTCGTTGGGTCATGAAGAGTGTTAACCTCTCGGTGGGGGAAATGTAAAGGAAGGTTAGGTGTTGATAATTAAGTGTTGATGTGTATGACTTTCTTGATGTGAAAAAGATTTTTTGAAGGAATGTTTTGGAAGTATGAGAATAGATCGGAGTTGGATGATAGCCTGATCTGAATTAACCAGCTAACCGGAGAGTATAGCCGTACACCCGTGGGAGGACGACCTTACCAATATTAAGAATCGATCATTAAGAATTTTGAGAATTCTTTGGGTTTGATGTCGGTCTTTGGTTTTTGGGTTCGGAACCATATTGAACTGAGATGAATTGGCCGGTGAGAAGTTAAGATCACAAACTACCCTTGAGGTAGTACGTGTCACCCAAGGTTGGGAGACAACCGCAACCTCACGATTAAAGGCTACGTTAAGTATTCATTCGAATATAAGCGGGATGTGCCCAAGGGGACGTTTATCGTAAGTATCAACATAAGGTGATAACGGGTGTTCTGACAAATGGATTGGAGTCAACCTGATGCGAGCAACGTTAAAAGGGGAATCTAGATTTCGAGGACGAAATATTTTTTAAAGTTAGGAGGATTGTAACACCCGTAATTTTCAGTAAGTAAATGCCACCCGGACGTTTCTGCATCTTTTAAATGGTGGGATTTTTTTCGGGAAAACATTACTTAACGTCCCTAAGAGTATCGAGGGCCTTGGTGTTGAAAGAGTCGAGTTTCGGGGCTCGGTACAAGCGCGACGACTATGCCAAGCGACTATGACAGTGTCACTGTCGCCTGGCAATGTCGCAGAGGGGAGAGTACCTTCGGTACAGTCCAAGCGACTATGCCCTGCGACTTTGACACTGTCATTGTCGCATGGTGATAGCAAAATAACGTGCACTCAAAGCGTGGACACTGAGTTTCCCAGCGTGGACACAAGTATATATCAACACTGGGATCGCTACAAGTAATAAAATGGTACAAGTACCGAGTATCGTACCCACATGGACTGGACTTACTGAGAAATATTGACTTTCATGAACTTCTTGCACAAGTTTCGAGTTGGGGAAAAATATTTGTTTGGTTGGTGAATTAATTCTAAAAATGCGAAATAAACTTTTTATAAATAAAGAATGGGTATGGGTGTAAGCATTCCTTGAGACAAATGTAGTAACAAAATGGTCGAGCGCTTTGTAGTACGGAAAGTCTATAAAAAGTCCGATCTCTCGAAAGTGGATTTTTAAAGACCGGTCCTACAAAATGCTCGTAAAGTGTCCATCGTTACCAACTCTTAATCTTTCCGATTTAACTAAGTTGATAAGTTGATAAAAATCAAGTTCTACCGGTACGGAGATTTATACCCAAATCTCTTTGTGATATAAATCTACTCCGACGTTTGAACCTTAGTAAATCATACAAAACTTGTATCTCTATGTGGTTATCAAAGACTCTCTCAAATCTTTGTGCATCATTTAAGCCGTATTTTGAATCCGCCCCTCTCGAGGTCAAGATCTAATATTAACACTTCAAAGTCATCGGCTTATCCGCGTTGAGTTTAAGTCCCGACTCAAGTGACCAAGCTTAAGAGTTAGTAATAATGGCTACACCCAAGTGTTGCATACTAGTCTTAAGTTAGCTCACACCCACACCCAAGAGGTGCTTAGCTCATACTAATAATAGAAGACATAATAATATAAGAGAAATAAAAGTTAACTAATTGCATGAATATAAATAAAGTAAGAGCAAAGTAAGAAAGTAAACTACGGAATTTAAAATGCTAAAATTAAAGACAAAGAAATTAAAGTACTAAAATTAAAGAGAAAGAAATTAAAATACTTAAAGTTAAACTTGCAATAAATTAAAAGACTAGGAAGTTTAATACATAAAAGTAAAGGACAAGAAATTAAAGACAATAATTTAAACTAAACTAATCTTCAAAACTAAGTTCTCTCTTTTTGGAGAGAAGAACTTAGGAAGATGAGAGAGTGATAGAATTGTTGTTGGTGGAATGATAGATGGATGGATGGATGTTCTCCCCAAGTGAAGAACCCAAGGCCTCTTTATATAGGAATGAGAAGGAGAATACCCAATGGGATATTCCAAAGGATATTCCTTTTGTCCTCACACTCTCCAATGATGACCTCATGCCTCCATATGCCAAAATGATCCATTTAATTCGGATAAAGCATTTGGCCCATGGATCTTCGGGTGCCCACTGCGAGCACTCAGTGCCCTCCCCGACAGTTTTCCATATTTCTGCACAAAAAATTACTTTTGATGCCATTATCATAACTTGCTTTAATTATAGACCAAAAGAAGATAGAAAGGAACAAAAGTAGGTATAAATGGGAAATAAGACACGGAAAAGAGCGATAAATAACACTCAGGAATGAGGGTTATCACATCCTCAAACTTGAACTGTTACTTGTCCTCAAGTAACCAAAAACTAGAAAAGAAAGTTTTACGAAGGAAGAAAGCGATAGAGAAAAGAAAAACCGAAAATTAAGTTACCACCTACGGAGGGACTGTTGATCTTTCTCTAGCGGGAGCGATGTACATTCTTCCATTCTTGACCTTGGTTCTGATGAAATTAATCAGTAGGACTTGAGGGTTAGTGTTTGATGGGTACAAAATTTTACTAACTTCCTCAAACTTGAGTGATACTACAAAAGGATTTTACGCCTCTCTTTATTTTTCACTTTTGAGTATTTTTTTTATATATCGCATTTCCCAAGACTTTTGATTTTATCAAATGTTCTATGCCTTTGGGTTTGTGCGTGTCTCCCAATTTTTCGAAGACTTATTTTATCCCCCCACCCCTTTTAATACTTTTTTTAATGATCACGTTATTTTGATGGTGATCATTTTGTACTCCCCCCCTCCTCAAACTTGAGATTATCGATGTCCCCATCGATGGAAAAAATATGGTATGGTGAGGTATCAACGGGTAGGTGTATGGATTGGAATGAAGGGATGTCCTACGTCCTTTTAATCACATCAAAAACCAAAGTCATGAATGTAAGAATGTATCTGAAAAGAGCATGCTAGAGACAAAAAAAAATGATCAACAACCATGGATTAACATAAACGCCATAAAATGTTTAAGCAACATACAAAAGTGGCGCAACCAAAGTTAACAGTTCCCAAATACCCAAAAGAGAGAACACAAAAAGTTAATCAGGGCAAGTTTTGATAATAACATCAAAAGTACCCTCATGGTACTTGATGAAGCTATGGATGAACATCGTCGGCGAGAGTTGATGATCCGATACTCAAGGAGGTGGACGGTTGCGTCTGTGGTGGCATGGTGGAGCTAGCGTTGACGATGGTGGAGGTATGGTGGTGGACGACAGAAGGCGACGTGATCAGTGAGAAGGAGTTGGGTGAGGGTTGGGAACCAACTTCTTGGAGCGTGCCATGGAGAAAATGAGAGGGTTCATTTTGAAAGTGATAAATCACCCTCCTCTTGTTTAAAATCCCGCCTAAATTCTTCATGGGCGCATTTTTTTGCAAAAATCACGACCAACTCCTGCAAATACACAATAACAAAAACACAAAACTACTAAAATTAGACAAGACTATTTACAAGGTTGTTTCCAACCCAACACTCGAACTTTTAGGATGACAAGACGGGGGGTGAGGGCACATCCTTCGACAAAAACCGTTTTTTCTTGTGTTTATGATGGCTCAACCTCACTTCTTTCATACCTTGATTCACTTTCATTGGTGGTTGCACTTTAACTGGACTCTCCAATTTTTTCTCATCCTCACTTCCTTCTTCAAAATGCTCAACACACTCTTCAATATCTAGACCAAGGTCTTCACTTAGCAGATTAATGGCTGAACAATCTTCCAAATCACCATATAACTTAAGGGACTTAAAAACATTAAAGGTCACTTTTTGGTCATTTACCCTCATGGTAAGTTCACCCTTTTGGACGTCAATCAACGTTCTACCGGTTGCTAAAAATGGTCTGCCTAAAATGATGGGGACATCCTTATTTGCTTTGTAGTCCAAAACTAGAAAGTCAGCTGGAAAGATAAATTTATCGACTTTTACCAAAATGTCCTCAATTTTTCCTTTCGGATATGCCAAAGATTTGTCTGCGAGTTGCAAAGTGACTGTGGTTGGTCGAACTTCACCAATTCCTAATTTTTTAAAAACTGACAAAGGCATGAGGTTTATGCTTGTTCCCAAATCACATATAGCATGTCCTACTTCTTGTCCCCCGATAGAACACGGGATGGTGAAACTTCCCGGGTCCTTTAGTTTCGGCGGGATTTTGCAAGTAAGAAGTGCACTACACTCTTTGGTCAAAGCAACAGTTTCAAATTCTCCCAGCCTTCGTTTCTTGTTGAGAATATCTTTCAAAAATTTAACATAACTTGGCATTTGCTCGAGAGCCTCTACCAAAGGAATGTTAATGTGGAGTTGTTTGAAAATGTCCAAAAACTTTTTGAATTGTTCATCCACATTTTTGTTTTTTAATCTCTCAGGAAAAGGTAGATCTCTCAAATCTGGAACATATTTGCTCTTGTTGGGAGTGCATGAGATTAGTGGTTCTGAAGTCGGTGCAGTCTGTGTTGGACAACTTGGGACAATTGGGCCCGATGTCTGGGCCACAGATTCTGTTTTTGGTGCTTCACTAGAGGATGGGAATAGGTCTGGAAAGTTCGCGGCATCAAACAAATGTGAGTCCTTTTGTACTACTGGTACGGGAGAGGTTTTCTCGACTTTTCTAGACTCACTTATGTTTTCAATCTCTCTAATACTTATGGCCTTGACGTGTTCCTTGTGAATGCCTTTGGGATTTTCCGTGTCACTAGGCAAAGTCCCCTGTGGTCTATTTTTGAGATCGACATCAAACTGTCTAAGTTGGGTTTCAAAACCCCTCAAAGTTGCATTGGTTTGGTTTATAAAACCTTTAAGCAATGATTCGATTGAACCATTACCGTCTGATGCATTTTGTTGTCGAGGTGCATGTGATTGTGTAGACTGACCATGTTGGTAATTATGGGAGTGTGAAGACTGTCCATGTTGATAATTCTGAGGTGGGCCTTGATGAAATCCCAGGGGATTTGGTGGTCGGTTTTGGACTTGACTTGCCCCAGGGGGTTGAAGTCCTCGATTTCCAGTCCAAGAGAAGTTCGGATGATTTCTCCAATTCGGGTTGTATGTTTGGGAAAACGGACTATTTCTAAACTGATTTCCGACATAGTTTATCGAAACAGGGTTGCCGGGACAACACTCAAAAGGATGATTTTCACCGCAAAAAGTGCACGTTTCAATTAAAGCTTGATTTATTGTCTGCACATGACTTTTTTCTCCATTAATGTTCAAATTGTTTTTAACCAAATTAGTCAAAGCTACAATTTGTGCATTTAAAGCGGTGATGACATCAACTTCACGAACTCCTGATGCAGTTTTAGGAATTACAGCACGAGGGTTCGACCAATCAGTGTTATTATTGGCAACTTTTTCCAAAATATCATACCCCTCATTGTATGTTTTTGCAGTAAAAGCTCCACCAGTCGTTGCATCGAGGATGATTTTAGCAGAATTAGAAAGACCATTGTAAAAGGTTTCTAATTGGATGCAGTGAGGGATTCCGTGGTGAGGACATTTTTGAATTAAATCTTTGAATCTCTCCCATGCATCCGATACTGCCTCATCTTCCTCTTGTTTAAACATTAAAACCTCATTTCTAAATTTTACATTCCTGGTGGGAGGAAAGTATTTCTTTAGAAAATTTTCAGCTAAACTCGTCCAAATGTCAATTGAATGAGGTGGCTGAGAATTTAGCCAGGCTTTGGCTCTATCTCTCAAGGTATAAGAGAAGAGTGTCAACCGTAAGGCTTCTGCGGAAACTCCGGGAATGAGAAAATGATTCGTCATTTCTAAAAATGATTTTAAGTGAGAGTGCGGATCTTCCGAAGGTAATCCTCCAAATTGACCCATTGCTTGGGTCATTTGAAACATTACCGGTTTCGGTTCAAAATTTTGCGCAGTAATGTGGGGCCTAAGAATACTCGACTTGAGTTGATCAAATTCGGGTGTTGCATAGTCCCGTATTCCCCTTTCTTTTCATCAGCAATTTTAATCGTTGTTTCCACAAGCGGAGGTGGAGGATTTGCTTCCGCCATGGTTCGATTTAAAACTGGATTTTGCTTATTTCCTCTACCTCTTCTTATTCTTCTTAAAGTTTTTTTCAATTTCAAGATCGAGAGGTAAAAGTTCACCGTGTTGTAGCCGTGGCATACAACACAATAAATGTTTTGAAGGTGAAACAAGTGACAGGCTCGAACAAAAATCAGTATCTCAGGATGTAAAATCGTGCCAGTCCCCGACAATGGAGCCAAAAACTTGATAGCAAAATAACGTGCACTCAAAGCATGGACACTGAGTTTCCCAGCGTCGACACAAGTATATATCAACACTGGACCGCTACAAGTAATAAAATGGTACAAGTACCGAGTATCGTACCCACAGGGACTGGACTTACTGAGAAATATTGACTTTCATGAACTTCTTGCACAAGTTTCGAGTTGGGGAAAAATATTTGTTTGGTTGGTGAATTAATTCTAAAAATGCGAAATAAACTTTTTATAAATAAAAAATGGGTATGGGTGTAAGCATTCCTTAAGACAAATGTAGTAACAAAATGGTCGAGTGCTTTGTAGTACGGAAAGTCTATAAAAAGTCCGATCTCTCGAAAGTGGATTTTTAAAGACCGGTCCTACAAAATGCTCGTAAAGTGTCCATCGTTAACAACTCTTAATCTTTCCGATTTAACTAAGTTGATAAAAATCAAGTTCTATCGGTACGGAGATTTATACCCAAATCTCTTTGTGATATAAATCTACTCCGACGTTTGAACCTTAGTAAATCATACAAAACCCGTATCTCTACGTGGTTATCAAAGACTCTCTCAAATCTGTGTGCATCACTTAAGCCGTATTTCGAATCCACCCCTCTCAAGATCAAGATCTAATATTAACACTTCAAAGTCATCGGCTTATCCGCGTTGAGTTTAAGTCCCGACTCAAGTGACCAAGCTTAAGAGTTAGTAATAATGGTTACACCCAAGTGTTGCCTACTAGTCTTAAGTTAGCTCACACCTACACCCAAGAGGTGCTTAGCTCATACTAATAATAGAAGACATAATAATATAAGAGAAATAAAAGTTCACTAATTGCATGAATATAAATAAAGTAAGAGCAAAGTAAGAAAGTAAACTACGGAATTTAAAATGCTAAAATTAAAGACAAAGAAATTAAAGTACTAAAATTAAAGAGAAAGAAATTAAAATACTTAAAGTTAAACTTGCAATAAATTAAAAGACTAGGAAGTTTAATACATAAAAGTAAAGGACAAGAAATTAAAGACAATAATTTAAACTAAACTAATCTTCAAAACTAAGTTATCTCTTTTTGGAGAGAAGAACTTGGAGAGAAGAACTTAGGAAGATGAGAGAGTGATAGAATTTTTGTTGGTGGAATGATAGATGGATGGATGGATGTTTTCCCCAAGTGAAGAACCCAAGGCCTCTTTATATAGGAATGAGAAGGAGAATACCCAATGGGATATTCCAAAGGATATTCCTTTTGTCCTCACACTCTCCAATGATGACCTCATGCCTCCATATGCCAAAATGACCCATTTAATTCGGATAAAGCATTTGGCCCATGGATCTTCGGGTGCCCACTGCGAGCACTCAGTGCCCTCCCCGACAGTTTTCCATATTTCTGCACAAAAAATTACTTTTGATGCCATTATCATAACTTGCTTTAATTATAGACCAAAAGAAGATAGAAAGGAACAAAAGTGGGTATAAATGTGAAATAAGACACAGAAAAGAGCGATAAATAACACTCAGGAATGAGGGTTATCAAATGGGCAATGTCGCCTACGGGGGCTGAGAGGCCGATTTAAGTTCGATTTTCACCCAATTTTCTCATTCCTCACTTCTAACCTCTCCCATACTCTCCCAAATCGGTTCCCTTCTCTTTCCCATGAACCCTAACCTATTTTTGGAGCTTTTCTGTGAAGATCAATGTGTTCCCTCCCCATATTATGTTAATGGCTTCATCCCTTGATACAAGATTATGTTCCCACCTCTAACGCTATAGATTTTGGGGTTTTCTAGGTTTTCATCAAAACCTAAGTGGTAAGTGTATCCCTTCCATTTCTAAACCCTAATATAAGATATAAATGCTCTCTTGATGATTTTCTAGTGTTTGGTTTCTCAAATTTCGGATTTGATAGTTTTAGAGAAATTAGGTCAAAATTAGGGTTTTTGGTCAAGTTGGGGTTTTGGATGTAAAATGTTTGGGGAACTATTCTAAATGGTTGAATGAGTATATTCATGGTTGGAAAATTGTGATGATAGGGTTTTGGAAGGTTTTGCTTGCGGATTCAGATTTCTTCAAGGAAGCTCAAGTTGGGGTAAAATCTAGATTTAGCCCAAATCTAGCGAGGTGAGTTCAAGTTGATTTGTGAAAACGGTGTGTATGCCAAAAATTTTATTTTAAAGTGTTTGTGTTTTACATTAAAATGTTAACTGCTGATAAGTTTGGTTATTTGGAAGTGTTTAATTGGGTAAACTTATAAAACACCTATCTTGGGGATTTTTGAGTATGTGGTTAAATGCATCGAAATGAAAATGATTTGATGACTTATTTACCTAAATGGAAAGTACTGGGTAAGAATGCATTTTTATGATTGTTGGTATTACGTGCATTTTGTATCGTGAAATGTTTTAAAATACCACCGTGTGAGTCATGGGTGCTTGGTCATTCCCAACCTTGCAAACGTTTCTGAACTTATGAACCTTTGGTTTTGGGAAAAGATGTAACTCAAGTATTTTATTGAGTAAACCGGTGATATTGGTATTTAAATGATTTATCGGGTGGGTATAAATCTCTTGAGTAATTTTCATTTAAATGTGTGTCATGGGACGTTTTAGAAAGAGTAAATGCGATTATATATTTGTTTGGAAAATGATTTACGTTGGAGTTTATTCATGTAGTCGAAGCATGTGTTTGCATAATCGTGGTCGTTGCATTTTATTGCATTTTGCGGATTTTAGCATATGGTCGTTCGAGTGGTTGAGCATAAGGCTCAGTTTTCGGCTTTGTCGGGTATTGGGGACTTTTGTCCAGTTTTAATATCTTAAAGTGGAGATTTGAGTGTGAGTTGCATTTATTGCACTTTATTTTGGAGAATACATGTTTTGAGTGTGTGTGTGTCATTCATTGGGAGTCATGTATTTTAGACTGTAATGCATTGGATCCATAGGCATGTAAGTCAGTCGTGTTTAATGGTGAGGATTCTTGGGATTCTCACTTTGGGAAAATATGACGTGTTGGCATTGGTGTCATCCCGGTTGTTTGGCGAAGAGGAACCTTTATGGGTTGTACTTCGGGACTATGGCTCTTGTGTTGGATGTCTAATTCTTTTGCACGAGGTTAGACATCGGGATTTATCAAGTAAAGAGTTGAGGCTCCTATCTTGAATGTTAGGGAGTAGGCACTAGGGGTCGAATGAGTACCCTGAGGATGAAACTCCACTAGAGACCGAACAGACAATAAGATCGTGTATCCTTGAGGTGTAGCTCGGCAGAGCAGACAATAGGGGATACGGTGTTTGAGACTTGAAATAAAGTCCGACTGGAGGTGTAGCTCGACGGAGCAGGCAATACAGTCACGACTGGAGGTGTAGCTCGGTGGAGCAAGCAATACAGTCACGATCTGAGGTGTAGTTCGACAACATGGTTATGTGGCTTAACTTTGTGTTCTGCCACGTACAAAGGAATCGGGTCTCCCCCGTCACCGGAAGGTGTTATTTGGGTACTAAATTGTGTTATTTTATTATCCATGTTTTCGGTGATGTTTTGCATATGCGGAATTGTTTGCTCAAGATTTATGGGCTGTGTATTATGCCCCGTCCACGTTTGGGGGTGCTTCGAGAAGTAAAATCTTATTTCGTATCATTAAATTGGGAGATTTTCTTACTATTCACATTTTGGGTGAGTTTGGGATTAAATGGTTTTACGAAAGGAAGGTTCATGTCGAGTTCCTTGTTTTAAAGGTGTACTCTCGGAAAATAGTGTCGTTTGATATTTAAAGTAAATCTTTCTGAAGGTCTATGATTTAAACTACTTACTCTCCCTTCAGCAAATGTATCTATTTCGTGTTGTAAACTCTTGAACTCACTAGGTGTTAGCATATCCTTTTTATTTGTCGGCATGTGCATCAGGTTCTGGATGGGGGAAGAGGTTCTAGCGTCTTGGTGAAGTGTTGATTGCTAGGAGTATGTGCATGGGTGAGTACCTTGATGAAGTCTTCCGCTTAGTCGTTGAGAAGAGCAACTATTTTTTTTGGGTTTTTAGTAACACCCGACCTTGATTAGTCTTTATACGAGACTTGACCTATTATTTGTTGAAGTTAAATCTAGCGTTTTATTGGAAGTGACTCAAGTGTTGATTTGTAGAATAGATTTTATCCTTATTGAATGTTTAATTTAAAGTTTTTAATTAGTTGTTTTTTTCAAATTTGAGGGTGTTACAAATTTTCATGAAATGAAGGCCTCTATGCATATTCATAATAAACTTGGACGAGAAACCATTCAAAAGTCTAGAACTACACCTCGATGGGAGGTAACACACAAGAAACAAGAAAATGGGATTGATTACATATGTGTTAATCCAAAAAGACCCAAATTCTCACTAGGTAAATCCATCCATGATAGTCACTTTGTTGCAATGTAGGGGGACTATGGTACGAAAACTAATCCTAAAAGGCTGAGTGGAACAACATGCCTAACAGTGTGTGTAAGTGACAACTAAGGTAGCATCATTCCTATAAAAATCATTTAACAATGGTAAACAGTTAACATGCGATTGGTGAATCAATGCAAAGTGAGATATGGTGTACTACGAGTCATGAACATAACAAAGAATAATCAAAAATCTTTTTGGATTTTTTTTTCTTTTTTTGAAATGCAGCCTAGAAATGAAATAAAAAAGAAACTATATGCAAAAATAAAAACAAAAGAAATGAAAAACACCAACCCACAAGCAAATAGGAGCATTGTCCTCAATGCTCAGGATAGGGTGCTGGGGGAGAAAGAAATCATGGGGAAGGAGGGAAAGATTGTGGTGCAGGTGTTTATTGTGGTGAGTGAGGTGGTTCCATGGAGAAAATGATCGAGAGGGAAAAGGGATGAGGGGGCGGTTAGAAGTGAGAGGGAGATTGGCTTGTTTATCGTCGCTAGCTTGACGAACAATTAAACGATTGGGGAGAAGAGAATGTACGAATCGACAAAAGTCATAAGATTGACTAAAATGGTCAGCGATTCGTACGAGTCGCGTAAATACACAAATGACACATTCGATAGTCGGTGTGTTATCGTTATAGAACACATTACGCTACCCATAACCGAGAATTAAATAAGGGTAGAGAAAGAAGGACCGGTGATGTCCGGCTTGACATTAGAAATACCAAACCAAAAAAAATAGTAAAAATAGCACACGAGAAACATTTAACGAGACAGAGATACTATCACTCATCATTTCTAAAGGTAATAATTAGATCGGTCTTACCAAACACACAACTCATTGGCCCGTCACTCACCGCCTTTTCGTCAATTGTGACTTTTCATTCCCATCCGCAAGTTGGCCAGACTACACAAACAAAAGCTTCAAGCACACTGTTAGGGTATTTTATATGTTAAATAGAAGTTCAGGGTGAATTATTGTAATTATTCTAAAGTTTTATTTATTAGTTGGGCCCAAAAGCCCATGAGCCCATTAAGCTTGTAAGCGCCTCTTATATAAAGGCATATTTAGTTCATATTTCGGGTTAGACAAATCATTATTAGATTGCTAGTCATTAGGTTTACATTCTCTGATCAGATATTCTCTCTGTAAACCTAAACCCTTGATTGTTACATTTAATCATATGACTAGCAGTTGTGGCTCAGATATTGTTATTCATTATTTAATTATTATTGATTTGTTCGTGATTGCACTGTACTGGGATCTACAATGGTATCAGAGCAAAGAGACTAAGTTTTGATCCAAAAAGGTTTGTCTAAAACTCTTAATAGTTATTCTGATCTATCTGAGTTTTTTGATTTCTGTCGATTAAAGTTTTAAGTTCAAGTTTCTGAATATCTGTGAGTCTGCTATCGATTGATCTGTGTTTCTGGAAAAAAATTGATTTTCTAAAATCTGTGTTTTTGAAAATCAAATTTTTGGTTCGATTTCTGAGTTAAGTTCGATCGTTTGAGTTTCTGGGTTTGATTGAATTTTCTGGGTCGACTTGGTTATTGCTTCTGCTATCTGTTCTTATCTGCATATGTGGTTTTGAGATTAAATCTGCATATTTGATTAAGTCTGCATAATTGTTCATTGAAATCGATTTCTATGTTATCTACATATTTGATTACTTTTGATTTTCTGGGTTCAAGTGAGATTTCGATCGATTTTCAGATTCATCGATTTTATCGGTCGATTATCTGTCAATCGTATTATCTGTTATTAAAAGTGCTTATCTTGATATCGACCGGACCCCTGCGACCGGAGCTCTTTTGCAGCCGAACCTTGTGGACCGGTACCTTCCCTTGACCGAATCGCTTTGGCGACCGGTGTTTGTGACCGGTACTCAGCGACCGGTACTTGTTGACCGGTACATTGTTCGACCGGTACTCTGTTTGACCGGTACATTGTCCGACCGGTACCCTGTTTGACCGGTACTCAGCGGTCGACCGGTACTCAGCGGTCGACCGGTACTCAGCGACCGGTACCCTTTGTTGACCGGGACCTCTGCTTCGACCGGACCTTTGTTCGACCGGATCCCTGCTCGACCGGGTCCTTGCTCGACCGGGTCCTTGTCCTGCTTATTATATATATTGTTTTTGGATCATCTTGTTTGTCTCACGATCGCTACGGTGCATTTTTAAGTTTAAAGAGTTAAGATGAATTCGAGAAACGCCCTAGCCATTGGTTCAGATCAAAAACCCCTGGTGCTCTATCGGGGAGAATACCCACAATGGCATGACCGCTTCATGAACTTTATCGAAGCGAAATCAAACTACGAGGAAATATACAAGTGTCTGAAAGAGGGGCCGCAACCCTGGCCAATGAAAGTCCTGCCTGGAAACCCAACCGAAGGTCGACCAGACCGTTCGGTTCGGAAAATACTCAGTGAGTTTACCCCTCCAGAAAAGAGCATGTATGAGGCTGAAAAGCAAGCAAAGTCTTATCTTCTACAAAGTCTACCTAACGACATATATGCCTGCATCGATAGTTACAAGGATACTGCGAAAGGAATGTGGGACCAGATTGAGAAGATGATGATGGGTAGCAGAATAAACACTCAGCTGAAGGTGACAAATTGCATCACCCGATATGATGGCTTCAAAGAAAGAAAAGGCGAGACGCTCACAGAAACCTATGAACGGTTCAACCTGCTTCTGAACGATCTGCAGAAAAACAAGATCACGAAGACGAACACCGAGAACAATATCAAGTTCATGAACAATCTCTAGCCTGAATGGAAGTCATTCGTCTCTCATATCCGTCATACTCAAACCTTGGAGACGATTCCTCTACACGAACTATATGAAATGCTTCTCTAAGATGAAGAGGAAGTTCTTGAGTTGATGGGAAATCAAAAGGCAGATGAAAAGCCGGTGGTTGATTCGTTAGCGCTTGTATCAGATAAAAGAGGTAAATCTGTCAGTCGCGCGCCTGAAAAGGAGCCAGTGAAAAGTGATTCTGAACCCGAAGATCCTGACAGTGACTCGGATACAGAATACACTCAGATCAAAGAAGTTGTGTTGTTCTTAACCCAAGCATTTCAGAAGAGGAAGTTCTTCAACAAGTCTTCAAACAAGCAAAGATACTCCACTACTCCTCTCAATCGCCGTGATAATAAAGAGAAGTATGAAGGGAAGAGACGCGTTGAAGAAGGAAAGAAGACTGAGAAAAGACAAGAAGAGAAAGCGAAAGAGGAGTCGATCAAATGCTATAACTGTGGTCGTCTGGGTCACTTTGCCAAAGATTGTCGCAAGCCTGTCGTGCGCAACTCAGACTACTACAAAGCCAAGATGCTGCTGACCAAAGAAAAGGAAGCAGGTAAGGCTCTCATGGCAGAAGATGACTACTGGATGAACGTATCTGATGAAGAAGATGATGATGCTGAAGCACATCTGTGTTTCATGGGCAAGCACTCAACACAGTCCGATACTGATAATGATGATCGTGATTCCCCATGTCAGGTATGTGCTCCTTACCTAGAAGCTTTAATTGAACAGATGCAAATCACTGTGCACAAATTAGACTCCTGCAAGCTAACCATAAAAGAAAATGAACAACTCATCTCATCTCTGGAAAAACGTGTGTCTGCACAGTCTGAATATATTGAACAACAAAGCATAGATATTGCTGGCAACCTGTGCATAATTTCAAATTTAAAAGAAGAGTGTGAGAGTTGTTCAAAAGAATCAAAAGAATTAAAGACCAAAGTAGATGATCTTACCTATGAGCTACGTATGTCAGAAAATGAGAAAATTGATATTGTGACTCAAAGCGTGGCTTACAAAAATGAAAATCAAAGGTTATCTAATCAATTAAAGGATCTTGAACGGAAACTTTATAAAATTGGTCAATCTCATCAAACGCTGAATCTAATTGCACCAAAAGAACCCAAGTATGCGGATATGGGTATCGGTTACAATATCCCATATTATCTGAAAAAGGCCTTATCCGAAGTTCCTACGTTATATGCGTTCGAATTTCTTGGAATAGACAAAACCTATCCAGAGTACAAAATCAATTGGACCAAACCACTTGATAATGAGGAAATGGAAGAGGACAATTTGCGAAGGGAGAACTCTACCAAAATGAAACTTCCTTTTGTTTATGATTCATTGAATGCATCTTACAACGAAGAAAAACCCTGTTTCCTGTCAAATGACTATTTTAGAAGCTACACCCAAGCTGAACTTGATGCTAAAACCGTTGAAACTGAGGAGGAACCACTAGACCATAAAGTTTATGTTCCACCTCTGCTTTTAGAAAAGAAAATTGTTCAGCTGGAAGAGTCATTTGCACAGGAGAGGAACTTTTTTCAAAAGGAAAAACAAGAGCTATTATCCCAAATTGAGTGCCTCAATTCCGATAAAAAGGAAACCGTGTCAAATGAGGAAAAAGAATACTTTCAGACAGAGATAAAGAAGCTAAATTCACAACTGACTGTTTTGGCAGCAGATCGGATGAAAGAGCGACTTCACAAGGCTGAGCCTCAAGCTAAGCCTACAATTCTCCAAGTTGAGAAAATTCATCTGTCTGAAAATTCCTATCCATCCTCGGACACATCTTCCTGTAAATCCATTATGGGTGACTCGTCACCAATTTTTTCAAACAAAGGAAAAGAGCCTCAGTCTGTGGAAACGGATCAATGTTCTGATTTTCAAAATGCTTCCGCCTATGATCCGCTTAAAACAAATCTTTCCAATATCCTGAATTCGTCAAGTGATAAAGGCTCCTTCTGATGAGGAAATGGAATTTTCAGCCTTTCTGAATTCTGAGGTGTGTCTAGACAGCCAATTAGACCAATTTGATTTTAATCATTCTCTACCAAGTCAAGTTGATTTTCTAACTTCTACTTGTGAGCCTCCGGTAAAATTTTACAAGAGTGAATGTTCCACATCTGCCCCACAAAACTCTTCTGTGAATAATTCTTCAAATTCTAAATCCAAAAGACGTTCACAAAAGAAGAAAAAGACCGGTCGCTCTAAAAAGCAACAATCATCAAAATTCAAATCTTCTGACTATGGGTTTAACGGTCTTTCAGATACTTTTGGTCGACGCAAAGCAGTCAAGTACGAGTGGGTAGCTAAGAAGTCTAAGGAGAGCACGACGACGACAGAATTACTTAATCCCGTTTTAAATTCTAGGAAAAACAATAACAGTCATGATGTTTTTAATTCTAAACCTTTGGTTGAATGTAATGGTTTTTTTCCTTTAAAAGTTTATTCCATTAAGCAATTACTTCAACTATCTCATGATTGTATTTGTTGCTCCTACTGTGGATTGAATGATTTTGTTATTCGTAGATTTACATCTGATTGGTTTGGGTCGTATCATGTTTCTAATTATCATTCAAAGTTTGATGCTCCCCGCCATCGGAACAGACCCAAGTCCAAACGGGTCTCCCAGTCGGGTGTTAAGTCTAATCCAAAAGGACCCATTTACGAATGGGTACCTAAAAAGCCTTAACTTGTTTTGCAGGACGGTCATGTGTGGTATTTAGATTCAGGCTGCTCCAAGCACATGACCGGAAGAAAGGAGCTTCTCACCAACTTCACCGAGAAGTTTTGTGGGAATGTACGTTCTGGGAATGATCATTATTCTCCCATTATGGGTTATGGCGATATCGTTAAGGACAATCTCACAATCAAGAAAGTGTCCTACGTCGAAGGTCTTGGTCACAACTTGTTCAGCATCGGTCAATTCTGCGATAAGAATCTAGAGGTCACTTTCAAAGCAAAAAGGTGCAGCGTTCGGACTGAAGACGGAAAAGAAATTCTTGCTGGAACGTGACGCACAAATCTCTACAAGATAGACCTCTCGTCTCTAAAAGCAGATAAGGAAGTTTGTTTGATGTCCAAAGCCTCAGCCGAACAAAACTGGTTATGGCATCGTAGACTCTCGCACCTGAACTTCAAGACTATCAATAAGTTGGTGCTCGGTGGGCACGTGAGAGGAATGCTAGATCTTAAGTTTGAAAAAGATCACCTGTGTGCCGCCTGTGAAATGAGCAAGATGAAGAAGGCTTCTCACAAGCCTAAAACCGTTCCAAGTACTTCTCGGTCCCTGGAACTCATTCATCTGGATCTGTGTGGACCGATGCGCATTCAAAGTATTAATCACAAGAAGTATGTACTAGTGATGGTTGATGATTTTTCTCGCTACACGTGGGTTAGATTCCTTCGTTCTAAGGATGAAACCCCTGAACTGCTCATCTCTCTCCTAAAGAGCGTTCAAGTCAGTCTCAACCAATCAGTTCAGACCATTCGGACGGATAACGGCACAGAGTTCAAGAATCAAGTGCTCACAGGTTACCTGAATTCAGTGGGCATCTCCCACACCTTCTCAGCTGCTCGTACTCCTCAGCAAAATGGGGTAGTAGAGCGCCGTAATCGAACTCTTGTCGAAGCCGCACGCACGATGTTATCTCAGTCCAAGCACCCGCTACATCTATGGGCAGAAGCAGTTGCTACCACATGCTACACGCAAAACCGTACTATCATCAACAAGCGGTTCAATAAGACCCCATACGAGATCATCTCCCGAACATCAACTACTTCCATGCATTTGGATGCACGTGCTTCGTACTGAATGACAAGGACGATCTCGGCAAATTCAGCCCAAAAGCGGACGAAGGAGTGTTCATCGGCTATTCACAGCAAGACAAAGCCTACAGAGTCTACAACAAACGGACAAATACCGTCGTTGAGAGTGTAAACGTGACTTTTGACGAGGCCGCTGATATGGCTTCTGAACACCTCAGTTCAGAACCCGCTTTAACTGGTGTGTTAGCTTCTGGACAATTACGTTCAGGATCTACACAATCTCTAGTAGATCCAAATCAAGCGTCTACGTCAAGAGCACATCTTTCAGATTTGGATTTACTTTTTGAGTATTTCTATGATGACTTGTTTAATACTAAGCCTAATGCTATATCCTGTAACAGGAATGATGCTCAAGCACCAAAAGTGACACAAGTCACTGGTTCATCCGACTCAGGTGGGCCAATCTCACCTGGTGCTTCCCCCTCTACTGTCAATGAATCAGCATCCCCGAGCTCGAGTGATCCCCCTCCTATATCTCAAGTTCCTACTGAAGCACCGACAACAGTAGTACCTCCTGAACCGACCCCTGCGGAAGGTGCTCACGAAGTTCCCTCTCCGACAATCCCGGATCTCGTTATAGTTTCATCACCCGCTGAGTCGTCCTCTGCTACTCGCTCGACTCCAGCTCAGGAGCTTCAACCTCACAGACCGTCATCACTCGAAGCAGTTCAGGATTTACCCCCAGGTGGTTATGTGGATTCTGATACCTCACAACAGACATATCAACCTCTTTCGCACACCACCAACTGGACTCGAGCTCATCCCCTGCATCAAATCGTCGGCGACCCCAACACACCTGTACTGACTCGTTCCACTACCGCGAATGACTGCTTATTCTCTTCGTTCCTTAGCCGTATCGAACCTTCAACCGTCTCTGAAGCATTGAATGATCCGGACTGGGTAATAGCTATGAAAGAGGAACTCAACCAGTTTGAGAGCCTCAAAGTATGGCGTCTTATTCCCCGACCAAAGAATAAGACGGTGATTGGGACAAAATGGATCTTCAAGAACAATAAGGACGAAAATGGAATCATAGTCCGGAACAAAGCACGTCTGGTAGCTAAAGGATATCGCCAGCAGGAAGGAATAGATTACGATGAGACGTTTGCACCGGTTGCACGAATTGAAGTGATTCGCATGTTCCTTGCCTACGCCGCTCACAAGAACTTCATTGTCTTTCAAATGGATGTGAAATTTGCGTTTCTGAATGGCGTTCTCAATGAGGAGGTTTATGTTTTGCAACCCGAAGGCTTCGTGAGTTCTGAAAACCCTGATCACGTCTACTTTCTTGACAAGGCCTTATACGGTCTTAAGCAAGTGCCACGAGCCTGGTATGATGCACTCTCATCCTTCTTAGTTAAATCTGGCTTTTCCAAAGGTAAGATCGACACCACCCTTTTTATTAAAAGAGAAAAGCGCGATATTATTCTTGTACAGATCTATGTCGATGACATAATCTTTGGCTACACAAACCCCAAGTACTGTAAGAACTTCTCATCCCTCATGAGTAAACATTTTCAAATGAGCATGATGGGGCAAATGAATTTTTTCCTGGGTCTTCAAGTTAAACAATTAGCAACAGGAACTTTCATTAATCAATCTAAGTACATCTCGGATATTCTTCAGAAATACCAGATGGAAAAATCTTCACCTATAAAAACCCCCATGTCTACCAGTATCAAACTACACTCCGACCCTGACGGAAAGGATATGGATGCTACAACTTATAGAGGAATGATAGGTTCTCTGATGTACTTGATGGCTAGCCGGCCAGACATTATGTTCTCGACTTTCTTGTGTGCAAGATTTCAGTCAAAACTGAAAGAGTCTCACTTAGCTGATGTAAAGCGTATTTTTCGTTATTTAAAAGGTACTGCTGATCTTGGTTTGTGGTACCCGAAAGAGACATGTTTTGAACTGACAACTTATTCAGACGCTAACCATGCTGGAAATATGCTGGACCGGAAAAGCACGTCGGGACATGTCTAGTTCTTGGGTGATCGTCTTGTCAGCTGGGCATCGAAGAAGCAAAACTGCGTGTCAACCTCTACCGCCGAGGCAGAGTATGTAGCAGCCGCCAGTTGCTGCTCACGGGTAATATGGATGCACACCCAGCTAAAAGACTACGGATTTCACTACTCGAAGATCCCCATTTACTGTGACTCAAAGAGTGCAATTGCTATATCAAGCAATCCCGTCCAACACACGAAGACGAAGCACATTAATGTGCGCTATCATTTCATAAAAGACCACGTGGAAAGAGGTACCATCGAACTCTACTTTGTTAATATAGAACATCAGATTGCAGACCTGTTTACCAAAGCCTTGGACGAAAACCGTTTTAATTATCTAGTGTCTAAGCTAGGTATGTTGAATCTGAAAGTTTGTCGTTTCTACAGACCTAGACGAGTTTCATTCAATACCGAATGACTGTGACATATTGCCCCAGTGACTTGTCTCTGGATGCTCATATCCACACTCATTGGTTTTTGCATTTTACTCGTTAAGTTCTTTACAAATTTCAAACTTCTGTATTAATAAATTAGATTTCGTGCGTTTTATTTTTTTCTCGTGTGTTTCCTTGTTCTTCGTGGTGTTTTGCTTTCTTTTGCAGTCCATTAGGTTGATAACTGAAAGCGTAAGTCGTCTGTGGTGAATTTTCGAAGTTGTTCATGTATTAAGAGGGAGCACTATCGCAGGTTGATTGGTAAGGTTCTCTAGTCCTCCGTTCTAGGGGGAGCAGGTAAGTTATTCCTCTATCTCGTTTCCTGCCTGCCATCGTCAAGGAGGAGCGAAAATTCTGTTCACGTAAGTGATTCCTAATTTGAGGGGGAGCCGTTTTAAGTTTATTTTTCCCGGTCTTTAGTTATCATTTAGTTTTCTATGAGCTTTTTCTTAAGTTTAGATTTTTTTAAGTTTAATTTAGTTTTTTTTTTCTATTTTTGTGGCTTAAAAAAATTTAATTAGTTTTGGACCGGCCCATATCCGACCCTCGGCCCGGCCCATACCCCGACCCGGCCCGGGGAACCCAATCACCACGACCGGGGTATTTAAAACCCCGGTCTCTATCTTTTCCCTCATTCTCTCAACTCTATCTTTCTCTGAATCTCGCTCTCTCCAATCGCTCTCGATCTCTCTCTCGCAATCTCTCTTTCGATCTCGCTGTGTCTCCACCCTCGATCGACAACAAAGGTATGGTTTCTATCCCCTCTATCTATCGGTTTAGGTGTTATCGACCTCCGGTCGATGGTTTTCACACACCACAGTCGATTCGTCGACTCACCACAGTCGGTCGCGAACCACTCTTACCATCGACTTCGATCGATTGGTACCCTAGACCGGCGACACCCTAGGGTTTTTGCAATCGGTATATGTTTTTAATCGATATTTGGTTTGTTGATTTAAACTTAGATTTGACTCTGGATTAGTAGAGGCTGTTTGGTTGACTCCGGTCATTGATAAACACCGGTCGACCGGGGTGACATCGATTGCCTTAGGTTGACACCGGTCGATTGGGTGACCCCGGTCGTTTGGTTCCGGGGTTTCAGGTTATCGATATTTTGTATGACTTGGTACTGATTGGTCTCATATATTATGTTTGGTCTTAGTTTCATATCGATTTGATCTTTCCTGCTTATGTTTGTTATCGATGAATGGTTGTCTGATTGTGTTCTGGATCGCTTAGGTTAAATACCGGTCGATTGGTTGATATTGGTCGATACCGATCGTTTGTTAACCCGGTCGTTCGTATACCGGTCGATGACCATACCGGTCGGTTTGTTTGCATACTATTTATTGGTGGTTTTTGAGTTGCTTATGTGATTCACAGTTTATATATATTTGCTTGTGAGTTGTGAGTTAAATTTGTGATGAGAGTGTTAGTTGGGGTTCGGAAACCTTAACCAGTTGTATTTATTTTGTTACGAGAGTATTAGTCATTGACCCTGGTTTCCGGATTAGGGTTTTTGCCTTGGTCATTATTTTTTTGAACCTGTGACCGAATAACTCCAGGAAATCATGTTTTTGAAAGTACCTACGTCCTAATATGTTTATTCTTACCAGGTACAATCCTTCCTCTCATGCCTAACAATTTCCATCTCGACATCACTCAACCTGAATGCCAATATCAGGTGATGATCGAGATCCTCCGTGGCCACCCTCTATCCTATGCACTCATGGAGACAGCTGAAGTTCCCCACCTATATTTACAACAATTCTGGCGCTCGCTCACTCCGGTTGAGGCCGACGATGGCTTCATTCTGGAAGGCCGGATTGACACAATAACCGTCCTGCTCACGCGAGATCTTTTTCGCCAGTTTCTCTACTTACCGAACGCAAATTCGTTTCCAGGGAGAAACGACTTTGATCCAATAGTCAACGACGCTATTCTCTGCTCAGACATACAGTCCTTGGGGTACAACACGATTCTACGTCTCCCATCCGCATTCAACAGAAAGAATCTCACCACCATATGGTACACGCTCTTCACGTACCTCAATCGGTGCCTCTCGGCTATCACGAAAGGCATCGATCAGACTAGCATCAACATACTACGATTGTTCCATTATGTGGCATTCCACCACCACGCCGACTACGCCGACATTCTCTGGTTCGAGTTAGTTCAGAAAGTCCGAGATAACGCGACAAGACGACGGAACTTCATTCCGTTTATGCGCTTTCTCCAGACACTCATCCGCAATTACATGGATCTTCATCCAACCACTGCGCGCCGATCTTCGCACCCGACATGTCCGCAAAACCAGACTCACCGTATCCTGACTCGTCCTGATCCAGTAGGTCTAGTCGCCAGACTTATTCTAGACGGTTTACTGGCCTTTGCTAGTCCGACGGCACTGAGTGTGATAGATTATAGGCGCACACACAACCTACCAGCTCCTATGGTCCGTCCAGAACCGGAAGGACCTCCCCAGGGAGCGATACCTGAGCGACGTGAGGGTCCATGTATGAGAGGTGGTAGCGTCCAGAGGGATGGGGCTCCCGGAGGGCTGGGGCTCCCGGACAGGGTGTGCAGAGAGAATATTATGAGGGGTTCTGGAGCCGGCAGCGCCGTCAGACAAAGCCAGGCCAGTACTTCTCGCAGACCGACTACACCATCACCGACAACATCTCCGACGGTGGAAGAGGACACAACTATAGAAACCGCTCACGTTCAGTCCTCTTCTGCCACTGAATCTGAGGAGACATCAGGTACATCCGGCACTCAGTCGAAATCAGCCACCCAAGCATCGGAATCAAGTGATGAGTCTTCTGACTCTGATGGTGACGATGATGAGCCTACTCCTGGAGAGACAAGGAGAGCGGAGGGAGTTATAGTCGAACATGATATTGTGAGCAGAGAGTGATGAGGCAACCATCTATGGTTGACCTCCCCCTAACCCTATCTAGCCAGGTAGCCACATCTGCTACCCAGTCTTATGTGTTGAGACAGGGTATTGAAGAAGTCGTCGTGGACCTAGCGACGCAGTTGCATGCCCCCCCTAGCCACTCCGACATCTCTCAACAGATGTTGGTTTCAATTTCACACGGTGATTTAGCACAAACGCTACCAGTCTCTCGCTTGGAGAGTTCTGGTATTGAAACAAGAGGACAGTTGCCCCCGTCCTCGACTTCTTTGGGTGCACAACGTCTAGAGCCCTTTGATGTTATATCTCCTATTCCTAGGACACAGGTACCTTTCTCGGCTACTGCTGGATGCCTTAGTGGCCCGGCCGAAACACCCATAGTAATTCCAACTTCGGTTGGTTTACGAGGATTGGGTGGAAGTCCTACCACAACTATTATTACGCCAGCTGTGAACGTAGGCAGTTCGACTTCTACAGTCGTAACCACAACTGGAAGTCTAAGTGACCCAGGAGTTAGCAACCCCGAGTTCGTCTCAAGGGAATTCCTGGACGGCGCCCTAAAGGTTTTCCATTCTATCATGCGTTCTGAAATGAGGGAGGAGGTAGACGTGCTGAAACGACTGATCAAAGGCAAAGGTCCAGCGACTGAATCTGAACCACTACCTCCTACACCACAACCCTCTACTACTGCTACCGATATGTCAATCGATGACCTCAAGTCCATCATCCTTGCCAAATTACTTGCTCAATCTCAAGTTGAACCCACCCAAGATGTTGATCTACTCTCTTTATTACGTGCCCAAGCATCTACACCTACTCCACCCCCTCAACCCACTATATCTCCAGAAGCCTTCCAGCAACAACAAGCTCTCCTTCAGTCTTTGCAGCAAACCGTAGCTATATTGACTGAACGACTATCATCCGTGGAAGACACTTGTCGTAGCCAGGCAGAGAGGCTCAAGCGGCGACATGATGACCAGGATGATCCTGATCACCATGAGGGGGAGAAGCGCCAAAGACTATCCGAGTCGGAGACACAGTCAGTCGGTATAATTCAGGTGGAAACAGAAAGGGGTTCGGGTTCCGGGACTCAACCGGAAGGGCAAGAACAGACACAGGAGCAGTCGATGGATTTGATTTTATATGATATTCCAACGGTTGAAAAGCCTGAGGAACAAGATGGAGGTTCACCGATAGATCCAGAAAACTGGGCTATGATCGTCGATCCGTATTCAGTTTCAGACCCGACAGAAGAACAGGCCAATACTGAAAGAGCGTTGGTACTCCTTCAAGTAGAGATTGATGAGATTATCAATTCCGAGTTTACGGCTCCAGATTATCAGCTAGATGTACAGATTTCTGTTGGGATACCACTTTTGACCTAACTGCAGATCACCCTAATCTTCATCCGTCAGATATTCCTGTTCGATCTCCTCCTGCATCACCAGTTTTGAGAACAGATCGTACTCCGCCAGTTCAGCCGTCCAAGTGGGAAAGAGTCAGAATTAAAGTTCCATTTCTTGAAGAAAGTCAGAAGAAGATCTTTGCCCATTGGATTCGTGAATATGATGAAGTTGTGGTTCATGGTCTCCAGTCGATGAAAAGTAAGGAAAAATTCTGTTTGTGTATAACTAATTCAAAGACATGTACAACAAGACAAAGCTCAGAATTACATCCGTTGATCAGATTCACTCTTGCTTCTTCATGAGCGTAAAGTATTCATACTTCGTGGTAACTAGAGAAGATGGTGAGAAGTGGAATTTTTCTGAAGCTGACTTTCCAAGTCTTGAACCTAGAGATCTGTTATTCCTGCTTAGAGATTTGAAGACCAGAACTATCAGACCAGGGGAAGTTACAAATGCACTCAAAACTGTTAAGAGATACATGAAGTGTGCAATGAAGCTTGCCTCGGTAGAAGATTTTCAGATCGGGTTAGAAAGCAACCAACCGAAGATCAATCTGCTTAAACCTGATCTGAGCATTCCGTCAGATGCCCAGAATGTACCAACCTTCACAGTTCTTAAGTTTCCAGAATTCGGCATGACATACGCGAACGACAAAGGTGATATACGTTTTATCCGATTCAGTCAGATTGCCAGATTCTGTGATGGTACTTTGATGTTGCTTAAAGACAAGTTGAAGCGTGCAGTTGATCAAGATGAAAAAGGTATTTAGCTTCTGGATCAGAAATACAAGAAGCTTGTTCTTGAAGCACTAGGTGTTATCTTAGAGCGACTGGAGTACAGAACTACAATGCCATATTTCGAGATCAGTTTTGGGTTTCGAAAAACATATGTTCCAAACTGGTGTGATTTCGAACTTCTATTTAAAGGGGGAGATTGTTAGGGTGTTTTATATGTTAAATAGAAGTTCAGGGTGAATTATTGTAATTATTCTAAAGTTTTATTTATTAGTTGGGCCCAAAATCCCATGAGCCCATTAAGCTTGTAAGCACCTCTTATATAAAGGCATATTTAGTTCATATTTCGGGTTAGACAAATCATTATTAGATTGCTAGTCATTAGGTTTACATTCTCAGATCAGATATTCTCTTTGTAAACCTAAACCCTTGATTGTTACATTTAATCATATGACTAGCAGTTGTGGCTCATATATTGTTATTCATTGATTAATTATTATTGATTTGTTCGTGATTGCACTGTACTGGGATCTACACACACGGTTAAACAAAATAAAAGATAAGAAGACAAAATTGAATACATAAAAAAGAAATGGGGTAAAGACATAGACTAGTAAATCAAAAAGTAAGTCAGTGCTAGACTAGTCGCCTCCCCGGCAACGGCGTCAAAAACTTGATGTGTTTTAAATTTATAAACCGCAAGCGTACGGGTATTGTAGCATACAGGTCGATCACAGGGAGGTGACAGTCTAACACTAACACTTAATAATCATGTCTAGTTATGCGAATCAGATATTTGATTGATTATTAAACTAAGTGGACATAAAATTAAACGAGATCAAGGGAACGAGAGAGAAAAAGAAACAAATAGAAACAAGACTAAGGGGTTGTTTTTTTTTTTTTAAAAACCTCTTAATGGATCTTAAGTCTGAATCGTTCAGACTTTTTTATACACCACCTCTTATTAATCATAACTAAAATAAGACTTCAGACTTTAGGCCTCTTAAAAAACAAACGATACCTAAGTAGAATAAAGGACAACTACAACTAAAGGGGCACTAGGTAACGTCAACCTGTATTTTGGTAATGGTGAGAATTTGTTTTGCTAAATGACTTTAACCCTCTCTCGAGGTGGAAAAGTTTTTCTAAGCCAAGACACATATTTACTCTCGCAATATATGTACATAGGAAAGAAACATTAAGGTTTAAAACAAGTGATTTTCCCAATCAACGTCCCTAACTATTCAAAAATGTTAGAGCCGTTGTCATCGACCAATTTAATCCAAGTAATGATCAAACTTTCGTTTCGTCAAAAACTAATTAAATCGACTATATGTTTTGTTAAAAACCAATTAAATTGACCCCAACTCTCGTTAGAATCAAAATGGATTAAAACCCAACATTCGTTTTAAGAACAATTGGTCAAATACCAAAACCTCGATCCTAAGCGACAATTACCCAATAAAACAATTACTAAATCGAAACCAAGCAACAAGTTATTTAATTAGACTCTAATAAGATCAAAGACAAAGTAAATCTAAGCTATCAAAACAACTACATTAGACACGATCTAATAACATTAACGCTAACAGAAATCAAAGACGGGCGATGAATCATTGAACAAACATATGCAGAAATTTAACATACGCATAAAATTAAACCTAATCTAATTTGCAGAATTTAAATGCAGAAAATTGAAAGAGTTTAAGAAGAAATTGAGATGCAATAGATTAAAGTAGGGAGTAGGGAATAGGGAATAGGGATACATGAAGATGAAGGATAAAGAGATAAGCAATAGAGATCTATAGAAAAGAAAGCTAAAAACTTGTAACAACATCTAAGAACAAAGAGAGAATGATAGATAAAACTCAAGAACGGTTAGATTAACAATAGTATTTAAACAAACAAGAAAATGACTAAATATATTAAAAAGATAAGGAAGAAGATACTAGTAATCGCATGAAAAACCGATTGCGAATCGGTTTCCAATTGCCTAAGCTTGAAGCACAATCTTCTTCCCTAATGCTTGAGATATCGATCAAGAGAGCCTCCTCCCAAAAATCAAAAACGTATCTTGTCTAGAGTGGTAAGTGATGTCTAAAACAAACCCTCACAAGGGGTTTAAATAACCAAAAATAACCAAGTCCAACGAATAAAGGCCCAAAATAAAAATGTAACAGTTGTTCACGCCAGTGAAGCAACCCCTCACTGGCGTGACACAGGACAGAAAGTTTTAAGAGATTTTTTCAAATTTTGTTCACTGGCGTGACGCCGGACAGATTGCAAATTTGAGTTTCAGAAGGGTTCCTCTGCGTCTATGAAGCTACCATTCGCGCCCGTGAAGTGTGCGACATCTTTAATCTTCAAACTCTTGACTTTTTCTTCCTTCACTTCATCAACTTGTGCGTCTATCCTCGCCTCTTTCACTTCCTTAACTTCCTTCCCTGCATCGTTCTTCAAGTAATCCACCGAATTATCTCTAACACCGTGTATAATCTGCACAAAATCATACCAAAAGCATAAAAACTATTCCAAAACCCACTCCAACCGTAATTAGATAACGAAATGCAAAAGAACTATAAAAAAGCATGAAAGAACTAGACTAAAGACTAAAAAGCATAAAAGACGCAACAAATATACACAAAGTTAGGTGCATAAAATGCACTTAACAGTATACAACTTACATCAATATGGACAAAAATAAAACAAAAATGAAATATGATTGAAAATACATAACAAATTAATTCAGAGTCAATGCATGATTCACATATAAGTGCACCAAAAGACTCAAACACCGTGTTTTCATGACTAAGGTATCGATAAGAACGAAGAATACAAACTTACAATAAAACGTTGTTGTCATTTTGATTTCGAGATGTTTCGCGAGCGGATACATACCTTTGTCAATTGTTCCTTTGATTTCACGATTTTTCGCATCACATCGTTCGCGGGTATATGCCTAGTGTAACTACAAAAACCGTTCATTAATATAACAAATAAATTGAATGATTCAATTCGGGTAAATTCATTTGTATGTATTTGACACAGTTTATATTAATGAACGATTTTTGTAATTACATTAATATGTTATAATTTATTGATAACATATCAAATACATACAACTTACAAGTTCAGCTAAAAATGAGTTGAATGATTCAAAATTCGTCTAAAATATATAATTAAGTGTTCACACCTCCTAATTTGTTTTATTAAGAATTTTTTTAATATTACTACTATTTTAATTTATCTTTAAAAAAGTATATATTTTGATTCAAAACCCATTTTAATTTATGAGTATTTGGAGTATGATATTTTTAAATTTATTTATTAAAAGAATAAATAAAAAAGTCACCAGGTTTGAATGTGAATTCTTGGAAGAGAAGTCAATTCCTATGTAAATTGATACATGGTGTGAATTGAATCTATTAATTAGCAGAGCAACATAATAAAAATTCTACAATGTTTTATTTAATTGTTTTCGTTTTTCTATTAAACCGTAATCATATTTGATGACCTCATCTCGATTTTGATATATATATATATATATAATCCAACGGTTAAGATGTGTGTTAAAGGATTGTAAAATATTCTTTCAATATATATTAATATATATGTATATATATAGGGGTAGGTTATTATGCAATCTTTTACATAGTGTAACCCATGCAACCCTTCTATCCACCACTCATTTTATTTTCACATTTTTTAATTAAAAAAGTGAAAATAAAATGAGTGGTGGATAGAGGGGTTGCACCATGTAAAGGAGTTGCATTTGAACACCCCTCTCTCTCTCTCTCTATATATATATATATATAATTATATATATATAGGGGTAGGTTATTATGCAACCTTTTACATGGTGCAACTCATGCAACCCCTCTATCCACCTCTCATTTTATTTTTATATTTTTTAATTAAAAAAGTGAAAATAAAATGAGTGGTGGATAGAAGGGTTGAATGGAGTTGCACCATGTAAAGGGGTTGCATTTGAACACCCCTCTCTCTCTCTCTATATATATATATATATATATGTATATATATAGGGGAGCGATCAATTGGAAACCAGTATTACATTAGAAACTTTGGAAACCGAAATCAACCAATCAGTGAATTTCTTTTTTTTATTTTTATTTTTAATTGAAAAGGTTATTTTTGTCTTTTACATTATTTCATAATATATAGGGAAAATTGCATCAAAATGGAACAAACTTTCACCTCATTCCTATTTTAGGGAACGAACTTTGAAAATCCTCATTTTAGGGCTTGAACCAAACTTCAGGTATATTTAAGGGTCTACTTTACCTAATGACCTCTTAATGGTGATATGGATCAAGTCAATAACAATTAATAAATTTAAAATGATGATGTGGCACCAATAATTATGACATGACATAAAACTCTGTTTTTTTTACAACTAAAATTACACTCATATTTTAAGATAAAATTAAAAACTTAATTAAAATGTTGTTTAATTTCGTGTACGACTCCAATATCAAAGAAATCTATATCCACCAAACCCATGTCAGTTCTTTAAACTTCAAAAATTGATTTTCTTGGTCAATCAATAATAAAAAATTACAATATTCAAGCCATACAAAAATAGAATAAGATTGATTAGTGAACATTGTTACAAAAATCATTTAACATTGCTTTTAGATATAAAAGTAACAAGGACAATGGTCGCAAATTCTTAATCCCTAATAAGTTATTGTCTTAGAAATCCAGTTGCTGAATGGTTGGATGGGTCGTTCCCAAACTCGATGCAGGTGACCGTGATGCAGAATTACGAGAGGTGAGCGGGCGTCAGGGCTGGATTTAAGGGATACTCGGGGTGTGATTAAGGTCGAGTTCTACTGTCCTGCTGCTGTCCGGGAAGCTGTTGCCACTTTGCTGCCTTTCAGCTGCTGCCGGAAGCCTATCGGTGTCGCCGTTGATGTTGTCCGCGACTGTGTTTTACTTCTGATGTGTGCCTTCTTGTTCTTGATGTGTGGAGGTTTGCTTCTCGCAAATATCTCCATTGTTGTTTTTCTGATCGTTCCATTCGATGTGGGTCGTCTTCGTTTCGTTGATTTGGTTCCGGTTTTGGCCCTTTGTAAAACCTTCTTTGTCCTTGGTGGTATAATAAAGGTTTTTGTTGTTGTTCAAAAAAAAAAGAAACAGTAGTTTAGCCTGTTCATGTCTTCTAATGTTGCTCGTTTAGCCGTAAATTGTTAACATGTAGCCGAGAGTTGGAGCCTTTTGTGATTTAACTTACAAGAATCTAACAGGATGATGGAAAACAATATCAAGAATGTGCAGACATAGGAAGGTTTTGGTTTTTTATTTGAGGATTATTTGAATCAAAAGTTTGGTACTTTGTGGTTGACATTCTGCAGCAACCAACATGAACAAAAACGTGCAATATGCTTTGACATAGAACCGCCCAAAAAAAGATCAACCGAAATAGACCAACAATCTACAATCTATATGCTTCAGAAACAAATCTATCAATATAAATCAGCAACCACAAATATATCATCAATCGCCTACAAAACGGACCTAAAAAGGTTCAAGAACAACACCAGAAAACGAACCCATAAAGAAAAGATCAAATCTGCTACCTGTGATTACCAGAGACGACGACAAGGCGGCAGCAGTGGTAGAAGGCTATAGCAAGGGAGACAAAGAGCAGAATAACGAGGAGTAAAGGCATAAACAACGAGAAGTGTAGCGATAGTGGAGACTGAACAATAACGGCAAGGACGTGAGGGCGGCGACGGCGTGAGGGCAAGTGGGCAACTACTGTTTGGCGACGGCGTGAGGGTGACGATAGGAAGAGAATTCGAAGGGTTCAAAAAAGGGAAGAGAGAAAGCAAATGGGTTCGAGATTTCACAGTGGTGATTTTAATTTTTGTGGTAAGTTTATGTTTTTAACCCTTGGTGACATGGCGATTTCAATTAGTGATGACATGGAAATTGAATATCCAAGTAGGCATTGTTGATGTAAAAAATTGTTAAAACATTTTAAAGTAACCGGTAACCTATTAAACCCTGAGACCCTTAAATATATGTGAAGTTTGGTTTAAGGCCTAAAATGAGGATTTTGAAAATTCGTTCCCTAAAATAGGAATAAGGTGAAAGTTTGTTCCATTTTGATGCAATTATTATTATTATATTAATAATTATTTAATTTTAATTTAGCTTATATATGGTAATAATAATCATTGATTAATTTAAAAATGAGATATTTAATTTAGGTAAATTATCTAATTTTAATTTAGCTTATATATGGTAATAATGAAACAATAATGCTAACACGATGAACCTGATGAATCTATTTTCATTATGAAACAATAATGCTAACACGATGAACCTGATGAATCTATTTTCATATACGGATATGCAACTGAACAGATAATGAAACAAAAATGCAAAGTTAACAAAAATGGCACAAATTCATCATGTTTCATTATGAAACAATAATGCTAACACGATGAACCTGATGAATCTATTTTCATTATGAAACAATAATGTTAACACGATGAACCTGATGAAATCTGTAATCCAATGAAATATGTAATCCACAAATTCATTTTGTTTCATCAAAATATTAGATTGCGTGGGAAATTTTATAATAAAATGAAATTAAAAAAAATATTTTCTTACATTTTAAAAGAAAAATAATTTTTTTGATGAAAAGACAAATGCTCCACGTTTTCATAGTAAAAAAATAACAAAATTTAGATTGTGTGGGAAATTTTATTTTGGTTTCAAGTAATCTAAATAAACTAAATCTTTCTTGCCATATTTGAGACACAAAATCAAAAGACATATTTACCCTTTTCATCTATTATTTTTATTTATTATTAATAAATTAATTAATTTACTACCATATATAATTCAAATGAATCTTAACCATTGATTATAAAGATCAATGGCTGAAATTTGGTTTCCAAAGTTTCCAATGAAACTTGGTTTTCAATTGATACCACCCCTATATATATATATATATATATATGTATATATAGTGGAAGGATATTTTGCAACCCTTAAAAATGTTGCAACCCTTGCAACCCACATCTTAACCGTTGGAGAGAGAGAGAGAGGTGTTCAAATGCAACTCATTTATATGGTGCAACCCTATGCAACCCTTCTATTCACCACTCATTTTATTTTCATTTTTTAATTAAAAAATGTAAAAATAAAATGAGGGGTTGCATGGGTTGCACCATGTAAAAGGTTGCATAATAACCTACCTCTATATATATATATAGTGGAAGGATATTTTGCAACCCTTAAAAAGGTTGCAACTCTTGCAACCCACATCTTAACCGTCGAATTCATGATCGACGATTATTTTATTTTTATTTTTCTGTTTTTTTAATTAAAAATATTGGGCTCCATATCTATTGTAACCGTCGATCATGAATCCGACGGTTAAGATGTGGGTTGCAAGGGTTGCAACCTTTTTAAGGGTTGCAAATTAAACAACCCCTATATATATATATATATATATATATATATATATATATATATATTTATAATTAATATTGTTTTAATTCAATTTTAATAAATTTTGGTAACATATATAATTAATTTGGAATAAAAGAACGAAAGATATAAATAATTCAGTGATTAAATTAATGATCTATAATTCTATATTAAGTATTTTTTTTAAAATTAAACAAAAATAATATACATATTTGCTAGATAGGATTTGCATGAAACAATGGAGTCTAAAAAAAGGTTTATTGGCGGGGACCCAAGGTCCCGTGACCCACTTTTGTGGACCCTACAAGCTCTACCTCTATAAGTCTGCACCAGAAAAGACATCTTGTCTTCCCCCGGATTCGAACCCTAGTACGGGAACCCCAGGTAGAAGCGTTTACGGAAGAGAGGTGGCCACTAGGCCAAAGACCTAGTGGTTTAAAACAATGGAGTCTAGAGATGGGCATTTGGGACCGGTTTATACCAATCGTTTCAGACCGGTTATGTAGTTTTCCAAAATAACTGAATAACCAGTTCAAACATTACAAGACGGGGTATCATGACCGATTACAATAAATTAATATGATGTTAATATCGGATATTGGTGGTATATCGGTGAGGGACCGATATTTGAGATATCGGATATATCGGTGATATATCGGTCTAAATATATCGGTTCATATAATATTTCTTAGAATTATATATATGATATATATATATATATATATATATATGTATGCATCCATAATAGGGGTGTAAATGATGCGAGTCGAGTTCGAGTATCATTATACTCGACTCGTTAGTATATCGAGTCGAGTTCGAGTCGAGCCTATTCGAGTCGAGTGTTGACCGACTTTTGACCGGGTCGATCTCAAGTGAGTCGATCTCGAGTAGCTCGCGAGTTGTCTCATACACCCCTACATAGGCTCAAGCCCTTAGGCTCAAGACATTTAACAAAGGCAAAAGATGTAAAACAAGGGAGAAGAAAAGTCTATATATAGTGGAGTTTAAAGCATTGGGTTCTATATCCCGCCAATGTGAAATGGATTAGACACACCATCAAGAGTTTACCCATGTCTTTTCCACCATCATTTTCCAAAAAAAAATCAAAAAACTTGAGTTTATTATTATTATTATCAATTAAATTAAAATAATATTACTAATTATTATTATTATTATTTTGCTTATCGAGTATCTCACGAGTTTATCAAGTCGAGTATCAGGTCGCTCGACTCGACTCGTTAGTATATCGAGTCGAGCTCGAGTTTGAGTCGAGCATATTCGAGTCGAATGTTGATCGAGTTTTGACCGAGTCGATCTCGAGTAGCTCGTGAGTTATCTCGTCTCATTTACACCCCCAATCCATAAATATATCATATCCATAAATTAAAAACATAGTGTCAACATCAAAAATAAAGTATGCCTAAAAGAAGAAGACCAGAAACAGAAGTTGTGTTGATGCCTTGAAAGAATCGGCCAGCAGTTGTGTCTATTTTATCGTAATCCGTAGAAGAAAAAAGAGAAAGTCGAGAAGAATAAGTCTTGCTATAGTGCTATTGTAGTCCGTAGAAGAAAGAAAGATGGAAGAAAACAAAAGCCTAACAAGTCACTAATTGACTATCATTTAAAAGAAGCCCAAGTAAACCCAAGTAAATGTATTAAATTAAAGCCCAACAGAAATTTAAAAAAAGCCCAAAAAGGTACAAAGCTACAAAAATCGCTATATCAGCCGATAATTTGGTCAAAAAATGGGGAAAATCGGCAATATTTTCAAGGACGATATTTTGTTGATGTCGGATATCCAATATATCGACGATATATCGCGATTTTAACAGCATAGATTTTAACATATTATTAATAGTAATGTCATTAAAAAAATTAACATATAATAATAAAGAAACAGTTGATATAATAACACTATTATCTATTTTTGGCAAAGTATATGTAAAAAACAATATATTAAAATACAATCCATCAACAAGAGTCACTTTTGTACAAGACTCAATTCTTCACCAAATCATCATAACACCACACCCTAAAACTTGTTCATCACCCAAGAGACATAACATTACAACAAAATCAACATGTTTATGCATTTAAATTAAAAATAAAATAAAATTCACACCATATTTTTCAACAACCATCATGAGTTAAACTCGACATCATCTTCGGACTCATGAACCGCTTGAAGCGGACCACTTCCGAAGATCGAACCATTGTCCTCCGAGATGGTATCCAGAGGCCCGTTTCCAAATAGACATACTTGTGGCTCTATCTGGTTCAAACGCCGGTACTCATCATCCGATAAACTCCAGCTAAATATGTCGATGTTTTGCCGTATCCTCTCGGGCTTCACGCTGCATGGTAACACGCTCGTTCCTCTTTGAAGACCCCATCGCAAAATAACCTATGTCCAAGGGTAAATATGTTATTACACAATGCAAGATAAAGCTTATAAGATGTGGATAAGAAACCAAATGGACCCCGGGAATCCCGTGCAGAGGTACAGTGATGACCATGGAGAAAATTTCACTATCGTGAAAATGTGACAACAAGTGAAGATACTATTGTACAATGTGAAGATTGTAACTTTTACATCACCTGCAAATGTTTATTGGATGGTTACATTATATCGTGTGAATGTGTTTTTTGGAAGGGTGTCATAGGCTATGCCTAGACTAATAATCCCTTGGCAAATTATGACGGTAAGACATCAGCCCTGATTAAACCTCAGTGGTCACAATTGTGTACGTTTGGATTCGAATCCAAACCCTGGACAGATGGGATATTCCACCACATCTCCCAGTGCCTTAACCAGTACACCACAACCCTTGTGGTATCTTCTTAGTTGTCTTGTATTTTGTCCGAGTTTACGTTTTTGCTTGTGTAATGATTGGTTGATATTTTTAACGCTAATTTTGATCCACAAGTTGTCTTGTATTTTGTCCTTATCAAGGGGTACTTCAGATATTTGACTAGTAATCAAACGTTAAACGTTGCGTTTTCTTGAGATGGAAGGAGGAAGTAGAAAGATGTTTGCAGGTTAGATAGTGAAGGCAAAAGTATGTAGGATAAGATGACAACTTGCATTTGATGAATGCCTAAGAAGACGATTAGAGAACAAAAGGTAAACATTAATCGGACCACAACAAGTGGTGGAATCCGGATGTGGTATCAGGCTCTACGGATAAAGAAAGAATCTAGAATCGCATACGTGATTGTGAGAGTGTGAGGTAATAAAAAACTCCCTCCATCCCAAAATAAATGTCCACAATGAAAAAGGAAAAACTGTGTTTTTAATCAACTAAATGCCAGTCTTACCCTTAATAATGAATGGAGTAATGAATGTTTCCATCTCATAATTAAGGGTAGATTGGGAAACCTTATTTTAGGACAATACCAAAATAGAAATGTGGACATTTATTTTGGGATGGATGGAGTATAAACTAGCTGAAACGACGCCAAGAATGCAGTGAGAAAAGTTAAAGATTGAGCTTATGAAGGGAGTTTACTCGTTGGCTAAGATCAGAGAAAGATGAAAAACTAGAAAAGTTAATCAGATCAAATATACATCAAGGATATGAATCAAATACAAGTAAAAAACTGGCAGAGGTTAAGGAGAGGCAAAGAGAAGACGTTGATAAGTTTTTTTTTTTTTTTAATGAACACGGACGTGACTGGACAGGAGGGGCGAGAGTGAGGATGTGAGGTAGGCGGGTGAAAGAACCGCGGAATGTTTTAAGGTTTCAATTTAACACGGGCAGTTTAGTAATTTACCAATCTTGTCTCATCTCCCTGAGGGAGATTGTGTTCTGTCATGCGGCATGCCCCGTCTTGTCCCACGTACCAAACACAACCAAAAAGGGCACTTGACGATCCTTTTGATGACACAAAAGAATACGAGTTCCCAATCTTCAAAAACTATAAATAATCCAAAACATACTAACTCTCTCTCTCTCTCTCTCTCTCTCTCTCTATATATATATATATATATATATATATATATATAGGGTTGGGTTCTGGTGATAAGTTGAGTTAATGGTGAGAAGTGGTTATTGACCGTTGGATGAGAAATGGACGCACATTAGGATGAGATGAACCGAGATAAGATGCACCAGATCAATTCCCTTCTAAGCCACAATTCAAGGGAGGGCTTGAGATTAAAAGAGATCAACGGTTCGGATCCACTTCTCAGGCTTCTCACCATTAACTCAACTTCTCACACGATCCTCCGCCTATATAATATATATGTTCTAACTTCTAAGCTAAGAAGCAATATCCTCTAGCTATACAATGTGTTTCCTAAGCATCACCTATGACCTAACCAAACAAATCTAGTACATCTCGAATTAAAACTAAGCTAAAACAAATACACAAATTTTGCAAAATCATTGGTGTTTGTATAGAAGATGAAGACATGGTGAGCATGGTTAGACCGACATCTTAGAAACAAGCAGAGGGAGCGCTCAGCTCGACTTTTAGCATCTTATCTCATATGGGTCATGTTGTTTTTGAAAGATGGGTCAGGATGGTTGATCAATATTTAGCACCCCCGACTCATGTCCTTCAAAACAAAGACATAACAGTACAAAACGTAAAAAAGTGAGGTACCGTGGAATTAAATATACCTGTTCGGGAGTCTTTTTATGTCTGTCTGCTATCTCTGCCACGACCGACAACTTAAGCATTGGCCCGTGAACTGATCTTGACCTTCTGAACGATATACGAGGTGTTCCAGGTTCATCTTCCTCACTCGACCCACTTTCAGATGGTTTAGGAGCTGAAGTTGGTACTCCTAGTGGTGTGTGAGCAGATACATGTATAAATTTCGACTGACAGAATTTCACAAGCTCATCTTGCCTCCAAAACGGATGCAATTCCACCTGCAAAACCACAGGCAGATTAAGTTCCAAATAGTTCAAGTAAAATAACTGTTGAAACATGTTCCGATGACAAATCAAAAACAAATTTTAGATTTCACATCATGTGAATGATTCTTATCTCTCTTCTTGTAAGTTGTATCATTAAATACTAGCAAATCAAAATATTTGGGATTCAGCCATGTTAAAATGATTTTTCTCCATTTTTTCAGGTCTATTATACAAACATAAGAGACATACGTATACATATATGAATAACATACGTTCCCCGCAATACAGTACAAAAGTTTCAGTTTGGAATATGTGATCATAAACTTCAACCAAAACATATATATATATATATATATACATCTTTCTCACTGTAGTAGGGGCAGGTTCATTTAGGAACCTTAAATATTTTGAGAACCCCGGAACCACCTATTTTGTGTAGTATTCAAAATGAATAACGTTATAACTTATAAATATTCATAATGAATGTGTGACTGATATTCCTGATGAATATTCAAGATTATTCATCATGAATACTACGTAAAATAGGATGTTCTTGGATTCTCAAAATATTTAACATTCCTAAATGAACCTTCCTCCATTGTTGTATCGTGTTCTCATTAAACATCCTATCGAGGTTATCCAGCATCCTATCGGTTTTCAGGGACTTCATAAGGCAAAATTGTGATAACTACAAGCATTATGAACAACAAGAAACCCATTTTCTGCTAAATTCGTGAATGATTCAAGATAAACGATTACATAAACAATCAAACAAGAAAAACCGGAGCCAACCTGATTGACTGCAGGGACAATTTTCGCGAATTTGAGCAGCTCTTTCATCTGTTGTATATTGAAATTACTAACTCCAATAGCCCGAACAAGCCCCAATTCGACCAACCGTTCCATTGTTTTCCATGCCGTCTTCAACTTACTCAAGAACTGTCTGTATTCAGAACCCGAATTCGCAGGCGGGTCAGTGGCATCACCGAAAGCTGAGCTCTCGGGCCAATGCATTAAATAAAGATCCAAATACGACACACCAAGATTCTTAAGCGAAACTCGAACCGAGTTCTCGATCTTATTAGTCGAATTCATGGTACAATACAGCTTAGATGTCAAAAAAAGTTCCTCTCTTTTCAATGAACCCCTAAAAAACTCGGTTAGCGCTTCACCAACCTCGGCCTCGTTACCGTAAAGGTGGGCACAATCGATGTGACGGTATCCGACCGATAAAGCCGTTTTCACGGCCTCGACACAGAAGTCACCACCACTCTGCCAAGTCCCAAGACCTATAGCAGGAATCTTGGCTCCTGTATTCAACAGGAAATAAGTCCCTGATGCCCCAAATTTCCCTTTCATCTCTTGTAACTTTCTATAGATACAACAAATGTATGCAATAGAAGATGGTACTGTTGTAAAAACACTAAAATCTCACAACTATTTGCAGGTTATCAGGTGCCAAGAGATCATAAATAGCTAAAAACTTGAAGCAAATGAAAAATCTTGAGTAAAAAGAGATAAAACCCAGTTGGTGAAAGATGAACCAGGAGTCTAATCGGAGAATACAGTAAGCGATTTCAAGTCAAAAAGATGAAGCTTTAAGTACCACAGAAGCGCCTGACAGGTGTTCGATGAATTGTCTGAAAAAGAAATAGCGAACAATACAGTGATCTTGATTGAAATTACTTAAAGACAAACCAAAATAGTAGAAATGAATGATTGATCAACAACATAATCCAAAACCCCGAATGCAAAAAGCCAACAAAACGAACCTCCGATCTCTAAGAAGAGTACCAATTGGGAGAAAAATTGGTTTGCAAAGACAATTTGTCAATCGAATGTACCTAAAATTGGACAAAATATTGGTAAAGAAAAATATGGGTCAACAAGAACAGCCGACAAAGGGGAAGAAACGCCCAAAATGTAAAACAAAAACAGTTCGCTGTAAAATATAATTTAATCTAATCTCGTTTGAAATAAAGTAAGAAAATAATTATTATATCAAATAAGACAAAAACCCTTGATGTATGATACAGTGAATTATCGATATCTGACAAAAGAATGGTGGGGTAATAAAAAGATTCAAAGGGTTTAATACACACCTAAATAAGGTGGATTGAAACCAACATTTAACCAAACCAAACCAAACTTTTGCAATCTTGCAATGAGTTGATGATGTAAGTGGTGTTAGCTTTTTGAGCAGGATATGAGGAGGAAAACACTAGGAATTGCAGGCATTTGGAGTGAAGAAAAAGTTATGGAAGATGGATTGTTGGTTTTGAATGGCGGCCAACAAGTAGGGAAATTTAATAAATTTGGTGTTTGGTGAGGTTTTTCACGTCAATAATCTCATACATTGTGGTTGAATTTATGATCATAAATTATGTTTGATGTTTATTGGTTAAATATGATTACGTTAGGGGCTGTTTGGCAGTTGCTGAATGGTTTGGTGCAGAATGATCAAGGGTCAAAATGATTAAGAGACTTTTATGATATAGTGCAATATGAAATATGGTTGTTTGGTAATTGTTTAGAATGAAATCAGGGCGCTAAGGGAGACCCAAGATACAAAATGATTCAGGGGTTGTTTGTTTACCTCTTAATGGTTCCATTAAGAGGCAACCTCTGAATCGTTAAGAGGTGAATCATGTTTGGCAGGAAAAAAAAGTTGTCTCTTAATGGTTCCAAAACCCTCTGAATCATTTTGTATCCTGGTCTCCCTTAACCATTTAGGACCCTGATTTCATTTTGAACAATTACCAAACAACCATATTTCATATTGCACTATATCATAAGAGTCTCTTAGAGACCTTTTACAAAACACTTACTTGGGTAAGTGCTCATCAAGTCATATTACCTTAGCGGATAAATAGCTCAAGGACCAAAGATCTTACCCGGTAAAAGCTATAGCAAGCACCGAGAGTCTTACCCGGTAAGTGATGGCGAAGACTCTTACCACGATTAGCACTTACCGGAAAATTGTTGCATACTTTTGTTGGACTAAAATCTTACCCGGTAAGTAGGTGCTAGTGTTGAGTTTTACCGATAAGCGCTTACCCGGGTAAGTTTTTGGTAAACGACCCCTTAATCATTCTGCACCAAACCATTCAGCAACTGTCAAACAACCCCTTGAGGGTTTTGGAACCATTAAGAGACAACTTTTTTTTTCTGCCAAACGGGATTCACCTCTTAACAATTCAGAGGTTGCCTCTTAATAGAACCATTAAGAGGTAAACAAACAGACCCGTAGTAAATCTGGTATTTGGTATCTGGTGTCGATGTTACTCGCTCTGTCCCAAAATAAGTGTCAACAATTAACTTGGTACATAGTTTTACACATGCATAACTATTACACGTTTTTGTTATCAAATGACATATTTACCCTTATTTAATTGTTCTCTCTCTTGACAACTCTTATATATTTGTGCATTAATTAAGAGTAAATGTGAGAATTTAGTTATCTACTTTTTAAAAGTGGACATTTGTTTTGAGACAAACATAAATACATATGCGGACACTTATTTTGGGATGAAGTGAGTATTTAATGTTATTAGCCGATTGGATTACCGGTTGTTCCTTTTTTATGTACTTTTGGAGAATGGAGTCTATGAATACGGATAGATACGATATGATACTTAAATAGATGATTGTATCTGAAGTAATCTTGATTATTATAAATGAAAGATTAGGACTTCCGTTTGGTCTGAGTCGTCCATACATGCTAGGAGTGTACGCGGATTGGGTTGGGCGGTTTGGGATATTTTTACAACCCAACCCAATTATGGTGGTTTGAAAAAACTCAACCCAACCCAACCCTTGCGGGTTATGGCGGGTTGGACGGGTTGGGCGGTTTAGTAGTTTACATAAAATTATAGAATAAAATACGATAAATATCAATAAGAATATACAAACATTTAGCGAACCGTTTGGGGAGAATTTTGTTTATATTCGTTTATTTAAAAATTGGTCGAACATGAATACATTTTTTTGTTCGTTTAGTTAAATGAACGAACATGAACAATGAGCTCATTCGTTCATTTACGTTCGCTAATGTCTGTTTATTTATGTTTGTTTACGTTTATTTATATATATATATATATATAGGATCGGGTTCAAACGAGAACATAGTGTGTTTAAAGGAATAAAGTGATACATCTTAGCCCTTGATCATATATTCAATCAACGGATGGAAAATTTATTGCCATTTTATCTAATTTCTTAAAAAAAATAAAAAAAATACGTGGCTCTATCACTTCAGGGGTAAAAATGGAATTTGCTTTTTTTTATATGGAAATGATCTCCCGCCAGCGTTTTTTCAGGGATATGATTATCATATCAAATCAAAACAGGATCACAATTGCTAAAATACCTCAACACGTCTCATATCTTCAAGCAACTTAATGAATATCATCAACATCGTTGAAATCGTCGAAGAATACTGCGTGCGAATCTTTGAAGAAAAGCTCTACGAGGTCGAAAAATTTCAAAGGACGAAGAAGGGGTTTGAGATACAAACTCGTTGACGAGAACCTGTTGCGATACTTTCAATGGATAATCAAGGTTTAAAGATTTTGAGTTTTGATTCATCTATTTAGTATCACCTTCAAAAACCCTAATATACAAATAACAATGTATGATTTATGATTCTACAGGGTTACGCAAAAGTGATCGAATTGCTAAGAAGACAAAAAAAGTTGTTAGAAAGTCGACTGAAGTTGAGGGACGAAGGCTACTGTTGGCACCTGGAATGGATGAAACAGAAGGAGAAGGACCAATGCTCTCTGTTAAAAAACGAACATTGAGACTTGAATCTGGTAAGAAAATATCATATTTTTTGATCGATGTTTTCTATAATCGAAAATGTATGTCGTATGAGGGGAAAAAATTAGGGTTTTAAAGTAATCCTTACAATGTGTGGTTATGGTTGTAAATAATATTTATTCATTGTAGATAAATGCTACTGTTATTTGGAAAAAAAAATATCGAATAGAATACAAGTTCTGTTATTATGTGTAAATCATCAGTGATTTGTCACTACACATATGTTATTTTATTGTTAAATCAATGTTGATTTAAATAGTGTAAAATAGATGAATTTGTATGTAGTTGATTCGAATAAGTAGTGATTAAACATAATAACATCTTTTTATTGTGTTGAAAATAGATGAATTTGTATGTAGTTGATTCGAATCAGTAGTGATTAAACATAATAACATCTTTTTATTGTGTTGAATCAATGATCATTTACAAGTGCAAGGATGATATGTTTGTTGTTTGAGTAACAACACTTGGGGGTTACATGCAATTTTTATTATGTATTCCATTGATGTGAAGATTCTGTGTTGAATTGTCTGAAGTTTATTAGTTCATACCAAATTAGATTTCAAATCAGTAGTGATTAGCAAGAAATATATTTGGTTATGTGGTAACCAATATGGTTTTTCTAGTCGACATATGATATATTTGTAGTGATTTAGCACTAAACATATGTGGTGATTGGATTGATCTACATTGTTGTTTTGCTAGTGTACAGATGATATGTTTGTATGGATTTAGCACTATACATATTTGTTGATGTTATCGAATAGTAGTGATTTCTCAATATGCGTGTTTGTTGATGGGTTTTAAACAATGTTGATTTACAAGTGTTTAAAAGGAACTGTGTATAGTTGTAATGTTACTGATTTAATCAAAATTTATTATCCATTGAAACTATGATGTTATGCTCTTTAATTAAATAACGACATACAATTAAAGTAATATTTTGATTGTTGTGAATCAATAGTGATCTACTTTAGTAATAATGATTTGCTTGTTGTTACTCAATATTGATTTACAGTAATATTAATGTTGGTTTCAATTGTGCTTACTATATTATTCAATATCAATGTGCAGGTACTTCCTCCGCAGGTCGTGGAGGTTCAAAGAGAATCCGTTCCATTGAAAGTGAGATAGAAGCAACAAACAGTAGGAACAAAACAATAGAGGTAAGGAAAAAATCTAGAAAAGCAACAAAAGAAGAAAAAGGAAAGGGAATGATGTCAGATGCAAAAATTGCACCAACTGAAATTGAATCTAGGCCAATTGGACGAGTGAGTCAACGATGTTGTATGAAAGTGAGGACCACACCATACCCACTTTTTAATGCAATCACTACGATGTCAGATGCACAACTGCAAGCAATGACTGACATGGGTTTTGGTGGACTTTCGGGGATGAAGATGGATGGCATACCATCAAGCCTCGGACATCATGTTTCCTTGAACTTCGATCCATACACGATGACGTTGAAGACTTCCAATGGCCCAATAGTGATCACTGAAGATGCAATTAGGGACATGATCGGCTGTCCAATGGGTCCTATTAGTTACGATGAATGTGCAACGAACGACTACGGTGTTGCTCTAAAAGCAGAATGGCTAAAACAGTTTGAACGTGTCCTAATACGACCAACAGATGTAAGTAGCAAAATCTTGTTGTCGGACATAGCGGATTGGAACTTCAAGATGAACTTCATAGTGGTATTTTGCAGCACAATGGGTCATTGTAAGTACAACGGTCTATGTGATTTGAACGTCTTATCCCGAATATCAGAAAATACCATTTTCAGAGATATAAACTGGTGCGGGTACATTCTAAGTTGTTTAAGGTATTGTAAGAACACATGGAATGGAAACAGTGAGAAGGCTTTCTTTTGTGGTCCCTTGGCAACTTTAGTGGTAAGTTTTAGTATAGTTGGTTATATTCATTATTTTTATATATTATTTTAACTAAATGTGATAATGTTTGTTTTGTATGTAGTTATTATACGTGGATAACATAAAGTGGGACATACCGAAAGTAATAAGAGAAAGATCCGCAATAAAAGTTTGGTCATTCGAAAGGTTGAGGTTAAGGGTGGAATCAGAAATTGAGGCTGGAGGATTGGGATTAGGGGAGTTTGAAGAACCTTATGTGCAAAATGATGCAAATGTGGAGGCAACACAACCTTCATTTCCAACTAATGTAGAGGTAATATTCACGGTATATGTGTGCTTCATAAACATTATATCACTAATAAATGCATCCAAAACTTATAAGAAATATATGGTGATTACGACATGTACTTCATACATTTTCATAAAATGTGGTGATCACCAGTGACTTAGTATATGTGATCTAAAATGTTGTATAACCTGTATTTGAATATAAGTGATTCATAATATGTGATCGTTTTCGATAAAATTTAAGGGATTATGTATGTGATCATTTGTGTTTCAATATGTGTTATTCTATAAATCATAGATGATTAATAATATAAATCAATGTTGATAAGAATGATATGATGATTAAGATAACTAATAATAAATATTCATTGAAACTGTCCATAAAACAAATATGTGATCACCAGTGATATAATGTGATATTAATAATTTTATGTGATCATATGGGTTTAATTATAATGATTAGAAAACATACATGTACTTAAAAAATATGTAAACATGTGTAGGGTTATTTAACTGAGTTTGAGAACCTGTACAACAACATCATGTCACTGAAGATATCTTTGAGCACATTGTTTGATAAGGCGACAATGAAATTCCCTGGGGTTGAAGAAATTAATGCATGGAGAGAGAAAGCAAAAGATATAGTCGTTACAGGACAAGAAACAGAGGAGAACGATCAAGTTGTTGTCGGGGAGTTGGAAGAACAGAATCATACTGTAAATTTGGCAGATGAGGAGAATCCTGTATTGGAGACAACAATTGATAACACAAAATATAGGATCTGTTGGAATAGGACAACAAATGAATGTTAGTGTGGAACCTGTAATATTTGAGAATGCAACGCAATTTTTTGAAGACCCTGCTGTATTGAAGGCATGTGACGAGCTTGTTATGCAACGTACAGCTGAAAAAGAGAAAACAACAAGAGAATATTCCATTGCAAGTGACATTGGGATTGCTACGAAAGTGACAGATTTTTTGAGTGGAGGCAGAGAAAGTTTTGTTGGAGGATTTGAAACACCAAGAATAGTCATCCCAACAGATAAAGATACAGGCAGATCTGGAAGTGCATTGAATGTGTATACGCGTTCAAAACGTACCGATGAAGTTCCAAGCTTCAGTCTCGGACTGACGCAAGAGTTCGAGAAGGACAATTCGGTGGAAGGTAGGGAACATCAACAACAGGTATGTGATTTAAAGCCTATCTGATTCATACGTGAATTATATATGAGAATATTTGTGATTCAATATATGTTGAATCTGTATATTTAAGTTTTAATCATAAATGATTCATATGAAGGGAAAATTCTAATACATTTAAAGCCTATCTGATTCATACGTGAATTATATATAAGAATATTTGTGATTCAATATATGTTGAATCTGTATATTTAAGTTTTAATCATAAATGATTCATATGAAGGGCAAATTCATATGGTGATTTGCACTTATTTATTCCTTGATTATAATACATTGAGATGTGAAATAGCATGAGCAGGCTGTGAAAGATGTAGGGGAAGATACATCAAAGAAAAATGCTTTTGAGCAAAGTACAGGTGGTTTGCCGATGACGGACACAGTTCAACAAACAAATAATAAGAACGTCGAAAAGCGTGAGATTAAGGCTGGAGTAACAATATGCTCACCGTACTTGAATAGAAAGGTAGACCCTAACGCAAGCATCACTAGAGATGAAAGTATATTGTGGAACTGGTTATTCTCAACCCAAGGAGATAGATTGTAAGTTGTATAGCATACACTAAATTTTAGCTTCATATTACAAGCTATTTTGCCATATATGCGCAGTATTATTAAACAACTGTATATTTAATAATAGGTTTGTCGTTTACAAATCTATTGATGGTCTGGAATTACAAAGGAAAGACTTCGAAAGTATGGGACCAAGTACACATGTGGGTAGTAAGATAATCGATGTTTGGGCATACCTACTCAATCAGGAGGAACAATTCAGAAACAATGCATCTCCCCATCGATTATTTTGCACGACATTGACAATGGTATGTGTTTAATTAAAGTAAAGATCGTTGAAGTATTTTACATAAAAAAGATGATACAATGTTATGATTTTTGGTATGTAGACGGAGGGCGTGCTACCACAAAATGTTGGTACAAAAGACATGTTTGACATTTTTTCAGGTAATCTGAAATCTTGCATGCACAATGACGCTGAGATGGTCTCTCTCAAGCCAATTGACATGGTATGCACCTCTGTTATTGTTTATGACTTTTGGTAATATGAAATACAACCAAATGCATAGATGTTATTAATATGTAACACCCCGATTTTCGAAAGGTATCATTTCAAGTTTATACAGAAACTGATATATTAAGAAAAAATAAGATATTTAATTTTGGGCTTAAATCCTAGATTTTATAGTCTAGATGGATGAAGGATTCAATTACGAGACCAACGGTTCTTTCCGGAGCGAAAACGGAGCTATAACGAAGAAGTTATGGCCAAAACAGTTTCGGTACGCGCTAGGCTATAGTTCCCGGCGATTGTGACAGTGTCACAATCTCCTGTCAAGGTCGCCGGAGCCCAAAAACTCTTGGTACAATCTCAGAGATTGTTCCCGGCGATTATGACATTGTCACTATAGCCTGACACAATCGCATGGGTGTTTCAGGGTGTTAAAATCGCGATTTTCAGCCCCAAACTTCATTTCTTCATAACTCTCTCATTTCAACTCCGATTTGGGCGATTCAAGTTGCTACGGTTTCGTTTTTGAGAGCTTTTCAAGGATCAAGCAAGATATTGGAAGTTTATTGAAGTATACTAGAGTATTTTGTGGTGGTAAGCTTCTCATTCCTCACTATTCATCTTCTTCCCCAAAGTTTTCTGAGGTTTCATCCACCCTTTGTTCTCCCTTTCATAGATTGAAGGTTTGTAATCATTTTGGTGAACTAGAAGTGTTTTGGTTGGTGAATTCAATCTTGGGTTAAGGTAATCTTCTATCCTCTTCGGTATTGGAAGTTAGGGTTTCGGTATTAGTTGAGGTATCCATGTATATGGTTTAGGAAATGATTCTTTGTGGTTGATTTTGTTTATTGGTGGTTGAATATGTATGGATTTAGGTTTTGGAAGTTTTGTCTTGAGAATCCAAGTGTTCTTCAAAAGAGCTCGTTGGGTGAAATCTAGATTTAGTCTAAATCTAGCAAGGTGAGTTTACTAAACTTTGTCAAAACTGGATACACATCATAATTGCTTAATTGTTGTTATTATCACATATTTGTTCAAATGCTCATATTTAATGTTTCAAGTATTTGGGGAGTTTTTCCTATGGATTTATGTATATGTAAATTACCATGGTTTTATGTATATAACTTGGTATGTTGATGATTCCTACTTGGAATGCCTTTTTGGCGACCTTATATTCTCACGAAGTATTTGTATGGATATTTTGTCATATATTGGAACTACATTATTATGATGGTAATATTGTGTTCTTGGTTGATATCCGAGATTTGACGGATTGAAACACAACTTGAGACCTCCTAAATGTATTATGTGGACGAACCAAGTCTGTGATTCACTATAGGAATGCAGGTGGGTGACATTTGGAGAATTTCCTAAGGCGGTAGTCTCCTATGTACCTAGACCTCCGCCGTCGGGGAATTTCCTAAGGCGGTAGTCCCCGGTGCGTGTCGGGCCTTTGGGTTGCCAGAGAAAGTGGCTTCAAAGTGCATTGCCTCTTTGGGTGAACCGGATTGGTGATATGGGTCGCTCCCGTTGACTCCACATCTACGTGATTAATTGATTAACTGCGGATAAGAGTCGAATATGTTATACCATGCTATTTTATTGTTCAACTCACTAGGCTTTTTGGCCTAACACTTGTTTGGTGTCGATGTGTATCTCAGGTTAGAGCGGCACCGGTTCTAAGCGGGCATGGTACTTGGGGGAGAGATTTGGGAATATTGCTTTTGGTAGAAGAATCCTTTGGGTTTATAAATCACACCCTTAATTGTAATCTCTTTTCTGATTATAGAAATTAGATTAGTTGGTTGTTAATTATTGTCCGTTTAATTGCGATTGTAATTAAACAGGTTTGTATATTTTCCCCATTTTTGGGAGGCTCTTGCCATGGCAATTTTAGTATACCTCATGTCTGTTTTTCGGATTTTTGTTATCCCTATTTTTAGGGTGTTACATAATAAAATTCATTTCTAACTTACTTTTTGCAGATATTCTTCCCTATCCAGCAGGCAGATCACTTCTACGTTATTGTATACAATATGAAGACACCAAGTTTAGTGATCTTGGACAATAGCGCAAGCAACATGTTGATTGAAGACAAATATGGTGAAATGCCATTCATGTTGGTAAACATAACGTTAAGTTTAGAAAAACATATATTGATCTAAAACGTAATTGTTGAGAACTTATTCCAATAATATTATTTCGCAGCAATCTTTTATGCAAAAATATCTGAAAAGTGTGCATCATCCAAGGGTTAATAGTATGTCAAAAGTTAAACCAAACAGGTTTAGAATGAAGTGGAGGACGATCGATAATACTATGGACTCTAGGATATTCACAATGCGCCACATGGAGAGCTATAAAGGTAGACCTGGCAAAAACTGACACGACACGCTAACTCGACACGAACTCGACACGAAATAAGCGGGTTTAGGTAATACATTTCAACCCGTTTAAGTAAACGGGTTGACACGACACGACACGAAAGTTAAACGGGTAAGGTCAGGGTCAAAATTTTCAACTCGAAAATAACCCGAATAACCCGTTTATATATATATATATATATATATATATATATATAGGGGGAGGTTCTTTTGTTAACCATCTCATTCATATTAACTTTGTTAACCCTCTTCAACCAATAGAAAGTCATTGTGAGTCTTGATTTGATATATATGTCTAATAAATATATGAGGGCATTATTGAAATTCTTTTATTCTGTTAATAATTGCATTCATTTAATTAGGAGTTACAATACTATAATTCCTAATTGTAGCCATATTTTTAATTTTAAAAAATGAGTTAAGATACATGTTTGGGTTTTTCAAAATTTACCAACAAGGATTGACAAAATGGGTGTACAACATGACTAACAAGAATTCATGTTTGGTAAAATCGATGTTTAGCATAAACATAAACAAGAAGATTTGACGAACGTTATTACGAATGTGAGTATTTTAACGATGACTTTCGTGGAGTCGATGTAAAGGGTCGTTCGACAATGATAATAATAAGAGTGAATTGTGGATTTGGTCCTCGTGTTTTGTTACTTTCTTTGACTACGGTCCCTATAGTATGTTTATTGTGGATTTAATCCCTGTGGTATTCAATTTATCTTGGTCATGGTCCCTCTGACTAACGCATCCGTTAACTCCATTAAATCAGGGACCATTTTAGTCATTATGCCTAATTTGTGTCTTATTATGATAAGAAAAATAAAAAATATACTTTTAACACACACACATACACACACACATAAATATATATATATATATATATATATATATCAAAATAAATAAAATATTATGTTATTGTATGACTTGATTCTTTAAATTTAAAAAAAATTAATTATATTAAATATGATTTAATTTTATTATTTTATTGTAATGGTGGAAAAAAATATGGTTTTATTGTTTTAATATAATTAAAATTTTAATTTAAACAAACTAGATCATAAAATTATATCTTATTTTATTTAGAACGAATAAAATAAGATATGTTTTTATGATTTGATTTATTAAATTAAAACTTTAGTTATGTTAAAGGTGATATAATTTTATTGTTCTTTTACTATCATCACAACAAACAAGCTTATTATCAATATTTTGACACCAAAATCATTGAAAACCTGATAAATGAACTCTAATTTTATCATCTTAAAATTAGAGGTTCCAATTTTCATATTGTTTTTCAGTCAAAAATTAAAAATCAACTGTTTAGATTTTAACGAAATAAAATATTTAAGTTACGAATATTTTAACCCACAATAAAATTAACAAGTGTAATAAACTAATAATTACACATTTCTAAAACTGTGTGTCTTTTTTATTATGAACATTTATTTTGGGACGGAAGGAATACCGAATAATGATAAGACCATGTCGTATCTTTCTATTGATGGATGTTGTAGTTGATCTTCGCTATTTTTTAAATGCTAACATGTTTTCATGTTCGTGTTACCTGACATATGATGCTCTATGTTTTGCTTTGTGCCTATGAGTTAAAATATTCGTAACTTAAATATTTTATTTCGTTAAAATCTAAACGGTTTGTTTTGAGTTTTTTTATTGAAAAACAATATGAAAATTGGAACCTCTAATTTTAAGATGATAAAATTAGAGTTCATATCTCAATGGTTTTCAATGATTTTGGTGTCAAAATATCGATATTAAGCTTGTTTGTTGCGATGATAGTAAAAAAACAATAAAATTATATCACCTTTAACATAATTAAATTTTTAATTTAATAAATCAAATCATAAAAACATATCTTATTTTATTCGTTCTAAATAAAATAAGATATAATTTTATGATCTAGTTTGTTTAAATTAAAATTTTAATTACATTAAAACAATAAAACCATATTTTTTTCCCACCATTACAATAAAATAATAAAATTAAATCATATTTAATATAATTAATTTTTTAAAAAATTTAAAAAATCAAGTCATACAATAACATCCTATTTTAATTATTTTGATATATATATATATATATATGTGTGTGTGTGTGTGTGTATGTATGCGTGTTAAAAATATATTTTTTATTTTTCTTATCATAATAAGACACAAATTAGGCAAAATGACTAAAATGGTCCCTGATTTAATGGAGTTAACGGATGCGTTAGTCAGAGGGACCATGACCAAGATAAATTGAATACCACAGGGACCAAATCCACAATAAATATACTATAGGGACCGTAGTCAAAGAAAGTAACAAAGCACGGAGACCAAATCCACAATTCACTCTAATAATAATAATGGATGAAGATGATGAGACGCAACTCAATAACTATGTTGACAGTGGAAGTCCCATCAAATGAGTTGAAAACATTGAATCCAATCGAGATGATTTTATGGGTAAGATTTTTTTATATGTGCGAAAAATTATATTTCATAGTTAGATTCATGTTTATCTTATGTCATGATTTCTTTGTAAGGGATGTTAGCATGTAATAGCTTATGCCATGAACACTAACATGTAGTGTTCGTTCATGTTCATGAATATAGATCCAATATATTCACCATAGTTCATATATCTGGAGTTTTCATATGATCATGATTGTTCATGGTTCGTACGGTTTCATGAATGAACAAAAAAAAATGCAATCTGCAGTGTTCATGAACATGCAAATTTTAATACCATGGTTCATAATTGTTCCTATACAAAATTTCGTAGTGAGTAACCGTTATATGTGTTCATTGTACTTTTTCATATTGCATGTTTATCCTTGTTCTGTATTCATATTTTAATACAAAATTTATGTTCATTAATGTTCATGATTCGAATGAACATTCCACAAACAAGTACAAAAATAAATGTCCAATTATCTTGTTTATTATGCATACATGTTTATTGTGCATACATGTTCAAAAATAAAGATTTCATTTGATTTCGATTAGCAATCACGTTGGTTTCAAATTGGGCTAATTAATACACGGGGAGTTACAGATTGAAAAAGATATTATTTTCCCTAAATACCCTCAAGCACCTTTGTTCATTATATTAATTACTCTTTTCACCTTTTTTAAATTGGTTTATTTAATTATAATTAATCTAGGCCATTCATTCTCAGATCAAAGGTTATAAATTAGGTTAATAAGGTTAGTATAAAAAATTGGGTTAACAAAATAACCCAACCTTATATATATATATATATATATATATATATATATATATATATATATTATAAGTTTTATTTTTAATGTTTTGGATTTTTAAATGTTTTAGATTTGGTTAGAACTTATAAGTTTGAACTATAAAATTTGGATTTTCTAATGCTTTCATTTTAAATTTTTGATTTGTACTTTTTTGTGAATTTTCAATTTTTAGTTTTATAAATGTTAAACTGGTTAAACGGGTCGTGTCGGGTTAGGCGGGTCGGGTTAGGGTTGGGATTTTCTGACCCGTTTATTAAACGGGTCGGGTTAGGGTTAGACATTCTCAACCCGTTTAACTTTGAACCCGACACGAACCCGACACGACACGACACGTTTGCCAGGTCTATATAAAGGTGAAACGGTAAGCAAGTATGATGCCGAGTTCGTGAAGGAATCAACATCGCAGGATGTACAAATCACCAAGTTCCGTAAAAAATACGTATCGAAGATATTGCTTTCGACACACAATATTTGTAGGACAAGATTGATCAGGGAAGCAACAAGTTTGGGTAAAGATTTCGGACAGCCTAGAAGGATGACAAAGACTGTTATACAAGATAAAGCGAACATCACTAACGCACATGCTGGTTAAGTTTATGATTGTTGGTAGACTTTTTGGGTTTAATTTCTAAGTACTTGGACAAAATAGTTTTGTTCTGTTTTTTTTTTGGGTCATTGTTGATTTGAACATCATTTGTTTTTGGATATTAGTATTTTGACGTAGTTATGCTTATCATCAGTTTGTTTAATGGAATGGGCATTGTTCAACATTACATATGTTAATTTCAATCTCAATTCAATTGGGTTATGGTCATAATCAGGTAAGTCATATCATGTAGTAACATAAATTTATATTTCAAATCACAGGTGATTCGTACTTATTACTGGGTGTTTTAATCTGTCACTGTATCAGATCACAAATGATTTATGTAGATTCTATGTTAAAAAAAATTTGAATCACAAGTGCACTTAATAATACATATCTAAATAACTTTATGATAAACCTGCGAGTGTATAATAGCACAAATGATTTCTGTAGATCCCATACAAATGATTTCTGTAGATCCCATGGTAAATAAGCCTTCAAATCACTAGTGAATTTAATAATACATATCCCAAGTGACTTTAAGATATAATTATTCGTATCATTTGTGATTGTTATCTTACTTTAAGGTGTATACCAAAAATAATACAGTGAAATGATTATAACTTATTGAAGTTATTTTTAAGTTAATGGTAAGTTATACTATGCTATACACCTATCACTATATTGAAGTGATTTTTAACATAGATAAAGCGATTCAATAAAAAAAATATCACAACCAATTAAAACGCTACACATTTAATGAAAAATAAACTTGATTGAATCCTAAAGAATTGAAAAAAGAAAAAACATTCCAACTAAACTGTATCAAATTTGCAGGAAATGCAACTTATTCAATCACCTCCTATAAAATAAAAAAACTATGCCATCAATCATCGTTTTTTTCGGACAACCCTCTTTTAACTGGACAGTTCCGGGAATCATGGTTAGTATATTCATTACATCCTTTACATTTCCTCTTCAGTCGCGCGTTCTTCAAAGCTCGCTCAGCACCACCGATTAAACGTTTACCTGTGCCACATCCTTTGTTTCTCAAACCTCCTGGAGCACGTACCTCAATTGTCTTGGGCTTTGAGAAACCCAACAACTTTTCAAACTCAGCATCTTTGCTAACAATACAATCATCTGAAGGAACATCAGGTGCAATTTCTGACTTCAACAAACGAACCTTCTCCAAGAAAAGTTCAAGCTTTTCTTCATCACCGTAAACCCTACTCAAAATCTGGTCAAACTCAAACTGTATATCATTTGTCAATCTATCAGACCGTTCATTGCTTCCAGGTTGTATACGTCGAGTACGAAGTACATCCATCGGGATAACACCTCTCATCCATCTCCTATTAACATACTGACTAGGTATCTCTTCAGCATCTATGTTGAATAAGACACCAAATATGTGGCAACACAGAATGCCAAAATACTCATATAGTTGGCACGAACATGTCAACGATCCATCCACTTCCATGAGCACAACCTGTAAAATATACATATAGTTTGATTAGTAATAATGTGGTAATAGGTAAATCTATGTGACACCACTGAAGATAATGTACTATTATCTGTGACACGAACCTGCATTATTTACATACTTGTTTAATTTATTATAATAGAAAATCAATTGTGATCAACATGTAATATAATAAGGGGCAATCAGATATGATAAGAATCACAAGTGATACGAATAATGCTATCATAAAATCACTTCTGATATGTATTATCAAAATCACTAGTAGTTTGGATGTTTTTTTTACCATATAAGCTACATAAATCATTTGTGATTACATACTGGCAGATTTATCCACCCATAAATAAGCAACAATCAACTGTCATTGGAAGTATGTATTTATGTTATTACATGATACGGTTTACCAGATTTGACAATAACTAATTAAACTTGCTATTTCTCTTAAGTGATTTCTAGTTTATAAATGCCAATAACATAATGCATTATAGGGTAAAGACTCTTGTACCTTAAATTCAGCTTTGGTTTTAAAGGACTTATCCTTCTGCCTTATGGTAAAAATCTGGCGCCCACCATCAACAACAACGTTCCACTGAGAACAATATCGATCTCCTTTCACAATTTCCTTTTGAACATCAAAGAAGACAGTCCTAGTATATACCATGGCAGCATGTCGCTCAATCGACCTCTGAGTCTTGAAATCAGGAATAGTGGTGTTGGTGAGATGCTCATCGGTTCGTTGCCTGTTTCTTTGTTTGTCCATGGCAAAGTCATGAGATAGAATAAACTTCAACAAATTGTTACCATGGTTTGAAAAACTTTTGAAAAAAGAGTTCAAACTCTCAGACCGCGAGGTGGTTTTCATTAATCCACACATGGGTAAATCTTTGAAATACCCAGGTATCCAATTGGACCGGTTTCTAAAAACCTCGGACAGTCACACGTGATCTGACAAATTAAATTCATCCATCAGTGCAATCCACCTCTCCTCAAAATCTTGGGGGCCCAAATAGACACTCCATACAAGTTTTACTAAACGCTTCCTGAAATCTGTGTTTAGCAATAAGTCAGTGTTAACCTGCATAGAAACATGAAATATTTTATATGAAATTTCAGTCCCATGATAGATCAACATAATCCAAAAATATATATAAATCATACCCTGATAGGCAACTTATTCATAATGTGTCACATGCACAGTCTATGCTTTGATTCGTTGAAAACTACAGGGAGAACCTCTCTAATTGCACAGTCTTGGTCGGTCAATACAAGCTTTGGTTGAAAACCATGAACTTTTAAAAAGGCCTCCAACAACCAAGTGTAAGATGGCATTTTTTCGTTACAGAGAATACCGGTACCAACCACAACAGAATGCCTGTTGTTGTCAATGGCAAGGAATGGAACAAAAACCATACAATGTCTGCAATGAAAATTTTAAATACCAATAGAATCCAACAATACCATTAATTTATGATAGAATACATATAAATAATTAAAACATCTTACTTGTTTGAACGATAAGTTGCGTCGAAAGAAATAACATGGCCAAACTTGGTGTAATTGAACCTCGATAGCTCGTCAGCCCAGAAAAGTCCCTCAAGTTTTCCGTCCGACACTTTAAACTCAAATGCAAAGTTGGTACCGTTTAAGACACGCTCATTAAACATGTTCAAAACCATTTGAACGTCACCATCACCAACAAAGGAATCAAAATCCCTCTTATAATTCTTGTAGTCGGTGCGACTACATCCAACCTCCTCATATCCACCCTTCAAACAAACCTGCAGCTGGTGGGCCTTGGCCACACCGATATTTGCATTTGCATCTCGATGTATTATCCTTTTATTAGAGAACTTCAACTGCCTCCTACTTCGAGAAAGCATTCTATCATTCTCGTCATACAATGGGTGATTGTGGTTCGGGTTGAAGTGGTACAACTTAAACAATGACGTACCCTGAACCCTACAAAAACGAACTTGAGCATTACATCCAGTAACTTTGAAGTTGGAGTTGCGCAATACCTTCCGATTTCGACCAAGATTAGTGCTGTCAACTGAACGTTTGTTAGGTAATCCATGCCGATGACATACAAGATACTTAATCCTAATGGATTTGTCGTTGAACTTCTTTTCAGTTGATCGTCTAATATCAAAACCCGCGTAGTCGGCGTACTTCCTGTACATTTCAACACAGTGACCTACTGTTTGAAACAATAACCCAACAACTGGTATGAGACCTTCAGGAACATTCGGGACGTAATTGATGGGATCGTTGAATCGTTCGTTCATGGATAGCATTGTACTACCAGTAAGATCAAATGACCCATTCGTATTCCCAATGGAAATGCCATTCGGTATGACTGGAACTTCTAAAGAAAATAAGTGTTTGTCATAATATAATTAAAAGTTAGAATGCACATGTAGTACAATAAAAAACTGTTAATTACATAATAGCAAATTCAACTAAGTTAATATAAGGACCAACTGTATTCCATTGTGATTATATTTTAACATAAAAATCATAAGTGATGCAATTAAAATAACAATGCATCAGCATATGGTGAATCTGGAAGATAATTAGTGTGTTCAACAATTCAGAAAACTAAAAACACAACTATACCATATTTTAGAAATTACCAATTACAAAGAACTTCAATCTCAAAACAGGGTAACACTTTAATCCTTAAAAAATCGAAAATTTTAAAGAAAAAATAAGAATTACCTGTGACATCTTGAAGAACATTATCATCGACGTTGTTATCACATCGACCTTGCTCATCACTGAGTTGGAATTCACCATCCTTGTTCACATCAATTGCATTCATCGATTCACTGCTTCCGTTTGTAGATAAGAAATAACTTGAACCCTCCATGAAAATAGATTAAGTGTTCTTTGGTTTTGAAATTGATAATCGAAATCAACAGGATATTGCATAATTGTATAGAAAAAGAATACTGGATTTTGAGACGATGAAGATTGATACGATGATTGAGAAGAAATCGCACAAAATTTGGAAGATAATCTCTATCCAAAATTAATCATATGTGGTTAAATGACCAAACTAACCTTATGGTAATTTAGAAAATTGAAAAAAAAATAATTTAATTATTTTGATTGACTGAAATTTATTCATTTATTCTTTTAAATCGTTACCATTCTCGTATGAACCTACCTCTCTCTCTCTCTGTATATATATATATATATATATATATATATATATATATATATTATGATATTAATATGTAAGATCATTAATTATATTAAAATTTTAGAATTCATTTTTTATCATTCCTAAATTTACCCGGTTTTTCATTTTGTTATGTTATTTCGGAACGAAATGATGATTAATGATGTTTTTTGTTCTTTGTGTTCGTTCATTTATGTTCGCATGTTTACGTTCATTTAGCATCTTAACGAACAAACGTAAATGAACATGAACAAACACATTTTCTTAACGAACGAACATAAACACAAAAAAATTCCGTTCTTTTACCGTTCGTGTTCATTCGTTTATTTGGTTAAGTTTAATAAACGAACACGAACAAGCCTCCTTTAGTTTGTTCGGTTAATTAAAATGTATTATATATATATATATAATATATTTTGGGTTATAAATTTGTCTAAATAGACTAGTTGTTTTTTTATTGTTGTATTATATACATACATATATATATATATATATAATTTTCTAAAAATAATATATTAGTGGCGGGTTGGGCGGGTTGAAAAAAGCGTAACCCAATTTCAACCCTCTTAATTTTGCGGGTTGGCGGTTTGGCGGGTGGGCGGGTTGGGTTTAATTGGGTTGTTAGCGGTTTGGGTTGGACGGGTTTCGCAGGTTGACGGTTTTTTGTACACCCCTAATACATGCTATAAGAGCATAGGTTTTCTTTTAAACCCTGATTTTTGTTGTCTTGTTTGATGGTAGATCAACCTATCATGTCGTCCTCCTCATGCCACCGAAAAAGTGTATTGTTTCCCTTGACGTTTTAAGAAGCAAATTATAGTGTCAAAATCTTTTATGAAAGTGGAATATTGTGGCATTGCATATACGGTACAAGATACGCTTTTGGATACGTTAGATTCTTGCGTATCAGGGCCTCATCATTAGCCATTCTATTTGGTTATATTGTAGCAAACACATTACCATTGATTAACAATGTGTTCGTGAAGGCGTTGTTGATGGCGATTTAGTAGTATGTTATGTCTTCACTGTAAAAGATTGCCGACATTTTTACTAAGAGATTGTCAGAAAAGCATTCTGACTTCTTACGTTCCAACCTATATTGGTTTCCCCTGCATAGGTTGACGGGTTTAATAATTGATAATGATATCTATATACAAGTATAGATACGATAGGATACCTAAAGAGAAAATTGTAATCTGATGTGATCCATGATTATTTATAAATAGAACGTTAGGGCTCCCGTTTTGATTGTGTTGTCACATTATCACACACTTCCGGTATAAAATAGAATTCAGTTTGGTTTAAAGAAATTTGCTTATGGTAATCATATCTTACGCAAGTTAGCTACGTTTATGCCTAATAAGTCAGCAAAATCGACCCTAGGTTAGTAGGGTCACACAATGTGATTGAGGAGGCGTAAAGTAGACTTACAAGTGTTGAAAAAATTAGTAAAAATTTGTGTTTTTACTAACTTTGGACACATTTAAATACATATATATGTAGTGTATATATCTAACTCTTAGTGGGTTTGTCTTCTCCTATATGAGGGCTTCGAAACGATATATCGTGTGTCCAAAACGGAATATGTATGAATGAGATATCGATGCTCAAAGTTGAGTACTTGGGATGAAATTGGTAAAATCCGGTGGGTGTGGGAATGTGTCCCACATAGGAAGAAGAAGTAAACATTCAATCGTTTATAACCATGAATGCGGGAGGGGCTTGCAAGCTCCTTTGGTACCCGAACCCAGGTTGACCACAGAATCCCTAAGTTAAACGGGGATGAGGAATCCCTACATTTATAAAATTGAGAATGGGGATAACCATGCCCCATTTATAAAAGTTTGGTCGATTAAAACTTTAACCTAACGGGAAAGAAAATCCCCCCATTCCCCATCGTGGATGGGGACGTCCCCAATGCTATCTCTACCTGAAACTACGTTATACATATTTTAGAGATAGGCAAAAAGACTAGAAAACGGATTGAGCTAGTCTTGGACTAGATCACGACATAATCATGCTACACCATACCAGAAGATCAGATCATCAATTTTTTAATCGGTCCAAACTTTTATTGGATGTGTTGGCCGGGATAAATATCTAATCGGTTAAAAGATTGGACTAGGTTGAACCAGCCAAGTCGAATTCGCAACTCACTTTACAAAAAATCAAATTTTGTTATGTAATTAGAAAAATACAATTAAAGTGATTACATTTCTTGTAATCAAAAAATAATTTAAACAACCAATACTAAATATCAATACATTTGTAAATTTATATTGTAATGTATACACAATACATGAATTGTTAAGTCGTGAACATCAAATAAATGAATAATTGTAAAATTAATAATTATTTTATATGTAATAGCTTAATGATTTATATTAAGTTTTATAAAAACTAAAATTCAGATCAAGAGGATTAGACCGATCTAGACCATCGGTCCTACATCGGTCTTTACCTTGTCAAACTTAGACAAGTCTAGAGTCTAGACCGATCTTTTATTGGACTGGTTTGACCATACCGTTGACCAAACCCGATTCTTTAAGAAATTGGAGATAGTGAACAAAATAACTCATCTCAACCATTCATCTATTTTAATTCAACGTTTGTGAATAATAAGGGCAGTTACATTTTAACAAAACTAAATCCACAATTATAGGGACGGTATTTCACAAATACAGCTCCACCATATGTGCTTTATTCTACTCAACGAATAGCGTGATACTGTATGATCCCTCGTTTCGGTGGCAACTTCCGCAAAATAAACAGAACTAGAGCCGATGGTAGTATCTCCACCAACTGTTAAATAAAACATTATTTGAAAAAATGTCATATAGACACAATTGTCCTATAAGAAGATTTGTTCATAGGACACTTCTCAAATAAAAAAAGTTAATACTAGAACACTTTATTTCAAAAGTATCTTCGGAAACATCCTATCAACTTATTATAACACTACTTTCAAGTGTCCTATCAAAAAGTTAGTAGGGCTCTTTATTTCAAAAGTATCTTCAGAAGCATCCTATAAACTTATTGTAATACTTTTATAATAAAACAGTCTATTAGGACATTTAGACATATTTGGCGTCTTATAAAGTTGATTTTGTTTGCCAACATAACAAGAAAAGAAAGAAACTTACCAAATAGTATATGAAGTTTAGAACAGGATGCTCCAATACATCTAGGTTGGCAGCTTCGTTGAACGCATTAAAGCACATCTAGCACGAAGAAAACGATTAGAAAACATTAGAGTAATGTGTCGGGTGATTATTAGCTTCATGATTACAATGGGTCATCGCATAACAATTTCAAGAACGAGAAGGCCTCACCATGATACATCTCGCAAGAAAACATGCAAAGCAGATAGTTGCCACGTATCCAACCTGCACGAATAAATTATAAAAATTTAAATACGCAGATGTAAGGGGTTGAAATTGACAAACAGTAATACACGCACGTGCACGCACACACACCTCTTGCAGTTTCTTTCGACGGCCTTTGGATTCCACAGGAAACCGCTGCAACATTAGAAATAGCCTGCACAAATTTGTGAAGTAAGAGATATGGTCCTATAAAGGCCACATAACGACAGTCGACAACTCTAAGAGCCTGTTTGTTAACAGCTTAAAGAGCTTAACGGGGCTCACAGCTTATTCGGTCAGCTATACATAAATGTTTGGTAGTGGCTTAATGATATAGAAAGTGACTTATTCAACGAGCCTTTACGGGAAGCTTTATGCCGAAAGCCAAGTTTTTTTTTTCCAAACATTCCCCTCCCAAATTAAAAACCAAGCACCTTTGAAAAAACCCTCCCAAATAAAAACCTTTCTAATCTATACATATAGATTAATCCAGCTTATCGATACAATACTTAATGGAAAACCAACCAAACAACCCCAAACTCACTGGTTCTGAATCTTAATTGATGGTTTGTTATACTTATACAACACCTTGAAACTGGGACCGGATTGGCAAGAGTGAGGTAGGCGAAAAAAAGAGTTGTGGAAGGTTTTTAAGGTTTTAATTTAACATGGGTAGTTTAGTAATTTACCAATCTTGTATGACTTTTTTTTTGAGACAAAAAAATACATTTTTGTCCCACTCAGTCCTGTCCAATCACCAAATGTGGGACAACAAGTTTTTGTAATGTCTTATTCCATCCTGTCATGCGTACCAAACACACCCTCAAGGGACATAGAACGACAAACAAAGTATTACAAGTACCTTCCTCCATAGAGAAGAAATCCCAAGGCTGCAAATAAAGAGACCCCTGAAAAAGAAATGTGTGAGGCAACTTCCAAAAAATATAAAAACCAAAAACCGGATTGTTAAGGCTACAAGACCTGCAAAGAAAACCTTGGAGACGATCACCAAGACATGGATCGGCTTCCACCAGATTATTAACCACAGAGCAATCTGTAACCAAATAATTACATATCGGTTAACCACAAAGATTTTGGAGCTTTTTTGCTCCAACTGCTAAACTGTATGTTAAAATAGAGAGAAAAGAGAGAGAGAGAAGGTAGAAATCTCTATAACTTAATATAGGGATGTTAACTGTTTCCACCAATGAGGTCGAATGTGTAACAATTTTTATGAAGACTTTTTTAGAAGTGTATTGGAACGACGAATTTATAGAATATTTTAATAATATAATTAATGTTGGAATTACTAAAATAGAGTAGCTGTTGGAGTTTGATGTGAATTTTTTAGAGAATTTGATTTTAAATACTCTATTTTAGAAAAAAAAATATAGTATAGTTGTTGAAGATGCCCTAAGAATCTTTATGGAAACATATCACAGACACCATTTCTTTTGGTAGACTCGCCTCTTGGATATTGATGTCTAAGGCGCCCTACTCAGTAAGAAGACATTATATTATACTCTATTCCAAAATAAATGTCGACAATGAAAAAGGAACACATTTTTAGAAATGTGTAATTATTACACTTTTTAATTAATTAAATGACAATTTTACCCTTGATAATAAAGAGAGTAATGAATTTATCCATTTTAGAATTAATGGCGGAATTGGAAATAGTTTTGAAAGTAGACACGTATTTTGACACAAACTAAAATAGAAATGTGGACAATTAATAATTATTTTATTAAAATGAGTCCGGCTACAATCCAACCACTTCAACTAGCAACAAACCACTCAATAAAGTGAGATTAAGAGAGATCTACGTAAGGACCGGACTGGTTTACGATAATAATCAGATCAATAAATTAAGCAGGATGATCATTAAAGAAAAGTAATTGTCACAAAATAATATAGGATCAAAGGTTTTAGCTTTCGTAAGTTTACAATCAAAAAATAATTATACATTATATATTGAAATGAACCGTAGCTAGAGTAGTCGGGGGTCGGGACTCAGGAGATAAGGTTAGTAAGTTAGACTAGGGATGCATGGTTTCCTTAAATTGGTTATGCTTTTCTTGTATCTGTTTCTAGTTCTATGTTATTGTTTACCCTTAACTAGTTTTTCAAGATTTTATCGTATTTGTCTTTTATCTCTTTGTCTCACTTTCCACAATCCAGGTGTCTTCACGGAAAACAGTGGCTCTACTCTTTGGGGTAGAGGTCAAGTCTGCGTAGATCTTACCCTCCACAGACCCCACCTCCATGTGGGATGTACCGGATGTGTTTGGTTATTGAAATGAACCATTCAATGTGCCTTCTTTAGCTCCCTTTGATCCCCTCTTAGACAATTAAGTGCTAGATCAAGAGCATAGCTATGCTAAATGCTTTCTAGAACACTAACGCAAGCAACAAAATGCAGCCTTGTATTGAAAAACAAGATAAAACCGAGTTATAAGGGTTATCTGATGACCCAATTGGTAGACAACGAAAATCTTGTTCATTTATTGCTCTATGCCCCTATATCATCAAGCACTCGTTTCAGTCGTTTGATGTCATTGTTTTCCACATTTCTAGTAGCAAGAACGTAAGAATGCTTCTCAACTATAATGCAAAAGGGCAAGGAAGATGCTAATCGTTCCATTTGAGACAAACACGTATTCAGCTAACGTTTCCACGTATCAAGACTCTTCAACTTTTTTTTGAAGTGTATAATATTTATATACGGCATAACTCTCACACAAAAACACTTCTCACCTTCGGTGAGGCTTGAACCCTCGACCTCCATGAAGGTTGGGCTCTACCAGTAACTCGGGTACCGTTGGGCCAATGACCCTTTGGTAAGCCTCTTTTCAACTTCCAAGACATGAACAAGAATTTTACCTGAATTGCATAAACAATTCCATTGATTATAAAGAAAGCTGGTCGGAGACCATCAGTTGAGATCGTCCTTGCCTGTCAAATATCCACAACATCATAAAGTAATCAAACAACTTTTTAACCAATCAACACCAAAAACAATAAATAAATAAATAAAGTGGAAGAAGATATACTAAACCTGATAGTAGATTTCTGCCCAAAACAAAACCAAGAGGGCATAGGTAGTGAAAAACGCAAGACTTGGCAAATCAAGCAGCATATGTTGGGAAATCTGACAAAAGAACATATTCAACCAAAAGAGTCTACACAAACGATAGAATCATCCATACATAAGGGTGCATTGGTACGCAGACACGAAAGAACCGTGCAAGGTTTTAGGGTTTTAAACTTTAATTTTAAAATGGGTAGTTTAATAATTTACAAATCTGTTCCATCTCCCTGATTTCTATTCCACAACCAAACTTGGGACAACAAGTTTTTATTCTATTTTGTTTTGCGTACCAAAAGCACCCTAAGTGATTAACTTGAGCATATTGCTAACCTCAGGTGTCAACTGTTGGATATCACGACGAAAAACAAAAATTATACATCTAGCTGCATTGAAAACACATCTAATCAATACTAACCAAACAAGAAAGTTTCCAAAATGCAATTTGAACAAAAAAAAACAAAATATACAGACCCCCATTAACCAAGAAATTGAGGAAATGAAAGACCTTCTGGGTAGTCCAACCATACTCTGGCACTCTTTGTTGTATCCTAATTAATTGTACCTGCAAACCATCCAAAATCGTTCATGATCATGAACTATAATCAAACATTTCAAGAATCCTCACAATGAACTTTAAACCCTAAATTGCACTCCTTTAGATCCAATTTACTCAAAAGGGAATCTATCATAAACAAAATCGAAATCTTTTCGCAAATCTAACACCAACAATAATCCGTTTAAACCCTTAATTACGAGTAACAAAAGCATTTATAACTAAGATTTCCAATCAATTATTCATCACACAACCAAAAATTTCGTTAGTTTCAAGTGGAAACCCTAGAAATACACGATGAGCAACTCAGAACTATATTTCAACTAAAAACAACGAATTATACAGTCGAATATGACATATAAACTAAATTCAAACTCACCATTGCAACAACGGCAACGATTCCATAGAGAGCAGCAAGAACATGGAAAATTCGATCTTGCCAAATAGGCGAATCGTTTAATAGATTCCACAAACTATACGAGTCTTTGAGTGTGTACATCGTCACCGAAGCTTCTGATGGGCCCATCGCGGCCCCATCCATCGCCGGAAAACCTGTTGCTGCTGATAAATGAACGTCCGGCCGGCGAGATCTTACCGGAAGAAGAGTAAAAGGAGTTGAATCGGATCAAAATTTCTTCTTTTTTTTCACTTGAAATACGAAGGAATAAAAGAAAATTGAAATAATCGGTTATTTGTACGTAAAGGGGATTCGTGCAATCGGAAGTTGAAAAACGGCCGGCAAAACGTATGAAAAAAGCGAAGAAGGTATACATTAAATAAGAAGTTGAAATGTTTAAAAAGTTGTTTTTACTTTTCAAGAGATTTTATTATTTTCAAGATTTTAATATTTTATTAATATTTTTTGTATAAGATAACAATATATTCAATTTTATTGGTCAAAAAAGTTATTGTAGGGTTTCGTTTAAAAGAGACTTTATCAAAAAAGCGGAGTGAAAATTAAAATTTGATTTAATTAGTTACTTTATTTAAAAAAGGTTTTGTAAAAAGAAAATTTTAATGGATCCAATGATACAATTAAAACTGAATATTACAAACTATATAGAGTTTAGAATTAATACATTTAGGTTTGTATTGCGGCACAAAAAACCGAGATAGGTTTCCTCTAGAGTAGTCCACACATTAATACATTTTGTCATTTTGACTTCAAGAGAGTGCTAGTTTCAAACCCTTAGGGGTTGTTTGGCAGTTGCTGAATGGTTTAGAGCAGAATGATTAAAAGACTCTTATGATATAGTGTGAAATGAAATATGGTTGTTTGCTAATTGTTAAGAATGAAATCAGGACTCTGAATGGTTAAGACATGGTCAAAATACAAAATCATTCAGAGGGTTTTGGAACCATTAAGAGACAGACTTTTTTTTGCCAAACAGAATTTACCTCTTAACGATTCAGAGGTTGTCACTTAATGGAACTATTAAGAGGTAAACAAACATCCCCTTAAATTTCTAATCTAGTATGTGTTTAACAGAAAAAGAATAAGGTTTCTCTTTCTGTTTTATCAGATAACCTAAAAGTATCCTAATAAATTCATCTTTAGACTTAAGCTCTGTCACCTTGTTTATAGGTTGTCCATGAGTATTATATATAAACCATAAATCTCAAATATGGTCGGTGCTATCTTTAATCCTTAAGTCCATCTTTTGTAAGCCTATCAAGCCTAATAGATATTTTATTTAATTTTATTACTTTAAATAAATATGTATATGTAAATACATTCACACATAATTATCATTGTTACAATTTTTTAACACATAATTTAATTATAATACTAGAATAATAATTAATAATCAACATGATATTGTTTGAGTTTATGATTTTCTTATAATCATATCCAAACATACATATTATCGGTGTGCGACCTTATAGATTCATAATCTTCGGACAATATTATCATATGATACAAATCGTGGACATATAAAAACTTGCAATTACAAATCAATTCCCTCTCTCTACATTAAATTTTAGCAAATTATTTAAATATAAAGAATTTTAACTAATCTATCTTCTTTTGTCTTGATGGCAATAATGCACACGAGTAAAATGTGTCACAATAATGGCGCAAGTATACACTACGTATTGCGTTCGCTTCTCAAGTAATATAATGGTAAGGATCAAATATCGTATCCACAGGGATTAGACTTAACTAAGAATCAGAGATTTTCACGAACTTCCGGTGCAAAGTTAAGGATTTATAAAATTTGATTGGTTGGTTTAGAGTGAAATATTAAATTTAACAAATGATAAAAAGCGGGTACGGATGTAAGTTTCCCCCGAGAGTATTTTTATAACTTAAATGGTTAACAAGACTGGTCACAATGAAGTCCTACATGATTTCCTCCTCTCGAAACTACGTCGTATAGGTTGCGATAACGGTATTATTAAAAAATTACCACACTAGCTAACTTTCGGTTTACCAATCTCACTAAGTAGATCTCGAAGATCTTAGCCCCGTTAGTATGGAGAGATGCGCATATCTCTATGACACATCAACTCGACCAACATTTCGGACCTGAGCTCGATTATGCAAAAATTCATATATCTATGTGATTATTAAAGATTTTCTCAAACCTTAGGGTGCGTTTGGTTTGCAAATTAGGTGGGACAAAACGGGACAAAAAATCACTGTCCCATGTTTGGTGTGACATGGGACAGGACAAAAGTTCACTGTCCCATGTTTGGAGCGACATGGGTCAGGGACAAAGACTGGACAGGGTGGGACAAAAAGGGGTATTTTCTTATGGGACATAAATGAGACAGAAACTAAAAATCACCGATTTACCGTCATTTGATATATAATCCTAATATGGTATTAGTCTTAAGGGTCACCGCTACCCATCGTTGCTACTACCACCATTGGCGGCCACTAGTAGCCACCGCCAACCACCGTCGGCCACCTCTACCTATTTCTCCACCATAACAACCTCCTTCACCACCTCCACAACCATCGGTCATCGCCACCACCACTACCATCGTCGACCACCTCCACTAACACCGATCACCACCACCTATTGTCGCCACCACCATTGACGGCCACCGGTAGCTACCACCAACCATCGTCGACCACTTCCACCTCTTCCTTCACTACTACAACAACTTCCTCCACCACCTCCACAACCACCGCCCATCGCTACCTCCACCAATCACCACCACCCATTGTCGCCGCCGTCACCGACGCTGACCGCCAACCACCGTCGCTGGCTGCCACCACTGTCGCTCGCTGCCAACCATCGTTGGTAACCTCCGTCTCTTCCTCCACTACAATAACCTCTATTACCACTGTGCACCGCCACCACCACTACCTCTATTACTTATCTTTCACCTTCTTCACAACTATCGTCTTTCACCGGTCACCCATCGTCTTTTATCTTTACTCGTCGCTGCAACTATACATTCGCCAATTCATTAAGATCTTCCAAATTGAATCAACTATTATATTTTTTTTATATGAATCGGATTTTTTCGAACTATCATCAATTATTTAAGATTCTTCATTCAAATTTCCTACTATTGTTTTTGTATGTATTTATATGTATGAAAATTGTGTAAAAAAATTAATAATGTTTTTTAATTAAATTATTTAAAGATATACTTTATTTGTGTTATTTATAACTATTATATGACATATAAAATTATCAAACAACTTTTAGGGAAACTTGTCCAGTCCTGTCCTATCCAGTCCTAGTCGTACCAAACATAAGACAACCATTTGTCTTGTCCAGTCCAGTCCAGTCCTAGCCTCTTGTCCTGTCCAGTCCAGTCCAGTCCTGTCCTGTCCAGTTCTGTCCTGTCCAGTCCCGTCCAATCTTGTCTGCGTATCAAACGCTACCTTATAGTGCGAATATATCTAAATATCCATTTTCTCTAGTAAAAGAAATTTAAAAATAGTTTATTAAAAATTAGGTATTATTTAGTAATGTATAATTTTTTAAATCTCAAGTTTACAAGTAATTATTATATATTTACAAATTTTAAAGTTTTTAAATTTAACTATTAATCAATTAATAAACACGTCTAAATACATGATAATAATTGAATTCTAACAGGATAATTATTATTATTAAAGGAACATTTATGTAATAAAACTAAAAATAAGTTATATAATCCTTTTTAAATTTAAAGCATTTAAATTATAATTAATTTTGAATTAACCAATTTTTACTAAAAATGGGATTTTTGATTAAAACAAATTTTACCAAAAAATAAATATTTTATTCTCTTTAATTTGATACCAATATTGATGTATATATATTCAAATTTTCAGCTCGGTTTTAAATTTTCACTCAAAGATATATCCATTGTAAGTTTATAACAACCAATTTTTAAATGACGTGAAATATGGCGTGACGACGAGATCAAGCCTCAAGCATTACAAGTTACAGCGAAGCAATGATGTTTCTCTAAGGTGTAACTTAAGACAAAATATATATATATATATATATATATATATATATATATATATATATGTAGTATATATACATAGAAGAGCCCACTTGAATATTGAATTCATGCTTGATTGGTCGAAGCCTTCGTTCCCTCTTTAAGTTAGAGAGATGTTGTATGTGTGTATTCAACTATAATGGTTAAACAAATTAAATCCGTGTAAAACTATAAACAAATTAATCCATACATCTTTAATTTAAAATTCTAATATCATATGCAAAATACATGTTAGATTAGATTAGAATAGATGTATCTTATAAAGAAACTATCATGTAATCTTATACTTCATTTTCGTCATGGGAATTGAATTCAAACTCTTTCTCGCCTTCAACTTGTGGTTAATGAATTCCCAATGATTAGAATCAATAATATACTTAATTTAACAAGCCTTAAAAAAGTAATAAAATAAAACCCATACACTCCTTGAATAAAACTTGTCTTAACGCCATAACACACGTAACGCGTCATACTGCAAGTCACGCCTCAGAGTTGCACCAAGGCTTTTAACGTGGCGCAAAGCCACGCCTCGACGTCATGGCACGTCATAACGGGTTTTTTAGAACCTTGGTAGCACCTCATCTCATATAGATAAAAAATGAGATTTGCGAGCTCCTCATAAACATTAGTTGTAGGCTACCAATAACTTGGACTTTAAAAATGGTATCACAGTCGATTCTTGTACCATCAAAATAGTGGGGTAAATGCCCCCGTATGAGTCATCAGAGGAGTGTTTATAACATATTAGGTGAATCTCACATCGTCAATTACAACGATAAAGCAAATGGTCAGTCTTGACAAGAACGCGAGGAGCTTAAGTAATGCGAAATAAAGAGGCACTACACTGGATTGTGGTCACACTTCTAGTAATAGAAAACTGATTCGTAACATTTAGATTCATAATTTATCAATTTTTAAGAACTAAACACATGACATCTTCAACAACAAAGTTTTCCGATTACCAGAGCATATAACAGTTCAACAATCCGATAAGGAATCAACCTTCAAAGGTTCAAATTTTATCCCAAGAACACAACAAAACGAAAACCCAAACATAATTTAAAGATCTTTAATCCTTTGTGGTCCTGCGCCACGAGTGTTCGCGGGCCCCGTCTTTGTCCACGATCTTAATGACGAAATTCTGCGGAGCCACAACCAGTCTGGATCGGATTTCCTCGATGCACTGCTCGGCCAGCTTGATGGCTTCCTCGACCGTCATGTCGGGATGGTAGTGGCGATCCATCATCGCCAGGGAGAAGTACGAGCCGTAGCCAAAAGCAGCCTTGTCGACCTTGTGCAGGGTTGCGATGTAGTCGATGAAATATAGGGATGGGCCCGTTTCTTTGTCGTAGCCGGCTAGCACAATGTTGACCATATAAGGATTCTGCAAGATAAATATGAGCTGAAATCATCTGGCACGACCGAAGTACTTCTCTAGTTTGGGTGCGTTTGGTACACGGACAGAACTGGAAAGACTAGAGTAAGGTGGACAGGTGAAAGAATTCTGGAAGGTTCTAGGGTTTTAATTTCACATGGGTAGTTTAGTAATTTACCAATCTTGTCTTGTCTCATCTCCCTGAATTTGTTCCACCTATCTTAGTCGGACAAAAAAATATGCATTTGTGTCGCACTCAGGTCCTGTCATGTCCCAATCTAATGTCGCACCAAACGTGGGAGAACAAGTTTTTGTACTATCATGCCCCATCCTGTCCTGGTACCAAACGCACCCGCAAGACTAAAAGCTACAAGAACAATCGACAACCCTTCAATCGAGCGTTTCTGATTGAAATTTGTGGCTAAATGCGGAACAAAGGTGATCGGTAACTTCTTGTTGCAGCCAAAATAAAGAAATAAGATTGAATGCATCTTCTAATTAACTGAAAACAAATGATGTTAGGGGTCGTTTACCAAAGACTTACCGGGTGTCACTTACATGGCAAGGACCAATAATTATATCAAAAACAAAGACCAATAATCTTACCCAGCAAGTGAGAGACTCCTCTTACCCGGGTAAAAGAGGCTTACCGACAATCCATTTTGATGGCCGAGAATGTTACCCGAGAAGATAAGTGAGAGCGATAACTATTGCTAATAAGCGTTTACCCGGTAAGTGTTTGGTAAACGGCCCCTTAGCGTATAACTTTTCTAATGCAACCGCAATGCACATTGTGATGACCTTAAGCCCTACCAGTGCAATAAAAAAATCTGTTCATGGGAATTGCACCTATTACATATCGTAATCACTAGATAGGCAGCGTTCAAACCAAACCACATCCGACCAACATCAATTATTTTATGGTTATTGCAAAATTTACGCATAGTTGGCCCTGAACCAAAACTCAAACTCATGACTAATATTCATAAAAAACCAATATCACCCTTTTCAGTTATATCCCATAACTAAAGATGATCTGGTTTCATCATACAAAACAAAAAACTCATGCTGGTACCCATAATCAAATCACAACTCACTCCCATATGCGATCAGAATGCACACATAGACTTATAGACACATAACATAAAAGATTTCTAGAAGTAACCGAAACACAACACGCCCTTTCATGATAGTGCAAATAAAACAAGAGTCGATGGATTTTGTGATGGAAGAGACCGAGTAGAAAGAATATTTGTGTTGTGCAATTGTGCCGAATCTAGTTGATGGTGGGTTGACTGGTGAAACCAAATCAAGATCAAGTTCAGAAATCAGAAGGACAAATTTACATCATTTAATCAGCAATTAAATGTACAAAAACTGGAAAATCACTGGTCAATCCTCTAATCTTTCACTCATAATATGTTTTGTAGTCAGAAGGAGCAGGAAGTGACAAAGTCTTTTAAGTTTCCATTCTATCATTTTAAGTGACGGAAAGAAGGAAAGAAAGAAAGAAAGGCTGATCCGACAAGTTTAGAAGTGGTTAAATAGAAAAGCTACTTAAGAGAGCACGAAAACCTAATCTGGAGAATAGCAAAAGGAGAGGAGTGCAGCATATATCGGGAAGGAGGATGTGGCACATCTTTGATTATGATATTTAAGAGATAGTCATTGATGATTTTGCTTATAATTTGTGAATTTCAATTATCCAAGGTATCAGAAAATCAATTTGATGTTACATCAGCAAGATCAACGCAAAGTCATTTTCTTGATCAGGTGGCTTATGGAAATATTATCGAGGGAATAAAGAACTCACATAATAAGCGAGATAAGGTGTATGATATGTATTTCTAATGACCACAAAAGCATGAAACAACAAAGTGGATGCTTTCACTACTACTTTTGGTTTAGAGTTGAGTGATTGTCCTTTTGTTTTAGTTATGGCAGAGCCCACAAAGGGCATACAATGTTCATTAATTTGACTAGGCGAAGTTAATGCAAAGTTGGAGTCAATATAAAGATTTTATGAATAATATGCTATGTGATCTTCATTTACTAATTCAGATTACAAGGCATTAAGCAATAGAGAAACATGACCTACAAACATGAAGAATTGAAGGTTATAAGAAAAGTGTCGTCCATGGAACCTTACTTTGACTCCCTCTCCTGTATATAGGGATTCCGTATAAGCAAATTGAATATTTGAAATAAAATATTGTCAAAACACTTGGAAGCAAACGAAGTGTTTACAAGATATTTTCACATATAATCCCAATTCAGTTGTTCTTCACAATCAAACCAACCCTTCAAAATGAACTAGAAAACGATGAACAAGTTAACGCCAAATACAAAAACCAAAATTAACATTTTAGTAAACATTTTTATCTTCAAATATGCGATAATAGAATAACAATAAAAAGAACAACGCTTTGAGTTTCAGAACTAATATAACAAACCCAACAGATTGATGTGAGATAACAGAATACATGAATACAACATAAGATCCCAGAATTGGTTTCTTTCAATACAAAAAAAAAGGGTTACCTTTCTCAAAGCCGTGGCAAGCTCACCGCGCATGAAATTTGCAGCAGCCTTCGTAGTCAGTGGAATCCCATTTCGGAATTGATACAGAGATACATTTTTCTGTACATACTCCGTGAATTGAGCTCTAACAATTGAAAGAGAGAGAAATCAAACCAGAGACAATTAGAAAATAACCCCTGGTAACATAGCATGCAACTCATAATAGACTAATTTTCTAGGTTATAACAGAATGAAAAAGTAAGGAGAGATAAACTGAGACAATCCCCTTTGGTAAAAGTAAAACAAACCTACATGCCCTTGGTTATCCAATTCGCATTTATCAACAATCCCCCATTCAAGGTTGTGTCCACTTTATATGCCAATCAATCATATCCACTACTTATCTATGTTAGTCGTGGCTTATATTTACCGAGGTTTGGAACTCCGTATAAATCACCCACCCACAACTTTTCCCTCACTGTCGGTACACCAACCATCTATTCTAATCAAATTCTATCTTTGTGCCACTACACCCCATCCTATGAGGTCGAACAGTTCCAGTTGTGATGCATCAGTCTCTAACTAAAACAAAATGACAGTGTGTGCATCAGCTTTAACCCACCCTAAATGGTCAATTCTGGGATTTTTCGTCTTCTTTGATTTGATTCAGGTAGGTGGACCACTGAAGTTGATAAATTCCTTGACAGTTAACACTATGCCATATTTGTACAATAATTTGAAAGAACATCATCATGTGCAACAAAAAAAATGAAATATCAGTATGATGTCTTCTAATTATTTCCATAAGTACATAGACAAACAAACTCTAGTTTAACATTATCGTTATCTACCAACTATTCGTACCATGCATGTGGCATACATACTCAGATTTTGGGATTAGATAGGGTGTCAGTGTAGGCCAATAAGAGGTAGGAGACGATTTTGTTGCCAGAAGTGCTTGCTAGACAAGTAACCAATAATGTCATTCTACATCTCAGAGCGAGGTTCTTAATAAATATCATATTCTTATTAATGGATTTTTTAAGCGAGAAAAAATAGTAAATTGGGTACAAGCAATGGTAGACCTCAACAAAAGCATGGAATCATATATCATAATCAAACCAAAAAACTTTTCTATTATCAGTAAGACTAGTTCCTGAATGTCAGGTAGATTATAATTGATAATTTGATATTCAACATTATGAAATAAATCCGTTTCATTTTTTTATGTGTTAAAATTTCTTAACATGTAAACAGAATACATCCGTATAAAAACTTATTATGATAATTCTCATCCACTGTCACATTAATCTAAAATTTGTGCTTTTTGGTAACAAAGCTATGAGAATAATTGCATTTTGAATATCAATGAGAATAGATTCCTGAGAATCAATAACAGAGTCAATTCCGCATATGGTGTAATGGAGATATTCAAGTAAATGGTTAAATGATATGTCAATTTATACTACTTTTACATAATTATTAGTTACAAAACTGGGAAAAAATATATGTGTTCTTTCTAACAATAACCAAATAAAAAATACCAAGAAAATAAAGAAAAGATAGAAAAATACTAACCAATAAGTTTTATGGAAAGTAAGGTAACTTTTATTATTGCTAGAGCAATTAATTTAGCAATTAGTTTCGTATCCTAGTTGACAAGAAAATTGGAAATTTATTTTTTTATATGACGAAGATAGAATTTTAGTTTCAAAGTTAAATGTAAATCCAATAAATTGTCTCCTTAAATTTTCTTTATTAAAATTTATATTGCTTTTCTATAATTTTTCAAGTTTCGGTTGCATCCTACAATTTTAAGACATACACTAAAATTGTTTTTATCCCATAATTTCTGAACAATTTACAAGTCAAAACCTTCTTGTTCTTTCCTTCTTATTGCACAATTTGTTAACTTGTTACTTCATTACAAATGATAATCTAAGGGCTCGTTTGATTTTTCTATAAAAAAGTTATGTCTGGCTAAAGAAGTCAGTAAGGACTAAGGATCTTACACCGGTTCTGTCTTGAATAAGTGGTTTCAATGCTAATTGCTAAGATATTCAAATGAGATAAGACTTGTAGACTAAGTCATTGGCTTATTGATCAAGTCCCAAACAAACATTCATGTGTGACTTATCAAATAAGTCATCCAACCATTAACTCCATCAAGTCCTAAATCCTAATCAATCACCACCTAAATGCAGTTGAAGAGAAGATGAACTTTCCAATTTTTTTCTAGTTCATCTTTGGTTAGGAGCTCAAGACCCAACAAAACCATAACAAACACAATTAAAGCAGTAGCAAAACTATTTTCCTATATGCATTCCAATAAGATATTTACTTCAATAACTTATCATGTTACACCATGGCTTATAATCTCAGGCTTAGTATTTTTCACATTCAAAAATAGTATGAATTTTCTAACAAATTTAACACAAAATACTTAAAAGTATTAGTAACACCAATTTAATGTGGCTAAAATTTCCCTTCTTCAAATTCTCAACATCCATTTCAATTTTGAATTTAAACTAGGAAACATGTTGAAACAAAGGCAGTACTCTTTTACTTCTCAAAACCCCTAATTTCCTCAACTTCAAAACCCTAGGTCAACATATGGTCCTCTAATTACACCTTTCGCAGGTTACCTTAATTACATCCATCCGTATTTGAAAGTGCATCTTAGCAAATACATGTATAATAAAATTCGATGAATTCAAATCGGGAAAAAAAAAATAGAAATCTCACCGATCACCAGCTTCACCACTAGCGCCCATGAGCTTGTGAGAATCAAGAATCATGATCTTGTCTTCATTAGATTTGTGAACTAGAATACTGTTAACCGCCGATGTATCTGCAACCACCAAAGCAAACCCTTTCCCCACCATCCCAAAAACACATTCCATTTTTGTATCTTTGATCGATTTCTCCTTCTCTCTCCCACTTTCTATGAATCGGCAAATTATTAGCAGAAATTTGAGATGAATTTGGGGAGTATATGATTGTAACGAGGGGAAGTGACTTGGAGAAGAAGTGAGGAATTGATGACCCGAACCGACTATGAACAAACCAGGCCTTCGGGTACTCGGAAGCCTGGCCCATTTTAGACCTCAGCCCACTATAAAAATGTAGAAAGCCCATGTTTGACTCAGCCCACTAAGATGTATTTGGGCTTATTAATTTATTTCGTTTTATTATCGATGATAAGCAGTTTTCAGTGTTTGAATTGAAGAAAAAAACCCTGTTTATACCGTTTTGTCATCGTTGATAAGGAGTTTTTAATAAGTCACTTCATTCTAACTTATTAACTTATTTGAAACAACTTATGAGTTTTTTTTTATTATTTTGCATGTATAAGCAATCTCAAACACCCCTAAATAACAACTTATTACGTTTTAGTACCTCCGTAAGCTAATCCAAACACCTTTTCTAAAACTCCGGTTTAACACCACATAAGTTAATAAGTACCTAAACACATGAATTAGTCCCATATCACACATCAACCCACTGTATACATGTATTAGGCCCATACCTGACCTTCGCCCATTAGACGAAAATCATGTGATAATAAGGGGTTGTTTGTTTTTAAAAAAAAATCTCTTAATGGCTCTTAAGTCTGAATCATTTAGACATTTTTACACACCGCCTCTTATTAATCATAACTAAAATAAGACTTCATACTTTATAATTCTTAAAAAACAAACGACACCTAAGAGTTAAGGTGAGAAAGTGATAAGGTATCTGGACTTTTGATCATTTTTAATCTCAAACTCACCTGTGAATCGCGTTTGATATGGGAATTGATCTGGTGTATCTTGATGCATCTCATCCTAATATGCATCAAAGGGTGTAAATCTCTTATTATCCTTCTCACCATAACTTTAATTTTCAGCAAAACCCAACCCATCTAACCTTAGCCCACTATACATATACGTATGTATGTATGTATGTATAGTTGTTTATCACGCTAAAGAAACAACTAAATTCATCTCTATCTATTTTAATCCAATAGTCATGAACAATCCGAATGGTTATATTTTGTCAAATTAAATCCATGATTATAAAATCGTGTACATCTACACATCGGTCATCTATTTTTTAAATCAAATGGTTAATAAAGGTTCCCTTTATTTATTATTATAGTTTTTTGTTAAGTGCATTTTATGCACCTAACTTTGTATATTTTAGAGCATTTTCTTTTTATTTTAGTGTTTAGTTTAGCATTTTCATGCATCATTTTTCATTTCTCTCTTATCCTCTCTAATCACGGTCGAAAATTATTTTGGGAATAGTTTTTATGTTTTTGGTATACGTTTTGTGCAGATTGTGCATTCTAAAGATGAGATAGGTGAAGGTGTGCTCAAGGAGAATGAAGAGAAGAGAAGGAGATGATAGAGAGCAAGGAGGAGAAGCCGTTGAAAGAGACGAAGTCGGAAGGAAATAGTTGTTTTCCATTCTTCGCGGATGCGAAGAAATACTTTTGATTCAAGATTTAGAGTTTCCGTCACGGTTTCGCGGGCGCGAAGATTTATTCGGGGTCGCGAAGCACTGCTCCAGAAACGTTTTTTTTAATTTTCTGCTGCACCTTCACGGGCGTGAAGTTTTCTTCACGGTCGCGAAGATCGTTGGACTTGTTCTTTTTGTTGGGCTTTTTTTTCTTTCTTTGGGCCTTTTCTTTTTGGCTTGCACTATTTAAACCCCTTTAGGGTTTTTTGTTAGGGGCCGTTTTATTTTTTTAGAGGAGGCGACTACTTTGTTCTGGGAAGCTCTTGGTCGATTTCTTCATTTATTGGGGAAGAAGACTCATTGACCTGGAAGCTTATGCCATTGAAGATCAATTACATTCGGTTTTCATACGTTATTGAGTATCTTCTTCCCTACCTCTTTAGAATAGTTGATTACTTTCCATCTTGTTTGAATACTATTATCTTAGTTTATCGTTCTTAGTTTTTCTTCATTGAATCTCTCTTAATCCTTTTTAGTTTATATCAAGTTTTGGTTTTTATGCATCTTTCTTATCCCTTACTTTGTAACTCTCTATTTTTATGCATCTCTATCTCTTGCTCTCTATTTAATTTTCTGCATATGTTTACTTAGTAGTTTATTGTTTATTTCTAATTTTCGTTAATGTTAATTGTTATTAGATTGCATCCTATGTAGTTATTGTGTTAGTCTAGGTTTATTTTATCTTTAATTTTGTTAGAGTTTAAATAAATAATTTGTTGCTTGGTCCCGAGTCGGTTTTCGTTTTATTGGGTAATCGTCCCTTAGGATCGAGGTTTTGGTATTGACCAGTTGTTCTTAAAACAAATGTTGGGGTTTTAATCCATTTTAATTCTAATGAAAGTTAGAGTTAATTTAATTGTTTTTTAACAAAACATTTAGTCAATTTGATTAGTTTTTGACGAGACGAAAGTTTAGTCTTTTACTTGGGTTAAATTGGTCAATGACAACGGCTCTAACATGCGAATAGTTAGGGACGTTGATTGGGAAAAATTATTTATTTTAAACCTTAATGTTTCTTTCCTATGTACATATATTGCGAGAGTAAATATGTGTCTTGGTTTAGAAAAGTTTTTCCACCTTGAAAGAGGGTTAAAGTAATTTTGCAAAACGAATTCTCACCATTACCAAAAATCTTAGGTAGACGTTACCCAGTACCCCTTTAGTTGTAGTTGTCTTTTATTTTCCTCTTTTTATCTTTCCTCCCTTTCTTCTCTTTTATTTTATATCACTTAGTTTAATCATCAAATCAAATTATCTTATTCGCATAGCTAGACATGATTATTAAGTGGTTAGTGTTTAGACCGTCACCTCCCTGTGATCGACCCGTATGTTACAAAACCCGTACGCTTGCGGTATAAATTTTAAAACACATCATTTTTTTTAGTTTATGACTTTCCCAATTGACTAAGACATAACTTAAAAATAGTTGCAAAAGGTTGTTATCACACAATATATTAAAAATGCATTAAAAACATGGGTTAACAAAGTCTTGAGCTACCTTTTTGTTCGATATCATAAGTTTGATTACAACATCTATACTATATTATAAAGTAGAGATAAAAAACTTTTAAATACAAATTATTAGGCACAAAGTACCATCATTTTATGTAAGATTTTAAAAATCTCTTAATTTACAAGTATCAAAGCACAAGATACATATTACTACTGCAGACTTCTAACACCCACCAATTTGGTATGTGCAGGGTTTTCCTTTTATGTAGACATTTCCATGTATCACTATTAATTAATATATTATATTACTATAAATTTGTTTGGTTATTTTTTCTAGATGTCATTAAAATATATAAGATAATCATTGAATTATAACAAAATACTTAATTTTTTATATAAAAAACATTATATTATTACGCCTAAATTAAACAAATTTATAAAAAAAAAACATTATCACTTTCTCAAAACCATTCAAAATCGTACTGTAAATCGACAAAAAAACAAAAAATAAAATGAAACATTAAAACCGTGATGTATCCCGCTTCATTGCGCGAGTACACTTCTAGTATCATCTTAAGATAAGACTTTTTGATCATACCATATTTACACATGATTCAAAAACTTTTGTTAGAAAATTGTTTTTGTGGGTAATATAAAAATTGTATTACAACATGATTTGAAGGGTGATTGTTACGTAATTATTTTATGTAGTTGTCGCAACATTGGAAATATTATGGTTAAGGCATATGCAATAAGTTTTGACACAAAACAAAACATCTTATAAATTTATTGAAAAGAACTCTGTTTGGTAAGACATAAAACATCTTATAATTTTTTTAAAAGGTATAAATTCCAAAAACTGTTCTACATTTATTTTTTCAATCATGCCCTAATATTTTTACAGTTTATTTTCCAATATCATGTTATTTCATTAATTGTCATGTAGTTTCAACTAATTTTTACAAAAAACATAACATCTTATAAGTTTTTTTTAAACAATATAAATTCCAAAAAGCGTTCTACATTTATTTTTTTCCAATCATGCCCTAATATTTTTGCAGTTTATTTTCCAATGTATAAGTTAGTTCATTTATATTGTCATATAGTTTATCAACTATTTTTTATAAAACATAACTAGTTAATTAAATAACTGCTAGTTTATTACGATACAAGTAGTTTCCAGAACATAATTAGGGGAAAACCTACGCTCAAAAATGTGGTTCCATATGAAATCACTAAAATGATGGAGCTTGATGTAAATCTCTTTGATCCGTAAAATGTGCAACCATAAAATTTTTTGGGTGAAATTTTAAATATTAAAATTTCATATGCTTATATGAAAAACTATGAAATAAAACATTAGGTATTTGTTGCATTTATTTAGTTATACCACTATGAAATACTCTAAATCCACCTGTTTAAACATGGACGGTCCAATCTTTTTGTAAACCATGTTACACCCATACTAAAACCATAGATCATTTGAAATTAACAATAAAAAATATAAAATATAAAATCTCATATCATAATTAAAAATCTAATGAATTAAACCAACAAAAATGTTTAGACAAAGTGAGAATAATACCAAAGAGTGGTTTTTGTTATGATTGGTAAATTATGAAATTAAATACTCACTTTTGATTTTGAAAGAAATCATACAAGTTTTCATTAAGCTAGGTTAATAGGTTGAGCTATACAAATCTAGGCCCAAACTCAAGTAAAATTATCCCCATAAATTTTAGTACATTGTTCAAAAACCAACATGAGAGAGTATCTCCAACAGCTTCTTAAAAAATGGAGAAGTAAAAAGCAAAAATCTCATTAAAAAAACATCTTCATCTCCAAGAGATTATTCATTTTAAATATTATACAATTAATTATATTATTAAAATATTCAATACAACTCATAAAATATTATTTATCTATCTTAAACATTCAATTTAAAACAATTTCATCAGTAGAATAAATTAATTTCCCTCTCTCACATAATCATTTTTGGACATATCTTTAAATTTGGAGATTTTCATCATTTTTCTCGGAGAAGATTTTGGAGAATCCGATGAGAAAAAATCTCCAAAATTTTCGTTGTAGAGAAATAGTTTAAACTCTAATAAACAAGTCATAAATAATCTCAATCCACAAAGATTTAACCCATAATTACATGCCATTTTATGAACAAATTCAGTTTTAAGATACATCTAACATTTCTAACAAAACCTATAAACCAAATCTGCTGGTCAACAAACAATCAAGACACCAGATTTATAGTTCAAATCTGTGGAGTTATGTCAATGGGGGGCCTCTCTTCCAGTTATCCAAGTTTCTTGACCATTCATTTACACTTTCCTTAAATCCCATTCATTCATAATTTCATATCAACAAAACTCACCCCCATTTCCCTCACTAGACAACAAATCTCTGTAACCAACACACATGTACCCACTGACTGATTGCTACCCTTTCGAAAACCGTACAGTGGTGGGGATTTTTTTCCACTCTTCTCCTTGTTTTCCCCATAATAATCGCTGCGTTTTCCATGTTTATTAGTGTGGTTATGGCGGCCGATTCGTTAATCACACACCATTAATGAATGGATTACGAGAAGATAAACAAGAACCCACCACAGGTATGTGTGTGTGTGTTTATTTATTTTAACTTTCAAGCATTTCATTAGCTATTGATGTAATTCTTTTTTTTTATACCCTTTTCCCCAATCTATCAAAACCCCTATCGTTTTCATTTGTGTATGTTTTTTTGATTGATTTCACCTTATTGTTGATCTGTCAGATCTGTAAACATATATCCCGTTTGTTACAAGTTATTTAATCGAGTTGGGCTATCGCTTTCTTTTTATATCTCACTTCTAACAATCCAATCTTGGATTAAAGTTGAAGTGACCCATGTGTTGAAATACGTGGTTTTTGATTTGGGTTTGTTTGGTTTGTTTTTGATAAATCTTGGCGGCAGGGAAGTGGTGGTGGAGGAGGGTTGTCGCCGGCGAAATTGAGGAGTATGTTGAAGAAAAAGAAGAAGCAAGGAAGGGAAGACGAGGTTGAGTTTGAGTCTACTACTTTCTCTTTGGGATCTCAAGTTTCTGAGATTGATCACTCTGGTATTTCTTATTTCATTGTTTTACTTTTTAAGAATGATTTTGTGAACCAATTGGGTTGAGTTTACTTCTTTTTAATGGAAAAAAGTTGTTGATTTTGACACTTTGTTTGATGATGGCTTCATAAGATATACTTTTTTGACCACCATGATTGATTAAAGACTTAAAAAATGCTTTAAACCCATATAATATAACATCAAGAGAAACTTTATATAGATGGAACTTATTGTATTTTTAGGTGGAATTTATGAAGATTTCATATAAAACTCTTTTATTTTATTGGTTGTTTTCTTGATCGTTGCGTACAAAAATTGTTTTTTTTTGTAACGCTGGTATATGTAACTTAGGTGATTCTTTAGAGAATTACAGAGATGTTGATGTTGTAAGCGTTCTTCCTGAACGTGTGACATCAGCTACGGCTGATACGTTGGTACTTGGAGCTGATAACGACTATAGATCAAAGGATCACCTGTCGTTCAATTCAAGAATTGGGTCCCAAGATGACGGTTATCTGGACTATGAAAGTGGGATCGATAAGGTGAGTGCATCGCCCTTTGAGTTTCAGAAGGCTGAACGGGCCTCACATAGGAAGCCAATGGCTCCATTCTCTAAACCGGCACCATCTAAATGGGACGATGCCCAGAAGTGGATAGCTAGTCCCACATCAAACCGTCCAAAAAACGAGCAATCTTTGAAGAAAAATAGTCAATTCGGTCATGGAAACCGGCAACCGATCACTAAGATGGTGGTTGAAGTTCCTGATCAGAGATTAGTCCATTATGAAGAGCCTGATACCAAACAGATTGATTTGAGCCACTCTAAGGACAATGAAGGGCAGTATGTGATTTGGGGGAGTGATTCTATTCATTCCACAATGGCTGATTCGTATAGCAAGTCGGTTCTGATGATTGAAGATTGTGTTGGTGACTCAGCAAGTAAGACCTTTGTCATTTTGTTTGGGGAAAGTTCAAATGAGAACCATAAATATTTGGAAAACATGGAAACCAACTATTTCATGCATTATTCATAATGAATATACCAACTATTCATCATGAATATCATATATTTTTATTATGCTTGGTGGTGGTGTAACACAAACCGTGGCTTAAATTGTTTCTTATTTCATGTATTATTCATGATGAATAATCCTGAAAATCTATTATTGATTATGAATATCATGCATTTTTACCACGTATTTTCGTTATGCTTGGTGTTGTTGTAACACAAACGGTGGTTTAAATCATTGCTTACTCCTCCTCTGCAGTTAATTTGAGTCGCCATGATTCTTCTCTATCCATCCAGAACGCGACATTTGTCCCTCCTCCTTCGGCAGCTAGATCAGTATCAATGAGAGATATGGGCACGGAAATGACTCCTATTGCGAGTCAAGAACCTTCTAGAACTGGAACTCCTGTAAGGGCCACAACGCCTAGCCGGAGTCCAAGTTCTTCTAGGCCAGAAACTCCACAAAGAACCTCTCAGGTTTCATCAACCGCCCATCCTCCAAATCTACGGTTGGAATCTGGTAGCAAAGAGTTGTCCGAAAAGGAGTTGCAGCTAAAAACTAGAAGAGAGATACAGGCTCTTGGAACTCAGTTGGGTAAGATGAATATTGCTGCATGGGCTAGCAAGGAAGAGGAAGACAAAGATGCGTCTTCTTCGCTGAAAATTTTAGGAGCCGAAAAACAGGCGAAAAGTGCTGTCGAGATACGTGCAGCAGCTTGGGAGGATGCCGAGAAAGCCAAGTATATGTCTAGGTAATATATTTAGTCCATGCTTTCATTCTTCGTTCTTTTGGAACACATAGGAGGAGAAAAAGTTGTCTTTTAGGGTGCGTTTGTACACAAGGACCAGAAAAAAAGATTGTTGTCCTCCCACGTTTGGTGTGCGACTTTTAGACTAGAACATGACGGGATTGAGTGGGACAAAAATGTGTTTTTTTTGTCTCACCGTAATGGGTGAACAAAAATCAGGGATATGATACAAGATTGGTAAATTACTAAACTACCCAATGTCAAATTAAAACCTTTAAACCTTCCACGATTCTTTCACCCTCCTATATCCAAGGTTCTAAATGGCATGAGGCGTGGCGTGGTGAAGCCTTAGGAGCCATGACGAGGCCGTTGCGTTTTTCAAGGTGTGACTTATGATTGCAAATCTCTATATCATATATGATATTATTTATATATAGATATATGTTTTCTAGTGTTACTTAATGAGTCAATGATATTAAACAATTTAAATTAGGTTATATTTTAAAAACTAACAATTAAGACATTAGAAAGATAAGAAAAATCAAATATCGCATTACAAAAACCGTGCATTAGGCCATGGCGTGCCATAGACTTAACGTGGTGTCGGACACAAGCCTTGAGCCAAGGTGCGCCACACGGCTGTTGCAGGGAGCCTTTTAGAACACTGCTCCTACCTCACTCTCGCCCATCCACTGAGGTCGATGCAGGTGCACCAAGGTACCTCAATTTGCAAGGTTCATTAGGGAATTCTTTTTATGTAGTGTTTCCCGTGTACTTTATAACATATTTCATAAACAAGAGCCTATTTTTTCAGTCTTTTGATACAAGCTAGAACCAACGAAATGATTCGTGCTATCTGTGGCTTGTGTTGGGAGTGCCTATAATTTACTAATACGATGTGATGAGGGATGCATGATTTTTATGTGTTTTGTGCACTAGAATAATATGTTGGTAACTAGGTATAAGTGTCGTGATAACCAAAAGTCATTTATGTTGTAAAAAATTTGAAACATATGACGGTGATAACTTATTGGCGAGTGTAGATGGTAACAAAGGAAACACACGAACAAGTTAAGCATTGGCTTTGGTTACTTTATTCAAATTGTAGTGCATATTGATTATATGATATGTTGGATCAGGTTCAAACGTGAAGAGTTAAAGATAGAGGCATGGGAAAACCATCAAAAAGCAAAAACGGAAGCTGAGATGAGGAGAATTGAGGTATGTGACCGTTTAATCATTTTGGTTTATGTATCAACTTTTCGTTCTACAATTTGCTTGGAAATTGCAACGACATCCTTGTTTCCACATGTATATATATATATATATATGGGTTGGTTCAAATAAGAACGATAAATATTATGATAAGGTAAGAAATGAAGGTTAAGGGAAGATTCAGATATGAATAATTGATTCATTGAAAAAATCCAAAAAAATCTATTTGAAGATGCATGTGTGAACCGATATTACAGATTATTCATATGAGTTCACATATGTGTCTTCAAATGGATTTTTTCAATGATTCGCATATGAACCTTCCTTCTTACCTTCTCATGATATTTAGCCTTCTTATTTGAACCTCCTGCCATAAACATATATATATGTGTGTGTATGTGTGTGTGTATAGGCGAAAGATCCTGTGAGAAGTTGAGGTTAACATGAGAAGTGGATCTAAACCGTTGATCACTTTTAATCCCATGCCCTTCCATGAATTGCGCCTTAGAAGGGAATTGATCCGGTGCATATCGGTGCATCTCATACTAATGTGCGTTCATTTTTCATCCAACTATTGATAACACTTCTCATGCTTCTCACATTAACTTCAACTTTTCACCGGAACCCAACCCTATATATATATATATATATATATATATTATATGCACATACATGACTACATAACTTGGATTTTTTTCTTCTTGGTTAAATGAGATAACTAACATGGGAATCGTGGACCACTTCTGTTTATCTAAGTTCTTGTGCATTCATGTATATATGTATGTATATATATGTGTGCATATCAAATCACTTGGGGACTATCTGTTAGCGACTTAATGAGACTCGCAACTTATTTGGTCAGCTATACATGACTGTTTGTTTGGTAGTGGCTTAATGATATAAAAAGCTTTATGCAAAAAGCCAAGTTTTTCTCAAACTTGCCCCTCCCAATTAAAATACACGCTCTTTCTATCTATTAATAAACCCTTCCAAACAAATTCTTTCCCATCTATACAGATAGATTAATCCACACATACAACTTCATCCATAGAGGACTTAATGGAATACCAACCCGGTTATAGTTGTCAATAGAGAGCGGCCATTGAACATATTGATACTTCTATTTGTTGACGCTTCTTTATAACCGTGAAAATTTCTCGGGATTTTATTCTTTGGAGATGGCTAGTTTTCATATTTACATACCCAATTTGATGCGCCTTTTCATTGCATCTTATTTGAGTTTATAAGCTTTTGGGATCTTATTTAACTTATAATAAAGGGACCCTCAAAAAGTACTTACTCTTGAAAGAACAAGACAATATTGAGTGATAACAAGAAAAAACACGCCAAAATATCGAAAGTATAGAAGAATGCCTAAAGTAATAACCATAGGTATTTCCGGAAACAACCTCTATCTCTTGACACAGGTGTAAGGTTTGCGTGCATCTTACCCCTCCTAGACACCAACTTCAATACTAATCGATATATTCAAGTCAACTCAAAGGCTAATTGTACAATAGCACGATACTCAAAATCAGCACAAGAGAGAATAAACCATACATAGGGGGTGCGTGGTTGGGGGAAATAGGGTGCGAGGAATGGAAACCATTAATGGTGTCTGGTTTGATGCAATAGGATGGGCCGTTACCAGATACTTGGTAACGAAGCATTCCTTAACAAATTGAGGAGGAATGAAACTCATTCCCATTTTCATTACTAACATGAACCAAGCGCCCCCTTAACTTCTCCAATGCTCAAGGAAGCCCTAAAAAACAAACCCGGGAATCCTGCTTGAGGCTATACATGAACCACCTCTATGATTCAAAGATTAAAACATTTCAATCATTTTTCGTTCCCATGAATTTCCTATGAAGTCAACATACTAGCTTTAAGGTCAAGAAAGCCTGGTCAAACCAAAAAAGTCAACCAGTTCAGCCAAGAAAAAGTCAAACTAACATCAAGTAGACAAACATCTAAGTTGAGGTAAAGGAACTTCCGAAATCTCTAGATGCATATTGATAAAATCATGACATAATAGCAAGTAGATGTACAACAAATGAGAGGTGGAGCACATTGATGTGAGAATATGTAGAACCCCATCAGATTAGGGGTGCTCACGGTCCGGTTTGGGCGGTTTGGCGGCAAGTGACCAAATCGGTCACACTGGACCACAAAAAGACGGTTTGGTCTGACTGGTTGGTTTGGGCTTCTTATGGGCTTTAAGCTAAACAAACATAACATCTATATTCAAAATGAAATTAATATCAATATAACTTTATTAAAAAATAGTATGCCGAATTATAAAATAAACGTCTATCTCTAAAAAATTAAAAAGAAAACATTGAGCAAGTTGAAAAAAAAGTTAAAACAAGTCTACCAACAATAGTTGGAATTTTAGACAAACATTGTGCAAGTACGATTTGGAATTTTGGATTTGATTTTGATGGATTTCAAAATTTTGCCAATTTAGATAACACAATCAATTGAGAAATGAAAACTAAAAACATAATGTCTTGAACAAACTTTTTTTTAATTGGGCCATAAAAGTGTAGCCTACAACATGACAACTAAATATAATTAATACATGTGTATTATTGGCCATCGGTTCGGTCCAAACCGCTCAATAAATGTTCAAACTGTAGACCAGACCCGGAAAGAGCGGTTTGGCCATCTTTCAGACAGGACGGGACCGCCAGACTGCTCAAACTGCCAAAAACGGTACGGTTTGACTTGGTTCGACCATCTTGAGTGTCAAGAGGGGGCTAGACGGGTACAAATTGCCCTAGAGCGTCAAGTCCCTAGAATGATAGACATCGACTCTCATACCATGTGAGAATATATGAAACCCCATCAATTACTCTCTCAAAGAGCCCTTGAGGAGAGACGGGATTTTCCAACATATATTGAGGAGAAAAGATCCAATTCTAATCAATGTGGGACTCCAACACGCCCCCTTCAACGAAGGCTAGACGGACACAAATTGCCCAAGAGGGGTTTAGACGGGTATAGATTGCCCCAGAGTGTCAGGTTTCTTCTAGACCGATAGACATTGGCTCTGATACCATGTCAGAATATGTAATTAACACCCTGAACTTGCAGGTAGAGGTAGAACGAATGAGAGGTGGAGCGCACGATAGACTGATGAACAAACTCGCAGCTGCAAGACACAAGGCCGAAGAGAAGCGGGCTGCAGCAGAGGCAAAGAGAAACCGGCAGGCAGCAAGAGCAGAAGAACAAGCGGAGTATATTCGTAAGACTGGACAAATACCGTCTTCATTCACATGCTGTCGATGCTGCTGCTTTTAAAATCTATTTTGTTAGGATCTGATGGCTTCTTGTAATCAAAAACAACTTTTTTTTAATTTTTTTTTGGGAAGAAATGTTATACAGATGCCATCTTGTTTGTATGATTGGTTTCCTATTTACTGAAACTTGTTTCTTCGCTTGTTATATATCGAATCTGCAACTAATGGTCGGGTACAAAAGAAAGAGTAAAGACATTACAATGATCTTGGCTCGTTATTCTGAAGTTATATGTTCTTTCTGTATACATAGGACTCGAGACCACTCATACGTGTCCATGTATGTGTATATATATATACACACACGAATGTATCTATCTGTATGTATGTATCATGTATGACTCATTATCCCCAAGTTATACATTCTTTCTGGATACAAACGCACATAAAACTCGAGTAAACCCTCCGGGGTCCCTGAGGGTCACCCCTCACCATAGGTTTGCCTATATGTTAACTTAAGGCCCTGTGAGGTTAGTCGGTGCACACATGTAGACATGCTAATTGAACCCGATCCGTTGGGGGAACTCGGTTAATCCATCCGAGGGGGGCTGGGAATCCCCAACTGTTTAAAGTCGGGGTTGGGGGTTGGGGCTGAGTAATTCATTCCCCAACCTGCTCACATACCACCTATTTTTACCCCCGTGTCTCACTGACATACCCCTTATATGAAGGATATGAATATAATTCACCTTACCATAATTCTAATCCTTTTAATATTATATTTTTAATATTTTTTTATTAATTTAACTACCGTTAGTGCCATTCTTAAAAAAATTCTTTCATTCTCCTAATCAAATCACGATTTTATTATTAAAAAAATGATTCCGTTCTTAAAAATAATTGGACTGTGGATGAATCGATGATTGACCGGGGATAAACCTAACAAAAAGTGGAGAGGGGTTTGATTCCCCTTACCATCGGGGACGGGGCAATGGCGTAGTCAATAGGGGTGCCCAACCCCCTTCTTCAACTCTCAGCCGAACTTTTACTTGGTTTTAAAAGAATTGATACTAAATGCCTTCCAAAATCAAAATAGCCACTGTCAAGCCAAGAAAAATATTTTAATAGTAGTAAAAACTTGCTACCACATAAAAGAAAAAGAAAGTGTGACGCAACTTGGTGCTCTTCTCTATCTTCTAATAAAGGTAAATTAGTAACATACTATAATTATTAATTAGTATTTAGTTTTTCTAAGCAAACAATAAAATTTCAAGGAAAAAAACCTGGTTAACTAAAATATAGTTAATTATTTTAGCTATATATATATATAGGGTTGAGTTCCGGTAAGAAGTTGAGTTAACGGTGAGAAGCGTGGAAAGTGGTTATCAACTGTTGGATGAGAAATGAACACACATTAGGATGAGTGAGATGCACCGAGATAATATATATATATATATATATATATAATTGTGGTAAATATAATAATAAAATTATAAATTAGGTAAAATATTTATTGTTGGTTACGTTTACGTTTTGTTGTAAAAAAACTCAAATCTTTGAAATGGATGTAGATGTTGATATGGAAATATCCTGTAATTTGTTTTGAATTTTGAATAGCATATATGTAATTTGTTTAAGTTTAGAATAACATGTAAATTGTAGTTTGTTTGAATTTTAAAAGATGAAATTCTTAATTTATTATAATATTAAGTTGAGTCATGAACAAAAAAACAAATAATTAATTAATTTTTCAAGTGAAAAGAATACGTTTATATGACCCATAACCACATACGGGGTGATGATCATGTTGAAAGATGTGAGTTTCACTTATGTAGTTATGTTAAAATGAGTTTTGTTTGTTCGGGTACAATATTTATCGTTATCATTTTATATTAAAGTACGACATCAAATGGCCGAACCCCCTATCCTAAATTCCTAGCTCCGCCCCTGGAAGGGGGGATGAGGTATGTGAACGGGGCAGGGGCCGGGATCGTATTCCCTGTAAAAGCCAAATTTTAAATAATAAAAATAAATAAATAATATTGTATTAGCCTTTAATATTTTGTTAGAAAATAAAAATAAAGTGCCAAGTAGTTAAATAAATACATTATTTATATATAGCGATTGTCTCAAAAGAATATATATATATATACATACATGTACATACTTCTCTCTCTCTCTCTCTCTATATATATATATATATATATATTGAAATAATAACAATATAGGGCCAAAGTGGTTGTCACTTGTTAATTAAGGGGTAAATATGCAAAGTTGTTAAAGTAGTATGATCAGAGGGGGGTCTGTTGTACGTGTCAGAAAGTCCAGGGGGCAAAAGGTCATCTTCTTCAAAGATGAGGGGCCTGTCCTGCCAAAAGGATACCCCTGTTTGAGAAAACGACCCATCAGCGGAAAAACGCGATTCTGCCCTGATTTTCAACTAATACGCCAAAATTCTTGGCATATAAATGTAAAGGACTGACTTAGGAGCATTTCAGTTCAAATCACTCGTTAAATGGTTGAGTCTTGAGAGAGAAATCGAAGTTTGAATTTCAAAATCAAACTTCTCGGTTTTGTGCCGATTTTGGGTGAGTTTCTTAACCAAATCTTATGATTCTTATGTCTAAAGCTTCGTTTTTAAGTATTTTATCAAATCTCAGTAGCCTCATATCTCGTATTTGCTTTTATATTGTTCGATTTTATGATTCAAAGTTTGTTGAGTTTTAGTTTTAAAAACAAAACTTTAAATGAGAAAATGCAATGTTTTAAAACCCGGGTCGACCCGGTTGAACCGGGAACCGGTCGAGGGACCGGGTCAACTAGGACCGGGTTTTTGGGGATTTAAGGACCGGATTGACCCGCCGGGTTTTTGAGAAAACCGGTTGAATCGGTGTGATTGACCCGTTGTTAACCCGTTTTCACCCGGTTCTAAATTGATTTTTCAATGTTAGCGGCTAGGGTTATAACTTACAGCGCCTTCAATCGACGACTCAAAGCATTATGAGATTCAATCGACTCAGCTCCTTCAATCGACAGCTCCTTCAATCGTCGCTCATTCACTTCAATCGACAGCTCATTCAATCGGACAACCTTCATCGATTCCATATACTCAATCGACAGCTCCTTCATCGATTCCATATACTCAATCGACAGGTATTAACAAATAATCCCTTCTTTGGAACTCTTCAATTGATTTGTAAATACTGTTGGTTTTGACTTCTAATAGATGCTTTGCTTAATGAATCTTGTTACCTGTGGCATGGATTTCTATTGATTTTGAGTGTGACAGGAAGAATTCATATGCTTGTGCTTCATTAAACATCTTCACGTTATAGGGTTCAATATGTACATACATATTAATTCTTTGTAAAAACATGATGTTGACTGGAAGATTAGAGTTATTACCAACGTTGATGGTAGTTTGTTAACCTCCTTATCAACTCAACATCTTTAAGTAGGAAGTAGAATAGTAATAAATGATATACAATCTTAACAATATGACTTGCCCTGTTTTTGCCACACTTCACATTCTTTATCTAGTAATGTTAAATATTACATTTGATTTTAACTTTTTGGTATTGATTGTTGTGTGATCTGTTTTTCTTTTAATATCTCTGTTTTTAGTCAAAAGCTCGTTTTGGTGATATATGATGGTTCTTGTTACACAGCAGCCATCTTTGCTCTTGCATGAGAGAGATGGGGAGAGAAGTGTGCTGAGAGAGAAGATCCTTTTTACTTATCAAGAGGACATTGTGCTAAAAACAGCAACTATCTTGGTTGTGCTAACAACAACCACGTTAACCCCAATCTTGATACATATGATTTAATTTCCCAAACTGGCACCAAATTTCTGAAATCTAGCTCTGCCCTGACCAGCCCTTGTGGATGTCTGTGTACATGCTCCTAATTCATATGACATAACTACTACGACATCTCAATATTTGAAGTTCCAATACATATTTGTTGAGTTGCTTCATTCTTTGTCCTAGCAGTCTAAAGCTCATTGAAGTCTTTTTGACTTGGCTTCTCTAAGGTTTTTCTTCTTCTTGCATTTGTATATGTCAAAATATTGGTGGATTTTAACTATTGATCTTCCCTTTTCCTTGTTGAGATTTTAGATAGAGCTATTTCAAACTTTTTTTTTTGATTTTCTGATAAAATGTGAATCACCTAAACTGTTGCAAAATGAAAGCTAGCCTGCATGACTTATTGAGTTATTGGACAGTTCCATTGCTTAATAACATGATCACATGTTCATATAATTCTGGGTTGGCTGCGTTTACTATTTTATGTACAACCTTAGTGGTGATGGTAGTCACTTGTCAACAGAATCATACAAGATGTACATGTCCTTGGTGGTATGTTATTAACAAACATTACAAAGGACTTATTGAACAACTTTAATGTATGTACACTGGTAATTTTACTCACAGGTGCTCTATTCTCTGCACTAGTTCTTTATTGTTCTAATTGCCATAGGAATATTTTATAGCTCGGGGTCACCAGACCGGGTCAACCGAAAACCCGGGTTTTAAAACATTGAGAAAATGAGACTCATTTTTTGATAAAAAATTATGTTTTTTATGTCAAAATGTTGGTAAAAATATTACCAAGAGTTGGTGCAAAAAGAATAAAGAAAAATGAACAACAAACGAGTAATTTCGAGCTCCAAAACGATAAAAATCGTGCAGCCATGGCTGCCATTTTTCCAGAATATTATTTATTTATAATTTTTTTTTAATAATAAAATAATAAAAAAACGGCAAAGTGCTGCAAGAAGGATTTGACCCCCTCTACTCTAAGCCAACAACACCTTAACCATTACTCTAAACATTTTTTTTATTTTTTACATATACTGAACATTTATTTATAGCTCGTAGTCGTAGATATTTAAGTTTCAGAAATAAGCATTTCAACCCCTGGAGTTCTGGAAATCTAATTTCAGCTACTTTAACTTTCTAAAATTTTTAAAAAGTTTTCTTAGACTTATAAAATGTAATGTTTGACTCCGTTTTTATTTGAGCTTACGAATTTACCAAATGACCTACAATTAGGAAAGCGATATTTTAGCAATACTTTACGTATTTGCTTTACAAAATTATCGAAATGATTCTATGTCTTTGAAATTGATATCTACACTTTATTTTGAATATTATCCATAAGAAATTACCAAAATGACCTCATAATTAGGGAATCGGTATTTTAACAATACTTTGAGTATTTGCTTGATAAAATTACCGAAATGCCCCAACGCTTTGGGATTGGTCTTTAAAGTATATATTTTGAATATTCGACTTGTGAAAGGTGCCAAGAAGCTCCTAAATTAGGGGATCGGTTTAAGCTATACCTTTGGTATTCGATTTCTTAAATTTACCAAAAAGCCCTAGACTTGGAAAAATTGGTATTCTAAATGTTATTTTGAATGTTTGATTATTCTGATTTGTAACCTTATGTCTTGGCCATTATTTATGTATGTGTGGCATGTTGTCACTATTAATCGTTTTTAAATTTTAAATGAGACGTCTTTGCCATAAAATATTATTTACGTTGCAAGCATTATTTTAACAATTTTGGTAAGTATTAATTTTTAAAGATAATGTACGTCTTTATAAAATATGTAAACGTCGATTAAATAATGATGTCACATTTATAAACATATTTCAATAAAATAATTAAGTGAAACATGAGATATGATGTTATTGGGGGTTGACCAACAAAAATTGCAAAGAGTTAGTCGTGCTAAGATCGTTATGGAGTAATGATCAATTTAGTTACTATTACCTAAGGTACTTAGGTGTGGTATGGATTATCATGTAGGTTGCGGTTTTTGAGAAAACAACCTATTGAGCGCTAACGATACAAGGTGAGTACAATATGCGATTTTAATGGGATATATACATGATTATTACATAGTATTTTATCCATGATATTTGCATGATGTGTTTATATGCATATGATGATAACTTGATTGTTTTGATGTATATAATATCCAAATATATGCATGATATGAAAGATGTTGATGATGATGAGAAAAGATGTTAATGACTTGATATTATTGATATGATATTCAATATGTATAATGTGAAAGATAATGATGATGCATATGTGCTTTATGTTGTCACTCGCATGAGATGTATATTGCATGCCATGGTGAGATTTGCATTAAGAGTGAATATTGCAAATAAATGGTATGCAACTAGTATGATTCGACAAGGTTCGTCCAGGCCACCGTACGGGGTGGGTTAGACATGAAAGGAGGGCTCGCAATTCCAAGGTCTTGGAGTCCTCGTCCATAGAATACGCCACATACACAAAGAAAAGTGACGAGCCGAGGCCACACTTGCAAGATAATAATTAAAACGTGCTAAAACACTATTATGTGTGCATGATGATATTTGCATTAATGAGTGAGCATTGCAAATAATGGTATGCAACTAGTATGATTCGGCAAGGTTCGTCCACCGTACGGGGTGGGTTGGACATGAAAGGAGGGCTCGCAATTCCAAGGTCTTGGAGTCCTCGTCCATAGAATACGCCACATACGCAAAGAAAAGTGATGAGCCGAGGCCTCACTTGCAAGATAATAATTAAAACACGCTAAAACACTTCTATGTCTGCATGTTATCATGAAACCATATTGTATTCACTAAGCTTTTAGCTTATACTATACATGTATATATCTCAGGTGCCGATTGTCCTTAGACGATTCGAATGAAGAAAGAAGGGACTATATTTTGGATCATGCTAGTTTAGATATTTTAATTAGCATTGATTATGTTAAGATATTTTACGCTTCCGCAATTATGTAATGGATGATGCTCAACATATTATATATGTCCGAAATTTTTAAGTTCGTATTTCTATTCAAAGCATAAGTTATTAAGATTTACGTCACGACACTCGATTAGAAATCGGGGCGTGACATTCCCTGCCTCATCCCCATCTTGTTACCATCCCTACACGCGAGTTGGCATATACAATCACAAATTCACGGTTATAAAAAAAATTAACTTGACACACATAAGTTAGAGGTGATCGTGTACGCATTTGGGTCAAACACTGAAACTAAGGTTGTGCCCAAACTTACTATTTTTGTTCAATGCATGTAATATAACGAAACCAAATTCTTTTTTGCAGACTTGATAAGTTGCTTTTACTCGTCAATAGGATGAGAATATGTGAAAACCCCATTAATTTACACACTGAACTTGCAAGTAGATGTAGAGCTCATCGATAAACTAATGAACAAAATTGCTTAACTAGTTTAGACCGTCAGGTCCAACCTGTCGAGTCCTGGACTAACCAAAATCCCCCTTAAGCAGTCTCATATGTTCATATAATCCAACACATGTGATGCTATATTAGAGACTTGGATGACCTTTGATGTGACTTAGGTCACATGACACGTGTAACACCCGTAATTTGGAGACTTCCTTTAGTGATAGTTCGGGAGTCTTTTGGCTTTTGGAACGTAAAGGTGTTGGGAAATCAGATGAGATTTGCTATGGAATCATCAAGGATCGAATCAGGTGAGAAGACGCGAGAAAACCGAGATTTGGGTTGCCACGAGTTGTGGCGCGACTTAGGGTCGCGGCACAAGTCGCGTAACTCACTGGAAGTGAGTCTTTGGGAAACGGGCGACTTATGCCGCGACTTAAGGTCGCGGCATAACCCGTGTAACGCACTGGTTGAGCTAAAAGCCGATTTTTCAGCCATTAGCCTCATTTCTCTCTAACCCCAAACCCTAAATCTCTTCCCTTTTCTCTCCTAAACCCCAAATGACGAACCCTTATGTATTTTGAGGGTTTTTCCTCCTTAAACCACATGATTCTTTATCATCTAGCCAGTTGGGTTAATGAACCATCTTCATCTTCATCTTCCTCACCAAGTTCTTGGGGGTTCATCTAACCCTTTTCATCATTTGAAGATTGGAAGCTTATGGTTTGTTTTGGTGATCTACAAGTGTTTTGGTTGGATGGATTCAAGTTGAGGTTGAGGTAATCATCCATTTTCTTCATTTGTGGAAATTAGGGTTTGGACATAAGTTGAGATATTTATGTAAAATGTTTGGGGAATGTTTATATATGGTTGGATATGGTTATTTATGATTGGAAATGTGTGGATCTAGGTTTCGGAAGAATCGTGCTTGTGGATTCAAGTTTCTTCAAGGAAAGCTCTAAGTGGGGTAAAATCTAGATTTAGCCTAAATCTAGCAAGGTGAGTTCAAGTTGATTTGTGAAAACGGTGTACATGCCAAAATGTTTATTTAAAGTGTTGTGTTTACATTAAATTGTTAACTGCTGATAAGTTGATTATTTGGATATATTTAACTTTATAAACTTATAAAACACACATTTTGGGATTTATGGACATTTGGATAAATGTGTCACAAAGGAAGGTGTTTTGATGATTTATTGTATAAATGAGTACTTGGTCAAAAATATACTTTTAAGTGTTTGTCGGGTTTTTTTTATGCACCATTCATGAAAAGAAATATTTGGAAAAGTACGAATATGTGAGTTCTTTGGTTTGGGTCATTTCCGACGTTGGAGAACATTTTAGAAATGGAAAATCTTTTGGGTTTGGGCTGAAGGCCAACGGTAATTTGAGAATCAAAGATTTTGGGAAAATGTGTATTTTGGTTTATATAACCATATTGGCTCTCGTGGTTTAGCCAATCGTCTGTTAAGCCGTTTGGGGCTTGATTTGTACTCTATTGAGTCTTTGGGACATTTGTTTCGTTTTGGTAGCTCGTTAAGGAGCCTTGGACGTATGGTGTACTTAGTTGCATCTTAATTGAGAGTTACATGTTTTGAATGCGTTAGTTCATTCGTTTGAGTCATGTAACATTTTAGACTGTAATGCATTGGATCCATAGGCATATGAGTCAGTTGGTTAGTGGGGACTTTATCCCCGTTTTGGGACTGGATATTGTTTATGGCTAGCGGGAGCTCGAGGTATAGATTGTGGGTGGTTGAACTCGATAACCGTGTAACCTTTATTAAGGGCTCGAGATATATATCGTGGGTGGTTGAACTCAATGCCCGTTTGTAATCCAGTCTGGTTACTCATCGTGGAATTTAGTGTCCGAGTTTGAAGTCTAGTAAGTGGTCCCCAAGTCATGTTTTTATGTAAGCTTGCGGTGGTGCTCTACAGAGCCGTATACGGAGCTAAGTCTTACGGTGGTGCCCATGGTGAGCCGGATACGGGGACTTGTGGCTTTGGTTGTGACACTCATTAGAGGTCGAGTAGACACTAGGATCAGTGGTGTCTTGCGGCGGTAGCTTAGAGGAGCCGTATACGGGGAACCATGGTCTTATGTGAAGCTCGAAAACATTGATAAGTGGCTTAACTTTGTATGCCCGCCACTTTCGATGGAATTCGGGTATCCCCCGTCACCGAAAGGTGTTGTTTTTGGGTATTGAGTTTTATTATCCCAAGTTTTCGGTGGCGTTGTGTATATTTGGATTTTATCCTTGATTTATGGGTTGAGTATTATGCCCTACCCGTGTTTTGGGTGTTTTGGGATATAAAGTTTTAACCGTATTGTCATAAATGGAGAGTTCAATCTCTATTCACGTTTCGAGTGAGTTTTGTGTTAAACCTGATTTATAAATGGGCGGTTTATGTTGGTTTCTTCATCCTTGAAGTAGTTGATTTGGAAAATGTAAATTGGTGTTCTTTGTCTAAAATGCATATCATGGGAAAATGAGTCGTTTTCATATGTAAGACATAACAAATTGAAAGATTATGATTTTAACCGCATTCTTTCTCTTTAAACGATTAATTTATTTATGTCGAAAACTCTTGAGCTCACTAGGCGTTAAGCCTAACCTTTTTATTTGTCGGCATGTGCATCAGGTTCCAGGTGGGGGTTGGTTCTAGCAATTCTATGAAGAGATGTGCTTAGTCTTTCGCGAGTGTAAGTGTTTGGTGAAGTCTTCCGCAGTTTGGAGATAGTGACTTCTATTGGGTTTTAGTAGCAACCGTCCGTATTATAGTCTTTATGTATAGAATGAATGTGTGTATTGAGGTTAAATCTTAGATTGTAATTGCAGATGAATCAAGTATTGTTGTATTCAAAAAATTTTAAATTAGTTGCTATTTCCAGTTTTGAGGGTGTTACAAGTTGGTATCAGAGCTTAAGTTTGAGAGAACTAGGTACTGATTTTGGATGCCTAGACTCAAACTAGTGTTCTTATAAGTGATTTTAAGTGAAGTTGCACATTAGGTACCTTAAGATAAGATGTTTTGAGGTTGAGCAAGTCGTTAGAAACGAGAAACTTGTCGAGAGTCGCAAGGATGATCATGTTCGGTACGTTCATAATGGCACCTGGCCAGTGTTATGGTGAACCTACATGCTACATGTGTATACTTGAACTACCTTGGTATGATGACCGTTGGGGTAGTGAGAAAGTTTTTAAGCTAGTAAGCTAAGGGAGGATTGATGTTTATAACAATGTCACTTTAGGGTGGTAGTTAAGTGCGATGAACGCATTAAGTTAATCATCTTCAATCAGAGTTATTGGTTGAATTAGGACTATAAGTTCGTTATACCGTTTCTATTTCAAAGGGAAAATCGTAAGCCAACCAAAGTAATGAGATTGTTGCTCTAAGATGTTGATGCATCCGGATGACCATAGTATGTCGGGTTGTTAAGAAGCGTAATCCTAAGATGTGGGTGCTGACCAAATTCATGCACTAAATTTATTTTTCTAAAATGAGTTTGCATAAATTGTTTCTCATGTTCGCAAAACAAAAAGTGATTTACATTATAAAGTCTTGGTAAAGCATTTAGCATTCATCAGATTTTAAATTGTGAGCTTAAGCATGCATGAAATTGTTTTGTTGCCCATGATTGCAAATTGTTATCAAAATTATCTTTATTCACGCTTCGTGTTTAACGCTATTTCCGGATATTGTAATGTCCATGTTTTAATGTCATTTGGATATTGGGCAAGTAACTATGAGATTTTAACCTAGACATTGGATCACCTCCACGTATGTCAATGGTTTTAAAGGAAAAGTTAATCCCATGTTTTGAGTCGAAATTTCTTGAGAATTTTAGTTTGTACGAGTTTTGCTAAATTTCATGGAGTATTGTTTTGCGATGTCTTTTGATGCATGGGTTTTACTTTTGCTTCGTCTAAACTTGCGAGTTTATTCGGTGTCATGTCCAATGTAAATTTTGTTGAAAAGTGTCATTTTACCTTTCATTGCAATAAAAAAAGGAAACTCTTAGAAGTTTAATATTTCAGACCTATTGTCGTCTTGCACACTTTATTGAGAAATGAAAATTTTGACACCACTTGATTTTAGCATTAATAAGTTTTGCGAAAATTCAGTTGAGTTTATGGTGTCTCATCTTACGTCATTTTGCGTCGCCTAAATAATTTTGGTATCATGTACTTGTGCATCATGGTGTGCGTTATTTTATGAATATTGTTATTCGAGGCCATCCCACATGTTGTTTTAGGAATTTCATTATCATGTGAATTATCTTTGGGCTTTATGCAAATGTCAATCGTCGCATACTATTTGCATTTGGATTTACTTATAACTTCGGTGTGAGTAATTATATAAACGATTCACGTTATTTTAAAACAGGACTTTTGTTCTGATCATATTTCAATCATCAACTTTTACTGTTAGAAATTTCCGCAACGCATTTAACGAGTTAGCGACATCCTTGTCGTTGGAGTTTCTGTTGGATCAAATGTGTTTACCTATTCGACTTAAAACTTTAAACTCGATTTGAGATTTTATTTGCATTCCCATCATTTTACCTGGCTTTGGGGAAATAAACTGGTGCGCAAGGGGTTGTTGATGATTTTATGCCACCATGTCTTCTGGGTTAAAGAGTCAGAAGTTTAAAGTTAATTTGTGAATCTCTCATTTGGAGTTGTACAAACATTTATTGCACATGTGGTGGTGCAGGAACCTATTTTCACAATTATGGGTAAATTGTTGCGCATGCTTTATTATTGTCCTTATTAACTTAAGTACTGAACAAATGAGTTTTGGAAATGGTTTCATATGTGCTGTGTTGATAATCAATTTTGAAACCTATCGAATGATCGGTAGTATATTTTCACCGCACGTTTAAGTGTTAAAAAGCTTATGTATTTGAAAGTTTTATAAATTTCAAATTAACTTACTGGTTAAAAAAAAATCTTGAACTCATTAGGCCTATAGATTTAAACCCCTGTCGTGAAAGGAGTTGTAATTAGGGACTAAGGGAGTCCTTAGGAGTTGAAACGTCGGATGACCTGACTTGCGGATAGTCTTGAATTTTGGACTTGGGTTTTCGAATCAGTGCGCGGTTGTATTATTGGAAATAGTAGATTTAAGTCTTCCTAGTTAATTAAGGAGTGATTTTATACTTCGGTAATCATGCGGGATAAGGTCTTAGGTGATTATCTGTGATTAGATTGGGTTCGTTTTGGTGGACTGCTCGTCGGTGTGACATCATAGTTTATGTGATGGTGTACCGTCCTTGTGGGCTTCGTTATCAAGGAAAATTCTTGTAGTCCGTTTGTTAGAAATGTAAGACTTGGGATTTTTAGCACTCTGTTTGGTGTCATCCTTAGTACGACCATCCGTCTGGATTGAAATTTTGGGTGGGATGCCCACGTCTTCGAGGTCACCGTTTAGTCCTAGGTGTCGACTTGTTTTCTTGAAGTCAAGAGATCGTGGAATGTTCGGAAGTATCCCGGTTGGATCATGGGAAATAATGACCTTTCGGTGATGGAAATTTGAAAGAAGATTGGGTGTTGATGAGCAAGTACCGATGGGTATAAACATTCCTGTGATGATAAAGGTTCTATTAAGGGAAGGTTGTAAGGTTGTGATTGGAATCGGAGTTGAGTGATAGCCAACTCTAGGGTAACCAGTTGCTTGAGGGATGCATTAGTGCGCCTTGGGAGGACAACTTTATTAGCATTAGGATTGGATCGGTTGAAAATTGAGGATTTTGAGAGTTCGTTGACGATTCTTGGCTTTGGGTTCAGAATCGTGTGGATTCGAAGTGATTTGGTAGTCGAGAAGTTGAGGTCACAAACTACCCCGAAGATAGTAATGATCATTTAAGGTTGGGAGACAACCGAGATCTTAGGGGTGGTAAGGTAGTCGATAGGGACTCGGCGTTCATCCCATCCTCGGCAAGATTTTCTGGATTTTGAAATTGAGTTGTAATTGGGTCGTGCATGAGGCAAGGATGGTGGAAGCCCTCCTGTTGGGTAGAGAAACAATCTATCTCGTTGAAGGCGGTGTTGGGTGTTTAGTCGGTGTCAGATTTCGAGGACGAAATCTCTTATAAGGTTGGGAGGATTGTAACACCCGTGTAATTCACATATGAACCATTTTAACTGATTCATATATATACCAATTAACTGATTCACATATGAACTAATTAAATGTAGGTTCATACGCGAATCAATTGTACTAATTAACAGATTCATATATGAACATTTGTGATTCACCTATGAATTAATTAACTGATTCATATATGAATCAGTTAAAAGAGTTCATATGTGAATCATACTGGTTCATATATGAACTTGTCCCGCATATTTTACGAAATTACCCCTCTATCTTCTACATATTACACAAGGAATTATCCGATGCTTCACGGTCAAAGCCGCAAATGTTGACCAGATAAAGGACTATGATCATTTCTTTATTATCATATTTTACCATTTCTCAAATAAACCTAATCCTATATATATATATATATATATATATATATATATATATATATAGAGAGAGAGAGAGAGAGAGAGAGAGGTGAGTTCAATCGGAAACCATATTAGATTGGAAACTTTGGAAACCGTCAATTTCATTGGTTAAATTAATGAAATTGGTTTATAAAGTTGTTTAATATGATCAAGTTGTTTCATATAATTATTTTGTTAATGAAATCGTTTCATATATTTGTGTTTTTTATGTAGTTTCATCTATTTTTCTCATTATGATGAAATTGTTCCATGTATTTTCGCAGTCTGATAAAACTTTTTCATTTTTACACAAAAAACACAAATATATGCAACAATTTCATCAATAAAAGAATTATATGAAACAATTTTATCAAACTAAACAATTTCATGAAACAATTTCATTAACTTAACCAATGAAATCGAAGGTTTCCACGGTTTTCAAAATTAAAGTGGTTTCCATTTGATCGCTATATATATATATATATATATATATATATATATATATTTGAAAACCACATTAACTCTACAAACTTTGCAAACCATTTCTACCATTGATTTCAATGATCAACGGTTGAAAAATAATTTGACTTATTTATGTTAAGAAAAAAAAATAATACACACTACCTAAATTAGAGTTAAAAAGGCTTAAATAATCAAAATATATTTTAAAACAGTTATTATCATTGTTTGGTTTATTTTTTATTTTCATAACAATTAATGGTATGTAATATTTTTTAACAACTTAAATATTTATTTTTTATTCATATTTTCCAGATTTTTTTCCTTCTATTTTTCATGTTTCATACTCGTGTTTTATGATTTCATGAATGAAAGACCTCGTGATTTCATTGTTAGGATTTAATGTTTCATTAATGTTTCCCAAATGAAATAGGTGAAACATATTTCATCAAGATTGTTAATGATTTTATGTTTCAACAGGTAAAATATATTTCATCAAAAACGATTGTTTCATTATATGAAACAAAATCATAAAAATAATGAAATTCCTCTTACATCTTGAATCCATGAACTCGATAATATAATTTCAAAAGAAAATCAGAATATATTTTCGATACGTAATCAGTTAACAATTAAATCAACGAGATCCATATTGAAGATTCAAACAAAAAATCCATTGATAAACCGTTAGGATATATCAAATTTAAAAAAAATCATAACCATTTATTGATATCTATCTATCTCAAAAATAAAATAAAACAATAATTACTTTAAATATATCAACACCAACCAAAAGGACAAATACATCATTCTAATTAAAATTAAAAACAAATTAGATAATATGATTGATTGTATTTAGTTTACAAAGTTTACAATATTAGGGAGGTTTCCAAGAGATCTCTCCACTATATATATAAACTTTTTAAACAGGTTTATTAATATATATATATTTATTATAAATAAATTTAATTTAAAAAAGGGAAATTTGCGTCAAAATGGAGCCAACTTTACGCTAATTCCTATTTTGGGGAACCAACTTTCAAAGCATTCATTTTAGGGTCCCAGGCAAACTTTTTATTTATTTAAGGGACTTGTTAACCTGATAACCTACAAATGATGACGTGGATCCGATAAAATCTGATGTGTCACTTTTATTTTTTAAAACTAACTAAAAATCAAGTCATTAATCAAAAGAAAAATTCATATACCCCCAATTCCATTTACATTTCCAAATCACGTTTCCTCATGATTCTTCCATTTCCAGGGCCGTCGGAAGCCCTTTCTCTTCTTCCTCCGCTTGTCCCAATTCCAGAAAGCCTCCTCACCGCTTAATGCCTTAATCAGATGGACCACCTCCTCACCGACGCCGGCCACAAGGTCCGTTCAAATGACCTCCACCAAGTCGTTGAGCGACTTCAATGCTTGGAAATCTTCATAGTGAAGTCCTCTCCAGTCGATATCTCAGAGCTTGTAAACGACACCATCCATTATGACCCATAACCGCTCTTCCCGACTGTGACCCTCCGCCTCCCTTTATTGACGAGCATGATGGTCCCCTTCCCCTGTTCTTGAAGAAATGGATGGAGAGGCTGCAAAAGAAAAAGAAAGAGAAATGGTTGGAGATTGGAAAGGATTGGAAGCTGCCATGGGAGAGGATTGAAGCTCCCATGGGAAAAGAGATGAATATTATGCAGACACTATGATGATGATGCAGGCGACATACATTGGTTGGTTCTTTATTTAGGTTTTTTTTTTTCTTTTTTAAAGTAGCAATGAATATCCACTTAATTTAGTTTTTCCTTCTTATTTTTTAGCCAGATATTTTAAGGTAACCTGTTTACCTGTTCATCAGGTTAACGAGTCTCTTAAATAAATGAGAAGTTTGCCTGAGACCCTAAAATGAATGTTTTGAAAGTTGGTTCCTCAAAATAGAAATTAGAGTAAAGTTGGTTCCATTTTGACGCAATTTTCCTTTTAAAAAAAGGTAAAATTTGAAAAAGATACATAATTAATATTAGAGTAAATTACATTTTTTGGTCCCTGTGGTTAACACCTATTATCAAGTTTGATTCTTCTTTCAAACTAATTACAATTTTGATCACTGTGATTGCTATTTTATTTCACAGTTGGTCTTTCTAACCAACTTTAGTTAAAAAATTTAGTTAAATTATGGGTATTTTTGTCATTTCACCTTTTATTTGTCTTTTTTATCTTTTGTTTTATTAGATTACATAGTAAATTACATTTATACTCCCTATAGTTTGTCTTTTTTTTTCTTCTTTTCTTTCCTACATTTTTTATTTTTCAATCTATACCCTTATTACATTAATTAATTTTAACTAAAGATACATTAAAAATACGTATTCAGATTTTGTAAATTACATCATTAGAGAAGTCTTGTATATAGTTTTAAAATAAGTTAAATATTAAATATTTTTAAATTTTTATGCAACTTGTTTGATATATATATATATGCAAATTCATCTATACTAATCCAAAAAAAAAAACTTTCTATTCTGAGTTGTCTTTAAAAAAGTTATATTTTTCTTCTTATGTATAGCAATTAATAAAATTTAATTACATGTTTTTAATAAAAAAATCTATCATTTTTAGATAGTTCATTTAATTACATGTTTTTTAAAATGTGTACCAATTAATAAAATTTAATAAAAAAATATTCAAAATATAAACTTAAATTTTTATAGAAAATGATATTCAACTCTATTCTTAACTATTAACCATATACCCAAAAATTCCAAACATTTTCAATTCATTACATGAAATCCAAATCTCTCGAAAACATTACGTCAATATATAATACAAGAACTGTAAGGATTTGGAATTGGAAATGTTTGAATTTTTGGGGTATACGGTTAGTAATTTGAATAGAACTGAATATCATTCTCAATATAAATTTAAATTTATATTTTGAATTTTTTTTTATTATGATAAGTTTAAGTTTGTATTTTGATTTTTTAATAAATATATTATAAATTTTATTAATTGGTATACATTATAAAAAAACATGTAATTAAATGAACTATTTTTTTTATTAAAAAACATGTAATTAAATTTTATCAATTGGTATGCATAAATAAGAAGAAAAAGATAAAAAAAATTAAAGACAATTTAGAATATAATTTTTTTTTGTATTAGTGTAGACGAATTTGCAGATATATATCAAATAAGTTGTATAAAAAATTAAAAATATTTAATATTTAACTTATTTTAAAAGTGTCTACAAGACTTTTCTAATGATGTAATCTACAAAATCCGAATATGTATTTTTGATGTATCTTTAGTTAAAAATATTATTAGTTAATTAATGTAATAAGGGTATGAAATGAAAAATAAAAAAAATGTAGGAAAGAAAAGAAAAGAAAAGAAAAGAAAAAAGACAAACTACAGGGACTATAAATGTAATTTATTATGTAATCTAATAAAACAAAAAATATAAAAGACAAATAAAAGGTGAAATGACAAAAATACCCTTAATTTAATTAAGCTTTTTAACTAAAGTTGGATAGAAGGACCAAAAGTGAAATAAAATAGCAATCACAATGAGCAAAATCGTAATTAGTTTGAAAGAGAGACTAAACTTGATAATAGGTGGAAACTATAGGGACCAAAAATGTAATTTACTCTTAATATTATAAAATATCATTTTTAATTTAAAAATAAAATAAAAGAAAAGAAAATGAAACAGGGCAATACCTGATCCCCAAAAATATAATGAAAGGAAAGGAGCAGGAACCATGGACTCTCCCCTCTTCCTTACTCATCGCCTTAAAATCCTTCACCTCTGTTTATTGTTTCTCCTCTCTCTTCTTCCTTCTTATTCTTAATTAATGGAAGATTAGATCGAATCTTGTTTTCTTACACTCATATCTCAAACAACAAAAAAGACCCTTCTTCAACCTGCTTCCACAAACCCTAGATCCAAATCATTCAAATTAACCAAGATCCCCCTCTCTTTTATTTGAATTTTTCCCAATTTTTTTCCTTCTTCAATTCGAATTCAAACTCCCAACTCCAATCATGGTTGGCGGTACTACTAATCAACCACAACAAACTCCTCAATTGGCTCCTCTGTTATCATCATCGTCAACAGCTCCTGCAACTACGCCGGAAGAAGATGAGCTCTTGAAAAGAAACACCGATTGTGTTTACTTCCTTGCTTCTCCTTTAACCTGCAAAAAGGTACTTTTGTTTTTTGTTTTTCCTTTTTTTCGAATTATCGCTAGCTAGAATTGTGGGTTTTTGTTGGTTCCATTCATCAGATCGGATCTTCGATTGAAACTCAGTTTATTAGTTTGGGGATCTTGAGATTATGTATTTGTGCCTGGTTTGAATTTTTGTTCTTGTCTTGATTTTTTTTGTACCGTTAGATCTTGATTTCGAGCTGATTAAAGGTTTCAGTCATGTTTTGGAGTTGTGATGATATGAGTTTATGATTTGTGTAATTTATGGTTTATGTCATACTTGATGTGTTATGCATTATTGGTGGGGGTTTCATGTGGTGATTTTGTAAGTGATATAGGAAGAGAAATTGAATAAAGGTTCCGATTTTATTAGATATTTTTTTAGCAATGGGTGGCTAAGCACTAAGCAGTGAGAAATCATCAATCTTGTTAACGGTTTGATTGCGAATTTGCAAGTTTATGCCTTTCATTCACAATAACAGTATTTTGCAATGCAATTGACGATAGCTACCCAACCGGGTGTAGAAGCGGATTTGTGTAATGCTTACTAGTTGTGATTGGTACATTCTTTTCAGTTATTGATGGAGTAATTGCTTATCTATTTGTTTCATCCACCACACCAAACGAATCCAGTATATCCCACCTGAGGTGGGGTGTTGGGGGGGGTGTTAAGATGTACGCAAACCTGATCTCTACCCCAAAGAGTAAAGCAGTTGTTTTCCATGAAGACCGGGCTTGTGAAAAGTGTGACAGAGAGAGTTTGAAAAGTTGCTTAAGAGAAAGGAAAAACATACAAATAGAGGCAGGTACAAGAAATAGGAAAAGGATTTATGTAAGAAAAATCGGTTTGCTTCAAATATAAACCAGACTTTTACTTCATCCGAAATCAAGATTATCTTGATTTGGAAGAACTTGAATCTGTAGGATGCCTTCTTTTAAACCCACACGTCTTTGTTAATTTACTAATTATACGCTCTTTGGGATTTTGTCATCTCCTGTTGCTTTCCGTTAGCTGCATTTACTTCTAGGTTTTCGTTGCCATATTGGTCTCATCGGTCAGGACTGGACGGACGAGAGTGAGGTGTGCGGGTGAAAGAATTATGGAAAGTTTTAGGGTTTTAATTTGACATGGGTAGTTTAGTAAATTACCAATATTGCCCCTTCTTCCTGATTTTTGTTCTACTTATTTTGGTGGGACAAAAAAGTGCATATTTGTCCCACTCTGGTCCTGTTCTGTCACAATTTTATATCGTGCCAAATGTGGGACACGTTTTTGTACTGTCCTGTGCATACCAAACACACCCTAGTTGTTATTATCCAATCTTCATTCGTTTAATTTTGCATCTATTACAGGCGATTCTTAATGTCCAAAACATGTGCAAGAAACACCTCGTTTTATTTGACTTAGCAAACCAACCAAGCAACACAAACCCCATATATCCCACCCAGAGGTAGACCCCCCCCCCCCCCCCCCCCCCCCCGGGGGGGGGGTAAGATGTACGCAGACCTTACCTCTATCCCGAGAGCCAGAGAGTTTGTTTCCGAGAAGACTCTTGGGCTTGCAAGAACTTTTTATTTGATTTAGTTTCTCTTGTCAAATGGTTTCTCATTGCTTATCAAGTAAGATTGTCATCTAATTTTGTTTTGTTTACAGGGAAGCGAGTGTGAGTATCGGCATAGCGACATTGCACGGGTCAACCCCCGGGATTGCTGGTATTGGTTAAACGGAAGCTGCTTAAATCCAAAATGTGGTTTCCGTCATCCTGTAAATATCCTTGTTCATCGTTCTTTTTGTTGGTCAATATACAAATACTATTTGATTATTGTTGTGGATAACAAGTAATAACCTTACGTACGTTTCAGCCGCTTGACGGATTGTTGGGAACTGACGTTTCGACTCTCGTGGGACCTTCTGTACCTCCGCCACATCCTGCTCCTTATGCTACTATGCCCAAACAAGGAGTTGCCTGCATTTTCTTCCAGAAAGGTTACTGTTTGAAAGGACACCTATGTCCTTTCTTGCACGGACCACCGAATTCCGTCAATAATAAAGCCGCACAATCTGGGTCGGCTAACCCTATTTCCGAGCCTCCTAAGATGGCTTATTCTGGTCCTGAAAAGTCCTTTCAGGACCAAAAGCTTACACAACTGGCGACCACCCAAAAGCCTGTCGAGTTTTTGGTTCCGCAAGCGGTCAGAATGCAAGCACCTCCGCTAGCCAGAAATGGCGGTAATGGTGGTGGTGATAAAAAGGCACCACCACCTTCTTCTAGTACGGGTGTTGTGGAGCCGCCTAGGTACAAATCAGGGCGGGTTGTCTCGCCACCTGTTGTGAACGAAACACCCGCCAGCAAACCTAACCGTGGTGTCTACCATCATGCGTCAGATAACGATAGGATTCTGAACGGGAAGGATGCCGATGAATATTCAAGAGAGCCGTCACCTGGTTTCGACGTTCTTGTGGACAACGAGCTTGGAGAATCGGAATACTATCGTAACAAAGACGAATTCGGAAGATCAAGAGGAAACGATTATGATCTTGACCGCCCTAATGACTATAATGTTGACCGAGAGAGATATCGTGATTATGATCATTATGATGAGCGGCAAGGGGAACGGTATGCATGGGATGAGCGTAGATCGTCTTCCGAGCGGATGTTGGTTGGATCCGCTCATCTAGAAAGGCGGTCGTATCCTAGAAGCGCCAGCCCTGACCACTTCAATGAGTCGGATTTACGCCACCGTATCTCAAAGCAACGAAGGGTTTCCGACAACGGTTTAAGGTCCGTTGTCAGCCGTGAAGGGCGGGTGCCAAGGAGGGACAGCCACCACCACCACCAAGATCAGGGAGGTCTCAGTAGCCGGCTTAGAGGAAGAATCAAGATTCCGGAAAGATCCACGTCTCCCACCAACGGAAGACCACCACCATCCGTTAACCACAGCCGCCTTAGAGACCGAATCAAGGACAACAACAACGATCCAAGAGATCATAAAGCTTTTTCACGAACGTCTGATAACGATTCCAAGTTTGCTGGACCAAAAAGATTATCAGAGCTGAAAAAAGGCTACGAACAACATCCGAACGACGAACGCCAAGTCCTGGGAAAAAGAAAATACCCAAATGAGGAAGATTTGTCGTTCGAAGGGCCGAAGCCGCTTAGCGAGATTTTGAAGTCGAAAAGAGGAAGCGAAACCACAAGAATCAAGAACCACCCTGATTCACATGTGAATAATAAAGAGAATAATGAGAAAGAAAGAGAGATGGTAGCTGAGAAAAAGGAAAATAAGCCAGTTTCAGCCATTGTTGAACCAGAAAAGCAAACAGATTCCAAAAAGAAGCCTGTTTCTGCCATTGTTGAACCAGAAAAGCAAACAGATTCAAAAGAGAAGCCTGTTTCTGCCATTGTTGAACCAGAAAAGCAAACAGATTCAGTTTCAGCCATTGATGAAGATGCATTGTTGGATGAGGAGCTTGAAGGGTATGAAGATAGGGAAGGAGAGTATGAATATGTTGATGGGGAAGAAGAGTATAATTTGGATGATGAAGAAGAAGGTGAATATGTGGATGAAGAGGAGTATGGAAATGAAAATGGAAAGAAAGAAGAGGGTGTTGTGTATTTGTAGAAGGAAATAATAAGTTTTGAAAGATGTTGGTTTTTTAATTTAGTTTAAAGAACTCTTTTTTTTTCCTTTTTTTTTTTTTCTCATTGTATTGTTGTAGATTTTGATTTGTATTGAAGGATTTACAAATTGTGGCCTTTTTAGGCCAACATTTTTATCAACTTTTATGTAATTTTGCATGAATAGTGCTAAAATCATCTTGTTAAGTCAAATTAACGAGGTGGGATTAATGTCCGCGCGTTGCTGCGGATGGAAAGAAATATTAAAACCATAAATTTGAGTATCACCAATTATGAGAACAAAATATTTTGTGTCTGTTAGCAGCATGACTATAATTTACAAAATGCCCTATGAGGATGATGTGTGTGTATGATAGGAAGCGAAAATAAATTGGCAAATGGTACATTACATCATTAAACTTAAAAAAAGTTACATTGTTATTAAACCTAAATTAAATTATAATAAAAATATGAATTAAACAAATTTTACATCATTATTAAACATAAAATAAATTATGATAAATTACTTTATTAATAAATAAAAAATTGGTGCGTGAATCACCTACGACTATGTGCTTGGATTGATGGGGAAGGCGGAAGGTTTTGGGTTGGAGAAGACACAGTTATTGAGATGCGATGCATGTTAAGAGATCTTTATTTTATGCTTATATAATAAAAATAATTTTTATAATATAACTTTTATTTATTTAAATTAGAAAATGAAAAAGTTATAAATGATCGAAATGTCATTTACTTAACGGTCAGGAGCTAACAACTTTTAGCTTCGAGGACCAAAACGTTACGCAAATGCAAAATCGAAAGTCTATTTTGGAATCAACAAATTATGGGGACTAAATCAAAGAGGAAAATAAAACTATAGGGACCAAATCTGTAACTCTACAAACATAGAAAAAAAAAAGATCAAAGCTCAAGGACCAAATCTGTAATTTACTAAAAACCTGAGGGACCAAATATGTAATTTACTGTTCACTATAGGGACCAAATCTGTAACTCTACAAACATAGAAAAAAAAAGATAAAGCTCAAGGACCAAATCTGTAATTTACTAAAAACCTGAGGGACCAAATATGTAATTTACTGTTCATCTACAGTGAAATCGTTCTGGTAAATGTTATATAGTATAATGTATTAGAAATGTAAAAGTAAAAGGCTCATATTGAGATGAATTTGTAATAGAGGGTTTATTTAGTATGTAGATGGAGTTTATTTAGCTCATGTTTAGTATTATGTAGATGGAGTTTATTTAGCTCAATGTTTGTTGGCAGGTTAATGAGTTTCGTAAATTTATTCAGTAGCTATATAAGAGCATCTCCAACAGCTTCTCCAAAATGGAGAAAATAGAGATTTTGGAGATTTTTTTGCTCCATCAGCTTCTCCAAATCTTCCTCCAAAATGGAGAAATTAAGAGAGAGTATAATTTTTCTCCAAATTTGGAGAACTCTCCAAAAATGATTACCATGAGAGAGAAATGGTTTTTTATTGTAACCCACCAATAAGAAATCTTGAAAAGAAATGTGTAGGAGAGAGAAATAATATTTTATTAGATATACATATTATTTTAATAATATAAGTAATGATTTCATCTCCAAAATGGAGAATCTGCTGGAGATGAATGCAATTTTTGTTAGGGATTTTGAACTTTGGTTCTCCATTTTGGAGAAATTTTAGGGGAAGCTGTTAGAGATGCTCTAATACATGACTTTTTGGTAGGGACTTAATAATATAAAAAGTGACTTATTTAGTAAGATTTTCTGTCCTTCTCAATCAAAAACAAGCTTCTTCTATCTATGAAAAAACTCTCGTAAACAAAAACCTTCCCAATATATAATAGACATATTAATTCACATAGACAACTTTATCCATACAAGATTTAATGGAAAACCAATCAAACAATCTCTTAGAATCACCCATCAAATAATTTTGATAGCTCTTGATTCGGTAGATTTGAAAATGAGTTTGGTAAGAACGGTGAGGATAGTTCCGAGTCTTTAGATGATCTTACTTTTTATTTATTTTTCACCAATGAGGTTTAATTATTATCATTTTATATAAATTATTTAAGAGAAATGTAAGATGATAAATTTAATAAAATATTTTAATAATATAATGGATATCGCATAGATTAAAAAAAAAAACAGATTAAACAAAATCTCCCGAGTTATACTTCCGATTGGACTCAGAAAACCCATCTCCTTCCCAGCCCAAGCGCCCAATCTCCATTCTGGCGAGAGGAAGGCGCCAATCCGCCATTAAACCGCCTTCAGCAGATAGTTCTTCTTCTTCGTTTTTCTTTTTACTTTCTGCAATTTATGTAGCGAACTATAATCTGTTAGTTCTGTAACTGACCTGATTAATTTTGTTGAAGACCGGCCAAGGGATCGTTGATGGTGTTCAAGTGGTTCCTTTGTCTCAGGTAAGTTGCCTACTTGACTTGACCGGACTTGAGAATTAAGTTTTCATCCTTTTTCGTCGACGAAAAGGATTTGGTTTTCGTTTATGATTGTTTTGGAGATGTGAGATTTGATTAGACTAGACTAGATATGTAAAATTTTGTAGAATTACGTTCTATATAACTTATAAATTATAATAAACCAGTTGTATTGTATTGAATCTCAAATCTGAAATGTAAATAGGGGCTAGTCATTATATATCAACCGGTAACATTTCTCATTTGCGATTGGAAGATCATGGGTTGAGTTTGCATCAGTATATCTGCACCAGATAAAAAAGGTTATTTCCCATAGCTTGCAAATCCTGTGACTGCATGTTGATTGTTCCCTTTGGCAAGTGTTTTTGATGGGCAAGTCATGTGTTTTGATTTATGTTTCAATGTAACAATGATTTTAGCAATTGAAGTTTGGTACCATTATATGTGTTAGGAAAGTTGTAGATGGCGTTTAGGGATTAAATTTTAGAAAACTAAGTTATCGTATTCACCATTTTATGTATATACAGTAGTAAAAAAGTGTTTAACTTTGAATCTAAAGCGATGGACGGTGGCGGATCTAGAAACGCAGGTGACTGGGGTCAGATGTAGAAGTGTCGAAACTTTTCCAAAACCGAAATAACCCATCTTAACCAAAATGGTTTCAGGTTATTTGTTTTTTGGGTTAAACGGTTTAGTTTCGGTTATTATTTTACTATAACGGTTAAAGCCAATAGCAAAATATACCATAATTTTATATATTTTATATCTAGATAATTGGTTTCAGGCTTTGAGCATATAAAACAGCTAATATATCATCAACCATTTTATATTAAGCTAAAATAACAAGATGTTGAGATGCATTTAATAAAACAATACAGAAGAACTAGATATTGAGATGCCTTTCTCTTGAGATGGATTTTGAGATTAATTTATTTCTTTTGGTTTTGGTAGAAAAAGAATCAAATGTATGGGGTCTTGTAAAAATTGAATGAGTTCTTTAAGTATAAAACTAAGTCATTTATTAAGGGTCATTTATTTATTTTAAGTTAAATCTAGCTCTTTATGATTTTTGACCTTCATCGTCGATGGATAGATGGGAATGTGGATTCACTTTGTTATGATCATAGGGAGAGAAAGCTATGAAGGTTTCAAAGGAAATGGAGAGAAGCCTAGAGGGAGAGGAGAGAGAGACATGATCAGGGTTAGTTTGTGTATGTTTACTGTGTTTCATGCTATAAATACATTTACAACTTTAAGGTACATGTACATCCCTTGAAAAGCTCAGAGGTTGAGGAATCTTCACATGAATTCATGGATCCATATTTTCGCTTTTTTCCTTGAACAACAGAACACATTGATGGAACAATTTTTGAACTATGAAACAGTACTGTTCAATCTTGATTGTTCACCGGAGGTTACACTGGTGCAGCTCTTCGAGAGGCTGCTCTCTCCCTCAATTCTATGCCTTTTACTTATAGTTGCCTCCCACCGACAAACAACCACCTGTTCCTCTCTAACCAACTCAAATACCAATCTAAGTTTTAACCGACCTTACAAAGAGAAGTACAAAATTGCCCCTGTGGCTTATTACAAATCTGCCCCTATCTAGAACTTCCTGTCCACTATATGCGTGCTTAATCTCGGGACTAACAGATTTTTGAGCAGAAACTAACCCTACAAATAGATGTTGCTTGCACCTTAGTTTTTCAAGTGGCTGTTTGTGAGAATTTAGTTTCTTAGAAGTATAAGCTATAAACGAAGTTTCTGCCTCTCTTTTCTTGTCAAAGGATTTTGATTATCTTCTTCATGACACTCATTTATAATTTGTACCTTTCTTCTAAGTGTTTAATTATTTTTAGTTTCCTAGAATTCATTGACCTATACTTCTAGATACGAGAATAACAAATTTCTTAATATATAAGCACCCACATAAATTTAGAAGGGTGAAACTTGGGGATAGGAACTTGATTAGGCTTTTCAAGAGTACAAGGGAAGTAAAGAATTTGGTATTCAACACTGCTGTAAAATCCTGATTGCTGACAGGGAATTTGGTTACAATTTCAAATTTGGTAGTTGAAGTTGATAACTTTGTAAGTACTTTGGCTAAGCAACTGGGCTTTATGTTAAATTTAGCGTATCAACAAGAGGATGCTTATTATATGGAAAAAAAATTCTGGAATTTTTATTTTGTTATTATTTATTATGTGGTATTCTAAATGCGAGTTTAGCACACTGTTTTGAGATTGAATTGTATGTTTGAATATAACTTAATGTAATTTTTGCAAAATATTTTTGATGCAGCAAAAGGTTAAGCATATTACATTAAGAATCTAACTCTGGTAGTTTGTAGATGTTGTCTTCAGAAATTTATAAGAGAGGCTGCATCTTCTTATTGAAGATGAGATAGGCAGAAACAAAATTCCAGTTCATTTTTCTGAACTCATTTTATCCCACAATTTGTTAAACACAGCTTTATCTTCTGGTGATTCATACAGAAATCTTACTCTTGTTTCCGTGTCATGGGATTTGTTCCTCTAACTAATTAAGAACTATGGTTGAGTAGGAATGAATCTGTTTTTCAGGAAAAAAATCGCTGGTCTTTAACATGATTTTCAAAGTGGGGACCTGGATTCAGGATCTATCTTAGGCTCACCTAGTTTGATAAGGGTTCTTCTTTTGCGGACTCTTCAACAGGTAGGGAACAGTAATTTCATCCCACACAGGCACATTAGCTGGCTTGCTTCTCCTTTTCACCACATCAAGCTCAAAGCTTGATGGGGCTTCTGAGTCTTCTACTGGTTTTTCTGGTTTGTTTAATTTAGTGTTCTCTTGAACATTGTTCGTCTAATTTCTATTTGCATCATGATTTTTTTGTATTACATATCACAATACTATTGTCTTAATCTATCCTCTAGATCTTTGTGTTTGCATTACAACTATTTAGACTTGTTTTCATATTTTTACCATGTATTTGGGAGGACAGAATCTTACTGATCTAATTTTCTTCTACCACAGGACTTGTTTCTCTAGTGAAGGAGACTAGCATTGTTTTCAAACTTACAAAAGCAATTATGATTTATGTTATCTAAATGAAGAAATTAGTAACTGTTTTGCAAACAGTAATTCAGATCACTACTAAATTCAAGTTTCCTTTTGAATTTGTTTCTCTTGTTGAAAATTGCCATATACAGTATCTTGATAACCAAGTTAATGTGGTCTCTATATCTTAGCCTGGCAGATCTCGATGTGATTTCTAATATGTTAGTTTAAATAATCATTGCTTCTAGATTCTATCCAAAGCATGGGTTGTTCTACAGTATTATCTATTGATCATTAGATAGAGTATACATCTTGGTGGAATAGGTAACAAATTAGTTTCATTTATATTTAGAAGTATGAAGATGTAATTCCATGTCTAATTTATAAGAGAGAGGAGATATAAGAACTGTATAACCGTTGATGTCTTAATAGGGGAGAGAGAATAAAACAATTTTTAGACACCCTTTAACGGATTTTTAGACAAACTTCAGTGTTCACTAATCTATTTTCTTCAACCAGAAGTTGGATTTTTAAATTAGAGGCCCAGCCATAATTGGGATTTGGCTAAGAAATTGATGTCACCTGAATTGATTGTTCTATGAATTAGCAAAATGAGTGAAAATGGAACTATAAGAAGAATGTCATTTTGTTGAGATATAAATGAAATTGCAAAATAGTATCGAGGATTTTCATTATAAACCAAGTCAAAGACTGCTATTTCTAGCTAGGAAGCATCAAAATCCTAAAAGTTTAGGATTTAAACAGACTTTCAAGTTTGAATGTTTATCTGCTACACTACTCTATATTTTTATTATATTCTGTAATTGAGAACGAACTATATTTTCCATATCTGTTCTATCACGTTTGGAATCTATCTCGAACCTTCCGTCCGTTACGTTCTTTATTCACATGACTTATCACTCATTCACAAGCCTTCTTTCCATCTCATTTCGTCCATTGGGACTTGACCCTTTTCGCTACACATTCAAACCCTTTTCTCCTATCCCTTTTCTATTGGTGGAATTACATTCTCTCTTATTTGATCACCGATACAATTTGATTTCTCCCCAAAGATATAGACCCCCTAGAAAACAAATTTGCAAAACCTAAATGGCCAAGTCTGTAAAGAAATCGTCCAATTCCGGAATGCATCTTTCATATGAGATCATCTTCATGATACTTGTAAGGTTGCCTACGAAATGCTTACTACAGATGAAGCTGATTTGTTCCCAATGGCGTTCCATAATCTCCGATCCTCGGTTCATTAAAGCACACCTCGATGCCGCAAATGACAAACGCAACAATCACCTTAGAAGGTATCTTTCTTATCCTCATTCGATGAGCTCTATGGGATTAGAAAATGCCAATTGGAGGTATGAACATTCTATTCCTGTGACAAAATTTTCAGACAGTGCAGAGTTTTTAGGTTCTTGTAACGGCTTGATTCTATTAGGTGATGATGATCGTACTTACTATTTGTGGAACCCTTCAACTTGGTTGTTGAGAAAATTCGATGGTCCTTCTCTGTTTATAGGAGAATTTAGGAACTTCGGACTTGGTTATGATTCAACTACTAGTGCATACAAGGTTGTAAGGATCGTGCGCGTTACCAGTCATAAGGTGGGATTGAGGCCCCCCTCGTCTAAGAAATACTGTTATGATGCAACGAGTGTCAACGTGTATAATTGCAAGACTAACTGTTGGAAAAAGATTGAAGATTTCCCATTTGTCATCTTCGAAAATTCCCGGGGAGTAGTTATAAACGGGGTTCCACATTGGGTGATGTTTCGGGATCATCATGGTGAAGATGATGTTATAGATCTCGTCATAGTATACTTTGATTGTGCGGAGGAGAAGTTCAAAGAAATCCCAAGCCCCAACTGGTTAGTGCGTTCCTCTATTTTTGAATTTGGTGTTCTTGATGGACGATTGTGTTTTATTCATCACACCAAACGACCAAATGAAGTATGGGCTATGCAAAAGAATGGTCAGGATTCTTCGATTGACACTGAACGGCAAAATGAAGTATGGGTTATGCAAACGTATGGGAAGGATTCTTGGATTGATATATCTTCTGAAGTCGATATTGAAAGTATTTGTATCACAGGCTGGAAATCTGGCAATAAAGTTATACATGGTAGAGGTTCTTTGGTTTTTTCTGGAGTATCATACGTTGAGAGCCTAGTCTCTCCCCATGGCGGGAGTGATATGATTGGATGAGATCATAGCGAATGGATGGAACCGCGATGGAAGGTGATATCATATTTTGCGAGTTCTATTTGATATTCTTGTTTTAGAGGGAGGATTAAAGGAGAATGGAACCTATTTTAAGAACACGAGAACGGAAAATCAAGTGCAAATTCACATGTGATTTTACATGTGATTCCTGCGACTTTCCCGCGACCTGAAGTCGCAGCAAAAGTCGCTCGCATACATTTTTTGACTGCTAATGTAAAATCACATGTGATTTTGCTCGTGATTTGCCGTTCTCGTGTTATTTTAAATAGGTTTCGTTCTCGTTTGAACCCGACTTTCTTATTTTATTATCACGTATACACATTGAGCCGTTATTCCTTATATTTGTTTGCTCACACTCATGCACATGCTGGGGTTCTTCACGGAAACAGCCGCTCTACCCTTTTCGGGTAGAGGTCAAGGACTTGCGTACATCCCACCCCTCTCAGATCCTGCTTTCGAGCGGGATATGCAGGATTTGTTTGATTTGGTATTTTGGGATGGCGGCCATTGACCATAAATGAGTATTTTATTCGCAACATAACCTTCAGACAAATTTAGCGGCATTCTTGTGTATGGAAGTGGCATTCTTGTGTTAAGGTGTGACATTCACCTACCTATCAGAAGGTCATGGATTTAAAAGAAACCTGTCGGAATGTCATGGATTTAAAAGAAACCTGTTAGGAATTAACACCGTTTTGAACACAAGCGATACATTCCAAAATAACTTGTATTCGCACATCTTTACCCTTGGCCATGAACCTCTGTCATTTTACCAAATGACATGTTTTGAGACTTGGGGGTGACATGGAGCAGCGGGTGAGGTTACTCCTTGAACGTGTTTGAAGTCATGGAAATTACCCCTACGTAAATAGCTACAACCCAAGATATCCCTCTCCAACCATCACGACGTTGTCAGGGTTGGGGAGGGATATGTCTTGGGTTGTAGCTACTTACACCCCCCCCCCCCCCCCAAAAAAAAAAAAAAAAAAAACAACACACACAAAAGGACCTTTTTTCTGCATTGCATGAGATTTACTGGATCGGTTTATTAGTTTCAAGTTGGTGTTATTGTATATGTCCGTTAAAAATTGTAATTCGTTGGTCTAAACGTGCATTTCTTTTGCAGAGTCTTGATTTGGTTGGGGGGACCATACCGAAAGGCTTGACCAGAACCAACCTGATGGAGACATGGAGTGTGTTGCCTGTTTGTTTGTGTTTGAAATAATGTTAGAAGACTTGGAACCATGAAACTTCTGTTGATGTTGTACCCCTTTATGTCTCATGAAGTTTGGAGGCTATGTTTAATCTTTTAATTATTGGCTTGGATATTATGTTTAACGAGTTGGGATTAATGCCCGCGCGTTGCTGCGGATGGAAAGAAATATTAAGACCATAAATTTGAGCATCACCAATTATGAGAACAAAACATTTTGTGTCTGTTAGCAGCATCACTATAATTTACAAAATGCCCTATGAGGATGATGTGTGTGTATGATAGGAAGCGAAAATAAATTGGCAAATGGTACATTACATCATTAAACTTAAAAAAAAGTTACATTGTTATTAATCCTAAATTAAATTATAATAAAAATATGAATTAAACAAATTTTATATAGGTTTTGGGTTGGAGAAGACACAGTCATTGAGATGCGATGCATGTTAAGGGATCTTTATTTTATGCTTATATAATAAAAATAATTTTTATAATATAACTTTTATTTATTTAAATTAGAAAATGAAAAAGTTATAAATGATCGAAATGTCATTTACTTAACGGTCAGGAGCTAACAACTTTTAGTTTCGAGGACCAAAACGTTACACAAATGCAAAATCGAAAGTCTATTTTGGAATCAACAAATTATGGGGACTAAATCCAAGAGGAAAATAAAACTATAGGGACCAAATCTGTAACTCTACAAACATAGAAAAAAAAAATTAAAAGCTCAAGGACCAAATCTGTAAGTTACTAAAAACCTGAGGGACCAAAGCTGTAAATTACTGTTCATGAACAGTGAAATCGTCCTGGTAAATGTTATATAGTATAATTCCCAAGTTGTCCATACCTTTTCTTCCCCTGAATCTTAAATTAATACATCAACATTTATGATGTTTTAAATTTCTTTTTTGGGCTAAAAACATGTCCCAGAAAGGTGGTTCAACAAACATGGGGGCACTTCATGCATATAAAAGGAGTCTAACGTTTATAGGATAAGTCTTTTATTGGATCACTTACAGTGAATATGACAAAGACCAAGAATCTTACCTGATAAGAGACATGACAACAACCAAGGTTCTTACCCGATAAGTGAGGGAGAAGACTTTTACTTGGTTAACAATTACTGGGTAGGAGACACGTACAAGCGACTCGTTTTGATGGTAAAAAATGTTACCCTGCAAGGTAAGTGAGGTGGTGGCTTTTGTTGGTAAGCGTTTACCCGGTAAGTATTTGGTGAAAGACACCGTATCATGCCAATCAAATACAGGTTAGGTATTTTGATTATTTTCTTTCCTTCGTGTGTTTCGTACGGAGATGGGATATGATAGGAATGAACAGGCGAGAGTTAGGTAAGAGGGTGAAAAAGATAGTGCAAGGTTTTAGGGTTTTAATTTGACATAGGTAGTATAGTAATATACAAAATTTATCTCATCTTTCTGATTTTTATCCCACCTATTTTGATGGGATAAAAAAAAGACATTTGTTCCATACAATCATGCCATGTCCTAGTCTAATCGTTGCTCAAAACATAAGAAGTCAAGTTTTTGTTATGTCATACCTCACGTGCCAAGGACAAGTTAAATCTTTTATTGGGCCGGGGGTAGCTTGAGGGATTCGTCTATGTCATTATAATAATTTTTTACATAGTGAATTTTATATTTAAAATAGGAGTGTGAATTTCGGACTAATTTAATTGGTACCAACTTAAGTCTTGATAGTATCATATCAAATATGCAAATTTTAGTTAGTATGTAATATTAGCTATAATATACCAGGGTATTACTGTACAATACCCACTTTGTTAATTAATTAATTTTTTCAATATTTAATTATTTATTATTTAGTCCTTAATTAATACTCAATCTATATATCTATTTGATTAAGAGGTTATTTATCAAATATTTATCAGGCAAGTATTTAGCGGCAAATATTACCACCTTTACTTCCTTATCTGGTAGTATTTTTGGCCATCTAAATGTATTGTTGGTAAGCGCCTTTACCTGGTAAGAGTGTTATCCCTCGTTTATCAGGTAAGATTATCGGTACTTGTTATGCCTCTTACCCAGGTAAAATCCTTGGCCCTTTCCATGCTAACTCGTGAGGTAAATGACATTTGATAGACGCTTACCTGGTAAAAATTTGATAAACAACCTTTACTTATTCTTTTCATCATGACTAAACTTTTAACAAATTCACATACGTAAAAGTTGGTGAAAGTAACTCAAAATGAAGATAAAAGTAAATTAAGATAGTTGAAGATAATGAAAATATATAAACATAGATAAAATTAAATGAAGTCAGATCAAAACATCTATTTTATCCAAACACTTAAAAATATTCTTTACCATTCTCACAATACCCGAAAGATCCACTGTGAAGTTAAGTTACCGTGAGAAGCGTGAGAAGTGGATCTGGACTCTTGATCACTTTTAATCTCATGTCCAACCATGAATCACGCTTGATACGAGGATTAATCTGATGCATCTTATCTTGATGCATCTCATCTTAATGTGTACCAAACGATTGATAACCACTTCTCATTGAACCCAACCATCTCACAATAACCATTATTATACACTACTTTAATAATTTCCTATTTTACCCTTTGCTTTCAAGATCACATACATTATCCATAATAGACATAACTATCACCCTATGTAACATATGAGTGGCTCACATGCACACAAATCACACACCAATCGCACCAACCAAATTAACCATATCACCACCATGTCTTCTTCTTCTTCAACAACAACAACAATCTCAATGGCGATTTCCACTTCTTCTTCTTCATCATCATCATTACCTTCCATTCACAAAACCCTAACTTTCAATCCCTCAAACAACTCCCCAATTCTTCTCTTCATCTCCCCACCATCTTCATCTTCTTCAAGAATCTTCACCCCCAATTCCTCCAATAGCTGTCCACCTCCCATCCTCCACCATGATTCCATCCTCCAATTCAACCTCAATCTCCAAGATATCCCAAATTCATCCCTCCCACAACACCAAGATCTCAACCTATTCATCTGCAATCTCTTCAAAGATTCAAAAACTGAAGAATTGGGATTCCAAAGTTACCAGAAAGCCAAACAATTCCCAGATTTTAAACCCACAAGATCCACATTGCATAATCTAATCAGGTACTCATTGCGTTGGAAGAATTGGAATTCCATCTGGTCGATTTCTCAAGATTTTGGGAAATTTAACGTCTTCCCAGATGCGTCATCTTGCTGTAGATTAATCAGTAGTTGTATTCGATCGAAAAGGTTTAAACTAGCTGATAATTTGCTTCATGTTTTTAAATTTGAGAAAGAAATTGCGGTTTTGAGCTTTAATGCCGCCATGAGAAGCTATAACAAGCTTCATATGTATAGTAGTGCAGTTAAGGTGTTTGATGTAATGTCATCTTGTGGTTTGCAATTAGATGGCGAATGTTATGGGCGCACCATGGAAGCTTATTTGAAAATGGGTAAGAATCAGAAAGTGGTTTCGTTGTTTAGAGAACTCGAAGCTAGTGAGCTCGAATGGACATCGTTTTGCTCGCAGATTTACCGGGTTTTATGTGAGTCGTTGGCGAAATCCGGGGAACCGTTTCGAGCTCTGGATTTCTTTCGGGAGATGACCGAAAAGGGGTTCCCTGGAGACCCGTCTTTTTATTCGATATTGATCGGTTCGTTTGCGAGCGTTCGAGAAGTGAAAGTGGTCGAAGAGCTTTTGGAAGAAGCTGAAGGGAAGAAGATGATTCGGGATCCGGCCGTGTTTCTAAAGCTCGTGTTAATGTACATTGAACTCGGGTTACTTGAAAAGACTCTCGATGTTGTTTCTTTGATGAAGCGAGCGAGTATTCGAGTTTCCGATTGCATCTTTTGTGCTATCGTAAACGGGTTCTCGAAGAAACGAGGGTTGAGTTCTGCCGCTAAGGTGTACGAAGATTTGGTTGCCGAGGGGTGCGATGCGGGCCAAGTGACCTACGCTTCGGTTCTAAACGTTTATTGTCGGATCGGGCTCTACGATAAAGCCGAAGAGGTGTTTTGGGAAATGGACAACAAAGGGTTCGATAAATGTGTAGTCGCGTACTCGAGCATGATCGCGATGTATGGGAAAGTGAACAGGATCCGGGACGCGATGCGGCTTTTAGCGCGGATGAAAGAACGTGGAGTCGAGCTCAACGTATGGATTTACAATTCTCTCCTTGATATGCACGGAAAAGTCTTGAACTTGCGGCAAGTGGAGAAGTTATGGAAGGAGATGAAACGAAGGAAAATCATGCCCGATAAAGTTAGTTATACAAGCGTTATAAGCGCTTATAGCAAGGCTCGAGAGTTTGATATGTGTATGAAGTATTATTACGAGTATCGGCTTAACGGCGGTGGGATCGATCGGGTGATGGCGGGGATTATGGTCGGGGTGTACTCAAAAACCACAAGGGTCGATGAACTCGTGAAGCTTTTGCAGGATATGAAAGCCGAAGGTACGGGTTTGGATTCGAGGCTTTATCGATCGTCGTTGAATGCTCTTCGGGACGCCGGCGTGCATATACAGGTTAAATGGTTGGAAGAGAGTTTTGATCCGAGCTCATAGAGGGATCGAATCAGAGGCTTTAATTTTTTTTGCCTCATTCAGAGGTTACCTTTTAACGGAATCATTAAAGGTAAACAAACAACCTCTAGGTCGCATACATGTGTAGATTGGAAGAGGTTTTGTATGAGCAATTATTTTCGAAGAAGTGTAATTAGGGTTTCCGAAATAGAAATGATGTAATAACTTGTACTTTATGTATCTGAACTTGTACATTTGTGTTTAGATATTTAGCAAGTTTGGTTCGTACATGGCCCGGTCCTACTTATCGAAGTTTAACCATAACCTTCTAATAAGATGTTTGGTTGGTTTTTCTATTAAGTCATGTATAGATAAAACTAGTTGTTTGTATGGATTAATCTATCCATATAGATTGGAAATTTTTTTGTTTGAAAGAGTTTTTCATAGATGAAAGGAACAATTTTTTAACTGGGAGGGGGAGGTTTAAAATTATTTAAAACTTAAGAAAAGAACAAATTAATGCTTAATCGACTTTAAAATTATTGTAGGCTAACATGTTAACAATTTTGAGTTAATAATTTAACATTTGAATTAGTTAAAAAACCATAACACAATTTATCTTTAACAATACTTTAAAATGTTTTTTTTTTTTTTTATCATTATTAATAATAAAATACAAAGAAATTCAAAACTATGTAACAAAATAATTAAAAGAACCAACAAAACCATAATTGGTCATGAACATGGGCCAAATAGAACCGATCCCATCGTTAACTGGGTTCAGGGCTAAGAGCTAGAGATAGCCAAAAACCGGTCTCGAACAGGATCGGACCCGGACATAAATCGATCCCGGTCTGAGATTGTCCTTTTATAACCGGTTTTATCGTAACTGCTCCAGGTCCTGACAAAAAACACCGGCCCTTTCTTCATGTATAAAGCCCGGTTCTTAGAACCGGTCCTGGGCTGGGCCCAAATCCACCGTCTCTACTAAGGCATTGTTTGGCAAAAAAAAGCTAGTTTTTTTTTTGTACATGTTTGGATGACCATAAACTAGCTTATTGAAAAGCTACTCATAGTAGCGTTTTGAAAAGTTAGCTTATCAGCTAGTTTGCCAAACATAGCCTAACAGAACAGCCATTGATCGTATTGGACCTATAATGGACTGGGTATAAGTCCTGGTTCAATACAACTCTTGGACCAAGCACAGTGCGTTTGTGAACTTCCTTCCCAATGTTTACTAAAAACATTTAATAAATTAATTTGGTCAATTTTAAAAAATATAAAACTAATTAATTTCATAATATTCGATTTTAAAATCTATTTGATGAAGATTACCCTTTTCCTCATATTCGACCATGCAATAAGTCTTATTTTCTAGTTAAAGTTTTCGTGTTTTTCTACAGTATAGAAAACTATTAGTGATAAAATATTAATTTTAAATTAAAATGAATGCCTTTTATATAAGTCATCTTGCTTTTATGCATGGATATATATATATATATATATATATATATATATATATATATATATATATATATATATATATATATATATATATATATATATATATATAATTTTCTGATCTCTACGCAAGTGTTTGGATGTGTATTTTAAAAGTGATTGTGTGATGTTAAGTGCTCAATATCAAATCATCAAAGCTGTAATAAAACATGCTATATGAAATAGTTGATGTTGCTTAAAATTATGAAAAACATTTTTTAAAGGTGTCGAATATTGTTTGGAAATTTTTGATTTTTTAAAAGAAAGTAATAGATACAATGACCAAAGTTAAAAGGGTTGAGAGTGTCTAACCCTAACCCGTCCCGTTTAATAAACGGGTAAGATAATCCCAACCTAACCCGACTCGCCTAGCCCGACACGACCCACATAACCCGTTTAACATTTATAAGACTAAAAATTAAAATTCAAAAATTCAAAAAAAAGTACATACTTCAAATGAAAACATTAAAAATTCCAAAATTTATAGTTCAACTTATAAGTTCTAACAAAATCTAAAACATTAAAAATCCAAATCATTAAAAAGAAAACTTAATATATATATATATATACGGGTTATTCGGATCATTTTCGAGTTGAATATTTTGACCCTGATCTTATCCATTTAATTTTCGTGTCTTGTCGTGTCAACCCGTTTACTTAAACGGGTTGGAATTTATAACCCAAACCCGTTTATTTCGTGTCGAGTTCGTGTCGGGTTAGCGTGTCGTGTTAGTTTTTGCCAGGTCTATGAACATGTAACCAAGACTTGGTTATGTTCATGGATAACAACTCCATTGTTGATCCCTCTAGGAGGTTGTAATGATGAGGGTAGAAGCTTCCAACGGTGAGGGCAGAGGTGAGATGGATGGGAGGGAGGGTATAGGTGTTGGTGTTCTTCAAAATTTTACGTATATTTTTCGTATGTTTTTTTTAAAACATTATACATTGTTAATCTTGTATTCGTTTTGGTTGTTACCTTTGGAAATAGTTTTTCCATTAATTCTTATGGATTTTTTTATGATATGATGAATTTATGATATTATGTTTTGATGTTCAAATAATTACTTGAAAAATCATCAACTTATCAAACAACCTTGATTCAATCTGAACGATAGATCGGTCATTTTTGTCATTCAAATTGTTGATTCAGAAAAAACAGTAAACAACAACATATTTTTATCTAAAAAGACAAATTTATCCAGACAGACAAATATATACACATATATAGTTTTTTAACACCATAAATTTATTATCACAATTTAAAGCTACAATATTATCCAAAATCACATCTAAACACCCACTAGATATTTGAAGATGCATAGAAAGTTTTATGCTTGCTTAGCTTAAATTTAACCATATTTGAAACCTCATTTTTGAAGACAATGTTTATAATGGAAGTTTTTAAATAGTTTAAGACCAAAATTGAAGAAACGGTATTTGGAGAGCCAAATTGTAAATAATGCAAACATTGACTCGAAAAAGGCAGGTTCGGGTCCCGTCTTCTTGCCCCGATAATTTGGACCCGCGTCCACCCCATTGTTCACCGTTTGAAGACTAAGGGGCTGTTTGACAGTTGCTGAATGGTTTGGTGTAGAATGATTAAGTGGTCGAATGATTAAGAAACTTTTATGATATAGTGCAAAATGAAATATGTTTGTTTGGTAATTTTTCATAATGAAATTAGGGCGCTGAATGATTAAGGGAGATTCAAGATACAAAATCATTCAGCGGGTTTTGGAACCATTAAGAGGTAGACTTTTTTTTCACCAAACAAGATTCATCTCTTATCGATTCAGAGGTTGTCTCTTAATGGAACTATTAAGAAGTAAACAAACAGCCCCTAAACAAGCTTATATAGGTTTGATTTAACCAAAATTAGGGTTTTTTTGGTTCAGGTAGGGAAATGAAAATGATAAGGAATGAAAATGGATTTTCATTTCCCACAGTTTAACCTGAAATGAAAATTTGGGCTTCTACGGTAATGAGTCTATTATATTATACAAAACCACACAGTTTCTTTTATTCTTAATCATGATAATTAATGCTTAATACCTCTAACCAAACATCCCTTACACTTAAACCAACATATATAAGAAACATGGTTAGTCCTGATAATTTGGAGATCATGTGCAAAAAACTAAGAGCCGTTTACCAAATGCTTTTACCAACAAGAGTCATTACCATATCTTACCTTGTCAGGTAATATTATCGGGCATCAAAAGTGATTGCTTGTAAGCGTCCCTTAGGACGTCTCCAATGGGCTCCCTACATTGATTCTTTAACTATCGTAGGAAGCCAAATATGAAAAAACTTCAATCCAATGGATTCCCTGTATTACTTTTCTTTACCTCACTCTCTGGTCTCTTCCCTTCTACAGATAAGAAGCTCCCTACAAATAGTCTACATTATTTTATTATATACATATGTAACATCATGTCATGTGCTTATTTTGTTTTACTCAAAAGGTAAAAAAAAGTATATTAAAATAATATATATTTTTTAATGTAGGAAGCATGATTTGGAGTAACAATACATTATTTTGCTCCTCACACTAATTTTTATGCATTTCACTCTCTACATCAGCTTAAAAGTAAGAAGTAAGATTGGAGATGCTCTTATGCGGTAAACGCTAATCGGATAAGAGTCTTTTTTTGGGAAAAGGTGTAACACCCTCAAATCAAGAAGGAACAATTAATTTAAAATTTTCAATAATGCCTCAAAGAAAGATAAAGTATCTTACGACAAGTCTATTCTTGAAATATTGTTGTAGATTTAACCATCAACAAAAATAAATAAAGTCTTACACATAGACTAATCAAAGGTCGAGTATTACTAAACCCAAGATAACGGGGGAAGGCTTCAGCAAACTACTCACCCTCAAGCATAAATCTATTTATCATCTCTTCACAGTGTCGCTAGTATCATATCCAGCCGGGACCTGATGCACATGCCGACAAATAAAAAGGTTAGGCTAACGCCTAGTGAGTTCAAGAGTTTTCATCATATATAAATATTAAAATATATCACTAAAAGGAAAGAATGCAGTTTATATCATGATCTTTCAAAATGATTTCCCTTAACTATGAAAACGACTCGTTTTCCAATAATATGCGTTTTTAAGGACGAACGTCCCAATACAAAACATTCTTTATAAAATGGTGCCACCCAAAACTCACTCAAACGTGAATAGAAAACGAACTTCCAATTATAAAAATGCAGATAAAACTTTATATCCCGAAACACCCAAAACACGGGTGGGGCATAATACGCAACTCATAAATAATGGAACACAATCCATATAAAATATAATATGCCATCGAAAACATGGAACTGAAATTCAATACTCACGCTACCATAAAATGGAATGAAATCCAAATATTAAAGCATGGACAATTAAATATCCAAAATATTGCTGGCCGACAATGGGGGAGACCCGTATCCATTGAGAGTGGAGGAACACAAAAGTATGTCACTCATACAACGTTAATCGTATGACACTTCACGACATGAAAGCCCAAGTGTCCCTACGACTCCCTTCAAACTACACCCAAAGAGACAACTGACCTTAGCGAATATTACCATGAATACCGCCAAAGGCTCGGCACAGTTGGGGGTTACAACCATGGCATTGCCCCGACATGGCGGAGGACCCAAATATAAAATCGCCATTCTAGCTCATGATAACTCAACCGGACTCAACCCTCCTAGTGTACACTTGAAAGGTTAAGGACATAAAACATGGGTCCCGGAGTCCAACCCCGTAATACCCAATTGACCATCAAATAAAGACTGACTTACGTGCCTATGGATCCAATGCAACACAGTCTAACATCACATGACTATGCATGAATGACCAACACACTCGAGCATGTAATTAACACCAATATGCAACAAGGTGCATTAATATGTAAATCATAAATTGGGCTCTACATTGGGCCATTGAAACTGGACAAATGTCCTCAAGATTCCATTTTAAGTCTAAACCGAGCTCAAATGCTCAAAATCCACCTGACCAACAAATATCGGTCCCCAAAATAGGAAAACACATTTAAACGATGTTTATGCAAACACATACCTCAAAGATGTGATTAACCCAAAACTCATCACGTATTGGGACCAAAGATTTTCCAAATGGTTTATGAACTCAAATACACCAAAATGCATATATCATGAACTAGACTCCATTTGTACAAAAATCACCAAAGATGCATAACTCATAAAATAGACTTTTATTTGTACAAAATCACCAAAAATGCATAAATCATGCTATTACTTATCAAGATATCCAAATCCCAAATATGAGCATTTTATGAGACTAAAACAACCCAAGTTTATCAAATATGAAAACTTATCAAAATACCCAACACATTGACGATTACCAAGTAGAACATATTTTTACTTCAAAATACTCATTTTGGCATGTACATAGTTTTCACAAAGTAACTTGAACTCACCTTGCTAGATTTAGGCTAAATCTAGCTTTTACCCCCAAAACTTGAATCTCCTTTGATGAAGGCTTGAAATCTTCAAGCAATCTCCCTAGATCTTAGATCCAACACATCTACAAGGTTTCCTTCACCACAAAAGTCAACAAAATCACACCCAAGTTGAAGGATGAAAGGGAAAAGAATGAAATCATTAAACCCTAGCTTAACATTGAGAGAGATGAGGAGCTTACATACTCTTGTATATACCAATATACTTCCATTATATTGCTATAATCTTGAAAATCTCTTAAAAACTAGACTATGGAAACTTGAATCACCAAAAACGGAGTTGATATGCAAAAGTTATGAAGAAATGAAGTTTGAGTGTTGAAAATCGGGTTTTATGCTCGAACAGGGCTCCGCACGGGTTACCATGCGGCCTAAACCGCACCACAACTCGCCCGGATGACCCTATGTCGTCCGGATGACCCTAAGTCGCGCCGAAAGTCACTCCGTGCACTGTTCATCCAATTTTCTTCATTTTCCATTCCTGATTACTGTTTTGGTCATAACTTCTTCGTTTTACCTCCGATTTTGCTCCGGAAAGAACCGTTGGACTCGTAATTGAATCCTTCATCCAAAAAGACTATAAAATCTAGGATTCAAGTCCAAAATCCAATTTCTTCTTTTTCCCTTAAAATACCAGTTTCTGTATTAACTTGAAATTATACCTTCCGAAAATCGGGATGTTACAATCCTCCCAACCTTAGAAAAGATTTCGTCCTCGAAATCTAATACCTGATTGTTCAAAATGTCGCCCAACCCGGAAAACAAGTCCGACAGATGGATTTCCATCCACTCACTCTGAAGAAGCTAACAATCATGCGGTGGGGGATTTAGATGGCATCATTTTCACAAAACGACTGGCTCCCTATCCATAAGGGATGCCTCAATCAATAATTTACCTCATATATGAACCCAATTACATCCCAGTCAAGATTGTCGTTGAGTTTCTCATAACGTGTCGTTACAAACTCAATCTCAACGTTCGATTTATCTCACTGATGCCGGGATAAACGTTGAGTCCTTGCTTAATCACTTTCTTAACATTAAATATCGGTTGCCTTCCAACCTTATGTTGTTCATATTAACTCAAGAGTAACTTACGACCTTAACTAATCACTTCCACTAAGGGTATGAACCTCACTCTTAAATACTTCTAATCGTCTCTCATCGAACCACGCTACACCCTTTTTTTTGCCTTCATGACTATGACAACCTTTGTAGAAACGGTCTGACCACTGCTGACTATAATCCTTTAGATTCCAAATACTCACAACCATTTTGGCTTGATCTGAGCGTCAAGGAATCCGTATAAATTGCTGAGTTGATTACTCATTGCTGTTACAGAAACGATGTATATACTCTTGAAAAATCAAGGCCTCTTAAATACTCGAGTTCCACTTAAGGTCTACCTTGATATCACCACTAAATCTCTCCAATAAACAATACCATAAAAGATTCATCGTCCCTTCCTTGACAAAATTCTTAACACTAGTTTGGTATGATCCAATACAACGATAAATTTGTTTCCCATGGCGCAAAATTTGTAAGGATTCTCAAATTTCTCTTAATTAAAGCATCGGTCTAACGTTTCACCCAGAAATGTACCATCACACTCTACAAATAGTCTCTTATCCAAAACTCCAAGGTTACACAACTCCCATTATGGACTCAATCATCGATTGCCAAATCAACGAAAATCTTGTCAAGTACAGAAATACCAAAGATCGATCCCTAAATACCAACATCTAATCTCCTTAAGGGAACACACAGGATCCATCAGAAGTGCACTAAAGTACCACAACGGTTATTGGCCTCAAAATAGAGTGTCGACGCCTATCCTCAAAATGACTATACTGCAACGTGGGTGTACCGTCAAATATTTCATTCCATATTTGCATTGTCAAATTAAAGTTGACACCTAACATGACACTAAAATTCCAATCTTACATTTCTAACAAACGAACCACAATATTTCCTTTATTCGCAAAGGTTCTTTAAGATGGTACACCACCAACACATAACATGATGTCTAACAACAACCCATCGATTCAAATCCAACCATATGCAAACAACCACACAAGACTTTAACCCGAAGATTTACCGAAACAGAAAGATCTCCACTTAAATAACCGTGAGAATACATAAATCTAATACTTCAATTATCCATGCGTGCACCGATTCATAAAACCGAAACCCAAAATTCAAAACTAACCAGAAGTCAGGTCTTCCGACATTTCAATCTTCGAGGACTCATTTAGTCCTTGATCACGACCTCTATCACAAGAGGGTTTGCATCTATAGCTCTATTAAGTTCAAGGTTTTTCAAACTACTATGCCAAATTGAAATTTTATAAAACTTCTAAACGCAAAAGCTTTATAACCATTAGTCATACGAATAAAATCCATTACCGTTTACTCGGTAGGTGTACAAAGTGATCTCAAACACCACACACATAAAACCATTTTGAAAACTGTTTGGTCATTACTCAAACTAATAATGACAATAAACAAAGATACACAAAAAACTTTTCGAATGGACCACTATGGTCCTAACATGCATCAATTTACGCCATAGATGAGAAATAATTTTACATATTAAAACAGGGCATAACAAGACGTTTGTACAAGACTCCCAAAATGGGAAATTCACAAAATCAAGTTCCGAAAATCTCTCATTTAACCATATAATGACATGAAATAAAATTTTCCTCAAGGCCCACATACATCAGTTTATTTCCCAAACTTAGTAAAATGATAAGAGTTTGCGATTTGGTCAAACATGGAATAATTTAAATCGACTTCAAACTTTTAATCGTACAGATAAAACTTTCTTTGACCCAAAATGGTGGCTATAATGCCATGCATACGAGTAATTCAATATAAAGCATTGCATGTGACCATAACAGTAAAATCAACAACCAGAGGTTGTTTAAACCAGAGGTTGTTTAAACCAGAGGTTTAACACGAACCATCATAAATCATGCATATGCTTACTCATATAAAAAGTATAAATCGATTATAATACTAAGTTGTGTGCAATGAAATACTTTTATAAAACTCAAAAGAGAAATCACACGATATTGAAACTTCCCAAAATAACATAAGGGATAACATCTACTAACAAAACTTTTAAGACGTCTCTTACGGTTGCGAAAAGAAATATGCAAAACTCACAGGATACAAAAGGTTAAACAAAAACCCGTAAGTTAACACACACAATAACTCAGTATACGCGTTTCAAAGTTCATCTAAGCGACGCAAAATGTCGTAAAATAAAATTCCATAAGACCCAACTAGATTCCCATAAAACTCAATGACACCAAAATAGTGGGAATAACTTTTTCCTTTAAAAACTTAACATATGTGGAGGAGATCAAATGTCAAGGTCATAAATCGCAGTTACTTGCCCGAGACCCTAAACAAGGTTAAATCATGGATACTTATAATATCCGAAAATGGCGTCCGACAAAACAGGGATAAAGAAAATCTAAACAAAGTTTGCAACCATGTGCAATAAAACAATTTTTATGCATGTTCAAACTTATGGTTTAAAATCTCGTGCGTATTAAACGCCTTTCAACGGATCCAAAATACGACCCACATGAAAATTTGGAAAAGTATGAAACACTTTATGCAAAATAATTTTTTGAGTAAGTTTCGTGCATGAATTTTGGTTGAGACCCACAATCTTAGGACCAATGTAACACCCCGAATTTCGAAAAACATCATTTCAAGTTAATACAGAAATCAGTAGCTTTAAAGGAAAAATAATATATATGATTTTGGACTTGAATCCTAGATTTTATAGTCTAAATGGATGAATGATTCAATTACGATTCTAACGGTTCTTTCCGGAGCAAAATCGGAGCTATAACGAAGAAGTTATGGCCAAAATAGTGAGCGAGAAATAAACCGGGCGACTTATGCCGCGACTTAAAGTCGCGGCATAACCCGCGAAATCCACTGGTCGGGCATAAAACCCGATTTTCAGCCCTAGAACTTCATTTCTTCATAACTTTTGATACACAACTCCGATTTGGGTGATTCAAGTTGCCACGGTTTCGTTTTTGAGAGATCTTCAAGGATCTAGCAAGAGATTGGAAGTCTATTGGAGTATACAAGGGTGTTTTGTGGTGGTAAGCTCCTCATCTCTTCCTCTTCATCTTCTTCACCAAAGTTTTCTAGGGTTTCATCCACCTTTTGTTCTCTCTTTCGTAGATTGGAGGTTTGTAACCATTTTGGTGAACTAGAGGTTTTTTGGTTGGTGGATTCAAGCTTGGGTTAAGGTAATCTTCTACTCTCTTCAGTTATGGAAGTTAGGGTTTCGGTATCAGTTGAGGTATTCATGTATAAGGTTTGGGAAACAATTCTTGGTGGTTGATTATGATTATTTATGGTTGAATATGTATGGATTTAGGTTTTTGGAAGTTTTGAATTGAGAATCAAAGTGTTCTTCAAAGGAGCTCTAGTTGGGGGAAAATCTAGATTTAGCCTAAATCTAGCAAGGTGAGTTCAAGTTGATTTGTTAAAATGGTGTACATGCCAAAATGTGTATTTTGAAGTAAAAGTATGTTTTACTTGGTATTTGTCGAGTGTGAGTATTTTGATAAGTTTTCATATTTGGTGAACTTGGGTTGTTTAATTCCATAAAATGCTCATATTTGGGTTCTTAGCAATTTTGTACAAATAGAGTCCATTTAATGACTTATGCATCTTTGGTGATTTTTGTACAAACGAAGTCTATTTCATGTCATAGGCATTTTGGGGTATTTGCATTCATAAACCCTTTGGAAAACGGAAAACCTTTGGTCCCAATACATGTTGAGTTTTGGGTTTATCACGTCTTTGAGGTATGTGTCTTCATAAACGTTATTTAAAGACATTTCATTAATTGTGGGGACGTTAATTGTCGGTCAAAGGAATTTTCGGGCATTTTGGCTCGGTGTTGATGTAAATGAGTATGCAGGACATTTGTCCGGTTTTAATGGCTCGATGTAGAGTCCAATTTATGATTTACATCTTAATGCATTTTATTGCATATTTATAATCATTACAGGCTCGAGTGCTTTAGTCATTCATGAGTAGTCGTGTAACTTTAGACTGTGTTGAATTGGATCCATAGGCACGTAAGTCAGTCTTATTTGATGGTCAATTGGGTGGTAAGGGGTTGGACTCCGGAACTCATGTTTTATGACCGAAACTTGACAAGGAGGCACTAGGAGGGTTGAGTCTGGATAGTGCTGCCTGGGAGGTGAGTACTGTGACCTCCGCCATTTGGGGAATTTCCTTAGTTGTAGTCCCCAGTATGCCGGGCCTTTTGGGGAATTTCCTTAGTTGTAGTCCCCGGGGTGTCGGGCCATTTGGGGAATTTCCTTAGTTGTAGTCCCCGGTGTGCCGGCCCTTTTGAGGTGGAGTTCTTTGTAACGGCCACCAAGGTCAACTGTCTCTTTTGGTGAACTTGTCAAGAGGTCGTAGGGGTACTTGGGCTAACGTGTCGTGAAGTGTCATACGATCAACGTTGTTTGAGTGACATACTTTCGTGTTCCTCTGCTCTCAACGGATACGGGTATCCCCCATTGTCGGCCCGCTGTATTTTGGATATTTAATTGTCCATGCTTTAATATTTGGATTTCATTCCATTTTATGGTCGCGTGAGTATTAAGTTTCAGTTCCATGTTTTAATGGCGTATCATATTTATATGGATTGTTTTCCGTTATTTAAGGGTCGAGTATTATGTCTCACCCGAGTTTTGGGTGTTTTGGGATATGAAGTATTATTTACATTTTCACAAATTTGAGTATCGAACTATGACCCCGTTTGGGCGAGTTACAGGTTGCATCGTTTTATAAGAAATGTGTGTTTGGGAGCATTGTCATTTGTAGATCCCAGATACAGTGCAATCACGAACAATAATAACCAATAACACGCAATAAATGAGCTACAACTTCTAGTCATATGATTAATACTCAATAAAGGTTTAGGTTTACAGAGAGAATATCTGATAAGCAAATGTAAACCTATTGACTAGAATTATGATGTCTTCTCTAACCTAAAACTAGGTTAAGAAAACCTTTATAAATATGGACGTGTAAATCCCAATGGGCTTGAGGCCCAATTACAAATCAACTATCCAACAATTACAATTTAAACCCTTATAAATGCGTTATACAACTTTCAACGCATTAGGACTTTCAGTCCTAACATCGTTAAAAGTGCATATTATGGGAAAAACGAGTCGTTTCCATTTCTAAAGTAAACCATTTCAAAAGATCTAGATTTGAACTGAATTCCTTTCTTTAAAGATATATTCATTCATGTTAAAACTCTTGAGCTCACTAGGCGTTAAGCCTAACCTTTTTATTTGTCGGCATGTGCATCAGGTTACAGTTGGGGGTTTGGATTCTAGCAACACAAGTGTAAGTAGTTGGTGAAGTCTTCCGCGGCTTGGAGATAGTAACTAATATTGGGTTTTAGTAACACCCGTCCTTATTATAGATTGTATGTATAGAATGATACATGTGTATTAAGGTTAAATCTTAAATTGTGATTGTAGATGAAGCAATTATCGATGTATTTAGAAAATTGTAAGGGTATAACAACCAAGCTCTCCAAGTCCAACGATCTTGCTACCGACACCTGGACGCTCAACATCTTAAGGTAACGATAGGCAACTAAATCGGTTAACCTCACGATTTCTCCTCGAAATAAAGTCGATTCAATAGACCTATGGTTCTAATTCAACCAACAATTCTGACCCGAGACGGTCTACTTAATGTATTCATCATTCTTAACCGTCAATCCAAGCGACAATGCTATAAACATAAATTCCTTCTAGTTATTATTCGTCAGAAATTCATCCAATACCCCATCGGTCATCACATGAAGGCGAATAAAGTATGCACATATAACATGTAAGTTCACCATAACACTGGCCAGGTGGAATTATGAACGTACCGTACATGATTTTCCTTGCTACCCTCGTCATGATTTCCGATTCTAGTGACCCTATTGACCTCAAAACATCCTATCTTAAAGTGCCTAATGGTACAATCTCACTTTCAATCACTTAAAAGCACACTAGTTTGAGTCTAGGCATCCAAAATCAACACCTAAATCTCTCAAACTTAAGCTCTGATACCAACTTGTAACACCCTCAAATCAGGAAGGAGCAACTAATATAAAATTTTCAATAATGCCTCAAAGAAAGATAAAGTATCTTACGACAAGTCTATTCTTGAAATATTGTTCTAGATTTAACCATCAACAAAAATAAATAAAGTCTTACACATAGACTAATCAAAGGTCGAGTATTACTAAACCCAAATACAAAATTGCTACAACCCAAGATAACGGGGGAAGACTTCACCAAACTACTCACCCTCAAGCATAAATCTATTTATCATCTCTTCACAGTGTCGCTAGTACCATACCCAGCCGGGACCTGATGACCATGACGACAAATAAAAAGGTTAGGCTAACGCCTAGTGAGTTCAAGAGTATTCATCATAAATAAATATACCATTAAAAGGAAAGAATGCAGTTTATATCATGATCTTTCAAAATGATTTCCCTTAACTATGAAAACGACTCATTTTCTAATAACATGCGTTTTGAAGGACGAACGCCCCAATACAAAACATTCTTTATAAAATGGTGTCGCCCAAAACTCACTCAAATGTGAATAGAAAACGGACTTCCAATTATAAAAATGCAGATAAAACTTTATATCCCGAAACACCCAAAACACGGGTGGGGCATAATACTCAACTCATATATAATGGAACACAATCCATATAAATATAATATGCCATCGAAAACATGGAACTGAAATTCAATACTCACGCGACCATAAAATGGAATGAAATCCAAATATTAAAGCATGGACAATTAAATATCCAAAATATTGCTGGGCGACAACGGGGGACACCTGTAAGGCTGTAACACCCGAAAATTCTCAAGGTAAGTATTTGTTCCCTTAATGTGTTAATTGTGCCTATGTGAGAATAGGAGCCCTTGTATGCATTTTATGATCGTTATTATATTGAAATGTCATATAAATTGATTTACCATCTTTACTTGTTCAAACCTCGCGCTCGTTATCGAAATTGGTCAAGTTTCGGGATGTTGGGGCTTGGTACGACAGTGACTCGCGATTGTGACATGGTCACTCTCGCGGTGTCACTCTCGCGGGAGGTGTACCGTGAGTTGGGGAGCCCGCACGACAGTGACACGCGATTGTGACATTGTCACTATTGCGGTGTCAAGATCGCGGGAGGCGTACCGAGAGTTGGGGAGTCCGCGCGACTGTGACACGCGACAGTGACAATGTCACTGTCGCCGGGCAAGGTCGCGAGCGGGTGCTGAGTCTTAAATGAGATCCTTAACCGATTTTCAATTCATTTCTCATTTCTTCTTCTTTCTCTTTGGCGATTTTGGAGCATTCAAAGCTAACCCTTTCCCCTCAAACACTAACCCTCATTTATTACAAACCATTTTGGTTGTTGGGGTTGTTGATCTTGCATTTTCTACCTACCAAGAAGATTCCTAGGGCTCATAAAGCTCAACTTCTCATCTCCAAGTTCATCCTCCAACTTCTAGGGTTTCATCTATTTTCTAGGTTTTGGTTCAAAACCTAGATTGTGAGTTTACTAACCTTTGTCAAAACTAGATACACATCATATTCTTCTATTTGTTGTTATTTATCTCTATATGTTCAAGTACTTGGGGTTTTCTTATGAAGGAATGTTGGAAATATGGTTATGTGTGAAATGCCATGTTTTACTCTAAATATGCAAGTATTTGGGGCCTTTCTTTTGAATATGTATTATGTGTACTTTGTTATGATAAATGTATATATGTCTCGGTATTGAGATGGTTACTAGTTGGAATCCCTTTCGGGTAATATATGTATATGAAATGATGAGCATGATTGTCATTTGGGGATTATGATGGACTTATGTGTTAGGATGGTAACATTGTACCCATGGTTGGTATCGAAATATATTGGTTGAAATATACCCCAAGACCTCCTATAATTTATGTTTGACGAACCAAGTCAGTAGACACTAGGAGGATGTAGTCTTGGGCGCCACCGTGATGGTATGTGCCTAGACCTCCGCCATTCGGGGAATTTCCTTGGTTGTAGTCCTCGGGTGTGCCGGGCCTTTCGGGTGTCTTTTGTTATAGGGCATCAAGGTATATCGACTCTTTGAGTGGAACTTGATTGGTGCTATGGGTCTCCCCTATTGACTCCATATTTTTTGAACTCTGGTTAACTGCTGATAAAAATTGTAACTGTTCATGCATGCTTATTATTGTTCAACTCACTAGGCTTTTTGGCCTAACACTTGTTTGGTGTCGATGTATATCTCAGGTTCTAGCGGTGCCGGTTCTAAGCTAGCATAGTTGCTTGGGTGAGAGCTTGGGGAACGCTTGCAAATTAGCATTCATTGGATAGAAGAACATTTGGAACTATAGATGACAACCCTTTTGTAATCTCTTTTCTAGTAGTAGAAATTAGATTAGTTGGTTGTTAATTTATTGTCCGTTAAAAATTACAATTGTGATTAAACAAGTTTATATTATTTCCCCATTTTTGGGAGGCTCTTGCTTTGGCAATTTTTATACCACGTGTCCGTTTTTCGGATTTTTGTTATCCCTATTTTGAGGGTGTTACAAGTTGGTATCAGAGCTTTAGTTTAAGCGAACTAGGTATTGTTGTAGCATATTTAGACTTAAACTTTAGACTTTATGGTTTCACTGTCCACTTGGGGTAGGAATCCTAGGTGGGGAGAGCGTTAGGATTACGGAATTACTTTAATTGAAAGTTATGATGATGGTGACAATAATTTTTGTGTATGGTTCGTTCATAATTTCACTTAGCTAATGCTATTATGAATGGATTGTTACGTGAGCATACTTGGTTTACTATTATTATGATAATTGATGAAGGTATTAGTACGTACAATGAGTTCAACTCGTTTAGTCTTTTCTCAATCTATTTCTCGTATGTGTATGGCAGATTGAAATGGTAAACACTCGAAGTAGGTTACCAAATACACCGGAGGGTCACTTGGAAGTGGAGTCTACCGCTGATCGGCCTCCTGTGGGCGTAACTGCCGAGGGACCTCCCATACCCATAATCTTGGGATGAGGGCCTGAACATATTTCGCGCTGGAACCTCAATGCGAATAATGCCATCATGGAGGAAGTAACCATGGAGACCCGGATTTGGGATAGCATGATGTTGGCCATGAACTCTGCCATGGCCCAACAACAAGAGTTTTTCATGAAGCTTTTAGAAGATCGAGACGCCAGTAACCGACAACCGGAGACAATGGCGGAAAACATTGTTATGGGGTCGGGTGGACCAGTTGTAGTATCTGTTGAAGAACCAGTGGATAATGGGAACAAGACGAAGACCAAGGGGTGCACCTACAAGGCGTTTCTGGGGTGCCACCCTAAGGAGTTTGCGGGTTCGGATAACCCGATGGCTTGTATGTATTGGCTCAAGGAGGTAGAGATGGCCTTCGAGTCAAGTGAGTGTGATCCCTCTCAACGGGTCAAGTTTGCTTCTCAGTTACTTCGGGGAGAGGCTCTGATTTGGTGGAATCTCACTCGATCCGCCCTCACTCCGGAAGTTCTGGCTAAGTTAACTTGGCCTGTGTTCAAAGAGAAGATCATGGATAAATATTGTAGTGAGCGTTCGCTGGACAAGATGGAGCGGGAGTTCCGAAATCTAAAGAAGGGGACTCTGTCCATTGTTAGATACTCCAAACTCTTTTTGGAGAAACTGAATTTGGTAGGACATCTGGTCCCCGATGAAAAGTCAAAGATTAAGGCCTATCAACAAGGTTTACCGGTCGAGATGCGAACGACGGTAAGAAATGCTAGGGGATTGACTTTGCAAGAAGTCATCGAAGAATCCTTACTAATTGAGGATGACATCAATGCAGAGAAGAAAGAAAGAAGGTTATTTGGTGAGAAACGAAAATGGGAAGGGCCATCTGGGCCTGTTCGTCAATTAAGACCCTTTGTGAGCGGGAGATCGGGCGATCAGCGCCGTGAGGATCGGTGGTGCCACAAGTGCAAGTCTAAGCACTCGGGGCCATGCGCTACAAGAACTTACTCCGGTCCAGCGGGGTGTGCCAGGTGTGGTAAGAAGAACCACACAACTTGAGAGTGTCCCATCCGGGGGCCGGTTTGCTACGAGTGCAGAGAACCGGGGCATATAAAGAGGGATTGCCTGAAGCTAGTAGGAGGAAATGGTGGAAATTCTGTGGGTTCGACGGCTAGAGTCGAGCAACCACCAAGGGCGCCAAGTCGAGCTTTCCGGATGACTACCAAGGAGGCGAAGGAGATCGCTGATGTTGTTTCGGGTACGTTTCTAGTAAACTCCTTGCCTGCTCGCGTTTTGTTTGATTCGGGTGCTACATGTTCATTTGTATCAGATGTTTTCTGTAAGCAATTCACCACTCCGGTTAGTGTCCTTCCCGATGCACTAGTAGTAGAAATAGCTAATGGTGATCAAGTAGTTATTCGAGACCGTTTTTGTAATTGCACTCTAGAGATCGATGGGAATTCTTTCGGAGTAGATTTACTACCTATGGCTATAGGAGGGTTCGATGTGGTCATAGGTATGGATTGGTTAGTGAGGCATAAGGAAGACATCTTTTGCTCCAAAAAGATGATCCAAGTTCCATTGCCGGAAAATGGTGTGGCTACCATTTATGGGGAACAAGGAAAGAGGAATAATCCCATTATTTCATCTCTTAAGGCTCGCAAGTTTCTAGCGAGGGGTTACCCCTCGTATTTGGCCTATGTGGTGGACGCGAAGAAAGAAAAGAAGTCGGTAGAGGATGTGGAGGTGGTGCAAGATTATCCGAACGTCTTTTCGGAAGACTTACCCGGATTACCACCGGAACGGCAAGTGGAATTTCAAATCGACCTCACACCGGGAGCGGCTCCGATAGCCCGTGCTCCATATCGTTTGGCACCGACAGAAATGAAAGAGATGATGACGCAACTTCAAGAGTTGTTGGAGAAGGGATTTATTCGACCAAGTTCGTCACCGTGGGGAGCACCGGTTTTGTTCGTAAAGAAGAAGGATGGATCCATGCGGATGTGTATCGACTACCGAGAGCTGAACAAAGTCACGGTGAAGAATAAGTATCCTCTACCTCGTATCGACGATCTCTTCAATCAACTTCAAGGCGCAGGATGTTTCTCGAAGATTGATCTTCGGTCCGGGTACCATCAAGTGAGAGTGAAGAAAGAAGATATTCCAAAGACGACTTTCCGAACGAGATACGATCATTATGAGTTTCTGGTGATGCCTTTCGGCTTAACCAACGCTCCGGCCGTATTCATGGATTTGATGAACCGTGTGTGTCGCCCATTCTTAGATAAATCCGTAATCGTCTTCATCGACGATATTTTAATATATTCAAAGGATAAGTCCGAGCATGGGAAACACTTACGGGAAGTATTAGAGGTCCTACGAAGGGAGAAATTGTTTGCGAAATTCTCGAAGTGCGAGTTCTGGCTCCAAGAGGTGAAATTCTTGGGGCATGTGGTATCAAAGGACGGAGTAAAAGTGGACCCAACAAAGATCGAGGCAATGATGAGTTGGGAGCCTCCAACGAGTCCGCAAGAGATCTGAAGCTTCTTGGGTTTGGCGGGTTACTACCGGCGTTTCATTCAAGACTTCTCCAAGATAGCTACACCACTCACTTCTCTCACAAGGAAGAACGTCAAGTTTGTTTGGACCGATGCACAAGATCAAGCCTTTCAAACTCTCAAGAGGAAATTGTGCGAAGCTCCGATCTTATCCTTACCCGAAGGATCGGAAGACTTTGTGGTGTATAGTGACGCTTCCAAGATGGGGCTTGGATGCGTACTAATGCAAAGGGGGAAAGTAATAGCCTACGCGTCGCGGCAATTAAAGGATCATGAGAAGAACTATCCGACACATGACTTGGAGTTGGCGGCGGTAGTTTTCGCGTTAAAGTTGTGGCGGCACTACTTGTATGGGATGAAGTATACTCTTTTCACGGATCACAAGAGTCTCAAGTACATCTTCGATCAAAAGGAACTCAACATGCGGCAAAGGAGATGGCTCGAGCTTTTGAAGGATTACGATTGTGACCTACTCTATCATCCCGGTAAGGCCAATGTGGTGGCAGATGCATTGAGCCGGAAGAGTTATGATGGTGGTGTCAAAACGTCCCTTACAAGGATCGATGTGGTATCGAGTTTGTTGGAAAGTATAAAGACGAGTCAAGTGGAAGCACTTAGAGAAGAGAACCTCAAAGCCGAAGTCATGTCAAAGCAAAAGGAACTCTTAACGGAAGACGGTCGTGGACTCAAGCTCTTTCAAGGAAGGATTTGGGTGCCGAAATTGGGAGGAAATCGGGAGTTACTTCTTGAAGAAGCTCATAAGTCGAAATATTCTATACATCCCGGTAGCACCAAGATGTATAGAGACTTAAAGTTAAATTATTGGTGGCCGGTGATGAAGCTAGATGTGGCTAGCTATGTGGAGAAGTGTATCACGTACCTCCAGGTCAAGGCGGAACATCAAAGGCCGTATGGAAGTTTACAACCATTGTCCATTCCCAAGTGGAAATGGGACAACATCACTATGGATTTCGTGACGAAGCTACCGAAGACCTTGCGTGGGCACGACACCATTTGGGTAATCGTTGACCGACTGACCAAGAGTGCGCATTTCCTTGCAATGCGAGAGACCTTGCCAATGGAGAAATTGGCCAAACTTTATATTGATGAGGTGGTATCGAGGCACGGAGTTCCGTAATCTATCGTATCGGATCGGGATAGTCGCTTCACCTCGAATTTTTGGGCAAACTTACAGAAAGAGTTGGGCACTAGACTGAATCTGAGCACGACGTATCATCCTCAAACAGACGGGCAAAGCGAGAGGACGATTAAGATATTAGAGGATATGTTGAGGTCGTGTGTAATAGATTTCGGGGGAAACTGGGATTCACATCTACCTTTAGTAGAGTTCGCATACAACAACAGTTACCATTCTAGTATCGGAATGGCACCGTTCGAGGCCTTGTATGGACGAAAGTGCAGAACCCCGATTTGTTGGCTAGAAGCAGGCGAGAAGCAATTCGTCGGACCAAAAATTGTTCAAGAGACGGCCGACAAGGTGAAAGAGATTCGTGAGAGGCTAAAGGCGGCGCAAGACCGACAGAAGAGTTATGCGGACAAGAAAAGAAGACCGGTCGAATTTCAAGTGGGCGACCGGGTCATGCTAAAAGTATCTCCATGGAAGGGGATAATCCGCTTTGGGAAGCGTGGGAAGCTTAGTCCCCGTTTCCTTGGACCTTTCGTCATTTTGGAGAAGGTTGGTTTACAAGCCTACCGGTTGGATTTACCACCGGAAATGTATGGAATACATCCTACGTTTCACGTGTGTAACCTTCGAAAGTGTCTAGCCAAAGGGGAAGCGTTATTCCTTCGATGGAAATTGGGGTGGATAATGGAAATCATTGCGTTGAGGAACCGGAGGCGATCTTGGAGTCGAAAGTGAAGAACTTGAGGCACAAAGATGTAGTCATGGTTAAAGTCCAATGGAAGCACCATCGGGATGCTAACATTACTTGGGAGTCCGAAGATGATATGAAGAAGCGTTACCCTCACTTGTTTAATTTAGGATGAGATTTCGGGGACGAAATCCCAATTAGGTGGGGAGGATTGTAACACCCGGAAATTCTCAAGGCAAGTATTTGTTCCCTTAATGTGTTAATTGTGCTTATGTGAGAATAGGAGCCTTTGTATGCATTTTATGATCTTTATTATATTGAAATGTCATATAAATTGATTTACCATCTTTACTTGTTCAAAACTCACACTCGTTATCGAAATTGGTCAAGTTTCGGGATGTTGGGGCTTGGTGCGACAGTGACTCGCGATTGTGACATGGTCACTCTCGCGGGAGATGTACCGTGAGTTGGGGAGCCCGCGCGACAGTGACACGCGATTGTGACATTGTCACTATAGTGGTTTCAAGGTCGCGGGAGGCGTACCGAGAGTTGGGGAGTCCGCACGACTGTGACACGCGACAGTGACAATGTCACTGTCGCCGAGCAAGGTCGCGAGCGGGTGCTGAGTCTTAAATGAGATCCTTAGCCGATTTTCAATTCATTTCTCACTTCTTCTTCTTTATCTTTGGTGATTTTGGAGCATTCAAAGCTAACCCTTTCCTCTCAAACACTAACCCTCATTTATTACAAACCATTTTGGTTGTTGGGGTTGTTGATCTTGCATTTGCTACCTACCAAGAAGATTCCTAGGGCTCATAAAGCTCAACTTCTCATCTCCAAGTTCATCCTCCAACTTCTAGGGTTTCATCTATTTTCTAGGTTTTAGTTTAAAACCTAGATTGTGAGTTTACTAACCTTTGTCAAAACTAGATACACATCATATTCTTCTATTTGTTGTTATTTATCTATATATGTTCAAGTACTTGGGGTTTTCTTATGAAGGAATGTTGGAAATATGGTTATGTGTGAAATGCCATGTTTTACTCTAAATATGCAAGTATTTGGGGCTTTTCTCTTGAATATGTATTATGTGTACTTTGTTATGATAATTGTATATATGTCTCGGTATTGAGATGGTTACTAGTTGGAATCCCTTTCGGGTAATATATGTATATGAAATGATGAGCATGATTGTCATTTGGGGCTTATGATGGACTTATGTGTTAGGATGGTAACATTGTACCCATGGTTGGTATCGAAGTGTATTGGTTGAAATATACCCCAAGACCTCCTATAGTTTATGTTGGACGAACCAAGTCAGTAGACACTAGGAGGATGTAGTCTTGGGCGCTACCGTGATGGTATGTGCCTAGACCTCCGCCAATCGGGGAATTTCCTTGGTTGTAGTCCTCGGGTGTGTCGGGCCTTTCGGGTGTCTCTTGTTATAGGGCATCAAGGTATATCGACTCTTTGGGTGGAACTTGATTGGTGCTATGGGTCTCCCCTATTGTCTCCATATTTGTTGAACTCTGGTTAACTGCTGATAAAAATTGTAACTGTTCATGCATGCTTATTATTGTTCAACTCACTAGGCTTTTTGGCCTAACACTTGTTTGGTGTCGATGTGTATCTCAGGTTCTAGCGGTGCCGGTTCTAAGCTAGCATAGTTGCTTGGGTGAGAGCTTGGGGAACGCTTGCAAATTAGCATTCATTGGATAAAAGAACATTTGGAACTATAGATGAAAACCCTTTTGTATCTCTTTTCTAGAAGTAGAAATTAGATTAGTTGGTTGTTAATTTATTGTCCGTTAAAAATTACAATTGTGATTAAACAGGTTTATATTATTTCCCCATTTTTGGGAGGCTCTTGATTTGGCAATTTTTATACCACGTGTCCATTTTTCGGATTTTTGTTATCCCTATTTTGATGGTGTTACAACACCCGTATCCATTGAGAGTGGAGGAACACAAAAGTATGCCACTCATACAACGTTAATCGTATGACACTTCACGACATGAAAGCCCAAGTGTCCCTACGACTCCCTTCAAGCTACACCCAAAGAGACAACTGACCTTAGCGAATATTACCATGAATACCGCCAAAGGCTTGGCACAGTCAGGGGTTATAACCATGGCATTGCCCCGACATGGCGGAGGCCCCAAATATAAAATCGCCCTTCTAGCTCATGATAACTCAACCGGACTCAACCCTCCTAGTGTACACTGGAAAGATTAAGGACATAAAACATGGGTCCCGGAGTCCAACCCCGTAATAACCAATTGACCATCAAATGAAGACTGACTTACGTGCCTATGGATCCAATGCAACACAGTCTAACATCACATGACTACGCATGAATGACCAACACACTCGAGCATGTAATTAACATCAATATGCAACAAGGTGCATTAATATGTAAATCATAAATTGGGCTCTACATTGGGCCATTGAAACTGGACAAATGTCCTCAAGATTCCCTTTTAAGTCTAAACCGAGCTCAAATGCTCAAAATCCACCAGACCAACAAATATCGGTCCCTAAAATAGGAAAACACATTTAAACGACGTTTATGCAGACACATACCTCAAAGATGTGATTAACCCAAAACTCATCACGTATTGGGACCAAAGATTTTCCAAATGGTTTATGAACTCAAATACACCAAAATGCATATATCATGAACTAGACTCCATTTGTACAAAAATCACCAAAGATGCATAACTCATAAAATAGACTTTTATTTGTACAAAATCACCAAAAATGCATAAATCATGCTATTATTTATCAAGATATCCAAATCCCAAATATGAGCATTTTATGAGACTAAAACAACCCAAGTTTATCAAATATGAAAACTTATCAAAATACCCAACACATTGACGATTACCAAGTAGAACATATTTTTACTTCAAAATACTCATTTTGGCATGTACATTGTTTTCACAAAGCAACTTGAACTCACCTTACTAGATTTAGGCTAAATCTAGCTTTCCCCCCAAAACTTGAATCTCCTTTGATGAAGGCTTGAAATCTTCAAGCAATCTCCCTAGATCTTATATCCAACACATCTACAAGGTTTCCTTCCCCACACAAGTCAACAAAATCACACCCAAGTTGAAGGATGAAAGGGAAAAGGATGAAATCATCAAACCTTAGCTTAACATTGAGAGAGATGAGGAGCTTACCACCACAAAATACTCTTGTATATACCAATAGAATTCCATTATCTTGTTATAATCTTGAAAATCTTTTAAAAACGAGACTATGTCAACTTGAATCTCCAAAAACGGAGTTGATATGCAAAAGTTATGAAGAAATGAAGTTTGAGTGCTAAAAATCGGGTTTTATGCTCGAACAGGGCTTTGTACGGGTTACCACGCGGCCTAACCCGCGCCACAACTCGCCCGGATGACCCTAAGTCTCCCCGAAAGTCACCCTGTGCACTGTTCATCCGATTTTCTTCATTTTCAATGGCCAATTACTGTTTTGGTCATAACTTCTTCGTTTTACCTCCGATTTTGCTTCGGAAAGAACCGTTGGACTCATAATTGAATCCTTCATCCAACAAGACTATAAAATCTAGGATTTAAGTCCAAAATCCAATTTATTCTTTTTCCCTTAAAATACCGGTTTATGTATTAACTTTAAATTATACCTTCCAAAAATTGGGGTGTTACAAAAGGGGACGGAACATCCTTCATCCAACAAGACTATAAAATCTAGGATTTAAGTCCAAAATCCAATTTATTCTTTTTCCCTTAAAATACCGGTTTATGTATTAACTTTAAATTATACCTTCCAAAAATTGGGGTGTTACAAAAGGGGACGGAACCCCCGGAAAAATTTTATTGACGGGTAAGAGTCTTTCCCTTCACTTACTAGGTAAGAACCTTGATTATTTTCATGCCTTTCAACATGGAGTGGAGACTCCATAACGTATACAAAGAGTAATCGATTTATGAATATCATCCTAATTCAGGTCTTGTTCCGCACCTAAATGGATAACTCAAAGCCTTACCTTGACTAGGAAAAGCTCGATGAAAAAATCGTTTATAGTCACTCACTTGAGGTTTGGAACTCTGAGTACAGTGTAGCAGGAAAATAGGTTGTGCGTGAAAGGGTACTCAGACTAAAATGCTATTTCTTGGCCATTGGATCAGCAATAGGGTGTGATTCAGATGGATCAAGAGAAGATTGGGTCTGTTTTGGATTGGGAAGTACCGAAGAAGGAAAAAGAAGGCAACAGTGAAGATAGCGTAATAGCTTACTGGTCTAGCTCCAATGCACCAAAAATGTATCAAGGCTCAAGAAACCAACTTTTTCAAGTGTAACACCCTAAAAATAGGGGCTAATTTAAACCTGAATAATTGCGGAAAATAAATAAACTAACATAACCAATTCACCCAAAAAGGGGAAATAGTATGGCGTTTACACAACAAAGCATTAAGGATATACAACTCAACAACATACTAATCTAAACATACGATGGCTTAGATTAAAGACGGGTGTTGCTATCTCACTTCCAAAAGAATGCCGACTTAAAATCAAAAGTGTACGCCTTTACTATACTTCACCAAAAATGTTATTTCCTCATTTCGACTCCTCGCTGAAACCTGATAAATCCCACCACTAGAAGGACCTGATATACATGTCATTTTAAGAAGAAGTGTTAAGCCAAGGCCTAGTGAGAACAAACAGTTATATTTGATAATGGTAGAAATAAATTCGTTAGAATGTAATGCGATAAAAACCATTGTATTAACTCTAGGGGAAAAATCAACATTTGTACAATACCCCAAGCGTTGACGGGGGAAACCCATTTACCATGATCAATGACGTACACAGAAGTGGGTCACATGACATGTTAATAAATCGAAACACATACATCATAAACAGATGGACATCAAGATCGACTCCTCTAAGTTTATTGCATGTGGATTCCCAATTTCAACCCATATGGGTCTATACATAGGGACACCCAAATTCAAGAAAAGCAAACAAGCACATTAGAATTACACCTTACTGCTCATGGGACAATGCCCGACCATACGGGTCCATGTCTTACTTACCATGAGGCCCGATACCTAATCCGTGTTACAATGAGGGAAACTAGCCTCCCTCATTGAATATGGAGACTCAAGTGCCTATGGATCCATTACACTAAGATTTAACCACAACCACATAATCATAATGAGCTTAACCATTCCCTTTGAGGTTATCATAAATTTTATGAACATAATATTTAAACAAATCCCTCATTTTACCATTAAGAATCCACATAATCCCAATAGTCATATAAGGTGGGAAATCCATCAAACCATCTTTAGTACCTTATTTGAACATATGAAACTCTTCGTTTAAGACATTGCCATAAAATATTCAATTATCCCAAACCCTAGTTGAAGTAGGTATTTTCCAAAACTTCCATTTACAAGGTGAGTGGAATCATAGTATTCACAATAATCCTCAACACCCATTCAAAATCATTTATGCACATATTCAACATTTCCAACTAAAATCACCAAAACCTTAAAAATCTCCCAAACTCAAGCTTTTAGGTCAAACTCTTCAAAATCGAAATAAAATGGTGAGAGGATGCTTAGAAGGTTAAAAACACCAATTTTGACATGTATAAAGTTTTTAGAAATGAGAATGAGCTCACCAATTAGGTTTTGTTAAAAAAACCTAGAAAATCAAGTAGAATGAGATAAGGAGGGAGATCTTGATTTCCTCCGATCTAATCTTCTTGAATCTTGAGGCTAAAGACGACACCAAACTCCTTAAATGATCAAAGTTCGGACCTAGGGTTCTTCCAAGAGATTTTAATGAAGTGAGAGAGAGGGAGAGAATGTAATTCAATGAGAAAAAGGGGAAATCCCGAATTTGATCTGCAGGTGTTTCCTGCGGCTTTGGTCGCGACTTTGGGGTCGCGTCGTAAGCCGCACACGCTCCCAGTTCGAAGACTCCAGCAAGTTCCACGACTTTGGCCGCGGTTTCCAAACCGCACGGAAGCCCGCACAAGTTGCTGTCTACTCCCAAAACTTAATTCATGATTCTACACTCTAAGTTCTCAATCTCAAGTGTTAAAGCTTATAGAAAATCTACGCTAGGTGGAAAACAAAGTTAGCAACATATATATATATATATATATATATATATATATATATATATAGAGAGAGAGAGAGAGAGAGAGAGAGAGAGATGGTGATTTGTTAACCACTTCATTGTTGTTAACTTTATGAACCTTGCTCAACCAACAGAAATGCATCTTTGGTTGTGGTTTTCATGTTTTGTATCTTTAACACAAAAGGGTAGAAATGTCAATTCATAATTGTATAACATTTCATTTATTTGCTTGAGGGTTACAAGTTTGAAATCTCCTTGATTATACCATAGGTTATGAAGTCATGATTTTTTCCATTTTCAAAATAATTGTTAAAATCGTTAGTGGTTGTCTTCATTTTAATTACGAGAATCTCATGAACATCCCGACAATGAACGCAACAACGTCATCCGACATTATGACTTCCGTTCTCTATAACGACGTCGATGGAAGTGCGATTGATGAAACTTTGTCGAATCCCGGAACACATAATATGGATGAAGGAATTCAAAACCAACTCGTAAACCGTGAACTCGAAAATGAGAATAACGGTATATGCACCGTTGATATATTCGAATCAAACAACAAAAATTATATTGGTAAGTATTTTTTAATATTTTCGAGTTGTTTACATTATTTAGTTCATCATGGGATTCATAAAAACCAAAAATTCAATTACTTAAATTCAATCATTACGAGATGAAGGCCAAAGTGTAACGAGATGAGGGCCAAAGTATTTTTAAATTATTTTTGGTTTTAGCTCAAAAATTCAATTATGTTGAATGCCTTCAAATAGATGAACATAATCACAAAGATGAACATAAGACAAAATAAGACCCAGGTTAAAGCTTCTTTATGCAATCTTACAGAGAGCTTTACATCTTCGTTATGAACATTTTGAGTTTTACACCATCAATAATTAACAATCGTGAATCATTGTTAAATGTGGGTTTTTTTCCAGTGGTCATCCATGTCTTCATCCTTGTTAAATGTGGGCACTGAACATATGTGAACACACTGCACAAAATTGGAAAACTTATGAATGTACGTGTGAACACACATATGTTCATGTATAGAATACCACATATGAATTTGACTTTAGTTTTTTTTATGTTTCTCAAGTTCTTCCTTTTCAAGTTTGGTGTTTTAATTACTGAATACTTGTTTTTACGTAATTAAAATAACTATCAACAAGTTTAGCCCTTGGAAGATTTAAAATATACGGTTGTATAAATTTTAGGATTGTAAATGAATCGAACGAATACGAACAGAGATTTGTTCATATTCGTTTGTTTAAATTAATCAAACAAACGAACAAACACGAAGAGTAGACGAACAAACTTTTTGTGTTTATGTTCGTTCATTAAATCATGTGTTTGCGTGTTCATTCATGTTCTTTCGTTAAAATGTTAAACGAACGTAAACGAACGAACATAAATAAATGTAGATAAACATAAACGAACGAACATAGATGAACAAATGTTGCATGTACGTGTGAATACACAGATGTTCATATGTTGGGTTTTTGAAAGGCAGATGTATGAAGACACATGTTCATGTAATAAGAATTAAATTTGTATGAACAATCATTAAATTCATTCAAGAATCTTCGGTTACAATTTTTGTTTTAGGAAACATTAATGAGACGATTAATGTGATGTAAAAGAATGAGGGGATTAATTTCCCAAATTACCCTTAACCACATATGTTCACATGACCGGTAATGAAATAAACCCTCATTTATTAATTAAAAGTTTAGTTTTAATCTCAACCATCCAATCTCAAGATGAATGGTTTAAATTAGTTTACAAAGTTAATAACAAAACTAGGGTTAACAAAAGAACTAGACCATATATATATATATTCTACAAGGTACAAGCAAAATTATGGGTGTTACATCAAGTGTTAGTAGCGGAACGTTCTGTCAATCGGGGAAGGTTTTTGGTGACAAGACCTGGAGATATCAGAAGTGAGAATGCTGACATGAGTAACGATAAATCCTATGAAAAACACGATCGCCTGCCAGTGGAAGGTTTTCTGCTTTCAGTCAATCTACACAAAATTTGGTTGAACCAGTACTTATTTTATGCCGTTCCTAAGGACCACCCACTCCCGTTCCTTGGTTGTTGGTGTATTGGCTCTTTGATTTGGTTCCCGGTCAAATCCATGAAAGTAAGATAGGGTGAACACGTATGTATCGTAATATGGTTATGAATATAGTATATGTATAAACAGGTAAGTGAACTACTCTTTCGACTGGTTTTCCCGCCGTTTGGTTTGAGGCTTACACCGACTAGGCCCCCCGCTGACTGAGGGAAACAGTCTATCTTAAACAAGAAGATTTTCCGGGTGAACAATGATATGGCATGTGAATGAGTGATATGGGGAGAAGGAAGAAATTATTGAACGTATGATATGGGGTCGGTATGATACACATATGGTGAACAGTCAAAACAAGGAATAGGGTCTAGTTAAATACTTAGGCGTCGAGAGAGAAAGGTCTTCTTTCGTTTCGGTTTATTCACTAATCTGAAATTTGAAACATCTGAGTAGCTAAAGGAAGGGAAATCAACCGAGACTCCGTTGGTAGCAGAAAGAATTCTTCTATGACTCCTAGCCCACCTCACCCATGGATCTTCCTTACCCGACAATTTAATTTTACTAAAAGACTTTCTATTAATCCCAGATATCAAGTTCTCATTACAAAAACAAATTACAAACAAGATTTATCAATCTACCTGTTTGATTAACTACAAGAATTGATTACAGAATGATTTCAATCACTTTCTCTCTCTAACCACAATTTTCTCTCTCTAGCTCTCTCTCTCTCTGCGAATATTCAGAATGTTAGTTGTTGTTACAAGATTCTAACACAACAAGGCTATAAAAGAAATAACAAACTACACACATACAAAACATTACAAAACAAAGACCTTTGACTTTGACATTATTACACTTGACTTTGACTTTGCTTGAGAGTTGACTTTTGAGCTTTGACTTGGCTTGACTTTTATCTTCAATCTTCTATGATCTTGCATCCAACATATTTCTGCTCTAACACTTTCATTAGCTCCTTAGGTATTATAAGATGAGACCATGAATCGAACCAGATCGAAACATTCAGCTGTCGACAGACACACTTTGTCAGTCTCGTAGTTACGCGAACCTGCTCCATCATCCACATCTCATATGCCATTGGCGGGGGTCCCATTTATAACACCCTCAAATTTGAAAAGTGCGACTAATTAAAAACTTTCAACAATACCTTAAAGGATAATAAAATCTCTTACTACCAGTCCATAATTGAAATACATTTCTAGGTTGAACCATCAACAAATAATTAAAGTCTTACATAAAGACTAACTAAAGTCGAGTGTTACTATATCCAATAACAATCGCTATCTCCAATATAAGTGCGAAAGACTTCATCAAGCTAAACACCTCTTTGAGCACACAACTAGCACTCATCTCTTCACAATGTCGCTAGAACTAATCCCAAAATGGAACCTGATGCACATGCCGACAAATAAAAAGGTTAGGTTAACGCCTAGTGAGTTCAAGAGTTTTATATCATGATTATAAAGGAAAACGTAAAATGGAAATATTGTAACTTATAATCTTGATCCTTTAAAATGATTTACTTTAAAATAAAAGAACAACTCATTTACCAATAATATGCATTTTATAGATGGACGCCTCAATGCCAAACCATTCTTTCATGAAATAATGCAATCTAACACTTACTCAAAACGAGGATAATGGTAATGCTCGAATAATGAAATTTCAATAAACTTTATAAAACAAACGACCAAAATATGAGTAAACTCAAGTCTCCAAAATTATATCATAAGGGAGATAACCCAAACTCAAAGCGTCACCGAAAACAAGGATAAAACTAAATACCCCAAATCAACACCTCTCGGTGACGGGGGAGTCCCGAATTCCAAGGCTAGTGGTGGAACACAAAAGTAGGTCACATTCCAAGTTACTGAGTTCACCATACTAGGAACCCATGGCCACGAGCTCGCCGACTCGTACTAAGATGTGGGGGAGGGCACCCGAGGATTCCTAATCATGCTCATTCACTAGGATTACATTTACGGCTCATGGCTAGTATCCGGTCCCACATAACCGTACCAAGTTGCCTCTGAGGATCCAATGTCTCAACTAGCTACAAATGGGAAGTGACTATCCCATAAAAACAGGCTCAGAAATTAAGTCACGGATGCAGGTCCGGGTATTGGACTCCACGAGCCCTCACCGTATTATCCTCGAAATCCCATAACTAACTCTGGTGCCAACATATAAATAATAGCTCATTTTCCTTTTTAAATAATAAAGACTGACTCATATGCGTATGGATCCACTGCATTACAGTCTAAAACAGTACATGACTCCAACTGAATGACCAACGCACTCAAAACAAGTAATTCTCAAATGATGCGCATTAACCGCCATCATACTCAAAACTCCACAACGGGCTATTAAACCGGACAAATGTCCTCAAGACTCATTTATTTTCAAATATGCATTTCCAAGTTTAACTGCTGATAAGAATGAAAATCATAAAATGAGACTATATACATTCTTTCAAGTACCTCACATAAATGTGCAAGTAGTACTTTATTTAAATATTTTCTTTCAAGTACCTCACATAAATGTGCAAACAATACTTTATTTAAATACTTTCTTTCAAGTACCTCACAAAAATGTGCAAGTAGTACTTTATAAAACATCACATTTCATGAATGATGCATAAAACTCGACAAACACTTAAAAGTGTATTTTTTACCAAAGATCTATTTATGCAATAAATCATCAAAACACATTCATTTGTGACACCTTTATCAAAATGCCCAAAAATCCCAAATGTGGGTGTTTTACAAAGTTTATAAAGTTAAATACTTCAAATAATCAAAGATTACCAAATAACTCAACATTTGATAATTTCATGTAAAACACATAAACATTTTAAAATGAACATTTTGGCATGTACAACGTTTTCACAAATCAACTTGAACTCACCTTGCTAGATTTAGGCTAAATCTAGGTTTTACCCCCAAAACTTGAATCTCCTTTGGTGAAGGCTTGAATCTCCAAGAAATCTCCCTAGACCTTAGATCCAACACATCTACAAGGTCACCTTCACTACACAAGTCATCAAAATCACACCCAAGTTGAAGGATGAAAGGGAAAATGATTAAATCATCAAACCCTAGCTTAACATTGAGAGAGATGAGGAGCTTACCACCACAAAATACTCGTGTATTATCCAATAGACTTAAAATATCTTGCTCTATCCTTGAAGAGCTCTCAAAAAACGAAAGCATGGCAACTTGAATCACCAAAAACGGAGTTGTGATGCAAAAGTTATAAAGAAATGAAGTTCTAGGGCTGAAAATCGGGGTTTATGCTCGACCAGAGCGTTTCGCGACTTACCACGCGGCCTTAAGTCGCGACATAAGTCTTCCGCTTCCCCTAAGTCGCGGCACAAGTTGCGTAGTGCACTGCCCGCCCGATTTTCTTCTCGTTCATTGTTTTGGCAGTAACTTCTTCGTTATAGCTCCGATTTTGCTCCGGAAAGAACCGTTGGACTCGTAATTGAATCCTTCATCCACCAAGACTATAAAATCTAGAATTCAAGTCCAAAATCATATATCTTATTTTCCCTTAAAATTACCGATTTATGTATTAACTTGAAACGATACTTTTCGAAATCGGGATGTTACACCATTCGTCATGTGCCCTCTTACGAGATCCCATTCCCAGTAAGTAGAGCAGCCTTGAACCCATACCCTTGATTCCCTCCTTGAGCCTCAAGACACTATGGAGTCTTCAACCCTAAAGTATGTGTCTGCGGGTGGAAGCAACGCGGTGAGGGGATTGACAAGCTACCCTTCCTCTTCGCACCCTGTTAAAGGCAAATGAATTGGTAAACACGTACATGGTAACCGACTAAACATTTGCTAAACGACCCTTAAATATGGATCTATACTTATTTTAATTAAAAGAACACATAACATTAAAAATTAAAAAAATTATAAAAAACATATTAAAAAGAAGCAGTAAAGATTATAAAAAAAATTCTAAATTCAATTAAATAATCAAATAAAATTATAAAAGAAATCATCAAGACAATAAAAAAACGTTAAATAATCAAAGTTATAGAACGATTTTTCTTGTCTCGAAGTGGAAGAGTTGAAAAGGAAAGGCCTCCTTTTTTATGGCGGCGGCAAAGTAAAGGACAATAAAGGGTGTTGTTAAGGCTACACCCTCTACCAATTGCACACCCCCTCCTACAAACCTATTCTCCTCACATACCCCCTCACGTGAACGACATAATCCAAAAAAGTTTGATTTTAAAAGATTTTAATATATATAGTTACACTTTATGCCCCTATAATTATTTAGTTAGTTTACTTTATACCTTTTACTTTTTAAATTTTCATTTTACACCATCATCATATTAAATTATTAACACATATAATCGTATATTAATTAAAATACGTTTTAATTTTAACAAGTTACACATTATAATCGTCTCTTCGATACCTTCGAAATGAGCCCAATATTGAATATTTTTTGATTTAATTATTTAATTATATGTTAAAAATATGTTAAAAAATACGATATATAACTTTCTCTCTCTCTCCGTCTCTCTCTCTCTCTATATATATATATATATATATCAAAGTTGTAGATGACAAACATGGAAGAAGATTTGACACCAACATCAGAATTTGTCACCAACCAGGTACAATATTATGATAACTAACCAGATACTTGTTTAGGTGGTCATGAAGATGCATGGGACACTATCCGCACATCGTTAATGGGTGAACTAACTGGGTATATTTATTATTACTCTGATGTGATTGGCAACGAGTGCCAAAGAATTTACGAAGCGTTGAATTTTTTCCAGAAGGGCGTCTTTGCACCATCTAGGCATTGGATAACTATGTCTGAAATGAGAATTCTAACTGCTTCAAGGTTCAATGTCATACTACATGTTCTCAGTATGAAAGGCAGTGCGACAAACTTACCATTCAGGACACAACCGCCGTTATCATCTCAACACGAATCAATTGCAATAGTGCATGTTAATGATAATCATTACATAAAGGTGGTATTAAACGGAGATTACCCAATGCCCACACTCATACACCATTGGACACGTTAGGCACTTCCAGATGCAATGTCGTGGATTATCCCATACAAACGTAGATTAGATGTGTATGAAGAATATATAGAGCGTACTCGTTCTCGTGAATATGTTGATTTAAATGAATAATCAAAGTTGGAATTTGTTGGAATAAAAAAAAATACGCAATATATTTATTATGTTTATTTTCTTTATGTTAAAAACTTACGTTCGATGTAATGCATTTTCTCTTTTTCCAAAAAAAAAAGATTAACCAAGGTACAATATATGACATATAATAATATAATTAAATAAAAAAATATTCAATATTGAGCTCATTTTGAAGGTATCGACGAGACGATTATAATTGTGTAACTTGTTAAAATTAAAAAATATTTTTTTTAACGTATCTATACATATAATATATAAGTAACTAGAAAGACATGTGTCGCCTTCTGATGAGCCATTTTTTCATTTTCCCGCCTAAACATGTATCTGGACGCATTTTATATTATAAGTTCATTTAGGACATCCACATTCATTCTTCCTTAAATCTTTCCTTAATTCAATTTTTTTAATTTATACCTTACATTTACTACCTTATAATTAGTTATGTAGTTTACTTTTAATCCCTTACTTTTTTATTTTTCATTTTATACTTTTATCATATAAACATAAATAACGTATATGAACTAAAATGCATTAAAAATATTTTTATTTTTTACAAATTACACCATTGTAATCGTTTCGTCAATACCTTCGAAATGAGTCTGATATTGAATATTTTTGGATTTAATTATATTATCAAATATTATAAATATATACGAATTAATGTGTCGTGATTAGTATGAGATTTGATACAAATAATCACTAAATTGTCTTAATTTTCTTTTGGCTATATCTTATCAATTTTTACTTCAAGAGTTTTTTTATAAAAACCTCATCCTCTTTCAAATTTTATACAAGAATTTTGATTTTTATCATGAAGTTTTATAAAAAAACATTTTTAATTTTATTTTCTTGACATTATGATATTTTATTTTTAAAAATATTAATTATAGATGATAAAGTATAATTAACAATAAAACAAAAAATGTTGTACATATAAAGAAGTACATGGTAATTTATGATACGCGATTCTTATTTTATTAATATTTTAACTATGCACTTTTCTCTAATTTCATTTACGTTATATTATAAATTTTGTTTTATAAATTCTTAATATTTATTCATATTTATTTTTAATTTTTTGCAAAACATCATTTGTAAAAACTGCCTAAAACAAGGACATTTTGTAAACAACTGCAAAAAAAAAAACTCTGAAGGGAAAAAAGCTTGGAAAAATAGTATCGTACTTTCGATGATCATTCGTATCTGTAAGATAAGTGACATATTTTTTTAATTACCCCGTGTAATATACGGGGGTGAATCTAGTTTTAGTTAATATACGATTATATGTGTTAATATAATGAAAATATAAAACGAAAAATGTAAAACTAAAAGATATAAAGTAAATCTATCAAAAAAGTATAGGGACCAAAATTGTAACTATTAATAAAAAAAAATCCGTGAGAGGAGGGGTATATTTTTTTCAGTTTTTTGGAGAGGGTAGGAATATAATTTCCCTAAAAAAAATAGGAAATTTTGGATTTGGGGAATAAATTATAGAAGTAACTCCTTAAAAACAATTATTTAATTTAATCAACTATGAATAGGGGACGAGAGAATAAGAAATCATTAAAAACAGAAAATTATTAAAAAAATCATAAATTTTAAAATTAAAAAACAATGGAAACCGTCAATCAGAGGCTTCGCGCAGTAGCACCTTTGGCAAATGACACACTCAAGGGGCCCTCCTTGACAAGAAATGTTAACAAACATTAAGGAGGTGTTTGGTTTGCAGAATATTTTTAGATGTAATAGAACCAGTCAAATGAATTTGATTTTGAATGAATTAGAATGAATTAATGAAATGTTGTCAGGTTTGACCACCTGTTTGGTTGACAAAATTGGAATGAAATATGTTAAAGGAATTGAAATTTGTCTGTTTAGTTTACAGAATGTAGCTTTTGAATTGAAATGAAATGTTGATAAATGACCAAAATACCCTTTTTGATCATTTTAATTTTTATAAACAAAAATTGCTTGGTGTTCTTATTCTGTTTTTGGATCTTCAAACAAAAGAATTCAGAACCATTGAATGCAAAGAAAACCCCAAAACGCCAAGGTAATCTTTAAACTTTGTTTTTGATTTCTGAAACACCCCGACCATTTGTACAAAGCTCGTTTTAACAATCATTTCGTCACAACTGTGAAAAGAGTTCATGGCAGATGTCCAGGTCATTTTTGGAAAATCGACAGGAAATCCATTGCACACACAGACAAATGAAAAATCTACAGGAAATCGACAGGAAGAGAGAGAGAGAGAGAGAGAGAGAGATAACCTGTTGCTGCAATGGAGAAGACGAGATGGATTTGGTGTCGGCTGTAATAAAAGAGTAGAGTTTCAATTTGGGGTAAAAGGTACTTTTGGAATTTTAAAATATCAGATTCCATTCAATTGAAATACTTGGTTTTATTGATGGAATGTTAAAATCCTCCGTCTATGTAATTTGTTGGAATTCAAACATTCCATTCCATTGAAAAGTTTGAACCAAACAAGGGAATGAAATCTGGTCAAAGGAATTCAACATTTCAATTCCACCAGATTCCATCATATTCTGCGAACCAAACGCCACCTAAGACTATTGAAGGCTTTCGACCGCTACAAATTGAATAAAAAAACCATCATATTCCAGAAGATTTTGTAGTTATCTAAGGGGCAGGTGGGTTGGTTTTCAATTAAGTCTTGTATGGATAAATCATAAAGTTGTCTGTATAGATTGAGAAGATTTTTTTTTCGAGAGATTTTTTCATAGATAGAAGAAGCTTGCTTTTTAATTGGGAGGGACATGTGTGAAAAAAATTTGACTTTCTGCGTAAAACCCTCCAGAAGCTTACTAAATAAGCCAATTTCTATATCATTAAATCACTACCAAACAATCATATATAACTTACCAAATAAGATGTGAGTTATATCAAATTTATTAAGTTGCTAACAAATCGACCCTAAAACCGACACAAACAATTTGCCTTCCGATATATCTTGTGACGAGTTTTGCAACTGCTATGCCTGCAAATTGCAAAGGTTAAAGATATTTGTCAACTATCTTTTTCGACCTCTAAAAAATTCTATTTTTTATAGCATTTTAAGATTAAAAATAACAAGTTAAATTGAATAATGATCATCCATGATATTATTAAAAATAACGAAATATATACATCATTTTAATATATTATTTTTTTATTTGTTCGTACTTCGTACTAGCAAACAAAATAGTTAACCAATAAAAAATTTAATAAAAAACGAGTGATTATTATTTTTGCAAGTGATATATATACAAAACGTCAAAATTCCAAATAATGTTAAGGGGAGTGCTATTTGCACCAAAATTATGTCAAAATCAGGTCAATTCGTGTATTGAGAATGTAATTTATGCATTGAAAATGTAAAAAACAGATTTTGATGTTGATGTGTGTGAGAAGAAAATTAATCATATTGGTGCATTTAGCAAATTAAAGGTGCAATTAGCCTCCCCCTAATGTTAATATTAGTCGGGTCTGTTCCTGACATTCTATAGGCCCTGGGCGACATGTGAGAGTGGACCCTCGATAAGTACGATAAAAATTTCAATAGTTGTTTTTATTATTAGATTAACAACGAATTTAGAAAATACTAATATTTCATATAAAACCGTTTTCCAAGTATTCCTAGACGTAATCAAAAAATATTTCTAGATTAATATTATTTATCATATCATTTTACATAGCACTGTAAATTTGTTCTACCACCGAACACATCATATGATATACCTTTAATATATAGATTGACATCATTTTGGGTCAGAGTTTTGACTATTCAAAGTTACAATTTATGTTAATCAATGTAAATCAAGTTGGTTTTCCATGTGACCTCATGTTAATGTTTTCATCACCAATTAAAATTTAATTTAGGGTTAAAACAAACTTTTTATTAACTATCAATCTAAGAATCTAAAGTCCATTTTGGTAATAGTTTGAGAGCTTATTCTTGTTTTAGAGATATGAGTCAATATTGTATGAAAAACAAGGGTAGTTTTGAAATTTATATATATAAGTTGGATCGTCTCATTTTGTTAGTAAAAAAATTTCAAAATGTATAAGCTTTCTTAGTTAATAACAAGAAATCCACTATATTCTGGTACAAAAATAGAATTCATGCAAATGCAAGGGCGGATGTAGCATGTAAAATGTGGGGGGATGAGCCCCCATTAAAAAAATATTTTTTTCTAGGTTAAAAATCATTTTTTTAATTTCCTATCATAGTTTTTCCCAATAATTTTTCGTCTGTGCCTCCACCAACCAAAAAATTCTCTTGAAATCAACCGAAAAAAGTCTCTCGAAATCGATAAAAAATAGTAAAAAATCCCTTGAAATCAACCGAAAAAGTCCCTCGAAATCGATAAAAAAAAAAAAATACTAAAAAGTCCCTAGAAATCAATAAAAAAACTTTAAAAAAATCGCTAAAAATCGTGGAATTAGGCTAAAGACATATCAAACGATTTTGTGGGCCTTTAATCTACCTTAAAGATGCCTCCACTACCTTAAAAGAGTTAGTAAAAGATGAATGATGAAAAATATAGCAAGGTTTGTTGGACAAAGTAGTTTTATATATTAATACTGAATAAAAAACTTAGAGAAACAATAAGCAAATAAGCAATACTATAAAATGAACGATCAATGAACTTTTACATATTTTATTCTCCAATTTAATTAACTATTACATGTTTAGACCCTTAATATAATGTTAAATTCTTTTTGGTGACCTATTAGATACTTCAAAAAAATTGTGTCTATTTAATTTACTAATTTTTTTAACTACTACTATATATAGTATATAGTATATACACAAAATTTTGGGCTCCTATTTCTTGTAGGCCCTGGGCGTGCGCCCGACCCACCCTCTCCCAGGCACGACCCTGATTATTAGTTAGAAAAGTAAAGTTCGATTTTGGTTCCTAATATTTGTAATTTTTAATGGATATCGGCTCTAAACTTAAAAACTCAGATTTGATCCTTACGTTTGTCAATTTTCAATGGTTTTGGTCCCTCTGTCTAACGATCACTAACTTTCTCCGGTAACTCCAATTAAATGAGGTGTATTTTAGTCATTTTCACTATTTTCATTATATTAAAATAAAAAATCATATTATATTTTTGAGTAGATTACAAATTTGGTCCCTATGGTTCACACTTTTTACCCACACTCGTCCCAAAATCAAAATAAATACGAACATGAGACTCGTGATTTACATTTTTGCATGTTCTAAGACTCGTGGTTTACATTTTTGCACAATAGAATAAAAAATCTAGGAACCCAGTTAAATAAGGGGTATTTTAGTTATCCTTAATTATGTCTTATCCTATTTTGTTTATTTTTGTATATATACACATACATCTACATATAGGGGTATGTTCATTTGGAAACCACCTTAATTTTGAAAACCATGGACACCGTCAATTTCATTAGTTAAGTTAATGAAATTGTTTCATGAATTTGTAAAATTTAATAAATTGTTTTATATAATTTTTTCTTGATGAAATTGTTTCATATATTTGTGTATTTTATATAAAAATGAAAAAGTTTCATCAGAATGAGAAACTGCATGAAACAATTTTATTTTACATAAAAAACATAAATATATGAAACAATTTCATCAATAAAAGAATAATATTACACAATTTCATCAAATGAACCAATTTTATGAACCAATTTCATTAACTTAACCAATGAAATCGACGGTTTCCACGGTTTGCAAATTGCAAACTTAGATGGTTTCCATTTGATCTTTCCTCTATACACACACACACACACAAGCACACCTACGTATATACACACACACTTGCATATTGTAACGCCCATATTTTTGTATGTAGCAAAGCGTAAAATGGCATAACCAAACAATTTAGTATCTAACTTCGGAGTCTTTACTACTTAATGGATCAACGAATTGAATATTTTTCCAATTCTGTTTGGGGTTTTAAATGCATCTTTGACTTTAGAATAAATCTTCATCGATACTTTGAAGTGGTTAAGCTTGATGCTAAAAAGATAAGAAAACTCATTTTCGGACAGTTTGTCTTCACGCTCGTGAAAGGTACCCCTCACAAAGTTTTCGGGTAGCATTTCTTCATTTCGTGAAGGGGGGGGGGGGGCTTCACACCCATGAAGCGGGGCAGAAATTAGACCCATAACCCTTTAAATCCGAAAATTTCTCATTTTCTTCTCATTTCTTTCACCAACTCATTATCCTTTCTCTCATTTTCGGCCCAAACATTTTTTATCCACCAAATTGAATCTCCTTAAGCATTTTAGAGATTTGGAACTAGATATTCAAGTTTTGTGAGGTGGATCTCAAGATCTTCATCTTCTCCACCTCTTTTCCACCATTATTGACCTTGGTTTTAGGGTTTTTCTCCTAAAAACCCATTTGGTCCGATTTTCTCGAGGATCTTGAAGTCTTGCTTGTGGTTTGAAGTTCCTAGAAGCTAAAGGTAAAATCTAGCTACCATTGTTTGAATCTAAGGTTTGAACCATTTTCACCAACAACTCTCATTTTCCTCTTAGGTTTTCTTTGTTTGTGTTTTGGGGGTAAATGAAGTGTTCTTGAGAGCCTTGCATCTAGGGTCTAAAGTCTAACTTGAGGATTTCAAGTCTTCACCAAACGAAGCTCAATATTTGGGGTAAAACCTAGATTTAGCATAAATCTAGCAAGGTGAATTCAAGTTGCTTTGTGAAAACTATGTACATGCCAAAAATGTTCATTTTGAAGTATTAATATGTTTTACTTGATATTTACCAAATATATTGGTTATTTGATGAGTTTTGCATATTTGATAATTTGGTTAATAAATCTTGAAATAGGCATGTAATTGGGACTTGATAAATAAATCATAAGAGTGTTCTATTGATGATTTATCCCTCTTATGGGATTATTTGTGGTTTATACACTTTTGGTATGTTGATTTAATAAATCATCCGAAAAATACAAATAGTTGAGTTGTTAGACATATTTTGAGTGCCACTACTTATTTAGAAATATTTTAGTAAACTTATGGTGTGTTTTGGGATTTTTGCCCAACATTTGAATCGATAATAAGGGTATTCACATCTTTTGAGCATAAGTTGTATAAACTTTGGGTAATTATATTTTATTGGTATCTACTGACTTTTATTGAATAGTCAATTAAATTGTAGACTTATTAGCTCAATTTTGACTCCGATGAGTCTTGAGGACATTTGTCCAGTTTTATATGCTCTATGTTGAGCTTGGGACATGATATGCATTTATTGCAGTTTGTTATTTGAGAATACATGTTTTGAGTGTGTTGGTCATTCATTTAGAGTCATGTAATTGAGACTATAATGCATTGGATCTATAAACATATGTGTCAGTCGTGTTTTGCCAAGTGAGGAGTTTTGATGTTCTCGTCTTAGAGCCATTGGGTTTAGTCAAGTGAGGAGTTTTGATATTCTTAGCTTGGCCCCTTTTTAGCTTGTGACAAAAGAGAAGTTTTAAGGTTCTCTTCTTGATATCTATGGTTTGGGACAAAGTGAGGAGTTTTGATGTTTTCGCTTTAGAACCTTTGATTTTAGGCAAGTGAGGAGTTTTGATGTTCTCATCTTGTAACTTGGGGACTAACTAAGTAAGGAGTTTTGAGGTTCTTATCTTAACCCCAATAGAGTAATTACCAAGGCTTGTATGCCGGGGGTGATTTACTCGTCAACATCTCAATGTGGCTTACTTAGTGCTACACCACTTGATGGAAATTAGTCTCATTCGTCACCGAAAGGTGTTATTTCTGGATAGTGTATTATCTATGTTTTCGATATTATTTTGAGTACGAAGTGTAACACTCCGAAATTTTGTTAATCAACCTAGTCCCGTTCTACTTTTCTTATTTAGTCATAATTATCTTTTGTGTAGATTGTATTATTTAATTATTGGTTTAATTGTTTTGGAAACCAGATTGGATTTTAAGTTTTTTGACCGATTAGTATAAGTCAACGACTATGACCGAAGAGAATTCCAGGTTCATAGTCGCGGTGTCATTATCGCATGCATCGGCCCACCTTCGGTACAAGTACCATGAGTATGCCCGACGATATTGGCAAGGCCACACTTGCTGTGGCAATGTCGTGAGGTTTGGGACGTCCACGATACCATCCCGGCGATGATTCGCTGCGATAGCCCCGTGACATAGTCGAGGTGGCAATGTCGCACCCGACCAGACGGAATTTAAAGCTCAATGTCAATTTTTGAGGGAAGGAGTTCATTTTCAGACTTTTTATTTTGGGGAAGATTTCTTCTCATCCTTGGAGGAGAATTTCATTCCACTTGCCTATCTCTCTCTTCATTTAATTCAAATCAAGATTCAAGCATATAATACTCTTCTCCTAGAGTTCTACCAACCTTTGGTGCAAGACTTCAAGCATTATCAAATCTCAAGTCACTTCTATATTTCTAGGGTTTTTTTACTTCTAGGTTTTCTCATTACAAACCAATTAAGTGAGTTTACCAGCACTCCATTATGTTTCTTTCATGATTAATCCTTATGTTTTATGACCTAATATGAAATGTACTTAGTATTATGGTTTGACCTAGAAATGAGTTTTTACTCATAAATGTTGTTTTGACTCAAAACTATTTCTACATACTAAAGATAGTAGGAAATGACTTGTTGTTGTGTTTTGATGCATGTGGAAACTCCATCTTGATGGAAGATAAAATGTTGTTTTGGACTTATAAAGAGAACTTGAGTTGTATGCCTTTTGTGATGGAAACCATGAGAAATGTGGACCAAATTATATGTTGTGGATTATTGGTACATTCTAACCCTTGTATATGTGAATACATGAGTATTGAGTCCAAATCCTTATGCATGAGGATTTGGTAAATTGTATATTGATATTGAGTATGTCAATCTTTTGGGCTACTAGAGAATAGACACTAAAGGACTGTTAGCATCCTTGAGGTGAAACTCGTCTAGAATTGGGTAGACACTAAGATTCAACAACCCTTGAGGTGTAACTCTTTGGAGTACACACTAAAGATAATGAGAAGGTTTGAGGTGATGCCAAAAGGGCATGTGCACCAAAACCAAGAATCTGAAGTGTAATCCTGATAACATCATTAGGTAACCACATTCACGTGTTCTCATCAACATGATGGAAACGTGTTTCCCCCGTCATCGAAAGGTGAAGTTTGTGTATATGTCCACGTGTGGAAGATCATGTAAAACGTGGTTCATGGTAATGTGCTACCATTGCAGAACTGGTAACATTAAATTATGTATTAATGTCTTCATCCTTATATACTTGTGTATGATCTCACTAGGCTTTTAGCCTAACACTTGTTCTTTGTGTATATGGTTTACAGATCCCACTAGTGGCGGATCTAGGACGTTTTGAGACGCCGATCGATGTTGTTAGGAACATTTAAGGCATGAGCTTTTGGGAAATTTTGTGAAGAAAATTCTTTTGGGAGACATAGTGACACCCACAATAATCTAGTTTACTAGCAACTAGAATAATTAGGTTATTATTCTTATGTCTCATTTATGTTAATGATGAATGATGTACAACCTTCCCCATTGTTGGTTAAAGTTGTCTATAACATTGAAGGTTTTATGTTATTTACATTAGTATTACCCCATTTTTTTATTGTTTAAAATTTTAAGGTGTTACACGGAGTGTATCCATACTTCATGGTCTTGGTATCTTGGAATTTATCCATGCTTGTTGCTTTGGGCATTGAACCTTTTCCTTGTTCTTTTAATTTCTTGAATAATAGAGTTTTATTCATGTTTTCAATAGTTGAATCTTAAATCATATTCACGTTTTGGGTGAGTATTGGGTTTTGACTTCATGTTAAAATGGGCGATTTGGTCACCAAGTTTTTGTTGGAAAATTTTAGTAAAAAATATGGGTTTTTTACTAACTTTGGACACAATTAAATACATGTATATGTATTGTATATATCTAACTCTTCGTGGGTTTGTGTTCTCCTATATGAGAGCTTCGAAACGATATATTGTGTGTCCAAAACGGAATATGTGTGAATGAGATATCAATGCTCAAAGTTGAGTGTTTGGGATGAAATTGGCAAAAATCAAGTGGGTGTGGGATTGTGTCCCACATAGGAAGGAGGAACAAAACTTTTGTGGTTTATAACCATGAATGTGGGAGGGACTTACAAGTCATTTGTTTGGTTTTACTCCAACACCTACCCGCGCGCAGGGGGGGTCCCGATTGAGACTTTCGTAGGCTAAAATCGGCGAACTTGTGCGTGAGCGCGACCTGCGGACACGAATGCAGGAGGGCTTACCCGCGCCGTAAGCCGCGACATGCACTGTCTTAAGGACGAGAAACAGTGCACCACGCGGGTTGTGCCGCGAGTTTACCCACGTGTCAAGTCGCGACATGCACTGTTGCAGAATCCACTTTGTAACACCCGATTGATACTCATTTATGTATATGATTAATGGTAATTAAAATTAATTTTAATTACTGATTAATTTCATATTAAGTTGTCGGTTTCGATATCGAGTATATAATGGGAGTCCGGGTTCATTCCTCGACACACCGAATATCGAACGACACACTATTCTCTGAAATTCTCTCCTGTATACGTTTTCTCTCCGGCATTTTCAGGCAAGTGGTTACATCCGGCAGTACACACTGCTTATGCTGTTGTACCCTGGGAACAGACGACGAATCTGTTTAAGGGAATCGTGTTAACACGAACCTCGGTGCTGTTTCAGTTCATCTTCGGTTATTCGTTTATATTTGTCATTAGTTGATTTCCTTTATTTTCGAGTTTTCTTTAATCATTCGTTGATTGTATTTAGTCTTTACATTCGTTGAAATTTTATATGTATTATTAAAATACTTTTGTAAGGAAAAAACCAAAAATCTTAAACATACTCCAATCGAGTTTGTCTCGATACAATTCGTTTTTCTGTTTTGTGTAAACAGATAGAAACTGTGATATTATATTCTGTTTTGTGTAAACAGATTATTTTCGTGGTACTAACTGTACACGTGAATCGAATCGAGTTTAGCTCGATTCAATTGGTTGTCAGTTTTGTGTAAACAGATTTTATATCGAATTTATTTCGATTTGATACGAATCGAGTTTTGTCTCGATTTAAGGGTATAAGGATTTGTTTGTATAAACGGATAGATAATCGAGTTGTTTCGATTTAATTCGTCTTATGTGAAAAAGAATTTCTATCGACTTTGGTTCGATTTAATTCTTTTTATGTTTTGTGTAAACATATTTTAAATCGTATTTGTCGATTTAAATAATTACTGTTTGTAAACAGTTTGTAAAAATCGAACTTGTTTAGATTTTGTGAAGAAAGATTCCAAATCGATTTTGTTTCAATTTTATGGAAATTAAATATAAATCGAGTTTGCGTCGATTTGTAGAAAAAGATTACTAAAATCGAGTTTGTTTCGATTTTGTGAAAAATGTTCTAAATCGATTTATTTCGATTTTGTAAACAAATTCTAAAACGAGTTTGTTTTATTTTAATACCTTTTCTATTTGTATAAAAAGATTCTCAATCAAATTTGTATTTGATTTAATTCATTTTCTGTTTTGTGTAAACATATAGAGATTGCGTTCACGTGAAATTTGTTTTTCACGATGGTGAACGAGTATGTGGTGGGAATGATCACGAATCCCACGGCCATGGTCTCGGAGTTGAATGTGATTGGTGCAAACTCTAAAGAATGGTGGATTGATACCAGAGCGACCCGTCATGTGTGTCATGACAAGAGAAACTTCAACACCTACAAGGATGTTGATGATGGGCAAAAGAGAAATGCCGCCACCGCCGATGTCAAGGGTATTGGAGACTTCATTTTGAAGATGACCTCCGGGAAAAAGCTCAAGCTTAAGGATGTTTTGTATGTCCCAAAGCTTCGAAAGAACCTCGTTTCGGGTTGGTTGTTAAACAAGTTTGGTTTCAAACTAGTGTTTGAGTCGGATGAATTTGTTTTGTCCAAAAATGGTATGCATGTGGGTGAAGGATATGCCTTGAATGGCATGTTCAAGTTGAATGTAATTGTTGTCAATGGAATGGATAAAGCAACCTCGAGTTATGTTTATTTTCTTGAATCTCAAAATGTTTGGCATAGCCGTTTAGAACATGTAAATTTTAATTCCATTCGACATTTAATTAAATTAAACTGCATACCAAAATTTGATATTGACTCAAATCACAAGTGCCCCACATGTGTAGAATCCAAACTTACTAGAACATCTTTCCAATCGGTTGAAAGGAAAACCGAACCCCTTGATTTAATTCACACTGACGTGTGTGATTTAAAATCAGTTCCTACTAGAGGTGGGAATAAATATTTTATCACGTTTATCGATGATAGCACGAAATATTGCTATGTATATTTACTTAAGAGTAAAGATGAAGCAATAGACAAGTTTGCCTTGTATAAAAATGAAGTTGAAAATCAACTTAACAAGAAAATCAAGGTCGTTAGAAACGATAGGGGAGGTGAATATGTTTCACCGTTTGCTGAATTTTGTTCGAACAATGGAATTCGACATGAATTCACAGCACCTTACTCACCTCAGCAAAACGGTATTGCTGAAAGAAAGAATCGCACCTTGAAAGAGATGGTGAATGCCATGTTGATCAGGTCTGGATTAAATCCAAACATGTGGGGGGAAACTACTTTGTCGGCTAATTATCTTTTGTTTTTTTAGAAATCAAATCAATATGTCATAGATCTCTTGATAGCCATATGAATACGTGTGTGTGTGTTCTTGGTGTAAAAAACCAATACCTTGTGCGTGTAAATCAAATAAACGGCCTTTCAAATTCTAGAAACAAAAAGCCTTTTATAGGTAGGTCAACATGACCTAGGCAATACTAGAAAACTACTAAAACACCCCCTAAGGAAATAACCACTATTACAAAAGAGACCCCTTTTACCAATTTAATCTTGAATACAATTTCTGATCCAACAGATACCCCGCAAGAAAAAAAGATGAAACACCGTATGAACTTTGGATGGGTAGAAAACCATCTTACAAGTACTTACGAGTGTGGGGGTGCCTAGCTAAAGTGGTTGTACCTCCGCCTAAGGTACAAAAGTTAGGACCTAAAACAGTGGATTGTGTATTCATTGGATATGCACAATAGTAGTGCTTATCGGTTTCTTGTGTATGAATCTAAAAATCCCGAGATATACAAGAATACAATTATAGAGTCAAGAAATGCTTCATTCTTTGAAGATGTGTTTCCTTGTTTGAACAAGGAAGATCAAACTTCATCTTCTAAAGATAAAGAAATTGTTCGAGAGGATGAACAAGTTCTATCTGAAGAAGAAGAAGTGGAACCTAGAAGAAGTAAACGGACTCGGGTTGAAAAATCGTTTGGTCCTGATTTTCTCACCTACGTGGTGGAAAGTGAACCCAAAACTTATCGTGAAGCGGTTACGTTTTCGGAGGGACCTCAATGGAAAGAAGCCATAAAGAGTGAGATATAATCTATCTTACAAACCATATGTGGGAACTAGTGGACTTACCTCTGGGTTGTAAGCCACTAGGTTATCGTTGGATCTTTAAAAGAAAGATGAAAGTTGATGGCATTATTGATAAATACAAGGCGAGATTAGTGATCAAAGGATATAGACAAAAGGAAGGTCTAGATTACTTTGATACTTATTCGCTGGTGACAAGAATAACATCTATTAGATTGGTGTTAGCTATTGCAGCCATTAGAAATCGGCAAATTCATCAAATGGATGTGAAAACTGCTTTTCTAAATGGAGATTTAGAAGAAGAAATCTATATGGAGCAGCCTGAGGGATTCATTGCCCCAGGACAAGAGAACAAGTTTGTAAACTTATTAAATCCTTGTATGGCCTAAAGCAAACTCCAAAGCAATGGCATCAAAAGTTTGATCAAGCCATGTTAGAAAGCGGTTTTAAGATAAATGAGTGTGATAAGTGTGTTTATATGAAATACACCACTCATGGATATGTCATCTTATGTTTATATGTTGATGATATGCTTATCATCGGCAGTGATGACAAAATGATAAGGTCCACGAAGGATATGTTGAAATCTAAGTTTGATATGAAAGATTTGGGTTTAGCGGATGTGATTCTTGGGGTCAAGATCACAAGAACCCAAAATGGTTTGGTGTTAAATCAAACACATTACGTGGACAAGATTCTTGAGAAATTCAATGAAGGAGATACTAGTATAGCTAGAACTCCGATTGACACTAGTCAACATCTATCTAAGAATAGAGGGGAAGGTGTTGCAAAAGTAGAATACTCAAGAATAATTGGAAGTCTGATGTATCTTATGAGTTATATTAGACCTGACTTAGCATATGCAGTGAGCAGGCTAAGTAGGTATACTAGTAATCCCAATTTAGAACACTGGAAGAGTATTACTAGATTGTTAAGATATCTAAGATACACACGTGATTATGGACTGCATTATGGAAAATATCAAATGGTGATCGAAGGATACATCGATGCAAATTGGATATCTGATATAAAGGATTCCAGATCGACAAGTGGATATGTGTTTACACTTGGAGGTGCAACTATATCTTGGAAATCGTCCAAGCAAACTGTTATAGCCAGATCCACAATGGAATCTAAATTTATTGCCTTGGATAAATGTGGTGAAGAGGCAGAATGGCTACGTCAGTTCATGGAAGATATTCCCAAATGACCTAAGCCGGTAACGGCCATATGTATACATTGTGATAGCCAATTGGCGATTGGTAGAGCTCAAAGTACAATGTATAACGAGAAATGTAAACATATTAGACGTACACATAATACGATTCGACAATTACTCTCTACTCGAGTTATCACGATTGACTATGTGAAGTCAAAGGATAACATTGCGGATCCGCTTACTAAAGGCCTAAGTAGAGATTTGGTTTATAAGTCGTGAGAGGAATGGGACTAAAGCCCTTGAATGAGTAAGTCATGCAAAGGAAACCTTACCCAGAAGACTGGAGATCCCAAGATCTGGGTTCAAAAGGACAACCTAGTTGTATGAATAAAGGAGGTCACTGTGGGGGGAGTTAAGAAACTTCCTACTCCAATTCTGGAATCAGTTATAGTAAGGCTAAGCGTATGGCTTTTAATGATCATTGAAGATCACCTATGTGAGAGAGAAGCGGGGTCGCTTCGAAGGGAATTGTGGGGGCTCAATTCTTATCAACTCTAGTTGAACCAGGCTAGTGTTCATTACTATAACGAACACGACTATGAGGATATGACCTTGTTAGGAAGAGTTCTGTGTGAAATGTATTGTCGCCTACATAAATGGCAGTTCAGTTCAAGGACATCGAGTCTACTGACAACTAGGAGGCTAAGTGTGTTTCACAAGGGAAGGTTCAAAGGGTAACACCTACCTATCCTATGCAGGATTCTACCATTAAAATTGTGTAAGGAAGTTTTCGTATGCAAAGATCGATCTCCATTCATGTGGGGGATTGTTGGAAAATTTTAGTATACAATATGGGTTTTTTACTAACTTTGGACACAATTAAATACATGTATATGTATTGTATATATCTAACTCTTCGTGGGTTTTTGTTCTCCTATATGAGAGCTTCGAAACGATATATTGTGTGTCCAAAACGGAATATGTGTGAATGAGATATCAATGCTCAAAGTTGAGTGTTTGGGATGAAATTGGCAAAAATCAAGTGGGTGTGGGATTGTGTCCCACATAGGAAGGAGGAACAAAACTTTTGTGGTTTATAACCATGTTGGGTCTGAAATATGCTAAGTCTGGATAGTGCTGCTGAGAATTGAAGATTAATACTGCTGAAGACTTTATTACTGCTACTTGATGAAATTACTACTGCTAGTAGTATTAATACTGCTTGAAAGGTTAGTACTGCTAGAAGAAAAGTTAGTACTGCTTGAAGAGTTAGTACTGCCAACAGAGTTGCTACTGCTAGCATGTTAGTACTGCTGACGATGAAGATACTGCTGGAAGATTAATGCTGCTGATGTTGATAAAGATGACTTAAAGCGAAAGACTAGGAGATGAAGATAATTATGGAATGGATGCTGAAGATCAACGATGTTTTAATAATTATCTTGTAATCTGTTTTATAGATATAGTCTAGAAGTCTTTTGTTTAAAATATAGAAAGACAGAGATACATACGTTTTTGGTTCTAGAGAGAATTAGCCTCAAGATTCTTAGTAGTCATTTCATTAGAGAAGTATTGAACGTCTGTTGAGGTTGTTCAACAGATTGAGGCTTTGGTTGTAATCATTAAGTTAATTCAATATAACTTGTGATTTGAATTCATACACTGTTTCATTATTTTCTTGTTAAAGTGTTATTCCGCAACTTCTTTAACAAAGTTTCTGAGTGTTTAGTTTAATTCTTGTTTCGAATTTCGATCCTGACAAGTGGTATCAGAGCTTCAGGAACTCATAAATCAATAATCATCATGGACGAATCACATGACAATGTTCTTGTTTCAAAGGTTCCCATGCTCAAACCTAATGAGTTTGACATGTGAAAATCAGGATCAGGCAGTATATACTTCTGACAGACTACTCAATGTGGGATATCATTGAGAATGGTCCCTCCAATGTAGGAGAGATTGGAGCAGATGGCAAGAGACCTCCACCAAAGACTGATGGAGAAAGAAAGATGAGGCAGACTGAGATGAAAGCCTTGAGCACTCTGCTCTTGGCAATTCCTAATGAATACCAACATCAGTTTTTGCAGCTGTGCTGATGCCAAAATCCTGTGGAATGCTTTGGAGAAGAGATTTTCAGGTACTAAAAGCACTAAGAGAAATCAGAAAGCAATTCTCAAGCAACAATATGAAAATTTTATGTCTGCAAAGAATGAGTCTATGACTCAAACCTTTGATAGGTTCAACAAGTTGATTGGAGAATTGGCCACTGTTGGTGTCAAGATGGACCAGGATGATATCAATAGAAAGTTTCTAAGATCTCTTGGAGAAGAATGGGTAATGTATACAGTATCTTTCAGGCAGAATGATAATCTGGAGGATAAGGAACTTGATGACCTCTACAATGATCTCAGGGTGTTTGAAGCGGAGGTTGAATCAAAAAAGAAGCCATCTGGATATGCTCATAATGCTGCTCTCCTATCATCTACTACTGATTCTTCTGCTAGTACAGAATCAATTAGTGCTGCTTATGGATCAAAACATGATGGATCCAATGATTCTGTTTTGGAAGCTTTCTTTGCTAGTCATGCTAAATCTTCTCTTATTAATGATAATCTAGAGCAGATCAATGTTGATGATCTTGAAGAGATGGATATCAAGTGGCAAATGACTATGCTCACCATGAGGATCAAAAGATTAATTAAAAGAACAGGAAGAAACAACTTTTCCATGAAAAGAGAAGATGGTGCTGGATTTGACAAATCCAAGGTGGAATGCTACAAGTGTCACAAGCTGGGGCACTTTGCAAGAGAATGCAGAGGAGGAATGTCTCAACAACATGGAAACAACAACAAGAATTCATCCCAAGCACTTGTATCACAAGATGGAATGGATTTTGATTGGAGTGACCAAGCAGATGAGGTAATCCAGAATCAAGCATTAATGGTTGAGGTTTCAAAGTCTTCAAGCACAACAATCCCCACAGAGGTAAAATCTAAACTTTGCTCTCAAGTCTGTCTTGAAACTGTTAAAAAATACAGGGATCATAATCAGAGCATGTGTGATGATCTTAAAAGATTAGAGAACCATAGGAGAGAGTCTAATTTGATCATTGTGAATTTTGAAGAATAAATTAAGGCATATCAGGCCAATGAACTTCAACATTCATATGATCACAACTATTGGAAGTGGGAGAAGGAGTTAGAGATTAAGCTAGAAAAGGGTAGAGAGGAATGTGAGAAAGTTAGGAGTGAATTTGAGAAGGCAAAATTAGACATTGAGAAATTTTCCAATGCTTCTAAAGCAATGGACTCCTTACTCAAAACTCAAGTTCATGACAAACTGAGAAGAGGTATAGGCTACAACAACACCCCTCCACCTTACAATAACAACTTTATTCCACCCACCTTAGACCTCTTAGAAAGACAAGATAAGAAAAAATTACTTGCAGGAGTCACATAAGTAGATCCACTAGATACAGTAGTGGTTGAGGCAGAATCTGAAGAAGAGAACACTGAGGATAAGAATAAGGAAGACCAGAAAGAAATTCCCCTAGAAAACCATATTCTTACAAATGAGAGGGGAGGTAAACCATTTGTCAAGAGTGAGAAAGTGGAGAAGTTTAAGATTGGGGAAGAGACAGTTAAGAGTGAGAAAGCTGAGACCTACAGGAAAGGGAAGGAGAAGGTACAGGGAGATCACTATATGCAAACTACTGTTGTAAATCCCTGTACTTGTCAACAGAACAATCCCCATCAACATGATAAAATAAAGGGAAATCAAAGAAACAGAAATAACCAGTGGGCTCAAAAACAGGGAATTGATCTAAGCAAAATCAATAGACCAAAGCCTTGTTTTATTTGTGGCAAGTTGAATCATTTAGCCAAACACTATTATTTCAATCCTGTTAACCAAAGAATTACTTTTCAAAGACAAACGCGAAATTCTTTTGGTTATAGGAAGAAATCAAAACAATCAAGGAACCACATGGCTGATAATGTGAGAATGACACCAATTAAAACTGGTACTGCAAAATCTCATACTTAGAATAAGTTTGCTAAAACAGAAGAAATTACTCCAAGAAAATCAAGGAGTAACTCAAAGAATAGGAAAGCAAGAAACTTTGTCAAAATTTGGGTTCCAAAAGACACTAAATCTGTTAGTACTGCTACCTCAAATAGTACTGCCAACAGAAATAGTGCTGCTGATAGCAATACTACTGCTGACCAAGTTAGTACTGCTAATCAAGTTAGTACTGCTAACAAGGATAGTACTGCTACCAGTGTTAATACTGACAAGCCTATAATTAAAACAAAGTATTCCAGCCATGAGATTCCTAACTCTGATCATCTCATCAAGACTAAGCTTACTGATTATGGGTATGTTGATGAGAAAGGGAAACCCAAGACCACTTTGGCTTGGGTTTCCTCAAAACACTAATTGTTTTATCTTATGTGCAGGGCAACCAACAGCTCAAGGGGAAGAGCATTTGGCATGTAGATAGTGGTTGCTCTAGGCACATGACAGGTAACATGGCTTGCCTTCAAAATTTCAAAAAGTTTGATGGAGGACGTGTTGCTTTTGGTGACAATCCAGCAGAAGGTAAGATAAGTGGTAAAGGTATGGTTTCAAAAGGTAAGATGACTTTTGAAGATGTTTACTATGTTGAGCAATTGAGATACAACCTGTTAAGTGTATCACAGGTTTGTGACAAGAAACATAGTATATTATTTAGTGATACTGAATGTATTATCCTTGCTCCAGGATTCAAGGTAGTTGATGAAAATATGATACTACTTAGAACTCCTAGAAAGGATAATGTTTATTGTTTGGACTTAGAGAGTGTTTCATCTGATTCATCACTTAATTGTCTGTTTTCAAAAGCTTCTTTAGATGAATCATCTCTTTGGCACAGAAGGATGTGTAACATGAATTTTAAAACTATGAATAAACTTGTGAAAAATAACCTTGTGAGAGGTTTGCCTCAAAAAGTGTTTTCATGTGATGATCATTGTGTTGCCTGTCTTAAAGGCAAGCAACACAAACCTACTCATAAGTCCAAAGAAATAAACACAATCTCTTCACCCCTTCAGTTATTGCATATGGATCTTTTTGGTCCTACAAATGTGATGAGTATTGGTAAGAAATCCTATTGCTTGGTCATTGTTGATGATTTCTCTAGATTTACTTGGGTATATTTTTTGAGGACTAAGGATGAGACAAGTGGACTGATCAAATCCTTTGTTCTTAGGATTGAAAACCAAACAAATCTAAGAGTTAAAGTCATCAGATCTGTTAATGGAACTGAGTTTAAAAACAATGACTTAAACAACTTTTGTGAGACTAAAGGTATTGAGAGACAATTCAGTGCTCCTAGGACTCCTCAACAAAATTGTGTTGCTGAAAGGAGAAATAGGACATTGATTGAGGCTGCTAGATCTCTATTGGCAGATTCAAAATTACCCATTACTTTTTGGGCAAAAGCAGTTAATACTGCTTGCTATGTCCAAAACAGAGTTCTAGTAGTCAAATCCCAAGGAAAGACACCTTATGAACTTTTCAACAAGAAGAAACCTTTTATTGGATTTTTCAAACCTTTTGGGTGTCCTTGCACAATTATCAACACCAAATCTCATTTAGGCAAGTTTGAAAGCAAAGCTGAGGATGGATTTCTTGTTGGATACTCCTCTCAGAGTAAGGCATATAGTGTATTTTACAGTTCTTCTAGAATTATAGAGGAAAGTGACAATGTCAAATGCAATGAGAACACACCAAATCAAATTGGTACAGGTCCTGATTGGCTGTTTGACATTGATTCACTAACTAATTCTTTGGGTTTCAGTAATGAGCAAATTGCAGGAACAAGTTCAGAAAAGATACAAGAACAGAGAAAAGAGTTTGTGCTGTTCCCAATACCTACAGTTGATCCTGTTGAATTTTGTCAACAAGAAAAGAAGGATGATTCAGAAACAGAGAATTCTGAACCAGAACAGGCTGAAGATGATCAAGGTGATGAAGAGGATAAAGATGATAAAGAGGATGCTCATCCTTCAGATTCAGGAAAATCAGGTCCTGAAATGCCCAATATGTCAGAAGATGATACTGATGAAGAAAATTCTTCAGTATTTGGTGGAATCACTCCTGAAAAGAATGACTCTAATCTGGATGCAAATATTAATGAGGAGACTGCCCATCAAACAAGAACTCAGAAGAATCATCCTCCTCAATTGGTGATTGGTGATATCAATTCTCCCATTATCAGAAGGCATCAAAGTAAGTTAGGAGGATTGAAAGACTTACAGTCAGGGTGATTGTCCTATTTTCTATCCCAGATTGAACCCAAGAAGGCATATGATGCAATGAAAGACCCAAGCTGGATTGAAGCAATGCAAGAGGAGCTGCTGCAGTTTGTGCTACAAAATGTGTGGGATCTGGTTGATCTTCCACAAGGACATAGGCCAATAGGAACTAAATAGATCTTCAGGAATAAGAAAGATGAGAGAGGGATAGTGATAAAGAATAAGGCCAGACTTGTGGCACAAGGGTATACACAAGAAGAGGGGATAAACTATGAAGAAGTGTTTGCACCAGTAGCCAGAATTGAGGCAATTAGGCTGTTTCTAGCCTATGATTCGTTCATGAAGTTCAGAGTATATCAGATGGATGTTAAGAGTGCATTCCTATATGGGAAAATTGAAGAAGAAGTGTATGTTTGTCAGCCTCTAGAGTTTGAGAATCCTAACTTTCCTGACAAAGTATACAAATTAAAGAAGGCACTCTATGGGTTACATCAAGCACCAAGAGCATGGTATGACACTCTGTCAACCCATCTCTTGGAAAATGGCTTTGAAAGGGGAATCATTGACAAGACCCTTTTTATTCAAAGAAAGAAGAAGGACATCCTGCTTGTACAAATATAGATGGCATCATCTTTGGATCCACAAAAGATCAAATGTGCAAGGAGTTTGAGGAATTGATGCACAAAAGATTCAAGATGAGCTCTATGGGTGAACTCACATTCTTCCTTGGGCTACAGGTTAAACAGAAGAAAGATGACATTTTCATAAGTCAATCCAAGTATGTGCAGGATATACTTACAAAGTTTGGATTTTCAGAAGCAAAGCCTGCAAGCACACCTATGGAAACACACAAACAGATCACTGCAGATCTTGAGGGGGAGGATGTGGATGTTCATCATTATAGATCCATGATAGGCTCCCTCATGTATCTAACAGCTTCAAGACCAGACATTATGTTTGTTGTATGTGTATGTGCAAGATTTCAAGTTAGGCCTAAGCAATCTCACTTCCAAGCAGTCAAAAGGATCTTCAGATATCTCAAAGGACAACCTAGGTTGGGTCTTTGGTATCCTCATGACTCACCATTTGACCTGCTTGCATATTCAGATAGTGATTTGGGTGGTGCAAACTTGGATAGAAAGTCTACATCAGGAGGATGTCAGTTTTTGGGTGCAAGACTAGTTTCATGGCAGTGTAAAAATCAAACCACAGTGTCCACCTCTACAACAGAGGCAGAGTATATAGCTGCTGCAAGCTGCTGCTCACAAGTGCTATGGATTCAGAATCAGATGTTGGACTATGGTATTACTTTTTGTAACACCCCGATTTTCGAAAGATATCGATCCAAGTTAATACAGGAACCGAGATATTAAGGAAAAATAAGATTTTTGATTTTGGACTTGAATCCTTGATTTTATAGTTTAGATGGATGAAAGATTCAATTACGAGTCTAACGGTTCTTTCCGGAGCAAAAACAGAGCTATAACGAAGAAGTTATGGCCAAAACAGTATCGAGAAGAAAACCAGGGAAGCAGGCGACTTATGTCGCGACTTAAGGTCGCGGCACAAGTCGCGAAATCCACTGGATCGAGCTTAAATCGCGATTTTCAGCCCCAAACTTCATTCCTTCATATCTCCTTCATCCTAGCTCCGATTTGGGTGATTCAAAGTGCTACGGTTTCGTTTTTGAGAGCTTTTCAAGGATCTAGCAAGAGATTGGAAGTCTATTGAAGTATGCTATAGAATTTTGTGGTGGTAAGCTTCTCATCTCTCCCTATTCATCTTCTTCCCCAAAATATTCTAGGGTTTCATCCACCCCTTGTTCTCCCTTTCATAGATTGAAGGTTTGTGATCATTTTGGTGAACTAGAAGTGTTTTGGTTGGTGAATTCAAGCTTGGGTTAAGGTAATCTTCTATTCTCTTCGGTTATGGAAGTTAGGGTTTCGGTATTAGTTGAGGTATCCATGTATATGGTTTGGGAAATGATTGTTTATGGTAGAATATGTATATTTATGGTTGGAACCTTGTGGATCTAGGTTTTGGAAGATTTGATTTGAAGAATCAAGTTCTTCAAGGAAAGTTCTAAGTGGATAAAATCTAGATTTAGTCTAAATCTAGCAAGGCGAGTTTACTAAACTTTTGTTAAAACTGGATACACATCATATTTGCTTATTTGTTGTTATTATCACATAATTGCTCAAAATATTCATCTTTACGGGTTTAAGTATTTGATGGTGTTTTCATGAGATTATATGAGAAATATGTTTTAACAAGTATCATCCCATGATTTACTTTATTTTGTGAAAGTATTTGGGGTCTTCATTATGTACACCCATAATGGGTATTTTGGGTTATCTTTTATGAGTATCTGCCATGATTTGCTCTATTGGTCGAATATTTGGAACTTGCTCCATGAATGTACATTGTTGGCATTTTGGCATGATATAGATTATATGTGGTATAGCATATGATAAATTCTACTTGGAATGCCTTCTTGGCGATTTAATTATTGAACATTGAATATGTTGGAATTTGAGTCTCACATTGGACTTATGTGAGGATGGTAGCATAGTACCCATGGTTGGTATCGAAATGCATTGGTAGATATATGTACCTAAAGACCTCCTATATAAATTATGTTGGACGAACCAAGGCAAGTTCCCTAGGAGGATGTAGTCTCGGGGCGCCACTGTGATGGTGTGTGCCCAGTAGACCTCCGCCACTCGAAAAGTTTCCTGTACGGTCTGATCTCCGGATGGGCCGGGCCTTTGGGGTGTTCCTTGTTAAGGGCATCAAGATGCATCGACTATTTGGAGTGGAATTGATTGGTGCTATGGGTCTCCCCCGTTGACTCCATACATGTTGAAAACTGGTTAACTGCTGATAAGAATTGTATATGTTCTACCATGCTATTTATTGTTCAACTCACTAGGATTTTTGGCTTAACACTTGTTTGGTGTCGATGTGTATCTCAGGTTTTAGCGGCACCGGTTCTAAGCGGGCGTAGTGCTTGGGTGAGAGATTTAGGAATATTACAATCGGACTTACTTTTGGTAGGAGAACCTTTGGGTTATAAATGACACCCTTATTTGAAATCTCTTTTCTGGTTATAGAAATTAGATTAGTTGGTTGTTATTTATTGTCCGTTTATTTACGATTGTATTTAAACAGGTTTGTGTATTTTCCCCATTTTTGGGAGGCTCTTGCTTTGGCAATTTTAAATACCGCATGTCCGTTTTTCGGATTTTTGTTATACTTATTTTTAGGGTGTTACAAGTTGGTATCAGAGCTCTAGTTTAAGTGAACTAGGCATGAATGTAAGATGTGTAGACTTAGACTGAGTACGTTAGGCAATGATTTGCGAGATGGGTAGAATTTCTAAAATGGGTTAGTCTTAGAGTCGACGGAAACTATGGTTATCAGGCGTTGTGGCGATGGTAACGAGAACCTTTATGTATTATATGTTCATAATCTCACCTAGCTAATGTTATTATGAGGATATTTATACATGATGGTGCTTGAAATTCCATTACTGTGACAATTGGTAAGGTAGTAGTACGTTCTCTTGTGTTTGGTTTTCTAATGTTATGATATTTGGTAGACGTAGTAGTACGTTTCCTTCGTGTTCAATTCTGTTAATTTCCTTCTTATTCATCCTCGTGCTTGTATGAAATGCCTGGGTATGTCGACCATTGGAGTAATAAGAAAGTTTCTGGATGGGTAACTATTAGAAATAGTTGATGATTTTATTATTCGTCACTTGGAGTAACGGTAAGTATGGTGATTGCATTAAGTGGGCAGTTTCGAGTCGGATTAATTGGTTGGATTAGAACCATTGACTTTTGAATCGGTGTATTCGAGGAGAAATTGTAAGGTGAACCTATGAAGTCCGTGGCCTTGCCTGAAGATGTTGAGCATTTAGATGACGATAGTGTAACTATAGAAATCGAGGAGCGTGAGTTCAATTTGATTTGTTAAAACGGTGTACATGCCAAAATGGTTATTTTAAAGTGTTTTACATGAAATGGTTAACTACTGATAAGTTTTGAGTATTTTGAAGTAAAAATGTATTTTACTTGGTATTTGTCAAAGTGTGAGTATTTTAATAAGTTTTCATATTTGATATACTTGGCTTATTTTAGTTCCATAAAATACTCATATTTGGAATTTGGACATCTTGATAAGTAGTAGCATGATTATAGCATTTTGGGATTTTGTACAGATAGAGTCCATTTCATGAATTAAGCATCTTGGTAATTTTGGTACAAATGAAGTCTATTACATGTTGTATGCATTTTGTGAATTTGCATTCATAAACCCTTTTGAAACTCTTTGGTCCCAATACGTGTTGAGTTTCGGGTTAATCACGTCTTTGAGGCATGTGTCTTTGTAAACGTCGCTTAAAGACATTTCATTATTTGGGGGACCGATAATTATTGGTCAAAAGGATTTTGAGCAGTTTAGCTCGGTGTTGGTTTGAAAGAGTCTTGTGGACATTTGTCCACTTTTAATGGCTCGATGTAGAATCCAATTTATGACGTACATCTTAATGCATTTCATTGCATATGCATAATCATTAGACGCTCGAGTGCTTTTGTCATTCATGTGTAGTCGTGTATTTTTTTTAGGCTGTGTTGCATTGGATCCATAGGCACGCGAGTCAGTCTTATTGGATGGTCAATTGGGTAGTACGGGGTTGGACTCCGGGATTCATGTTTTATGACCGAAGCTTGACAAGTAGGCACTAGGATGAGGTAGTCTTGGGCGACACTGTGTGGGTGTGCGCTAGATCTCCGCCGTAGGGGAATTTCCTCAGTAGTAGTCCTCGGACGTGCCGGGCCTTTCGGGTGTCCTTTGTGGCATCAAGGTATTTCGTCTCTTGGGTGGAACTTGTCAAGGATTCGTAGGGACACTTGGTCTTTCATGTCGTTAGGTGTCATACGATGAACGTTGTAGGAGTAGCATATTTCATGCTCTTCCGCTCTCAACGGATACGGGTATCCCCGTTATTGGTCGCTGTATTTTTGATATTTAATTGTCCATTTGGTGCATACGATTTTATAAACCGTTGGAAAATTCGTGTCATTGAACTAGGAGTCGTTTTGAAAACATGAAGAGAAAGAGTTCATTTGGAAAACATTTTGTTGCAACCAATGGGAAGTTTTGATTATTTGAAATGTTTAGTTTTATAAACATGTTGAGTCATCCATTTTGGAATCTTTGGGGATTTTGGTAAATAAATCATGTTGAGATGTTTCCTCGATGATTTTACATATATAATTGGAGTTCAATTGACGTAAGTGTCATTTCGTGTATTTGATCTTATAAACCTTTTTCAGAAAATACATATTATTGTGTTATGAGGCGTTTTAAAAACATAAGAATATGAGTTCCTTTGAAAAATGGTTTGTCTCAACCAGCAATGAGATTTTAGTTAATTATACTTTGGGTCATGTATGCATATCTTATTGGAAATTTCCGTCATGGTATTTTAGCCAATGTTTTAGAACGATGAGAACATGTTTATATTTGGCTTTGAACTCGAAAATGACATAAATTATTTCATGTTTTAACCGGGTGCATACGCATATCTATCTACTAGCTTTGTGAAATAAACAGTCGCATGCAAGTTCTGTTGTGAAATCTTATTTCGTGCCGCATTGTGACTAAAAGAGAGAAAACTTTAAGAGTTTGATATTGAGCATGTGGTCTTGGATTTTGCAAACATTTTATTTATACAGTTTGGAATTAAACTAAATTACTCTTACAATTGCTCAAATCGCATACATATGTCTTTACTAAATCTTGGAGAATAAACCGATGTATGCGAGTCACTATGAGAAGTTTTATTTCATGATATTTCATGGTTAATTGCAGAAATTTTAAGGATCGATTTTGTGAATTTCCCTTCTGTAGCTTTGTATGAAAGATTTATGATATTTCGGATAGAACTTTTGCCCAGAACATATTTCAGTTATTGATTTTACTGATAGGAGTTTTTCCGCAATGCATGAAATGAATTTTCGGTTTGCATGTCGTAGTAATTACAATTTTGGGCAAGTACGTTTCATCGGTGCGGCCTAAATTTGAAACGCGAATAAAAAAATATATATACATATATATTTATTTATTTATTTACGTTCCTATTGTGTTGTTACATTTGGGAAATGATCGGACGTATATAGGTCTTGTTGGAAATTTTATCTTCCGACTTTTTGTGTTAAATTAAAAGATTTTAAAGTTGAAGTTGTGAAATCCTCTTTTGTGAGTTGTACAAACTTTTATTGCATATGTTATGGGACGGAAGTTATTTTTCATATGCATAGCATAAACTGATGCATACTAAGACCCTGGTAGTCCGTTTGAAAATTTTGTTACGCATCTTTCGTTATCGTTTTATTAGCGTAAGTACTGATCAAAGGAGTTTTGAAAATGGTTTTATATGTGTGGCATTGGTGAACAAATCTTGAAACCTATCGAATGCACGATATTGTATTTTCACACACGTTTAATTGTTATAAAACTTATGTATTTGAGAGTTTTATAAATTTCAAATTGGCATAGTAGTGTGAAAAACCTTGAACTCATTGGACTATAGGTGTAAGCCCCCTCGTGTTAGAAGTCGATATTAAGGATAAAAAGATGTCCTCGAAGTTTGAGGTGTTAGACATGTCCTTTCTCCCAGTCAGTTAAGTGACGATCTTTATGCTTCGTTAAACCTACGGATTAACATCGTGTTCGGTTGCTCGGGTATGGTAGGTTTTGGAATTATGGGAATTTGATACGACGACCTGTTATGTGTCGGAGGTGTACTATATTGTTGGGTATTCGTGAATAATGATGATGTTATGGTTGACTGGTAAGGATGTTGGATTTGGGTGACTATTTCCAAGAGTAGGTGTCAACTTTGAATCGACATTACTAATCGGGAAGGAAATATTTGGTAGTATACCCACGGTTGCAGAATGGTCATCCTGAGGATAGGTGTCGACACTCTATTTTGAGGACAATAACTGTTGGTATGCTTCAATGTATTTTTTTTCGTTAGATCTGGTATGTCTGCAGGACGAGCGGTAAACTTAAGGAAATTAGATGTTGATCATTAAGAAATCAACCATTGGTATTTTGATAATTGTCAGTACTTCCGTTGATTTGGAAATCGATGCTTGAGAGCATGGTGGGAGTTGGTGGTAATGTTTATTGGATACATTTGGTGAGAACGTCGAGGTGGATTTTAAGTACAAATCGATTATCAAGGAGACCTTGATATGTTGTATTTAGAGGTATCTAAACGAAATGTTTGATTTGGGGTATTTTTGGTGGAAATAATTGAATAAGGTCGTAGGTTACTCTTGGGGTAATACGAGCAATCTAAGGTTGGGAGGCAACCGAGATTTAATGATTAAGAAAATGATTAATCAGGGACTCAATGTTCATCCTGACATCGGCAAAATATATTGAACGTTAAGATTTAGTTTGTAATGGCACGGTATGAGAAACGCAGCGACAACCTAAACCGGGATGCAATCGGGCCGTATATGAGGTGAAGTCTCATGAAGGTATTCCTTTTGGATAATAAATCAATCAATATTTCCAAGTGTGATATTGGGTGCTTGGTGGTTCCAGATTTCGAGGACGAAATCTCTTTTAAGGTTGGGAGGATTGTAACACCCCAATTTTCGAAAGATATTGATCCAAGTTAATACAGGAACCGAGATATTAAGGAAAAATAATATTTTTTATTTTGGACTTGAATCCTTGATTTTATAGTCTAGATGGATGAATGATTCAATTACGAGTCCAACGGTTCTTTCTGGAGCAAAAACGGAGCTATAACGAAGAAGTTATGGCCAAAACAGTATCGAGAAGAAAACCAGGGAAGCGGGCGACTTATGCCGCGACTTAAGGTCGTGGCACAAGTCGCGAAATTCACTGGATCGAGCTTAAATCGCGATTTTCAGCCCCAAACTTCATTCCTTCATATCTCCTTCATCCTAGCTCCGATTTGGGTGATTCAAAGTGTTACGGTTTCATTTTTAAGAGCTTTTCAAGGATATAGCAAGAGATTGGAAGTCTATTGAAGTATGCTATAGAATTTTGTGGTGGTAAGCTTCTCATCTCTCCTTATTCATCTTCTTCCCCAAAATATTCTAGGGTTTCATCCACCCCTTGTTCTCCCTTTCATAGATTGAAGGTTTGTGATCATTTTGGTGAACTAGAAGTGTTTTGGTTGGTGAATTCAAGCTTGGGTTAAGGTAATCTTCTATTCTCTTCGGTTATGGAAGTTAGGGTTTCGGTATTAGTTGAGGTATCCATGTATATGGTTTGGGAAATGATTGTTTATGGTAGAATATGTATATTTATGGTTGGAACCTTGTGGATCTAGGTTTTGGAAGATTTGATTTGAAGAATCAAGTTCTTCAAGGAAAGTTCTAAGTGGGTAAAATCTAGATTTAGTCTAAATCTAGCAAGGCGAGTTTACTAAACTTTTGTTAAAACTGGATACACATCATATTTGCTTATTTGTTGTTATTATCACATATTTGCTCAAAATATTCATCTTTACGGGTTTAAGTATTTGATGGTGTTTTCATGAGATTATATGAGAAATATGTTTTAACAAGTATCATCCCATGATTTACTTTATTTTGTGAAAGTATTTGGGGTCTTCATTATGTACACCCATAATGGGTATTTTGGGTTATCTTTTATGAGTATCTTCCATGATTTTCTCTATTGGTCAAATATTTGGAACTTGCTCCATGAATATACATTGTTGGCATTTTGGCATGATATAGATTATATGTGGTATAGCATATGATAAATTCTACTTGGAATGCCTTCTTAGCGATTTAATTATTGAACATTGAATATGTTGGAATTTGAGTCTCACGTTGGACTTATGTGAGGATGGTAGCATAGTACCCATGGTTGGTATCGAAATGCATTGGTAGATATATATACCTAAAGACCTCCTATATAAATTATGTTGGACGAACCAAGGCAAGTTCACTAGGAGGATGTAGTCTCGGGGAGCTACTGTGATGGTGTGTGCCCAGTAGACCTCCGCCACTCGAAAAGTTTCCTGTACGGTCTGATCTCCGGGTGGGCTGGGCCTTTGGGGTGTTCCTTGTTAAGGGCATCAAGATGCATCGACTCTTTGGAGTGGAATTGATTGGTGCTATGGGTCTCCCCCGTTGACTCCATACATGTTGAAAACTGGTTAACTGCTGATAAGAATTGTATATGTTCTACCATGCTATTTATTGTTCAACTCACTAGGCTTTTTGGTTTAACACTTGTTTGGTGTCGATGTGTATCTCAGGTTTTAGCGGCACCGGTTCTAAGCGGGCGTAGTGCTTGGGTGAGAGATTTAGGAATATTACAATCGGACTTACTTTTGGTAGGAGAACCTTTGGGTTATAAATGACACCCTTATTTGAAATCTCTTTTCTGGTTATAGAAATTAGATTAGTTGGTTGTTATTTATTGTCCGTTTATTTACGATTGTATTTAAACAGGTTTGTGTATTTTCCCCATTTTTGGGAGGCTCTTACTTTGGCAATTTTAAATACCGCATGTCCGTTTTTTGGATTTTTGTTATCCCTATTTTTAGGGTGTTACACTTTTCTTCACACCCCCATCTTCATTGATAACAACAGTGCTATAAGCATTGTTAATAATCCAGTGAAGCATTCAAAAACCAAGCATATAGAAATAAGGTACCATTTTATTAGAGATTGCAATGAGAAGAAGTTAATTCAGGTTTTGAAAGTACACACTAGCAACCAATTTGCTGATTGAGAGTCTAAGAATCTCTAAATCTTTAGAAAGAGAAAGTAGAGAGAGAAAACAATGGAGCGTAAAACAGAATATCAGATAAATGTGCGTGTGTTTCTTACAAAGACAAAGACCAAAGGGACTTAAATACCCTTGGTCAAATACAACACTGATAAGCATTCTAAACACTGTATAAGACCAATACCTATAAATACAATGATTACTATAAAATCAGACCTAACAATCTCCCCCTTAGTAATCATTGGCGCTTTGGTCTTCAAAAATTGTCTTCTAAAATAGCACGGACCAACAAAGCGACTTTATGAAGCTTTCTGACTTTTAAGAAAAAAAAATTTTCTTCTCAGCATCTTTCAGATTAAGTTGTCTTTGCTGCTTGAGCTCTAGACGATACACCTCTTTTAAATGATCTTGAATGAAATGTGGTATTCGGAGCAGGAACAACAAAAGAATCATTTGTAGCTGAGAGAATAGAATCTTTGAGCGAATCTTGATTAGCAGATAAACATTTGAGCTCTTTGTCTCGTTAACTTCTCCTTGACTTCTCCCCTCATGACCTTGATGATCTTAATCAACTTGGTCATGCGAATGTTGGAGACGAGACGGCTTAAGATCTGCAAAATCAAAGAAACAGAGAAAACAGAGGAGGTTTGCGCTTCATGTTGGATGCGCAAACCTTCATGAAGGGAGCGCAAAGCAAAGTTTGCGGTTCAAGAAGGATACGCAAAGCAAGGTTTGCGTTTCACGAAGGAAGCGCAAAACGAAGTTTGCGTGTTATGCTGGATGCGCAAATCTGACTTAGAAAAAGTTTACCTTTTGAAACCCTTTGACTCCCCCTACACAAATGCACTAGATATGACATTTTGAGTTAGCATTCATATAAAGAAAAACAGAAACTCCCCCTAAAAAATAGATATAACATTTGAAAAATATTCTCTTTGTTCACTCCCCCTTGAATAATGCATAAACCCATTAAAATATATTTATGAGAACACAATGATCAAATATTAATGTAGAAAGAAAAATATACTGAATGTAAATTTTGAAACAACTAAACATATAAAATTTTAAACACTAAACAAATAAAAGTCTACTTAGTAAAATATCACAGATTTATCAATCATTTGAAATCAACCATATGTTGTTGGATACAAGAACAAGTTTCATTGCATATCAAGTTAAAACATGTTCAGTTTTAAAAAAACTTTCATCAATCTATTCAGTGTGCTCACATGCGAATCTTCGATTAGTTTCAAGAAAATGCAATTCTAAAAATATTATAGAGAACTTTGCATGTACTCACACTAATCCATCAAAAATTAAGATTTTCACAAATTTATAGATTTATTGCAACTCAAACATATCACCAAGTATCATGAGATGTGTGCTCATTGGCATCTTTTAGCAGTGTGCTCATTGACATCTTAACATGAATGTGCTCTTTGGCATCTTTTAAGCTCGTGCACTTTGGCATCTTTTTAATCAAGAAGTTTATTAAGTAAAGAACATGCGGTAAACGTAACTTTCTATCTGACCCTATTGCAGGATTTGGGTCAGCCGCTCCTAGACCAATTGGCCTTAGGGGACTAGGTGTCAAGCACCCCTTGGAACTTACTCTCCCAGATCAGAAAGGCTACATCGACATATCCTAAACCCATTCATACCAGTAGAACATGACTTTCGATCTGATTCTATTGAAGGATTTGGGTTCGATCACTCCCAGATCAATTGACCTTAGGGGACCAGATGACAAGCATCCCACGGAACTTACTTTCCCAAACCAGAAAGGTCACAAGTACAAACTTTTAAACTTAGAGATTTCTAAATTTTAAGAATTTATTATTCATCTCAATCACTCAGATCAACGTCTAAATGGTTAGCCCATATTTTCATTCCGATCTATAATTCTGATCATTTAGGTAGTCTAAGCAAAGTAAACTATAAAAATTCCGACTCACATTTCTTTAAAACAGTAATAAAAGTTTCAAACATGTTGCTGACTTTTCGACTTTTGTAAGAATTGAAATTTGACTATATAAAAACTTTAATATAAACAAAAGAACTTGAAAATTTATCCTAAACACTTATTTTATTCAAAAGAAAGAAAAAATGTAAAACTTTACTTTATAGACTAAAATTTGTAAAGAATTAAACTTTTAATAAATATTTAGTTGGAACAAAATAAAATTCAACTATTTCAACTTTTACATTGAAGAAAATAAATTTGTGTCTCATATTAAAAGAAAATTTTGGGTAATACAAATTCATGAGATAGATAAACAAGCTCAGATTCTTGATACATTGAGAAAAACTGGAATACCATCATTATCAGAGATAAATGCAGCGGAATTAAAATTGATGTACTCACAGTATCTCATTAAGTCAGAAGCTTAATCATTGAAGAACGAGTTCTAAACTGTTGTGTTTAGAAGTCGAGTCTATGAAGTACGGGTCCTGAGCTGAAGTACTCAGAAGCCAACTTTCTCTTACTCCCCCTTAACATGTGATGCCTGCAACTTTGAATCAGATAGAGATTTGGGTACCCACTTAAATTTGGGCCCGTGTTTGTTAGTTGCAGTTCGTATGGGGATATATTTGTCAAACTTAACATTTAAAGCAAGAGGAATATGATCAGAAAAATAATCACAACCATCAGAAGAGAAAGCATAATCATCAGAACTAGAATCTGAGGAAGAACATGAGACATGTTTTGAAATTCGAATCATTTGCTTTATAGAGTATTTTGAAATTTTATTACATTTAGCAAATGAATCACTGTTATAAAGTTGTCTACACATTTATCCCCATCAACAATAGGTTCATCAGATGTCCGCCTCGCTCTCCAGATTTGCTTCTTTGACTTGCTCACAGTCCTATCTGAAAGAATAGAATCGGAAGAATTAGAACAGTCAGAAATAATTGTATCTCGTTTCTTCGACTTCTTTGACCGTCTTCTTTTACGCTTAGGTTTATAATATTGATCATTTAGCGTAAAAGAATCATCAAGAATTTTAGACGAAATATTTAAATCAGAAGAAATAAGTTTATCCAAGCAACCAATCTGATCAACTAATAAATCTGAATTTGCCTCGGAGTCTGAAGAATTTTGAGAAAAAATTTTAAAATTGGAAACTTCCTTTTTATTTTCCTTAGAGTCAGAGGAAAGAATAGAAATAGAATTTGATTTTTGAGAAATTAAATTTTCTTCAAGACTAGACGTCATAAAAGAAAGAATAATATCAGATTCAATTTTCTTCAAAATATTTTGATCTTCTATCAGATCTTCAAGATCTATGATTTTGCTTTCTAATATTAACGGAGGAGTATATTTCTTTGAATCATAAATGATTGGAGAAATATTTTCCTTGTCAGAATCAGAAGCATAAGGAGCAATAAAATCATCAGACATTGAAGATTTGATAGGAGATATATCATTTAAAACTCTTCTTCCTCTTCTTGATTTTTCAGGAAAATATTTTGCATTTTCACTTGTATAAACAAAAGGAATTTCATTTTTCTTGTTATTTGTCCTTTTCTCATGTTCGATTTCTAACACTTGTTTCTCGTTCATCCAATCAATTTTAAATTGAGGAGCATAATGAGCAACAGTCAGATAATCGTATTTATATAAAGTTGGGGATTTTTCAATGGGATTGTTTAAGCAATGAGGATTTTCAAAACCAAGTCCCCACCTTTGTTTTAAAGCTTCTTCACTCCTTGGCTTGTTCATAAAAATTGTTTGTTCAGATTGGTTTCTTCGATAAAGCTTTTCTTCTAACTTATTTATTTTATCTGAAAATTCATCTTTTAAAGTAGTCATTTTAGTCAAAGACTCAAGATATGTCTTATTTGAATTTTCCAAATCATCCAATTTCTATTGAAAGATGTCTTTTGTATTTTCTAAAATAGATTTTTCATCTTTCAAAGAAATTTTCAATTTGTCAATCAAATCTGACTTTTTGGAATTTAAATTCTTTTCAGATAAGAGTTTTGAACGAAGATCAGATAAAGCAGTAATTATAATATTCATCTGAGAAGAAATGAAATTAAAATCAAATTCAGAGTATACCTCATCAGCATCAGTTTCAGAAACATCTGACTGATCATCTCCGATCAAGCACATCTGAGCGATCTCGACGTTTGATGCTTCATCATCGGAAAAATCCATCCAGAATTCTTCCTCGGCCAGCAAAGCAGTTCCGTTCTCTCTCTTTTCAGCCAGTTCCATTTTCTTGCGGTAGTAAGCTGAGTCCCTAACTTTCTTTGCTTGACACTCCTTTGAGTAGTGGCCCGACTTTCCACAGTTATAGCAAGATGCAGTCTTAGGCTCGGGCACTTTGACTGTAGAAGCAGAAGTGAAACGTGAAGAGTTGGAACCCGATCTAGGTTGGAACTTCTTATGGAAATGCTGAGAGAGAAGAATCATAGTTTTCTGTAATGCCTCACCATCATCTTCAGTTGACCCGGTGTAAGCGTTATCAGACAACGCTTGTTCAGCCAGTTGCTTCGTGAGAAGAGCAACCGGATCAACTGTCTTCTTGTTCTTTTTCTCTAGTTTGGCCTTCTTTTCTATCACCAGGCTTTCATCAGTCATCAGAATATCGTATAATTCTTGGATTTGCATAGTGGAGATTCTGACATCGTTCCTCAATCTGTGGCATGATTTATTCCATTCAGGTTGCAATGTGTTGAGGAACTTCAGATTTAATTCAAGCTCAGTCTTTTCAACCTTTATCTTTCGAAGATCATTGATGACGGCACAGAAACGATCAAATACAGTCTTTAGTGGTTCCCCGTCCTTGGCTTTGAATTCTTCAAAATTATTCATGTAGCTCGTATGCCTGAGTTGAGTAGCTACTGAAGAACCAAGCATAATCTTCTCAAGTTGTTGCCACATCATATTAGGATGAGTTTTGAAACAGTCAATCCTGTTGTATACAGAGTTTGGCAAGGCCAACATTAGATTTGCTTTAATATCCCGATCAGCTTGATAAACAGACAACTCTTCATGTGTGTACTCTTTAGTAGGCTTGTATAATCCAGAAGCCAATTTGGGTCTGTCGAACGGTCCTTCAGATAAAATGGTCATCATGTCATTTCCATTCTTTTGTCGTTCAATAAAGTTCAGGAACCGATCTTGCCACTGTGTAAACTCGTTTTCATTGATTAGTACCGGTGGACGATTTTCTGTACCCAATGACATCATAATATCATTTTTGTAGAACTGATCTTGGAAAGCAAACTTGACAGAATCCATAGATGACAAAAAAAAAATTCCCAGACTTTTTTTTTTTTTTAAATCTAAGTCAGGGAGACGCGCAAACTATAGGTTTGCGTTTCAAGAGAGAACCGCGAACTGAACTTCGCGTTTGCTTAGTGAAACGCAAGATGAAGCTTTGCGTGAGTAGACTTTGCGGGTGAAGGCAGATGCGCAAAGTAAACTTTGCGTGTGAAGGCTGAAACGCAAAGAATGCTTTGCGTGTGTAAGAAGAAGCGCAAACTAGAACTTTGCGTTTGAAGAAGGAAGCGCAAAGTAGACTTTGCGTTTCCAACGTGAACCACAAACCTGAAAATTCACTAACACAAGAGTTAGACCACAAAGAACTTTAAGCAAAATACATGAATGAAACGCAAAGTAGCATGAATGAAGCGCAAACTTTACCAACTCACAAATTTTCGCAAGATCAAATCAAACCAAGAAATTTATGCATGAAATACACACACTTAATATCGAAAACACCTTTCTAACAACTTTTGATCAACAATATCGATTAAAATCAACAAAATCCAAAATATCTAGAATGAAACAGTACCGAACTCGTTTTTTTTTTTCAGAAAACTTTTAAACTCAAAATTGATGATCTAAACTTGATTTTCTTGTAAAACAACTTGAAACAAAAGAGATCGATTAACAAAAACGAGTCTACTGAAATCAAAAACAAACAAAATTGATCACAAACACATCCAAATTTGATGAGAAATCAAGAAAACGAGATTTTCTTGAAAACTTCAAGAAAATCGATCAGATTTTCGATTTCAATCACAAATTAAGATATAGAAAAACAATCTATCAATCCTCTCAAGATTCAGTTGGCTCTGATACCAATTGAGAGTCCAAGAATCTCTAAATCTTTAGAGAGAGAAAGTAGAGAGAGAAAACAATGGAGCGCAAAACAGAATATCAGATAAATGTGCGTGTGTTTCTTACAAAGACAAAGACCAAAGGGACTTAAATACCCTTGGTCAAATACAACACTGATAAGAATTCTAAACACTGTATAAGACCAATAACTATAAATACAATGATTACTATAAAATCAGACCTAACACTTATCTATTCACTAAAGCTTTTGATGTGAGTAGATTCACATTCTTGGTCACAAGTGTGGGCATGATAAACACTGAATAAGCCTCTTTTGATTTTCTTCATGTACCATTTCTGTATTTTTTTTCTCATATTTCATTGTGCATGGTGCTGCTAACCATTTGTGTTTAAGTGTTTCAGATTGCTTTGCTGATTAGATACTTGGTACTTCTGGTTAAGTTAATACTGCTCTTACTATTACTCATGTTGACATTTCAAATATGGTTAAGTATGGTTACTACTGCTAGGTGGTTTCTACTGCCAGTGCAAAGTTACTACTGTTTGCCTTATTTCTACTGCCAATCAGTGTTAATACTGCTGATATGTGTTAATACCTCTAGTCCGTGTTAATATTGCCGGTATGTGTTACTACTGCTGATATGAGTTAATACTGCGGGTATGTGTTAATGCTGCTAGGGTACTTAGTACTGCTTTTAACTGAATCCCTTACCCTATAAATACCCTCTCTGACCGCCAAAACCCAAACGGCTCTTTGAATTTCCAGCGAGTTTTCATTCTCTCTCTCTCTCTAGAATTCTTGATTACCAGTGTGTAAACCCTAGTTGTGTTTCGAACCCTAGAATCGATCAGAAAGATGGCAGAACTTGATTTCGTTGATGACCACAATGAACTGGCAATGTTACAGAAACCCAAACAAGCTGAGGGTTTTCATGACATTGTGGATTTCTTATCACAATCACATATTGCATATGCGCTTACAGTCAATCCTACCATCTATGTGGAACATATGCGACAGTTCTGGGCCAATGCCTCCATTCAGACTATGGATGGCAATCAGGTCATCTAATCAAGGGTCTGTGATAAACCTATCACAATCACAGAAGGCTTCATTCGCACTCATCTACGTCTAGATGATGCCTCAGGTATTACTACTCTTTCAAAGGAAGATCTCTTCCAAGAAATTGGTAGAATGGGGTATGAAGGTCCTACTGAGGTTTAAAAGTTTTTCAAAAGAAAATTTTCAACTCAGTTGAGATTCTTTGTTCATACTCTTCAACACTGCATTTCTCGCAAGACAACTGGATATAGTGAGTTTAGCAGTACAATAGCGTATGCTCTTGTCTGCTTAGCTACCTCCAGAAAGTTCATTTTTTCTCAAATGATTCTAAATGATTTAATGTCAAACTTGGATACCAAAACCAAAACAAAAAGATTTTATATGTATCCAAGGTTTGTACAAGAAGTACTGAACAAGGAATTGACGGATTTACCCTCTTTTAAAGAGGTGTATGTACCTAAACCTCCCAAAGGGAAGGTATTTTCCAATATGAAAAGGCCTAGTAAGGACTTCTCTGGAACAGACACACCATTGTTCTCTACAATGATGGTTGTGTCCCATTCCCATGGTGAGGCATCAGGGTCACAGCCCATATCTGACCAACCCACTGATGACCTACTCACACCATTCATTTCCAATATTCTTCCTCAGACCACTGTTGATAAGCCAATTCCCCCCATCACTCAAAAATATGCAAGGAAAAAGGTACAGAAGGTTCCTTCCCTTCATGTACCTACATCCCAAAAGCCTACAAGCCCTCTGATGGAGCATTCTCCATCAGAGAATATCCAAAGGGAATCCACAGGGGTGTCTCCCAACCCCAAGAAGGTGCTCTCTAAAGAGAAGGATGAACATGTGGGCAGCAAGGCTCACACTACTGAATCTGCACAAGGTGTGGATCAGGGCAGTGTGAACATAACTAAGACCTTCCCCACGACAACTTTGGATGAGAAATCATCTAAGGGACCCAGGTGCCAAGAAACCAAGGGGGTAGAAGGTGCTTCTGCTAGGCAGAAGGCCTCTACTAAAAGATCCCATGATCCTTCAAGGGTGGTCAACACACCTAAAGGAGGTGAGGACATATATAACTATGATGAATTGATGGAAACCATTGGCAACGTGAACTTGGATGTAGTCAATCAGGGTTTGGAAATAAAGGCAATGCAAAAGGTGATCATCTCTCAACAGGAGCAGATAGCCAAACTCAAGAAGATGCTAAACTTGGTGCACAAAAAGAGGAGAAAACAATTTGTCTTAAAGAAAAGGGGAAGTGCTCATGATGCTTCCAAAAAGGGGGAGAATCAAACTGAAGTTGAGAAGGAAAGCTCAGTTGGAATGGAATACAAATTTGAGGGGGAGATTGGTGGTGAAGATGAAAAGAATGTTGAGGAGAATAAGGAAGGTGTGAAAGCAGCAGAAACTAAAGAAGCAGCAGTAACTACTGAACCAGAAGTAGAAACCGCCAAAGCAGTAGAAACAGAGAAAGCAGCAGCAGAAACTGGAATGTCTATAGAAGAAATAGAGATTGCGGAGACTTTGGTGAAGGCGAAAAATGACACTCCTAAGGCCACTCAAAAGTCTAAGGGAGTGGTGATTAAAGAAGAAGGATCAGAGAAGAAAAGGAAAGAAGTCAGTGTGTCAAAGGACAAGAAGAAAGGGAAAGAGAAGATGGTTGAACCTGTGAAACCTTTAAAGAAGCAGAAACAAATAGATTTGGATGCAGAATTGGCAAAGGAGTTAAATGTACAGTTTGAGAAGGAACTTGAAAAGAATGAAATCCAAAAAGCCAAAGACAGAAAGATTGCATTAGATTTGGCAAAAAAGGCTCAATGAAGAATACCAGAAGAGTTTGAAAACTGCTGTAAAGAGGGTTACAACGAAAGCAACAAGACAAAGGAAGCCTTCAAAGACCTTTCTAGCTACACAAGAAAGAAGAAAAATGATAAACTTCTTGAAAGGATCTGTTGGAGTTCCTGAAGGGATGTTTACAAAAATGTCTTTTAGTAGGATAGAAGACTTATACAACAAGGAGATGGCCAAGCTGAAAGGAGACTTCACTCAGAGGGTTGAATTTGAAAGAAAGATGAAAGAAAGACATGATCTGAACATTCAACAGCCTTTTCCTGACAGTCAAGAAGGCACTCCTACTAAAGAAAAGATATAAGTCAAGAAGAAAGAGACTCTAGCTCACAAGATTGGAGCTATTAAAAGAATGAAGTCAATTGCTTCAAAGAAAAGGGCAAAAAGGAAAAGAACTGAGGAAGGTGAGAAAGCACAGTGCAGTGAAGCACCTTCTGTAGAACAGCAGAAACAAGCAGAGCATGTTAAAACTCAAGAGCAGAGTCAAGAGCAATCAAGTCAACAAACTTCAGAACAACTAAGATAACCTGATGAGAAGTTTGATTTGTATATGACAGTGACTGATGAAGAACCAGTGAAAGCTGATCCTATCTCAGTGAAAGCTCTAGAAATTATTCATTGGGATACTTTGGTGGATAAAAGAACAGAATACTTCAGAATCAAAAGAATGGGTGACAAGTATGAGGTCTATTCAACTTGGGGAAAGATCATCAGAAGTTGTACCAGAGTTGATTTGGAAGAAATGTACAAAGTTGGTTTGAACTTATATGGTGACTTGTTGAAAGGAGCATGGATGAGCTTAACAAAGATGGCTTTGGAGTTTCTGTGCATGATGTTTGACCCTGATAGAGTTAAAAATCTTATCAAAGACGTGCATCACGAAAATGGATTTAAAAGTATTGATCACTGGATGATTTTTGAAAGATTTAGAGTTTATGTCATAACCATTGATAAAAGCTTTCATGAGTATTATCTGGTTGATAAGGTGTATGACCACAACAAAGAAAAGTTGCAGAGGATGCTGAAAGCAAAGTTGGTCTGCCCTAAAGGTTCAAAAATGGAAAGAATTGTGATCAGAAGAACCATTAATCAAAGTGTAGGATTGGATCCTAATATGGGAAATTGAGCAGTTATTTTGAAAGCATCATGAAGACCTTTATGCTGAAGAACTTAACTTCTTGTTTTCAAAAGTTAAGTTAGGTGGAGATTGTTGGGTATGAAATATGCTAAGTCTGGATAGTGCTGCTGAGAATTGAAGATTAATACTGCTGAAGACTTTATTACTGCTACTTGATGAAATTACTACTGCTAGTAGTATTAATACTGCTTGAAAGGTTAGTACTGCTAGAAGAAAAGTTAGTACTGCTTGGAGAGTTAGTACTGCCAACAGAGTTGCTACTGCTAGCTTGTTAGTACTGCTGATGAAGAAGATACTGCTGGAAGATTAATGTTGTTGATGTTGATAAAGATGACTTAAAGCGAAAGACTAGGAGATGAAGATAATTATGGAATGGATGTTGAAGATCAACGATGTTTTAATAATTATCTTGTAATCTGTTTTATATATATAGTCTAGAAGTCTTTTGTTTAAAATATAGAAAGACAGAGATACATACGTTTTTGGTTCTAGAGAGAATTAGCCTCAAGATTCTTAGTAGTCATTTCATTAGAGAAGTATTGAACGTCTGTTGAGCTTGTTCAACAGATTGAGGCTTTGGTTGTAATCATTAAGTTAATTCAATATAACTTGTGATTTGAATTCATATATTGTTTCATTATTTTCTTGTTAAAGTGTTATTTCGCAACTTCTTTAACAAAGTTTTTGAGTGTTTAGTTTAATTCTTGTTTCGAATTTCGATCCTGACAAACCATGAATGTGGGAGGGACTTACAAGTCCTTTGTTTGGTTTTACTCCAACACCTACCCGCGCGCAGGGGGGGTGCCAATTGAGACTTTCGTAGGCTAAAATCGGCGAACTTGTGCGTGAGCGTGACCTGCGGACACGAATGCCGCTCTGAAATCTTGTGCTTACGCAACATGGTTTTTGCGAAATTTTGTTTTGATCCAATGCATTGGGCGAGTTATGTCGCGGGTTTACCCGTGTGGAAACTCGCGACATGCACTGGAGTGTGTACAAAACAGTGAACCACGCGGGCTTACCCGCGCCGTAAGCCGCGACATGCACTGTCTTAAGGACGAGAAACAGTGCCGCGAGTTTACCCTCGTGGCAAGTCGCGACATGCACTGTTGCAGAATCCGCTTTGTAACTACCGATTGATACTCATTTATGTATAAGATTAATGTGATTAATGGTAATTAAAATTAATTTAATTACTGATTAATTTCATATTAAGTTGTCGGTTTCGATATCGAGTATATAATGGGAGTCCGGGTTCATTCCTCGACACACTGAACACACCGAATATCGAACGACACACTATTCTCTGAAATTCTCTCCCGCATACGTTTTCTCTTCGGCATTTTTAGGCAAGTGGTTACATCCGGCAGTACACACTGCTTACGTTTTTGTACCATGGGAACAGACGACGAATCTGTTTAAGGGAATCGTGTTATACACGAGCCTCAGTGCCGTTTCAGTTCATCTTCGGTTATTCGTTTATATTTGTCATTAGTTGATTTCCTTTATTTTCGAATTTTCTTTAATCATTCGTTGATTGTATTTAGTCTTTACATTCGTTGTAATTTTATATGTATTATTAAAATACATTTGTAAGGAAAAAACCAACATTTTTCATCATGAAAATGATGGTTTTGAGAAAGATGTTGCTTTTATACTGAATACATTTCATGTTGGAATTGTGATTTAAATAACAGTTTTTCCTGTTTTACTATTTTATATTAAAGATGAAAACGTTTGAACTCATTAGGCGTTAAGGTTAAGTAACTATTTTTATTTGTTGGCATGTGCACTAGGTCCTTGTCAAGGAATGGTACTAGCGACACTATGTTGAAATGAGTGATAGTTAGAAGCACGGGAATAATCTAGCTATTTGGTGACGTCTTTCGTACTTTGGGGATAGCAACATCTAATGTGTTTCTAGCAACACTCGTCCCTAATTATAGTCTTAGTGTAAGGTTTGAATATGCATTGATGTTAAAACTTAGATCGCCATTGTAGGTAATCACCATTGACTTTAGAAAAAGGAATTTAATTCCTTATTCGATGCTTTATCAAAATTTTAAATTAGTTGCTCTTTCAAGTTTTGAGGGAGGGTGTTACAATATGTAAAACACATACCACACACCTGCATATAAACACACACACACACACACACATGCATATATAAACACACAACAAACACCTATATATATATACACACGCACACCCACATATATACACACACTTGCATATATATATATATATATATATATATATATATATATATATGTACACACACATTTGTAACTCCAACACTTTCTTCACCTCTCCGACGAACCTTCCCCTCCACCTACAACTTCATTGCCCAAGTAGCCCTTTGCTTCCCTCCTCACAACCGATCTCCTTTACCTCCATCTCCCATCTTCCCCTTTGGTGCAAATACAGATCGATCTCCCTCCTCTAGTCGATGGTAAGAGGAGAACACCAACCATTTCTTTTGAATATGGTAAGAGGAACACCTGCACCACCATTCCTCCTCCAGTCGATAATAAGAGCACACCACTACCTGCACCGCCTTTAAGCTAATTGTAATACAACGATAATTCAGAACCTCCCATGGAGGTCGATTCCGGTTTTGATTCAGATATGTTCCTATGGAAGTCGATCTAGAAACCCTCATAGTCCCCTTTTCTGAGATTTGTTTCAACATGTATATATATGTAGGGAGTGTGTGTATATATAAAAAACAAAATAGGTAAAGAAAAAAATAAGAAAAAGATTAAAATACCCCCTTATTTAACCGAGTTAACAAATTTTTTTTTTCTTTTGTTAGTGGCAAGAGATTCAACACGTGCAAAAATGTAAGCCATGAGTCCCATATTTATATCTATTTTAATTTCGGAACCGGTGTGGTAAAGACATTGTTTGACAAAAATAAGCTAGCTTATTGATAAGCTAATTGGAGTAGCTTATGGGGAGTTTTTTGTGATTATTGCAATTATGCCCACATTAATATTCATTATTAAAATTTATTAAAAATAAATATTAGTTATTAAAATTTATTATTATTAATTAATATTATCTGAAAATTATAATATAAATTTTAATTATACATTGATATTAATTTTTAATTATTGATAATTATTTCAATTTTTTTAATATTGATCAATATATTTTAGTTATCAGTTATTATTATTTTTCAAGGTTCTAAATGGCATGAGGCGTGGCGTGGCGGCGAGGCCAAGCGTCAAGCCTTAGGAGCCATGGCAAAGCCATGGCGTTTTCAAGGCGTGACTTATAACGTCAAATTTCTAATTCATATATAATATTATATATAAAAACGTATGTTTTGTAGTGTTACTCAATGAGTCAGTAGTAATAAACAAGTTAAATTATGTTATATATTAAAAACTTGCAAATAAGACATTAAAAACGTAAAGAAAAATCAAATATCTCATTACGATAATTGCGCATTTGGCCATGGCGTGCCATGGGCTTAACGTGGCGGGACACACAAGCCTTGGTGTCATGGCGCGCCATGGCGGCTGTGCGGCGAGTTTTTTAGAACATTATTATTTTTGTAGTTATTATTTGATTATTTTTTCCATATTATATGTAACGGTTATTTAAAATCATAAGATAATATAGATTTTTTTAAAATTTGGTTTAAAATTCAAAATCTATACATATAATAAATAAGTAACTAGAAGGGCACGTGTCGCTTTCTGGTGAGCCCGCTTTTTCATTTTCCCACCTAAACATGTATTTAGACGCATTTTACATTATAAGTTCATTTAGCACATTCTCATTCATCCCTCCTTAAATCTTTCCTTAATTCAATTTTTTTAATTTATACCTTACATTTACTACCCTTGTAATTAGGTATGTAGTTTACTTTTAATCCCTTACTTTTTTATTTTTCATTTTAGACTCTTATCATATAAACATAAATAATGTATATGAACTAAAATGCATTAAAAAAAACATTGTTATCTTTTACATATTATACCATTGTAATCGCTTTGTTAATACCTTCGAAATGAATCCAATATTGAATATTTTTGGATTTAATTATATTATTAAATATCATAAATATATATACGAATTAATGTGTCGTGATTAGTATGAGATTTGATACAAATAATCACTAAAATTTCTTAATTTTTTTTGGCTATTTTATATCAATTTTTATTTCAAGAATTTTTTATAAACATCTCATCCTCTTTAAATTTTTATACAAGAATTTTGATTTTTATCATGAAGTTTTATAAAATAACATTTTTTTAATTTTTAATATTATTTTCTTGACATTATGATATTTTAATTTTAAAAATATCAATTATAAATGATGAAGGTATAATTAACAATAGAACAAAAAATGTTGTATATAAAAAAGTATTTGGTGATTTATGATACGTGATTCTTATTTTATTAATATTTTAACTATGCACTTTTCTATACTTTCATTTACATTCTATTATAAATTTTGTTTTATAAATTCTTAATATTTATTCATATTTTTTATTAATTTTTTGCAAAACTTTGTTTGTGAAAATTGCCTAAAACAAGGACATTTTGTAAAAAACTGCAAAAAGATAACAACTCTGAAGGGAAAAAAGTTTGAAAAAGTAACATCGTACTTTCGATGATCATTCATATCTGTAAGATAAGTTTTTTGGCATTATTTAATTTTTTTAAATTACCCCGTGTAATACTAGGGGTCGAATCTAGTTTATAATATATATAATAATAAATTTCAAATTCTTTGAATTAACATATTATATTATTTACTATCTTATTTGTATTAATTACTATATTATATTACTATAAATTTGTATTCTTAAATATTTTAATTGATTATTTTTTATCAATGTCGTTTTTGGTAATTTTACATGCTCATAAGCTAGTTTTTGCCAAACGTGACTTTTTCATCAACTAGCTTATCAGCTACCAGCTAGCTTATCAGTTAGTTTGCCAAACATAGTCAAAAAGTCTAAACACCAAATTTGTAATTTATGTTATATTTTCAGTTTTAAATTGTAAAACAAAAAAAATGAAAAGAAATGAGAAAAACAAAAGGTAGTGTATATCCATCCTTTTTTTATCTTTTATTGTTTTACAATTTAAAATTAAAATATAATATGTTTTTTTTAATTTTAATATAAAACTAAGAAAATAGTAAAAATAACCAAAATACCCCTCATTTAACTGAGGTTAACGAATAAAGTTAACGATCGTTAGACAGAGAGACCAAAATCGTTGGAAATTGACAAAAGTAAAAGACCAAATTCGAGTTTTTTAAAATTTAAAAACGATATCCATTAAAAATTACAAACATAAATGACCAAAATTGAAATTTACTCTTACGCTGTGTTCTCGAGTTTTTTTTATGAAGGAAAGAAAGGGAAAGAGAAGGAAAGTAGGAGGGAAAGGGAAAAATGTTGTGTTCTCGAGTTTTTTTAAGGAGGGAAAGGAAAGGAAGGGAAAGAAAAATATTGTTGATTTTTCCTCCTAAAACTTTCCTTGCAGTGGGAGGAAACAATGAATTTAAAAAATATTAAAAATATTTATAAAATTACGCATATAACCATTAATTACATTCCACTATGAAATAAATAAGGGTATATTGGTGAAACTAACATCTTTCCTTTCCCTTCCCTCCTACTCGAGAACATGAAAATTTATTTTCTTGCATTCCCTTTACTTTCTCTTCCTTCGATCTCACGAACACAAATACAAATATTTCTTTATTTTCCTTACCTTTCTTTTCTTTTCTTTTCATTCCCTTTCTTTTCTTTTCTTTCCTTCCAAAACTCGAGAACACAACGTTAGTCAAAATTGTAGGCGATTCTAATTGATATATTAAAAAATGATTGATTTTGACATGTATTTTGATTTTTAACATTTTAAATGGATAAAAAAAAGGAATAATGCATCATTAAAGTTATATTATATTTACCAAAAAATTAGGGGTGTTTAAAAAACCTAGAAAATCGAGAAATCGAACGAAACTATTTGACCCGAAACCGAAAAAATCGATATCCGAAAAACCCGGGTATTCACGGGTCAGTTTCGGTTTTGAATTTTAGGTACCCGTGGGTACTCGAACCGAACTGGATTTAATGTATATAATAATATTTAATTTATATCATTATATATTTCTATTAACCTAAAGTTAAAGGAGTAAAAGTCTTTTACGTTTTGCTATCAAATATTATGATGGATAATTAAATTTGGCGGTATGAAGTCATGAAAGAGTCGACATTAACAAAAAAATGGATATTTTTAAACAATTAAACTTATTTTAATTTCTAGGGCTTTGATTATTTTTATTTATTTGTTGTTTAATTGTTTTAAATGTTATATTTCAGTACAATTTTCATAATGTAAATGATTTTTTTTATGAATTCGGGTAACCGTGAACCCAACCGCAGGTAACCAACCTTATTTCTGTTCGATTAAGTGCAGTTAAGTTCAATCTACAGTTCGGTTGTTTCGGTGCGGGTAACCAGGTATCCGCCTCATGCGATTCCATTCATATTTTACCTACTAACCGAACCGATCCGATCCGTGAACACCCCTAGTCCAAATCAATTAAAAATTATGGTAGACATTATTAGTGACTTACAACTTAATAAGAAGCTCACAAATCTATTCATGCAACTCGTTGCTATAACATTAATTTATTCATTTTCGATATTTTTACTGGGTTTTCAAATTAAATCAACACTTATAATTAATATTGTATCCAAACATAAATTTTGGATTTTCTTTTTAAAAAAAAATTACATTAATTTACATTCTCGATCTAAAATAAAGTTTTACATCATATTACACTACACAATTATACAAGTAATTAATCATGAAGCATATGAAACCATACCTTTCAGTTGCTATCATATATAGTGTTGAAAACTGTGCACAAATTTTGACGATCTCTAATAGTGATATACTAATCAATATTCAAAGGAACCGGTATACAGTCTGATGTTTATATAAAATAAAACCGAATAAAATAAAATCATATAGTCAAATTAATACCAAATTGGTTAAATGAGATTGCTCTCATCGAGTTTTCATACTTTGGAAGTGATTAATTTACATTATCATTATTACTAACTTTAAAGGATGTGCCTTTGTCATTCGTTGTTTAAAATTAAGTGCTTACCCGCCGTAAGAGTCACAACTTTTACTTACTTTATCTAGTAATATTTTCGAACATCAAAATGGAATGATGGCGAGCGTTCTATACACGCTAAGTCTTTATCGGGTAATATTCCTCTCCCTAACTTACCGGGTTAAATTCTCTGTCTTTGCTATGCCTCTTACTGGGTAAGATTATTAGTCTTTGTCATGCTCATCCAGTAAGGTAAGTGACACCAACACTTACCTGATAAATGTTTGGTAAATGACATTTTAATTGGCTTAATGAACTCACCATTATAAGGTTATGGCCAATTCTCTACATATAGTACTGACCTTACAAACCTTTGTTAATTTAGAAGGCATAAATGTGTATCAGATGTATTTTGTTCATAAAATTTATGTTTTAACCCCTTAACATATAGTCGTAGTCTTACATTAGACCATAAGATTACACACCTCTGTTACGTTTGATGTAATCATCATGTACCGCCTTCTTTCTTCAAGATTGTAACATTATGTTTCTTGTTATGACGAGGCTGAAGCTTACAAGTTTTATATGAGCTGTAGATATATAAAAAAGATTTAACGATATCTTTTTGACAAAGTCACTAATTCAGTAGATTTCCTTTTCCAAAAATAAAAATAAAATTTCAGTAGATTTATATATTCAAAACTTATTTATTGATCGAATTTGATATTTCGAAAGATAAATAAAAGAAAAGTATTAGTTGTCATAATCCTATATCACATGTACATGACCTTGTGATTTATATATATGGTTGGAAGTTGGTGCATTAAAGGAATGGAGCAAAACCTATCATTTTTATGGGGTAAGAAATGGACACAAGTTATTAATAAGTGGAGGAATAGTCTCAATTAAAAAAATCCACCTAATGTGTTATTTTATGGCTGCCATCTTCAATTTGATATAATACACACAATTGATTGGAGATGTCAATTTGATTTTAGATGAAACTGTTTGATGTAGACTAAAACTTGTATCAAAAATATTTATTTAAGAGCATTCAATTATCTTTTATTTTTGTCACATCATATTTCCATTATTTATATGTAAGTAAATTACATGTTTTTTCTGTGTGGTTTATATGTTATAACGTATCAAGTCCTTTTAAAATAATTATAAATTACAACCCTGTGGTTTGCAATTTATAATGTCCGTGACACTAACTCCATTAAATTTCTCCGTTAACCATTTAACATAGGGATATTATAGTCATTTTATATCTTTCTTTTAGTTTGTTTAAAAATTCAAACTCGCCCCTTAATTTGTCAAACAATTCAAGAACATAAGAGCATGAACCAATATTATATCCTCAATCAAGAACACAATAACAAGAACCAATATCCTCAATAAAAAAAATAACATAAATATCATCCCATTTTACCCTCAAAATCAAATACAAACACAAGAAATTGATGTAGATCGAATTTGTGCAAAATATTTTGTACAAAACACAAGATAAACAACATATTTATATACGAAAACCTTGAATCTGTATATTTATATATTTACACCCTGAATCTGAGAAACAAAAAACGCAAATAAGTGAAAACACTAGATCTCGAAAACTTGAGGAGGTGGTAGTCATGGGAGGCCATATCTTAATGAACCAAAGAAGTGAGTAGCTTGATCTTCATAAACCAGGGGAGGGAGGGAGGGAGAGATAGATAGAGAGAGAGAGAGAGAGAGAGAGTATGTGCATGATTGTGCTTCGTGTAACTTCTTCAAATTTGGAAAGAACTACTAATTTAAAATTTTCAATAATACCTCAAAGAAGGATAAAATTTCTTACGATAAGTTCACACTTGAAATACACTTCTAGATTTAACCATCAACTAAGTAAATACAGTCTTTAATAAGGACCAATTAAATTCGGGTGTTACTAAAAACCCAATAACAGTCGCTAACTCCCAAAATGCGAAAGACTTCGCCCAAGCTACTCTCTCTCGAGCACATAACTAACACTCATCTCTTCACAGTGTCGCTAGTACCATTCCCCAACCGGAAACTGATGCACATGCCGACAAACAAAAAGGTTAGGTTAACGCCTAGTGAGTTCAAGAGTTTTCAACATAGATGAATATATTGTTAAAAGGAAAGAATGCAACTTAAATCATAATCTTTTAAAATGATTTACTTTTAATATGGAAATGAACCGTTTTCTAATAACATGCATTTTAGATGATGGAAACACCAATATAAACGTTTTCTAATCCATACAATTTTAAAGACGAATACCCCAACATAAAACATTCATTCGTAAAATAAATTCAACCCAAAACTTACTCAAAACGAGAATAGAAATAGAACTCCCAAATTATGAAAACGAGGATAAATCTTTATATTCCGAAACACCCAAAACACGGGTAGGGCATAATACTCAACCCATAAATCACCGATAGAAATCCGTATATATAAAACGTCACCGAAAACATGGATACTAAAATACAATACCCAAAACAACAGCTTTCGGTGACGGGGAGATCCGATTTCATTGAATGTGACAGAACACAAAAGTAAGTCACATACACATGTTCAAGAGCCATACTACGAATCAATGGTCATTCCAATAATTCTAGATTTCACTCATTCACAGGAAATTACAATTAATGGTCGTTGGCTGTTGCCCGACTTTGAAGTCCACAACTATTACCCATCCTGACCCCATGCTTATTTCTTGGTATATTACAGGAGTTACAATTATTGGTCATTGGTCGTTGCCTGACTTTAAAGTCCACAACTATTACCCATTAAGACCCCATGCCTATTCCACTTTTCAAACGGGGTGTACATCCCACACAAAATGACTCCTATGCCTATGAATCCATTTGCATCGCAGTCTAAAACATTACTTGACTCCAATCAAATGCCTAACGTACTCAAAACATGTAATTTCCTACAATTGTACAGTTAAATGCACCATACGTTCAAAGCTCTTTATTGAGCCAATAAAAACAGGACAAATGTCCCTAAGACTCATTTGAGTCAAAATCGAGCCAAAAGCTCAATAGTTCAACTGACTAATCAATAAAAGTCACCGTAAGTGATAAAAACGTATTTAACCAACGTCTATACAAAACACATGCTCTAAGGCACGATCAACTCAAAACCCCTCCTTGGTTGAGACTTAAGACTGATCATTTTCCATTAGAATTCATGTCATTTACATTTCCAGAATGTCTCAATTCATAAAAATATGCTTTTCCAATCCAAATACACTAAAATGCATTTACATGAAATAATCTCCATTTATAGGAAAATCAACAAAAGACCCATAAATATGTTTTAGTTATCAAAATGTCTAAAAACCCCAAATACGGACATTTCTCAAGATTTATAAACTCATGGTACTAAGATGCAAAACTCATCAAATAATACTCACATTTGGTAAATGTCAAAGAAAACATTTCAATATATCAAAATAAACATTTTTGGCATGTACGTAGTTTTCGCAAAGTAACTTGAACTCACCTTGCTAGATTTAGGCTAAATTTAGATTTTACCCCAACTTGAGCTTCCTTGGAGAAACTTGAATCTACAAGAAAATCCATTCAAAAACCTAGATCCACAAGTTTCCAACCATAAATAATCATATTCAACCATATAGAATCGTTCCCCAAACATTTTACATGAATATCTCATCTTATCCGAAAACCCTAATTTCCATAGATGGAGAAAAGAGAAGATTACCTTTGCCATAGTGTGAATCCATCAACAATACTTTTCCAGATCCCCAAAATAGACCACAAACTCCCAATCTTCAAAATGATGAAAAAAGTTGGATGAAGCCCTAAGAAACTTGGTGAGGAAGATGAAGATGAAGGATTATGGTCCTAGCTTCCAAAACTTGCTAGATGATGAAGAATCATTTGCTTTTAGGAGGAAAAAACCCTAAAAATGAGTTAGGGTTCATTTGGGAGAATGGGGGTCGGTTTGGGAGAGAAAAGGGGGAGAGATTTGAGGGTTTAGTGAGAAATGGGGTTGGAGGCCGATCTTCCTCTTTTATCTGCGCACAGTGCTCGCGCGCGAGTGGTGGCGCAACCCGACTTGTGCGGAGAGGCGTGCCGCTCTATGGACAGAGCCTCACTCGGATCACGACATGGTTCGACCCGTGCGGATAGGCGCGAGGAACACTACCGCCATTTTCCGTCTTCTTTTCGGACAAAGATTTTGGGGTGTTACACTTCGATCACCCACTTTGAATCCAAAGGAACCCCAATAATCCACCACAAAATCAAATGAACAAGAACATTTTTGTTGCATAAAACACCATAAACATAAACGGAAAACAACATTGCGATGAGAAACAAAATTGATGATGAAGATGTTGGAACTTTACTTAGATATGAGAAACCTTGATTGAGAGATGATAATATGCAGGTAAAACAGTGGTCCACGTGAGTTTACACACGATTGGTACGTGCGAAATATGTGTAATCACAGTGGGATGCAAACATACCACAATGGACAACGTAAGTGTACAATGGCCACTATGATCTTCACAACAAGTAATAGTTGGTAAGATACCAAAATCGTTTTCCATAGGGACTGAGAAATCATGTTACACCTGTAAATTCTAATAGGTCGGTCAACGATCGGTCAAGGAGCGGTTAGCGGCCGGCTGAGAGGAACAGTCGGGGAATGGCTCAGCACGAGACGTTTGAGGCATGATTAGTAACACGCGCGGCTTGGCCCGCGACCTCAAGCCACGACCAAGGTCGCGTAAGTCACTGTATGTGTGCAGGAAAGTAGAACGCGCGGCTTGGCCCGCGACTTGGGGGTCACGGCCAAGGCCGCGGGAAGGGCCTGGCAATTTAAACCCATTTCTAGGATTTTCACTCATTCTTGTTTCCACCTCCATTCTTCTCCTCTTTTTGGTGCGATTTTGGGGAATTCCTATGTAAGATTTGGAGCATCCATGGTGGATTTATCCTAAGGAAGTGTGAAGGGTCGGTATTTGGAAGCTTGGATTTGAAGAGGTAATGGGTTCCTTTGGTTGGTTTGGATGGAGAGTTTAAATATCCTAAAGTGGTAAGTTTCTTTGAATATTTCAAGCTTTGATATGAAGATCTTTGTAGATCTAGAGAGTTATTATTGTTGGTGGTTTATTTCTCTTAGATTTGGAGAAAAAGGGTTATTTGGAAACCCTAACCCATTGTTGAAGATGATATATTGATGATGGAAGCTTCATTCTTGGAGGCTAAGGATTTGGGTTTGAAATCTAGGTTTAACCAAATCTAGAAAGGTGAGTTAAGTTGATTTGTGAAAACGATGTACATGCCAAAATGTCCATTTTTAAAGTGTTTTGTGTTTTACATGAAATTGTTAACTGTTAAGCACCTGATAAGTTTTAGTTATTTTGAAATGTTTAGCTTTATAAACATGGTGAAACACCTATTTTGGGATTTTTGAGAATTTTGGTAAATAAAGCATGTTGATATGTTTCATTGACGATTTCACATATATAAATGGAGTTCATTTGATGTAAGTGTCATTTTGTGTATTCGATCTTATAAACCTTTTCGGAAAATGCATATTATCGTGTTATGAGACATTTTGGAAATATAAGGGTATGAGTTCATTTGGAAAATGGTTTGCCTCAACCAATGATGATATTTGAGTTAATCATACCTTGGTCGTTGTGTTTGCATAATAGTTGGCCAAATGTGTTTCAATGTTTATACTAGCTTTCATTTGGGGGTTTACGTAAATTGTTGGGCCTTTGGCTCAGTTTTGACTAAATTGAGTCTCGAGGACATTTGTCCGGTTTATTAGCTAAAAGTGGAGCTTTGGGGGAGAGCTGCTTTTATTTCGCTTTGTTTTAGAGAATACATGTTTGAGTGTGTGTGTCATTCTTTGGAGTCATGTATTTTAGACTGTAATGCATTGGATCTATAGGCATGTAAGTCAGTCGTGTTTAATGGTAAGGACTCTTGGGATTCTCACTTTGGGAAAGTATGTTGTGTTAGCATTGGTGTCGTCCCGGTTGTTCGGCGAAGAGGAACCTTTATGGGTTGTACTTTGGGACCATGGGTCTTGTGTTGGATGTCTAATTCTTGTGCACAAGGTTAGACATCGGGATTTATCAAGTAAAGAGCTGAAGCTCCTATCTTGAATGCTAGGGAGTAGGCACTAGGGGTCGAATGAGTACCCTGAGGATGAAACTCCACTAGAGACCGAACAGGCAATAAGATCGTGTATCCTTGAGGTGTAGCTCGGCAGAGCAGGCAATACAGTTACGACTGGAGGTGTAGCTCGGTAGAGCAGGCAATACAGTCACGATCTGAGGTGTAGTTCGACAACATGGTTATGTGGCTTAACTTTGTGTTCCGCCACGTATAATGGAATCGGGTCTTCCCCGTCACCGGAAGGTGTTATTTGGGTACTAAATTGCGTCATTTTATTATCCATATTTTCGGTGAAGTTTTACATATGCGGAGTCGTTTACTCAAGATTTATGGGTTGTGTATTATGCCCCGTCCACGTTTGGGAGTGCTTCGAGAAGTAAAATCTTATTTCGTATTATTATAAATTGGGAGTTTTGCTTACTATTCACATTTTGGGTGAGGTTGGGATTAAAGTAGTCTTGTTAAAGAAGGTTCATGTTCGGTTCCTTGTTTTAAAGGTGTACTTTTGGAAAATAGTGTAGTTTGATATTTAAAGTAAATCTTTCTGAAGGTCTGTGATCAAACTACTTTCTCTCCCTTTGGCAAATGTTTTTATTTCATGTTGTAAACTCTTGAACTCACTAGGCGTTAGCCTAACCCTTTTTATTTGTCGGCATGTGCATCAGGTTCCGGATGGGGGAAAAGGTTATAGCGTCTTGGTGAAGTGTTGAGTGCTAGGAGTATGTGTATGGGTGAGTGGCTTGATGAAGTCTTTCGCTTAGTCGTTGAGAAGAGCAACTGTTTCTTTTGAGTTTTTAGTAACACCTGACCTTGATTAGTCTTTTACGAGACTTGATCCATTATTTGTTGAAGTTAAATCTAGCGTTTTATTGGAAGTGACTCAAGTGTTGATTTGTAGAATATATTTTATCCTTATTGGATGTTCAATTTAATGTTTTTAATAAGTTGCTCTTTCCAAATTCGAGGGTATTACAAGTTGGTATCAGAGCTTAAGTTTGAGAGAATTAGGTGTTGATTTTTTGATGCCTAGACTCAAACTAGCATTCTTCTAAGTGATTGAAAGTGAAATTTCACCATTAGTTACCTTAAGATTTGATATTCTGAGGTTGATTGAATCGCTAGAAACGGGAAACTTGTCGAGGATAACAAGGATGATCATGTACAGTACGTTCGTAATAGCACCTAGCCAGTGTTATGGTGAGCCTACGAGTTACATGTGTGTGCTTGAACTGCCTTGGTATGATAACCGTTAGGGTAGTGAAGAAGTTTCTAAATGGGTAACCTTTAGAAGGAGTTGATGATTTTGGTATTCGTCACTTGGAATGACGGTAAGCATGGTGATTGCATTAAGTGGACCGTTTCGGGTCAGATTGATTGGTTGGATTAGAACTATAGACTTTTGGAAACGATGTTATTTCGAGGAGAAATTGTGAGGTGAACCTATGAAATCCTTGATTTTTGCCTTAAGATATTGAGCATCTGGATGACGATAGTGTAACTAAGAAATCGAGGAGCATGGTTTTGAGGATAATGTTCAATGTACTGCATGGAGCAGACACTCTCTTTCAAGAAGTCCGGTCACAACAAGTACTCACACCTCTTAGTAAAAATATCGTATGTTTAACTCCATTGTTTTGTCAATGATGATCCCATGGTGAACCTTCTCAAGTTTCGATGGAAAGTGTAGAGACAAATACTCTAAGTGTTTTTAGATGCACAATATAGATTGCCTACTACTCCAAAGGGTTGAAGTCATCTCACTGTGCAAACCCAACTCTCGTTGGCATTATAAGAATTCTCTCGAATCCCTAACATCATCCAAGCTCGTGTCACTACGTCCTACTCATCTTTGATTTAAGGACCAGACTTAACACACTCTCAAGTGATCAGCTTGTTTGCATCATTGGGCATAATCGAACAATAGATGACCAAAACAATAAAGGTTCAACATACGAAAACTACTCAAGCTTTTTTTATAAAATCTGGGCACTTCTCATTCCTACATCCCAAAGGATGCTTAGCTCATGCTAAATAAAGTAAATAAAACAAAAGATGGAAGTTTGCAAGAAGACATACTAAAAGATTGAAAGTTAAGTAAAATGTCACAGTGCCTACTTTCGAAGGCACTAGGGTACAATACTGAAAATGATGAATTGCCGAAATTAAATTTGCAGTTGGAAATTAAATGCTAACTACTGAAAATACTTCTACTTGCAAGAACTTAAATGCTAAGTAAAACTAACTATGAGAAAACTTGGATTGAATGCAAAAAATGAATGCTAAGGCTCCTTTATATACTAGAAGCAAGAAATGGATAATAACAAAAGTAGGGGTTTCTTCTTTTGGTCAATGAGTGAGTATTCCAAAAGTAGAATCATAAAACTTGAATCGTCCAAGCATATGCAATCAATTGACCTCTGGTAAATACCCTAAGAATTTCTTGCTTTTGTCCAAAAGTATCTTCTATTCCATAGTACCATGTTTTTTATAAAATAATCCCACATGCCATGCTTTAGGAGACATACACTCTTTGACTTTTGCCATTATCTTTTAAAAGATTTGAATCCCAAAACTACAGATTTTGGCTCCATTTTCGCCTTTAATATTTTCATCATCCAGAATTTTCTTTTCTTGGCATGGGAGTAGGTACTCACAATTTCACTATAGATATATTCTTGAAAGTGCAGCGTAAAACATACTAAAGGGTTCAAAAATACTATAATGAACTCTTTTATCTCAGAAGTGGATATTAGACCAAAAATGGGTGATTAAGAAGCAAAATGGCTAGAATTGAAAAAATAATATTAAAATAAAAGGCATATAATAACTCTAAAAATTAGAGTTATCAGCGACCAAAGTTGCACGTAAACTCGCCTAACACACTGGATGAAACACGCTGAACTTTTGGGAAACCGAGGCTACCTTGACTTTTGGGAAACACGCTGGACTTTTAGGAAACATAGGCTACCTTGAGTTCGCCTAACACACGAAAAGTCACGGTAGCCTCTAGCGGTATTTGACAGTTTGGACATAGTGCACTATTTCCCTCGATCACTCTCTCACGAATTCTCTCTGGTTTATGGGTTTTCTCTCCATACAAATCCATCACCAAACATTCTTTAATTTGCTAGATTCAAGTTAAAAACCTTTGAATTCGATTTTTGTATCCTCGGGACAAACGCCTATAGTATGGGCGAATTTTTGTCTTAGGACACTACTTCCGTGCAGGCCTCAATCAGGATCAATTCGACGAAGAATCAACAATTACAAGTACGATTCTTGAGGTTCTATCTAATGTTATCTTGTTTTGATGTTGATTTCATAGTTTTATATAAAACTCTTTCATTTTCTATAAATTTCCTATATACATATATACAAACTTCTAGTTTATGATTGATTACTCCTAACAAAAGCTAGATGAAACAAATCTGAAATGGGAAGAAGGGTCGAGTTCTTACTAATACTAAGTTAGAAGAAGGGTATGTTTTGGTAGAACCGACGAGTTCTTGCTAATGATCAGTTATAGTTCTGGATCTATTCCGCTGAATTAGAGACAAAATTTTTGTGTGATGCTCGGTTGTAGTTCTGCTCGACTCTGATTCTGCTAGGTGTTTGCTGATGCTCGTTTCTCGGGCACCTGGGGGGGATAGATAAGATACAAAAGGTTTTAGAGGAGAATGACTAGGGGGTGGAGGCAGCGGTGGTATGCATGGGAAGATGAGATGAAGAACCGATGGGTTGTAGAGACTAGATGGGCGGGAAGAGGGAGGCAGAGACTAGGCCGACGAGGAAAGAGGGTGACCGAAGATTGGATGTCTAGTTTAAAAAAAATGAAGCGTTGTGTATGCATATACATATATTTATTAAACTATATATTTATTTATTTATAAAATAATATAATATAACCTATATTTATAAACTTTAATAAAAAATAAAGAAAATGAGTAAAATGACTTGAAAGCCCTCTAAGTTAACCTATTTATCAAAAAAGATTCTAACGGAATTAGTTCCAAGGACACAATGTGTTATAAGTTATAAACCACAGGAGTGCAATCTATAATTATTTCAAAAGAGGGAATTGATATGTTATAACATACAAACTATATGGGCGAGAAATGTAATTTACTCTTTATATTTAATAAAACACGTCTACAAAAATCCTCTCTAATGCAACCAACATTTTCAAAAGCCTTTTATACTTATTAATTAATATTTTGTAATCATGCATATTTTATCCTTATCTGCTTGAAGGGTTTCATAAAACCACCTAATTTGGTTTGTCGTTTTTAAAGCCATGTCATTGTTACTTCAAGTGTTGGAGCTTCACCTTTTAAATGCATTTATTTTCAGGACTTTCTCGGAGGAAATAGCAAAACAGTTACAATAGGTATGATGTTATGGAACTTCTCTTGCTTGAGTTCTAAAGAAATTGAACTAAGGTTCTCTAATATACGAATTATTGCATTGCAAAATATAATAATTATTATGCTTTCTGTTTTTTCGGTAGCTTCTGCAAGTCCAGCAGACACAAATGCATAAGAAACCCTTAAGAGATTGAAGTATGTCAATCGAGCTTGTAACATTCAAAACAAATCTATTGTAAGATTGATTGCTTCTCGGAGTTTAAGATAACTTTCTATTGATTATTTCATCATGACAATATGATATTCTTTCATCATGTAGGTGAATCGTGATCCAGCTCAAAATGCCAACAATGAGGAATCAAGTTGAACAGTTGCATTGTAGGTTGAGCTTCTTTATGTAAAGGATGACTTTTCCACATTGTTCGAAGAACTTCAGGTGAGACATTTTTTAAAATTGTCAATGCATGCCCTTAGTGCATGTAGATGTGGGGTTTAAGGGGGCGTTTGGTTCGCAGTGTAACACTCTAAAATTCAGAGTAAATTAAAACTTCAAAAATAAGGCAATATGACATCTGTATTGCTATAAACTTCTCAAAAAGTGTATCAGCCCTTAAGACTTTACAAAAACCTGTACGGATTTAGAATTTGTCAACAAACTAATCTAAACATAACTATCTAGATTACATCAGTTGACAATCCAAAATTCATCAAAAGAATGGGACTTATCAATGCCCAACTATCAACACACTTTAGTCATCTCAAAAATGCCTCGAGACCCAACTCGTCTCTCAAAACCCAGTACAACCCACCGCTTAAGGGAAACATGTTATACACATCATTTGAGAAAAAGTGTTAGGCTTAAAGCCTAGTGAGAACATACAGTTTATAAATTTCAAGAGATATAAACTTTTGTATCAAAGGGAATCTTTTCAAATAAGCTTTTCCAAGTTAACTGTTGATAAGAATGAAATCCATTAAAATGAGACCACAAACCTTCTTTCCAGAACCTCACAATTTAATGCACAAGTAGTTCTTTTATAAACTTCCCGAAATATAAACATCAGTATCATAAGGAAATCTTTTCATAAAGGTTTAATTTATAAAAGATAACATTTTGCCACAACCGGGCCTTTTCGGTCCAAAACTCATCATACGATGACAAAAGAACCATTTTACCAAGGATTGTGGTGTAACATAAAGTTGACCACCAATCCGAGTTATGAGCTAAACAATTGGAATCCAAGGATACGAATACATAAGTCCGTGCTACAACGTGAGATCTAGCCCCAAGCAAAACCAATGTATACTCCTTCACTAGGATCACTATGAACCATGGCTAGTATCCGGCCTCACATAACCGTACCAAGTTGCCCCCGAGGATCATATGCATCCATAGCTACAAAATGGGGAATGTGACATCCCAACAATACAGTCGACTCAAAACCTAGGGATCCGCTAGTAATGGTACAGACTCGTCACAACAACATATGTGACCAACCATAAATAAACATATGGTATAAACACATTTTATAAACAAAATGTCATTTCCAGTTCAACTTCTGGTAAGAATGAAAATCATTAAAATGAGTTCTTAAACATTCTTTTCATATATCCACATAATGTACAAGTAAAACATCATTTTACTTCATTAAGATAAGATCCATCATTTTAGTAAACACAATGATCGGGAACCCTAAAATCTCCTCAAACTCAAGTTATATCAAATATGTAGAAAACTTAAATCTGAAACCATTGAGATATATAGGAGTTCCAAAAGGTAACTTTTGATATGTATAAAGTTTAAGATGATAGTAGGAACTCACCAGTAGGTTTTAGAATAAAACCCGGAAAACCATATAACGATCACGACGTAGAAGTGAAACTTTATACACCAAAACCCCGAGCAATGCACTTAATACTAGCGATTAACGAACCCTTGAAGATCCAAAGAAACTTTAGAGAGAGAGAGATTTGAAGAGAGAGAGAGAAAGATTCTGAGAAAATGAAGATATTTTGGGTTAAAAACCCTTAAGTCGGCCAGCCAACTTCGCGGGTTATGCCGTGACCTCAACTCGCGGCATAACTCTCCCGTGTTCTCAAATCAAAACCCAAACAGTGGATGTCGCGACTAATGCTGCGACTACCACTCCCATGCAAGTCGCGAAGCTCGTAAACCCATAATCGACAGTGGACATCGCGACTTATGCCGTGACTCCAAGTCGCGAGCAAGTCGCGGAACTCACTGGAAGGTTCCAACTTTACCGAACAACATAAATTCGAACGATAAACCAATTACGGTGATAACGACACGAGTTATACACAAGATTTACAACGATATATGTATAACGAAAATCCAGGGTGTTACACGCAGGATTCCGATGGAATCTGAAGGAATTGGAATGATCAATTCCATTGACCAAATTCCATTTAGGCGTTTGGTTACCTATGGAATGGAATTGAATTCCACACATTCCACCATTCATGGATTTGGTCATTCCATCACAATTGAGAAGGAATTCAATTCCATTCCATCCCATTTTCTCAAAAAGACAAAACTACCCTCATCTTCCCTACTTGATTTACCCAAACCTATATGAACCTATGTCGACTACCATCGATCTGAACGACCGCCGACCACCACCGATTTGAACGACCACCGACCACCACCAGTCTGAACGACCATCAACCACCGTTGACCACCACCGGTCTGAACCGCCACCGATGTGAACTGTAACACCCTCAATCTGGAAATAACAACTTATTTAAAATTTTCTAAACACATCAATAATCTATTCGACTACAACCACAATTTAAGAATTATCCTCAATATATATACACATTCTATACCACAATCTAAGATAAGGATAAGTGCTACTAAACCCAAACATGATGCTATCTCCAACCTGCGGAAGACTTCTCTCACTACATACACTTGCACAAGGCTAAGGCTCGACTTCTTGAAGCACTGCTAGAACCGAACCCCTAACAGTAACCTGATGCACATGCCGACAAATAAAAAGGTTAGGCTTAACGCCTAGTGAGCTCAAGAGTTTTAACATGAATGAATGTACAAGTAAAATCATGCTAGAAACAGTTACAGTTCTTATCAGCAGTTAACCAATTAATCACGTAGATGTGGAGTCAACGGGAGCGACCCATATCTCCAATCCGGTTCACCCAAAGAGGCAATGCACCTTGAAGTCACTTTCACTGACAACCCAAAGGCCCTCCACGCACCGGGGACTACCGCTTAGGAAATTCCCCGACGGCGGAGGTCTAAGTACATGGGAGACTACCGCCTTAGGAAATTCTCCAAATGTCACCCACCTACATTCCTATAGTGAATCACATACTTGGTTCATCCACATAATGCATATAGGAGGTCTCAAAGATGTGTTTCAACCCGTTAGCCATTCGGGTATCAACCAAGAACACAATATTACCATCCTAAGCATGTAAATCCATCATATGACATAATATCCATTCAAATACTTCGTGAGAATATAAGGTCGCTAAAAAGGCATTCCAAGGAGGAATCATCATAATACCAAGATATGCATAAATGACTCATGGTAAGTTAACCATATACAAATTTCCACATAAATTCCCAAACACTTGTACACTAAATAAGAACACTTGAGAAATCACATCAATGACAACACTTTAGATTCAACTTATTTCCGAACCGGTTCACCCAAAGAGGCAACTTGAAATAGCAAATGCCTACACGACTCATTTTAGTGAAAACCGAGCTAAGATACTCAAAAGCCTTTTCATCAACAATTGACGTCTTCCAAATAATGAAATGCTTTTAAACATCATTTATGAAGACACATACCCCAAAGACGTGGTTAAACCGAAACTCGATACGTATTGGGACCAAAGATTTTCCAACGGTTTTATGAATGCAACATACTCGGAATGCATGACCCATGAACTTAGGTTTCAATTATACAAAGTCATTAAGAATGCATAATCCCATGAAATGAACTCCATTTGTACAAAATTGCTAAGAACCCAAATATGAGCATTTTATATAATTTCACAACCCAAGTTTACCAAACATGAAACTTATTAAAATACCCACACTTTGACAAATATCAAGTAAAACACACTTTTACTTCAAAATACCCATTTTTGGCAAGTACACCGTTTTAACAAATCAACTTGAACTCACCTTGTTAGATTTAGGCTAAATCTAGATTTCACCCACGAGCTCTTTTGAAGACCACTTGAATCCTCAAGCCGGAAACTTCCAAAACCTAGATCCCAACATTTCAAACCATAAATACCCATACTCAACCACAAGGAAACATTCTCCAAACATAAAAATATCAAGATCCCAAACAAGATCAAAACCCTAATTTCTCTAAAACCATCAAATCCAAGATTTGAGATATCGAACCTTAAGAAACCACCAATGGAGCATTTATAACCTTATTACAAGAAAACTTACCCTTGAAGACAAAGAGACTTCCGAGAACACCTAATCCAACACTTCAACCCGAGCTCCCAACCGTTGCACTTGACGAGGAAGATGAAGAAGGAGGTTTAGTGGCTCAAGCTCCCAACTAGCTAGATGATTAAGAATCATGTGGTTTGGGGAGGGAAAAACCCCCAAAATAGGTTAGGGTTCGGTTTTGGGGTTTGGGAGAGAAAAGGGGAGAAGATAGAAATGAGAAATGAGGGAAATGGGTGAAAATTGCACATTTAACCCACTGGTACACGCAGGCTATAGTGCCTGGCGATTATGCGAGTGGCACAATCGCTTGGCACAATCGCCAAGCATGTACCGTGAGCTCCTCAGCTTCGGCGATAGTGCCAGGCTATTGTGCCCTCTGGCACAATCGCTGGCATGGTCGCCCGGGTGCCCCCGAACTCCAAAAATCCGACTTTTCCATGCCCGAACTCCCGATACTCCGAGGGACTCTAAACAATACATTTTTCAATAAAACCCCACTGTTTACAAGTCACAGAAATGTCTGGGTGACATTTACTTACCGAAAATCACGGGTGTTACATGAACCACCGTCCACCATCACCGTTGACCCTCACCTATCTGAACCGCCGCCGACCACCACCGATATGAACCGTCGTCGATCACCACCGTTCTGAACCGCCGTCGACCCTCAGCGATCTGAACCGCCGCCGACCAGCACCGTTCTGAACCGCCACCGAACGTTACCGATCTGAATCGCCGCCACCACCACTGTTCTGAACCGCCGCCGACCCTCACCGTTCTAAACCACCGCCGACCCTCACCATTCTGAACCGTCGCCGACCTGAACCGCCGACCACCACCGACCTGAACTGCCGACCACCACCGATCTTAACCGCCGTTTTGAACCACCGCCAACCATCACTGATCTGAACCACCGCCTACCACCACCGATCTGAATTGTCGCCGACCACCTCTGTTTTGAACCGCCGTCGACCCTCACCATTCTGAACCGTCGCCGACCCTCACCGATCTAAACAACCCGACGACCACCGTTCTGAACTGCTACTGACCACTACTAATCTGAACCGCCGCCGACCACCACCGTTCTGAACCGCCACCAATCTGAACCATCGTTCTGAACCGCTGCCGATCACCACCGATCTGAACCGTCTCCGACCACCACCGAGTTGAACCACAATAGTTGGATTTTGATTTCAAAAGTTTCAAAAAGGGTATTTTGGTCATTTACTAATATTTCATTCCAATTCCAAAGGTACATTATGTGAACCAAACAGAAAGATTCCAATTCCTTTAATAAATTCCATTCCAATGTCTGTCAACCAAACAAGTGGTCAAACCTGATAACATTCCATTCCAATTCCTTCAAAGTCAAATTCCTTTGACAGATTCCATTCCATCCAAAAACATTCTACGAACCAAACGCCCCCTAAGATTCTATCTCTTGTTTGTCAACTTTTGAAGCAGAAGATATATTGGGTTTCCTCGGGTTATTGACCCGTCAAAAGAAAGATATTTTTTTTACTGTACTAACATCTTTTTGTATAGTGTTATCTATAATTTGGAGTTTGATTGTACTTAAAGATGTGATATTGATGCACAAGTCTCATGGTAGCTGTTATGGTCTAAAGAAGCTGATTGTGTGATTCGGGTACCCCCCTTATCATTCCTTGTTTCATTGTATATGTTTTATTCGTTCATATAAGATCTACAGTTATGATTTAATTTGTTATGTTCAGTGTATGTTGACAGATTAGTTGTGTACGTATAAAATCTTACTTAGCTCTGTTTTTCGTCATGCAAATGGGGATTTATGCGAATTTATGTGATTTTGAAGGACTGAGGACTGTTTGATTCATGTGGATTTATGATTTAGGGATTGTATACTTCATTTTGTAATTGATATGATTAGAACTAAGAAGTATCCCGACTTGTTTTATTAAGATACTAATGATTCATTATATCGAAAAACAACATTGGTGGAAGAAGAGTTGCTTATTGTGATGCTGTTGTTGTCCCTCCTATTATGACTGAAGATTACCTTAGTAGTTTAAGGACTGCATCTGAAACAATTTTTCGGCATGATAACCATTTCTTCTTAAGTTTTCTTTAATTTTGTTCTTCAGTTATCTTTATCCCTCTACAAATAACCAAATGAATAGGATGCTTCGATGAAGATTACCAACAAATAGGTAACTAAAGTTATAATCACTCCATTTTCTTCTCAGATTGTTGTTTTTTTCTTCTCCACAACTAGGTCAAAAAAAGATGGATTTTTCAGATTCGGTGTTGGTGATGGTGGGAGAGAGTGAATTTGCCTTCAAGGGCAGGGTCTGGGAGCTTAGAAGAAGTTTGTGAATTGAAAAATTTATGAATTGGGTCTGTGATGGATTCATCGTTTTAGGGTTCAATTTGTGGAGGGGTTTCTGAATCTGAGTTGCTTTGTCCGTGTTCTTGGAGGAAAGGGAGAAAAATTGAGGGGGAATTTAAAGGGATTGGGGACGAAGGGTTTTGATTTGGAGGAGAAATAGCAGAGAGAGGGGTACGTGGTGTGAATTTAGATAAAGAGGTTCCATGGTTGTGATGATGAAGATGAAACCGAGAGGAAAAGGATGGTGGTTGAGAGTGACCGCCATATCTTCGACCTTCACTGGATACAGATTCTCATTTGAATTAGGTAAAACGATTTTAACAGAAACTGGGCGTAACTACATCAACTATTCACCTTCGGTATTCTGCATTTTCATAAGAAACAACAAATTTTTATTTCGTTTCAAAGATAACATTTTGCATATCTAATTTATTGTTTGATTATCTTTCTAGGCACTAAACAAAGTTAGCAAATTGCTCTTAAGTGTATTTCCTTTGGATCACTTTGAAACGATAATTTATATAGATTTTAGGTGTGTGAGTCAGGTGTTTCATATCTGAGCTCCAAAGTGGAAAGGATTACCAAAGCTCCAAATGGCCACAGTTTTATCAAGTGTGAAGGCGATGTCACCACTTCTATAGGTAGATTGTTATTCAGTTCCAAAACACCTAAAAGTTCTATACCGATGTTTATTTCGTAATAGGCTTTCTACAGTTGCATCTGGAGCGGCTTCAGGAAAACTTTTGCATTATGAGCTTTGGGGACCTGTGTTCGTGTTAAAACAGTGTATGGTATAGATGTTGAGGTGAGGATGTTGTATTTCTTATTCTTTGATACATAATCTTCATAATACTAACAAGAAAATTGGTTTTACTGCAGGTTGAAAACAATCCCTAATTCCCTATGATCCAAGCCTAATGCTTTTCATGGATCATAGAAACTACACCAAGAATACAACGCAGCCTTTCAAAGCACAATATCTAACATTCCTTTATGCCATACCCATGTCTCCAACTAAAATATGATTTGAGGTTTGGTCAATGCACAAGAGATGCTTGCTCAGTGGAGATGTGCAATGAACATCACAAAGCAAGGTATTCAATGGATGGCAAATTTTAAGTAGACATCATTGATTACTTTAATATTGATTTATTGAAAAATTCAGTTTCATATATGTTGTTGTTATACACATGCATCGCAAGTCATAGAGTAAATATCACAATGCACACCTGTAGAAATTATTATGTACATTAGTACATGGGTATGTTTGGTATGGTTTACATGGTGTTTTGATTAATTCCAATTGTTCTTACTTCAGCTTAGGAAACTCTTTAGTACATAGCTTAAATAATTATCCCCCTTAATTATTTAGTTCCAATTTGGGTAATTGCTCTATTCCATCCCACATAGGTATTGACGGTTTCTGAGATGATAGCCAACCAAGGTCCTAATAACTTTGACAGACTGCAACTTGGAATCCCAAATCCTTCAAATCCCTTGGACATGATGCCTGATGTTGCTGCTATAAGTGTAGGTTGTTGGGATGGAAATTCTAGCCAAATACCTCTTCAGTATCAGGTGAATATGTTTATGCTAATGTGGCTTTATGGAAAGTATGGTATTCTTTCCATGTTTCTTTCATATTACAAGTTTCCTTAGCAAAAAGTTAATATCCACCATATATTTTCTTTTTATAGTGTTGGATTCTGAGTATGACGACTTTTACACTCATATAGACTTGATTATCACAAGGTATACTTAGACCTTAATCCTTAGATGTTTAATATTCATTACGGATACACCTTTTAATTACAATTATTAGAATCTTGTTTTATATTCCACCTAGAAGTAGGACATACATTATTAAACCCACTAATTCCACCAAGAATAAACTTCTTTGACAATCTTTTATTTTGCTCTTTCCTTTTATATATGAGAAGTCTAGATCAATGGTTGTTGTTCAAAGTTTTTTCAGATGGTGCTCAGCTGCTGAGGATTACAAATCATAAGGTGTTGAGGAGGCTAAAATGCAAACCAATGGTTTGTGTTTCATGAGAATGCGACCATGGTTCAATGATGTGAGGTTTATTGATCTTCGATGGTTAAGCATGATTCAACGACTGAATATGATATGACAACCCCATTTCTTTGTTAGCCGAGTAATTGAGTGCTTGATGAGTTTATGCTTGCTGAGTGTGTGCTAACTAAAATTGTCCCCACAGAAGTTGTACTCATTATTGAAAAAAAAGATTGTAACTTGAACATAAGTTTTGGATTTTTTTAGTAACTATGTTTTTTTATTTATATATTTATTAAACTTTTTTAATATTTATATTTCAATTTTACATTTTTTATTTTGTCTTTTGAACGATTGAATAATGCTTGGCTGAACTATTAGTAATTTCTAACAACCAACATATGTGAATTCATTGAATGTTGTATGTTGATAACCTTGCATTATGTTACAACATTAATTTGTTAAAAAGAACAATTGAAATACATATGTTCTCTCATTTTGTTAAGTATGTTTTAGAAGTACTCTACCATGTTCAATGTAGGATGTCTTACATGCTACTATTGGTAACATTTTTATATAAAATTGGTGATTGTGGTTTCATAGTTGAGATGTTGGTAGTCTTCAATTTGCGATTCTTGCGTCGTGGTTGATTGTTGATGACATGTCTATAAGGAAGTAACATTAATTGTTCATTCTTTATTTACATTCCGCTGCATCGTGTGGGTTTAAGTGCAACAACGCTGTTTGGAAGGCCTTAAAGACCGTTAATCTAAAAAAAGAGAAGAGCCCTTGGATCGGTAAGATTGATCAGTCCCTGTAGATGTTCCAAAGTTTTCTGTCATAAGCTGAATTAAATATTATTTTTTTTATAAGTTATTATTCATGGGATTTTCTTGATTTTGAATTAGGGGGTAATGATTTTTATTTCTTAATTGTACTGGGAATGCATCTTCTTTATCAAGGGATGTTATATTTTTTCAAGAACATCTTAAGAGCTTGTTGTAATTCAGAACTTTGAACTTGATTCTGTTTGGGATTAATTTATGTATCAATCTTTTTATCGTTTGGTTGTGCATGTTGTGTGCAAACTTTATGGTTCCATTTGGTTGCTCCTCTGTTTTAAGATCTGGATGGGGGATCTTTTTTTAGTGTAGTTTTGTAGATGATGATGAGAAAAGTAGTATAGCACTACAAACTATAAAAAAGAGGGTACACATCTCTCAATGTCGGTAACATTACGGTAAACGAACCAAACATTCAATGAACCGTTCGGCAGGAAGTTCGTTTATTTTTGTTCGTTTAGTTAAATGAACGAACATAAACAATTGTCTCGAACGTTCATTCATGTTCGTTTAAGTTTGTTTATACATAAAATATATATTTATATATTATTGACATGAACATGTAAAACCATTAATAAAACCATAAAATTAGCATTGAGAGGTACAAAAAATTAAACAGACATGAAATAAGATTGCCGTTTCGGGTTTTGAACTTCAGAATTGAAATGCTCCGCAATATAAAACCACATAGATCCATAAAATTAACATCAAGAATGAAGGAAATAGAATAGGGAAATGATTGTCGTTTTAAGTTCTCGGTTTCGATTTCGAAATGCTTCGCGCCGCATCGTGCACGGATATATGCCTAGTACTTATTAATTAATATTCTGTAATCATCATATTTTATCCTTATCAGCTTGAAGGGTTTCATAAAACCACCTAATTTGGTTTGTCGTTTTTAAAGCCATGCCATTTTTTTCAAACAAATATTATTTAACGTTAAAATTCAAATTGAAAGGCTCTAGTGTAATTGTCGTTTTTATGGCCACGACGTTTCTATTCTTTCGAAATATGATTTATTTTTTAGTAAAAAAGCAACAACAAAACTTGTTAATAATACATAACTAAAACGACGAGGATATATTAAAAATCAATTAGTCATAATAATTAAAGACGATGAAAATATTATGTGATGTTTATATATTTTTTTAAAAGAGAATTTAATTAAAATACCCAAACATCAAAAATCAGTACCAAAAATACCAAAAATCTTAAAGTTTTTGTCAAAATACCCAACAACCCCGTGTTTTTGGGCCGTGTAAATGGGAAAACGCGGGGTTCTGTTTTTTTATCCGTGTATCCAACGAAACACGGGGAAAGCACGGGGTGAAACGATTTTGGTCTGCGTATGGGGACAAAACATGGGATTACCCCGCGTTTTAATTAAGATATAAAGAGGGTTTATATTTTTTGGTTTATAAAGAGGGTTTATATTTTTTGGGTCCGCGTTTTTTGGTTTCCAATCAAAAAGTGAGATATAAAGGGGTTTATATTTTTTGGTCCTGCGTATTTTGTGTAACTCGGCGTTACACAATTAAAACGCGGGGTAACCCCGTGTTTTGTACACGGATAAAAAAACAGAACTCTGCGTTTTCTCATTTATACGGCTCAAAAATACGGGGTTGTTGGGTATTTTGACAAAAACTTCAAGATTTTGGGCATTTTGGATAGTGATTTTTGATGTTTGGGTATTTTAATTAAATTCTTCTTTTTAAATTCAATATTAGTGATCATTATGATTGTCTCGAAAGGGACTTCTTTTAAAATTTATTTTGATGTACAATATATTTAAGGTAAATTACACTTTTGGTCTATGTGGTTCCCACTTACTATCAAGTTTAGTCCCTTCTTTAAAATATTGACACTTTTGATCACTGTGATTGACATTTTATTCGCTTTTGATCCCTGTGGCTAACGGTGTTAACAACGTCCACTAACTCCAGGGCAGTTTGCTATTTTTATCATTTATTTACTTTTATATTTAGAAAATTAAACAAAAATATTATTATATTACGTAGGGGTGCTCACAGGTTGGGCTGATCGGGTTGAAGGAATTTGAACAACCCAACCCAATGCTTACGGTTTGAAAAATCTCAATCCAACCTAACCCAAACCAAAGTGCAACCCAACCCAACCCAAACCGTACGGGTTGGTCGGGTTGATACTTTAGTACATCAAAATATTCTCCTAACTTGTTTTCTCTAGTCTACTCATAATTTTTTCATCATCAATCATTTGATACAACTTATCCATACTTCTTAAATATTAAGTATATCACATTCAATTAATTTTCTCAATTTGCACACACACACACATATATACATATATATGTATGTTTTCACAATTATTTAACATATATATATATATATATATATATATAAATGAGTTATATAGAGATGGAAAATAGATTGAAAATATACGTATATGAAGAGCTTACGTGATGGTGTAATTGTCTAATGTACATATTAATAGAGACTCAACAATCATATTAAATTCAAGAAATAAAAGGATATCGGGTTCATTGGGTTGGGTTGGGTTTAAATAATAGTAACCAAATATCAAAGCAATACCTACGGTTGAAGATTTTACAACTCGATTAGACATCGGGTTGCTTCAGGTTGAGCTATTTCGCATTGGGTTGGGTTGGGTTGATCGGGTTGGTTGGGTTTTTGAGCACCCCTAATATTACGTATACCAACCCACCCCTTTTTCTTTCCAACCGTAAACCTCGTCAGCCACCATGGGTCGTTGATTACATCACTTGCTTATCCCCTTCTCTGACCCTTCTATAGTTCCTGCCTCCTCCCTAGATTTGGGTCAAATAACATTTTCGGCGCCCATTTATCCTTTCACACATAGCATTTCCGGTGCCCATTCTCCTTGAGGGCACACCATTTTTGGCGCCCTCTTTCCCTTTCACACACTATAAGTACCATGACCTTCATTGACACAATTCTGCGAGAACTCCCTCCCCTACCCCTCTAACGACTCGCAACGGAGAAACCATTGTCTTCTACCTCTATGTGTGTGTGTGTGTGAACACCTATTACACCTCCTCCCCCCCCCCCCATACTCATCGATCATCTCCATATGATGTGTGTGTTAGAAATAGCATGGTTGTGTGTGTGTGTGTGTGTGTGCGTATACAAGATATAGTGCATGTAGAACTATTGTATATCTCGTTTTGTTGTATTAAGGTGAAAAACAAAGACAACAATAGAAAATTCAAAGAGCTTGGGCTTGTTCTTTTTCTCTTTGATTATTGTATTTCTAGAGTTCTTTGAGGTTTGCTTTAATGGTCTGTATGTGTGTGTGCAACATGAAAGGAAGTCACCGATTCATTTCAATTTTAATTTGTTGACAGGTTTAGTGTAACACCCTCAAATTTGGTAAGAGCAACTAGTTTAAATTTTCGATATAACATCAAGTGAGGAACATAACTCCCTACTACAAATCAAAACTCAAACACCTCAAGGTAAAATTCTATAATTAACCTCAACAATTATAAACTACATTTACATACCAGGACTAAACCAGAGTCGGGTGTTACTTAACCCAATTACAAATTTCTCTTCCCAATACAAAAGCGGAAGACTTCACCAAGTTATACATTTTTCGAGCATACAACCAGCACTCCTCTCTTCATAGTGTTACTAGAACTATTCTCAACCGAAACCTGTTGCACATGCCGACAAATAAAAAGGTTAGGTTAATGCCTAGTGAGTTCAAGAGTTTTACACGGATGAACATATTTATAAAAGGAATAAACCCCACTTAAAATCATAACCTTTCAAAAGATTTACTTTAAACCCGGAGACGACTCGTTTCCAATATCATGCATTTTCAAGGATGAACACCTCATTACAAAACATTCTTTATAAAATAATGCAACCCAAAACTCACTCGAAACGAGAGCGGAGATTGACTCCCAATTTAAGAAATATGGATAAAACGTTGTATCCCAAAACACCCAAGCACGGGTGGGGTAAAACACTCAACCCATAAATCATAGTTAATAGCCCACTAATACGATACGTCACCAAAAAACATGGACACTAGGCCCAATACTCACACAACCATAAAATGGAAGGAAACCAAATACCAAAACTTGGGAATGACGTATTTCATTCAAACCTTAATATACCGGGGAGGGGGAAATATTAAGGTCATCATTTACCGTCGATCACAAATATAATGATAGTAAAATACGACGTTGACATTTAAAATACTAATGGTCGACGACGGGGGAGACCCATATACGTTGAGGGTGAAGGAACACACAAGTATGCCGCCCATACGACGTTACTCGCATGACACCTCAACGTTTCCATCTTGGGTGACGAGAACACGTGACTGGGGTCACCCGTGATGTTATTGGATTTCACCACCTATCCCGGTTCTAGTTCCCATTCCATAACAGACATCACAATCCTCAAACCGTTTATGCCTCTAGTGCTTACTCCGTCGAGTTACACCTTAAGGTCTTACAGACAAGGGTGCCTATCCAATCTAAACGAGTTACACCTTAAAGGCTTGCGCCCTCTATTGCCTACTCGCTAGTGACCCAACGGTCAACAGTTATAACCAAATATCTTTTGTCTTCCAAAACAGACTGACTTACGTGCCTATGGATCCAATGCAACACAGTCTAACATTACATGACTATACCGAAAAGACCAACACACTCGGGCATGTACTCAACCTCAATACGCAACACGGTGTATTAGTATGTAAATCATAACCGGGATCTATATTGAGCCATTAAAACCGGACAATTGTCCCCAAGACTCTTTTAAGTCAACTCCGAGCTAAAATGCTCAAAATCCTTTTTTGACCAACGGTTAACAATCTCCGAATAATAAACGCACTCGACCCACGCCATGCAAACACATGCTCTGAAAATACTTGAATAGACTCCAATACAGTTTAGGTTGGGATAATGGTTTTCCAAATAGATTTATACTCCTTATCCTTTCAAAACGTCCCATAACACAAAAAATCAAACCTTTTACCCAAACGAACACTAAAAGTGTATTTTCACCAAACAATCTCCATTTATGCAATAAACCATCAAAATACTATAAAATGACTTATTTATCGAGATACCCAAAAATCCCAAACGTGAGTGTTTTGCAAAGTTTATAAAGTCAACTACTTCAAATAATCAACTCACCAAATAACCCAACAAATGATAATTTCATGCAAAACATATAAATATTTTATAATGAACATTTTGGCATGTACAACGTTTTCACAAATCAACTTGAACTCACCTTGCTAGATTTAGGCTAAATCTAGATTTTACCCCAACTTGAGCTTTTCTTGGAGAAAGTTGAATCCACAAGAAAATTCTTCCAAAAACCTAGATCCACAAGTTTCCAACCGTAAATATACATATTCCACCATATATAATTGTTCCCCAAACATTTTACACAAAGACCTCATCATATATCCAAAACCCTAATTTCCATAATTGAAGAAAATAGGAGGTTACCTTAACCATAACTTCAATCCACCAACCAAGATACTTCTAGGTCACCAAGATGAGCCATAAACTCCCAAACTTTAAGTGATGAAAAGGGTTGGATGAAAACCCTAGACAATTGATGAAGATGATGAAGGAGATGGAGAGCATGAGGATAACTTAACTCTAGCTTCCACATCTTACTAGATGAGGAAGAATCATTTGAAACACTCTAGGTTTGGTGTTTCAAATGCCCAAAATCAACAATGGGGGTAAAGGGTTCGGTTCTTGGGAGAGAAGAATGAGATGGGTGAAGTGACAAATGAGAAAAAGGCTAAAAACTTGATTTTAAGCAATCTGGCCCCGAATGCGATTGTGCCAAGCGAAAGTGACATGGTCACTCTCGCGAGGCACTCTCGCTGGTAATGTACCGAGAGCTCCCAGCTCTCCGTGATTGTGCCAAGCGAAAGTGACCATGTCACAATCGCGGGGCACTCTTGCCGAAGATGTACCGAGAGGCTTTGGCACTCGGCGATTATGACACGGCGATAGTGACCTTGTCACTATCGCCCAACCCAAACCGAAACCCAAAAGTTCACCTTTCTCGCCTGAAACGTTTCCTATGCTTTTAGAGATCCAAGGCAATTCCTCCCGTTCACAAGGTTTGTCCTTATAAACTTCTACGTTGGCCCAGGGCCACTTTTACTGACTGAAGAAAATTACGGGTGCTACATTTAGAAACACCTAGATTTGGTGTGTGTATGTGTGAAAGGGGAAGGGGGCGTCAGAAATGGTATGTGTGCAATAGGGGTGGAAAAAAGTGACCCAACCCGATCCCAACCCAAAATTAGCAGGTTGGGTTGAGATTTTCAACCCATTTAAGTTAAATGGGTCAACCCGCCTAACCCATTTATGTAAATGGGTTGGGCTGGGTTGAAATTTCTGACCTGATTTCAGCCCATTGTTAACTTGTTTTCAACCTATTTATAATACTACATAATTTTATTTTATTTTATTTTTAATTAATTAATTATTATTACTTAATTATAGTTAACAATTTAATATCTTTTTAATAATTAAAAAAATAATAGAAAAAAATATGCTTTTTAAATCCTAATTACATCCCGCCACACATTGACAATTTGAGACATTGACCAAACAAAATTCTTTCTCTTTTGTTCACAATACTCATCGGCTCCTCAAAACCCTAGTCGACCATCGACGCCCTTTCACGACCACCAACGGCTCGACGCCCGTCCACAACAACCGTTATCAAACAACTTCTACGGTTTGACTTCCATACATTTCCTGTCATTCTTCCATGAAGACTTCCACGGTTTGAAACTTTGAACAATTTATTTGACTTGTTGGTTGTGTTTTATTGAAACTTTGAACAATTTATTTGAATTTTGTGGTTGTGTATTTGTCAAGAAATTAAGTAGTTTAATCCTTTTTAATCTATTTAAAAATTTAAAAATAAATGGGTTAACCCAAGTTCAACCCATTTATTTAACAGGTTAGGTCAAGAGAATCATAAACATGTCAACCCGCTACCAACCCATTTACGTAACATGTTGAGTTGGGTTGAAAATCTCAACCCATTTAATTAAACAGGTTGGGTTGGGCTGACATTTTCAACCCAATTAATAAATGGGTTGAACCCGAACCCAACCCAACCCAACCTGACCCATTGCCACCCCTAGTGTGCAAGGAGAAGGGGGGGGGGGGGGTTGAAAATGCTATTTGACTATTAAGAAATTAACCCGGATCTAGGAAGTAGGCCGGATTTGTCGAAGGGTCGGAGAAGGGGATAGGTAAGTGATAGAACCGACGAACCATTAGTGGCCGACGAGGTCTACGGTTGGAAAAGAAAAGGGTTGGGATGGGTATACATAATATAATAATATAAAACTAAATAAAATAAAAAAAGAGTAATAGGATGCGTTGAGGTTAACGAACCTTGCTAACACCGTTAGCCATAAGGACCAAAAGTGAAATAAAGTGGCAATTACAATGATCAAAAGTGTTATTAGTTTAAAGTATAAATAGACTTGATAGTGAGTAATAACTACATGGACCAAAATTGTAATTTACTCATATATTTATTTCATTTCTAAATATATAATAAATTAGATCAATTATTCAAAATTTGAAATTTTTTAAATGAAAATTACATAGAAAGAGGGAGTAAAATGAAAATTATGTTAAAACCAATAAGCAGTTAGAATAGAATAAGGTGTCATTTATTTTTATTTTTTGAAAAAAACCTTAAATTGATCATTTCTGTCTTACTGAATAAGAGATTAGAACTATAAACCCTTTTTTTTTATTGTGACAAGAGTTGAAAAACTTACAACTCAGCCAAAAATTGTACTAAAATACATCATACATGGATTTTACCACGAATCCATTGATTCTATTTATGATCGTATGTGAATATGATGAATTTGCCTTCATCTTTCTCCGTAACTAATTTTCTCACTTACGATCAACATCTTCTGGAGCCCTTCTTGAACAAATATATTTCTATGGAAAAATGCCCTTATTGAACAATAGGTTGATCCATCCTTTATCGCCAATTAATGTTGGACAAGAGTTTTACACCATTGTATGTAACTTATTTAATAGTTTCCTCGCCCAAGCTCAAACGAACACCTGATGATGTAAAGCCGTTCCTAGGAAAGCAAACCTCCTGTTGTGGCGAACAAGGTTGGGAAAGCTTCCTACCCGTTGCAACCTGACTAATAGAGGAATCGAAGTCTCCTCTACCCTTTACCCCGTTTATAACATTAGAGACAAAACCGAAACACATCTTTTGTTCGAGTGTTCCTCGACTAGAGAGTCGTGGGCTCTTCTTCATCATTGGTGGATCGAGATTCCTGCATCTCCCTGTTCGTTTGAGGAGGTCACATAGTTGATTCTAAACTCGGTCAGAGAGAAAAGGCCTTAACAGCTGTTGTCAGTCATTGCGATAGCGGCGTGTTGGGTGATATGGAGGAGTCGGAACGATAAAGTTTTCAACGACAAGCTCTTGTCGTCCCGGGATGCTGTGAACGAGGTGGGAAAAATGATGTTGTAATCCCCGTCTTTGTTTATCAGACATCATGTAATCTAGCGTCTTGCTAGGTTTCGGTTTTTATAAATTTTCTCTCGGTGTTAAAAAAAGTATTAACCTATTTATTAATTGGGCATTTATTTTTATATATGAAGGGGGTGTTTGGGATTGCTTATTTAAAACAACTTATGCTTATTTTGAAAAATGCTTATTAATTTATGCGGTGTCAAACCGGAGTTTTCTAAAAATTGTTTGGATTAGCTTATTGTGGTACCAAAACATAATAAATTAATAAGTTGTTATTTAAAGGTGTTTGGGATTGCTTATACATATAAAATAACTAAAAAAGTCATAAACAATTTTCAAATAAGTTGATAAGTTAGAATAAAATGATTTATGAAAAAGTACTTATCTCCGGTTTGGCGCCGCTATAAACACTTTGATTTTTTCTCCATCCAAACACTAAAAAGTGCTTATGTCCGGTGCGACACCGCAATAAGCTAAAAAACACCTCAAATAAGCAATCCCAAACACCCCTAACTCAATTTTCATTGATTTTTTGAAATGAAATTTATATTAATATTTATTAATTTAAATATAATATTTAAATGATTAGCATTAATTCACATAATTTGACGCTAAAAATTATTAAACATGCATATTCAACTACGTACAAATCCTTATATTATAACATATCTCAATTTCCTTCATTATTAAATTTAATTTGATCTTTATTATACAGAATGTATGTATTATTAAACATAATTTGAACACAAGTTTTTAATAAGTCAATTACCTACCTCCATTGTAGTTGCTCTAAATGAAATAAACAAAATGGGATACATTCGGAACCGCCATTAATGCGTTGATTGTTCTTGCCACAAGCAAATACTTTTCTTCATACATATAATATATATATATATATATATATATATATATATATATATATATATATATATATATATATCAAGTGGCCCAGAAATCTTGGATAAGTGTTAATCAATTAACCATTGTGATGGATCAAATACGTATCCTCAAGACTCATTCAACTGCCAAATTAGAAATGTCTTTGGATAGCTTTATACTACTTGCTTGTCATTTTTCTGGTTACAGTTGTGTATATATATATATCTCGATGGGATGCAGTTTTCTTCTCAAATTAGGGCAAAAGACTTAAAAGCCTTTTCGTCTTCTTTTCTAGCATTAATTTCAACCATATAATGGGTTATCAAAAGTCTTGTGGTAGTGGAATTATGTTTGTTTCAATTCTCATTTTACTTCTTTCATCATTGAACTACATGCCATGCAAAGCTCAGTTGTCTACTACGTTTTATGATGACACATGCCCTAATGCACTTGCCACCATTAGAACTTCGATTACTGATGCTGTGTCAAGGGAAAATCGCATGGCAGCATCTATCATTCGTCTTCATTTTCATGATTGTTTTGTTCAGGTTTCTCTCTCTCTCTCTCTCTATATATATATATATATATATCACACACATACACACACTCTCAATTTAACTACTACAAAATCGGCTTTATTTTGTAGGATGTGAAAGATATCTAAACGTCCTATAGAGTGCTTTTTTACACTTAAGTTTATAGGATCAAGACGTTTTTGGGCGTCCTAAAAAGTGAAATGACATCTTATAGGCAGTGACGGAGCGAATATCTTTTTTATACCGTGACACCATATTTTTTCATACGTTTTCGTCTTCATCTTTGACCAACCTTTAATATCTTCCAATGTGTTTTTAACCTAACTTCAGCGTTTCGAGGGACTTTTAAAGTTTGTTTTTATTGATTTTAAGGATTTTTAAGTTTTTTTTTTGTTGATTTCAATAGTTTTTTGTTTTTTGGTTGTTTACAAGATACAATTGCACTTCTAAAATAATACGGTTATACCTTCTAAAACAATACGCTCGCACCTTTCACAAACCTAAATTTTATTACCTTATTGCGGAGAAACAATACATTGGCACCAGTGTACTGGCTCCATCCATGCTTATAGGACCAAAATGTTTTAATTTGGGCGTCCTAAAAACATCTTGTAGTTTTTATACGTCACAACTATTGGAGAGGGTTTTTATAAATCATCTATTTTTTTGGAGTTTTTATACAAGAACCTTGTTTCTTACATTAAACTCGGTGCATGAAATGATCTTTTATTAGTTTTTATATATTTGATATTTATTAATAATTATAAAGATGTAATAATATTTATGTTGTAATATATGTTGACCCATAAAAGAATTTTAGAACAATTTTGAAATAAAACGTTCTGTTAATCCTTTTATTGTTACATTATCTAAAATTTTGTCTTATGAAAACAAGTGTCTTGTAAAAAATATGCCTCTAAAACAATTTTCAAAAATGTCATATAAAAAAGCTAATAAAGTGTCATAAAAAACTTTTTAAGATGCGGAAATATGTTATATCATCTTGTCGTAGTAATTTTATATTGTTTGTTCCTATAAACTTAAGTCATATAAAACAATATATTAATTATGATATTTAGATGTGTTTGACGTCCTATAAAACGGGGAGCTAGTTGTAGTGTTTTTATGATTGCTTCTATTTGGTATCAGAAATATAAGAACATTAATCTTGTAAATTTTTCAGGGTTGTGATGCATCCATTTTACTAGACGATACACCGAGTGAAAAGACAACCGGCGCCAATTCAGGTGTGAGGGGATATGAAGTTATCGAAGCGGCTAAAGCTGCTGTCGAGAGCATATGTCCTGGCGTCGTTTCGTGTGCGGATGTACTCGCTGTTGCTGCTCGTGATGCTTCTGTGGCGGTAATAACAATACTATATATATCTAATTAGAGTCGCACATCAATTAATATACGATTGGATCCTCCTTCTCTTCTCAAGAGCCCTTCCCGAGTGCTCAGTTTCGCCCCACGAATGGAACTAAAAGACCATAATTAGTTAATTACATAGATAACTGCTCCTCTTTTGGAGAATAATTTAACGAGCTTCTACATATTCTCATGTTATCAGATCCAGGATCTACCACTACCAAACAAAAAGACTTTTACCAACGGAAAAATCTGTCGGTAATCCATCGCTAAATAGTAGGATCCATCTACAAAATTTACTGACAGATTTCTTACGAATAAAAATATTTTTTTTATTTCTTTAAATTTAATTGTGTGGCCCTCGCTAATCGGTCGGTCACACAAATAAAATTCAAAAAAATATATTTTTTATTAAATTGACGGACGGATCATCAACGAATTTTTGGTTTTATCAAAAAAAATTCCCGTAGTCGGATAATCATCGGCCCTCCGTCGGTGATCACGGATGGAGTTTTGCCGTAGGTAATTCCTTCTGTGTAAGTCAGATTTCTAGTATTGTACCATTATAAGGACTCCACACTCTGCGGCAATATATATGTAACCCATCTAGCCCCTATCTCGACACTCGGGGCATGTTATATATACTTCCACATATACTAAACTTGGACCATTTCTCCTTAATATAATATACGTATGTTGAACCGAGTCTTGAAATATGTACGTAGGTGGATGGTCCATCATGGGCGGTAAGGCTTGGAAGAAGAGATTCTACAAGAGCATTCCCAGATCTAACCACTACTGATCTTCCAAGAGGTGATCAGGAGCTAGGAGTTCTCATTCGAAGCTTTTCAATAAAGGGACTCAGCGAACGAGAGATGGTTGCTCTGTCAGGTTAGTTTCATCTTGATTATATATTTTCCTATTTGTTAGAGTCTTGATTCGGCTATACTTAAAAAAACACACTATCTTCAAATATATATTGCACTATAATAAAATTGGGTTTATAGGACGTCAAAAATTTATAAGCGTTCTAAATAGGCTGGAGGCGTCGTAATAAGTTTATAGAACGATTTCCAGCGTAGTAAAAAGTTTTTAAAGATATTTTCATAAAAAACGTCGTATCAGTTTTTTTGTAACAAGTTTTCTAGTACTCAAACTATTCAAAAGTTGTCGGTCAATACAACAAGTTTCGGTTTATAAGATGTTTAAAATGTCTAGTGGCGTTTGTTTTTTAATTAAGAGGTGTGGAGTCTTATTTCACTTCTAATTAATAAGAGGTGGTGCTGAGTTTGAAATCTGAATCAATAAGACTGTTTGTTTTTGTAACGTCTGGAAGCGTCTTGAGAGAAATGAGAGAATTCAAATGAGGCGGCGATAAGATGTTTTAAGAAGTTAGGTCACCATTTCTTATTTAAGATGTATTTAAGAGTTAAGAGGTTCTGAAAACTGATAAAAAGAAAAAACAAACAGTCTGAATGTAAAAAGGTCGGACCGATTCAGACTTAAGAGCCAACCATTAAATGTTTTTTTAAACAAATAGCCCCTGTCTTAATAGATTTTTTATAGTTAGGACAGAAGTTTACATGACGAGAGAAATGTCCGTCCTACATAAATATGTTATTATAAGTTGCCATGACACTTTTAGTATTCTAACAAGTTTTTTTTAAGGAAAGTTGCAAATAAATCCTCTCATTTTCTTATATTAAATAAATGTCTTATAACAATCTCCGACAAAAAGTGTCGTATAATTTATTTCAAAAGTGTAATAAAAAACTTCTAAAAATATTTGTGTTGAGAACTTTCAACGAAATGATATATATATATATATATATAGGAATGTTCAAACGAGAATGCTAACTATATAGGAAAACATGAAAACAACAAATCATGTACAAAATCATATGGATTTTACATTAACCGGCAAAAACTAATGGGGGCGACTTTGGCCGCGACAAGTCACGTGGATCATATATGATTTTGTACATTAACGACCGTTCACGTGTTTTCTTAAAAAATTACCGTTCTCATTTGAACCCCTCCTATGTATATATTTGCTGTCACAATTCATAAGTAACATTTGAATTTAAATTCTCCATTGATAAACATGTACAATAATTGTTGTTATGCAGGGTCTCACACAATTGGGCAAGCAAGATGTCTTACATTTAGGGGAAGGATATACAACAATGCCTCAAACATAGATCCTGTTTTTGCAGCCAACCTTAGGGCCAACTGCCCAGCCACCGGTGGTGACGCAAACTTGGAACCACTTGATTTGGTGACACCAAATTCATTCGACAACAACTACTTCTCGAATCTAGCGCAAAGAAGAGGACTTCTTATATCAGATCAGACTCTCTTTGACGGAGGTTCAGCTGATAGCATCGTACAAGGATACATCGACAATCCTGCATCATTTGCATCTGATTTCGCTGCAGCCATGGTTGCGATGGGAGACATTGATCCCCTTACCGGTACTGCTGGAGTTATAAGGACTGTTTGCAATACTGCCACTTAAAAAATAAAACTAAGGAGATGAAATGATTATGCAGTTAAAAGTGTTCTGCGTGCTTCGTTTCCGGTCACATATGCAATAAAGTTATATATCCTTTGGTTTCATATTCATCGTCTTTGTCTCTCCATTTAATGTTAACATGCTAATTGAGCACATACGTATCACTAGAACAAAGATCGACTTTATAGGATGATGAAGGACGTACGCCATTGATATATAACAAAGAAGAACAAATTATAATAAACGACTTTATTATTTTAGTAGCTTAATCATCAATTAAGTTGTACATAAAGCAATGCAGCTTACAAGCTTTATAACTAAGGGTAAACTTCGATGAGTGACCTTAACCCCAAAATCGGAGTAAATTTATAATCACTAAATCCTGCAACAAGTAAAAGCTTTATCCATTCTTTTTCGGTCCTCTCTTTTCCAGTCACCAAGGTCATCACAAGCATATCAAAGAAAAGCTGGGTCTTGAGTGATTCATCAGTACCCCCTTCATGGTTCTTCATCACCATGTCGACGATGATTAGTTTTCATCCATTTTCCTTGCTTGGAATCGCTTCTTTGCATCGCTTCAATATCTTTATGCATTCTTCATCACTCCAATCATGTAGTATCCACTATTTTTTTTCTTCATAACAATTAAAAATGTCATACAACATCGAAATTGTTTAATATAAAATTTCAGTCTAACTTCTAATGTAATTAAGTTATGGGTAATATATCTCAATCAAATACATGTACTCATCAATAAATAATCATCAATAGCTAGTTATGTGTTTTCAAACCGATTGAAATTTTCCAAAAGAAATTGACCATTATTTTACAATAAGTAATTAAAGGAAAGAGTAAAACAAAGAACACCTTCATAAAAACTGCATCGACTTTAGGAATGGATTCAAACATGTCTCCACCAACATAGCTCAAATTCTTGCTTCCTTCCATACCATTAACAACATGAGGAAGATCAAAACTGATGCAAATAAGTTTGGGAAAAGCTTTGGCAAGGGCTTTGGTAACTGTCCCAGTACCACCACCAACATCAACAATTGAATTCAGCCCTTCGAAAGCACCCTTACAGTGTTTAAGAATGACGTTTGTAACAAGACTTGCATCACTAGCCATTGCTTCATTAAAGAACTGATTAAGCTTTGGCTCTTGGCCTGCAAAATCCCATAAACTCCTTCCATGGGTTGTCTGAAAAGGGCAGATATCACCATCATTTTGGAACCATTTGCTTAAGTGTTGCCATGGATCCATCAACATTGGATCCAACATTGCTAGCAAAAATGGCCTAATGCTTAATGGCTCTTCCTTTAGAAGGAGACGAGAAGCGGGAGCTAGCAAATAGACTTCTTTTTCCTCCTCCTCCTCCCCGTCTCCTTCAGGTATGGATAAAGTTTGTTTCAGGAAGAAACCAGAATGAACAAGGATGAGCATAAGTCGATAAATAAAATGTGATCTCTCCTTGTTAATGGAGAGGGCTTCGACTAACTCAGAGAGCAACATTGGTGCACCATGGTGATGAATGATATCAGGTATTTGTAGTTGAACTGGACATTTTAGTGACACGGAGTTTATAAAGCTAAAAATGTGGTTCCATATGTGAGCTTGAGAATGAAGCAAGTCGCTGGATAAATCACCATTTTGCAACGCCATCTCTCTTTTTCTTATAATATATACCACTTGTGATGGTGTAACCTTACGGACCTAGCTTGTCTATATATAGAAAAAAGATATGAGGAGATTGGGATGAATTGAATTTTTTCAAAAGGTAGAAAAAAGACCATAAAAAATGTATTACATGCATTTCACGTGCCCTTATCTCCGTCGTCACGTGGGTCCCGCTGCCGAGCGTTTGATCCACTTGTTCTGCATCGTACCTCGCCACCCTCTCATTCATGATGATTTGGTGTTCCGGTACACCTTCAGGAGTCTCAGGATTCTTTGAGGAACGTGAAAGAGGGTTTGGTTGGTGGAGAAGAGAGGTGGAGGAGATTGTTCCGGCAGCCGGAATGACGGTGGCTCATATCAGGACTGGTGAGCCGGTGGTTGTTCCGAGAAGGGTGGTGGCGGTTTTTCTTTTGATGACGATTGCGGACCAGTATTATGGGTACCAAGATATGTTGTGTGATAACATCGACGGCCGGCTTGAGTTCAACGGAAATGGCAACTTTGACGTGTTGTGGCCGGGAAATGGGAAGCTGGGATTGTGGATGAACTTGATGTCGAGGATGGCAGGTGTTTACACTTTGTTGGCAAGAGAAGAAGCCATTTTTATGGCAGAAAGAAGCGGTCACCGCCATGAAAATGGCGAACTTGCAGGTAGGGATCAGGTTTTGAAATCCAATGGATTTATGTGGATAGGTGTAAACGAGTCAAGCTTTTAATCGGCGACTCGAGCTCGACTCGATTTTGAACATAAAATAGTACTCGTTTAACTTAACAAGCCGACCTGTTCGACTCGGTTCGTTCGAAAACTTGATTCAATTTTTCGAGTCGAGCTAAACCAAACCGAACCATTCGAGCATACTCGTTTTCAAGCCAAAGATGCTCATATATTTTAATAATCATACAATAAAAATAAAAATTTATCGAACTCAAGCCGATAAACGAATTAATCGATTGCAAGTTCGAACCCATAAACGAGCATCGAGCTCAAGCTCGTTAACTCAGAATATTGAGCTCGAGCCCTACATTGAAAAAGTTAATCGAGCTCGAGCCTAGTATTAATTTGAACCCAACTCGATTAACGACTCGGCTAGTTTGCACCTCTATGTTGATCCAATCCAATGGATGATTGGATATTATTTTTGGTTATCCAATGGATCAGATTGGTTTTATCCAATATTTTGAGTCAATTCTTAACCAATTAATCTACCATTTCAACCAATTATTCATATATTTACTTACTTTATTAAAAAACCCTACATATAAATATCAACTACAAAACAATATCATAAAATGTTAAATAATTATATATAGTTATTAATTGGATTAGCTCGGTTCGTTCCTTTTAATTATTATTATGGACTGCGAACCAACATATCCAAATTGGAGGTTGAAGTTTTGGATCCAATCTGCTCAAATTACAATCGGATATCCGATTATGGTCGGTCTGTCGTAATTTAATCGGTCGGTTTAAATTAGATCGTTTGACTTTCTGTACACCCCACTACGACCTGCAGGTGATGAAGATATAGAGCTCGTAATCCCACCTATTTTCGAAAGATGCACCAAGATTCTTGACGCAAACGAGCAGATGATGGCTAGAGATTTGTACTGGGAGGTCGTTAATGATGATGGGTCGAAGAAGGAGAAAGGTGAAGAGATGTTATTAAAGTGCATAGAGAAGAACCCATTTGTGGGGGAACCACATGTGTTGTTGAGCCAGTTTTATATGAGCAGAAGGAGGTTCGAGGAGGGTGAAAGAGAGGCTGACAAGGGTTTGAGGGTGTTATTGGGGTGGGGATGTCCATGGGACAAAAGGGTTTCATGGGAAGGCTGGGTTGCTTGGGCTAGGGTTTTGTCTAAGGAGAGGTCTTGGCCGAATACGTCGTGGGGTGTCATCAGTTTGGGTCTTATCAGATAGATTTATGTAAAACGGGTTGGTGTTTGTTAGAACGAAGCTGGATGGTTTAATAAGATTTACCGATGAAGTTTGTGTTATGTGGAGTCTACTTGGTTAGAAGAAATAAGGTGGTGGGCTGTTTGTTAAGAGTGTGTGAATAATGTGAGCAAAAAGTTATATTTGTATGATTTATTAGGTACCTTGTTTGAAATAATGAAAGTGATGGTTTAGTTAATGTTTTGAATAAAGTTGTAAATGAATCGAACGTTTATGAATTAAATTAGTTAAAAGAACGAATAAGAATAAAGATCATTCATGTTTGTTTTACATTCCTTTTGTGCTTGTTTATATATAAAAAATTATTATATAATTAGTAATAAAATATTTATTATATTTTTTAATAACTTCTATTTTTATGAGAAATTTCAAAATCATTCAAGTTTTAAGTAATCATATCTATCATAATATATCAAATACATGACAAAGTTTATCACATTCACACACGCTTTCTTTTAGCTAGTTAGTTATTCGCACACACTTTCTTTAACTATGGTATAGTATGATAGTTAATGATGGTAGATTAAGTTTTTACAGTTTTCACAGATAATAAGTAATAATGGTTTTTTCCTTCTTTTTTCATTTGTGTTCGTTTAGCAGTTTAACAAACATATACCCACTTTCTTAAGATGAACAAGAACAAGCCTCCGTTGTTCTTGTCATTCGATTCGTTTACGGTCGGTCCTACTTCTGAAGGATAAAAGATATATTAGTTTTAACATCTTGTTTGGAATTAGTTTTATCTCAATATCATGGAGTGGTGAGTGGTCTATGTGAAGGGGGCTAAAAAAGACCAACATGAAATAGGCAGTCTTTTCTTTGGCTCTTTTATGATCTAACCCCTCCATATCTCTGCAACCAAGTGCTCATTGAATCAGCTCGGCCCTTTCCTCCTAGAAGGGCTCGAGTCGGTGGACAAGAGCCCGCCAGCCCTCTTATGTCACCTGCTGCTGGCTCCTTGACCATGTCTACCACATCCTGGAAGCCACCAAATTCCGTCTGCCTTTTGTTGAGTCTTCGAACCTGTAACCGGTTGGGACGTTGCCGCCTCCATTTGATTTACCTATCTTGCATAGTACCTCACCCTCATGAGTCCAAGAACATCAAACATTCTTGGAAAAAATATCAAGGAGAAAGGAGGTTTGAATAGAGAAGGAAGGTGGAGGAAGAAGCTGCAGAGTGCAGACACCTGTTCCAGCCACCGGACTCGATGGGAAGCACATCCAGACTGGTAAACAGCTGGTTGTTTCAAGAAGGGTCGTCGCAGTTTTTCTTCTGATGAGGATATCCAACTACGGTTGCAAGTATAATTGCCTGGAAACAGCAGATGTTCACACTTTGCTGGTAAGAGAAGAGGAGACAAACCACAAGGGTGGTTGCGTCGTGGATAAATACAAGGAGATGGTAAAATCAACCTGGGTTCGAATCCTCCATCTACATATGTGTTTGTGGCCACTAAAAGATTTAACTAAAAGTGGGGGCGTGCACGAGTATTTGCCTTGTATTAATATTATATACTTTCAAAAAAATACCACCAATTTTTGACAGTGCACAAAGATCTTGGAGCTGGCAAGTGAGCAAATAGTAGTGGCAAGGGACTTGTACTGGGACTGGTCAATAGGTTTCAACAAATACGTAAACACAGCCGAATAAGCAAAAGCTACATTATTTATTTGTGTGAACAAGTTATCGTAAATTCGATTTACCTATAACCGTTATGTTGTCTTGTTAGAACCAGCCCGTGTTCCGTTGACCACCACAATGCAGCCTTCGTAGATCGTCTTCAGCAGTTATAACGATGATGCCTAACCTGCTAGATTGATAAAACAGCATGCTACACAAATATGAAACCAAAAAGACAAGAATGAAGGGCAGAAGAAGAAACATTTGCTTGCTCCTCCAAGGCTGATGGGTGGTTGGAAATATGTCAAACAATATCTGCTTTGTTTCAATATCTGTAGAAACATAAATAAAACTATAAAACATTTTATCGTGCCAGCTGGATAAGTCTCTGTTTCAGAAGCCGAAGCCAGAGTCAAGCTACCAGATCCCGTCAATCCCAACAGCAAAATGAAAAAAGATTCCGAATAATCCTTGGTATTTATCAGTCAGTCTTCTCGCATATCGGATTTCCTCTTAGCCTGCACAGCTAATCGTGCATCCCTCTCCCTTTCATATTCACGATAATCTGCACGCTGCAAGAAAGAGACTTTATCTAGATACTGATTTCCACTCTTCTTGTAAGTTTCCAGCTCCTCATCCAACCGGTTTTCTTCCTTGAACTCCCCCCAGTCCTTCTTCGTCTTATCAAGGACACTTAGTTTTGGTTTTTTCCTAATTTGCTCAAGAATCGCATCAACTGCACTACCCCCTCCTGCGCCTTTTTCTTTTTCGGATGCTTCTTTCATATTGGCATCAACTAGCTTCTTTACTTCAATGGATTCCCCTGCAAAGTCCCTCACTTCTCTCACCTGCAAAAGTAAAAGCTCATTATCTAGATCACAGCTTAATTACCTAACTCAGTACATGAATGAAAAATGAGCTAAAAAAGGCTTCACAAAAGCGAACCTAGATAACTATGGAGAACATAAAAAAAAAGCTATGCTGTTAACGCGGTAAAAAACGAAAATTGCGGTCAAGACTGTGATTTGATTTAGCGGTTATCACGATGTTAAAGCGGTGCTATAGGCGTATAGCGGTCCAAAAATAACAGTTTATACAATTATTAAATTGTATATATTTATGTAAATATAACTTAACATATCATCTAATTTCAACATCAAAATAAAAATTGGGGATTTGACCTTCATTTTTTCTATTATTGCTTCCAATTTTGGCAGTGTGTTATTAAAAAGTTTAGTGATTGTTTCGGTATTGAAGTAAGAGCATTAAGCTAATAGTAATGGTAAATTGGTAATTTGGAAATTGGATTTTCATTATTACAACAGATAAAAAACGAAAACAAAGAGTGGGTCTTTATTGGAATGGAAGGGAGATAGAAGATATATGGAACATATTTATGTGTGGACGTGTGATCGAATTACTTACCGGTGAACGGTGGTTGAATTACTTAAGTCGTCTAAAACAAAACCCATGCTATGACCAAGATAGAAGACACAAAACAGCCCACTTAATACCAAAATAGCCTAACATAAAATAACTGCTATTTGGGGTTCATTTCGCGGCCAATAGCGCCGCTAATCGCGGATCTGTTATTTGACCACCGCTATTACCCTGAGTACCACTAACTGCTACTTCACAGCTATAGCGGTGCTATTAACAGCATAGAAAACAAGAGTGGAGCACTTGGTACTTTATTGCTACATGTTTTTCCTTCAAACTTCATGGATGCAAAATGAGGAGGTATCCCCTTTTATAGGGAGTTCCACCTCTCCGAGAAAAGATAGATCAAGGAAACCTTTTACAAGACTCGAGAATGCCATAGAATATAACAAGGTCCTAGTACAATACTATGTGAAAACACTTGATTGTCCTAGAGCACGGGTCCTTACACTCGGCACCGGCGGATCACTAAGGCCGACTTTCCTCCCTTTGGCACTGTCAATCCAGAAGTAGATTAACAAAAAAAAACACCGGGAACTAATCGGGTGGTAACAAGCAGACCATCAATGTCTAGAATATACACAAAATCACAAAAAAAGGTGCTAAACAATATTAAACAAATATTGTTAAAAGAAGTATACAGCTCTACAAACAACAAGTACAGTTGTATAGCTGCAGCTGAAATGTTACTACAGTAGGATGTTACTACAGCTGTACAACTAAAACAGCAAAATATCAAGAGAAAAGTAGAACAATTCTAATACAGTATGACGCATGTAAAGTTGTAGCACCTCTGAGAAGAAAGAAGAAAATAATGATCATCTCTGAGAAGAAAGAAGAAAAAGACACGAGGCAAACAATTTCAAAATGATGGAGAAGACTGGCAAATTAATGAAGAAAAGAAAGAAACACCAGGCAAACAACTGTGATTTGTTCAAATGCTTAATTGATCACCTTCTACCATTTCTTCCATATTTTCATCCCTACATTCTTTTACATGTGGGGATTATGTCAAGACCTAACTGGTGAGCAAGAACACACCAATCATGGTGTGGAGGGGTTAAGCATATAAGGTAACACTAACACAGCTGCAGCATGTAGCCTTCAAGCTCAAAAGTGAAACCTCCTCAGAAAGAAATTCATATATAACACTTGCGGATTTTTACCAGACGATGACTGGAGAATTGATCTTGATATGTATGACAGAAGGAATGAAATATGACTTCTTGCACCAAGCCTAAGGGTGATCATTTTCACTTTTTACTGTTCAAACCTGTTGCCAATATGCACAACATTGGACCTCCCTGAAAGAATTAAGAACAAATGTGTACAAATTTACCAAATAGAACACATTTTTGTGTCCAAGTGCCAGGACAGCTATACAACGAATTAATGAGCAAAGTGCATCTCTGAAGTGAAACGGTGTGATATAGATTTCAGTCAAGATGAAGAAAGGAATACAGAAGAGTATGAACTCCTACAAGTTTGGATAAAACCCCACAAAGATAGAAACAACAAGTTGCAAAAGCAACTGAATGCGATCCAATGAATTTACCTCAATTTTCCCCCTTCCTGAAACAGCAGCCATAGATGCTGCTTCCTTGACAGCAGAAAGGGCAGCAGCTGCAACCTTTAAAGCCTCTTCACCAACACTGTCTCTTCTATCATCTGGCTTTAAACTTGGTATGGGTTGGACAGGTAAACTCTTCTTTGGTGCAAGCCCAAGAACTGTCATCCAACTCTAATAAAGATGAATAAGTGAATACATTAAGTTGAAATGTTTCATTACAAAAAATGTATAGGAAGACTTACAGAAGAAGATGATTTTGAAGAAGGCTTAGATGAAGTTCCTTTCAAATTTGTAGACTTATTGATAATGGAGTTCAGCTTCTTTGTGGAAATTCCTCTATTCATCTGCTGCCATACAGCATCAACTCTAGCATTCTTTTCTGGGATCACGGATCAAATTTTAACCAAATCAACTCACTTGAATAGACACGTCGGTGTGTGAAAAAGGACATCACACAGAACAGACATACAAAAAATGTTAGATTCAAGACCAGCCTATAACCTATAAACAACGGCATTGCCTAGGCAAAGCTGATGGAAGTCCAGGTTGATGGTCCGTCTAAAAGAATACCGCAATGTTATTCTACCATAGGTGAACTGGGATGAGAGGAAGATACGAAAAGTGACAAGAGCTAGAAACACGGCCACAGATCATTGAGAGGGAGAGGGAGAAAGAAAGAGAGATATCCATTTGATTATACTCGCCATCGCCTCTACTCTTCCACCACCACCCATTTTTTTCTCCTTCCTGAAGAAGCCTTCTTCTGATTTGATTTATAACATATCCTCAAGATTCTGCTCTTGATCTCTATTCGGCAGATTCAGAAACAGAGATAGACTCGAAAACAGAGAAATATGAGTAAAAACACAATGGTTTGACTTCGCTCCTAGTGTGTGGCAACCGGTTTTAGGGTTTAAGACCCTTCAGATAGATTTGCTGGGTTAACAACCTTACCTACAAGAATAGACATTTCAAACTTAAAGTATGGCATGATGGTCAGAGCTATGTAACATAGGTTTCCTCCCCAGCTATTGAGAGAAAAGAATTGCTGATTCTTGAATAGCTATTTACACTTGAACAAACTACCTCTTATCCAGCGCTACTCTGACGAAACATGGGCAGAAATCTGTGCTTATTCATTGAGTCTATGCAATCCCCTAAAATGCCTAATATGCTGTTCAGTTAAGATACCACCACAAACTACCTCTTATCCAGCGCTACTCTGATTGGCGCTGCTTATGTGACGGATTAGAAGTTAAGCATCCACAGCACCATTGCAGTTATTTTAAGGCTGCTTAATTGGTCACCTAGGAGTTAAGCATCCATGCCCCTTCAATTTGCAACTAATCATCGAATTAAGCATTATAAAAGTCTTAGTATTAACTCACTTTCCTAACTACTGCTTTCAGAACCTTCTGTTTTTGCTTCAGAATGAAAGTGTTACAGGTTTTTAATATGTAATTATTCATCGAGTACATCATTAAGCTATCTCATATGATGACACCTGTTCCAAGCCCTAAACTAATTTCATCATCAAGTTCAAGAACAAAAAAATAAAACATAAATACACAGCACAAGATTATGACAAAATAAATGATAGTAATCAAACTTAAGGTACATACCTGGAACGGTTTGGGGATTGGCGTTCGTGACGACCGGCGGCATGTGTTGAGGAACATCAGTTGTAGGCTGCGGTTGTTGATCTCCGAAAAAAGCGACGGCCTTACCCTTCCCCTCTTCACTCATTGTTTTAGCGAATTTTGAAGGAAAATTTGATCCAGAAGTAGGTCGTGGTCGTCGGAATCCAATCGGAGCAAAGATATTTGAAAAATCGCCGGAGAAAATCCAATCGTGGATGCAGAGAAGTGAGGACGAATGGACGATGGGTAGGGCGCTAATTTGTCGAAGGACGACAAAACCTGAAACGGCCTTTGCCTAGCTATACCTCACTAACGGCTAAAAGTTAACGATTATTAGAGAGGGACCAAACCTGAATGTTTTTATAAATCACAAGGACCAATATGTAATTTATAAACTATAGGGACTAAAACCATTGTAATTGACAAACTACAGGGACTAAAATTGTATACTCTTATATATTACAATTTTGAATTGCAAAAACGTGAAAAGTTATCATATCTAAGAACATTAAAATTAGAGTAAACTACGATTTTCGTCCCTGTGGTTTGATGTTTATAACGATTTTCGTCTCTGGTCTTTAAAAACTGCTTCTTTGATCCCTGTGGTTTACATTTTACTTCCATTTTCGTCCTTCAATCAAATTCTGTTAAAAGTTAACGTTAAAAATCCAAAGTTGTTTTGAAAAGTTACATATTTGGTTCTTGTGGTATATGAAGTTTTAAATATTCATCCCTAATAATTCATTTACTACTTTTTCTTTCTTTATTATATTTTAATACTACATATACATATATATATATATACACATATATGTTACTAATTTAAATATTAATGTTTTTGATTAATTAATTAAAAAACAAAGTTTAAATGAAAATATGGAATAGTGGGAGTAACCTTTTTTTATAAATATAAACTATTAATTTTAAGAAATTTTAACTTAAAACTTTAAAAAAATTATATCGTTTACTGATCAATAATTTTAATAAAGTCACTGTTTTTTTTCATTATAGTCATAATACTTTTAAAAACCTACAATTTAATTAATAAAATAAATAAATTTCTTAATATTTTTATTTATTATTTTATCGAAAGTTTATTATTTTTTAAAGAAATGGTTGGTTTTTTTTATTATATTCTTTTTAAAAAATGGTTGGTTTAAAATGGGATATTGATAAGTAATAAAAAAGATTAAATAATTTTTTATTATATTCTTTTTAAAAGACGGTAGATTTAAAATGGAATATTGATAAGTAATACAAAAAAATCAAATAATTTCTCTAAGATTAGGGTTGTAAACGAACCGAACGAACACGAACGGAGGCTTGTTCGTGTTCGTTCATTTAACTTAACCAAACAAACAAATAAATACGAACGGTAAGCAAACGAAATTTTTTGTGCTCACATTTGTTCGTTACAAAAATATGTTTGTTCGTGTTCCTTTATGTTCGTTCGTTAAGAGTCTATTGTTGCATTGTCAACAACAGAAGTTGAACTTGTTGCGGCGGTTGAGTCTGCAAAGGAAGCGGTCCATTTGAAAGAATTGATGAATGGCTTAGGCTTCGAGCAACCTTCCGTGCCCATTTTCTGTGATAATCAGAGTGCCATACATTTGGCAACTAATTTGGCTTTCAGCTCCCGGACAAAGCATATAAATGTGCGTGATGCATATCTTGTGAGATTACATGAAGCGAAGATTGTCTATTTGAAGAAAGTCCTGACAGACGACAATGTCGCTGATATGTTCACTAAGTCGCTACCGCCAGCTAAGTTTGAGCATTGCTCAAACTTGATCCAGCTCCGTTTGTGTTAGTGTCGTTGGGCACTTTGCTCGAGAGAGAGAAGATATTACCACAGGTGACAAAATGACATATTTGAAGGAATTACTTTGTTAAGTGCTTAGAGCTTTGCTTATGCTCTACCTTGTTTAGTAGATTGTGTATTTGAGGTTATTTGTTTGCTTGTAACTTTGACGGGTGATGGCCATGCCGAAGCTCGTCAAGGTTAGAATGCATTTTGCTACCTCGTGCCAATTTACTTTGCTATCTACTTGTTATGATCAACCGTTGGAAGAACTCGTATTGGTTGGATTGGGATTCGTTTCGCTATCGAGGATCACATGCGTCATGGTTGGAGTGTTATAATATTTAATTATATTATACATTGGATGTTACATGTGACTAAAGCCAAACTTGGACCAACTTGACATATAACTCAAATTTGGACCAATTCACACTTGGACCAACTTGGTTATATTTTATACTTGGCCCCACAAAACTTGGTCCCTACTCCACTTCCATCCTATAAATACCCCTTCCCCTCCAACCATTTTCTTCATCCCTTTCTTGAGTTTTCTCTAGATAACCACTAAACACTCTCCCTAATATATTCTTGAGGTTGAGAGTGTTCTTGATATTCGGTGGTATTCGGGAAAGTTTCGTTAGGTGATCGTGAATCTCAAGATCCTTGTACAAGCACTTTGTAATCTCCTTGGTTGGTAATAATATTTTTGCTCTCTCTCTTTGGTGGATGTACACTATCACACCGATAGTGGAACCACGTTAAATCACGGTGTTATTTGTTTTTTTTTGAACTTGCTATAATTATAGATAATAACGTTTTTATTATTATCTATATCTCGTGGGTTTATTTTTCTACGTTAGAGAATTATTGTGCAACATCTAGATTATTGTTATCCGCATTCGTTGTTGGGTTAATTGTGCACTTGGATTTCTATTTGTTTGGGACCTTAGAAATCACTCGCTAGCTTTTGCATTTGTGAGGCACAATTTTTCCTAACAGGTTGCAAAGCCCCGACTTCACGTGTTGAAGGCGGTGGTGTGGCTAGGGTGGACAAATGGGTAGGATAACAAAAAACCGTTTCTCACATTAAACCATTGATCTAATGAAGTGTCTAATTAACCCATTAAAATGTTAGTTAAGTGGGTAATGAATAATAAAAAACCGTTTCTCCATATTTTACCCATTAAAATGTCGGTTAAACGGATAATGGATAAGTGGATAAATAGATAATTCTTTTCTATCCATACACTTATTCAACAGATGAAAACACGGCCGGTAATGAGTTTACTCTTAACCATTGCTAACTCTAAGGTGTGAGAGCCTATGGATTTATTTCAAATTTATTCTTAAGAGATATACTTGTTGTACCTTAACTTGAAAAACTTGTATGCTAAATTTCTTTTTTTGTTAAAAAGACGTAAAAAAACAACCAAAATGACCCTCACGTCAGAGATATGTGACCTTTTAGGTTAGCGACTATTAGATCTGAGGTTCAAACCAAAATGAAGTATAAATTATAGGGTTATTGATGAATTTAAAGAGGTTGTGGGACAAAACCACGGTTTTGATAAATCAAATAGACGAAAATGTAATCATTTTTTAAACTATAAACTATGTCGCTTAATTTCAATACACTAACACTATGCAAACACGTTATACACGACATGTGTCTTGTATTCGTAAAAACTTCACGAAATGTTGCATAGTCTTTCTAGATATTGCAACTTTTGGTGAAAGAAGTAATAAAACGTTTATCAAATTGGACAAAAGCCCTCGAAAGTGGAACTATCTTTAAAAATTTATAGAGTTGCTTATTGAAATTCAATAGATTTTCTTTGTCTAAGGTGTTCGTTTACCAATTACTTCCTCGGTAAACGCTTATCGGTAAAATTCAACACAATCATTTACTTACCGGATAAGATTTTAGTCCACTATAACGGTATCGGATGCAACGATTTACCCGGTAAGCGCTAACCATGGTAAGAGTCATCGCTATCACTTACCGGGTGAGATTCTTGGTCCTTGTCTCGCTCTTACCGGGTAAAATTCTTGGTCATAACCATATTCATCTGATAAGGTAATGTGAACTGGTAAGCGCTTACTCGAGTACACGTCGGTAAACGGTCCCTAAATATATTTTCAATTATGACAATTGTATTTCTTTGTCTTTAAGCACCTATTCATTCAACACTTTTGCTAAACAAGTGTATCGGTAGAAGGGATGTTTACGGAAAACACTCCGACCCACAAATATGTTGACCCAGTAATGAAAGGGTTTTTGTCTGACTTGGTCGGTATTTCAGTCATTGGTTATCCAGATCGAACCTCTTACCCAGACCGTAGTACTCTTAGGGGCTGTTTGACAGTTAGTTGCTGAATGGTTAGGTGCAGAATGATTAAGTGGTCAAAATTATTAAGAAACTCTTATGATATAATGGGAAATGAAATATGGTTGTTTGCTAATTGTTCAGGATGAAATTAGGGCTCTGAATGGTTAAGGCAGGGTCAAGACACAAAATCATTTAAAAGGTTTTGGAACCATTAAGAGGCAGACATTTTTTTGCCAAACAAAATTTATCTCTTAACGATTCAGAGGCCTCTTAATGAAACTATTAAGAGGTAAACAAACAACCCCTTACTCAGCTAATGCTTACCCGATTTGTGTTGGTAAAGGCCCCTTGGTAAGAGCCACTTATCAAATAAGGGGTTGTTTGTTTTTTTTAAAAACCTCTTAATGGCTCTTAAGTCTGAATCGTTCAGACCTTTTTACACACCAATGTGTCGTTTGTTTTTTAAGAGATTTGAAGTCTTATTTTAGTTATGATTAATAAGAGGTGGTGTGTAAAAAGGTCTGAACGATTCAGACTTAAGAGCCATTAAGAGGTTTTTAAAAAAAAACAAACCCCCCCCCAACTCTTATTAATCATAACTAAAATAAGACTTCAGACTTTAGACCTCTTAAGAAACAAACGGCACCTAAATAACTCCACATCTTACAAGTTAAACAAAGAACAAAATCAGGGAAAAGATCAAACAAGAGAAACCCAAAAAATTACGACTAAACCGATAAATGGTGGAAACCAACGTCCATCAACGTGATGTCGTGATCGACCAAATGATGGTCGAGGTCTATCGTCATAGAGTCAGTCGGGAGTGACCCGTTTTTCACAACCGGTAAATCTTTTTATTCTAATATGATCAACCCATATCGCCCATAATAGACCACCCGAAACTTGCATTATTCCAAATTACCAAATCCAACAAAACGGTGAAATCATGTCGATAAACAAGTACATCATACGTAAAATAGTAACACTATGGTAGGTCTAGATCTAACCTCATTCGTCGCTATTTAGTTGCTCGATTGACGCAGCTCGGGTCTCACAAAGTCGGCGTCTGCAGGCACTGAGATATCGACAGTCGGTCTCAACTCCGCACACACTTTGACTGCTTCATGCACGGGATCTTCAAAGAAGTTCGCGACAAGGTCCTGGTTGATTGGGGTGCCATTGTCTACGGCAACCAAAGCCTGTTGGGTGAGCACGTAGTCGAAGCGTGGAGCCCATTTCCTTGATCCCAATCTTGCGGTCGTCGAACAGTTGTCCACCATGAAAGAAACACCTCGAGCATGCATGAAGGGATTCAAGGAATCCACAGACTCGATTAAACTTTCGTTGATGATTTCAGAATAAGAGTGTCCTTTCTTCCTCAAAACCTCAATCTATAGTTCAGGAAATTGATATTTTAGAAACAAGCAAATCTATTCGAGTTAACAAGTTACGGAAGTGAGCTCACCTGGGCCATCATTAATGCCACATAGACACCTGCGGTGAAAGGATACAATGGCCCTAAATCGCCAGCTGGACGGTTAGCACGAACACGTTCACCAACTTTCCACATCCGAGTCTGATCAATTTTGCCCATTGGGAAGGCTGGCAAACCCTCTTTTTCCTGTCATAAGCGTTCATCATCATATTCATATGTGCATCGCAAAGATCCATCAAGAACGAACAAAAACATCCTCTAGGCCAAATGAAAAACATTACCGAGTGAATTAATAAGAACGAAGGTCAGAAGAAAACTTACATAAAAGCGACGACCAGCCAAGACAACACTCCGAATCTCGCTGCCACTGGCTACATCCTCGTAGCACTCGTACAAGATGTCCATGCAGGGATAATAGGAAGCGCTGTATGCCTTCAAGAAATCTTTTTTGCCTTCTTCTGATAGCGACTCATAGACGGCCTTCATGCCCTGTTAAAACGGATTTTGTTAAAAGAAATGTACAACCCCGGGCATAATCAAATAGTCCATTGGCAAGTTTGAACCAAGTATAAAATAGCAGCAATGAGGATAGTCATCTCTTCCACAAACAGATAAGGGGTATATAAATAAACAAACCAGTAAATATTTTGGAACCAAGTTGGGAGCAAACCTTTGTTGATATCGTGCGTGATATTACCCCAGTGATGCACTCTACTGTATTCTTGTAAGCCAACTCTTCACTCATACCATTTTCAGTGTATCTTCTAAACAACGACTCCACAATACCATGTACAGCACCAAGTAAAATACCTAATGTTCACCATGGGAAAAGGCATTGGTGATATTTGATTACCAAATCAAACAAGTCCTGTATATCCCACTCGTAAGAGGGTCTGGGAGGGGTGGAATGTATGCAGTCCTGATCTCTACCCCAAAAGGGTAAAGTGAAGGTTTCCATGAAGACCCCCGGCTTGTGCCAAATATGGTAATTTTTGATTATTTTGGAAAAGTGCAAGGAAAAAGAGTGAAAGGCTTACCTCGTTCCCCAAATATATCGCTCTTGTACTCCTGCTCTAGTGTAGTCGCAAATGTAAACGGTGAACCAAGAGCAACTGACCATCCAAGTGCAACATCAGTGGCTCTGCCATCAACATCCTGCAGCAATTTTTTTTAATAATAGTTAATACCTTAGAAAAGATTACACCAAGGAACCACATGCCTGCTGAACCAACCTGATGGACAGCAAAGCTTGCGTTGATCCCAGCTCCATTGATCTCCTTTCCTTGGACGTACAACCTTCTAACCGATGGACCCATTCCTTTGGGACATACAGCAACCACGCTGACATTCTTGGGGAAATCAAGACCAATTGATTGCAAATGACCAAGAAGGAAACCATGGGAAAGTCCAAGTATGCTGTTAGGCTTCATGTGCGAGAAGATTTTCTCATAGTTATCAGCCTGCAACAAAAAAAATACATTACGAACAACTCTTTGCAAGGACTAAACTCACATGCCAAGGGGAGATCCACTTATATCATTGAGCCAAAGTAACTTGGTACATTAGGAAGAGCTAAACATGGAAAGACTAGATATATGCAATACACACTGCTACTTAGATTTGTAAAATGTAATTGATAATCATCATATATGTAGACACTTCATAAGGCACAACTTATTTTGACTTCAAATTTAGCAACAGTATATACAGCAGAATATCAGAGTAAAGGCGCTTCCACCTTGTTTGTGTACTGGAACAGCTACCACTTCCTTAGAGCAGCACTAAAAGAAGGCTTTATCGTCTAAAGGCAGGGGTGAGCTTTCTCACAAGGATTTAAGCAAGGGCCAGGAGATTGAACAAAAATGCTGGGTTGCTCAGCGAGGAGAGGATAGGGTGCTCTCGGATTTTCAAGAAGAGAAAAAGAACACATCATTTACATAACAGGAGTATCCTTGCAAGGTCTCAAAACCGACAATGTGCGCATTGGATTATTCTTGAATCTTTAAAGAATTTGCAAGGACAACAGTAGAACATAATTAGCAAGAACTTGCTCCTTTTCCTAATCAACATTCTTTCTTAACAGTACCCTCTCCCTCAAAGGGTTCATTGATGACCAGAAGGTGTTAATTTGTCGCATAAAAACACTCAGGCTGAATAAGTAAAACACTGAGGCAAGAGCACATGTTATTTGAGAGAGTAGGGTATAATACACCCATGACACCAAAAAGTATACTCTCTCCCTTCTCATGGAGATTATTGGTATTTTTAAGCATTTGATAGAAAACACAAAATGGGAAACAGTAAAAGATTTCAAAAAGTGCACTTGTTTAAATCCTACGTAACAGAGTTAGAAAATATAGATGTATAGCAGAACATTGGTTGAGTTTAGAACAGTCGACCAACCTGAGCTGAATCAGATATCAAGAGCAGGACCAAGTCACTACCCGAAATAGTGGAATAAATATCTCCAAGAGTCCCATTTTCTTCAGTAAAACCAGCAGCACGTGCCTCAGCAAATGAACTTGAACCCTTCCTTAAGCCAATCTGTATTATAAGGTGGAATGCTAGAGTCATCGGTAGAATGTTTACAAGTTCCTACTATTATTGCATGAATAAAAATGCACACCTTCACTACAATATCAGATTTTGCTTCTGCAAGAGAATCCCTTAGATTCTGAGCTTGAGCAGGACCCTGGACACAGACGGGGAACAATTATCAGAAGAGAAGCATCTAAAGGTAAAGAATTTAAAAAATAAACACTCATTGTGTATCAGGTAAAGAGAGTATATAACAAGTACTAGCACTTAAGCAAACAAATCATTAGCAAACACTGTACTTGACACCACAGAATCGATATTGTTGACACCTTTGGCAGATCATGTCTCTATAAAATTAGAGTACCTCAAGTATTTACATAAGGTTACTAACCAACCTCATGGTGTATGTAAACAAGTTGAGTTTAATGGCAAAGCAATCAAAGCCATTACTTGCAGAAAAGTTTCAAGGCCAGTTGCAGACTAGATTAAACAGACAGTGGTGACCCTAGCTTGGTCTGAAACTTCTGTATTTAGGTGAACTCCAGTAATTCGATATAAGATACCTTAAAGAAGTACTAAAGTACTGGTCGAGTAGTTTTCATCATAAATTGAATCTGATATATAGCTGTATGCACAATAATCTCGATTAAAGTAATTAAGAAAAGTAAGAAAACCACAAGCCACTGTTTTCTTGCATATCACAGTCCTCCCTTTTACGAAGGATGTAACCAATAAGCAGCTATCATCCATGGAACACAAATACAACCTAAAGATCTATGAATACTCTGGAAGCCCAGTCGATTCCTACTTACAAATTTTAAATTGTAAATCCAATCTACTAACAAAAATAATACTTCCAACCATGGTTTTAAAAAGCGTGTAAGACGTAGGCCCAAAATCGCACCTGAGGCAACGCCTCTCAATCCCCAGACGAGGCATACGCCTCGATTGTCTGAGGCGGTGAGGCGGTGGAGAGGCGTACGCCTCAATACAAAGGCTAAATTATTTTAGAAAAAGACTGAAACCTTCTATATCTCTTTTTTGAAAACCTTGTTCTTATCTAGTTCTCCTAAGCCTATCTGCTACTTGTCTGTGTCCTCCGTGAGTTCCCGTTTTCTTTGCATTTTCCTCCTCGATTCTCTTTGGTTCACGGGAGTTCTATTTATTTGTATATACTAGATATGCTTCTTTTATATTTAGTCTCTACTACGTATCACGGTCACAGCCACACTTCTAGTCCCACTGTTGATATTTAATATTGTTTCTTTATGAGTTGTGAGCATATTAATACATATATGTTATGAATAGATCAATATTTTTTTATTTGTTACTATATCTATATTCGTGATTTAAAAAAGTGTATGCAGATTCTTTTAGTAATTAAGTATGAGATATATATCTTGTGTCTAGTTCTCAAGTGTCATGTGTGTGTGTGTGTATTGCATATATTTTCTGAGTAGAAGCAGTGGAATGCAAATTTGTATAAATAAATTTTGTGTAGTATATATATTTCAGCCTCGGGACTTACGCCTCAGCCCACCTCGAGGCGTAAGCCTCGCCTCTTTCAGGAAAAACGCCTTGAGGCATGATTCCGTTTTTTAAAACATTGCTTCCAACACTATGTAGGTGTTCATTTCATGAACTTTTGACAACCATCACAATTACACACCAAACCTCAATAAAGTATCACAATCTGATATATTATCAGAAAAAAGGAACCTTCAAAAAAATTCTTTTAATGCTTTTTCTATTTTGTTCATATTAAATTAACGCAGAAAATAGTGAAATTTCAACATTTCCTATACATCAACATCCCTATCATGTAACACAACAATAACAAATCAAAGTAAGAAATCACAGACCTGAGAACCCCAACCGATAACACCGATCTGCTTAATACCTTTAAAGGCATCAGGCAACAAATGAAACAAATCTCTTCCTCCTCTCACAATGTACTAAAGAACCATCAAAAACAAAAATTAAGCACATACGTTAGATATACACAAGACATATGAGTCTATACGTATATACACAAACAGTAATGAAACGAACCTCATCATAACCAGCTAGATTAATCTTCTCCTTTTTGAAAACAGAGGTGTCGAAATCGAGCAAATCCGGTGACTTGCTAATCGCTGGCGCTGAAACCATACGAGCTCCGATAGCGGAACCAGAACCAGAACCGCCATTGGCAGGCAACACACGAGTTTGGAGCGATTTGAAGGAAGTTTTGGAAGATATAAACCCTACACTGGACCCTAGGGTTTTGGGTGACGCTTTGAGAGACGTCAACGACGATGAGGAGGAGTTGGTAGGTGTGACGGAGGAGAAGTTGGTTGTCGCCGCCGCCATGATTGACCGCTTGCCGGAAAGTATTGCAGAGATTATATGTGGTAAGAAAAAGGGAAGTGAGTGAAAGCAGTGCACTCCTGTATTTATATCCCTTGCAAATTGTATGACGCTGGTCCCTAACGTGCGCGAGGGGGCGTTTTACTCCTGGCTTAAACTTGTAAAAAAACAAGTCAAATAAAAGACAAAATTTTCTTTTGTCTTTTATTAAATTCGTATTTTAATATTTATTATTGAATATTTAAATATTTATCGTTGAAACTACGTTTCTTAATTCTCACCAACCAAATCAAGCCCAATTTAATTTTTTATTTAAAAAATTATTTTTTTTTGGCGAAGTATTCACGGTTCGGTTCAGATCGATTCAGTTCAATTAGTAGGAGAAAATATGAACCGGATCATGTGAGGTGGATATTTGAATCGAAATTGAACAATAGGTTGAACCAAACTGCACTGAGTCGAAATAAGACGGTTACTCAGGATTTGATTCACGGTTACCCCAAATTTATAAAAAAAAATCATTTACAATATGAAAATGATATTGTGTAATGCCCGAAAATTTCGGTATGTAGAATTCCGAATTTATTTATTTTCTGTTTATTAAGAATGTTTACCACTTATTACCTAAGTTAGTGAACGTCTAGATGTCTTCTAAGCGATTAACTTCAAAGATGTGAAATTGGAACTTTTGGGGTTTCGCTACATTCTACGTGAAAGTGCCAAGCGATAATGACAGTGACAAATACACATTGATCTCAAATATATACCAAGCACATTCACATATTACAAAAGAAAATTAATACACATTGATCTCAAATATATAACTACTACATGATTGAACCCAAAATTTCAATAATCAACCTGGTTTATAATAAGGTGAGCTACATGTTGAGGTTGAAGAGTAATAACCGATCGAGGAGCATGAGCGTACGATGGCGAAACCTCAAACGAGAAGCGTTGTAGAATCATAGCCAACGCTATTTTGGCTTCCATCATAGCGAAATGCTGGCCGATGCATATACGAGGTCCCCAGCCAAACGGCAAATATGAGAGCCGTCCCTTTGCCACCTTCGAAACACCGTCAATGAACCTTTCGGGCTTGAACTCGTTTGCATCACCGCCCCATATTTCCGGGTCACGGTGCAGCACCACCACGGGCACCGTGATTGCGGTCCCACCTGGTAGACTCATCTCTCCTAGCTTAGTTTCTTCATGAGTCAATCGGTATAGTGATGGAACTGCAGGATATAGCCTTAGAACTTCATGCAAAATCATAGTAACCTACCACCAATTGCAAACAAAAAAAAACTAAAGAAAACCATCATAAACATAAAAATAAGTCTAAATATGTGAAACCGATTAGATAATTATTCTTTAAAAGAACCTTTGACAAGAGAATGAAGGTTCCAACATATAAAGAAAAATATAAGAATGTGGAAACCCGTTGGATTATTACTCTCGAAAAGAGCCATCGAGGAGGGAAGGAAGCTCCGACATATATGGAAAAGTATAGCTGATGTAGAACTCTAAGACGTCCCCTCCAACAGAAACTAAACGGACACATATTGTTCTAGAGTGTCGAGAGGGGGCAAGAGGGATGCAAGGGTGGACGTAATTACTTAAATTCTGACGGGTCGTGGAAAAGACCCATTGAGAAGAGAAGAGAGGCTCAAACGTATATATGGAATATAAATGGTCCAAGTCTAGCCGATTTGAGATTATGATAAAAGTCGTGTCTGTCCAATGTGAACATGTCCCCTCCAATAGAGGCGGCACCCCATAATGTCTGAGTTCCTAGATTACTCTCTAGCTAAAAGGGCCCTTCAAAGTGTCGTTCCAATATATATATAGATAGATAGATAGATAGATAGATATAGAAGAGGAGAGAAATAGAGTGAGGGGGTGAGGTTAAAGGGAAAATCCTAAAAAAAAATGAAAAACTGAGGAACACTTTAATAACCGTTCATTTGTACGGTATACACATGTGCATACAAGTAGTAATTAAAGATGTTTCCTGGTTTCTATGCACGTGTGCATGTTATGGACATGTGCATAGTAGAAAAATTACTTACAAATTTCTTGTATGCACATGTGCATACCGTCATATGAACGGTTACTAGGGTGTTCATTGGTTTTTCATTCTTTTGCGGATTTCCCCTGAACCCCACCCTATATATATATATATATATATATAGATAGATAGATAGAGAGAGAGAGAGAGAGAGAGAGAGAGGTGAAACGGCTTACGATTTTGAGACGATTCAGTCCATCGATATCGGGTTTCTTACGGCCAAAGACGAGAAAAACTTCATCTCTTGCTTGTGCTTGCCAAGATGGATGTAGGCTTAGTAAGATCATGGACCATACAAGCAAATTAGAGGTGGTTTCTTGGCCTGCAAAGTAAAAGAGTTTGCATTCTTCTATCACATCTTCAATGCTCATTTGTTGAACCTCATTCTGATTGGACTCCAATAATATGCCTAATAAGTCATCATGGCTGGGTTCACCATCTTCCATTGCCATCACTCTTTTACTAATAATACCTCTTATTGAAGCCTTCACATGGCTCTCTATCTCTTTTACCCTCTTGTTCTTTTTAGTTGGCAAAAACCTAGGGGAACACACACAAATTTATAAACTCTATGTGCAAGATCATGTAATATATAAATATAAAAAAAAAGGTGAAAACTTACTGGTTTTCTGCCACTACAACAAAATGAGTCTTTTAGAACACACATGTAACAAAGACTTTAAATTTTATTAGGACTCCCAAAGATGACTTTGGGTGTTATAAAAAACCCGTTTTGTCATCATCCGTTTCAATAAAATTGGGTTTATGGGACACCAAAAATGTCTAAGCGTCCTAATAGACTGATTTATAATACTCAATTTATAGGACCAAACGATAAAATGTCTTATCTAAAGGTGTAATAAGTTCATAGAAAATTTTTGGGCATCGTAACAAGTTTTTCAGGACATTTTTCTATAAAAAAAAAAGTCTTAGGTGGCGTTTGTTTTTTAAGAGGTCTATAAAGTCTGAAGTCTTATTCCACTTTTGATTAATAAGAGGTGATGCTGATTGCTGAAGTCTGAATCAATAAGACTGTTTGTTTTTGTAACGTCTGGAGGCGTCTGGAGAGAAAGGAGAACATATGAAATGAAGCGGCGATAAGATATTTTAAGAAGTTAGATCAAAACTTCTTATTTCAGATGTATTTAAGAGTCATTGAGAGGTTCTGAAAACTGGAAAAAAATAAACAGTTTGAATATCAAAAGGTCTAATCGATTGTATTTTAAAAAAACAAACAACCCCTTATTCTCTATTTTATATGACATTAAAAGAGGTATTATAACAAGAAGTTAACTATAAAAAGATGTGTTCATAGAAAAATTTTCAAAAGTGTTCTATAAAATAACTAATACGATGCTTTGTATTAAGTGTGTTATAAAAAAACTAAGACGCCCAAAAGCGTCCCTATAAACTTATTACAACATCTTTAGATATGATGTTTTATTGTTTCGTCCTATAAAGTGGTCTACTGGGACACCTTTTAATTGTTGGCGTCCTATAAATCCAATATTGTTGTAGTGATCCATCCCTAGAAACATGGTTTCGTATGATAAACTTATAAAGGTCTTGAGTTCTTTTTGAAGTTCAAAACCGTGAATTACCTCGAACCAGGGATGTATACGGATTGTATAATTGGCAACAACAACGAAATCAATTCTTTCTGAAGCTCAAATATCCGTTTTCCCTCTTCATAACTACTACCAAAAGCAGTGCGCGAGATTACATCGCTAGCAAGTGTCTGAAGATACGGAAAAACATCAAGCTCGCATGAACGCTCACATGCCGCTAACTTTCGCCATTTTCCCATCATCTCGCTACAACTCACATGAATAGCGGGCACCATATACTGCGCAACAAACGAACAAATTAGACCAATATAATCATAAAACAGAAACTTAAACATAACCGCTTGTCTTTTTCATGAAAAACGGGATTAACAAACCTTCAACTTGTGAGCGTGGAATGCGGGGTTGATGATCTTTCGGTGTTTGAACCATTTAGCGCCGTCGTAATCGATTAATCCTTGAGATAATATCTTGATATAGGGATTACTTTTTCTAAGCTTTTGGAAATCATTGATTCTAGAGAGTATATCCTTGGCAAGACCAGGATCAAGAACATGAACCATTGGTTTTGGCCCAAGCCAAGCAAAGAAAATATTACCTGTGGTATAAAACAGAAATTTTAAGTAAAAAACCTTTTGTAATCCATATTAAAATTGAATTTTTTTAGCTAAATGGGAAATGGGTTGAATGGTTTACAAGTAGTCATAATTTATTCAAATATTACAATTTTCTGTATCAATTTATTGAAAAAAAAACAATATTTTAATAATGGTTTTAGTTGGGGGTGTTAAAGATTCGAACTTTTACAAGTTATTTGGGCTTGAACTCGTTTATCTTGAGCTCGGGTTTAATAATTATCGACCGGGAACACAAAATAAAACTTATTTAACTTAATGAGTCGAATTTTATAACACCAATATTCGATCAGGTCTTTCGAAAGCTCGATAATTTTATATGAGTCGAGTCATTTGAGCATACACTTTTTGACCCAAACATGTTCAGAAACCATACAATGAAAACATAAAAACCATCAAGCTTGATCCAATAAAACAATTTAATTGATCTAGACTTCGATACTACAAACGAGCTTATAAAGCTTGAATTTTAGGTATAATGTATAGCTCAAATTTGTTAATCAAGCATTAAGCTCGTATTGAAAAATTATACTCGATGACTCATTAACTCCCCAGTTTTTAGCAATATGATATATACTACTTACTTATAAAAGTTTAGGGGGCGTTTCGTTCGCAGAATGATTTCTGATGGAATGGAATCTGTCAATGGAATTGGAATCTGTAAGGAATTGAAATGGAATGTTTTCAAGTTTGACCAACTGTTTGGTTGGCAGGAATGGAATGTAATCAGTCAAATGAATTGGAATATGTCTGTTTGGTTTGCAAAGAAATTGGAATGGAATTCTGAAAAATGACAAAAATACCCTTTCTTTTATTTTTATTTATTTATTTATATTTTTTTAAATGCCGAGAGAGAGAGGAGAGAGAGGAGAAAGAGAAGAGAGAGAGAGGAGAGAGAGTAGAGAGAGGAAAGAGAGGAGAGAGAGTAGAGAGAGGGAGGAGAGAGAGGGTAGAGAGAGAGTAGAGAGAGAGGAGAGAGAGGGTAGAGAGAGAGGAGAGAGAGAGGAGAGAGAAAGTAGAGAGAAAGAGGAGAGAGAGAGGGTAGAGAGAGAGGAGAAGAGAGGAGAGAGAGGGTAGAGAGAGAGGGTAGAGAGAGAGAGAGGGTAGAGAGGGAGGGAGGGGAGAGAGATGGTAGAGAGAGGAGAGAGAGGGTAGAGAGAGAGGGTAGAGAGAGAGAAGACCAAATCCACATCTGATGGGTTTTAATTTTGTTAAGAGGGTTTGGAGGGTATTTTTGTCATTTTGAGAAAATGCAATGGAATGGAATTCAATTCCATCCAAAATGAGAAGGAATGACCAAATCCTTGATTGATGGATTTCATGGAATTCAATTCCATTCCTTTGGAAACCAAACAGCAGGATGGAATTTGGTCAATGGAATTTGGTTAATGGAATTGACCATTCCAATTCCATCAGATTCCGACGGATTCCAGCGAACCAAACGCCCCCTTAGTAAAAACCTAAAAAAGAACAATAAAAAGTTAGCGGGTCAACCCGACCCATCATAGAAATTCACTTGTTTCACTGTTTCGACCCATTACCTAATTCATCCGACCATCGATCTTCGACAAATGAAATAGATTTTTGGAAGATATATATATACATACATACCATAGGTTTTGGTTGCTCTGAAAACAAAGGGCAAGAGTCTTGGAATGATATCATCATGGATATTGATGGGGTTTTGGTTGGCTTCTTTAATCATCTCTTTTGTATCCCCAAAAAACAACTTGTAGGGGGTGCCCTTGATCCCTTGGAGCCTTAGCTGCCTCTTGAGCCACCTTGGTTGAACCCACACCCACTTCAACAAGCTCCATGACAAAACCACCACTATGGTCAGACCACAAGAGCTTGCAATCCATTTGTATGTGATCTGTATCTCCATGAATGAAATGATGGTGAAAGAGAGATGGGATACCAATTTTTTAATGAACCATGAGGATTTGTGTTTACAATTTATAAGCCCATGTTTACAAAAATTGGTAAAGCCTGTTTGGGTTTCTTGGAAACATAAATGGTTGTTGGCTAATTGTTTTTATTTGGTTTTACGGTATGTAGAAACAAAAACCTTGGCAAATGAAATTGTATCATTCGATGTTTACATAAGGAAGAAAACAAACAAGGTCGTTGTTTACTAGAAAATGAACATATATATATATAGAGAGAGAGAGAGGAGTTCAAATAAAACCAAATCATTACACAGAACACGACCAACGTAACGGGGTGCAGGGCCAAAGTCGTGTGGTATCACATATGATTTAAAATACCAAGTGATTTGGCCATTATTGTTGTTTTCATTGAACCAACCAAGAGAACTTAAAAAAAAATAGAAGGTTCATCTTCCAACAAGCTCTTGTGTCAATTCTTATTAAAATGCATAAAATTAACAATTAATTTTACTTTCAAAAAGCATGGTCTAAAAAAGATTTTTTGATATTAACAAATCATTATAAACTACAACTTTTTTCATTTAAAAGATCTAGTTATAAACAAAATATCTAATCCATAAAATATAATAAAGTTTGTTTTAATTCTTATTTAATTTAATAACAATTTTTTCCTTAATTAATATAAAAATGTTCAATTTTACCTAGGAATAATATAGTAGCATCATTGAATTTGATTTTAATATTTGATATTGTTATAGAGACGAATGATCGTGTGAGAAGAAGAGTTAAGTTGAGAAGGTAAGAAGAGATCTAGACCATTGATCACTTTTAATCTCAAACTCATCCTATAAATTGCGCTTGATACGGGAATTGATCCGGTAAATCTTGGTGCATCTCATCCTAATGTGCATCCAAGGGTAGAGATCCCTTCTTACCCATCTCACCATACCTTTCATTTTCACCGGAACCAACCCTGCTATGGGGTGTGTTAAATGCATCCTTATATATTGCTAAATGTTTTTCTACCTACTAATTTCAATATCAAACAAGTCTTGGTGTTGATGTGGGTAAAGAGAATTAGTAGGTAGAGGTGCATTTAGCAATATATATGGGATTAGGGGTGCATTAGACCACCCCGTTGGTATAGACACACTTATTGATAAGAGTCAACATTCTAACTTACTTTCTACGATAAGATTATAGTCTATCAAAATGGTATGGAATCCAACCATTTACCGGGTAAGAGTTTTCAACATCACTTACGCTAAGGTGCTATTCGGTTCGTTTTCTGTCAAAACCTGAATGGATATAATTGTCTGTATGAATATAGTTGTCTGTATGTTAACAGATAAGTTGTTGTTCGGTTATTATGCTGAATAAACAGTTTGAATGTCAAAAATGACCATTTTACCCCCAATCTTTATTTTTGTCTGTTTGATAAAAATATTGAATAAATGACTTATAATTATTTAAAAAAATCAATTTAAACGTTTTCTAAATAAAAACAACTTGATTAAATTTGCCCTAGATTTGATTTAGTTTTATCCATCTCAATTGAAGAATTTTGTTCCCACTCTTCTGCATATTTTTCTCCAAGTCAAAGGTATGTGTATGGTTACACCAAAACCATACAGTCTATAATTTAGAACTTTCCATTTATCATATATTCTCCATTCTTTGGGTATACTACGTTAATCTTTCCAACAATATTGACCGATAAGTAATTGACAATCCAAAACTTGAATTCGAATACAAATTAGACCAAAAATCATGTCTTTTGTAAACAATAGTTTAACATGTCTTTTGTAAACAATCCAATAACCTAAGGCAAAAAAAACCAACAAAAGGGGAACTCCAACAAAAAAAAAAACAGATCGATAACAGAGAATGAGTCATCTTGTTCTTTGAATGAAATTACCACCAAAGGGAACTCCAACAAAAAAAAAACCATGTAAAACCGATCGATCACAGAGGAGGAGCAGATCGATTTCATAGGACCAGATCAATAACAGAGAATGAGCAAATCGATTTTAGAGATGAAGAGGATCGATATGAGAGTGTTTCAGGGATCGATTGAGTAAAAAACGTGAAGATCGAGCTTATTCGGAAGAAAAAACCTAGCAAAAAACGTGACCCAGCTTCATTGTGGTGCTTATTCGGTAGATCGAACCTAATTCCAGAGAGAGAGAGTGAAAGAAACATATCGATTTCAGGTTTGAAGAGGGTTATGAGATGGAGGTTGGTCGACATCGATAGGAAGAAGAAGGTTGGTCGGCTGGAGTTGTGCACAGATAATAGATCTATGGAGGAGGAACTTGAACCTCCATTGTCGATGATGGAGATGGAAAACAAGAAATCGAGGGATGAGGACGATGATGTCTCCACAGATGAGAAAGAGCACATCTATGGAGAAGATGCTGGAAGAATGAATTTTGGGAAGAAGGAAGCGTGTTTTTCTACAAGGATAGTAAGAGAAAAGACTGGGCTGAGTCTATATGACTCTATTTTGTGGGCTGAGCGAATAAGCCACTAATTTCTAAATTAAGCCATAACCGAACAACCAATTATGGCTGAGCGAATAAACTATATGGGCTATACAACCCATTAAGCCACAACCGAACAACCCCTAAGACTCTTCATCCTTACCATAACTCTTACCAACAGTGGCGGATCTAGGATTTTTGCCTAATGGGGACACCTTTAAGGTAGATTAAAGGTCCGCAAAGTCACATGATGTGTTTTTAGCCTAATTCCACAGTTTCGAGAGACTTTTCAAGTGTTTTGGTTGATTTCAAGAGATTTTTTAAGTTTTTTTTGTTGATTTTGAAGGACTTTTTCGGTTTTTTTGTTTGATTTCGAGATAGTTTTTTTGGTATTTTGGTTGATTTTGAGATACTTTCTTTTGGTTTTTTAGTTGGTGGGGCACAGGTGGATACAGGTTTTTTAGTTGGTGGGGCACAGGTGGATACAGGCGGAAAAACACTGGGGGAACCATAATAGAACATTAAAAATATTTTGTTTTTAAGCCTAAAAAAATGTTTTTTTTTCCTTTATGGGGCCTCATCCCTCCACCATTTCTATGTTACATTCACCCCTTTTACCGGGTAAGATTCTTGGTTTTTGCATTTTAATTTTTTTGGGGCCTCATCCCTAAATTTTTTTGTTGCATTTTAATGTATGTTTCCCTTAATCTGGTTGCTTTAGAAGAGGCAGCCGGTGAGATATGAAAAAAAAAGAGGCCGGAATTACCACCGGAAGATTAGACCGAGCAACACGAAGTAACTGATACCATACAACGATGATTCAAATTCTCAAACCTTGAAAACCAAGCAAACAACACTACACACTAATCATTCGAAAGAAGCATCTAAAAAATGCTAAAAACTGTAATTACTATGCACGAAAAAACACACACACAAACAGTTTTGCTGCTTCGTAATTGCAACTCAACAAGGAATCTGAGAAGTGAACCATTCCATGACATGAATCGGAGCCTTGATCAACTCAATTGCTATTTCAACTATCACCGTAAGGCACAAACAGCACGGACATATGCATGTCAACAACAATCTGCCTCAATTCATCACACACACACAAACAAACACAAAATCAGAAATCGAGATTCACCGTCTACAAAAATTCGCAGTAAATAAACGGATCTCAATTTCAAAATCCTGTGATATATTAGATCGAACGAGTCGATTAGGCAAGTAATAATTAAGAGAAATTAAGTGAGTGAGAAATTAAACGAACCCGACGATCCAGACGAAGACGCCGACGATGGATAGAAGAAGGGAAAGGAAAGCAAAGGGGAGGCCGAGTAGGAACCCTAGAGGTCTGCAATCGCCATCTCCGCAACACATTTTGCTTGCTCTGTGCCTGCAGTTAACGGTGAAGGGTTCTAAGCCAAAAGATGTTTATGACTGCTACGTTACGCAACCTATCTCGCCTTTATAGTTTCCTTCCTTCTAAATTAATTACAAATACAGTCCCTCAACTATTTTGGAGGAAATTTCTCTTTATATAGTAATTAAGGGTAAATTTGTCTTTTTATATTTATTTTGGGACGGGGGAGTATTAGGGGTCGTTTACCAAATGCTTATCCGGGTAAATGTTTGCTGGTAAAATTCAACACTATCACTTACTTACCAGATAAGATTTTAGTTCACAAAAACGATATCGTATGTAACAATTTACCCGGTAAGCGTTGATCGTGGTAAGAGACGACGACCCTCACTTATCGGGTAAGACCCTCAGTCATTATCTTCGCTTTTACGGGGTAAGATTTTTGGTACTTGTCATATGCATCCGATAAGGTAATGTAACTTGGTAAACGCTTACTCGAGCAAGTGTTTGGTAAACAACCCCTTAGTTTGTTACGCATGGGGGGTTTAAAATACAAATCATATCATTCATACAAACCAATCAATTGAGATATTTATGGAAATGATGATGATTCATTTATTATGATTTGAATATTTATGAAAAATGATTATATTTCATTTATTATAATCAGTGTTTTATATCAGGAGACAATCAAGATATTTATGAAACCATATATTTATAGAAATAGTGAGACTTCATTCATTATGATTTAAATATTTATGAAATATGATTAGAGCTAATTAATTATGATCAACGCTTTATATTATGAAACAATTAAGATATTTATTAGAGTAGATGGACGGTTGATATTAGCTTGTATAATTGAGATGGTTTTTATTTGAAACTTCCTCTTGCTACATATTTATGTCCTCATAATCATATGAACTGTATGGTTTTTGTTTAATTTAATCAAATTTAGTAACATGAGAACATCTCAAATAGCTTCTCCAAAACGAAAACATAAAGATTTTTGAGTGATTTTAGGCTCTAACAAATTCTTCAAAATTTTATCCAAAAATGGAGAAAGTAGGAGATGATAAATCTTTCAAAATTTGGAGATTTTTCTAAAAATGATGGTTAATGGGTGAGAAATAGTTATTTATTTATTTTTTATTTCAACCACTAAAAGTTATTGAAATTAAATGTAGGAGAGAGAGAAATGATATTTTGTTAAATGTATTTAAATGTTCTATTAATATAATTAATGTTCTAATATTTGGAATGAAGATTTGGTTAGATTTGAATGCATATGTAACTTTTTTTTAGAGTTTGATTTTTGATTGTTCATTTTAGAGAAATTTTGGAGAATCTGTTAAAGATGTTCTAAATGGTCGTATTATCTATCTTATTCATTTTCTTTATATTAATTTTCAACTCATTAAATTTCCAGTTAGTGTGACATTAACAATATTACACAGCATTAGGATGCTTTAAACATACGTCAAAATAATGTTCCTAAATAATGTTTTGTGTTTATGTGTTCGTAAATGAACTTCTAGGTTTTGAGGAACTATACGAAAACTTGATATCCTAAATATATATAATCCACGAGATTAGGTCATTAATGAACATGCAAACTACTCTTTACGTATTATTTGAATGATTCATATAGACGTAATATCTCATGTTTAATTCTTCATTTTGGTGGCCTAGCCCAACATTCATTCTAAAACCATGTAGTGAAATTGAGACTCCTCGACTTCGGAAGCAAAATACTGGAGTTCTAAAACTTTGAACAAACTATTTTCATGTTGTTCACAACAGAACTAGTCATACATCATGTATTAATATAAAATAACCACAATAATTTAAAGGACTAACATTATCAAAAACAACCAACTTTCACAAAATTTCTGTATGATCATTGAAGTTTTTTACATATAATAGTCATATCAAGGATTGTATTGTACAACGCAAGTCATAACCTCCCCTCTCAATCGGCATGATCTTTGTACCAAGGTTCCTCCAACAACCAACCCACATAACACCTCCATATGAAACCAATTTTCCAAACCCTATTAAAACGAATTAACAGATTGATTAAAACAACAGTCAAAAGCACCTTAAAGATTATCAAACTAATTCCCAATGGGGGATGGGATAATTAAAGTTTTTACATTTGGAAAAACACCCCTAAACTTTATATAACAATCCCAACCAAACACCCCTTACTTTCATAATACCAAGACAAACTGAAATCCATTTTTTAAACAATCAAAGTTTGACTAAGGAACCTTTTTTTAAACGCTTATTGGTTAAGTGTTTATTGGGTATCACTTATTTTATCGGATCAACATGACAAGAATTGAGAACCTTACCCAATAACTGAGAGATAAAACTCTTACATGTTAGTCTGTTACTAACAATTCAATTTGATGATGTACCTAAGATAATTATGACTTCTGTTTTTTTTCTGTTGATAAACTCTTGCCGAATATATGTTTGATAAATTACCCCTAAATATTACTGAAGCGTGGAAATAGGGCCAAGGCCACTCTGTAATTATCACGTGTATATTTTTTTTTTGGAAAAAGGAAAATTGTTAGATTAAAAAAATGAAAATGTTAACTAGATAAATTTATTTAATTAAAGAGAAAATATAACAACCCACACTCTACTAGAAAGAAAATAACTGACATAAGATAACTCATGCCGAAAATCGGCTCAATTCGACAGTAATATCTGAAGGTTTGCAATAAAACAACCTATTACATAACTGAGATAATGAAAATATAAGTTCTAAGAAACTATTCAGGAGTCCTATATCGTGGACGCTTCTTAAATTTTCTCCTTGCCTTTACCCGAACCAACAGACCCTAGCTTACCTGAAAAAGTTTTATATTTTAAAAAGCTAGGGTTAGACCAATGGTCTAGTGAGATCCCCCAACACACGACTATCACAATTAACAAAGGTTAGGATAGGTAAACTCTTTCAGTTTATAAAAACATAACTACACATAAAACTCACTTTCGGCACACACTACCGTCACAAAGTAACGGCGTGTCTGTCTCATACTGCCTTAGATGGGACACACCCATATAGCATACACGGGACACACCCCCCGGTATGAGTACAGGCGGGCCACACCCCCCATCTTTAGCCGCGCCCAACAATGTATGCATACATTTATAATTCAAAGAAACTTAAACCACATAATAAACTCATGTATATAAATCTTGCATAAATGAAGTTACATGTTCAAATAAGCTTCTCACGTCTTAAACAGTTAAGACAACACAAATAATTAACTTCCATGAACATAAACAATTGTGAGGTTTTAGGCTCAGAAAACTCACCTGGTGTCCTTAGTTAGACCTCGCGTCTACCCGTAAAAACCGATCTAAAACCTATAAGGAAAAAATAGGCAGGTGAACTCTCAATTCCAATTATTTTATAAGGAGTTGATCTTAACCCCTAATCCTAAAGACATTTTATCTCATAACTCATTCCACCCAAGACTACTACTGGACTACAATGCCTCCTAAAATAAATCCAATAGAAAGTATTCAGGGGCCCAACTCACAGGCTCGCCCGGAGTGCAAACCGACCTGGGTTTCCCCCACACCAAGCCGACCGGGGTCAGCTACCATGCGCCGACCGGACCGCCCAGGCGCCGACCGAGACCCCCCCAAGGACCGATATCCAACCTCTTCGACCGATGTCTAACTTCGACCGGTATTTAGCTTCGACCTGTATTAGCTTCGACCTACATTTAGCTTCGACCTACATTTAGCTTCGACCTACATTTAGCTTCGACCTACATTTACTTCGACCGGTAACTACGACCGGAGGCGATTTTGGGTTTTCGAACAACCCATGAACACGAACACAGACTAGAATTTAATGCTAACACAATCCTTAAATCTTGAAATTAAACAGGTTCTAATCCTAATAAATCAAACTATTACAATACCCTTAAACCTTTTCAACCATTAAACCATCTCTAACCCAAACCTTAATAGATCTTTCAACAAATTAAAACTTGAACTTTCTAACCTCTTAATCAAACTCTACTCCAAGATATACAACTATAATATAGAGAAGGAAATGGATTAGAATGTTACCTTGTGATGAATCAATGCCTAAATCTCCCAAGTCTTCTTCTCCAATGTGCCTCTTCTCTCTTCTCCTTTGCTTTTTCCCAGCCGCACCCAAGAAACACAAGAACACAGAAATAAACTCAAAACCCTATTCTAAACCTTTTATGATCATATTTACACTTAACCCCCTCCTTAGAAAAAGGTTTATTAAAACCTCCACCCAACTTACACTTTATTAATTTTGAGCCGGTTGTTACAATATCCTCCCCTCAAAAGGATTCCGTCCCCGAAATTCCTTCGTCAACAAACTGGGATATTGGTTCCTCATAACCGACTCTAACTCCCAAGACGCTTCTTGACCCTAGTGAACTTGCCACTGAACCTTCACCAATTGAATCTCCTTGTTCCTCAAATTTTCGTAGTTTCTCATCTACTCGAATATCACCCAAAGGTACCACCATATCTTCTTTCACAAACATCTTTTCAGATTAAATACATGGAATGAGGAATGATTCCCATTCGGATCTTTGGGTAAATTCAGTTTGTAGGCTACTTCTCCCAACTCGCTCGACAATAGCAACGTCCCAATGAATCTAGTTCTTAACTTCCATTTCTTTCTGAATCGATCATACCCTTCCCATACGAGACTGGTAACTTTACCTTCATCTCCACTTGGGACTAACGGCTCATAAAATCTTACTCTAACCAAAATAGTACCAAACGAATACCCAAGCCGTTCTGATCAATATAATCGTACATAACCATCAGATGTACTCCTCGATTTACAACAGCTTCCCTAATCAATAACATTTTACCGAAGTCAACACTACGACGGCATGCCTCACTGATTACACAACTCTCCACTCACCAACATAACACTTTGTCAACTGTAGACATCACTTACATTTCACAGTCATAAGTTTCTCCTTCCTGTAACTTGCCATCGCAAACAACCACTCTTAGTACAGCACAAATCCAACTCAGAAGCATCTTCTTTTTCGACCCACATTGATACAACTCCTCGACATTAACCAAAAATTACACGCTAGTATACCTCGTTTCCGATGTCATCACTTCAACATCTCACATTCTGATGGAAACTTCCAAAATTCCAAAACCCTTGTAAGCTATTAGTCCCAATTGGCCCACCAGGCGACACATACTTCCATTTCTTATTGTATTCACAATCACCCGACCACATGCGCAATACAAACCCAGCTTCACCCGCTCAACACGGAGTGACCAAACTCATACAAACTTTTCCAAATAATCTAACATGGAACAACGGACTCACTTGGAATCCCCTTTTTACACATTGCCAGAACTGACACTATGGTCTTTCGCTCCGAGCACTATATCCCAACACCCCTATCTTCCTCCTCAAAGATTTTAAACCCACTTCTAATGACCGACTCACTGATTAACAATGCGAACCTCTGGTCAACTGCACTATTTTGATTAATCACACTCATACCGCACCAAACATCATTTTCTATTTCTCATATCCACGCTAAGGATTTATAAATTTGCCAACAACAGAATCTGAAAATGTACTTTATAATTGAGTCACTTAACAATCTTCTTACTCTCAGATTTACCACATTTCCGACATGATACCTTCACATTCTTCTCGCTGCAAGAAACCTTGCTCACTCAACATTGCTTACTCTATTCTTCAATGATTCCCAAAAGGGTCAAACCCCATTTACATTACCTTGCTTGATCAACCGACTTTCCACACTTCTTACACGAGATAATCAACCCAACTCTTCCAAAGCCTACCCACTACTCAGCAGCGCCGCACAAATCCCGATCTCCAATCAAGATTACCCAATCTGCTAGGCCCCTTTCCCTTAAAGAGTACATCAACTTGTCCATGGATTTCCTATCTACTACACAACCCTTGAATTAAGCAATTCGTCGCTTTCATCAATCCTTTTAGGGATATAAAATAATTCCGCCCGAAACTTGCCGAAAACCGGATCACGCAGGTCCTTATTTTGATAACCACCAACCATTTGTAACAACCATCACTTGAACAATTATTTTTAACTTAACAACACCTCAAACCAAACGTTTGCCCAGCTCAACCACATACCTACTACTTACAATCATTTTCATAGATCTTCGAACAAGGACGTTCATCCGATAGCAATGACGTCAGACTTCTACATATCCTTCATGAAGCTCCTTACCATTTCAATGATTTGCACTCCCAGATATACCATATAGGTATCACCAACTCAAGGTTACAACTACCATTCTACAACCTCATCCCAGAACCAATGCAACTCTCTACGACCACTTGTCTTACATACCAACACCATAATTTCCTCACTGATCAATATAAAAATTTGACTTCGAGACATTCCATGGCCTTGCCTTTCCCGGACCTGAATAAATCGCGAAACTATGATCCTTAACACCCCCCAACAAGGTATCGCTCCTTGTCGGCTCATCTCGACCCGCTGGAAACAAACTCCAGTATCCTGAAGGATTAAGCATACTACCTCGAAGACTTAAATGCCCAAAGCACAACCCCTCCCAGTTGTGCTGTATATAAACAAACTTCGTTACCACTTAACCATCAAACCTTCATCGGTAAGGAATCACCTGACCGAACTAAAGATCTTCCATTTTAGTAAGATCCACACAATGTTGACCAACATCGCATTAATTACACACCTTTTCTGAATAACTCTTTGTTCCCTGACAGAACTCCACCGAACTAACCATAACTACTTTTCCCCTTTCCAGCGTTCCACAAATCACCACGAAAATGGTTTCTGACTTCCACGATAACAATCGACGATGAGATACTTTCCACTATGACTCCAATCAACAAGTATCTCCAATGAAAACTATCTCTTCCACTGCGACAGATAACTGCTGATAATACCTTCACGACATTAAATTCCACTCCCGACACAACCATTTGCCGACCAAACACAACTCAAACCTTGGAACAAACGGTAAGCCACTAAGGTGCCATTAAACACATAAGTCAGTGCCTCCATTAAACACATCCGCTACTCACCACCCTTACTTAGAAGGATACCATCATCAAGTACCTTCTTCCCTCTGATCGAGCGATACGCTTCCATTCTCAAAACTTCTATCATTCCTAATTGCAACCTTCTCTACGACCTAGAGAGTTCATAGCCTTCATGCATGCCACACAATATAAAAGTATTTAAGCTATTAACACATTTGGAAATTTAAAAGATATCTACATTTAAAACAAACGTGGGTGTACACGACACAACTCTGATTTAGCTATGCACAACGATTTCAAGAATCGTTCAACCTCAACTTTACGACAATTCCTCTTCATCACACCCCACTACCGAGGTTGGCACATTTGAAAATATTTCCGATGAACTTTACACACACGATTTATAAAATACTACAAAATTGTTTACACTGAGCGTGCTAAACGACTCTTATCCTTGTTGATATGACAACACATTTTTGTACCAAACTCACTTATAAATTCCTGCGATCAAATGTTGTTTTGATTTTTATAACAAAAATTAACTCATTTACAAGAGACATGTAATAATTTGCCCACAACAAAAATCAAAATTTATCACTCAACGCCAAAACTTGTCTTTTTTAATTCAAACACATATCCACATGCGTCGACACGTTTTCAAAACAACTACTTTGCAAACATACATTTGTCTAAAACATCCGGTAAGAATGATATGAAAACTCCAACAATTTGTTTAACACTCAATGCACGGGACTCGATGACATTGAAGGCTATTCACTCTAACAAGATCAAATGTTGTTTACATTCACTATAATTTATCCCAGTCTCCTTGCTTCCGACCCACCAGTAGGGTTCTTCACTTGCCACAATCCTCTGGCACCATCGACCTCTAAACAACCTTGAAGGTCCAAAACTAGTCATCACCATGACTATTGACTCACAACCCAAACGGTAACTCATTCCCATCTGATCCTCACTACATATTATCGGTCAACACTGACATCATCTCTCAACCACCCTTCAAATAACTACAATCTTAGGAGCCTCAAATCTATCATTCTATTCTTGGATTAACACTCTCCTGCTTCTCACTAAACAACCTACCCCTTTACCAACCGAAGACTCCCTTGGAGCGACAAGCTCACCTCCTATCATCCTTCTCTTCCTTATGGGCACATGAGAATCTTTCTCAACGAAATATCTACATCTCACACGATATGCATCCTATACGGCACAACCTTACTTCCAAAGACTAACTTCCACCACACGCTAGACTAAAATTATCAGTCTATGGATGGGACTCTTTTCCCTAAACCACCCTCAATAATTGCAATCGAGTATGCCCATGTACCTGTAAATTCATAATGACATTGGCCAGATGCGATTTTTGAATTTACCTTACATAAGGGTACTCGCTATTGTTGTCACGCCTCTCGACAAACAAGGTATCCCTAAAAGGTTTCCTAATTCTCAGTTATGTCTTACTCTCTAAGTTTAAGTCTAGGTCCGAACGGTTACCTAGATCCCTTAAACTAATGCTCTAATACCAATTATAACAACCCACACTCTACTAGAAAGAAAATAAATGATATAAGATAACTCATGCCGAAAATCGGCTCAATTCGACAGTAATATCTGAAGGTTTGCAATAAAACAACCTATTACATAACTGAGATAATGAAACTATAAGTTCAAAGAAACTATTCAGGAGTCCTATATCGTGGACGCTTCTTAAACTTTCTCCTTGCCTTTACCCGAACCACCAGCCCCTAGCTTACCTGAAAAAGTTTTATATTTTAAAAAGCGAGGGTTAGACCAATGGTCTAGTGAGATCCCCCAACACACGACTATCACAATTAACAAAGGTTAGGATAGGTAAACTCTTTCAGTTTATAAAAACATAACTACACATAAAACTCACTTCCGGCACACACTACCGTCACAAAGTAATGGCGTGTCTGCCTCATACTGCCTTAGATGGGACACACCCATATAGCATAAACGGGACACACACCCCGGTATGAGTACAGGCGAGCCACACCCCCTGTCTTTAGCTGCTCCCAACAATGTATGCATACATTTATAATTCAAAGAAACTTAAACCGCATAATAAACTCATGTATATAAAGCTTGCATAAATGAAGTTACATGTTCAAATAAGCTTCTCACGTCTTAAACAGTTAAGACAACACAAATAATTAACTTCCATGAACATAAACAATTTTATAAACTGGTGAGGTTTTAGGCTCAGAAAACTCACCTGGTGTCCTTAGTTAGACCTCGCGTCTACCCGTAAAAACCGATCTGAAACCTATAAGGAAAAAATAGGCAGGTGAACTCTCAATTCCAATTATTTTATAAGGAGTTGATCTTAACCCCTAATCCTAAAGACATTTTATCTCATAACTCATTCGACCCAAGACTACTACTGGACTACAATGCCTCCTAAAATAAATCCAATAGAAAGTATTCAGGGGCCCAACTCACAGGCTCGCCCGGAGTGCAAACCGACCTGGGTTTCCCCCACACCAAACCGACCGGGGTCAGATACCATGCGCCGACCGGACCTCCCAGGCGCCGACCGAGACCCCCCCAAGTACCGGTATCCAACCTCTTCGACCGATGTCTAACTTCGACCGGTATTTAGCTTCGAACTGTATTAGCTTCGACCTATATTTAGCTTCGACCTACATTTAGCTTCGACCTACATTTAGCTTCGACCTACATTTAGCTTCGACCTACATTTACTTCGACCGGTAACTACGACCGGAGGCGATTTTGGGTTTTCGAACAACCCATGAACACGAACACAGACTAGAATTTAATGCGAACACAGTCCTTAAATCTTGAAATTAAACAGGTTCTAATCCTAATAGATCAAACTATTACAATACCCTTAAACTTTTTCAACCATTAAACCATCTTTAACCCAAACCTTAATAGATCTTTCAACAAATTAAAACTTGAACTTTCTAACCTCTTAATCAAACTCTACTCCAAGATATACAACTATAATACAGAGAAGGAAATGGATTAGAATGTTACCTTGTGATGAATCAATGCCCAAATCTCCCAAGTCTTCTTCTCCAATTTGCCTCTTCTCTCTTCTCCTTTGTTTTTTCCCAGCCGCACCCAAGAAACACAAGAACACAGAAATAAACTCAAAACCCTATTCTAAACCTTTTAAGATCATATTTACACTTAACCCCCTCCTTAGAAAAAGGTTTATTAAAACCTCCACCTAACTTACACTTTATTAATTTTGAGCCGGTTGTTACAGAAAAGTTCACAAAAACCATTTTTTTGTTTTTCATTAAATGATTAAGTTTATGAATAAATAAATTATTGAACCGTTTTATTTTGAATAATTAAGCCATTGAACTTTTTCTAAATAAATAAATCATCAATTTTTTAGAAATTGATCAAGTAAATTGTAATAACCCCATTTGTTAATAATGTAAGTACAAAGGTTGATTTGTAAAAATACTTATTCTTGAGGGGCCTTTTATGTAATGTTGGGGTTATATTGTGAAGACTTGTCTTCAAATTTGATGGAAGCCGACTTCATTTCTTCTTCTACCTTCTTTTTCTTTCTTGAGTAAACTACAATTTTGGTCCCTGAGGTTTACTAAAAAATATAAAAGTGGTCACTGAATTTCAATAAGTGCAGATTTCATCCCAGAGGTTTCGATTTTGCTACGAAAGTAGTCCCTCGTGGCGTTAGCTCCGTTAAAGCGTCCGTTAAGTCAGGGGTAATTTTGTCCTTTTACACGCTTCTTGAATCTTCATCTTCAACCTCATGAACACCAAGAATATGATGAATGATCATCTTCTACCTCAAGAACACCAACAATTTAAAACCCAAATCAAACTCAAAAACCAAAAATTTAAATCAAACTCATGTCTAAAAATCAAATCATAAATCAAACCCAAAATTTAGAAACCTAAATCACACCTACATTTAAAAATCAAAAACCAAAATTAAACCCATATTCAATACCCAAAATTAAACCCACAAAAAAAGGAAAGAGAGAGAAGAGAGAGAGAGAGATACAAATCAGATCTGTGTGTGTGAGAGAGAGAGAGAGATCGAGTAAAACAAACAAACAAAGAACACAGTAATTTTTCTTCAAATTATACAAAACAAAATGTAAATCTGAAAAAAAAAAACAAAAACAAAAAACTTACAGCTCTGGATGGTTCGAGAATCGAAACCATACGTATAGGTTCTTCAAGCAGCAAGTGATTATACTTCATGATTATGAAAAATTGAAAAGTAGCAGCAGTTGTTTTTTTTGTTGTTCTTGCAAAGAAAAAAATGTGAAGAAGTTTTGGGGGTGAAGAAATCATACAGAGAGATCGAGATACAGAGATCGAGAGATCGAGATACACAGAGAGAGAAGACGCAGACCATAGGCTCGCCGGAGAAGACGACCTCGCCGGAGAAAACGACCACGTCGGAGAGGGGTTTAACAGTTTTCTTCCCCGTATCTCGATCTCTCTCTGTGTATCTCGATCTCAGATCTATATCTCAAATGTCTCTCTTGATCTCTCTCGATCTCTCAGATCTGATATGTATCTATTTCTTCTCTCTCTCTTTCCTTTTTTTTGTGGGTTTAATTTTGGGTATTGAATATGGGTTTAATTTTGGTTTTTGATTTTTAAATGTAGGTGTGATTTAGGTTTCTAAACTTTGGGTTTGATTTAGGATTTGGTTTTTAGACATGGGTTTGATTAAAATTTTTGGTTTTGAGTTTGATTTGGGTTTTAAATTGTTGGTGTTTTTGAGGTAGAAGATGAACATTCATCATGTTCTTGGTGTTCATGAGGTTGAAGATGAAGATTCAAGAAGCGTGTAAAAGGACGAAATTACCCCTGACTTGACGGACGCTTTAACGGAGCTAACGCCATGAGGGACTACTTTCATAGCAAAATCGAAACCTCAGGGATGAAATATGCACTTATTGAAGTTCAGGGACCACTTTCATATTTTTTGGTAAACCTCAGGGACCAAAATTGTAGTTTACTCTTCTTTCTTTCATCCTTTTGGGGTGTATTCGTTTGGCGAGAAAAAATGGAGAGATTAGAGACAAAAGTAAGAAAAAGAAAAACTAAAGAATGGAAGTGTGGGTTTATTGATTTCTTCTTTTGTTTAGGTGTTCGATTTAAGAATGTTCTAGCGGTTAAGACTCGGATGGAATAATTGGACCTGAGGTGAGTTTTTTTCGTTTAACCATTTTTGAACTGAAATGCATATATTATCAAATGATTATTATTTCGATGTTATACCAGATTGGTATATTTGAATTATTACCGTTAACTTTATTACATGTTTATTTTTAAAACATGTGGTATTATTATATATTCTTGGGAATAAGGGATTTTCACAACAGAAGCTCGTGTGCGTGTGAGACTGTAATGGTCCGCGCAGGGGGGATTATATATCTTTTTGGCACGCGAATATGTTTTGTGTGGTGAGCCACTGCCGATATTGATCGTTGTCTTATCGGAGTGTGCATGTTTATACTCGCGAATATGTTTCGTGTAGTGAGCCACTGCCGATATTGACTTCGGTCTTATTAGGGCGTGCGTTATTTTGAAAAGCGACTGTTGTGGTTAGTTACCTAGGAGGGAAGTTGTGTCTAAATGCCAATTTATGACTAAATGATTTATGATATTATATCAAAGTAATTTTACTGGATTATTTATCTGACCGAGGTTTACTCACTAGACCGTATGGTCTAACCCTCAATTTTGTTTTCAAAAATATGCATTTTAGGTGAATTTTATATTGGGATTGCTAGCTTGAGAAAAAGGTAGTTGAGAGTGGATTCAATTACTGGTTTGCTAGCATTGATCTGGTTGTTTATATTCTGTTATCAGTTGGGTGATCATAGATCGGTAAGGATCTAAATTTTCGGTTAGAATTTATTATCGTGGTTAGAATTATTTCTTACCGTCGTTGTAATTGAGGTGATTCTGGGAAGATTATTTTAGTCGATTCGTTTCGAATCATATTTGGATGATTTCATTTAATTGTGGTTATTTTTGGAAACCGGATCGTTACATAAATCATTTTAACCTTAAAAAGTCACCAGTAACAAGCTAGAATGGTTTTAAAAATAAATTTCTATATATTATATGCTTTTTTAACTATTAAATATAGAAATATATTATATGAAGGGCAATGGCATGACCTTTGTTCCTTCCCTTCATTATTCCTATTAACGGAAGAATAATGCTTTACATCGATTGCCATATTTTTTATCTATACTATATTATAAAACACGGATAAAAAACTCTTAAATACAAATTATTAGATACAAGGTATCATCATTTTATGCAAGATTTTAAAAATCTCTTAATATACAAGTATCAAAGCACAAGATACTTATTACTACTGCAGATTTCTAACACCTACCAATTTGGTATGTGTAGGGCCTCCTTTTTATGCATATTTTTTCATATATTACTATTAATTAATATATTATATTACTATAAATTTGTTTTAATTATATTATTAAATATGTAATTGGTTATTTTTTCTAGATGTCATTAAAATATATAAGATAATCATTGAATTCTAACAAAATACTTAATTTTTTTTATATAAAAAACTTTATATTATTAAGCCTAAATTAAACAAATTTATAAAAAATACATTATCACTTTCTTAAAACCATTCAAAATCGTACTGTAAATCGACAAAAAAACAAAAAATAAAATGAAACATTAAAATTGTGATGTATATCGCTGCATTGCGCGAGTATGCTTCTAATTTCTTATAAATTATCTTAACTATCTAACTTTTTTTTATTAGTTATTTACAAAATTAATTGTTCTATTCTTTAAGATAAATAACATGTATACATGTCGGTTGTCACTCACTATATCCTTTGGACTGTTTGATTAATTTTTCATTAAGTTCTATATAGATAAAGTTGTCTTAATGAATTAATTTGTCTGTATAGATTGAAAATATTTTTATTTGAGAGGGTTTTCATAGATAGAAGGAGCGTGTTTTTAAATTGGGAGAGACAAGTTTGGAAAAAAAAACATGACTTTCTGCATAAAGCTCCTCATAGAAGCATACAAAATAAGTCACTTTCTATATCATTAAACCACTACTAATAGTCATGTATAGTTGACCGAATAAACTATGAGTACCATTAAGCTGCTAACAAACAAACCCTAGCCCGTTCCTAACATTCTATAGGCCTGGACGACATGTGAAAATGGGTCATCGACAAGTATAATAAAAAATTTCAATATGTTGTACTTAATATTAGATTAACATCGAATTTAGAAAATACTAATAATTCATATAAAACCGTTTTTCCAACTATTACTAGACGTAAAATCAATCAAAAAATTATTTTTAAATTAACATTATTTACCATATCATTTTTACATAGTAGTGTAAATTTGTTTCACTATCAAACACATCATATGATAGGGCCTCCTTCATTTGCTAACCGTGACATTAATGCTAACCGTGCTAACCAAATTTCGACCAATCATAAGCTTCCTAGAGGTTTTGTTATGCCATTAATGCTATTAAATCTGAAAGGATAATATGAGAATTTGCTAAAAATCGCCCCATTTAATATGTTTCCATATTTAAAGAAGTTTTTTTTTTTTAATTTGATAGTTATCCTGATATTAAATATATCACCCCATGTAATCTGTTTCCATATTTAAAGGAGCTTTTTAATTTGATAGTTATCCTGATATTAAATATATTAATTTAAAATTTATTTTGATTTGCATCTTATTAATTTGGTAATAGACAGAACTATGCATATATGCATTTGGGAAATATGTTCATATCAATATCCGATAGTTGTGCACATATACATGTATGATTATGGTGCATGTATGAATTTCCCCAAATGTGCACTGTGCACATATGCATTTTCAATTACAGTGCACATATGCATGTATGAATTTCCCCAAATGTGCACATATGCATTTTCAATTACAGTGCACATATGCATGTAATATTTCAGCAAACATATTTCCATATTTAAAGCAGTTTTTTAATTTGGTAGTTATCTGATATTAAATGTATCACCTCATTTAATCTATTTCCATATTTAAAGGAGTTTTTTTAATTTGGTAATTATCCTGATATTAAATGTATCGCCTCATTTAATCTATTTCCATATTTAAAGAAGTTTTTTTAATTTGGTAGTTATCCTAATATTAAATATATTAATTTAATTTGGTAGGTGTATATTCCCAAATTAAAAGTAATTATATTTTGACCGAAATACCCCTGTGCATACATGCATTGTATTTTTTTCAACCGTTTTTAATATTTTATTTTAATAAAAAATCAATTAATTGTGGACCATTGATCTCATTAATCTACGGTTGAGATTGGTTAGTACGATTAGCACCAACGTTATGGTTAGCAAATGAATGAGCCTCTCATATGATATACCATTAATATATATATATATATAGGAGTCTAATCAAATGAGAAGTCAGTAGTTTGTGATAACTGTGAGATCCAATGTGGACCAATCATTTTATTATATTAATTTTATTTATTTAATTAATAGATAAGGGTGTATAAGTAATTTGATTCATTATTATTTAAATATTAATTGTTTTCTTTGACAGTTATCAATCTAAGATAGTTTCCTTCATTATCTCAACAAATTGATTTGTGATTATCCATTAGATTAGCATCCTGCCTAACTTAAACCCTTTGAATAATGACTCCATTAAGTACAACGACGACACCTATGTTAAAGAAAGCTAACTTTGAGAGCATGCATCGTCCTTCTTGAATCATCTTGACCCACTTCCAGATTTTCTGGCAAAGCACCACCGGAAATCATTTTGACCCACTTTGCTAGAGGTGGTACATGGTGGTTACGGAGGTGGTAGATACAATCGCTTCTTCTTATTCTTCTTCTTCCATATTCTGTAATTTTTTATGCGATATGAGTAAATCTGTATTCTTCATTGCGGCCACCATTCTTTCAAACACTTGGCTTCCATGCCGCAAGGAGCATTGCTGATGACGATATGTCCAGGTAAGGAAATCGGGATCACTGAAATTGTGGTTAATCTTTCCGATGAGTTATTGGTTATTAATAGAGTGGATATAACTTCACCGGATTTGTTGTTGTCGAAGAGTTTCGTTGTAAATGGAATTACACGACCATTCGCCAATTGTGATGTGTAGTTCAAAAAAACAGGAAAGGTTTCTAGAATTTCCAAATAAATCACACCGACTACTTCATCTATTGCTTGTATTTCTGCTACTTCTTTAATTAGCGATATGAAAATAGTAATGAATGTGATGATGAATTGGATGGTAGTAAGTATTACAATGGGTATCACGGTGGTATCACATAAGTTCTTGGGTATGCCAATAGTAATGAACGTGATGATAAATTGGATGGCAGTAGGTATCACAAGAAGTATCATAGTGGTATCACACAAGTTCTTGGGTATCACAATAGTAATGAACGTGATGATAAATTGGATAGCAGTAGGTATCACAAGAAGTATCATAGTGGTATCACACAAGTTCTTGGGTATGACAATGGTAATGAACGTGATGATAAATTGGATGGCAGTAGGTATCACAAGAAGTATCATAGTGGTATCACACAAGTTCTTAAGTATCACAATAGTAATGAATGTGATGATGAATTGGATGGCAATAGGCATCACAGTGGTATCACATAAGTTATTGGGTATCACAATAGGTATCACGGTGATGTACACCGGCATAAGTTTGGTCGGAGTAATGGAGAGAGGAGAGAGGAGAGAGAGAGAGATTTACAAAAAGACTAATTTACCCCTAAATATTATCCATAAATTTATTTATTTTTAAATTAATAGATAATTATCAAAATTAATTTTTTTAATAATACCCATTGATTATTAATAATGTGTGGTTGAGATTGGATCTCACGGTTATCACAAATAACCGAGTTCTCCCTTGAATGACCCACATATATATATATATATATATATATATATATATATATATATATATATATATATATATATATATTGACATCATTTTGGGTCATAGTTTTGACTATTCACAGTAGCACTTCATGTAAATCAATGTAAATCAGTTGACTTTCCATGTCACATCATGTTAATGTTTTCATCAACATTTTAAAATTTAATTTAGGGATAAAAGAAACTTTTTATTAAGCATCAATCTTAGAATCTAAAGTCCATTTTGGTAATAGTTTGAGATTTTATTCTTGTTTTAGAGATATGAGTCAATATTGTATGAAAAACAAGGGTAGTTTTGCATTCCTAAATATAGATATAAGTTGGATCGTCTTATTTTATTGGTAAAAGAATTTCAAAATGTATGAGTTTTCTTAGTTAATAACAAAAATTCTACTATATTCTAATACAAAAATAAAATTCATGTGGATGCAAGGGCGGATGTAGCATGTAAAATGTGGGGGGATGAGCCCCCATTTAAAAATAGATTTTTACCTTGGTTAAAAATTATCTTTATAACTTCCTATCATAGTTCCTCCGAGTAATTTTATGGCTGTGTCCCCAACAACCTAAAATCCTAAAAAGTATCTCGAAATCAACCAAAAAAACCAAAAGAGTCTCTCAAAATCAACCAAAAAAACCAAAATATTCTCGAAATCAACCAAAAAACCGACAAAAGTCCCTCAAAATCGACAAAAAAAAAACTTAAAAATCCCTCGAAATCGTGGAATTAGGCTAAAGAGTAAAGACACATTGGACGATTTTGCAGCCTTTAATCTACCTTAAAGGAGCCCCCACTAGGCAAAAATCGTTGATCTGCCACTGTGTTGATGGAATAATCAAATGAGTTAGTAAAAGATGAATGATGGAAAATATATCAAGTTTTTTGGACAAAGTAGTATTATATTTTAGTACTGAATAAAAAAACTTAGAGAGACAATAAGCAATACTATAAAATGAACGATCAATGAACTTTTTTACATATTTTGTTCTCCAATATAATTAACTAATAAATGTTTGGACCCCTTAATGTAATGTTAAATTTTTTTTGGTGACCTATTAAATACTTAAAGAATTTGTGTCTCTTTTATTTACTAATTTTTTTAACTACTACTATATATACACACTATATAATACATATTAAAAAAATTGGGCCCTTATTTCTTGTAGGTACGCCCGGCCCTCCCTCAGGCACTACCCTGACTAAACCGAAAGATTATTACAACTTCAAACAACCGAAATACATCCAAACAGTATTATATTCTGATTATTCAATATCAAAAAAACCATTTCAAAATACATAACCAAACACCCCCCTTTTAACTTCATAGATTTTATGCAATACATGGTGGCTGTTTGCAAGAGGGATGTTTCCAATAACTTGTAACATTCTAGCGTCAGACTTGGATCTAAGACTACCAACTTTTACATACAGTTACATACACACTACACTTAAACAAAATAAGTTCTAAAACATAACATCAGTTATGGATACAACTAGAGCTAGAGTTGCTAAAAACCGAAGCAATTATGCAATAACGACCTGCACCTTATGCATTGAAAGTTGTACATTTGCTCAGTGTTCGTCAATTTCAGCTTTTCGAAGAGGGTTACTACTAACAAAGCAAAAAAGCAGTCCTACTTCTTTGATGGTACAGTTTTCCAGAAATCTGCAAAGCAATTTAACCAGAGAAATGCCCTTTTTAATATACTAGCAAAACCAAACTTTTGAAAAGAATCACAAATTCACAATTGATAGGGGTATAGTTTCCACATTCACCCCCCGTCCCCTCTTCTCCAATTATTGATTGGAATCCTAGAAATTTATATACCTTCAGTAGCATTATAGAATGTGATGCATGTAAGAAAAAGGCGACCTCACTACACCAATGGTCTACAAGGGTCATTGGCCCGACGATATCTAGGTTATCAGTAAATCCTAGCTTCTCTGGAGGTCAAGGGTTCAAACCTAAACAGAGATGAGGACTGAGGAGTTTGCGTGAGTATTTACTGTATATAAATATTATATACTTTAAAGAAGTGTTGGAATGGAAGTCGGCATTTGCCTTAAACCAAACCAAACCAAACCAAACTAAAAACTCAATAACTCTACACCAAAGAGTAGAGTGCTGTTTCCATATGAAGATCTTTTTATGACTGGTTCTGGTATTCGTCACTTGTCAATGTATCCTCGAAAGAGAACATAATACTAAACTTGGTAAAAGGGTAAAAGTGTCATCTGATCCGATAAATGTATATGTGTGATGTTTGGTTCCCTTTAGCAGTTCAAGCCTTAAGGGATCAGTAAGGTTTTGCTCTGTTCAAAGGTTTTATTGTTGTATAACTATTGGTGTATATTTAATTGGTTAAATATGATCTTAAAATAGGTGGTTATAGAGATGCACACAGATTCCTATGTCATACCTCCAAATCGGTCCTCGGACCAGTCCTGAACCGGACCCAAATCGGTCCTGAACCTGCCCTTTTTGGACCGATCCTTAAAACTTGAAAATGGTAGCCGTTATAGGAACACCAGACAGGACCGGACTGGACCGAACCCATAACCAGGCGTTGAAGGACCAGTTCGGGCCAATCCTAGGATCCATTTCAGGCTTCAGATAATTTGTGCATCTCTAGGTGATTACCATCAGTGATGGGTGGTGAAAACTGAGAGGTGCGCATGGAGCTGGAGTGAAGAGCAATTTATTGGAGAGGAAGGGTCATTCAGAGGCTACAATGAAAAGAGAAAATGAAAGCTTAATGCAGGTATAATAGTTGTTGGATCGATTGTTGCAAGTCAAACAATGATGTCATTGGGGACTTGGGGGTGTGCTGATTATGTCATATGTCAAAGGTATTCATAATCAAGACAAACTAAGGGAGGCCCCTTTAATATATGAGTGTAGACTTTAACGACTAGTATGACATCAGTAAATATACAAGGGCTATGGGCATATCTTCATGTTCTATCATTTGAGGAAAGTTTTCTCCAATTTAGAGACCCTGAAGGCTAAGGTATTGATGGCATAATGAATAAGCTCTATGTAAAATTCCAAGCAGATTGAGGCTGCTTGTTGATATACAGACCATTAATAGAGAGGCTGATCTGCTAGCATTTTTGCCTATGGATAGAGGCTGCTTGTTAATATACAGACCATTAATAGATAACGACACCATTAATTTTAAAGCTAATTACATTCTAAATGGGCACCTAAATGAGTCAAAGACTTCAGTGACAATCTTTCAATTACGGCATAGTAATAATTACGAAAATCTAAATACCAAAAGTTATTGCCCTGAAGAAACCGCAAGAAACTAAAACAAGGCCTTCAATTTCAAACAAGGCATCTGCAAGAGTAATGAAATAATGAAATCCTGTATATGGCAAAAGTGGAACATTTTATGGTTATATTGACTGTCAAATGCATATATAGTTAGACGAGGTATTAGGAACCATCACATGTAAATTAGAAACAAAGGGAAAGGAAAAGAGATGCTTTCTTGGGCATAAGCAAAAGTATTATACATGATAAAGATAATTGGACACATGCAGCATACTTTATAAGACTAAGGGGCCGTTTACCAATCGCTTACCGCGTAAGCATTTACCAACAAGAGTAATCACCCTCACTTACCTTACCGGGTAACATTCTCGTCCATCAAAATGGATTGTTGGTAAGCATCTTTTATCTGGTAAATGCTTACCTGTAAGAGTCTTCTCTTTCACTTGCCGGGTAAGATTCTCGGTCCTTGCTATGCCTCTTACCGCGAAAGATTATCTGTCCTCGCCGTGCTCACCCGGTAAGGTAAGGGACACCCGGAAAGCGCTTACCCGGTGTAAGTTTAGTAAACGGCCCCTAAGCCAACCTTAGTCTAAATCTAATACAGCAATACAGTGTCCATGCATGTTAGTTGTTACACAGAACATGCCCATCATACATCATATTCTCCCAACTATTAAACAATCATCTACAATATGGGAAAGAAAAAAATAGATAAAAAAGATACAAATAATGCTCAATAAATGAAATGCAAGTGAAAAATAAGCAGAAGAGTGCAAAGATGACTATTCTAATACTGTGACACCCACAACTACAGATACGTATAAACTGGAATGCATAGAAAATTAGACATAAAACACTTTTTGATGATGCTATATATAGATCTATATAAGGTAATTAAGGCGATTCAAGAGTACCACATGCTGTTTTACACTTTAAAATCATTGGCTAAAAGAGAAGGATAGAAAAGTATTGAAAGCACTCTAAAAGTCACAAGAAAGGCTTCCTATCAGGAAAAAATTACTTATATAGTATGTACCTTTTGTTGCCATAGCTAAGGCAGTTACTATCATGCCTTTGAAGAATGACCTGCATCAGATCCCGCTCCAGATGAACTGTCGCTATCAGAATCTGTGATCGATTTAGAACAATGAGATTAATTATGAAGCAGCTTGACTTCAAGTAATGAAGTAAATTACAGAGTGCCTAGACTAATTTAAAGAAAGACCAGAATAATTGAATCTTGTGTTAATACCACTAGAAGAAGATCCAGATATGCTACTAGAGCTGCTTGAGCTACTCGACTTGTCTCCCGCAGCAACTTCCACCTGCTTCTCCATTTGAATGGGAGAAGTTGAGGAAGTGTTTCTGTCATCTGCATACAGAGTATTACATTCCATAAGAGGTTCATTTCTGATTAAATATGAATTATACAATTTGTGAATGCTCTACTTCCTTACCTGTTTTAGCTTCTTTAGGAGCATCAACCACGACTGGAGCTAGGTTCTGAAATTTGGAAGAAAAAGCATGCATTATTCAACATATGTCATTATCCAACTTCAAGGGAATTAACACAGAAAGGCTTTGAAAATGAAAAAAAAAGATGGATCATAAACTCACCTTGTCTTGTACGTCTGATTCAACTTCAATTATTTCATTATAAGGAAATTCAGCTTTCCTTTTGTTCTTGCTTAAGCCTTTCTTGTAGTTGGTGACAAACCGGTCAAGCTCCCACAGGGTTTCAGTATCAAAAGTATCAATATCCACCTCTATTTCATCATCTTTCTGGGACAATGATGGGTTTCTTTTCTTGATAATCTGGACAACGTTATCCAACTTTTCAGAAGGTAAATTCTGCAGATTCATGCTAAGTTTCTGTTTCTCATCATATGTCATCTCCCTTTTATTGAGATCTTTAGCCTTTGGTTTCTTTAACAAAGAAGTTCTACCCATGTTAGAAACATTTGTTGGCTGTGCTTTAGGATCAATGGTAGGAGCAGATGATTCTGACATATTGGATACTGGCATCATTTCTGGAGCTGGCAATAAGGGGGGAGGTGCCTGCTTTGATGTTGGAGCTGGCAAACCAATTTCATTATTTACTGCAAGCCTAGACTCCCGCATATAATCTGCTTCTATAAGCTTCCACTTTTCTTCAAATAACTTTAGCAGAAGCTCTGCCATGGCGTGAACATCTTGCCCTTTTGGGTTATATGTCATTGCGTTGTGAAAAGTGAGTCTTACATCCTCAGCAAACTCCATTGGAGAATTATACCAATTCTTATCCAGACGAGATTTCACAGTACCCAAATCCATAGGATGCTTAATGATGTCGAAGTAGTCATGCAAACCAAGGGCCAGAGTATCAACAGGTTTATTAAACACCCAGCCATGTTTGTGCTTCATTAATTTCTCAAGCAAAGCACTACAACTCTTAAACAATTTGTTGGAAAACTTAGCATCAACCCCTCCTTGCTTCTTGCCACCGGTTTTTGACTTCTTGTGGCTCTCAGCAGAAGGAATCCTATCCTTAGCAAGAAGAAAATCCGACTTCCTGTACAATTGGTTTGCTTTCGGAGTTCGTTTCTCTTTATCCACGTTCTCACTCGTACCCTGACTATTCTCCAAAACCGAGATACTCAATTGGTGTAAAGGCCTCGATCCCACTTCCTCAATCTTCTTCACCAAACTCCTAACCAACTCAAGCTCACTCACAAGCTTCCTCTTAATTTCCCTCATCTCCTGCTTCGACCTCGATGTCAGCTGAATAGTAACTCGACTCTCTTGCTTTCGGAACCCAAACTTACCCCCTCCATTCCCAGAAGGAGGAACCCTAGAACCCATAAGTACTACCTGGTTCAGATTTCCGTCTTCAGAAGCTAGGTTTTGACTATGAGATTGTGTTAAATTCCTCTTGTTGCTATTTAAACCTTTAAAAGACTTCCTACTATAAACTTTCTCCCAATCCATACATGAAATCTAAAAACCCTAACTCAATCTGCTTCGATTGCTCAAACTTGTACAAATTACTAGATTTCCATACTGATTAATAGATTTACAACCAAATATTCACACAGCTTCAATTATACTACACAAATCAAAGCATAACTTAGTCTGATTTACTGACAGTAACACACTAGGGTTCCGAAAACGTACCTTTTTTCACGTAGATCGAATCCTTTTCCACTCATTGGATTCCTCCCTTATAACTTTCTCTCTCTACTCGCTTCCATCAGTCAGGCTTACTTTCGAGCATTGACAAATCCTTGAGGATCATACCGCCACCGATAATGGAGTTAAGGGGCCGACGGAGTAGTGCGGATCGGAGGGCTGAGTTTTGAGAAGATGACGTGGACTGCATAAATGAACGGATGATCTTGCGAGATTATGAGGTCTGACCGTCATTGTGTGTAATGGCCAAACGAGTTACCCACGCGCAATGGTGGCGCGTGTAATTTTGTTATGGGTCGGATTCGGAACTGCTTGTCCGCCCCATTTTGATGTACCTACGGGTGTAAACGAGCCGAGTCGAGCCGAGTAGTAGATTAATCGAGCCGAGCTCAAAAAATTAATACTGGGCTCGAGCTCGACTCGAGCTCGATTAACTTTTCAATGTAGGGCTTGAGCTCGAGCTTGAATATCTTTTGAGTTATCGAGCTCGATGCTCGTTTATGGGTTCGAACTCGCGATCGATTAACTCGTTTATCGGCTTGAGCTCGATAATTTTTATATATTTTATTGTATGATTAATAAATACATGAGCATGTTTGGCTCGAAAAAGGGTATATGCTCGAATGGCTCAGCTCGGCTCGAAAATTTAATCGAACGAGTCGAGTCGAACATCGGTGTTATAAAGCTCGGCTCGATAAGTTAAACGAGTTCTATTTTGTGTTCGAGATCGACTCGAGCTCGAGAATAATTAAGCTTGAGCTCGAGATAAACGAGCTCGAGCTCGAGTAGCTCGTTAAAAGCTCGACTCGTTTACACCCCTAGATGTACCACCTAAATCTTACTGTATAACTCCCGTAGCTTTAATAGATGGGCAAATTTAACCCTCTTTAATGATATATTGTCTAAACATCCCCCTCCCCAATTTTTACCTTAGACATGTATAAATACGGTTTGGTTTCGTCAGTTTAGACCGTAAAATCAAAGGTGCATTCTCATATGTTTTTAGTAGTTTTGTCTGTGTAAGCCGTAAATCTAATATTGCTACTTCAAAAGGAAACAAGTGAATTTTTACTTGTAATAGATCTGGTGCAAATGAAAATGATTTTACTGCTAAAATACAATAGTCCAAGACGGATGGACATACCATTTCAAACATCATTACCAACTCGATTCTCATGATTTTCAAGAAAAGTCACACTCCAAGATACCTGATATTGATTTCAACTAGTTTAGACTATATCAATGTAGCATATTGAATTTAATTGGTTTATGGGTTGTTTACAACTTGTTTGCCACCTTTTACCGAGTAAAAGTCACTTACCTAGACAGATATGTTGTTCACCAAGTCTCTGTTACCGGTCCATGATGGTGAATTGACTCAGACCACGCTTTTACCTAGTTAATGCTTACTCAATTTGCATAGGTAAATGACCCCTTAGTCACTATCCTAGTTCAACAAGGCTTGCGATTTAGTGGTATGACTGGTATCACGACGTTTTATTCCTAAATACAGATAACTTATATGTTGTTTGAGGGAGATAGTAACAAAATTATCAATATGAAGGTTTCAAACAAGTTAAATGCTCGATGGCATACAATATTGTATCTTATATGACATCAAAAAATTTGCAACAAAGTGCCACACAAACGTGAACTTGCTCTCTTTCAAATAGAGGCAAGCATGTACAAATTAAATTGAACAAAACCAAATCACACAAACAAAGGAACATGCATATATAGATCTTAAAAGAAACATCAACTTGTTATTCGAATTCATGATCAACTTCAAACCATGAGAGCCACTGAGCCACCATGTGATCATAACAAAGCTAGTGGCTAGATGGTGATTGCGCGTAATGGTGTTGACCATCTGGGCCTCCTGGTGCAACCCTTTCAGGGTTCACATTAAGTGACCTTCTTTTGTAGTATTCGAGTTCAGATACTTTAAACCCTAACTTACGTAACAGGAGTTGGCTTGGATCGCCATTTTGCACGGCTTGAGTGGCATTGGAGTTGACGCAAAAGACAAAGAAGATGATGAAGACGAGTAGTAACCCTCTTGGTGCCATTGTTTTTGCCATGGGGGGTTTGGTTTGTTTTTTGTTCTTTCTCTTTCGAGACTGTAATTGTAAAGATTGCATGGATATACATGGTATTTATAGAAAGTTGGCAATGATGAGAGGGAGAAATATATATATATATATATATATATATATATATGTATGTGAGTGAGTGAGTATGTGTCTGTGTGGTGCCATGTTATTTTAGAGAAAAATTGAGTCATCACACACAAAAACATATGTGAGAAACACACCATGGATAAGTTGCAATTCATAATTTATCATCTTTAAATTCTGCTGAGATTCCTTTGAAAAGAATACTTTTTCATTGTACCTTTTATATATTTTTTAATAATATAATCTAAAGTAATCAAAAAGGTAATTACAATTCTATAATTATATTAGTTACTTCATTTTGTCTTAAACTTATTAATTACCATAAATGGTAAATTTGGAACAAAAATATATATGGGAAAAATAACCATTTAACAAATTGAATATTAATTATATAGTATCAGTGATTTGTATCATGTAATTTGATTAAAAACTGAAAAAAGATAATATATATCTGATAGATGTGCAAGGATAGGAGAAATCGTTTTTTTTCTTTGGTTTGTATAATTAGTGCTCTACTTAATTGATTTTGCTTTTATTTATCCGTCAAAGTACAAAATATAATACGACCAATATAAATCATTAATGAAAGCATATGTGTACTATGCTGACACCTTACGGTTAAAGTCTTCATATTCTCTTACTCGTATCAAAATAACAATTAGTTTTCATTTATACGTTCTATTCAAAATTTTATCAAACATGCATCTGGTCTTGACTTGTACATTGTCGACTAGGTTTTGCAACAAGGTCTAACCTTTAGACCCTGATGTAAGATTTTGTCCAGAGGTTGACCACGAATGTCTGAGTTAGAACTACTTTGTTGATTGAGAAGTCCGATAATAAATACTATAAGATTTCAATTTTTTGAATTGTAATATCATATGGATTGATTTTTCTAAAACCAGATATAATTTTGTTAGTGTATTTTATTGTATCCAAGATTTAGTGTAAAAAGTCAAATCTAGAAAAGGAAACAATGTCAATGTCTAGATAGTCAAAGTTAGCAAAGTCTATCTTGTATAGTCTTGTGGTATAAATACCTTAAGTGCTTTGTAATCTTGTAACTAGAACTAAGCATTGTAATATCTGTGTGAGATCAATGACATAAGAACTTTCTCTCACTACTCTCTCTCTAAATATATATTGTCAAATCTTGATCTTGAGATTGCTTGATTGATTGGGAAATACAATTTCAATTGGTATCAGAGCTGAACCAAATTATATTCAGAAAGATCGGATTACCAAATTTCATCCAATTTGTGGATTTTTAACTTCGCACAAACCGTTTTTCTTGAAAACAGACTTTAGATCGAATTTGCATTAATCTGTTGTTTTTAGACTGTTGAATCGATTTTATTGTGATCGATTAGTGTAATTGAACACTTTGTATTCACACTTGTACACGAATTAACCACTAGATTGTTTGAATTTTGAGATTTTTGAATTTTCTTCAAAAAAAAGTTCAAGAACACTGTATTTCGAACAAAATGCACTGTACTTTGATGTTTTTAGATAGATTTGTTGCTTAGAAAGATGTTCTAGATTGTATTTCGAGTCTATTAGAATCGATTGCAGGGAAAATTGCAAGTTTTTGAATCTGTTGGATCGATTCTGTGAAAAACAAGGATAGAACGCGCAAGATTCATATGAAGAACGCGCAAGCTTCATGACAAGAACACGCTAAGGATAAAACGCGCAGAGTATAGTGTTATCTAAGAAACGTGCAACTCAAGCCTTGCGAGTTTGAGAAACGCGCAAAACAAGGCTTGCGAGTTCTGTGATGAACAGGTGTTTGCGAGTTTCATCATCGTGCGAGTTTATTGATTAGCGAGTTCTCAAAACGCACAAGAAGAAGTCTGCGAGTTCTCGAAACACGCACACAGTGGCCTGCGAGTTTTTCAAAGGCGCACATAACGTCTAGAGAGTTTCTCAGTGAACAGTACTTTGTGAGTTCACTTGGTCTGCGAGTTTAGTGCTTTACGAGTTCCAGAGATAGAAATTTTCTGAAATTCTTTTTCAAGTGGTGATCCAAGTTTGACTTTCAGTCAACTTTTCTGAATTGGTTTGGGAACGATCATTTTATTCAAGCATTTCTTTCAAGAGATATTTTGATAGTGGTCATAATTTTCTAATTTTTGACGATCATTTTTTTTAAGCTAACATTTTCATTCAAGATTTGACAATATATATTTAGAGAGAGAGTAGAGAGAGAAAGTTCTTATGTCATTGATCTCACACAGATATTACAATGCTTAGTTCTAGTTACAAGATTACAAAGCACCTAAGATATTTATACCACAAGACTATACAAGATAGACTTTGCTAACTTTGACTATCTAGACATTGACATTGTTTACTTTTCTAGATTTGACTTTTATTGTATCCAAGATTTATTGTGAAAAGTCAAATCTAGAAAAGTAAACAATGTCAATGTCTAGATAATCAAAGTTAGCAAAGTCTATCTTGTATAGTCTTGTGGTATAAATACCTTAGGTGCTTTGTAATCTTGTAACTAGAACTAAGCATTGTAATATATGTGTGAGATCAATGACATAAGAACTTTCTCTCTCTACTCTCTCTCTAAATATATATTGTCAAATCTTGATATTGAGATTGCTTGATTGATTGGGAAATACAATTTCAAATTTATTATTGCAAAATGTAAAAATTCAGATAAGATCAATATATAGTGTAAAAATACATGCATCATAACCTTACAATTTAATGATCACTATTTAATTACTGCTAAAACCTTAACGTTCTATCAGTTTATAAAGAAACATTACTCAATTAACGCTCATTTTTTATGCTTACTCAACTATACGGAATTGACACTTTCGTCACATGAGAAAACCTTGTGATATTGCTTTGATCTTTGCTCGCTAGATATATGTTTTTTTTTTGTTTAGCTGTAAGCTATCTATAAGCTTGTGTTTACCCACTACAATAAATTTGGTATTTTATGACACCAATGTCTTTTGGCGTCCTAATAAAGTACTTAATGATACTTTAAGTTAATATAAAGGTATTGTAATAAATTATTATGACGAAGTTAGACGATCTAACAAGTTTTATTAATAAAGTTGGACAACTTAATTGATATAACATAAAAAATAAAACGGCATATTAATCCTTTTTATATAATACTTTTGAAAATGTCATACAAACCTTTTGTAGATAGGACACGTTTTATGTAATAACCAGGTTCCAAATGTTGTGAAGAAGAGAACTTGGGGGAGTGTGGTGTAAATTGTAAGTAATCAGAGATCATTGTGTAAATAGGAATAAAAGGGTAAAAAACCCTTAAACCCTATTCAGTTTCCTTACTTCACGATTGAAGGCTGAGAAAAAGGGGCTTTGGGAGGCAATGGAGCATTGGGTGAAGTTCTTGAAGAAATCAGAGAAAGGAAGTAGTTGGGAGAAGATTTCTCATCTTCTTCATCAGGTAATCACCTGCCCCTTATATCTTTTATGCTTATTAGAAGGTTTTGATGTTGGGGATGTGTGGAGGTTAACTATCCATGGGTTTTGGATTGAAAACCTTTGGTTTGAGGGTTCATATTCGAGAATTGAGTGTGTTCTTGGGGGTTTTGGGATCAAAACCACCATTGATGTGTTCATCTTCAAGAAATCTCCATTTGGTGGGTTTTGTGAAAAGTGTCATTAAATATATAGATGTATTTCTATGGGTAAATGAAGTTATATTGTTTGGTTATGGTTGGGAAAGGTTTAGGGCTTTGATTATCTCATTTTGGAGGTTTAAAATCGATTTGGGATGGTTTAGAAAAGAGAATGGGTGAGATTTTGGTTGAGAACTGCGTGCAGGGGTTGTGCAGTGCTCCACGCAGGTTTTGGCGCGCGGGAGGTCGTGCCAGGCTCTGTCGGGCGATTTCGTTTATTGTCTAAGGCTAGGATCGAGGCACCGATTAGGGTTTGTAAGAGGTGTTTTTAGGGGATAATTAAGTATGTTAATACCCTCGTTTTGTCGCATGATTCAGGTGTTCGGTTTGAACAAAAGTGAGCTTTAGGACGTGTGACGGTTTGCCAAAGCTCAGGTGAGTTCCCTAAATACTTTTTATGCATATGAAACGAATTTCCAAAGTTTTAATTACTGAATTTGGTATCGAGTATGATGGCATGTTTAGAAACTACGGAAGTTTTAATCATACATGACGTAAAATTGTTTACTAATGCTTTGAACAAGTATTTTATGGAAATGGTTCACTTTTGAGTATGCATAGGTCTACATGGATGTGGCATGTATTTGGTACATTGATTTGGAGTCGGGTTGCACAGTGGGATTAGTGTACCTTCGAGTTGTGAATGTTCCTTGGGAGAGTATTGATACCTTGTGCCTTGAATTTGTTTCTTGTGCACACGGAAATGGCATCTACTTGGGGCCATGGGGATCTACTGGGGGCCCCGATTGTGGATATCACAGTTAGGTGATGGGAGACTATGAACACTGTGCAAATACCTAAGTTTGGCGTGATTTTGTTGAATTCCATATTGATGGGTCTTATGGCGGTTTACATAATTACTGTGGATTGTTAAAAATGTTTTCGAGGGGGAATTCACTAGACTTCATGGTCTGACCCTCGCTTTTCAAAATTAAAAATCATTGTCAGATAAGAGAGTGGTTGATACGTCTTCCAAGGTAAAGGAAAAGGTTTGAAGTGTTAGAGGTAATGGCAAGAGAGATAGTTACCTTTGTTAATGTACATATGTGTATTAGGCCCAAGCCCGTGGGACCATATAGTCTGTGTATATATTTCTCTTGTATCTTTTAGTTTAAGTTAAGTCGCTATTTTACTTTCATCATATTGTACTTTTCTCTCAATCAATATATCGAAGTCATCAAGCCTTCAGCATAATCATCGTCTCTTTCAATTATCATCATCATATTCTACCATGGTATCAGAGCTGTAGGTTTGCTTTCTTCCTCTCTCTCATCGTCACCATCGTTCTCTCGCCGTCACCGTCGACAACCGAAAACCCAGCCGCCGACAACCGCCTATAAACCCTAGCCGTCGCCGCCCTCTCTGTCTCTCGTCGCCTTCGAATCGCACGGGTCGCCCTCTCTGTCTCTCGTCGCCTTCGAAACCCTAGCCGCAGAACCGGAAGAACTCTGGTCGCAAACTCCATACCGGTCGCACCACTCTACCGGTCGCACCCCATACCGGTTCATACCGGTCGGTCCATATACCGGGCGCATATACCGGTCTTCATACCGGTCGCATATACCGGTCACATATATCGGTCCATACCGATCGCATCCTACCGGTCGATAACACCATACCGGTCAATACCGGTCGATCACACCCTACCGGTTCATACCGGTCACACACTACCACGGTCCATACCGGTCGCTCACCCTACCGGTTCATACCGGTCGATACTACCGGTCGCATCCTACCGGTCGATTCTACCGGTCGCACACCATGACTGCCAATCTCGCTACTGATAGTGTCCTCTACACTTCCCACCCCATGTCCAAGGGAAAATGGACCAACAACAACCATCCCAAATCTGTGGGAAAGACGAACACATCTGAGTGTGCTTTTTGCCATTCTACTGCTCATCTTCTTCTTGATTGTCCTATTCGCAAGTGCCGCCGGTGTGGCATCACTCATCCTTGCCATTATGAGTCTGATTTCCCTAAGAACTCAAAGAACACTGGTCCTCAGAACCAGACTCACGCTGTTGCTGGATCTATTGTTACTGATAACACCGCTTCAGGCTCCTCACCTGGCCTCATGGAACTGATGCGTCGCAATCAGGAACTCATGGAGCAGATCATGTCTGGTGCTATGGGTATGAATTCTCAACACTTAACTGCATCAGATAACTCATGGCTTTTTGACTCTGGGTGTTGCAATCATATGACACCCTGCACTGATGGTTTTGTTTCTAAGAAACCACCTCAGCATTTTACGTCAGTACGAACTGCTGACAACACTGGCCTACCAGTATCCTTTAGTGGAAATGTCTCCACTCCTCATATTCAATTACTGGGTGTTCTCAATGTTCCAAAACTATCTCTGAGCTTAGTTTCAGTTGCGCAACTTTTAGAATCTAACCTGATCACTTTATTTCATTCTTCTGGTTGTATTGTACAGGATCCAAAGACCAAGCAGATCCTTGGACTCGGCCGTAAGGTTGGACGGATGTTTGAAGTGGTCTATCTTCGTCTGCCGTTACCATCTTCAAATCTTGTTGCCTCAGTTTCCAGCTCTTCTTCCTTTGAATTGTGGCATGCCCGGCTAGGTCACTTATCTCTAGCCAGAATAAAATCATTAGCTAATTCAGGGGTGTTAGGAAATTGTGTGTCCACTGACAGTATTTCTTGTTTATCATGCAAAATTGGAAAACATCATGCTTTATCCTTTGAAACAAATGAGTTTAATTCTACTTCTGCTTTTGATCTTATTCATTCTGATGTATGGGGACCAACACCACATCCATCAATGGGGGGTGCTCGATATTTTGTTATTTTTGTTGATGACCATACACGTTTCACATGGATATATCTCATGAAACATCGTTCAGAGCTACCTAAAATTTATATTATGTTTACTCGGATGATTCACACTCAATTTTCAAAATCTATAAAGATTCTTAGAGATGATAATGCTATGGAATACAAAGAGTCATCTCTTCTCTCCTTTCTTCAATCTCAGGGGACTCTCTCTCAGTACTCCTGTCCCGGCACATCTCCTCAAAATGGTCGTGCCGAACGCAAACATCGTCATATACTTGATACAGTTCGTACTCTTCTCATTTCTGCTAAATGTCCGGAACGGTTTTGGGGGGAAGCTGCTTTCACTGCAGTTTATACTATCAATCGTCATCCTACTCCTCTTCTTAAACACAAGTCTCCTTACGAGACTCTTTATGACATCCTCCCTGCCTATGAACTCCTAAAAGTTTGGGGTAGTACCTGTTTTGTTCAGTTACAACCCCATGAACATACCAAACTTGAACCTCGCTCCAGACTTTACTGTTTCCTTGGATATGGTATTGAACACAAAGGCTATCGCTGCTGGGATCCTATCTCCCAGCGTCTTCGTATATCGCGTCATATTACCTTCTGGGAACATGTTCCTTTTTCCTCTATATCCAAGTTTCGTGAGTCTCCCACTTTCACCACTCCGTTCTTCACTGATGCTTCTGTCTCATTGGACTCACTCCAATCTGACATCATATTGCCTCCACCTGTTGTTCCACCACAGTCTGAATCTGCCTCTCCTTCAGAGTCTCCTGCCCCTACACAACCTGCCTCTTCTAGTTTTCATGATCAACATCAATCATCTGCTCCATCCACATAGCCAACATCTGAGGTGCCTGCTGAGTCTTTGGCTCCTAGAACGTCTCAATCTCAGAATGTTAGACGATCAGATCGGGTAAGACAAGTTCCTTCTCATCTCCGTGATTATCATGTTTATGCTACTCTGCTGTCAAATCACGAACCTACTTCCTACAAGGAAGCCTCCTCTAACCATGATTGGCAGAAAGCTATGGATGAGGAACTTCAGACTCTTGACAAAGCTCAGACATGGGAATCTGTCCCTCTTCCTACGGGCAAATCACCCATTGGCTCCAAATGGGTGTTTAAAATCAAGACAAAATCCGATGGGTCTATTGATCGGTACAAAGCTCGCCTTGTGGCCAAGGGGTTCAATCAAGAGTATGGTATTGATTATGAGGAGACATTTGCACCTGTTGCTCGAGTCACTTCTGTTCGCAGTCTTCTAGCCATTGCAGCTACCAAACAATGGCCTCTTTTTCAGATGGATGTTAAGAATGCCTTCTTGAATGGTGACTTATCTGAGGAAGTCTACATGACACCTCCTCCGGGAGTTCGACTTCCACAAGGTCATGTTTGTCGACTTCGGAAGGCTCTTTATGGACTCAAGCAAGCTCCGCGAGCTTGGTTTGAAAAGTTCAGTTCTACCGTCATCTCTCTGGGTTTCGCACCCAGCAACTACGATTCAGGACTGTTTACTCGGACCACTGAGTATGGCACAATCTTACTTCTGTTATATGTGGATGATATGATTATTACTGGAAGTGACTCTACTGACATAACTCATCTCAAGACATCTCTCAGCTCCTGTTTTGAGATGAAGGATCATGGTTCTTTACACTATTTTCTTGGTCTTGAGGTGATCTCAGATCCGTCGGGAATTTATCTTTGTCAAGCCAAATACACCTTCGATCTCTTGACAAAAGCTGGGCTTACTGACAACAAAACTGCATCCACTCCTCTTAAGCACAACCTTCATCTGGCTCCGAATGTTGGACCTCCTCTGGGTGATCCTACTTTGTATCGACAGTTAGTGGGGTCACTTGTCTACTTGACAGTGACTCGACCTGACATTTCCTATGCTGTCCATACAGTCAGTCAGTTCATGTCCGCACCCTGTTCAGATCATTATGCTGCTGTCCTTCGCATCCTTCGATATTTAAAGGGGACCATGTTTCACGGTCTTCATTTTTCATCCGCATCCTCATTGACTTTGCGAGGATTTTCTGATGCTGATTGGGACAGTGACATTACGGATCGTCGCTCTACTACTGGCTACTGTTTCTTTCTTGGAGACTCTCTCATCTCTTGGAGGAGCAAGAAACAATCTCTGACAGCTCGATCCAGTACTGAAGCTGAGTATCGAGCACTAGCTGACACGACTCAAGAACTTGTGTGGTTACGCTAGCTACTCTCTGACATGGGGGCACCTCAACATTCTCCAACCCCTTTGTGGTGCGACAACAATAGTGCTCTTCAGATTGCTCACAATGACGTTTTTCACGAGCGAACGAAGCATATTGAAATTGACTGTCACTTTGTTCGTCAACACGTGACTCGTCAGACTATTCAGCTTTTTTCTATTTCAACTATTGATCAACCGGCCGACATTTTCACTAAAGCTCATCTACCAGGACGGTTTCGTGATCTAGTTTTCAAACTCCATCTGGCTCATTCTTCTCCCGATTGAGTTTGAGGGGGGATGTTAATGTACATATGTGTATTAGGCCCAAGCCCGTGGGCCCATATAGTCTGTGTATATATTTCTCTTGTATCTTCTAGTTTAGGTTAAGCCGCTATTTTACTTTCATCATATTGTACTTTTCTCTCAATCAATATATCGAAGTCATCAAGCCTTCAGCATAATCATCGTCTCTTTCAATTATCATCATCATATTCTAACAACCTTAAGGGTGCGTTTGGTACAGAGAAATGATTGCAGAGAATGGAATTGCAGAGAAAGAGAATTGGTCTGGAGAATAGGAATTGACTCTCCTGTTTGGTAGCACAGAGAATTCAGCAGATAAATGTAACAGGAAATCATTTATCTTGTTTGGGAGCACAGAGAAATGTAACAGAGAATTCAACAATGAATTAATAATTAAATTAATAATTAAAATGCATAATCAAGAAGGATTGATGAATTAGCAAAAATGGAAGAATGAAGGAAATGACAATGAAAAGAAGATGATACCCTGATTCAATCTGTTGACAAAAATTATAATTTATGATCGAATTAACTGCTATTTAGAACTGAAAATAAGAACCCTAAAAAACCCCTTTCAAATCACATCACTGAATCACAACAAAATTTATAATTTATGATCGAGTTTCTTCTTTGACCCAAGTCTCGGCTCGTTTCTTTACCGGTGCTGAGGCTGCTGCAGCAGCAGCAGAAGATGATGGCTTGATGGTGTTTTCTTCGCTGGTGGTGGCCGGAGCTGCAACGATCAGTTGGGTTTGGTGGTGGTAAGGGGTGGAGGTGGAGGTGGATTCCATCATCATGTTCTGCTTCAGGTTTTGCAGGAAAAACATGTGGAATTCAAACTGTTTCGAGTGCCGGGAGAAGGAGAGCGCCGGAGATGGAGAGCGCCGGAGATGGAGAGCGCCGCTGTGAGGGCTCGTCAGAGAGGGAGAGCGCCGGAGATGGAGAGCTCGCCGGAGAGGGAGAGCGCCGAGAGTGAGGGAGAGAGCGACGAGGTGAGGGAAGCCGAGATGGAGAGCTCGCCGGTTAGAGAGAGAGCGCCGAGAGTGAGAGAGAGAGAGACGAGGTGAGGGAAGAGACGATGTGGTTTTTACTTTGTGGAAGACCCTCAATTCTCTGATTTCAATTCTCACCATTTCCCTTCACTTTGTGGAGAAATAAAAATAGGGAAATGGAATTGCCTTATTTCTCATTTTTCTTTTCTCTGTGTTACCAAACAAGAGAAATAGAAATCATTTCCATTTCTCTGTCTTCAACTCTCTGTACCAAACACACCCTAATTTCCTATTGTTAGTCTAGATATCTCAGTTGTGGATGTGTGTATCTGATGTTTTACTTTGAGAATATTACTATTTTATGACTTGATATTTGGGACCACTTGGTTTTATCTTAAGAATTATGCTATTGTAGATTTTGGGTTGTTACATTTTAAAAGTGTCATATAAAAAGACTAATATAACGACTCACTTTTTATATATTATAAGGTTATCCAACTTCGTAGATAGAATTTATTAAGTAGTATAACTTCGCTCTAACAACTTATATATATAGTATAACACTTATAGATAGGACACCATGTTTGAACTTATATACTTAAAAGTTAAAATCCAATTGGGTATTCTAATAGGAGGCATATACGCTAAATGACTTGTTTTTTGTGACCATATATAACTAACATCTCCCTGTCACATGCAAATCTTTCTATCAAGAAAGCCTCACTTAATAGTTTTAATTGACCGACAATTCAAGCCGTTTTGCTCGTAAGTTAAAAAAGAAACAATTGTTGAGATCAACAAAACGACAATGAGTATATCAAATCAATAAAGATAGATAAAGAAAAAGAGCCCGCAAGATAAATCGAATAGCGATATGGATGTGCATTTAAGATGTGGAAATCCATAAAAGAATCCTTCACGATATACATTATACATAATATGGCATGTTTACAACTTTCTAAATTCATAAACTTAGATATTCTTTCTAAATTCTAAATTTATTATACACATTAATATTTTAGTTTGTCTCAAAATAAATGTCCACTTTCAAAAGTAAATGTCTAATTTTTCATTATACTCTTAATTATGTGATGAGGACAATTTCTTTTTCTAAAATTAAAGATAAAACTGTTATTTTATTAATTAAAAATTATAATAATTAACATTTATTTTAGAACAGAGTAAATAAAACAAATATGTTTTTTTTTCTCTATTAAAAAAAACTAATATGTTTTTTTGGTGCCGCCCCATATTTGTCCAACGTGGGATGAGGACAGTGGTTGTGGTGGGTTGAACATGTTAAGGAAGATTTGTTTATACCCTCCGACGATGTATCCTATGTGGATTTTTTTGTCATTTATCATATACATATTTTTCTTTCTAATAAAGAGAAATTTATTTTTATTTCTTTATATTATTTTGAACCAATGATAATTAATTTAAAGATTATGTTATGTAAGTATTTTTCAGTTTTTTTCGTTTATTTCCATTTAAATTGTCGTAAAATAAGAGATTGTTCATCTCCAACAGTTTTCCTATAATTTTTTTAAAATAGAGAACTAAAAGTGAAAAATTCTAAAATGTATTACATTCAACTCCAACAGATTTGTTATTTTAGAGATTTTAAAACAACTTATAATATTATCTAATTTATCACCCCAATACATTTTTTAAGAAAAACTTAAAATAAAATGATAAAAATTGAATCTCATTTGTGGGATCAAATATAATAATCATTTCTCACTCCTACCATCAAATTTTAGAGAATTCTCTAAACTTAGAAATTTTTCAAGTTTTTTCTAATTATAGCAAACAAGATAACAAAACTGTTGGAGGGGTTTAGAGAAGAAAAACACATTTTTTTCTATTTTAGCAAAGCTGTTGGAAATGCTCTAAAACAACTTTGGAGGTAACTTTTCTTTGTTAAACATGAATGTTCGAACCAACTTATCTACATTTCAATTTTAGAGGTAACTTGCTCCCTATGAATTTACATAATTGGGTAAGAGGTTGTTTGACAATTTTAAATGAATATGAAGTATATATGTTTGATAAATTCCAAACAATGTGTCTAACGTGTAAAATTGTTATAATAATTTGATAGGACATTTTCTTGGTTTCATAATAAGTTTTTTTTGTGACTATTTTGAAATAAAACGAATGACTAATATTTTTAAATGATACTATTTGAAAAAAAATGTTTTACAAAAACAAGTGTTCAGTAGAAAATCTTTATAGAAAATTTCTCAAAAGTGTCATATAAAAAACTAATAAGACATTTTATTTAAAAGAATATCCTAAAAAAATTGTTATGATGTCCAATAATGTCCTATCAACTTATTGTAACACTTTTGCATAAGACGAATGATTATTTGGTCTTACAAATTTAAGTCTATGATTATAGACACATTCATATTGTGTGAAAATTACAACGTTCACACAATATAATGTAACTTTAAAGTATGTATATATAAGGCCAATGTCAGTGGAAAACCGCAAAAAAATGAAAAACTGAAGAACACACTGCTAACCATTCATCTGGACGGTATGCACATGTGCATATCAGTAATTTGTAACATGCACACGTGCATAAAAACCAAGAAACAACTCCAATTACTTGTACGTGATAGGTCGGGTTTACACCCTTCCCACACGAACCGCAAGCGTACGGTGTCGTATCAAGTAATATGTACGTAAGTACGAGTATCGAACCGTCGGAACTTGGTATTAATTACCACAAATCTATATCAATTATTAACTAGACTTGACACAAAGAGGTTGTTGGCAATTTATTTTAAAGAGAATTGACTTATACGATTAACAGAATTAACTGAGGAACGACAAGAGAACAATTACTGAAAAAGAAGCTGAGGGTTGGTTTCATAAAAGGGTTTTGTACTAAAAACCTGGTTTGAATTGAATAAGATGTCAACATAATTCAATGAAAATTAAATTAAGAATGATTATTACCCTTTTTCAAGCAATAATAATACTAGCAATCAACAACGATGTTTCTTTTCTCAAACTCAACGATCATGTTGGATTGCTGAAAAAGAACATGTTTAGATCTATGGAGAAAATGTTATATTTCTATCTTATTTTCTTCATAGGCATAAGACAAATACATCTAATCACTTTACACTCCTCTCGGAGAGTAAATTGATCAAGGGATATCCCAATAGCTGATCAGACTACAAAGATTCTATTCAAAATTAGTCATATGCTTCATTGATAAAAGAAGTCATTCGACTACAATTCAAGCCATAAGTTTAAAGAACGCCACCCATTAATCCACCAACCCCCAACATGAACTGCTTAGCTCATGTTGGGGTGAACGAAAATGATAATAAAAAGGAAAGATAATGCAGATCTAAACATTGTTCTTAAAAAGAAACAAATGTCTTCAAAAGTTTAACACTCCCTGAGATCTTTAATCTTGCAGCAAGGTTGTGACAAGATCGAGGATCCGTTTCCACTGAGTTTTCCCACCTTTACGTCGCCTTCGTGCCTTTGTTTTCTCTTCCAAAATCGTCTCCTGTCGCCGCCGTCGTTTCTCTGCTATTCGAAATGTTCAACCCTAACAGCAGCAAGTGAGAAAACAACTCCAGGGCTTTTCGTGACTTATGCCGCGATCTAAGGTCGCGGCATATGTCGTCCGCGACTCCTAATCCACAGACTGCTTCCTTTGTCTTTTTCATCCGCACGTGAACCGGCTCTTAGATCGAGGCTTTTTAGATTAAAAACTTCTCTGAACTTCTCTTTTCCACAAACTTGTCTTACTCTGAAAATTTCTTTACAAACCATTAGCAATTACCACTGTTTTACTCGGAAACGTGCAATTTCAACTCAATTTAGAGAATAAATAATGTCAATTGTGACATTATCACAACCCCAAACCAAGCGTTGCTTGTCCCCAAGCAAAAATAGCGATAAATTAAGATAAACCACAACAGAATAATCTTGGCATACCACATGACTGGCTGTGATACATGCGTTCCATACAATTTTGGGTGTGAGTTAATAAAGATGGTCCAACTAGAATTCTGAAGCTTGATAAAGCACCATAAGATGTGTAGTCATCATTTGGGACAGTCATGTAAGAGATAACTTCACATTGGTTCCAACCTAAGTTTGACATGATTCAGGAGGATTTCGCTTCGACCCTACCTCGCCAGATTCTCTCTTCACGCTCGAACCCTAGGCTGTCACACATTCTGTTCATGTAAAAAAATTCACAAGATATTAGCATGAACATCTAAACAAGAAAAACGCACAAATGTCCAAGGAAGCGATCTCGGAAGGAATCAAATAACAAAACTAGGACTATTAGTGCGACTCCGTCTATCCTCCTACACTTTCCAAAAGATCCTCCAGGTCTTTGTAAAGGTTGTAACGGGGTCAGGCTTATGGCTAGGAAATGAAGGTAAACGGATCAAAATCCTCAATGTGACATTGAATGAACAACTAGTTTCACCCCATTCATCCCGACCAGTTTCCTTCTCTTCTCTTTAAATTCTACCCTGTTCCTTTTGACCGGTATTCCTTTTTATGTCCTTCTTTCCCTTTCTTTATCTCTATTTGCATTTCTTCTTTTTCTTTCTTATAAATTAAATTTTTTTATGCAACCGTTAGACCCATTTTGGTCTTTTCGCTCTTTCTAGAACCGACTTTCAGTATAACTTTTGCTTTTTCCTACCCTTTTCCATTGTTCCCTACCAATTGTTCATTCTTGACACATGTTCGGATGAGGGTAGGCTGACAATCAGGCTGGGGTTAGAGAAATGGGTTACAACTGAAGTTGATCACTGTATGGCTGCAAAAGGGCTTAGGTGCACACAACAGAAAGATAAGCAAGATAAAAGAATTACAAGTTCAATTAACACACAATGCCTGGAATCACCTCTTAAGGCCCGTAATTCAGATACGACAGAAGTTGGCACTTAATATCCTTATGGTTGTCTTTGTTACTCAATGCAATATTATAGTGAGATCCAACTATAACCACGACAAGGAATCTGAAAGGTGTATACGATAAAAGTACATAATTCCCTCACAAACAAAATTGTGCGCTTATTAGGCTCAACGTTCTCCTAGGTGGTCTCTACTAATGTCCCAAATTTTAGTCATCTTTTACGTCTTCCTCTTTGCTAGGCTAACTCCTACTTGTCCGGTCTCAATGATTGGAGTCTAACTCTTAAGTGCCTACCAATTTTCATCCTTTAGGCTGGACCGACAAACATTAACATCACAAAATATAAGAACAAAAATTAGAATGCATGCTATCACCGATATCCCTACATCACCCTAAACCAAAATTTCACATCGTCCCGATGTGATTTCATATCCCAAAATATTAGCTACTATGATGTAGTTGCAAGTAGGAGTGGTAGTAGTATGCATCGATTATTACAGTCATCCATAGTGAGATAGTAAAAGTTCAAGCAAAAATAAGAGAAAAAAATATTTTTAAAATGCCTTAACAAACCAATCATTCATGAATGGCGTGGACGTCCACGGGTCCTTCGGGCTGGCGGTCTGCTAGATGGTCCTGCACCGTTCTCATCCGGTGGTGGTGCCTCCCTCTGTCTGGCTCGTAAAAGCTCCCGAAACCCTTGCCTCATCTCACTCCTCAAGTTGCTGATTTGCTCATTTAACCGCGATGCCCAAACTGGTGGATTGCCTGGAAGAGCTATTTCATCAGGATCATAATCTTCATCTTCTGCGTCCTCATCATCCACGTTAATCGGAATTTGCATCTTTTCTTCATCTAGAGTTTGTCCCCTCAACCAGTTCTGACGTGCTGTGAGCTGGTACTGATAGGTACGTCGTCCAAGCGGATTTGGTGGTCGAAAAGTTTGACCAACCCGCACCCCTGCATCACGACATAATTGGGTTATCAAGCAAGGAAAAGGGAGGACTTTTACTGTGGTATCCTCTCCAGCATCTGTCATCTCCAGTTGAATGATGTGGCCTACATCCAAAGGAAGGTTATTTTGAATGCATAAAAGGATATGCGCAACTAGAGGATCCACATAAGTATTGTGCTTGGATGGTAACAAATTAGTCTTGACAAATAGCATCCAAATGGCCAATTCTGGGTCTAACTCGCTCTTCCGATTTCCGCTACACGATCTCTCCATTCATTACACCCATTTACTTGTAGAGATGCAACGATCAACCCATTGTGTCGGTCCTCATTGCCTACTTCCGGAATTGGTGAAACACCATAGTGCAATCCTAGATTGTTTGGTCTGGGAATACCATAGTAATTGCATATATCATCCATTGAGAACCGCACTGTTACACCTCGAATGACAACACTCTGGTACTCATTGAAAATTGGTGGAATCATCGAGGCGTAAAATTCTAAAACCAGCTCCGGGTCATAGGGTTGTAGGATCCGGCAATATGGAATCCAGTTCCTTTGTCGAGCTGTGTCCAGAATCCCATTAGGAAGATCTTCAAATCGAATTCCTCGTTCAGGCCATATAGACCTCTCCTTGAAGTTTTCCATTCGTTGCTCCTTATGCGGGTGACTGGAGCGACTTATCCGGTCTCTTTGAGCTCTAGGGAGTTGGAAATAAGTTCCCCATCTACCAGTTTGCTCAGGGTTGTTCCTCATCCTGAAATCAATAATTAAAAATGTGAGAACCATGGTTTTACTGCTTACCCAAAACCTAGTCCAAAGACTAGGTTGTGTAAACTATGGGTCAGTTCTTCCATACCACTTACACCCATAAATTCACAACGAAATAGGAAACATAATGCAATTAACTTCCACACTTTCATTGAATCTCAACCTTACCAACACAGGTATGATTAGCACCACCCTACTTGTAATATAAACACGAAATATGGCAAGAATAATCAACTCAAATTCCCCAAATCTCAAAGTCAGTCATACATACTTTAGTTCCAATAATTCACCCTCTTACATTCTTATCAGCAGTTAACTGCTCTTATTAGATCAGATGAGGAGATGAACAAAGCAACTTTAAAAATCGACTTTCATCAAAATTCCATGAGTAATTTCTACCATTAAGATCCCTATCTCACCCCCTTTAAACCTATCAGCAATTGATCATGGCAAAACAAATCTGAACCACATTATTACAAAGACTCTCAATCCCCAAATATTATCAAGTAAGAACTGATAGAATCTTGCAGCATTGTTTAAGAACACTACAAAATAACAAAAGGATTTCACATTCTCCAAGAGATACTTACTCGAGAAAACCTTAAAGAGAATGGCAGAGAGACTTACCTCTTAGGTTCAAGAGTATCATATATACACAGTTTACTAAATAAAGGGTGAGCCAGACTCATAGCTTTCTGAATCGTCTGAAACAATGGCCTCCAATCGCTTCTAACAATGGTGGAAGAATAGGGAAAATCGAAGACTGAAAAGAGAATATGGAGGCTAGGGTTTGGTTTCAGCGATCGTTTCTATTTAAACCCAAGAACTGGAACGGGCGGGTTATGCCGCGAGTAAAACTCACGAGCAACCCACGAGGCCCACTGGATTTTCTTTAAAACACAAGGACTCCCGTGGCTTATGCCACGGGTTAAGTCGTGTCGAACCTCGCGAAAAACCCTGTTAAATGGCCAATTCACAACGATGATCGCGGATTATGCTGCGAGTTTTGGTCGCGGTGAAACTCGCGAAAACTCCTGTAATTTCAGCCAACAGTGTATCCCGCGACTTATGCTGCGGGTACTAGCCACCCACAACTCGCGAAACTCCCTGTTCTCTATCTCAACCTCTTCTCAGAAAACAAGCTCAGCTCTCACAAAAACTCAAGGGTGTTCGCAGCAAAAGAAAAAAAATAAAAAAATAAAATGAAGATCAACTTAAACCTAGAAAACAACTAACCAAACTAAAACAAAATCAAACCTCTGGTGGGTTGCCTCCCACCCAGCGCCTTATTTAGTGTCGTGGAACGACCTCCTTCTCCAATTATTCTTTTGGCTCATCAAGGTACATGCTTGATTGCTCCATCGGCTCACCTGCTATATAGGGCTTCACCCGCTGCCCGTTCACCTTGAAAGTGGATCCATCTTTTCTTTGTAGTTCAATTGCTCCATACGGAAACACTTCCTTGACAGTGAATGGACCCGACCACTTGGACTTTAGTTTTCCTGGAAACAAACCCAATCGTGAGTTAAATAATAAAACACTCATACCTGGTGTAAGTACCTTTTCGCGAATGCGGTTGTCGTGGAATCGTTTGGTCCGTTCCTTGTAGATGATAGCATTCTTATAAGCATCTTGCCTGATTTCATCCAATTCATTAAGTTGAAGGAATCGGCGCTTTCCGGCGGCTTGAAGATCCATGTTTAGCTGCTTGATTACCTAAAAGGCTTTGTGCTCAAGCTCGACCGGTAAATGACATGATTTACCAAACACCAACCGATAAGGAGTAGTGCCAAGCGGGGTCTTATATGTTGTCCGATAAGCCCATAACGCGTCGTCTAACTTAGACGACCAATCTTTCCGTGAAGCACCGACAGTCTTTTCAAGGATTTGTTTGAGTTCTCGATTTGACACTTCAGCTAGTCCATTGGCCTGTGGATGGTACGGAGTGGTCACCCGATGCTTGACTGAATATTTCTTAAGTACATAATCCAAGTAGCGATTACAAAAGTGGCTTCCTCCATCACTGATTAACGCCCTTGGAACCCCAAACCTTGAGAAAATGTGTCGACGAAGAAAGTTTATTACCACCTTAGAGTCATTTTGTAGGTGTCGCTATTGCTTCTACCCACTTCGACACATAATCTACCGCAACGAGAATGTATTCGTTTCTGTACGATTGTGGAAAGGGTCCCATAAAATCAATGCCCCATACATCGAATAACTCCACTTCCATGAAGATGTTCATGGGCATCTCATCCCTTTTTGTTAAATTACCAACTCGTTGACACCAGTCACAATGGAGAATGAAGTCTCTGGCATCTTTAAACATGGAGGGCCAAAAGAAACCAGACTGAAGGATTTTTGCGACTGTTCGGTCCTCGCTGAAATGGCCGACACATTCTAAAGAATGGCAATGGGTCAAGACATCGACTTTCTCCTCGTTTGGAACACATCTGCGGATCATGCCATCAGCACATAATTTGTAAAGATATGGGTCGTCCCAGTAATACCTTTTTGCATCCGACAAAAACTTCTTCCTTTGCTGGGAGTTCATATTATATGGGACAACCGCTCCTACCAGATAGTTCACCAAGTTTGCATACCAAGGATCCGCATGACTCAATTTAAACAATTGCTCATCAGGAAATGAATCATTATTGGTAGATTCATCTTTTGCTCCATTATTTTCGAGTCTAGAGAGGTGATCGGCTACTGTATTTTCTGAGCCCTTTTTATCCAAAATCTCCAAATCGAATTCTTGGAGTAAAAGTACCCAACGAATAAGCCTGGGTTTTGCATCACTCTTAGTCATCAGGTATTTGATTGCCGAGTGGTCGGTGTAAACTATTACCTTTGCACCTACCAGATAGGATCTGAACTTTTCACAAGCATACACAACCGCCAATAGCTCCTTTTCAGTAGTGGCATAGTTAACTTGAGGGTCATCTAGTATTTTGCTCGCATAGTAGATGACATGCAACTTCTTATCTTTCCTCTGTCCTAAAACGGATCCTACTGTAGTGTCACTTGCGTCGCACATTAGAGTAAAAGGGAGACTCTAATCTGGTGCTGTGAGAATGGGTGCTGAAATCAATTCCATCTTTAACCTGTCAAAAGCATGAATGCATTCATTAGTGAATTCAAACTTCACATCTTTAAGAAGTAATGAACGCAGGGTTTAGAGATTTTAGAAAAATCCTTTATGAATCGTCGATAGAATCCGGCGTGACCCAAAAAACTTCTGACTCCCTTCACCGAATTTGGATACAGTAAATTCTCGATCACGGCCACTTTTGCCTTATCAACTTCGATACCGTCTCTTGAGACTTTGTGGCCAAGAACAATCCCTTCAGTCACCATGAAGTGACACTTCTCCCAGTTCAACACTAAACTTGTTTCCTTGCATCTTTGCAAAACCGCTTCCAGATTAGCCAAATAGGTGTCAAAAGATGGTCCAAACACGGAGAAATCGTCCATGAAGATTTCTATAGTCCTTTCAACCATATCTGAAAAGATTGCGATCATGCATCGTTGGAAAGTAGCTGGAGCGTTACATAACCCAAACGACATCCTTCGGTAAGCAAACGTGCCAAACGGACATGTAAATGTCGTTTTGTCTTGATCTTCGGGCGCGATGGGTATCTGATTGTACCCGGAATATCCGTCTAGGAAGAAGTAATATTCGTGTCCCGCCAATCGTTCCAACATCTGATTAATAAATGGAAGAGGAAAGTGATCTTTCTTTGTAGCATCATTTAGCTTCCGGTAATCGATACAGACTCTCCATCCAGTAACTGTCCGTGAGGGAATAAGTTTGTTGTTGTTGTCCCGAACGACAGTAATTCCACCTTTCTTTGGCATAACCTGAACCGGGCTGACCCATGGACTATCCGGAATTGGATAAATTATTCCGGCATCCAAGAGTTTCAAAATATCCTTGCGTACCACTTCCTTCATATTTGGATTTAGTCGTCTTTGCGGTTGAACTACCGGTCGGTACCCGTCTTCTAGATTGATCCGATGCGTGCAAAAAGTTGGACTTAAGCCTTTTAAGTCGGCTATGGTCCACCCAATTGCAGTTTGGTGCTCACGGAGAACTCTAAGTAGCTTTTCTTTATTTGCTGCACTCAAACTAGATGAGATAATCACCGTTAATTTATCCTTGTCGCCCAAATATGCATACTCAAGATGTTCTGGAAGCTGTTTAAGTTCTAGCTTTGGTGGGACTCGTGATGAAGGTTGAGACTTTGGAATAGGTGCTCCCAATTCCTCAACTTGTGGTCTTCTTTGCCCTTTGAATGCAGGTAGTGCATTTAATTGCATCATCTCTTCACTTTCAGAATCTGTCTCAATACCGGTCAATGCTTTCATGAGCTGATCATCTGATACTTGTTGACTATCTGTATCGCTGAGAAGGGTATCAATAGCATCTACTCGATAACATTCATTGGTTTACATGCTATGCTTTGCTGCCCGAAACACATTGAATACGGCTTCTTCTTCGCCAATTCTCAATGTCAATTTTCCACCCCTTACGTCAATCAGAGTTCCTCCGGTGGCTAGGAATGGCCGGCCAAGGATAAGTGGTATCTCCTTGTCCTCGTCCATGTCTAGAACCACAAAATCTACCGGAAAATAGAATATGTCCACTTTAATCAGCACATCTTCAATTACCCCATATGGGTATTTAATCGATCTATCAGCAAGCTGGAGTGTGATAGATATAGGTTGCACTTTGCCTAATCCAAGCTTCCTGAAAATAGATAATGGCATTAGATTGATACTAGCACCTAAATCACATAAAGCTTTACTGAATTCGGAAGTCCCTATATGAACGGGAATAGTAAAACTCCCTGGATCCTTCAATTTAGGGGGAAGCTTGTGCTGAATAATGGCACTGCACTCTTCAGTAAGTGCAACCGTGGCTTGTTCCTTTATCTTTCTTTTATTCGAAAGGATATCCTTCAAAAACTTCACATAAGATGGCATCTGTGCCAGTGCATCTGCAAAAGGGATATTAATATGCAATTTTTTAAACACTTCTAAAAATTTAGCAAAATTTAAATCATCCCTGTGAGCTTTTAGACGGTTAGGATATGGTACTCTTGGTGCTGCGGGTTTGATAGATGCCTGATCTTTTGCTCACTCCGGTTCCTTCTTCTCTTCCTTTTTCTCCGGTTTATCCATTTCTATGCTTCCATCTACTCTCTCTTCATCTTCCTCCTCTTCTACCACCACGTCCAGTTCCTTGCTCTTCTCTACTATCGGCTCTCTACTCAAATTATTTTCTAACTCTTTGCCGCTTCGTAATTGGATCGCGTTACAGTTCTCTCTTGGTTGCTTCTCCGTTTGACTAGGAAACTGGCCCTTGTTTCGAGATTGCAATGCCTCCGCGATTTGCCCCACTTGCCTCTCTAAAATCTGAATCGAGGCAGTATTCTGGTTAGTTGCTGCTTTAACCGTACTCATTGTGGATGTGATCCCTTCGACCGTCGAATCCATCTTTGTCATGAATTTCATCATCATTTCTTCTAACCCTGTCTTCTTCTTTGAAGTTTGTGCCTCGTTTTGTCTCCTTTGGTTATGCCCTGGATGACGATACACATTATTAGTATTAGACGAAGAAGGAAAATTAGAGCCATTACCGTAACCTTGCTGATTTCCCGTATTCTCTTTTGAGCCGTATGATGGCTGGCTCCAAGAAAAATTGGGATGCTTCCTCCAACCCTCATTGTAAGTGTTGGAGAATGAATCGTGTCTTGGACGGTAACGATTTTTCAAGAAATTCACTTGCTCGGATGGTTCAAACGGTGCAAATTGATCCATCATCCCATCATTCGGTGATTGGCTCGGAATGGTAGTGCCCCTTAGTTGATTGGTGATTGCAACCAATTGTGCTTTGATCTGCCGCAGTTTCTCATTATCTTGGACTTGGGCTACTCTCCGAACATCAGCCCTTGGCGTGGCATAACTATGTTCAGCGAGATTTTCAATTAACTCCCACGCCTCTTCATAGGTTTTATTCATTAGGGCGCCCCCAACAGCAGCGGTGATGTCGTTTTTAAATTGGGGGTGTAATCCTCCAAAGAAGGTTTGGATGACTACCCACCCATGTAAACTATGGTGTGGACATCTCTTCAACATGCCTTTGTACCGCTCCCATGCCTCATATAAGGATTCTTGATCCCACTGCGCAAAATGAGTAATTTCAGCTAGTAACTGGGTTGTACGGCCTGGTGGAAAGAATTTATTCAAAAACGCAGTAACCATTTCGGGCCACGTATTAATAGAGTTCGGTGGTAAACTATCCACCCAAGTTGTTGCTCTATCACAAAGCGAAAACGGAAATAATCTGAGCTTCATGGCATCTTCAGATACTCCATTCCATTTGAAGGTTTTTCACACCTTTTCAAATGCACGGAGATGACCGTGGGGGTCTTCAGTTGGCCCCCCTCCAAATTGGTGAGTTTGGACTAATTGGATAGTCCCATGCTTGATCTCAAATGAATTGGCAGCCACAACTGGAGCTTGAACTCCTCTTTGGGCAACTGCCATTGTTGGAGTGGCCAAGTTCCTCATAGGAACTCGAGGTGGTTGATGTGGAGGCGGTGGTGGTGGAGGGTCATTGTTGATATGTACTTCATCTTCATTATTGTGGTCCCCCATTCTTCTAGCAGTTCTGTTTCTAGCTTCACGTCTTAACTGCCTTGCGGTCCTTTCAATTTCCGGATCAAGGGTTCGAGATCTCCAAAGAGTCTCCTTCTTGGCATAAACCAAGGAGAGACCTGCAAATAAAACACAAGTCTTAGATTCTAAAGATTTAAATAATAATAAAACTGAAAACTTAAAATATCTAATCTAATAATCTTTATAGACTGTAGTGATATTAACACTAAACAAGTTCCTCGGCAACGGCGCCAAAAACTTGATAGGTCGGGTTTACACCCTTCCCACACGAACCGCAAGCGTACAGTGTCGTATCAAGTAATATGTACGTAAGTACGAGTATCGAACCGTCGGAACTTGGTATTAATTACCACAAATCTATATCAATTATTAACTAGACTTGACACAAAGAGGTTGTTGGCAATTTATTTTAAAGAGAATTGACTTATACGATTAACAGAATTAACTGAGGAACGACAAGAGAACAATTACTGAAAAAGAAGTTGAGGGTTGGTTTCATAAAAGGGTTTTGTACTAAAAACCTGGTTTGAATTGAATAAGATGTCAACATAATTCAATGAAAATTAAATTAAGAATGCTTATTACCCTTTTTCAAGCAATAATAATACTAGCAATCAACAACGATGTTTCTTTTCTCAAACTCAACGATCATGTTGGATTGCTGAAAAAGAACAGGTTTAGATCTATGGAGAAAATGTTATATCTCTATCTTATTTTCTTCATAGGCATAAGACAAATACATCTAATCACTTTACACTCCTCTCGGAGAGTAAATTGATCAAGGGACATCCCAATAGCTGATCAGACTACAAAGATTCTATTCAAAATTAGTCATATGCTTCATTGATAAAAGAAGTCATCCGACTACAATTCAAGCCATAAGTTTAAAGAACGCCACCCATTAATCCACCAACCCCCAACATGAACTGCTTAGCTCATGTTGGGGTGAACGAAAATGATAATAAAAAGGAAAGATAATGCAGATCTAAACATTGTTCTTAAAAAGAAACAAAAGTCTTTAAAAGTTTAACACTCCCTGAGATCTTTAATCTTGCAGCAAGGTTGTGACAAGATCGAGGATCCGTTTCCACTGAGTTTTCCCACCTTTACGTCGCCTTCGTGCCTTTGTTTTCTCTTCCAAAATCGTCTCCTGTCGCCGCCGTCGTTTCTCTGCTATTCGAAATGTTCAACCCTAACAGCAGCAAGTGAGAAAACAACTCCAGGACTTTTCGCGACTTGTGCCGCGAGCTAAGGTCGCGGCATAAGTCGCCCGCGACTCCTAATCCACAGACTGCTTCCTTTGTCTTTTTCATCCGCACGTGAACCGGCTCTTAGATCGAGGCTTTTTAGATTAAAAACTTCTCTGAACTTCTCTTTTCCACAAACTTGCCTTACTCTGAAATTTTCTTTACAAACCATTAGCAATTACCACTATTTTACTCGCAAACGTGCAATTTCAACTCAATTTAGAGAATAAATAATGTCAATTGTGACATTATCAGTACACATATGTGCATAGCGTTCAGATGAACGACTATCAAAGTGTTCCTCAGTTTTTCATTTTTTTAGGGTTTCCCCTGAACTTCTCTCTCTCTCTCTCTCTCTCTCTCTCTCTCTATATATATATATATATATATATATATATATATCGATCAACTGAAAAATTCAAAATATTCACACCAAATAACATCCATAATTATCCTCCCTAAAAAAAAGATATGAATAAGTAATCGGCTAAAAAAATTATAAAAGAAAAAAATTAAAATATAAAACTACCCATACTACTTAAATTAGGCGTGTTATGAAACAAGAAACTACCTAAACATTTGATTGACTAACATGAGCTTGTATAGTTAACACTTGTTTAACAGTTTAAGTGGTTAACAAATGATTGAGACTCTCTCTCTCTCTCTCTCTCTATATATATATATATAGTGTTTGGTTCATTTGAGAAATGCTAAATATATGAGAAATAGAGAAGTAATCATAGCCATTCATATGGTCCGGATTTGACTAGTCAAATATTGCGGCTTTGACTGGTCAAAAGTTGCGGCTATCCCAAAAAATAGAAGGACAATTTCGTAAATTTTACAAAATACACGGGTTGTGTTCATATATGAACATGTATAATTCACATATGAACTATATGTTCATATATGAACTAGTGCAATTCACAATTGAACTCTTTTAACTGATTCATATATGAACCTTTGTGATTCATATATGAATTAGTTGAACTAACTAACAGATTCATATATGAATCTTTGTGATTCATATATGAACCTTTGTGAATCACAAAGATTCATATATGAATCACAAAGATTCATATATGAATCAGTTGAACTAATTAACAGATTCATATATGAATCTTTGTGATTCATACAGATTCATATATGAACTCATCCCGTGTATTTTACGAAATTACCCCTATACCTTGTATAGACCACACAAGGAATTATCCGATGTTTCGCGGTCAAATCCGCAAATGTTGACCAGATGAATGACTAAGATTACTTCTCTATTTCTCATATATTTACCATTTCTCAAATGAACCTCTCCCTATATATATATATATACACACACACACTTAATCATTTGAAAACTCAAAAATATGTAAGATCCATGACATCATTCCAATGCTACTAGTTTGAGATAATTAATGTTATTTATTGAATAAATATTAAAATATTTTTTTAGGAAAGTAAAATTCCAAAAGTAAATCTCTCTCCTGTCTCCGAAATATACACATGCACATAGGGGTGCTCCCAGGTTGGCCGGTTGATCGAGTTGAAGGCATTTAAACAACCAAACCCAATGTTGACAGTTTAAAATTTTTCAACCCAATCCAACATAAACAAAAGTGCAACTCAACTCAACCCAACCTGTTCGGGTTGGCCGGTTTGGTTGGGTTGATCGGGTTGTTTAACCAAAGTAAAACCAACATTGAGAACATAAAAATAAAGAAAACTTTTCTTTGAAATACAATCAATCATTCAAGAAAATATACGAGTTAATCAAATATTTAGGTATGACATATAACTTTCCAATAATGTTCTCTTATGAGTTCCATTACTCGTTGTAGCCGAGTTGTTTTTTTGGTAACTTATACATATTAAATAGAAATACAAATAATTTTAGAGAAGCTTCTAAACTTTCATCGGGTTATCGGGTTGGTCGGGTTACTTTGGACCTACCCAATATCAACCCAATAGATTCGGTTTGCCCTAATTTTATATTGATTATCGGGTTACCTCAAGTTGATTTTTTCCCCGGGGTTTTTCGGGTTGGGTTGGTCGGTTTGTCGTTTTTTTTAGCACACCTACATGCATGCACTCACGCACGCACGTACGCGCGCGCACACACACACACACGATTGAATGTGCGCACAAGGTGAACACAATGCAAATAACCTTCAGAAGTTCTTTACTGGGGTGTTTACATGGTGTTCAAATAAGAAGGCTAAATACTATGAGAAGGAAAGATTCATATATGAGTCAATGATAAAATATGAAGATTTTATTTCAAGATGCATATGTGAATCGATATTACTGATTATTCATATGGCTCACATTGTATCTTCAAACAAATTTTTTCTATAATTTACATATGAATTTTCTCTTCAATTTTTCCTTCTTATCTTCTCACGACTTAGCATTCTTGTTTGAACTTCCCATGATTAACCATATATATATATATATATATATATATATATATATATATATATATATATATTTATAGAGAGAGAGAGAGAGAGGTTCATACGAGAATAGTAATTAAATAAGAGAACAAGAAAATGGATAAATCACATGTGACTCACGCGACTTTGGCCGCGACCTAATGTCGTGGATCACGTCGCCTACACACCCTTGCGTTGATCATTAGTGTAAAATCACATGTGATTTTGCACGTGATTTGACCGTTTTCTTATTTTGTTATTGTTTTCGTCTGAACCTCCCCATATATATATGTGTGTGTGTGTGTATATATATATTGGGTCAGGTTCACGTGAGACCAAACTGTTTCCGTGAGACCGTGTGAGACCAAGCCTTAAAACATGAAACTTCACACCGAAACACTATGAAGGTAAAAAACATTCGAACCTTCATAATGTAATCACACTATGAAGGTAAAAAAACCTAAACCAAGTTAAAAAAAATCAAACATTCACAGATAAAAGACTGTGAAGGTATATCCGAACCTTCACAGTGAAGACGTTGTGAAGGTAAAAAAAAAGAACATTCACAGCGAAAAACACCGTGAACGTAACATTTACGGTGTTTTCCCTATGAAAAGTTCGATTTTTTTTACATTCACAGTTTTTTGGTGTGAAGTTTCATACTTTAAAGCTTGGTCTCACGGAAACTGTTTGGTCTCACGCGAACTTAAGTCTATATATATATAGGGTTGAGAAGTTGAGTTAATGGTGAGAAACATGAGAAGTGATTAGTGACCGTTTGATGAGAAATGGACGCATATTAGGATGAGATGCATCGAGATAAAATGCACCAGATCAATTCCCTTGTAAATCGCAATTCATGGAAGGAATTGAGATTAAAAGAGATCAACGCTTCAAATCCACTTCTCACGCTTCTCCGCCTTAACTCAACTTCTCACACGACCCTTCACCTATATATACATACATATATATATATATATATATATATATATAGAGAGAGAGAGAGAGAGAGGTGGGTTTAAACGAGAATGATACCTATTTAAAAGAATACGAGAATAATTCTGGACCAATCATTTTATTAAATAATACCTTAAATAAAACTTTCTAAAAAATCACCCAAAAGGGCATATATGTCATTTGTTTTATACATAATATAAATCGAAACTCATTTATTTAAATATAGATTAAGTAATAATAAATTTAATTAAGGTATTTATTTTATGATTTAAGCATTATTAATTTTTTATTTATTTACTTATTATTTTTTACAATATTAAAATAAGTGTGATTTAGTTTTTCATTATAAATATTCATTTTTATAGAATTAGTTTATTTAGTAAAAAAAATTTCAATTTTTGTCAAAAATCACATGTGATATCCACAATTAATCGACATTTTTTTTCTTCATAAAAGGATTTGTTAATTTTCATCAATGTATTATAACTGATATTGATCATAGTTGGAAAGAAATGTAAGTTATTTGCAACATTACAAATGATATGTTAAATTATGAATTACGTTTTCAATTACATGTGATCTTATACATTTTAAATATATTTTGCTACATATCACATATGATTCTGTTTTTATTATTTTTCTTTTTTAAATTTTAATTTAAATAATTGTTTTTCAAATTTTAAATCACGTATGATTAGAAAAACATTTTGAAAAACGTTAATTCATTATGAATCACATATGATTAGAAAAACATTTTGAAAAAAAAAAGTTAATTCATTATGAATCACATGTGATTTTGATAACAAAAAGGTTAACATTACAATTGATATGTGTAAATTATGAATTACGTTTTGAAGTAAATGTAATCTTATACATTTTAAATGCATTTTACTACACATCACATATGATTATGTTTTTATTATTTTTCTTTTTTAATTTTTAATTTGAATAATTGTTTTTCAAATTTTAAATCACATATGATTAGAAAAACATTTTGAAAAAAGTTAATTCATTATGAATCAAATATGATTAGGAAAACATTTTGAAAAAAAAAATTAATTCATTATGAATCACATGTGATTTTGATGACAAATTATGAATTACGTTTTGAACTACATGTGATCCTATACATTTTAAAATGTGTTTTGTATAAATCACATTATGTTTTCATTATTTTTCTTTTTCAATGTTTAATTTAAATAATTATTTTTCAAATTTTAAATCACATATGATTAGAAAAACATTTTTAAAAAAATTAATTCATTCTGAATTACAAGTGATTTTGATGAAAGTTGTATTTTTTTTAAATATTACTTTAAATAAAAAAATGAATTATTTAATTGAAAATTAAATACAGTTAATTTAAATGAATTAAATAAAAAAAAATTAGTAAATAGAAAATTAAATTATATTAATTTCATAAATATGGTAAAAAGTAGAATTTTAAATAAATACCTAAAATAACATTTATATAACTAAATTACTTTTATACCCTTATTTATTTATTTTTAGAATTAATTATTTAAGGTATTATTTAATGAAATGATTGACCTAGAATTATTCTCTTATTCTTTTAAATAGATATCATTCTCGTATGATCCTCCCCCTCTCTCTCTCTCTCTCTCTATATATATATATATATATATATAGGGTTGGGTCATGTGAAAAGGAAAGTTATGGTGAGAAGGGTAAGAAGAGATCTCTATCCTTAGATTCAAATTAGGTTGAGATGCACCAGACAAATTCCCATATCAAGCGCGAAACATGTGTGGGTTTGAGATTAAAAGTTATCAAGGGTCCATATCCCTTCTTACGCTTCTCACGTTAACTTTTCTTCTCACACGATCCTTCGTCTATATGTGTGTGTGTGTGTGTATATATATAAAGAGAGAGCGTCAGGTTCATAGGAAAACGTTATAAATGGAAAACCGAAAAACCACAAAAAATGGATGAAAAAGTATATCAAAATGAACGAAAATTAAAAATATGATCGCTTTTTTGGTGTAATTTATTTCGGTCGAATTTTGTTTATTTTTCGTATTTTTTCGAATAAAAAAATAAGAGGCTGGAGTTTTTTAATTCAAAAAATATTGTTGTAACCTCCCATTTAATCATATCCCTTACATCAATTAATTTAACGGTTGATAAGATGTGTTTTAATTATTCATTTATTTAGAATTTCCCCCTTCACCTTCCCCCTCTCTCTCTTTATATATATATATGTGTGTGTATATATATATATATAGGTGGAGGTTCAAACGAGAACACCTCCATTTTGCGAAAACGCGAGAACACTCTTATCACATGTGATAATACACGTGTGGGTGCCCGTTGGTTGTGCACGACTTTGCCCATGACCTAAATTCGCACCAAAGGCTAGGGGTGCTCACGGGTTGGGTTGGCCGGGTTGAAGGCACTTGAACAACCCAACCCAATGTTTGCGGTTTGGAAAATCTCAACCTAACTCAACCCAATCAAAAGTGCAACCCAACCCAACCCAAATCGTGCGGGTTGGGTTGGTCGGGTTGAAACTTTAATATATCATTTTACAATCTAACCGAGTGTTTCCGTTTAAAAAAACTAAAATCAAAATGTAAATATAAATATAAGGCTAATAAGAGAAGAGAAGAGTAGAAGAAGAGCATCTCTTACCTTTTGACGTTAAAGATTTTTGAAGACTTAAAGGTTAAATTTGTACGATTTTGGTCGGCATGGTCTCGAAGACAGATCTAAACTACGACTAAGATGGTAAGACATGAGAATTAATAAAAAGAAGAGTCGTTAAAAGTCTAAAACCATAAATAAATAAATAAAAATACAAGTTTTGCGGGTTGACGGGTTGATCGGGTTACTTTCGGCCTAACCCGTTTCCAACCCAATAGATGCGGTTTGTGCAAAATTTGTATCGAGTATGTATCGGGTTACCTCGGTTTGAGTTTTTTTTTATGTTTTTTCGGGTTGGTTGGAAATTTGAGCACCCTTACCAAAGGCCATTTACGTCACTGATTAGTATCACATGTGCATCATATGTGATGAATTACAATATTACATTGACGATACCCTTATCGCACGTGATAATACACGTGAGAGGGGTTTAGTGGTGTGCGAACGACTTGGCCCGCAACCTAGGTCGCACCGAACGTCGTCGTTGGCTCCGATTTAGTATCACATGTTTATCATATGTGATAAACTACAGTATCACATGTGATTGCTATAGTAAAAAGTGTGTTTTCACGTTCTCGTAAAATGAAGGTGTTCTCGTTTGAACCCTTCTCTATATATATACATAATATATATATATATATATATATATAGACGGAGGATCATGCGAGAAATAAACTAATTTGCGAGAAGACGAGAAGGAATATGAGCCACATAATCCATTAATTTAAAAAATATCATAAATAATAAATGAAAAATACTTTTAAAAATTAGGATAATTACCATTTTAAATTAGATAAATCCTTAAAAATCTCGTAATATCTTTTAAATTCATTTATTTTTATTTTTAATTTATTTATAATTTTTTATCAAGTTTTTATCATTTTTTTTCAAGATACACTTTTGATAAATAAAATTCATAAGTTTCATCAATATCACATGTGATATCTACAATTAATTCATTATTGTTTTCCCTTTTTGTTTATTTTTTGAATATACATTTACGTTTTGAATAACATGTGATTAGATTCATTTAACATATGATCCACTATATATGAATTTTTATGCATATCACATATCATATTATCACATGTGATAATTGTAGATATTTTAGTTAATCATATATGAATACATATATTTATATTTATTGATCTTTTGGTGTTGTAAATGTACGTTATCACATGTGATTATGAATGATAATTGTAGATATTTTAGTTAATCATTGATTACGTATATTTATAGTTATTGATCTTTTGGTGATGCAAATGTTATCACATGTGATTATGCATGATAATTGTAGATCTTTTAGTTAATCATATATGATTACATATACGTATATTTATATTTATTGATATTTTGGTGATGTAAATGTTATCACATGTGATTATGCATCACTTACATTTATACCTATATTATCATATATGATATGTACAAAATTTCACATATATGTGATACATAATAGATCATTTATTAAATGAAGTTAATCACATGTGATTCAAAAAATAGAGAAAATGGTGAAAAATATAAGAAATTCATTATGGATATCACATGTAATATTTTACGAAAATTATGATTTTTTTTATCAAAAATGTATCTAAAAAAAATAATATAAAATTTGATAAAAAAACTATGAATTTATTAAAATTAAAAAGAAATAAATTTAAAAGATATAATTAGATTTTTAAAGATTTATCCAATTCAAAATGGTAATTATCCTAATTTCTAAATGATAATTATCTGAATTTCTAAAAATAATTTTATTTTTTATTTATGGTATTTTTTTAGTTAATGGATTATGTGGCTCATATTCTTTATCGCATTCTCACAAATTGACTACGTTCTCGTTTGAACTTGTCCCCTCCCCCTCTCTCTCTCTCTCTCTCTCTCTCTCTATATATATATATATATATATATATATATAAAGTTGATAGAATGTTAAGATGGACAATAGAATAAAGTGGAAAAGGACATCAACAGAAAACCACCTAAAATTTTGGTGAATAAGAAATTAAAGTGATAGCATCTGATCATTTGCTTATCCAAACCGTTTCCTTATATTATGTTGGTTTCATGTTATTCTCAAGATTCCAAGACAACCACAATTTTATAAACATTTGCTTTTATTCTTTTTCAATTAATAAATAAAATTTATCTAATAAATTATTACAGATGTACATGAACATACTTGAAACATAAAATTTCTTATTTTAGCTTTATACTTGGAAACTATAAAAAATACTCAAGAAAAACACAAATACATGGAAACAGTTGTATACATACGCAGTATAGCATATTATGTATAGCTAGGTCAATGGAGCATATATACATGGTATACATGATTTTGAAATAAATAAATTAGTGCAACGCTTTTCTATAACATACATAATTTTTGTTATACAATTTTAAAAAAATCATTAAATACTATATTGAACGAACTAATTAATTGGATTGTGCACAAATACGGTATGATGGTGCTCAAATAGGGTACCCTTACAAACTGGATTGTTGGTAAATGTCTTCAAGCTGTTAAACGTTTATCGGGTAAGACTTTTGGTTCTTTGTTTTATGCCTCTTATCAGGTAAGATTCTCGATTATTGACCTTCTCAATCACTTAAGTGATATCAGTAAATGCTTACCCTATAAGTGTTTAGGAAAACGACCCTTAAATTGTGAAAATATATTGTATTTTATAAAATAGAAAAAGAGTATAAAAATTGAATAAAAAGCACATGGACAAAACATGATTTTCGTTTCGCCGCATCACATTGAGGGGTCATATTTTGGGGTCAAAAGCAGAACTTTACCGGTGTATCATGCGTTGGATGCGGCTTAACTTTAATTAACAAAACATGAAAAAAAAACATATACATGTGGGTGTTCTCTCTCTCACACACATATATACATGCATATATATATATATATAGGGAGAGGTTCATTTGAGAAATGATAAATATATTAAAAATAGAGAAGTAATCTTAGTCATTCATCTGGTCAACATTTGCGGCTTTGACCGGGAAGCACCGGATAATTCCTTGTGTGGTCTATAGAAGGTAGAGGGGTAATTTCGTAAAATACACGGGATGAGTTCATATATGAATTGTGTAATTGATAGATTCTGAAGGAAGAATGTTCAAAGTCAAATCAAGATGATTCGTGAAAGTTTGATTCTTCCGAAGATGATTCAGATATCAAAGTGATGAAGATACAATTTTGTTTTAAGACGAAAGATTTTTTAGAAATGAAGTTTCAAGTTTCAAAGAAGTTTCAAGAATTTCTTGTTTTGTTCAAGGCATGTTGACTTTCCAAAGCGTCAAAGATTAAAAAGACTTTCCAAGATTCTTCAAAAGCTGCAAAAGAGCAAAGTTTGTGAAAGCTTCAAGAGATGAAAGATGAAGAATCAAGAGTTGAAGATCTGCATCAAATTTTTATTAAATCTTGAATACAAAGGGGGAGATTGTTAGGTCTAAATATTGTATCCAAGATTTAATAGGAAAGTCAAATGTGTAAAAGTCAACATTGACCTTGTAATAGTTAGTCAATGTATGTTTTACTTTCCTTTGTAGTTAAGTCTTGTATTAGTTAGTGTGTATTAATAGGTTTTGTCTTCTAATCATGTAGTAACGAACTAGTCTAAGTATTCATTGTAATTCTAGAGGGTGTAATTCAAGATCTACTTTCTCTCTCTAGACTCTCTCTCTAGTTCTTGAGCATATTAGATAAATCTTGTGTAATTAGCTTGATAGATTGGGATTTAATGATTAACATCTGTATGAATCACAAAGATTCATATATGAATCTGTTAATTAGTTCAACTGATTCATATATGAATCATAAAGGTTTATATATGAATCAGTTAAAAGGGTTCAGTTGTGAATTGCACTGGTTCATATATGAACATATAGTTCATATGTGAATTATACATGTTCATATATGAACACAACCCGTGTGTTTTGTAAAATTTACGAAATTGTCCTTCTATTTTTGGAATAGCCGCAACTTTTGACCAGTCAAAGCCGCAACTTTTGACCGGTCAAAGCCGCAATATTTGACTAGTCAAATCCGATCTTGACCATATGAATGACTAGGATTACTTCTCTATTTCTCATATATTTACCATTTCTCAAATGAACCAAACACTATATATATATATATATATATATATATAAAGAGAGTCGGGTTCAAACTAAAACAATGACCAAATAAGATAATATAAAAACCGCCAAATCACATGTGATTTTACATTTTGGCCACGAGTTGAGGTCACAGGCCAATTCGTCCGCTCACCCTTGCGTTGACTGTGTTCCATAACCGCATGTGATTTCATAGATAGAGAGAGAGACGAATGATCGTGTGAGAAGAAAAGTTAAGATGAGAAGCATAAGAAGGGATCTGCACCCTTGATCACTTTTAATCTAAAACCGACCCATGAATCGTGCTTGATACGGGAATTGATTTAGTGCATCGCGGTGCTGGTGCATCTCATCTCGGTTCATCTCATCTTAATGTGCATCCATGGGTGGAGATTCATTCTTACGCTTCTCACCATAACTTCACTTCTCACTGGAGCCCAACCATACACACACACACATAAGGTCAGGTTAAGGGAAAACGCTAAATAAATGGAACAACGAAAAACCATGAAAAAACGGATGAAAAAGTATACCAATTCGGATGTCAAATTAACAAGAAAAATATGATCGATTTTTTCGTGTAATTTGTTTCATTCGAATTTTAATCATACTTCGTATTTTTTCGATTTAAAAAATAGGGAGTGAGAGATTTTTTAATTTAAAAAATAAAGTTGTAACTGTCTCTTTAATCACATCTACTGGATCAATTACGCTGTGTTCTCGAAACTCATTTAACGAAGGAAAGGAAAGGAAAGGGAGGGAAAGAGGAGGAAAGTAAAAAAAAACTCGTGTTCTTGAAACTTTTTTAGGAAAGAAAGGAAAGAAAACGAAAAGAAAGAATTGATAACTTTCCTCCCAAACCTTTCCTCCCAAACGTGGGAGGAAAGGGAATGAAAGGAAAGGAAAAAAATTTAAAACCATTTAAAAAAATTACTGAAATTATTAAAATTACAAAACTACCCAATCTTTCATTATGTTGGGGCTGATATGTGCTAAGGATGGATACTACTGCTAAGTCTTGTTGGTTACTACTGTTGAAGATTTAGTACTGCTAGACTTAAAGAGTAATACTACTGAGGAATTTACTACTGCTAGAGGTATTAATACTGCTTGAAAGTTAATACTGCTTGAAGAATTACTACTGCAATCATGGTTAATACTGCTGAGGATGAAGTTAATACTGCTTATGAAGATAAAGATGGATTAAAGCGAAAGACTAGGAGCTGAAGATAATGATGAAGATAATTATGGAATGGATGCTGAAGATCAATATTTCTTTAGTAATTATCTTGTCATGTGTTCTGTATATATAGTCTAGAAGTTTTATACAGTTAAAACAAGTTTTTATTCATACGGTTTGTTTAGAGAGAATTAACCTCAAGATTCTTAGAAATCCTTTCTTTAGAGAACTATAGAGCGTCTGTTGAGTCTGTTCAACAGATTGAGGTTTTGTTTGTAATCATTAAGTTAATTCAATATAACTTGTGATTTGAGTTCATATACTGTTTGATTGATTTATTGTTAAAGTGTTTTTCCGCAACTTCTTTAACATAGTTTCTGAGTGTTTAGTTTAAATTCTTGTTTAGAATTTCGATCCTGACAAGTGGTATTAGAGCGTAAGGAACTCAGAAATCAACAATCATCACAAACAGAATCCAGAATCAATCATTGATGGTTGAGGTTTCAGAATCTTCAAACACTGCAATCCCCACAGAGGTAAAATCTAACCTTTGCTCTAAAGCATGTCTTGAAACTGTTAAAAAGTACAGGGATCACAATCAGAGCATGTGTGATGACCTTAAAAGGTGGGAGAAAGATAGAAGAGAGTATATTTTGATCGTTGAGAATTTTGAAGAACAAATTAAGGCATATCAAGCCAATGAACTTCAACATTCATATGATCTCAACTATTGGAAGTGGGAGAAGAAAGAGTTAGAGATTAAGCTAGAAAAGTCTAGAGAGGAATGTGAGAAAATTAAGAGTGAATTTGAGAAAGCCAAATTAGATGAAATATTCCAATGCTTCTCAGATCCCTATTGTCAAGCCAAAATCCCCCATCACACAAATATATATAAGGAAAAAGGTACAGAAGGTTCCTTCCCTTCTTGTATCTTCACCCCCAAAGCCTACAAGCCCTCTGATGGAGCATTCTCCATCAGAGAATATCGAAAGGGAAACCACAGGGGTGTCTCCCAACCCCAAGAAGGTGCTCTCTAAGGAGAAGGAAGAGCATGTGGGCAGCAAGGCTCACACTACTGCTTCTGCACAAGGTGTAGGACAAGACAGTGTGAACATACCTAAGACCTTCCCCACGGCAACTTTAGATGAGCAATCATCTAAAGGTCCCAGGTGCCAAGAAACCACGGGGGTAGAAGGTGCTTCTGCTAGGCAGAAGGCCTCTACTAAAAGATCCAAGGATCCTTCAAGGGTGGTAAAAACACCTAAAGGAGGTGAGGACAGATATAACTACGAAGAATTTATGGACACACTTGGTACAATTAGTCTGGAAGTTCACAATCAAGATCTGGAAATAAAAGAGATGAAGCAGGTGATTATCTCTCAACAAGAACAGATAGTCAAATTGAAGAAAATGGTGCTCAATCTGGTACACAAAAAGAGGAGAAAACATTTCATCCTGAAGAAGAGGGGAAATGCACATGATGCTTCCAAAAAGGGGGAGGATCAAGCAACAAAGGGTGAGAAGGGCATGGAATTTCAGTTTGAGGGGGAGACTGGTGCTGAAAAAGAAAAGGAGGATGGTGCAGAAGCAGAAACAAGTGTAAAAGCAGCAGTAACTGAGTCTGCAGCAGAAACTGAACAAGAAGTAGTAATTGCAGCAACAGAAACAGAATTATCCAGGGAAGAGATTGAAATTGCTGAAACTCTAGTAAAGGCAAAGAATGACACTCCCAAAGTTACTCCAAAGGCTAAGGGAGTGGTAATCAAAGAAGGAGGCCCAGAAAAGAAAAGAAAAGAGACTAGTGTGGTAGAGGACAAATGGAAAGGGAAAGAAAAGGTGGAAGATCCTGTGAAAGCTTTGAAGAAACAAAGGCAGATAGAATTGGATGAAGAAATAGCTAAGAAGCTGCAAGAAGAGATTGAAACTGAGGAAGAGATCCAAACAGCTAAAGACAGACAGGTTGCCTTAGATTTGTCTACAAAGCTAAATGAAAAATATCAGAAGAGTTTAAAGCTTGCTGCTAAGAAAGTTACCATGAAAACAACTAGTCAAAGGCAGCCATCAAAGACAAGACAAAGACGGCCTTCAAAGACCTTCCTGGCCAATCAAGAAAGAAGAAAGATGATCAACTTCCTGAAAGGGTCTGTTGGAGTCAAAGAAGGGATGTTTACCAACATGTCTTATGGTAGAATAGAAGAACTGTATAAGAAGGAGATGGCCAAGCTACAAGGGGATTTCTCTCAAAGGGTTGAGGTTGAAAGAAAGATATGATCTCAACATACAACAACCCTTCCCTGACAGTGAAGAAGGCACTCCTATCAAAGAAAAGGCAGAAGTGAAGCAAGAAGAGACTTTAGCTCAAAAGATTGGAGCTATTAAAAGAAAGAAGTCCATTGCTTCCAAGCCAAAGGCAAAAAGGCCTAGAACTGAAGAAGGAAAGAAAGAATAGGAAAGTGAGAAAATGGAAACAAAACCATCAGAGCAGCAGAAACAGGGTGAACAGGTTGAAACTCAAAAGAAGAGTCAAGAGCAGTATAATCAACAATCTGATGAGCAGGTGAATTTGTACATGACTGTGACTAATGAAGAACCTATGCAAGCTGACCCTATCTCAATGAAAGCACCAAAGATCATTCATTGGGATACTCTGAAGGATAATAGAAGAGAATATTTCAGAATCAAGAGAATGGGTGATCAGTTTGAGGTTTATTCAACTTGGGGCAAAGTAATCAGAAGCTGTTCCAGAACTGACTTGGAAGAAATGTACAAAGTTGGGATAAAATTGTATGAGAATGTGTTGAAAGGGACAGAAATGAGTCTAATCAAGATAGCTATGGAGTATCTGTGCATGATGTTTGATCCAGATAGAGTGAAGCATATTATCAAAGATCTGCATCATGAATATGGATTTAAAAAGATTGATCATTGGATGCTCATTGAAAGATGTGGAGTATATGTCCTAACCATAGACAAAAGCTATCATGAGTACTTCTTGGTGGATAAGGTGTATGACCACAGCAAGGAAAAGCTGCAAGGGATGCTGAACGCAAAGTTGGTCTGCCCTACAGGTTCTGAAATGGCAAGGATTGTGGTTAGAAGAACCATTAATCAAAGTCTGGGACTGGATCCAAATCTGGGCAATTAAGCTGAAGTTTTGAAAGCATCATGAAGACCATGCTTTGAAGAACTTAACTTCTCAATTTGAAAAGTTAAGTTAGGGGGAGATTGTTGGGGCTGATATGTGCTAAGGATGGATACTACTGCTAAGTCTTGTTGGTTACTATTGTTGAAGATGTAGTACTGCTAGACTTAAAGAGTAATACTACTGAGGAATTTACTACTGCTAGAGGTATTAATACTGCTTGAAAGTTAATATTGCTAGTAGTTAGTACTGCTTGAAGAATTACTACTGCAAGCATGGTTAATACTGCTGAGGATGAAGTTAATACTGCTTATGAAGATAAAGATGGATTAAAGCGAAAGACTATGAGCTGAAGATAATGATGAAGATAATTATGGAATGGATGCTGAAGATCAATATTTCTTTAGTAATTATCTTGTCATATGTTCTGTATATATAGTCTAGAAGTTTTATACAGTTAAAACAAGTTTTTATTCATACGGTTTGTTTAGAGAGAATTGACCTCAAGATTCTTAGAAATCATTTCTTTAGAGAAGTATAGAACGTCTGTTGAGTCTGTTCAACAGATTGATGTTTTGTTTGTAATCATTAAGTTAATTCAATATAACTTGTGATTTGAGTTCATATACTGTTTGATTGATTTATTGTTAAAGTGTTTTTTCGCGACTTCTTTAATATAGTTTCTGAGTGTTTAGTTTAAATTCTTGTTTAGAATTTCGATCCTGACACATTATAAAGAATATATTTTTATAAGGGTATATTTTTAAAATTGACATCTTTCTTTTCCTTCTCTCCTGTTCAAAAACATGAAAAACTATTTTTTTTTCTTTCCTTCCTTTTCCTTCCATTTCGAGAACACAAATGAAAAAAATTATTTTCCTTTTCTTTCTTTTCTCTCCCTTTATTTTCCATTCATTTTTTTTTCTTTTCTTTTCTCTCCAGATTATAGAACACAACGTTAATCTAACGTTGATAAATGTTTTTCGGTTTTTCATTTATATTGGGTTTTCCACTAAACCTCTATATATGTGTGTGTGAAAGATTATGTAAGAAAATTTCAATTTCTTGAGAAATAGTGAAGGTAGTTTATATTGTGTATTTATGTGAATGTTAAGTTATATTTTCTGAATGTGATAACCTTCACATGCATGGATTTGATATATATATATATATATATATATATATATATATATATAGTTGAGTTCTTTTGTTAACCTTGATATTCTTGTTAACTTTATGAACTCATCAAAGCCATCCATCTTGATATTGGATGGTTGAGATTAATAGTCAATTTTTATTAAAAAAAATGTCTCATTTATTGTTAAATAAGGTGAACATGACTGGGTAATATGGGTAAAAAAAAAGAATCCAAATGAAATGCCTAATTCATCATTAATTGCATTCAATATCAACTTAAATTACTTTCAATTTAAATATCAACTCTTAGATCACATATGTTCATATAATTTAAATTCCAATTTGACTAGCAACATTAGGAGTGGATGAAGATTTAAATTCCATATGTTCATCTAATTTAAATTCCAATTTCACCTTTTAGTAGTTGATGATTGTTCACCTTTATGTGAAATTAAAATATGTTTTAACAGCAACGTTCATGTTCAAATATGTTAACAAATTTGTTCATGATATGCATATATGTTCATATCTTTTAACACCAAGCATATAAGTTCACCTCTGTTCGTGTTATGCATATAAGTTCACCTCTGTTTACCTTTTCGAGAAGAATGACTATACGATATACGATTTTATCCAATCATGAACCAAAACTATTATAATAATATTGAAATGATTCAAAAAAGTAATATGAAAAAGGATGATCTTCAAAAATCGTAACCTACAAAGTAATTTTGGAATCTTCATTTTTTGTAACTTCCATGAAATTAATGACAAAATATTACTACTGTTATGACGTTTATGCCCTTTTGGATTAAATAAATAAATTAATTAAACATCAAATAACCTTGCATTCCTAATGATTGAGCAAGGTTCACATAGTTAACAAGAAATACTTGGTTAACAAATGATTCTTGCTCTCTCTCTCTCTCTCTCTATATATATATATATATATATATATATATATATATGGAGGGAGGTTATTTTATTAACCATATAATTCTTGTTAACTTTACTAACATTGTTTAGCCAATAATAAGTCATCTTGATTATTGGTTTGACATGTATGTGCAATAAATAAATGGGGGTATGAATGAAATTTTATATTTAGTTATTTGCAATTCATTTAGTGAGGAGTTACAAATCTTTTATTATCCTTGATTTCAGCTATACGCTTAATTTTTACAAATTTGGTAAGATTCATAACAACATAGGAATTTATGAACACGACAGGTTGTTATGGTGTGTATGGACACGTTCACACATGTTCATGACCACATCCTGCAAAATCAATCTTGTGTGTTCGCCAATATTATGTGTTCACATATATGCATCAGTCTTGTGCGTTCATTCGTGAACCTTAGTGTTCATATGCTATGATTTTGTCCATGCATCAATGATATTTGTTACATAACATAAGATTATATGAGCTTGACAACAAGTTATTATGTGTATGAAACTGAGTGTTAATAAGTGTTCATGAACTTTTGGGATATCAATGTTCATAAGTGTTCATGAGCTTTGATCATTCAGATCCTCATGTCCTTCATTCGTCAATCTTGTGTGTTCATACGTTCATACATGTTCATGACCACATCCTGGAAAATCAATCTTGTGTGTTCGCCAATATTGTGTGTTCACATATATGCATCAATCTTGTGTGTTCATTCGTGAACCTTTGTGTTTCGATTCGATTGGGCGGGGGATGTCGGTTACAACTTTTTGGGGATAAATTAATGGGGATTCAATAAAATCTAAAAGACGTATTTTGTGATACTTTCCTAATTTGCCCTTAATCACTAAAGTTCACAATTTCAATCTATCTTAATTATTGATGTTGTGTGTTGTTTCATCTTAACTTTGGTTATACAATCAATGGATGTGATTTGGTAAACATAGTTAAAAACAAAAGAACCTAACCCTATATATATATATATATATATATATATATATATATATATATATATATATATATATATATATGAGAAAAATCATGTAAATATTCATTTTCGTGAGAAATAATGAAGGTAGTTTATAATATTGTGTATTTGTGTTACGTTATATATGTGTATTGCGAAGGCAAGAACCTCCACATGCCTCCACACAATATAAAGTGATACTCATAAGTTTCACGTTAAGTTCACATTATATTATGTGACGATTTACATTTTTCACACTTCTAAAAGAAATGAGTATTTCTTGTTGGAACTCGACCTTGTGTGTGTATGTATGTATATATATATATATACAAACACATGAAGACAATTAAATGAAATCAAAAAACATTGAAAACTATAAGAACTAGCTATATATGTATTTTTCAAATAAGAAACATCATATGTGAAACATATATTGTTATTTCATGTATTTATGAAACAGACATAATTGTTAATGTGTGAAAGAAATCTGTATCTTTATGTTTACTATTTGAAACACATTGTAGCACTCGAATTTCCTGGTATGAAAAGTAACCCATAATGCCTTTAGAATATAGAGATTTATAGTTTTTGAACATAAGAATGTTATAACTTAAATCTTGGATCGAGTCGTGTGAGAGTGCGAGTGGGATTTTGGAGCTTTTCAGTCTCAGTACGTGTGGGGTGACAGTGACAGGGTCACTGTCGCCATATCATATTCGTTGGGGGCCAAGGACCCATGGTACAGGTTATGCGAGAGTGCCTCGCGATTATTACATGGTCACTATTTCTAGTATTTTTATTTAAATCCTTGCTTTTCGAAAAAAAAAATACTCGTTTAGACAAACTCTCTGTCCCCTCTTATTTCTGCAACACTTTTTCACAAACGAGTCTTCACGGTAGAAGAAAAATCGTATATATCATACATTATATATTCTTTACTTTAAATATGATATACTGAGTACATTTGAATGGATTTAAATAAGAAAACATTATTCTCTTCTTGTAAAACCACAATAACTTTCTTTTCATACATACCATTTTACTCTTGAAAACCTTCTTTCTTAAGGGTTGAGTGAGTTGTAACCTTCACAATACAAGGTATATGGTTGATGTCTTTGACATATACTTTTCTTTCTGCTCAAGTGTTTCAGGGTTGTTAAATAATTATTTTTCAACAAACTGTCGATAAATGTTTGTTTTACCGATGGTTGATTGACGAATATTTTAATAAAATACAAATTTGTCCCCCTTTTGGTCTAATACATCAAAATGTATACACACATTATATATATATGTATATATAGGTGGGTTCATACAAGAACAATATCTATTTAAGAAAACACGAGAACGACCAAATGCGTACAAAATCATATATAATTCACGTACAAAATCATATATTATTCACACGACATTCACTGCGACCTTAAGTCACGGGCGAAGTCGCCAAAGTCCGTTTTTTTTCCGGTTAATGTAAAATTACATATGATTTTGTACATGATTTGCTGTTTTCTTGTTTTCTTAAATAGTTAATAAACGTTCTCGTTTGAACCTATATATATATATATATATATATATATATATATATATATATATATATATATATATATATATGGGCCTAATCAAATGAAAATTGTTTAATTTGTGATAACCGTGAGATCCAATGTGAGCCAATCAATTATTGATATTAATTTTGTTTTTTAATTATATATAAAAGGGTGATTTCGTAATTTCATAATTTTGACCTTTTACTAATAATTAAAATATTAGTTGATTGATTCTAATCAATTAGTTACCTAAAATTATGGAACTTGATTTAAATTCCTTATAAGAGTTCTAATCAAATCAGTTTTCTAAAATTATTTTAAAATTTTGAAACCTAATGAGAGTTCATTCCAGATGTACTGTCTATTGAAATATCTATTGAAACACTTTGTCGGCCTTCCCTTGAAGGTGCTCTTCTTCTTTCCTGATGAACAACACCAGTGATGACTCAAATGAAAAAGCCTAGATCTGGTGTTCGATGGTTCACAGATCTCGGGTGTTCACGGTCGCCAATGATAGCGAAGGTTAAGGGAGAAACAAAAAGGACGTCAGTGGTTTATGGGTTTATGCGACTAATGAAGGTTAAAGGAGGAACAAAACCGACGTCGGTAATTTATGGGTTTATGTAGATGATGAAGGTTAGGGATAAGCATATCTCGACTGTTTTTTCCCTTTATTTTCTTCAAATCTTGATAGGGTATCATTGGGTATCATAATCGTTATTTTCTTCCGATTAGATTTGGTTTCAACCCATATTCAAAACGTATCACAATGGTTATATGTGGTCTAAAACCCATATCGGATTTGGTCTCAACCCATATTCAGAACGATATCACTATGGTATCATAGTGGGTTTTGCATATTACTATTTAGAAGTTATTGGGTAAACAATGTGTATTGTATCACAATGGGGTTCACAGTGTATTGTGTATCACAGTAGGTATCATAGTGTATTTTGTATCACAATGGGTATCATAGCATATTTTCTATCACAATGGGTTTCACAGTATATTGTGTATCACGACAGGTATCATAGTGTATTTTGTATCACAAGGGTTATCACGGTGTATTTTGTGTCACGATAGGTATCACAACATTTCTTATTTTGTATCACAATATGTATCACAATATTTCTTATTTGTTTTCGTTATTTTCAATGTTTACAAAAGGTATCATACCGTGCATCATGTGGTCACCGGAATAATGTTCGTCGGAGAGAGGAGAGAGAAGAGAGGGGAGAGGATAATTCTAAAATACCAAACATACCCTTTAATTAAAATTATAATTGAAATTACCTAAATTATTGTTTTCTTAATTTATCCTCTCATATGTGGTTAAGATTGGATCTCACGGTTACCACAAATAACCGAGTTCTCCCTTGAATGGCCCCATATATATATATATATATATATATATATATATATATATATATATATATATATATATCAGGGTCGAACCTATGGTTTTGGATGCCCCGAGAGAAGAGTAAAAAAAATTCTCTAATATAAAAAACAGATAACACACACTTTTAAGAGGTTTGAAACCTAGTTGGGATCTCGTACAAATTTATAGAGGGATGCTACATTTCTTGAGGGAGAGTAGATCCAAGGCAAAAGGGAATCTCGATATTTGATCTAGACTGTAGAATCATTTGCATGGTGCACCTACATAATTTTATGTTTAATGACTATGAGTAGTTAACAATGGATGTACAAATAATATCATGACAACCTATAAGCTAAGGGGGCGTTTGGTTCGCAAAATATTTTTGGATGGAATGGAATCTGGCAAAGAAATTTGACTTTAAATGAATTGGAATGGAATGTTGTCACGTTTGACCACCTGTTTGGTTGACAGAATTGGAATGGAATCTGTTAAATGAATTGGAATTTTTCTGTTTGGTTCATAGATTGTAGCTTTAGAATTGGAATATAATTTTGGTAAATGACCAAAATATCCTTTTTGATTATTTTAATTTTTTTCAACATAAATTACTTTAATGAAATAGTCATGTAACACCCGGTTTTTCGTGAGCAAGTTTCCGTCCTCCGTTGGTAATCTGTCCACTTTTCGCCTATCTTTTTGAGTGGAAAATGTTGTGCTTTCGAACCTGGAGTCGACCCATGCGAGAATCTTGAGTTTTGACCTTTTTCTGGCTTCGATACGAGTGGCGCGATTGTGACTCGTGATAGTGACATGTGGCACTATCGCGTGGCACAATCACCGGGGGTGTACCACCCACGGTACATTCTCCGCGATAGTGCCCTCGCGATAGTGACAATGTCACTATCGCGTGGCAAGGTCGCGCGCGACGTCTGATCTCTTAAATGTCCGAATTCTCACCCAAACTTCTCATTTCTCACTTCTCACTTCTCCCCTTTTCTCTCTCAAACCCCAAAGACGAACCCTAACCCATTTTTGAGTGTTTTCCCCCCTTGAACCACATGATTTTTCATCATCTAGCTAGTAGGATCTTGAACCACAAAACCTACATCTTCATCTTCCTCATCAAGTCCAACGTGTGGGAACTTGGGTTGAAGAATTGGAATGGGTGTCCTCGGAAAGTCTCATCACCTAGGATGGTAAGCTTTCTTGAAATAAGTTATAAATGCTCCATTGATGGTTTCTTAGTGTTTGATTTCTCAAATCTCGGATTTGATGGTTTTGGGGAAACTAGGGTTTTGATCTCGTTGGAGATTTTAGTAAATAATGTTTGGGGAGTGTTTCTAAATGGTTTGGTTTGTATGGATTTAGGTTTTGGAAGTCCTCGGCTTGAGGATTCAAGTGGCCTTCAAAAGAGCTCGTTGGGTGAAATCTAGATTTAGCCTAAATCTAGTAAGGTGAGTTCAAGTTGCTTTGTGAAAACTATGTACATGCCAAAATGAGTATTTTAAAGTAAAATATGATTTACTTAATATTTGTCAATGTGTTGGGAATTTGATAAGTTTTCGTATTTGATAAACTTGAGTTGTTTCAATATCATGAAATGCCCATATTTGGGATTTGGATATCTTGAGAGGTATTAGCATGATTTATGCATCTTTGGTGATTTTCGTACAAATGAAGTTTATTTCACGTTATATGCATTTTGGGGTGTATTTGCATTCATGAATCTTTTGGAAACTCTTTGGTCCCAATATGTGTTGAGTTTTGGGTTAATCACGTCTTTGTGGTATGTGTCTTCATAAACGTTGTTTAAAGACATTTCATTATTTGGTGAACGTTAATCGTCGGTCAAATGGATTTTTGAGCATTTCAGCTCTCAGTGCCGACTTAAAGAGTATTGAGGACATTTGTCCGGTTTTAATGGCTCGATTTAGAGTCCAAACTTCAATTTACATCTTAATGAATTTTATTGCATATTATTGATAATTACATGCTCGAGTGTTTTAGTCATTCATGAGTAGTCGCGTAATCTTAGACTGTGTTGCATTGGATCCATAGGCACATGAGTCAGTCTTTTTGATGGTCAATTGGGTGGTACGGGGTTGGACTCCGGGACTCATGTTTTATGATCGAAACTTGACAAGGAGACACTAGGAGGGTTGAGTCTGGATAGTGCTGCCTGGGAGGTGAGTACTGTGACCTCCGCTTTTGGGGAATTTCCTTAGTTGTAGTCCCCAGTATGCCGGGACTTTTGGGGAATTTCCTTAGTTGTAGTCCCCGGGGTGTCGGGCCATTTGGGGAATTTCCTTTGTTGTAGTCCCCGGTGTGCCGACCCTTTTGAGGTAGAGTTCTTTGTAACGGCCACCAAGGTCAACTGTCTCTTTTGGTGAACTTGTCAAAAGGTCGTAGGGGCACTTGAGCCTTCGTGTCGTGAAGTGTCATACGATCAACGTTGGTTGAGTGGCATACTTTTGTGTTCCTCCGCTCTCCACAGATACGGGTATCCCCCGTTGTCGGTCCGCTGTATTTTGGATATTTAATTGTCCATGCTTTAATATTTGGATTTCATTCCATTTTATGGTCGCGTGAGTGTTAAGTTTCAGTTCCATGTTTTAATGGCGTATCATATTTATATGGATTGTTTTCCGTTATTTAAGGGTCGAGTATTATGTCCCACCCGTGTTTTGGGTTATGAAGTATTATTTACATTTTCGCAAATTTGAGTATCGAACTATGACCCCATTTTGGGTGAGTTTCAGGTTGCATCGTTTTATAAGAAATGCATGTTTGGGAGCATTGTCCTTAAAAGTGTATATTATGGGAAAATGTGTCGTTTCCATTTTGAAGTATAATATTTCGAAGGATCTTGCTTTAAAACTAATTTCCTGTCTTTTAAAGATATATTCATTCATGTTAAAACTCTTGAGCTCACTAGGCGTTAAGCCTAACCTTTTTATTTGTCGGCATGTGCATCAGGTTCCAGTTGAGGGTTCGGACTCTAGTAGCCTCATGAAGAGTTGAGCCTTAGCTTTATGCAAGAGTAAGTTGTTGATAAAGTCTTCCGCAGGTTGGAGACAGTAATTGTTGTTGGGTTTTAGTAGCACCCGTCCTTTTCATAGAATTGTATGTATAGAATGAACGTGTGTTTTGAGGATAATTCTTAAATTGTGTTTGTAGTCGAAGTAATTATCGATGTATTTAGAAATTTTTTAATAAGTTGCTATCTTCAGATTTAAGGGTGTTACAAGTTATTAAATAGTTTAATTTTTAACTAAAATTGTTTTGATTATTTTAGCACACGAATGATGACGAGAGAGGAGAGACAGGAGAGAGAGATGAGAGAGATACAGAGAGAAGGGAGGGAGAGAGGAGAGAGAGATGAGGGAGATACAGAGAGGAGAAAGAACAGAGAGAGAGGAGAGAGAGACAAGAGAGAGAGGAGAGAGAGATGAGGGAGATAGAGAGAGGAGAAAGAACAGAGAGAGAGGAGAGAGAGATAAGAGAGAGAGAGGAGAGAGAGATAAGAGAGATAAGAGAGAGAGGAGAGAGATAGAGAGAGGAGATAAAGGAGAGAGAGAGAACAGAGAGAGAGGAGAGAGAGATAGAGGAGAGGAGAGAGAGAAAGAAAGGAGAGAGAGAGTAGAGAGATTAAGAGAGAGAGGAGAGAGATAGAGAGGAGAGAGAGAAAGAGAGTTGGTGTCTACTGATAACCAATATCAGTAGGGTTTACTTTAGTTTGGGGTAAGGGGTAATTTTGGAATTATGAAAATAACAATTCCATTCCATTGAAATACTTGGGTTTGATGATGGAATGTTAAAATCCTTTAGGTATGGAATCTAATGAAATTGGAAGATTCCATTCCATTGAAAACTTTAAACCAAACAAGGGAATGAAATCTGGTCAAAGGAATTCAACATTCCAATTCCATCAGATTCCATCAGATTCTGCGAACCAAACGCCCCTAAGTGTTTTTACAACATATTGTATTTTCTTTTTTTTTTGTCCATTCTAGGTTTGTTATGAGTTGGGTCTGTTGAAGTAATCAAAATATTAGTTTCATTTACTTACTTTTTACAATCAGGGTCGACCCTGGCCATGTGCAGCCCGTGCGACCGCATAGGGCATCAAAGCCCAATGGGGCATCAAGTTGTCATCTATTACAAGTATTGGGTTTAATATTATAGGAATTGGACAAATGGGCTTTAACTATAAAAACAGACCAAGCCTGGTAGTGATGGATAATGAACATGCATCGTGAATCGGTGAATGCCCAACATTTCAACAAATCAAGTCGATTTCTATTTACCATATTAACGAACAAACACAAACAAACAAATTTTCTTAATGAAAGAATATGATCACAAAAACTTTTGTTCGTTTACATTCGTTCGTTTAGCATCTTAATGTACAAAAATTAATTAACACATTTTCCTTACGAATGAACAAGAATACAAAAAAGTCCACTTGTTTACCGTTCGTGTTCGTTCGTTTGTTCAGTTAAGTTAAATGAACGAACAAGAACATAAAAACTTTCGCTCATTTACCATTCGTGTTCGTTTGTTTGTTCGATTAAGTTAAAGGAACGAACACAAACAAGCCTCCATTTGTGTTTGTCCGGTTCGTGTTGCATATTGAAATTTGTAATGCACATGAGCACATCACTGTATCAGCATAGTTGTAGCACACTGCACAATAATAACAACATATTGTGATATTGCCTTATTAGGCACTTCACTACTGGAAATTTGCTTATTTCCGACCAAGATTTCCGACGGATAGTATCCGTCGGTAATTACCGACGAAACACCGACGGAAATGAAAACTTTGCGACGGATACACTATTCGTCGGTAATCCGTCGGTAAATATATATATTTACCGACGGATTACCGACGGATATTAAATTATTTTATTTTTAATTTGGTAATCCATCGGAAAGCCGTCGGTAATTTATATAATTTAATAAATATTATTTTTTCCTGACGTCTGTCGGTAATCCGTCGGTAATTACCGACGGCATTTAGAATTCCGTCGGTAATCCGTCGGTAAATTTAATAATTTAATGAATATTAATTTTTCCTGTGATCATGTATGTATGTATATATATATGTATGTTTGTATGTATGTGATCATGTATGTATATATGTACATGTACATATGTGACCATGTATATATAGTATGTATGTGATCATGTATGTATGTACATGTACATATGTGATCATGTATGTATATACACATTTACGTATGTGATCATGAATGTATGTACACCATGTATAGTATGGATGTGATCATGTATGTAATATGTATGTATGTATGTAATTTTTCCTGGAAAATTTTAATTTTTAATTATTTAAAAAAAAATTTAAATTACCGACGGATTATCCAGATGTACTGTCTATTGAAATATCTATTGAAACACTTCGTCGGCCTTCCTTGAAGGTGTTCTTCTTCTTTCCTGATGAACAACACCGGTGATGACTCAAATGGAAAAGCCTAGATCTGGTGTTCAATGGTTCACAGATCTCGGGTGTTCACGGTCGCCAATGATAGCGAAGGTTAAGGGAGAAACAAAAAGGACGTTAGTGGTTTATGGGTTTATGCGACTAATGAGGGTTAAAGGAGGAACAAAAACGACGTCGGTAATTTATGGGTTTATGTGGATGATGAAGGTTAGGGATAAGCATATCTCGACTGTTTTTTCCCTTTATTTTTCTTCAAATCTTGATAGGGTATCATTGGGTATCATAATCGTTATTTTCTTCCGATTAGATTTGGTTTCAACCCATATTCGAAACAGTATCACAATGGTTATATGTGGTCTAAAACCCATATCGGATTTGGTCTCAACCCATATTCAGAACGATATCACAATGGTATCATAGTGGGGTTTTCATATTACTATTTAGAAGTTATTGGGTAAACAGTGTGTATTGTATCACAATGGGGTTCACAGTGTATTGTGTATCACAGTAGGTATCATAGTGTATTTTGTATCACAATGGGTATCATAGCGTATTTTCTATCACAATGGGTTTCACAGTATATTGTGTACCACGACAGGTATCATAGTGTATTTTGTATCACAAGGGTTATCACGGTGTATTTTGTGTCACGATAGGTATCACAACATTTCTTATTTTGTATCACAATATGTTTCACAATATTTCTTATTTGTTTTCGTTATTTTCAATGTTTACAAAAGGTATCACACTGTGCATCATGTGGTCACCGGAATAATGTTCGCCGATGAGAGGAGAGACAAGAGAGGAGAGAGGATAATTCTAAAATACCAAACATACCCTTTAATTAAAATTGTAATTGAAATTACCTAAATTATTAATTTCCTAATTTATCCTCTCATATGTGGTTAAGATTGGATCTCACGGTTACCATAGATAACCGAGTTCTCCCTTGAATGACCCCATATATATATATATATATCAGGGTCGAACCTATGGTTTTGGATGCCCCGAGAGAAGAGTAAAAAAAATGTTCTAATCTAAAAAACAGATGACACACACTTTTAAGAGGTTTGAAACCTAGTTGGGATCTCGTACAAATTTATAGAGGGATGCTACATTTCTTGAGGGAGAGTAGATGCAAGGCAAAAGGGAATCTTGATATTTGATCTAGACTGTAGAATCATTTGCATGGTGCACCTACATAATTTTATGTTTAACGACTATGAGTAGTTAACAATGGAGGTACAAATAATATCATGACAACCTATAAGCTAAGGGGGTATTTGGTTCGCAGAATGTTTTTGGATGGAATGGAATCTGGTAAAGGAATTTGACTTTAATTGTTAAATGAATTGGAATGGAATCTGTTAAATGAATTGGAATGAAATCTATTAAATGAATTGGAATTCTTCTGTTTGGTTCATAGATTGTAGCTTTAGAATTGGAATAGAATTTTCGTAAATGACCAAAATATCCTTTTTGATTATTTTAATTTTTTTCAACAAAAATTACTTTAATGAAAGTCATTAAATAGTTTAACTTTTAACTAAAATTGTTTTGATTGTTTTAGCACACGAATGATGACGAGATAGATAGGAGAAACAGGAGAGAGAGAGAGAGAGGAGAGAGAGAGAGAGAGAGAGGAGAGAGAGAGAGAGAGAGGAAAGTGAGAGGGTGAGAGGAAAGAGAGATGAGAGAGATAGAGAGAGAGGAAGGAGAGAGATAGAGAGAGAGGAGAGAGAACAGAGAGAGGAGAGAGAGAGGAGGGAGAGAGAGAATAGAGAGAGAGAGGAGATAAAGGAGAGAGAGAACAAAGAGAGATAGAGGAGAGAGAGATAGAGAAGAGGAGAGAGAGAAAGAGAGGATAGAGAGATGAGAGAGATTAAGAGAGAAAGAAGAGAGAGAGCGAGAGAGAGCGAGAGAGGAGAGAGAGAGTTGGTGTCTGCTGATAATCAATATCAGTAGGGTTTACTTTAGTTTGGGGTAAGGGGTAATTTTGGAATTATGAAAATAACAAATTCCATTCCATTGAAATACTTGGGTTTGATGATGGAATGTTAAAATCTTTTAGGTATGGTAATGAAATTGGAAGATTCCATTCCATTGAAAACTTTGAACCAAACAAGGGAATGAAATCTGGTCAAAGGAATTCAACATTCCAATTCCATCAGATTCTGCCAACCAAACGCCCCTAAGTGTTTTTACAACATATTGTATTTTCTCTTTTTCTTGTCCATTCTAGGTTTGTTATGAGTTGGGTCTGTTGAAGTAATCAAAATATTAGTTTCATTTACTTACCTTTTACAATCAGGGTCGACCCTGGCCATGTGCAGCCCGTGCGACCGCATAGGGCATCAAAGCCCAATGGGGCATCAAGTTGTCATCTATTACAAGTATCGAGTTTAATATTTTAGGAATTAGACAAATGGGCTTTAACTATAAAAACAGACCAAGCCTGGTAGTGATGGATGGTGAACGTGCATCGTGAATCGGTAAATGCCCAACATTTCAACAAATCAAGTCGATTTCTATTTAGCATCTTAACGAACAAACACAAACAAGCAAATTTTCTTAATGAAAGAATATGATCACAAAAAATTTTGTTCGTTTACATTCGTTCGTTTAGCATCTTAATGAACAAAAAATAATGAACACATTTTCCTTATGAATGAACAAGAATACAAAAAAAGTACACTTGTTTACCGTTCGTGTTCGTTCGTTTGTTCAGTTAAGTTAAATGAACGAACAAGAACACAAAAACTTTCGCTCATTTACCATTCGTGTTCGTTTGTTTGTTCGATTAAGTTAAAGGAACGAACACAAACAAACCTCCATTCGTGTTTGTTCGGTTCGTGTTGCATATTGAAATTTGTAATGCACATGAGCACATCACTGTATCAGCATAGTTGTAGCACACTGCACAATAATAACAACATATTGTGATATTGCCTTATTAGGCACTTCACTACTGGAAAATTGCTTATTTCCGACCAAGATTTCCGACGGATAGTATCCCTCGGTAATTACCGACGGAACACCGACGGAAATGAAAACTTTGCGGGATACACTATCCGTCGGTAAATATATATATTTACCGACGGATATTAATTTTTTTTTTAATTTGGTAATCCGTCGGAAATCCGTTGGTAATTTATATAATTTAATAAATATTATTTTTTTCCTGACGTCCATCGGTAATCCGTCGGTAATTACCGACGGATTACCGATGGCATTTAGAATTCCGTCGGTAAATTTAATAATTTAATGAATATTAATTTTTCTTGTGATCATGTATGTATATATATATATATATATATATGTATGCATGTGATCATGTATGTATATATGTACATGTACATATGTGATCATGTATATATAGTATGTATGTGATCATGTATGTATGTACATGTACATATGTGATCATGTATGTAGATACACATGTACGTATGTGATAATGAATGTATGTACACCATGTATGTACAAACTAACCCACGTCTGGGGGTTTTAGTTGTTCTTAAGTACAGGTTCTAAATCCTTGTATGTTTAGTCGGCATGTTGCCGAAATTTTAAGTTTTATTTTACCCCAATTTTTAGGGTGTTACAATGTCTATACCTTGAGATGTCTAAATCCACACCAAACATGCAAGCACATTAGGATTACACCTTACTGCTCATGGGACAATGTTCGAACCCACAAGTCCACATCTTACTTACCATGAGACCCGATGCCTATTTCGTGCTAATCCAATAAAACATACAAGCACATTGAGATTACACCTTACTGCTCATGGGACAATGCCCTACCCCACGGGTCCACATCTTACTTACCATGAGACCCCGATGCCTATTCCGTGCTACAATGAGGGAAACTAACGTCCCTTCATTGAACGTAAAGACTCAAGTGCCTATGGATTCATTGCATTACAGTTAAGAACATTACATGACTCCAAACGAATGAACTAGCTCATTTAAAACATGTAATTCTCAAATAAAATGCAGTAAATACAAATCATAACCACATGTTCTACATTGAGCTATTAAAACCGGACAATTGTCCCTAAGACCCAACAAGGTCCAAACCGAGCCATAGGCTCAACTAATCAAAAGACCAATTGTTAAAAGCCATAAAATGAAATCAAACGTAAACACCACGTATTTATACAAACCTATGCTCCAAAATACATAAATAAACTCCAACATAGTTTAGATTGAGACAAATCATTTTTCAAGTGAGTTTATACCACTTATTCTTTCAAAAACGTCTCATAACACAAAATCAAGCATTTCTCCAAAACATACACTAATATGCATTTATACTCAAAAGATCTCATTCCATAAAATAAATCATTAAAATACCAATACTTAAGATTTATTTATCAAAATGGCCAAAATCCTAAATGTGGGTGTTTTACAAAGTTTATAAAATTAAACACTTCAAATAATCAAAACCCACCAAATAGCTCAACAATTGATAATTTCATGTAAACATATAAACGTTTAAAAATTGACATTTTGGCATGTACACCGTTTTTTTCAAATCAACTTGAACTCACCTTACTAGATTTAGGCTAAATCTAGATTTTCCCTCAACTTGAGCTCCTTTGAAGAAACTTGGATCCTCAAGCCAAAACTTCCAAAAACCTAGATCCATAAGTTTTCAACCATAAATACACATATCCAAGTGTTTAGAATCATTCCCCAAACATGTTATATCAAAATCTCTATTTTGGCTAAAAACCCAAATTTGACCTAACTTTTCTCAAAATATTCCAACCCGAAATTGGAGAAATAAAACACTAGTTTGTCATCAATAGAGCATTTATAACTCAAAAAGAAGTTTGGAAAAGGAATGGATGAACTTACCACTTAGGTTTTGGTGAAAACCTAGAAAACCCCAAATTCTTGAAAATGGAGGTGATGATGATGAGCTCTTGATCTTTGCTTCCAATCCACCACCAAATGCTCTTATATATTCCCAAAAATAACAATCTACCCTTGAAAAGCTCTCAAAAACGAAACTATAGTGACTTGAATCACCAAAAACGGAGTAGAAATGAGAGAGATATGAAGAAATGAAGATGAATGGCTGAAATCTGACTTTTATGCTATCTGGTACCACCAGGCTACATTGCCATGCGACTTTGCCATGGAATAGTCGCTCAATGTGTACCGTGGGCTAAATCTTGCCTGCGACTGTGCCAGTGCGACTATGACAACCGAACATTGTAGTCGGACTTGTACCAAGCCCTAAAACTCGACTTTTTCTATGTCAACACTCCCAAAACTCTTAGGAACTGAAAGTGATGTTTTCCCAACATAAATCTCACCATCTACAAGTTGCAAAAACGTCCGAGTGACCTTTATTTACCGAAAATTATGGGTGTTACAGTTTAATACCTTCCTTAATAAACGAATACCATGTACAATGACAAACTTATTCTTATGAACATAAAGATAAAAAGCGTTAAAAAAAATCTTATTGGTTGAATTGAGTTTGCAAGGTTTGTACGAATAAGGATGATTTGCAAAAATTCACTCCCCTATATATATATACATTCATATGTGAAACAATTTTTGTGTATTATATATAGTGCTCATGGATGTATGTATAATGGACTTATACACAATGTATAGATATGTAGAGGGAGGATCAAACGAGAATAGTAACTATTTAAAAGAACACGAGAACTAACAAAATCATTAGTGATTTTACATTAACGTGCAAAAAAGTCATGTGGATCTGAAGCCGCAGCCAAAGTCCTGTTTTCGTGTGTTAATGTAAAATCACTAATGATTTTGTTAGTTTTCGTGTTCTTTTAAATAGGTATTGTTCTCGTTTGAACCCGACTCTAGATATGTAATATGTTGTATATATATGTATGTTTCGTATGAATATATGACCCACTAAATACACTAAGACCGATATTGACATACTTAGACCGATATTGATATGCCAAGACATATTATATATGACAAATTTACAATAAATTTGAACTATTAATGGCAATAAGGGAAACTATGACCAAATCGATCTAATTATGACTCATTAAAATCCATGAAGACCTTTTAAAACCTACTAGAACCGATTACGACTTACTAAGACCAAATATGACACATTAAGCCTCATTGATACCTATTATGACCCATTTTGAACATATATCACCCATCAAAGTCCATTAAAAATACTACAATGTAGTCAGGAATTAAAATAAAACTAAAATAAATATTCGTCGGTACGTAAACTATCGATAATGCCAAAAAAGTTGGTGGTTCATGACCGATGGTTTTTATGATAAAAAAATATAATCTAAATTAAATAATGGTGGCCGACAAACCATCGGTATAAATGTATTTAATCTTTGACGGTTTATCGACTGTTTTCCTTTTTTCTTTAAAAAACTAATAATAAAGATTTGTTGATAAACCGTCGATAATGTATTAGTTACTTTTTTCACGGTTTACCAAAGGTCTTTAAAAAAGAAATAAAAACTAAATGGTGGTCGATAAACCATCAATAAAAGTTCTTTATTTTCGACAGATTATTGACGTGATGTTTTTTTTTAAGAAAAATAAAAAAATATGTTTTAGAATAAAGAGTTGTCAATAAACCATCAATAATTTATGAACTTTTTTGACGGTTTATCAATGATATTTTGAAATATAAATAGAAAATGAAAGTATATAATATTTATCGATGTTTACTTACAAATTATATATTGTATTGTCACAAAAAAACAAGCCGAGTGTTGATATTCTCAATGAACCATAGTTAAGTAAGTTGTTTGTATTAAACTAAGATGTAGCGTGTGCCATAAAACTTAACTAACAATTAAGCTTAACAACTAACTAATTAGAAATTGAAAAATTGGCACAAGTGACACTAATTCAATGAACTTTAATTGGATTTTAAAATTGCATTGAATGTTAAATGAAAAAAATCGGAATTTTTTATTTGTATAATATTTGAAATGAATCTTGTCTATTTGCATTTTTCAACTATTTAATTGAATCTTTTATCCTTAACTTTCGAATATGTATATATTGTATGAGGTATTAACATTCTTTTTCAACCCGAAGATAAATAAAAGAGAAAGAGAAAATAGAATCTCATTTTCTTTAAATACTTTGTATAATAAACTATTTACCCTTTATAAAAATAAAATAGATGGGCTATAGAGAAATTTACAATCGTATATTAAATAAAGTTCATCAAAAAAACACGTTTCTTTCCTTTACAAATAACACCATTATAATTAATCGTCTCGTCAACATGTTTAAAATGAACAAAGTATTGAAGGATTTAATCGTATATTATTAAATATTATAAATACTTAAAAATCATTTTTAATACATACACTTTATATCCTTATAGTTATAGATTAAATAAATAACTACCTATGATAGAAATTGTAAGCATTAAAAATAATTCTTATGTGTTTATAATATTTAATAATATGATTAAAACAAAAAAATATATTCAATATTGGGTTCTTTGATTTTGAACTATTGGCGAGACGATTATAATGGTGTAATTTGTAAAAACACAAACGTATTTTTTTGATGTATTTTAGTTAATATAAGATTATATGTGTTAATATAATAAATAAGTAAAATAAAAAGTAAATGATATAAAACAGATTACATAGCTAATTATAAGGATGTAAAGCGTAAATGTTGGATATTTTATGCAGAATCCTCACACAGAAAGGATTTTTCTACGTGAGGATTGTTTTTAAAAAATTTTGTGGTCGAAAATCAATTCTTACGTAGAAAAAACCTTTCTGCTTAAGGATTATGCGTAAACTTAGCGGTTGTTTGTTTACCTCTTAACGGTTTCATTAAGAGGCAACATTTGAATCGCTAAGAGGTGAATCTTGTTTGGCAAAAAAAAAGTTTGCATCTTAATGGCTCCAAAACACTCTTAATGATTTTGTATCTTGGACATCTCTTAACTATTAAGCAGCGTAATTTCATTCTGAACAATTACAAAACAACCTTATTTCACTTTGAATTATATCATAAGTGCCTTTTGGGGTTGTTTGTTTACCTCTTAATGGTTCCATTAAGATGCAACCTCTGAATCGCTAAGAGGTAAATCTTGTTTGGCAAAAAAAAGGGATGCCTTTTAATGGTTCCAAAATCCTCTTAATGATTTTGTATATTGACCCTCTCTTAACCATTAAGAGCCCTGATTTCATTATGAACAATTAACAAACAACCATATTTCATTTTACACTATATCATAAAAACCACTTAATCATTCTGCACTAAACCATTCAGCCCCTGCCAAACGACCACTTAATCATTCTACACTAAACCATTCAGCAACTGCCAAACAATCATTCTGCACCAAACCATTCAGCAACTGCCAAACAACCTCTTAGGAATGATTAAGAGACTCTTATGATATAGTGTGAAATGAAATATGGTTGTTTGCTAATTGTTAAGAATGAAATAAAGGCTCTGAATGATTAAGACAAGGTCAAGATAAAAAACCATTCAGAGGGTTTTGGAACCATTAAGAGGCATACATTTTTTTGTCAAACAGGATTTACCTCTTAACGATTCAGATGTTGACTCTTAATAGAACCATTACGAGGTAAACAAACAGCCCCACTATATGAGGAATTGAGTTCCTTACATGACTAAAAAGTGAAACCATATTTGTGGTTTGACCATTTTTGTAAATTTTCCTTGGGATATATCTTTAAATACCGACATGAATAATATTTTTTATTATCTAGATTCTTAATGAGTATGTATTCATATCAATTAATTGGTAAAATAGAGACTCATACAAATTAATCATATGTCGGAAACCATATTTGAACTAGTAAGACGAGGATTTCCTGTCCCCTGCTCCACCAACTAAGCTATATATCTTGACTATTCTATTCCTGATATCTCATCCTCATTTTAACTTTACTAAATAACTTCGGTCTATGTCACTTAAAAGGGTATTACAAAACCTCATCCAGGTCCTATAACTTATTTAAAGATAATCAATAGTCCAAAAACTTGCAGTGACATATTTTTAGTTTCATGAAAATTGACGGTAATTTGGCCAACATTATATAACCATTCCCAAAATATAATTTAGTGAAAATTTATTTCTAAAACTAAAATAAACTGTTTAATTCATTTTAAATCTAAAAATAACAAACGTAATAATTTGAAGTAAACCAATTATACTAGATAAAACCAAACAACTCACAACTCAGTTGAGGAAGGGACGGAATGACTTTACTCAAATACTTCAAGATTTAACTTACGTATATAGGAATTGGGGGTCATGATGTGAAAACCCCTTTTCATCTATTGAAATTTTAGGTGGTGTTATGTTATATAATATTAATTAGAAAACCTTATAATAACCCAAATAGCATATACCAGTCTAACATGACCATACTTTCTCGTCCGATTTAACTAGTTTGATCACTTCACACTAAATAACATAATTTAAAATTTTCTCAAACCGTCACCTATGGTCTCGTTTGTCAAAAGGAAGTTAAACTACTCGTTTGGACGAACTGGTTAAGCTCGTTGAGGTTGAAGAAAGTGGAGTTAGCCTGTCTAGAGGCGGTCTTACTTAAGGCTCTTTGGTGTATTTGGTCTCACATGGGATGTTGTTTAGAACTCCCAAGCCCAAGAAGGCGGTGTTGTGGGATAATATTGTGACTCGTTCGTATTTTTGGGTTACTAGTAGGAGTAGGAAGGTAAAGATTAATTGGGTGGGGTGGTTACAAAACCTCTTTCTCGTCATCTCTGATATGTAATTTCTTTCCCTAACGTCTTGCTAGTTTTATAAAATTTCTGCCGTTAAAAAAAAATACTACTCAGAACAAACCCTAAACACCCTTCAATTTCTTACAAACAAAATTTATATGTTCTATTCTTTCGGTAAAAGCTTGGTATTTTCTGTAAAAATTATGTAGAAACTAATAAATGTAACAACAATTTATTTACATAAAAACTAAACCTTCATATAAAATATACTCGCAAAAATGAAAATTTTTGGTTGATCCCATCTCTCTACATATAAAACTATATTATTTTCAAAAGGTATTCTAGATTTCTAAAGGAATATTATTGGCATATTCCAAAACTTGAAAAAGGCAATATGTTGGTATAAATAGCCTCCATATATACCATTTTGATCATATATATTATTTTCTTCCTACTTGATATTAAACCTAATCCTCTTGCTCCAATTGTTTCCTGAAAAGGCATCGAAGAAAGTCAACTAAATGGGCTCGTTATCAAGTCAACTACGATCAAACTTCAATGACGTAACACATTTGGTTACAGTATGGTATATTTGCATAAACTTTGATCAAGTTATAATTAGAAAACGAAGGGTTGGTATATACTCGGGTCAAGTATGATCAAGTTGTAATTCACTAGTAATAATTGGTGGGTCAATCGTCAATGTTTTCCATCTCGATCATTCGACTCTTTCTTCTCAATGTAGCATAAGTGATAAGGTAAGTTTTTCTAGATTATTTGTTAGTTATCCAAACATTATTCCATTTTTACTTTGTATTACAAAAAGGAGGAAGTCTGCCTTTTTTTGATTTATCTTATAAAACGGATTGATTGTTCTTTGGCTTTGTTTGAAGATCCATCGATTTTGAGTTCATAAATTCAGGATTCATGACAATAAAGATTGGGTTTTTGTTTAATATTCTTTATTTCTTTAATTTTAGAAATGTTTATATTGTCGATTTTAGTTTTTAATGAATTCTAAACGTCATTTTGAATGAAAAATAAACAAAGTTTTGACGTCAATTTGAATTAAAAACCGGATACTTTTAATTATTCCAAAGGAAATAGCTAGGCATAGGTCAATTAAAAATAATGTATTAATTGCTTATCGAAATTTTTTGTCGTTACACACATCAACATGAACTATAAAGGGTTCCGATCCATTTAGAAGAACAAACAAATAATCATCTGCGTTGTTATATCAATGCATGTTTTGATCGATCATGCTTTTACTGATTTAAAAGTAAAATTCAGGAAAATAGAAACTTAGAACCCTTAACACAACAAAAACTCTAGATTATATCAATCTATCATATATACATATACATAGAGGAGTGATCAAATACAAATCACCTCTATTTGTACAAACTTACAAACTAATCTCAGCTGTTCATATAGTCTGATAAATATCTAATTTTATTTTGTTTCCTTAACCAATGTCATGATCATAATAAATGAATTTTATCCTCTTTCATATATATCTCAATCGTATTTAATAAATCATGATTATTATCCATAAATATCTCAATTATTTCCTAATATAATGGTTTGTATGGTTTGTACAAATGTCTTAGTTTGCACTATAACCCATCCCTACATACATATACATAGATATAGATATATATGCCATTATCAAAATTACATGTAGATCTGTAGTGAAAAATTAAATGCACACACTACATGATATATATAGCATCATAGCAAGATTTACTTCTTTATTAACCTTTACTCCCCTAAATCACCCTAGTTTCATTTCATCAACTCTCAATCTTGTATACACACTATCTTTCTTGCAAATTAACAGTACGGTTGATCGCACACCAAAAAGAAAGACAAAAAGGATCGATCTATAAACATATATAAAACCAATTAGTGGTGTTTAGGATCGGGTCCTCCAGGGCTCACCCGTGTTGGCGTATACATGCTTCCCTGATCCCTAATAACCCTTCTTACTTCAAACCCTAATCCCACCACCTTTCGCTCGAACATGGCTCTGAACGGCGCGCTCAGCCTCTCCCTATGTTCCAATGGCTCAATCTCAACCATCGGTCGAGCATTACTTTGTACAAACAACACTATTAAGCCAACACATAACCAAAGCTGACATCTACCCATTTTTGGAGTTGTTTGCTAAATGATCTCAGCTTACATCTATTTATAGCCAATTCCTATTATACGTAAAGATATGCCCTAAAACCCTAGTGACATAAAAGCGTTTGAATCTTAACAACGTTAGACCAGTAGAATATTCGAGGACACCCAAGCAATGTCAATTGAATCTTAAAGAATAAGTGTTTTGCATAAATTAAAGATTAAAGTATGGTCGGAAGGAATTAAGTGAAGGTCTACTCAGCTGGTTCTCCACTTACGAGATCGATCAGTTAACGTACATTCTCAAAAGGATGCAAGTTAGATTTAAGTAATTTCATATATATATAGTCTGAGTCTGATTATCATGAGTGTGGCCTTGTGCAGCTCGTTGAAGGTTCGAAGGGTCAAAGTGAGCCCACCCACTTACGTTTGGCTCATTCTTTTGGGTAGTTTAATCCAACATGATTCTCTTTTTTCAATATTCAAATGGTTTATAATCGTTTGAGATATTGTAGAGGCGAAAGTACTACACCCAGGGCGTCTCTGGAGTAGGGTGAGTCGGGCGTACGTCCAGGGCCCAACGAGAAATAGGGGCCCAATTTTTTTTAACTATATAATAGTAGTAAAAAAAATTAGTTAACAAAAGAGAATTTTTTTAGTATCTAATAGGACTCAAAGAATTTCGTATTATATAAGGGTCCAAAGTCCAAACATGTATTAACTAATTACACTTAATGAAAAAAACATGTGAAAAGTTAATTGATCGTTCATTTTACAGTATTGATTATAGTTTCTTTAAGGGTTTTTTTTGTATCTAGTACCAAAGTCTAAAATTACTTACCTATAAAACCTTGATATATTATCTATCATTCATCTCCCACTGACTCTTTTGATTATTCAATCCATATGAATTCTATATTTCCTTAAGAATATGGTAAATTTCTTGATATTAACCGGGAGAACTCCTACTTTGTGTAAAAAATTACCAATTATATTAAACGATCCAACTTATATCTATACATTGTTTTTTCAAATATTATTGACTATTTATTACCTAATAATCTAATATTGAGTGCATGAATCTTAAGTACTCTCATATCTCAAAAACAATAATAATATCTCAAACTATAACCAACATGAGCTTTTGATTCTAAAATTGATGATTTAAAAAAAGATTGTTTTAACCCTAAAAGTTTAGAATTGTGATAGAAAAACATGAGGATGAGGTGAGATAGGAACACAACTGATTTATATTGATTTACATATAGTTGTACTCTGAATAGTCACATCGCAAATAATGTCAATCTATATATTAAATATATATCATAAGGATGTTTTTGACGTAGAAACAAATTAATGATGCTATGGGAAAATGATATGGTAGATCATATTAATTTATAAATAATTATTGATTGATTTTGTATATAGGAATTCTCGAAAAAATGGTTTATATAAATTATTCGTATTTCTTGAATTCAATGTTATTTCTTATGTTACAAAACGATATATTAAATAATTTTTTTCATACTTATCGAGGGCCCTGTTTTACATCTCGCCCACGGCCTAAACCTTGAAGCTTGTTTTAATCCGATAGGTATTGCTTTCGGGGACAATAAGGTTAATTGAATTTTGGCGACCTTAATTAAGGTACATATTGCTGATGTATATAGTTAAGTTGTATACCATATACTCGATCAACATCGATTCAGCATTGATGTTATCATCTTTTTCCGGGGTCAGGGTGAAGTTGTAATATTGTGAATACTACAACAAAATCGGGTTTATAAGACGACAAAAATCTTTAAGTCTACGCGATAATAAACTACTTTATACGACTTAAGTTTATAAGATTAAATAATATTATGTGTCATATGTAGAAGTGTTGCAATAAGTTTATATGATGCTTTAATTTGGGTGTTTTAACAAGTTTTTTAGGATTTTTTTTATAAATATAACGTGTTCTATAAAAAGATGTGTGTATAGGACATTTCTTAATACGACATTTCGTAAAAAAACTAATACGATATTTTATTTAAAATTGTCGTGAAAAACTTGTTAAGACATCCAAAAATGTCATATAAACTTATTGTAACGCTTTTGCATAAGACACGCAACTGTTTGGTAATCATACTAGTTGATACAGGGAGAATTCGAAAGCTTTTAAGGTGTTTCTTCTATATTTGGAAAAGAAGAAAACGAGCTCAAATAAGACTCGGAATTTGGCATCGAAAAAGGAGCAAACAGTCCCAACCGGTAGTTACACCGAAACCTAAGTCCGGATACAAGTATCGGTGGCTACTGGAATGTGCAGCGCCAACAACAGAGCCTACCGAGAGTTTCACCGAGACTTAACTCTCGGAACAAGTCTCGGTGACCACTGGAGACAACTCTCGCTTCCAAAGAATATCAAGAGTTTCACCGAGACTTAAGTCTCGGGACAACTCTCGAAAACGTATTTCGTCACTTTAATTATTTAAATTTAGGATAATTATTGTTAGTTTAATTATTATTAGGATTATTATTTAGTTTCCTTGTTATTAATTATTTATTTACTTTTATAGTTAGTTTAGAATTATGATAGATTTAATTTCCATAGTTATCGTTTGATTAGTTTAGCTATAAATAGGGTTTATTGTTTTCTTTATTATTCAGAGAGTTTATTATTGATCAATAAAGTTATTTTTTAGAGTTTTATCTCTAGTTATAAGAGTTTTCTCTTATTTTCCGGGTTCTACGCTTTTATCCTTTGGATTTGACACTTGTCAATCCGTTCAGCACTTTTCCCGCTGCGTCAGTTAGTATTAGAGCAGGCTTCTCCTGTATCTTTTATTAACAATGGCCGACCGACTCGCTACCAAAGCAGATTTGGAAGAGATGACTGTGGTTGTTACCACAACACTCGCTAATCTGATAGCGGATGTCACAAACGCCCTTAACAACAACTATCGTCGAAGAGACAGAAGAAATAATCAAGTTAGGGTTCCACACAATGGTAACCATAACCACCGTATTATCAATTCAGTTTCTTTTCAACTCAAACAACCGCCCATTCCTGAGAAACCGCTAGAAAAAGATGAAGACTTGCCCAACAAGGTTGAAGGTAAGGCCTTCCTCGTTATGACAAAGCCACAAGAAGAAATCTTTACCGAGACCCAAGTGTCTGAACTAGATCTCGGACCAACCATCAAATAAATCGAGAGTGAGCCAATAGAAGACATTCCCAAGCCACAGAACGATGGTCCCGAAGATGGTCCCGAAGATGATGCTTCTATCATTCCAGCACCCAAGGCTCCGGTTCAAACCGAAACAGTTCCCTGTAAAACTACTTTAATCTCTTACCCTTTCGAGTTTGATAAAATATCACTCGTATAGAAACGATCACGACAACCTCTGTTAGGATTTGAAGACTCGTCAAATTTTATGGATTTTGGAGGTCAAGTTGTGAATCCAAACGTTTTGAAAAAACGAATGTTCTACGGGTCGGATGAGGTTTTTCAAGTGAACTCGAGATCGAGTTCTTTTCAAGTGAGGGTGACTAATACAAGGAGAATTCGAGAGCTCTCAAGATGATTCTTCTATATTTGGAAAAGAAGAAAACGAGTTCAAAGAAGGCTCATAATTTGGCATCGAAAAATGAGCAAACAGCCCCTACCGATAGTTACACCGAGACCTAAGTCCCGACACAAGTACCGGTGGCTACTAGAATGTGCAGCGCCAACAACAGATCCTACCGAGAGTTTCACCGAGACTTAACTCTTGGGACAAGTCTCGGTGACCACTGGAGATAACTCTCGCTTCCAGAGACTACCGAGAGTTTCACCGAGACTCAAGTCTCGGAACAACTCTCGAAAACGTATTTCCTTATTTTAATTATTTAAATAAATTTAGGATACCACGTCAGTAGAGGCTTTGGTTTCTTCGGAAGACATCTGAAAAGCTCTTCCAACAGCTTTTGGAGGGTCCGTCTTCTTCCCACCACTTCCGCCGGTCTTCAGTTTCGGGCATTTGTCTCGAATATGACCCGACTCCTTGCACTCGTAACACAAACGCCCCTTGACGGGACAATCTTTGTACGCATGCCCGGGCTTTCCGCATTTAAAGCAAGCCCCGGGAACAAAGTTGCACGGGCCGTAATGTTTGTTTCGGCACTTGGAACACCATTTAGCCTCGGGCCTAGAGTCCGCCTTCCGGTGGTAGTTGTTGTTGAACGGTCTTGGTTTCTTGGAGGCTAAGGAGTTTCCCTCCCACTTTCTCTTTTCGACTAGACGTGAACCTTCCTTTTTTTTCAAGGTAGAAGCGTCCTCCAATAATTGCGCTTCCTCAATTGCCTCTCTGAGTGAAGAAGTCTTTGATACCCTTACCATTGACATCATGTCGGATGGAATTCCTTTAATGTAGGCTTTGATCTTTTCCTTCTCAGTAGGGACCAGGTGTCCCACCAACCCCATCTTGTCCATAAACAACCGAGTGTACTCTTTCACTGACCCGCTACCCATCTTCAGATTTTGAAATTCATCCTTTATTCGGTCCATCGACCTTTCGTTGCAGTACTCTTCAAGAAGTTTCTCTTTGAATGTGGCCCACGACAATTTGGCTAATACAGTCGCTTCAAGAGAAGCGGAATACACATTCCACCAAGTGAGGGTCGTCCCCCTCAACATTTGCGAGCCAAAAATTGCTTTCTTCCCTTCTCCACATTCGCTTGACCGGAACGCCTGTTCCATTTCTCGAATCCAACTCACACAGACAGACGGATCGTCCGAACCCTTAAACTCTGGTGGTCGGCAACTCAGAAAGGCCTTGAACGTGCAAGTTTTTGCCACTTGCTCCACTCTAGGGGTTGCGGTGACTTCAGTAGGGTGTATAGGTATGGGACCTCCGGACCCCGCTACAACAACGTTCTCGTCCACTGCTTCAGGCCTTCGGTTGTTGATATCACGGTCCTCTAGGAGTTTGAGGAACATTTCTTGTTGCTGGGCCATCGCTCGGTTCATAGCTACCATCATGCGGTCCATCATCCTTGTTTCCGCCGTCACCTCCTCCATAATGGGATCATCCGTTTCTAAGTTGCGACGAGGAATGAACTCGGGCCCCCCGCCCAACGCATTTACCACGCGAGGAGGTTCTTCCACAGCAGTCACCCTAGGTTGGTTGGCCGTGGATACTGTGGCCTCTTGACCTTCCGGTCGATTTCGAGTATTAACCATGATTCTGCCACACATAAAAACCACAGAATGAGAGACAAACCCAGAGAAGTAACACAAGGAAACGTACTATTACACTTATCAATTATCATAACAATAGTAGATCAAACATACTCACGTAAAACATCTTCATAATGACGTTAGCTAAGTGAAATTATGAACACATTATACGTAAGAGTTATCGTTACCATCACTACAATTTTCAACTTGTGCAAGTTCCGTCGACTCTAAGACCAACCTATCTTAATAATTCTACCCCCTCTCACGGTTCGTAGCTTAACAGTCACAGCTTAAGTCTAGGCATTCTACTTTCATACCTAGTTCACTTAAACTAAAGCTCTGATACCAACTTGTAACATCCTAAAAACTGAGGTCAAATTAAAAATTGAAAATTTGGCCATATAACGTCTGAAAATGGTATAAACCAATCTAACCCAAATGGGAGATCCAATAACCTGTAATAAAGTGTACATCCAAACGGACTAAGTATGTCAAACCCAACACGGGGACTATAATACGACAATTACAACCCATGGCAAAATAAAGAATAAACTCGACAACCTAATAATCTAACTTGAACGAGCAAGATTAAGGTCGGGTGTCGCTATTCTTCCAAAAGTAACGATCTATACTTCCAAAAATGTCGGTCACTAAATCATCAAAAAGACCGCTCTCGAACCCAAAGTCGTCCACTCATTCCCGACGCGTCCCACCGCTAGAGTGACCTGCCACACATGACAACCAAAACAAAAGTTAGGCTAGAGCCTAGTGAGAATATATAAGCGGAAATAATTTAGATAATGAACCCGATTGACGTCATGTAGCCGATCTAGCCGTGAGCTAAGTCAAAACAAATCCAAATAACCATTAGCATTCAGTATAACACTGACAACAGTTTAAAACCACATAGCGAGCTCAACTACTCCAAGTCTATTGCTCGAAAACATCAAGTCAACCACTCCAGGTCTATTCTTGAGAGTTCCCAAAACAGGGCAAATCAAGCACAATGGGATTACACCATACTGTCCATGGGACGCTGCCCGACCGTATAGGCCCACACCATACTTACCATGGAGCCCGATGCCTATCCCGTGACAAAGGTAACCAAATGTCCGGACAAGACATTGGAATACCGTGCCTATGGATCCATTGCACTAGACCAAGAACCAAACATATTATTATAACCATGTATAATCAAACATACACCTCATGAGTCCGAGTCCCAAACATAGTGTTTACTAACATAGTTTATCTCATTATCGATAAGATCCTTCATAATGCGTTTTCATCTATGATAACACCATAATCTCATTTCAAAGATCATTATAACCAATAGTTAGTTTAATACACCAAGTATTTCCAAAACCCTAGCTTTCCCTTCATGTGATACCAATACTCCAAATAACAAATATTAGTTAGCAATTGTTTGAGTAAATGAGAGCGTCATTGCTATCTTTACGTACCATCCCTTACACTTGTTTAGTCAAATAAGCATAATACCTTCAAAACTCTTAGTTAGGTCAAAACCCAACAAATCCCAATATGATTAGGAAGCAAGGAAAGTTTATAAACACCATGACTCTAACATTTATGAAGGAGAAGAGTATAAGAAAACTCACCTTGTAAGGGTTACACACCAAACCCTAGCTGATACTTGAGAGAAGGAAAGAATGGCACTTGAGCTTCTTAATCACAAGCAAGAACCTAACATTAAATTCACCAACCAACCATAAGAGTCTTTACTAGGAGCATTCGATGAGGGAGGATGAAAACCCTACCTTTTTGTTCTCCAAAATCGCCCCAAGTCAACTCCCAAATCAGATAATAGATTTTAGGTCGTGAAAATGAGTTTTAAAGGGTTGCACCCCGATCGCGACCTTGCCTCGCGATTGTGACATTTGTCACAATCGCTTGTCACAATCGCGCGCTCCCCCCCAACCCACGGTAAAACTCTCGCGATAGTGCCTCGCGAGAGTGACTCTTGTCACAATCGCGGGCACTGTCACCACCACACCCCGAGTCTTGATACAATCCTCGCGATAGTGCCTCGCGAGAGTGACCCTTGTCACAATCGCGGGCACAATCGCCCCACTGGTACCGAGGCCCAACTTTTCCAAACTTTAACCCGGGAAGCCCACGATCCCGACACTAAGTCCAATAATAACGGTAAAACATGATGGCATCAAAATAAATACATACCGAAATCAAGGGTGTTACATCTAGTTATAAGAGTTTTCTCTTATTTTCCGGGTTCTACGCTTGTAGACTCGTTTATCCTTTGGATTTGATGCTTGTCAATCCGTTCCGCACTTTTCCTGTTGCGTCAATCAGTCTATTAAAACACTTTAGACATTTGTGTGTGTAATATACTAATATTAACCTTTTTTGTTGAAATAGAGGTCGACTACCGTTGTGACAATTTTTTTTGTAACCGTGGGTTTCCGGGCCAGCTTGCGCGCTCCAACTAATCTACGGGCGACCACGAATGGCCTGGAGTCATCGCAGGTGAACCTCCATTGCCATAAGGGCTTTGGAAGCGCCTGGATTTAAACCCTGGGTAGATGAGATTTTCCACTACCGTTGTGACTTATCTCAGGCTATGCATGGAAAATGTGCTAATCAAAGGACATCAACCAGACCCTTCAGGCTTCATGGCTCAATACACTAGCTAGATCCCTCCTAGCTACTTTCGGCGTCAAGCTAACAGTTGGCTAATTGTCATTTCATAGGTTCGTTGTTAGAGATGCCTACTGATCACCCCTGTTCTTGTGAAAGGATTCTAAAAATTTCCTTAACAGATTAACCTTAGACACGATCGTTAATTAAGTCAATTGTGTTGCAACTCACAAAAGACAAGTTTACCATAGAATAAATTTAAGGTTCATTTGGTTTGTGGGATTTATGATTTGTTATAGATTTGGTTTATGAGGTGTAAGATCCAACATTGGTTGGGTAGGGGAACTAAGGTTGCCTTATAAGAGACTGGATACCTCCTCTACCAGACGTGTTTTAAAATCGTGAGTCCAAATGTATGGACAAAGCGGACAATATCTGATACGGTTAGCCTGGATGTTACATATGGTATCAGAGTCGGAAACCGAACTGAGGGGGGTGATTGTAAGATCCCACGTCGGTTGGGGAGGGCAACTAAGGTTGCCTTATAAGGGACTGAATACCTCCTCTACCAGACGCGTTTTAAAACCGTGAGTCCAAATGTGTAGACAAAGCAGAAATATCTGATACAGTTAGTTTGCATGGAACAATTAGTTAATTACCAATCGTTTGTTGAGTTAGGTTAGGATTAGAGTTAGGTTATGATTTACGGTTTGGTGTGAGAATAAATCAATATGGGAATGAAGAATATAATTTGAGTTAATTATTCTAAATTGATGTTATGAATTTGGGTTTATATATAGTGTAGTGATTAATGTAAATATTAGGGTTTGTTAGATTTAATTATGTTTGATTAGGGTTTTTTACTACTATTAATTAGAATTAGGTGGCGTTTGTCTTTTAAGATGGTCTGAAGTCTGAAGTCTAATTTCACTTTTGATTAATAAGAGGTGGTGCTAAGTCTCAAATCTGAAGCAATAAGACTGTTTATTTTTGTAACGTCTGGAGGCGTCTTGAGAGAAAAAATAGCATGAATTGAGGTGGCGATAAAATGTTTTAAGAAGTTAGGTCTCCACTTCTTATTTCAGACATATTTAAGAGTTAAGAGGTTCTGAAAACTGGAAAAGAAACAAACAGTCTAAATATAAAAAGGTTTGAACAATTCAGACTTAAGAGTCATTAATAGTTTTTTTTAAAACAAACAAGTTATTAGGGTTCATATATAATATTATACATGATAGGTTATACATATGGTTCGGTTACGGTAAGAAATTAAACTTTGGTTAGAAACGTATGAAGCATATTGTTACAGGAAATTAACATAAGGTAACATGTTTAATGTACGTCAACACATATTAATATTTCATGTTAATGTATGCTAATTTATTTTAATTTATGCTAACTTATGTTAAAACTTCTATGCTAACATATGTTAATATTATGTATGTATAGAGACATCTTCAATTGTTAACAAAAAAAATTGGTGTTACCTATATGAACCAATCTTAGCATATAATTTGTGTAATCTACGGAATAAATTGATTAGTAGCATTTTTGTATTAAAAATTGATGCGTGTTAAACATAAGTGAACAAGGATAATTTTGGAAATGATTAGGGAGACTTCGTTTAGGCATCGATTCCGTTCCATGTAATTACTCTACTAAATATGGAAGTTTGTGAAAGTCTGCGATAAAATAGTCCATTAAATATGAAAGTTTGTGATGTAACTTATGAACAGTGGCGGATCCAAGATTTTTTCCTGGTGGGACACCTTTAAGGTAGCTTAAATGCCAGTAATTAAAGTTGTCCGGTTTATTTTTAGCCTAAATCCAACATTTCGAGGGCTTTTTAAAGTTTTTTTTGTTGATTTTAAGGGATTTTTTAGGTTTTTTGTCGATTTTGAGGAACTTTTTTGGTTTTTTAATCGATTTCGAGAGTTAATTTTGGTTTTTTGGTTGACTTCGAGAAACTTTTTTTGGTTGATGGGGTCTCAGAAAAAAAATTATCGGGGAATATTAAGGTAGAAAGCTAAAAAATCCAAGGTTCACCCTAAAATATTCATTTTTCCCCTTTTTAATGGGGGCCATCCCCCTAACTTGCAACTACATCCGCCCCTACTTATGATCATGTTGGAAACTTGGAAACCTATTGGGATGTAAAAAATGACATCATTTTAGTAACCTACCGGATTACAAACACTGTTCATGGAGGAAGTGAACAGGTTTGAACACATCCTTGAATTTGCATCTTGGTTCAGTAATAGACAAAATTATTGTATTTGGTAAATATTGTTAATTGATGAACATCATTCACTTATGAATACATGCACTGTTTCACCTATTGACACATTCTATGAATATCATTACTGTTTCACTATTGTTCATTTCCACTTATAAACACATTCATTGTTTCACACACATGATTTTACTATTCTGGTTCACTTATGAACACATCATTTTGCTTATTTACAACTTAGTTTCAAATGAACAAATGATTTTGCAAACACATTAGTTTCATTATGAACACACAATTGAGCTTATGAACACATTAATTACTTGACAAACTTGAAAGATATGATATAATTATCATCCCTAAAATCATGCAATTGTTTAATGTAACAGTAAATCAAATACATTAAAAGAAAACTAAAAATTGAAAATTACATGTATACCCTTAATTATTCATTCCAACATGTGAATTAACTAGGACTATAGATGGTTTTAATTGGTCCAAAGGGATTTTTAAAGTTAACACCATTGTTTGGTTAACAAATGATCATTCCTCTATATGTATATACATATATAAAGAGAGGTGGTTTAATTTGCAAACCACCTTTATAATAAAAACTTTACAACTCATCTAACCACTATAGATTGTATCAATCAAGGGTCAAGATTCATTTGAGTTATTTATACTAATAAAAGTTAAAACTTAATATTTTTAATTAACGAAAATATCTATGAAGGACAAAATCGTCCAAAGCCAATTAATATTTTTTTAATTAATTACAAAATCATCCAAATTGATATTTTTAATTAACGAAAATTAATATTTTTTATTAACGAAATTTAATTAAACCTATCGTCCAAATCGTGATGTTTCAAGGACGAAATCAATTTCACATGTGATGAATCAAATAAGTTATGGTAGTCAAAATTGTATGAATTTAATTTCACTTGTTTCATGAAACAGTTTCATCAATTGCAACAAAAAGGATGGATCCATGAAACAATTTCATCAATTACATCTAGACCTGGAAAAATCTGACACGGCATGCTAATTGAACACGAACTTGACACAAAATAAACGGGTTTGGGTAATACTTTTTAACCCATTTACTTGCCACGACACAGAGAAAATTAAACAAGTAAGGTCAAGGTCAAAAATTTCAACTCGAAAATGACCCAAATAACCTGTATATATATATAATAAGTTTTATTTTTATTTTATTTTTACTAATTTACAATTTACCTTTTGGACGGTTGGGCTAGATAAATCATTAAATTGGCAGGCCAAAAATGAGTTAAACGGGTTAAGGCAGCGGTAGTCTTCGCTCTGAAGATTTGGAGACATTACCTATACAGGATCAAGTGTCAGATTTACACGGATCACAAGAGTCTTCAACATCTTTTCAATCAGAAGGAGCTCAATATGAGGCAGCGTAGGTGGATGGAGTTGTTGAGCGATTATGACTGTGAAATCCTATACCACCCGGGAAAAGCCAACGTGGTGGCGGATGCTCTAAGTCGTAAGGAACGTGGAGAAGCACAAAGGTGGTGGCTTATCGAGTCGAGGTTGTTTCCGACTTCTTGGAAGAAATCAAGGGTTACCAAAAAGATGCCTTATTGGAGGAAAATTGGAAGAGTGAGAGAATAGTTGGAGTTATTAACTTGTTAACCGACGACATTCGTGGGGTGAAATGCTTCAAGAATAGAGTATGGATACCTAAGCTAGGAGAGATCCGAAAGAGAGTGTTGGATGAAGCGCACAAATCACGTTACTCAGTACACCCGGGAACCAACAAAATGTATCGAGATCTGAAGCAAGGCTATTGGTGGTCGGGTTTAAAGAAGGATATTGCCTACTTCGTCGAGCGATGTTTAACATGTTTGAAGGTTAAAGCTGAACACCAGAGACCGTACGGGGAGCTTCAACCTTTGGAAATTCCAGTCTGGAAGTGGGACGAGATTTCAATGGATTTCGTTAATGGGTTACCCCGATCGCCCAAGGGACACGATGCCATTTGGGTGATAGTGGATCGACTCACAAAGTCGGCTCACTTCCTACCGATCAAGGAGACGTACCCACTAGAGAGATTGGCTCGATTGTATATAGATGAGATAGTGTCCAGGCATGGGGTACCGTCATCAATTGTGTCAGACAGGGATGCGCAATTTACATCTCCTTTCTGGAGGAGTTTGCAAAGAGAGTTGGGATCACAACTTAAGTTGAGTACAACTTATCACCCCCAGACTGACGGTCAAAGTGAAAGAACCATTCAAACGCTTGAAGATATGCTTCGAGCTTGTGTGATTGATTTCAAGGGTTCATGGGAAGTTCATCTACCGTTAATAGAGTTTTCATATAATAACAGTTATCATGCGAGCATTCAAGCATCACCGTTTGAGGCATTGTACGGTCGGAAGTGCAGAACACCGTTGTGCTGGAACGAAGTGGGAGAACGACAGCTGACAGGTCCCGAGATAGTGCAAGTGACGGCAGAAAAAGTGAACTGTATTCGGGAGAGGTTAAGGATGGCTCAGGAACGTCAACGGATGTACGCGAACAAACGAAGAAAGCCTATCGAGTTCCAAGTAGGCGACAAAGTTATGTTGAGAGTCTCGCCTTGGAAAGGAGTAGTTCGTTTCGGAAAGAAAGGTAAGCTTCGTCCGAGGTTTGTTGGGTCGTTTGTCATTTTGAAACGTGTAGGGGAGGTAGCTTACAGACTTGAATTACCTGTGGAGTTACAGAAAGTTCACCCTACTTTCCACGTATCAAATTTGAAGAAATGTCTGGCGGAGGTCGATGTGGTTTTGCCGTTAGAGGACATTCAAGTGGATGAAAAATTAACTTACGTCGAAGAGCCGGTGGAAGTTATAGACACTAAGATAAAGAAATTAAGAAATAAAGAGATCAGGCTGGTAAAGGTGCAATGGAGATTTCATAAAGGGCAAGAATCAACTTGGGAAGTGGAGGCGGACATGAGGTCCCAATATCCCCATCTGTTCGAAAATGGAATTCCGGGGACGGAATCCTTTTGAGGGGGGGATATTGTAATAACCGGTTTAAATTAAATAAGTAAAAGTTGGGTGGATTTTTTTGTTAAAAGTTTTCTAAGGAAGGGGGTTAAATGTAAATATTTATCCCTATGGGTTTGGAATAGGGTTTGGGGTCTTATTTTAATTGGCGGCTGAGAGAGAGGGAGAGAGCAGGGAAGAAGTCGATCGATTTGGGGTGAAGAAATCAGTGGAGCTCAAGCAAAGAAAACTTCTCACAAGGTAAGGTTTTTGAATCTATCATCTCCTATTGAGTTTTAAGCAATGATTAGTTCTTTGGAAGTTGAAATCTGTTAGCAAAGTAATCTAGGTTTGAGAAAATTGTTTACTGTGTCATTTCTATCTAAGATCAAGAAAGGAATGATTTAGCAATTGGTTAATTGAACAAGAAGGTTAAGGAAAAGTGAAAGGAACCAATGCATTAGGATTAGAATCTGATTTGTAGCAAGTTTTAGGTATGTGTTCGTAATTTTTGGGGTTATTCAAAAACCCAGAATCGCCCTGGTCGAAGTTGGGTATCGGTCGAAGACCCCGGTTGAGTTGGGTATCGGTCGATGTTGAGTATCGGTCGAAGACCCAGGTCGAAGTTAAATACCGATCGAAGTTAGATACAGGTCGAAGCTAAATGTAGGTCGAAGCTAAATGTAGGTCGAAGTAAATGTAGGTCGAAGCTAAATGTCGGTCGACTGCAAGGCCCGGTCATTGGTGAGTACCGGTCGACCGCAAGGCTCTGGTCATTGAATGTTACCGGTCAACCGTAAGGTCCCGGTCGGCAAGTGTATCGGTCGAAGACCCGGTTAAAATTGGGTACTGGTCGGCACCTCGGTCGGCTGAGCTTTTGGGCCATTGTGGGCCGAAGTCCATCAATCTATTTTGGGAACTTGTTAATTAGTTTTAGTAATTAATTAGTGGGAAAATTACGGGAGTAGAAGTCGTTGGAATTACGAGTTATGTCCACTATTATATGATAGTTGAATGAAGGGTTTACCCGTCTATGTTTCCATATAGGTTTCCAATCGGTATATTCGGGTAGACGCAAGATCTAAGTTGAGGACGACAGGTGAGTTTTCTAATCTTAAAACCTCATCAGTTCATAAAGTGATTTCATGCCACTGAAAGTTAATTGATTGAGTTATTTCAATTGTTTAAATTTTGTGAGAAGCTATTTATAAAAGGCATCTATATTTATGCAAGTGTATTATATGAGGAGTTTCTTTCCATGCAATATGAGTTTATTTGTTAATTAGATGTATGCATGCATTGTTGTGAGCGGCACAAAGACGGGGGGTGTGGCCCGCCTGTACTCATACCGGGGGGGGGGTCCCGTTTATGCTATATGGGTGTGTCCCATTTAAGGCAGTATGAGACAGACACACCGTTACTTCTGTGACGGTAGTGTGTGCCGGAAGTGAGCTATATGTGTAGTTAATTCTTTAAAAAAAACTGAAAGAGTTTATTTATCCTAATTTTATTAATTGTGATAGTCCGCTTTTGAGGGATCTCACTAGACCATTGGTCTAACCCTCGCTCTTTTAAAAAGTAAAACTTTTTCAGGTAAGCTAGGGGCTGGTGGTTCGGGTAAAGGCAAGGAGAAAGTTTAAGAAGCGTCCACGATAGAGGACTCCTGAATAGTTTCTTAGAAATTATATTTTCATTATCTCAGTTATGTAATAGGTTGTTTTATTGCAAACCTTCAGATATTACTGTCGAATTGAGCCGATTTTCGTCATGAGTTATTTTATGTCAGTTATTTTCTTTTTAGTAGAGTGTAGGTTGTTATAAAAACCATGTTACCTTCATCATTAAAACTAAAACAAAATGCATTTTTATTTTTAGTTTTAAAATATTTAAATTATAATAAACTTTTGAATTAAGCAAACTATACCCAAAAAAATGAGTCATGATTTTTAACCCGACATCAATTTCCATTTGCGTTCCCCCTATATATATTTATCCGGCCTTCAATTGTTTTAATTTTTTTCGTTATCAATTTAAAACAATTAGCTAAGTTTGCAAAGTGGATTCCCAAACTTAATTAAGCTAGCAACGTTTTACTTCCATATTAGCTCCTTAGAATAGTTTAAGTTTTTTATTATCGGTTTACAATAGTTATAGCTAAGCTAGCAATAACTTAATTACTTCCCTACTTTAGAAACAATATATGATATAACCAAGGTTCTAAAAGGCGTGACCTGAGGATGGGGTGAAGCCTTAGAAGCTACAACGAGGCTACAACGTTTTTCAAGGAATGACTTGTATCGGCAAATTTATGTATTATGTGTAATTATACATATACACATGTTTTTTTTTTTACTATTAATCAATGAGTCAATTTTATTAAACAATTTATTAAGTTACACTAAAAAGTAAAACACTAAAGAAGTAAGAAAAATCAAATATCACGTCACAAAAAACACCCATTAGGCCATCGCTTGTCACAAGCTTCACGTAGTATGAGACATGAGCTTTGGACCACGGCGGTTGTGATAGTGAACCTTTTAGAACACTAGATATAACTGATAAATGGTTTTTAACGAGGTGGGATTAATGCCCGCGCATTGCTGCGGATGGAAAGAAATATTAAGACCATAAATTTGAGCATCACCAATTATGAGAACAAAACATTTTGTGTCTGTTAGCAGCATCACTATAATTTACAAAATGCCCTATGAGGATGATGTGTGTGTATGATAGGAAGCGAAAATAAATTGGCAAATGGTACATTACATCATTAAACTTAAAAAAAATTACATTGTTATTAAACCTAAATTAAATTATAATAAAAATATGAATTAAACAAATTTTACATAGGTTTTGGGTTGGAGAAGACACAGTCATTGAGATGCGATGCATGTTAAGGGATCTTTATTTTATGCTTATATAATAAAAATAATTTTTATAATATAACTTTTATTTATTCAAATTAGAAAATGAAAAAGTTATAAATGATCGAAATGTCATTTACTTAACAGTCAGGAGCTAACAACTTTTAGTTTCGAGAACCAAAACGTTACGCAAATGCAAAATCGAAAGTCTATTTTGGAATCAACAAATTATGGGGACTAAATCCAAGAGGAAAATAAAACTATAGGGACCAAATCTGTAACTCTACAAACATAGAAAAAAAATTAAAAGCTGAAGGACCAAATCTGTAAGTTACTAAAGACCTCAAGGACCAAAGCTGTAAATTACTGTTCATGAACAGTAAAATCGTTCCTGGTAATGTTATATAGTATAATTTGTAACAAATTTTATAAACCACATTTTTCTATGTTATTAAACAGTTGGTAAAAAAAACTTAAAAAAAAAGATTTATTACACATCAAGTGTTTTAATTATTTATGCAAATATCTTAAATTAAAGGTTACATATAACATACTTTCAAATTTTTAATTAAATAAATTATCTATACTATATTATAAAAAAGAAATAAAAAACTATTAATTACAACATTTTAAACACAAAATACAACTAATTAAAGCCAATTACTTAATTTACAATTTCATAATACATTGGTACAACTTATCCAAGCATAGTATCTCACATCATCATCTATTTGTGGAATGGATACTCATTTATTAATATAAACTAGATTCCCCCCGTGTATTACACGGAGTATTTTAAAAAAATTAAATCATGTCAAAAAACGTATCTTATAGATATGAATGATCATCGAAAGTACGATGCTATTTTTCCAAGTTTTTTTCCTTTCAGAGTTTTTTTTTTTTTGCAGCCGGTTACAAAATGTCTTTGTTTTAGACAGTTTCACAAATGATGTTTTGCAAAAATTAATAAAAAATATGAATAAACATTAAGAATTTATAATATAACGTAAATGAAATTATGGAAAAGTGCATAGTCAAAATATTAATAAAATAAGAATCGTGTATCATAAAATACCAAATACTTCTTTATATACAAAATTATTTGTTCTGTTGCTAATTATACTTTCATCATCTATAATCAATATTTTTAAAATTAAAATATCATAATGTCAAGAAAATAAAATTAAAAATGTTATTTTATAAAATTTCATGATAAAAATCAAAATTCTTGTATAAAAATTTAAAGAGGATGAAGTTTTATAAAAAAACTCTTGAATGAAAATTGATATGAAATAGGCAAAAGAAAATTAAGACAATTTAGTGATTATTTGTATCAAATCTCATACTAATCAGTACACATTATTTCGTATAAATTTATGATATTTAATAATATAATTAAATCCAAAAATATTCAATATTGGACTCATTTCGAAGGTATTGACGAAACGATTACAATGATATAATTTGTAAAAAATAAAAATATTTTTTAATGCATTTTAGTTCATATACATTATTTATATTTATATGATAAAAGTCTAAAATGAAAAATAAAAAAGTAAGAGATTAAAAGTAAACTACATACCTAATTATAAGAGTAGTAAATGTAAGATATAAATTAAAAAAATTGAATTAAGGAAAGATTTAAAGAGAAATAAATGTGGATGTGCTAAATGAACTTATAATGTAAAATGCGTCCAGATACATGTTTAGGCGGGAAAATGAAAAAATGAGCTCACCAGAAGGCGACACGTGTCCTTCTAATTACTTATTTATTATATGTATAGATATTTGTTTTTATATTTAATGGACGATTTGATCAATATTATCTACTATTATCAATATTTATTTTTTATATTTATTAGACGATTTGATCAATATTACTATTATCAATATTTATTTTTTATTTTATGATTTGCTCTTAATATATCTACTAGAAGCGTACTCGCGCAATGCAGCGAGATACATCACGATTTTAATGTTTATTTTTATTTTTTTGTTTTTTTATTGATTTACAGTACGATTTTGGATGGTTTTTATTGAGTGATAATGGTTTTTTTATATATAAATTTGTTTAATTTAGGCTTAACAATATAATGTTTTTTATATAAAAAAATTAAGTAGTTTGTTAAAATTCATTAATTATCTTATATATTTTAAATTTTTTATATTTAAATTGAGATGTTTATCCTGTTTTGATTATGTTTATCAGAATTCAAATTTCATAATTTTAGGATTTGGGGATTAGAGATAAGGATTTTGGGGGATAAGGATGAAATTTATTAATTAGGGTTAAAAACATTTAAAAGTAGTACATATTGCTTCATTAATTGTTTTTAAGAGATTTTAAATAAATTAGCATTAAATAATAGTACATAATAGTTAATACATCACGATTTTAATGTTTATTTTTATTTTTTGTTTTTTATTGATTTACAGTACGATTTTGGATAGTTTTTATTGAGTGATAATGGTTTTTTATATATAAATTAGTTTAATTTAGGCTTAACAATATAATGTTTTTTATATAAAAAAAATTAAGTACTTTGTTAAAATTCATTAATTATCTTATATATTTTAAATTTTTTATATTTAAATTGAGATGTTTATCCTGTTTTGATTATGTTTATCAGAATTCAAATTTTATAATTTTAGGGTTTGGGGATTAGAGATAAGGATTTTGGGGGATAAGGATGAAATATATTAATCAGTGTTAAAAACTTTACAGGTAGTACATTAGGTTTTAGTAGTTATTTTTAAGAGATTTTAAGTAGATAGCTTTAAATGATAGTACATAAAGTTTAGTGAGTTGTAATTAAGAGTTTTTTATGCCATCTTTATAATATAGTATAGATATCTATATTAGTTATAATCTCATAACTAATATATCTAAGCTATATTATAAAAACATGCATTGATCTAATAAATATATTTAAAAATAAAATAAAAAAGGTAGTTTATCTCATAGTGTTTATCCTGTATTTAATATGTTTATTTGCAGTTAGTTATATACAAATAAAAACATGAGACTTTAATAAGTTATAATTATGTTTCATTAACTTGTAATTTTGACTTTTAACTAATATATCTATACTATATTATAAAGCATTTAAGTTAAACTCTTAAAAACCAATTTTTATGCATTAGGTACCACTTATTAATGCATATTACTTAAAATCCAAAGTACAAATCGATTAAACATAAGTACAACTTATAAAAGCTCAATGTTTGAATTCGTGTAACTAACTGTAGATAAGTACTTATTTTTATTTTCTAAAATATCTAAAAAATTTAACTATTGATATAAATAACCGATAAATATAATAAAATTCAAGATCAAACACCTTTTTTTTATTTTTTTATTGAAGTATGTTATTTTTTTAATTTTAAATATAAAATATCTTAAATATAGTTATCATTTAAATTAAACATTTTTTGACCCGTAACAAAAATTATTATTATTATTTTTTATAAAAAAACCATAATTAAACTAAACTAAAATATATTTTTGTTTTAAATCTAGGTTTCTCTAAATTGTAAAATAAAATAAAAAAAGACTAACAAAAAGTATGAATAATGATCGAAAGTTCGAGTTCTAGATTTCAGAAATCCGCTGCATTGCGAGGGTACATTTCTAGTATGTATATAAAATGAGTAATTACTTTTCTTAATTTGATATGGATATTGATATATTTCTTTTCAATTTATTTAATTTAAAAAACTAGTATTGATTCTCCTTAAATTTTCAAGTTTATTTATTAAACAAATTATATAAATAAAGAGTATTTTCTTAGCAAATTATATCTAAAAATGGAATAGATTTTATTCTTCATTTTTTTAAATGTTGGTCACAAGATTAATCATATCATAGTATACTAGAAGCGTACTCGCGCAATGCAGCGAAATATATCACGATTTTAATGTTTTATTTTATTTTTTTGTCGATTTTGGATGGTTTTGAGAAAGTGATAATATTTTTTTATAAATTTGTTTAATTTAGGCTTAATAATATAATGTTTTTTATATAAAAAATTAAATATTTTGTTAGAATTCAATGATTATCTTATATATTTTAATGACATATAGAAAAAATAATCAATTACATATTTAATAATATAATATAATTAAAATAAAATTATAGTAATATAATATATTAATTAATGATGATACATGAAAATGTCTGCATAAAAGAAAAGCTATGCACATACCAAATTGATGGGTGTTAGAAGCATGCAGTAGTAATATGTATCTTGTGCTTTGATACTTGTGCCTAATAATTTGTATTTAAGATTTTTTTTCCGTGCTTTATAATATAGTATAGATTCATATTAATTGTTTACCATATTATAAAACATATATTTCATGCTCTTGAAATCTTTTAAATTAAAATTCAAGTTTACAACTTATTATTTTAGATGTACAACATCTTAAAGTTCTACGTTTGAAACTTCATAAAACTAACGAATAACAAAATGCTAAATAGTTAAAATATAAAATAAACCGTGAGCCCTACTAATACGGTAGAACACTTTATAAAAAGCAATAACCGACTGAACAGTCTCTCACATTCTCAAAACCATACAAAAATAATAAAATAAAATCGAGAGGGACGGCAAATAAAACGAAACATGAATAAGGAGGTTTCGAGTTTTCGCTTTCATAATAAAGAAGTTTTGCCACTATGTTGCACATATACACTTCTAGTATATGTATGTATACAGACACACATGACATTATGCATGGAATTATTACATATTTGGTCTGTTTTGTATTTTGAGCCAGGGAATAATATTTTGAAAGTCCCATTTTACAGTTTTTAAAAATGCTAATATAAAAGTTTATAATTTGAAATTTTTTATATTTTTAAAAACATATTTTATAAGTACGTCAAGTTTCACTTGCATCAGATCTATGCCAAGTCAATATTTTTTTAACAGCAAGTTAACATACACACACGTTCCTGGGGTATCCGGACTCCCACTTAAGGGTGTCACCCAACTAATCACCGTTGACCACGGCCCAGAGGCCCATGGTCTGGATATCGCCACATGCTCTTCATGGGGTTCGAACCCGGATAGTCAGGGATACCATCCACTGACCCCCAAAGATGTTACCAAACCACTGGGCTAGACATGTTTTGATTATGCCAAGTCAATATTGTGTAATAAACATTTTTTATTCAATAAACCATGGTTATTGATCATGGTTCATAATTGTTCATATAGTTATCTAGGAATAACAGTCAATAGTGATTGACCGTTATATGTGTTCACTATATTTTTTCATATTGCATGTTCATTCTTGTTCATAATTTCCTTTGGTTTCGATTAACAAACACGTTGGTTTTGAATTTGGGTTAATTAATACACAGGGGTTACAAATTGAAAAATATATTTTTCTTCCCCAAATACCCTCAAACACCATTGTTCAATATATTAATTACTCCTTTCACCTTTTTAAAATTAATTTAATTAACTTTGATTAATCTAGGTCATTCATTCTAAGATCAAGGGTTATAAATTGGTTAATAAGGTTAGTATAAAAATTTGGGTTAACAAAATAACTCAACCCTAGTGTTTGGCCCGTGCATTGCACAGGAGGATAAATTTTTTGTTGGAATATTGAACCGAGTTAAAATGAAACGTAATTTCTTTGTTAACAGTTAATGAAATACAATGTGAAAAACGAATATATTTTTATAAGTGGTTGATATGCGGCAACTTAATTGACGCATTACACTTTTTTTAGTTTCTTTTTCGTTAATTTAATTTGTCAAAGGTCTTTAGATTGAGTCTTTTTTATGTATATTTTCAATTTTCGCGTTTATGGAGTTTCGGTAAACCAATGGCCAAATTCACTTGTATTTTGATGCTAATTTGTGGTTAATCTTTTGGTTTTTAGTGTTGATTGGAAGGAGCTTGTTGTGTTGCCATAGGGTGAAATTGAAGAAAGGATTTGTGCTTTGAAGTGAAGACAAAACTTAATGAAATTGGTGATATCTTTTGAAGATTTTTTTTGTGCAAAAATTTGGAGCTTACCTTTGGTTAAAGATTTTTGGAAGATCTTCTTTTCTCATCCTTGGCTCTATAAATAGGAGGGTGTGTTGCCTCTTTTTTTCATCATCCAATATCATGCAATGTCATCCAAGTCTCACATGAATACCTCACCACTCTATAATTCTCCCATTTCTTTTCTCCAATAATGTATCCAAGTGTTGCTACCTCTTCTTTGTAAAAAGATAAAGTTTATTCCAAGACTTTCATCTCTTTTTATAATTAATGCAATCTTTTAGTATTTTTTCTTGCCATCTAAAGTCTATGCATTTTAGTTTAAGTTTTTATGTTATCGTAAATCTTTATTTTTAGTCGCATCTTTATTAACTTCGTCTAGCGTAAGTTTATTATCGTAAAATTTCGTTCACGTTTTAAATTTTAGCCATCTTAATTTATTCTACTTTGTCGTATTTCTCTTTCGTAACTTAGATCTTTCACGTTTTTACTAACTTTCGTTTAGTAAAACAAGTTTAGTTCTCGAAAACTTTTATCTCATCGTTATTTAATGCATGTCTTTCGTTTTTCTTAAACATAGAAAAATGCAAGGAAACCGAGCAATGATAGGCTGACAACCTTAGCTCGGGTGTGGGGTGAAGTTAAGATAAAAAGTCTATTTTGATGGTAGAAATTTATTGACTAATAATAAATCGTTTCAACCATTCGTTCAAGGTTATATTGTTGAAATGTTAAAGTTTGATGAACTCAGAAATGAGTCGTCTTGAACACATCAACTTGAACGATACGGAGGTAGGCTCGAGAGAGTTACTTAGAACCAAGGAAACTTGTTTCATTCCGTACAACTTACAAAAGGGATAGATTGTGCCATTGCCATTACTTTACTTTATTTTGGAAACATTAAAGTTAATCCATGGATGCGTGCCTTTCTCAACCTCGAAAGAGTACCTTATACAAGTTGATGGTTAAAAATGATGAGTTGTTTGTCACAAAGTTCTATCCGATAAATTTGCTTTGAAATCTTAACGAATCCCTACACCCTTGCTTACTTTTTAATTAATTGTTTTCGCAATAGTTTGTAATCAACCCAACCAATAATATTTCTTCAAATTCGCCATCTGAAATCATTTCTTTTTCTGGACTTTAATTTAAATCTTTTACTCCTTTTTCCCTGTGGATCGATACTCGTTATTTTACCGTTTTATTACTTGTAAAAGACGACAATGGATTGAGAAATGTATACTTGCGTTACTCTCCATTTGTGCAAGGTCTGAGAGGTTTATTCTATATAAATCTTGCAACAGTGGTTAACTTGCATATATTCTTAATCGTTTGTTATTATGAGTTTGTGCAATAATATTGGTAATAGTTTTGTATTATATTATTTAAATTTCAAACGACATGTCTCACAACATATCACTATTATTGAAATAATATGAACATACGTTTTTACAGATTTTGCAATTTTTCTGAAACCTCCTCAACAACACTTGACAATAACTTTGAACGTATAAATCTGTAGATTAATTAACAACATTCAATCCACATCAAATATGACAAAGAAAATAAATGATTTCTATCTTTTTTAACCGACAACTCAACTGGTATAGTTCAAATTCACTCAGTACCACTTGAAAATTTATCTGACTATTGACTTCAAGACCTCATAGTATTAGTCGATAAAAAGAAAGATATGTATATATATCTTATTCCCCTACTTCGAAAAATATGATTGTGGGTTTTGAAAAATATAAACAAATTCTCAGTAAATAAAATAAAATATAAAAAAGTAGTTTTTCAAAGAAACAAAAATATAGTGGAATACCTTTTGTTCAGTTGCAGGTTCCGCCATTGACACCCGACCGTTCGTCTTCTTCTTGTACTCGTATGATACATAGAGAAACTATATATATTTATAGTGAATGTAGAGAATATTTTAAAATATTTTATTTTCATTTTCGATTTTACATTTAAATGTAAATATATTAAAAATATGGAAGAAAATTTTTATATCTACATCGTTTCTATTTTATTTTATTTACACTTGGTTAATTTGGAAAGTATTGCGGAATATTTTTATTTTAAAGAATACGATAATTTATTAGTGTATCTCGTTATTTTTTATTGATATCAACCTTCTTTTTTCTTCTTTTAATGCTCGTGAAAAAAAATACGTGTAGATTTTATATTATGCTAATATAAAATACGTGTAGATTTTATAAAATAAAATAGATTTTATATTAGCAAAAAAAATACGGAAGAAAAAAGAGTTTATATTACATCTCATTATGTAAAAAGATTTTATAAAATAAAATATGGAAAAATCATTATGAGATGTAATATAAAAAAATACGGAAGAAAAAAGATTTTATATTACATCTCATTAATATAGATTTAAATGTAAAATCTACATTTAAAATAGATTATGCTAATATAAAATGTATTTTATAAAATCCTCCACCAAAAAAACAAATATTTATATTAATAAATGAGTATCCATTCCACAAATAGATGATTATGTGAGATATTGTGCTTGGATAGGTTGTACCAAAACATTAATAAAATAGTCATTTGGATAGGTAAATGACCAAAATACCCTTTTTGTTTATTTTAATTTTTTTGAACAAAAATTACTTTAATGAAATAGTCATTAAATGGTTTAATTTTTAACTAAAATTGTTTTGATTATTTTAGCACACGAATGATGATGAGAGAGAGATGGAGATAGAGAGAGAGAGAGGAGAGAGAGAGGAGAGAGAGAGGAGATGAGAGAGAGATAGGGATAGGATAGGATAGAGAGAGAGAGGAGAGAGAGAGGGAGAGGATAGATTGAGAGAGGAGAGAGAGAGAGAGGAGAGAGAGAGAGAGAGGAGAGGAGAGGAGAGAGAGGGAGAGGATAGATTGAGAGAGAGAGGGAGAGAGGAGAGAGGGAGAGAGGGAAAGAGAAAGGAGAGAGAATTGGTGTCTGCTGATAATGTTGAACGGTAGTGGTGGCCGGTGGTGGTGGTTGTCGGTGGCGGTGGCCGGAGGTGGTGGTCGTGGGCGGATGTGGTGGTGGCCAGTGTTGGTAGCCGGAGGTGGTGGTCAATGGTGGGCGGTGTTGGTGGCCGGAGGTGGCGGTGGCCGGAGGGGGTGGCCAGAGGTGGTGGTAGTCGTCGGATGTGGTGGTGGTCGGTGTTGGTAGTCGGAGGTAGTGGTGGCTGGTGGTGGTCGGTGGTGGTCAATGGTGGCCGGTGTTGGTAGCCGGAGGCGGTGGCCGGAGGCGGTGGCCAATGGCGGTGGCCGGAGGTGGTGGTGTATATTAGGATGAGGGGCAATTTTGTCCAAAAATAAATATGACATTCCATTCCAATGAAATACCCCCTCCCCCCCCCCCCCCCCCCCAAGGAATGTTGAATTCCCTCATTTGTGGAATTCATTGGAATTCAACATTCCAATTTCTTAAAAAGAATGAATCAAACGATGTAATGGAATCTGGTCAATGGAATTCAACATTCCAATTCCAGAATCTGCGAACCAAACGCCCCCTAAGTGTTTAAGTCTAATAAGATGTTTAATATGACTCAAGTTTATAGCACTAAACACTTGTATATTCTATGTAAAAAGCGTTACAATAAGTTTAATTAAAAGATGCTTTTGAATGTCGTAACAAGTTTTTTAGGATGATTTTGAAATAAAGGTGTCCCATTAAGTTTTTATATGACATTATATGAAAAAATGTCCAATAAAAACAAGTGTTCCAAAAAAAGATTTGTTTATAGGATGCTTCTCGAAGGTGTTATGTAAAATAATAATATGATACTATAGTTTAAAGTGTCTTGGAAAACTTGGTAAGACGTCCTAAAACGTCCTATAAGTTTTTTTCAACGGTTTTACATAATTGGTCCTATAAAACCATTTATTAAGACACTTCGAATTTTTTATGTCCTCATAAACTTATTTTATTTTAGTGATATCAGGATGATCTAAACATGTGCTATTTTTTCTGTTTTCGAGAGCTCAGTGTTTGAATTGGATCAACACTTGTTTTTTGTTTGAGTTTATCAGAGACACTTGTGTAAGTTCCTTACTGTTTTCGAGAAAGAAAAAGATGTATATAAGTCTGAATTGGTAGCCTTGACACAAAAAGTAAACTCGAATGAACCACCTTTAAAAGAGTATTTGGCTGGATGCTTCGAGCTGAATCGTGAGTTGCATTGCTATCACGCTCACAATCTATCAAAAACAAGATATTCGTTTAAAAATGGAAAACAGTGTACCTTAAATTGTATTTCATATTCTTGAATGATCTTTATATGTACATTATGATTGCAATATATTTAAAGCAAATTAAAGAATTTAAACAAATGGATGCTAACGAAATGATTATATATTCTATTGAATTTAAAGTAGTAACAATAATTGAGAAATGTGGGTTTTTCCATTTAAGTGGTTTCCAAAAAAAAGAAAAAAAAAACAGTATATATTAATATTAAATTCATAAATAGCATTATTATGTTTTTGAGAGAAAAAAAAAAAGCATTATAAAACAAATTGTTAAGAAAGCAACTGAAATGAGGATTAGGAATTTTTTTTCTTTTAAAACTTTTAGAACCACTTTCATATATAATGGTGTTTTTTATATGAAATAACGGAATTATTTCATATATAAAATGAAACATGTTCGTATATAAAACATACAAACATGACATGAATAATAATAATATTAGTTGATATAAGGTTTTTATGGTTCATAATATTTTGTGGTTCTCACCTTATATTTTTCCACACATATATGTATATATATACAGTGAGAGTTCCCTTCTTTTAGAAACTCAATAATTCGTGCAAAGTAATAAACCTGTTTTCATATGTTGTTTCATATACGAAACAACATTGTATAAACACTTTATTTTTTACACGTCTGAAACAACTAGTTTTTACAATTTATTTGGTTTCTAAATGATTATGTGTGTATATTAATTTATTAACCTTGTAACTCAAAATTTTAATAATTGTGCAAATTGGTTAAAAAATTACCTCACTTTCATTTCATTTCATTTGTATTTTGGATAACATATTTCCAGAAGAAACGTTTAAAGCTCTATAGTTAAAGAATGTATATTTTAATATCCAATTCTGATGTGACGTTGACATGTCGTAGCCTCGTAGGTGAAAATGAAATATTTTTTATAGAGTTTTATCAAAACAAAATATTTTGAAATTATACACCTCTTAAATAGACCTTTTGTAATCATAAACCATTAAATATGCATTTTTAGTGTATATTCTTCAAAATATGAATTGAATGAAAGTAAGTTCTTTTTCTGCAATTTAATTAAGTAGATGACATGATCAGTTGAAATTTTATAATGTTATTTGTATTTTATTTATGCAAGCAAGGAAATTTTTATGGTGAGGTAAATATTAATTATTGGCACGACCTGTTCGAGTGAACCAGTTGATTAAGAAAACCGACGTAGGTCAATGCATGCCCAAATTCCAATTTCTAAAACTTGTTTAAAACAAGTGATTTGAAAGTTCGATCAATTTATCTGGATGATCAAAAAAGTTGTAAAAAAATGCTAAAAGTTATGTCCCTATTTTAAGATTTTCTTATGTAATTGATTGCTAGGAATGAACAAAATATATTAGGATTGATTAGAGCTAACCATTTTTATTTAGGTTTGCGCATCAAGGTTTGTGTTCGAGTTAGCTAGGTTAAAGTTAGATTAGCTTTTACGGTTTAGTGTAAGAACCGATAAATAGGAATGAAAAATATACATTAGGGTTTGTTAGAGTTAATTATTATGAGTTCAAGTTGCGATGTAAAAATTGACAAGTAGGAATAATGAGGAATATCAATTATGCATAGAATAAGAAATATTGCTTGAAGGTTTTGGTGAATTGGTCAAATGGAGATTGATAGTTTGATACAAAATCTAAGTTATTTTGCTCTTTCTAAGATTAATTATAAACCCACGTAAGGTTATGTGTGATATAGTTGCGAGATTATATTGCCCTTTTGACTACACAAGTATATTTCGTTAGAACCATCTTATTTACACCATTTTAGATGACGATGTCATCTTCTTTCCCAGATTCTAAAGTCAGTCATTTTCTCACTATGTATACACCAAAATAGGCCTATAAGAACAAAGTACTTACTTTTATGTTTATAAGGCCAAAATTGTGTGTCTTATTATAAACAAGTTACAATAAGTAGTGAGAACAAACTTAGATTACCTGCTAAGTTATATTCTTGTGAAAAATGAGTTGTTAGGACAAAGTTGCACAATTTAAGTAAACGTCTTATTAGTTTTTACATGACAAGTTATGGAAAAAGGAAATATTTATCGAAATATAAATTCATATAAGATTAGTGGTGCATGAAAGTTTAAAAGAGATAACGTTCTATATAATTTAAACCGACATACAAACACCTTAACATCTAGTGTTAACATAAGTTATCATATGTTATTGCCATAAAAATGTTAACATATGCTCACAAACTCGATCTTGATATGTGCGGGAAACCAAAATACGAGATATACCCCTCATTCAGAAATTTGTCACACGTTAATTGTTGTTGAATCAAACGCGTTGAAAAAGAGATTGATGTATGTGTGTTTATGTATGTATATATGTATATGTGTGTGTGGTTATGTATGTATAAATGTATATGTGTGTGCTTATGCATGCATGTGTGTATCTACGTATGTGTGTGTTTGTGCATGGGTATATGTATGTATGTTTGTATGATGAGATAACTTCATTATTATTGGTACATTATTAGTGTTGTAAGTGGGATTGTATGACTAATGTTATTTGTAGGAGTAGTTGCCAATGAAGGCTCCGGCTAGAGATGCACAAAATCATCATTAAGAAAATCTGAATCGAATTACATATAGAGAGAGGAGGGAAGATTCAAACAAGAACGCTAACTATTTAAGAAAACAAGAAAATAACAAAAAAACAGCAAATCATGTACAAAATCATAAGTGATTTTACATTAACCTGAAAAAACAGACTCGCGCGCCCTAAAGTCACGCGGAAAATCGCGTGAATCATATATGATTTTGTATGTACTCGGTTGTTCTCGTATAAATTCACATCTCTCTCTATCCTCTCTCTATATATATGCTAAGTATTGTGTGTGAGAAGTTGAGGTTAACATATTTTTATTATTATTTATTGATATTAGAATTATTTAAAGCAATATAATCTATATATATGCTATATTATAAAACACGGATAAAAAATTCTTAAATACAAATTATTATCATCATTTTATGCAAGATTTTAAAAATCTCTTAATTTACAAGTATCAAAGCACAAGATACATATTACTACTGCAGATTTTTAACACCCACCAATTTGGTATGTGCAGGATATTCCTTTTATGCAGACTTTTCCATGTATCACTATTAATTAATATATTATATTACTATAATTTTGTTTTAATTATATTATTAAATATGTAATTGGTTATTTTTTCTAGATGTCATTAAAATATATAAGATAATCATTGAATTCTAACAAAATACTTAATTTTTTTATATAAAAAACATTATATTATTAAGCCTAAATTAAACAAATTTATAAAAAAACATTATCACTTTCTCAAAAACATTCAAAATTGTACTGTAAATCGACAAAAAAATAAAATAAAACATTAAAATCGTGATGTATCTCGCTGCATTGCGTAAATACGCTTCTAGTAAATTATAAAAAAATGATGAAATAAGTGGTAAGGAAACGATTTTCCATTCAATTTAAAGAGAGAACAATAATTCAGAAATATGTGGGTTTTTCTTAATTTGTTTTCCATAAAAAGAAAAAAATGAATTAATATTAAATTTGCAAGTAGCATTGTTTTTTAGGAAAAAAAATTATATAATAAGTGTGTTGCTATCTCTACCCCTCCTCACTCACAAAACCCTTCATACCCCCTCCCCATCTCACTTAGATACTCTCTCCTACCTCATTCACATACCCCTTATCAAAGGAAGTATAGATAGAATTCATCTAAAATAAATTGTTAGAAAGTAATAAATATGTGTGTAAATATATAATTTTAGAAAAAAAAAAGCTAAATTATTTGATAATTCTTTTAAGTCAATACCAAACAGAAAAACAATAAAAAAAAATTTATTCGATTAGTTTTACATATATACATTCACTCACACACAAATATAGTGTGTGGGCGACTTGGTCTGTAAGATCATTTGTGTCTATCATGTGTGTATCATCGGTTTATCACATGTGATGGTTGTTAGTTTCGATAACTTGAGAAAAAATTTATCAGTGAGAAGTGTGAGAAATAATGAAGGTACCCTTATATTGTATAAAAGTTATTTTATATTTTGTGAATGTGGTGAGGGTTACACGTTCTGAAGGTGTACCGTCATTAGTTTCTGTGAAGGCGGTCACCTCCACATGCCTTCACATAATATAAAGGTACTTTCGCATCTATCATGTGATGGTTGCATTAATTTATCACACTTGGCACGAAAAATAACATTTCTCACAGGAACCGAACCCTGTATATGTATGTGAGTGTGTGCAGGGATGGACCCAGTGTGTTGGATATAGTGGCATGGGCCATCATTTTGTTCATCCACAGTAGTGTAAAAAGTTATAAGGTTGTGAAAAGTGCTACCATATGAATTTGTTGTGTGTCACCATATATATTTTGAAACTACAATGAGAATACAAATTTCCTTTGGTGGAGTTTAGGGATGCTCAAAAACTCGACCAACCCGGCCAACCCAACCCAACCCAGTGCTCAATAACTCAATCTGAAGCAACCCGATGTCTAATCGAGTTATAAAATCTTCAAACCGAACACAATCCGATGAACTCGATATACGTTTATTTCGTGGATTTAATATAGTTGTTAAGTCCCTATAATATGTGCATTAGACAATTACAACGTCACGTACCCTCTTCATATACATTATATTTTCAATCTCTTCTCTATCTCTATAGTAGAAGCGTACTCACGCAATGCAGCGAGATACATCACGATTTTAATGATTTATTTTATTTTTTGTTTTTTTGTCGATTTACAGTACGATTTTGGATGGTTTTAAGAAAGTGGTAATGCTTTTTTTTATAAATTTGTTTAATTTAGGCTTAATAATATAACGTTTTTTATATAAAAAAATTAGGTATTTTGTTAAAATTCAATGATTATCTTATATATTTTAATGACATCTAGAAAAAATAACCAATTATATATTTAATAATATAATTAAAACAAATTTATAGTAATATAATATATTAATTAATAGTGATATATGGAAAGATCTGCATAAAAGAAAGGTCCTGCACATACCAAATTGGTGGGTGTTAGAAGCCTGCAGTAGTAATATGTATCTTGTGCTTTGATACTTGTAAATTAAGAGATTTTTAAAATCTTGCATAAAATGATGGTACCTTGTGCCTAATAACTTGTATTTAAGAGTTTTTTATCTGTGCTTTATAGTATAGTATAGATATAGATAACGCCTTCGTATATATGTGCGATAAATGTGAAAATATATACATGCAAATTGAGAAAAGTAGTTGAATGTATATTTAAGATTTAAAAAGTATGGATAAGCTGTACCAAATGATTGATGATGAAAGAGGAATTATAACTAGAGAAAACAACATATTCAAAATGAGAAAAATGTTTTGATGTACCAAAGTATCAACCCGCCCAACCTGTACGGTGTGGGTTGGGTTGCATTTTGGTTTGGGTTGGGTTAGGTTGAGATTTTTTAAACTGTAAACATTGGGTTAGGTTGTTCAAACGCCTTTAAACCGATCAACCCAACCTGTGAGCACCCCTAGTGGAGTTGGTTTGCAAAGCTTTTCTTCCACTCTAGACCAAAGTTCGAATCCTGTTAGTGTTATTTTTCTTAGTTTTTAACTTTTAGTTTCAGATTCATTATGTTTTTGAAAAAAATACATAATACAAGACTTGAATCCAAGACCTCACATATGAAAATTATTGAACTAACCAACAGACCAATAATTATTTTGTGAAAAATATACATATATTTTTTTTTCATTATAGTCAAATGGTGTCACCACTTAAAAAAATTTTAGGTCCATCTCTTTGTGCATATATGTATAGTCAACCTTCTATTGAGAACCCCCATGAAATTGTGATAACCTTGAGAACTAGTGCAACATGTGCTATTTCATATGATTTGTTTCATCTAAGACTGAGATTTAGAATATTGAGTAACATATATTTATTTCACAATGTGAACCTTTTTCATATTATGAAACAAATATATGTTTATCAATACATTAAAAGTTAACCTTAGATGAGAAAAAATCATGTGAAACAATTATTACGTTAAAAGTTCTCAAAGTTATCACAGTATAAGAGTTCTCACTTAATTACGTCCCGGTACATATCTATTTTGTGTTTGCTTAATACTTTTTTTAATAAATATTTGTGAATTTGGAATTTTTTTAAGGTATTTATTCATCTCTTAATTTTTTCATTGACAAAGACCTTTACATTAACAAGTTATGAAGTACATATGATCGTTCTTTAATAACAATAAAAATGCAATCAATGTCATTTACGTCAAATACAATCAAAATTACGTCCAAAAATTATAAAATGATGATTCTATCTTTTAATTTAATTTTAAATTTTAAATAAATCATTAAAATAAATCCTAATCTAAAACTCAAGGGCACTAGTTAAATAAACTTACAAAATTATTTATTTAATGTTCGAATATAAAATTTTAATTTGTACATTGGCTATTTGTATCAATACGGTTGCAACCCGTTAGACACTTACGCTTGCTTGCACATGAAGATAGTCTTTCTACCAAGAGATCTTACTAAGAGTTTGTTTACTTACAACTTAATGAGCTTAATGGGTTGAACGGTTTTTCAGCTCAACCATACAAGAGTGTTTTTTTATGACTCAATCGTCAAGCCATTGAGCCAAAATGACTTGTATGGAATAAGCTAAGATCCTTCAACATTTCCCTATTAAGCCACCTCAAACAGATTAATACCACAAATGTCCAACCTCTTTCTTTGCCTCCCTCCAAGAAACAACTTAACCCATACAAAGACTTACAGAAGAAAAAAAAAAAAAAAAAAGTAAACAACCCACTATTCACTCACTTGAGCCATAACATATAAACAAACCTTAAGTTACAGATGTCACATATGTTGACAAACCTTTCTCAAAATCCAACATTATCATACACATCAATGTCACTACATACTATTCACTCACTCGATCTTCGTTTTGGATAATCTTAAAGCCACTACATAGCTCTCCAGAAAGAAACACAACCCCGTAAAACATTTAACGAATAAATCACGGACCCTGATTTAATATTTTGCGTCCAAATAAGATATAAAACACAATTTTTTCAAAATGTAAACTTATAAGCCCTTAAATAAACTCTCTTAAAACAAACGACCTGTACTACAAATATGAGTTTTAAAAATATATGTTTCTTCACATAATTATACATTACTTCTATTTGTCCTGCCATAATCAATTTATATTAAAGAAGGTAATACTAATATATTAATTAATGGATTTCACCCTAACAACTTCTAAAATCTTTGATAAATTTTCCAAAAAAAACTAGTTGGATTAAAAGAAAAATCCTTAAAGATACACCACCACAAATTTGGGTTTGCCAAATTAAACAACAATTAACCAAAAATACTATATCTAAACAACAATTAACCAAAACAAATGGATTATAACCAAAAAAGACATACCACATGCAACATTAATACCTCCTCTGCTTGTAAGATCTGCAGTTGATCCCCCTCCTCCCACTGTTCCTGTTCCTTCTCCACTCTTCCCTTCCAAACTGCATTTTCAATTCAAACACAATTTCAATTCTATTTCTATGCATTCTTCCTAAAAATAACAGTCAGGAAAAACTCAGTTTTCAAGCATTCGTGTGGATTACAATTCTATTGCTTTGCATTTCTTCAGACAACAATCGTTTTTGGTTTCAAGAAATCCAATGATTCAATTCGATTCATTACTACAATGGTTAGAAATAGTACTTGAAAGTTGGAATTAATTACAATATATATACATAGAGAGATCTTTAATCACTTTTAATCTCAAACCCACCCATAAATCACGTTAGATACGGGGGTTGATCATGTGAATTTCATCCTAATGTGCATCGAGTGGAGATCTTTCTTACCCTTCTCACCATAACTTTCATTTTCACCAAAACCCAACCCTATACATATGTAACCCTAATTTCATATTACTAGCATAGCATTTGATCTAACCATTGCAGCTAGTAAATATCATGGTTATTTCCATGCATTCTTGGTGATTACAATGTTTGAATTTTCAAATTAGATTCAATGCTATAAATCATAGAAATTATATCACAAAATTAAAACCAAGATACGTACCTTGATGGAAATTTGCAATGGCTATGACCTGAAAAAATCAAATTAATTTCATTTAAATTAAATTCAAATAAAATCTGGTAAATTTCTTGGAAAAAAAGATGGAAGGGAAAAAGTATACTTGGATCAAGAGAAGTGAGGGCGGCGGTATTCGCAAAATTGCAGGTATCTTCCGACATTCCGTTCTTGGTACAGTAATCATTGAACGCATACGACGCCGTTTTCCTAATATCTGCCGGATCGTAGCAAGGTCCACCCTGTTGAATGGGTGTACAATCCGCTCCACCGGTCCCACACGCCCAATCGATTGCAGATTGAAGGGCTGAGTCATCGGCGTTGTTCTTGGCCACACACCAGAGTTTGATTGAAACGCCGGGCGGTTGTTGTTGCCGGAGAGTAATGAGTGGTGGTGGTGGTGAGGCGGCGGAGTAGAGGGGTATTGCGGTGGCGATGAGGAGGAAGAGGCGGAGAGAACGAGAAATTTCAAGAGCCATGATTGGAGTAAAGATTTCGAAGAAGTGTTGGAAGATTGATGAGGGTTTAGTTTTTTTTACAGGGAATATGACCGTTGGGTTAGAGAAATAAGAAGATAGATCGTCTGTGCAATGTAACCGCTGTTATCATTGTCGTCTGTTGGTTTCTACCGTCACATGACATAATATTAATACATTATCTGTATCTATCTATTTATATATGGGGTTCAAAAGAGAATCTTGAAAAAGGGTACCAAAAAAACTCTGTAACAGTTGGATCGAAAAAAATAAATAATTCAGATTTGAATATAATCATCCCGATAGTCTGTTCAGACATGCTTTCGAATGAGATATATTGTGTGATAATTTTTTTGACCATTTGTTAAGAATAATGATAATTTTTTTGTCTCCATTCAGTTCTATCATGTCTAACGTACCAAAGTTTTTATGCTTTTTAGATCACCAATGTCATAATGTCATGCCTTTTAAATACAGGAGCTTATCGGGCATTCTCTGTTGTAGCAGCAATTGAAGGCATCAACAAAATAAAAGGAGGCAATCTGACCACTCTATCAGAACAAATGCTGGTGGATTGTGATGTCAACGACGGATGAGGTCTCATGGAGACGGCATACAAGTTTATCATAAAGAACGGTGGGATCACGACAGAGGAAGATTACCCCTACATAGGCAGAGACGAGGAATGCAACAAATCAAAAGCTAAAGAACATGCAGTCACATTAACAGGATATGAAACAGTACCTGCTGATGACTAGAAGAGTCTGCAAGCTGCAGTCGCCAAGCAACCCATATCGGTTGCTATTGATGCTGGCTTTCTATTTCAGTTCTACTCCAGAGGGGTTTTCTCGGGTTACTGTGGGACCAACTTGAATCATGGTGTAACTGTGGTCAGCTATGGGGAACTACGTGGAAGGAAGTACTGGATTGTTAAGAATTCATGGGGGAGTGACTGGGGAGAAGATGGTTATGTGAGAATCGAATGTGGAACTAGAGATATGAGGGGTAAGTGTGGTATTGCGATGGAAGGTAGTTACCCTGTCCTGTCTTAGTCATCTTGTACCCATGGTCAAGTTTTATCTATCTAAATAAACCAAACATACTCCATATACGGTATATCCTTACCTCTATCCATGGGGTAGAGAGACTGTTTCTATGAAGACCCCTAGCTTGTGAAAAAGTTTATTGTGAAAAAAGATTTTGAAAAGCTAAAGAAATGCTAAAAATGAGTAGTAATTTGTTCTAAATCAGTACCAGAAGGTACATTCATTCAGGCTCCAGAAATAAGTTAGAAACCATACAATGATGACATTAGATGACCCTGCAGCAGCACATAAACAGGATGATGACATGCCATGATGATAGAAGCTATAATCAAATAGCAATTGCCAATAGCAAAGTAGACCCAAAACCTACAAAGTATCTATACAATTAAAACCAGAGAAAGAAAACGATAAAGTGAGAAAACCAACACTTTAGCAAGAAAATGATTTTCTGAAGCTTGTCAAGGCCAAATAAATCCATTTTCTTTCTGTAGAAATTTCTGAAAATATTGTGAAAATCTAAGAGTTCAGTTCTGTGAACTTCTTCCTAAGAATATGGGCAAGCTCCAATTCACCAGCATCAGCCAATCCTTCAAATACCTTATGCCTCACCTTTATATATGGTATAAACCCTCTGTCTGTCATTCGCATAACCACTTTCCCTGCTAAAACAAACAAACTGGATTCTAAACACATCTCGACAACCAACTCATAGCTCTCAAAGCCAATATGTATATCCGTTTCTTCTAGAAAATTTATCAGCCCAACTGCTTTATGTACATCTTTGTTTGCCCGCATTGCCTTTAGGACCTTTACCACCATCTCTTTCCTGGGGGATAATCTGAACTTGGATACCATCTCCCTCATTAGCTCTTCAACGTATTTTGTCTTTCTAAGGTCACAAAGTGGACCAATTACTGAACCGAAACTGTCCAAATCAGGAACACATCCGGCCCTACCCATTGCCCGCAATACCTGAACTCCCTCCTCATACTGATCAACCTTGCATAGTGATGAAATAAGGTAGTTGCAAATGCCATTGTCAGACCGATACCCAATTGTTTGCATTTGCAACAGCATGCTAGAAACAGCCTGACCGGATTGCTTTCTTTGATGTAGCCATACAGTGGAGAGAAGTAGGTGAGTTTGAGGAACAGGGGCACAGCCTGACCGAAGGGTGCGTTGGAGAATTGCAAGGGAAAGTGGAAGAGGATTAGCGGTTTGCAGGGAGAAAGAGAGGAGGTAGGCATAGGCAACTCGAGGGCGAGAACGAGGCCTTAGAGGAATAAAACCTTGCAGAACCTCATCAATAATTTTGGTTCTATGGTCTTGGTGAAAGTTTGAGAGGAATGAGAAAGGATTGGAGGTCTGAGAAGTTTCCTTTGAGGCACTGAGAAGGTCAGCAATTTGCTGGTAATTTTTGGCTTCAACGGCAGCTTTAATCGATTGTTGAAGCAACAGTTGTGATGGAGAATGGATGAGGGAAGAAAAATAAATAGAAGGGCGAGAAAAGGAATGGAGAGGTTTACATAGCTTTGCCACTGCAATTGCCATAGCTTGATTATTATAGCGTCATGTGCTGATGGAATAGACGTGCTTTATGCAATGTAAACCCTGCAGATAACAAGTTACCAATCAAGGTAAGATAAGATACTTGCATGCTTCCAATAAACCAATTCAGTTTTGGTATTGGTCTTGTGACATTACATCAGATTTTTGCAATAAAAATTTGCTAGAGAATATCAATGTAGATCGTAAAGTAGCATCTCAAAAAAAAACTTATCCATGAAGGATAAGCACACCAATTTCTAAATAAACGGAACGAGTATCATTGGAAATGAAGGAAGAGACCTTTTTTGACTTCCTCCATCAATGGGCTTACTTGATTTTTCACAATTACCAAAAAAAGAAAGACAACACACTTGATCTTAAACTCTTAGTCCTGTAACCAGAATTGTATTTTCCAGGGTTTCTTTTTGCTGTTGTTTTGGTCTCTTTTACCTGCCTCTATGTCATGCTCAACTTTGTATCGTATATGAGTCCTCTACGACCCCATATACTAGGTCTTAGTTATATCCTAGTAATTTAGTAACATTATCAAATCAAATGAGAAACAATATAATTCTGATTTGTTTTAACAATCATAGTTAACTGTTTGTAAAAGTTACCCTGAGATCACCTCTTCATAATGTCTACTAAATTTCATCTTTTAGTTCGTCCCCGTTATCTTGGAAAAGGTCTTAATGGATTGATGGATTTGTTGATATTAAAGCCTCTGGTACTGTTGTATATTGTAAAAAACGTTCCTAGTTGGAAGCTGATAATTAAATTTTAGATTTGCTTTAACGTTGTTGTTTTAGTTGGGATTACGTCATGGATGCGCAACTCATAATCTTCTTGAATTAGAGGTGAAGAATGCAAGGCCTTAAGGGGATAATTCAAATTCAAATCCAATGCCAATGCTAACAAGTTTGACACTTGAATTTATAAAAGTAGATGACAAGAACTTAAACGAGGTGAATGTACATTTATCATTATCCCTTTTTTATTTTGTTTTTATGTATATTAATTATGGGTAAGGATTTGAATTCACTCTCATAATTTTTCAAGTTCATATGGTGATTTACTCATGATGTTTCATTTGTTAAGTTTATATCTATTATGATGAGTAGTTTTTATATGAAAAAGAAGAATCAGACAAGTCAGGCATTTTAGCAAACACTTGGCGTACATAACTAATGAACTATAACAAGCTATAGTTATAATCACCGAGAACAGCATAGACAAAACACAAAGAGGATTGAGCAAGCAAAACAACAAAATCAAAATCCCAGTTCATATGGTAAGCAAAAAACAAAGAGAAGAGTGAAATTTCCAGAACCAAAACAAATAACTTTTGTTCACAGAAACCAAACAACATATAATCAAAAGCATATTTCAAATAATACGAAATCATAGAAACTCAAACAGATAAAGGAAATCTAACCTTCATACCTCAAATCGCACATGGAGAGAGAGGGGGAGAGTGACGAGAACAGAACTTGAAGTCCTATTCTTTACTGTATTTTTCAGTTGTAAACTAGAACTAAAACAGTGAATTACGAATTTAGAGCATTCATAAATCTTTTATAGCTTTTTATAATTATAAAAAGCTTTCTAAAAGGTTTTTATGTATCAATTGCCAACGGGTCGGGGTCGGGCTGGTTATTGGTATCCCGTCCCCGAACCCGAAACCGATAATCAAAACCGTCCTCGTAACTGTCCCGATCCCATCGGGGATCTTATTGGGGATCCCCATCAGGTCCCCACGGTTTCCCCGATCCCCGTTGGGGATCCCGTTAAAGTTAAAAATCATATTTCCATGTTGGTTTTCCCCGTTCACCATTGGTTATACCCGAACCCGAAACTGTCCCGGATTTTTTTTTTACAAAATGTTAATTTTCACGACTTGAAGTAAATTACAATTTTTAAAAACATAAGTCTAAATGTCTCAAACAATGTCTTAAATTACAATATAAAAGTAAATAAAATTCATACATCATCCAACTAACATTACGGTTTCATAATTAGACAAATAAAATAGACTTTTTTGGGAGGCTTATTTGGGGTGTTGAGATAAAATGGATAAAACTAAGGTTCTAAATGGCGTGAGGCGTGGCGTGGCGGCGAGGCCAAGCCTCAAGCCTTAGGAGCCACGACGAAGCCATGGCGTTTTCAAGGCGTGACTTATGTCGTCAAATTTCTATTTCATATATAATATTATATATAAAAACGTATGTTTTGTAGTGTTACTCAGTGAGTCAATAGTAATAGGGAAGTTAACTTAGGTTGTATATATAAAAAGTTAGCAAATAAGACATTAAAAACGTAAATAAAATCAAATATCTCATTACAATAACCGAGCATTAGGCCATGGCGTGTCGTGGGCTTAACGTGGCGTGACACACAAGCCTTGGTGTCATAGCGCGTCATGGCGGCTGTGCGGCGAGTTTTTTAGAACATTGAATAAAACTATTTTAAATTTTAATATAATGTTAGTATTTTTCTTTTAATGATATTATATATATATATATATATATATATAAATTAACATATATATAGATACATTAATATTTATATATACGTACATATCGGATCGGGCCGGTGATCACCGTCCCTGCCCCTGTCCCCGTCCCCGATAAAATCCCCGAATATGCCCCCTATCCCCGCCCCGTCCCCAATAAGAAGTCCTCAAACCCGACCCGAAAATTTCGGTTTTCACCATCGGTTTCGGTTATTTTTGTCATCCATATGTCGGAGTAAAAGCTTTTTTGTAAAAGATTGGTACTATAGGATTAGCTTTTTGGTTGGTAAAACCGTAAAAGGGGTTGATGAAAGTTTTTTGCATTAGACAAGGTCTTTAAAATAGGTTTTTTTGTTAAAAAAATTAGTGAAAATCTTACGTGTCAAAAAGAAAAAGTCATTGAATGACTTATGCATTGGGATGCTCTTAGTCCTTGTGGTTGGTTAATAATTTTGATTTTCCTTCTTAAGGTTTAAAATGTTTAATTTTTGTTTTTATGGTTTTTAATTTATTATAAACTACAACAAATTAGAAATTATAAGGATAAAAATAATATCAAGTTACAAATCTTAAGGACAAAAAACTGTAACTTTTAAACCATAGGGACAAAAATTATAATTTTCTACAAATTATGGAGACGGAAAACATAATTTACTCTTAGCAAAATTTGTTATTATTCGCCTCCCAAGCAATTTATGTTATCGCTTTTTTTTTCTCCAGCAATCTAAACATCTATCAAACTCAAGCTCTCTCTATCGTAGATCATCTTCATTCTTTTGTTTCAGGTAAAGCATATCCTATAAACATCTCGATTTTTAATACTATTCTTGATCAATTTTAGTTTTTTTTTTAAATTTGGATACTCGTTTCATTTCAATTTAAGGGTTTTAGTGCAGAATAAGTAGACTTTTGTTTTTTTTAATCTGATCAGTGGTGTTGCAATTTCGTATGTTGTTTATATTTATAGTGTTTGTCTCTGTGGTGGTGGTGGTCAACGATTGAACTGGGGGTGCAGGTGTTCGGCGATCGAACTAAGGATTGCCTTGACAACCATTGTGAAATAGATAATCAACTTTTTGCTACATCATAATATATTAAAGCAGTGTCAATATTTAATTTGGTTTATCGCCACTCACAATTTACCATGTTACATAAGTATTCATCAAGTAACAAAATCCTTGTTTTCACAAAATGTATCGTGAATCCTTAAATATGTCATTTGAAAGTACGTTTCCTAAAACATAAATTGGAACAAGATATACATTCTTTAATAAATTTTCCTTTTCATAATAGTCAAAACGAGTTACTACTATAGAAAGAAGTTCAAACCACATGGACAAAAACGACAAAAGAAATGTAAATCATAAGAAACGAAAACAACAATAAATTATAAAACATAGGAATGAAAACCATTATTCCAAAAACATCTATACTATATTATAAAACACGAATAAAAATCTATTAAAAACAATTTTTAAAGCATAATGTACCGTTATTTAATGTTAATTACTTAAAATCTCTTAAAAACAACCATTAAAGTTTTATATACTACATTTAATGTTATTTATTAACTTTCAATCCTTATCTCTAACCACTTTTAACTCCCCTAAAATCACTCCCTATTTTAATCCCCTAAAATCACTCCCCTGCATAATTAAATAAAAGATAAAAATCAAATTTTAAATATAAAAAATCTAAAATATAATTAAGAAAATCTAACATAATATTTAATGTTTATTTAAAAAAAATATTATACTATTCAATCTAATATAAATTACATTATTATTAAACTTCTATACTATATTATAAAGCACGTATAAAAAACTATTAAAAACAATTGGTAAAGGTTAATGTACCGTTATTTTGATTTTAATTACTTAAAATCTCTTAAAAACAACCATTAAAGTTTTATGTATTACATTTAATGTTATTTATTAACTTTCAATCCTTATCTCTAAGAGCATCTCCAACAGCATTGCTAAATTTTTTCTAAAATAGAGAATGAAAAGTCAAAATCTCTAAAAACATTTTCTTCTATCTCCAACAGCTTTTCTATTTTAGAGAATTAATCATTATTTATATTATTATAATATTCCATAATTTATCATCCCAATACACTTTTTAAAAAAAATTAAAATAAAATGTTAAAAATTGAATCTTATTGGTAGGATTGAATAAAATAATATTTTCTCTCTCCAATTTAGAGATTATAGAGAATTCTCTATATTTAGAGATTTTTTGATCTTTCTCTATTTTGGCAAACCATGTAGCAAAGCTGTTGGAGAGGAATAGCAAAGAAAAAGCCAAAATTTTCTATTTTAGCAATGTTGTTGGAGATGCTTTAATCACTTTAACTCCCTTAAAATCATGATGTATCTTACTGCATTGCACGAATAAGATTCTAGTATAGACAAAAATATCAATTTCCAACAAACCACATGGACACAAAACGTAATTTACTCGAAAAAATAGTTTCACACTTTTTAAAATGACTCCGTGCCGCCGCGATGGCAGCAAACGTTTTCACGGCTGTTGTTTTGTCTTCACCAACAACATTGTGAACCGGGTTTGGGGTTTGGGTCCAAATTTGCGATCTAAGCTCTTGCAAAAATCCACCGTGGCATCCACGTCAACGGAAATCAGTCCTCCATACATGCATATATAAAAACATTTTTAAGTGCAAATTAAACAGATCATATTCCAAAACTCATTATCACGAAGGCACAAGGTCACTGATAAAGTCCAACCTTCTTGACGGTTCCATGGATGGATCACACCATAATAGCGTTAACCCGCTATATGTTGGGATTCTTGGGGTCATTTCGGGTTCAATTCTTGTGGCTTTTATCCACTGCATAGTCGTTAATTGTCGACATAGGAGTCTTGAAACCACCACCTCGCCGCCTAGACCACGGGAGATGCACCGGCGTCCAAGAGTCCGAGTTGACCGTGACTTCAGTGCCAGCTTATCGTTGCCTAGTACTAATAGTGGCTCGAGCTCAAGTGGGGGGTCGTCGATCATGTTAACCGTTCGTAAGTACTCCAAAGAGTTTAAAGAAGGGACGTGCGTGGTGTGTTTGGGCGAATTTGAAGAAAACGAGGAGGTTAGAATAATGCCTGAATGTGCGCATTTTTTTCATGTGTCGTGTATTGATATGTGGCTTTTCTCGCACACTAATTGCCCTCTTTGTCGGGCTAATGCTACTCCTCGACCGCATGATGTTCTTCTATCAATCTTGAATTCTACGACCGTCGTTTAATGGTGACAACGTCATTTGGATAACTTACAAGTCTTGAATTCGAATCTCACACTTTTTGTATTATTCAATGAACATTTACAAGAACGTATTGACATAACTAAAAATTCAAAGTGGTACCTAGGTAATCAGTACAGCTCAGCCTCCTAGGAGGTCAAAGGTTCAAACATCACCAAAGCTGAAGAGCGTGCATGAATGTTTGTCATATATAAATATTATATATTCCAAAAAAAGTTCCCTACATCATGTGGCTCATCTTAAACCATGGATGGTGTGTATGTATACATACATACAAAGTGACATGTGACAACAGACCAAACTAAACAAACCTAGTAAATCTCACACATGTAGGATTTGAGGGTAGAATGTATACAGACTTTTCATCTGCCCCAAGGTACAGAGAGGTTGTTTCTGTATACATAGTGGCAAACACAATTGGCAAATGAACCAGTATAATTATGAAATCACTTCAACTATATATGTTGTATGAAATGATATAATTGAGAAATGAGATCATACATATCAAATTAGTGACAACACTCGCCATGTGTTGATCAACGAGAATTTCTCCTTCTAGATTTGGCACGTCGACGACACAAACAAAGGAAGACTAGAAAAGCGATAAGAATCACTTGTACGATTGTCAGAGTCTTCAAACCTGCAATCATTTACATGATGCCATTACTATACAACGATATGCCAGTTACATTATAACTGATTCGAGGAAAAAGGTGTGACATTTGACTTTTGAAGTCAAACAAACAACTATTTCAGCTTCAAGACCAGTAGCCAAAAGAAGTGACTATGCAACAAGTGTACACATTTCTATTTTAGTTTGTCCCCAAATTAGTGTCCACTTTTAAAAGTAATTGTCTACTTTCCAATTCTACCCTTAATTATGAGATAGAGAAATCCATTACTCCCTCTATTATCAACAATAAAATTGTTATCTAATTAATTAAAAAGTGTACTAATTACACACTTCTACAACCATGCGTCTTTTTTCGTTGTGGACCTTTATTTTGGGACGGAAGGAGTATATTTTCTTGGGACCAAGGGAAGTATGATGTTTGTGTTTATATATAAAAATCCATATTGATTTAAATATGATAGGTGAATGATTCAACCTTAAAAAGTCGAGTATACAACAAACCAAACAAAACAATTCTAGTATATTCCACCAGGGGTGGGGTTTGAGGATAGGATGTATGCAGACCTGATCCCTATCCCAAGGAGTAGAACGACTGTTCCCGTGAAGACAAAAATGTCAAAAGTATATGTAGTTCATTACTTGGAACTTAGTCTCTAGGGGAGAGCTTTATGCAGAAAGCCAAGTTTTTTTCCAAACCTGCCCCTCCCAATTTGAAAACACGCTCCTTCCATCTATGAGAAAACCCTCCCAAACAAAAACCTTTCAATCTATACAAACAACTTTATCCATAAGGGACTAATGAAAAACCAACCAAACAGCCACTTAGGCACAATAGAGAACCTTGTGTTACCTTGGAGTTTCTGGATCGTGTCTTCCCCGGTAAGTCCAACCCTGTGCTGTTTAGTGCCAGCAGAACCAAATCTAGTGACTCTGGAGCCATAATTTATCGTCCTGTATTCGGCATGCCCACCCATGACACATGTATTAGGACAGAGAATGCTTCCATCATACTCATCGCTTCCATCGCAACAGTCTGTGGTGAAGAGATGTAAAAAATAAAATCATATATGATGTTATAAGTGGTTTTTCTTCTCAAGGCTCGGAGATTTTAAACCGTCACTTTATGCAAATAGATCTTCCATACTTTATATCCGATGGACCTATATAATATCATAGTCATAGAAATGATAAAATAGATCAAAGGATAAACTTCATATTGGATTTTCAAATGGGAAATTGTCAGCCATTCCGGACTCTGTTCATTTTATAGCCGTTTTTCTAGTCAATCAACCAAAATGGCCAAGATTTCGCAAATAGCACTTTAGCAACTTGCTAAAACTACGTGTTATGAATTTCATATTCATAAAGTAACACTTTAGCAAGTTACAAGAGTGCTACTTGCGAAATGCTGACATGGAAGTAGCACTTTAGCAAGTTGAGTAACGGGCACTTCCACGTCAGCATTTCACAAGTAGCACTTTAGCAACTTGCAGAACTGCAACTTTTTAATATTATATATCATAAAAAGTGGATTTCGCAAGTTGCTAAATTGCTACTTCCAAAATATTGGTTATCGGTCAATTATGTAGAGAAGCGGCTACAAAGCGGGGGGTTTTTTTCCCCTTTTTTTTTTTTGGGGGGGGGTTCAAAAATGGCTATTTTGGACAATTTCCCTTTTAAATAGCACTTCAATTGAATAATCTATAAGGGCGGTGAGCTACAGGTGTGATTTTTCAACGACCCAATGATGTAATCTATCAAACGAGTCAAGGGATGTCATGTCCAACAAGCAACGACCAGCTAGTGACAAATAGCATGGCATGTTCAGTAAATAGGTTAAAGGAGAGAGTAAAGATATGCAAATAAACTAATAAAGCCTACCACAAATTTGGTCGTTCACACGAGAAGAGAATAAAAACCGAGGCGCACTTCCTGCATTCCTGCAATAGAACTTACCAGCAGGGCAAGCTGATGTTCCTGCAGGTCATAAGAAAAAAGTGACAAACATGAAAAGTTTACAAGTTTTTTTCTTGGTTAAGCAAGAGTATTTGTCAAATAAATTTTGCCTCAATTCTTTTTAATTTACAAAGTCAGCCTTAACTTTGGGATGTAGGAATAACAAAGCAAATGTTGGTGATTTTAGTGTCATCAAGCATTTTGGTGTAATTGTGATTTACAAAGGATCGGCTAGGTGATGAGGTATATATAACATGAGCTAGGAGGTGCGGAGTCCACACTCACAAATCTTGCCCCTATCACCTTAGATCGCCAAATCTGGGCGGGATGAAACTCAAAAGGTTAGAATCCTTCTTTCATTTTAGTCATAAACTTAGGGGTTGTTTGTTTTTTTTTAAAAACCTTTTAATGGCTCTTAAGTCTGAATCGTTCAGACCTTTTTACACACCACCTCTTATTAATCATAACTAAAATAAGACTTCAGACTTTAGACCTCTTAAAAAACAAACGACACCTTAGTATTTTGGAGACCAAGTATGGAATCAGAAGCCGCCGAGTCTGCTTCATAATCTTCTGATTGTGAAAGGTTACGACTCAGAGCTTCTTACTTGCCCATTTCGACCTTGTCCACAAGCAGTTGTAACTGTTGTGCAGTTATCTAATAATTGTCTAACTACCTCATAACCGTTGATCTCTCATTTAAATACATAAAATGATTAATCTAACGTGATATACTTTGAGTTTTCTGCCTTAACAATGAGAGTCATAAATTCAGCAAAATTTAATCATGAGTCATAAATTCACCAAAATTTATAGACAGAAACACATAAATGGTAGGAGATAAGCAGAGAAAACCTAGTACTTACAAACAAAATATTTATGTGTTTTTAGATGTATTCTAATTGGGGCATTTGTTGCAAAATTTACGTAATTGCCAATGTATTACCAGAATTTTTAAAATTCTAATCAATTTGGGTCCGGAATCAATTAGGGTTCGAACAATACCAGGTTCATCAGTCCCATCAACGCAGTCGCAAAATTCGTCGTTAATACGATCTCTAGTGAAAGAATTCGATCCATCTTTGCACTTGATCACCTCTGAAACAAAGTACTTCTCATCTGCAAAAAACAAACAGATCAAATTGACCGCAAAATCAACGACATGTTTATACAGATAGAACACACACACACGCACGCACACGCAGACGCAGATAACCTAGAGGGTGGATTCCGATAGGTACATTCGAAGAATCGGTGAAAGCCAAATTGAAATCGAGAATGAACCAGACATTGAGAAGAAGTACAAAATTCGGTGTTTCCATTAGAGATTTGGACGCAAGACTTCTATTCTCCAATGAGTCAACGAGTTCTTGATCGATATGTTTTTTTCTTAACAATTATTTTCTTATAAATTTTATTTGATATTTTTCTTGATCTTCAATCAATTGTTTGTAGACGTATGATTGAATATTTCAATAGTTAATTAATTAGAGTCACAATTAGTCTAGCAGTTTTGTTTTAAGAATTAATGTTTTTCAACTATTGTTTCGATAGTTTTTCATATCTAAATATTTTCGTTATGAAATTAAAAAATCATAACCGAATTTATAAAACAATGTAAGAGACTCTTCGGTTCATTTTCTATTAAGAGTTGTCTGTATGTTAACACTAACATATAATTTGTTGTTTGGTTGTTCTGAATTAATGGTCTAAATGTTATAAATGACCATTTTACCCACAGTCTATACTCTATATTCTTGTCCAAATAAAACAACTTTAAAAAAAAAAAAATATCAGTTATCATTTTCAACATTGATCGAATCATCTGTCCAACTCAAATTCTTCAAATTTAAATTTCAAACTCAATTAATTTATCATCCAAACAGCATAACAAGAGACTATTGAATTTATCAGTCAAAATTATGTTTCTTCAACCCCTGTTATAGGGGGTGTTTGGGATTGCTTATTTAAAACAACTTATGCTTATTTTAAAAAGTGTTTATCAACTTATGCGGTGTCAAACCGAAGTTTTTAAAAAAATGTTTGGATTAGCTTATTGTGATACCAAAACGTAATAAACTAATAAGTTGTTATTTAAAGGTGTTTGAGATTGCTTATACATATAAAATAACCAAAAAAGTGATAATCACTTTTCAAATAAGTTGATAAGTTAAAACCAAATGACTTATCAAAAAGTGATTTTCAGCGGTTTGACACCACTATAAGCCATTTTAAAACTTTCTCATCCAAACACTCAAAAGTGTTGATCTCCGGTGCCAAATCGCAATAAGCTAAAAAAATACCTCAAATAAGCAATCCCAAACACCCCCTAATCATTTTCGTTATGAAGTTAAAATATCATAACTGATTTTATAAAACACTGCAAAATAGTTATTTTAATAGCTTGGTTTTGGTTTGATTTGGTTTCAAAAACCACATGTTGAAAAGGTTGGCTAGATTGTTTATGCTAATGACAGAGTAGTCCATAACTCCATATGCAAACTTATATGGTTCGAATTGGGTGTTCATAAATTAAACTAAACAAATTCTGTAAATCTTATTTTTAAGTATTGTTTCAAGATGCAATTGACTAGACAATTTTTTTGTTGCTCGAAGGAATAAAGATGTTTTTGACTTTTCTGGACTGCATGTTTTCACAGTCAGTTACTTTGCCAGGGATTAGTCTGGGTCATAGGCCCAGGATACCCTTTAAAAAAAACGACCGAAATTAATTTTGGTTTCATTCGAAACCATAACATACAAAAAATCATTTGGATTGGGGTTCTTTACCTTGGCCCAAATAGTGATCACCTCCATCCTAGTTGAAATTCATGGATTCACCAATAAGTAACCCCATAATAGAACTAAAAAAGATGGTTTATTTTAATTTAGTCTAGTTTAAACATTTGACACTTAAAGATTGTTTACCAAATTTTTCATTAAGTCCTGTATGGATAAATTTGTCTGTCTAGATAAATTAGTATTGTTGTTTATCTTTTTTTTTCTGAATCAACAGTCTGAATGAAGGAAATGACCAATTTACCCTCAATATGTATTATGCCTAATTTGATAATGACTGCATCTTTCTACTTGTCTGCATCTTTCTGAATCAACAGATGGCAATAAATCGATGTAAAAATCAATATACAAACACATAAAAATCGATGATGTTAGCTCCACTCTCATTGTATAGAAGTATTGAAAAATAGGCTAAGTATGGAAATCGCAGAAGTCAGCCGCTGAACACCCAAGTACACCACAGAAGGTGCAAAGCTCAGAGGTTACTCCGCAGAAGATGCACACAAGGTCAAACCTGATGATGATTCTCATATCACAGAGCCTCTATGATCACTCACAGAGCCTCTGTGAAGGCTAACCTCTGGAGATCAATGTTGAAGCTTTTCTTAGATAGTTCAAGACAAGACTACGTGCAGAACACGTGAGGCCTGCTGTACGAAGATCCTCAAGATCAAAGTAATGGGCGTCCCACGATGTTTACTTTACAGGTGGCATTCCGTTTATGGAATGTCAGTTTTTGTCTTGTACTAAGGGGTGCATTCCCTCTGCTATATTAAGGGAGCACCACCTTAGAGCACAAAGAGAGCACACACACAAAAATAGCAGTCTGTATAATCCTTGAGCATTTTCTGCACATACCAGTGCGTGTTCTTGGTGTTCTTGAGTAATCAATGAAACAGTTCTTTGAGTAACTTTCTTGTAATACTTTACTTTATGTTCATTAATTGCTTGTGTGTTTACTACCTTGTATGTTCAACTTTTTCTACACATCTTAAACGCTTCTGCACTCTATTTAACTTATCTGTGTGTAGTAAAAGGTTAACTCAAGTTAAAGAACATCATAACTGGGATCAACAATTGGTATCAAAGCAAACTTTGATTTTCAATATCAAAGGATTTGTTCTATACTTGTTTCCAGTATTCAAGGTAGTAGTTTGAGTCTGTTCTTCGTCCCAAACTCCATTTACAGTCACACTCTGTTTTCTGAAGCTATATCAACCTGTTTGGTATAGAAACAGGTACAAGTGTGTCCTTCAGTCAAAGACAGATTTAAAGCTAGTTGGTTGGTCATTTGTTCTTACTGATTCATATTCTCATCATTTCTAAAACCATTACTGTTATACTCTTTCTGGTTCATGCCATACTCTGTTTTTCCTCTCTAAACTAAAATGGCAAACACTGTTAACTACTTCAGTGCTGGATCTCAGTCTAAACCTCCCACTCTTCTAAGGGATGAATATCCTCAGTGGAAGATCAGGATGGTGCACTTCCTTGAAGGTGTGGATCCTGGTCTGGTTGAGTTTCTTCACAATCCTCCTTTCATCCCAATGACAATTGTTCCTCGTGTTCCGGCCACTGCCAATACTCCTGAAATCCCTGAATATCAACATCCCAAACCTGTCCTTGAATGGAGTGAAGAAGAAAAGGCACAACATGAGCTTGCAAAGAAAGCCAAAAGATTAATCATAATGGTTATCCCAAACGATATCTTTCAATCTCTTGACTCATGTGAAATTTCAAAGGACCTATGGTTAGAGCTAGAGAAACAACTTGAGGGTGGTGCCAAAACCCTCAAGAACAACAGAGCCTTATGCATAAATGAGTATTTTGCATTCAAAGCTCTGCCGGGTGAATCCATTCAAAGCACTTACAATAGATACAATTCTTTGATAAACAAGTGTAAGAGGTATAGGATCCACAGAACCTCCGAAGAAAACAATGTCAGATTTCTACAGAGCCTGAATGATGAATGGCTTCATCTAACCATGTCCATGCAAGCCACATTGGATCTTGATGTATGGTCCATATCTGATCTCTTTGGAACACTAATCAGCCAAGAGAACAGAATTTCCAAACTGACAACCTCTGTTGGAGGTCCTCTGGCTCTTGTGGGAAGTGCCTCAGAAGGCAAAGACAAGGGAAAGAAGGATAAGGCAGCTGAGGAGGCATAGAGGAAGAAGAAGAAGAAGAAGAAGAAGGTACTTGTAGCAGAGAGTGAAAGTGAAGAAGATTCTGAGGAGGAGATTGACATGGCTGCTCTGGCCAAAACACTTGCACTTATGACCCGACAATTCAATCGTGGTCTCAAGAAGTCGGAGTACAGAGGGAGAGAAGAAAGAGATGACAGAAGCAGAGGATATGGTGAAGCGAGAAGACATGAAAGAGAAAAGCCTGGGGAGCCAAGGCAAGAAGAGAGAAATGGACAGAGGTCAGACGGCAGAGCTGGTGAAAAATTCCCAAAGCAAACTGAAGGGTGCTTCAAATGCGAAAAACCAGGCCACTTCGCCGCAGAGTGCAGGTCCTCTGCCAACAAAGGGAAACCCACAAGGGACGCTGCTTTCTATAAAAAGAAAGCAGAGTACTACACTCAGAGATCCCTAATGGCAGAACAAGAGAACCTTGTAACCGATGAATCCTCTGATGAAGAAGACAACGCACTCTTCTGTGGAATGGCAGAAGTCCACTCTTCTGACAACAAGAGTGAGGTATCCACTTCTAATTCCTGCAACTCAGACTTTGAAAACAAGCTTCTTGAAATACAAAATGATCTTCTAGCTTATAAAAACACATGCTCGGATCTTGAGAAAAAGCTTGCCTTCTTTGAAAGAGAAACTAGGCTTCTCACAGAGGAGAAGGATAAGCTTTACCTTGAAAACAAAACTCTTACATCTGAGCATATTTCAACAAAAAGGGGTTTCAAGGATAAAATCACAAATCTCGACAAAGCTTTGAAAGAAAAGGTCAAAGAACTAAAGAAATGTGAGAGTGATCGTTTAAATGCCATTTCTTTGAAAAACTTTTTTCAAAAAGAAAGAGAAGTTCTTCATCAAGATCTGTTTGACAGAGATCTCTAAATTAAGAGGTATCAGGATGCTCAAAAGGTTCATGAAAAGGTTAACACCTAGATCGGCAGAAGAGGATTAGGGTTCGAGGATATTGACCCTTACACAGGAAATAAAAGAAACAAAACTTTATCAAACATCTTCTGCCCTGGACAATTTTTAAAACCAAGTCTTCTAAACCTTTTGTCCACATTTAAGAGACGTAGAACCTCTGAAGGACCACATCTGAGGAAACCTCTGCAGATGGCAAATGTATGGTATGAAAACAATAATTTACCATCTGCACCTTCATCAAAAAGAAAATCTATACCAAAGAAGTATCTGTCTCAAAAACAGATAGGGGTCTTCAGATTTGGTCACCCAGAAATGCAAACTCAAATGGCTTTTGTGTGCATGATGATTCCTGAAAAGGAACTGTCCTCTGAAGCACCAGAGTTCGTTCCAACCTCTGTGGAAGAAAAACTATTTAAAAGGTTTTTGGAAAGCGACTTAAGAAGAACTTATGAAAATCATTTTCTCAACCATCCTGATTTAACCTCTGAAATAAGAGAAATCTTTGAGCAAGATCTACAAAACTGTCTTAACGTTCCTATGGTCATTCCTTGTATCTCAAAAATTGTAAATACTTCAGAGGACACCAATGGACAAAGCAAGGCACTAACAGAAGGTCAGGCTCTAATTCACATAGGCTTTCTCGATTCAGACTCTGAGTCAGAATCAGAGTCCTCTGTCGACAATAGGACAAGATCTGTGGAACTTGAGATACTCCCCTGTGGTCCAGAAAAGAGTAAACTTACTTCTGGAATTCTTAATAGATCAGTTCTTCCCAAAAGAAAAACCACAGGTGTACCTATCTGTCCTGATTTCCTGGACATGTGCTTACAAGCAAAGACTTCTCTTGAGCTTAAAAATTCTAAAAAGAACAAGATCTCTCATATTTCAAAAGCTCCAAGACCATTAAAACCTTTTCAAGAAAAATTCACTTAGCAACAGAAGGATAAATGGCCTAAAATTGATAAACTTGATGCTTCTGTTGCAGTGAAAGCAAGGAAAGAAGATGAAGGGAGAGTACAACCACAGAGCCACTCAAGAGGAGTTTTTGAAAAAACTCAACCTAGATTAGACAAAGCTTTCTGTAAAAAGAAACCCAAATCTAAAATGGGTTGTAGTAAAATTTGCTCTGTACCCTCCTTTGACAAATTTAATGAGATTTTCAAGAAGTTTGCCTCAAATGTTCCTTATTGTAAATGCTTTGATCTAATGCATGCTTTGAATCAACATTTCTCGAGGCCCTCCTGTCTTATATCTCACCCCAAACCCAAGAATGCAAAATTCAAGGGTGAGAAGAGACAATCTGGTACCTCTGCAAATGAGGATAAATCCAAAACCAAAGGTGTTAAGGTATCTTCACAGCCTCCTAACAAAAATGGACCCATTTGGAAATGGGTACCTAAATCTCTTTAATCTGTCCACAGGAGAAACAGCATGTGCCTATCTGGTACCTAGACTCCGGGTGCTCAAGACACATGACTGGCGACAGAGGGTTGCTTTCCTCCTACAAAGAAAAACATGGAGGAGGATCTGTGACTTTTGGAGATAACAAAAAGGGTCAAATAAAAGGCTATGGAATCATTGCCAAAGGAGACATCGATGTCAACAGAGTTGCCTATGTGGATGGCCTCAAGCACAACCTTCTGAGTGTAAGTCAACTCTATGACAATGGACTCGATGTGATGTTCAAAAGACAGTACTGCTCTCTGTTGAAAGAAGATACAACCACAGAGCTTCTGCGAGCCAAAAGACGAGGTGATTTATACCTCATGGACTTTAAATCAACTAACGGAGAAGAAAAGCTCTGCTTAGTCTCAAGTAAGAATGAAGAAGCTTGGCTCTGGCACAACAGGTTCTGTCATCTAAACTTTCACACACTTAACAAACTTGTGAAACTAGAACTAGTAAGTGGTCTACCAAGTATTAGATTCGACAAGGATCATCTATGCTCAGCTTGTGAGATGGGAAAACTCAAAAGGGCTGCCCACAAAACTAAATCTGACATATCTTGCACCAGACCTCTGCAGATACTTCATGTTGACCTCTGTGGTCTTATATATGTGCAAAGTCTTGGTGGAAAGAAGTACATCCTTGTATTCATAGATGAATTCTCTATATATACTTGGGTTGAATTCGTTTGAAAGAAATCAGATGGTCCTGAAGTACTAATCAATCTTATCAATAGAATATAAGTTCTTTATGACTGCAGGGTACAGAGAATCCGAAGTGACAATGGGACAGAGTTTAAGAATTCAACCATTGAAGCCTATCTTTCGACAGAAGGCATATCACAGAACTTCTCTGCTGCAAGGACTCCACAACAAAACGGTGTTGTTGAACGAAAGAACAGAACACTAGTGGAAGCCGCAAGAACTATGCTCACTGCTTCAGGGCTCTCTATTTCTTTCTAGGCAGAAGACATTTCAACCGCATGCTTCACCCAGAATCGATCCTTGATCGTGAAGAGACATGCAAAGACACCATATCACTTACTACACCAGAGGAAGCCGAACATTAAGTACTTCCATGTCTTTGGATGCAGGTGCTTTGTACTGAACGACAGAGACCAGATAGGGAAATTCAGTCCCAAAGTCGATGAAGCCAAATTTGTTGGCTATTCATCAAACTCCAAGGCATACAGAATCTATGTACTCAAATCCAAGCATATACTTGAAAGTATTAATGTTTCATTTGATGATTCTTTTCAGGTGACTTCTGAGCAAATCAGCTCAGGACTCAAACTTCAAGATGAAGATTCTGGTGGATCATCACGAACAAATGATCTTCATCATCTGTTTGAAGAGATGTTTAATGATGATGAACCCTCTGAAGGTGACCGCAGAGCCTCTGAAGCCGAACCCTCTGAGGACCAAACAGGTACTTCTCTAACTGGTCCTAGTAATGCTTCACCCTCTTCCAGTAATGCTGCAGGTGCAACCATCGAGGGGGAGTACTCAGAGGACAATACGAATCAAGACCCCAAGCTCAATCAAGATCATGGTCATTCTCAAAATCTCTCTGAAGGGTCAACACCAGATCAAGGCTCCACAGAGCTCTCCACCTCAACTCATGATGAACAACCAAGCCCTGTGGCAAGTACAAATGATCAATTTCTCTCAACAGAAAATGATCTACATCAAGACGAACGTGCTCCTGAATTAACCACAGAAGTTTCCAATGATCACCTGCCCCGCATGACAAAGTGAACCAAGAGTCACCCACAGAGCCAAATCATTGGTGACGCTTCTGACAAGGTCCAAACTCGATCGAGTACTGCAAATTTTTGTTACTATACAAATTTTGTGAGTATCATCGAACCCAAAAAGATATCTGAAGCTCTTGAAGACCCAAACTGGGTAGAAGCTATGCAAGATGAGCTTCTGCAGTTTGAAAGAAACGAATTATGGACCCTAGTGCCTCTGCCGAAAGGCAAAACCGCAATAGGGACCAAATGGGTCTTCAGGAACAAAAAGGATGAAGACGGTGTGGTGATCAGAAACAAAGCAAGACTGGTGGCCAAGGGATACTGTCAAGAAGAAGGCATTGACTATGAAGAAACCTTTGCCCCTGTGGCACGACTCGAAGCAATAAGAATCTTTCTTGCCTTCGCTGCCCACAGAGGTTTCAAAGTATATCAAATGGATGTCAAGTCAGCCTTTCTGAATGGGCAGATTCAAGAAGAAGTATATGTCCAACAACCACCAGGGTTTGAGAACTCTAAGTACCCAAATCACGTCTATTTTCTGGACAAGGCTCTGTATGGACTGAAACAAGCCCCCAGAGCATGGTACGACATACTTTCAAACTTCCTCCTTGCAAATGGTTTCGAAAGAGGTACTACTGATACGACTTTATTCTATAAGAAGAGAAAATGTGAGATTCTGCTTGTACAAATTTATGTTGATGACATTATTTTTGGGTCTACAAATGATTTATATTGCAAAAAGTTCGAGTCATTGATGAAAAGTGAGTTTGAGATGAGCATGATGGGAGAACTTACATTCTTCTTAGGATTGCAAGTCAAACAAACCACAGAGGGTATTTTCATAAACCAATCAAAATATGTCTCTGACATACTTGAAAAATACAAGCTCTCTGACTCTCCACCAATGAAAACTCCTATGGTCACTGGATCCAAGCTCCATGCAGATCCAGAGGGCAAATCTGTGGAGTGTAAACTCTACAGAGGGATGATAGGATCTCTGCTGTACTTAACCGCGAGTAGACCTGATATAATGTTTGCCACATGTCTATGTGCAAGATTTCAAGCTAACCCCAAAGAATCTCATCTTTATGCTGTCAAGAGGATCTTCAGATACCTAAAAGGGACCAAAAATCTTGGTCTCTGGTATCCGGAGAACTCTGGCTTTGATCTCATGGCTTATACAGATTCAGATTACGGAGGATGCAAGCTCGACAGAAAGAGTACCTCTGGGAGTTGCCAATTCCTAGGAGGGAAACTAGTAAGTTGGACTTCCAAGAAACAGGACTGTGTCTCGACCTCTATGGCAGAAGCAGAATATGTTGTCGCTGCAAGTTGTTGTTCACAAGTTCTGTGGATGAGGACCCAACTCAGAGACTATGGATTTGATATCAAAAAAATCCCCATCCTTTGTGACTCCAAAAGTGCCATTGCGATCTCTGCCAATCCTGTGCAGCACTCCAAGACCAAACATATCGATATCAGGTATCACTTTCTGAAACATCATGTGGAGCATGGGACAATAGAAATGTACTTTGTACCCACAGACTACCAACTTGCCGACCTTTTCACGAAGGCATTGGATGAGAAAAGATTCACTATTCTAGTTGGCAAGATTGGTATGCTCAACATGAGTTGACCACAGAGCCTCTGTACCCTCGCACAGAGCCTCTGTTGTACATATTTGTATGTAACATATCCCTTGTTTGCAAATAATCTCTTCGGCTTTCTTTATCGTATATTCTTTTTTGTGAATCTATGTCTTGTGCAATTCTTATCTTTACTTGATCCAAGCATAGTTGAAGGGGGAGCAGACCGAACCATCAAAGACCAATCTTAATTATTCAAGGGGGAGCAAGACAGTTCTGCGCAACACAGACTACAGAGTGAGGTTAGTCCATCTGAACCAAGGGTCAAAACTATTTCTCGAGCACTATGCCCTCAGAAAGATCACCCTCTGTACCATATTTTCTGTCAAAACTTTGAAATGATCAAATCTTTGAAAATCTTTCCTAAAAAGGAAATTTTTGGTCTCAGAACCTCTGAGGTCGACCACAGAGCCTCTGCGGTCTATCACAGAGTCTTTGCACCTCTAAACTGAGGATGTTCGACCAAATGCCCTTTTAAAAGAACTCGATCATTTCATCGCACTTTCCTCCCTCATAAAAAGCTCTTATGATCACAACCTTGCCTATGACCTCAGAAGCCTCTTATCCACAGAGCTTCTGTCATTCCCATCACTTGAGAAATTCAGGTCATGTGCTGCGGGTTATTTTTTGAATCTCACTGTCACGTGAGAATAGTAAATGCCACGCGCGTGAGAATAGGGTGGCGCACGTCCTAGATCGTGCACCGCCATCATCTGACGTGGCAATATTTGATTGGTTCGTAACCTGTACCGTCATTTTTTAGAAACGGCTTCTTATCCGTTACCACTCATCACGGATTTGAAAATTTTATCTTTTACTGCTCATTCTTTTTACCCTCTCTCCTTATATATAAACCCCTCTCATACCCCGAATTCTTTTTTACCTGCTATCTTCTCTCTTTCAAGAATCCCTTTGCAAAGAATTCTCGCTCTCCATATCTTTCCATGGCATCTCATTCTGCTTCTTCCAAGAACGCCAAGGGATCTTCTGCATCAAACCACTCGGTGCATTCTGAAGCTAAAAAGGACGATTCCCATTCTGTTGAACAAGAACATGTCCTAACAAGCAGAATGCTCTCCTTCACACACCATGATTATCACTCCAGGCAACTGAATCTCAAGCCTAACAATCACTATGTTGTCTTGGAACCCAAGGGATATCCTGAGGAAGCTGCTCCTTTAATTCAAATCCTAAAGAACCACATTCTCACAAAAGCCCTAACCCTAAAAAGAACTGATATTCCTGAAACTTACATTCAACAATTCTGGTTGAGTGCTAAGCATGAAAAACTGGACCGTTATGGCTACTGTGTCATGGGCTATGCCACCCATCCTTCCACTACTCAAATACTGGACCTTGGTATAAATCGAAGACGGGTCATAGAGGTATTCGAGCTTCCCACCAAGACCCAACTAAACCTAAAAAGATACTCTGATGAGCCCTCTGACGATGAGATTCTGGAGTTCCTTAGGTTCATCGAGTACGCTGCACCAATTTCCAAAAGAACCGACTTCAGACGCCATAACCTTCCACCTCTGTGGAACGTTCTCTTCTCTATTCTAAATCGCTGCTTGACTTGCAAGGTAGGCAGTACTGACCAATCTAGCCATACCATACTTGCAATAATGTATGGTATGTACTACGATTTGCCTCTAGACTATGCAACTCTAATATTCAGGGAAATCAGAAACGCGGTCATAGCCAAGCAAGAGGACCAAGCTCGAGGTACAGAGCCCAAAAACCTTGTCTTCAACAGATTTTTTGCCATTCTGTTAGGAGACGCTCTGATAGGAGAAGGGAAGTTACCTACAGAGGGTAAGATGATCAAGGTCTATGACATGAAGTCGTACAAGCCCACAGTTCTCAAATCTGGGTATCCGGGAGCAAGACCTCTGCCAACCCGAATTTTGGCCTACCTGAACAATGAAGATGGGGTGAAAACTTACATTCGTGGGCGCAGGACTCCTGAACCGAGTCCTGCAACCCCCCCACGTGTAGGATTCCAAGTGGGTGAGATAGTTGTTTTCCTTAGGACAGAGATAGGTGAGGGAGCTGAAGTTAGAACAGAGAAGGCTGAAGGAGCTGAAGTGCGAACAGAAGCTGTCGTTGAGAAACGAGAAAAGAAGCTTAAAAAGAAAAGAACTCCCAAAAAGAGAGTCGCAGAAGAAGAGGCTCCAAAATCCCCAACAGAAGTTGCCAAGCCAAAGAAGAAGGCTAAGAAATTGACCAAGGCAGCAACCTCTGAACCTGTACCCTCTCCAGACGTGAGTGAACCTGCAGAGTCCGAACAACCTCTGCAGAGGAGAAGAAGAAAAGCCCAAGTCATTGAAAGCTCTGAGGAAAGGCCATCCAGCCCTCTCCGAGTCGCAATGGACATTGCTGAGGAGATATAGAAGCTGCACTCTGGAACCTTAGGGGAATTCACAGATTTTACAGTGCAAGACGTTACGGGGCTTTCAAGCTCTCATGATGAGGGTAACAAAATCTCAGAGGAGATAGGAGAAAAAGATGCCCTTGGCACACCACCAAAACCAACTCCCAGTGCAACCCATACTTCTACCCCTGCAGTTCTAGTGCAGAGGGGTATTGAAACAGGACCGCACAATCCGAACCCAGCCCAAGCCATCCGTACAGAGGATATTCCTTCATCCTCTGTACCACCATTCGGGGAAACCAAACCTACCTCACCCTCTCAAAAGGGTGAGAGTGTTGCTCTGCGTGTCCATTCGCCCCAGGACACATTTCTTCCACACAGAGAGGTATTCGTTACCTCTGTCACACACAAGAGTGACGCCCAAACCACCTCAGAGTTGGTGGTGAAAGAACACGATGATTTTATGGCTCTAGAACAACCGCATGATCCATTCAACATAAGTCTTAAGGTTGTCTCTGAACCCTCCCCCAAAGAACGTGTTGACAGAACTTCCATAGGTGCTTCCTCTGTGGAACATCGAGGATTGGAAGGAAATCCCTCAGAGCTCAACATCCCCACAAGCTCTATGGGTGCCAAAAACTCGTTGGCTAAATCTGGAACATGTGTTGTTCCAGAGGTTACCTCTGACACTTTTGTCACAAAGGGCGAGTTTAAAGCCTTTGCTGACATGGTGCTCACAAAACTTGACGAGTTGAAAAGCTCTGTCTCTGTGGATTCTCAATCCATCGCAGATGCTCTTCAAGCAAACACCGCCGCCTTGATTGCTCTTCGTCAATCCTCAACTCAACATTCGGCGGCGATCAATGATCTAAACACAAACTGCGCGAAAAGGGCTGATCTTCAAGCTTGTGGACAAGCCATCATTGCACACTCCAATCAAATTCAGGTACTCGGGGATCTTTGCACAGAAGAGTTCCCAAAGTATGCTACACAAGGAGTTCAGACTGGAGTGAATGAAATGGCCAAGCTTCGAGAGGAAATAAAGGACATAACTCGCAGTGTTATGGTCCCATTCCATCCCCAAGCATCAACCTCTGTGCCTGACCCCTCTGCCTTTGCCACAAAAGCCGACCTAGAAGCAATGGAAAGTCAGTTTCTGAGTAACCTCAACCTCCTTCGATCCCACTTCAATGAACAAGGAGAAAAGGTGGCTGCAGACTTGAAGAAAACCATAGCCACATTTCGGTTCAAATCTGACTTGGAAATCAACGAGCTATCAATGACCGCAGGGGACGCTCTACAGAAGATCAATAAACATGTTGATGAGCACCTCTGCAAAAGGAAAAAGAGAAAAGCCCCGGATACTTGCCAAGCGGAGGCCTCGCAGAAGGTTTCAAGGCATGAGGACCAGGATCCAGATGCCTCTAGCCCTGGCCATCATGAGGGGGAGAAGGCATTAACACCAAAAGCACCTGTCATCTCTGCCACTCCTCTTCAAGCCCTACCCCTACAAAGAACATCTTCAGAGGCACACAAAACACAAAATCTAATGCCCTGTGCCTCTGAGGACCAAATACCAACTCCAATTGTCCAAGGATCAACCTCTGCAGTGTCTCTAAAGGGAAAGGTGAGTATGGGCTCTGAACAGATCGCAGAAGGACTCACAAAATTTGTAGAACCTTCAAGTCCTGAACTTATGCCCACTGCACCCACACCCGCTGTTCAGTTTCAAAGCCTTGATCCAGTTAACGCTGCAGATACTTCAGAGACCTCTCCACGGAAGAAAGATCAAAATATCTCTAAACCTGACAAGAAAAAGCCCTCAGAACAGTCCTCAGAGCAGAAACGTCAAGAGGACAGAGTAAAAGAGATAGTTCAATCGATGGACGCCATGAGAGTTCCAATCCCAAGGCCTCCATCGAAAGAACTTAAGTTTCAAGAGAACATTTATACCTATCTTTACAGTGCAGAGCCCGAAACCGTCTTCTTAGCACCAAATCTGCATCCCTTAATCAAAGAAGACATCAGAAGACGCTTCGAGCGAACTGCACTAGAAAGGAATGAAGTGTTCTCCACAGAAGATATCAAAACCGTGATGAGTATCTCTCTGCACTCCTTCGCCAACAAGTCAATCATGTATGCAAAATACTTAGTTGAGAGAAAAGATGGGAAGCAATACACGTTCACAGATGCCGACTTAAAGAACCTCTGTGCCTACGATCTTCCTCAACTACATGCCTTCACAGAGCAAAGACTTGAAAAGCGTAAGGAGTACATGATAGCGAATGGCAAGATCAAGAAGGTGATGCGCGAACATGTAAAATATCACAGCAAAATGGACTTCGAGGTAGCTCTACAACTCGGAGTCGAAAAGTTGTCGATCACCAAACCACATGATCAATTCCCCGGAATCGAGAACGTTCCTTCCAACTCCTTAATCACAGAGCCTGAGTTCGGATTCATCTACAGAGACAATGATGGGCTTAAAAAGATGTATCGGCCAAATCAAAGTCACAAGTATTCGAACAACACTCTGCAGAAGATAAAGAACACGATTCTGAGGAAGAAAGGCTCTGAGATTGTGCAAGCAGGACCTGTAGAGACAATGATAGGACAGATTGATGCACAACTGAAGTACAGGGAACTCATTCTATCGATGAGAAAAACTCTAGCTGAAAGCTTTACGAACCCGATAAATGATTATCCCCAATGACTTCTGTAATCTTTTATTGTTCATTCATGTATTTCGATGCTTAATGTAATTGCCTTTTAGCATTTTTCTTTTATGAATGAATATCACTTTTCAGAAGTTGAGTTCCTTTCACCTCTTTTTGTTTCCATCTTAGCCAACACCTCACTTTTCAAATTTTATTTTTTCAATACTTAGGGGGAGATTGTTAGCTCCACTCTCATTGTATAGAAGTATTGAAAAATAGGCTAAGTATGGAAATCGCAGAAGTCAGCCGCTGAACACCCAAGTACACCACAGAAGGTGCAAAGCTCAGAGGTTACTCCGCAGAAGATGCACACAAGGTCAAACCTGATGATGATTCTCAGATCACAGAGCCTATGTGATCATTCACAGAGCCTCTGTGAAGGCTAACCTCTGGAGATCAATGTTGAAGCTTTTCTTAGATAGTTCAAGACAAGACCACGTGCAGAACACGTGAGGCCTGCTGTACGAAGATCCTCAAGATCAAAGTAATGGGTGTCCCACGATGTTTACTTTACAGGTGGCATTCCGTTTATGGAATGTCAGTTTTTGTCTTGTACTAAGGGGTGCATTCCCTCTGCTATATTAAGGGAGCACCACCTTAGAGCACAAAGAGAGCACACACACAAAAATAGCAGTCTGTATAATCCTTGAGCATTTTCTGCACATACCAGTGCGTGTTCTTGGTGTTCTTGAGTAATCAATGAAACAGTTCTTTGAGTAACTTTCTTGTAATACTTTACTTTATGTTCATTAATTGCTTGTGTGTTTACTACCTTGTATGTTCAACCTTTTCCACACATCTTAAACGCTTCCGCACTCTATTTAACTTATCTGTGTGTAGTAAAAGGTTAACTCAAGTTAAAGAACATCATAACTGGGATCAACAGATGAGAACGTCCATAGAAGCAAAATTCCATGTTGAAATCGATATACAAACACATAAAAATACTAATTTTAGTTCGTAGAAATCCATAGAAGGATAAATTGTGGAACCAAAATCCATAGAAACGATTCTTAACATCCAACAAATTTGAAGCCAAACCCACTTCAAAAAAAACAATAAGATTTGACGATTTCACCAACGAAACGATCAAAAGTCCGATTATTTATAAAAACCCTACAAACAGAAACCCAAAAAAGAGAAATAGTTTACAGATTTCAACAAGTTTTTGCTTCTACGAAAGAAAGAAGAATTATGATTTAAAAATGGTGGTGTCAATTTTGTAGTCAAAATTCTTGGGTGTTGGCATTATTCAAGATAGAGGGTTTTTGAGAAAAGGATGATTTCCAGATGGCAGTGGGTCGATTTATTAATGGTCGGTTTTTGCAAGCTCCGACGGTGAAGTGGGTCAATTTCTAGACGACGAGGATTGCCGGAGATGGACGATCGCCGAAGATGGTGGTTGAAGGAGATTGAAGGAGGCGTGGTTTTTGAATGATGAAGGAGGCATGGTTTTCCAATCAAGGGTAGGGGAGTCATTTTTTTGTCTTAACGGGGACAATACCCCCTTTCCTACTTTATGAATAAGTCATTTTTGTCTACGCGGATAAGTCATTAAGCTACAAGTAAACACCTCCAAACGTCTGTGCGAATAATCCCTTTTTGTCATTACGCTCATTAAGCCACAAGTAAACACCCCCTTAGGGTTGTTTGATTTTTTATCTATTAAGCTCTGAATCTATTAAGTTATTTATAAACATTAATTTATCCAGATAAATTAAGATAAGTTGTTTTTTGATTTTTGTCCTGAATAATAGTCTGAACACCAAAAATTATCATTTTAACCTTATGTCTACATATGTGTTTGAATGAAAAAAAGTGTTTGATAAATACTTAAAATGACAAAAAAATTAAAATGATATGAATTATTTAAATTAACATAAATAATATGAATTCAATTAGTTCAAAATAATACTTAATAACTTAAAATATATTTAAAACAATAAAGTATTAATGTTTGATTACAAGTTTTTTAATTTATGCATGTTGGTGAACTATTTATTTTTAATGACATGTGTGATGAAAAATTATAGGACGAGGGTAATTTTGGAAAATTTCTAATTTAATGCATTAATATAGAATGAGCTAACTTAACACGTTAAGTAAATCTTTTAATATTAAGTTAAAATCAAACACCTCAATATAACTTAACCAATTAAGCTAACCACCCATTAAGCTCATTAAGTTGAAAACAAACACCCCCTTATACTAAATATTAAAGAATTAAGATAAACTTTTAAAAACTCATTAAGAGTACAACATACATAAGTTACTTGAGGTGTGGAATGGAGATTCAAAACGTTATGAATATTAAAAATAAAATAAATATATCCTTAATTTTTAATTTATAGTATTTAAATCTGAAAAAAAAAATTGAATTAAACAACATCTACAAAAACTAAACAAGAAATTTTATAATTTTTAGTTTCATGACTATATTAACACTTTTTCGTGATATACAAATTAATAAGCTATGTTCAATTACAATTGGTAAATTTTATTTTATGATAAACATAAATTTCAGATTTTATGTGTTTTATAAAAAGTCATATTACATCAATATTTATTCTTAATGTATAATAAAATTATACATTATGTTTATTAAATAAACATAAAAAAAAAAAATCCATGACACGTTAGCATTTTTATATCTAAAAAAATTAGTTGGTGTTTAGATATGATCGTAAATCAAATATTCTTTGTTATCTAATTACTAAAAAAGTAATGGAATATCGATTAATCTATACTATATTATAAAGCATTTATAAAAAACTTTTAAAAATAATTGTTAAAACTTAATGTACCGTTATTTAATACTAATTACTTAAAACTTAAATAAAGAATGAAAATTTAAAATCTCTTGCTATTTAATCTTTATCTCTAACAAATTTAACTTCCTAAAATCACTACTCATTTCAACTTCCCTAAAATCACTCCTTACATAATTAAATACAGGATAAAAATCAAATTTTAAATATAAAAAATCTAAAATATAATTAAGAAAATCTAACAAAATATTTAATGTTTATTTTATAAAAAAACATTATCTATATCTATAATCTATAATCTATACTATATTATAAAGCACAGATAAAAAACTCTTAAATACAAATTATTAGGCATAAGGTATCATCATTTTATGCATGATTTTAAAAGTCTCTTAATTTACAAGTATCAAAGCACAAGATACATTACTACTGCAGGCTTCTAACACCCACCTATATGGTATGTGCAGGGTCTTTATTTTATGCAGACATTTCCATGTATCACTATTAATTAATATATTATATTACTATAATTTTGTTTTAATTATATTATTAAATTTGTAATTGGTTATTTTTTCTAGATGTCATTAAAATATATAAGATAATCATTGAATTATAACAAAATACTTAATTTTTTATATAAAAAAACATTATATTATTAAGCCTAAATTAAACAAATTTATAAAAAAAACATTATCACTTTCTCAAAATCATTCAAAATCGTACTGTAAATCGACAAAAAAACAAAAAATAAAATGAAACATTAAAATCGTGATGTATCTCGTTGCATTGCGCGAGTACGCTTCTAGTATATTATAAAACATGGATAAAAAAACTCTTAAATACAAATTATTAGGCACAATGTGCCATCATTTTATGCAAGATTTTAAAAATCTCTTAATTTACAAGTATCAAAGCACAAGATACATATTACTACTGCAGGCTTCTAACACCCACAAATTTGGTATGTGCATGGTCTTCCTTTTATGCAGACCTTTCAATGTATCACTATTAATTAGTATATTATATTACTATAATTTTGTTTTAATTATATTATTAAATATGTAATTGATTATTTTTTCTAGATGTCATTAAAATATATAAGATAATCATTGAATTCTAACAAAATACTTAATTTTTTTTATATAAAAACATTATATTATTTAACCTAAATTAAAAAATTTATAAAAAAAACATTATCACTTTCTCAAAACCATCCAAAATCGTACTATAAATCGACAAAAAAATAAAATGAAACATTAAAATCTTGATTTATCTCACTGCATTGTGCGAGTACGCTTCTAGTTTTATTAAAATTAAAATAAATTACATTATTATTAAACTATCGAAAAAACTTTTAAAAACAAACTTTTATGCATTAAGTACTGTTTATTGATACACATTACTTAAAATTCAAGATTACAAGTTATGATACATGAGTACAAATTTTTAAAGTTATATGTTTGAATTCATAACTAACCGATAAACAAAATCAAAATAAGATAAACATTTTAATTTAAATATAAACTAGAAGTGTACCCGCGCAATGCAGCTAAATACATCACGATTTTAATGTTTCATTTTATTTTCTGTTTTTTGTCGATTTACATTACGATTTTGGATGATTGTGAAAGAGTGATAATGTTTTTTTTATGTAAATTTGTTTAATTTAGACTTAATAATATTATGTAATTTATTTTGGTTTCATAATATAATTTTTTTTATAAAATATTTTGTTAGATTTTTTTAATTATATTTTATATTTTTTATATTTAAAATTTAATTTTTATTCTATATTTAATTATGGTGAGAGTTACTTGTAACACCCTCAAATCTGGAAATAGCAACTTATTTAAAATTTTCTAAATACATCGATAAATGAATCATCTACAATCACGCATTCAGATTTAGCTACAATACACGTATACCATCTTATATATATACAGACTATAAGGGACGGGTGCTACTAATACTCATGCATAGTCACTATCTCCATAATGCGGAAGACTTCACCGAATACTTACTTTCGGATCTAGCTAATGCTTTACTCTTCACAGGATTGCTAGAACCAACTCTCAACCTTGAAACCTGATGCACATGCCGACAAATAAAAAGGTTAGGCTTAACGCCTAGTGAGCTCAAGAGTTTTAACATAAGTATATATCTTTAAAAGAAAAGAATTCAATTTAAAGCAAGGTCCTTCAAAATATTACGCTTAAAAATGGAAACGACACATTTTCCCATAATATGCATTTTTAAAGGCAAAGCTCCCAAAACACACATTTCTTATATAACGCGCAACGCATAACTCACCCAAACGGGGTCATAGTTCGACACTTATTTGGTAAAAACGTGAATAACCATTTATAACCCAAAGCACCCAAAACGCGGGCGGAACAGAATGCTCGCCCCATGAATCGTTATCAAAACCACATATACCGTACGTCCGAAAACATGGACACTTGGTCCAATACTCACACGACCGTAAGGAACCAATGAAAATAAAATAATACGTTCTTATATTTAACATACTGATAGCCAACAACGGGGGAAACCCGTATCCGTTGAGGGTGGAGGGAACACAAAAGTATACCACCCAAACAACGTTAATCGCATGACACCTCCCGACATCCCAGCCCGGTGTCCCTACGACTTCTTTACAAGTGTCACCCCAAGTCAGTTGACCTTGATGGATCATTCCGAAGAACTCCATCCCGAAGGCCCGACACACTTAAAGACTACCTCTCAGGCATTACTTCAAGCGGCGGAGGTCCCAGCACCTACTATTCCGGTAGAACTAGCCGACTCAACCCTCCTAGCGATCACTTGTAAAGTTTTCGGTCATAAAACATAGGTACCGAAGTTCAACCCCGCAATACCCAATTGACCATCCAAGACAGACTGACTCACGTGCCTATGGATCCATTACACACTGTCTAACGTTACATGATTCAAATTGAAAGACCAAAGCTCCCAAAACATGTAACTCACCAATGACACAAATTAAGTGTCATCATATCCAAAACCCACGACGGTTAAAACATCCGGACAAATGTCCACACTACTCGTTTAAGCAATACCGAACTAACGAGCTCAAAATCCGTTTGACTAATAATTACCGGTCTCCAAAATAGTGAAATGTCTTTAAATAACGTTTATGAAGACACGTACTTCAAAGACTAGATTTACCCAAAACTCCATACGAGATGGGACTCAAGATTTCCAAAGTGTTTATGAATGCAAATACACCAAATGCATATAACATGAATTAGACTTTACTTGTACAAAATCACCAAGAATACGTAATTCATGTTATTTAGTTGTTGGAAACGTTCAAAACCCAATAGAAGCATTTTAAGAGGTTAACACAGCCCAAGTTTACTAAGTAAGAAAACTTATCAAAATACTCACACTTTGACAAATAACTAAGTAAAACATATTTTACTTCTAAATACTCAAATCTTATCAGCAGTTAACCATTTCATGTAAAACACTTTAAAATACACATTTTGGCGTGTACACCGTTTTCACAAATCAACTTGAACTCACCTTGCTAGATTTAGGCTAAATCTAGATTTCACCCAACGATCTCTTTTGAAGGCCACTTGAATCCTCAGGCCGAGAGCTTCCAAAACCCTTTTAGATGATGAGACTTTCTGAAGACACCCAATCCATCTCTTCAACTCGGGTACCCAAAACCTAGACCCAACATTCCAAACCATAAATAACCATATTTAACCATTTAGAAACATTCCCTAAACATTATTTACTAAAATCCCTAACGAGATCAAAACCCTAGTTTCCCCAAAACTATCAAGTCCGAGATTTGGTAAACCAAATACTAGGGAAACATCAATGGAGCATTTATAACTTATTACAAGGTTTGGAAATGGAAAGAACATGCTTAGCACTTAGGTTTTGACGAAGACCTAGAAAACCCGAAATGAACTTGAGGTTGAAGGTGAAGATGAAGCTTCTTGACCATAGCTTCCAATCTTTGATGGGTGGAAGGAGGAACACTTGGAACATAAAAGATTTGGTGCCTTTGATGCAAAAAACTGATTTTAGGGTTTGGGGTTCGGTTTCTAGAGAGAAAAAGGGTGAAAGGGGGTTGAGATAAATGAAGAGGGGCTGCTCAAAGCTGATTAAAAACGACCAGGGGCCGTCGACGATTGTGCCCAGGGCACTCTCGCCAGAGCACTATCGCCCAAACTGTACCGCGGGCACAACCCCGCCGGCAATTGTGCCCAGGGCACTATCGCCTAGAGTGTACCGAAGCTCAATTCTTCCCATTTTAATTTCCACACAGATAAACCACGACGCGATAAGGCTTAATGGGTAAGATGTAGGGGATGAAATTCTACGACAAGAAACAAGAATTTCTCAAAGGGTTAACTTCACAAGCAGAGATTTACGAGTGTTACATTATTTTAGAAAAGTTAAAGTGGGAATTGATTTTAGGGGAGTTAAAATGGTTAGAGATAATGATTGAAAATTAATAAATAACATTAAATGTAGTATATATAGTTTTAATGGTTGTTTTTTATGTCTTCTTTATAATATACTAGTTGTGTACCCGCGCGATGCGACGCGGGTGAATCACAACTCTGAAGCAATAACTAAGCCTTTAATCATGTTTCTCCGTTCCTCTCGGAGGTCGATTGAAAGTACCAACCTTCATTCCATTTTCCTGGCAAATCAAAGTTTGCAACAAAAACGATCTCTAACATCATCTATAAACATTGTGATACTGGTGCATAGAATTTTAAACAAATACCAATTAGAACAGGCTATCAACACCAACAAATTTGTGCTAACATATGAGCATACTCCTCACTTAGGATAAGTTTACTACCAGTTCCTGAATCAAATGCACACACATTAAAATAAATCAACAAAAACAAGCTAAACAGTAAAAACCAAATTCCTTTACGAAGATTTAAACCAATTTCACTCTATACCAAGAATGACACATACATACATACATACATACATACATACATACATACATACATACATACATACATACATACATACATACATACATACATACATACATACATACATACATACATAAACTAATGTAGCTAGCATATCTTTCATTACAACCAAAAGAAATCCTTTAAAATTTGAGGTAAAAACTTAACCATCTGGGTTGATGTCAAGTTTGGGTTCATGTCGTCTTTCTTTCCGAAGTATTTGTCATCGAACTTCTCCACATTTACCCCAGAGAATTCACCCTTCATTGATGTGGCAATAATGTATGACTGATTCACCCTCCTCAATAGAGCAGCATTGATCTTAAAGGGGTCTATAAAATGAAAGATGTATCAAAAAAGAGTGACCATCATCTCTTCCAAAGAGATCTTTACCAACACATGCAACAATGATCTAAAAAAAGGATAGAAATTTATATTACAAAGAGTCACATGGAGAATCAAAACACAAAAAATACTTAAAATACAAGGTGGTCTTTCCAAAAAGGCATCTGATATACGAATAAACTACTGATCGTATAAGTGATTTCTCTACCAGTTAAGATCAATCTTTAAAGGGAAAAATAAGCAATCTGAAAAAATACATCAATATATATACAACTATTTTTCTCGTTAAAGCATCTTCATGTTTCATACTCACTCGTTAAAACACATTATTAGAATATATATATATATATATATATATATATATATATATATACCATCACTTTCCAAAACATATTCTATTCTAGTACATACATGATTCTGTGTATTTCTTTTATATATACCATCACTTTCCAAAACATATTCTATTCTAGTACATATATGATTCTGTGTATTTCTCTCTACCCATAAACAACATCTATATCATATACCAATATAGTTGTATCCCTTCCTATCATCAAAATGGAACAACTCGGTAATTGGCTATTGCAAGGATTTAATAAAAGCAAAGTAGCAGTAATTATCAGCAACTGCAAATATCAAAAAGAGATGTGTAAACTATCTTAAGCAAATAACAATTTTAAACATCAGATAGAGAAATGTAATTTGTCTCAAGGAAAAAAAACCTAGTTTTTTAATAGCCAATTCCAGAAAGTAAAAAGGCATTGAGAAGTTATACAATGTGCTTCTCTAATTGTAATTAAGATATTTTTAAAAACAATGCTTTATAGTATAGAAAAGGTTGTTTCATGAAGTTGTACCAAAGCAATAAAGACTTGTAAAGTTGAAAATCAAGTAATTTGGCATTAAATGGAAGTATATAAAGCTTAAAAAGTTGATTTGCACGAATTGGGCTGATCATTAAAGCATTCAAACTTAGAATTCGTAAAACATGTCGATTGTCGATGCATCTAACCTTCATTTTACCAAAACAGAAAACTTTTGATGGCCTATCTATCTTCTGGTTTGTGTGGAGGAGCGAGAAGAGCGTCTTAGTCAAGCTGTGATAAACAAAAATAAAAGACCCTGCACATTTGCAAATCTTAAGAAAGAGTAAACTTTACACAGGTGACACATGTTGAATGCATAAATCTTCAATCCCGCTTTCAATTGTGAGGAATCACCATGTTAATAACCATATACAAGAAACTTACTGATGTCTGCTATCAAAAGAAAAATAGATGATCCTTTTTTTTCTTTGGGATCAAGATATAATAGACAAAGAGCCATATTAATAGACATCAAAATGATGGACCAACATTTGATGTATGAAGCGAGCAACTATTCATTTATACCATTTCTTATTAACAAATTTGGTTTAAATATATATATGTATAATACCTGATTTGATGTAAAAAATGGTACCGGTGATTGAAATGGATTGTTTGCACAAAAAGATACATCATTTTGATGCAAAATATGATATTTATGGAGGATGATGGTTATCTTACCAACCATGGAAATGCAAGTGTTGGTTATCTTACCAACCATGGATTCCGTATCCAGAATCACACCACTATTTTAATAGTATTTCCATTTATATGTATGGTTATGGTGGTGATGACCAAAAGAAATAGTAGCAGATGATTGTGAAGACATCCATTCTTCTGTAAATTGTTTGTAGATATGAAGAAGGTGGTTGAATTCAATTATTGAAGGTTGGAGATGCTCTCAAAACAACATTAAATTGCAAACAAACCTATTTATACATTAATCCTGTAATTAACCCTTTACAATCCATTTTGCTTACCTTACCGAGTAAGATTCTCAACCATCAAGATGGTATTATAAGAGTCACAATCTATACAAAACTAATAAGGTTTTCAAAGAAATTGAGCAAACAGAAACAAAAAAAATGGAATTGAATGGCAGAGATTTTGATAGAATTTTTAGAACATTATCAAATAATATAAGGTTTTCAAAGGCATTTAATGGATTCTTGATGGAAAAAATGTTGTCTTTTTTCTTGCATACAAAATGATTTGAAAAAACAAAATCAATAAAATATTTCAAATGGATTGCATTACCTGGTTTTCCAATCTCTGCGTTTGGTTACAAAAAGGCACACCAAATTTCCAAAGACCAACAAACCCCACAATGAGGTATAAAACAATAGAGAAAACAAAACCCAAATCGATTTCGTGATTTGATTCGATGTGAGAAAGAAATTTGAAACTGTGAAACATAACCCAAACAGAAACAAAGAAGTGACGAACTGTGTGCAAATAGAAACTCAAATCAACGTACCTGAGAGAATAAACTGTGAAGCCGTGAAACCCTAAGCTGAACTTGAATCAACGTGAGAAAGAAATTTCGTGCAAACAAAAACAAAATCGATGTGCAAAAATAAATTTCGTGCAAACAGAACCCAAATGGAATAAACCCTAAACACAAAGGTACCTGAGATGGTGAAACCCTGAGAAGAAACCGTGAAGTCGTGAAACCCATCACCTTCTTCCTATCAACGAATCAAATCAAAACCCAAATTGAAACAGTGGCAAGGGATTTCACTATATACGGGAGATTTTGTTAATTTGAATTTTGGGAAGACAAAGCTGATCTTGGAAACCTGGACTCAAAAAAGGAAATTTATAAAAGGAATTGGCTAATTCTGCTAAACCCAAAACATGGAAGTCTTTATTGACAACAGCGTCCAAAAACCAAAAATCAATCTTGAAGGTATCATCTAATTCTACTATAAACACAAGAAAGCATCAACCACTAGATGAGGAACAGCGGAAACAGACTTTACAAGAACAATGAATTTGAAAAATAAACAACCTATTATTAGATAACATAAATAAAAGATAAAATCAAACACAAGAACAAAGAAAAGGATGAAACTTGCTACTCACTTCCTCTGTCATGGAGCTCCATGTCTCACCTCCTTCCTTCGCAATCTAGATGTGAGGAAGAACAAATAAGAAACAAAAAGGTTTTTGAAAAGCCCAAGAAGCTACAACTGATTTAATTAATTTGCAGTCAAACGGATTTAAGGTACAAAACTTGCCACAAAAACTTTCTTGTTATCTGGGTTTGACGATGCCTTGAATGTTATCCTAAATTCCTCCCTACACCAAAACAAGTAATTATTCCCATCAATCACATGTAAATAGCATAAATAAGCATGGTCATTATTTGAATAAAAAGCATAGCATTACATGAAGAGAAAGAATGCAGTTGGTAGGTTTGCTTGGATCTTTTTGTTTCTTCTCTTCGCTCTCTTTGCAGATTGCTCCTTTCCTGTTGATGGCTTCTTCCTGCACAAAAATTCATACATTATAAAGAAACACAAAAACAAACAGAAAACTAAGATCATACCTAAGTTCATCTTGATTTTGGCATCAAGACCACAATCGTGCAGGCTAATCAAAGCCACAACTACATCTTTATTACATGCTTCACTGTAGAATATATCATCAAATCAACATCACTGCTGCGATTTAAAAAACCTAAAAAATCACATTAACTATGATTATGAAATAAATTACTTTTCAACTTCAAAATTGGCATAGATTCAACAATGCAATGGGGTGAAAGCGTTGCCATATTTTGCTCATTTGAGAAAAGTAGAAGCAATATCTGCTAAGATTAAAACATAGATTCATTCAGACATTTCATCGAACACTTCTACTACAAATACTACAATAATCTACTCATACTTCACCAATCTTTGTAAACTCTTAGGAGAAGATGTTCCACCATTTTTAACTCCTAGAAGGGATGACATATCAAAAAACAGGGTTTTATTGAATTATACATACCTGTCATTTGTGTATCATTGTCTGATCGTACATGTGATTCCAAATCAGACCCACACATCCATAACTCATCATCGCCTTATTCTTTTTCAAGAAGGGGAGAAAAGATTTAAGAACTTATGAAGTTTTAAGAAGGAGCAGTAGCATTGTTCTTTGAAGAGAGAAACCCTGATTTTCAAATTTTGAATTTGAAATTGGGTGTTCCTGGTGAACCGATTTCACGTTAAACCTGGAAGAAGGTTGAAAAAATGTAGGAAAGAAAGGAAATTATTAAAGTCACCAAATTGGGAAGACCAGAAAAGAGAAAGAAACATTTCAGAAAGAAAGAAAGTTTACTACTTTCCCATTTGGTGGTATGGAGGATAAAACTTGATGCTACAATAACTTGTATCCTATGCCTCAAATGTTGTAAATTAAGAGTTTTTTTAAATCTATGCATAAAATGATAGTACTATGTGTTTTATGAGTTGTAATTAAGAGTTTTTTATTCCATCTTTATAATATAGTATAGATTATAGATAATTTAAAATATATAAGATAATCATACTGTAAATCAACAATAAAAAACAAAAAATAAAAGAAAAAATTAAAATTATCATGTATCTCACTACATTACGCGACTACACTTCTAGTGTATAAAAACATAAGTAACAAATTCATTAATATGCAATAAAAGTAATGAATGATGTACAAAGCGAAAGAAAGAAATACAGTAACTAACTAACTAACGGACACGTGGCAGTCAAAAGACGGTTGTTATCTTTAGGATCCGTATTCCGTACAAAAACGTCAACTGATTGGCGATTGCAATATTTACCAAAATCCATTCTTTGTATATTCCGGTTTACCCCCATCCTCTTTTTCTTAATTAATTTTAGACCTCAAATATTTGATTTATTACCAGTTTATCCCTATGGTTTTTGGAGAATTGAGCAAGTGAATTGAAAAAAGAACTACAAAAGATTTCAAGATAAAAAAACGCTGACTTGGTCCTAGTTCGATTCTAGTTGAAATGTCGAACAATATTTGGATCTTCTTTTCTTTCTAAATTCTACATAAATAATTCAATACGTTCTATGGCGATGACACATACATACATACAGGGGTGGGTTCATGTGAGACCAACATATTTTCGTGAGACCTGTGAGACCAATATTTTACATTTGAAACTTCACAGCAAAAAATTATGAAGGTAAAAAAAATCCGAATCTTCACAGTATTTTGCTATGAAGGTGTTTATCTTCACAATGTTTTGCTGTGAAGTTTTAAATAAAAAAATGTGGTCTCACGAGTCTCACGTGATCCCAAGTCCATACATACATATATACTTTTCAACTTTCAAGTATCCTAAAAGTTAAAAATTGAATGGGTTACATGTATATTTTGATTGGTTTGGTGGTTTTACACGAAATCAAGTTGTGCATGCTTTTTGAAATATATGAATCAAAAAAACTGAATCACATATGTTACTAATTTTTGTTTGGATTAGACTTATTGCATTCAAATGAATCTATTGGTTTAAACAAATAATTTAAATTAACCTTTAAATGAAAAAAGATAATCCAATTATCAACTTGTGAAAGATACAAACATGAAGCTTATTATTACAAGTATATCTTTTATTTTCAATCAAAGATTTGTTAACACATATTCATTTTCCTCGTTAAAACCGATCCTTATTAAATAGGTAGAAAATATTTCGGGTCTAGATTGCATTTGCTAAAATCTTGGGGGGTTAAGTGAAATTTAGTTGAAACATATATATATATATACACACACCCTTCATCTTCATGTGAACCACCTACACATACCCATAAAAACCCTAAACTCTTTATGATCAAAACTCAATCTTTCCATGCATAATTAGATCCCCCCCCCCCAATATTTCTTGGTATGTCTACTTATCTTTTTCAAGCTTTTTATTATATTCAAGAAACACCCTTTTCATTCTTGTGTAAACAAATATGTATATATAAAAGATATATCTTGTTTAGTTTTTTGATATATATATACGCACATGGGATCAAGATCTTTGTTATATATAGATCCAAATAATCTTACTTGTTTAATATTTTACCCTAAAATCAATCAAATAATATTCTTTCTTTCATTCAAAGCTTTAATTTCTTGAATTCTTCCCATCAATTCTTGATTTATATAGTGCACAAAAAAAGATGCAGAAGAATACAATCCCAAACGCCACCCTTAGGGTTCTTGAGGCTGCACCCTCCCCATCTCCTCCACCCACCACCACTACCGCCGCCACCGGCGGAGTCCCGGCATGCGCGTCATGCCGCCACCAGCGAAAGAAGTGCACCGAAAAGTGCGTGTTGGCACCGTTTTTCCCGGCGGAAAAAACCCAAGATTTTCAAGCGGTTCATAAGGTTTTCGGGGTTAGTAATGTGACCAAATTGGTGAAGGATCTACGAAGAGAAGACGGAAAAAAAGCGGTGGATTCGCTCATCTGGGAAGCGAATTGTCGGCTTAAAGATCCGGTTTTGGGGCCATTCGGAGAGTTCCAAAGGGTTTCGGAAGAACTTAGGGTTTATAAAGCACAATATCAACAAGCAATTCATCATCACATTCGTCAAGTGCCCATTACTCATCAAAGTGGGGTTTTGTACAACAACAAATCTGGACAACAAAGATTGATGGGATCATGGAATAATAATGGTTGTGGTGACAACAATGGAATTATCAACAATGGTACAACAACGATGTTGGATTACATTCATAGTAACGGGATCGGTGGTGGTGGTGGTATCGATAATTCTCGAATGTTTAACTATGGACCTTTGCAAAATATGGAGAAATTGAAGCAAGAACGAGATCAACAACAAGGTTCTTTGATTCATCCTCATCAACAACAAATGATGAATGAGTTTGGTCAATTTTACTAGCAAAGGTATGTATTCATCTTTTCTATTCTTTCTGTTGATTAAATCTTATCTTTATCGGTTTAACGAAATATACAGAATTTGAACTCAAAATTATAGGTTTTATTAGATAAATTGATCTTAATTTGGTGCGATATATTTATTCAGAATTTAACCACAAGAGTTGTGACGTATTGGTTAAGGCTATGGGGACGTGGTGGAATATCCCATCTGTCAAGAGTTCGAATCCAGTTGTGACCACGGAGGTTTAATCAGGGGCTGATGTATTACAGTCATAATTTGCTAAGGGATTAGTCTAGTCCGCATATAAAAAAAAGAATTACGATATAGAACGTCCGCATATAGATACTCGTTTAATTGATATATTTTGAAAAGAAATTCAACTCGATTAAATCTTATCTATATAATTGAATATTATACGGGTGTAGAATTTAATTAAATTCAAGATTTGTAGGTTACAGTGTGATTCTTTAGATAAATCTGAAGTAGGTGCGATATATAATACATTCAATAAAAAAAATCAAGAATTTATAATATAAAATGTGCATATATACTCATTTTATTGATCTGTTTTGAAAAGAAATTCAGCTCGATTAAATCTTGCCTGTATTGGTTTATTGGCCGATAATATATGAGTGTAGAATTTAAATTCAAAACTTTTAGGGTGTGTTTGGTTTGCAGGAATGGATTGGAATGAATTGGATTTCAAATAAGGATTTTCAAATCCATCAACTTAAAAATTTTAAAGAGGTATCAATAAATTTCTTTCCTGCAAACCAAACAAATGATTGGGATGAATTTGAAATCCATTCCAATCCGGCAAACCAAACGGACCCTTAGGTTACAATATGATTCTTTAGATAAATCTAAATTAATTAGGTGTGATATATTTAAGTATTCGGTTTAAATTTACTTATCTAAAAATCGAATATTAAGATAATTAAAAAATCAAGTAAGTATATGGATAAATCTTAACTATATATTTAATTATTCGGTTAAGATTTACTTCTCTAAAAATCAGATGTTAAGATTATAAAAAGAATGAATAATTTATGATACGGTAAACGACTACTTTAATTAATAGGCATGTATATATGTACATATGCGTAGCGTGCGTATATACTCATTTTATTGATGTATTTTTAAAAAAAGAATCCAATATTTATTATAAGTGGGTAGAAGGCATCATATGCAATATCAAGATGTATAATCTATACTATATTATAAAGATGACATAAAAAACTCTTAATTACAACTCATTAAGCTTTATGTATTATCATTTAAAGTTATCTACTTAAAATCTCTTAAAAATAACTACTAAAGCCTAATGTACTACCGGTAAAACTTTTAACCCTAATTAATATATTTCATCCTTATCCCCCAAAATCCTTATCTCTAATTCCCAAACCCTAAAATTATGAAATTTGAATTCTGATAAACATAATCAAAACAGGATAAACATCTCAATTTAAATATAAAAAATTTAAAATATATAAGATAATTAATGAATTTTAACAAACTACTTAATTTTTTTTATATAAAAAACATTATATTGTTAAGACTAAATTAAACAAATTTATATATAAAAAACCATTACACAAAATAAAAATCATCCAAAATCGTACTGTAAATCAATAAAAAAAAATAAAAATAAATATTAAAATTATGATGTATTAAGCATTATGTACTATTATTTAATTTAAAATCTCTTTAAAAACATTTAATGAAGCAATATGTACTACTTTTAAATGCTTTTAACCATAATTAATAAATTTCATCCTTATCCCCCAAAATCCTTATCTCTAATCCACAAATCCTAAAATTATGAAATTTGAATTCTAATAAACATAATCAAAACAGGATAAACATCTCAATTTAAAGATAATTAATTAATTTTAACAAACTACTTAATTTGTTTAATATAAAAAACATTATATTGTTAAGCCTAAATTAAACAAATTTATATATAAAAAAACCATTATCACTCAATAAAAACCATCCAAAATCGTACTGTAAATCAATAAAAAACAAAAAATAAAAATAAACATTAAAACCGTGATGTATCTCGCTGCATTGCGCGAGTACGCTTCTAGTATATTATAAAACACGAATAAAAAACTCTTAAATACAAATTATTAGGCACAAGGTACCATCATTTTATACAATATTTTAAGCCTAGTTTTTTTCTTTTTATGTATAGTAATTTTCAATTAGAGCTTACCTACCTATAATATAAAGTATTTATATAAATTGTATTTGGATAACGTTTTATTTGTTTGATTATCTATACTACTATATAAAAATTCTAAAACGGTTATTGTACAATCTTTTCTACAATAACATTTACCATTATCATATTTTATATTTTTTACTTTAATTTACTTATTTAATTTTATACCCTTACAATTACTTATTTAATTTACTTTATATTTTATATTTAATTTTGTACCCTTACAATTACTTATTTAATTTACTTTATATTTTTTACTTTTTCATTTTTATTTTACTCCATTATCATATTAACACAAATAATCGTATATGAACAAAAATGCAATGAAAAAAATACATTCTTTTTTCTATAAATTATATCATTATAATCGTCTTGTCAATACCTTCAAAACGAGCCCAATATTGAATATTTTTTAATTTAACCGTACTATTAAATATCATAAATATCTACGAATTAATTTGTTTTTTATCCATACGTTTTATTTTTTTTTTCCACCGTTAGCACATTAAAAATACATAATCGTAAAATACGTTTCATTCTTATTATAAATTATATCATTATAATTTTTTCGGTCAATAATTATAATATAAACTAATTATTGAATATTTTTATGGATTTAGGGTTTCATAAATTGTGATTCTTAGGTCATGGTTGATTGTTGATGATATGTCTATAAAGATGTATCATTAATTATTCGTTCTTTACTTACATTCCGCTGCATCGTGCGGATATATGTCTATATATTTTAATAGTTAACTAAAAGAATTTTGCTTGTGATAAAAATATGCAAATATTGTAAACACTATGTATGAAAAAAGAGAAGAAGAAGAAAAGGATTAGAATATATTAAATGACATGAAAATACAACCGGGCTTAGCAATGGGCCTGAACCGGTTTTGGGATCAGGCTTGGGACCGGTTTTGAGGTCGGGCTTAAAACCGGTCTTGGGCCTAGACCTATTCACGCATGGTGTTTGGTTCAAACATCCTAATTTAACTTGGAATGAAAATTTGTGCTTCTGAAGAAATAGGCTCAATATTATATAAATGTAAATAATTTCTTTTATTTTATGATAAATTTCTAATTAATTACTGTTTAATACCCTTAACCAAATAATCCCTATTTTTTTTACCTTTAGAAATAATTAAAATATTTTCATTGAATTATGTATTGGTGGCTAACTATTTATTAATTTGTTGTATTCAGGTACAAAACGATGACGTTTACACTTGATTGAATTGAAACACTTTTATCTCATATATTCTTGGTTCTTTTCTTTGATCATACAAAATGTAATATTGTTTCTATTTCTTATGAAGTAATATTTTGTAAATTAGTTAAAGAGGGTATTTTCTTTTTCTAAAGATGAAAGGATTAGGTCCAAGAGTCCTAATTTTACAATTTTCAATAGTATATTACATAAAAATGAAATATGTTTGATCAGTACATTACTAGAAATTGGGTTTTCATCGGTCAGAAATTTCCTACGGATTTTCGACGTCATTTGACATAATGCATTTAAAACCAATCTTTTTATTAATTCTGAAAATCCGTTAGGGATGCGTAGAAAAATTCTAATATTTTCCAACGGATTTTCCACGGAATGCATAACATGAATTTAAAAAAATATTTTTTTATTAATTCTAAAATCCGTTGGAAATTCGTATAGCATGCATTCGATGATCAATTTATGTCGGAAAAAGTTTCCGACCACAAAATCTCCGACAGTCTGTGGGTAAAAGTTTTTAGCAGCAATTTCATATTTTTGAGAACATGCTTTACTTATATCTGTAATAAAACATTTAAAAGTAAAATTATTATGTTATTTTATTCACAAAGCTATGTCCCTTTAATTGAATCAAAACGAAGTATATTCCATAAAATATATTCAATTTGTCATTTTAAAAACGTACAAATGATATTTAATATAAGATATTCAACATGGTCAAAAAATTTATCTGAAATAATGAGATTTTCTACCTAACATACACCATGAACAATGAAAATTTCAGATTCTAATAAAATTTGAATAAATAATAATTAAAAAATCTTTTAAAAATGTTTAAGGTCATAATCAGAGTCTCAAACGGGGCACAAAATATAAAGCTAGCTAAAAATTAATTAATTATAAAAAGTACGGTTTTATTCAAAATAAAAAACAAGTTTTCGAGTTTTTTTTCTTTTTCTATTTTATGTTGGTTGTTACAAAAAGAAATAGACATAGAGATTTATTAGATTCGAACTTGCAACCTCTAAGACTCAATAGTGGCACGATCATCGTTGATCTGCCATGAAACGAGGCTATTGACATGAACCAAATACGATGCTTCGTGGATCAGGAAACTTCCCTTCTCGGTTGCGATTTTCCGCATATCCCGATCTCGAAAATCGAACACGAAAATCGAACCATCTTTGTCCATGAAATATATCTCCCACTTGAATCTCGAAAAGTAAAGAGGGATCAAATCTCTTATACACCCGATCGCGATCGTGTATATCTTCGACCACGGTTCTCCCGACACGCTTTCCAAAATCCAAACACTTATTTCATTCATTTCTTCGTGTGCCACGAAACAAAGATGATCAGATACTTCCAGTATCCGATCATTAGATCTGCTGCTTTTCGGCAGCATGATCTTGTGAAACTTCAAATCGTCTATCGTCATCGAGACTATGTGTTCGCTATGGTCGATTTCAGGAACCCAATGTAATGCACCAATTGCGGAAACTGGTTCGAACCCAAACCATTTCAGGAGCCCGAAAGACGGTCCATCGATAACCCGCCATGATTTTTCGCCAATTTGTAAAACCTCGCACCCGATGAACTGGGATTCGTCACGAAATAAGTGAACTAATTTGTACCCTCCGGTTTCTCGGTAACGAGCCAGCCCAAATGATTCTTCGTGTGGCGGATATATCGTTCCGAGCGGAAGCAAACTCAGTTTCCGAGTGACCGGATTCATTATCGCCAATTCACCGTCCTTCAACTTGTTATCGATTACGATCAAACCATCGCAACTCGCCCTAATTTTTCCCAAACACGTTGTGTTAAACTCGCTTACCGTGCTCTTTCCATCGGCAAACACGATGTATTTGATCGCGTACTTCGACGACGGGTGAATCTGAGGTCGATGAAGCAGATTAATCGATTTTAGCTCGAAGATCTTCGATTCCACCGAAAACGTATTAGGGTTTTCGCGGAAACCCAAATCTTGATGATGAAAACGGGCGCGGGAAACAACTCCATTAACGGGACACAAGAAGATCAAAACCGTCTCGGCTCGATGAAGATTGTCGAGAACGAATCGCGGATCGTTGATGATGTTAAACCAGGGCTTGCAAACGAATCGGGATCGTTGAAGGGATTCGAGAGGAAGTCGTATTAGGATGTTGGAGACACAATCTTTCGGAAGATAAGGCACGGAATCTAACTGTTGTTTTCGTCTCCGATCGTCGAGTTCTTTCTTTAGCGATGCTCTTTTTTCGGCTAATTTCAGTAAGTTCATCGCTTTGCTTGCTTTGTCCGCCATTTTTACCCAATTTTCTGTAAGATTCAAGAAAATTTGTGAGATGAGATGGAAGATCTGATAGGACTACTGTAACTGCTTGATCATGAATCGAGGAGGTGTGATCAGATTGAAGAAGTGATATTGGATCATAAAGATGAAGTAATTATATGAGTGTTTTAGAGTATATTGATGATTAAAAACTTGATCATTTGTAGATAGAACTTAAAAGATATGCATATCACACTCGAATTGAAGAAAGAGTGGAGGACGAAGACTTACAAGTCACACACTGAGTCATGAGCTGAGTTCTCTCTATAACACTCTCTCTCTCACACACACACATATACGTATACATATATATAAAATATTAGATTCATTTTGAAAAATGATAAAAATATGAGAAATAAAACCCTTTATCCAGTCAAGATGGTGAATTCTATCCATACCCCTTCTATAGGGGATATGTGAACGAGATAGAGGGGATATAGGGGGTTTTGTGAGTGAGGAGGGGGTAGGGATAACAACACCCGTCAAGATTTGCGGCTTTGGCCGTGAAACACCGAATAATTTCTTGTATGGTCTGTAGAAGATAGAGGGTAGTTTCATAAAATATAAAATACGGGAGACAAGTTCATATATGAATTTGTATGATTTACATATGAATTATATGTTCATATATGAACCAGTGTAATTCATATATGAACTCTTTTAACTGATTCATATATGAACATTTGTGATTCATATATGAACTATACGTTCATATATGAATCAATTAATTAGTTCATATGTGAATTACAAAGATTCATATATGAATCTGTTAATTAGTTCAACTGATTCACATATGAACCTACAGGTAATTAGTTCATATGTGAATCAGTTAATTAGTTCATATATGAATCAGTTAAAATAGTTCATATGTAAATTACACTGGTTCACATATGAAAATATAGTTCATATGTGAATCATACGGGTTCATATATGAACTCGTCCCGTGTATTTGTAAAAATTACGAAACTGTTTTTTTATTTTTGGAATAACCGCAACTTTTGACCAGTCAAAGCCGTAATTGTTAACCAGTCAAAGACGATCTTGACCGAATGAAAGGTTATGATTACTTCTCTATTTCTTATATATTTAAATTTCTCAAATGAACTTCTCCATATATATATATATATATATATATATATATATATATATATATATATATATATATTAGTTTCATTTGGAAACCATCTTCATTTTAAAAACCATGGAAACCGTCGAGTTCATTGACTAAGTTAATGAAATTGTTTATGAATTTTTAAATTTGATAAATTGTTTAATATAATTATTTTCTTGATTAAATTGTTTCTTATATTTGTGTTTTTTATGTAAAAATGAAAAAAGTTTCATCAAAATGAGAAAATGCATTAAACAATTTCATCAGAATGAGAAAATACATGAAACAATTTCATTTTTACATAGAAAACACAAATATATAAAACAATTTCATCAACAAAAGAATTATATGACACTATTTCATCAAATTAAATAATTTCATGAATCAATTTCATTAACTTAACCAATGAAATCGACGGTTTCCACGGTTTGCAAAATTAAAGTGGTTTTCATTTGATCTCCCCCCCCTATATATATAAGACGGTAATTAAATAAAAACCATAAAAAAGTTATACCATTATGAGAACTCGTCTAAAAATATTTTTTACATGCTTTTTTTCATCAAATGCTACAACATAAGGTATTGTTTCAAATTCTGAAGAAAAAAAAATGTATGTGAACATTGTGAAACAAAAAGTTTCACATTGAGAAACAAATACGTATTAAAATAGTATTTTTATGAAAAATATATGTTAAATAATACCTAAATCCTAAAATAAATAAAATCGTATGAAACAATATGTTGAGATTAATATTGAGAATAATTCTAAACCGTTGGATTAATTGAATTTTTCTTCTAATAGCTTAAAGAATGCGGACCTTCAATTGATTGTTGACAAAAACACGGGACTTCAACTACTTTCATCATTCATCAACCTTAATCTTCAATTCCACTCACATTCACAAACTTTTACATGAATTTGTTAAAGTTTCGGTTATGATGATAGAAATAAGTCAATAAAAATTGTTGAAGATTTTGTTATTACGTTCTAGCTATAATTTATATTCTAACACGATCCCAATGTATGTAGGGAATAATTCAAACGAGAACACCTTCATTTTACGAAACTACGAAAACATCATTTTATTATAGTCAAATCGAATGTGATACTAAATTAGAGATGTGCACAACCTTTGGTGCAACCTAGGTTGCAAGCCAAGTCGTCCACACACTACCAAGTCCCTTCATGTGTATTATCACGTGTGATAAAAGTGTTCTTACGTTTTCATAAAATAAATGTGTTCTCGTTTGAACCTCCACACACACACATACATATATATATATATATAGAGAGAGAGAGAGAGAGGAAGATGATCAAGAGAGAACAATATCAAATAAAAAAAACGAAAACTACAAAATCACATGTGATTACGGTCTTACGGAACATGGTCAATACAAGGGGTGAGTTGGCGACTTGGTCCGCAACACCTCATGTCATGGCTAAAGTCACGTGAATCACGTGCGATGTTACACGTGATTTTAATACATGGTCATTCTCGTGTTCTATTATTTGGTCATTGTTCCCGATTAAAGCAAATCTCTCTCTTTCTCTATCTCTTTATATATATATATATATATATATATATATATATATATATATATATATATATATATATGTAACACCCTCAAATCTGGAAATAGCAACTTATTTAAAATTTTCTAAATACATCAATAAAGGAATTATCTACAATCACAAATTAAGATTTAAACTCAATACAAACATTAATTATATACAAAAGCCTATGATAAGAACGGGTGCTACTAAAACTCCGTAATAGTCACTATCTCCAAAATTGCAGAAGACTTCACCAACTACTTACAATTGCACAAAGCTAAGGCTCAACTCTTCATGGCTGCTAGAACCAAAACCCAACTGGAACCTGATGCACATGCCGACAAATAAAAGGTTAGGCTTAACGCCTAGTGAGCTCAAGAGTTTTCAACATATATAAAGTAATCGTTTAACAGAAAGAATGCGGTTAAAAATTATAGTCCTTCAATATGATACGTCTTACCTGTGAAAACGACTCATTTTCCAATAATATGCAATTTAGACAAAGAACATCAATTTGGACATTTTCCAAACCAAACTACTTCAAAGATGATAATACCAACGTAAGTCGCCCATTCATAAATTAGTTTTAACCCAAAACTTGCTCAAAGCGTAAATATAAATGAAATTCTTCACTTATGAAGATACGGTTAAACCTTATATCCCAAAACACCCAAAACACAGGTGGGGCATAATACTCAACCCATAAAATCAAGGGTAAAACCCAATAATACAAAACGTCACCGAAAACTTGGATAATAAAACTCAATACCCAAAAACAACACCTTTCGGTGACGGGGGATTCCCGATTCCATAAAATATGACGGTCCACAAAGTAAGCCCATTTTATGTTGTTATGACTAGTCATATAAACAAAAGTACACGCAAGGGATGTCAGGCTCAATGGCTTTAAACATACACCCACGAAAACTCAAGTTCAACCCCGAAGGGCCCTTACGTCGAGCTCCTCATCCAATATCGTAATACTTGAGCACGTAGGACTTATAACCCAATCCGAAGCCTAAACGTGCAGCACGAAGGACTTATAACCCAATCCGATGTCGAACGTGCCTCGATGTGGAAAACTAATCGTCCCAACGCCGGAACAATAATAAACCAAATACGGGGTCATGACTCCCAAATGCATCAAATAAGCCAAATAATACGTATAAGGCCCAACAAGGCTCGAAGTCGAGCTACCAAAACTGGACAACTGTCCAAGGACTCCAAATCAAATAAAAATACCAAGCCGCAGGCTTAGCACCCATTGACCCATTGATAAATGAAGTAAAAATACGATAAAACGCACTCAACCAACGGTTATGCAAACACAGCGTCTAAAAGTAAGATTAGTTCAAAACTCACATTAGTTGAGACAACCCATTTTCCAAATGAACTTATACTCTTATATCTTCCAAATGCCTCATAACACAAAATATGCATTTTCCAAATTTAACTGCTGATAAGAATGAAAATCATAAAATAAGACTATAAACATTCTTTCAAGTACCTCACATAAAAGTGCAAGTAATACTTTATAAAACATTCTATTTCATGAATGATGCATAAAATCCGACAAACATTTAAAAGAGTATTTATTTGATCAAAGATCTATTTATGCAGTAATATCTCAAAACGCATTCATTTGTAACACATTTATCAAAATGCCCAAAAATCCCAAATGTGGGTATTATACAAAGTTTGTAAAGTTAAATACTTCCAAAAATCAAAGATTAGCAAATAATCCAACATTTGATAATTTCATGTAGAACACATAAACACTTTAAAATAGACATTTTGGCATGTACAACGTTTTCACAAATCAACTTGAACTCACCTCGCTAGATTTAGGCTAAATCTAGATTTCCCCCCAACTATAGCTCCTTTAAAGAACACTTGGATTTTCAAGACCAAACTTCCAAAACCTAAATCCATACACATTCAACCATAAATATACATAATCAACCACAAATAATCGTTTCCCAAACCATGAACATGAATACCTCAACTAATACCGAAACCCTAACTTCCATAACCGAAGAGGATAGAAGATTACCTTAACCCAAGCTTGAATCCACCAACCAAAACATTTCTAGTTCACCAAAATGGCCACAAATCTCCAATCTATGAAAGGAAGCACAAAGGGTGGATGAAACCCTAGAAAACTTGGTGAAGAAGATGAAGTGGGAGAGATGAGGAGCTTACCACCACAAAATACTCTTGTATACTCCAATAGACCTCCAATCTCTTGCTAGATCCTTGAAGAGCTCTCAAAAACGAAACCGTAGCACTTTGAATCACCCAAATCGGAGCTAGGATGAGAAAGATATGAAGAAATGAAGTTTGAGGCTGAAAATCGCGATTTTAACACCCTGATACCTCCAGACGATTGTGCCAGGCTATAGTGACAATGTCACAATCGCCGGGAACAATATCTGAGATTGTACCAAGAGTTTTCGGGCTCTGGAGATTGTGAGAGGCGATTTTGACAGTGTCACAATCGCCGGGCACTATAGCCGAGTACGTACCGACACTGTTTTGGCCATAACTTCTTCGTTATAGCTCCGTTTTTGCTCCGGAAAGAACTGTTGGACTCATAATTGAATCATTCATCTATCTAAACTATAAAATCCAGGATTCAAGTCCAAAATTAAATATCTTATTTTTCCTTGATATATCGGTTTCTGTATTAACTTGAATTGATACCTCTCGAAACTCGGGGTGTTACAATATATATAAGAGAGAGAGGGGAAGGATCATGCAAGAAGTTAAACATTTTGCTAGAAGGTGAGTTACGCTCAATGGATGTGTTTAATCATACATGATTAAACCAATGTTTTAAAAACCGGGTCGACCCGGCCGGTTGAACCGGGACCCGGGGAAGAGGCCGGATCAATTGCGACCAGGTTTATGACAATTTATGGCCCGGAGTGAACCGACCGGTTTTATCAAAAAACCGGTTGAACCGGTGGTTGAGCCGGTTTTTTTTAATGTATTTGGTTTTTTAATGTATTTATGAAAAACTTATGTTTATGTGTGTTTTTTAATGTATTTGGTTGACCCGGTGGTTGAACTGTAACACCCCGATTTTCGAAAGGTATCATATCGAGTTAAAACCGAAACCGAGATATTAGGGAAAAATAAGATAAAAGATTTTGGACTTGAATTCTGGATTTTATAGTCCAGATAGATGAAGGATTCAATTACAAGTCCAACGGTCCTTTCCGGAGCGAAAACGGAGCTATAACGAATAAGTTATGGCCAAAACAGTGATCGGGGAAGTTTTCAGCTCGCGGTACATTCTCCGCGGAAGTGCCCCGCGAATGTGACACCTTGTCACTTTCGCTGTCACTCTCGCCATCAGCGTTTGGACGATTAAAATCGCGATTTTCAGCCCCAAACTTCATTTCTTCATATCTTTCTCATCCTAGCTCCGATTTGGATGATTCAAGTTGCTACGGTTTCGTTTTTGAGAGATTTTCAAGGATCTATCAAGATATTGGAAGTCTATTGAAGTATACTATAGCATTTTGTGGTGGTAAGCTTCTCATCCCTCCTTCTTCATCTTCTTCATTAAGTTTTCTAGGGTTTCACCCACCCTTTGTGCTTCCTTTCATAGATTGGAGATTAGTAACCATTTTAGTGAACTAGAAGTGTTTTGGTTGGTGGATTCAATCTTGGGATAAGGTAATCTTCTATTCTCTTAAGTTATGGAAGTTAGGGTTTCGATATTAGTTGAGGTATTCATGTATATGGTTTGGGAAACGATTCTTTGTGGTTGATTATGTTTATTTATGGTTGAATATGTATGGATTTAGGTTTTTGGAAGTTTTGTCTTGAGAATACAAGTGTTCTTCAAAGGAGCTCTAGTTGGGGGGAAAATCTAGATTTAGCCTAAATCTAGCAAGGTGAGTTCAAGTTGATTTGTGAAAACGTTGTACATGCCAAAATGTCTATTTTAAAGTGTTTTATGTGTTTTACATGAAATTATCAAATGTTGGGTTATTTGCTAACCTTTGATTATTTGAATTATCTAACTTTACAAACCTTGTATAACACCCACATTTGGGGATTTTTGGGCATTTGATATACGTGTCACAAGTGAATGAGTTTTGAGGTCTTATTGCATGAATGGATCTTTGGTCAAAGAAATACACTTTTAAATGTATGTCGGGTTTTATGCATCATCATGAAATGGAATGTTTTATAAAGTATTACTTGCACTTTTATGTGAGGTACTTGAAAGAGTGCTTATAGTCTCATTTTATGATTTTCATTCTTATCAGCAGTCAAGTTTGGAAAATGCATGTCATTTGTGTTATGAGGCATTTTGGAAAATATAAGAGTATAAGTTCAATTGGGAAAATGGGTGCCTCGACTAATGTCGAGTTTTAAACTAACCTCACTTTTAGTCATGGTGTTTGCATATCCGTTGGTCGAGTGCGTTTTATTGTATTTTATTTCATTTACCAATGAGTCTATGGGATGCTAAGCCAGCAGCTCGGTATTTTTATTTTAATTGGGTTTTAGGACAATTGTCCAGTTTTAGTAGCTCGACTTCGAGCCTTGTTGGCGTTTTGGATGAAGCACGTTAGGTATCGGGTGCGATGTAAGTCCTTCGTTCTGCACGTTAAGGTACCGGGTGCGGTATAAGTCCTTCGTGCTCAAGTTTTACGTTTTTGGATGAAGCACATTAGGTATCGGGTACGATGTAAGTCCTTCGTGCTGCACGTTAAGGTACCGGGTGCGGTATAAGTCCTTCGTGCTCAAGTATTACGATATTGGATGAGGAGCTCGACATAGGAACCCGACGGGGTTGAACTCGAGTTTCCGTGGGTGTACGTTTAAAGCTACTGAGCCTGACATCCCTTGCGTGTACTTTTGTTTATATGACTAGTCATAACAACATAAAATGGGCTTACTTTGTGGACCGTCACATTTTATGGAATCGGGAATCCCTCGTCACCGAAAGGTGTTGTTTTTGGGTATTGAGTTTTATTATCCAAGTTTTCGGTGACGTTTTGTATTACTGGGTTTTACCCTTGATTTATGGGTTGAGTATTATGACCCACTCGTGTTTTGGGTGTTTTGGGATATAAGGTTTAATCGTATCTTCATAAATGGAGAGTCCAATTTATATTTACGCTTTGAGTGAGTTTTGGGTTAAAGCTAATTTATGAATGGGCGGTTTACATTGATATCATCATCTTTGTAGTAGTTGGGTTTGGAAAATGTTCAAATTGGGGTTCTTTATCTAAAATGCATATTATTGGAAAACGAGTCGTTTGCATATTCAAAGCATACCTTTTGAAAGATTACGAATTAAACTGCATTATCTATTTTCACAGACATCTTTATTCATATGGAAAACTCTTGAGTTCACTAGGCGTTTAGCCTAACCTTTTTAATTGTCGGCATGTGCATCAGGTTCCAGTGGGGGTTTGGTTCTAGCAGCTATGAAAGGGTTGAGTTGTAGCTTTGTGCAAATGTAAGTAGTTGGTGAAGTCTTCCGCAATGTTGAGATAGTGACTATTATGAGGTTTTAGTAACACCCGTCCTTATCATAGATTATTGTATATAATGAACGTGTGTATTGAGGTTAATTTCATAAATTGTGATTGTAGGCGATGCAATTATTGATGTATTTAGAGAATTTTAATAAGTTATTATTTCCATAATTGAGGGTGTTACATGAACCGGTTGAACCGTGACCCGGTCATCACACCGGGTCAACCAAAAAACTGAGTTTTAAAACATTGGATTAAACGTCTATGTAAGGTCAATGTAACATGTGTTTAATCATATATGATTAAGCATGTATATCATATATATGATATCACACTTCTCGCATTCTCGCAAAATGTTTAGGATCTCGTTTAAACTTGGCCATATATATATATATATATATATATATATATATATATAGGGGCAGATTCAAACGAGAAGATAGTCAATTTGCAAGAAGACGAGAAGGAATAAGAGCCACATAATTTATTAATTAAAAAATAGCATAAATAATTTTTTTTAAATTAGGATAATTACAATTTGAATTGGATAAATCCTTAAAAATCTCATAATATCTTTTAAATTTATTTATTTTTTAATTTTAATAAATTCATAATTTTTTTATCAAATTTATATTATTATTTTCTAGATAAAATCATAATTTTTTTTTATCAAATATCACATGTGATATTCATAACTAATTCATTATTTATTTTACCATTTTTTCTCTATTTTTTAGATTTACGTTTTGAATCACATGTGATTAACTTCGTTTAACATGTGATATATTATTATGTATCACATATAATCTTACTAGGTGAATTTTTGTAAACATCACATATGATAATATATGTCTGAATATAAATGATACATAATCACATGTGATAATATTTACATCATAAAAAAAATCTATAAATATAAATATACATAATCACATATGATTAACTAAAATATATACAATTATCATATGTGATAATATTTACATCACAAAAAGATCTATAAATAGAAGTATACATAATCACATATGATTAACTAAAATATATATAATTATCACATGTAATAATATGATATGTGATATGCATAAATATTCATATCACATGTGATATTTGATTAAAATTGTGAATTTTTATTATTAAAAGTATATTTAGAAAAAGAATTAAAAAATAATTGAAATTAAAAAATAAATAAATCTAAAAGATATAATAAAAATTTTAAGGATTTATCCAATTTAAAATGATAATTATCCTAATTTCAAAAACTATTTTGTATTTTTTATTTATGGTTTTTTTAATTAATAAATTATGTGGCTCACATTCTTTCCCGACTTCTCGCAAATTAATTTGCTTCTCGCATGATCCTCCCTCTCTCTATATATATGTACATATATATTGCCGTCTAGGTGCCGATTGCTAATTTGTCTTTGGCCATGTAATGCGATGAGAATTAAGGAGGGAAGGTACTTGATGAAAAAGTCGTGCCGTGTAGACTGGGTGTGTTCAAACACCAACTGGTGGATTTTGGATTTAAATGTCTTTGTCATTTTTTTAATCAAAATCCAAACCAATTAAAGAGTTATTATGTGTACTTAACTATGCAAATCAAATTAGAGCATCCATAATATCTTCTTTAATGAATTTTTTTTATATAAATAAAATGGACACAAGATTAGGTGGCTAAATATTATGTAACTTGTTAAAGGTTTGTACAGATACAAGTAAAAGTAAATTTTTATTTATTGTTGTCAGTTTTTTTTTCGGGACGTGAGCTGATCAAAAAGCTTTTGAATCAATTTTAAAAAAGTTTTTATTACAGATGTTCTTGAGTCTCAATACAAAATTCTTTTTGTTTTTGCAACAAACTGAAGGTTTTGACCAAAAAATACACAAGTTTTACAAAAATTTCGAAAAGTAAGAGCCCATTATTCTTTATATGGCATAATATATGCTTATATGGACGTCTTTAACAGATATACAACCTCTCTAATATCTAATCGTTAAATGTGTATCCAATCTAACACTCCATTGAATTAAAAAAAAAAAAACTATCATACTATATTGTTGCGATATGCATTTAGATAAAAGCTTTAAAAAAACTTATTAAAGGTATATGTATTGCTTATTACATTCTTATATTTTAAGTTTAAAAATAATTATTGTGTACCGTTTGAACTCCATAAATATAACTAATGATCAAGTGATAAATATGTTGAGATAACATTTGAGTTATACTAATATGATAAATTGTCCTATCATTATCTTTACCAACGCAAAAAATAATTGTCTCATCTTTAAAGTCAACTTAATCTTCTAAATCTAAAATATTTAAATTATAATAAAATTTTGATATGAACAAATTATACAAGAACTATAAATTTATGATCTTAATTGACACCAATTTCGATATTAATTTTTTTTGTTTTTTTATCAAGTATTCAAATTAATTAGTAAGTAGCATAAAATCTTGGATCTCACTCCATCTCATAGGAACACAACTAGAAATTTTTAAGGACATTAGTGCAACCTTATTAATGTTGCTTGGCATAATTATAAATGGTTTTTACAAATCATATTTTGCACACACAAATAACTGCTAGTCCATTTTCTCATAAACACGTCAATCTAGTGCACCAAAACTGCTTTCTGGTGAACCTGTGGCAACCTCCTTAACTAGCAGCAAGTGGTTGTGACATGGATGCAACAGGCCAGGTCCATCACGAGGAGTCGTGGGTCAGGCCAAGCTGACCCGTTTGAGTGACTGCAGCGCAAGAAAATATAATCAAAATGGGATTAGGATCTCTCCTAGACATATTAGTTTGGAACTCCATTTATTATTATTTTTCGGGATTTATAGATGGTATCCTTATCTTATCTTGTTATAACGTTTCCTTCTTTTCTTTCTTTGATAGGTCTCTATATATATGGTAGGCATTGTTTTTTAGGCATTAATTAGCTTTTGAATATTAATTTGAAAGAAGTCTTCTTTCTTAAGTCTTGTTTCGGCATGAAAGTCAAGTATGTGCCACGTCGTCAAATTCAGTTAGATTAGTTAGTTTTCTGTTAGCTTGTCGCGTGTGCACATGTAATGCTGAAGTATAAATGTTGAACTCCTCTCTATCATTTCAATAATAAGATAATCACACAGAGAGAGAGAGTGCATTGTTCTCTTCTCTTTCTCTCTCTAAATCTTTCTCTCTTTTAATTCTTCTTTCTGCAACTCTTTCAAAGTTTATGGTATCAGAGCAGGATCAAATCTTCATAAAGCAATGGCAGAAACAAGTGAAACAACCAGTACAACAAATCAGAGTTCGAATTCTTTCTTCATGGCTAATATTAAAAAAATTGTTTCTATAAAACTCAATGGTGAAAACGATCTGAGTTGGAAACATCGGATGATAACTGTACTAAAAACCTTGGGGCTTTCAAATCATGTAAGTTCAACAATTTATCCTCCTCTACAATCTGATTCTCAGTTTGAAAATTGGTGTAAATCAGACAATTATGTTTGTGCTAGCATAAATGCTACTCTTTACCCTAACATTGCTCACTTAGCAATTGATACCAATTCTGCTTTAGAATTGTGGAATATTTTGAAAAGTTTGTATCTACAGCAAGCCTTTGCTAAGAAATTTCAGTTAAGAATGAAATTTCAAAGTATGAAACAAGGAACTCTTTATGTTACAACTTTTTGTGACTCAATAAAGAAGGTTGCAGATTCACTTCGGTCAATTGGAGAAAACATAGCAGAAGCAGATCTTGTTCTACAGACCTTATAAGGTTTGAACTCGGTCTATAATATGTTCGTCCTGAACATTGAAAACTCCACATAAATTCCATCGTTTGCTCAACTCAGGTCACGTCTTTTGATTTATGAGGAAAGAATTAGTCAACAAGCAGAATAAGGTGTTCTATTTCTGTTATGAACGCAAACGTAACTACTCCACCACCACATAATATGTTTGAAAACAAAGCCTAAAATGGATCGAGTTGTCAGATTTGCATAAAATCTGGACACGAAGCTATTTCGTGTTATTTTCGATATGCTCCGATGGAAAACAGAGGCGAAGGTAGAAGTGGTGGTAGGATGAGTAACAATGGTAGTCGGTATTGGAGAGGAAATGGAAGAATGAACAATCGAGGAAGTTCCAGCGGTCGAAATTGGAGAGGAAAAGTGTTTGGAAAAGGTAGCCATGGAGATACACACTTTTAAGCTAATGTGGCGTGGAACAGAGAATATGTTGTGCAAAACCCTAAAAAAATTGGGGTGGATAAGTGAGTCATCTAATATTGAAAAGTCATGCCCAGGTCTGAATCTGACTCCAAGCCCAAGTTTTAATCAAATTCCACCACCTGGATTTGTTGTTGGGCCTACTCATGATCCAACTACAGCTTATTATGTTGGGCCTGATTTTCATGGAAATTCTAATGCAAATTAGTTTTTTGGACAAAATCACTTCAATAATTGGGCTTCACAACAACAATCTCAAACAATTTTTTCAAGACCATCAGATGAATATGCAAATATATGTGTTGTTGTTGATTAATGGATCCCTGATTCTGGTGCTACTTCTCATATGACACCCGATCCAAATCTAGTACATGGGGCTCAAATCTACTCCGGTACCAACAAAGTGATTGTTGGAAATGGTACAACCCTTTTTACTGACATTGGTCATTTTAAAATTTACTTACCTAATTGTCCTCTAATCTTGAAAAATGTTTATTAGTTCCCGGGCTTACCAAAAATCTTTTGTCAATAACTCAACTTGTTCGTAATAATCCTCTGTTGTTGCTTTCTCTTACAAAGGTTTGCATATTCAGTCCTTGACAAAAACAATGCTCCACCACATTCCGCTTAATAAACACAACATTTATTCCTTGCTTGCTACCTCGAAAGATCTTTGGCACTCGAGACTTGGTCATCCTTCGGACTATGTTTTTACAAAAAATTCATTTCCTTGTACTTTCAATAAAAGAAATAATGCTTGTAATGCTTGTAATATCTCAAAAAGTACTCGTATTCCATTTTTTGTGTCTGTATCTCGGAGTTCAACTCCATTGCATGTTATTCACTCTATATATGGGGACCATCACCAATTGTTTCTCGATCTGGTTTTCGTTATTTTGTTACCTATATTGACGATTATAGTCGTTTCACATGGGTTTATCCTCTTGCACATCACTCTCAAGTACTTGAATCATTTCGACATTTTAAAAGTCGAATATTTTCTCAACTACTATTAAATACTTTCAAAGTGATGGTGCCTTAGAATTTTTACTCAGGGACAAATGGGTTCCTTTCTTTCTAAATCCGGCATTGTTCCACGAATATCATGTTCTTATACCCTACAATAAGACGGTGTGGCGGAGCGCAAAAATCATCATTTATCCGAAATTGCTCATGCCTTAATGTTTCACGCTTCTCTACCATTTTTTTTTGGTATGATGCACATGCTACTGCAACTTTCTTGATAAATCGTATTCCATATCAAACTCTATCACATTGTTCATCGTACGAACTTCTATTTCAACAAGCTCCGTCTTATACGAATCTTTGTACGTTTGGATGCTTGTGTTATCCTTTTCTTGGGGATACTCGTGACGATAAACTATCTCCAAAAGCTATTCCGTGTGTTTTTCTTGGTTATGCTCCATCTTACAAAGGATATCTTTGCTATAATCCTATGTCTTCCAAAATCATTACATCTCGTCGTGTTGTGTTTCACGAGTCCGTATTTCCGTTTGCTAATCAAGATACATTCAAAGAAACCGACTCCACCATTGTTTTTCCACCATTTTCTGTTACTACATCTCTGTCACATATTTCAACGAATTCCTCTAATATCTCTAATTCTCCATCTTCATCTAATGTGCCAATCCCCAATGAACCAGTTTCTGTCTCGATGCCAAATGATCAAACCTCTTCATCATCGGTTCCTTGTCATCCAATTATCACTCGTACTCCTGATCACACTCGAAAACCAAAAACTTTTTCCGATCATATTCTTTATTATGCTAATTCTACTCAAGATCGTACCCGTACTCCCGATACCGAACCAACTACATTTTCTCAAGCCCAAAAATGGCCAACTTGGTGGGATGCAATGCGATCAGAAATTTCCACACTTCACTCTAATGGTACTTGGATGTTAGTTCCTGCTCCCACATGTACTAACATTGTTGGATGTAAATGGGTCTATCGTATTAAGCGACATCCCGATGGGACTGTTAGTCTATACAAGGCTCGACTTGTAGCAAAAGGGTTCTTACAAACTGAAGGTACCGATTACACTGAGACGTCTAGTCCGGTAGTTAAACCCACAACCATTCGCCTTGTTCTCTCGGTTGCTTATTCTCGAGGATGGGAGATTAGACAAGTGGATGTCAATAACGCTTTCTTACATGGTGATTTGATGGAGATAGTGTTAGGGCTGACAATGGGTAAGGGTAAACCCGTTACCCGTTATGTTTCGACCCGTTGGATAAGGGTATGGATAAAGAAAATTTTATCCATTTATCCACTTATCCATTACCCGTTTACCCGAAATTTTAGTGGGTAGGGTATGGATAAACGGTTTTTCGTTATCCATTACCCGTTACGATATAATATAGGGAATTTAATTAAAATGCCCTCTATTGAAAAATCAGTACCCAATATGCCCCAAATCTTGTTATTTTTGCCAAAATACCCCCTAGGTCCGCGTTTTTCACTGTTACACGCGGACCTGGTCCGCGTTTACTATTACACGCGGACTCGGGCCGCGTTTTGTCCGCGTTTTTCACTGTTACACGCGGACCTGGTCCGCGTTTTGTCCGCGTTCACTATTACACGCGGACTCGGGCCGCGTTTTGTCCGCGTTTTTCACTGTTACACGCGGACCTGGTCCGCGTTTGGCTTCAATGCACGGGGACGAGTGTTTGGGCCGCGTTTTTCACTGTTACACGCGGGTTGGGGCCGCGTTTTTTGTTAAAAAACGAGGGTTAGGTCCGCGTTTGATAGTGTAAAGCGTATTAGGGTTTGGAAAATTAGGGTTTCAGGCCTATGATTTCATGTGTGGTCAACTGTTTGTGACGTATTTTTTTGAATGATTTAACTGTTTTTTTCCACATTTTAGTCTGATTCTCATACAATAAGTGTACCATTGTCATTGAATATGTGGTTCACATTCATTTTCTCCATTCAATTTTCCTATAAAGATTAGTAAGATTAGATGCAAAATCGTTCATCACATCCACTTGAATTGCTTCATTTTTCATACTACTGAAAAAATGAGTTCATCTGTTCAAAAAACTAGAGTCTTATTATGTTTCGATGGTCAATGGGTGCAAAACAACAATGGGTGGGATTATATTGGCTACACAAAGCGTGGTGTATATATTCCAATAATGGTTTCGTATAAGACGTTTATCGATTACGTCGTGGGAAAGTGTGGAATCGGAGATTCTGCTGCTTGTAAGTTGGTGTTCAGACGTGCAGATGGCTCACTGATGGAGATAACCAACGATGACGAAATCCTTGGTTTTATGCTACTTGCAGCCGATTCAGAAATACCTCCACAACTTTTTGTGTATGTCGCACCATTGATGGGCGATGACGAAGATGATGACGAAGGTGATGACGAAGATGATGACGAAATCCATGTCGGTGGTAGTCAACTGGAGCCTGACTCTCAATTTCAGGCATCCTACGACACCACACTTTATTCTGATCATGCATATCGTCCTAACGAATCTTTTCCCGAAGTTGTTCCGGAGACGCAACTAGAAGAAGAAGAAGAAGAAGAAGAAGAAGAAGCAGAAGACCCAAAAAGACGGTTTGTTGGAGTTGCTGATGACGAAACACATGTTTTCACAACTGGTATATCTGATCTGGACAGATCAGATACCGATAATGACGAGGACGAAGAAACATATACCCCTAGTAATAAATCATTTGGTGCGTTAAACGATTATTTTGATATGCCCCCTTCCCTTCCTAACCCGGAGACCCATATACCAGCCTACCAACCCGCACCTTACAATCGTAGTACAACTATACATGAAGGTCAAATATTTCATACGAAGGAGGAAATGACCGTACAGTTGGGAATGAAGTTCTTGCGAGAGGGTTTCGTGTTTAGAGAGAAGAAATCCGACAAACGCAGATACAAGGCTGTCTGTGACCAACAAAATTGTGAATGGAGTATGTCCGCGAAGTCCGTGGGCCCTAAAGGAGGGTTGTTTGTCGTTAGAAAGCTGAACGACGTACACACATGTTCGAGGACACAACTAAATGCCAGCCACCGGCAGGCCAACAAAAGGACTTTGGGCCACATACTGAAAGACAAGTTTCTTGATGCTAGCAGGTCATTTCGGCCGAAGGACATCGTCAACGATATAAATCAGCAGTACGGGATCAACATTGGTTACCACCAAGGATGGCGTGCGCGATGCAAGGCACTACTAATGGTGAGAGGCACTCCCGAGGAGTCGTACGAACGACTCCCTGCATATTTATATAACTTGGAGCTGAAGAATCCGGGTACACGCACCAGAATAAGAACGGATTCAAACGGACGTTTCGAATTGTGTTTCGCTGCACTTGGATGTGCGGTAAGTATATTAAATCGTTGTAGCTTTACATATTATGAATTTTAACATTTACAAATAATAACCACGTACGTTTATTGCAGATCCGGACGTTTTTGACAAATCTGCGTCCTGTCCTTGTAATAGACGCTGCCCATTTAAAGGGGCATTACCTGGGTATGATGTTCTTGGCGGTTGCCATGGACGGAAATAACAACATTGTGCCCTTGGCTTTCGGAGTAGGCAAGTCCGAGACGGGGGAGGAGTGGGGTTGGTTTATGAACATGTTGCGGGAATGTATCGGAGCCCCGGAAGGGTTGGTGTTTATGTCCGACAGGGCTCCTTCCATAAGCGCGGCAATTTCTGCCGTGTACCCCTCCACCCCTCACGCCCTATGTTGTCGACATTTGGAGATGAACGTGAAAAGCGCGGACAAACGTATCACAACAAACAAGACCACCTACTGGAAGACATGCAAAGCATATACTATTAGGGAGTTCGAGACCTACATGAATGCACTACGATATGAAGTACCTCGTGGAGCACAAGTTATGGACGAGGCTGGTAAAGAGAGGTGGTCAATGGCCCATTTCCCTGCACAACGATATAACATAATGACCTCTAATAGTGTAGAGTCGGTGAATGCACTGTCCCGTTTTGCACTCAGGTTACCCATTGTCGGCCTTATAGAGTACTTCCGAGATTTTCAACAAGAGTGGTACCAACTTCGACGACGAAAGGGAGGTTGATAAACTCTAAAATCTTTAACTTATATGTTTGTTGCATTTTTCGTCTTCCGTATAAATCGTAACACAATTAACACATATTTGTAGATGAAATGCGTAATCATCTCACACCAATGGCGGAAGAGATAATTACCAGAAGGTCGGGAAAGTCTGCGACATTGAGGGTAAGTCAGATTGGACATGGTAAGTTCAACGTTCGGGATATCCGTTATCACGCGACTGTCGATATGGTCAACGGTGTTTGTGGATGTAACCAATGGCAATATTCTGGTTTACCGTGCGGTCATGCCATCGCTGCTGCAAGGTCAATGAATCGTAGAGATTGCAGCGATCTGGCTATATCTTACTACACGTCCAGTACTTACCGGTCAACATATCATGAGCTGATCTATCCTGTTGGACCCCCTCAATCATGGGTTTTGCCACACGTCCCCCTTCCGCCATACTATCCACCGTTAATAACCAAGAGACGTGCGGGGAGACCAAGAAAGAACGATCGGCGTCCATCTCGTGGTGAGGATCCGATACAGAGAACGTGTACTAGGTGTGGAGCAGTAGGACATACTCGTGGTGAATGTCCAACTCCTGCCCCTTCAACCGTGCCCAGGAGAGCTTCTACTCGCCAAAGATTTTGCTCTCAAGGGTCATCGAACCTAGAACCACATGGAACTTTAAGGCATGATAGCATTGACCTTAACATTGACTTCCCTTGATTGTAACCACCTCATCTTCTATGCTAAGTGATATTGTTATTATGTTAATTGTTGATTTTATCTACCTTATCGTGGTTGTGAAATTATATTATGTGTAAATAAAAGTTAAAACATAAAAGCATCGTTTTATTGAAATTAAAGAAAACGAAATGGTGCATCCGTACAACATTCAAGCATCGATAAAGTAAAAATTAATGCATAAAATAAAACTTAGGTTAAACGTTAAAGTGCATCCATACAACAACCACCCTTTGAGAAACCTACTACGGGTAGATTTCCCGGCACTTCGTAACCCAGCCAGCCTTTGCCTTCATATGCTCCTCCATGACGGTGTAGTTTTCTTTTATGTCTACCAATTCATCTTCTAACTTTCTAATCTCCTTTTGTTTCTCCCTGACATCGCGCTTCATATTCTCCAGGAGCTCCTTCTGCTCCGCAATAGTTGCTTCTTTCTCCTTCTGAAGTTCCATGTTTTGTAGACACGTCCTGCCTGTATTTCGTATCTCTTCATTTGCCTCATCACATGACCTTTTCAACCTGGTAGGCAGTACCTGAGACATTGGTAGACCTGGACCCTGGTTGGATTGATACGTAGGTGGGGGCATTCCTCCATGAGCAGCGTAGTATGCGGCTTGGGCATTGTTAAACTGCTCCCACTCCTGAGGCGTTATCGGTTCATCGTAAGCAGTTAACCCAAACTGCGCCCAATCCTCCGTTGTATCTGGTGCATTCCAGTCAATCCTTGAAGCTCCATCATTTAATTGGTCGATGTCCACGGAGCGTGAAGTGCCAGCCCCATTCGCTGACCTTTTCCCCCTACCGCGTGAACCTCCAGCCATCAAGTAATGAAAATGTAGATAATGTATAGAATGTAGATAATATTTGTAAATGAAAGTGAGGGTAGAAAGGATAGATATGAAGTTGTGAAATACTACTTCACCCGAGCATCTACTTATAGTCCATGCGAAGATCGGTTAATGATAGTTTCAAAGGCATGGTCAAACGATTCCTCTGCAAAGCCTGAAATGATTTGTTTTTTGTGCCATGGTCAAACGATTCCCCTGCAAAGCCTGAAACGTGGACTAACCCCGCGTTACACCACTAAAACGCGGACTAACCCTGCGTTTTGTTACTAAAACGCGGACTAACCCCGCGTTTTACCACTAAAACGCGGACTAACCCCGCGTTACACCACTAAAACGCGGACTAACCCCGCGTTTTGTTACCATATGCGGAGATAGGTTTGTGCACATGGTCAAACGATTCTTCTGCAAAGACTGAAATGATTCTTCTGCAAAGCCTGAAATGATTCCTCTGCAAATACTGAAATGATTCTTCTGGAAAGCCTGAAATGATTCCTCTGCAAATACTAAAATGATTCCTCTGCAAATACTGAAACGATTCATTTTTTTTTAACAATTGTTCCTTGTGGCTATAAATACCCGTGTTATAGTAACTGTGAAATTCACAACACTAAAGAGTTGTCGATTTGTACTTTTACTTTCTATGGTTTTGTTTCATTAATAAAATCGTCCAATGTATTTTGTGGTTTGATGCGTTTATATTTTTATACTACAAAATTATACCGTCATTGAAGTGTACAGCAAGAAAGTTGAGCTTAACACTTCCAAAATTGTATCACCCGAGCATATAAGAAGTCGTTGGGGATTCCAGAAAAACCAAGTGTCATGTAGCCATAGTTTGACATTTCAATGACCGACAATGTTACCTACTCACTTGGTAAGTTTAAATAATATTTTGTTTTTTATTTACCAAAAGAACTTTTTCATGTACTACCCTTTTCATATCAATTTGTGATCTTGGGAGTTAACGAATTCTATTTTTATATAAAATAAAACATCCGATCCAATATAGTTATCTAAGTAAAAAAGGGTTTTAATATTTAAAATGACTTTAAAAAAAAGAATCATAAAAAGTATCCCCAACCTAATCGTTTATTTGGACAGCCAACGAGAAAAGGGTCTCCGCCATGTAATTACGCCATTCCCTTGCCACATGCTCAGTTGCATCTGGTGCAACTGTTGGGTGCAGACCTTCAATAAACTTGGATATGTTACGACACACCCACACACCGCAATCCCCAAGGCCCCCTGTCTGTTGAGGTGCATCAGAATCATAGATAACCTCTAATTTCTTGTTGGCCTTGATACGATCCGGCGTGTCGTGTATCTTTTTTAACAACTTCGGCAATTGTTTTTTGAAGATCCCAAGGCGTTCTTCCAAGGGCAAAGTGTACCTTCTTGCTCGTAAACTGTCAAATAAGACCAGCCTCATTTCACGGAGGTACAGAACACCGAGCACCCAATGTTTGTCCACGACGCATATGGGGATGTATACCTGAGATTTTACAATAACACAATAATAGTTAGTAACAAAGAAGTTGAACAAAAATTATGTAAATCGATTTCCATACCTCGTCGATGTCCATCCAAGCTGGATGAGTTCTATGGCCCAGTCCATTGCATGTTTCGAACACATACCTGTATCCTTGGCCCGGCCGTGTAAGCCACTCAAAGAAGTTGGAGTCCATGACCGTCCATCTGGCATGTGGAGAGCGGGATTCTTGGATCATTCTAACCCAAGCGTCGATTTGCTATACACAAAACATAGATTGTTAGACCTGTCATTAGAAATGTAGTTGTTTATATGACTATATTTAAATACTAACCAGATCCTCGAAATCCCCACTACCACCTACACCCAACAGTAGCATGAAAAAACCGGCATTCATTTGAAGGCCGCCGTAAAATGGACACATCAGGTGGGGGAGCTGATCACTGATACATAATTCCCTGATCTGTGCCGCCAAAACAAACACCGATTGCCCCGCGTCAGTCATCGTAGTGTCTCCCCCAACCTTTCCCTTGCCCTTTGCCTTCACCCTTGCCTTGGTTTTTTTCTTAGGTACTGTTGTGGTCGAAGGTTGTTGGACATATGGGGAACAAAGGGCTGGCCCCACAACAGCGACCCGTCTCGCCCTCTCATGTGCTGCCTGATCTGGCTCATGTATGGCCATGTCATCATCCTCGAAGTGGTCATCGATGATATTATCAGCCATCGGAGTACTCACCCGCGCCTGGGTGGTGTCAACCCCCGACTCCGACCCCATCGAATAAGGGATGGAAGTTCCCAAAAAATCTTCCACCAACCCGCTTATGACGGACGGCCCCGACTCCATCATCTGGGGTCTGTAATAGTCCCCCGCTGGCATCCCAAACTGGTGACGTAGGTCATTATAAGAATCTTCAAACGTAATAACAAAAAAAGAACAACAATGAGCACTCGTCGTAACTTACATTTTGCTGGAATGATGGGGTCGAGAAAGGGTAGTTTCCTCCGGTTGCCGCCTGTATGTACCCCGGCGACGTGTAGGCTGGCCTCGTACTTGTCATCCCAAACTGGTGACATGGATTATAATGAGCACTCTTAATAAGAATCTTCAAACGTAATAACAAAAAAAGAACAACAATGAGCACTCGTCGTAACTTACAATTTGCTGGAATGATGGGGTCGAAAAAGGGTAGTTTCCTCCTGCTGCCGCCTGTGTGTACCCCGGTGACGTGTAGGATGACGTCATACTTGTCATCCCAACCTGGTGACATGGATTTTAATGAGCACTCTTAATAATTACTTTCAAACGTAATAACAAAAAAATAACCTACATTTTGCTGGGATGATGTGGTCGCATATGCCGCACCCGTATACCCATGCATTTGCCCAGGTGACATGTAAGTGGGCGCCATGTTCGTCGACACCTAATACAATCATGGAACGTAATATCAATACACAAACCAATATTAAAGTATTGGGCGTAATATCCCCAAATTAAGTTAAACACTAACGTGAGTGTGGCGAAGGTGTGCGGTGAGGGCCTCGAGATCTCTTATGCGTCTGTCCATATCGAGGGCCTCGAGGTCTCTTACGCGTCTGTCCACGGAGGTCATGTACTCCCACTTATCTTGGTATGGGTCTATATCAGGCATCCTATGATGGGTGGGGCTAGGGGGAGCTTGATAGGTGGGGCTAGGAGGAGCCTGATAGCTAGAGCTAGGGGGAGCTTGATAGCTAGAGCTAGGGGGAGCCTGACGTCGCGTGCCATCATCGTCATCTTCATCATCATCGTCATCATCGTCATCATTGTCATCGGGATCAGGATCTCTACGTCGGGACCTCTTTGTCGGTTGCCTGCCCGCCGAACTTTCAAGAAAGGCGACGCTCCGTCGAAACCAACCCGACTGCTGCTCAGTCTGAGTAGGCCTCAGTTCCGCATATGGCGCATTTCCAACCTAAAAAAATTATAAGACATATAAATCACAAATAGTTTTTTAATTACTACAATTAAAAATATAGTAAGAGGGCGTACGCTCAAAGCTGAGTTGAAGATCCCAATGCATGCAGACTTACTAAGGACAGCATCTCGATCCGATTTGGTTCCCCTAATCAACCTGTCGGAGCGCTTGGTGAAATTTTACCGGCAAGCAGGAAACATCTCCAAGATCCATATCTGGAATTACATAAATTGAACAAGTACGTTAGAATAAATCCAAAATTAGAAAAATTAGTTAATGAATTGATATTTATGTTATTGTACTTATCTAACCTTTAGGGCGTGTGCAAACCCGTTCAACGTCATCTTGTTGTTTTGCTGGTTCTTCTGCTTGCGTCTGGCGATGGCACCGTGGAGTCCTTTGTATGAGTGACTCCAGATGTAGCTACCCCACGGATAGCGGTTAAACCTCTCCAAGTCATCGACAGCGATAAGTACAGTAGAGGAAACCGGCAGCCTTGGATCACGACCCATGAACATCAACTCCGCCATCACCACCAAGCAAACACGCACAACATCCTCATCGGATATCGCACCCAAACCAGTTCTCATCGTCTGGAGGACGGTTCTCAGCGTCAAGATACCTGGTGCAAGGCCGGGCCAAACCCTACTAACGAAGGACTCATCTGTCAAGGTAGGAAGGTCGGGTATTTGTCCGAAAAGGAGTCCTGTTACAATACAGAACTCACGACGACCAAAGTGCATGCGAGTCCCACACACGTGGAAATACAATTCCTCCGGCTGTGGTCTCGCAACCTCGACCTCCATCTGTAAAAACATGTGTACTAGAAGGGGGTCCTGTACAATATTGGTAAGCTCGAGCCATGGCCCGAAAGATGTGCGGCTAAACATTTCGTGTAAACGTTGTGCCCGTTCAGGTGGACACGCTTCAAAAGCATCTCTAATTTCCTTTACCATGGAGATGCGGCATTTGAACGAAAGATCGACGTTATCAAAATCATCCTACATAGTAATGCAAGGATGTTGTCAACGCACCTAACTTATAACTAACGATGTACATTTTGTTGATTTCGTCTATTGGTTATTTTTATAAAAAATAAACCACTGAATCTATTGGATTTCCAGGTAGTAGGGGAATCACGTGGATTTCTTAAATCCCTAAAAACCTTAGGGCTATTTACACCCGTTTGACAAAATCTAAATCGATATGTTACGGTTTTTATTATTTCGGTTTTAGGCAACTAAAATTAACGCAATCTCTACAATAATTTTATACAATGAACGCAACCCCTAAAAAAAACGCAATCTCTACAATATTTTTATAAAAAAAACGCAATGTCTAAGATTAACGCAATCTCTACTATATTTTTATAAAATCAAGCCCAATTTCTAAAATTGACGCATAATCTACATTTTTTTATTAAAAAAACGCAATCTCTAAAATTAACGCAATCTCTACATTAATTTTATAAAATGAATGCAATCCCTAAAACAAACCCAATCTCTACAGTTTTTATACAAAAAAAAAACGCAATCTCTAAAATTAACGCAATCTCTACAATAATTTTATAAAATGAGCGCAATCCCTAAAACAAGCCCAATCTCTACAGTTTTTATACAAAAAAAAAACGCAATCTCTAAAATTAACGCAATCTCTACAATATTTTTATAAAATGAGCGCAATCCCTAAAACAAGCCCAATCTCTAAAATTGACGCATAATCTACATTTTTTTTTAAAAAAAACGCAATCTCTAAAATTAACGCAATCTCTACATTAATTTTATAAAATGAACGCAATCCCTAAAACAAACCCAATCTCTACAATTTTTATACAAAAAAAAAAACGCAATCTCTAAAATTAACGCAATCTCTACAATAATTTTATACAATGAACGCAACCCCTAAAAAAAACGCAATCTCTAAAATTAACGCAATCTCTACATTAATTTTATAAAATGAATGCAATCCCTAAAACAAACCCAATCTCTACAATTTTTATACAAAAAAAAAAAAACGCAATCTCTAAAATTAACGCAATCTCTACAATAATTTTATAAAATGAGCGCAATCCCTAAAACAAGCCCAATCTCTACAGTTTTTATACAAAAAAAAAAAACGCAATCTCTAAAATTAACGCAATGTCTACAATATTTTTATAAAATGAGCGCAATCCCTAAAACAAGCCCAATCTCTAAAATTGACGCATAATCTACATTTTTTTTATTAAAAAAACGCAATCTCTAAAATTAACGCAATCTCTACATTAATTTTATAAAATGAACGCAATCCCTAAAACAAACCCAATCTCTACAGTTTTTATACAAAAAAAAAAAAACGCAATCTCTAAAATTAACGCAATCTCTAAAATTAACGCAATCTCTACAATTATTTTATAAAATGAGCGCAATCCCTAAAACAAACCCAATCTCTACACTTTTTTATACAAAAAAAAAAACGCAATCTCTACAATTATTTTATAAAATGAGCACAATCCCTAAAACAAACCCAATCTCTACAGTTTTTATACAAAAAAAAAACGCAATCTCTAAAATTAACGCAATCTCTAAAACAAACCCAATCTCTACAGTTTTTTTATACAAAAAAAAAAAAAAACGCAATCTCTAAAATTAACTCAATCTCTACAATAATTTTATAAAATGAACGCAATCCCTAAAACAAGCCCAATCTCTAAAATTGACGCATAATCTACATTTTTTTTTATTAAAAAAACGCAATCTCTAAAATTAACGCAATCTCTACATTAATTTTATAAAATGAACGCAATCTCTAAAACAAACCCAATCTCTACAGTTTTTATACAATTATTAAAAAAACGCAATCTCTAAAATTAACGCAATCTCTACAATTATTTTATAAAATGAGCGCAATCCCTAAAACAAACCCAATCTCTACACTTTTTTATACAAAAAAAAAACGCAATCTTCAAAATTAACGCAATCTCTACAATTATTTTATAAAATGAGCGCAATCCCTAAAACAAACCCAATCTCTACACTTTTTTATACAAAAAAAAAACGCAATCTCCAAAATTAACGCAATCTCTACAATTATTTTATAAAATGAGCGCAATCCCTAAAACAAACCCAATCTCTACAGTTTTTATACAAAAAAAAAACGCAATCTCTAAAATTAACGCAATCTCTAAAACAAACCCAATCTCTACAGTTTTTTTATACAAAAAAAAAAAAAACGCAATCTCTAAGATTAACACAATCTCTACAATATTTTTAAAAAATTAACGCAATCCTAAAATTAACGCAATCTCTAAAATCAACGTAATATGTAAAACTAAAATTAACGCAACCTCTAACATATTATCAACATAAACGCAACACTCTAAAATTAACACATAATCACTAAAATAAATATAAAATTAAAACGCGGTTAAAGAAAACTTACCGAAGAAAGTGGTCGACCCATATCCGACTTTTAAAAATGCTAACCAACCGAGCCGAGATCCGAGCGTGTGTAATACACGATATATTTGAGAGAGTGAAAGAGATGGGATCCCTTTGAGAGTGATGGTGGTGGGGTTATGGTGGGGGACCTCACTTATTTATAGGAGCCATCATATAAAACCCTAACAAATGAAACAATCCACACCGTTGATCTGTTACTAAACCCTAAACAATGCTATGGGCCGGCCCCCAAGTACGCGTTCCACAGTAAAAAACGCGGCCCAGATACGCGTTTCACAGTGGATGTCGTTTCTCGGTTAATGGAAGTCAAACGCGGACCAAATACTCGTTTATAGGGTGAAACACGGACCAAACGCGTACCAAGTCCGCGTGTAACAGTGAAAAACGCGGACAAAACGCGGCCCGAGTCCGCGTGTAATAGTGAACGCGGACAAAACGCGGACCAGGTCCGCGTGTAACAGTGAAAAACGCGGACCTAGGGGGTATTTTGGCAAAAATAACAAGATTTGGGGCATATTGGGTACTGATTTTTCAATAGAGGGCATTTTAATTAAATTCCCTATAATATATATGTATGTATAATTATATAAAACTAAACGTAAGTATATATACACATAATTGTATTAAGTTAATTATTAGTATTTTTTATAATCTTGTCGTATATTAACGTGTACTTTAATTTATTTTTTATATTTATCGAGTAAAAGATTTTATTTGATTAAATGAGAAACAAGACAGATTTAGAAAAATAAATAAAACGAAAAGTGTTAGTCTTACAATTTTCATATTGTTTTTAAAAATATTATACTATGATTAAATTTAGAGTAATAAAATGTTTACTACAACAAATTAGATATAAAATAATAACTATATTTATGAACTTATGTTTTACTTATATGTTTGAGGTTTAACAATATCAATTGTAGTCCAAAATGAAATTTTGTTTTACCATTTATCCATTACCCGTTTCGTTACCCGCAACTTTTAATGGGTAGGGTAGGATACGGATAAGGGTTTTATGAGATGGATAATTACCCGTTTCGTTACCCGCTATTTTAAATGGATTGGATAACGGATTAACCCTTACCCTACCCATAACCATACCCTACCTGTTGCCAGCCCTAGATAGTGTAATACCCTCAAATATGGAAATAACAACTAATTTAAAATTTTCTAAATACATCGATAACTGATTCATCTACAACCACAATTTTAGGTTTAACTTCAATACACACATTTCATTCTATGTACACAGTCTATAAAAGGGACGGGTGCTACTAAAACCCAATAACAGTCACTATCTCCAAGATGCGGAAGACTTCACCAACTACTTACCCTCTTGTAAAACAAGGGCTCATCTCTTTATAGTACTGCTAGAATCATTTCCCCAACTGGAACCTGATGCACATGCCGACAAATAAAAAGGTTAGGCTTAACGCCTAGTGAGTTCAAGAGTTTTCATCAGATATATATATATATATATATATATATATATATAAAACAATAACTTTAAGAATGTTATTTAAATCATAATTTCCAAAATGATAATATGTTCAATCTGAAAGCAACCAAGACGAAATACATTAAATCTGAAAACAATATCTTTTTCAACATTCACCCTCTTCGTGATTAAAATCACAAAACAAAACGCTTCTTCGAATGTAAGACCAAAACCCAAATCCCACGTAAAACATAATTAACACTTTAATAATCAAATACTGAAAACGTAGATAAACTCCAACTTCCAAAACATCCCAAAAACATGGGTAAGATTTAATATTCAAAACCTTAGAACATGGATAACTACCCGTACTCAAAACGTCACCGAAAACATAGATTATAAAACTCAATACCCAAATCAACACTTTTTGGTGACGGGGGAGACCCGATTACATTATACGCGACGGAAAACCAAGTGGGTCACATAGCTATGTAGAAAACCAAAACGTATGGATTATACACATAAAACATACCGAACTCAACTACTCCAAGTCTATTGCTCGAAAACATCAAGTCAACTCCTCTTAGTCTATTCTTGAGAGTTCCAAAACGGGAACTTATGCACAATGGAATTACACCTTACTGCCCATGGGACGCTGTTCGACCGTATAGTTCCACACCTTACTTACCATGGTGACCCGATGCCTATTCCGTGCCAAAGTGGTGAACTTGTCCAAAACGGGACATAAAGAACATTGTGCATATGTATCCATTGCACTAACGAAAACATTACATGACTTAAAACGAATGAACTAACACATTCAAAACATGTAATTCTCAAATAAGATGCAGTAAATGCAACTCATGACCAAATGCTCTACATTGAGCTATTAAAATCGGACAAGTGTCCCCAAGAGCCAACAAAATCCAGACCGAGCCATAAGCTCAACAAATCCAAAGACCCGTCGTTGAAAATCATGATATGAAATCAAACGTAAACAACCCGACTTTATGTAAAACCATACTCCAAAATATATAATTAACTCCAACATAGTTTAGATTGGGACAACTCATTTTCCAAGTGAATTATATCATTTACTCTTTTAAAAAACGTCTCATAACACAAAATCAAACACTTATCTAAAACACACAATAAAATGCTATACTCCAACTTTACTTCATGAAATAAATCATCAAAATACCAATGTGTATAATTTAGTTGTCAAAATGCTCAAAATCCCAAACGTGGGTGGTTTACAAAGTTTATAAAACCAAACACTTTAATAAATCAGGATTCGTCACAGGGACGGATGCCTTAAAGGGCAATTAGGGGCCTTGGCCCCTGTGATTTGCTGCAATCGATGAAGAGGTATACCATATAGCAAGTTATAAAAAAAAATTTAGCTTGGGCCCCCCACTCACCATTTCAGTCCACTAAATTAATTAAAAGAGTTAAAAAGTAAAAGGCCCACTCACCACTACAATCCAATTATCCAAACCCGCAGGTCATCCGCCTCATCTCCGCTCTCCTCAATTCGACATTTCGACCTGTACTCAATTAACGATCGATCGACCTACATAGCAACAACAGTCAACAGTAAACACATTGCCGGCGACTGGAAGCAGCGGCAGCGACAGGTCGGCAGCAGCAGTGCAGCACCGCCGCCGGCGACCTCCATAGCAACAACAGTCAACAGTTGTGGCTTTGTCCCTTCGTCCTTCGAGCAGTAGGTGCTATCCCATCCAGATTAGATTACAGATTTATAATTTATTGACCTTGATTAGTTTATTTCAGTCTTTCACAGTTAACAATTTCACATCTTCACATCTTTGATTTCCCAGTTGCAGGCAGGGACGGATTTGTTTGTCAAAGTCAGACCACTTCCAAGACTTAAACTCCAATCTTTATGTTTTAAATGGAGTAGCAACAACCAAATCCTGGAATTCCAGTGATTTTAACTTCTTCTTCATCAAATAATCCGCCAACATCCCCAAAATCACAGGTTTTTCAATTTTCCCCATTTTATTCAAGCTTTAAACTGTTTGATACTTTGATTATCTAGGTTTAGATTTATTTGACATTGTTTAATACTTTGATAGTTTGATTGCTTTGAGATTGTTCATTTGTTTGTTTGATTGAGATTTATTTTACTTCAATACATTGTTAATTGTTTCCTTGTTCAAATGCCTACCATTACCAACTAGAACTAGTAATGAATTTACAACCTTGATGGGATAAGGATGTTTACTTGTTTCAAGGTAGATGTTTGATTAAATTTGCTCAAATTTGTTTCACATGTAGATAAAGATGAAAACCCAATCTACCATTCATGGGTTTTTAAAATGTGAGTCCGTGATCGTTACCAGATAATCAAAACAACAAACAATAGATAATAAACCAACCTGTTTGGATTACAAACGCGGATTACATGGTTGAGTTCTTGATATAAGCTTTGTGTTTGTTTTCTCTCTTTTTCACCTTTCACTATGTGTATATATGTGGATTGTTGTGATCTGATGTGTATATTAGAGAGATAACAACTAACATAATATCTAGATATATAATATCTAGATATTATATTTAAACTAATATAATAACTAAACTTAATATCTAAACTATAATATCTAAATATTAAAACAACTTTGACTTTATTACAGAATAGACCCTAGACTATAGTTGAGAGTGACTTGTCAGCTTTAACTTCAGATTGCGATCTTCGTATTGGATGATCTTGAATCCAATGAGACTGTGTCCTAACAATCTCCCCCTTTGGAACAAGATCATTTAAATAAAAAGATTTATCTAATTCGATCTTCTCTTTCAGCTTGGAAGATGCAATCTCCATCTTTGTCTTCAAATTGTAATAATCTTCCCCTTTTGATGTAGAGAAACTCTCTTTCGGTTGTTGGGAAGAAATTTTCTTCAGTGTTAGCTTGGACATTTGTTTCTTGATCATTTCTTGTACTTTGTTTGCTCTGCTCTCCCCCTTTTTGATGGATTGAGCATCGATATCTTCAAAACTTTGTTGACAAGAAATGTCTTTGATTCGTAGCCTCTGATCCGTCAATTCATAAGATATTCATCTAGATCTTTACAAATCCAGACAAATTAGTTGTGTAACACCTGAATCAACTAATGAATCAGTTAGAATGCCTGTCAGTAACACTAAGTCACTGTGTGTAACGAATACACAATGGAAAGGAGTTGTTTGATGTTGACTCCCCCAGGGCTTCCATTTAATCATCGAAACACCACAAAGGTAATTTCTATAAACGTTATGACAAAGAAACTAATTCCTTGTGTGTTCGTGCTTGTGATAGAAAGAATTAAGCACTGATGATTGCTTTTAAGGCTCGAAATGTGTAAACCACTGAGACAACAGTAAGTTAAACACAGACTCAATGTGTATGAGTGAAGTGCGAAGGTGGGGCAGACTTCCTTCTTTTCAATATCCAGATTTTCCAAGTGAAAATCAGATAGCATATGTGCTGCGTCCCCTTAGAAAGTGAAACACTTTCTAATTGAGTAGAAAATGAGTAGTTGGTGGGGTAATTCAAGAGTTGGCATGGGCTAGTTGCCTGTTTCAATAATGTTCACCAAAGATTTGTGAAACACTAGAAATGCGGCTACCCGGCTCAGAAAAAGTTGGTGCAGAGTTGTGATATTCTTTTTAACTCTGTTCTCGCACGCTCTTTCTTTTAAACGTTTTGCTTTCTCTAATCACACTCATTTCTATTCTCTTTGCACACTCAATCACTAAGGATTAACTTCTTGGGTAGAAATCACTGGTTAAGGTGATTCCATAGAAGTTGTAGTGATTTCAAAGAATTTCCTTCATTTGATCAGAAGCAAAAGGAACTTATGCAAATATCAAACGAGGCGTTTTAGTTCTTGCACACTGATTCCGTATAACTTTTAAAGAATAAGTTGCTCAAAAAGGTTTAGCTTGCCGATTAAGCTTATGTAAAACATTTAAAGTACACTCCCAAAATATAAAATCGAATGAAAAATCGGGAAGTGGTTTGAACGTTTAAGAACGATGTTTTCAATGATTGAAAGTTGTCCTTCTTTCAACCATATTGGAGATTAAGATGAAAGGTAATACCTTAAAGTTTGATCTTATATCTCATGAAGCTTTACTGTAAGTCATAAAGATATGAACTTCTAAGCTTCTCTCAAACTTCTGCAAAAGTCTTAGGTCAAGTTCAAAGCAAATTTATTCACTTAAATTGAAAAGACAAAAAGCAGTAAAACTTTTTAAAGTACGAGTTCTGATCTGAATTGATCAGAAGTCATATCCGAACTCCTTTGACGTGAAGAGCTCCCCCAAATAATCTTGCATTACAAAAATTTGTCATAAAACGTAAGTGCAGAAATCTTATGAGCTCCCCCTCAAATTAATATTGACCAAGTATGAGTTTCTTCTCATACTCTCCCTAGAATCATGAACATTAACATATGAAATACAGATATCATTCACAATTAAGCATAAAGATATGAGGAAAAAGTAAACAATAGTGAACTTTTATAGGTAACTACTGATTATGTCTTAAGATTTAGCATACCAAGCTTAAAGATAAGAAAGTTGAATCTCTTTTCATCTAACGCCTTGGTAAACAAATCTGCAAGTTGATAATCTGTTTTTACAAAGAAAAGTTCTATGTTTCCTTTTTCTACATGATCTTTGATAAAGTGATACCTGACGTCGATATGTTTGGTTTTTGTGTGTTGAACAGGATTCGCTGTTATTGCGATGGCGCTCTTGGAGTCGCAGTAGATCGGGATTTTGTTGAAGTGGAAACCGTAGTCGCGAAGTTGTGTTTGCATCCACAAAACCTGAGAACAGCAGCTAGCAGCAGCTACATATTCTGCTTCGGCCGTGGAAGTTGAAACGCAAAGTTGCTTCTTCGATCCCCAACTTACTAGTTTGTCACCGAGGAACTGTACGTGTCCTGACGTGCTCTTCCTGTCTAACATACAACCTGCATGATCTGCATCTGTGTACGCTGTTAGTTCAAAAGTAGTATCTTTGGGATACCACAGACCGAGATCTGCGGTGCTCTTCAGATACCTGAATATACGCTTGACAGCAGTCAAATGGATTTCTTTTGGATTAGCCTGATATCGGGCACAAAGACATGTTGAAAACATTATGTCTGGTCTACTACTAGTAAGATACATTAAAGAACCTATCATTCCTCTGTAGGTCCTAATATCAACAGCCTTTCCCGAAGGATCGGTGCCAATCTTAGTTCCTGGTGCCATTGGGGTACCAATCGGTTTTGTATTTTCCATTTGGAATTTCCGGAGAATTTCCCTAATGTACTTAGATTGATTGATAAAGATACCCGTAGAAAATTGTTTTACTTGAAGCCCGAGAAAGAAGTTCATCTCTCCCATCAAGTTCATTTGAAATCTAGACACCATAAGGTTTGCAAAATTCTTACAGTACTTAGTATTAGTTGAACCAAAAATAATATCGTCGACATAGATTTGTATTAAAACGATATCGGCTTTTTCTTTCTTTATGAACAAGGTGGTATCCACCGTACCTTTTGAAAACCCAGACTTGACTAGAAAAGTGGAAAGGACATCATACCAGGCTCGAGGGGCTTGTTTCAGACCGTAGAGAGCTTTGTCGAGAATGTAGACGTGGTCCGACTTCTCTTGATTGACAAATCCCTCTGGCTGAGAGACGTATACTTCCTCCTTCAGAATTCCGTACAGGAATGCTGTCTTCACGTCCATTTGAAAGACCGTGAAGTTCTTGTGGGCAGCGTAGGCTAAGAACATTCTGATTGCCTCTAAACGCGCCACAGGAGCGTATGTCTCGTCATAGTCTAATCCTTCCTCTTGTCTGTATCCTTTGGCTACTAGTCTCGCCTTGTTTCTGATGACGGTACCAGCTTCGTCCTTTTTAATCTTGAAGATCCACTTCGTACCGATGATTGTTTTACCTTTAGGCTTTGGTACGAGTCTCCAGACTTGCAGTGCGTCGAACTGGTTCAATTCTTCTTGCATAGAGACTACCCAATCTGGATCCGCAAGAGCCTCTGATACTCGAGTTGGCTCAATCTTGCTTAGAAAGGAGTCGTGCATGCACCAGTTGATTGACGCTGACCTAGTTTGCACCGACTTGGATGGATCACCTATGATCTGACTTGCAGGGTGCGTTTTGGTCCATTTACGTTCATGAGGCAGTGGATTATAGGAATGAATGTCAGTTGTGTCATCTATAAATCCACTTGTACCTTCTTCAGTTTGTTCTGGAGGAATGATGATTTCAGTTGAAGTAATTGGTGGGAGTGTATTATATGATGATAGATCAATATAAAAAGGAATGGGGGGTTCAGTTGAAGTAGTTGGTACAGAAGTCTCAGTAGGTACAGCTTGTTCCGGCTGTAGATTGATCTGAATTGAACATCCTACCGGTTCAGCTACTTCTGACTCTGCATGACTTGGCACTTCTTGAACTGTAGGAGTTGGTATTTGAATTATGACGTCTTGATGAATCGGGGTACTTGATTCATTTGGAATGTCTGAACTGGTTGGATGAGTAGGCGTTGGCTCTTCTATCCTGTCAACCAAAACAGATTTCTTTATGTTAGTTCCAAGAAATTCGTCATAAAACAATTCAAATAATAAATCTAAATCAGATAAATGGTTAGTTGATGTTGAAGCTTCATCTGATTTGTTCTGTTGAGACGCAGGTTCTGGACTGAGTTGCCCAGAAGCTAGTACTCCGGTTAAAACGGGTTCTGAACAGTATTGTTCGGAAGCCATCTCTTCATCAAAGGTGACGTTGACGCTTTCAATCACCGTCTTTGACTTCTTGAAGTAGATTCTGAATGCAGTTGATGATGAGGAGTATCCAATGAAGATTCCTTCATCTGCCTTGGCGCTGAACTTGTTGAGATTCTCCCTATCGTTTAGAACGAAACACTTACATCCAAAGATATGGAAGTATTTGATTGTAGGTGTTCGGTTGTTGATCAACGCATAAGGAGTCTTCTTGAATCGTCTGTGAATCATGGACCGGTTCTGCGTATAGCATGCGGTAGATATAGCTTCTGCCCATAAGAATAGAGGTAGGTCGGAATGACTTAGCATAGTGCGAGCTGCCTCGACTAGCGTTCGATTCCTTCTTTCCACCACTCCATTTTGTTGAGGCGTACGTGCAGCAGAGTACTGATGAGTTATCCCTTTAGATTCGAGATATTCTTGAACAGTTTTGTTCTTGAACTCTGTGCCGTTGTCTGTTCTTAGAAGCTTTATCGGTTTCTGCAGATTCACCTGGGTCGTCTTCAGGAAAGTGATGAGCACATCAGGTGTCTCATCCTTTGATCGTAGGAACTTGACCCAAGTGTATCGTGAGTAGTCGTCCACGATCACTAGAATGTACTTCTTGCCTCCTAGACTCTGAGTTCGCATTGGACCACAGAGATCCATATGCAATAGCTCTAGCGGAGCGCTTGTACTTGGTTCAGGCTTCGGTTTATGCGGAGCCCTCTTCATCTTGCCCTTCTCACAGGCTACACACAGATGATCTTTGTCATATTTGAGCTCTGGAAGTCCTTTGACTAAGTCTCCACTGACCAGTTTGTTGATGTAGCGAAAGTTGAGATGAGAGAGTTGTCGATGCCATAGCCAGCTTTGCTGCATCGATGCTTTAGATAGTAGACAAATCTGCTTGTCAGTCTGGACGTCTGATAAATTGATCGTGTAGAGGTCTGACTTTCGAGTGCCGACCAAGAGTTCTTCGCCTTCTTCTGTGCGAACAGAACACCTCTTGGCTTTGAAGTTGACCTCTAGGTCTTTGTCACAGAACTGACCTATGCTGAACAGGTTGTGTCCTAATCCTTCTACGTAGCTCACCTTCTTGATCGTTATATTTTCCCGTTGTATATCACCGTAGCCTAATATTGGTGAAAACTGATCATTTCCGTATCTGACTGTTCCGCAGTATTTCTCTGTAAAGTTTGTCAGCATATCTTTCTGTCCTGTCATGTGTTTGGAGCAACCGCTGTCCAAATACCACATATGACGGATCTGCATAGGAGAAATAACGAAACACAGATTTAGATTTTAAGCATTATAAATGAGTAAGACGTTGGAGCGTTAATATTAAAGTGCGGGTTTTGAACTGATGAATTCAAAAGCCTATTTTTCTTAAGCACGGGTTCTGAACAGACGTGTTCAAAAACCATCGTCTTGTCTTTGAAGTTCGAGTCTTGAGCTGTCTTACTCAAGAACCATTTTCTCTATTGAGGTACGGGTTCTGATCTGTTGTAATCAGAAGCCACATGTTTTGCTAAACATTGGGTGCCTGCAACACAGATTTAGATTTTGGTACCCACTTGAATTTGGGTCCTGCTGTGTTAGCACAAAGTTTTGATTTTGGTACACATTGCAAATTGGGTCCTCTTTTCTTTTGAAATAGATATGAAGTAGGATAATGATAAGAATGCACATGAGATGATTCAAACCGCATAGCAGAATCTTGACAGAAATTAGAAGCATGTTTATCATAAAAGGAAGTCTGTCTAGCAGTTTTAGATAACAGGAATAGTTGCTTAAAAGAGTATTTCAGTTTAGGAGCAACATTCATATTCAAAGTATCTGAACTAGACATATTCTTATTACAATAAACAGAATCAAAAGATTTAAAAGTCTTGTCAAGCTTCCGTTTGGGTTGCCATTTCTTGGTCATATCTGAAACAGTTGAAACCTTTGAGTTAGACATTAGAGAAACAACTGAATGCATTTTCTTTGGGTTACCAGTATTGATCGGCTTCTGTGAATGCTTCTTGCCTTTAGCATTTTTAGCTTTCACAGAGACTGAGTTATCAACTCGCGTTGATTTTGCACTGTTAACAAGCTTACTGGTTGATCCAACAGATTTCTTAAGAAAGAATGAATAGTTTGGAAGTTTTGCATTAAAGTCAAATTGTTCAAGACAATCATCTAAACCACCGTTAGAATTCAGAAAATCAAACCCTTGATTTGATGAACTAACCATATTCTCAGAGTTTGAAGCCTTAGAAAGAACAGAATTTGTAAACACAGTTGTAAAAACATTCTGTTCAATGTTTATCAAAAGTCTTTCATTTGACAAGGAATTCTCGAGTTCAGAAATTTTACTTTCTAAAACGAGAGGAGGGACATATAGTTTACCTTGAGTAGGTTTCGCCTCCATTTCCTTTTCAGAATAACTTAGAAAGAAGTCATCTGGAAGAGTTTTCTTCTTTTCAGGTTTCTTATCATAGCTATTATTCAGCTTCGCATAATAAAATGGAAGATGAACTTTAGATGATATTAAATGTTTTTCTGTTTCTTTGGCTTCATCCTCTTCAGATAGTTTAGTCCAATAAACTTTAAGTTCAGGGATTCTTCTAGCTAACTTCATAGAAAGAATATCATAAAGTGCAGGCACTTCAGACATTCCCTTTTGAAGATAGTGAGGATTCTTATAACCGATTCCCCATCTTTCTTTGTTCTCTATTGGTTTGTTAAGATGAATGGTTTGCTCAGTTTGACCTAATGAGTACAACTTCTTTTCCAAAGCATCCATTTTTGCAATTAAAGATTTGTTTTCTTCGATAGACGAAGAATGCATTTGTGTAACCTCGTATAAGTCAATCTCACGTTTTAGCAGTTTAGACTTGAGTTCAGAATTCTCTCTAAGAATTATTGTCTTCTCCGTTGCGTTGGTGTCATTGTTTTTATGTAAAACCTCAACCAGTACTTTCTTCTCAGCAATTTCATTGCTAAGTTTCTGTATTGATTGGTTTTTGTCAGTAATGACACCCTTTTCACGCTTTAGGTTCGACTCTAACTCTTTGAGTTTATCATTCATGGCATGCAATTGATTTATGAATTCAGCATACGATAAGTTGCATACCTCTTCTTCATTCTCTGAATCAGCTTCATCATCTGATTCATGCTTTCCCATCAAGCACAGGTTGACAACTTCATCTTTCTCTTCATCTTCTTCATCATCATCAGAATGATCGAGCCAGAAAACGTCTTCAGCCATCAATGCCTTCCCAGCCTCTTGTTGCTTTGCAAGCAACATCTTGTTCTTGTAGTAGTCCGAGTTCTTCACTTTTGGCTTTCGGCAATCTCTGGCATAATGACCGGTTTTGCCACAGCTGTAGCACGTTATAGGTTCTGTCTGACCTGATCCTTCTGCTTGAAACCTTCTCTCTTCAGGTTTCCTTTCCTCTGATCTCTTTCCTTCAGCAAGATCTCTTCTATCTTCTGGTTTCCTCTCCTCCATTCTCCTTCCTTCAAACCTTCTTCCTTCAAATCTACTTCCTTCGACCCTTTCTCTATGAGCGTAGTTGTTTGGACCAGACGAATACCTCTGACTGTTTGAGCTTGGCTTTGTGTAGAATTTCTTCTGGAAAGCCTTAGTCAACAAAAGCAATGCTTGCTTTAGTTGTTCACATTCATCTTTGTCAGAGTTTGCTTCAGCTTTATCTTCATCTGATTCATACACAGTCGCTTTGTTCTTCTTCTTCTTGACAACAAGAGCAACTGTGTCTTCAACCTTCTTTCCTCTCTGCCTTTTCTCTTCTAGAATTTCATCCACTTCTTCTTCATTTTGTTTGAGGGTCTCATACACCTCATGAAGTGGAATCTCATTCAGATCTTTAATCTGCTTCATCTACCTCGCAAATCTCTTCCATTCTGGCTGTAGAACGCTTAGAAATTTGACGTTTAGCTCAATTTGAGATTTGTGGACCTTGTTCTTGCTTAGCTCATTCAGCAAGGTCACAAACCTGTCATGTACTTCTTCTAAGGTTTCTCCGGCTCTGCCTCTAAATTCTTCATAGTTATTTAGGCAGTTGGAGATCTTCAGTTGATTTCCTACCTTAGAACCCAGCATCATCTTCTCCAGCTGATCCCACATTTCCTTAGCTGAGGCCTTGTAGCTGTCAATCTTTATGTAGATTTCATTGGGGATTCCTTGAAGAATGTATGACATAGCTAGTTTATCGCCTTTAGCTCTGTTTAGGTTGTCACCGTCAAGCTCATGGTACTTCAGTTCAACTTGTGTTGGCAATGTTCCAACCAGACGAGTTGTCTTTATATGGTTGCATATTTCCTTCTGCAAATGACTGTCTGATGAACTCACAAAGCTCATGTCTGTCTATGAAGTTTAGAAATCGATCCTTCCACTGTTCGTATTCACCTTTAAATAGAACTGGTGGTTTGGAATCAGTTTCAATGGCAAGAGCTTCTCTGGAAGTCATAATTGAACAAGATTTAAGATGCGAGAGGCTTTGAGATGCGTGAGGCTTGAGATGCGAGAGGCTTTGAGATATGAGAGATTTTTTTTTTTTTTTTTTTTAAATTCAAAAGTTTGCGCGAGATGTTGATTGCGCAAAGTGAGGATCGACCGATAAGACGTAAGAACTGGTAAAATATAAAGATCGGTAAAACTGATTGATCGGTAAAAAGATTGGACCGAAAGTATATTTGAGTTCGAGTGTGAGAAATTGTTAGACACGAGGTGACAAATTATTTTGCATGAAGTTATTTTGCAAGAGAGGACCGAAAGTGTGAGATTTCACGTGAGTATGTGAATGTGGAATGAAATGTAAAAAGACAAAGTAGTGTGAGTGGAACTCAACAAATCAAAGTTACCAACAAATCACATGAGGGTGATGATGGACACGTGTGGTTTGCATGTAATTTGTGAGATATTTGCATGTGAGAGTTAAGTGTATGAGGTGGTCACGTGAGGTGGGTTTGGGTATGGAACCGAGAAAATCACAAAAAGTCTTTGACCGGGGGGGTTTTGGCCGGAGGTGTGAAGACCGGGGATGGGGTTTAGACCGAGAGAGATTAGAAGACCGGATAATTGAAGACCGGGACTGATTTGGATTGGACCGGAGGTGGTTTTCAAGTTCGACCGGATAAAAGAATTCGACCGGAAGAGTTGTTTGACCGGGGAAGTGTTGTGGAAAAGTTTTATTCGACCGGGGAAATGTAGTGGAAAAGTGGGGTTCGACCGGGGAAGTGAGTTTTACTTTGACCGGATAAAAAAAATATATTTGACCGGATAAAAAAAATTCGACCGGTACAAAAGTTTGTGAGATTCGACCGGGGAAGTGAGGGTCCGGTCGAATGCTTAAGACCGATAGAATGTAAAAACTAAGGTTCGACCGGTACGCTTAAGACCGATACGTCGTCTTCTCCGATTAAAACAACCTGTAACTCTAAAATTAACCAAGCTAGAGGTCGATTTACCACACCAAATTTTGACACAACGATCTCCTTATCAATTAGAACAAGACACAACCTTTTGATTTCGAAAATAACCGCAAAATCAAGATTTTGATAATTGCACAGTGTTCTTCAAAAAAATGAAGAACACAGAGAGTAAAAATTTTGATTTTGATCTGAATCAGGCTCTGATACCAATTGTGAGTCCGTGATCGTTACCAGATAATCAAAACAACAAACAATAGATAATAAACCAACCTGTTTGGATTACAAACGCGGATTACACGGTTGAGTTCTTGATATAAGCTTTGTGTTTGTTTTCTCTCTTTTTCACCTTTCACTATGTGTATATATGTGGATTGTTGTGATCTGATGTGTATATTAGAGAGATAACAACTAACATAATATCTAGATATATAATATCTAGATATTATATTTAAACTAATATAATAACTAAACTTAATATCTAAACTATAATATCTAAATATTAAAACAACTTTGACTTTATTACAGAATAGACCCTAGACTATAGTTGAGAGTGACTTGTCAACTTTAACTTCAGATTGCGATCTTCGTATTGGATGATCTTGAATCCAATGAGACTGTGTCCTAACATAAAAGAAAGTACGTTAGTTCTTCTTCTCAATCTCAATCTCAAGATCCCGAACAAACAACAAATGTAGCTAATACCCCTACATCTAGTGTTCCGACTACCGAAAAACCTTTCAAAAAAGTTCAAATGGAAAGTAATGATATCGATCTCAGTACACTAGAACGAGACCCTGGTTTGCGCTCTCAAGTTTATGATTATCCTATCAATCAACAAGATACAATTCGACGAGCTTATATGAATCTTGGTCCTCTTCAACCTAAACTTTCTATGTTTCCAAAATCTGGAGCGGAAACTCATAAACGTAGCTTTCAAGCTTCTTGGTTTAGATTATATCCTTGGCTTGAATATTCAAAGACTTTGGATGCAGCATTTTGTTTCCCATGTTTTCTATTTAACAAACCAACTGGACTTGGATACTACGGTCAACAAGCATTTACTATAGATGAGTTTCGTAATTGGAAAAAGGTGGGTGGGAAAAAATGTGTCTTATTGATGCATATGGGAACTGAATGTACTTCTTTCCACAATGTTGCACAAAAGGGATGGGATGATTTGTTGAATGCGGCGCAAGATATACGAAATGTGTATGAGAAGTTTACAACAGAAGAGCGAGAGAAAAATAGATTGAGATTGACGGATTCTATTTATTGCATCCGTTGGTGTGCCTTTCAAGCAGTTGCATTTAGAGGTCGTAACGAAAAACTCGATTCCATTAACAGGGGGAATTTTCTTGAAATGCTGGAGGCACTTGATGAGTTTAGCGCCGAGCTTAAAGAGTTATTTTGTCGTGCTCCCAAATATGCATCATATACGTCATCCGTGATTCAAAAGGAAATATTGAATCTTATATCAAGTAGGGTGCGACGAATGATTTGTGAGGAGATTGGTGGTCAAAAGTTTTGTTTACTTGTTGATGAAGCACGGGATGAGTCTCATAACGAGCAAATGTCTATTGTCCTAAGATTTGTTAATAAAGAGGGCTTCATTATAGAGCGTTTCTTTGGTCTTGTTCATGTTTCTGACACTACGGCACAAACTCTCAAGAATGGGATTTATTCTTTATTGTCACATTACAACTTTGATGTCAAGTCTATTCGTGGACAAGGGTATGATGGTGTAAGCAATATGCGAGGGCAATTCAAAGGTTTGCAAGCCTTGATTTTAGAAGATTGTAAATACGCATATTATGTTCATTGTCTTGCTCATCGGCTACAATTGCCATTGATGGCCGCCTCACAAGGCGTTATAGCCTTGCGTAAATTTTTTATGCACTTGACTTTTGTTGTCAATGTTGTTAGTGCTTCTTCCAAACGCACTGACCAATTACGATATGCCTAAGCCGAACAAATTGCATACTTGATTTTTATTGATGAATTGGAAACCGTTAGAGGTCTCAATCAAATTGGTACATTACAACGAGACGGAGATACTAGATGGAGTTCTCATCTCAGATCAGTTTCTAGCCTATTTAAGATGTTCAGTCCAACTTGTGAGGTTTTGCTCAAAATAGTTGAGGAAGGAACCGGTTCAATCAAAGGTGTTGCAGATTCAGCATATGAGGCTATGACAACATTTGACTTCATATTCGTCTTGTATCTCGAAAAAGAAATAATGGAGATCACTAATGTACTTTGTCAGGCTTTACAAAGACAAAATCAAGATATTTTTTATGCATTGAGGTTAGTTGCATCTACTAAAGTGTTATTGCAGAAGATGAAAGATGAAGGTTGGGATGATTTACTTTGCCTTGTTAAGTCATTTTGTCAGGTATGTAACACAGTCATCCTAGATCCTACACTCAAACATCGTTATCATACACTCAAACATTGTTAACTTGTCTTCTATTCACCTTGTTTTCTTGTCAGGTACGCAACATAGATATTCCTGACTTGTCTTCTTCCTACTATAGCAGAGGGGCTCGGGCTCGTAATGAGCATAGTGATCATACACTTGAGCATCATTACCGAGTGGATATCTTTTATGAAGCGATTAATTGTCAATTAATGGAACTAGATCATCGTTTCAGTGATAGTTCCATGGAGATGCTTCGTCTTGCTTCAACTCTGGATCCTAAAAATGCGTATGAGGCTTTTAGAAGTCTTGATGTACGTCAACTAGTAGAGAGGTTCTATCCTGAAGACTTCAGTGATCATGAGAAAACAATTCTGAAGATGCAACTTCGACATTATGTTGTTGATGTCGTTCAACATGAAGATTATAAGCAATTGACATCGATTGCAGCATTGTGTCAATGGTTGGTAAGGACTAAAAGAGAAATAACTTTTGATCTTATTTATCGATTAATCAGTCTACTTCTTACTCTCCCAGTTTCTACAGCGACAACCGAGAGATCATTTTTGGACATGAATATTGTGAAAACAAGAATACGGAATAAAATGGATGATGAGTTTCTAAACGACTCGTTGATTTTGTTTATCGAAAGGGAAATTGCTGAAAAGACCAGTTTGGAGGAAATTGTGGAAGACTTCAAGGCCGCGAAAGATCGAAGGGTTCCACTTTGATGAACGATGTTTAACATTTTCATATTTAATGTCTAGTGTTAGAGTTTTTACTATGTTATAATTTTGGATAATGTATTTTTTGTATCTTTTAAATTATATAATATATTAGGTCTGGCCCCTGCGTTTTTAAAGGTTGTGTTCCGTCCCTGATTCGTCAAATAACTCAACAGTTAATAATTTCATGTAAAACATATAAACACTTTAAAATAAACATTTTGGCATGTACACCGTTTTCATAAATGAACTTGAACTCACCTTGCTAGATTTAGGCTAAATCTAGATTTTACCCCATCTTGGGCTTCTTTGAAGAGATCTGAATCCACAAGCAAAATCCTTCCAAAACCTAGATCCACAAATTTCCAACCATGAACATACTCATTCAACCAATAAAAATCGATCCCCAAACATTTACACCAAAATCCCCAAATTTGTCCCAAACCCCTAATTTTTGACCTATAATCTCCAAAATCATCAAATCCAAAATTGGTCACAAATGGAGGTTTACAACTCATATAAGGTGTTGAGAGGAGAGGAGGAGTAAACTTACAATGTTAGGTTTTGATACCAACAAAACCCTAGAAATCTCCTTTGAAGAAGATGAAGGTGGGGATGAAGATCCCTTAGCTCATAGCTTCCAAATCTAGAAGATGAAGCCTAAATCTTGAAATAAATAAGGGGGGAATGCTTTGGATGCTCCATGGACCGAATTAGGTGGGGGGGGGGGGTTTAGGTTGAGAGAGTTTATGGAGGATATGGATGAATGTATAATGAGAAAAGAGGAGAATAAAACGGATTTTAAGCACCTTGCAGGCCGACCGCGATTATGCCCGGCTAGAGTGACAGGATGTCACAATCGCTGGCATAATCGCCGAGTTGGTAGCATGGGCATCCCCCAGCCCGCGACTTTGCCAGCAATTGTGACATCTTGTCACTTTCGCTGGGCAATGTCGCCCCAGACGTACCGACCCCTAACACTTCACTTTTCTCACTTGAAAAGCTCACCATCCTCTCAAGAGTTAAAAGTAACATTTTCCTAACACCCAGTCCCTAAATTAGAAACCTCAAAGGCACTGGTTTGACTCTAACTTACTGAAATTCCGGGTGTTACAGATAGTTTACATGATGCAACCTCCGGGGTTTGCTGGTCCTAACAAGCCTTACCATGTTTGTTTACTTAAGAAAGCTCTTTGCAGTCTTAAACAAGAACCACGTGCTTGGTTTTTGAAGTTATCCAATGCTTTTGTGGGGTTTGGATTTCAACAATGTGCTTCCGATACATTTTTATTTGTCTATTGCACGTCTACCGTTACTGCTTACATTTTGGTTTATGTAGACGATATCATCGTTACCGGAAGCTTATCCACGTTCATTGTCGGTTGATTAAAAAACTTCATGATCAATTCTCTTTAAATGACTTGGGAATATTTAGTTATTTATTAGGAATTCAAGCAACGTTTGGTGATGATGGTCTTCATTTAACCCAACAACGATATCTACTCGATTTACTTAAACGAACAAGCACTAGTCAATGCAAGTCAGTATCCTCTCCTGTTGCTTCCGGAAAACAGTTATCTCGGTATTCAGAAAAACCATTGGAAGATCCCTCTTTATATCGAAGCACTGCTGGTGCACTACAATACTTAGTGCTAATGAGACCCGAAATTGTAACATCCGAAATTTCAGGTAAGTATAAGGTTTTGTTAATCTTATGTTTATGCGTTTATCAAAGTAGAAATTACATGCTTAATTGCTAGTTCTGTTTAAAATGGTTATTTGGTGTTGATTTGGAAGTTGTAGACCAGTCTTTGTTTGACAGTAAGTTACGCGACTTACGTCGCGGGTTCAAGTCGCGGCACAAGCCGCGTAACCCACTGGAGTTCACTTGATTGAGCAAGCGGGCAACTTATGCCGCGGATACAAGTCGCGGCACAAGTCGCGGAGCGACCTGCACTCCCCAAAACTCCCTTTTCATCCGATTTTCTCTCATAACTTTCATATCTCTCTCTCATTTTGGCGATTTTGCTCCCAAGAAATCAGTTTTCTCCCTCACCAAAACCCTAACCCTCATAAATACTTCATCCATTGGTGGTTGGACCTTGGCTTCTTGCATTTATTATCCTCAAGGGAGCTTTCTAGGGGTTCTCAAGTGCTACCTCCCATCTTCAAGTCTCATTTTCATCTAGGGTTTCATCTTTTCTAGGTTTTGGTCAAAACCTAGATTGTGAGTTTACTAATCCTTTGTTAAAACTAGATGCACATTATAATCTATTACTTGTTATCATCTTGCATCCTACTTGAAATGTTCATTGTATATGCTCAAGTATTTGGGGGATTTCTTTATGAGTCATGTTCATTTATGTCATGCTTTGAGTTATTGGGATATGTATATGTGTATCTTGTTATGGATATGGTATATTATTTGGGACTCCATTTTATGGGTCAAAACCACATGATTAAAATGTGGTCATATTTGTCTTGTTATAGACTTCATATTAAATGGCTTGTAATATTGTACCCATGGTTGGTATGGATAATATTCTTGGTCATATTGTGCCTTGAGGCCTAATAATAAATTATGTTGGACGAACCAAGTCAGTAGACACTAGGAGGATGTAGTCTTGGGTGCCACCGTGTGGGTATGTGCCTAGACCTCCGTCATTCGGGGTAATGCCATGGTTGTAGTCCTTGGATGTGTCGGGCCTTTCGGATGTCACTCGTAGTAGTTGGCATCAAGGTATATCGGCTCTTTGGGTGGAATTTGATTGGTGCTATGGGTATCCCCCATTGAATCCACATTTAATGAAATTTGGTTAATTGTTGATAAGAATTGTAAATGCTTTAACATGCTATTTTCTTGTTTAACTCACTAGGCTTTTTGGCCTAACACTTGTTTGGTGTCGATGTGTATCTCAGGTTCTAGTGGCGTCACTTCTAAGTTGGCGTAGTTGCTTGGGGTGAGAGCTTGGGAAATTGCACTTGGACGTATATTTTGGTGAAGGCATTTGGGTTTATAGATGACACCCTTTTTTGTAATCTCTTTTCTAGATATAGAAATTAGATTAGTTGGTTGTTTTTTATTGTCCGTTAAATTACAATTGTGATTAAACAGTGTTTGATCTGATTTTATTGTAATCATTGTATTTATTTTACTGCTTTCAGTAGTGTTATCTGTTTTGTTAGCGCCTTGGGGTATTTAAGTCCCCTTGGCTTGTTTGTTTTGTAAGAAACCATACACTGTTTGAATACAATTCACTGTTGCATTGAAGTGTACTTTCTCTCTCTAGATTCTCTCTCTACGATCTTGTGATCATGGTTCATCAATTGGTATCAGAGCCTCCAAGATCTTGAGAGGATTGAGATTAGTGTATAATTGTTTCTGATTTGGTTGGTTAATTCGAAAATTTGATTGATTTTTGTTGTTTTTTCAAGAAAAATCTCGTTTTCTGGATTTTCACCAATTTTAGTCTGTTTTGTGATCGAATTGCATTGATTTTGATAGTTTTAGATGCGTTTTAGTTAGTCGATCTATTCTGTTTCTTGTTAATTTGCATAAAAACGTGATTTGGTGTTTCAATTTTGAGTTTGAATACATTCTGAAAAAGACGAGTCTGTTGTTCTGTTCGTTTTGAATTTTGAGTTTCAGAGTGTTTTGATCGAAATTATCAATTGAAATGTATTAAAAACATGTTTTCGATCAATTTTGTGCAAGTTGTTTGGGTTTAATTTCATTGTTATGATCGAATTAGCAGATTTATAGTCGAGTGTTAGAATGCGTGTCATTCATCCAGATGTGCGGGTCATTCATCCTGATATGCGTATATGTTGTGTCTTTCATATATGTTGTGCGTGTCATTCATACTAGTTTGCATATTATAAGTTTTTGATTTATGCGGGTTATTCATCTTATTAGTATGCGTGTTGTTTATAAAATCGTGTGCAACTAACTTTTGAGTGTTAGTGTTTTTTTTCTCAGGTTATTGATTCTCTTTTGGAAACGCATTACTTCAAGTGGTCATTACACGTATTTCTTCAAGTGCGTGTCTGCCTCAACACGTATTTCTTTAAAGTGCGGGTCACTCTGAACACGCACAACTTCAAGTGCGTGCCTCTCAGGATACGCATTTCTCTTGGACTCGCATTTCTCTTGGACACGCATATCTCTAAGGAAAGCATCGAGTGACTTTCTAGACACGCATTTCTCTCAACACGCATTTCTATTGGAAGCGCATTTCTCTCAACACGCATTTCTTGGGTGTGCGTATCATCAAGGACCCGAACAGTTTTTGTCTCTGAACACACATTTCTTAGTTGTGCGGGTCTTCAAGACTTGGTCATTTTTCTGAATTCCAGATTTCTTCAAAATGTCTCTTCAAGCTCAACTGTACAAGAACGACCTCATGATGTCATTGGGGTCTGATACTCGCCCACCTGTGCTGATAAATGAGAACGAATTTGAACAATGGCAGGATCGGTTTATTAATTTCATCGAAAGGCAATCTAATGGGGAAAATATGATGAAAGCTTTAACTGAAGGTCCCATGGTCAAACCAAGGAAAGTGATACCAGCTATTGGAAACACTCAAGCTACTAATGTAGAAAAAGCACTGATAGAATATGAGGTTGATGAAATTCTGAGATACCAAGCTGACAATCAGGCCAAGTCGAATTTGATTATTGCTCTACCAAATTCCATCTATAACAGAATCGATTGTTTCAAACACAATCCTATGCTGATGTGGACACAACTGGAGAAAATCATGCTTGGTACTGCTATGTCTACCCAGCTTCGTCAGACAAGGTACATGAACAATTTTGAAGAGTTCAAAGCAAAGGATGGGGAAAGTCTGAAAAGTGTCTTCGACAGGTTCTAGACTGTTATTAATGACCTGTATAAGATCAAGGTAATAAAGAATGAGCTGGAGACAAACCTGAAGTTTCTTAATGCACTCAAACCTGAATGGGAAAAATCCTGTCATCGAATGAGGAACGATCCCAGAATTTCCAAAATGCCCATTCAAGAAATGTTTGAAATTCTGATGTCTGATGAAGCCATGGTAATGAAGAAGAAAGCTAAGCTGGATAAGCAGAAGCCAAAGACTGTGGATCCAATCGCTCTTTTAGCTAGCCAAATGGCTGAGCAAGCCTTGACTGAGTCTGCTTACGATGGGTCAACAAATGACGATGGCGAAGCATTGGAAAAAGCCATGATTCTTCTAAGTCAGCACTATCAAAAGAAATATCAGAAACGGTCAGGCTCAAACAATCTTCGTTTCTCTTCTGGTTCAAAGAAGGTAGAACCCGGTTCTACATCAAAGCCTTTCTTTCCCAAATATGAGCCTGGTACAGCAACTGAACTAAAGAAAGAAGAGAAAAAGGCTGTGACTTGCTACAACTGTGGCAAACCCGGGCATATTTCAAAGGAATGCAGAACGAAAATTGTGAAAGATGTGGATTTCTATAAGAAGAAATTAGCTTTGGCTGAGAAGAAAGCAAGTGGAACAATTTTGTTGGCTGAGGAGGAATATTGGTTGGACCACTCAGATAACGAAGCTGACAATGTTGAGACTGCTGCTATGTGTTTTATTGGAGACGACAACAGTGATGATGAGGATGAGGAGACTTCAACCGATGAATCTGAGGTACCATCTGAGTTTGATTTTAATTTTATTTCTTCGCAAATGAATGTCATCACAAATGCTTTACATGACTTTCGTTCAAAGCTTATATCCGAAAAACGCGAAAATCAAGAAAAGTCTGTTCAAATTGAAAAGTTGAAGATTTCTCTGAGAGATGAAAAAGCTATTTTAAAATTTACAAAAGAGAAATTTCAAGAAAGAATAGAAGAGTTAGAAATTGAAAAACAGACTTCTCGTGATTCTTTGTCTGTTTTGTCAATTTTAAATCAAGAGTTTTCGGATAAAATATTTGAATTAGAAGAAAAGTTATATAAACAAAATCAAACTGAACAAACAATTCATATGCATAAACCAAGGAGCTATGAGTCGTTAAAAGAAAATTGGGGTCTTGGATTTAAAAATCCTCAGTTTTTAAAGAAAGCTAATATTGAGATTCCCAATTTTTATGATTACGACTGTCTTGGTCTTTCAAAATATGGTTCTCAATACAAACCTTTTTGGACAAGTGCTAAAAAGATTACTATTGAGGAAGATAAGAAACGGATAAACAACAAGAGAATGGAAGTTCCTTTCGTTTACATTCAAGAAAATGCAAAATATTTTCCTGAAAAAATAAAGAAGAAAAGACAAAAGTTAAACATTGTTTCTTCTACTAAATCTTCTAGATCGAATGACTTCTTTGATTTAAATGAAGCTAATCCTAATAAGGACAAAATATCTCTAGTATCTTATGATACTAAGAGATATATACCTCCTTTAGTCTTAGAATGTCAAATCTTTGATCTAGAAGAACAATTGGAAGAACAAGAGATTTTGAGAAAAATTGAAAACGATATCATTTTTTCTTTTATGACATCGAATTTTAAAGAAAATAATTCTGGTTTTATCAAATCTTCCATCAACTTGTGTTCATCTGATGTTTCTTGCTCTGAGATTTATCCAAATAATCTAACTGATCAGTTTGATTTTATTGATAAAACTTCCTCTTCTAAATCAAATATTTTATCTAAAATTGTTGATGACACTTTTACGCTAAATGATCATTTCTATAAAACAAAGCGTAAAAGTGATCAAAATTGTAGATCGTAATGAAAATATGGGCTAAGCTATTTGATATAGATCTGAGTTATTGAGATGATTTTATTTTTAAGCATTTAAAATACAGAAATCCTTGAGTTTAAAAGTTTGTACCTGTGACCTTTCTGATTTGGGAAAGTAAGTTCTGAGGGATGCTTGACATCTGGTCCCCTAAGGTCAATTGATCTGGGAGTGATCGAACAGAAATCCTGCAATAGAATCAGATCGAAAGTCATGTTCTACTGGTATGAATGGGTTTAGAATATGTCGATGTAGCCTTTCTGATCCGGGTAAGTAAGTACCAAGTGGTGCTTGACACCTAGTCCCCTAAGGCCAACTGGTCTGGGAGCGGCTGACCCAAATCCTGCAATAGGGTCAGATAGAAAGTTACGTTTACGGCATGTTCTTTACTTAATGAACTCTTTGATTAAAAGATGCCAAAGTGCACAAAGCTTAAAAGATGCCAAAGAGCACACTCATGTGAAGATGCCAATGTGCACACAGCTAAAAGATGCCAATGAGCACACATCTCTTGATACTTGGTGATATATTTTGAGCTGTGATAAACCTGTAATTTGTGAAAATCTTAATTCTTGATGACTTAGTGTCTGTACATGCAAAGTTCTTCATTTTATGTTTAGAATTACATTTTTCTTGAAGCTAATCAGAGATCGCATGCAAGCACACTGAATAGATACCTGTAAGTGTTTGAATCTGAACATGTCTTAACTTGATATACAATGAAACATGTTTCTGTATCCAACAACTCCCGTTTGATTTCAACTGATTGATAAATCTGGGATATTCTACTGAGTAGACTTTAATTTGTTTAGTGTTTAAAAGTTTATATATTCAGTTGTTATAAAACTTATATTCAATATGATCATCTTTAATATTGATGTCTTTATGTTTGTTGTCTGTGTTTTTGTCATATGGTCTGTGCATTTTTCAAGGGGGAGTGTATATCTGGTTTCTATTTTTGAGAATATTCTGTTTTTGAGGGGGAGTGAATATTACTGATTAATTTCTTCCTGTGCTGATCAGAAATTCATAAGGTAAGTTTTTCTGAAATTACTATGCAAATGCTAAACTAATTTGTTAAATTTTGTGTATTTGTGTAGGGGGAGTAATGGGGGCTTATCAGGTATTTTTTTTTAGTATTTATTTTTTTTAATTATTTTGCTTTTAGAATATATATAGAAGTAATAGTGTTTTTTCTTTTCTTTATTCCATTTGAACTTGTTTTGACTATTCATTTTCCCTCCATTCTCTCTGAGTATTGTTCTTCCTGCGCTCTTTACTGTTCATTTCAGATTGTGATTTTGGAAAGATCAGGTATGTTTTTGTTTTTCATTCTATGTTTGTAGTTCGATTATTGTTTTATTACTTTGTTTTGATTTCTTTATTGGTTTCGTATTATGCGTTTTAACTGACATGCGATTATTTCACTGTTCATCAATTTCTAAAACTCAGATTCAAGTTGATTTAGATCGATTTGCGTATTGGGTTGTGTTTAGACCTTATAATCGACTATCAGGTATGTTCTCTTTTACTTTAATTTCGTGTTTTGTGCTTTTAATTTTAGTTTTTGTGAATTTCGGGTTCGAACAGCCGTTTTTCTAAGGTTTTGGTTCAAATTTAAGTGAACTATGTGTTTCACTTGTGACCCGCATAAGTCAATTATGCGTTTCACTTGTGACCCGCATAGTCAATTATGCGTTTCACTTGTGACCCGCATAAGTCAATTATGCGTTTCACTTGTGACCCGCATAGTCAATTATGCGTTTCACTTGTGACCCGCATAGTCAAGTATGCGTTTCACTTGTGACCCGCATAGTCAACTATGCGTTTCACTTGTGACCCGCATAGTGAAATTTGCTTTTAACCCGTGACCCGCATTCTTTTAGTGTGTTTCGTTTTTTTTTTAGTTTACGTATCATTAAGAACACGCATATTCTATTGTGCGTATCCTTAGTGACACGCAAACTCTGTTGTGTTTTTTTGTTATTTCCAAGTATGATATGCGTTCCATTAAGGACACGCATTTCCTTCAATGCGTTTCCTTCAGGACACGCATTCCTCATAATGCGTTTCCTTCAGGACACGCATTCCTCATAATGCGTTTCCTTCAGGACACGCATTCCTCATAATGCGTTTCCTTCAGGACACGCATTCCTCATAATGCGTTTCCTTCAGGACACGCATTCCTTATATGCGTTTTCTGCATGACCCGCATTCCTTCCTTCATGTTTCCTTAAGGACCCGCATTCTATACTTGGAATATTTTTTTTTGTGTTTTCTAATTGTTTATCTGTGTTTTGTTTCAGGTTATCATGACTTCTCAAACAAATACTGATCCAATGATTCAAGATGAGAATGTCATTCTTCAGGATCCGGCTGATCAGGCATCTCATGATACACCTATGCCATATGTTCCATCTGTTGGGGCTGATCTTTCTATATCAAGGCAAAATCCAAATGATGTGTTCCCGAATGTCATGTACATGCCTTATAAGCATAACAACTACTTTGTTGACTTTGATCGCATCAAGATTCATCCTGTCATACGCACTATTCTTCGTGGACATCCGCTCTCTCAAGCTCTATGTTCAGTTGCCGATGTTCCGGAAGTCTACGTTCAGCAAGTCTGGCACACCATCACAAAGAACGAACTGGCACGTCCTCATCGATTTGATCTTCAAATTGATCAATTTGATTCATATCTGTCTTACAAGCGGTTAAGGTTGATTCTTGAGCTTCCTGAGCGTAATTCTAGACCTGGACGGACAACATATGATCAGTTTCCATCTGAAGAAGAAGTGTTTGAAGGCATCAAACGACTAGGCTATGTTGGTCCACTGAACAGGGTTGTAGACTTTGACAAGTCTAATCTTCCTCCTGTCTGGTATTCTTTATTTTCTGTCATCAACAGGTGCTTAACGTCTAAACATACCGGCACGGATAGTTCTAGTCTTCACTATCTTCGACTGTTCCATGCAGTAGTCTATGACCTGCATGTCGACTACACGATTATTTTCTGGACCGAGCTATCTGAAATAGTGCAAGACAAGTTAACCAACAAGCGACGAAAGTTCATTCCTTTTATCAGGTTTCTCAAGCTGATTGTTAGAAGCATGTTTCGAAGTAATCCGACAATTCCAAGAAGATTATCTTGGCCGCAAGTTCAGGATACTGAGATGCTTTTTCTCCAGAAACAGAAGAAGTCCTTTACTTTTTCTATGACCATTCCTTATGGTCTTATTGCCAATTATGCTAACATGACCGATCCCAGTGTCATTGATTATTGTTTAGAAAATGATTTTGAAGAGGCTGAACAGGAAGAACCTTCTCATGGCACTCCACTTGGTACTACTCATGAAGAGCAAGTTGAAGCAAATACTCAGGTAATAGAGACAGATGTTGATTTTTCTGCAACACCACAAGATGTTGCTACTCATCGCGTTGAATCTGTCATTGCTGATATTCAAGCTGAAGCAACTACTGATGTCATTACTGATGTTATAAAAGATGCTAATCCTGATGAAACTGGAGTTGTTGATGATGATGAGAAAAATGCTGAGTTTTCTGATGATGGTGAAAATACGACAAGTGATTCAGATGATGGTGATGATGATGTTGCTCAATCGAACATGAAAGTGTATGAACGGAAAATAAGAACTCCGGAAGTGGTTATCTCAACAGAAGTTATCTCTGATGATGATTCAGTTCCAATTAATCCTTCAGTTGCACATCTTCAAGTAGATGAATTGGATACAGCTTTTGATCAAGCCACAGCTTCGGTTCAAAGTCAAGCTCCAGCAACTACACTTGCAGTTATTCAGTCTACTTCATCAGTTGTAGAGCTTACCTCTGATCAAGCTCGGGTTTCCACTAACAAATTCTCTACTTTGAATAATGTAATTCGACAGTTATCGGAGAGAATGGATGCTGAAAAGGAAGCACAGATTCTGAAGTTAAAAGCTTTATTCAAAGGGAAGATGCCTGAGATTGATACTTCAGTGATTCCTACAGAGATTCCGTTCAGACGCTCATCTGGGGTTGTTCTAAGAGATCCGTCTTCTGCTGTTCAATCTTCTGCTCCAGCGATTATGTTTATTCCTTTACCTTCGTTGTTTACACAGTCAGCTGGAATTTCTTCATCTACTCATATACCTGTGTCCTCTTCTAGCACTCCAGTATCAGATCTTCCTATTTCAGAGTTGACAGATTTGCTCTATGCTCGACTTCTTTCTATGTCGCCACCAGAACATCAGGATCAAGATCTTATTTCTCTGCTTCGAAACTTCCAACCTACGCCGCCTCTAGTTTCTTCATCTGAATCTGACAGGATCTATGTTTCATCTACTGAGTTTCAAGCATTCAGATCGGAAGTTCAATCAAGTTTTGCTGATCTCAAATTGTTTATATCTCAAACTTTCTCTGATTTATCTTCCAGGCTTGATATTCATGAACAAAGCTGCAGAAATGAGGCCGGTCCGTCTCTTAAACGAAGACATGACCAAGATGATCCCGATCATCAAGGCCATGAGGGGGAGATGGCAAAGAGACAAAGAACAGAAGGGTCTTCTGAAGCTCGAGAAGTTGTTCAAGAAGAAGTGGCTGAAGATAGAGAAAAGACTGCTGATACAGTTCAAGATTGCAGTATTCAAGACTTAATGGATATCATGATTGACAATGCTGATATAACTGCTTTGCATAATGAATTTAATTTGTCTGAAGCAAATTTTAATAATATGCAAATTGTAGTTTATGTGAATCCAGATGTCTCAGGTAGAGCTAATGAAGTTGAAGAATCGGAAGCAGCAAATGATATGAGATCTTTCTTCGCGAACTTCATTGAGATAAATTCAGATGATGATGAAGAAGTTAGATTTGAGAAAGTTGCTCAAGTTAAAGAAGAAGATTGCAACAATATCATCATTTTATCTGATACAGAGGATGATACTGTTTTCATGGATGCAACAGATACAAAAGAGGCTGAATTATTATATGCTGATCTTCCGAGTCAAGGTGAGATTCCAGAAGTTGATCAACCTTCGTCTACTCCAGTAACTAGTTCTGCTCCGACAACCAATATTCCATCAAGTTCATTTGAAGTTGGTGAGTCGTCTAGAGCTCAAGTAGTTATTCCTTCTTCCGAACCAGTAATTCCTCCATCTCTTCTAGAAGAAGGAGAAGTTTTAACTAGACAGCAAAGGCAGCGAAATCTACAGCAAAGATATATGGCTTCTAGACTCAGAACTGCTTTTCTTGAAGATATCCAAAGCAACATCTTTGTTTCTAGAAGAAGGACACTCAATTTATATGACATTCTTGGAGTAGAGAAAGAATCAGAAGCTTATCAGCATGAATACTTAACTTTTATCAAATGCCAGCACAGAAGGAATAACACTGTTACTTCTCCTCATCTAATAGTTCGAGTTCTCAATGTCACTATTTGTAAGTTTATGAATATTTGGTATCCAAATCTTGAAGTGGAAAGAAGAGACTGCAAGCGGTACATCTTTTCAGAGGCAGATTTTGTTGATCTTTCAATAGATGATGTTGAATTCCTATATGATCACTTCAGGAATCTTTATCACCGGACTCAGGATGTTTCTCAAACTCTTTATGTTCTTAAACGATTCATTCGACGACAGATCCGATTTTATCGTGTTTTTGATTTTCAGATGGTCGTCGAAAGTTTTCAGCCTGTGGTTAATCTGGAAAGACCCAACCGGAGTTTGCAGAATCTAGAATCTTATTCTTTATTCACCATTATCGAAGATCCATATGGAGTAGTATACAAGAACAACTCAAGTGAAAAATGCTTTCTACGATTTGATGAAGTTGGATATTACTCTGATGGAACTCTAAAGGTGATCAAACTTCAGTTGGAGCATCGTTTGCAAGAGGCTAGAAGAAAGTTTTTGGAAACAAGAAGAGAGTCATATCTGTTTGAAAACAATGAAATTCGTCTGATCCGTAGATCTTTGGACACTATTCAAGACAGGTTGAATCTCCATTCAACTCTGCGACGATTGGAAGTGTTAGTTGGGCTGAACAGACTACGTCAACGAGAAGAACGTCAATGATCCTTCAAAGTCGTCTAGATGGTCAATGCTGTTTTTGAAGATTGTTTTTGAAGACCTCGGCGCCAATGATTACTAAGGGGGAGATTGTTTGATCTGATTTTATAGTAATCATTGTATTTATTTTACTGCTTTCAGTAGTGTTATCTGTTTTGTTAGTGCCTTGGGGTATTTAAGTCCCCTTGTCTTGTTTGTTTTGTAAGAAACCATACACTGTTTGAATACAATTCACTGTTGCATTGAAGTGTACTTTCTCTCTCTAGATTCTCTCTCTACGATCTTGTGATCATGGTTCATCAAACAGGTTTGTTTATATTTCCCCATTTTTGGGAGGCTCTTGCTATGGCAATTTATATACCACTTCTCCCCTTTGGGAAAGTTTTTGTTATCCCTATTTTTAGGGTGTTACAAGTTGGTATCAGAGCTTTAGTTTAAGTGAACTAGGTATTGTTTTAGCATATCTAGACTTAAGCTTTAGACTGTATTGTTTCACTGTCCATTTTGGGTAGAAATCCTAGGTGGGGAGAGTATTAGGTTATACAAAATTACACTAATTGAGAGTTGTGATGATGGTGACAAGAATTCTTGTGTATGATTCGTTCATAATTTCACTTAGCTATTGCTATTATGAATGCATTGTTACGTGAGCATACTTGATTTACTATTATTATGATAATTGATGAAGGTATTAGTACGTACAATAAGTTCAACTCGCTTAGTCTTTTCTCAATATATTTCTCGTACTTGTGTGGCAGTTTGTAATGGCAACTACTCGGAGCAGGTTACCGAATACGCCGGAGGGTCATATATAAGATGAATCCACAACCGATCAACCCGATTTGGTCGTGGCTACTGAAAGGCCACCAGTGACTAATGTCTTGGGCGGAGGACCCGAACAAATACCTTGAATCAACATTGCCACTACTATTCCGGTGATAGAAGAAGTGACCATGGAAACTAGAATTCGAGATAGTATGATGGTGTCCATGAACTCAGCCATGGCCCAACAGCAACTACAGCAACAAGAGTTTTTCATGAAGCTTCTGGAAGATCGAGATGTCAGTCACCGCCAACATGAGACGATGGCGGAAAACGTCGTGATGGGTTCGGGTGGTAGACCGGAAGTGGTGGTGACCGAGGAGCAACCATTGAATGGCAACAGAGAAAGGACCAAGGGATGCACCTACAAAGATTTTCTGGGGTGCAACTCGAAAGAGTTTTCGGGGTCCGCAAATCCGGTTGCATGCATGTATTGGCTGAAGGAAGCAGAGATGGCTTTCGAGTCTAGCGAGTGCGATGTCTCGCAACGGGTGAAGCTCGCTTCTCAACTACTTAGAGGTGAGGCCCTCATCTGGTGGAACCTCACACGGTCCGCCCTCACTCCTGAAGTTTTGGCTAAGTTGACTTGGCCGGTTTTCAAGCGGAAGATCATGGACAAGTACTGCAGTGAGAGGTCGCTGGACAAGCTGGAGGCAGAATTCAGAGGTTTGAAGAAAGGGACTATGTTCATCGCCAACTACTCCAAGATTTTCTTGGAAAAGTTAAATTTGGTGGGATATCTTGTCCCAGACGAGAGATAAAAAATCAAAGGTTATCAGAGTGGATTGTCGTCCAGTATGAAGACGGTCGTAAGGAATGCTAGAGGGTTGACTCTCCAGGATGTGATTAAGAGTCGCTTCTGATAGAAGATGATTTGGAGGTGGAGAAAGATGAGAGAGTTGCAGTGAGTGAGACGAGGAAGTAGGAAGGGTCGTCTGGGCCCATTCGTCAGTCAAAGCCATACGCGAGCGGAAGAGTTGGTGATAATCGTCGTGAGGCACGATGGTGCCATAAGTGCAAAGTCAAGCACTCTGGCCCATGCGACCCAAAACCTCATTCGGGTCCCGTAGAATGTGCCAAGTGCAGCAAGAAAGGTCATGCGATTCGGGATTACCCTATCCGAGGGCCGATTTGTTTTGAGTGTCGGGAACCGGGACACATGAAGAAGGATTGCCCAAAGCTGGTGGGCAGAAACTGAGGAAATTCTTTTGGATCAATGGCGCGGGTCGAGCAACCGTCGAGAGCGCTAAGCCGAGCATTCCGAATGACTACCGAGGAGGAGAAGGAGACTGTCGATGTCGTTTCGGGTACGTTTCTTATAAACTCCTTGCCCGCTCGTGTGTTGTTTAATTCGGGTGCTACGTGTTCTTTCGTATCGGTTAATTTTTGTAATCAATTCGTCACTCCTATTAGTGTCCTTTCCGATGCACTAGTAGTAGAAGTAGCTAATGGAGATCAAGTGATCATCCGAGATTGTTTCTATGGTTGTACTCTAGAGATCTATGGGAGTTCCTTCGATGTAGATTTGTTACCTATGGCTATAGGGGGTTTCGACGTAGTCGTAGGCATGGACTGGTTGATGAGGCATAAGGCCGACATCTTTTGCTCCAAAAAGATGATCCAAGTGCCTTTGCCGGGAAACGGTGTGGTCACCATCTACGGGGAGAAAGGGAAGAGAAGCAACCCTATTATCTCCTCCCTTAAAGCTCGTAAGTTTCTAGAGAAGGGTTACCCTTTGTACCTGGCTTACGTGGTGGACGCAAAGAAAGAGAAGATGTCAGTAGAGGACATGAAGATCGTGCGAGACTACCTGGACGTATTTCCTGAGGATTTACCCGGGATACCGCCGGAACGCCAAGTGGAGTTTCAAATTGACCTAACTCCGGGAGTGGCACCGATAGCTCGTGCACCCTATCGTTTGGCCCCGACGGAAATGCGGGAGATGATGACGCAACTTCAAGAGCTTCTTAAAAAATGATTCATTCGACCGAGCTCGTCACCTTGGGGAGCTCCAGTCTTATTTGTAAAGAAGAAAGATGGGTCCATGAGGATGTGCATCGACTATCGGGAATTGAATAAGGTCACGGTGAAGAACAAGTATCCTCTACCCCGCATCGATGACCTTTTCGATCAACTACAAGATGCGGGATGCTTTTCAAAGATAGATCTTAGATCCGGTTATAATCAAGTCAGAGTGAAGAAGGAAGATATACCGAAAACGACTTTTCGGACAAGATACGGTCATTACGAGTTTTTGGTGATGCCCTTTGGCTTAACCAATGCTCCGACCATATTCATGGATCTGATGAACCGCGTGTGTCGACCATTCTTGGATAAGTCTGTGATTGTCTTCATCGACGACATTTTAATTTACTCAAAGGACGAGTCCGAGCATGGGGAACATTTGCGGGAAGTATTGGAAGTCCTAAGAAGAGAACAGTTGTTTGCTAAGTTCTCAAAGTGCGAGTTTTGGCTCAAGGAAGTGTAATTCTTGGGTCACGTGGTGTCTGAAGACGAGGTGAAGGTGGACCCGGCGAAGATAGAGGAAATGATGAGTTGGGAACCGCTAACGAGTCCGACGGAAATCCGAAGTTTCTTGGGATTGGCGGGCTACTACAGACGCTTCATCCAAGATTTCTCTAAGATAGCTTCGCCACTCACTTCCCTCACAAGAAAGAATGTCAGTTTTCTGTGGACCGACGCACAAGAGCAATCCTTTCAAATGCTCAAGAAGAGTTTATGTGAAGCTCCTATCCTATCCTTTCCCGAGGGATCGGACGACTTCGTGGTGTATAGCGATGCTTCCAAGATGGGTCTCGGGTGTGTGCTAATGCAGCGGGGAAAAGTGATAGCATATGCGTCGTGGCAACTAAAGGATCACGAGAAGAATTACCCGACTCGTGACTTGGAATTGGCGGCGGTGGTCTTTGCATTGAAGTTATGGCGGCACTATTTGTACGGAACAAAATGTACTCTTTTTACCGATCACAAGAGTCTCAAATACATATTCGATCAAAAGGAACTCAATATGCGACAAAGAAGGTGTCTTGAGTTGCTAAAGGACTACGATTGTGATCTACTCTACCATCCCGGTAAGGCTAACGTGGTGGCGGATGCGTTGAGCCGAAGGAGCCATGATGGTAATGTTAAGATATCCCTCACGAGAATCGATGTGGTATCGAGTCTCTTGGAAAACATCAAGGCGAGTCAGTTGGAAGCGCTCAAAGAAGAAAATCTCAAATCGGAAGTCATGGTGAAGCAAAGTGGACTTTTGACGGAAGATGGTCGAGGACTTAAACTCTTCCAAGGGCGAATTTGGGTGCCAAAGTTTGGTGGAAATCGGGAGTTGCTTCTCGAGGAAGCGCATAAGTCAAAATATTCAATACATCCCGGTAGCACCAAGATGTATAGGGATTTAAAGTTGAACTATTGGTGGCCAGTGATGAAGCTGGATGTGGCCAATTATGTGGACAGATGTGTCACGTGTCTTCAAGTCAAGGCGGAACACCAAAGACCGTACGGGAACTTACAACCGTTGTCCATTCCCGAGTGGAAGTGGGACAACATCACCATGGATTTTGTGACAAAACTACCGAAAACCTTGTGAGGTCATGATACTATTTGGGTGGTCGTTGATCATTTGACAAAGAGTGCGCATTTTCTTGCTATGCGAGAGACCTTGCCAATGGAGAAATTGGCTAAGATTTATATTGACGAGGTGGTGTCGAGGCACGGAGTTCCGCAATCTATCGTGTCGGATCGGGACAGTCGGTTCACCTCAAATTTTTGGGCTAGCTTGCAGAAAGAATTGGGCACTAGATTAAATCTGAGGACGACCTACCATCCTCAAATGGATGGTCAAAGCGAGAGAACAATTCAGACGCTCGAAGACATGTTGAGATCGTGTATCATAGATTTCGGCGGGAGTTGGGACTCATACCTACCTCTGGTGGAGTTTGCTTATAATAATAACAGTTACCATTCTAGTATTGGAATGGCACCGTTCGAGGCGTTATACGGACGAAAGTGTCGAACCCCAGTTTGTTGGCTTGAGGCAGGCGAGAAGCAATTCACCGGACCGGAAATCTTTCAAGAGACGGCAGACAAAGTGAAAGAAATTCGAGAACGATTGAAGGCGGCCCAAGACCGACAGAAAAGTTACGCGGATAAGAAGAGAAGACCGGTTGATTTCCAAGTGGGCGATCGTGTCATGTTAAAAGTATCTCCTTGGAAGGGGATTATTCGGTTCAGAAAGTGCGAGAAGCTTAGTCCTCATTTCCTCGAACCATTTGCTATCTTAGAAAAGGTTGGACTACAAGCGTACCGGTTGGATTTGCCACCGGAGATGGATGGAATACATCCTACATTTCACGTATGTTATCTTCGGAAGTGCTTAGCCGACGAGGAAAGAGTGATTCCCTTAATGGAAATTCGAATAGATAATGGAAACTGTTATGTGGAAGAGCTGGAAGCGATTTTGGAATCGAAAGTGAAGAAGTTACGGCATAAGGACGTAGTCTTGGTCAAGGTCCAATGGAAGCACCATCGTGGTGCTAATGTTACTTGGGAGTCCGAAGAGGACTTGAAGAAGCGTTATCCTCTTTTGTTCGTATAAATGTGATTTCGGGGACGAAATCCAAATTAGGTGGGGAGGATTGTAACATCCGGAATTTCAGGTAAGTATAAGGTTTTGTTAATCTTATGTTTATACGTTTATCAAAGTAGAAATTATATGCTTAATTGCTATTTCTGTTTAAAATGGTTATTTGGTGTTGATTTGGAAGTTGTAGACCAGTCTTTGTTTGGCAATAAGTTACGCGACTTACGTCGCGGGTTCAAGTCGCGGCACAAGCCGCGTAACCCACTAGAGTTCACTTGGTTGAGCAAGCGGGCGACTTATGTCGCGGGTGCAAGTCACGGCACAAGTCGCGGGGCGACCTGCACTCCCCAAAACCCCCTTTTCATCCGATTTTCTCTCATAACTTTCATATCTCTCTCTCATTTTGGCGATTTTGCTCCCAAGAAATCAGTTTTCTCCCTCACCAAAACCCTAACCCTCATAAATACTTCATCCATTGGTGGTTGGACCTTGGCTTCTTGCATTTATTATCCTCAAGGGAGCTTTCTAGGGGTTCTCAAGTGCTACCTCCCATCTTCAAGTCTCATTTTCATCTAGGGTTTCATCTTTTCTAGGTTTTGGTCAAAACCTAGATTGTGAGTTTACTAATCCTTTGTTAAAACTAGATGCACATTATAATCTATTACTTGTTATCATCTTGCATCCTACTTGAAATGTTCATTGTATATGCTCAAGTATTTGGGGGATTTCTTTATGAGTCATGTTCATTTATGTCATGCTTTGAGTTATTGGGATATGTATATGTGTATCTTGTTATGGATATGGTATATTATTTGGGACTCCATTTTATGGGTCAAAACCACATTATTAAAATGTGGTCATATTTGTCTTGTTATAGACTTCATATTAAAAGGCTTGTAATATTGTACCCATGGTTGGTATGGATAATATTCTTGGTCATATTGTGCCTTGAGGCCTAATAATAAATTATGTTGGACGAACCAAGTCAGTAGACACTAGGAGGATGTAGTCTTGGGTGCCACCGTGTGAGTATGTGCCTAGACCTCCGCCATTCGGGGTAATGCCATGGTTGTAGTCCTCGGATGTGTCGGGCCTTTCGGATGTCACTCATAGTAGTTGGCATCAAGGTATATCGGCTCTTTGGGTGGAACTTGATTGGTGCTATGGGTATCCCCCGTTGACTCCACATTTAATGAAATTTGGTTAACTGCTGATAAGAATTGTAAATGCTTTAACATGTTATTTTCTTTTTCAACTCACTAGGCTTTTTGGCCTAACATTTGTTTGGTGTCGATGTGTATCTCAGGTTCTAGTGGCGTCGCTTCTAAGTTGGCGTAGTTGCTTGGGGTGAGAGCTTGGGAAATTGCACTTGGACGTATATTTTGGTGAAGGCATTTGGGTTTATAGATGACACCATTTTTTGTAATCTCTTTTCTAGATATAGAAATTAGATTAGTTGGTTGTTATTTATTATCCATTAAATTACAACTGTGATTAAACAGGTTTGTTTATATTTCCCCATTTTTGGGAGGCTCTTGCTATGGCAATTTATATACCACTTCTCCCTTTTGGGAAAGTTTTTTTTATCCCTATTTTTAGGGTGTTACAGAAATAGCTTATGCCGTCAACAAAGTCTCTCAATTTCTTCATCGTCCTATGGACCGACATTGGTCTGCAGTTACTCGCATTCTAAGATATCTAAAATGAACAAGCACGCATGGACTAATCTTTAAACGTTCCTCTACGTCCATGATTCATGCCTATACGGATGCTGATTGGGCGGGTTATCCCGATGATCGACGGTCTACTAGTGGCTATTGTGTTTTTCTCGGGTCAAATCTTATAAGTTGGAGTTCTAAAATGCAACACATAGTTGCTCGTTTTAGTACGAAAGCAGGATACCGTGCTCTTGCAAATACGACTGCTGAAATACGATGGCTTTGTTCTCTTGTTAAAGAACTACGGATTGAACTTACTCATACTCTGTCAAGATCGAAAAATTCTAATGAAGAATTTAATTAACACACTCAGAAACAATGTTAAAGAAGTTGCGGAAAAACACTTTAACACTCAATCAATGAAACAGTACTTGAATGCAAATCACAAGTTATATTGATTAAACTTAATGATTACAAACTCAACCTCAATCTGTTGAACAAGCTTAACAGACGTTCAATACTTCTCTATTGAAAGGACTTCTAAGAACCTTGAGGTTAATTCTCTAAACAAACGTATATGAAAAACTTGTAAAACTTATATGACTTATGCTAAAACATCTAGACTATATATACAGAGTTGATTACAAGATAATTATTAAAATAAGATTGATCTTCAGCATCAATACCATAATTATCTTCATCATTATCTCCAGTTCCTAGTCTTTCTCTTCAAGACATTATCTTCATAAGCAGCATTAACTTCATCCTTATCCAGCAGCATTAGCATCCTCAGCAGTATTAATCATGCTTGCAGTATTATCTTTTCACTTGCAGTAGTAATCTTCAAGCAGTACTAACTACTAGCAGTACTAACTACTAGCAGTACTAACTACTAGCAGTACTAACTCTCCAAGCAGTACTAACTATTCAAGTAGCAGCACTAACTCTTCAAGCAGTATTATTTCTACTAGCAGTAGTAATATTTCATCTTGCAGTAGTAATACCTTTCAAGTAGCAGCAGTATCCATCCTTAGCACATTCAGACCCAACAATCTCCCCCTAACTTAACTTTTCAAAATAAGAACTTAAGTTCTTCAGCATAGGGTCTTCATGATGCTTTCAACACTTCAACTTAATTTCCCAGATTTGGATCCAATCCCAGACTTTGATTAATTGTCCTTCTAATCACAATTCTGGCCATTTCTGATCCTTTAGCACATACCAGCTTGGCTTTCAACATCCCTTCCAACTTAGCTTTGCTATGGTCATAGATCTTGTCAACCAAGTAGTACTCATGGTAGCTTTTGTCAATTGTGATCATGTAGACACCACAATTTTCAAATAACATCCAATGATCAATCTTTTTGAATCCATACTCATGATGTAAGTCTTTGATCCTGTACTTCACTCTTTCAGGCTCAAACATCATGCATAAGTACTCCATGGCAATCTTGATTAAGCTCATTTCAGTCCCTTCCAGCACATCTTTATACAGAATCAGTCCAACTTTGTATAATTCTTCCAGATCAGACCTTGTACAGCTTCTCACTATCTTTCCCCAAGTTGCATACACCTCATACTGATCACCCATTCTTTTGAATCTGAAATAGTCTTTTCTGTTGTCCTTCAGAATATCCCAGTGAATGATCTCTGGTGCCTGCATTGATATAGGGTCAACTTGCACTGGTTCTTCATCTGTCAAAGTCATGTACAAATGGAATTGCTCATTGGATTGTTGATTGGACTACTCTTGATTCTGCTCTGGCTCTGCTGAAGGTTTTGCTCTTGCACTTTCAATCTCCTTTTCAACTTCTTCAAATCTTGGCCTCTTTGCCTTAGGCTTGGTAGCAATAGATTTTTTCTTTTTATAGCTCCAATCTGTTGAGCCAAAGTATCTTCTTGCTTAGCTTCTGTCTTTTCTTTGATATGAGTGCCTTCCTCACTGTCAGGGAAAGGCTATTGTATGTTGAGATCATGTCTTTCTTTTAACTTTCTTTCAACCTCAACCCTTTGAATGAAATCCCCTTTCAGCTTGGCCATCTCCTTCTGGTATAGCTCCTCTATCCTTCCAAATGTCATGCTGGTAAACATTCCTTCAGGAACTCCAATAGCTCCTTTCAGAAAGTTTATCATTTTCCTTCTTTCTTGATTTTCCAGGAAGGTCTTTGAAGGCTTTCTTTGGCTTTGTTTAGTTGCTCTCAATGTTACTTTCTTAGCAATAGCTGTTGTCTTCAAACTCCTTTGAAATTCTTCATTGAGCTTTGTAGACAGTTCTAAAGCAATTTCTCTGTCTTTTGCCGTTTGAGACTCTTCCTCTTGTGTTAATTCAGCTTGCAGCTTCTTGTCTAGCTCCTCATCCAGAGCTATTTGTTTCTGTTTCTTCATTGGTTTCTCAAACTCAACCACTTTCTCTTTTCCTTTCTTTTTGATCTCTGCCTCACTGATCTTCTTCTTTTTTTGTTCAGAACCACCTTCTTTTATTATTACTCCCTTAGCCTTTTGAGTAGCCTTGGGAGTGTCAGTCTTTGCCTTCACAAGTGTCTCTGCAATTTCTATTTCTTCTGCAGACATACCTGTTTCAGCTGCAACTTTCTCTATTTCTACTGTTGTGGTTACTACTTCTGGTGTAGTTACTGCTGTTGGCTCAGTTACTGCTTCTTTCACACTTGTTTCTGCTGCTTGATCTGTTTCTGCTTCTTTCACACTTGTAGCACCAATCTCCCTTTCTTTTTCAACACTGGTCTCCCCCTCAAAATGAGATTCCAGGCCAACAGAGTTTTGCTTTTCACCTTCAGCTTGACTCTCCCCCTTTTTGAAAGCATTATTTACATCTCCCCGTTTCTTCAATACATACTGCTTTCTCTTCTTTTTCTGCACCAACCTCGGAACCATCTTCTTTAATTTGCTTATTTGCACTTGTTGTGAAAGAATCACCAGTTTCATCTCCTCTATTTCTGCACCCTGTTTGAGTACATCTAGATTGATATTTCCCAATGTTTCCATCAATTCCTCATAGTTATATATGTCCTCACCTCCTTTGGGTGTGTTGACCACCCTTGAAGGATCCTTGGATCTTTTAGTAGAGGTCTTCTGCCTAGCAGAAGCACCTTCTACCCCCTTGGTTTCTTGGCACCTAGGACCTTTGGATGATTGCTCACCCAAAGTTGTCGTGGGGAAGGTCTTAAGGATGTTCACATTGTCCTGTCCTGCACTTTGTGCAGAATCAGTAGTGTGAGCCTTGATGCCTACATGCTCTACCTTCTCCTTAGAGAGCACCTTCATGGGGTTGGGAGATACCCCATGGGATTCCCTTTCGATATTCTCTGATGGAGAATGCTCCTTTAGAGGGCTTTTAGGCTGTGGGGGTGAAGATACTAGAAGGGAAGGAACCTTCTGTACCTTTTTCCCTGTGTATGTATGAGTAATGGGTGATGTTGGCTTCTTTAGAAGGGACTGAGGGATATGCTTTGTAGTGGAAGGTGTGGGTAGGTCATCAGTGGGTTGGTCTAATGTGGGCTTTGACCCTGATGCCTCACCTTGAGGGTGGGACACAACCATCATTGTAGAGAACAATGGTGTGTCTATACCAGAGAAGTCCTTACTGAACCTCTTCATATTTGAGAACACTTTTCCTTTTGGGAGTTTTGGTACATATACCTCTTAGAAGGTAGGTAAATCCGTCAATTCCTTATCAAGTACTTCTTGTACAAACCTTGGATACATAAAAAAGCTTTTTGAAAATAAACAATTTAAAGATGAATCAGAAGCTACACTCTCCAAGTCTAAGCAATAAACATTGTCCTTTCTAAGAGTTCTAAGTAGTATCATAATTTCATCAACTACCTTGAACCCTGGAGCAAGTATAATACATTCGGTATCATTGAATAATATGCTATGTTTCTTGTCACAGACCTATGATACACTTAACAGGTTGTATCTCAATTGCTCAACATAGTATACATCCTCAAAGGTCATCTTACCTTTTGACACATTACCTTTTCCACTTATCTTTCCACCTGCTGGATTATCACCAAAAGCAACATGTCCTCCATCAATTCTTTTGAAGTTTTGAAGGCAGACCATGTTACCTGTCATGTGCCTGGAACAACCACTATCAACATGCCAAATGCTCCTTCCCTTGAGCTGTTAGTTGCCCTGCACATATAAGAAATCAGTTAGTTTTTAATAGGAACCCAAGCCAAAGTGGTCTTGGGTTTCCCATTCTCATCAACATATTAATATTCAGACTTGATGAGATTATCAAACTGAGGAATCTTATTGCTTGAATACTTTGTCAGAAGAATGGGTCTGTCACTGGAAGCAGTACTAACTTTGTTAGCAGTACTAACATCATTAGCAGTACTAACTTTGTTAGCAGTATTAACTGGGTTAGCAGTAGTATTGCTTGCAGCAACACTATTTCTGTCAGCAGTACTATTTGAAGTAGCAGTACTAACAGATTTCTTTACTTTTGGAATCCAAACCTGGACAAAGTTGTTTGCTTTCTTTTTCTTTAAGATACTCCTTGGCTTATTTGAATTATTTTTCTTTGAATTAGCAAACTTATTCTGAGCATGAGATTTTATAGGTGCCCTTCTCACATTCTCAGCCATATGATTCCTTATTTGCTTCCTATAACCAACAGGACTTTGTATATTTCTTTGAAAAGTGATCATTTGGTTAATAGGATTGAAATAACAGTGTTTGGCTAAATGATTTAACTTGCCACAGATAAAACAAGGCTTTGGTCTGTTTATTTTTCTCAGATCAATTCCTTGTTTTAAAGCCCACTGATTATTTCTGTTTATTTGATTTCCCCTTGTTTTATCATGTTGTTATGGTTGATTCTGTTTACAAGTACAGGGATTAACAACTGTGGTTTGCATGTAATGGACTCCCTGTACCTTTCCCTTCTCTCTCTTAGAACTTTCAGCCTTTTCACTCTTTACAAAAGGTTTACCCCCCCCCCCCCCTTTCATTAGTAAGGATATGATTTTCTAAAGGGATTTATTTAAGTTCATCCTTATTCTTACCCTTAGTGGTCTCTTCTTCAGCCTCTTCCTCAATCATTACACTGTCAAGAGGATCTACATATGTGGCTCCTACAGGTAAGTCTATTTTCTCTTGTCTTTCTAAGAGGTCTGAAGTGGGAGGGATATAGTTATTGTTATAGGGTGGAGGGGTACTGTTGTATCCTAAACTTCTTTTCAGGTTGTCATGGACTCGAGATTTTAGAAGTGAGTCCATTGCTTTAGAGGCATTGGAAAACTTCTCAATGTCCAACTTGGCTTTCTCAAAATCACTCCTTATCTTCTCACATTCCTCTTCAGACTTTTTAAGCTTAATTTCTAACTGATTCTTTTCCCACTTCCAGTAGTTAGTATCATATGTGTGTTGAAGTTCATTGGCTTTGTATGCCTTAATCTGTTCTTCCAAATTCTCAACAATCACAACATACTCTCTTCTATCTTTTTCTAACCTTTTTAGGTCATCACACATGCTTTGATTGTGATCCCTGTACTTTTTAACAGTTTCTATGCAAGATTTTGAGCAAAGGTTAGATTTTACCTCTGTGGGAATATCAGTGCTTGCTGACTCTGAAACTTTAGCCATTAAAGCTTGATTCTGAACTGCTTCTTCTGCTTGGTCACTCCAATCAAATCCCATTCCTTCTTGGGAAACAAGAGCTTGAGAAGAGTTCCTGTTGTTGAAGCTAGTGGACTGTGATGATTGATGGTTACTAGTATGCTGTTGAGGCATTCCACTTCTGCATTCTCTTGCAAAGTGCCCCAGCTTGTGACACTTGTAACATTCAACCTTGGATTTATCAAATCCAACCCCATCTTCTCTTTTCTGAGCAAAGTTATTCCTTCCAGTCCTTTTGATGAATCTTTTTACCCTCATTGTGAGCATAGCCATCAACCACTTGATACCCATCTCTTCCAGATCATCAGCATTTATCTGTTCTAAGTCATCATTAATTAGAGTGGAATTAGCATGACTGGCTAGAAAAGCTTCTAAAACTGAGTCATTAGATCCATCTTGCTTTGATCCATAGGCAGCACTAACTGATTCTGTATTAGCAGCAGAATCATTAGAAGATGATAAAAGATCAGCATTGTATGAGTATCCAGAGGGCCTCTTCTTTGCTTCTACCTCTGCTTCAAACACCCTAAGGTCAATATAGAGGTCATCCAGTTCCTTGTCCTCCAGTTGGTCATTCTGTCTGAAGGAGACAGTGTACATATTCCACTCATCACCAAGAGATCTTAGAAATTTTCTGTTGACATCATCTTGATCTATCTGGACACCAACAGTAGCCAATTCACCAGTTGACTTATTAAATCTATCAAAAGTTTGAGTCATGGACTCATTCTTTGTAGACATGAAGTTTTCATATTGCTGATTCAGGATGGCCTTCTGATTTCTCTTGGTACTTTTGGTACCAGAAAATCTTTTCTTCAGTGCATTCCATAGAATTTGTGCATATGTGCAGTTGCATAACTGGTGTTGGTACTCATTAGGTATAGCCAAGAGCAGAATGCTCAAGGCTTTCATCTCTGTCTGCCTCATCTTTCTTTCTCCATCAGTCTTTGGTGGAGGTCTCTTGCCTTCTGCGCCCATCTTTCCTCCATCTGAGGGACCATTCTCAATGATGTCCCACATTGAGAAGTCTGTGAGAAGAATGTACTGCTTGATTCTGATTTTCCACATGTCAAACTCATTGGGTTTGAGCATGGGGACTTTTGAAACAAGAACGCTATCGCTTGATCCGTCCATGATGATTCTTGCTTTCGGAGTTACACTAGCTCTGATACCACTTGTCAAGATCGAAAAATTCTAATGAAGAATTTAATTAACACACTCAGAAACAATGTTAAAGAAGTTGCGGAAAAACACTTTAACACTCAATCAATGAAACAGTACTTGAATGCAAATCACAAGTTATATTGATTAAACTTAATGATTACAAACTCAACCTCAATCTGTTGAACAGGCTCAACAGACGTTCAATACTTCTCTATTGAAAGGACTTCTAAGAACCTTGAGGTTAATTCTCTAAACAAACGTATATGAAAAACTTGTAAAACTTATATGACTTATGCTAAAACATCTAGACTATATATACAAAATTGATTACAAGATAATTATTAAAATAAGATTGATCTTCAGCATCAATACCATAATTATCTTCATCATTATCTCCAGTTCCTAGTCTTTCTCTTCAAGACATTATCTTCATAAGCAGCATTAACTTCATCCTTATCCAGCAGCATTAGCATCCTCAGCAGTATTAATCATGCTTGCAGTATTATCTCTTCACTTGCAGTAGTAATCTTCAAGCAGTACTAACTACTAGCAGTACTAACTCTCCAAGCAGTACTAACTATTCAAGTAGAAGCACTAACTCTTCAAGCAGTATTAATTCTACTAGCAGTAGTAATATTTCATCTTGCAGTAGTAATACCTTTCAAGTAGCAGCAATATTCATCCTTAGCACATTCAGACCCAACATACTCCAACCCTTTGGTGTGATAACCTTGGTGCCACCTATCTTGCAGTAAATCTCGTCTTCCATCAGCGAACTAAACATATTGAGATCGATCTTTATTTTGTTCGGGATATGGTTTTGTCTCAAACTTTTCTTGTTCGATATGTTCCGACCGGTTTACAAATCGCTAATATTCTAACCAAGTGTCTATCCACTAATCATTTTGCTAATCTCATAACCAAGCTTCACATTCAAAAGAATGATCAGCTTGCGGGGGGTGAAAGTCAAGTATGTGCCATGTCGTCAAATTCAGTGAGCTTAGTTAATTTTCTGTTAGCTTGTCTCGTGTGCACATGTAATGCTGAAGTATAAATGTTGAACTCCTATGTATCATTTCAATAATAAGAAAATCACATAGAGAGAGTACACTGCTCTCTTCTCTTTATCTCTGTAAAATTTTCTCTCTTTTAATTCTTCTTTCTGCAACTCTTTCAAAGTTTTACGACATTCTTTGTAATCAACACCACTAGAGTCTATGGACCTGGTATTTGTAAAGAATCAACATGTCCGCTTTGTTGCGGTTGCACCAATCGCCATCGGAAACAAGGACCCATATATTCTGGTTTTTTGTGAGTGAATGTATGGAATGAATTACACAAATTTAGATGTTGTTTTAGGGATTTTGTGGACTTTCAAAGGTATTCTTGTTTGAAGTTGTTGATTTATGGAATGAATTTGACGCCACCATCTCTTTAGTGTTTCCCCCAAAGTGACTAGAATGCCTTTATGTGAAGAACACTTAATGGATGCGTTTAATGGTCGTTAGGATGAGAGACCAAATTGGTAAGAGAATGCAAACAATAAAATTATTTTTAATTTTTAAACTATTGGGACTAAAAATGTATTTAACTTAATATCTAAATTCAAATTAACGGATTTATAACGGAAATAAAACGAAGAGTAAATTACGAATTTGATCCATGTGGTTTTAGATTTTGGTCCATATGTCATTTATTGGCAAAAAAGAAAGAACTTTCATGGTATGATTTTTTTCCTCAATTTTGGTCTCCATTTACCCAACTGTCGAGCAATTTTTAGATATCAAATGAACCTCCTTGCAACTAGCACCGTTTGATGAGCCTCTCTTCACTCCCTCATGTACCTTACACATGAAGGTAAAATAGTCATTTTAGGACCTAGTTTTTTTTCCTCACAATCAACTTATACCTCTCTCTCTCTCTCTCTCTCTCTCTCTCTCTCTCTCTCTCTCTCTCTCTCAATCTTGTTCTTCAAAGAGGTTCAACCAATCTGAATAGGTTTTCTTCATTGGAAAATTGATCCTAATCCAGTTTAGAGAAACCATAAGCAACAAATCATTGCATGCTATGTCAAGAGGGAAGATAATGCTTATTGTGTATTGGTTGAGAGGGGAAGATGACGAATCAACGCGTGCTAGCTTGGTTTCCTTGAAAATTTTCGATTTTGAAGTTTCCTGATTTTAAAGTTAAATATCATGATTTTAAAAGTTCGGATAGGATTTTTATTTTCGTGTGTTGATTTAATTTAGGGTTTTTTATTTACTTAGAGCTTTTCCAACAGCTATGCTAAAATGGAAAAAATTGGGATTTTAGCATTTTTTTTATTCAACAGCTATGTTATCCTCTATACTAAAATAGAGAAAAGATGAGAGAGATTGTAAAAATCTCCAAATTTAGAGAATAGTTTCCCCCCAAAACTAATTATTATCCTAAAAACAAAATTTTTCTCTCCCAACTTTCCATATATTAAATATTTTAATAATATAATTAAACAAATTGAATATTTAATAACATAATTAATATAAAAAATGCTAAAATAGAATAGTTGTTAGAGTTGAATGCAAATTATTTTAGATATTTTAATTTTTTTTACTCTATTTTAGAAAAGAAGTTTAACATAGCTTTTGGAGATAAAAATATTGGATTATTTTGTTTGTCTTTAAGCTAGTAATTGAATAGGTATCTATTTGTACATATCCATTGATTTTTGATAAATAAACATTAACAAACTTTAGAGTGAATTACGTTTTTAGTCCCTATGATTTTTTAAAAATTTCTACTTTTATCCTTGTAGTTTTGAAATTACGACTTTCATCCCTATGGTTTAAACATAATTTATATTTTAGTTCTTCATACTTAAAAGTAGCGTTTACAAACCATAGAGACGAAAACCGAAATTTTAAAACCACATGGATGAAATCCAAAAATTTTAATAAACCACATGACGAAAAACATAATTTACTCTTTAATTTTAATTGTAGCGTGACTTTCCAATGAATTTACTTTGTCTTTTTGTGTTTTAATTTAAGCCACCAATGATTTATTTAGACCTTTTAATTGTACTTAGGGTTTACGGTGTTTACGATCCAATTTGAACGGTTTAACCTTTTAAACCACAAACCAAACCGTAATGATAGTTAATGAAAATTTTCAAATCGAATGATTTGGCAGTAAGTGACCAAACGGGTCATATCATATCACAAAAAGACGGTCTTGTCTGGTCGATTTAAGCAATTTGAGCCTATTATGAGCATTAAACTAAAAAAACATAACGTATATCTCTTAATGAAATTTCGACCAATATAACATTATTTAAAAAATATAATACCGAATTATAAATGAAACAACTATCTCAAAAGTTAAAGAACATTGAGCAAGTTGAAAAAGATTATATAAGTTAACCATCAATAGTTGAATTTTGGACTAACATTGAGCAAGTCGACGGACGATTTGAAACTTTGGATATTGCTTTTCGATAGCTTTCGGCTTTTTGTATATCTAGATAACGGACAATTGAGAAATGAGAACCAAAAACTTAATATTTTAGACGGATATTTTTTTTAATTGGACCATAAAAGTTGAGTTTACAAAAAGAAAATTAAATATAATTAAAACATGTGTATTTTGGCGGTCTGTTCGGTACAACCCGTTCAAAAAAGTGTTCAAACCATAGACTGGACCGAATGGTTTGACTATTTTTCAGAACAAACAAGAGCGGCCAACCGCTCGGTCTGATTTAACTTATAGTCTTATAGTGAAGGGTAGATTTGGTCCCTGTGTTTTGATTTTTTTAACTAGGGTCCCTATGGTGTGTTTATTTGTGGATTTAGTCATTATGGTATTCAATTTGTTTTGGTCATGGTTGATCTGATTTACGCTTCCGTTAATTCCATTAAATCAATGGTCATTTTAATCTTTTTGATTATTCTTTTTTTTTCCTATAAAAAACAATATTTTTATACACACATATTTTATGCTTCCGTTAATTCCATTAAATCAATGGTCATTTTAGTCTTTTTGATTATTCTTTTTTTTCCTATAAAAAACAATATTTTTATACACACATATATAGAGGAGACGTTCAAATGAGAAGTGTTAAATATACAAGTAGTAGAGAAGTGATATCAACACTTCATCTTATCAACATTTGCGGCTTTGATTGTAAAGCACCCCTAGCATGGTTTGTAGAAAATGGAGGGTTAGTTTCGTAACTTTTACAAATAGACGACAAACAAGTTCATATGCGAACCTATGTGATTCACATATGAACTATATGTTCATGTGTGAACCCGTTGATTAGTTCATATGTAAACTATTTAACTGATTCACATATGAACCTATAGGTTCATATGTGAATCAGTTAATTACTTCATATGTGAATCACAATGATTTATATGTGAATCTGTTAATTAGTTAAGATATGGTTTTATGATTTGATTTGTTTAAATTAAAAAAATTAATTATGTTCAAGATGATTTAATTTTATTGTTCTATTTCTATCATTGCAATAAACAAACTTATTATTGATTTTTTAACACCAAAATCATTGAAAACCAGTAAGAAATGATATCAAATTTTATCATCCTAAAATTAAGGTTTCCAGTTTTCATATTGTTTTTCATTCAAAAACTCAAAACCAACCACTTAGATTTTAACCAAATTAAAGATCTATACATACTACCATATTTGTAACTTAAAATTGAACAAATTTCTATGTAAATTTCAACCAGGTTTTCATACTCAAATAGACAAAATGTACTATAACAATAAAAATAAATCGTATTCAATATAGAGTAATTAGTTTTTTAAATTAAACATCAAACAATATCTTATTTTATTTATTTTGATATCATTATATATATACATATAGGGTCACATTATTTTGTTAACCAACTCATTAGTGTTAATCATGTTAACCAATCACAACCGTTCATGTATGAGATCAATGGCTATAATTTTTTTTTTAATTTACTTAATGCAATAAATTAAAAGGCTCATGCGTTTACTAAGTTGTGCATACATGAAGAAGGGTGCAATGGTACAAAAGAATAGGATAGTTAAAGAAAGAAAAAGGAGATTAATATGGAAACCAGCTCCAAAATTCTATCAACATCATTTCCAAGATTCACCTTCTAGATTTGAAACCATTTTTTTTCAGTTATTGAAAAATATGTAAGACAACTCATGTTTGACTTGTTTATAGTGTGTGTACAAAAATTTAAATTGACTTCGGTTAATTGTTTAATTATACTTTTGCAGTTATGCACAATACATCATGTGTATATGTGCACATTGTCTCACTATTAACTATTGTGTACAGAATCACTACATGGTAACTATGTGTAGTTGAACATTGTGCACTAGTGAAGATTATGCATACATGAACATTTTGTGCATACTCTGCATACGAGAAGGTTATGTATACATGAACATTTTATGTGCCTTGTGTAGGGTGAACATTGTCCCTACTTTTATCCAGAAAATTGAAAATCATACGACAAATAATAAGAAATAATCTTCAATAATTTAAGAAATCATTGATAAATGATAATACCAAAAATTATAATTAATAAACTATCATGATTAGCAATAAGAGAATTAAGGAAATTACTTCCTCCATATGGGTCTTGAAAACAATTCCAATTTTATCCTCCCTTAAAATATGGTTTGTGGATTTACACAACATGGAAAGCAGGAAAGGAGAAATCTCATTAGTCAATTTTTGATTAACATGATTAACACTAATGTGTTAGTTAACAAAAGAATGAGTCTCTCTCTCTCTCTCTCTACATATATATATATAGGGGACATTCAAGAGACATTCAAGGGACAACTAGGTTGTTTGTGATAAGTGTGAGATCCAATGTGAGACACATATTAAATGATAAATTAGGAAATTATTAATTTTGGTAATTTAGTTTGAAATTTTAATTAAACGGTATTTTAGGTATTTTAAAATTCTTATCTTTCTCTCCCCCCCCCCCCCCTCTCTCCTCTTACCTCTCTCATCTCTCCGACCTCCAGCCTCCGATGAACCTTATTTTTGCGGATACACAATGTGATAACTAAAAAACGACATTGTTAACTAAGATACACAATGTGATACCAAAAAATACATTGTGGTACACTGTGGTACCCATTATGATACACACTATGATACCTATTATGTAACACCCTAGAATTTGGAAAGAACGACTAAATTAAAAACTTTCAATAACACCTCAAAGAGGGATAAAATCTCTTACCACAAATCCGTAAATGCAATACATTTCTAGATTGAACCATCAGCGAGTAAATAAAGTCTTACATAAAGACTAACTAAAGTCGGGTGTTACTATAACCTAATACCAATCGCTATCTCCAATATAAGTGCGGAAGACTTCAACAAGATAATCACCTTTTTCAAGCACACAACTAGCACTCATCTCTTCACAGTGTCACTAGAATTATTCCCAACCCGGACCTGTTGCACATGCCGACAAATAAAAAGGTTAGGCTAACTCCTAGTGAGTTCAAGAGTTTTATATCGTGATTATACAGGAAAACGTAAAACGGTAACATTGAACTTATAATCACGATCCTTTAAAATGATTTACTTTGAAATAAGAGAACAACTCATTCTCCAATAATATGCATTTTATAGATGGATGTCTCAATACCAAAACATTTTTTCATGAAATAATGCAATCCAACACTTACTCAAACGAGGATATTGGTAATGCTCGAATAATGAAATTTGAGTAACTTTATAAAACAAACGACCAAAATATGAGTAAACTCAAGTCTCCAAAATTTAAAGCATAAAGGAGATAACCCAAACTCGAAGCGTCACCGAAAATCAGGATAAAATTAAATACCCAAAACAACACCTTTCGATAACGGGGGAAACCCAAATTCCAATGCTAGTGGCGGAACACCAAGTAGGCCACAGTCCAAGTTATTGAGCTCACCATACTAGGATCAAGGTCGTGAGCACGTCGACTCAAATAAAGATGTGGGGGTGGCACCCAATGATTCCTAGTCATGCTCATTCACTATAATTACATTTAACCCATGGCTAGTAATTGATCCCACATAACCGTACCAAAGGCCAAAAAGAGGTAAAAATGCATCCGTAGCTACAAAAGGGAAAAACATCCCATCATATAAGTAATAGCCATTTTCTTCAAATAACAAAGACCGACTCATATGCCCATGGATCCACTGCATTACAGTCTAAAACAATACATGACTCCCTTTGAATGACCAACGCACTCAAAACATGTAATTCTCAAATGATGCGCATTAACCGCCATCATACTCAAAACTTCCCAACGGGCTATTAAACCGGACAAATGTCCACAAGACTCATTTATTTTCAAATATGCATTTCCAAGTTTAACTGCTAATAAGAATGAAAATCATAAAATGAGACTGTATACATTCTTTCAAGTACCTCACATAAATGTGCAAGTAGTACGTTATAAAACATCCAATTTCATGAATGATGGATAAAACCCGACAAACATTTAAAAGTGTATTTCTTTGACCAAGGATCTATTTATGCAATAAATCATCGAAACATATTCATTTGTGACACCTTTTTCAAAATGCCCAAAAATCCCAAATATGGGTGTTTTACAAAGTTTATAAGGTTAAATACTTCAAGTAATCAAAGATTACCAAATAGCCCAACATTTGATAATTTCATGTAACACATAAACACCTTAAAATGAATATTTTGGCATGTACAACGTTTTCACAAATCAACTTGAACTCACCTTGCTAGATTTAGGCCAAATCTAGATTTTACCCACTTAGAGCATCCTTGAAGAAACTTGAATCTTCAAGCCAAACCTTCCAAAACCTAGATCCACCAGGGTCCAACCATAAATAATTGTTCCCCAAACACTTAACATCAAAATCTCTATTTTGGGCAAAACCCTAATTTTGACCTAAAACTCCCAAAATTATCCAAACCGAAATTTAGAGAAATCCAACACTAGGAAACCATCAATGGAGCATTTATAACTTATTTTATGGTTTAGAAATGGAAGGAATACACTTACCACTTAGGTTTTGATGAAAACCTAGAAAACCCCAAATTCTTGAAGGTGGAGGTGATGATGATGAACTCTTGATCCTTGCTTCCACTCCACCACCAAATACTCTTGGATCTTACCAAAACTAACAATATAACCTTGAAAATCTCTCAAATACGAAACCATGGCAACTGGAATCACTGAAATCGGAGTTGGGATGAAGAAGATATGAAGAAATGAAGTTTTAGGGTGAAAATGAGGCTAAAATCAGATTTTAACCCGTGTTGTTTCTTCTGATGCCAAGCACGACCCTTGCCACTTTTGTGAAGACATTGGCACGACCCGTGCCAATGTTTCTGTGTCTTGGCATGACCCATGCCACTTTTTTGAAGAAAATGGCACGACCCGTGCGCCCTGCAGACCATGAATATATGCCCGAACACTGTTTTGGTCATAACTTCTTCGTTATAGCTCCGTTTTCGCTCCGGAAAGAACCGCTGGACTCGTAATTGAATCCTTTATCCATCAAGACTATAAAATCTAGGATTAAAGTCCAAAATCATATATCTTATTTTTCCTTAATATATCGGTTTCTGTATTAACTTGAAATGATACCTTTCGAAAATCGAGGTGTTACAATCCTCCCAACCTTAAAAGAGATTTCGTCCTTGAAATCTAGAACCACCAAGCACCCAACATCACACTTGAAAATATCGATTGATTTCCTATCCAAAAGGAATTCCTTCATGAAACCTCATATACGGATCCAATTACATCCCGGTTGAGGTTGTCGCTGCGTTCCTCAAAACGAACCATCGCAACTCAACCTCAACTTTCCACATAACTCACCCAAGTCGGGATGAACGTTGAGTCTTGGATTAATCAATTTCTTAACATTAAATCTTAGTTTCCTCCCAACCTGATGTTGCTCATATTTCCTAAAGAGTAACTCACGACCTTATTCAGTCATTTCCACCAAGAATACCCCAAAGCAAACATTTCCCTTAGATATCTCTAAATACGATGCATCAAGGTCTCCTCGATAATCGATTTGTAATTGTAGTCCACCTCAACATTCTCACCAAATGTACCCAATAAACATTACCACCAAAGAGTTATCGTCCTTCGACGAAATTTTCTAACGACTAGTTTGGTCTGAACCGACACAACCTTAAATCCGTTCCTCAAAGCTGACACAAACACGATGTCTGCAAGGGCTCCTGTAACACCCGTAATTTTCGGCCTGCAGAGGTCTCGGGACGTTTTGGATTGGTGAGCGGGAAGAGTGTGTCCGGAAAACATTATCTAGGCCCCTTGGTGTATCGAGAGCTTTCCGGTGCGAAAAAAAGGAAGGATTCGGGGTCCTGCACAGTTTGGGCGACAGTGCCCGCGACTGTGACATGTGTCACAATCGCGGGGCAAGGTCGCGAGCATGGTGGAGGCCACGGTACATCTTCGGCGAGAGTGCCCGCAAGAGTGCCAAGGGCACAATCGCGGAGCACAATCGCGAGCGGCCCCTGACCTCTTTTAAAGCCGCGATTCTTCACCTTCTTCTCATTTTACTTCACACCCCTCATATCATTTTCTCCAAAACCGTTTCCCCTACACCCAATACTAACCCTAATCCATTTTAAGACCATTTCCTTAGATCTTAAGGTGTTCCATCGTCATCAAGTTTGCTACCCCAACCTCAAGTGTTAGATCAAGTGTTCTTCATCATCTCATGAGATTTCTAGGTTTTGGGGATTTGCTCAAAATCCAAGTGGTAAGTTATTCTTCTATCTTCTAGATCTTCTCTTTAAGTTATACATGTTCATTTGATGACTCTCTAGTATTTGTATTCTTCAGATTTTGGGATTGATGGTTTTGGAGGAATTAGACTAAATTAGGGTTTCGGTGTTTTGATGGGATCTTGGGGTAATATGTTTGGGGATCAATTATTTATGGTGGAATAAGTATATTTATGGTTGAACTTGTGTATCTGGGTTTGTGGAAGTTTCGACTTTGAAGATTCAAGTTTCTTCAAAGGAGCTCAAAGCGGGGTAAAAATCTAGATTTAGCCTAAATCTAGCAAGGTGAGTTCAAGTTGATTTTTGAAAACAGTGTACATGCCAAAATGTTTATTTTAAAGCGTTTTACATGAAATTGTTAACTACTGATAAATTTTGTTAACTGTTGATAAGTTTTGCTAACTGCTGATAAGTTTTTGTTAACTGTTGATAAGTTGAGTATTTTTAAAGGTGTTTAACTTTATAAACTCATTTAGCACACATCTTTGGGATTTTGGAGCATTATGATAAATAAATCATGTATTTTGGTATTTCTATGATTTATTTTATGGAAGTAGATTTTGAGTATAAATGTGTTTTGATTTGTGTTTTGGAGAAATGCATGGTTTTGTGTTAGGGGACGTTTTGAAAGAATAAATGTTGTAAACTCACTTGGAAAATGAATTGTCCCAATCTAAACTACGTTGGAGTCAATTATATGCTTTGGAGCATGGGTTTATATAAATATGGGTTGTTTATATTTGATTTCATTTTATGAATTTCGACGTTGGGTCTTTGGATTTGTTGAGCTTATGGCTCGGTTTGGATTTTGTTGGGTTTTTAGGACATTTGTCTGTTTTAATTGCTCGATGTTGAGTGTTTGGTTATGATTTGCATTTACTGCATCTTAGTTGAGCATGTAATGTTTTGAACGCTTTGGTTCATTCATTTTGAGTCATGTAATGGTTTAGTTAGTGCGATGGATCCATAGGCACGGTGTTCCTCTGTCCCCGTTTGGGAAGTTGGTTCACCATTTGGCACGGGATAGGCATCAGGCTCCATGGTAAGTAGGGTGTGGGCCTATACGGTCGGGCAGCGTCCCATGGACAGTAAGGTGTAATCCCATTGTGCCCGAGTTGCCCGGTTTTGGGGACTCTCAAGGAAAGACCTGGAGTGGTTGACTTGATGTTTTCGGGCGATAGACTAGGAGTAGTTGAGCTCGGTGGGTGTTTTATGTGTAACCCACATGTTTTGAATTACTACATAACTATGAGATTTACTTTGTGTTCCGTTATGTACAATGTAATCGTGTCTCCCCCGTCACCAATAGGTGTGTTTTGGTTATGGAGTTTTATAATCCATGTTTTCGGAGACGTTGGTGTATCGGTATTTATCTATGTTTTAAGGTTTTGGTTATTGAAACTCATTCGAGTTATTGGGATGTTTTGGGAAGATGGAGTTAACTACGTTTTCGGTGTTTGATCATTATGAGGTCAGTTATATTTTATGAGCACTTTGGGTTTCGGCTTTATTTAAAGAGCTGTGTGTTTTATGATTTTAATCACAAAAAGGGATGAACGTTGAAAGGAGATTGTTTTAAGATTTAAGGTATTTCATTTTTGGTTGCTTTCAAATCAAACGTATGGGATTGTGGAAATCATGATTTTAAATAACATTCTTAAAGTTATTGTTTTATATTTACACCCCTAATGTAAAACTCTTGAGCTCACTAGGCGTTAAGCCTAACCTTTTTATTTGTCGGCATGTGCATCAGGTTCCAGAAGGGGGTTCGGTTCTAGCAGTCGTATGAAGAGATGTGCTTAGTGGTTCACGAGTGTAAGCATTTGGCGAAGTCTTCCGCAGTTTGGAGATAGCGATACTTTTGGGTTTTAGTAGCACCCATCTTTATTATAGACTGTTCGTATAAAAAGAATGTGTGTATTGAGGTTAAATATTAAATTATGGTCGTAGATGATTTATTTATTGGTGTATTTAGAAAATTTTAAATTAGTTGCTATTTCCAGAATTCAGGGTGTTACAAGTTGGTATCAGAGCTTAAGTTTGAGAGAATTAGGTATTGATTTTTTGGATGCCTATACTCAAACTAGAGTTCTTACAAGTGAATATAAGTGAAGTTGCGCACTAGGTACCTTAAGATAAGACATTTTGAGGATTTATCGAGTCGCTAGAAACGGGAAACTTGTCAAGGGTCGCAAGGATGATCGTGTACGGTACGTTCATAATGGCACCTGGCCAGTGTCGTGGTGAATCTACATGTTACATGTGTATACTTGAACTATCTTGGGGGAATGACCGTTGGGGTAGTGAGAAAGTTTCTAAGCGAGTGATCTAAGGAAAGGTTGATGTTTATAGCAATGTCACTTGGAAGTGATAGGTAAGTGTGATGAATGCATTAAGTTGACCATCTTGGGTCAGAGTTATTGATTGGAGTGGAACTATCGGGGCGACAGATCGATCATGTTGCGAGGAGAATTTTAAGTTAACCAATTAGTGGGAGGGTTGCTCTATGATGTTGGGTACATCCGAATGACAATTGCATGTCGGGAAATGGAGGAGTGGAGTCCTAAGATGTGAGTGCCGACCGAAAATTCATGCACAAAAATTTATCTCTAAAAATAAGTTTGCATCAATTATTTCTCATGCTTTCGAAGCATAAATTGTGTTCTACTATGAAGCCTTGGTAAAACATTTAGCACTCATCAAATTTTAAACCATGAGCTCAAGCATGCATAAAATTATGTTGTTGCACGTGGTTTCAATTTTTATTAAAAATCTCTTTATCCTGGTTTCGTGTCTGACACCATTTTTCCGGATGTTGTAATATTTATGTTTTAATGTTATTTGGGTTGTTGGGGAAATAACTATGGAATTTTTGACTCTGACATTGGATCTCCTCCACGTATGTTAAAGTTTTAAAGGACGAGTTGTCCCTATGTTCTTGAGTCGAAATGTTCTTTGGAATTTTAGTCGGTACGAGTCATGTTGAATTCATGAAACGTTATTTTATGACGCTTTGCTACTCGCGAGTGTATTTCAAATTACGTGAGTTTTAATTTTATTTACGTGTAAGTTTATGAGTTTTATTGAAGCGTTGAGTCTCATGCGGGTTTTGGTGAAGGTGTCGTTTATATTTACCAGATGAGATAAAAGGTAAAATTTTGGAATTTTGACATTTTAGTCATGACTTTGTTTCATGCTATTTAATTTTGGGGAATGACGGTGTTGACACCATATGATATTGAGCATCGTTGTGTTTCATTGGGTTTTATGGAAGATTTATTGGGTCTTACGGAATTCTATCTTACGACATTTTGCGTCGTGCTCTTGAATTTGGGAGGTGTATACTTGCATTATTGTGTGCGTTAACTTATAAATTTTCGTTTAATATTTTGTCTCGTGCGAGTTTTGCACCGGTATTTTCGCAACCGTAAGAGACGTTTTGAGAATTTTGTTAATAGATGTCATCCCATATGTTATTTTGGGAGGTTTCAATATTATGTGATTTCTCTTTTGGGTTTTACATAAGCGTTATTCATTGTAAGCTACATGGTATTCGAGTTGTTTTAAATTGTTGGTGTGAGTAAGCATATGAAAGATTTATGTCGTATCATATTGAACTTTCGCTTTGAACGTGTTCCAGTTTTGATTTCATGGTTATAAATTCTGCAATGCGTTAAGCGAGTTATCGGTACACATGTCTTTGTAGCCACTATTTTTGGACAAGATCATTTCATTGTACGACAAAAAAAAATTGAAAATTTGTTTAAATTTATTATATGTTGACCAATCGCATGCATGTTTTGTGTTGCTAAGTTTTGAGAAGAGAACTCGGCATGCGGGTCTTGTTGGGAATTTTATTCCATATTTTTATATAGTCGAATGGGAAATTTTGGGAACTCGATTACGTAACTTGTCTCTTGGGAGTTTTGTTCAATCGCCTCGCTATAAATTGTTTTGGTACGCGAAATTATTTCCCCATTTATGGTATAATTTGATGCATGTTAGGACCATGGTAGTCCATTTAAAATTTTGATGCGCATCTGTTATTATTATCCATATTAACGTAAGTACTGATCAAATGAGTTTTGGAAATGGTTTTATATGCGTAGTGTTGGTGATCAATTTTGAAACCTATCGAATGAACGGTAGTGTATTTTTACCGCACGATTAATTGTTATAAAACTCATGTATTTGAAAGTTTTATAGATTTCAAATTGGCATACCTGTTGAAAAACCTTGAACTCGTTAGGGCTATAGATTTAAAACCCTATCGTATAAGGAGTTGTGATTCAGGGACTAGAGGAGTCCTTGGGATTGGAAGCATCGGGTGATCCGACTTGTGGTCAACTTTGAATTGGAGTTTTCAGTTTTGATTCAGATCATGCATGAATAGTGGAGGTACTAGATTTTGTTCCTAAGTTAATTAAGAGATAATATCTATGCTTCGGTAAACCTGCGGAATGAGGTCTTATGTGAGTACTTGCGCCTTGTTGGGTTCGATTTGGTGGGTTGCCTATCTGTTGGACATCAGGTTATATGTGTCGGTGTACCGTCCTAATAGGCTTCCGTGATCAAGAAATTTTGTGGTCCGTCGAATAGAGGTGTGAGATTTGGGTATACTAGTCCTCTGTTAGGTGTCAACCTAATGCGACAACACTTATGGAATGAAGTATTGGGCGGAATGTCCACGTTTTGATGTCACCATTTTGGTATTAGGCGTCGACTCGTTTCTTGAAGTCAATGAATCCTGGAATGTTTGGAAGTATCCCTGTTAAGTCATGAGGAAAGCTGACCTCTCGGTGGTGGAATTTAAGGGAAGATTAGATGTTGGCGATTAAATATTGAGTGTGTAGACTTTCCAGAGGTGGTAAAGATTTTATTGGAAGAATGTTTTTAGGATCAAGAGTAGATTAGAGTTAGTTGGTTGCCGGATCTACACTAACCAACTATCCGAAGAGCGTATTGGTACGTCCTTTGAAGGAAAACCTTATCGAATACCGATGGTGGTAGCGAAGAATTTTGAGAATTCTTCAGGGTTTGATGTTGATCTTTGAGTTTGGGTTCAGAAATGTGGCTATCTGAGGTAAATTGCTTGGGGAGAGATTGAAACCACAAGCTACCCTTGAGGTAGTACGTATTCCCCAAGGTTGGGAGACAACAACAATCTTAGGGTTAAGGATTTCGTCGGTAAGATAAGTGTTCAATCGAATATAAGGGTGATGTTCCCAAGGGGCATGAATCGTGAGGACCAGCTTAAGGTTATGGTGATAGTCCTGGCAAGCGGGGTAGAGACAACCTACTCTGCGGGCAACGCTTCGCGGGAATCTAGATTTCGAGGACGAAATCTCTTTAAGGTTGGGAGGATTGTAACACCCGTAATTTTCGGCCTGCAGAGGTCTCAGGACGTTTTGGATTGGTGAGCAGGAGGAGTGTGTCCGGAAAACATTATCTAGGTCCCTTGGTGTATCGAGAGCTTTCCGGTGCGAAAAAAAGAAAGGATTCAGGGTCCTGCACAGTTTGGGCGACAGTGCCCGCGACTGTGACATGTGTCACAATCGCGGGGCAAGGTCGTGAGCATGGTAGAGGCCACGGTACATCTTCGGCGAGAGTGCCCGCGAGAGTGCCAAGGGCACAATCGCGGAGCACAATCGCGAGCGGCCCCTGACCTCTTTTAAAGTCGCGATTCTTCACCTTCTTCTCATTTTACTTCACACCCCTCATATCATTTTCTCCCAAACCGTTTCCCCTACACCCAATACTAACCCTAATCCATTTTAAGACCATTTCCTTGGATCTTAAGGTGTTCCATCGTCATCAAGTTTGCTACCCCAACCTCAAGTGTTAGATCAAGTGTTCTTCATCATCTCATGAGATTTCTAGGTTTTGGGGATTTGCTCAAAATCCAAGTGGTAAGTTATTCTTCTATCTTCTAGATCTTCTCTTTAAGTTATACATGTTCATTTGATGACTCTCTAGTATTTGTATTCTTCAGATTTTGGGTTTGATGGTTTTGGAGGAATTAGACTAAATTAGGGTTTCGGTGTTTTGATGGGATCTTGGGGTAATATGTTTGGGGATCAATTATTTATGGTGGAATAAGTATATTTATGGTTGAACTTGTGTATCTAGGTTTGTGGAAGTTTCGACTTTGAAGATTCAAGTTTCTTCAAAGGAGCTCAAAGCGGGGTAAAAATCTAGATTTAGCCTAAATCTAGCAAGTTGAGTTCAAGTTGATTTGTGAAAATAGTGTACATGCCAAAATGTTTATTTTAAAGCGTTTTACATGAAATTGTTAACTACTGATAAGTTTTGTTAACTGCTGATAAGTTTTGCTAACTGCTGATAAGTTTTTGTTAACTGTTGATAAGTTGAGTATTTTTAAAGGTGTTTAACTTTATAAACTCATTTAGCACACATCTTTGGGATTTTGGAGCATTATGATAAATTAATCATGTATTTTGGTATTTCTATGATTTATTTTATGGAAGTAGATTTTGAGTATAAATGTGTTTTGATTTGTGTTTTGGAGAAATGCATGGTTTTGTGTTAGGGGACGTTTTGAAAGAATAAATGTTGTAAACTCACTTGGAAAATGAATTGTCCCAATCTAAACTACGTTGGAGTCAATTATATGCTTTGGAGCATGGGTTTATATAAATATGGGTTGTTTATATTTGATTTCATTTTATGAATTTCGACGTTGGGTCTTTGGATTTGTTGAGCTTATGGCTCGGTTTGGATTTTGTTGGGTTTTTAGGACACTTGTCTGTTTTAATTGCTCGATGTTGAGCGTTTGGTTATGATTTACATTTACTGCATCTTAGTTGAGCATGTCATGTTTTGAACGCTTTGGTTCATTCATTTTGAGTCATGTAATGGTTTAGTTAGTGCGATGGATCCATAGGCACGGTGTTCCTCTGTCCCCGTTTGGGAAGTTGGTTCACCATTTGGCACGGGATAGGCATCGGGCTCCATGGTAAGTAGGGTGTGGGCCTATACGGTCGGGCAGCGTCCCATGGACAGTAAGGTGTAATCCCATTGTGCCCGAGTTGCCCGGTTTTGGGGACTCTCAAGGAAAGACCTGGAGTGGTTGACTTGATGTTTTCGGGCGATAGACTAGGAGTAGTTGAGCTCGATGGGTGTTTTATGTGTAACCCACATGTTTTGAATTACTACATAACTATGAGATTTACTTTGTGTTCCGTTATGTACAATGTAATCGTGTCTCCGCCGTCACCAATAGGTGTGGTTTGGTTATGGAGTTTTATAATCCATGTTTTCGGAGACGTTGGTGTATGGGTATTTATCTATGTTTTAAGGTTTTGGTTACTGAAAATCATTCGAGTTATTAGGATGTTTTGGGAAGGTGGAGTTAACTACGTTTTCGGTGTTTGATCATTATGAGGTCAGTTATATTTTACGAGCACTTTGGGTTTCGGCTTTATTTAAAGAGGTGTGTGTTTTATGATTTTAATCACAAAAAGGGGTGAACGTTGAAAGGAGATTGTTTTAAGATTTAAGGTATTTCATTTTTGGTTGCTTTCAAATCAAACGTATGGGATTGTGGAAATCATGATTTTAAATAACATTCTTAAAGTTATTGTTTTATATTTACATCCCTAATGTAAAACTCTTGAGCTCACTAGGCGTTAAGTCTAACCTTTTTATTTGTCGGCATGTGCATCAGGTTCTAGAAGGGGGTTCGGTTCTACCAGTCGTATGAAGAGATGTGCTTAGTGGTTCAAGAGTGTAAGCATTTGGCGCAGTCTTCCGCAGTTTGGAGATAGCGATACTTTTGGGTTTTAGTAGCACCCATCTTTATTGTAGACTGTTCGTATAGAAAGAATGTGTGTATTGAGGTTAAATTTTTTAAATTGTGGTCGTAGATGATTTATTTATTGGTGTATTTAGAAAATTTTAAATTAGTTGCTATTTCCAGAATTCAGGGTGTTACAGCTCCCAAAACTTCCATAGATCCTAGCATTGGTTTGATGTTCCCCCAGAAACGTACCAACACACTCTACAGATAGTCGCTTATCCCAAACTCCAAGGTTACACAACTCCCACCATGCACTCAACATCGATTGCTAAATCAGCGAAAGTCTTGACAATTATCAAAACACCGATGATTGATTATTAATTGTCGACATCTAATTTCCTTAAGATTACCGCTTGTCCTGCAGATACACCAGATCTAACAGAAATACACCGAAGCACACCAACAATTATTATCCTCAAAATAGAGTGTCGACACCTATCCTCGGAATGGCCATTTTTGCAAACGTGGGTATACCACCAAACATTTCGCTCCCGAGTTGCAATGTCGATTCGAGGTTGACACCTACTCTTGGAAATGATCACCCAAATCAAACATCCTTACTAGCCAACATAACATCATCAATATTCACAGATACCCATTAAGGTGATACACCATAGATACATAGCATGTCGTCGTACCATTAATCCACAAATTCAAAACCAACCATACCCAATCAACCGTACACGGTTTTAACCCGCAGGTTTAACGAAGCACAAAGATCATTACTTAACTAACTGGGAGAAAGCACAAGTCTAACGCCTCAAACGCCTCAAACTCCAAGGACTCTTTTAGTCCTTAATCTCGACCTCTAAGGCTCTAACACGAGGGGCTTACACCTATAGCTCTAATGAGTTCAAGGTTTTTCACACCACTATGCCAATTTGAACTTTTATAAAATCTCTAAACGTAAAGGCTTTATAGAGATTAATCGTACGAATAAAATCTACTACCTTATCTCGGTAGGTGTATAGAGTGGTCACAACTGCCACACATATAAAACCATTTCAGAAAATAATTGATCAATAATCAAGGTAATACTGACACCAACGAAAGATATTTCAACAATCTTTTTCAGAGGAACTGCAATTTTCTCAACACGTATAAATTGGTGTCATTAATGAGAAGTAGTTTTACATACTAAAACAGTGCATAACGAAGCGTTTGTACAAAACTTCAGAAGGGAAAATATTGACGAAATCGAATCCCAAAATTTTGCATTTAACCATGAAATGTCATGAAATAAAACTTCACGACGTGAATCGCATACATCGGTTTATTCCCCAAAATTTAGTAAAGACATAAGCATGCGATTTGAGCAATTGTAAGAGTAATTTAGTTTGGTTCCAAACTTTAGGCTGTACAAATAAAATGTTTGCAAAACCCAAAACAACATGTTCATGATATCGAACTCTCAAAGTTTTCTCTCTTTTAGCCCCAATGCAACACGAAATAAGATTTCACAACAAAGCTTGCATGCGACCGTTTATTTCACAAAACAGGTAGGGTGATATGCGTACGCACTTGGTTAAGACATGAAATAATTTATGTCGGTTTCAAGTTCAAATCCAAATAAAAATATGCTCTCAGCATTCAAAAATATTGACTAAAACACCGCGACGAAAATTCTCAATAAAAAATATGCATACATGGTATGTGCGACCAAACTGCTCACTTGAAACCCAAAGGGAAAAACAACACTACTGGACGCCAATAAAATTTCTACGTCAAATCAATAAAACCCCGTAAAATAAAATTATCAATAAAACTCAAACATCAAAATAATGAAAGGTAACTCTTCGTCCAAACCTTAACATATGTGGAGGAGATCCAATGTTAAAGTCATAAACCGCAGTTACTTGTCCAAGACTCTAAACAGCGTCAAAATACGAACATTACCATATTCGAAAATAGCGTTAGGAAACAATGAGAATAAATCAAGTCTCGACAAAGCTTGTAACCACATGCAATAAAATAATTTTATGCATGTTTAAGATCATGGTCTAAAACCTGTGTGTGCTAAACATTTCAAGATTTCGTGGTATGATCCACATGGTGATTTGGAAACATGAGAAATAATCGATGCAATTTATTTCATAAATAAATTTCGTGCATGAATCTGATCGACATTCAACACCTCGAAACCACGCTCCTCGATTTCTCTAGGCCAAAGATCCTCAACTTCCCGGCACACTATTGTCCTCCAGATACTCAATCATCTTAGGACAAAGATCACGGACTTCATAGGTTCACCTCACAATTTCTCCTCGAAATACATCGGTTCAAAAAGTCTATGGTTCTAATCCAACCAATCAATCCGACCCAAAACGGTTCATTTAATGCAATTACCATGCTTACCGTCACTCCAAGTGACGAATACTAAAATCATCATCTTCTTCTAATGGCTACCCATATAGAAACTGTTTCACTACCCCAATGGTTATCATCCCAAGGCAGTTCAAGCATACACACGTAACTCGTAAGTTCACCATAACACTGGCCATGTGCTATTATGAACGTACTGTACATGATCATCCTTGCCATTTTCGACGAGATTTCCGTTCCTAGTGGCTCCACTCACCTCGAATCATCAAATCTTAAAGTGCCTAATTGTGCAATCTCACACTCAATTACTTAAAATTATGCTAGTTTGAGTCTAGGCATTCAAAATCAACACATAATTCTCTCAAACTTAAGCTCTGATACCAACTTGTAACACCCTAGAATTTGGAAAGAACGACTAAATTAAAAACTTTCAATAACACCTCAAAGAGGGATAAAATCTCTTACCACAAATCCGTAAATGCAATACATTTATAGATTGAACCATCAGCGAGTAAATAAAGTCTTACATAAAGACTAACTAAAGTCGGGTGTTACTATAACCCAATACCAATCGCTATCTCCAATATAAGTGCGGAAGACTTCAACAAGCTAATCACCTTTTTCGAGCACACAACTAGCACTCATCTCTTCACAGTGTCACTAGAATTATTCCCAACCCGGACCTGTTGCACATGCCGACAAATAAAAAGGTTAGGCTAACGCCTAGTGAGTTCAAGAGTTTTATATCGTGATTATACAGGAAAACGTAAAACGGTAACATTGAACTTATAATCACGATCCTTTAAAATGATTTACTTTGAAATAAGAGAACAACTCATTCTCCAATAATATGCATTTTATAGATGGACGTCTCAACGCCAAAACATTCTTTCATGAAATAATGCAATCCAACACTTACTCAAACGAGGAAATTAGTAATGCTCGAATAATGAAATTTGAGTAACTTTATAAAACAAACGACCAAAATATGAGTAAACTCAAGTCTCCAAAATTTAAAGCATAAAGGAGATAACCCAAACTCGAAGCGTCACCGAAAATAAGGATAAAATTAAATACCCCAAAACAACACCTTTCGATGACAGGGGAAACCCGAATTCCAAGGCTAGTGGTGGAACACCAAGTAGGTCACATTCCAAGTTATTGAGCTCACCATACTAGGATCAAGGCCGTGAGCACGTCGGCTCAAATAAAGATGTGGGGGTGGCACCCAATGATTCCTAGTCATGCTCATTCACTATAATTACATTTAACCCATGGTTAGTAACCGATCCCACATAACCGTACCAAAGGCCAAAAAGGGGTAAAAATGCATCCGTAGCTATAAAAGGGAAAAACATCCCATCATATAAATAATAGCCCATTTTCTTCAAATAACAAAGACCGACTCATATGCCCATGGATCTACTGCATTACAGTCTAAAACAGTACATGACTCCTTTTGAATGACTAACGCACTCAAAACATGTAATTCTCAAATGATGCGCATTAACCGCCATCATACTCAAAACTTCCCAACGGGCTATTAAACCGGACAAATGTCCACAAGACTCATTTATTTTCAAATATGCATTTCCATGTTTAACTGCTGATAAGAATGAAAATCATAAAATGAGACTATATACATTCTTTCAAGTACCTCACATAAATGTGCAAGTATTACGTTATAAAACATCCAATTTCATAAATGGTGCATAAAACCCGACAAACATTTAAAAGTGTATTTCTTTGACCAAGGATCTATTTATGCAATAAATCATCGAAACATATTCATTTGTGACACCTTTTTCAAAATGCCCAAAAATCCCAAATGTGGGTGTTTTACAAAGTTTATAAGGTTAAATACTTCAAGTAATCAAAGATTACCAAATAGCCCAATATTTGATAATTTCATGTAACACATAAACACCTTAAAATGAACATTTTGGCATGTACAACGTTTTCACAAATCAACTTGAACTCACCTTGCTAGATTTAGGTCAAATCTAGATTTTACCCACTTAGAGCATCCTTGAAGAAACTTGAATCTTCAAGCCAAACCTTCCAAAACCTAGATTCACAAGGGTCCAACCATAAATAATTGTTCCCCAAACACTTAACATCAAAATCTCTATTTTGGGCAAAACCCTAATTTTGACCCAAAACTCCCAAAATTATCCAAACCGAAGTTTAGAGAAATCCAACACTAGGAAACCATCAATGGAGCATTTATAACTTATTTTATGGTTTAGAAATGGAAGGTATACACTTACCACTTAGGTTTTGATGAAAACCTAGAAAACCCCAAATTCTTGAAGGTGGAGGTGATGATGATGAACTCTTGATCCTTGCTTCCACTCCACCACCAAATACTCTTGGATCTTCCCAAAACTAACAATCTAACCTTGAAAATCTCTCAAATACGAAACCATGGCAACTTGAATCACTGAAATCGGAGTTGAGATAAAGAAGATATGAAGAAATGAAGTTTTAGGGTGAAAATGAGGCTAAAATCATATTTTAACCCGTGTTGTTTCTTCTGATGCCAAGCACGACCCGTGCCACTTTTGTGAAGACATTGGCACGACCCCTGCCAATGTTTCTGTGTCTTGGCATGACCCATGCCACTTTTGTGAAGAAAATGGCACGACCCGTGCGCCCTGTAGACCATGAATATATGTCCGAACACTGTTTTGGTCATAACTTCTTCGTTATAGCTCCGTTTTCGTTCCGGAAAGAACCGCTAGACTCGTAATTGAATCATTTATCCATCAAGACTATAAAATCTAAGATTCAAGTCCAAAATCATATATCTTATTTTTCCTTAATATATCGGTTTTTGTATTAACTTGAAATGATATCTTTCGAAAACCGGGGTGTTACACATTATGATACCCATTGTGAGGCTGTGATACCATTGTGGGGGGGAGACTGTTTCCCCATTAATGGTGGGAGACGTGAGTTATAAAATACTAAATTGGGGTAAAATATATTAGGTAACCCGTAGGATTTGAATGAATCAAATAAGAATTTGATATGTTATAAAAAATCTAAATTGTCAATTTACCAAAATATCCTTTTACTTTATTTAAAAACAATATTAATTATATTAAATGAGTGGCTCACATTGGATCTCACGGTTACCACAAAATATATATTTCTCATTTGATTAGGCTTATATATATATATATATATATATATACATATATATATATATATATTGCTTTTAATTTTTGTATAGTAAAAAACAAAAGAATAAACAAAATGCTAAAATGACCATTGATTTAACGGAATTAACAGATACATAAAACCCTGATAAAAATAAATATCGAAACACATTAACCAAATCCACAATTCACTCTAAAACTATGACTAGACAAAAACCAATGTTCTAAAAAACTCGTCGCATAGCCACCATGGTACCAAGATTTGTGTGTCACGCCACGTTAAGCCCATGACACGTCATGGCCTAATACGTAGTTATCGTAATGAGATATTTGATTTTTCTTTACGTTTTTAATGTCTTATTTGCAAGTTTTTATTATATAACCTAATTTAACTTTCTTATTACTATTGACTAATTGATTAACATTACAAAACATACGTTTTTTATATATAATATTATATATGAATTAAAAATTGATGTCATAAGTCACGCCTTAAAAACGTCATGACTCCTAAAACTTGAGGTTTGGCCTCACTACCATGTTATTTGGAACCTTGACAAAAACTCCGGTTATATATCATAGTAGATATTATCCTATAATAAATGCTTCAAACATGTCCGGTCACGCATTTCAAAAAATGTGAATACGAAAGAGGTTACGTTACGTAGGTCCCTTCTAGATGAAACAAACTTTTGGTATTGATTTAATTTTTTAATTATTTACTATAAATTATAATTTTCTAACACTAGTGGGTTCGATCTCTGTTTAAAAAAAACATCTATAATTATTTAGCAAAAACTGGCTATAAATTAGTAGAAAAAAAAAAAATAATAATACAAGGTAGTAAAAAAACTAATGTAATAGAATTTTAGTTTGATTATTAATCATATATATATATATATATATATATAGTCCATTTCAATTGTAAGGTCAGGTTCTGGGGAAAACCCTAAATAAATAGAAAACCGAAAAACCACGAAAAAATTGATGAAAAGGTATATTAATATGGATGTCAAATTAACGAGAAAAATATGATTGTTTTTTTGGTGTAATTTATTTCGCTCGAATTTTGTTTATTTTTTCTCTTTTTTCGAATAAAAAAATAGGGGGCTAGAGTTTTTTAATTCAAAAAATATTGTTGTAACCGCCCATTTAATCACATCCCTCAGATCATCTAATCTAACGGTTGATAAAGTGTTTTTTAGTTTTTTATTTATTTGAGGTTTTTCCTTGAACCCCTGTCTTCAATTGTAAACCATATTTATAGTGCAAATTTTGTAACTCATCTGATAAAAATAGATTACAAAAATCAATAGTCTAGATGAAATTCGGCTATTTTTGTTAAGTAAGAATTTAATTTAATTTAATATTCCAATTAAAATACCCTTGAAGGGCATAATGGTCCATTTCACATTCAATTTTAGAATACAAAGATGAACAGAGAAGAATGTCATGAAATCGAAAATGAAAATCGGATATGAAACAGATATGAACGAAAATGAAAATGGAGATGAACGAAAATGAAAACAGATATGAACATGTTTCATGACAACGGAGATAAAATCGGTGATGGTCATGAGAAGGAAAATGTCGGGTACCCTTCTTAAAAAAACCACCGGTTCGCTGGTTCTGACGTGAGTCGTCTTGATTCTGATGTAACTATCACCTTTAACCAATATGAATGTCGACACTATCTTCTAATTAAGTGGAAGTTCATCTACCATTAAAATCGGGAATTCGGTTCAAAATGTAAAAAAAAAAAAAATCTATAGTTCCTCCACTAGACGGTTAGCTACATTTTACACAAAAAAAAACAATAAATAAAACAAATGGATAAATACCAAAAATAAAACCTCCTAATCAAATGACAAATACGCCCCTAACACTGAAAAAACCAGAAAAAAAATCAGTGATTGGTTGAAGCTAGTTTGCAAAGTTTGCTATATAAGGATGGTTTTCAAAATATTTATCCATATATATATATATATAGAGAGAGAGAGAGAGAGAGGGGGAGAGAGTGCGTGTGGAAGATTCCAACAAAAATAATATCTAATTAAGAAAAAAAAAGATAATGTATTTCAACCAGTTATTTATTTAAATCACGCCTTAAATAAAAATTTTCATAAAAATCACCAAAGAGAACATATGTGTCTTTTGTTCATGGTTCTAAATAACTCGTTATGGCATCGTTATGGTGCATTACGGCGTCCAAGATTGGGTTTGCTGCCACGTTAACCTCTATGGTTCCACTCTAAGGCTCGACTTTCTTTGTAACGCGTTATGGCGCATTATGGCACGTTACGACGCGTTATTTTATAAGGCGTGAGGTTATTTTTAATATATAACTTGAAGAATAAATGATAATTATGTACGACACTTAATACTTCAAATAAACATAAAATGATACTTAAAAACTGAACCCTTAAATAGGTAAATATTACTCTCATTACTATACACAGAGAGTCGTACACGAATTCTTTGAAAAGTGAAGAAAGTAGTGAGTAGAGATTCAATAGATTTAATCCCAAAAAAATATTATAAACTCTATATATTTGGTATCAGGGGTTAAATCATGTGAGAATCAAAAAAAGATTGAGAACCATGAGAACCAATCTAAGCCGTAATTTGGTTTTGATATTATGGTTTTAATTAAAAGTTGTTTCACTACATGAAAAAGACATAATCGTCATTTTGGTAACAATATTCACCAGATGAAACATACAGAATCATTTATCAGATAAAACACATAGATTCACCAGATGAAACATATACTAACCTTATTTCACCACATGAAATCAAACACAAATTTCATCTATAATCTATTTTCACATAATGAAATCAAATGCAATTTATGTCTATAATCATCGATTCATATCCGATTTCATAATTATCGGTGGACAGGGACTCTCCGGCCACCTGAAAGAACGCCCTAGGCACCGTCTTCATAACGTTTTCATACCGGTCAATATGTGTATACCGCCTTCATATCGGAAAGAATGATTTTATTCAAAAGGTGATCGATAATAAGAAAACTCAATCAAAATCAAACCTAAGACTCAAATCTGAAACCAAATTAAAATCGAACCTTACAGATCGACAATGGAATCAACCAAATTTCACATTTCCCTCAAATTAAACCCTAACTTTTTTCCTTTTCTCAATCCAAACTTACAGATCGATAATTGGATCAACCAAGAGCAATACCCAAATTTCCTTTCCTTCTTGGCCTGGTATTGTCGATCGAGATTAATGATAGTACTGCATTCTTTGATGCCCTATAGCATCATCGACGATTGTTTTGGTAGATCGAAGTAGCTTCGGTTCGTCGGAGGTCAGAACTACTACCGTTGTTGATCGAGTTTGATCCAAAAGAAGGTTTGATTCTCTTGTTTTTCTGCATCCCTGGTGTGTAGATCTCGTTTATTTTGGTAGATCGTAGTAGCTTCGGTTCGTCAAAGGTCATAACTACTACCGCGATTGATCGAGTTTCATCCACAAGAAGGTTCAATTTCTCTCATTTTTCGTTTGTTGATTGGGGACGACGACTCATGTTGGATGTGACGGTAACTTGGGACTGCAATGATTTAGTTTAGGTTTGTATTTTGTTTTTCTTTAATTTTGAAGGAAGTTAAGAATGGCGACGGCATCAAGTTCTTTCCATGAATCTCTAAAATACCCTTGAACATCCAAATTAGTTGTGAGATTAGCTGATTAGGCATAAGATTCACAAATATTACTAAAAATGCCACCATTTATAATGGCCTTTGATTAAAAGAATTGGATGATTGAGATGGGTTCCTACGGTCCTCATCATTTTTTTGGTCCTCATTTGATAACCGTCATTTGGTATCAATGATTCTTCTTTTTTTTTTTAAAGTTTTATTACTTTATATGAATTTAATCTCTTCTATAGTATCATTGAAAACACTAACATACACAAGTGTGGGTGAGTGTGTGTGAACTTCGCCCGATAATCTCTTGTCTAATGAGAAAATTTGTAAAGCAATTTCACTGATCACATATGCAAATACAAAACACGATGCAAGCCAACAAGTTAGTGCTTCTATGAGCAGCTCTTTCCAAAAGGTGTGAATGTAAATAAAAAACGTCCCCTAAATAAGCTTCGCGATTTGTGGCCTCTCTGCAACTCGTAAGGCTTAAAGTTTGACCTCGTCGCAACGCCACACCTCACGTCATTTAAAACGTTGATTTTGTTGCATAAGATTATACTAGAAGTGTACTCGCGCAATGCAGCTAGATACATCACGATTTTAATGTTTCATTTTATTTTCTGTTTTTTGTCGATTTACATCACGATTTTGGATGGTTGTGAGAGAGTGATAATGATTTTTTTATATAAATTTGTTTAACTTAGACTTAATAATATAATGTAATTTATTTTGGTTTAATAATATAATTTTTTTTATAAAATATTTTGTAAGATTTTTTAATTATATTTTAGATTTTTTATATCTAAAATATGCTGAGAGTTATTTTAGGGGAGTTAAAGTGAGAAATGATTTTAGGAGAGTTAAAATGGTTAGAGATAATGATTGAAAATTAATGAATAACATTAAATGTAGTACATACAACTTTTATGACTGTTTTTTAAGTAATTAACATTAAATAGCGGTACATTAAGTTTTAAGACTTGTTTTTAAGAGTTTTTTATGTCATCTTTATAATATAGTATAGATATGAAAATTCATTTATTTCTATATGAGTTATTTCATGTATTTATTTAATATTTTTTTTTTCAATTTTCATGATTTAATTTTTTTATTTTATTGCATTTAAAATAAGCATGATTTAGTTTTTCATTTGAAATATTTATTTTTTTTATTGAGATTTTTTATAATTTCTTCAAAAATCACATGTGATGTTCACAATTAATCGACGTTTTTTTTAAATCGTCAATTTTCGTCAAAATATTAGATTTCATATTGATCATAGTAAATTTAAGTGGAAAAAAAATGTAAGTTATCCACAACATCACATTTGACATTTTAAATTTATAAATTACATTTGAATCACATGTGATCTTATCCATATTAAATGTGTTATCTAACATGACATGTGATTCTGTTTCTATTATGTTTTTCCCCACTGTTTAATTTGAATAAATGTTTTTCACGATTTAAATCACAAGTGATAAGGAAATGATTTTAGAAAAAAAAAATCAATTAATTGTGAATCACATGTGATTTTGACGAAAGTTGTAATTTTTTTAAAAAAATGCCTTAAATATAAAATAAATTATTTGAAAGAAAAATTAAATAACAATTATTTTAAATGCCTTAAATAAAAAATAAAATACTTTAAATAAAAAAAATTAAATCACCTTAAAATCACAAAAATGTTAAGAGAATTTTTAAAAAAATAAATGTCTTAAATAACTCTTATATACATAAATGACTTTGATGTCTCCACTTAGCCATTTTTGGAATTTTTATTTAAAACATTATTGAATGAATTGTGTGGTTTCTCTTGTTTTCTTATTTGTTTTTTATTTTCGTTTAAATATGACTCTCTCTATATATGATATCATAAATGTGGATTTGTTTAACCAAATAATACAAATTTTAGAAAAAAATTTATTAATTGATAATTTTAAATAAACATATAATATAAATAAAAAACAAAGTTTATTAACATATACATTTTAACTAATTAAGAGCATCTCCAACAACATTGCTAAAATAGAAAAAATTGCTTTTTCTTTGCTATTCTTCTCCAACAGTTTTGCTATAAGGTTTGCTAAAATAGAGAAAGATCAAAAAATCTCTAAATATAGAGAATTCTCTATAATCTCTAAATTGGAGAGAGAAAATATTATTTTATTCAATCCAACCAATAAGATTCAATTTTTAACATTTTTTTTAATTTTTTTTTAAAAAGTGTATTGAGATGATAGATTATAGAATATTATAATAATATAAATAATGATAGATTCTCTAAAATAGAAAAGCTGTTGGAGTTATAAGAAAATGTTTATAGAAATTTTGACTTTTCATTCTCTATTTTAGAAAAAATTTAGCAATGTTGTTGGAGATGCTCTAATAAGTGTTTAAAAAATTAATTTTAAAACCATTTGTTAAATTTTTTATTGTTTATGAAAGAAAAAAATAACTCTAATAATTTATATAACTTTAAAAACAAATTTAAAATTATTATGTTTGATTTTTGACTCATATATCTATTAAATTATAATACCAATTAATGTGATTAATAATAATCCCAAAATAATTAATATTGAAAAAAAGCTCCTATAACATAGCTTTTTAATTAGCTAGTTGATGACGATCTAAATGAAGGTTTTTCAGAAAAGTTCAAAAGTTAAGATACGTTTGAGCATTTTCAATGGAAGTTTTTTTGTAAATAAAAATTGTAGTGTCTTTGTAAGAATTATTATTGAAGAAAGTATTTAGAGCATCTTCAAAAGATTATTCAAAATTGAGATTTTAATGAGTTTTGTTCCAACAGAATCCTCAAAACCTTCTCCAAAATAAAAAAAATATATATAAGAGAGGTGATGAAAATCTCAAAATTTAGAGATTTCTCCAAAATGATTACTTATGAGAAATAAATAATTTTTTATTTATTCTACTAATGAAATTGCTTAAAATTAAATGTTTAGAAGATAAAAATAATATTTTATGAGTTGCTGAATATTTTAATAATTAAATTAATTTTTGTAATCTCCACAATAAAGAATCTGTTGGAGATGACAAAAAACCATTTATACTAAAATAAGGAAAAATGAATGATTAATTAACATAAATTACAATAAAACAAATGATTAATAACATAAAGAAGAGAAATTAAGGGGTCGTTTACACAACGCTTACTCGTAAGCAAATAATTGTTAACAATTTCACTTAATTTACAGGGTAAGATTTTAGTCCATTAAAATAACATCTTATGCAACATATTTACCCGTACGTGCTTATCGGGTAATAGTCTTCACACTCGCTTACCGGGTAAAACTTTTAGTCCTTTTCATCGCTCTTACCAGATAAGATTCTCACTCATTGTCATGTTCATCCGATATGCTAAATGAGCCTATAAACACTTACGATTACCGGATAAGCATTTAAGTAAACAGACCCTAAATTGTTGATAACATAAACAAGAGAAACTAATTAGTTAATTGTAACACTCGTAATTTTCGGTAAGTAAAGGTCACTCGGACGTTTTTGCAACTTGTAAATGGCGGGATTTTGTTGGGAAAAAATTATCTAAAGCCCCTTGGAGTATCGGGAGTGTTGGCATTGAAAAAGTTGAGTTTCGGGGCTTCAGAAGGGTCCCGCTACAATGCCCGACGACTATGACAATATCATAGTCGCACTGTCACAGTCGCAGAGAAGGAACAGAAGAGAGGGCAGTGTTGGCAACTATGACCAGCTGCATGTCAATGTCGCACAGGGCATGCAGGGTGTTGTTAAAATCGGGATTTCAGCCTCATTTCTCATTTCTCACATCAAAACTTCTTCCCTTATCTCCCAAATCGTTCCTCCTTCTTCCCCCTCAAACCCTAACTCATTTTGGTCCATTTCATGAGTTCTTAAGGCGTTCCATCATCATGTGGTAGGGTGGAAGCTATGGTCAAGAGTTCACCATCTTCATTTTCAACCTCAAGCTCCATGGTAGAGTTTTCTAAGTTTTCACCAAAATCTAAGTGGTAAGTTCATCCCCTTCACTTCTAAACCTTATTTTAAGATATAAATGCTTCATTGATGATATCCTAGTGTTTTATTTCTCCAATTTTCGGTTTGGAAGATTTTGGAGAAATTTAGGTCAAAACTAGGGTTTTGGCTAAAATGGAGATTTTGAAGTAAAGTGTTTGGGGATCGTTTCTAAATGGTTGAATATAATTATTTATGAGTGGAAATTGTGTATCTAGGTTTTAGAAGGATTTTGCTTGTGGATTCGGAATTCTTCAAGAAGCTCAAGTTTAGGGTAAAAATCTAGATTTAGCCTAAATCTAACAAGCTGAGTTCAAGTTGATTTGTGAAAACGTTGTACATGCAAAAATGTCTATTTTAAAGTGTTTATGTGCTTTACATGAAATGATTAACTGTTGAGTTATTTGGTGAGTCTTGATTATTTGAAGTGTTAAATTTTATAAACTTTGTGAAGCACCCCAATTTGGGGTTTTTGGGCATTTTGATAAATAAGTCATAAACGAAAGTGTTTTAATAATTTATTGCATGAAAGAAGATTATCTTGGTAAAAATGCATTTTTGGTGTTTGTTGGAAATGTGCATAATTTGTGTTATGAGAGGTTTGAAAACATCAACGAATGAGTCCTTGGGTTTTGGTCATTTTCGACCTTGTGAACATTTTGGAAACTTCAAATCTTTGTTTTGGGGAAAAGATGTATTTTAAGTATTTCAATGAGTAAATTCCGAGCATTTGAGCACGTGTCTATGGTATAACATTGTTTGGAAAATGAGCTATCTTATTCTAAGTTGTGTGGAGTTTGGTCGTGTACTTTGGAGCACGTATTTGCACAAACATTGGCCGAGTGCGTTTATTGCATTTTATTGCTTTTGATAATGAGTCCTTTGGTTGTTTGAGCCTGTGGTTGAGTATTTGATTATGTTGGGTTTTGGGGACAATTGTCCAGTTTTGATAGCTCAACGTAGAGCTTTGTCATAATTTATGGTTATTGGAGATTTACATATTTTGAGTGTGTGCGTCATTCAATTTGGGGTCATGTAATGTTTATTCCCCGTTTGCTATGGATCCATGAACACTTTTATCACTTTGTCCGATGATGGAACGACTTGGTTTCCACATCGCGACACGTTAGGCATCAAATTGAGTTATAAGTCCTACGTGCTAGTATACGAGATTTGAGGATTTCAACGTAAGGACCCTAGTTGGTTGAAGTTGATTTTCCGTGGGTGTACGTTTAAAGCCACCGAGCCTAACATCCCTTGCGTGTACTTTATTATTTTGTCCGATGGTGGAACGCTAGTTTTCCCCATTGCGGCGCGGTTAGGCGTCTCCGGTATGGTGTAAGTCCTCCGTGCAAGTATCTATGGATGTATGCTGAAAGATGCTGAGCTCGATACTTAATACCAATATAACATAATGTGTGTCTTACTTTGTGTCCGTCACATTATATGAAATCTGGTATCCCCCATCACCAAAAGGTGTTGTCTTCGGGCTAGGTCTTTTATATTTATGTTTTCGGTGATGTCTTTTATGAGTGGATTATTGTCCATAATTTTGTGTGTGGAGTATTGGGCCCCACTTGTGTTTTGGGTGTTTTCGAAATATGAAATGTTATTCATGTTTTCATAAATTGGAAGTCGATTCCACTCTTGTTTGAGTGAGTTTTGGGATGTATCATTTTATAAAGAGTATTTTGTATTGAAATGCCCATCTTCGAAAATGCATATTATTGGAAAACGAGTCGTTTCCGTACTTAAGTAAATCATTTTGAAAAAACTGTGGTTTAAATTGTATTCTCTCATTTTTAAAATGTAATCATCCTTATGGTAAAACTCTTGAACTCACTAGGCGTTAGCCTAACCTTTTTATTTGTCGGCATGTGCAACAGGTTCGGTTGAGATTAGATTAGTAACATAGTGAAGAGAGAAGTACTAGTTGTGCACCCGAGGTAGGGGTGCTCACAAGTTGGGTTGATCGGTTTGAAGGCTTTTTAACAATTCAACCCAATATAGGCGGTTTGAAAATTTTACAACCCAACCCAAACCGTTCGGGTTGATCGGGTTGGTCGGGTTATGTTTAAACAAGATGAAATCAAATTTAGAAATATAAACATAAAGGAAACATTTCTTTGAAATACAACCGAATGACCGATAATTCATGAGAGTATGTAAGTTCATCAAAAATATTACGATATTACATATAAAAATGTCTAAACCAAATGATAATATGTCAATCAACAACAATCGTTTTAGACGTCTCCAACCCCGATGCTTTCGCTTTCTTGGCCTTAAGGTTGGTCGTGTCATCATCAACCATTTCATACAACTTATTCATACTTCTTAAATCTTAAATATATCACATTTAGTCAATTTTTTAGTTTGCACACACACACACACACACACACACACACACACACACACACATATATATATGTGTGTGTGTGTGTGTATGTTTTTACATTTATTAAACATATATACAAAGGAGTTATATAGAGATGAATAATAGATTGAAAATATATGTAAATGAAGAGGGTACACAATAGTGTAATTATCTAATTTACATATTAATAGAGACTTAATAATCATATTAAATCCACAAATTAAAAGGATCGGGTTCATCGGGTTGGGTTGGGTTCAAATAAAAGTAACCCGATATCAACCCAATACCTACGGTTTGAAGATTTTACAACTCGATTAGACATCGGGTTGCTTCGGTTAGAGTTATTTCGCGTTGGGTTGGGTTGGGTTGATTGGGTTGGTCAGGTTGATCGGGTTTTTAAGCACCCCTAACCCGAGGAGTGCAAATCTTGATGAAGTCTTCTGCATTAGGTTGAAGAGAGCAACTTTATTTGGAGTGAGTAACACCCGACTTCAATATAGCCCTTATATGGAGTTTGTAATTGTTGAGATTATTTATCGAATCATGTTTTTGAGGCGTATTGAGTTTGGATATTGTAGGAATATGTGTTGTCTTTATTGGACGTTATATCGAAATTTTTATTAGTTGCTCTTACCAAATTGAAGATGTTACATTAATTAACATAAGTTACAATAAAAATAAATAATTAATTGAATTACAGAATGGAAATCAAATAGTACTAATAACATTAAAAAGGAAAAATAATAAATTAACATAAATTGCAATATATATTGAAAATTACCAAAAAGAAACCCTTACATTTCACGAAAAAATAAATTACATATAGGTACAAAAAAAGTCCATAACAATAACATATAGGTACAAAAAATTCATAACATATTTAATATTTTGAAAAATCAATATTTAAAAAAAAGGGAAATTGACCCAAATGGCCCAAACATTGAACTGGATTGGCCTCCTAGCCCAATTCTCGCTATGTTTTCGGAAATAGCCCAAGGGACGCAATGGAGCCCAGGGGCGCAATGGAGCTGTCATTTTCTCTCCATTTTTAATTACTCGATCCAACCCCACTTGCCGGAGCTGTCATTTTCTCTCGTCGACAAACTCCATTTTTGCACATTTTTAATTACTCAATCCACAAATGGCTGAGGTTAGTGTATTTTTCACTTATATTAATAGATTTTGGATGGTTTATAGTGTTAAATGGTTGTAGTTATCATTTTAATTTTTTGGATGATTTTTTTGGTATATTTTCATCTCCATTGTTAGATTTTGTTATTGTGTATGTTGTATAGTCTTAAATGGTTGTACTTAAAAGCATTATTTTGGATGATTTTTTGGTATATTTTCATCTCCATTGTTAGATTTTGTTATTGTGTATGTTGTATAGTCTTAAATGGTTGTACTTAAAAGCATTATTTTGGATGATTTTTTGGTATATTTTCTTCTCCATTGTTAGATTTTGTTATTGTGTATGTTGTATAGTTTTAAATGGTTGTAGTTAAAAACATTATTTTTGATGACTTTTTTTGGTATATTTTCATTTCCATGGATAGATTATGTTGTTATGTATGGTTTATACTTTTAAATGGTTGTAGTTAAAAGCCTAGTTTTGGATGAATTTTTTTGGTATATTTTTATTTTCATTGATAGGTTTTGTTGTTATGTATGGTTTAAATTTATAGTTAATAATAGCCTAGTTTTAAAATTTAATGTTGACATTATAGAACATTGTAAAAATTTACACATTATACAATAATCCTTTAATTTTTTTAAAAATTACACTTTTAAAAATTAGACATTACATATTAGAAATTTACACTTTTGGTGCCTTTGATTTTAAAATTTAGACTTTAGGACCCTTTACTTGAGAAACATACACTTTAGGTCCTATAAATTAAGGAATTTACACTTTAGGTTCGTTTACTTTAGAAACATTCAGTTTAGGTCCCTTAACTTTTTAAATTTACATTTTAGGCCCTTGAAATTTATGAATTGACACTTTAGGTCCCAAAAATTTAGAAACTGAGACTTTTGGTCCCTTAAAATTAGATAGTGACACTTTAGGTCCCTAAAATTTTGAAATTTACACTTTAGGTCCCTTTACTTTAGAAACATACACTTTAGGTCCCTTAACATTTGAAATTTACACTTTAGGTCCCTCTACATTAGAAACTGACAATTTAGGTCCGTATAGAAAAGTTGAATATTAGAAAATGACACTTATTATGCAGGGAAGAACTTTCTACACAGGAAAGTTGAATATTAAGAGTAAGATGTCCCTGGTGGACTCGATTCGCCAGAAATTGAACTCCCGGCGATTAGAGCTATTCAAGGAGACATGTTTCGGTCATTGGTTGCAATTGACCGATACATCTGCCGACCCGACCTTGGTCCACATATTCTTGCAGACACAGGTCTTCCCAGAAAATATACGGGATGACGAGATGATTTATGAGGTTGGTGAGCACGCGCTTCGGTTCGGCCGTGAGGAGTTCTGTCTTATCACAGCACTCCGTTTCGGACCGCACCCGAAGTTGCATAAGAATCGGTCCGGTGGGTTTGTTAGACGGATGTTCTCGCAAGGCCAGTTGACGGTGCGACACATCACAGATTTATTCAATATTATCGGCACTGCTGACGAGGGGCGGGCCCATATCGATGATGATTCTGCCGTCCGTATTTGTCTGATGATGATGGTTGAGACGTTCTTCCTCGGTCATCAGTTGTCCCAGCATATTCCCGACCCTGTACTTCGGGCAATTGATGATATGAGCGTGTTTAATCAATATCCCTGGGGATCCTATATATGGGAGCACACCTACAATCAGATGAATAAAGCGATCCAGAAATGACCGGACCATAAATATAGGATGTCGTTAACTGGTTTTTTATTTGCCTTCAAGGTTAGTAAGTTGATATCAAATTAATATTTTTACAACCTACCCGAATTCCCTATTTCTAGAAAATATTTACTACTGTCTGGGTATTATAATTCACAGATATGGATTTTGGAGACCTTTCCTATGGCCAGCACGTATTATATATTGACCACCAGGATGCCACGTGCAGTTCGTTGGGCTAGGTCTTCGACAGTTATTGGTAGCTATCATGCCCATAATCTCATGGATGTCTCGACGGTAAGTTACATCTACTACGACCAAAAAATTGTGATAAGTGGGGCCCTCGTGTGGATTTCTAACATGGTTATTTTTCAATATATTAGGATGATAGGATGCCACGTGATCGCCTTGTTCCGACGCCGTGGGAGGAGGGTCAGGAATGATATACGGAGAGCCATCGCTGGTTTAGTAGTACGGCGGGGCGTCGACAGACGAAGAGGGCTAGAGTTACGCAGGATGTTGACGAGGGTGAGAAGTCATTCTAAGTTATCCGATATGTATAATTTTTTTTATAAAGAGAAGTCGTTTTAGATTATCTGATATTTATGATAATGTTGTTAATTGTTGGTATAGAAGTTCAAACTGATTCAGAGGGAGACCAGACTGACGATGACGCAGGCGTCAGTAGGCCACATGGGGCCAGCTCTTACGATGAGCCACCATTACGTGCTGGGCATAGTCCAGCAGGCCACTATCAGCATAGTCCGCATGTTGACCCCTATGCTGATCGGTGGTCTGAGTTTACGCGGTGGAAGGATGATTACCATGACTTTCGGACTTCTCATCGCATTGAGCATGAAGATCTTGAGATACGGCAAGCCGAGAAATGGGCATCTGATCGTGCATACCAAGAAAGTCTTGAGAGACGCATTGCCGAGATGGAGAGGCAGTTTAGCGCTTGGCAGGTAAGTGTTTAACTTAAATTAACGGACCTGGTTTTAAATGTTATCTTTTGAACCTTTACGTGGTTTAATATGCTTGATGCCAGATTCCATCCCAGCAACAGGGTGGACAGCCCTCCCAGCCCAACGACATACCGCATGGGTTCGGATCTTCGTACTTCGGAGGGTCGTCCCAATACACGGATAATGTTAGTTATTTCAATCGTTTTTAAACCACATATGACATCATTTTTAAACCACATATGACATCACTTAGATTAATGTGCAGAGTTCATCAGACTTAGGCACGTTTGATGACCTATTAGGATCTCAGTTCGTTACACCACCACAACAAATTATACATGTAAGTTATTCAATTTGGTGGGTAATTTGATTTTTATATTATGAATGGAAACTGAATATCCTCAATGTTATTTTGCAGGGCTCTGGGGCAGCGTACACGGGGCTTACATAAGGCCAACATACTCAGCATACACGGGGCTTACACAAGGCCAACATACTCAGCATGTAAGTTAAGAGATTTGTTTGTTACATTTGCTATTTATTTAATAGAACAAAGTTGTGAGGACCCAACATATTTTGCAGGGCACATTCGGGGCGTTGCTCCATGATAGTGGAGCGCAACAGATGGGTTTGGAGGGGTTTGTTGGGGCTTTGTTCCAGGATACGCCTCATCCTGCAGTGTCCCAGGACACACAGCTTCGTCCGTCGGCCGTTGTTAACCAGAGGCCGCAGCGCGAGAAATATCCCGGGAAATCATTGCGCCCTCCTTTCACCGCTTTGCCTCCTACTACACGCCCACCTATCCAGCGCCGCCCATCGAAGGTCCCTCATCCTCGTCAGCAAGCAGATGCTGCCACCACTTCTTCTGCTTCCAGTTACACTTCATCCGCTATTGCCAAAAGGTGGCATGATAATGATTTGCCGGATTATTGGCTTAGGTGCATACCCACCCATGCTGTCGGACGGGACTGGTGGGGATTATTACTCGGTCTGCAGGGCTCGGGGTGGCTCGAAAATGATGTTAGTACTAAAGCGTCATTTCAGTTTGTCTATCATAATGTCCATTTATGACTTAACATTTTTTTATTTATTATATAGCACATCGACGGATGGGTTCGGTTTATCCGCGAGTCGCGTTCGCCCAGTGCCACTTGGACGGTGATGACGTCCGATTTCATGCATGTCTTGCTCTTTAGTGGGGGGCCGAAATCTGTCTACAAAAAGTTGAAGGAGCCGGATGGTGTACCATGGTGGTCTGTTGAACATGTATGAATTTCAATTTCTAAAAAAAACTTGTTATTTATAACTTTCTGTATAGTTTAATGTTATTCACTGTTGGTTTGTTTTTTAACAAATATTTCAGGTATTTATTCCCATTTGCATCGACCAAAAGCATTGGATTGTTGGCGACTTAAACCTAGAAACCATGAAGATGGTTATATATGATAGCTTCAGGAGCCCGTCATATGTGGACACCTTTAATGAAATGATGACGAAGTTCGCCAACGATCTACCGGAACTTCTTACCCTAGCTGTTTGCCAATCACTTGCAGCTGCAAGCCATGACTTCACTTGGGTACACGCAGATGGGGTACCACAACAACAGGGTTCTTTGGGCGATTGTGGTCCTTTGTCATGCATGTTCCTCACCCATTTAGCGAATAACGAGGTCCCAAGAGCCCAGGAGGATGAGTCGACAAGGGCGGCAGCATTGAGGTGTCATATGACGGATGTTTTTTGGTCCATGATACAGACAAATCGAAATGTATGATTCATTTTAGGACCTTTTTAGGACCTTGTATATTTATCTACGTATATAAAATTTTTGGAAGTTTTAGTTAATTTCAAGACAAGCATCATTTCAATAAATTGAACATATCTAATAACATTGAACGGATACAATGCATATGAACTAAACAACCAACGAAAGAAATACAACAACACAAGCACCATGAAAGAAAGTGATAGCAATAAGGGTACAAACTAGCAACATAGAAAATCCAAAAATGCTAAGGATAAAGTGCTTTACATTGATCAATCCAATTTTGTTTCTGGGTAACCTGCGCTTGCAGTACTGCAAAATCTTGCATAAGCTTGTTTACTTGAACGTTGTCCTGGCGAATACGGTCTTCTTTCTCTTTTATCTCCCTCTTCAACCTTCTTATCTCCTCCTTGTCCGCGTCGATCCTTCGCAAGTGGCCATCCTTCTTGGCCATCATTTCCTTCCACTCTTCGGTGAGTTGTTCGATCTCCGCTTCACTTTTCTCTATCGCTTTTTTCAGTCTGGAGGGCATTATTTGTGAAGACGGTGGGTTTGACGATGATGCATTTCCAGCCATGTGTTTGGTCAAAGAGGGGACTATTATGCTATGAAAATGTTGTATGGTGTGAACTATAACTTTGGTATAACCCCGTTATTTATAGCCAAAATCTAAGGACAGGGGCGCAATTGCGCCCGGACGCAATTGCGCCCCTCTACATTTGCAGGGGAATCGTTGTCGTTTAATGCTTTACAAGGGAATCCTGACAACAGGCTTTGCAGGGGAATCGTTCCATAACTTTGCAGTGAATCCTGTCAGGCACTTTGCAGTTGAGTAGTGGGGCGCAATTGCGCCCCTCCCTATCTTCTCATCGACCATAAGTAGATTTTATGGTGAAGTAGTAATTCACAACTTGTTATCTACCCTCCACACCGTTTACAACCATTCTCTACATTTTCATAACTTAATGGCTGGTGGTTCACGTTCCAGGGGTAGAAGGTCAGCGAATGGTGCTTCAGGCTCCGCATATATCCAACAATTAAATGATGGATCAAGAAGGATTAACTGGAAGGCACCCGAGACAACGGAGGAGTGGGCACAGTTTGGTAGAACTGCGACCGATCGTCCAATTACGCCTCAGGAGTGGGAAGAGTTTAACAATGCACGAGAGGCATACTACCATGCTCATGGGGGAGAATCCCCACCAGAGTATCAAGCTCACCAACAGCCGGGTCTACCAATGTCTCAAGTACTGCCTACCAGGTTGAGAGAGTCATGTGATGCGGCGAATGCAGATATACAAAACATAAGAAGGATGTGGCTAAGCAACATGGATATTCAGAAAGATAAAGAGGCGTGTATTGCGGAGAAGAAGGAGTTCTTGGAAGAAATGAAGCGCAGGGTTAGGGCGATGAAACGAGAGATTAATGACTTAGAAGATGAAGTGATAGAAATCAAAGACAGCTACACCGGCATGGAGGACATGATTAAGGAAAAGTCTGACTGGATCATCAGGATCCAGGAAATCTACCCGTAGTAGGCTCCTCCAAAGATGGTTGTTGTATCGATGCACTTCATCCGTTTTCTTTGGTTTCAATAAAATTTTGGTTTGATGGATACTTTTGTAAATAACAGCTTCCAACTTAAAAAACACGATAAGGTGGATAAAACGGAAGTCAACTTTATAGAGCAATAATAATATTAATAAAAGGTTTATTACATACATGGTTTACTCGTTTAGATCAACATTTAAATCAAAAGTACCATGTCTAAAACTTTCATAATTCTCTTGGGTTGATACTGGTTGTGTTTGTTGACTACCAGATGCCCTGTGAGTTTGTCGACTACCGGATGCCCTTTCAGTTTGTCGACTACCAGATGCCCTTTGTCGGCTCACATTTACTGGTGCAGGAGATGGACAGTTTGCTCGAGTGTGTCCTAATTGTCCACAACGAGAACATCTTCTCTGGATGGAATCCTCGCCCTGAGACGGGATACGGTCATGGTTACTCGGTCGACCAGCCCTTCTTATTACGACCGGTGGTTTAACGGTCATAAGCGGGTGGTCTGGAACAACCCATCCTTCTCCTGGACCGACTGGATGTATGAGCTCTGCGTAAGTTTGTCGGAAATTATCCGACGCGTAGTAACTAGTCGCCAGATGGGAGACGTCTGTACACCGTTGATTTCTTGCGACGACGATGACATGGCCGTATGGTATTCCTGATAACTGCCATTTCCTGCACGAGCAAAGACGATTATTGAAGTCAACTTCTGCGTCCCTAACCCCATCGCGGACTTCCCAGTAACCTCGACCAATCTCATGTACAGTCCACGTTGCCGACTTGTGAATTCTCTTTTCTATTTTGGCCTCCGCCCAAGGCGTGAGACGATTCACCATTTCTTCTGCGATAACACAAATTTGTTACGTTAGTGTTGCAAAAATGAAAACATAAAATTCAAACAGTAAAAAATCCAAGGATGATAACCTCCATTTCTCCGACGAATCGAATACCATTCTTGCTGAAAACATCGGAAATAATCCATAAGGGCCACAATAGGCAGGCTCCGTGCAAAACGAGACAATGCATTCACCGACTCGGCACTGTTCGATGTCATTATGTTGTAACGCATTCCTGGGAAATGGGCCCTTGACCATTTCTCCGGTCCAACCTGGTCCATAAGCGGAGCTCCAAGAGGTAAAACAGCTCGTAGACCCGTCATATTCAGTTCAAACTCCTCCACCGTATATGCTTTACACGTCCTCCAAAATAACTTCTTCCTGTATCTGACCCTGTTGTCCCTGGTTTTTACGTTCATCATTAGATGGCGACAACAAAGTGCATGATGGGCGCCCGGGTACACCGTATTAATTGCTTGGTGAATTGAAGCAGCCCTGTCGGATACAAAAACCAACCCCTCGGGTTCCCCGATACAACGCTTCAGCATGGTTAAGAACCAAGTCCACACATCCCCACTCTCAGACCTACCAACTCCGAAAGCGATGGGCACAATCTGGTTATTTGCGTCCATAGCAACGGCTAAGAACATTGTGCCTAAGTAAGTACCCTTCAAATGAGCCGCATCGATGATAATGACCGGACGCAAGTGTGTGGTAAACGATCGAATCTAGATATTTAAGGCATTTTCATATTATAACATTATTCAATATAGCAGTTCAATTAAAATAACCACGAAAGTTATTAAAATAACCACGTACCGCGCAACCGAGGGCAGCGAAACACATCTCAAAACGTTCTCTACTGTCTGTCCTTATGGAGGTAACGGTACCAGGATTCCGAAGCTCCAGATTATAGAGAAAGCAGGGGAGTCGGGTAAACGATTCTTCAGGGGTACCACGCACCATCGTGAGTGCATAAGCTTTTGCGCGCCAGGCTTGCCAGTAAGAAATATCTATTTTCAAATCCAATCTGACGTCATTGACAATGTCGGATCCACGGTATGTCCTGCTGGTATCCTTCACTTTAGGGTAAATAAAATTACCCAACACTCTACTGTTTGCTTGATGGTGGTTGGGATGCAGCTGCGTCCTCGAGCAAGTGTGTACGTCTTCCAATATACGAACATGAAACATATTGGTATTTTCGACAGAGGTCGCATAGATACGCCAAGAACATCCGGCTTGCTCACATCTGGCATCGTATCTGGTTTTGTTTGATCGATGAACTCCAAACTCAAAACCCTCTTCAAGAAACTTCAAACCGAGAGCGAGTGTAAGATCGTCTTTCGTCTGGAATACTTGACCCAAACTTACTCTTCTACTACGACTATAACGTGGGGGTAGGTTGGGTGTGATGACTGGGGTCGCTGATGGAAGTGGAGGGGGCATATCAAAGAAATCATTTATCCCACCGTATGATTTGATAGGACTACTTTCTGGTTCGTCGTCGTCTTCATCAGTATCAACATCAGATAAACCCAAGTGGTAAACATGAGACTCCTCATCATGTCTATAAACTTCGTCGTCGTCATCTTCTTGTTGTTCTGCTTCTCCTCCTTGTTGTGTTTCGAGAACAACATATGGGGTATCATCAGATTCATCCACACCGCCTCCGGCATTCGAAGTACCACCGAGATCGCTTCCACCGGACATCGATGGATCGACAAACACACAGAGTGTTGGTGGATTATTTTCACCGTCAAAAAATTGAATGAAAGACAAAACATCGTCATTGTTGCATAACTCATAAAGACCATCATTAACCTTATACGATATTCTAATCGTACCAAGAGCAGGATCGATACGAAATTTTCTGTGAATACAATTAACCAACCAAAGATGCGTAATGTTAGGTGCCACCTTGACACGGGTTATCGGTTGATCGGTAACATACTCCCACCCGTTACCATCCTGCTGCCATGAACCACCGCTTAGGAGATGTAACTTGACTTTATCATCTCCGAATCTCATATTTTCAAAAAAAACACGCACAGATACACAAGCAAAACAATTGTCTGAAATTTGTGGATGAAAATGGTGGTTTACAACTTCAGTGGTTGTTGGTTTTATAGCAATAATCTAGGGAATCAATTTCAAAAAACACAGGGAATCAATTTATCTGCTAAAATAAATTTGATATCACAACTTTTTGAAAAAAACAGTAAAAATCAACATGAAAAAGCAACTGGAAATCGTGAAAAATAGCAAACAAACAAAATTCCAAGGAGAAACCCTAATTAGGGTTAACCTGGGCTTGACACGTGCCCAGGGGCGCAATGGAGCCCTAGGGCGCAATTGCGTCTTGCGTCCGGGAGCAATTGCGCCTTAGGGCTCCATTACGCCCCTTGGGCTATTTCCGTAAAACATAGCGAGAATGGGCTAGGAGGCCAATCCAGTTCAATGTTTGGGCCATTTGGGTCAATTTCCCTAAAAAAAAAAGTTCCTTTTTTAGAAAGACATAAATATATAGATATAGATATAGATATTATAATTAACTATCCCATAACTACCGACTTTTCGTCTTCTTCACTCGATCGCTTTAAACCCTCGTCAATCGATCATCATCATTATCATCATCAATGGATCGGGTCAACTTTCGGACTCAAGTCCTAACTCGCCATCTCCAGAACCACCACAACACCGTTACGGATCTCATCCAAACAGCTCCATGTGTCAACTACTCTCCACCGGAGCTTTCTGAGCCACCGGCTGATTTCGACACCAAATCGCTCCGTAAACTCCTAGACGGACAAAGCATCGATGTAATTGATTACACGTTCAATCTGATGATGCAGAGCAACCTGTTTTGCCCCAGAGAAAGAGGCGGAAAGGTGTTCATTTCGCCTGATTTTAATCAGTCGATGGAGCAGCAGAGAGAGATGACGATGAAGAGAATTGATTACTTGAGAGGACTAGGATCTTTTGATGGGTGGTTTTCTAAGAAGGGGACAGATGGTGAATTGTGGAGATTTGCTCTTGCTGAAACTGTTAGTGTTTTTGATCATTCATTGGGGATTAAGCTTGGTGTTCATTTCTTTTTGTGGTATGCCTAAAATCCTTCTCTATATTATAATTTGAAATTATTTTGAAATGAGCAAAAGTTTGTTCAAAGTTTGTGGCAATTGGGAAGGTCATGTTAGACATTCGAATTCGGGTGCTATTATAATTATATTTTGGATGAATTTTGTAGAGAATCGTTGTAGGCGTTTGCTTTACTTGCCTAGCTAGGTGGTATTTGAATATCCTGATTCTTACTTTCATGAACTTTTGGTGTAATCCTATATTAAAACTAAAAGAGGGATTGCTGAACATACAGTAGATGTGATGTATTTTTCTAGTCAAGAATTTCTGAATTTTCTTCTGTATTGGGATTTATGCTATTGGGTAGATAAGATAAGACAAGATGTTTGCTTTTGCAAGCCAATGTCTTTAAGTACTCACTCATATTTGAACTTTTTATAAGATAATCATGTATTATGCTTAATGTTCGTATGATAATTTCAGGGGTGGTGCCATCCGTTTCATGGGCACAAAGCGCCATCATGATAAATGGTTCAAGCCAACCGAGACTTTCGAAGTCAAGGGTTGCTTTGCAATGACTGAGTTAGGACATGGAAGTAATGTATGTGAACGTTGTTTAGTTTAAGTCATTTAGGGTGCGTTTGGTAGACGGGATTGAACATGACTAGACATGCGAGAGTGAGCTAGGCAGATAGAAGAATTCTGGAAGGTTTAAGGGTTTTAATTCGACACGGGTGGTTTAGTAATTTACCAATATTTGTCCCATCTCCACCTATTTTGGCGGTACAGAAAAAAATGCATTTTTGTCCCGGTCTAATGTCACATCAAACAGGGACGGATCTAGAAATTTTTTGATACGGTGACACCACATAATATAGACAAAAAACAATTACAAAAAGCACGGTTTTTATCGACGTGTCTCCATCTTTTTACCGACGTTAAACATTGTCTTATGTGTTTTTTTTTGGCCTAATTCCACCATTTCAAGGAATTTTTAAAGTTTTTTGCTTAATTTCGACGAATTTTTAACCTTTTTATCGATTTCGAGGGATTTTTTCAGTTTTTTTGGTTGATGTCAAGAGTTTTTTTTTTCGGTTTTTTGGTTGATTTCAAAAGCTTTTTTGGTTGATTACAAGTTACGGTTGCACCTTCTTGAAGTTTCCAAAATAATACGGTAGCACCTTCCAAAATGATACGGTTGCACCTTTCACGAAACTAAAATTTTTACCCTTCGTCGGAGAAAAGATACGGTGGCACGTGCCACCCATGCCACCAAGCTAGATCCGTCCATGACATCAAACGTGGGACGACAAGTTTTTCTACTGTGCAGTCTCATTGGTCCCGTGTACCAAACGCACCCTTAGCATGATAACGTTAAGGTCTCGTGTAGGAGTAATATGTTGCTTCTTGAGTTATTTTTTAGGTCCGAGGCATTGAAACAATCACTAGATATGATGCAAGAACACATGAATTTATCATTAGCACTCCTTGTGAATCTGCTCAAAAGTATTGGATTGGGGGTGCAGCCAATGTAAGACCTCATTGCAAGTTATATTGGTTCTCAATTATCTGATAATTTTTCTGCTTTCTGCTTCAATGGGTTGACAGACTTGAATGCTTTTTGTGTTTTATGTTTTCAGCATGCTACACACACAGTCGTTTTCTCACAGCTCGAAATCAATGGCGTGAATCAAGGAGTGCATGCTTTTATAGCCCAGATCAGAGACACGGATGGAAATATATGTCCAAATGTTCGTATTGCTGATTGTGGTCATAAAATTGGTTTGAATGGTGTTGACAATGGTCGAATCTGGTATGACTTGAAATTCATAGGAAAGGTATAGTATTTTAGAAATACCAATGGTAACCTCAAGCCTGCTTGTGTTTCAGGTTTGACGATCTAAGGATTCCTAGAGAGAACTTGTTGAATTCAGTTGCTGATGTTTCGCCTGATGGGCAATATTTGACCGCAATAAAAGATCCTGATCAGGTTAGTAAATGATATTTATTTACTATTTTATTGCTTACTTTTAACCGGCTTTTCAGAAGTTTATCATACCCATCTTTCTATCTTTGCTACACTTTTCATAAGCCAGTGGTGTTTACGGAAACTTCTGCCCTACTCTTTGACTCTTTGTGTTAGAGGTTAGGTCTGCAAACATCTTGCCCTCCTCAGGTGGGGTATATTGGGTTCATTTGGTTTGGTTTGGGTCTTTATATTGTGTGGAAAATAAGGCTAGATATCTCAGATTCTTGCACCAAGAACATGTTCACTTCAGAAATTGAAATGATTTTGAGAAAAGAAACAAAAAATAACTTTTACTTATTCATATATGATACTTGATTTCAGAGATTTGCAGCCTTTTTGGCCCCTCTCACATCTGGCCGTGTGACCATTGCAGCGAGTTCAATGAACACAGCAAAGGTACCTGAAGCTATGCACATGCATTGAGTTTAAAGAACTAAATTCATTCTAATAAGTAATAATGATTTGTGGTGCTGTTTATTCTGTTCAGATTGGTTTAGCAACTGCAATAAGGTACTCTCTGTCAAGGCGAGCGTTTTCAATTAGACCAAATGAACCCGAAGTTCTTCTGCTTGATTATCCAAGTCATCAAAGGAGGCTCTTACCTCTTCTTGCAAAAACGTAAGTACCAAATCACTTGTAGTTGCTTTCATATTCTTTGCATCTTCTGTTGCATGAAATTATGTTAATTGTGACACTTGAAATGATGTTTTGGTTTATTTTATCACCTTTTTCTTCGAGTTATCTTTGGCATGTGGGTTAGGTTAGTCTTTGTGGTTTGAGCTTTCGAATATCAAACAATAAATGGAATGAACATAACCGCTAAAGCAGTACTGTTTTAATGTTTATTGTTCCTTGAGGGAATGTCGTTTTTACCACTCACCTAAGATTGGTATAGCCGTACTGTGTATTGAAGCTCCCTCATGTCAGAGGCTGTGGCCATGGTCATCTTCGTTTCAGAAGACTGCCACTATCAAAGATTATTTTCCATAAAACAATGCGGAGACCAATGGGCTAGAGCCTAGATGCATATGTGAAGCTTTTGCTCCGATGCCAGTGTTTGTTCTTTTGACATAGTGTGTCAAGAGACATTTGTGCTTCGGATGTGCAAAACTGAATTTGTCATTAGATTGAGGTCATGTCGATTTGTGTCAAGGAGTGAGGTGAAACATGGAGTGGAAAATTAAGAAAATTTAGTATGGTTAAGGTTTTGATGGCTTTGATACCTGGGAGGGTTTGAAGTAATAAACCTTTTTTCAGGCACAACCTTATCTTGATAATATACAAGAAATTGGCTGGTGGGTAGAGAAATAGAACTTAAAGGAGCATAATGAAATTTTTATTTGATGGCATATAATAGAAATAAGATGAGAATCTAACACTACTAATAGGAAGGAATTGTTGTGCCTTTGTTGGGAACTTTAGACCACGGAAGGGTACCATTGTTATAGTTCTATTTTACAGCTTTTTTCTAGTATTTGTTGTTGTTTGCTTCATTAAATCATGTTTCATCTCAAAACTTATATGTGTCTTCTATTCTGTTCTACCGTAGAAGCAAAAAAAAAACCCCCAATTAATCCCAGTTAGAAAACACACAACGAGACTACCCAAATCCCTGTTTTGATTTGGGCATGTTGTACAGGAGTTGCATGATTTTCATAGTTTGACAGAGTTGTATTGTAAAAAATGAGATATGTACACATATTTTCTACAGCTGTATATTCTTGATCATCCTAAACATGTTGAGGTATGCTGTAATTTTGTCCATGAGAGAAAGTTCCTCGTTTCTTGCAAGGCTGCTACATATAGCGAGTTGCACATGTTTGATCACCCTGCAAATGCAGCGTGTTTTGAGTTTGAAAGTGATTGCTATTTTTTTATCTTGGTTCTTTGAACATTTTCTGTGTTTGTTTAAATTTTGTTTTGACATTCGTTTTTGTTGTTGCTTGGCAGATATGCTCTGAGTTTTGCTTCCAACTATTTGAAGATGATATACGTTAACAGGACACCTGAATCGATTAAAACCGTTCATGTTGTTTCTAGTGCACTCAAGGCTGTTTTAACCTGGCATAACATGCGAACCCTTCAGGTTGTAAATGCCCAGAAAGTTTGTCGTTATTTACCAGTGCCATAAAAAGTTTTAGTCAGAGCTATTTGGTCAAACCAACATTTTTCTAACGCTTAATTGCCGAATGGGGTTTAAGTGATATAATCTTTTTCATACTTTATGAACATTTGAGGTTTCAAAATTTCAATTTCCAAATCTTCATTTTCTATTTTCTATCAGATTAAGTCTATTTTGGTGTGTAACAATGCCTGCTTCAAATTCTGATAAAATAGTTGCTGATTTTGGATCAGGAATGTCGAGAAGCTTGTGGTGGGCAAGGTTTGAAGACCGAAAATCATGTTGGTCACTTAAAAAGCGAGTATGATGTGCAATTGACTTTTGAGGGCGACAATAACGTCCTTATGCAACAGGTAATGAACTATTCGACACTGGTAGACTTGCATAGCAACAACAAAGTTTCGTGGTCACGTAAAAGAGTTCAAAATTTCATTCTTGGATCATTTTACGGTCCAAGAAAGTAGTTCACATTTTCAGAAGATAGACAATTCAAAATGTTTCCATCTCTCAATTGGGTCCGATCGATTCTTTGGTATGATCTATTTCTTGATCACAAATACATCCACATCATATTGAACTCAATCTCACTGATGATTTGTATCATTTTATCCCCTTTGAGTGTAGTAATCTTGATTCGGATCTGTTTTTTGTTTGAGTATTAATAATCATGGTTGTTGCCCAACTCAGATTAGCAAGGCGCTTCTGGCCGAGTTTTTGGCAGCCAAGAAAAGGAACAAACCGATTAAAGGTTTGGGACTAGAACACTTGAACAAACCTGCTCCTATAATCCCTTCTCAGCTCACAAGCTCTACCCTCAGGACCACTCAGTTTCAGGTATAACTCGTTTTTGTATGCTATGATCGTTAACAGACGTTTTAGAACACGCGAAAGTACTTAGAAACTTTTTTTTTTAATGGCAGACCGACATCTTCTGCCTACGGGAGAGAGATCTATTGCATCGTTTTGTTAAGGAAGTCTCGGAACACCAAGCTCTTGGTGAAAGCAAAGAACATATATTCACAGTGGTGAGATGACCCCCTGAATCTGTTTATATATTTTTCGTTTTATTTTCTTGATGTAGTTGTGTCGGTCATTCCAGACTCAGATATATACTGGGTTGGTTTAGTTTGGTTTTAGCGGTGTCGGTGATTCTCATTTTTTTCGTTTCTTCTTATACTGTTAGACCTATCAACTTGCTGAGGATTTGGGCAGAGCGTTTTCCGATCGCTTGATTCTACAAACATTCCTAGACGTTGAAGCAACCATTCCAGCAGGTTCTTTGAAGGTAACCTTTTTTCTTAAATCGCGTTTGGTATGCGGGACGGTACAAGACAGGCAGGACATAATAAGAACTTATTGTCTCATGTGCGACAATTAGACCGAGATAGGATTGAATAAGACAAATGCATTTTCTGTGTCCTATCAAAATAGGTGGAACAAAAACCAGGGGATGGGGCCAACTTGATAAATTACTAAACTACACATGTCAAAACGAAAACCCTAGATTGCATTTTTTTGTCCCACCATAGATTACTAAACTAGCTATGTCAAATGAAAGCCCTAGAATGCATTTTTTTTCCTGCAAACTTGATAAATTATTAAATTATCCATGTCAAATGGAAACCCTAAAACCTTGCACAATTCTTTCACCCTTCTACCTCACTCTCGTCTGTTCGGTCCACATACCAAACGCACCACCTTAAAATGATTTGTACTTTGAAAGAGCTACAGTTGGACATCAAGATCAAAACAATATCTTTCTGGTTTTAAGGTTTTAAAAACTGTGGTGGGTATTTTTGCAGAATGTATTGGGTCTAATGAGATCGATGTACACCACAATCTTGATTGAAGAAGATGCGTCTTTTCTACGATATGGCTACTTATCGACAGATAATGCTGCAGTGGTTCGGAAAGAGGTTATGAAACTGTGCAGTGAAATGAGACCATATGCACTGAGTTTGGTGAGTTCTTTCGGAATTCCTGATGCCTTTTTGGCACCCATAGCATTCAACTGGGTCGATGCCAATTCGTGGTCTTCGGTTTAAGCTCGATATATACATCATACCACTGTTCGCATTTATACGTTACAAATAAAGGAGTCCTCCATTCCATCTGTTGTAAAACTAAGTAATGAAAGTTGTTTATGTTTTAAATTTTTATTAATTCCTTTTGTTGGATATCGATTCTATGAAGTGTTAGTTCGGTTTTAATGTAGACAGGTCCTGGGTTCACCCCCACCCCACCCCACTAGCCTCAGCCGTTGAGTGAGCCAAAAAGTGCCATCTCACATTGATGTCTTTGGAGGTGGGTTCCGTATGGGACCTGTTGGGTTTGTCGGTAATCACTTTTTGCCCAAATATTCATCAATCAACAATGACTAATTCATGAAATGAACACATGTTGCTTTGGCTACAAAAGGCAGTGCGAATATGAGATACATTAAATCAAAGAATTTACTTTTCGAATGTATAGGATATAGCAAAAGTCAAATATAATGCTCACCTCTGATGAGACTTGAACCCCTCAATGGAGGATAAGATCTGCTTGTAACCGGGATACATATTACAATTGAAAAATGAAAATCTTGGAAGTGTCCATGGACCAGTTGTGCCCTTGGTACTTAGCTCTGTTAACGCTCTTACACGTTAGATTTCACCATTTCAGACCCCGAAGATAAACTAAGGGGCTGTTTGTTTTCTTTAGAATACCTCTTAATGACTCTTAAGTTTGAATCGTTTAGATCTTTTGACATTCAGATTGTTTGTTTTTCAGAACCTCTTAATGGCTCTTAAATACATCTGAAATAAGAAGTGATGACCTACCTTCTTAAGATCTCTTATCGCCGCCTCATTTCATATGCTTTCTTTTATCTCGAGATGCCTCCAGACGTTACAAAAACAAACAGTCTTATTGATTCAGATTCAAACTTCAACATCATCTCTTATTAATCAGAAGTGAAATAAGACTTTAGACTTCAAACCTCTTAAAAAACAAACACCACCTAAATGTTTCGAATTATTGCCATAGTTTCCCTCTATCATCGTATATGATATATAGTTCATGAACGAAGGCATTTGTATCACACGCCTAAATACCATAATATCTTATATGTTTCTAAAGCTCTGTAACAATATCACTAACAGCTAGTCCTAAGGAAAGCATGCAGTAAGCAATTACAAGTCAGTGTGATCATGTTTTGACGGAAATACCCCTACAGGGTCAGTGGTTTGCTTTGATGGGAGTCGACGTTTTCGTGTAACTACATTCCTTTGCTTTGCCCATCTTCAACGGAATGCGGCTTTCTGAAGTTGAAAAGGGTGCCTAATCCTTGTCCTTTGGCAACTCGTTCTATCTCGTTGATCTTGTACTTGAGCATCTCAATTTCTCTAGCAAGATCGTCGTCGCGTTGTCTAAGTGCCTAGGAGATATCAGGAGCAAGGATTCGGTAAGATTAATGATAATTAGAAAAAGAAAAAGGCACCCAACCATTGAGGAGAGCGAGAATGCAAGAAAACGGAACACAATCGACACAAAAAGTCGGTGTAAATCCGTTCTTGAAACAGATAGAATGCAAGATGATGAACGGTATCCGCGTTCTTTCATACTCCCACTATCCCAAAATACGCATAATGTTAACACATAGGGTGCGTTGGTATGCAGGGGGGGAATTGGACAAACGAGAGTGAGGTAGGCAGGTGAAAGAATTGTGCAAGGTTTTAGAGTTTTAATTTGATACGAGTAGTTTGGTAATTTACCAATCTTTGTCTCATTTGTCTCATGGGGGGCTAATTATTTGAGAACCCATGAAATTGAGAACTCAGGAAACAAGTGCATTATATGTTATTTCATAAGATTTTCTCATCCAAGGCTAGGATTTAGGATATTGATTAACATGTGTGTTTGTTTCACATTGTGAACCTCTTTGGCCTAAAAGTTACATTTGTAAAAAAGTTTAACGTTGTGAACCGAATAAATATGAAGCGAACACATTGTGAAACGTGTATATGTTAATCAATACATTAAATACTAGCCTAAGATGAAAAAAATCATGTGAAACTATACCTTAAGATAAAAGTTCTCACGGTTATCACAATATACGAGATTCTCATTTGATTACGCTCCCTTGTCTCATATCCATGTTTTTGTTCCACCTATTTTGAGTTTTTTGTCTCACTCGGTCTTGTCCTGTCCCAATCTAATGTCGCACCAAACGTGAAACAACAAGTTTTTGTTCCGTGATTCCGTCCTGTCCCACGTACCAAACGCACCCATATAGTCTAATGAAAGTATTTGACTAGTCAAATATCTAAAAATATCCCTCCATAAAGAACAGAGAAACCTTGAGGGCCAAAACCAATGGTAACAATATTTTATTGTGATCATCAATAGGCAAAGACAGATTTGTCTTTGATGAAGCTTTGCCAAGAAAAAGGAAATGTGGCATTTATTTGGGACAAAGGGAGCATTTCATTTGTAACATAAAGGAAGGATTGGGTCTGTTATCCCGTAATAAAGAGAACGTAAGATTAACCTCTAGTTCTTGTTTACGAAGAGCTTCCTTCCTAGCTTCTGATTTCGAACTTCTTTGGACCTCAAATATAACAGCAGTTCCTGCAACCTGTACAAATGGGATCATATAAGTTGAATTTCAGACACTACCATATGCTAGGGGCAGGTTCATTTACAAAACCTAAAATATTTTAGGAACCCAGGAACCACCTATTTTGTGGGTGTTCATCATGAATATCTGTCACGACATTCATCATACATATTTATGATCATGAATACACACAAAATAGGTGGTTCCTGGGTTCATAAAATATTTAAGGTTCCTAAATAAACCTCCCCCTACCATGCTATGTTGCCGAAAATTGACGAGATTCTAGAATAATATGCACCATTAGTTCTTGTTAATTCGTGGACTGTTTTCGTTCATCCAATTAGATGGGTGTATATGTATGTACGTTTGTGTATATATGTATTCAAGTAAAACGTTAAACAGAAAATTACAGTGAACACAAAGAGTTCTCCAAGAAGATCTGCAGCAGCTTGGACAGCTTTGTCCTCATTTAGAGGGCGAATAGCAACATCTATTGCATGACCATATATACGCCTTTGCAACTTTGTTGTGAAACGATGATTAACCTGTATGATATCGCCACAATTAACATATGCTTGTAATAAACTATATACAGAAAAATGATAATGAAAACGGTAACAAAAGTTTCAGCTAGTTCCAAAAGGTCAAAAGTTGTAGCGGAGCCTACTTTCTTGGTATCAAAGGTAACAATTTTATTGCTTAACGAACACGGTGCTCCAGCTCTACTAGCAAGCGGCGATCGTTGTAACAAATAATGATTCTGGTCTAAAAAGCTGTTTGATAGGCCCAAAAAGCTTAGTCTAATTTAGATGATCAATCCTTATGATCTTGTTGTTCAAGATTTCTACTTGAATCCTTATGATCTTGTTGTTCAACAAATGATCCCTCCTTTTTGTTGTTCTTAATCTCTATAGCAAAACTTTTATTCACAACTGAATTAAGGGATTTATAATTTGGTTCAACAAATCTAAAGAAGATGGTTTAGGGTTCAATGCCACCATTTCATCCACTATTCATTAGCAGGAGTACATAAGTTCCAAATGAGGTTAGAACTTAGAACCCTAATTTTACTAATAAATTGGGTACCGTACAGGAGTATACAAGTTCCAAAGGAGATTAGAACCCTAATTTTACTAATAAATTGGGTACCACACACCATTTCAATAAAATGAGTGAATTCTGAGAAAACCCTCTTGTATTAAAATTGAAAAAGTTCAAGATCAATCCCACACGCAATAGAATGAACATTAACTAAATTCGCAAAGAATAAGCATCAGTCCTTCCGATCAACAACTAGATTTCACTTTCTCAAAACAATATTCAATCGATTAGTGTCAAATAACCAAATGTGTTGAAGTTTCCAACTCAGATAACATTTATCTTGATATCATATTCCATGATTTCTAAAAATGGACTTCAATTGTGGAAGTACAGGACGAATAATGTGTAACCTTACCTGGGCAATGTTGATGATGGAGTGGCGGAACTTGGGATGACGACCAGCTTCTTTCTTGATACGTTTGGCGATTGGTTTGCAGAATGTTTTGAGAGCAAGTGTCCCTAGCTTCGCAAAAGGTAAAATCATTACTCAAAAGTGTGGGATATGTGATGCCCACCAGGTGTTTGATGTTTGGTCTCTGAGAATTGCAGGCAGAAATCAGCGTCAAACCAACGAAAACACAGTTCGATTAGGAATTGAGTTCTTTGAGATTTTCATGGGTACGAAGAATCTAGCTTTCAACGAGTAGATCACGCAAAGTTATCTAAATGAATAGTTGCATCACTACCCTCCAAGAAATAAAGTTCCCACTTTTCCCCCAAACTCATATAGAGGTATGGTTTCCTTCAAACTCAAAGATGCAAGAATTATAAAAATTTGATTCATGTTATAGACTAAGGAGTTGTTTGCCATATGCTTACCGGGTAACTGTTTAACGGCAAGAGTCACAACCCCACTTACTTTATCGGATAACATTCCCGACCGTCAAAATGGATTGTTGTTAAATATCTCTTACACGATAAGCGCCAATCGAGTAAGAGTCGTCTCATTCTCCTACAGGATAAGATTTTCGGTCTTTGTCATACTCACCTGGTAAGTTAGGCGACACCCTGTAAGCGTTTGGTAAACAACCCCTAAATGTTTAAGTGATATTCAATAAGTTTGACATGGGATTTCAACTCGATGACAAAATCTTTGTGTTATTAATCATCAAAACATGATTAACTTCAACATTTAATTGATAAAGCAAAACTATTTATTCATGTGCTTCAAGAGGGATGCAAAAGTATTCAGAATTGATAGGATATTTATAAACTGTTCATAAGTGAACACCCAATTGTTCGCAAACGAGAAGATGTTTTGTTAATACTTAATAGGGACCATTTCCCTTCTATTTCAACATATGGAGTGGCTTAAGAATTCCAACTTTATTACTTATGTCAGTGACAGTTGGGTGTGAAGTGTTCTCAAATGATAAAAAACAACGTGTGTCAAGTAAAGAACAGTCTCAAAAGGTTGATACACAAACAAAATCCCAATGTAATACCGAAAGGAAAAGGTTTCCCTTTTCCCATAGATAAAAAACAACACATGCCAAATATAGAACGATCTCAAAAAATCGGTGCACTAATTCCAATAATACATCAATACTTGAATTCGAGGATTGATTCGAGGGTAAATTGGCTGTGAGGAGGTAAAAACATTTGATTCTTCCATCTATCATAAAAGATCATGGATAAGTTCTTCGCTCTGTTGGCGGTTTGGGTTGCCTTTGGAATGGAAATTCATGCCCTCCTCAATCTATTTGTGGGAGCTTATGGCTCTATAGAATGACATATGTTGGTTTGTCTTTTGAAAGCTTATGTTTGAGGATGAGCCATTCGGACGAGACTCATATTAAAGAAGTTAAATCTTAACGGAATTAGAAATCTATGTACCTTGGTTATTCTAAAGGGACTAGACTTTACCAATCCCCGAAACCAAAGGACCAAATATGTCAATTTCCAAAATATTAATTTAAATGATAGAACAAGATCAATGATTAAAAACACCAAAACAAAGACAAGCAACTACCAACTACTCCATTAATGGCAATCGTCCATGGTCCTTTCCGAAAAGAATACGATGTTCATCGTTTCTCCTTTCTATGGCTAAGGACCTCAAAAAACATTATATATGGTCGTTTATCTTGATGGTGTAACACTGATGTTGATGATGACAAGCGATCCTTAGCTATACACGATGATGTTCATCATTGTCTTGTCTCTCGCTTGTCTTCATCAATGATAAGACAAGTGAGAGATGATATGCATTTAGATCTTCTTTTTCTGGATAATATAGATGTTATTTCTCAAACTCAAATCTGAATGAGAATAAAAAAAAGCAATATGAACACATAACATTAAGACAGAATCAAACAAAAGTCAATTTATTTTTTTTCAAAAAAGGGCAATAACAAAAATATGTAATTACAGATGCACATAATTTCAAAAAAAAAAAAAAAAACTATATGCACGATTTTTATTCATAGTACACGTATATAGACAATATAGAAAGGAAAAAAAAGCAATAACTCAACATCTACGAACACTAAGCCGTAGATAATGTAAGATTTGTCTTAGGGAGTACCGGGTGTCAATTGTCTTAGAGGTTGGCAGTAACAAGGACCAAAAATCTTATTTAGTAAAATGCATAACAAAGATCAATGAGTTTATCTGGTAAACGTTTACTCTGTAAGTATTTGGTGAAGTCGTGTGACTAATAGAATTCAAGAAGTAAACCACCTGATTAGTTTTTTTTTATATAACACTTTTTGAAAAATATTTTATATTTTTCATTAATTTTTAAAAAAGATTACCGATAAATTAAAGAAAAATAAAAAATTGGAAAATATTCAAGTCAGGCACATGTAAATCACATTTTTTTCTAATCCGAAATTTACCCTCCATTAAATGCATACCCTTGCATATTAATCAACATTTTAGTTACAAAAATGCACCTTAGATTGAATACGTTGAACGGCCAAGATGGGTCAAATATTAAGTAAGGTGCAACGAAATGTATTCATATAAAACTAAGGGGGCGTTTGGTTCGTAGAATGAAATTTGATGAAATTGGAATCCATCGAAGGAATTTGACTTTGAAAGAATTGGAATGAAATCTGACCACGCATTTGGTTGATAGGAATTCAAATCCTTCACCTAAGCCAAGGAATGATGAATTCCTTGAATTGTGGAATTCAATGGAATTTGAAGGATTCTATCGCTTTTATTCCATAAACCAAACATGGGTTTGGAATTTGGTCAATGGAATTGGCCATTCCAATTCCTTCAAATTCCATGAACCAAACGACCCCTAAGAGAAATCACACAATATTGAAACATTCAAAAATAACATATGGGATAACATCCACCAACAAAACTCTCATGAAATAAGTTTATCAATAAACCACAAACTAACACACGCAATAAATATAGCCTACACATTTCAATGTTCGATCATGCGTTGCAAGATATCGTAAAATAATACTCCATAAAACCTAATAAAACTCACATGGAATAAAATTTCCAATAAAACTCAAACACCAAAACATGGAAATAACTTTTTCCTTTAAAACCTTAACATATGTGGAGGAGATCCAATGTCAAAGTCATAATTCACAGTTACTTACCCGAGACCCTAAACAAGGTAAAGCGTAAATACTACAATATTTGAATATAGCGTTCGACAAGAACAGACATAAAGAAAATCTCAACAAAGTTTGCAACCATGTGAAATAAAACAATTTTATGCATGTTTAAACTCATGGTTTAAAATCTCATGCGTATTAAACGTCTTCCCATAGATCCAAAATACGACCCACATGATAATTTGGAAAAGCATGAAATACTTTATGCATATTATTTTAAAAGTAAGTTTCGTGCATGAATTTTGGTCGAGACCCAAAATCTTTGGTCTGAGCTCACCAAGTCCAACGATCTCACTACCGTCATCTGGATGCTCAACATCTTAAGGTAACAATAGGTGACTAAATTGGCTAACTCACGATTTCTTCTTGAAATAAAGTCGATTTAATAGGCCTACGGTTCTACTCTAACCAATTGCCCCAACCCAAAATGGTCAACTTAATGTATTTATCATTCTTAACCGTCACTCCTGGTGATAACACTATAAACATCAACTTCTTCAAGCTAATACTCCACATAAACTCATCCACTACCCTATCAGTCATCACCTAGAGGCGAGTCAAGCACCCACATGTAAGATGTAAGTTCACCACGACACTGGTCAGGTGCAATTATGAACATACCGTACAAGATTATCCTTGTTACACTCGTCGTGATTCCCGATCCTAGTGTCTCAATCAATCCTAAAAATTTTCTATTTCAAGTGTCTAATCGTTCATTCTCACTTTCATTTACTTAGAAAAACACTAGTTTGAGTCTAGGCATCCTAAATCAATACCTAAATCTCTCAAACTTAAGCTCTGATACCAACTTGTAACACCCCCAAATTTGGAAAGAGCGTCTAATTTAAAACTTTCAATAATACCTCAAAGAAGGATAAAATCTCTTACGACAAGTTCACACTAGAAATACGATTCTAGATTTAACCGTCAACAAAATGAATAAAGTCTTACATATAGACTAATTAAAGTCGGGTGTTATTAAAACCCAATGACAGTCGTTATATTCAAAGTAAATGCGGAATACTTCACCAAGCTATTTACTTCTTCGAGCACCCAACTAGCACTCATCTCTTCACAGTATCGCTAGAACTAATCCCGAAACGGAACTTGATGCACATGCCGACAAATAAAAATGTTAGACTAACGCCTAGTGAGTTCAAAAGTTTTCTTCATGATTATAAAAATCGTTAAACGGAAATAATGCAACTTAAATCATGATCCTTCAAAATGAATTATTTTAAATATGAGAACGACCTGTTTTCCAATAATACACATGATGAACGCCTCACGCCAAAACATTCTTTCATGAAGTAATGCAACCCAAAACTTACTCAAAACGTGAATACTGGTAAATGCTCAAATATTGAAATTTGAATAAAACTTTATAAACAAAACGACCTAGATATGAGCAAACTCTAGCTCCCAAAATATAACATATGGGGAATACCCCAAACTCAGAACGTCACCGAAAACAATCATAAAACTAAATACCCAAAACAACACCTTTCGATAACGGGGGATACCGTTTTCCATGGTTAGTGGCGGAACACAAAAGTAGGCCACTCTTCAAGTTATTGAGCTCACCATACTAGGATCAAGGCCACGAACACGCCGGCTCGTACTAAGATGTGAGGGAGGGTACCCAATGATTCCTAGTCATACTCATTCACTAGGATTACATTTACGACCCAGGGCTAGTATCCGGTCCCACATAACCGTACCAAGTTGCCATCTTAGGGTCTAATGTCTCAACTAGCTACAAATGGGAAATGACTATCCCATAAAAAGAGACTTAGAAATTACATCACGGGGTCAATAACACAATGAGGCCCTCGATGACCCTATAACTAATCCTGGTCCCAACATGAAATAATATCCCCTTTTTAAAAATATTAAAGACCGACTCATATGCCTATGAATCCATTACATTAAAGTCTATAACAATACATGACTCAAATTGAATGACCAACGCACTCAAAACATGTAATTCTCAAATGATGCGCAATAACCGCCATCATACTCAAAACTCCACAACGGGTTATTAAAACCGGACGAATGTCTCCAAGACTCATTTTAGTCAAAACCGAGCCAAAGCTCCCCAATTTACTTTATCATACAATAAAAGCCAGTGTAAACAATAAAACACATTTAACCAACGGTTGTGCAAACGCAACGATCAAAAGTATGATTAACTCAAACGTTATCATTGGTTGAGACAAACCATTTTCCTAAATGAACTTATATCCTTATACCTCCAAAATGTCTCATAACATAGTAATATGTATTTTCCAAACGGTTTATAAGATCAATTACACGAAAAGGGTATTTACGTCAAATGACCTCCATATATATATAAAATCGTCAAGGAAACCTTTCAACATGATTTATTTATAAAATAACCCCAAAATCTCAGATAGGGTTTTTCACAAGACTTATAGAATCGCATACCCAAAATAGACGAACTCGCTATATAAACCCACATTTGATATTTATCAAGTAAAACCCAAAGATACTTCAAAATGACATTTTTGGCATGCACATAGTTTTCACAAATCAACTTGAACTCACCTTGCTAGATTTAGGCTAAATCTAGATTTTTTCCCAACTTGAGATCCTTTGAAGAAACTTGAATCCTCAAGCCAAAACTTCCAAAAACCTAGATCCACAAGTTTCCAACCATAAATACACATATCCAAGTGTTTAGAATCATTCCCCAAACATCTTATATCAAAGTCTCCATTTTGGCCAAAAAACTCTAATTTGACCTAACTTTTCTCAAAATCTTCCAAACCGAAATTGGAGAAAATAAACACTAGGTTGTCATTAATAGAGCATTTATAACTCATAAAGAAGTTTAAAAATGGAAGGGATGAACTTACCACTTAGGTTTTGGTGAAAACCTAGAAAACCCCAAAATTCTTGAAGATGAAGGTGATGATGATGAGCTCTTGATCTTTGCTTCTATCCCACCACCAAATACTCTTATATATTCCCAAGTCTGGTACCACTGTGCTACAATGCCATGCGACTTTGACATGTCATTGTCGCATGTCATAGTCGCTCAAGTGGTCCAGAAGGCTCCTACTTGGTTGCTACTTTGCCAGTGCGACTATGACAATGTCATAGTCCGGTCATTGTAGTCGGACCCGTACCAATCCACGAAACTCGACTTTTTCTATGTCGACACTCCCGAAACTCTTAGGGACTTAAAGTAATGTTTTCACAACATAAATCCCACCATCTACAAGTTGCAAAAACGTCCGGGTGGCCTTTACTTACCAAAAATTACGGGTGTTACACATTAGACTTCTAAAATGGCTCAAAGCCTAAGCCCAATAGAACTCAATTTGTTTCATGGATTTTGTTAGAGAATAATACAATACAAGAGCCTTTTGTTTTAAGATTATGTTCAACATCTCATGGCCCACACTATTTTTTCTTAATTCAAGATAGTGCAGATCCATTACTCTTCTATTGTTGTTCCAACTTGTACCATGAACAAGTTGCTACTATTATGACTTGTACTCCCATTTTTCCTGCTGTCAAACAACACCTTGATTCCGACTTCTATGCCAGTTTCTGTGCAGATGCATTCCGAATTTGCAGAAACTCAAAACTACAAAGTTGTAGCCCCATCTGTTGGCTTTCCACATTATCTTGAATCACTTAAATCGGATCTCAGACGCGTGAGATATGCTCGAAATGCCACAGTCGCACAAATCTGTCAAAAATCATCGTTTTTGTTCTTTTTCGCTCTAACTTGTTCCGAACCTATCAAAATATAAAAACGTAGTTCGGTTTTACCATTCTAACGCATTAATGAGGGACAATTGATGAGAAAATAAAGTAAAATTTAATGCCTGATCACCTTTCGGTCTAACCATCGTTTTCAAACTAAAATATTTTTAAACGAGTATCAGGTTGGGAATGCTAGCATGAGAAAGCATAAGTTGTAAACCTTGGGAAGAATGCTGTTTCAGTTACCGGTTTACTAGTAGGAATGTTCAATTTTTGCTTATGTTGGAAGCTCGGTCGGTTGTTAGTCTATTGTAAGAATCTTAGCTTCGGCTAGATTTATTTTTTTTTCCGTTGTGGTCCTTGTGGATACGTAGAGATCTTGGGAAAATTTGTATTAATGGATCCTTAATGGATTGTATGTTGGTTGATTACTTATTATTGAGATAAATTTGGTTATTGGGGCGTTACAAAGGCGCTACTCTAAGTAGCGTTTCAATAAACTACGTTTTACCCATATAAATGAAGCTTTTAAAATAAGTTCAAAAAATAAGTTAGTTTATGTTTGCTAAACACAACCACAATAAATTAGCCCATTGAATCTCAGCTTGATGAAGTATATGTATATTAATTTTCACCAACACACAATTATAGATGTATCTATACTATATTATAAAGATGGCATAAAAAACTCTTAATTACAACTCACTAAGCTTTATGTACTATCATTTAAAGCTATCTACTTAAAATCTCTTAAAAATAACTACTAAAGCCTAATACACTATCTGTAAAGCTTTTAACCCTAATTAATATATTTCATCCTTATCCCCCCAAAATTCTTATCTCTAATCCCCAAACCCTAAAATTATGAAATTTGAATTCTGATAAACATAATCAAAACAGGATAAACATCTCAATTTAAATATAAAAAATTTAAAATATATAAGATAATTAATGAATTTTAACAAACTACTTAATTTTTGTAACACCCCGAATTCTGAGAACCCATGTAGTATTCTTCTGGCCTTGAAACTTATATATATATATATATTTTGATTTTAATAGCTTAATATCGAAAAAGTGGGATTTAAGCATCGTGGGTTAAAAATCAGCAAGATTAGGAAATTTGGGGCTGTTCGCGATTGTGCCCGCGAGAGTGACAAGGTGTCACAATCGCGGAGGGCACTATCGCCGAAGGCCTTAGGGTCTCGGTACATTCCTCGCGATTGTGCCCGCGAGAGTGACATGGTCACAATCGCCGGGGCACTATCGCCCAATCTGTACCGAAGGTGGTGAGGCGCTCGCGACCTTGCCCGCGATAGTGACAGATGTCACTATCGCCGGGGCACTATCGCCGACGGGGGTTTCGGGTATAAAAAGCCAAGTCGCGATTTTCAGTCATTTTTATCTGATTTCTAGGGTTTGGGAGCGTTTCTCTCTACTGATTTCGGTAAGTGTTCTCATCTAGACTTCTCTCCTCATTTATGATGGTTCATAGTCATTAATGGTAGTCCTTAACACTTTTAGGAAGTGTTGGTAAGAAGCTCTCAAGGGATTATACAACACATCTTCATCTCCTTCGTTTTAGGGTTTGGTTTTCTTTTAAGAAAACCACTAAGGTGAGTTCTTACCCATTTTACTAAACTTTATACATGTCAAAAAGTTGATTTTACATACCTAATATCTCCTCTTTCATATATTTGATTTGTGGAATTTCTTGCTATACCTAACTTTTGGAGATATAAGTGTTTGTGGTGATTTTGGGAAATAACGTTCTATGAGATTTAATAATGTTCTTTAGCTTGTCTTACTTGGGTTATACCTTTGAGAGAATAGCATCGCTATGCAAAACTATGAATTTGGAAATATTGGTATTGTGGTTAACTGCTGATAAGTTTGCATATTAAACTCACTTCATATTTTGGGGATTTGAAATAAAAAGGGAATCATCTATATTTTTACTAGTGACCTCTTGGTAAACAATGGAAGTAGTTTTGGTGGGAATTACCCCTCATATCACTTATTTTATGTTAACCATTGATGGGATTTCTGGTTGGGCCTGATGCACATTATTTGGCTTATTTGATGCATTGGGAGTCATGACCCCGTATTTGGTTATTATTGTTCCGGCGTTGGGACGACTAGTTTTCCACGTCGAGGCACGTTTGGCATCGGATTGGGTTATAAGTCCTTCGTGCTCAAGTATTACGATATTGGATGAGGAGCTCGACGTAGGAACCCTTCGGGGTTGAACTTGAGTTTCCGTGGGTGTACGTTTAAAGACACTGAGCCTGACATCCCTTGCGTATACTTTATTTGTTTATTGGCTTTACTGACTCATCGAATGGCTTACTTTTGTGTTCCGTCATTTGTGTTAGTAAGCGGGTCTCCCCCGTTAACCCAAAAGGTATTTGCTATATTTCAAAGAGCATTATTGTTATTATTACCATTATTGATGTTGTATAAAAATAAATTCGTTTACTCATTTTTATATTCGATTACTTAAACTGTAAATGTTGGATCTCACTAGGCTTTAGCCTAACACTTTTTCTCAAAATGACATGTATATATAACAAGTCAGGTTTCTGATGGGGTTCGTCGGGACTGAGTGGATGGCTTTGAGGCCAAGAGCGGTCTTTTTGGGAGATGTGTAGACCGATATTTTGGATAGCGGACATACTTTTGGAAGAATGACGACACCTGATGTTAATCTTTCTTATTTAAGTTAGATTATTAGGTTGTTAGTGTATTCTTCATTTGGTTAATTGTAATGGTTATAGTTTGTTTCCCCGTTTTATCGGGATGATACCTTGGGATTGTTTATAGCAGGTTTTATACCCAGGTTTTATCTATTTATAGTCGTTATATTGCAGAAATTTCGAATTTTTATTCCGCTAGTATTTAGGGTGTTACAATTTTTTTTATATAAAAAACATTATATTGTTAAGCCAAAATTAAACAAATTTATATATAAAAAACCATTATAACTCAATAAAAACCATCCAAAATTGTACTGTAAATCAATAAAAAACAAAAAATAAAAATAAACATTAAAATCGTGATGTATTAAGCATTATGTACTATTATTTAATGCTAATCTACTTAAAATCTCTTAAAAAACAACTAATGAAGCAATATGTACTACTTTTAAATGATTTTTAACCCTAATTAATAAATTTCATCCTTATCCCCCAAAATCCTTATCTCTAATCCCCAAATCCTAAAATTATGAAATTTGAATTCTGATAAACATAATCAAAACAGGATAAACATCTCAATTTATATAAAAAATTTAAAATATATAAGATAACTAATGAATTTTAACAAACTACTTAATTTTTTTATATAAAAAACATTATATTGTTAAGCCTAAATTAAACAAATTTATATATAAAAAACCATTATCACTCAATAAAAACCATCCAAAATCGTATTGTAAATCAATAAAAAACAAAAAATAAAAATAAACATTAAAATCGTGATGTATCTCGCTGTATTGCGCGAGTACGCTTCTAGTTATTAATTAAAACTAGCATCGTTTAATTAATTTTTTGAATTCTATATCAACCATACACTACTAGCAATCAGATTATCACCAATCAGGACCCTGGACAAACACAAATTTCACTTGAATTTCTTGATTTATGATTGGTGATCCGTCGACAATTTAAAATAAAACTACGAAACGCAAATATTTTTTTTTGAAAGACAAGCAGAACAATCCTAAGAAATTAGTATTTAATTTAAATTAGATTTTTTTTGAAAAGATAAATTAGAATAAATAACTCAAATATTAAAATAAATTCGAGGATACAACTATCAATTCACGTTCTTGCACGAGAACGAGAATCTGTCGAGTTTCTTATGCGTTCATGGATCGTATTTAGAGAGAAACCAGAGGAAAAACGTGGGAAATAATGATTATATCGTTTTTGGAAGGAAACAATCGGATATATATAGGTTTGGCAGTTAATTCGGTTGTTTAACCGAATTTTCACGAATCTGCACAATCCCGCGGTTTGGCTCTCGGCGTAAGCCGCACAAGTCACTGTGTCGTATACAAACAGAGAGTTACGCGGGAAGTCTCGCGACTTAGAGGCCCCGTGAAAAGTCGCATAAGTCGCATAAGACATCTGATGATGTCTAAAAAATCGGATTCAGATCAAGAGACCCAAGGCCCAAGGCCCAATCTTTGACCATTTAAATATTTATGTGTCAAGCTATAAAACCAACCCAAACCCCATTAGATGGGCTTTGATCCAATTTGATAAGGCATATGGAACTAGCCATATAAGCCTATCAAAATTTCCTTGTCCTTCCTATGTGGGATCAAATACAAGGCAAATTCCCAACAATACCCCACATTTTCTATTCAAATACCAACAATACCCCACATTTGAATAGAAAATAAGTAATATTCAAAAAGTTTTCTATTCCATGAAATAAGATATGACATACATTTGAAAATGTGTCTTTTGGATTTGAACCTTTCATAGTGAGTACAAATCGGATCTACTTTGTAGGTAGTGAACAAAGTCTTGAACTAACCACATTGTGTAGTAAATCTAGACAATAAGTATCACATACATCATATCTAGCACATAATGTAACTCTTACGGTTGTGTTCATTTCGGTCTTGAACGTATCCTTTCTTCATGAGATTCTTAGAGAACTTAGCCATCTCAGTCCTCATAGATGCGACCACACATCAATCTCACATAGGTAATGCCAATCAAGAACAGTCCGTATTGTTCCACTGACAAAGCTATTAGCATTATTAAGAATCAATATTCAACCCTTTATCGTCAACGGAAACACACAAAGATTATCATAGGAATGTGCATACCTTAGTGTGTATGTTGTCATACGTCTTGAGTGTTCCCCAACTAGTTTGCCTGTTGAACCTAGAACATGGGATCTCCAATGTTTCTAGGTTAGGTTTCCGCCGGGTAATAACTCATTGAGTTGGCTTTAAGCCCATTCCCCTCGATGTATATATGACTTGCTCCCTGTTTAGCCCTTTCGTCAAAGGATCGACTATATTTTCCTTTGACTTCACATAATCAATAGATATTATTCCATTCTTGAGCAAATCCCGAATTGTGTTATGGCGACGCCTTATGTGTCTCGACTTACCATTATATATTTGATTATTTGCCCTTGTAAGAGCTGCCATGCTATCACAGTGAATACAAATGGCTGGTACTGGTTTTCGCCACAAGGGAATCCCTTCCAAAAAGCTTTTAAGCCATTCGGCTTCTTCAGCCGCTTTGTCTAGAGCCACAAATTCTGCTTCCATTGTGGATCGTGTATTCACTGTTTGTTTTGATGATTTCCAAGACACTGCTGCTCCACCAAGTGTAAATACATACCCACTTGTGGACTTACTTTCTGAATTGTTGGAAATCCAATTGGCGTCACAATATCCTTCTAAGACAGGAGGATATTTCGTGTAATTTAATCCATAGTTCAATGTAGATTTGAGATATCGCAACACTCCTACTAGTGCAAACCAATGATCTCTTCCAGGATTGTGTGAATAGCGACTTAGTCTACTCACCGAATATGCTAGATCAGGTCTAGTACAATTCATAATATACATTAAACTGCCAAGCACTTGAGTATATTCAAGTTGAGAGACACTATCACCTTGATTTTTCTTCAAGTGACTAGATGGGTCAAACGGAGTGACTACTGGTCTATCATCATAGTGTCCATATTTTTTGAGAACTTTCTCAATATAGTGTGATTGAGATAAGATGTATCCATTAGAATTTCTTTGAATTCTAATCCCAAGGATAACGTCGGCTACTCCCATATCTTTCATATCAAATGAGGAGTGTAGCATCTTCTTGGTTTGATTTATTACATCCAAGTTAGTTCCCATGATAAGCATATCATCGACATATAAACATATAATAACATACACATTTTTGCATTGTTTAACATATACACATTTATCACATTCATTGATTTGGAAGCCATTTGATAACAGTGTGTTATCAAACTTTTCATGCCATTGCTTTGGTGCTTGTTTAAGTCCATAGAGGGACTTCACCAATTTGCAGACCTTATGTTCTTGACCTTTGACAACAAACCCTTCAGGTTGTTGCATATAGATCTCTTCATCTAACTCGCCGTTTAAGAAAGCAGTTTTCACATCCATTTGGTGAATTTCCAGATTGTGAATTACTGCTATTGCAATCAAAGTCCTAATGGACGTGATTCTAGTAACTGGCGAATAGGTATCAAAGAAATCTTGACCTTCCTTTTGACGATACCCTTTGGCTACTAATCTAGCCTTATATTTTTCTATGGTACCATCGGGTCTAAATTTCCTTTTAAAGATCCATTTATGGCCAATAGGTTTGTGTCCCGGAGGTAGATCAACCAATTTCCAGGTGTTGTTTTGGATGATTGAATCTATCTCACTATTAATAGCCTCTTCCCAATAAGGTGCCTCGGAAGATTCCATGGCAGCTTTATAGGATAAAGGTTCGCCTTCCACATTGAAGGTCATATAGTCGGGACCAAGGTCTTTGGCTATCCTTCCTCGTTTGCTTCTTCGAGGTTCCATATCTTGTTGGACCTTAGAAGCATCATTTTTAATGTTTTGTGCACGTTGATCTAATACATCATGACTCGTTTCTTCACATGCCCTTTTCCTTGGATTGGAGGATTGACCCTCTTTGTCCTTATAAGGAAAAATATCTTCAAAGAATTCTGCTTCCGCAGATTCCAGAATAGTATTGACATGTATGTCATCGACATTTGACTTGTGAACTTGAAACCTATAGGCTGCACTATTCTTGGCTGGACCAAGATAGATGCAATCTATAGTTTTGGGTCCAAGTTTCGTTCTTTTAGGCAAAGGTACTTAAACCTTAGCTAAGCAACCCCACCCTTTCATTCTTTTGAAGGTAGGTAACCTTCCTTTCCATAATTCATAAGGACATTTATTACTCTTTTTGTGAGGGATCCTATTCAATATCATATTTGCGGTGAGGCAAGCCTCTCCCCATAAGCTATGTGGTTCTCCCGATGTGATCAACATAGAGTTAATCATATTTTTCAATATCCGGTTTTTCCTTTCGGCTACTCCATTTTGTTGAGGAGTATAGGGAGCTGTTGTTTGGTGTACAATACCATGAGAGGAGCAAAATTCAGCAAAGTCATTAGACTCATATTCTCCTCCTCTATCGGATCTTAGGATTTTGATCCGTTTATCAAGTTGATTTTCAACTTCGGCTTTGTAAGTCTTAAACATATTCAAAGCCTCATCTTTGGTATTTATTAGATACACATAGCAAAATTTGTTGCAGTCATCAATAAATGATATGTAATAGTTCTTTCCCCCACGTGTAGGAGTTGCTTTATAATCACATAAGTCACTATGTATTAGACCAAACACTTCATTATTTTTCTCAACGGATTTATGTGGATGACTAGAGAATTTAGATTCGATGCAAATTTCACACTTTGTTTTCTTGTTCATTGAACAAGATGGTAACATGCCAAGTTTCGTCATTCTTTGCAAACAACGGAAATTGACATGCCCAAGTCGAGAATGCCATAAAGTAGAAGACTCAATCATGTACATAGAAGTCGAGCTAGAGCCCGCCATTTTATTATCGATATTTACAATGTCATTATGTACAGAGCTTATCTTGAAGAGTCCCTCGCTAAGGTAACCCTTCCCAACATACAATCCTCCCTTAGTTATTACAAACTTGTCGGATTCTAATGCTACCTTGAATCCCTTATTGCTTAACATAGGACCAGAAATGAGATTCTTCCTTATGTCCGGCACATGTAGCACGTTTGTAAGAACAAGGTCTTTTCCGTAAGTGAGCTTCAATATCACTTTCCCTTTGCCTTCTACCCTTGCTGTCGATGCATTCCCCATTGACATCGGTTCTTCATCACTAACTTTTTGATAGGTTGCAAATGAGCTTTTGGAGATGCAAATGTGTCTCGAGGCTCCGGTATCATACCACCAATCCACGGTATTTGTCACCAGATTTGCCTCCACCACTCCGATGAACTGTGTTTCAGAATCGACCATGTTTGCTTGGTGAGAAGGACCTGCACCTCCACCACCGTTTCCACCACCATGATCTCTCTTGTGCCTACAATCTTTAGCCCTATGACCGGGCTTTCCACCCACCCAACAACTTAGGATATGTGTTTTTTTGAAAAATTTCTTTTGTGGGGCAAGAGAGGTCTTGAATGATGGTTTAGGGGCAACGCCTTTGCCCTTGAATTTCTGAAACTTTCCCTTTGATGTGCTTGCAGCCACAATGTTTGCATTAGGCTCAAGGGAACTAGCATCGGCTTTATCAGTAAGCCTATTGTCCTCCTCAACTCGAAGTTTGAGGACAAGTTGTTCAAAGCTCATTTCATCAGTTAAATGTTTGAGATATAATTTGAAGTTCTTCCAAGAAGGAGGCAACTTCTCAATTATAGCCCCGACTAAAAAGTTAGAATTGATTCCCATACCTTCCACTTCCATCTCGTGAGTAATGACTTGGAGTTCCTCGACTTGTTTGATGATTGATTTCGCATCACTCATCTTGTAGTGTAGGAATTTTCCTACCACAAATCGTTTGGAGCAAGCAACTTCAGTTTTATATTTTCTCTCCAACGACTCCCATATCTCTCTCGTGGTTTTAAAAGTCGAGTAGATATCATAAAGGGAGTCATCGAGAGCATTGAGCATATAGTTTCGACAATTATACTCGTTGCTTCTCCAACTTTCCACCGCCTTTTGAAATTGTTGCGTTTGGGCGGCGGTAGGAACATTTTGTCCAAGACTCACGGGTGGATTCGTGGGTTCGTCATCCGTCAAAACGTTGGAAACATAAAGAGTTGTTAGGTAGAACAACATCTTTTGTTGCCACCGTCGGAAATCCGTTCCCTTGAATTTTTCCGGCTTCTCCACATGGTTCTTTATCATGGATCCATCACAAATTCTGTTTAAGATTGTTAGAACCAGTGTTATCGAATCACGAGAATCCAGAAAAATCGTGTATATTTATAGTGCAAAACATACGATAATATTGAATAAACAAACAAAAACGTATATATATATATATATGTAGATATATCGAAATTCTTAACAAGATTAACAGAAATACTAACTTGAAATCGACGATTGATCGATGATCGATAGAGGCCTGCAAAGCAGTGTCCTTAAACAGAATTTCGCCCCTACTCGTGCGTAGTCCGAGCGTCCGTTCGAGGATACAACTATCAATTCACGTTCTTGCACGAGAACGAGAATCTGTCGAATTTCTTATGCGTTCATGGATCGTATTTAGAGAGAAACCAGAGGAAAAACGTGGGAAATAATGATTATATCGTTTTTGGAAGGAAACAATCGGATATATATAGGTTTGGCAGTTAATTCGGTTGTTTAACCGAATTAACACGAATTTGCACAATCTCGCGGTTTGGCTCGCGGCGTAAGCCTCGCAAGTCACTGTGTCGTATACAAACAGAGAGTTACGCGGGAAGTCTCGCGACTTAGAGGCCGCGTGATAACCCGCAAGACATCTGATGATGTCTAAAAAATCGGATTCAGATCAAGAGGCCCAAGGCCCAATCTTTGACCATTTAAATATTTATGTGCCAAGCTATAAAACCAACCCAAACCCCATTAGATGGGCTTTGATCTAATTTTATAAGGCATATGGAACTAGCCATATAAGCCTATCAAAATTTCCTTGTCCTTCCTATGTGGGATCAAATACAAGGCAAATTCCCAACAAAAATAACAATTGACTCAAAATAATTTTTTGTTTGTCGTTACACACATCTTGAGAGATCATTCTTTGAATATCCGTGAAACACGTTTTCAAGTCAAATTGTGATTTATGTATTTCCAGCCCACATGGACTGAGTGTACTATTTCACGATAATTTGATCAATGTATTTTGTATACCATCCTTTGTGATAGTTGATCACGATATAAAATTTAATCAAGAATAATTCTAATATACCAAATAAATTGTTAATACATAAAAAGACTTTGATGTTTGTCAATCATCAAAATAAGAGATTTGTCAAATGTGCATAGTTTATAAAATTATTTCCGTACACTTACACCAAATAAATAGTTAAAAAAGTTTATATATAAACATAAAAAATAATAATAAGAACCCTTTAAAAATAATTTATTGCAAATTCTATTAATAAATACGTTTAATTTAAATTAGATTTTTTTTAAAAGATAAATTAGAATAGATAACTAAAATATTAAAATAAAAAGAATGTTATATAAAATTTACATACCACTTTTAAAGTAACGTTTTTTAATTAATATTGTCATCAATATTTGTTCCCTATATATTGAGAGAGGCAAGGTCCATGAGGTTCTACCTTCTCAAATTATCTACCACAAAAGAAAAAAGAAATGGCGTTGCAAAATGGTGAGGTTTTCAACAACATGCTTCATTCTCAAGCTCACATATCGAACCACATTTTCAGCTTTATAAACACCATGTCACTAAAATGTGCAATTCAACTACAAATACCTGATATTATCCATCGTCACGGTGCACCAATGTTGCTCTCGGAGTTAGTCGAAGCCCTCTTCATTAACAAGGAGAGATCACATTTTGTTTATTGACTTATGCGCATCCTTGTTCATTCTGGTTTCTTCCTGAAACAAACTATATCCGTAACTGAAGGAGACGGGGAGGAGGAGGAAAAAGAAGTCTATTTGCTAGCTTGTGCTTCTCGTCTCCTTCTAAAGGAAGAGCCATTAAGCATTAGGCCCTTTTTGCTAGCCATGTTGGATCCAATATTGATGGATCCATGGCAACACATGAGCAAATGGTTCCAAAATGATGATGATATTTGCCCATTTCACACAGCCCATGGGAGAATGTGTTGGGATTTAGCAAGCCAAGATCCAAAGCTTAACCAACTTTTCAATGAAGCAATGGCTAGTGATGCAAGACTTGTTACAAATGTCATTCTTAAACACTGTAAGGGTGCTTTCGAAGGGCTGAATTCAATTGTTAATGTTGGTGGCGGTACTGGGATTGTTGCCAAAGCCATTTCCATTGCTTTTCCCAAACTTAATTGCATCAACTTTGATCTTCCTTCTGTTGTTAATGGTATGGAAGGAAGCAAGAATTTGAGCTATGTTAGTGGAGACATGTTTGAAGCCATTCCTAAAGCAGATGCAATTTTGATGAAGGTATTAGTTTATTTTGAATCTATCTAGAACATAAAGTTAATTGTTGATAGTTGAGCACGTTTTATAAATAGTCCTCAAATTAACTCATGTATATGATTGAAGTTTATTAACAACGTATAGTGGATATTACACGATTGGAGTGATGAAGAATGCATAAAGATATTGAAGAAAAGCAGAGAGGCGATTCCAAGCAAGGAAAATGGAGGAAAAGTGATGATCATAGATATGGTGGTGATGAAGAACCATGAAGAGGGGATGACTCATTGGAAACTCAACTTTTATTTGATATGCATATGATGGCAATGACAACAGGAAGAGAAAGGACTGGAAAAGACTGGGAAAAGCTTTTAGTTGATGATGTTGGCTTTAGCGATTATAAAATTACTCCCATTTTGGGGTTAAGATCTCTCATAGAAGTTTACCCCTAGTTACTTTTATTAGTTAATTACATTGCTTAATGTCTATATGCTGATGAAGCTACTAAAATATAACATCTTTTTTAGTTATGTAGAAATAATTGTATTCGGTTTTTCAATATGTAAGAAATAAAGTAAGAAAACTTTCCTACCAAACCTTTAACAACATGAGGAAGATCAAAACTGATGCAATTAAGTTTGGGAAAAGCTTTGGCAATGGCTTTGGCAACTGTCAGTACCACCACCACCACCAACAATCGTATATCGGTGAACCTCCATGGCTACAAGAGCTTTGGAAGTGCCTGGATTAAACACCCTAGGTAGATGATATCTTACCATCTGGATTGAACACCCAAAGGCTTTACCAGTACGCTACAACCCAAGTGGTTATTATGGAACCATTTGCTTATGTGTTGCCATGGATCCATCAATATTGGATTCAACATGGCTAGCAAAAAGGGCCTAATGTTCCTTTAGAAGGTGACGAGAAACAGGGGTTAGCAAATAGAAATCTTTTTCCTCTTCTCCTTCAGTTATGGAGATAGTTTGTTCTAGGAAGAAAACAGAATGAACAAGGATGCGCATAAGTCGATAAACAAAATGTGATCTCTCCTTGTTAATGGAGAGGGCTTCGACTAACTCAAAGAGCAACATCGGTGCACCATGGCGATGGATGATATTAGGTATTTGTAGTTGAACTGCACATTTTAGTGACATGGAGTTTATAAAGCTAAAAATGTGGCTCCATATGTGAGCTTGAGAATGAAGCAAGTCGCTGGATAGCTCACCATTTTGCAACGCTATCTCTCTTTTCTTATTATCTATACAACTTTATGATGTTGTAAGTGTAACCTTACAGACCTTGTCTATATAAAAAAATACGAGGAAATTGGGATGGACTGAATCATTTCAAAAGAAAAAAAAGACCATACAAAATATATTACATGCATTTCACGTGCAGTTATCCACCGATATTTAAAAATGTTATCAACAATACTAAATGATATGGTATTATATACACCGCTTGTGGACCCTTTAAATCGATTTGAATCCAAAACGAAGAAGATATAATCAAGTTTAAACTGCAATGAATATTTACTCCTATCTTTAATTGAATGAAATCCCCCTATGTTTCTTATTTATTGGATTATGGACCCTCAAACCTGCTCCAATTAAAGAATATAATTATTGCTTTTGAAAGTATAATAGCAGAGATTTGATTGTGTATATAACATTAAGAGTGAATTACACTGGTGGTCCCTGTGGTTTGTTCAAATTTTGGATTTGATCCCTAAAGTAAACTAACTGCGGTGGTGGTCCGTAACTTCTTAATTAGCTTTCACTCATGGTCCCTCTTATCTAACGGTGTTAGTTTTATCCATCACTTTGTTTAAATACAAAGGCAAATTAGTCTTTTAATAAATAAAAAATTGATTCCTTATTTTAAAATAAGCCATCGTAAGACTTCAACTTGACTTCATCTTCAAGATGTGGACTTTCACCCATCTTTAAGGTATTGCGCTGAGACGATATTCCCATGGCTCGATTACTTCATCTTATGTTCATAAAATGATAGAGGCCGAGACTTTCACCCACCGACACCAACACCCTCACCGACAACGAAAACAGTCCCGAAAACGCCACCCCTTCCAAAAACAACTGACTCGCCAACAAGAACACATGTGGTGTCACTGCTTTTATCCCTTCTTTTATCTCCTTCAAGGATACCTTCGAATATGTACGCCACCGGTAGAAACAATCCCACCACCGCCCCCAGGAAGCAGTAGAGGTTGAGGAGGTGGTTGTCGTCCCGTCGAAAATGGGTTTGTTTTGGATCGGAGAGGGTTGGGAATGCGACTTTGGATAGGAAGAACCTGTAGAAGAAGGAGAGGATTACGAATATGAGATCTTCTAAGGAGACCATGCCATAGGCGGAAAGGACGACGACGAGGGCCAGGGCGTTGAGTTGTTGTAAGGATAAGATGCCACAACGAAGATGGGATTTTTGTGGGGTTTTGATGGTTGATGGTTGTTGATTCTGAATGTTCATGTTTGTTTTGTGTTTGTTTTTTGTTTGGTTTGTTCTGTGAAGACTATGTTGGTTAGATACAAGTGTATAGATTCGTGTATTTGTTTGGATGATAAGAAGTAACACAAGGACGAAATAGAGACTTATTGTGGAAATCCTTCTTGAATTCAAAGAGAAACAATTACAGTACGTGCAAGGAAAGAAAAGCTACTGCTCTAGTTCATTCATCAAGGAAAAGGAAATACTTAAATAGACATTGACAGAATAAGGAAATTAAGAAAACTGAAATAGATAGTGGGAGGAAATGTTGCCACCATTTTCTCCAAGAAGCAGACTTCTTCCAGCTTATCTTTGAAAAATAGGAACTCCTCCAACGTACAAAAGACCTGGTCAAGCATCCAAATTTGGGTCGGTTCCGGACCGGGTAGACCCGCCCGAGTTCAGTTTATACTTCACATTCACCCCCTTAAACTGGACTAAGCTCGGTGTCCGTCACTCCGAGCATGTTTCGTGTAACACCCGGAAATTCTCAAGGTAAGTATTTGTTCCCTTAATACATAAATTGTGTTTATCTGGAAATACGAACCTTTATATGCTTATGAACCTTATTTTAATGCTATGATGTTATCTGGTTAGTATTAAAGATGCATGTGTTTAGACCTCACGCTCATTTTCGATTTTGGTTAAGTTTTCGGGCCGTTTTGGGTTTGGCGTGAGAGTGCCACACGATAGTGACATTGTCACTATCGCCGGGCACAATCGCTGAGAATGTACCGTGAGTGGGGGGAGTTTCGCGATAGTGACACGTGATAGTGACAATTGTCACTATCGCTGGGCATACTCGCGGAGGATGTACCAAGGGTGTGTTTGGGTTCGCAAATGTGACTCGCGATAGTGCCAAGGGCACTATCGCCGAGCACTATCGCCCGCATGGTTTGGTCGATTTAAAACACCATTTCAGCCCCTATTCACTTCATAACTTCAAAAATCAGAACTAGGGTTTGGTTGAGAGCATTTTGGGGCGATTTTCTTCACTTCTCCACTCTCTTACTTCATTTATTACATAGAGGTTGTTGGGGGTTTACAAGTATCTTATCAACTACTTCAAGGGTGCATTCAAGACCTAGCAATCAAGTGTTTGGAGTCTCAAGACTTCATTCTTCTCCATTTCATCTATTTTCTAGGTTTTGGTTCAAAACCTAGATAGTGAGTTTACTAACCCTTTGTTAAAACTAGATACACATCATAATCTCCTATATGTTACTTTATCTCTATGTGTTCAAATATTTGGGGGGTTTTCATGATAATAGTTGGAAGATGCATATATATATGGGTGATTTGCCAAGATTATTGTTATATGTATCATTATTTGGGATTTGTCTCATAGATACATAATGTGGGTACCTTGATATGTTAAATGTATGCATATATGGGCATGATGACGATTCTGGTTGGAACACCATTTTGGTGATATGTTTATATGTATGATGAACATGATTTACATTGGGTCTTTTGTTAGACATCATGAGGATAAGGTGGTAATATTATACACGTAGTTGGTATTGAATTATGTGGGTTGGAATATACCTAAAGGACCCCTTATAAATGTTATGTGGACGAACCAAGTCAGTACACTAGGAGGATATAGTCTTGGGCGCCACTGTGATGGTATGTGCCTAGACCTCCGCCATTCGAAGAATTTTCTTAGCGATACTCTTCGGGTGGGCCGGGCCTTTGGGATGTTCCTTGTTAAGGGCACCAAGGTATATCGACTCTTGGGTGGGACATGATTGGTGCTATGGGTCTCCCCTATTGACTCCACATTTGTTGAACTATGGTTAACTGCTGATAAGAAATGTGACTGTTCATGCATGTTTGTTATTGTTCAACTCACTAGGCTTTTTGGCCTAACACTTGTTGGTGTCGATGTATATCTCAGGTTCTAGTGGCGGCGGTCCTAAGCAGGTGTAGTTGCTTTGGGGTGAGAGCTTGGGGAATTGCACATGGACGCGTTATACTTTTGGATATAGACCGTTTGGGTTTATAGACGACAACCCTTTTTGTAATCTCTTTTCTAGATGTAGAAATTAGATTAGTTGGTTGTTGTAAATTGTCCGTTAAATTACAATTGTGATTAAATAGGTTATTTATATTTATATATTCCCCATTTTTGGGAGGCTCTTGCTATGGCAATTTTAGTATACCTCATGTCCGTTTTCCGGATTTTTGTTATCCCTATTTTTAGGGTGTTACAAGTTGGTATCAGAGCTTTAGTTTAAGTGAACTAGGTATTTTTTAGCATATCTAGACTTAAGCTTTAGACTTTATGACTTCTCTGTCCACTAGGGTAGGAATCCTAGGTGGGGAGAGCGTTAGGATTACGGAATTACTGTAATTGAAAGTTGTGATGATGGTGACAAGAATCCTTGTGTATGGTTCGTTCATAATTTCATGTAGCTACTGCTATTATGAATGCATTGTTACGTGAGCATACTTGGTTTACTATTATTATGATAATCGATGAAAGTAGTAGTACGTACAATGAGTTCAACTCGCTTAATCTTTTCTCAATCTATTTCTCGTACGTGTATGACAGATTGTGATGGTAAACACTCAAAGTAGGTTGCCAGACATACCAGAGGGGCAACCAGAAGTGGAATCTGCAGCAGTACGATCCCCGGTGGGGGCAACCTCCGATGACATTCCCATACCCCGAATATTGGGAGGAGGGCCTGAGCATATTCCGCGCCGGAACCTCAACACAGGTAACGCCATCATGGAGGAAGTTACCATGGAGACCCGGCTTTGGGATAGCATGATGTTGGCCATGAATGTGGCTTTGGCTCAACAGCAGTTGGCCATGACTTCGGCCATGACCCAACAGCAAGAGTTTTTCATGAAACTTCTAGAGGATCGAGATGTCAGTAACCGTCAACCCGAGACTATGGCTGAAAATGTTATCATGAGGTCAGGTGGACCGAATGTGGTAACGGTTGAAGAACCATCCGCCGAGGGGATTAGAACGAAGACTAAAGGGTGTACCTACAAGACGTTTCTGGGGTGTCACCCTAAGGAGTTTGCGGGTTCAGACAACCCGGTTACTTGTATGTAATGGCTTAAGGAATTAGAGATGGCCTTCGAGTCCAGTGAATGCGATCCTTCTCAACGGGTCAAGTTTGCTTCTCAGCTACTTCAGGGAGAGGCTCTGATTTGGTGGAACCTCACACGATCCGCCTTCACCCCGGAAGTTCTGGCTAAGCTAACTTGGACGGTGTTCAAAGAGAAGATCATGGACAAATACTGCAGCGAGCGGTCGTTGGACAGGTTGGAGCCGGAGTTCCGAGATCTAAAGAAGGGGAATATGTCGATTGTTGGCTACTCCAAGCTCTTCTTGGAGAAGCTAAACTTGGTGGGACATCTAGTCCCTGACGAAAAGTCGAAGATGAAAGCATATCAACAGGGTTTACCGGCCAGAATGCGAACGGATGTAAGGAATGCTAAGTGTTCGACTCTACAAGAGGTTATCGAGGAGTCCTTACTCATTGAGGATGACATCAATTCGGAAAGGGATGAGAAGAGGTACGTTGGTGAGAAACGGAAGTGGGAGGGGCCATCTGGGCCCGTTCGTCAATCTAGACCCTTTGTAAGCGGGAGATTGGGTGATCAACGCCGTGAAGATCAGTGGTGCCACAAGTGCAGGTCAAAGCACTCGGGGCCGTGCGCTGTAAGGACTCCCTCCGGTCCAGCTGGGTGTAGCAAGTGTGGTAAGAAAAACCACACGACTCGAGAGTGTTCCCTCCGTGGGGCGGTTTGTTATGAATGCGGAGAGCCGGGGCATATGAAGCGAGAGTGTCCAAGGCTGGTTAGAGGAGGTGGTGGAAATTCTGTGGGTTCGACGGCTAGGGTCGAGCAACCATCACGGGCACCGAGTCGAGCTTTCCGGATGACTACCGAGGAGGCAAAGGAGACCGCAGATGTTGTTTCGGGTACGTTTCTAGTAAACTCCATGCCTGCTCGTGTCTTGTTTGATTCAGGTGCTACATGTTCTTTTGTGTTGGATGCTTTCTATAAACGATTCACCACTCCTATTAGTGTTCTTCCCGATGCGTTAGTAGTAGAAATAGCTAATGGAGATCAAGTGATCATTCGTGACCGTTTTTGTGATTGCACTCTAGAGATCGACAGAATTTCTTTCGGAGTAGATTTACTACCTATGGATATAGGAGGGTTTGATGTAGTCATAGGCATGGATTGGTTAGTGAGGCATAAGGCGGACATCTTTTGCTCCAAAAAGATGATCCAAGTACCATTGCCGGAAAATGGGGTGGCAACCATTTATGGAGAGAAAGGAAAGAGGAATAATCCTATTATCTCATCTCTTAAGGCTCGCAAGTTTTTAGCGAAAGGCTACCCTTCGTACTTGGCCTACGTTGTGGATGCAAAGAAAGAAAAGAAGTCGGTGGTAGATGTAGAGGTAGTGCAAGATTATCCGGACGTCTTTCCGGAAGACTTACCCGGTTTACCGCCGGGAACGGCAAGTGGAGTTTCAGATTGACCTCACACCGGGAGCGGCTCCGATAGCTCGTGCTCCATATCGTTTGGCACCGACAGAAATGAAGGAGATGATGATGCAACTTCAAGAGTTGTTGGAGAAGGGCTTCATTCGACCAAGTTCGTCACCTTGGGGAGCACCGTTTTTGTTCGTGAAGAAGAAAGATGGATCCATGCGGATGTGCATAGATTATCGGGAGTTAAACAAAGTCATGGTGAAGAACAAGTACCCTCTACCTCGCATCGACGATCTCTTTGATCAACTCCAAGGGGCGAGATGTTTCTCGAAGATTGACCTTCGGTCCGGTTATCATCAAGTGAGAGTGAAGAACGAAGATATTCCAAAGACGGCTTTCCGAACGAGATACGGTCATTATGAGTTCTTGGTGATGGCGATTGGCTTAACCAACGCTCCGACCGTATTCATGGATTTGATGAACCGTGTGTGTCGCCCATTTTTGGATAAATCTGTGATCGTCTTCATCGACGATATTTTAATATATTCAAGGGATGAGTCCGAACATGGAAGACACTTACGGGAAGTATTAGAAGTTCTAAGAAGGGAGAAACTGTTCGCGAAGTTCTGGAAGTGCGAATTTTGGCTTCAAGAAGTGCAATTCTTGGGGCATGTGGTATCAAAGGACGGGGTAAAAGTGGATCCGGCAAAGATCGAAGCAATGATGAGTTGGGAACCCCCAACAAGTCCGACGGAGATCCGAAGCTTCTTGGGTTTAGCGGGTTACTACCGACGTTTCATTCAGGATTTCTCAAAGACGGCTACACCACTCACTTCCCTTACAAGAAAGAACGTCAAGTTTCTTTGGACCGATGCGCAAGAGCAAGCGTTTCAGACGCTCAAGAGGAAGTTGTGCGAAGCCCCGATCTTGTCCTTACCCGATGGATCGGAAGACTTTGTGGTGTATAGTGACGCTTCCAAGATGGACTTGGGTGCGTACTAATGCAAAGGGGGAATGTAATAGCCTACGCATCGCGACAATTAAAAGATCATAAGAAGAACTATCCGACTCATGATTTGGAGTTGGCGGCGGTAGTTTTCGTGTTGAAGTTGTGGCGACACTACTTGTATGGGACCAAGTGCACTCTTTTCACGGATCACAAGAGTCTCAAGTACATCTTCGACCAAAAGGAACTCAACATGCGACAAAGGAGATGGCTAGAGCTTTTGAAGGACTACGATTGTGACCTACTCTATCATCCCGGTAAGGCTAATGTGGTGGCGGATGCATTGAGCCGAAGAAATCATGGTGATGGTGTCAAAATGTCCCTTACCAGAATCAATGTGGTGTCGTGTTTGTTGGATAGTATAAGAATGAGCCAAGCGGAAGCACTTAAAGAAGAGAACCTCAAGGCCGAGGTTATGTCCAAGCAAAAGGAACTCTTAACAGAAGATGGTCGTGGACTCAAGCTCTTCCAAGGGCGAATTTGGGTGCCAAAGATTGGGGGAAATCGTGACTTACTCCTCGAGGAGGCGCATAAGTCGAAATATTCTATACATCCCGGTAGCACCAAGATGTATAGAGACTTAAGGTTGAATTATTGGTGGCCGGTGATGAAGCTGGATATGGCTAACTATGTGGAAAGGTGTGTCACATGCCTTTAAGTCAAAGCGGAACATCAAAGACCGTATGGAAGTCTGCAACCGCTGTCCATTCCCGAGTGGAAGTGGGACAACATCACCATGGATTTTGTGACGAAGCTACCAAAGACCTTACGTGGTCATGATACAATTTGGGTGATCGTGGATCGGTTGACCAAGAGCGCGCGTTTTCTTGCGATGCGGGAGACCTTGCCAATAGATAAGTTGGCTAAGCTGTACATCGACGAGGTGGTGTCAAGGCACGAAGTTCCGCAATCCGTAGTATCGGATCGGGATAGTCGTTTCACTTCGAACTTTTGGACTAGCTTGCAAAAGGAGTTGGGCACTAGATTGAATCTGAGTACGGCCTATCATCCTCAAATGGATGGTCAAAGCGACAGGATGATCCAGACGCTAGAAGATATGTTTAGATCGTGTGTAATAGACTTCGGGGGAAGTTGGGACTCACACCTACCTTTGGTAGAGTTCGCGTACAACAATAGTTACCATTATAGTATCGGGATGGCACCGTTCGAGGCTTTTTATGGACGAAAGTGTAGGACCCCAGTTTGTTGGCTAGAAGCGGGCGAAAAGCAATTCGCCGAGCCAAAAATAGTGCAAGAGACGGCGGACAAGGTGAAAGAAATTCGAGAAAGACTAAAGGCGGCGTAAGACCGACAAAAGAGCTATGCAGACAAGAAGAGAAGACCAGTTGAGTTTGAAGTGGGTGACTGGGTCATGTTGAAGGTGTCACCATGGAAGGGGATCATACGTTTTGGGAAGCGTGGGAAGCTTAGCCCTCGTTTCCTTGGACCGTTCGTTATTTTGGAGAAGATTGGTTTGCAAGCCTACCGGTTGGACTTACCACCGGAAATGGATGGGATACATCCTACGTTCCACGTGTGTTACCTTTGGAAGTGCCTAGCCGAAGAGGAAAGCATGATTCCTTTGTCGGAAATTCGTGTGGACAACGGAAATCGTTGTGTGGAAGAACCGGAGTCAATTTTAGAATCGAAAGTGAAAAAGTTGAGGCATAAGGGCGTGGTCATAGTTAAAGTCCAATGGAAGCATCATCGGGGTGCTAACATTACTTGGGAGTCCGAGGATGATATGAAGAAGCGTTATCCCCACTTGTTTAATCTAGGATGAGATTTCGGGGACGAAATCCCAATTTAGGTGGGGAGGATTGTAACACCCGGAAATTCTCAAGGTAAGTATTTGTTCCCTTAATACATAAATTGTGTTTATCTGGAAATACGAACCTTTATATGCTTATGAACCTTATTTTAATGCTATGATGTTATCTGGTTAGTATTAAAGATGCATGTGTTTAGACCTCGCGCTCATTTTCGATTTTGGTTAAGTTTTCGGGCCGTTTTGGGTTTGGCGCGAGAGTGCCACGCGATAGTGACATTGTCACTATCACCGGGCACAATCGCTGAGAATGTACCGTGAGTGGGGGGAGTTTAGCGATAGTGACACGCGATAGTGACAATTGTCACTATCGTCGGGCATACTCGCGGAGGATGTACCGAGGGTGTGTTTGGGTTCGCAAATGTGACTCGCGATAGTGCCCTTGGCACTATCGCCGAGCACTATCGCCCGCGTGGTCTGGTCGATTTAAAACACCATTTCAGCCCCTATTCACTTCATAACTTCAAAAATCAGAACTAGGGTTTGGTTGAGAGCATTTTGGGGCGATTTTCTTCACTTCTCCACTCTCTTACTTCATTTATTACATAGAGGTTGTTGGGGGGTTTACAAGTATCTTATCAACTACTTCAAGGGTGCATTCAAGACCTAGCAATCAAGTGTTTGGAGTCTCAAGACTTCATTCTTCTCCATTTCATCTATTTTCTAGGTTTCGGTTCAAAACCTAGATAGTGAGTTTACTAACCCTTTGTTAAAACTAGATACACATCATAATCTCCTATATGTTACTTTATCTCTATGTGTTCAAATGTTTGGGGGGTTTTCATGATAATAGTTGGAAGATGCATATATAAATATGGGTGATTTGCCAAGATTATTGTTATATGTATCATTATTTGGGATTTGTCTCATAGATACATAATGTGGGTACCTTGATATGTTAAATGTATGCATATATGGGCATGATGACGATTCTGGTTGGAACACCATTTTGGTGATATGTTTATATGTATGATGAACATGATTTACATTGGGTCTTTTGTTAGACATCATGAGGATAAGGTGGTAATATTATACACGTAGTTGGTATTGAATTATGTGGGTTGGAATATACCTAAAGGACCCCTTATAAATGTTATGTGGACGAACCAAGTCAGTACAATAGGAGGATATAGTCTTGGGCGCCACTGTGATGGTATGTGCCTAGACCTCCGCCATTCGAGGAATTTTCTTAGCGATAGTCTTCGGGTGGGCCGGGCCTTTGGGGTGTTCCTTGTTAAGGGCACCAAGGTATATCGACTCTTGGGTGGGACATGATTGGTGCTATGGGTCTCCCCTATTGACTCCACATTTGTTGAACTATGGTTAACTGCTGATAAGAAATGTGACTGTTCATGCATGTTTGTTATTGTTCAACTCACTAGGCTTTTTGGCCTAACACTTGTTGGTATCGATGTGTATCTCAGGTTCTAGTGGCGGCGGTCCTAAGCAGGTGTAGTTGCTTTGGGGTGAGAGCTTGGGGAATTGCACATGGACGCGTTATACTTTTGGATATAGACCGTTTGGGTTTATAGACGACAACCCTTTTTGTAATCTCTTTTCTAGATGTAGAAATTAGATTAGTTGGTTGTTGTAAATTGTCCGTTAAATTACAATTGTGATTAAACAGATTATTTATATTTATATATTCTCCATTTTTGGGAGGCTCTTGCTATGGCAATTTTAGTATACCTCATGTCCGTTTTCCGGATTTTTGTTATCCCTATTTTTAGGGTGTTACATTTCACATCTCCGTATACTTCACGTGCGCCAACGCTTTGGTGAAGACATCCGCTCGTTGATCCTTCGAATTGACATGTTCCACAACAATTTGCCCGCGTTCAACACATTCTCGAATGAAATGGAATCTGATGTTGATGTGCTTGCTTCGTCCATGAAACACCGGGTTCTTCATCAATGCAATTGCAGATTTGTTGTCAACATACAAAGTGACAGGTAAAACAATACGCCCGATCAATTCCTTCACGAGATTTGCAAGCCATATGGCTTAGCATGGTGCACTTGTTGTTTCCATAAACTCAGCTTCACACGAAGATAACACAACAGTCTTCTGTTTTTGAGACTGCCATGTGATCGCATTCTTGCCGAAATAAAAAATCATCCCGCTCGTACTTTTACTTTCGACCGAATCACCACCATGATCACTGTCCGAGAAGCCGATGAAATGTTCGATTTCTCTACCTTTGCCATAATTAAGTCCATAATTGAGGGTACCTTTCACGTACCTTAGGATGCGTTTTACAATATGGAAATGCAAAGTTGTCGGCTTTTCCATGAAACGACTTGCAATTCCAACCGAAAAAGACAAACCAGGACGAGTATGAGTCAGGTACCTTAAACATCCCACCATTCTTCTATACTCGGTGGCATCGACTTCTTCACCTCCTTCGTCTTTTGTGACTTTCAGCTTCGAATCTATGGGAGACTTAGCTGGGTTGCAATTTTGCATCCCAAATTGCTCTAAAATCCTTGTTGCATAACCTGTTTGTCGCAAGGCTATTCCCTACTTGGATTGTGATACTTCAATTCCAAGGTAGTAAGCAAGTAATCCCAGATCACTCATCTCGAACTCATTTTTCATTTGCACCTTGAACTCCATGATATCTTCATTATTCAACCCGGTGATAATTAAGTCATCTACATAAACACCGACGATGAGAGTTTTTGCCTTTGAGTTTCTTATGTAAGTTGTTGGGTGTTGTGAACATTTCGAGAAACCGAGCCCCTTCATGCTTCTATCCAGCCAAACATTCCAAGCTCGAGGTGCTTGTCGTAGGCCATAAAGAGCCTTGAACAGTTTGAGCACCTTGTGACTTTGTTTCTTATTAACATATCCTTCCGGGTACCCACTATCAAATTTTTAATTTTTTTTTATCATTTATATTATAAAAGGGTCAATATTAATTATATTACAAAATCCAAACGTAAAGAAATAAATACCACAAACGTGAAAACTAATAATATAAAAACTAAAAACTAATAAATACTACAAACGATGCTTACAAAACAAATAAATACTACAAACGGTGCTTCTAAAATACTTCACGTCATTAAAATTAGTTGATGTTAATAAATACTACAAACGATACTTCACTAAAATGTGGTTTATTAAATTTTTATAAATAAATAAAATATATTTTATTAAAAAAATAGCGGGTACCCGCCGGTTCCGGTTCTGGGTACCCAGCAGGACCGGGTACCCGGTCCCGGAACCGGTCCCGACGGGTACCCAACGGGTACCCAACGGGTAACGGTTCCAAAAAAATGAGAACTGGAACCAGAACCGGTCCCGATCGGTTCCACATTTTAGGAACCGGAACCGGAACCAATCACCTCGGTTCCGGAACCGGCAGTTCCGAAGCGGTTCTGATTCTAAAGGCGGGTACCCGCTTCCGATGCTCACCCCTAATTAAAAGACTGATGATATTAGATAGAGTAAATTGCAAATTCGGTCCCTGTGATCTATTATTTTAATGAAAAACAAAAAAAAATAAGTTAAAGGACAAAATGCCCTTATGTGCAAGGCACATGAGGGGGTTTAACGGAAGGTAATCTAACAGAGTTAGTCTGAATGACCAAATCCGAGCACTTTTACATACCATAGGGATTTTCTTGCAATAAAAATTTTGTAAAAACCAAATATGAGAAAAACAACAAACAACATGGACCAAATTTGCAATTCACTCTATAAACTATATACACTTGACAAATCCCTTATTTTAATGATTGACAAATACCAAAGTTCTTTTATGTATTAATAGTTTATTTGGTGTATTAGAATTATTCCTGATAAAAAATTGGGAAATTGACCCAAATAGCCAAAGCATGGGGAAGGATTGGTCTCCTAGCCATCCCTCTCCCTAACTTGCAAAAATGTCCCTAAGGACGCAAATGGAGCCCGGACGCAATTTGCGCCCTATGCATATTTGCGCCCAAAAATAGTTGATCAATATGTAAGAATTAAAAATAGTTGATTAAAAATAAAAGTTAAATTTGCGCCCTATTCATATTTGCGCCCCAAAATTATAAGAATTAAAAATAGTTGCTACAATATGTGTGAGTGCGCCCTGTTTACTTTATTCTTTCCTCAAACCATAGGGGCGCAAATTGCGCCCGGGCTCCATTTGCGTCCTTAAGGACATTTTTGCAAGTTAGGGAGAGGGATGACTAGGAGACCAATCCTTCCCCATTCTTTGGCCATTTGGGTCAATTTCCCTAAAATATTATATCGTGATTAATTCCAAGACAAATGACGGTATACGAAATGCAATGATCAAATTATCATGAAATAGTACACTCAAGTACGTTGGATTTACAAAAATCACGATCTTAAAATGCATCACACCCAAATCTGGGTGCGTGCCAGCAACAAGAATTATTCCGACTCAAAAATTATTTTAAGCTTCAATTTCGATATATCAAATGTGAAAGTAATAAAATTTTTAAATTGATTAGAATTTTATAAAAATGAAGTCTTACAAATTTTATAAAAATGGGTTTATAAAATAAAAATGTTTTTTTCTTCAAAAATAAAAATAAAAATGTTTTATAAAAGAGGTTGGATGATTTCAAACTTTTGTGTATAGAGTAATTTTTTTTTTGAAATTATACACTTTGGCTATTTACCATTTTTGTGTTAACGTTTGACAAGTCACGACCCTCCATGTACGTAGTAGATGAGAATAACCCAATGTACTAAATAGCATTAATCATGGCGTGGCGACGAGGCCAAACCTCAAGCATTGGGAGCCACGGCGAAACCGTGACTTATGGCGTCATTTTTCCAATTCATATATCATATTATATATAAAAATATATGTTGTGTAGTATTACTCAATGAGTCAATAGTAATAAGCAAGTTAAATTATGGTATATATTAAAAAACTTGCAAATAAGATATAAAAAACGTAGAAAAAAAATTAAATATTGCATTACGAAATTGTGCATTAAGCCATGGCGTGCCACGGGTTTAACGTAGCATGAGACACAAGCCTTGGTGTCATAGCACGCCATGACGACTGTGCAACGAGTTTTTTAGAACAGTCAATAACCCCAACCTTTTTTAACACAAAAATAACCCTATCCCTCCACCCAGCCCTAGTCACACTCCATGTAGTATATGAGAAATATGCCTAACTATGGTCACGAGAGACACATCAATAATGGTTCTTTAAATCTTAATGTTTTTAATGATTCCTAACGAACTCGATTGCCCCGGCCAATGGAAACATCCAAATTAGGAATTAAAGTACCTTAATTGCTATATATAGTGGAAACAACTAGATTTGGAAGGTACATATATAGTCTTGTCATTCCAAATTGTAACACCCTAAAAATTGGGGTAAAATAAAAACTTAAAATTTATGCAATATAACGCCTAAAATAAGGCGAATCCAAACCTTTAAACATGATGACTAAAACCCAAAGGAGTTGGGGTAGTTCTATATTGAAGTAGCGGAATAATTAAGACATATACATGACAACCTATTTAATCTAGAATAATTAACAACTAGATTAAGGTGAGTGTCACTATGGCTTCAAAACGCTCTGTCTCGATTTCCCAAAAATGTCCGGTCCAAGGAGGAATCCTAGGTGCGATCCCGGCGAATCAAGGGGCCCTACTCGCACCACTAGCGGAACCTGTGAACCATTTAAACATGAACACAAGTGTTAGAACGAAGTCTAACGGTTATTACGCCGGTACTAGTTATAATATAAATAAGAACAATAATTAAATGTTACCGGCGCCCATGCATTGAGATCAATGCCAAAACCTCCCAAATTGGGACATTGAAATTTCCTGTACATTTATAACATAGATATTTTTCAAATAAAACGGGGAAATCCCGCGATGTAGATTGGATTTCACCGTCCAGCCCCGGTTCTAGTTCCCATGCCATGCCGGACATCACAATCCTCAAACCGTCTCTACCTCTAGCTCTTACCCCGTCGGGTTACACCTCAAGGTCTTACAGGCAAGGTTGCCTATCCAATCTAGCCGAGTTCCAACTAAGGGACTTGCATTCCCTATTGTCTACTCGCATTAATACCCAAGACAATAAACATGCAATATACTATGCATACCATCTAAATCCTCGTGCACAAGGAAATAGACATAAGACCTCCCATATAGATCATGAACAAGTAGGGATAACACCTTTCATGCAAGCATATTGTCTATAAATAACACAATCATACTTGGTACATATTCCTCATAAATAACTAAAGTTCATTTAGCCACATATAATCCCTAAATAATAATTTGACTCCAACTGCTGATAGAAATCTATGCCTTTGGAATTAACCCTTGGAAGTGTAATCATTTATCCCAATCCATATTTCATCCATTAATTTACAATAAATGATTCCTCACAAGATGTTTAGACTCTCACACTCACTTCAAGATTTTTCAACCCAAAACATACAAAACCCTAGATTTTTGGGTTAACATTCAACACCACATAAATCACAAATAAGCAAGTAATGGAGCATGTATGAGTGTTTATAAGTAAGAAAGCTTACCTAGAGGTTAGATGAACAAACCCTAGAAAGGAGGAGTGAACGGGATTGAGACTTCCACCCTTTGAACTTGAAAGAGTAAACTTCTAAGAACTTATAACCCTAAGAATCACCAACCATTAATGATTTACCCACCTATCAATTAATGAAGAGAGAGAGAGAGAGGGAAGAGTGTGTGTGAAAATCGCACCTTTAGTGTGTGTAAACGTCTTCAAGGAGCTGCAATCTCAAATAATGATCTAAACCCCAAAAATGGCATTAAATGAGAAATTCCTCGTCTGAAACCCGCTTCGCGTGACCTTGCCCTCGCGAGAGTGCCAATAGCACAATCGCGAGGTGCCGTGAGTGGTACACCCTGCGCGACCTTGCCCTCGCGAGAGTGCCAATGGCACAATCGCGGGGCACAATCTCTGAACACCCCCAGCTGTTGCCCGAATTCGAAACGATGCGGTAAACTCGATCCAAACAATACTACAATTACCCAAAATAGATTTAGAGTCCTTAAACACAATTTATAACAAATAACCAAATCACGAGGTCTAAAATTCGTGGTGTTACAATCCTCCACCCCTTAGAATGGATTTCATCCCCGAAATCCCAACTATCTAAACAAATGAGGGTATTGCCTCTTCATATCTTCTTCCGATTCCCAAGTTACATTGGTACCGCGATGATGCTTCCATTGGACTTTCACCATAACCACTTCTTTGTGTCGTAGCTTCTTCGTATTTCTTTCGAGGATAGATTTGGGTTCCTCTACGCTCTCTTCTTCGGCGAGACATTTCCGCAAATAATACACGTTGAAAGCGGGGTGGATCCCGTCCATCTCCGGCGGAAGATCCAATTTGTAGGCTTGAAGCCCAATTCGCCCCAATATGGTGAAGGGTCCAAGGAAACGGGGACTGAGCTTCCCACGTTTTCCGAACCTTATCAATCCTTTCCATGGTGATACTTTCAGCATCACTCGCTCCCCCACTTGGAACTCGACCGGTCTTCTTCTTTTGTCCGCGTAACTCTTTTGTCGATCTTGTGCCGCTTTCAAACGTTCTCTAATGATTTTCACTTTATCGGCCGTCTCTTGCACGATCTCTGGTCTGGAAAACTGTTTCTCTCCCGCTTCTAACCAGCACAAGGGTGTCCTACTCTTCCTTCCGTACAAAGCCTCGAATGACGCCATGCTAATACTTGAGTGATAACTGTTGTTGTAGGCGAATTCTACCAACGGAAGGTGTGCGTCCCAACTCCCCCCGAAGTCAATGACACACGACCTCAACATGTCTTCAAAGGTCTGGATAGTCCTCTCGCTCTGTCCGTGTGTCTGCGGGTGATAAGCGGTACTCAACTTAATTCTCGTGCCTAACTACTTTTGCAAACTATCCCAAAAATGAGACGTGAAACGGCTATCTCGGTCGAACACGATAGAAAGTGGCACTTCATGCCTCAAGACTACTTCATCTATGTATAGCTTGGCCAACTTGTCCATCGGTAGGGTCTCTCGCATAGACAAGAAATACGCGCTCTTGGTCACGCGATCCACTATTACCCAAATGGTATCGTGGTTCCTCAAAGTCCTCGGTAGCTTGGTTACAAAGTCCATGGTGATGTGCTCCCACTTCCACTCCGGTATTTCCAAGGATTGGAGACTACCGTATGGTCGTTGGTGCTCCGCCTTCACTTGTATGCAAGTTATGCATTGCTCCACATAACTAGCCACATCTAGTTTCATCACTGGCCACCAATAGTTGAGCTTAAAATCCCGATACATCTTAGTGCTTCCCGGATGAATCGAGTACTTGGACTTGTGTGCGTCCTCCAATAGCAATTTCCGACATCCTCCAATCTTTGGCACCCATATTCGACCTTGATATAATTTCAAACCTCTTCCATCCTCGGTCAATTGGAGATTTTGCTTCACCATGATTTCACCTTTGAGGTTGACTTCAAGAAGTGCTTCCGACTGTGATACTTTGATTTTATCGATTAAGCTCGAGACCACATCCACTCTTGCAAAGGTGGCTTGAACCCCACAACTATACTCCTTCCGGATCAAGGCATCCACGATCACATTTGCTTTTCCGGGATGGTATTGAAGCTCACAGTCGTAATCTTTGAGTAGCTCGAGCCATCTTCTTTGCCGCATATTTAACTCCTTCTGATCGAAGACGTATTTCATGCTTTTATGGTCGGTAAAGAGGGTGCACTTCTGTCAGGATCGAAATTCAAAACAAGAATTTAAATAAACACTTAGAAACTTTGTTAAAGAAGTTGCGGAATAACACTTTAACAATAAATCAATGAAACAGTGTATGAATTCAAATCACAAGTTATATTGAATTAACTTGATGATTAACAACCAAAGCCTCAATCTGTTGAACAGACTCAACAGACGTTCAAAACTTCTCTAATGAAAGGATCACTAATAATATTGAGGCTAATTCTCTTTAAAAACAAAATACGTATGTATCTCTGTATATTTGTGTATCTGTGTATCTAATAATCTAAGACTTGTAGACTATTTATACAAAACGGATTACAAGATAATTACTAAAGAAACAATAATCTTCAGAATACATTACATAATTATCTTCAACTTCCTTGTCTTTTGCTTTAAGCAACCAACCATCTTTATCATCATTAGCAGCATCTTCTTATCAACAACAGTAATAACCATGCTTGTAGTAGTATCTTTCATCTTGCAGTATTAACTCTTCAAGCAGTACTAACTATTACTAGCAGTAGTAATCTTCAAGCAGTACTAATCAAACAGTACTAACAACTTCAGAAGTAGTAACTCTTAGCAGCACTATCTATACTTAGCCTATTTTCATACCCAACAATCTCCTCCTAACTTAACTTTTGAAATCAATAAGTTAAGTTCTTCAGAATACGGTCTTCATGATGCTTTCAAAATTACTGCTCAGATTCCTAGATCAGGATTCAATCCCATACTTTGATTGATGGTTCTTTTAATCACAAATCTGGCCATTTCTGAACCTGTAGGGCAGACCAACTTAGCTTTCAGCATCCCTTGTAACTTTACTTTGTTGTGGTCATACACCTTATCTACCAGATAGTACTCATGAAAGATTTTATCAATGGTTATGACATAAACTCCAGATCTTTCAATAAGCATCCAGTGATCAATGCTTTTAAATCCTTCTCTGTGCACGTCTTTGATAAGATATTCAACTTTGGCAGGGTCAAACATCATGCACAAATATTCCAGAGCCATTTTTGTTATGCTCATCCTTGTTCCTTTTAACAAATCACCATACAAATTCAATCCAACCTTGTACATTTCTTCCAAATCAGATCTGGTACAACTTCTGATTATCTTACCCCAGGTTGAATAAACCTCATACTTGTCACCCATTCTTTTGATTCTGAAGTATTCTTTGCCTTTATCCATCAAAGTATCCCAATGAATGATCTCTGGGGCTTTCACTGAGATAGGATCTGCTTTCAAAGGTTCTTCATCTGTCACTGTCATATACAAGTCAAAGTGCTCATCAGATTGTATTGACTGTTCTGAAGGTTGTTGTCTTGATTGCTCTTGACTCTGCTCTTGAGTTTCAACATGCTTTGCTTGTTTCTACTGCTCTTGTTGTTTATGCTCTTTCTCACCTTCCTCAGTTCTAGGCCTTTTTGCCGTTCTCTTTGTAGCAATTGATTTCATTTTCTTTGCAGCTCTAGTCTTCTAAGCTAGTGTCTCTTCTTTCTTCACTTCTGTCTTTTCTTTAGTAGGAGTGCCTTCTTCACTGTCAGGAAAAGGTTGTTGAATGTTCAGATCATGTCTTTCTTTCATCTTTCTTTCAAATTCAACCCTCTGACTGAAGTCTTCTTTCAGCTTGGCCATCTCCTTGTTGTATAAGTCTTCTATCCTACTGAAAGACATTTTTGTAAACATCCCTTCAGGAACTCCAACAGATCCTTTCAAGAAGTTGATCATTTTTCTTCTTTCTTGTGTAGCTAGAAAGGTCTTTGAAGGCTTCCTTTGTCTTGTTGCTTTCATAGTAACCATCTTTGCAGCAGTTTTCAAGCTCTTCTGGTATTCTTCATTGAGCTTTTTGCTAGATCTAAGGCAATCTTTCTGTCTTTAGCTTTTTGGATTTCATTCTCCTTTTCAAGTTCCTTCTCAAACTGTACATTTAACTCCTTTGCCAATTCTGCATCCAAATCTATTTGTTTCTGCTTCTTTAAAGGTTTCACAGGCTCAACCATCTTCTCTTTCCCTTTCTTCTTCTTGGCCTCTGACATACTGACCTCTTTCTTTTTCTTCTCTAAGACTCCTTCTTTGATCACCACTCCCTTAGCCTTTTGAGTGGCCTTAGGAGTGTCATGCTTTGCCTTCATCAGAGTCTCTGCAATCTCTATTTCTTCTCTAGACATTCCAGTTTCCGCTGCTGCTGTCTCTGATTCTACCGCTTTGGCAGTTTCTACCTCTGGTTCAGTAGTTACTGCTGCTTCTACATTTTCTGCTTCTTTCTCTGTTGTTTCTGCTTCAACCTTCTTTTCAGCTTCACCACTAATCTCCTCCTCAAACTGAAATTCCATGCCAACTGAGCTTTCCTTCTCACATTCAACTTCTTGATTCTCCCCCTTTTTGGAAGCATCATGAGCACTTCTCCTTTTCTTCAAGATAAACTGTTTTCTCTTCTTTTTGTGCACCAAATTCAACACCATCTTCTTGAGTTTGTCTATCTGGATTTGTTGAGAAATGATCACCTTTTTCAGCTCCTTTATCTCTAAGTTTTGAGAGAGTACATCCAGGTTGACATTACCAATTGTTTCCATCAATTCATCATAGTTATATCTGTCCTCACCTCCTTTAGGTGTGTTGAGCACCCTTGAAGGATCCTTGGATCTTTTAGTAGAGGCATTCTGCCTAACAGAAGCACCTACTACCCCCTTGGTTTCTTGGCACCTAGGTCCCTTAGATGATTTCTCATCCAAAGTTGCCGTGGGGAAGGTCTTAGTGATGTTCGCACTGTCCTGATCCACACCTTGTGCAGAGTCAGTAGTGTGAGCCTTACTGCCCACATGCTCATCCTTCTTCTTAGAGAGCACCTTCTTGGGGTTGGGAGACACCCCTGTGGATTCCCTTTGGATATTCTCTGATGGAGAATGCTCCATCAGAGGGCTTGTAGGCTTTTGGGGTGTAGATACATGAAGGGAAGGAACCTTCTGTACCTTTTTCCTTACATAGGTTTGAGTGATTGGGGGAATTGGCTTATCAACAAGGATCTGAGGAGGATTATTTGAAATGAATGGTGTGGGTAGGTCATCAGTGGGTTGGTCAGATATGGGCTGCGACCCTGATGTCTCACCATGGGAATGAGACACAACCATCATTGTAGAGAACAATGGTGTGTCTTTTCCAGAAAAGTCCTTACTAGGCCTTCTCATGTTGGAAAATACCTTCCCTTTGGGAGGTTTAGGTACATACACCTCTTCACAAGAGGGTAAATCCGTCAATTCCTTATTTAGTACCTCTTGCACAAACCTTGGATACATATAGAATCTTTTGGTTTTGGTTTTGGTATCCAAGTTTGACATCAAATCATTGAAAATCATTTGAGAAAAATTGAATTTTCTGGAGGTAGCTAGACATACAAGAGCATAAGCTATTGTACTGCTAAACTCACTCCATCCAGTTGTTTTTCGAGATAAACAATGTTGAAGAGTATGAACAAAGAATCTCCACTGAGGTGAAAATTTGCTTTTGAAAAACTTGTAGACCTCAGTAGGACCTTCATACCCCATTCGACCAATTTCGAGAAAGAGGTCGTCCTTGGAGAGAGTAGAAATACCTGAGGTATCATCTAGATGAAGATGAGTGCGTATGCATCCTTCTGTGATTTGGATAGGTTTATCACAGACCCGTGATTGAATGAGCTGAGTTCCATCAATGGTCTGAATGGATGCGTTTGCCCAGAACTATCGCATGTGTTCCACATAGATGGTGGGATTGATTGTGAGTGCATAGGCAATGTGTGATGCTTTCAGGAAATCCACAATTTCATGAAAACCCTCAGCTTGTTTGGGTTTCTGCAGCATTGCAAGTTCATTGTGATCATCAACGAAATCCAGTCCTGCCATTGTGATCGAATCTTGGGTTCGAATCAACACTAGGTTTTACGCATTGGGATGCAAGAATTCTAGAGAGAAAGAGGATGAAAACTCAATGGAAATACTAAGAGCCGTTAAGGTTTTTGGCGGTCAAATAGGGTATTTATAGGGTAAGGGATTCGGTTAAAAGCAGTAGTAAGTACCCTAGCAGCATTAACACATACCCGCGGTATTAACCCATATAAGCAGTAGTAACGAATAGCAGTAGAAACACATACCTACGGTATTAACACTTACTAGCAGTATTAACACAGACTAGCAGTATTAACCCTTTCTGGCAGTAGTAACACATAGCGGTAGAAACACATACCAGCGGTATTAACACTTACTAGCAGTATTAACACATACAAGCAGTATTAACACTTATAAGCAGTAGAAATAAAGAAAGCAATAGTAACATTGCACTGGCAGTATAAACCACCTAACAGTAGTAACCATACTTAAGCATAGGCTGAACTGTCATTCTGAAATACTTAAACACAAATGGTTAGCAGAACCATGCACAAAGAAATATGAAAAAGCAGTCATTGAAGAATCTATACATAAATGGTTCATGAAGAAATTCAAAAGAGGCTTATTCAGTGTTTATCACGCCTACACTTGTGACCAAGAATGTGAATCTACCCACATCAAAAGCTTTGGTGAATAGATCAGCATATTGGTTACTCGTGTGTACCTTCAAAACCTAAATTAACTTCTTTTCATTGCAATCTCTAATAAAATGGTACCTGATTTCTATATGCTTGGTTTTTGAATGCTTTACTGGATTATTAACAATGCTTATAACACTGTTGTTATCAATGAATATGGGAGTGTGAATAAAAGTAATACCATAGTCCAACATCTGATTCTGAATCCATATCACTTGTGAGCAGCAGCTTGCAGCAGCTATATACCCTGCTTCTGTTGTAGAGGTGAACACTGTGGTTTGCTTTTTACACTGCCATGAAACTAGTCTTGCACCCAAAAACTGACATCCTCTTGATGTAGACTTTCTATCCAAGTTTGCACCACCCAAATCACTATCAGAATATGCAAGCAGATCAAATGGTGAGCCATGAGGATACCAAAGGCCCAACCTAGGTTGTCCATTGAGATATTTGAAGATCCTTTTGACTGCTTGAAAGTGAGATTGCTTAGGCCTCACTTGAAATCTGGCACACACACAGACAGCAAACATAATGTCTGGTCTTGAAGCTGTTAGATACATGAGGGAGCCTATCATAGATCTATAATGATGAACATCCACATCCTCCCCCTCAACATTTACAGTAATCTGTTTGTGTGTTTCCATAGGTGTGCTTGTAGGCTTTGCTTATGAAAATCCAAACTTTGTAAGTGTATCCTGCACATACTTGGATTGACTTATGAAAATGCCATCTTTCTTCTGTTTAACCCGAAGCCCAAGGAAGAATGTGAGTTCACCCATAGAGCTCATCTTGAATATTTTGTGCATCAACTCCTCAAACTCCTTGCACATATAATCTTTTATGGATCCAAATATGATATCATCCACATAGATTTGGACAAGCAGGATGTCCTTCTTCTTCCTTTGGATGAAAAGGGTCTTGTCAATGATTCCCCTTTCAAAACCATTTTCCAAGAGATAGGTAGACAGAGTGTCATACCATGCTCTTGGTGCTTGATGTAGCCCATAGAGTGCCTTCTTTAATTTGTATACTCTGTCAGGAATGTTAGGATTCTCAAACCCTGGAGGCTGACAAACATACACTTCTTCTTCAATTTTCCCATATAGGAATGCACTCTTAACATCCATCTAATATACTCTGAACTTCATGAAAGAAGCGTAGGCTAGAAACAGCCTAATTGCCTCAATTCTGGCTACTGGTGCAAACACTTCTTCATATTCTATCCCCTCTTCTTGTGTGTACCCTTGTGCCACAAGTCTGGTCTTATTCTTTATCACTATTCCTCTCTCATCTTTCTTATTCCTGAAAACCCATTTAGTTCCAATTGCCCTTTATCCTTGAGGAAGGTCAACCAGATCCCACACATTTTGCAGCACAAACTGCAACAACTCCTCTTGCATTGCTTCTATCCATCTTGGGTCTTTCATTGCATCATAGGCCTTCTTGGGTTCAATCTGAGATAGAAAACTGGACAATAACCCTGACTGTAAGTCTTTCAATCCTCCTAACTTACTTTGATGCCTTGTGATCCTGGGGGAATTGATATCACCAATCACCAACTGAGGAGGATGATTCTTCTGAGTTCTTGTTTGATGGACAACCTCCTCATTAATATTTGCATCCAGATTAGAGTCATTCTTTTCAGGAGTGTTTTCACCAAATATTGAAGAATTTTCTTCATCAGAATCACATTCTGACAATGTGTTCCAGGACCTGTGTTTCCTGAACCTGAAGGATGAGCATCCTCTTTATCACCTTTATCCTCTTCAGCCTGTTCTGGTTCAGAATCCTCTGTTTCTGAATCATCCTTCTTTTCTTGTTGACAAAATTCAACAGGATCAACTGTAGGTATAGGGAACAGCACAAACTCTGGTTTCTGTGCTTGTACTTTTTTTGAACTTGTTCCTGCAATTTGCACATTACTAAAACCCAAAGAATTAGTTAGTGAATCAATGTCAAACAACCAATCAGGACCTGTACCAATCATATTTGGTATGTTCTCATTGCATTTGACATTGTCACTTTCCTCTATAGTCCTGGAAGAACTATTGAATTCTCTATATGCTTTGCTCTGAGAGGAGTATCCAACAAGAAATCCATCCTCAGCTTTGCTTTCAAACTTGCCTAAATGAGATTTGGTGTTGAGAATTGTGCAAGGACACCCAAAAGGTTTGAAAAATCCAATAAAAGGTTTCTTCTTTTTGAAAAGTTCATAAGGTGTCTTTCCTTGGGATTTGACTACTAGAACTCTGTTTTGGACATAACAAGCAGTATTAACTGCTTCTGCCCAAAAAGTAATGGATAATTTTGAATCTGCCAACAGAGATCTAGCAGCCTCAATCAATGTCCTGTTTCTCCTCTCAGCAACACCATTTTGTTGAGGAGTTCTAGGAGCACTGAATTGTCTCTCAATACCTGTAGTCTCACAAAACCTGTTTAAGTCACTGTTTTTAAACTCAGTTCCATTATCAGATCTGATGACTTTAACTCTTAGATTTGTTTGGTTTTCAATTCTAAGAACAAAGGATTTGATCAGTCCACTTGTCTCATTCTTAGTCCTCAGAAAATATACCCAAGTAAATCTAGAGAAATCATCAACAATGACTAAGCAATAGGATTTCTTACCAATACTCATCACATTTGTAGGACCAAAAAGATCCATATGCAATAACTGAAGGGATGAAGAGATTGTGTTTATTTCTTTGGACTTATGAGAAGTTTTGTGCTGCTTGCCTTTAAGACATGCGACACAATGATCATCACATGAAAACACTTTTTGAGGCAAACCTCTCACAAGGTTGTTTTTCACAAGTTTATTCATAGTTTTAAAATTCATGTGACACATCCTTCTGTGCCAAAGAAATGATTCATCTAAAGAAGCTTTTGAAAACAGACAATTAAGTGATGAATCAGATGAAACACTCTCTAAGTCCAAACAATAAACATTATCCTTTCTAGGAGTTCTAAGTAGTATCATATTTTCATCAACTACCTTGAATCCTGGAGCAAGGATAATACATTCAGTATCACTAAATAATATACTATGTTTCTTGTCACAAACCTGTGATACACTTAACAGGTTGTATCTCAATTGCTCAACATAGTAAACATCTTCAAAAGTCATCTTACCTTTTGAAACCATACCTTTACCACTTATCTTACCTCCTGCTGGATTGTCACCAAAAGCAACACGTCCTCCATCAAACCTTTTGAAATTTTGAAGGTAGTCCATGTTACCTGTCATGTGCCTAGAGCAACCACTATCTACATGCCAAATGCTCTTCCTCTTGAGCTGTTGGTTGCCCTGCACATAAGATAAAACAATTAGTGTTTTGAGGGAACCCAAGCCAAAGTGGTCTTGGGTTGCCCTTTCTCATCAACATACTCATATTCATTAAGCTTAGTCTTGATGAGATGACCAGTTTCAGGAATCTCATGGCTGTAATACTTTGTCTTAATTATAGGTTTGTCAGTATTAACACTGATAGCAGTACTATCCTTGTTAGCAGTATTAACTTGGTCAGCATCACTAACTTTGTTAGCAGTACTAACCTCATTAGCAGTACTAACTTGGTCAGCAGTACTAACTTGGTCAGCAGTACTAACTCTGTTAGAAGTACTAACTTTATTAACAGTACTAACTTGGTCAGCAGTAATATTGCTATCAGCAGCACTATTTCTGTTAACAGTACTATTTGAGGTAGCAGTACTAACAGGTTTAGTTTCTTTTGGAACCCAAATTTTGACAAAGTTGTTTGCTTTCCTATTCTTTGAGTTACTCCTTGATTTGCTTGGAGTATTTTCTTTTGTTTTAACAAACTTATTCTGAATATGAGATTTTGCAGTACCAGTTTTCATTGGTGCTGTTCTCACATTATCAGCCATGTGGTTCCTTGATTGTTTTGATTTCTTCCTATAACCAACAGAATTTAGTGTTTGTCTTTGAAAAGTAATTCTTTGGTTAACAGGATTGAAATAACAGTGTTTCACCTTTGAGGTTGACTTCAAGAAGTGCTTCCGACTATGATACTTTGATTTTATCGATTAAGCTCGAGACCACATCCACTCTTGCAAAGGAGGCTTGAACCCCACAACTATACTCCTTCCGGCTCAAGGCGTCCGCGATCACATTTGCTTTTCCGGGATGGTATTGAAGCTCACAGTCGTAATCTTTGAGTAGCTCGAGCCATCTTCTTTGCCGCATATTTAACTCCTTCTGATCGAAGACGTATTTCAGGCTTTTATGGTCGGTAAAGAGGGTGCACTTCTGTCAGGATCGAAATTCAAAACAAGAATTTAAATAAACACTCAGAAACTTTGTTAAAGAAGTTGCGGAATAACACTCTAACAATAAATCCATGAAACAGTGTATAAATTCAAATCACAAGTTATATTGAATTAACTTGATGATTACAACCAAAGACTCAATCTGTTGAACAGACTCAACAGACGTTCAAAACTTCTCTAATGAAAGGATCACTAATAATATTGAGGCTAATTCTCTTTAAAAACAAAACACGTATGTATCTCTGTATATCTGTGTATCTGTGTATCTAATAATCTAAGACTTATAGACTATTTATACAAAACGGATTACAAGATAATTACTAAAGAAACAATAATCTTCAGAATACATTCCATAATTATCTTCAACTTCCTTGTCTTTAGCTTTAAGCAACCAACCATCTTTATCATCATTAGCAGCATTAATCATTAGCAGCATCTTCTTATCAACAACAGTACTAACCATGCTTGCAGTAGTATCTTTCATCTTGCAGTATTAACTCTTCAAGCAGTACTAACTATTACTAGCAGTAGTAATCTTCAAGCAGTACTAATCAAACAGTACTAACAACTTCAGAAGTAGTAACTCTTAGCAGCACTATCCATACTTAGCCTATTTTCATACCCAACAACTTTGTACCATATAGGTAGTGTCGCCATAATTTCAAAGCGAACACTACCGCCTCTAGCTCGAGGTCGTGGGTTTGGTAATTATTTTCATGCTCCTTCAATTGTATTGATGCATAAGCTATAACCTTGCCCCTTTGCATCAAGACACATCCCAATCCTATTTTAGACGCATCGCTTTAGACTACAAAGTCTTCTGTCCCCTCGGGTAGGGATAAGATTGGCGCTTCACACAATTTCCTTTTGAGGGTCCGAAAGGCTTGCTCTTGCTTCTCGGTCCAAAGGAACTTCACGTTTTTCCTTGTCAGAGACGTCAATGGTGAGGCTAACTTGGAAAAGTCTTGGATGAATCTTCTATAGTAACCGGCTAGACCCAAGGAACTCCGAACTTCCGTGGGACTTTTTGGCGGTTCCCAATTCATCATAGTCTCAATCTTTGACGGATCCACCTTCACTCCTTCACTTGACACCACATGACCCAAAAATTGAACCTTGCTTAGCCAAAATTCACACTTGGAGAATTTGGCATAGAGCTTCTCATCTCTCAATACTTCCAAAACTTCTCGGAGGTGTTGCTCGTGCTCTTCGTCACTCTTCGAGTACACCAATATATCATCGATGAACACTATGACCGACTTGTCTAGTAAAGGTCGGCAAACTCGGTTCATCAAATCCATGAATACCGTCGACGCGTTAGTTAGCCCAAAAGGCATAACCAAGAACTCATAGTGACCATAACGAGTTCTAAAGGCGGTCTTGGAAATGTCTGCTTCTCTAACCTTCACTTGATGATAACCCGATCGGAGATCGATCTTGGAGAAACATCCGGCTCCTTGCAGTTGGTCGAAGAGGTCATCGATTCGAGGTAACAGATACTTGTTCTTTACGGTTACCTTGTTCAACTCTCGATAGTCAATGCACATCCGCATCGACCCGTCCTTCTTCTTGACGAAGAGTACCGGAGCTCCCCAAGGCGAGGAACTCGGCTTCACGAATCCCTTCTCCAACAACTCTTGGAGTTGAGACATCATTTCTTGCATTTTGGTCGGAGCAAGACGGTACGGTGCACGGGAAATCGGCGCTGCTCCCGGGATTAAATCGATTCAGAACTCCACCTGGCGGTCGGGTGGCAAACCCGGAAGATCGTCAGGAAAGACGTCTGGATACTCGCTAACGACTTGAACATCTTTAATCTTTTTCTTCCCTGCCTTGGTATCCAACACGTAGGCAAGGAACGAAGGGCAATTCTTCGCAAGACATTTACTTACCTTGATGGAAGAAATAAGATCCACTTCACCCTTACGCTTCTCCCCATGGACGAAGAAAACCCCCCGCTCGCGGTCAGTAATCGGATCAGCTTCTTTGAGAATAAGATTTCTGCCTTGTGTCGTGACAACCAATCCATTCCAATTACCACATCGAAGCTCCCAATCACCATGGGAAGTAGGTCCACTTCGAAGAGCTCCCCACTAATGTCTAGATGGAACCTTTCCAACACTTCACGCAAAATCACTTGCTCCCCACTCGCTATTTCTACTACCAATGCATCGCTAAGAGTACTAGTAGGCATATTTAAATCTTTGCAAAAATCAAGCGACACAAAAAAGAAATTTGCACCGGAATCAAATAGCACTTTAGCAGCAAGGGAGTTGAGTAAGAACGTACCCGACACCATGTCGGCGGTCTCCTTCGCTTCCTCTCTCGACATTTGAAAGGCCCTCCCTTGAGCCTTAGGGACAGTTTCCTTCTTTGGTTGAGTTGGTGGGTTCCTCCTCTTGATCCACCCATTAGCTTGGGGAAATCCCTCTTCATGTGACCCGACTCCTTGCATTCATAACAGAGGGTCCCCGACATAGGACAGTTTAGACTTTTGTGACCCGACTTGCCACACTTGAAACACGAGACTTGGTTGGAGTTGGAGTTGCAAGGACCAAAGTTCTTGCTTTTGCACTTAGAACACCATTTCGCCTCCCGGCGATTATCAAAGCTTCTAACGTTAGGTTGAAACCTCGGTTTCTTGAACGAATTTGGTGGCGCCTCTCCTTTCCTCTTTTCCGCGGTCTTTGTCTTCTCTTCTTGGTCCTTTGCGTAGACCCTTTCCATTATCTTGGCTTCCTCTATATACTCCCGAAGATTTGTGGCTTTAGAGTTGCAGACTCTATTCCCTATATCCGCAGGCAGGCCCTTCAGGTAGGCCTTTATCTTATCTTTTTCGGTTGGGGCTACGTGCCCCACGAGATTTAGCTTCTCAATGAAGAGACGAGTATACTCTTTCACCATCTGTTCCCCTTTTGTTAGAGCTCGGAACTCTTCTTCAATCAAATCCATTTCTTGTTCGTTGCAGTACTCCTCCATAACCTTCTCTTTAAACGTAGCCCAAGATATCTTTACCAAAACGGTCTCCCCTATGGTTGCGGTGTGGACATCCCACCAAATCAAAGCCGCACCTCGAAGCATTTGCGAACCAAAATTTACCTTCTGACTCTCATCACATCCGCAAGCCCTGAAGGCCTGCTCAATTTCCCTCAACCATTTCATGCAAGCCACAGGATCATCGGCCCCGGCGAACTCTGGTGGCTTACACCCCATGAAGGATTTATACGAGCAACCCTTTCCTGTTTGCCTTGTCTCTAAGACCACCACTCCATCAGTACGGTTCTCGCCCCCAGTACCACTCGAGCCGGCTACCGCGTTCTCTGCCACCACCTCCGGCCTCCGAAGACTGGCATCTCTATCTTCCAACATTTTCAGGAATGCTTCTTGTTGCTTTTCCATGGCCGATGTTACCATCTGCATAACACTGGCCATCACATCGGCTTGCGGGTTCGCATCCTGAATGACCGGATTTATGGATGCCAACTCCACTCTAGGTATGTGTTCCACTGGTTCGGTAAATATTGGCGGCATTCCGGGAGGAACCACAGTTTCCACCCGGACTACGGGGTTTGGGTTGGATGAACTATCCTCATGCATTTCTCCTTCGTTCAGTGGTCGACTCCGAGTATTTACCATGTCGGATCTGCCACACAATTAAAAGGGAAAAAAGGAGATAAGCGACATAAGAAGTACACAAGAAACATACTCATACGACTAATTGATTATCATAATCATAGTAATTCAAGTACATTCACGTAATCATATATTCATATTAACAGTAGCTAATTGAAATTATGAACATATACTACATAAAATTCTTTGTTACCACTTTTACAATTCCCAACGACGTAATTTCTGTTGACTCTAAGGTCGTCCCGTCCTAGAACTTCTACCCAAAGCTCGCAATTCGTAACTGAATAGTCTCAACTTAAGTCTAGGTATCGAGTTTACATACATAGTTCACTTAAACTAGAGCTCTGATACCAACTTGTAACACCCTAAAAATTGGGGTAAAATAAAAACTTAAAATTTATGCAATATAACGCCTAAAATAAGGCGAATCCAAACCTGTAAACATGATGACTAAAACCCAAAGGAGTTGGGGTAGTTCTATATTGAAGTAGCGGAATAATTAAGACATATACATGACAACCTATTTAATCAAGAACAATTAACAACTAGATTAAGGTGGGTGTCACTATGGCTTCAAAACGCTCCGTCTCAATTTCCCAAAAATGTCCGGTCCAAGGAGGAATCCTAGGTGCGATCCCGATGAATCAAGGGGCCCTACTCGCACCACTAGCGGAACCTGTGGACCATTTAAACATGAACACAAGTGTTAGAACGAAGTCTAACGGTTATTACGGTACTAGTTATAATGTAAATAAGAACAATAATTAAATGTTATCGGCGCCCATGCATTGAGATCAATGCCAAAACCTCCCAATCGGGACATTGAAATTTTCTGTACATTGATAACATAGATATTTTCCAAATAAAACGGGGAAATACCGCGATGTAGATTGGATTTCACCGTCCAGCCTCGGTTCTAATTCCCATGCCACACCGGACATCACAATCCTCAAACTGTCTCTGCCTCTAGCGCTTACCCCGTCGGGTTACACCTCAAGGTCTTACAGGCAAGGGTGCCTATCCAATCTAGCCGAGTTCCAGCTAAGGGACTTGCGTCCCCTATTGTCTACTCGCAATGCCCAAGACAATAAACATGCAATATACTATGCATACCATCTAAATCCTCGTGCACAAGGAAATAGACATAAGACCTCCCATATAGATCATGAACAAGTAGGGATAACACCTTTCATGCAAGCATATTGTCGATAAATAACACAATCATACTTGGTACATATTCCTCATAAATAACTAAAGTTCATTTAGCCACATATAATCCCCAAATAATAATTTGACTCCAACTGCTGATAGAAATCTATGCCTTTGGAATTAACCCCTGGAAGTGTAATCATTTATCCCAATCCATATTTCATCCATTAATTTACAATAAATGATTCCTCACAAGATGTTTAGACTCTCACACTCACTTTAAGATTTTTCAACCCTAAACATACAAAACCCTAGATTTTTGGGTTAACATTCAACACCACATAAATCACAAATAAGCAAGTAATGGAGCATGTATGAGTGTTTATAAGTAAGAAAGCTTACCTAGAGGTTAGATGAACAAACCCTAGAAAGGAGGAGTGAACGGGATTGAGACTTCCACCCTTTGAACTTGAAAGAGTAAACTTCTAAGAACTTAGAACCCTAAGAATCACACCAACCATTAATGATTTACCCACCTATCAATTAATGAAGAGAGAGAGGGAAGAGTGTGTGTAAAAATCGCACATTTAGTGTTTGTAAACGTCTTCAAGGAGTTGCAGTCTCAAATAATGACCTAAACCCCAAAAATGGCATTAAATGAGAAATTCCTCGTCCGGAACCCCCTTCGCGCGACCTTGCCCTTGCGAGAGTGCCAATAGCACAATCGCGGCAAATGTACCATGAGTGATACACCCCGCGCGACCTTTCCCTCGCGAGAGTGTCAATGGCACAATCGCGGGGCACAATCGCCGAACACCCCCAGCTGTTGCCCGAATTCGAAACGACATGGTAAACTCGATCCAAACAATACTACAATTACCCAAAATAGATTTAGAGTCCTTAAACACAATTTATAACAAATAACCAAATCACGAGGTCTAAAATTCGGGGTGTTACACAAATGTATGAAACCTAGTTGTTTCGTTTAGTGATCCTTTTCATTTTATTTATAATTATTTAACAGATAGAACAAACAAAAGTAAAAGTCATGTGTTCCCTAGAATTAAAGGTCATGTGTGTCTTTGATTAGGAGGATTCTAAACAATCAAAGCTCTTGTAGTCATGTGTGTCTTCTGATAGAATAGATGGAGTTTTACGTGTGTCTGAAAGACTACTATGATAGCAACGAGCGAATTGATTCCAGCACAAAAAAATCATCGGGAAACAATCTCGTTGAAATTGAAGATGATATCTTTGAAGAACACAATCAATTCACAACTTCAAACACCAATGCCAATAAGGATATACCAAATATTCCATAAGATGACAAAAACAAAACCGAAGATAACAATTGTTGAATTAAAAATGAAGATCAAAAGCGAATCTTTGAAGAACAAAGATTTGAATGATATCGGGCCTAAACCCAGTTAAGGATTGATTTTTTTATGGTAAATAAACGTGAGAAAGGTAAATGTTTTGTGCAATGGACCCTCTCACTATTGGGCTAATCGCCTTAGCTTGGGGTGTAAGACGGAGTTAAGACCGAAATATGTGTGAAAGTAAATAGGTGTATTAAATATAACATTGTTATATAACTATTTATTTCAGGTGATTAATGTTTCATTGAAGATTACAATTAATTAATCGACAACTAGTTTTTATGTATGAAAATGCATTAACTTAACTTTCAGAGTTAAGATAAATATGGAAACTTGAGATAATAGGAGAATGCTATAAATAGGTTTAGTATCTGACAAATACTATACTCCTACGGTGTAGGATGGTAACACCATGTCATGCTAGGATTCACAACCTCTAACATAAATGATATCATATATAAATGATATCGTATCGATAGCATGTAGGCCGGTGTATACTCTTGGGAGGCCGTCTGAACCGATAGTTGATTATCTGTGACAGTACAATAATACCATTAGATGGTATTATTAGACTGCCCGGAGTGCTATATCATCTTTTTACTGGATCACTTATTTTTATCTTAACAAAACCTTACACCCTTTGTTTCTTCTTTCACGACTGTTTTTTAGTTGATAACTCACTCATACACCATAAAGATTTCATCGAATTCGCCATCTGAATTTTGTTTTTAAAGATTGAACTTTTGAGAAACTTTCACAAGCCTTCCCTGTTGATCGATATATGGTACTTTTACCGTTATTACTTGTTACGAGACGATAGTAGGCCAAGGTATATACTTTCACTGAGTTTTATTTTACATGAATCTATGAGGTTGCAATAAACCAAACATCAAAAAGTAACACCTCTAATTTTATGATTTGTGAATCACTTAATATTTATGTACCCTCTAATACATGGTGGATTGATTCCGATTCCATGGTACACATTTCAAATTCTTTAAGGGATTCTGTACAATAAGGAAGCTGGAAAGAAACCAATGGAAGATTAAATTCGGAAATACTTGGATTTGGGAGTTGAAGCGGTCAATACACTTTCATTATTATTAGAAGCTGGTTTGACATTAGATTTGTGTGAAACTCCATATGTACGAAGTATAACTAGAAACCTTATTTACATTTCTAAATTAAACGACTACACTTACACTTTTACATCTGGTGATTGTAATTGTATAATAAGATTGTATTCACGTGTTATTGGTTATGGTTGTCTAGAGGGAAACCTTTATAGATTGTGTTTAGATAATTGATAACTCTCAAATCTTGAGAGTTAATTCCTCTCTTTTCGTATTCATTTGATCACATTTTCACCCATTTTGTCCTTTACCTCCTTCGTTTGGTCTTAATTGTTCAAACATGGTGATGAAGTCTCAAGGTTGCAAAAATTTCGGTTTTACTAACTTTTTGTGTAGAATGTGGCCACCTTGTCACCACGTTGCGACGTTGGCTGAAAATTGTGGATAAGTCTTGCCCATTTCTGGAAAGATTGCCTTTTGAAGAAAAATAAAGAGGTTTCTGCTCTTTCACAAGAATAATCAAAGAAAAAGACAAATGATGTAAGTCAAAGGAAGGTTCAATACTCTTCCTTAAAGCTACTTTTTGGGATTTGTCACTTCAACACCTTTTCTTCAATTGGCACTATAAATGGAAGCTTGGGGCACCGCTTGAAGAGCATCAATTCCAGAAGCATTTACTTGATCTGGAGCTTAGCATTAGTTTACATTCTCTATTTAAAGTTGTAGTGTAGTTGCATTTAATTCTTGTAATTTAATTTCTTGTATCAGTTGTCGCCACGTTGTCACCACGTTGGTAACAACCTTTAAGTTTTATTTGTGCAATTTATGTTCATGTATTCTCCTTCTTCTCTCATGTATTTTATTTTTATTATGAGCTAAACACCCCTTTGGGTGTGGGTATGAGCTAATGCTAAGACTAGTAGGCAACACTTGGGTGTTGTCATCTTTGCTAACTCTTAGACTTGGTCGCTCGAGTCGGGACTTCAACTCAACGCGGACAAGCCGATCACTTGGTAGTGTCAATATTAGATCTTAGATCTCGAGAGGGGCGGATCCGAAATACGGCTTGAGTGATGCAAAGAAGATTTCAGAAAGCCTTTTATAACCACGTAGAGATACGGGTTTTTGTATGACTTTAACTAAGGATCAAAATGTCGGTCGATATAGGTGTCACAAAGAGATTTGGGCTTCTATATCTATACTGGTGGAACTGAAATCCTTAGAGGTTTACTTAGTTAAGTCGGCAAGTCTTGAGTTGGCGAAAGTAGTGACCTTGTGGGTGCAACGTGGCCACGTTCCGAGGAAACTCACTTTCGAGAGAAAGGGGGTTTTAAAGATATTGTGTGTCATTTTTTTTCTTACCATATTGTTACTACATCAGTCTTAGTTAATGCTTGTACCCGCATCCCACCTTTTATCTTGTTAATCCCTTTTAATCGTTGTTTAGTTTGTTTAAAACTCACAAATGTTGATATTGTTCTCAAAACTCAAACAAGCACTAGAAGTTCATGAAAGTTCTCTGATTTTTAGTTGACTAGTCCCTGTGGAAACGATCTTGGTACTCTACCACTTTATTACTTAATAGCGATCATAGTGTCCGGTGTGCACTTGCACCGCCACTGTGGCAACATAGTGGCCACGTTGTGGACCTATACGATTTTCCGCTATCAATAATCATCGTATACAAATTCATTGAAATGTTTCTTAATTAGTACATAATTTTATAACGCAATGAAATATTTAATACATTTGTTTAATAGGGTCAGATGCAGGGGAAAACCGCAAAAAAAATGAAAAACTGAGGAACACGCTGATAACATTTTATCTGGATGGTATGCACATGTGAATACAAGTAATTTATAAGCAACAGGGCCGTTCTCTGGCCCGTTCTATCTTTTCATTTGAACAGGTCCCCCAAACACATAGGGCCTAATTTCAATTCATCTATTTGCCTAATCTGTAGCCCAAAACATATATTCCCTATTTTTTAGGCCCTAATTATCAAAAGGCGGAGACGGCTTGGAACAATTCAACAATCATCATCTTCAATACCGTATTATTCTTCTCCGGTTCTAGATTAATAGATTTCTATTCCTGATTATGCTGCAGGGACGATTGTCGATGGAAATTCTCAAGTCTCAACAATGGACGATTCAGTTTTTCAACGACAAAGACAACGGCTAATTCCAAACGGGAACTTCCTCTTATTCCTCTGTATAATACGATCGAGTAATCTCAGATTATTCATCCTACTCCTACAAATCTACAATTAACTCCAAGCATCTAAGCTTTCAATTTCATACATTCCAGTGGTAACCGGTTCGGTGGTTGAGTGGTTGCAAACATCTAAGCTTTCAAATTGGAGTTTTGCTGTTTTTGACTGTTTGGCTCTTGCCTCTTGAAGTCTTGATATCATTGAAGTTTGGACCAAAGTAGAAGTATCAACTATCAAGCATCTCAACACAGTAGGTAAATTCCATTTATTTAACTTAAATTCATTTTTTGTCTCTTTTCTTAAACAATAGTCGTTTTGTGTAAATTAGATTATGAATTTATGATTTTTACTTATTTAGGTTAAAAGGTTTAGGTTCAATGGTTCATTGATGAATGATGATTAATTTAGAAATTAACAATTTAAGATACTCAAAGTCAAATTTTGTTCATATTGTTTACTTTAGGAAATCAAAAATTCAAAATTAACATACTATTTAGTACTTCTGTTTCAGAAACTAGAAATTCATATTCTTTAATGTTTGTCTCATTTTGCAATCTGCAGTGTAGTCAAAGTCAAAACTCAAAAGCTTTAGGCCTTTGGCATTGGCACTTGGGAGTTGGGAGAACCAAGAATCAATTTCTCAGTCCTCAAACCAGGTTGTTTTGTTCATTTATAGCTTTTTAGTTTTACTTATTTCAGTCTCTTTAGTCATTATGTCTTCTAGGGTTAGAAAATATGATTTTGGATATGAAAAATGTTAAAAAAAGGATTGATGAGATGATAAAGTCTCAAAGAGGATCTCTTGATAAGTTTATCACTAAAGAATCACAATCTTGTCTTGATAATCAACATGTTGATGCTTGTAATGAAAATCCTAATTTGGAGAATTTAATTGGCAATCAAAATGACTCCAATGAGGATTTTGCTTCTAACATTGATGCGGTGATACTTTGGATATATTAGTGTTAATGTTAATGCTTCTAATGATGTTCTTGATGATACTAATGTTCATGAATGCTCCTAATGCTAATGCTTATAATGATGTTCCTGATGATACTAATGCTCATTATGCGACTAATACTAATGTTAATGTTTCAAATGATGTTCTTGATAATTTATAATTTAAAATCAGTGTTACGAGAGTTGGATGATAAAATTGGATGATTTGTAAATGAAATGTCCCCTATTATTATATATTGGCTAAGAGTTATTAGTCTTTTAAAATGTAATTGTTTTAATATTATAAATTATCATTTATTAGATTTATAGTTTAGTTGAAATTAGAATTTAATTACCAATTACCACTTTAGGTTTTTATCAATTCAAGATTTAATTTGCTAATTACCAATTAGAAAGTATGGTTGATTTTTTTTTATTTACTTTTATTTTTTAGCTACTAGAAGTGTACTCGCGTAATGTAGCGCGATAAATCTTGATTTTGAACAATTGGATCAAATTCAGCCAACATTTCAATCAAGCCTAAAACGTTACATTGCTATTCTCATACAATCTTGAATTAGTGCCATGAAATGCAAGGTTACGCTTTGCAAGAAACTTCACGTTAGAAACAGTTCTTACCAAGACTTTTTTCTTTCTCCATTTGGTTTTGACCAACTTTATCAATGGTTTGATTCTATTGAAGTCTTAGGCGAAAATCATACCAAGTTTTCATATTCATTACATGATCTATACTTGTTTCATGTTCCTTAAGTTTAGTGCTAAGGTGTAACCAATCGCCAAATCCATCATTTGTTAGTTGACCTTTTACATGCCTTTTCTTAAAAAAATTATAACAAAAACGAAATACCTTATCGAGCTCTACCGAATAGACAAGTCAGTCTCTATGACACTTCTCTCCATTTGATAAAGTTTTAGTATACCATGTGGTAGAAAATCGTTTAGAAAATTTGTCTTTAGGACCTTTTCGAACACACAAGTCTCTTTTAGGACCCTTTACAACTAGCACATCAATCATTTTAAAATCCAAAAAATCCTAATTCTTAGATCAAATATATCAATATTGTTAAAAGCATGATTAACATTAGTATCATCAAGAACAACATTTGAAACATTAACATTAGCATTAGTCGCATCATGAGCATTAGTATCATCAGGAACATCATTATAAGCATTAGCATTAGGAGCATCATGAACATTAGTATCTTCAAGAACATCATTAGAAGCATTAACATTAACACTAATATATCCAAAGTATCACCGCATCAATGTTACTAGCAAAATCCTCATTGGAGTCATTTTGATTGCCAATTAAATTCTCCAAATTAGGATTTTCATCACAAGCATCAACATGTTGATTATCAAGACAAGATTGTGATTCTTTAGTGATAAACTTATCAAGAGATCCTCTTTGAGACTTTATCATCTCTTCAATCCTTTTTTTTAACGTTTTTCACATCCAGAATCATATTTTCTAACCCTAGAAGACATAATGACTATTGAGACTGAAATAAGTAAAACTAAAAAGCTATAAATGAACAAAACAACCTGGTTTGAGGACTGAGAAATTGATATTGATTCTTGGTTCTCCCAACTCCCAAGTGCCAATGCCAAAGGCCCAAAGCTTTTGAGTTTTGACTACACTGCAGATTGCAAAATGAGACAAACATTAAAGAATATGAATTTCTAGTTTCTGAAACAGAAGTACTAAACAGTATGTTAATTTTGAATTTTTGATTTCCTAAAGTAAACAATATGAAGAAAATCTAACTTTGAGTATGTTAGATTCTAAATTAATCATCATTCATCAATGAACCATTGAACCTAAACCTTTTAACCTAAACAAGTAAAAATAATAAATTTGTAATCTAATTTACACAAATTAAACAGCTCTTGTTTAAGAAAAGAGACAAAAAAATGAATTTAAGTTAAATAAATGGAATTTACCTACTGTGTTGGGATGCTTGATAGTCGATACTTCTACTTTGGTCCAAACTTCAATGATATCAAGACTTCAAGATGCAAGAGCCAAACAGTCAAAAACAGCAAAACTCCAATTTGAAAGCTTAGATGTTTGCAACCACTCAACCACCGAACCAGTTACCACTGGAATGTATGAAATTGAAAGCTTAGATGCTTGGAGTTAATTGTAGATTTGTAGGAGTAGGATGAACAATCTGAGATTACTCGGTCGTATTATACAGAGGAATAAGAGGAAGTTCCCGTTTGGAATTAGCCGTTGTCTTTGTCGTTGAAAAATTGAATCGTCCATTGTTGAGACTTGAGAATTTCCATCAACAATCGTCCCTGCAGCATAATCAGGAATAGAAAGCTATTAAGCTAGAACCGGAGAAGGATAATACGGTATTGAAGACGATGATTGTTGAATTGTTCCAAGCCGTCTCCGCCTTTTGATAATTAGGGCCTAAAAAATTAGGGAATATATGTTTTGAGCTACAGATTAGGCAAATAGATGAATTGAAATTGGGCCCTATGTGTTTGGGGGCCCTGTTCAAATGAACAGATATAACGGGCCAGAGAATGCCCTATTGCTTATAAATTACTTGTATTCACATGTACATACCATCCAGATAAAAGGTTATCAGCGTGTTCCTCAGTTTTTCATTTTTTTGCGGTTTTTCCCCTGCATATGACCCTATTAAACAAATGTATTAAATATTTCATTGCGTTATAAAATCATCTACTAATTAAGAAACATTTCAATGATATTGTATACGATGATTATCTAAACACAGTCTATAAAGGTTTCCCTCTAGACAACCATAACCAATAACACGTTAATACAATCTTATTATACATTTACAGTCACCAGATGTAAAAGTGTAAGCGTAGTCGTTTAATTTAGAAATGTAAATAAGGTTTCTAGTTATACTTCGTACATATGGAGTTTCACACAAATCTAATGTCAAACCAGCTTCTAATAATAATGAAAGTGTATCGACCGCTTCAACTCCCAAATCCAAGTATTTCCGACTTTAATCTTCCGTTGGTTTCTTTCCAGCTTCCTTATTGTACAAAATCCCTTAAAGAATTTGAAATGTGTACCATGGAATCGGAATCAATACACCATGTATTAGAGGGTACATAAATATTAAGTGATTCACAAATCATAAAATTAGAGGTGTTACTTTTTGATGTTTGGCTTATTGCAACCTCATAGATTCATGTAAAATAAAACTCAGTGCAAGTATATACCTTGGCCTACTATCGTCTCGTAACAAGTAATAACGGTAAAAATACCATATATCGATCAACAGGGAAGGCTTGTGAAAGTTTCTCAAAAGTTCAATCTTTAAAAACCAATTTCAGATGGCGAATTCGAGGAAATCTTTATGGTGTATGAGTGAGTTATCAACTAAAAAAACAGTCGTGAAAGAAGAAACAAAGGGTGTAAGGTTTTGTTAAGATAAAAATAAGTGATCGAGTAAAAAGATGATATAACACTCCAGGCAGTCCAATAATACCATCTAATGGTATTATTGGACTGTCACAGATAATCAACTATCGGTTCAGGCGGCCTCCCAAGAGTACACACCGGTCTACGTGCTATCGATACGATATCCGTAACACCCTCAAATTTGGTAAGAACAACTAATGAAAATTTTCGATGTAACACCCTCATTACGCTTCAATTATGAAATTCGATAAATAACTTCAACAAATACAAACTCTAATAATACACAAAGACTAAACCAAAGTCAGGTGCTACTTAATCCCCAAACGCAATTTGCTCTTCCCAAAACAATTACGGAAGACTTCGACAAGCTAAATGTTATCCCAGTTTAATCTAGTTGATTATTAACACACAAACACAATATATCAAGAGATATAAGATCAGAATAACATACCAATCCCTTGAATAGACAATTAAACCTTGTGTGTTCTTGATACCCTTGAATACAGAGAAAACGGTTACCTCACTACAGGATTATAATTATTAATATGAGGATTAACCCTAAAACCTAATTAAACAAAACATTAAATACCCAAGCCTAATGCCTAATGGGCTTTGCTAAATGCTAAACGGGCTTGAGGCCCAATAACTAATAACTATTATGTTGGGTCTGAATGTGCTAAGGATGAATAATGTTGCTACTTGCTACTTGAAAGGTATTACTACTGCAAGTGAAGGGTTAATACTGCAAGCATGTTAATACTGCTGAGGATGTTAATGCTGCTGGATAAGAATGAAGTTAATACTGCTTATGAAGATATTGCTTGAAGAGAAAGAATAGGAGCTGAAGGTAGAGATGAAGATAATTATGGAATGGATTATGAAGATCAATTTTGTTTTGATAATTATCTTGTAATTAATTATGTATATATAGTTTAGAAGTCCTTGATAGAGATAGAGTTTTTGATACAGTTTTCAATATACGTTTGTTTAGAGAATTAACCTCAAGGTTCTTAGAAGTCCTTTCAATATAGAAGTATTGAACGTCTGTTGAGCTTGTTCAACAGATTGAGGTTGTGTTTGTAATCATTAAGTTAATCAATATAACTTGTGATTTGCATTCAAGTACTGTTCCATTGATTTAGTGTTAGAGTGTTTTTCCGCAACTTCTTTAACATTGTTTCTGAGTGTTAATTAAATTCTTCATTAGAATTTTTCGATCTTGACAAGTGGTATCAGAGCAAGAAAACTCAGAAACCTATAATCATGGACAGTTCAAGTGATAGCGTTTTGGTATCAAAGGTTCCCATGCTCAAACCTAATGAGTTTGACATATGGAAGATCAGAATCAGGCAGTACATTCTTCTCACAGACTTCTCAATGTGGGACATCATTGAGAATGGTCCCTCAGATGGAGGAAAGATGGATGCAGAAGGCAAGAGACCTCCACCAAAGACTGATGGAGAAAGAAAGATGAGGTAGGCAGAGATGAAAGCCTTGAGCACTCTGCTCTTGGCTATTCCTAATGAGTATCAACATCAATTCTGCAACTATTCTGATGCACAAATTCAATGGAATGCACTGGAGAAAATATTTTATGGTACCAAAAGTACCAAGAGAAATCAGAAGGCCATCCTGAAGCAGCAATATGAAAACTTCATGTCTACAAAGAATGAGTCCATGACTCAAACTTTTGATAGATTTAATAAGTTAATTGCTGAATTGGCTACTGTTGGTGTACAGATAGATCAAGATGATGTTAACAAAAAATTTCTAAGATCTCTTGGTGATGAATGGACTATGTACACTGTCTCCTTCAGACAGAATGACCAACTGGAGGACAAGGAACTGGATGACCTCTATAATGACCTTAGGGTGTTTGAAGCAGAGGTAGAAGCAAAGAAGAGGCCCTCTGGATACTCATACAATGCTGCTCTTTTATCATCTTCTACTGATTCTGCTGCTAATACAGAATCAGTTAGTGTTGCCTATGGATCAAAGCAAGATGGATCTAATGACTCAGTTTTAGAAGATTTTTTAGCCAGTCATGCTAATTCCACTCTAATTAATGATGACTTAGAACAGATAAATGTTGATGATCTGGAAGAGATGGATATCAAGTGGCAGATGGCTATACTCACAATGAGGGTAAAAAGATTCATCAAAAGGAATGGAAGGAACAACTTTGCTCAGAAAAGAGAAGATGGGGTTGGATTTGATAAATCCAAGGTTGAATGTTACAAGTGTCACAAGCTGGGGCACTTTGCAAGAGAATGCAGAAGTGGAATGCCTCAACAGCATACTAGCAACCATCAACCATCACAGTCCACTAGCTTCAACAACAGGAACCCTTCTCAAGCTCTTCTTTCCCAAGAAGGAATGGGATTTGATTAGAGTGACCAAGCAGAAGAAGCAGTTCAGAATCAAGCTTTAATGGCTAAAGTTTCAGAGTCAGCAAGCACTAATATTCCCACAGAGGTAAAATCTAACCTTTGCTCAAAATCTTGCATAGAAACTGTTAAAAAGTACAGGGATCACAATCAAAGCATGTGTGATGACCTAAAAAGGCTAGAGAAAGATAGAAGAGAGTATGTTGTGATTGTTGAGAATTTGGAAGAACAGATTAAGGCATACAAAGCCAATGAACTTCAACACACATATGATACTAACTACTGGAAGTAGGAAAAGAATCAGTTAGAGTTTAAGCTTAAAAAGTCTGAAGAGGAATGTGAGAATATAAGGAGTGATTTTGAGAAAGCCAAGCTAGACATTGAGAAGTTTTCCAATGCTTCTAAAGCAATGGACTCACTTCTAAAATCTCAAGTCCATGACAACCTGAAAAGAGGTTTAGGATACAACAGTACCCCTCCACCCTATAACAATAACTATATCCCTCCCACTTCAGGCCTCTTAGAAAGACAAGAAAAAATAGACTTACCTGCAGGAGCCACAGATGTAGATCCTCTTGACAGTGTAGTGATTGAGGAAGAGACTGAAGAAGAGACCACTAAGGGTAAGGATAAGGATGACCTTAAAGAAATTCCTTTAGAAAATCATATTCTTACTAATGAAAGGGGGGGGGGGGGGGTAAACCTTTTGTAAAGAGTGAAAAGGCTGAAAGTTATAAGAGAGGGAAGGGAAATGTACAGGGAGTCCATTACATGCAAACCACTGTTGTTAATCCCTGTACATGTAAACAGAATCAACCCCAACAACATGATAAAACAAGGGGAAATCAAAGAAACAGAAATAATCAGTGGGCTTTAAAACAAGGAATTGATCTGAGAAAAATTAACAGACCAAAGCCTTGTTTTATCTGTGGCAAGTTAAATCATATAGCCAAACACTGTTATTTCAATCCTATTAACCAATAGATCACTTTTCAAAGAAATATACAAAATCCTGTTGGTTATAGGAAGCAAACAAGGAATCATATGGCTGAGTATGTGAGAAGGGCACCTATAAAATCTCATGCTCAGAATATGTTTGCTAATTCAAAGAAAAATACTCCAAATAAGCCAAGGAGTAACTTAAAGAAAAAGAAAGCAAACAACTTTGTCCAGGTTTGGGTTCCAAAAGTAAAGAAATCTGTTAGTATTGCTACTTCAAATAGTACTGCTGACAGAAATAGTGTTGCTGCAAGTAATACTACTGCTAACCAAGCTAGTACTGCTAACCCAATTAGTACTGCTAATGATGTTAGTACTGCTAACAAAGTTAGTACTACCAATCAAGTTAGTACTGCTAACAAAGTTAGTACTACCAATCAAGTTAGTACTGCTTCCAGTGACAGGCCTATTCTTCTGACAAAGTATTCAAGCAATAAGATTCCTCAGTTTGATAATCTCATCAAATCTGAATATGAATATGTTGTTGAGAATAGGAAACCCAAGACCACTTTGGCTTGGGTTCCTATTAAAAAGTAACTGCTTTATTATATGTGCAGGGCAACCAACAACTCAAGGGAAGGAGCATTTGGCATGTTGATAGTGGTTGTTCCAAGCACATGACAGGTAACATGGCCTGCCTTCAAAACTTCAAAAGAATTGATGGAGGACATGTTGCTTTTGGTGATAATCCAGCAGGTGGAAAGATAAGTGGAAAAGGTAATGTCTCAAAAGGTAAGATGATCTTTGAGGATGTATACTATGTTGAGCAATTGAGATACAACCTGTTAAGTGTATCACAGGTCTGTGACAAGAAACATAGCATATTATTCAATGATACTGAATGTATTATCCTTGCTCCAGGGTTCAAGGTAGTTGATGAAAGTATGATACTACTTAGAACTCTTAGAAAGGACAATTTTTACTGCTTAGACTTGGAGAGTGTAGCTTCTGATTCATCTTTAAATTGTTTATTTTCAAAAGCTTCATTGGATGAATCATCTCTTTGGCACAGAAGGATGTGTCACATGAACTTTAAAACAATGAACAAACTTATGAAAAACAACCTTGTAAGAGGTTTGCCACAAAAGGTATTTTCATGTGATGATCATTGTGTTGCATGTCTTAAAGGCAAACAGCACAAAACTTCTCATAAGTCCAAAGAGATAAATACAATCTCTTCAGCTCTTAATTTACTGCATATGGATCTGTTTGGTCCTACAAATGTGATGAGTATTGGTAAGAAATCCTACTGTTTGGTTATCGTTGATGATTTCTCTAGATTCACTTGGGTCTATTTTCTGAGGATTAAGGATGAGACAAGTAGACTGATCAAATCATTTGTTCTTAGAGTTGAAAACCAAACAAATCTAAGAGTTAAAGTCATCAGGTCTGATAATGGAACTGAATTTAAAAACAATGACCTAAACAGCTTCTGTGAGGAAAAAGGCATTGAGAGACAATACAGTGCTCCTAGGACTCCTCAACAGAATGGTGTTGCTGAAAGGAGAAATAGGTCTCTGATAGAAGCTGCTAGATCTCTGTTGGCAGATTCAAAACTTCCAATCACTTTTTGGGCAGAAGCAGTTAATACTGCCTGCTATGTTCAAAACAGAGTTCTAGTAGTGAAATCCCAAGAAAAGACACCTTATGAGCTTTTTAAAAAGAAGAAACCTTTTATTGGATTTTTCAAACCATTTGGGTGTCCTTGCACAATTCTCAATACCAAAACTCACCTAGGCAAGTTTGATAGCAAAGATGAGGATGGGTTTCTTGTTGGATATTCATCTCAAAGGTGAAGAGATTGTATTTATCTCTTTGGACTTATGAGAAGTTTGTGTTGTTACCAACACCTACTGCTGATCCTGTTGAATTCTGTGACCAAGATAAGAAAGATACTTCAAAATCAAAGGATACTGAACCAGCTCAGAATAAAGAGGACAGAGGTGAAAAGGAAGATCAACCCTCAGATTCAGGAATCAAAGGTCCTGAGATGCCATGTTTGGAAGAAGATGACACAGATGATGATAACTCTTCAGTTTTTGGTGGCAGCACTCCTGAAAAGAATGACTCTAATCTGGAAACAGATATTAATGAAGAAGCTGCTCATCAAACAAGAGTTCAGAAAAATCATCCTCCTCAAATGGTGATTGGTGACATCAATTCTCCTATAGTCACAAGGAATCAAAGCAAGTTGGGAGGATTGAAGGACATACAATCAGGATTACTATCTTGTTTTCTATCACAGGTTGAACCCAAAAAGGCATGTGATACAATGAAGGATCCAAGATGGATAGAAGCAATGCAAGAGGAACTACTACAGTTTGTGTTGCAGGATGTATGGGATTTGGTTGACCTTCCAAAAGGACACAGAGCTATAGGCACTAAATGGATCTTCAGGAACAAGAAAGATGAGAGAGGAATAGTAATAAAGAACAAGGCCAGATTAGTGGCACAAGGGTATACTCAAGAAGAAGAAATTGATTATGAAGAGGTATTTGCACCAGTGGTCAGGATTGAGGCAATCAGGCTATTTTTAGCCTATGCTTCTTTCATGAATTTCAGGGTCTACCAAATGGATGTAAAGAGTGATTTCCTGTATGGGAGAATTGAAGAAGAAGTGTATGTCTGTCAGCCTCCAGGGTTTGAGAATCCAAATTATCCTGACAGAGTATACAATTTGAAGAAGGCACTCTATGGGTTATATCAAGCACCAAGGGCATGGTATGACACTTTGTCTACCTATCTCTTGGAAAATGGTTTTCAAAGAGGAATCATAGACAAGACTCTGTTTATTCAGAGGAAGAAGAAGGACATCCTAATAGTGCAAATCTATGTGGATGATATTATTTTTGGATCCACAAAAGATCAAATGTGCAGAGATTTTGAAGATTTGATGCACAAGAGATTCAAGATGAGTTCTATGGGTGAACTTACTTTCTTCCTTGGGCTACAAGTTAAGCAGAAGAAAGATGGGATATTTCTAAGCCAATCCAAGTATGTGCAGGACATTCTTACTAATTTTGGATTCTCAGATTCAAAGCCTGCAAGCACACCCATGGAGACACACAAACAGATCAGTGCAGATCTTGAGGGGGAGGATGTGGATGTTCATCACTATAGATCCATGATTGGCTCCCTCATGTATCTCACTGCTTCAAGACCAGATATCATGTTTCCTGTTTGTGTGTGTGCAAGATTTCAAGTAAGGCCTAAGTAGTCACACTTTCAAGCAGTCAAGAGGATATTCAGATATCTCAAAGGTCAACCTAGATTAGGTCTTTGGTATCCTCATGACTCACCATTTGACCTACTTGCTTATTCAGACAGTGACTTGGGTGGTGCAAATTTGGATAGAAAGTCAACTTCAGGGGGATGTCAGTTTTTGGGTGCAAGACTAGTGTCATGGCAGTGCAAGAAACAAACCACAATGTCCACCTCTACAACAGAAGCAGAGTATATAGCTGCTGCAAGCTGCTGTTCACAAGTACTCTGGATTCAGAATCAAATGTTGGACTATGGTATGACTTTTCTTCACACTCCAATCTTCATAGACAATAAAGTGTTATTAGCATTGTTAATAATCCATTAAAGCACTCCAAAACAAAGCATATTGAAATCAGGTACCCTTTTATCAGAGACTGTAATGAAAAGAAGCTAATTCAGGTTGTGAAAGTCCATACAGGTAACCAATTTGCTGATCTATTCACTAAATCTTTTGATGTGGGTAGATTCACATTTTTGGTCACAAGTGTGGGAATGATAAACTTTCAATAATCCTATTATCTTTTGACTCACGTACTTGTATATATTCCTTCCTGCTTACTTTCTCATTTTATATTGTGCATGGTACTGCTAACCTTGTGTGTTTAAGTGTTTCAGATTGCTTCAACTGAATACTTAGTACTTCTAGTTCAGTTAATACTGCTCTGTATATTACTCATGATGTCTGTTCCAATATGGTCAAGTATGGTTACTACAGCTAGGTGGTTTATACTGCTAGTGCAAAAGTTACTACTGCTGGCTTTATTTATACTGCTAATCAGTGTTACTACTGCTGGTAGGTGTTAATACTTCTAGTCTATGTTAATACTGCTAGTCTGTGTTAGTACTGCGAGTATGTGTTACTACTACTACTCTGAGTTAATACTGCGAGCTGGTTAATACTGCTAGGGTACTTAGTACTGCTTCTAACTAAAACCCTCCACCTATAAATACCCTTTGTGACCGCCAAAATACAAACGGCTCTTTGAACTTCTAATTCTACTCTTTCTCTCTCTCTCTCTCTCGATTTCTTGCTCACCAGTGTACACCCTAATTGCGATTCGAACCCTAGAATCAATCAGAACGATGGCAGGACTAGAATTCTTTGATGAACACAATGAGGTTGCTATGCTGCAAAAACCCAAACAGGCTGAAGGTTTTCATCCGATTGTGGATTTCCTCAGATCGTCCCACATTGCCTATGTCCTCACTGTCAATCCCACAATCTGTGTGAAACATCTACGACAATTTTGGGCAAATTCTACCATCCACACTGAAGATGGCACTCAGGTCATCAAAACAAGGGTGTGTGATAAACCACTGACCATCTTAGAAGAGTGTATTCGCATCCATCTACGCTTAGATGATGCCTCAGGTATTACCTCTCTTCCTAAGGATGATCTCTTCCAAGTTCTTAATTGTATGGGGTATGAAGGTCCCACAGAGGTATTCAAGTTCTTCAAGAACAGATTTTCACCTCAGTGGAGATTCTTTGTTCATACCCTACAACACTGCATTTCAAGAAAAACAACTGGCTGGAGTGAGTTCAGCAGCACCATAGCCTATGCTTTGGTCTGCTTAGCGACCTCTAGAAAGTTTAATTTCTCTCAAATGATCTTAAATGATTTAATGTCAAACCTGGATACCAAATCAAAAAGCTTTTATATGTATCCAAGGTTTGTACAAGAAGTACTTAATAAGAAATTGACGGATTTACCTACCTTCAAGGAGGTATATGTACCAAAACTCCCAAAAGGGAAAGTGTTCTCTAATATGAAGAGGCCCAGTAAGGACTTCTCAGGCATAAACACACCATTGTTCCCTACAATGATGGTTGTGTCCCACTCTCAAGGTGGGGCATCAGGGTCAAAGCCCACATTAGACCAACCCACTGATGACCTACCCCCACCTTCCACTACAAAGCATATCCCTCAGTCCCTTCTAAAGAAGCCAACATCACCCATTACTCATACATACACAAGGAAAAAGGTACAAAAGGTTCCTTCCTTTCTAGTATCTTCACCCCCACAGCCTCAAAGCCCTTTGATGGAGCATTTTCCATCAGAGAATATCCAAAGGGAAACAACAGGGGTGTCTCCCAACCCCAAGAAGGTACTCAATAAGGAGGAGGAAGAGCATGTGGGCAGTGAGGCTCACACTACTGACTTTGCACACAGTGCAGGGCAGGACAGTGTGAACATCTTTAAGACCTTCCCCACGACAACTTTAGGTGAGCAATCATCCAAAGGTCCCAGGTGCCAAGAAACCAAGGGTGTAGAGGATGCTTCTGCTAGGTAGGAGACCTCTACTAAACGTTCCAATGATCCTCCAAGGGTGGTAAACACACCTAAAGGTGGTGAGGATAGATATACATACGATTAATTGATGGAAACTATTGCCAATGTCAACCTGGATGTACTCAAACAGGGTGCAGAAATAAAGGAAATGCAAAAGGTGATTATCTCCCAACAGGGGCAGATTGCCAAACTAAAAAAGATGGTTCTTAAGTTGGTGCACAAAAAGAAAAGAATACAGTTTGTATTGAAGAAAAGGAGCATTCCTCATGATGCTTCCAAAAAGGGGGAGAGTCAAGCTGAAGTTGAAAAGCAAAGCCCTGTTAGAATGGAATCTCATTTTGAGGGGGAGATTGATGCAGAAGAAGAAACCTCAAAAGAAGCAGAAACAGATAGAGCTCGATGAGGAGATAGCCAAGAAGCTGCAAGCTGAATTAAGACAAGAGGAAGAGTCTCAAACTGCAAAAGATAGACAGATTGCTCTAGATCTGTCTACAAAGCTCAATGAAGAGTATCAAAAGAGTTTGAAGGCTGCAGCTGAAGCCAAGAAAGTCCATGTAAAAACATCTATGCCAAGGCAGCCAGTACAGACAAAGAAAAGACAACCTTCAAAGACTTTTGTTGCCAACCAAGAAAGGAGGAAAATGATCAATTTTCTAAAAGGATCAGTTGGTGTTAAAGAAGGCATGTTCACTGGTATGTCTTATGGAAGAATTGAAGAGTTGTACAAGAAAGAAATGACCAAGCTACAAGGAGACTTTACTCAAAGGGTTGAGGTTGAAAGGAAAATGAAATAAAGGCATGATATGCATATCCAACAACCTTTTCCTGAGAATGAAGAAACCACCCCTACAAAAGAAGTGGAAGAAGAACAGAAAGAAGAAACTCTTGCTCAAACAGTCAAAGCTGTCAAAAGAATGAAAACCATTGCTTCAAAGAAACAGACCAAAAGGCCAAGGATTTAAGAAGTGCAAAAAGAAGTTGAACCTGTTGTTGCAACCCCTGAAGAAAAATCAAGTCAACAAGGTGCAGAACAATCTGAACAATCTAAGGTAGATGTTGGTTTGTATATGACAGTGACTGACAGTGAACCTGTAAAAGATGACCCAAGATCAGTTCAAGCCCCTGAAATTATCCATTGGGATATCCTGGAAGATCAAAAGAAAAAATACTTCAGGATTAAAAGGATGGGAGACAAGTATGAGATTTACTCTACTTGGGGCAAAGTCATCAGAAGTTGTTCTAGATCTGACTTAGAAGAAATGTTCAAGGTTGGAATGAGCTTGTATGAGAAGGATTTGTCAGGAGTAGGAATGAGCTTAATAAGATTAGCCATGGAGTACTTATGCATGATGTTTGATCCTAGCAAAGTTCAACATGTTGTCAGAGATCTGCATCTGGAGAATAAATTCCCAAGAATAGACAATTGTATGTTATTTGAAAACTGTGGTGTCTACATGATCACAATTGACAAAAGCTATCATGAATACTACTTGGTTGACAAGATCTATGACCACAGCAAAGCTAAGTTGGAAGGGATGTTGAAAGCCAAGCTGGTATGTGCTAAATGATCAGAAATGGCCAGAATTGTGATTAGAAGGACAATTAATCAAAGTCTGGGATTAGATCCAAATCTGGGAAATTAAGCTGAAGTGTTGAAAGCATCATTAAGACCCTATGCTGAAGAACTTAACTTCTCATTTTGAAAAGTTAAGTTAGGGGGAGATTGTTGGGTCTGAATGTGCTAAGGATGAATAATGCTGCTACTTGCTACTTGAAAGGTATTACTACTGCAAGTGAAGGGTTAATACTGTAAGCATGTTAATACTGCTGAGGATGTTAATGCTGCTGGATAAGAATGAAGTTAATACTGCTTATGAAGATATTGCTTGAAGAGAAAGAATAGGAGATGAAGATAGAGATGAAGATAATTATGGAATGGATTATGAAGATCAATTTTGTTTTGATAATTATCTTGTAATTAATTATGTATATATAGTCTAGAAGTCCTTGATAGAGATAGAGTTTTTGATACAGTTTTCAATATACGTTTGTTTAGAGAATTAACCTCAAGGTTCTTAGAAGTCCTTTCAATAGAGAAATATTGAACGTCTGTTGATCTTGTTCAACAGATTGAGGTTGTGTTTGTAATCATTAAGTTAATCAATATAACTTGTGATTTGCATTCAAGTACTGTTCCATTGATTTAGTGTTAGAGTGTTTTTCCGCAACTTCTTTAACATTGTTTCTGAGTGTGTTAATTAAATTCTTCATTAGAATTTTTCGATCTTGACATATTAGCTTATTACACAATATACCCTCTAACTTTAACTATCAAACAAATACAGTTTAGACCCTTTAATCTTGAATACAATTTATGATCCAACAATCTCCCCCTTTGGATTCAAGATTAAAAAAAAATTGGCAATAGTCTTCGGGTCTTCACTTGTCTTCACTTTCCTTGAAAACTTCAGATCTTTACTTCAAAAATTCTTGTAATCTTCTTGTATTCTCCCTCTTTGAATATTCTCCCCCTTTTTGATGAGTAATGAGAATCATCATCATCAAAACTTATCAAAACAATCTTCCCCTTTGAGTATGATCATCAGTAAGCACTATCTTCATGTATGAGCCCTGTGTGAAATAAGAGCAGTCTCTCCAAATGGAAAGAGTGATTATTTCAGTCTTTTCAGATTAAAATAGAAAGTAGAAACCATTCGAATCGTTTCAAATTCAAACAGTTAATAGGTGTAACCCTGAATCAACAAATGATACCGTTAGAATGCCTGTCAATGACACAAAGTCATTGAGTAACACAAAGTTACTATATAAGGAGCTGGTTTTGATGTTGGCTCCCCGGGTCTTCCATTCAATCATCGAATAACACATGGTTATCTATGAATGTTCTGACAAAAAACAAATTTATGTGTGCTTGTGCATGTGTATGAAAGAAATTAAGCACCGATGATTGCTTTTCAATATAGGCTCAAAGTATGTAAACTTGTTGAGACAACAACAAATTATACAAAGACTCAATGTGCGTGAGAAAGGGTTCGAAGGTGGGGCAACTTTCCTTCTTGTTCAATATTAGTATCTTCCAAATGAAGAACCAATAGCATATGTGTTGCTTCCCCAGAAAATGTGAAACATTCTCTTTTTGAGAAAAGAATGAGTAGCTGGTGGGGTTGTATGTAAGAGATGGCATGAGTTAGGTGCCTATTTCAATGATGGTCACCAAAGAATGTGAACCAATCAGATAATGTGGCTGCCCGACTCAGAAAGAAGTTTGGTGCAGAGTTTAATATTCTTTTACTCTGTTCTCTCACCCTCTTTCTTTTAATGCTTACTTCTAACCAATCTCTCTTTTCCATTTTACCTCTTCACACACCATCACTCAATTCTTTTGAACCTCTCCCCTCAATCACTCAGGGAATACTTCCTGGGTAGGAAACACTGGTTATCATGAATCCATGGAAGTTCTGTTAAGCTCACACACTGAATCCCATGTAATTTCCTAACAAGAACTTGATGTTCAACAGGCTATTGTACATGAAAACACAAATAAGCACAGCGTTACATGAAGAATAAAAAAAATCGGAGAAGTCAAAACAGTTGTGTTTGACGATGCAATTCTCCCCCTCAAACTAAAAGAGGTTGGTATTTAAGATCAAAAATCATTTAAAATCACATTTCACAATTCATGAAAATCTTTGAAGAATATGAAGTGGTTTGAACATTTAAGAAACCATTTTTCACAAGTGAAAGTTGTTCATCTTTCAACAAGTGATAGAGTGTATGGTTTAGAAATATATACCTGTAAATCAGAATCCTTAACTCCCCCTGAAACTAATATTTTCAATGAAGTATTTGTGACAAAACTCAGATATCCTCCCCCTTGATACCTGTAAAAAGTCAGTTAAATCAGAAAAATATATTAGTAGAAATATTAAGTTCCCCTTAATATATGCATAATCCTCAATCGTTAAACCGATGTAATGCAGATGTCAAACTCTTTGACATTGACGTCCGAGTCCTAGACTGTATTATCTAGAAGTCAATTGTCATTGAAGCAAGAGTCCTAATCTGTAGTAATCAAAAATCATATTAAATTTACTCCCCCTTGAAGGTTGATCTTCTCATTTCAGCCTGGGAGTATCTTTTCTTTAAGCATTGAAGCACGGGCCCTGATCTGTCATGTGATCAGAAGCCATCTTTTCGTTGAGGTACGGGTTCTAAGCTGATTTACTTAGAAGCCTTTGTTCTTTCTCCCCCTTAAACCTTGGGTGCCTGCAACACATATTTAGCTTTTGGTACCCACTAGTATTTGGGTCCTAATGGGTTAGTTGCAGTTCTAGTGGGAGATATGAAGTAAGAATCATACCAGTTATTCACATAATCTTTTCTTACAAAATCATTTGAGCCACAGTAGGAACAACTAATTTTCTTTTGTGCTAACATGATCAATTTATTGATTGTGTAAACCAGATCAGGTTTGCCAAAAGTTTTACCTTTTGATGCATTGTTCCATTTTGCATTTGATGTATGCACAAATGATTTTTCTTTCTTCTTTTCCTCTGAAGATCCTTTAACTCTCCAGATCCAATTTCCTCTATCTCTCTCATCATCCCTTCTCCAGAAGCTTTTCTTCTGAGACTTAGTCTTCTTGAAGTTACCTGAACCATCAACATTTTTGTCAAAGAAAAGGTTAGAAGGATGAATCTGATCAGTAGATTTAGAAGTAAGACAATCATCTAAATCATAGAAAGGATTATAGAAAACATTTGAAAAATGTGAACTTGAAGCTGTTTTTAATGAACTATTTGAATCAGCTAGATCATCTCTCGGTGATTGAGCTATTGACTCTGGTGTCTTGTGCTCAGTCAGCTTCACCTTGAATACGATCTCTTCAAGTTCCTTTATCTTTGAAGACAAATTGTTTCTTTCCTTTTCAATCAGATCAAACTTCTTATGCAACTCAGATTTTGCATTCTTCTCCTTCATGATGTTTGTTGACAATTCAGATAGCTTTCCTGTCAGCTTGGCTATCTCGGTCTCAAATATTTTCTTTTCTTCAGAAAAGTCTATATTTGCTTTCTTCAGCTCAGCTTTCTTCTTCTCATTCTAACAGAAAAGTATTTTGTTACAATTACATATTTAATAATATAATTAAAACAAATTTATAGTAATATAAAATATTAATTAATAGTGATATATGGAAAGGTCTGCATAAAAGGAAGACTCCGTACATACCAAATTGGTGGGTGTTAGAAGCCTGCAGTAGTAATATGTATCTTGTGCTTTGATACTTGTAAATTAAGAGATTTTTAAAATCTTGCATAAAATGATGGTACCTTGTGCCTAATAATTTGTATTTAAGAGTTTTTTATCCGTGCTTTATAATATAGTATAAATATATATATATATATATATATATATATATATATATATATATATATAGGAAGAGGTTCATTTGAGAAATGGTCATTCATAGTAAATGTATGAAAATAGAGAAGTAATTTTAGCCATTCATCTGGTCAACATTTGCGGCTTTGACCGCAAAGCACCGGATAATTCCTTGCATGGTCTATAGAAGGTAGAGGGGTAGTTTCGTAAAACGCGAGATGAGTTAATATATGAACCTATATGATTTACATATGAACTATACGTTCATATATGAATCAGTTAATTAGTTCATATGAGAATTTGTTAATTAGTTCATATATGAATCACAAAAGTTCATATATGAATCTGTTAATTAGTTCAACTGATTCATATATGAACTTACAGTTAATTAGTTCATATGTGAATCAGTTAATTAGTTCATATATGAATCACAAAGGTTCATATATGAATCAGTTAAAAGAGTTCAGATGTGAATTACACTGATTCATATATGAACATATAGTTCATATGTGAATTATACATGTTCATATATGAACACAACCCGTGTATTTTGTAAAAATTACGAAAGTGTCCTTCTATTTTTGGAAAAGCCGCAACTTTTGACTAGTCAAATCTGATATTGACCATATGAATGGCTATGATTACTTCTCTATTTCTCATATATTTACCATTTCTCAAATGAACCTAAGGCTATATATATATATATATATATATATATATATATATAAAAGAAAGTTCAAATGAAAACTCATTTTTCATTGTGCACGTGAGGACAAATCTCAGTCACTCGATCTCTTTTGATCCAACAACTCATATTAAATAGAGATTTTAATTTTAAAATGCTTAGGGGTAAAACTGAAAGAAAATTTAAACACACGCCTACCATATTTGACCTTTTATTTTCTTTTTTAATTAAAAACTTTTTACCCAATTAAAGTTTAAAATAAATTGTCTTAAAAATTACTAATATTTTAATCAAACAAATTACATAAAAAAAACGAGAATTTCGTGCTCTTCGATATGACATCCATCTCGATATAGTTTTTTTTTGTCGTTTTAACGTTTTTTACGTGAAATGCTATATATGTGTTATATTCATTATGAATATTTATGTACGTTCAAGTTTGTACAACGCCTCGACACTGTAAGTTTGTAACTCGACATCACCTTCTTCAACATTTTCTTCAACGTCGTAAGGCATCACGTTTCTTCAGCACCTTAACCCAACACCCATCAAGACGAATTAAGAACCTATCAAGTAATTCTGTTGTGAATCGGGAAACAAAAGAGAGTGTGTCACGTCTCCACATCTTCACAGATCATTCATGTGTTATTCATCATGAATAATGTATCATTCAGGATGAATAATACAACATTCAGGGTGAATAATTCACGATTCATGAATTCGTGTATTATTCGTCATGAATGTTGTGTAATTCATCCTGAATACTATATTATTCATAATGAATAATGAATGACGCTCACATTTGTTATTCATACTGAATGTGGGACATTCGGGGATGCGCATACGTATTCATAATGAATTAAACCAAATTTCGGTTGTGAATTGGGAAACAAAAGAGAGTGCGCCATGTGTCTACACCTTCACGGGTCATTCATATATTATTCATCATGAATTATGTATCATTCAGGTCTCAGGATGAATAAAAGAACATTCAGGATGAATAATACACGATTCATGATAAATAATACATGAATTATGGATTCGTGTATTATTCGTCCTGAATATTGTATTTGTCAGGATCGAATTCTCAACAAGAATTATAAATACTCAGAAACTAATATCAAAGGAGTTTGCGGAATAACACTTTGATATTCAATGAAACAGTAAAACAAACAGTAAATATGATGAATAACTTGTAAACTTGTATTAAATGCTTTAAATCACAAGATTACACACACAACCTCAATCTTGAAGAACAGACTCTTTCAAGACGAATTCTACTTCTCTAGAATTAGGAACTATGCCTTGAGGTTGATTCTCTCTCTAAAACAAAAAACTTAGAATCAATTGTTATTCTAACTATTCTAAACAATTTTATACATATACTGAACAAAAGATAATTACAATTAATAAAATATCTTCAGAATATCTTCCATGAATATCTTCAGTCTATCCAGCTGTCATTCTTGTAATTCGAGTCTCCATTTTATAAGCAGCACTAATCACCTTGGAAGTATTAACTCAAACTTGGCAGCATTAACTACTAAGCAGCACTAACCTCTAGCAGTACTAACTAGCTAAGCAGTACTAAATTTGTTCAAGCAGCACTAACTTTGACTAGCAGCATTAATTCTACTAGAAGCAGTAATACCTAGCAGTATTAAACTTGAATTCCTCTGGCAGTAGTAATTCTGTACTAGCAGCATTAAACACTTAAGCTTTTCTTCAGTTCCAACAATCTCCCCCTAACTTGACTTTTAGGAAAAGAAGTCAAGTTCTTCAGATCTTCTTCAAGATGCTCCCAAAACTCCATCATGACCTAAATTCCAGTATTTGCATCCAATCCCAAACTTTGATTAATTGTTCTTTGGATCAAATATTTAGCCATTTCTGAATTTTCAACACATCCAAGCTTCTTCTTCAACATTAAATGAAGTTTCAATCTGCTATGGTTGTATACTTTATCCACTAGGAAGTATTCAATGTGATTTCTATCCAAAGTCACAGAATATACTCCACTAGTTTCATACAAAGTCCAATTGGTAACTGCTTGAAAAACACTCCTTATGATCTCCTCCACTTCATCAGGTTTGAACATCATACACAGATACTCTATCACCAGTTTTGTAATTGAAATCCCTGGAGCTTTCAACTGATCTGCATACAACTTCATCCCTATATCAAACATTTCTTCAATATCAGACCTTGAGCATGTTTTAACAATCTTGGCCCAAGTACTGTAGACTTCATACTTTTCATCTTTTCTCTTCAGTCTGATATACTCCTTGCCATCTACTTCCAAAACATCCCAGTGAATGACTTCAGGAGGTTTAACTCCTACAGGTTCTGCTGAAATTGGTTCAGGCACTTTGTCCATCACTACCATGTACATTTTGACATCCTTAGTACTTGCAGGTTCTTTCATTTTAGATGACTCAGGTGCCTCTTCTTCTTTAGCAACCTTTTCAGCCTCTTCTTCCACTAATCTAGGCTTCTTTGTAGGCTTTCTCCTGGCAATCATCTTTGTTCTTTTTAAAGTCCTTAGACTTTCACCAATTGTTGCTTCCTTTTATGGAGTTTCTTGCTCATCAGGGAATGGTTTTTGTAAGAAATCATTGCTTTCTTTCATTCTTTTCTCCATTTCAACCCTTGCAAGATCATCCCCTTGAAGCTTTATCATCTCAGCATCATACATCTTCTTGAGCTTCTCAAAAGACATCTTTGAAAACATCTCTACCTTGACACCTACTGCACCCTTGAGGAAAGTAATCATTTTCTTTCTCTCTTGAGCACCCAGGTATGTCTTTGAAGGTTGTCTTTTCCTTGCAGCCATTTTGATCTTAGCAGGAGGCTTCCTTAAAGATGTGGCTTTCTGCTTGGATTGTTCTGTTGCTAAGCTTTGTTGATAGTCTTTGTTTAACTCTGCAGCCATTGCTTTAGCTATCTCTCTATCCTTTTGCACTTTCATGGTTTCTGCTTCTTCAAGCTCAGCCTGTATCTTCCTAGCTAGAGCTTCATCTGATTCAATCAACTTCTGCTTTTTCATTGGTTTATCAGATTCAACTAGCTTTGCCTTACCTTTCTCTTTACCCATCACCTTCTCAATTCTAGAGTTCTTTGCTGCATCACCTCTTTCTTTTATGACAACTCCTTTGGCCTTTGAGGTGACCTTGGGAGTATCATGTTTTGCTTTGATTAGAGTTTCTGCAATTTCAAGATCTGTGAGCACTTCTTTCATTGTTTCTGCTGCTTCCATTGGTTCAGCAGTATTAACCATTTATGCTGCTCTGCTTGAACCAGCAGTATTAATGGTTTCTGCTGCTGCTTGTGTTTTTGCTTCTTGTGCCACCTTTTCTGCAGTTATTTGCTCCCCCTCAAACTTTGCATTCCCTTGCTCCCCCTTAGCTTTTGCATCTTCCATATTTTCATCAGCTTCTGACTCCCCCTTTTTGGGAGCATCAGTCACTGGTTTCCTCCTTCTGAGTACAAATTGCTTCTTCTTCTTTTGGAGAAGCAATTTCCTTACCATTTGCTTCAAGTTGAGGATCTGTTCTTGTTGTGACAGAACAATGAGTTTAAGCTCTTCAATCTCTTGACCTTGTTTGATCACATCCATATTGATGTTTCCCATGGTTTCCATCAATTCGTCATAGTTATATCTGTCCTCACCTTCTCCAGGAGTGTTACCCCCTTTTGAATGATCATTGGATCTTTTAGTAGTGGAAGCCTTCTGCCTAGCAGAAGCACTATCCACCCCCTTGGGTTCTTGGCACCTGGGACCTTTGGATGATTGCTCACCCAAAGTTTACATGGGGAAGGTCTTAGAGATATTACCACTGTCCTTCTCTGTGCTAGCAGAAGTAGTGGCAGCCTTCTCACCCATATGCTCTTCCATCTCCTTAGAGAGCACCTCCTGAGGGTTGGGAGACACCCTATTGGATTCCCTTTGGATATTCTCTATTGGAGAATGCTCCAATAGAGGGCTTAAAGGCTTAGTGGGGGAAGGTACAAGAAGGGAAGGAGCCTTCTTGACCTGTTTCCTTTTGTAAGTTTGGGTAATTGAAGAAGTGGACTTTTGAAGTAGAGACTGGAGAATAGATATAGAGTGGGAAGGTTGGGATTGGCTAGCAGTGGGATGCTCTGAGGAGGGCTTTGACCCTGCTGCCATACCTTCATCAGTGTGGGACACCACCATCATTGTGGAGAACAATGGGGTGTCAACTCCTTCTGAGTCCCCAGCAGATCTTCTCATGTTTGAGAAAACCTTGCCTTTAGGGGGTTTAGGTACATATACCCCATCAAAGTGAGGTATATCCGTCAATTCATTAGTGATAACTGTCTGTACAAACCTGGGATACATGAAGAAACTCTTCTTGTTTTCCAGATTTGAGACAAGATCATTGAAGATCATTTGAGAAAAGTTGTATTTTCTAGCAGTGGATAAACATACCAATGCATATGCAATTGGACTGCTAAATTGGCTCCAGCCAGTTGTTTTCTTAGAAATACAATGCATCAATGTATGAACAAAGAACCTCCATTGGGATGATAATTTAGCTTTGAAAAACTTGAAAATTCCCATTTGGCCTTCATACCCCATTCTTGTAAGAGTTGAGAATAATTCCTCATTAGGAATAGAGGTTATACCTGCAGCATCATCTAGACGTAGACAGATGCGTATCACCTCTTCAGTAACTGCTAGTGGTTTTTCACACACCCTTGTCTTGATCATTTGGACACCATCTTCAGTAACGATGGTGGCATTGGCCCAGAATTGCCTCTGATGCTCTATGAAGATGGTAGGAGACACAGTGAGAGCATGAGCGATGTGGCTGGACTTCAGAAAGTTGACTATCTGGTGAAAACCTTCAACTTGTTTCGGCTTTTGGAGCATCGCGATTTCATTGTGCTCGTCAATGAAAGCCATGGATGCCATTGAACTTGAGTGTTCTTGCCTGAAAACTTGGTACTTGAGAGAGAAGGGTTAGAGCGCAAGTGAACAGTATGCAAAGAGTCGTTATGAACTTTTTAGGCGGGGAAAGGGTATTTATAGCTTGTGGATTATAAGCAGTATTAACCCTAAAAATTTAGTGAAAGCAGTATTAACAGTGAACAGTATTAACTGAAGGCAGTATTAACTGAAAGCAGTATTAACTGATAGCAGTATTAACTGAAAGCAGTATTAACTGAAAGCAGTATTAACTGAGAGCAGTATTAACCACTAGCAGTATTAACTAACTAGCAGTATTAACTGAGAGCAGTATTAACAATGCACTGGCAGTATTAAAAATGCACTGGCAGTATTAAAAATGCACTGGCAGTATTAAAAATGCACTGGCAGTATTAAAAATGCACTGGCAGTATTAAAAATGCACTGGCAGTATTAAATATGCACTGGCAGTATTAAAAATGCACTGGCAGTATTAAAAATGCACTGGCAGTATTAAATATGCACTAGCAGTATTAAAACTGCACTGGCAACATTTACTACACTTACACTTTTTGACACCATCCTTTTACTCATACTTTTTACTACTTTGTTCATCCCCTGATCCTTTTCTTCTTGATCCTTCATGATCATTACTCCCTCTGGAGTATTACTAACTTCAACCTGAAACACTTAAACACACAGGTTAGTAGTATCATGCTCAATGAAATCTTCCAAAGGCAACTTATCTTTTAACTCATGCCCTGAGCATTTATTATTACTTCCCTCTGAATCAAATGCAACATGTCCTCCATCAAATCTTTTGAAGAATTTGAAGGCAGTCCATGTTACCTGTTGTGTGCCAAGAGCAACCACTATCTGCATTCCAAATGCTCTTCCTCTTGAGCTTTTTGTTGCCCTGCACACTTGATAAATCAGTTAGTCTTGGAGGGAACCCAAGCCAAAGTGGTCTTGGGTTGTCCTTTCTCATAAATATAATCTGTAAGTTTAGTCTGGATGAGTTGTTTAGGAATCTCATGGCTGGAATACTTTGTCAAGATTATAGGCTTAGCAGCATTACTACTAGAAGCAGCACTAGCCTTGTTAGCAGTACTAACTTGGTTAGCAGTACTAACTGAGTTAGCAGCACTATTTCTGTTAGCAGTACTATCTGGGATAGCAGTACTAACAGGTTTCTTTACAATTGGAACCCAAACCTGAACAAAGTTGTTTGCTTTCTTTGTCTTTAAATTACTCTTTGGCTTATTTGGAGTATTTTTCTTTATATTAGCAAACTTGTTCTGAGCATGACACTTTTTAGGTGCTCTTTTCTCAGCCATTTGATTCCTTCTTTGATTCCTATAACCAGAAGAGTTTTGTGGTTGTCTTTGAAAAGTGACTCTTTGGTTAATAGGATTGAAATAACAGTATTTGGCAAGATGATTCAATTTTCCATAGATAAAACAAGGTTTTGGTCTGTTGATTTTACACAGATCAATCCCTTGTTTTTGTGCCCACTGATTATTCCAGTTTCTCTGATTTCCCCTTGGTTTATCATGTTTCTGGGGCTCAGATTTATTGCATGTACACTGTTTGCAAGGGACAGGATTCACAACTGTGGTCTGTTTGTAATGGACCTTACCAGACTTTCCCTCTGTTTTCTCTATGTCCTTAGATTTGACCCAAGTTTTTCCACATCCCTCATTGGTGATAATGTGATTTTCTAGGGGAATCTCACCACTCACAGTGTTCTCCTTACTCTTATTATTAGAGTACTCCTCTTCAGAGTCTGTTTCAACCACCACTTTGTCTAATGGATCTACCTTAGTGGATTCATCAGACATATGCTTTGGTTATGATCCCTGTACCTTTTGATAGTGTCTATGCAAGATTTAGTGCAAAGATTAGAAATTACCTCAGAAGGGAGATCAGACACTTCTGCCATAAGAGCTTGGTTCTGAATGGCTTCCTCAGCCTGGTCACTCCAGTCAAATCCCATTCCTTGTTGAGAAACAAGGGCTTGAGCAGAGTTCTTGTTTTGATTGAAACCACCATTTTGGGCTTGTTGGTGGTTGTTGTTTGGCACACCACTTCTGCACTATTTAGCAAAGTGTCCCTTCATGTGGCACTTGTAACATTCCACCTTTGTTTTGTCAAAACCAGCTCCATCTTCTCTTCTTTGAGAGAAGTTGTTCCTCCCAGTTCTTTTAATAAACTTCTTTACCCTCATAGATAACATGGCCATCTGCCATTTAATGTCCATCTCCTCCAGATCATCAGGGTGAAGTTGTTCCAGATCATCATTAATCAAAGAGTTGTTGCTGTGACTGGATAAAAAGGCTTCAAAGATAGTTTCAGTGCCTTTTCTGAATTCACTCCACTGGCAGCACTAACTGCTTCAGGGTTGGCAGCAGTATCAGTAGATGCTGATAGAAGTGCAACATTGTGAATGTACCCAGTGGGCTTTTTCTTGGCTTCTACTTCAGTTTCAAAAACTCTTAGATCATTATATAGATCATCAAGTTCCTTCTCTTCCAGATTGTCACTCTGTCTATATGAGACAGTGTACATAGTCCATTCATCTCCAAGAGATCTGAGGAACTTCCTGTTGATATCATCTTGCTCCATCTTTACTCCAACAGTAGCCAGTTCACCAATAAGCTTGTTGAACCTGTCAAAAGTTTGAGTCATAGACTCATTCTTTGAAGAAGTGAAGTTCTCATACTGCTGCTTCAGAACATCCCTTTGATTTCTTTTGATGCTTTTAGTTCCAGCAAATCTTTTCTCTAGAGCATTCCAGAGAATCTGAGCATCAGTGCAGTTGCAAAATTGATGCTGATATTCATTTGGGATGGCCAAGAGCAGAGTGCTTAAGGCCTTCATCTCTGTCTGTCTGATCTTCCTCTCACCATCTATCTTTGGTGGAGGTCTTTTCCCATCTGGTCCAATCTTTCCTGCTTCAGAGGGTCCATTCTCAATGATGTCCCACATTGAGTAGTCTGTGAGAAGAATGTATTGCCTGATTCTGATCTTCCACATGTCAAACTCACTGGGTTTGAGCATTGGGACCTTAGAAACAAGAGTACTGTTTGATTCTGCAAAGTTTTCCATGATGAATGAATAGATGTTTCTGATAGAACAGGCTCTGATACCACTTGTCAGGATCGAATTCTCAACAAGAATTATAAATACTCAGAAACTAATATCAAAGGAGTTTGCGGAATAACACTTTGATATTCAATGAAACAGTAAAACAAACAGTAAATATGATGAATAACTTGTAAACTTGTATTGAATGCTTTAAATCACAAGATTACACACACAACCTCAATCTTGAAGAACAGACTCTTTCAAGACGAATTCTACTTCTCTAGAATTAGGAACTATGCCTTGAGGTTGATTCTCTCTCTAAAACAAAAAACTTAGAATCAATTGTTATTCTAACTATTCTAAACAATTTTATACATATACTGAACAAAAGATAATTACAATTAATAAAATATCTTCAGAATATCTTCCATGAATATCTTCCGTCTATCCAGCTGTCATTCTTGTAATTCGATTCTCCATCTCATAAGCAGCACTAATCACCTTGGAAGTATTAACTCAAACTTGGCAGCATTAACTACTAAGCAGCACTAACCTCTAGCAGTACTAACTAGCTAAGCAGTACTAACTTTGTTCAAGCAGCACTAACTTTGACTAGCAGCATTAATTCTACTAGAAGCAGTAATACCTAGCAGTATTAAACTTGAATTCCTCTGGCAGTAGTAATTCTGTACTAGCAGCATTAAACACTTAAGCTTTTCTTCAGTTCCCAATAGTATTATTCATCCTAAATACTGTATTATTCATCATGAATAGTGAATGAACATTCACCTTTGTTATTCAAACTGAATGTGGACACCTGAGGACGTGCATTCATATTCATAATGAATATAACACATATATAGAATTTAACGTAAAAAACGGTTAAAACGAAAAAATTCTGAATATTGTATTATTCATCCTGCATATATACGGTATTATTCATCATGAATAGTGAATGAACATTCACCTTTGTTATTCATACTGAATGTGGACATCCGAAGACGTGTATGCATATTCATAATAAATATAACACGTATATAGAATTTCACGTAAAAAAACGGTTAAAACGAAAAAACTATATCGAGATGGATGTCATATCGAAGAGCACGAAATTCTCGTTTTTTTGATATAATTTGTTTGATTAAAATATTAGTAATTTTTAAGATAAATTACTTTAAAATTTAAGGGGGTAAATTTTTTTTAATTAAAAATAAAATAAAAAGTCAAAGAAGGTAGGCGTTGATTCAAAATTACAATTTTTTTCTTAATCACTTCCCAATTAACCTTATTATGTATTAGCCATTTATTAGTTTTCTAAGTTTTGATCAATGGTTAAGATTTGTCCTCATGTGCACAATGAAAGATGAGTTTTCATTTGAACCCACCCCTATATATATATATATATATATATATATATATATATATATATATATATATATATATAGAGAGAGAGAGAGAGAGAGGTGGTTTCAATTGGAAACCATATTAGATTGGAAACTTTGAAAACCGTCAATTTCATTGGTTAAATTAATGAAATTGGTTCATAAAGTTGTTTAATATGATCAAGTTGTTTCATATAATTCTTTTGTTAATGAATTTGTTTCATATATTTGTGTTTTTTATGTAGTTTCATCCACTTTTCTCATCCTGATGAAATTGTTTCATGTATTTTCGCAGTTTGATGAAACTTTTTCATTTTTGCATAAAAAACACAAATATATGCAACAATTTCATCAAATAAAAGAATTATATGAAACAATTTCATCAAATTAAACAATTTAATGAAACAATTTCATTAACTTAACCAATGAAATTGAGGGTTTCCACGGTTTTCAAAATTAGAGTGGTTTCCATTTAATCGCTCCCCTATATATATATATATATATATATATATATATATATAGGGGTTGTTTTATTTGCAACCCTTAAAAAGGTGCAAACCTTGCAACCCACATCTTAACCGTCGGATTCATGATCGGCGGTTACAATAGATATGGGGCCCAATATTTTTAATTAAAAAAAAACAGAAAAATAAAAATAAAATAACCGTCGATCATGAATCCAACGGTTAAGATGTGGGTTGCAAGGTTTGCACCTTTTTCACTATATATCTATAAAATATCCTTTTTCAGGGTTGCAAAATATCCTTCCACTATATATATATATATAGGGTCATTCAAGGGAGAATTCGGTTATTTATGATAACCGTGAGATCTTATCTTAACCACACATTATTAATAATCATTGACTACTATTAAAAATGTTAATTTTGGTAATTGTCCATTAATTTCCAAAACAATAAAATTTATGGATAATATTTAGGGGTAAATTAGTCTTTTTGTAAATCTCTCTCACCTCTCACATCTCTCCTCTATCCTCTCACCGACGAACCTTACTCCGGCCAAACTTATTCCGGCGTACACCACTGTGATACCCAGGAACTTCTAACAGTAAGACAAAAACCAACTGTACACACTGTAATACCCAAGATATATACATGATCCACAGTGTGATACCCCAAGACACACGGTGGTAAATATATATATATATATATATATATATATATATACTAGATACAAAAAAGAAACAAACTTTGATACATGTTGTATCACATTATGCAAAATATTGTATCACTATGGGGTGGCAACAAAGAATATAGATACAAACAAAAAACATTGTGATACATTGTGATATATTGTGATACACTGTGATTCATCTGAATCAAAACAAAAAAAAATGAACAAAGACAATTTTGGGAAACCAACCGAAAATTAAAGAATTGATTAAATACATATTACAATTTATTAAAATCAAGCATTTAGCATGTAGAAGCTAGGGAACTGTATTAATAATGAATATGTTCTGATATAAAACTATGAAGATGGAGACATTTGATCTGCATACCAGAATATGCAAAGGATTATATAAGCTCGTTCGTTTTGGCGAAATCAGAATTCATCCAGGGGTTGAACTTCATAAATATTCTTAGTTCTGGTTGACACTATGAATTAAACCTCGATCCCAAATTAGTATACAGTTACTGTGACTTTCCGTTCACCCATCTTGGCCATAACTGTGATTCCATTCTTCATATAGCTTTTAGGTATCTAACTGTGATTCCATGCTTCATTTACCATAAAATGAAATTAAATGGGGGAAATCCATAGAAGTTGATTCCTTGACCATTTTCATGAGTATGGTGATCACACAAACGAAAACAGGGACTGGGGAACGGTTTATTGAAGAAAACCAATATGGGGGATGAAATGCACACAGACGTGATAAGGGAAGTATTTAGAAACTGATGCCATAATTTTAGGTGTAGATCCCAGTACAGTGCAATCAGAAGCAAGTTATATCAAAGATGAACAGAATATGAATCACAACAACTAGTCATATGATTGATATGAAATCAAAGGGTTACAGGTTTAAAGAAAGAATTTCTGATCAGAGAGAGTAAACCTATAAACTAGTTGTTTTTCAAATAATGAGACTATAACTTTCTTACCTTAACAAATGAACTAAATAATAACTTTAAATACTTAGGCGTGCAGGCCTAATGGGCTTATGGGCTTGGGCCCATCTAATTAAATAAACTATTAAGTAATTACGGAATAAACCCTTATAAATACTTTATTCCACTTTCAACACATAGGACTTTCAGTCCTAACAATCTCCCCCTAAAGTTGAATAAAGCATTTATCTTCTTGAAAAACTTCAGGCCTTGATCTTCTTTCCCTCTTGAATCTTTGAAGAACTTTGGTGTTGCATGTCTTCATGACTTTCCACTCTCCCCCTTAAATAAAGCTCTTGATCTTCATAGTATCAACTTTGTAACCAGATTCAATGTACAGTAGCCTCGACTGAACACACTATCAAGCAGCTTTCAGCTGTAAAAACTCAATCACATCGGATCAGCACACAAGAAAGATAACGAGAGAGTTACTTGACATTCCACGGTGCATCTTCAGTTTAAAACAAAGAATCTGTCTTTGAACCCTGTCTTTGAACCGCGAGTTAAATAAGCTTTCAGTTTAAGAACTTGTTTCAATCAGCGCGTAGGAGGAATGAGAAACAAACTTGTAGCAGACACCACATGAGATGGAAAGAATCAAGTGAAAAATTGAAACATCATCTTCATCTCTTTGATCTCTAGAATGTCTTCAGAAATAACTTTCTTTCTTTAAAACTTTGAAATTGAACTTTTTCTCCCCCTTTTTTGATGATTGTGAGCATCATGATCATCAAAACTTCTTCAATTTCAACACTTTCTTTGATCTCCCCTTTTATGATAATTTGACTTTCTCCCAACTGTGATCTGAGTATTCGTCAATTCATGAAATGTATATATCCGAATCTTTTCAAATTCAGACATAATGAACAATGTAACCCTGATTCAACAGATGAAACAGTTAGTATGCCTGTAAGTAGCACGGAGCCACTTTGTACAACGGATTTACATTGGAAAGGAGCTTTTGTGATGTTCACTTCCCCAGGGCTTCCATTCAATCATCGAAAATCCACAAAGGAATTTTCTATGAATGTTATGACAAGAAAACTCATTCCTTGTGTGTACGTGCAAGTGTAGAATGATTGAAGCTACTTAGCTTTCTCAGGCTCAAAATTGTGTAAACTGTTGAGACAACAACATATATTACACGGACTCAATGTGCATGAAAGAGGTGCGAAGGTGGGGCAACTTTCCTTCTTTTTCAATATCTAAATCTTCCGAGTGAAGACTATATAGAAGATATGCTACATCCCCAAAGAAAATGAAACATTTCTTTGTTAAGAAAGAAACGAGTGGCTGGTGGGGTTATAGCAAGAGTTGGCATGGGCTAGGTGCCTTTTCAATGATGGTTACCAAAGAATGTGAACCAATCAGAATATATGGCTGCCCGACTCAGAAAGTGGTTGGTGCAGAGTTCTGATATTCTTTTAACTCTGTTCTCACACCCTCTTTCTTTTAGTCATTAAAGCTCACTTCTAACCAAACTCTCATTTACATTTGACCGCTCAGCACAATGAGAAAAACTCAATCCGATGAGTTATCTCCCCCACTCTTTGATTTAAGACCCCTCACCCCTCAATCACTCTAGGATAACTTCCGGGGTAGGAAACACTGGTTTACGTGAATCCATGGAAGTTCTGTTTAAGTGCTCACACAAATCCCATGTAAGTCCTAAACAAAAAAATAGTAGCTCAACAGTTTATCTTTAACATTTAAGCTCAAATAAGATAACACTGTCAAAATGTATGCTCATTAGATTTGACCAATTAAACTTTGAAGATTTCTCAAAACAAGAATATTGAATGAATGAAATGAAATCACGAGATTTGTTTTGAGAATCTGACAATGTATCAATCAGATCAACTAAACTGGTTAGGGTATCAAAGAATTTGATATTATGTTTATATGAACAAATATAAACAATTTAGCAATGAAAGCACAAATTTCGAATAATGATGGATGCTCAACAACATTGAATATCAAACGGGGGTATTACCATCGAAAAATTGTTTTGCTATGAGACATGGTAATAACAAATACAAATGAAGTACTGAACCTGTGTGTGTGAATACGTTACAGTATAAGAATAAGATAATACGCAAGTATTGATCTTTAGAAACACACAGTCAGTTAAACATTAATGCGCAAAAAGTGAAAAACATTTAAATTCACACTTCTAGATTCATTAAACCTTTTGAAAATCAGAAGTGGTTTGAACATTTCAGAAACTGTTTTTCATGCTGGAAAGTTGTTCGTCTTCCAAACAATCAGAGATCTAGAGTTAGAAGATACTTACTTTTAAGCTCCCCCTCAAATCATGATAGAATGATTTATTTATTTTAAGCTCCCCCTCGATATTTGCAAAATATTCAGGTCTAAACGATGAAGAACGGGTCCTGATCTGTCATGTGATCAGAAGCCAAACTTCGTTGAAGTCCGGGTTCTAAGTTGGTTTACTTAGAAGCCATTTTTTTTACTCCCCCTTGACAGTAGGTGCCTGCAACAAAGAATCAGTTTTCGGCTTTGGTACCCACTGGTATTTGGGTCCTCGAATGTTAGTTGCAGTTCTTGTGGGGGATATAGAATAAGAACCATACCAGAAGTGATCTCTGGTTTTGTGAATGTGATTATGTGTACGACAATAAGAACAGTGGTATTTCTTACCTGACAACCTAAGTAATTGATCTCTCGAGTAGATGTGATCAGGTTTACCTTTACTGGCATTGTTCTTCTTGGCATTAAACGCATGTACACATGATTCTCTTTCTTTCAGCTCATCTTTCACTGGTTTCTTCTTCCAGACCAGTTCCTCATCTTTGTATCTCCTTCTTCTAGGACGTGTACCTGAACCATCTATATGTCTATCATAGAAAAGGTTAGTCTTACGAATCTGATCAAAAGATTTAGCTGACCTTTGTGACGAGACAGGTTTCTGATTTGAACTTGATACAGACTTTTCAAGCACTTTAATCGTCGAAGCAAAGTTGTCTCTTTCTTTAACAAGCAGGTCAATCTTCTTAGTGAACTCAGACTTCGTTTTCTGCTCTTTTAGTACCTTTTCAGATAGTTCAGATAGCTTGGCAGTAAGCTTTTTGATCTCAGTCTCAAACAAGCTTCTTTCTTCTTCAAATCCCTTCTCAACATTGTTTCTTTGGCCAGATACTTCTTTGAAGACACCAACATTCTTTTGTTCAATGGTCTTCTTCTCTTTGGCAAACTTCTCTCTTTCAAGAATGATTACTTTCTGAAAATCAGAAACTTGCTGAGAAAGTTTTATGTATTTCAGCTCAACTTCTTTCTTCTCATCAGCACATTTTCTCGAAAGTTCTGAGAACTTCTTTGCAAACGATTTCTCAAACTCGGATTTATCTTGAGCATGCTTTTGCTCCAAATCAGATATTTGCTTTTGAAGCTTAGCATTTGTATCTTTCAGATGCTCAATCTGCTCCTCAGAACTTTCAACAGATGCTGCTTGTTGGATTTGGACAATTTGAACTTCTAGATCAGAAATCCGTCTTTTTAGTTCAGAGTTCTTAGTTTCCAAAAACTTTACTCTTGAAGACATCTTTGGTCCTATCATTATCTTCTCAAGATGTTCCCACAGTTGGTTTCCTGTAGCCTTTTTACTGTCTAAACTTACAGAAATCTCTTTTGAAATCTCCTCAGAAATTCCTTGCAAGATAAAAGCTTGAGTCAATTTATCAGCTTCAAATCTCTTTCTTTGCTCATCTGTGTAATCCTTAAATGGTATTGTGTACACCTCATGTTCCATTCTTCCATTTTCTCCCATAAAATAACAAATGTCTGTCGGAGTTTTCATTCTTCCTTCCCTCAGAGATAATCTGATATAGTCAGCCAAGTCATTTCTGTCGATGAAGTCCAAGAATCTGTCCTTCCATTGCTCGTACTCTCCTCTGAAAAGTACTGGTGGATTCTCATTCGTACTGATTGAAAGAGCTTCGCTTGAAGGCATTCCTTTTGATATACAGGGACTGAACTTGACAAGAAATGAAACTTGAAAATGCAGGGACCAAAAGTGACAAATTGTGAAACTTGAGAGTTTCGGGTCACAAATGACACACTACTGAAACCTTGAAGTACGGGGGCTAAAAGAAATGCACTGCAAAATGATCGTGAGACAAAAAATTTGACCTTTTTTACTCTTTTTTTTTTAAATAAACCCGGTCGAGCAGGGTACCGGTCAAGCAAAGGACCGGTATAGACAAAGTACCGGTCGAACCAAAAGGACCGGTATAGACAACGTACCGGTCGAACAAGAGGACCGATAAACCAACGTATCGGTCAAAGGGAGGTATCGGTCAAACCAATATTTCGGTCGAACTAATATCGGTCAAACAGATTGACCGGTAATGCAGAGTACCGGTCGAAGCTAGGTGTCGGTCGAACAAAGGACTGTACCGGTCGAACAAACGATCGATAATGACAAAGCACCGGTCGAATGAAAGACCGATAATGACAATATTCCGGTCGAACAGAGGTTTTCGACAAAGCACCGGTCGAACCAAACTATCGGTCGATAACTGATTTTTAACAAAATAAGAGATAGACTGATAAAATCAACACACCGATAAACAGATAAGCCCGATAAAATTGAAGAACACCCGAAGAACACGATGAACACAGACCGATATTGATAACCCAGATATTCAATCGAGCCCAGAAATTTACTTCGATGAGCAAATAATCAGATTCAAACACATATGCAGAAATCGACCGATAACCAGAAAATCAACAGTAAACTTAAACCCAGTAAGGTTAGACCGATAAAACCTTTTTCCAGAAAACAATAGACCGATAAAACTTAAAAAAAACAACCCAGATCGATATAAAACTTAGACCGATAGTATGCACATAAACAGTAATCGATAAACAAAAATATCAATCGATCCAGATCAACCAAAAACTTAGCAGATTAAGCAGATAATCGAATAGGGTTTTTAGACAAACCTTTTTCTGGATCAAACCTTTAGTCTCTTAGCTCTGATACCAATTGTAGATCCCAGTACAGTGCAATCAGCAGCAAGTTATATCAAAGATGAACAGAATATGAATCACAACAACTAGTCATATGATTGATATGAAATCAAAGGGTTACAGGTTTACAGAAAGAATTTCTGATCAGAGAGAGTAAACCTATAAACTAGTTGTTTTTCAAATAATGAGACTATAACTTTCTTACCTTAACAAATGAACTAAATAATAACTTTAAATACTTAGGCGCGCAGGCCTAATGGGCTTATGGGCTTGGGCCCATCTAATTAAATAAACTATTAAGTAATTACGGAATAAACCCTTATAAATACTTTATTCCACTTTCAACACATAGGACTTTCAGTCCTAACATTAGGGATGGACCATGATTTTAGAAATGGATTGTTAAATGAATTAAATTACCAATATAACCTTTCATATTTAATTATTGAATAAAATCAATAAAATTAAGTGATTGACTCACATTAGATCTCACGGTTATCACAAACTACCGATTTCTCATTTGATTAGGCCCTATATATATATATATATATATATATATATATATATATATATATATATATATATATGAGTAAATTACACTTTTGGTCCCTGTGGTTGCCACCTATTATCAATTATTGTCCCTATTTCAAACTAATTATAATTTTGGTCATTGTGGTTTCCTTTCTATTTCATTCTTGGTCCTTATATAGCATTCCGTCCAAGTCTGCCATTAAAGGGGAGAGGGACGTCAGGGGCAAATTGTCCTAATATTTTACATTGTAAAAACCATACCCTCTTATTTACTTTTACCTTTCACCCCTAAATCCCCAAATCTGACCCACACGATTGGAAACCCTATTTTACTTTTTCATCACAGATCCATGAAATCCCACGGTTGAAGAAGCATACACGATCGAAGGTCAACGTTCGGTAACGTTGAAACACGAGTTCAGTCAACGTTTGTATCATGTGGCGCATCAAAGGAAACAATGAGCTATTCGATGTCAATGAGATTTATGGTAAGAGTTTTATTTTTTTAAGAATTTTACTGATGTGTTTAGTGTGATTTTAACATTATGTATTTAATGGCGCGTCTTTACTGAGCTATTCGATGTCCATGATAATTTTACTGAGCTATTCGATGTCAAGAGAATTTTACTGATTTATTTCCTATTTGAATGGTTTTAAGAGTTTCATATGGTTTAACATTCTGTATTTACTTCATGTCCCATATTCATCTGGTATTCTTATTTTCTCTCATAGACCAGAGAAATACCTTAATGTCAATGAAGATACATCATGGTGGATTTTTCACGAAGTGTCTTGATAGGAAATACTTGAATGGGAAAATCACGTATGTTGATTTGATAGATATTGACCAACTATCAGTCCATGATCTTGTTTCAATGACGCAAGAGCTAGGTTACCCAGATGATGAACAAATTTCTTACCACTTCATGAAACCCAATAGTGATCTGAAAATTGGTTTGTAAGCATTAGAGAACGACACTGATATATTGACAATGTTGAAATATGTTCCTCATTCAGGTTAATTGATGTGTATACAGAACATTGGGAAACCAATTTGGACCCATATTCAAAAAAAGTACTTCTGGAATGGCATTCAGACCCAAATATTAGTGACAACAGTGGGTCGGATCAAGGGTTGCAAGAAATGGAATTTGAAATGATGAATGATTTTGATCCTTTCTTTGGTCAAGGCATAGATGTGGGGTTGGAGGAAGATGGAAACAATGAAGAGAATGTGGAGTCAACTTTGGTTGATGAAGGGAATATGATAGATGATATTGAGGTAAACATGACCAACCTTGAAGACTTTGATAGTGAATCTGACTCTGATTTTGAATCAATGAGGAAAAAAGGTTAAGAGATGTACACAAGGAAAAGCAAACTAAAGATTCTTCACATCCTAACTTTTATGTTGGGCAAACATTTGGGAGTAAGGCAGATGTGAAGAAACTGATAAAGGTTCATGCAATAGAGACTAGAAGGAATATAGTAATACTGAAAAATGACTTGACAAGGTGGTGGGCAGTTTGCAAGGGTAAATTACCAATCTTTACTAGTGGGACAAGTTCAACTGCTGCAAATGAAAAATGCCCTTGGGTGTTACATGTCTCAACAGGAAAAAATGATGAAACTTGGATGGTCAAGACATATACTGAGACCCATAAGTGTTTGCAAACGAGGGATGTAAATGCTTAACTGCATCGTTTCTTTCACAACATATTGCAGAGACCATTGCACCGAACCCTGACATCCCAATCATAACAATTCAAGAGCGGCTACAAAGGAAATATGCGGTTAATGTTTATATGTTGAAAAGTTTTAGAGCAAAGGCCATGGCTTTGGATAAACTCAGGGGAGATTGTGCAGAACAATATGAGAGGCTAAGGGATTACAATTTAGAGCTTCAGAGAACCAATGTTGACACCACAGTAAAGTTATATGTCGAAAGTGGAACTAACCCATCTTCCCCAACAAGGCATTTTAGTAGAATTTACATATGCTTTGGTTCTTTAAAGAAGGGGTTTAAAGCATGTATGAGAGATTTGTTGGGTCTTGATGGGTGTTTTATGAAAGGCCCTTTTCCTGGTCAAATTTTAACTACAGTTGGTATAGACCCAAATCATGGTACTTATCCGGTAGCATATGCTATAGTCGAGGCAGAAACAAAAAGGTATGATAGTTTACTTGTTTGATTAAATTTAGATTTATGTATGTTAATTGTATACTAATTCAATTTATGACGATGTACTTTAGTTCATGGACTTGGTTCTTGGAATGTATTGGGGATGACCTTGATTTGTCAAGAAATTCTAATTTCACTTTTATTAGTGACAGACATAAGGTATATTATCGTTCAAATATTGTTTTTATTTATATGATATTGTTGTATACTTGTGCTTATTCTTTATTGTTCAAAGGGGATTGTTCCGGCCATAGCTTCTTCGTTCCCATGTGCTGAGCATAGGTTCTGCTTGAGACACGTACACGAGAACATGAAACTAAGCTGGAAGGGGAAAGCGTATAAGGATCATTTGTGGAAATGTGCAACTGCTTCAAATGTCCCCATGTTCAATAACGCGATGGATGAGTTCAAGGCATTTAATGAGGCAACACATAAATGGTTGAAAGAAATTTCCCCTCAACACTGGTTCAGAGCTCATTTTAGTGGTAAGACTTTACCATCTACTTCTATAAGGTATAATGATGATTGAGTTGTTATGCGATACATGTTTTTTATGCTTAAAACAGGTAGATGTCACTCTGACATACTCTTGAACAATATATGTGAGGTTTTCAATCAACGACTGGTAAATGGTCGAGATAAGCCTATAATCACTGTATTAGAGTATATCAGACAATATTTGATGAAAAAAATTTGTCAACGTTCAAAAGGTTATTGCCAAGTGTGATGGACCTCTCACTCTGACAACCACAAAGTTGTTGAGCACCATAAAGACAGAAGTTGTTAACTATACTGTATTGTAGAATGGAAGAAACAAATATGAGGTGATTGGACCATGGCAAGATCAATGCATTGTGGATGTTCACGAGAGGAGTTGTTTGTGTGGGTGTTGGCAACTAACAGGGATGCCATGCAAACATGCAGTGGCCACAATCTGGTTCATGGCCTTGAATGGAGAAAATGTAAAATTACCCAAGGAGTGGGTGCCCGAATGTTATTTCCTAACTACATGGCATAATGTTTACAATTTCAAGATGGCTCCCATCAATGGACCACAGTTTTGGCCGAAATCTGATTGTCCAACTACTTTAACCCCGCCTAGGCATCATATCCAAGTGGGAAGGCCAAAAAAGAAATGAAAGAGGACCACAGATGAGCTGAGTCAATCCATTGTCAAAGGAAGTAAAATATCAAGGGCTAGGACAACTGTCACTTGTGCAAAATGCCATAAGAAGGGTCATAACTCTAGGACTTGCAAAGGTCAAGGTATCTAGCTTTTGGTTGTATCTTATCTTTTGGTTGGCTATGAACTTTTGTCTTTTGGGTATATATGACCTTTGCCTTTTGGTGTAATTAAACTGTCAGCAAGATGCATATTTTTGGTGAATTAGTTAGATAGTTGTTCTTTTGGTTTGTAAACAACTAATTGTAAACACATTATGCATCTTGTTCATTATATGAATATGGATGACAAAAGGTGACTTTTGGATCTGTTGTGGTGTCAATTTTCTGCTTGTTGGGTATTCATAAACTGTCATTTAATTTCCATAATGTGTGGTAATAAGTTGTCAATTTAATTTCCAGAATGTGTGTCAATTTTGGATTTGTTGTGTGCTAATAAGCTGTCAATTTAATTTCCAGAATGTGTGTCAATTTTGGATCTGTTGTGGTGTCAATAAGCTGTTAATTTAATTTCCAGAATGTGTGTCAATTTTGGATCTGTTGTGTGTTAATAAGCTGTCATTTTAATTTCCAGAATGTGTGTCAATTTTAGATATGTTGTGTGTCAATAAGTTGTCGATTTAATTTCCAGATTGTGTGTCAATTTTGGATATGTTGTGTGTCAATAAGCTATCCATTTGGATCTGTTGTATCTCAAGAAGTTGTCCATTTAATTTCCAGCTTATTGGATCTGTTATGTGTCAATAACCTATCCAATTTTTGTTAATACCATATGACATATGTAACACCCTCAAATTTGATAAGAGCAACTAATTAAAAATCTTAATTTAATAACAAATAAAGGACAAAACTCCCACTTTGCATAACAAAGCTCAAATGCCTCGAATATAAAATTCTATAAATAACCTCAACAATAACAAACTTCAGTACTAAACAAGGACTTAACTGAAGTCGGGTGCTACTTAACCCCAGTACATGCTGCTCTTCACAATACTAATGCGGAAGACTTCACTAAGTTAATCACCTCTTCGGCACACCACTAGCACTCATCTCTTCATAGAGTCACTAGAATTATTCGCCAACGATGCCTGTTGCACATGCCGATAAATAAAAAGGTTAGGCTAACGCCTAGTGAGTTCAAGAGTTTTACATGAGTAAATATCATTAAAATGATGAACTTCGCTTAAAGTCATGACCTTTCAATTGATGTACTTTAAAACGTAGAAAACAACTCTTATCCAATGTTATGCCCTTTCAAAGATGGACACCTCATTTCAAACATGTTTTACATATTGATGCAACGTAGACTAACTCGGAACATGAATATGAAATGACTCTCATTTAAAAAACGCGGATAAAACGTTATATCCCAAAACACCGAAACAATGGTGGGGCAAAATACTCGACCCATGAATCATCGTCAAAACCACATATATCGAACGTCCGAAAACATGGACACTAGGTCCAATACTCACGCGACCGTAAACGAAAGGAATCTACCAAAACAAGGGGGTTGGCATAATTCATTCAAACCTTAATATACGAGGAGGGAGGTCCAATATTAAGGCCCTCATTCACTGTCGACCATAAAGAATGACAATAAAATAAGACATCCTTACATTTGAAATACTGATAGCCGACAACGAGGGAGACCCGTATCCGTCGAGAGTGGAGGAAACACAAAAGTATGCCACCCAAGCAACGTTAATCGCATGACACCTCCCGACATCACAGCCAGGCGTCCCTACGACTTCTTTAACAAGTGTCACCCCAAGCCAGTTGACCTTGATGAATGTTCCGAAGAACTCCACCCCAAAGGCCCGACACACTTAAAGACTACCTCCCAGGATTTACTTCAAGCGGCGGAGGTCCTAGCGCCTACTTCCCCGGTAGCACTAACAGACTCAACCCTCCTAGCGATCACTTGTAAAGTTTCCGGTCATAAAACATGGGTACCGGAGTTCAACCCCGCAATACCCAATTGACCATATAAAACAGACTGTCTTACGTGCCTATGGATCCAATGCAACACAGTCTAACCTTACCGGACTACACATGAATGACCAAAGCACTCGAACCCGTAACCAACCTCAATACGCAACACAGCGCATTAGTACGTATGTCATAACTGGACTCTACATTGAGCCACATAAAACCGGACAAGTGTCCTCAAGACTCTTTTAAAACGACATCGAGCCAAATTACTCAAAACCTCTTTTTGACCAATGATTAACGCTTTTCAAATAATAAACGTACTCGACCCATCCCATGAAATCACACGCTCCAAAATACTTGAATGGACTCCAACACATTTTAAGTCGGGACGAAAGCATTTCCAAATAGATTTATACTCTTTATCCTTTCAAAACGTCCCATAACACAAAATTAAACCTTTTACCCAAACAAACACTAAAAATGCCTTTTACCCAAGTAATCTCATTTATGCAATAAATTACCAAAATACGTCCATATATGTCTCATTTATCAAGATGTCCAAAAATCTCAAATGTGGGTGTTTTATAAGTTTATAAAGTTAAATACTTCCAAGTAACCAAAACTTATCAAGTGATCAACAGTTAACAATTTCATGTAAAACATAAAACACTTTAAAATGAACATTTTGGCATGTACAACATTTTCGCAAATCAACTTGAACTCACCTTGCTAGATTTAGGCTAAATCTAGATTTTACCCAACTTGAGTTTCCTTGGAGCAAACTTGAATCCACAAGTAAATCCTTCCAAAAACCTAGATCCACAAGTTTCCAACCATAAATACATGTATGTAATATCTGAATCCGAAATTTTTATTTATTTTGGAAGTTGGGTGAAAAGTGAAACGAGACCCAAAGTACAGGGGGGTTATTTGAAACATTGGTTATATATAACCTAAATATCAAGATATTTGAGATTTATATCTCATACTGATATTGTTTTTAGAACCGACTTTTAGAGAGAAAGAGAGAAAACAAAGAAGGCAGAGAAAGAGAAAAGAGAAAGAGGTCTTGATCAATCGATCTATTTTTGTCAAAAAGAGGTATGATTTTTGTCAGGATCGAATTCTTAACAAGAATTAATACTCAGAAACTAATATCAAAGAAGTTGCGGAAAAACACTTTGATATTTAATAAAACAGTAATCAAACACAGTATATAATGATCAAACAGTAAACTTGTATTGAATGCTTAAAGCTACAAGGTTACACACTCAACCTCAATATCGATGAACAAGCTCACCAATACGAATTCTACTTCTCTAGAATTAGGATCTATGCCTTGAGGTCGATTTTTCTCTTGAAAAAAAAACAGTTATCTAAAAATTCTTTTTCTCTATTCTAAACATTCTATACATATACTAATAGAAAGATAATTACAAAGAATAAACAAATCTTCAGTATATCTTCCATGTATATCTTCTAAGTATATCTTCAGTATATCCAGCTGTAGTACTTTCCATCCGGATCTCTTTAGCAGCACTAATAATGCTCAGCAGCATTAACTTCATCTAGCAGCATTAACTGCAAGCAGTATTAACTACTAGCAGTACTAACTAGCTAAGCAGTACTAACTTTGTTCAAGCAGTACTAACTTTGACTAGCAGTATTAATTAACACTAGCAGTAGTAACACTCAGCAGTATTAATCTTCAACTTGTTCTGGCAGTAGTAACTACATTTGTACTAGCAGTAGTAACTACACTTAGTAAAATCTTCAGTTCCCAACAATCTCCCCCTAACTTGACTTTTAGAAGAGAAGTCAAGTTCTTCAGATATTCTTCCAGATGCTCTTTTTAATGCTCCCAAAACTTCCAAGATCACGCTGCTAAGTCTGGATTCAGTCCCAAACTCTGATTGATTATCCTCTGAATGAGATACTTGGCCATTTCTGAATTTGGTGCACAACCCAACTTCTTCTTTAGCATTGCATGAACCTTCAGTCTGGTGTGATTATATACTCTATCCACTAGGAAGTATTCTGTGTGATTTCTATCCAAAGTCACTGCATATACTCCACTAGTTTCATATAGAGTCCAACTTGTGACTTCTTTAAACACACTCTTGATGACCTGGTCCACTTCTTCAGGTTTGAACATCATGCATAGATACTCCATCACCAGTTTTGTAAGAGAAATTCCTGGAGTATTCAGATGGTCTGCATACAGCTTAATTCCTATGTCAAACATCTCTTCTATATCAGATCTAGAGCATGTTCTGACAATCTTGATCCAAGTATTGAATACTTCATACTTATCACCCTTCCTCTTGATTCTGATGTAATCTTTTCCATCCATTGTCAGTACATCCCAGTGAATGATCTCTGGTGGCTTAACTCCAACAGGTTCTGCAGAAATTGGTTCAGGCACTTTGTCCATCACTACCATATATAAGCTTACATCATCTTTGATTGATGACCCTTGCTGGCTTGGTGACTCAGGTGCCACTTCTTCTTCAGCAACATTTTGTTCTTCTTCTATTCTAGACTTCTTATCTTTCTTTCTTTTGGCCATCATCTTGGTTCTTTTCAAAGTCTTTTGAACCTGTACTAGAGTAGCTTCCTTCTTCTTTTCTTCCTTTTCCCTTTCCATTTCTTTGATAGGAGTTCCCTCTTCACTTTCAGGGAATGGTTGATTCATATCTATATCATTACTCTCCTTGGCCTTCTTTTCAAACTCTACTCTTTTCTTTTCATTGCTTTTCAGATTCCCCATTTCCTTTTCGTAGAGCTCTCTGATTTGATCAAAACTCATCTTCACAAACATTTCTTTCTTTACCCCAATTGCACTCCTCAAGAAAGTTATCATTTTGTTTCTTTCCTGAGTGGCAAGGTAAGTTTGTGAAGGTCTTCTTTTCTTTGCACTTGTATTAGCCATCATAGCCTTTCTCAGACTTATAGCCCTTTGTTTAGCCTTTTCAGTTTCAAGCCCCTTTTGATAGGCTTTATTTAGCTCAGTAGCTAAAGCCTTTGCCATTTCCCTGTCTTTTTCCACCTGAGCTCTTTCTTCTTTTTCCATCTCCTTCTGCATTTTCCTTGCTAAAGCTTCATCTGATTCAACCAACCTTTGCTTCTTGATTGGTTGATCAGATTCCACTAACTTTTCTTTTCCCTTATTCTTTGATTCTGCAGCTTTGTCTTTCTGTTCTGATTTTCTGTCTCTCCCTTCATTTATGACCACTCCCTTTGCTTTGGGAGTGTCATTCTTAGCTTTGATTAGCACTTCAGCTACTTCAATTTCTGTTGGTGTTAACTCTGTTACTGCTGCTTGTGAGGTTTCAGCAGCATTAACAGTTTCTGCTTCCTTCTCCCCCTCAACTTCAACTCTTTCTTTATCAATCTCCCCTTCCCTTGATGCTTCTTCCATGTTGATCTCCCCCTTTTTGGGAGCATCAGTCTCTGGTTTCCTCCTTCTGAGCACAAATTGTTTCTTCTTCTTTTGCAAAATCAGTTTCCTTACCATTTGCTTCAACTTGATGATTTGTTCTTGTTGTGACCGTACTATGAGTTTTAGCTCTTCTATGTCTTTGCCCTGTTTGAGTACATCCATGTTGATGTTGCCCATTGCCTCCATCAATTCATCATAGTTATATCTGTCCTCACCTTCTCCAGGAGTGTTACCCCCTATTGAAGGATCATTGGATCTTTTAGTAGTGGAAGTCTTCTGCCTAGCAGAAGCACTATCCACCCCTGTGGTTTCTTGGCACCAGGGACCTTCAAATGATTGCTCATTCAAAGTTGCCATGGGGGAGGTCTTATTGATGTTACCACTTTCCTCCTCTGTGTTAGCAGGAGTAGTGGCAGCCTCATCTCCCATATGCTCTACCTCCTCCTCAGAGAGCACCTCCTTTGGGTTGGGAGACACCCTTGTGGTTTCCCTTTGGATATTCTCTAGGGGAGAATTCTCCCTTAGAGGGCTTAAAGGTTGTGTGGGTGATGGTACAAGAAGGGAAGGAGCCTTCTTTACCTGTTTTCTTTGATAAGTTTGGGTAATTGGAGAGGTTGGTTTTGTAAGAATGGACTGGGGAATTGTTTTTGAGTGAGAAGGTTGGGCTTGGCTAGCAGTGGGATGGTCTAATGAGGGCCTTGACGCTGCTGCCATACCTTCAGTGTTTTGGGACACCACCATCATTGTAGAGAACAATGGGGTGTCAACTCCTTCCGAGTCCCCAGCAGATCTTCTCATATTTGAGAAAACCTTGCCTTTTGGGGGTTTAGGTACATATACCCCAACAGGTTGAGGTATATCCGTCAACTCATGGTTAATTACTTCCTGAACAAATCTGGGATACATAAAGAAACTCTTTTTGTTTCCCATATTTGATACAAGATCACTGAAAATCATCTTTGAGAAATTGTGCCTTCTGGATGTAGCCAAGCATACCAAAGCATATGCAATTGGACTGCTGAACTCACTCCATCCAGTGGTCTTTTTGGAGATACAATGCATTAGGGTATGAACAAGAAAACGCCATTGGGGTGAAAATTTTGCTTTTGAGAATTTGAAAACACCCAATGGGCCTCCATACCCCATTCTAGTAAGATTAGAAAACAGTTCATCATTAGAGATAGACATTATACCAGAGGCATCGTCTAGACGTAGACTGATGCGAATGACTTCTTCAGTAACTGTAAGTGAGTGATCACAGATTCTTGTCTTGATCATTTGCACACCATTTTCCACAACAATGGTTGCATTAGCCCAGAACTGCCTTTGGTGCTCAATGTAGATTGTAGGTGATACAGTAAGAGCATGAGCAATGTGGCTCGACTTCAGAAAGTCGACTATCTGATGAAAACCTTCAGCTTGTTTTGGCTTTTGTAGCATCGCAATCTCGTTGTGCTCGTCGATGAATGTCATGGATGCCATTGATCTTAGTGAAAACTTGCCTGAAAACTTCGAACTTGAGAGAGAAAAGGTTTTGAGCGCAAGAGAACAGTATGCAAAGAGTCGTTATGAACTTTTAGGCGGGCAAAAGGTATTTATAGTATTCGGAATATAAGCAGTATTAACCTAGAGCAGTATTAACCACTAGCAGTATTAACTGAAATAGCAGTATTAACTACTAGCAGTATTAACTAACTAGCAGTATTAACTGCGAGCAGTATTAACCACGAGCAGTATTAACTGAACTAGCAGTATTAACTGAAATAGCAGTATTAACTACTAGCAGTATTAACTAACTAGCAGTATTAATCGCGAGCAGTATTAACCACGAGCAGTATTAACTGAACTAGCAGTATTAACTGAACTTACTCCTTTTAAACTTGCTAAATACTGAGTACTGCTATGCATATCCTGAAAAGAAGATTAGTAACACCAAGAATAACAATATACAGGTATAAACTCACTTTTTGAGAAGAAGATTATTCAAAGTTTATCATTCCCACACTTGTTACCAAGAAAGTGAATCTACCCACATCAAAAGCTTTAGTGAATAGATCAGCAAACTGATTATCAGTGTGAACTTTGACAACTTGAATAAGTTTCTTTTCATTACAATCTCTTATAAAGTGATACCTGATTTCAATGTGCTTTGTCTTTGAGTGCTTGACTGGATTATTTACAATGCTAATAGCACTGCTGTTGTCAATAAAGATTGGAGTATGTAGAAAGGTTACCCCATAATCCAGCATTTGATTCTGAATCCATAAGACTTGAGAACAGCAACTTGCAGCTGCTATGTACTCTGCCTCTGTTGTAGATGTGGATACGGTGGTTTGTTTCTTGCACTGCCATGAGACTAGTCTAGCACCCAAAAACTGACATCCTCCAGAAGTAGATTTTCTGTCCAAGTTTGCCCCACCTAGATCACTGTCTGAGTATGCTATTAGGTCAAAAGGTGAGTTATGCGGATACCAAAGTCCCAATCTGGGTTGCCCTTTGAGATATCTGAATATCCTCTTAACAGCTTGAAAGTGAGATTGCTTTGGCCTAACTTGAAATCTTGCACATACACAGACTGGAAACATAATATCTGGCCTTGATGCTGTGAGATACATGAGAGAGCCAATCATGGATCTATAAAGATGCACATCCATATCCTCCCCCTCAAGATCTGCTGTGATCTGCTTGTGTGTTTCCATAGGTGTGCTTGCAGGTTTTGATTCTGAGAAACCAAACTTGGTTAGAATATCCTGCACATACTTGGATTGACATATAAAAATGCCATCTGACTTCTGTTGAACTTGGAGTCCAAGGAAGAAAGTAAGTTCCCCCATGGAACTCATTTTGAACCTTTGATGCATTAAATCCTCAAACTCCTTGCACATATTGTTTCTTGTAGAACCAAAAATAATGTCATCAACATATATTTGGACCAGCAAGATATCCTTCTTCTTTCTTTTGATAAATAGAGTCTTATCAATGACTCCTCTTTCAAAGTCATTTTCCAAGAGATAGGATGACAGAGTGTCATACCATGCTCTTGGGGCTTGATGTAGTCCATAAAGTGCTTTCTTTAATTTGTATACTCTGTCTGGATAGCTTGGGTTTTCAAACCCTGGTGGTTGACAGACATATACTTCTTCTTCAATTGACCCATAGAGAAAAGCACTTTTTACATCCATTTGGTAGACTTTGAAGTTCATGTAAGAAGCATAGGCTAGGAATAGTCTGATTGCTTCTATCCTAGCTACAGGTGCAAAAACTTCTTCATAATCTATGCCCTCTTCTTGAGTGTAGCCTTGAGCTACCAGCCTTGCTTTGTTTCTTATAACAATACCTCTTTCATCTCTCTTGTTTCTGAAGATCCATTTTGTGCCAATTGCTCTGTGACCTTTAGGAAGGTCTACTAGATCCCACACATCTTGTAGCTTGAACTGTAACAATTCTTCTTGCATTGCTTCTATCCAGCTAGATTCTTTCATAGCATCATGTGCCTTTTTCGGCTCAAGCTGGGATAGAAAACATGAGAGCACTGTATACTGTTGATCTTGCATTTCCTGAAGCCTGCTTTGATGTCTAGTCATCATGGGAGAAGAGACATCACCTATTATCAACTGTGGAGGATGATTCTTTTGAACTCTTGTGTTATGACTAGGTTCTACATTCAGTCCAGCCTCTAGATTAGAGTCATGCAATTCAACTGAAGTGTCTTCAGATGTCACTTCTGATTCTTGAGTCTCCTCATCTCTAGTGTCTTCTTCACTCTGACTTGGTTCAGTAAATGATTCCTTTTCACAGTCTTCATTTACTGTGGGTATGGGAAAAATCACAGATTTAGATATACTTTCTTGAACTTGTGTGATCTCTGATTCTCCACCATCTGTTCCTGTATACTCATTACTGAAACCAAAAGAGTTAGTTAGTGAATCAATGTCAAATAGCCATTGAGGTCCAGACCCAACAGGATTTGGTGTGTTCTCATTGCATTTGACATTGTCACTTTCTTCAATTATTCTAGAAGAAGAGTTAAAAACTCTGTAGGCCTTACTCTGAGATGAGTATCCAACAAGAAATCCATCATCTGCTTTGCTATCAAACTTACCTAAGTGAGATTTGGTATTTAGAATTGTACAAGGACACCCAAAAGATTTGAAGAAACCAATAAAAGGTTTTCTTTGATTTAAAAGCTCATATGGGGTCTTGTTCTTTTGCTTGACCACTAGAACTCTGTTTTGGACATAACAAGCAGTATTAACTGCTTCAGCCCAGAATGTAATTGGCAATTTTGAATCAGCCAACAGAGATCTAGCAGCCTCTATTAGTGTCCTATTTCTCCTTTCAGCAACACCATTCTGTTGAGGAGTTCTAGGAGCACTATATTGTCTCTCAATACCTTTTCCTTCACAAAAAGTGTTTAAATCATGATTTTTAAATTCAGTTCCATTATCTGATCTAATGACTTTTACTCTTTGATTAGTTTGGTTTTCAATTCTTAGAATAAAGGATTTGATAAGATCACTTGTTTCATCCTTAGTCCTTAGAAAATATACCCAAGTAAACCTGGAGTAATCATCAACAATAACCAAGCAGTAAGATTTCTTGCCTATACTCATAACATTTGTAGGACCAAACAGATCCATATGCAATAACTGGAGACAAGAAGAAACAGAATTTAACTCTTTGGTCTTATGAGAAGTTTTGTGTTGTTTGCCTTTGAGACAAGCAACACAATGATCATCACATGAAAAGACTTTTGAAGGTAAACCTCTTACAAGGTTATTTTTAACAAGATTGTTCATAGTCTTGTAATTCATGTGACACATCCTTCTGTGCCAAAGGGAGGATTCATCTATAGAAGCTTTTGAAACAAGACAATTTAAAGATGAATCACTATCAACATTGTCCAAATCAAGACAGTAAACATTGTCCTTCCTTGGAGTTCTAAGTAGTATCATGCTTTCATCAACTACCTTGAACCCTGGAGCAAGAATCATACACTCAGTATTAGTAAATAATATACTATGTTGTTTGTCACAAACCTGTGATACACTTAACAGGTTGTACTTTAATTGATCAACATAGTAGACATCCTCAAATGTCATCTTACCTTTGGTGACATTACCTTTTCCACTTATCTTACCACCAGTAAGATTGTCTCCAAATGCAACATGTCCTCCATTAATTTGCTTGAAATCCTGAAGGCATGACATGTTGCCAGTCATGTGCCTAGAGCAACCACTATCAACATGCCATATGCTCTTTCCCTTGAGCTGTTGGTTGCCCTGCACATTAAATAAATCAATTAGTATGATTGGGGACCCAAGCCAAAGTGATCTTGGGTCTGCCATTCTCATCAAAGTATTTACATTCCTTTTTAATGAGGTTTTTAAACTCAGAGCACTCTTTATTAGAGTACTTTGTCAATATGATTGGCTTAGCAGAATCAATACTGGAAGCAGTACTAACCTTAGAAGTACTAACAGAGTTAGCAGTACTAACAGGTGTAGCAGTACTAACAGGTTTAGCAGTACTAACCTTGTTAGCAGCATTAACATTGTTAGCAGTAGTATTACTTCTAGCAGCACTATCATTGTCAGCAGCACTATTTGTGGTAGCAGTACTAACAGTTTTAGTGCTTTTAGGAATCCACATATTGACACTTTCTTTAACAGAATACTTTTTCTTCATGTGGCTTTTAGTTTTAACATTTTTCTTAGCCACATGGTTCTTTTCAATTTTCTTATAACCAAAGGGTTTTTGCATGGATCTTTGGAAATTCATTCTTTGGTTCATAGGATTGAAATAACAGAATTTTGCAAGATGATTCAATTTGCCACAGATAAAGCAAGGTTTTGGTCTATTGATTTTACTCAGATCAACCCCTTGTTTATGTGCCCATTGATTATTCCAGTTTCTTTGATTTCCCCTCTTTTTGTCCTGTTTTTGGGGTTCATTCTTCTTACAAGTACACTGTTTGCAAGGACCTGGATTCACAACTGTGGTCTGTTTATAATGGACCTTATCAGACTTTTCCTCTGTCTTCTCTATGTTCTTGGATTTGATCCAAGTCCTTCCACAATCCTCATTGGTGATAATGTTGTTTTCTATAGAAATCTCACCACTCACCTTGTTCTTCTTACTCTTGCCAACCTCTTTCTCAGTCTTATCCTCAACAATTACCTCATCTAAGGGATCTATTTCAGTGGCTCCCTCAGGCAAGTCCTTCCTATCTTTGGTGTCTAACAGGTCTGAAGTAGGAGGAATGTAATTGTTGTTATATGGTGGAGGTGTGGCATTATACCCAATTCCTCTTCTTAATTTATCATGAATCTGATTTTGCAGTAAGGAGTCCATTGCTTTAGAAGCATTGGAAAACTTTTCTACATCAAGCTTAACCTTGGTTAACTCCTCTTTCAGTTTTTCACTCTCCTCTTTAGATTTGGTCAGTTTAAGTTCTAAATCCTTTTTCTCCCACTGCCAGTAATTGGTGTCATATGAGTGTTGTAGTTCATTGGCTTGAAAACCTTTGATTTGATCTTCAAATCTCTCTACTATCCTCACATAGTCTTTTATATCCTTTTCTAGTCTCTTCAGGTCATCACTCATCTTCTGATTGTGATCCCTGTACCTTTTAACAGTGTCTATGCAAGTTTTAGAGCAGAGATTAGAACTTACCTCAGATGGGAGATCAGATACTTTAGCCATAAGAGCTTGATTCTGAATAGCTTCTTCTGCTTGATCACTCCAATCAAACCCCATTCCTTGTTGAGAAACAAGGGCTTGAGCAGAGTTTCTATTGTTATTGAAGCTTCCAGATTGAGCTTGTTGATGGTTGTTGTTGTGAGACATTCCACTTCTGCATTCTCTAGCAAAATGTCCCTTAAGATGACATTTGTAGCATTCTACCTTTGATTTATCAAACCCTGCTCCATCTTCTCTTCTTTGTGAGAAGTTGTTTCTTCCAGTCCTCTTTATAAACTTCTTAACCCTCATGGAGAGCATGGCCATCTGCCATTTAATATCCATCTCTTCCAGATCATCAGGATGAAGTTGTTCTAAGTCATCATTGATCAAAGAAGAATTTCCATGATTAGAAAGAAGAGCTTCAAATGCATAATCAGTGCCTTTATCTAGATTTGATCCATTAGTAGCATTAACTGATTCAGAGTTAGCAGTAGAATCAATTGATGCTGATAGGAGTGCAGCATTATGAACATATCCAGAAGGCTTCTTCTTTGCCTCCACCTCAGCTTCAAAAACTCTAAGATCATTGTACAGATCATCAAGTTCTTTGTCTTCCAACTGATCATTCTGTCTGAATGACACAGTGTACATGGTCCATTCATCTCCAAGGGACCTTAAGAACTTTCTGTTCACATCATCTTGATCAATCTGTACTCCCATAGTAGCTAGTTCACCAATTAGTTTATTAAACCTGTCAAAAGTTTGAGTCATGGACTCATTCTTAGTTGAGATGAAGTTTTCATACTGTTGTTTTAAGATTGCCTTTTGATTTCTCTTGGTACTTTTAGTACCTGAGAATCTCTTCTCTAGAGCATTCCAGAGCATCTGTGCATCAGTACAATTGCAGAATTGGTGTTGATACTCATTTGGAATGGCCAAGAGCAGTGTGCTCAAGGCTTTCATCTCTGTCTGTCTTGATTTCCTATCTGTATCTGTCTTTGGAGGAGTTCTTTTGCCATCTTCACCAATCTTTCCTCCATCAGATGGGCCATTCTCAATGATGTCCCACATAGAGTAATCTGTGAGGAGAATATATTGCTTGATTCTGATTTTCCACATGTCAAATTCATTGGATCTGAGCATTGGAACTTTTGAGACCAAAGTACTGCTTGATTCTGTAAGATTTTCCATGATGAATAACTGTTTCTGAGAGAATTTGCTCTGATACCACTTGTCAGGATCGAATTCTTAACAAGAATTAATACTCAGAAACTAATATCAAAGAAGTTGCGGAAAAACACTTTGATATTTAATAAAACAGTAATCAAACACAGTATATAATGATCAAACAGTAAACTTGTATTGAATGCTTAAAGCTACAAGGTTACACACTCAACCTCAATATCGATGAACAAGCTCACCAATACGAATTCTACTTCTCTAGAATTAGGATCTATGCCTTGAGGTCGATTTTTCTCTTGAAAAAAAAACAGTTATCTAAAAATTCTTTTTCTCTATTCTAAACATTCTATACATATACTAATAGAAAGATAATTACAAAGAATAAACAAATCTTCAGTATATCTTCCATGTATATCTTCTAAGTATATCTTCAGTATATCCAGCTGTAGTACTTTCCATCCGGATCTCTTTAGCAGCACTAATAATGCTCAGCAGCATTAACTTCATCTAGCAGCATTAACTGCAAGCAGTATTAACTACTAGCAGTACTAACTAGCTAAGCAGTACTAACTTTGTTCAAGCAGTACTAACTTTGACTAGCAGTATTAATTAACACTAGCAGTAGTAACACTCAGCAGTATTAATCTTCAACTTGTTCTGGCAGTAGTAACTACATTTGTACTAGCAGTAGTAACTACACTTAGTAAAATCTTCAGTTCCCAACAATTTTAGCTTAATACTTCTATCGATTTAATGATCAAAAAGTTTTCTGGGTTCGAACTGTTAGTCGCCGACTCAAGTACGAACTCGACCGGGAAGATGATGTGTATCGGTCGACCGGTAAAGTGTAAAGGACCGGTAGTTGTATTTGACCGATAAAGTGTAAAGGACTGGTAGTTGTATTCGACCGATAAAGTGTAAAGGACCGGTAGTTGTATTCGACCGATAAAGTGAAAGGACCGGTATGTTGTTTGACCGGTAGGTTGTAAGGACCGGTATATTGGCTCGACCGGTATAGTGGTTCGACAGGTATTTTTTTAATCGGTCCTAAGAAGTTTTGATGAGTTTTTAGAAAGAAAGAGTATTAATAGCCAGTTAGCTTACCTTTGTTTTTAATACCACCGTAGGTGGTGTTAATCAGTAGAAGTCAGAGTTAATCAAGAAGAATCAGAGGTGAGTCTTTCAAACTAAATCTTTTATGATTTTAGCAGTTATTTGATAAATGTGGGTTTTATAAACTACGCATTTATAGTATTGAAAGTTATGCAAAATTATTGCAAAAGATTGATTTAATCAGTATTGGCATGTTTATGCTCAGTTTATATAAACTTGTTTTATATACAGTCAGGACTAGGTGTATGCATACATTTGAGTCAGAAGTCTGACCTAAGTCGGGAAGTGTGACCCGCCTGCTTGTACCGGGGAGTGTGGCCCGTTTATGCCATTAGGGTGTGTCCCTAAAATAAGGCAATGCGAGACAGACATACCGTCTTTGACGGAAATGTTGGTCAGTATCTTAAGGTACGCTTGCGAAGTGTAAAAAGTGGTCAGTGATGGCCATTAGATTGAGTTATGCCTACGAAGCATAAAGTATTTTAAAGTTTGATTAAAAGGGCAGGTTATGTTTTGAGATATAAAGTTTTGTTTAACTGTTTTAATTAATATTTGAACTGTTGCAGTAGTGATTGGAGGGGACTCATTAGACCATTGGTCTAACCCTCGCTCTTTCAAAATTATAATCCTGTTTCAGGTTATCGCAAAGTAGCAGGTACAGATAAGGGTAAAGAAAAGATGTGAGCTATTTCCAGGAGATAGAAGACTTCCTGCAATAGTTTACTTTTTGAACTCAGTTGTGTAGTAAGAGATTGTTAGGGCTACTTTGTTAGTTAAATAGAAGTTCAGGGTAGATTATGTCAAGTTATTAAAGTTGTAAGCTTGTTGGGCCTTAAAGCCCATAAGCCCGTCAGGCCTGCGTGCCTAAGTATTTAAAGTTATTTTCTATTTCATTTGTGCGGTAAGAAGTTCATAATTTTTTAATCAGTTTACTAGTTGTTAGGGTTTACATACTATTATCAGAAATTCTCTCTGTAAACCTTAGCCCTTTGAAGTTTATATTAATCATATAACTAGTTGTTGTGGCCAATATCTTGTTCATCATTGTTCTTATATCTGTTGATTGCACTGAAACTGGGATCTACAATTGGTATCAGAGCAGATAGGCAAAAGGTTTGATCCAGAAAAAGGTTTGTCTAAAACCCTATAATTTTTTTGTGTGTGTTAATCGCTTATATGTGCTTATCTGATTATCTTGTTATGTGTTTTATCGATCGAAGCTTATTTTCTGAATTTTTTTGGTTTCGATCGAATCTGATAGTTTTCTGGAAAGTGAGTATTCGGTCTTAGTGGTTCTGGGTTTGTTCATATCCGATCATTGTTTCCTTCGTTTTTAGAGAAATTAGTTTTTGCTTGATTTGTTTTAATTCCTTCGATCAAAGGATCGAAGGATCTGAGTTTGGGTTCGATCGAATCCCAGAAACTCTTCGAGTTCTTCGGTCGAATTCATCGTGTTCTTCGGTGGTAATCGATCTTATCGTTTGTTTTGAGGTTATCTGATTTTAGGCTTTCGACCTGAGTATTCGACCGAATAAGTGTTCCCCGGTCGTGTCATTAGACCGGATACGTGTTCCCCGGTCATTTCATTAGACCGGATACGTGTTCCCCGGTCGTGTCATTTCGTTTGTTTTGTTGGTTATAAATGTTGGTGCAAGTCTATGCGCTTTGGTGACTGACCCTATTTCACGAGTAGGGTTTGCTCTTCCAATTTTTGGAGTTAATAACCGGTGTGATCTAAATCATGACTGTGTAACTCCAACGGCTATTATCTTATTCCAAACCTACGTACTAATAGATTCATTCTTCACAGGTACAATGGCACAAAACCAGCCACCAGAAATTGATCCAATCGCAGATGCAGAACTGATTCCCGAGGATCAGTTCCTTCCTCTTACAGCCAATAACTACCATCTCGATGTAACCCAACCTGCTATTCAACATCAGGTCATCATCGAGATACTAAGGGGCCATCCACTCTCCTATGCTCTAACAGAAACAGCCACCGTTCCAATCATATACCTACAGCAATTCTGGCGTTCCCTTCATGCCTTAGAAGCCGATGGCGGTTTCCATCTTGAAGGTCGGATAGATCACACACCAGTGCTTCTCACAAGTGATCTATTCCGCCAATTTCTTCGGTTACCGACCGCCGGATCTGTAGCTGGCCAAGAAGACTTCGACCCGCTTGTCTCAGATGCTACATTGTGCACCGATCTTCTCTCATTGGGATATGGCGCAGAACTCCGCATACCATCAACATTCAACCGCAAACATCTATCGACGTTATGGTACACTCTGTTCACTTATATCAATCGGTGTCTTTCGTCTATAACGAAAGGCATTGATCAGACGAGCGCTCCGATTCTACGCATCTTTCATGCGGTGGCATTCAATCGCCACGTCGACTTTGCCGATCTTCTATGGTTTGAACTCATTCAGAGAGTTCGGTCGACTGCATCTCGGCGGTCAAACTTCGTCCCCTTCATGCGGTTCCTACAGATAATCATCCGGAACTACATGAACCTGTATCCCGAGATACAGCGCCGCTCCACCCACCCGACGTGCCCACAACATCCAACTCGGAAGATTCCTTCCCGTGCTGATCCAGAAGGTGTTGTCGCCCGACAAATCCCAGTTGGTGTACTAGACCATGCTCGTCCCACGGCACTGAGTGTGATAGCTTATAGGCACACACACAACATCCCAGCTCCTATGGTCCGGCCAGGACCGGCAGGACCTGCCCAAGGAGCGAGACCTGAGCGACGTGAGGGTCCGCGTCCACGAACGAGAGGTGGGAGCGTCCAGATAGCTGGGGCTTCCGGACAGGGTGTGTCGAGAGCTGTTACTGTGAGGGGATCTGGAGTGGGCAGTGCCGTTGGATCGAGCCAGCCTAGTTCTTCGAGACAACCATCTTCGCCACCAACAACAGGTACTCCAACGACAGAAGAGGCAACAGTTTCTGAAGCCGTTCAAGCTCAGCCTTCTTCTATCGCTGCTACTGAAGGAACATCAGCCACTTCCGACACCGAGGAAACCCAAACCGCAACATCGGCATCAAATGAAGAGTCTTCTAACTCGGATGGTGACGATAATCAGCCCCCATCCGGAGAGATAAGGAGAGTGGAGGGAGTATTAGTTGAACATCAAGAGGTGAGCTGTGTGAGGGAAAGGCGGAGTAAGCTACATTCTGAGAGTACACGAGTGATGGGACAACCATCTTCGGTTGTATCCCCCCCAGCCACATCTAGCCAGGTAGCCACATCTACTACCCAGTCTCATGTGTTGGGACAGGGTATTGAAGAAGCCGCCGTGGACCTAGCGGCGCACTTGCACGCCCAACCAATCCACTCCACCATCTCTCAACAGATGGTGGTTTCACATTCTCACGGGGATTTAGCACATACGCTATCGGGCTCTCACTTGGAGGGTGCCGATATTGAAACAAGAGAACAGCTGCCCCCGTTCTCGCCTTCTTTGCCTGCACGGAGTCTAGATCCATTTGTAATACATGCCATCCCTAGGACACAGATTCCTTTTTCGGCTATCGCCGGTAGCCTATGTGGCCCGGCCGGAACATCCATAGTAAACCCACCTTCGGGTAGGTTACAAGGATTGGGTGGAAGTCCTACCACGGCTATCATCACGCCAACCGTGAACGTAGGCGGCTCGACTTCAACAGTCGTAGCTACAACGGGAAGTCTAAGTGACCCCGGAGTTACCCCACATGAGTTTGTCTCAAGGGAATACATGGACGGCGCCCTAAAGGCTGTCCAATCTATGATGACGGAGGAGTTGGACAACATCAAACGCATGGTCAAAGGCAAAGGTCCTGCGACTGAGCCGGAGACCACATCTACTCCATCTTCTCTATCAGCTGCGGATCTGTCCATACCTGAACTAAAATCTATCCTTCTCGCCAAACTTATAGCCCAATCTCAAACCGAACCCACCCAGGATGCCGATTTGTTATCCTTACTTTCTCAAGCATCTACACCGACCCCACCTACACCACAACCTATCGTTTCTGTCGAAGCCTTCCAGATCCAACAAGCTATGCTTCAGTCACTTCAGCAAACCGTAGCTGTTTTGACTGAACGCCTTTCAGCAGTGGAGGATACCTGCCGTAACCAGGCAGAACGGCTCAAGCGCCGACATGATGATTAGGATGATCCTGATCACCATGAGGGGGAGAAGCGCCACCGTCTATCTGAGCCGGAGACACATGTAGTGGAGTCGGAACAGGTTGAACAGGGTATGGGTTCGGGTACAAGAACAGAGGGACAGAGACAGGAACAGGAACGGGAACCGGTGACAGACTTGATACTATACGATTATCCGACGGTTGAAAAGCCTGAGGAATTTGAAGATGGTTCTCCGATAGTTCCTGAAGATTGGACAATAATACTAGATCCGTATGAAGTGACGGACACGACAGAAGAATGTGCCAATACTGAAAGAGCTCTGGTGTTTATGCAAGAAGAAATTGATGAAATACTGCATCCAGATGATCAGTCTTCTGTCGTGATTCCTTTATTGACCTATCCAGTTAATCACCCTGATTTTTCTTCTACAGTTTTTCCCGAGAGATCTCCTACAGCTTCACCAGTTAGAGAACCAGTTAGTACTACTCCAGTTCGTCCATCCAAGTGGGAAAGAGTCCGAATCAAAGTTCCTTTCCTCGAAGAAAGTCAGAAAAAGATCTTTGCCCACTGGATCAGAAAGTATGATGAAGTCGTTATCCATGGTCTACAGTCAGTGAAAAATAAAGAAAAACAGTGTGAACTTGTGTTCGTGTACAGAAAGTTCCAGCACAAGTACTCCAAGACAAAGCTCAGGATTGTATCTGTTGATAAGATTATACCTGCCTACTTCATGAAGGTTAAGTATACGGACTTTATGGTTACTAGAGAAGATGGTCAACAATACTGCTTTTCTGATGCTGATTTTCCATGTCTGGAGCCACAAGATCTGCTGTACATATTACGTGACTTAAAGACCAGAACCGTCAGACCCGGAGAAGTCATTGATGCACTAGAAACAGTGAAAAGATACATGAAGTGCGCAATGAAACTTGCTTCGGTGGAAGATTTTCAGATTGGGTTAGAAAGTGATCAACCGAAGATTAATCTGTTCAAGCCTGATTTGAGTGTTCCGTCTGATGCTCTAAATGTACCTGCATTCACAGTTATAAAGTTTCCAGAGTTTGGTATGTCATATGTGAACAACAACGGTGTTCTACGCTTTATTCGTTTTGATCAGATTGCCAGATTTTGTGATGGTACGTTGATGTTTTTGAAAGACAAGTTGAAGCGAGCGCTGAGTCAAGATGAAAAAGGAGTTCAATTACTGGATTTTTCATACAAAGCACTTGTTCTTAAAGCACTGAATGTTATTGAAGAACGACTGGAATATAGAACACAAATCAGATATTTCGAGATCAGCTTTGGTTTCCGGAAAATTTTTGTTTCTAACTGGCGTGACTATCAACTTCTATTTAAAGGGGGAGATTGTTAGGGCTACTTTTTTAGTTAAATAGAAGTTCAGGGTAGATTATGTCAAGTTATTAAAGTTGTAAGCTTGTTGGGCCTTAAATCCCATAAGCCCGTCAGGCCTGCGTGCCTAAGTATTTAAAGTTATTTTCTATTTCATTTGTGCGGTAAGAAGTTCATAATTTTTTAATCAGTTTACTAGTTGTTAGGGTTTACATACTATTATCAGAAATTCTCTCTGTAAACCTTAGCCCTTTGAAGTTTATATTAATCATATAACTAGTTGTTGTGGCCAATATCTTGTTCATCATTGTTCTTATATCTGTTGATTGCACTGAAACTGGGATCTACAGAGATGGTTGTAAACCTTATACTCTGAAAATGTAAGCTTAGGGCAGTATTGAGTAAGAAATGTTATTTTATTTTATGTATATATGTTCAGGTTGTTACAATTGGTATCAGAGCCTTAGTTTAAGGGATTTAGGTGACCAGATGGGCCTAGACTTAAACTGAGATAGTAGAAGCACAACTGAGTAGTAGGAAGACTGTAAGAAGATAACATTAAGGTAGTAAGGACTAGCATGTAAGCTAAATTTGGAATTCCATCTGGCCAGTGTAATTGTGAATTTACAAGTACATGCTTGTGCTTAAACTTCCGTAATGTGTAGTATGTTAAATTGAATATCTTATGTTTATTCTTATCAGAATTATGTCTGAGTGAGTGACCAGGAGTAGATCTATAGTGAATCCTGAAATGGAACCAGATAATGAAGTCATTGCCGAAGAGCGAATGACTGCTGTCAACCCGACTGCTATCCAAGGAAAGAGTCGCGGTCGACCTAAAGGTAAGACAGTTCAGAAAGCAGCTACTCAGGCAAGAGTTTCGAATGTGGTAACTCGAGGTGGGAAGACGAGTCGTGGTATTCATCAATATGAAAGTGTAGAGGTAAGAGCTGAGCAAGAAACTTCTAATCAAGAAAGTTCGGCTTCTATGAGGGGTCGAAAACAGACAGGAAACTGGGGTGGAGGTAGAACGCAAGGTTTTGTTACACAAGAAACCTTCACTGCAGAAATGGGAAAGTTACAATAAACGTTGAATGCTTTATTGGCTCAGCGTACTAATGAAGTTTCGTCAAGTAAAGAAAAGAGTGAAGATAAAGTAGTGACTGAGGTAGCAGAATCACCAGTAACTGGAGTGGGTAGTCACCCTCAGTCAAGTCCCATTGTGTCAGTTAAAGCTGTAGCTAGGAAAGGATGTAGTTTTAAGGAGTTTGCTGCTTGCAAGCCTCCTACTTATAAAGGGGAATGTGATCCTGTGATAGCGTTAAGATGGGTAAAAGGTATGGAGATAGCGTTTGATACAAGTAAGTGTGCGGAAGAAGATAAAGTAGTCTATGCTTTGTCAATGCTGAAAGAGGAAGCGGTAATGTGTTGGGATGTGGAATCCGGAGGTCAAAGTTCGACTGTAGCTAAAGAAATGATTTGGGGTGAGTTTGTGAAAAGATTTAAAGTATAGTTCTGCCCTCTGGCGGCAGTTAAAAAGTTGGAAGAAGAGTTTTTGGGTTTAGAGCAGAAGGGGATGTCAGTTCGAGAATACGCCACAAAGTTTATTGAAAAGTCTCGATTTGCAGGAATTTATGTACCTAATGAAGAAAGAAGAGTAGAATGTTTCGTTTTTGGATTAAGAAGTGATATTCGAGAACTTGTCTCGAATAAGGAACCATCTACTTTTCAAATGGCAGTAAATGCAGTTGAAATGCGAGAGAAAGAAAAGAATAGGCAAGCCACTGAAAGAAGTGGAGATAAAAGAAAATGGGAAGGAACAGTTCGTGATTCCAAACCGTTTAAGTCTGCAAAGTTTGATCAGCGTTCTGTTAATAAGTTTGAAAATAAGCCCTGTAGCAAGTGTAACCGAAGGCATAAGAGAGAATGTAAGATTGATCAAGAGGGCTGTTATAAATGTGGGAAGGTTGGGCATTTGGCTCGGGATTGCCAAAATTTGAGGTCTTGTTTGTTAGCTCCATCTACCATGTTTAGAAGTGTTGAAAAATAGGCTAAGTATAGAAACCTCTGCTGTCTAGAAAGTCTCCGCAGAAGATACAAAGCTCAGAGACTACTCCGCAGAAGACGTGCCAGAGGACAAACCTGATGATGATTCTCAGATCACAGAGCCTCTGTGATCACTCACAGAGCCTCTGTGAAGGCTGACCTCTGGAGGTCAGTGTTGGAGTTTTGCATGATGGCTCAAGACAAAACCACGTGCACAACACGTAAGACCTGCTGTACGAAGATCCGCATGATCAAGTAATGGGCATCCCACGATGTTTTACTTTACAGGTGGCATTCCGTTTATGGAATGTCAGTCTTTGTCTTGTACTAAGGGGTGCATCCTTCTTGTATATTAAGGGAGCACCACCTTAGAGTTTTATGAGTGAGAATACGAGCACACACAAAAACAGCAGTCTGTATAATCCTTGAGCATATTTGCACATACCAGTGCATGTTCTTGGTGTTCTTCAGTAATCAATGAAACAGTTCTTTGAGTAACTTTCTTATAATACTTTACTTCTTGTTCATTAATTACTTGTGTGTTTACTACCTTGCATGTTCAATCTTTTCTACACATCTCAAACGCTTCCGCACTCTGTTTAATTAATCTGTGTGTAGTAAAAGGTTAAATCAAGTTAAAGAACATCATAACTGGGATCAACATTGTTATCAGTGTGGATCTCCTGATCATATCAGGACCAATTATCCACAGTTGAAAAAGGGATCGATCAGAGGAAATGTTGGAAAGGGAAGTGAGAAAAAGGTAGAGCCAGCTAAAGCGAGGGCTAGAGTTTTCAATATGTCAGCAGAAGAAGCGGCTGAGATATCTGATGTAGTGACAGGTACTTTCTTTATAGATTCGAATTATGCAAAAGTATTATTTGATTCAGGCGCAAATCGTTCGTTTGTGTCTCCAAATTTTGTGCATAAATTGATTGAGAAACCTAAGAAACTTAGTCATGAATTGAAAGTAGAAGTAACTGATAGTAGACAAATTGTCAGGATCTTAATTCTTAACAAGAACACACTCTCAGAAAACAATATCAAAGAAGTTTGCGGAATAACACTTTGATATTCAATGAAACAGTAAACAAACAGTAAATCTGATGAACAACTTGCAAACTTTATTTAATGATTGAAAGTCACAAGCTTTTACAAACAACCTCAATATTGATGAACAGACTCACCAATACGAATTCTACTTCTCTAGAATTAGGGATCTAACCTTGAGGTTGATTCTCTCTCACAAAACTAAAAACTTAGAATGAATTGTTACATTTAACGAAAACAAACTATTCTATACATATACTGAAGATAAAAGATAATTACAAAATAATAAAAGATCTTCAATATAAACTTCCATCTTTATCTCCAACTTCCATGAATATCTTCATTCCAGCTATCATCCTTGCCATACTTATCTTCATCTTATAAGCAGCATTAATACTCAGCAGTATTAATACTCTGAGCAGTGTTAACTCCATCATTACTAACTATGCTCAGCAGTATTAATCTCTTCAAGCAGTACTAACTTTGAACTAGCAGTACTAATCTTGTTCAGCAGTATTAATCTTCAACTAGCAGCATTAATTATGTTGAAGCAGTATTAACCATACTTGAGCATTTCTGAATTTCCCAACAATCTCCCCCTAACTTGACTTTTAAGAAGAGAAGTCAAGCTCTTCAGATGCTCCCAAAACATCATTCTTCAGATCCCTGTATCAACATTTAGCCCCAAACTTTGATTGATCATTCTCTGAATCAGATACTTGGCCATTTCTGAATTTTCAACACATCCAAGCTTCTTCTTCAACATTAAATGAAGTTTCAGTCTGCTGTGGTTGTATACTCTATCCATTAGGAAGTATTCTATGTAATTTCTATCCAAAGTCACAGCATATACTCCACTAGTTTCATATAAAGTCCAATTGGTGACAGCTTGAAACACATTTCTTATGACATGCTCCACTTCTTCAGGTTTGAACATCATACACAGATACTCCATCACCAGTTTTGTAATTGAAATCCCTGGAGCTTTTAACTGATCTGCATACAACTTCATCCCTATTTCAAACATTTCTTCTATATCAGACCTGGAGCATGTTCTGACAATCTTGGCCCAGGTGTTGAATACCTCATACTTATCATCCTTCCTCTTGAGTCTGATATACTCCTTTCCATCCACTGTCAATGTATCCCAGTGAACAACTTCAAGAGGCTTTACACCAACAGGTTCTGCTGAGATTGGTTCAGGCACTTTGTCCATCACTACCATGTACATCTTTAAATCATCAGTACTGAAAGATTCTTTCTTTTCAGATGACTCAGGTGCCCCTTCTTATTCAGCAACCTTTTCAGCCTCTCCTTCATCCATTCTAGGCTTCTTGATTATCTTTCTCCTAGCCATCATCTTTGTTCTTTTTAACGTCTTTAGACTTTCACCAATAGTGGCTTCTTTCTTTGGAGTTTCTTGATCATCTGGAAAAGGTTTTTCTAGCATGAAATCATTGCTTTCTTTCATTCTCTTTTCCATCTCCACCCTGGCAGGTTCATCCCCTTGAAGCTTGATCATTTCTGCATCATATAGCCCTTTGAGTTGCTCAAAAGACATTTTTGAGAACATTTCCACTTTGACACCTACAGCACCCTTGAGGAAAGTAATCATTTTCTTTCTCTCTTGAGCACCAAGGTATGTTTTTGAAGGTTTGTCTTTGTCTTTTCTCTGCAGCCAATTTGATCTTTCCAGACTTCCTTAGAGATGTAGCTTTTTTCTTGGCTAGTTCTGTTGCAAGACTCTATTGATAAGCTTTATTGAGTTCTGCAGCCATAGTTTTTGCTATCTCTCTTTCTTTTGACACTTGAACCTGTTCTTCTTTCTCAAGTTCTTCCTGAATCTGCCTAGCCAAAGCTTCATCAGACTCAATCAACTTTTGCTTTTTCGTTGGTTGATCAGATTCCACTAGCTTTGCTTTACCTTTCTCTTTACTCATCACCTTCTCAGTGCTTGATTGCTTTGCAGCCTCACCTCTTTCTTTTATGACAACTCCTTTGGCCTTTGAGATGACCTTGGAAGTATCATGCTTGGCTTTGATTAGTGTTTCTGCAATCTCAAGCTCTGTTAATACTTCTTTCACTGCTTCTGCTGCTTGTTTAATTTCAGCAGTATTAACCATTTCTGCTGCTTTACTTGAACTGGCAGTATTAATGGTTTCTGTTGCTTGCTCTGTTGTTACTGTTGCTGCTTGAGTTTCTATATCTGTTTCTGCTTCTGGCTCCCCCTCAACATCTTGTTTTTCCCCATCAAGCTCCCCCTTATCTGTGACTTCTTCCATGTTAAACTCCCCCTTTTTGGGAGCATCATCCCCTGATTTCCTTCTCCTTAGCACAAAATGTCGTTTCTTCTTTTTGTGGACTAGCTTCATCACCAATTTCTTGAGTTTGGTAATTTGTACTTGTTGGGACAAGATTACCAGCTTCATTTCTTCTTTGTCAGCTCCTTGTTTGATAACATCTAGGTTGATGTTGCCCATAGTATCCATCAATTCTTGATAGTTATATCTGTCCTCACCTTCTCCAGAAGTGTTACCCTCTTTTGAAGGATCATTGGATCTTTTTGTAGTGGGATCCTTCTGCCTAACAGAAGCACTCTCCACCCCCGTGGGTTCTTGGCACCTGGGACCTTTGAATGATTGCTCATTCAAAGTTGCCATGGGGGAGGTCTTAATTATGTTACCACTGTCCTCCTCTGTGTTAGCAGGAGTAGTGGCAGCCTGCTCACCCATATGCTCAACCATCTCCTCAGAGAGCACCTCCTTGGGGTTGGGAGACACCCCTGTGGTTTCCCTGTAGATATTCTCCAAAGGAGAATTCTCCCTTAGAGGGCTTAAAGGCTCAGTGGGTGATGGTACAAGAAGGGAAGGAGCCTTCTTTACCTTTTTCCTGATATATGTATGGGTGATAGGAGAAGTTGGCTTATGAATTAGGGACTGGGGGATTGATATAGAGTGGGAAGGTTGGGATTGGCTAGCAGTGGGATGGTCTAATGAGGGCCTTGACCCTGCTGTCATACCTTCTGTAGTGTGGGACACCACCATCATTGTAGAGAACAATGGGGTGTCAACTCTTTCCAAGTCCAAAGGGGATCTCTTCATGTTTGAAAAGACCTTACCTTTGGGAATTTTTGGTACATATACCTCATCAAATGGAGGCATATCCGTCAATTCGTGTGTTATAACTTCTTGTACAAACCTGGGGTACATATAAAAGCTCTTTTTACTTCCCAGGTTTGAGACAAGATCACTGAAAATCATTTTAGAAAAATTGTACCTTCTGGCAGTGGCCAAACAGACCAAAGCATAAGCAATGGTACTGCTAAACTCACTCCATCCAGTAGTCTTTTTAGAGATGCAATGCATAAGGGTATGAACAAAAAAACGCCATTGGGTATAAAATTTTGCTTTGAAGAATTTAAACCCACCCAACTGGCCTCCATACCCCATTCTTGATAAGTTTGAGAACAAGTCCTCATTGGAAAGAGAAGTAATACCTTCAGCATCGTCTAGACGTAGACAGATGCGTATCACCTCTTCAGTAACTGACAAGGGTTTGTCACACACCCTTGTTTTCAGAATCTGCACACCATGCTCTGTAACTATGGTGGCATTTGCCCAGTATTGCTTTTGATGCTCTACGTATATTGTTGGCGACACAGTTAGAGCATGGGCAATGTGACTAGACTTCAGAAAGTCCACAATCAGATGAAATCCTGCAGCTTGCTTTGGCTTTTGTAGCATCGCAATTTCATTGTGCTCATCGATGAGGGCCATGGATGCCATTGAACTTGAATGTTCTTGTCTGAAAAACTTGGTACTTTGAGAGAAAAGGGTTAGAGCGCAAGTGAACAGTATGCAAAGAGTCGTTATGAACTTTTAGGCGGGCAAAGGGTATTTATATTATACGGGGCATAAGCAGTATTAACCTAGAGCAGTATTAACTAATAGCAGTATTAACTACCTAGCAGTATTAACTGAGAGCAATATTAACTAACTAGCAGTATTAACTGAGAGCAGTATTAACTACCTAGCAGTATTAACTGAGAGCAGTATTAACTAACTAGCAGTATTAACTGAGAGCAGTATTAACTAACTAGCAGTATTAACTGAGAGTAGTATTAACCACTAGCAGTATAAACTGAGCACTGGCAGTATTAAAACTGCACTGGCAGTATTAACTGTACTTACTCTTTTTGAAGCTTCTGAAGGTCTGATCAAAGCAATAACTTCCTGTGAAAGATGATTAGCAGTACACAAATAACCAAAATAGCAGGTATAGGACCACTTTTAATAAGAACACACTCTTAGAAAACAATATCAAAGAAGTTTGCGGAATAACACTTTGATATTCAATGAAACAGTAAACAAACAGTAAGTCTGATGAACAACTTGCAAACTTTATTTAATGATTGAAAGTCACAAGCTTTTACAAAAAAACTCAATATTGATGAACAGACTCACCAATACGAATTCTACTTCTCTAGAATTAGGGATCTAACCTTGAGGTTGATTCTCTCTCACAAAACTAAAAACTTAGAATGAATTGTTACATTTAACGAAAACAAACTATTCTATACATATACTGAAGATAAAAGATAATTACAAAATAATAAAAGATCTTCAATATAAACTTCCATCTTTATCTCCAACTTCCATGAATATCTTCATTCCAGCTATCATCCTTGCCATACTTATCTTCATCTTATAAGCAGCATTAATACTCAGCAGTATTAATACTCTGAGCAGTGTTAACTCCATCATTACTAACTATGCTCAGCAGTATTAATCTCTTCAAGCAGTACTAACTTTGAACTAGCAGTACTAATCTTGTTCAGCAGTATTAATCTTCAACTAGAAGCATTAATTATGTTGAAGCAGTATTAACCATACTTGAGCATTTCTGAATTTCCCAACACAAATCTTAGTGGAAGAAGTGTATGATGGGAGTAGTATTGTCATTGATGGACAATCATTTCCACTTCGACTGTATCCGATGGGTATGGGAGAATTTAATGTTATTGTGGGAATGGACTGGTTGGCGTCTAATGATGCTCATATAGTATGCAATAAGAAATTGATTCGTATAGCGCAGCCAGGAAAAGAAGAGATAGTAGTATTTGGAGATCGAAGGGATAGAAAGTCATGTTTGATTTCTATGATTAAGGCTAAGAAATGTTTAGTAAAAGGGTGTGTGGGGTTTTTAGCTTATGTAATAAATGCTAAGAAGGAAAAGAAGGGATTAGATTCAGTTCCGGTAGTCAGTGAATATCCAGAAGTATTTCCGGAAGACCTAACCACTTTGCCTCCAGATCGTCAAGTGGAATTTCGTATTGATTTAGTACCCAGAGCAGCGCCGATTGCAAGAGCACCGTATAGACTGGCACCGGCAGAGATGAAAGAAATGATGACTCAACTGCAGGAGTTGTTAGACAAAGGGTTTATTCGCCTTAGTACCTCACCTTGGGGAGCGCCAGTATTGTTTGTTAAGAAGAAATACGGGTCTATGAGAATGTGCATAGACTACCGTGAGCTCAATAAGTTGACTGTCAAAACTAAGTATCCACTTCCCAGGATTGACGATCTTTTTGATCAACTTCAAGGAGCAAGTTACTTCTCAAAAATAGATTTACGATCTGGGTATCACCAGTTGAAGGTGAGGGAGGAGGATGTTCCTAAGACTGTATTTCGTACGAGGTACGGGCATTATGAGTTTCTAGTTATGCCATTTGGTTTGACCAATGCGCCAGCAACTTTCATGGATCTGATGAATAGAGTGTGTAGTCCGTTTTTAGATAAGTATGTCATCGTCTTTATAGATGATATATTGATCTATTCACGTTCCAAAGAAGATCATGAAACTCATTTGAGAGCGATTTTAGAATTGCTTAAGCGTGAGAAGTTGTATGCCAAGTTTTCAAAATGTGAATTTTGGCTGAAAGAAGCTCAGTTTTTAGGGCACGTGGTGTCAAAAGATGGGATTAAGGTTGATCCGGCTAAGATTGAAGCCATAAAAGGGTGGGAAGCACCGAAATCACCATCTGAAGTAAGAAGTTTTCTTGGATTGGCTAGTTATTATAGAAAGTTCATACAGGACTTTTCAAGGATAGCTACGCCACTAACAACATTAACCAGAAAGAATGTCAAGTTTGTCTGGGCAGAGGCTTAGAAAGAAGCGTTCGGTAAATTGAAAGAGAGTTTAAGTAGTGCTCCTGTTTTGTCTCTACCCAACGGAACGGAAGGATTCGTAATTTATAGCGATGCTTCAAAGTTGGGTCTGGGATGTGTGTTAATGCAAGAAGGCGAGGTAATTGCTTATGCATCTCGACAGCTGAAAGAACATGAAAAGAATTACCCAACTCATGATTTAGAGTTGGCAGCTGTAGTCTTTGCTTTGCAAATTTGGAGGCATTACTTGTATGGGATCAACTGTCAGATTTACACAGATCACAAGAGCCTTCAATATATTTTCAATCAGAAGGAGCTTAATATGAGGCAGCATAGGTGGATGGAACTGTTAAGCGATTATGATTGTGATATTCTGTACCATCCAGGCAAGGCCAATGTGGTAGCAGATGCTCTAAGTCGTAAGGAGCATGGAGAAATAACAGAAGTTGTAGCATTTCGAATTGATGTTATTTCTAATTTCTTAGAAGAAGTTATAAATTATCAAGAAGAAGCAACTTTAAAAGAAAATTTGAAAAGTGAAAGAATAGTTGGAATTGTTAACTTGTTAGTAGTTGACAATCGCGGAGTAAAGTGTTTCAATAAGAGAGTATGGATTCCAAAAGCAGGAGATCTGAGGCAGAAAGTGTTGGAAGAAGCGCATAGATCCCGTTATTCAGTTCATCCTGGAACCAACAAGATGTATAGAGATCTGAAACAAAGCTATTGGTGGCCAGGTTTAAAGAAAGATATTGCTCATTTCGTTGAACGATGTCTGACATGTTTGAAAGTTAAAGCTGAGCATCAGAGACCTTATGGGGAGCTTCAGTCGTTAGAAATTTCAGTTTGGAAGTGGGAAGAGATTACGATGGATCTTGTTACTGGGTTACCGCGATCACCTAAGGGGCATGATGCCATTTGGGTGATAGTGGATAGACTAACAAAGTCAGCTCACTTCCTACCGATCAAGGAGACGTACTCACTAGAAAAATTGGCTCGATTGTATATCGACAAGATAATAACCATACATGGAGTACCATCGTCCATTGTGTCGGACAGGGATGCTCGTTTTACATCAGCTTTCTGGAGAAGTTTGCAAAGGGAATTAGGCTCTCAACTTAAGCTGAGTACGGCCTATCACCCGCAAACGGATGGTCAGAGTGAGAGAACTATTCAGACATTGGAAGATATGCTTCGTGCATGTGTTATCGATTTCAAAGGTTCGTGGGAAATTCATTTGTCGTTGATTGAGTTTTCCTACAACAATAGTTATCATGCTAGCATACAAGCAGCTCCGTTTGAAGCTTTGTATGGTCGTAAATGTAGAACACCTTTATGTTGGAATGAGGTGGGTGAAAGACAGCTAGCGGGACCAGAAATTGTACAGGTGACAGCTGAAAAAAGTCGATCAGATTCGGGCAAGATTAAAAAGTGCTCAAGATCGTTAGAAAATGTATGTTAATAAACGAAGGAAACCGATAGAGTTTCAGATAGGAGACAGGGTAATGTTGAAAGTTTCGCCCTGGAAAGGGGTAGTCAGATTTGGAAAGAAAGGAAAGTTGAGACCAAGGTTTGTTGGACCATTTATCATCACGGGACGTGTTGGTGAAGTGGCCTATGAACTTGATCTACGAGAAAGTTTGCTTGGGATTCATCCCACATTTCATGTGTCAAACTTGAAGAAGTGTTTGGCAGAAGCAGATATAGTTGTTGCTTTAGAAGATATTCAGGTAGATGAAAAACTAAGTTATATTGAGGAGCCCGTAGCGATTACGGACCTCAAAATAAAGAAGTTGAGGAACAAGTAGATTCGTTTAGTGAAAGTTCAGTGGAATTTCACCAAGGACAAGAGTCCACGTGGGAAGTAGAGGCAGATATGAAATCTCAGTATCCCCATTTGTTTAGCGATAGAATTCTGGGGACGAAATTCTCTTAAGGGGGGAAGATTGTAATATCCGAATCCGAAATTTTTATTTATTTTGGAAGTTGGGTGAAAAGTGAAACGAGACCCAAAGTGCAGGGGGGTTATTTGAAACATTGGTTATATATAACCTAAATATCAAGATATTTGAGATTTATATCTCATACTGATATTGTTTTGAGAACCGACTTTTAGAGAGAAAGAGAGAAAACAAAGAAGGCAGAGAAAGAGAAAAGAGAAAGAGGTCTTGATCAATCGATCTGTTTTTGTCAAAAAGGGGTATGATTTTAGCTTAATACTTCTATCTGCATGTTATAATCGGTAAATATTCTTGTTAATCAAGCTTTTAACCGTGTATTTGATCGATTTAATGATCAAAAATTTTTCTGGGTTCGAACTGTTAGTCGCCGACTCAATTATGAACTCGACCGGGAAGATGATGTGTATCGGTCGACCGGTAAAGTGTAAAGGACCGGTAGTTGTATTTGACCGATAAAGTGTAAAGGACCGGTAGTTGTATTCGATCGATAAAGTGAAAGGACCGGTATGTTGTTTGACCGGTAGGTTGTAAGGACCGGTATATTGGCTCGACCGGTATAGTGGTTCGATAGGTATTTTGTTAATCGGTCCTAAGAAGTTTTGATGAGTTTTTAGAAAGAAAGAGTATTAATAGCCAGTTAGCTTACCTTTGTTTTTAATACCATCGTAGGTGGTGTTAATCAGTAGAAGTCAGAGTTAATCAAGAAGAATCAGAGATGAGTCTTTCAAACTAAATCTTTTATGATTTTAGCAGTTATTTGATAAATGTGGGTTTTATAAACTACGCATTTATAGTATTGAAAGTTATGAAAAATTATTGCAAAAGATTGATTTAATCAGTATTGGCATGTTTATGCTCAGTTTATATAAACTTGTTTTATATACAGTCAGGACTAGGTGTATGCATACATTTGAGTCAGAAGTCTGACCTAAGTCGGGAAGTGTGATCCGCCTGCTCGTACCGGGGAGTGTGGCCTGTTTATGCCATTAGGGTGTGTCCCTAAAATAAGGCAGTGCAAGACAGACATACCGTCTTTGACGGAAATGTTGGTCAGTAGCTTAAGGTACGCTTGCGAAGCGTAAAAAGTGGTCAGTGATGACCATTAGATTGAGTTATGCCTGCGAAGCATAAAGTATTTTAAAGTTTGATTAAAAGAGCAGGTTATGTTTTGAGATATAAAGTTTTGTTTAAATGTTTTAATTAATATTTGAACTGTTGCAGTAGTGATTGGAGGGGACTCATTAGACCATTGGTCTAACCCTCGCTCTTTCAAAATTATAATCCTGTTTCAGGTTATCGCAAAGTAGCAGGTACAGATAAGGGTAAAGAAAAGATGTGAGCTATTTCCAAGAGATAGAAGACTTCCTGCAATAGTTTATTTTTGAACTCAGTTGTGTAGTAAGAGATGGTTGTAAACCTTATACTCTGAAAATGTAAGCTTGGGGCAGTATTTAGTAAAAAATGTTATTTTATTTTATGTATATATGTTCAGGTTGTTACAATGTATCCAAGTGTTTAGAATCATTTCCCAAACATCTTATATCCAAATCTCCATTTTGGTCAAAAACCCTAATTTTGATCTAATTTCTCCCAAAACCATCAAACCCGAAATTTGAGAAACATGAACACTAGGAAATCATCAATGGAGCATTTTATAACTTATAATAAGGTTTAGAAGTGGATGGGATGAACTTACCATTTAGGTTTTGGTGAAAACCTAGAAAACCCCAAATTCTTGAAGATGGAGGTGATGATGATAAGCTCTTTGACCTTTGCTTCCAATCCACCACCAAATACTCTTTAACCATCCCAAAACTAACAATCTAACCTTGAAAATCTCTCAAAAATGAAACCATATCATTTTGAATCGCCCAAAACGGAGTAGAAATGAGCAAGATATGACCAAATGAAGAAAATTCCGATTTTATGCACTGTGAGATTGGCGCGACCCTAACATGCTACAGTGCCATCTGTCACTGTAGCGGGCACTATCGCGTGTGATGGCGCGACCCTGACATGCTACAGTGACATTTGTCATTGTAGCGGGCACTGTCGTACGAGATGTACCGAGGGTCCTTTGCCTCGTGCGACCCTGCCATGTGACAATGCCATTTGTCACTGTCGCATGCACTGTCGCGCGGGATGTACTGAAGCCTTTTTCGACGAATTTCCCGGCCGTTATTCGACCGTTGTCCCGGGCATTCCTCGACCTTTATCCCATCCATTCCTCGACCGTTCTCTCAAAACATTTGATGCTATTATACCAGTTATTCTGCCATTGTCATAATTACATGGCACATTCGTTGGGACGACCAACCACTTGGTAGTCGCCGTTGCTATTATGACATATGTCACAACTAAATGGCACTATAACCGGGACTACCACACTTTCAGTACCATTGGTGCTATTGTGATAGATGTCACAACCACATGGCACTATAGCCGAGACAACCATACTCTTAGTACCATTGGTGCTATTGTGACAAATGTCACAACCACATGGCACTATATCCGAGACAACCATATGTGGTTCTTCCTTTACCTATTCACCCAGTTCAACACCTTGCTTCAATTGGGATGGAAATTCAGGGTGTTACAACATATTTTGTTAATTTCCAAATTGTGTCTCAATAAGTTGTTAATACCATACACAAAGAATGGATGAACTTCTAATTGCACAAAAATAGATGGACTTTTCATTGAACAAATAATCATCACAATTACAACCGTGGATGAACTATACTAATTAGTGAACTTCAACAACCATCAGTTCATCACTATACTAATCAGTGAACAGAAAAAAAGGTAAATGCCACCCAACTTATGAAACACCAAAACTTCCATTTACGAGCTTCCAGTTGACTTGTTTCCAAAGCGACTTCAAGTTGGTTCATTGACCTCAACAAATCTGGGATGATCTTCCTAGATCGTTCACACATTGGGTCGTCATCCCAACCAAGAAACTTACATCTCGAACCTTGTAAAAATACCAACCCAATGAATCCTCGAGTTGACTGGAAAAGAAAAACAGAGAAAGAGTTGGGGAAGATGAATCACAAATCTTTTTACTTACTTTTCTTGAACAAGAGAAGAATATTCGTCCCAGATTATTGGAGGTCCAAGAAGTTCGTATGATGCCCACAGAACCACAATCACAGATCACCATTTTCAGCCTTTTGATTTTTGAGAACCAACGATTTTGCAGTCGTGAGAACAACGATTTCGAACCACGATTTTTGCAGTCTTGAGAACAACGATTTTTGAGGTCTTGATTTTGGAGAACAACAATTTCGAACCACAGGGGAAAAGAAAAAGGGTAGGGCCAATTTCGAACCACAAGGGAAAAGAAAAAGGGACTGGAGGAAGAGGGGAAAGGGCTCTAGGGTTTCTTCAATTGGGGAGGGCTGATTAAATAACAATTGGGGAGGGGTTTATTAAAAACCAAAGGGGGTTTGACAGTTTTACCCCTCGCGTGCAAGGCATGTGCCTCTCCTTTAACGACAGACTTGGATGGAATGCTATACAAGGACCAAGAATGAAATAGAAAGGAAACCGCAATGACCAAAATTGTAATTAGTTTGAAATAGGGACCATAATTGATAATAGGTGGCAACCACAGGGACCAAAAGTGTAATTTACTCTCTCTCTCTCTATATATATATATAGGGTGTGGTTATTTTACAAATTAGAGAAATCTAACAAACCGTACAAAACACATTCAACCAATCATAATTTTTTTCACTTTTTCTTAATTATGAGGGTTGATTAGTCAAGAATATATGAAACAATTTAATCAAAAATATATGAGGTTGATTATTTAAGAATATATGAAACAAATTTCATCAAAATGAGAAATACATGAAACAATTTCATTATTACATATAAACAAAAATATATAAAACAATTTCATCAATAAAAGAATTATATGAAACAAATTCATCATATTAAACACTTTCATGAAACAAATTCATTCAATTAAACAAGGAAAACCACTGTTTGTACGGTTTGTTAGATTTCACTAGTTTGTAAAATAGTCTTGGCCTATATATATATATATAAGACGGTAATCAAATGAGAACCGAAAAAATGTTGAGAACCGTGAGGACTAATCTCGATCATTCAAGGGATTTAATCAATGGTCATTAAAAAGGGTGGCATTTTTGTAATATTAGTGAAAGACATGTCTAATCTCATGTCTACTTTGGAAATTTGAGGACAAACTTGTAATTTCATCTTTTAAAACCCACCTTGGATCCCTAAAAACATTAATAGTAGGAGCCCAAAAAGTCAACCCAACTTGATCGCCGTTGTACATTGCCCTATCCTCAACGATAATCGCCGACGAAATGGAAAACCATAAGGTCCGACTGAAAGCGGCGGTGGTGAGGATGACTTGTGGGAAGGTTGTTGCCGTCGGAGAAAATAATCTCGTAATCGTTTCACTTTTCATCACGACAGTAGCCTTGCAACTGCTCACCGCCAACTGCGCCACCGTCGGTTTATCCAAAACCAGCGTTGTCACCGTTCTTAGCATCTATGGCGACGGCGTTCGAGGCATCATTCCAGCCACCTTACTTTCATTTATTGAATCAAAGCTTCAGGTACATGTTTAATTTTATATGCATCGTGAATTTATTGTATTCAATAACCGCTCGATAAACTTTCTGAATGATTTTTAGCATCATGTCGATCGGTTTAATTTTATTTCCTCTCTCATGGTAAAACCCTAACTCGTATACAAGTGCGTAGGTTGAGTCGTTCTTGATTTTCCGGCGATTGTCCAATGGAATCATGGAAACCAAGGGATCGAAGAAGCCAATTCCGAGATTGGATTTGTGGGTTTTTCTGATGATCTTTTATCTTTGGCCGGACTGTAAAGTGGAGGGTTTTGAAATGAAACAGATGATGTTGCTCTTGGTAGAAACTTCAAGATTTTGCTTTTTGGTTTTGATTTCATGAGGTGAAATAACATTATAGACGTAAACTATGTTTGATTTCATGAGGTGAAATAGATTACTGATGAAAATTGTGATTGATTTCATGTGGTGAAATAACATTTATATGAACATTATGTTTGGATTTCATGAGATGAAACATCATATTTATGAAAATTCTGTTTTTATTTCATGAGGTGAAATAGTATGTGTTTCATCTGGTGAATCTCTGTTACAAAATGACGATTATGTCCTTTTCATATGGTGAAACAACTTTTAATTAAAACCATATGATCAAAACCAAATTACGGCATAGGTCGATTCTTACGGTTCTCAACCATTTTTTTGGTTCTCACATGATTTAACCCCTATATTATATATATATATATATATATATAGAAAGATTCAAAGAGAATGCTAACTATATATTTAAGGAAACAAGAAAACAATAGATCATGTACAAAATCATATGTGATTTTACAATAACCCGAAAAAATCAGACGCGGGCGATGTCTTAGGTCGCACGCATAATCGCATGAATCATATATGATTTTGTATGTACTCGGTCGTTCTCTTGTTTCTTAAATAGATGTTGTTCTCATATGAACCAACCTCTCTCTCTCTCACAGTGGCGGACTCAGGATTTTAGGTGAGCTGGTGACCAAACGAAAAGCTTAAGAAATTGTTGTCGATGTGTTTTTAGTTGAATTCCCCTATTGGGGGACTTTTTATGTTTTTGGTTGATTTCGAGGGATTTTTTAAACTTCTGTGTTGATTTGATGGTTTTTTTTGTTTTTTTGTGTTGATTCGAGGGTTTTTTGGGGTTTTTTGATTGATTTCAAGAGATTTTTTCGATTTTTTGGTTGATTTTGAGAGTAAATTTTGTTTTTTTTTGGGGACTTGTGCACCTTTCACCCCTCAAAAACGTATATATCATGGAGCACCCCCTGTAGTTAAGCGGGTGCACCTTACGTACCGATTTTTTTTCGCCCTTACGAAACGAACTTGAGCGGGTGCACGGGACCCCCCTCTGGGAAGGGTGCTCTCTCTCTATATATATATGGGTAACATCTATAACTATAAGGTTACTGTTGAAATATACTCGTGTCATAATAGATAATTATATGGCTAGACACACGTGGGGCCTATAGGGTTACACACATATACACTGAGATACCATTTAATATAATGTTATTATTGTATTTACATTATATAACCTAAGTAACGTAGGAAAATTAAAAGGGCGTTAACATTAAATTAGACTTATTGGGTTTGTATTAAATTTAAGTTGATAGCAAGCCCATTAACTTAATTTAATACTGGGTCCATAAAAGATTTAGAAGAGAAAATTGTTAAAAGCCCAAGAGAGCTCTAGAGTTTATTTATATAAGGATATCAAATAAACCCATTAGGTTTAACCCTAATCTCTCCTCCTCTCTCTCTAAAATCGCCCCCCCCCCCCCCTCTTTGCTCTCTCTAAGATTTTCTCTTTTGATCTTCTACCTTGGTTCTTGGTTAATCGATGTTCTAAGATCGTTACAAAGGAGGACTAGCATCCGGTGGTGATCAAGGAAGTGTAGTGTGGACTACTTTAGAGGTATTCACCATTGAATACTTGGTCTCAAAAGAACACACTAGTGGATCCATTTCGTCTACAAATCACGCTACAAAGGTATACCGTTATTTGTATTTCTCGTTTAATCATATTGGCAATACGTTGATTCCTTTTGGTGATTTCTTCCCGCTGCGTGTATATATAAATGTTATATTTGTGTTTTTGCTTTAAATCAGCAACAGTGGTATCAGAGCCCTCTTATGTGTCATATGATTAGCGCGTATATGTAAAAGTGGCTAAAAACGTTTTCTTTTGTGGATCGAAATTTTTTTTTGCCACAAATTGCATATACTAATCGTAGATTAATTATTTTAGTTTTTCTTCGATTCGTTGGCTTGCTCTCTTTTGTCTTATTGTAAGTGTTTTAGATCCATGGTAAAAAGCATGCATTTTTTCCCATGGACCAAGCCAACACTTTTATGTTTCTATTGATGTGCAAAACCGATGAAGACCGTGACCGTTTGTGTGCCTTGTTTCTTTGTTTATCGGGGTTTTGGATTGTAATAATTTAGATTTTTATTTCATTTATTTTAACTTAGTTTAGTGTTAGAATAAATGTATTTAGTCAAAAAATTGTAACCGTTGCTTGGAATGGAATGGCGACAAAGTTAAAGACGAAAAGGAAATTTCGTAGTTGTTGGACAACCCGCACGAAAAATGGATTTCCCGGAGTTTCACAACTCGGAATGTGCTTATTCTTGTTGTTGGAGTTGCGTATCGCATAGGAGAACAACTTTGCAGAAGGATGTTTTGGTTGGGGAAGAATCCTTGCATGTCGTTTCGGGCCCCGAAGCTGCTACGTTTTTCCGGACAGTTTTGGTGTTCGGTTTTTCATATGGGTTCTACTTGCTCTTGATGGTCTTGGAGCAAGTGGGAGCCCATTAAGGGTTTATGTTGAACCGTCCTTAGTTTCCCTCTTGGTCCGTTGTGATGGCTCACGAGATCAAGCATAGGTTTTTTCATCGGTTGAGATTTTGCGCATATTGGTTGTGTGTTTTATTTCATATTGCGTTGTTATGTATATCTCGGATGTTATAACTTGCAAATGAGTTTTTCAAACCTAAAAATTAAACACATACCACTTTGAAACCAAATCGTTAGTTTTGGTTAATACATAGTTTTGAATTGGATTTAAACTTAAAACTATTGTTTTATATAAATAACGTTTAAAAGGGTTTTATCGGTTATTTAATTTATGTAATGTCCAAACTTTTTAATGGACATCACGACACAAATAAAATAAAACAAATTAGACTCTAAGTTAAGAAATGTTTTTAACTTATGCTACGAATGAAGAATGCATGCTTCTTTCGTACATTTTTTTAGCGTATCAAAATATCATACCCGTCACAAATTTAAGTCATGCCGTCCAATCAGATTGAAATCACTCGCCATTACCTTTTGCCTATGCGTGAGACCTATGTTGAATTGTAATCCCGAGGTGATTATTATCTATGCGTGAGACCTAGATCTATTTTCACATGATTTCAAATTGGATGAATTAATCGAGTTAAGCAGGTGAGACCTTGACCCGAGGCAAAGATGGGACTAAACATGTCAGCTTGACACTAGTTGCTCGGCCACTAGATGCCATGGGTCCCATAAGGATCTAAGAATTGCACTAGTAATGCAATTGGTGAACGTCACCTACCTATTGAATCTATCATTGCTAGCAGATCAACTGATGTAATGATAGAACCTCAATGAGGATCTTAGCCTTTTTCGTAAAATTAAATATATAATTGGGTAATTAATTTAAAGAAAAAGGATTAATTATTGAAAATACTAAATCTTGAACTTTGTATGTTTGTAGATGACAACAACCAACAACAATCAAACCCTAAGCAACTCAACAATCAGGTCAGTTCTTGAAAAAGAGAAACTGATAGGTATCAACTTCATCCACTGGTATCGAAATCTGAGGATCGTCCTCAGGGCTGAAAATAAGTTGATCCATCTGGAAGAGGCCTTACCTGAGGCACCTCCTGCCACTGCTTCTGCTGCAGTTCGTGCAACCTACACTCGTAGGTTTAACGAGCAATAAGAAGTAGTTGCTCTTATGCTGGTGAGCATGACACCCGAGATCCAAAAGAACTTAGAGGAACTCACAACTTTTGAGATGCTACGAGAGTTGAAAACCATGTTTCAACAACAAGTAGAACAGGAACTGTTTGAAACAGTCAAAGCATTCCACGCTTGTAAACAGGAGGATGGCCAGTCAGTTAGCGCTTACGTCTTGAAAATGAAAGGCTATCTTGACCAAATGGAGCGTCTTGGTTACCCCATGCCAGAAGTTCTTGGAGTGAGCTTGATTCTTACCTCACTCTCCAAGGACTACAATCAGTTTGTTATGAACTATAACATGCATAGCATGGGGAAGACTATCTCTGAACTGCATGCTATGCTGAAACTTGCAGAGCAAGGGATGCCCAAGAAAGCTCCTGCTGTTCTAGCAATCAGGGCAGGTAAAATCCAGAAACCCAAACTGCAAGCACTACGCAAGGGTCGTGGCAAGGGTAAGCATGTTTACAAACCCAAACCTAAGATTCCCCCACCTGCTAAAAAGGAGCACCCTGCAAAGGACGCCACATGTCATCACTGTGGAGTGATAGGACACTGGAGGAGAACTGTCCTGCCTACTTGGCAGAGTTGAAGAAGAACAAAGATACCCCGGCTAGCACATCAGGTATCTTCACTATAGAACTCTATGCTTTTCCTAATAAATCCTGGGTTTATGACACCGGTTGTGGAACTCACATTTGTAATAATGTGCAGGGACTAAGGAGAAGTAGAAAGCTAAACAAAGGAGCTTTGGACCTGTACGTAGGCAATGGAATGCGTGCAGCTGTTGAAGCTATAGGGAGCTATGATCTTATCCTCCCTAATGGACTGATCATTGTTTTAGACAATTTTCATTATGCACCCACTATTACTAGGGGTATTGTTTCTCTTTTTCGTTTGAAGGATAACGGTTTTATTAATACCTTTACGGATTATGGTATTTCGGTTTCTAAAGATAATATATTTTATTTTAATGCTATTCCTCGTGATGGTATTTGTGAAATTGACATGCATGGTATTGTTTCAAACGATAGTTCTATATATAAATGTAGCACTAAAAAATCCAAACGTAATTTGGATTCAACTTACCTATGGCACTGTCGTCTTTGCCACATAAGCAAGAAGCGCATTATAAAGCTGCAACACGATGGACTTCTAAAGTCAACCGACGATGAGTCGTTTGAAAAATGCCTCTCTTGCATATCTAGGAAGATGACAAGAAAACCTTTCCCATATAGGTGAAAGAGCCAAAGATCTACTTGGACTCATACAAACTAATGTATGTGGCCCATTTAGAACTGTGTCTAGGGAAGGTGCTAGCTACTTCATCACTTTCACTGATGATTTCAGTCGCTATGGTTATGTTTACTTGATTAAACATAAACATGAAGCCTTTGAAACATTCAAAGCCTTTCAAAATGAAGTAGAAAATCAACTCGGCAAGACTATTAAGGCTCTCCGATCTGATCGAGGATGAGAGTACATGAGTCAAGAGTTTTTAGATCATCTGACTAAATGTGGGATTGTCTCACAATTCACTCCTCCATACACTCCACAACATAATGGTGTGTCTGAAAGGAGAAATCGAACTTTGCTAGACATGGTTCGATCCATGATGAGTCTAACTACTTTGCCACTATCCTTTTGGGGTTGTGCTCTAGAGTCTGATGCTCGCATACTCAATATGGTTCCGACCAAGAAGGTTGATAAAACTCCATATGAAATATGGCACATGAAAGTCCCTAATCTGTCTTACTTGAAGGTCTGGGGTTGTGAGGCTCTCGTGAAACGAGAAACACCGAACAAACTTGAGCCTAGATCTATTAAATGTATCTTCGTAGGGTACCCAAAGACAACAATGGGTTACTATTTCTACTACCCACCCGAAAACAAAATATTTGTTGCTCGGTATGATGAGTTTCTTGAGAAAAGTCTCATTTTACAAGAAGCAAGTGGGAGCACTGTAGACCTTGACGAGATTCAAAGCAAAGATGCACAACCTCCTGGTAACACTAGCGAACATCACGTTGAGGCTAAACATACAGATGATGAACCACAGAAGGATGTAATTCCCATTCGTAGATCTGCAAGGACACCTTGAGCACCTAAACGATATAGTTTTTGTGTCGATTCTGAGGAGCAGAATTTGGGGATCATGCTGAGCCCTCTAACTATCAAGCGGCATTGTTGGATCCAGAATCTGATAAATGGCTTGAAGCTATGAATGCTGAAATGCAATCCATGAAAGATAATCAAGTCTAGAACTTGCTTGATCTTCCTAAGAACAGGAAGACTGTCGGGAGCAAGTGGATCTTCAAGAAGAAGACCGACATAGATGGCAATGTACACACCTATAAAGCTCGTCTGGTAGCAAAAGGTTATACTCAAACCTACGGGGTTGACTATGAAGAAACCTTCTCGACTGTTGCTGACGTTAAAGCTATTAGGATTCTTATAGCCATAGCAGCGTATTATGACTATGAGATTTGGCAAATGGATGTCAAAACCGCTTTCTTGAACGGTCACCTTAATGAAGATGTCTATATGGTGCAACCTGAGGGTTTTGTGAGTCCGAAACATCCCAATAAAGTATGCAAGCTTCAAAGATCCATTTATGGACTGAAGCAAGCGTCCAGAAGCTGGAATAAAAGGTTCGATGAGGAAATCAAAACGTATGGTTTCACTCAAAACCTTGATGAGCCATGTGTATATATGAGAGGTAGTGGGAGCATTGTCGTTTTTCTAATATTATATGTTGATGACATATTACTCATGGGGAACAATATTCCAATGCTACAAGATGTAAAATCCTGGCTTGGAAAATGATTTGCCATGAAAGATTTAGGTAAAGCGGTGTACATCTTAGGAATCAAGATCTATAGGGATAGATCGAAGCGGTTAATTGGTTTAAGTCAAAGTGCATACATTGACAAAATTCTAAAATGGTTCAGAATGCAACACAATGTAAACTTGAGTAAGACTCAGGGACCCTCCACACCTGATGAGGTGAAGCGGATGAAGGGAATCCCTTATGCTTCGGCTGTGGGATCCATCATGTATGCAGTGAGGTGCACTAGACCTGATGTATCGTTCTCTCAAAACCTTACGAGTAGATACCAACAAAATCCAGGAGAGAGTCACTGGACTGCTGTTAAGAACATATTGAAGTATCTTCGAAATACTAGAGATATGTTCCTTGTTTATGGTGGTGATACAGAAAGAGAGCTCAGTGTTACTTGCTACACTGATGCTGGTTTCGAAACAGATCGAGATGACACTCGATCTCAGACTGGATTCGTTTTCGTCATGAACGGAGGCGCTGTTGACTGGAAGAGTGCTAAGCAAAGCACTACTGCGATGTTTTCTACAAAAACTAAATACATAACTGCTTCTGAAGCTGCAATGGAGGCTGTTTGGATACGGAAGTTCATTTCTGGGCTTGGGGTTGTCCCCAGTAATGAAAGACCCATGGATATGTACTGCGATAATTCTGGTGCCATTATCATAGCCAACTAACCTGGAGTTCAAAAGGGCGCCAGACACTTTCGCAGGAAGACTCACTACATTCGAGAGGTTATCGAGTTGGGTGAAATTCGTCTTCTCAAAGTTCACATAGATGACAACTTAGCTTATCCCTTTACGAAACCAATGTCTTGTACCAAACATATCGAACATGCTAGGAACATTGGACTTCGACCAGCTAGTAGTCTCATGTAGATCTGTTTTAGTATTTTAATAATTGGAACATTGAACAATTTTTATTAAAATGAATTGATGTACTAGGTATGGTCGTTTTCATTTAAATCAACTGTGTTCTATATTTACATGTTTAATCCATGAATAAATTATTTGTTCTAAATTGTCCATTGTCAGTTGATGATACGGGAGTATCATCGAGTTAAGGCAAATGTGAGCGTATTGGTGATGATGCTACCAAGCTCACATGTTGTTCATTGGTGATGAACATTGGACTGACCCAACCTACGAGAGTTCATTGCATGGATCGGTGTCACCAGTGAATCTCGCATATGGTTATGTCACTCGTCCTTAGACTTGAGATGCAAGCAAGTTTTGTGTGGATGGAATGTCAGTCTTTGAAATGGTTAAACGTTGTCCTGAATAAGGCTGTTATAAAAATCATCTTCAGGACTGATATGAAGCACATGACAGACACGTGCAGTCAAAATGAGATTTGTTCCTCTATAGATAATAGATTTAGATACTACTAGGCCCCTCGATGAATTGAATAGATGTTTGTACAGCCGTACCAAAATTTAATTAAGATGCTTGATTAATTTGGTAATCTAATTCAACAAACAGATCGAGAAACATAATCGTTGAACAACTAGAATGACATATGATCCATGTCTAGTATTCAACAAGGTATCTGTAACAAAGGGATGACTGATTTAATAAACCATTTTAAAATGAGACGTTTAAGAAACTAACCTCATGTGTCTCTAGGGGCATTAGCGTGTTGCTAGACGCTAACCTTTGCCTGTATGATTACTTGTTATTATGACGTGTGCAAGTGGGAGCTATTGGAATACGCTCGTGTCATAATAGATAATTATATGGCTAGACACACGTGGGGCCTATAGGGTTACACACATATACACTGAGATACCATTTAATATAATGTAATTATTGTATTTACATTATATAGCCTAAGTAACGTGGGAAAATTAAAAGGGCATTAACATTAAATTAGACTTATTGGGTTTGTATTAAATTTAAGTTAATAGCAAGCCCATTAACTTAATTTAATATTGGGCCCATAAAAGATTTAGAAGAGAAAATTGTTATAGCCCAAGAGAGCTCTAGGGTTTATTTATATAAGGATATCAAATAAACCCATTAGGTTTAACCCTAATCTCTCCTCCTCTCTCTCTAAAATCGCCCCCCCCCCCCCTCTTTGCTCTCTCTAAGATTTTATCTTTTGATCTTCTACCTTGGTTCTTGGTTAATCGAGGTTCTAAGATCGTTACAAAGGAGGACTAGCATCTGGTGGTGATCAAGGAAGTGTAGTGTGGACTACTTTAGAGGTATTCACCATTGAATACTTGGTCTCAAAAGAACACACTAGTGGATCCATTTCGTCTACAAATCACGCTACAAAGGTATACCGTTATTTGTATTTCTCGTTTAATCATATTGGCAATACGTTGATTCCTTTTGGTGATTTCTTTCCGCTGCGTGTATATATAAATGTTATATTTTTGTTTTTGCTTTAAATCACCAACAGTTACACCATCTCAAATCGTCTATCCCATAAGCAAAATTAAAGAGATAGGGTTGCAACATGATGAGTTATGCAGCTACTTGCTTCTTTCTCAAGTTCGCATCTGGAACCACTTTTTCAGCTTTATAATTAACTCCATGTCACTAAAATGTGCAATTCAATTACAGAAACCTAATATACAATCGCCATGATGCAAATGGGTCATAAATGAGTTAGAAAAGACCTTAATGAGTTTTAATTGTGGTACTTAATGGACTGTTTTGATTTAAGTAGGCTTTATGCTTTCTAACTGTCTAAGTGGATCATAATCACTTTGATTAAGGCTATGTTTGGCAAACTAGCTGAAAAGCTAGCTTATGACTGATAAGCTAGTTGGTAGCTGATAAACTAGCTAATGACTGATAAGCTAGCTGGTAGCTGATAAGCTAGCTGATGAAAAAGACACGTTTGGTAAAAACTAGCTTATAAGCATTTAAATTACCAAAAAGGACATTAATTATTTATTTATAATTAAAAGTTAATATATAATTATTAATATTAATGAGGGGCATAATTGGAATAATCACAAAAAACTCCTCATAAGCTACTCCAAGTAGCTTATCAAAAAGCTAGCTTATAACTAACTTATGGTCATCCAAACATGTACCAAGAAAATAAGCTAGCTTATTTTTGCCAAACAATGCCTAAACCTCATTAAGGTATAAAGGGTCTATGAAATCCATTAATGACCATATGATTAATTAATTACCAATATACTATTGAGAATTGTTTGGCTAATATAAAATAAAAGATAAGTTTAAAAGGTTGTTCCACATCGGTGGAGCAATGAAGGTGAAAGGGATCTCAAACCTATAAAAAGGGGTTTAAGGCTTAGGTTTCAAGTCGTCCCTACAAAATACACTTTAAGTATTTTATTTTTTCTTTCTTATTCTCTTGTTTTAGAGAGTAGAATGTGTGAGTTAAATCTTTGAGAGTGTGAGTATTATTGGGTGAGGCTTGAGAGATTAGAGTTGTGTGATTGTAACAATTTTTCACATAGTGAATTTTCTTTCTGGAGGCCCGTGGTTTTTCTCCGGTTTTGGAGTTTCCTCGTAGTTCTTATCTTCTTCTTTTCTCTATAATTGTTCATTGTTTTTCTCATTTTCTCTATAATTGTTTATTGCTTGGATGGTAGAAATATAACTTCATCAGAAGGTACGGTTTTGGTGACTAGGCAAGGGAAGAAGAAGAACTCCGATAAGTATGCTGGAAGTGTGGACAGTCTGGGCATGTCAAAAACAACTGTCGAGGTGGAGTCGGTTCAGCGAAAGACTCCAATTCAGATGCTAACAATGTCTCAATTCTCATGGGAGACGATGAATTTTGTTGAGATATGGGAGAATACATCCTCATGGGATGTTCGCTTTACCATGGAAAAGGGATGTGTTTAGGTTAGCGATTCCACGTATTTACGCATATGCATTGGTTTGGCATGGATGCAAGGTGTGTGGTGGGGATTATGTTGATAGTTGATGAACTTCCGGGTAAACCAAACGAGGAAGTTGCATCATAAAATTTTCAGCAAGTTTTTCGACATGTCACGAGGTAAAATTGATTGAATGGATTGTTCTAAGTGGTGATACTCTTTTATAGTGGAGTATGATAATTCTTTGATTTGAGAATTATGATTGTCGGTTTAGACAATGGTTGTCGTTGCTGCAACGAATGTTTTGTTTTACTTAGCCAAGGTGGAGTTTGTTGAGAATTGTTTGACTAAAATAAAATAAAAGATAAGTTTAAAAGGTTGTCCCACATTGGAGGAGCAATGAAAGGTGAAAGAGATCCCAATCGTATAAAAAGGTGTCTAAGGATTATGTTTCAAGTCATCCAAATAAAATACATATTAAGTAATTTATTCTTTCTTTCTTATTCTATTGTTTTAGAGAGTAGAAAGATGTGAGTTAAATTTTTGAGAGTGTGACCGTGTGGGTATTATTGGTTGATGCTTGAGAGATTAGAGTTGTGTGATTCTAACAATTTTTCTAGAGACCTGTGGTTTTTCTCCGGTTTTGGAGTTTCCACGTCTTCTTCTTTTCTCTATACTTGTTCATTGTTTTTCTTCTTTTCATTATAATTGTTCGTTGGATTGTTGGGAAATGATTAGGCCAATTCCCCGAACATATACATTCTTAATAAACTGCAAAAATAATTTTAAAAAATTAAAATTTTTGAAGAATTATGTTGGAATCCGAAAATTGAATCTTTTTAGAATAAATTAGGTTCTTAGTCCCTGTGGTTTATTAAAAATTACAAATTTCGTCTCTGTGGTTTTGAAATTTCGGTTTTGGTCCTTATGATTTGTAATTCATTTCTATTTTCGTTCTTGAGTTCAAAACACTACTTTTAAATATGAAGGACTAAACTAGAAATAAATTGTAAACCATAAAAACAATAAAATTTAAATCATAAGAATGAAAAAAGTAATGAATTACAAACTATAAGGATGAAAATCGTAATTTCAAAATAATAAGGATAAAAACAGAAAATTTCAACAAACCACAAGGACTAAAAACGTAATTTACTCATCTTTTTATTAAATATTTAAAGAGTAAACTTCACTGTTGGTCCCTTAGGTTTCGTACTTTCTTTGAAAGTGGGACCTATACTTCAGTATCTCAAATAGTGGTCCCTGAGGTTTGGTATTTGCTCTGAAAGGAGGACCTCCTCACTAACCCCGTTAAAAAACTCAGTTAGAGCCAGGGGTAAAATTGTCCAACCATGTATTTGTCCTTTTTTGCACTTCTCTTTTGGTTTTTCTTGTTTTTGTAAACATCATGAAATTATAGGGATCAAATATACAATTAACTATATATATATATATATATATACATTATACATATACATAAAAAGAGACACAGGGTTCGCCGACACCACCCCCACCTAAACCGCCGTCCGTCGGCACCACCGCCTCCTAAACCGCGACATCACCAAATCTGTTGCTGGACCATAACATCTCCAAATCTTCGGTGAACGGTGGTATCTCCAACTTCACCTCCGGGGATAATGAGTAATTTGGTGGGTTTTGATGAGAGATTGTAAGTTTGATGAAGATAGAGGTTGGGGGTCGCTTGGTTTAGGGAAGAAGATGGGTTTGGGGAGTAATGTTGGAAGGGGAGGTGGTCCGATGGTTGGCTGGATAAATATGGTGACATCCAAGAAGATGGTCAATGTTTATATATATATATATATATATATATATATATATATATATATATATATATATATATACATACAGACTTGTGCTTGATAAATTTTTCTTCTTAATATGCAATCTGAAAACCGTGAAAGTTTAGTGTTCCATTTCTCCACTTCATCTATTTTACCGATAATCTTAAATCGTCTTAGAGGACTATATCATTTCATTAAGTACACCATTTTCCTCCGTCCTTCATTTATAGTCATATGAAGTAAATAGGACTCACAACCATGGTTTTGTTTCTCATGGTATATGGAATAATGGAAATGTTAGATGACTAAATATGAATAGAACAACTTCTCATGTAATACATGCAGGTTCCCTTGCATAACATGATAACATGTATTGTAGACATCATGCTGCTGCTTTTAGCATCCCTAATGACAATTATATATGGTTGCAGGATATAAAAAGACAATTATATATGGTTGCATTAATGTTCATATTGTCACTGTGTTTTACATACATATATATATATATATATCAATGAGTTTTGGTGGTCGGAGGTGGAGAGGAATTTTCCGGTGGGTGGTGGGTTTTGTTGGACGGTGGAGGAGGGTGAGTGAGAGGAGCAAGTGGGTTTTTTTGGATGGTGATGGTGGCGGAGATGGGCGGTGGTTTTGGAGGTTATGGTGGTGGCCGTGGTGGTGGTGGATGGAGGAAGAAAGAGAGAGTGGTTCTGTGGATAAATATGGTGACATCCAAGAAGATGGTCAATGTGTTTATATATATATATATATATATATATACATACAGACTTGTGTTTTATATACATACCCACACTATATATATTAGAGTTAATTACAAGTTGGTCCTTATAGTTTTGTGTTATTTATAAAATTAAAGAAAGACAAAAAAAGTACAAAAATATGATTGGACAAAAATGCCCCTGGGTCTAACCTGAGTTTTTTTAACAAAGTTAGTGGTCAGGTCCTATTTTCAGAGCAAAATTTAAACCTCAGGGACTACTATTTGAGATATTGAAGTCTAGGTTCTCCTTTCAAAGAAAATACGAAACCTCAGGGACCAACAGTGAAATTTACTCATATTTAAATTTTCAACACCTGTTTGACCGACTTGTTACATTATTTAAAAAAGAGTAAACTTCATTGTTGGTCCCTGAGGTTTCGTACTTTCTTTGAAAGGAGGACCTATACTTCAATATTTCAAATAGTGGTCCCTGAGGTTTGAGATTTTGCTTTGAAAGAAGGACCTCATTTATAACCACGTTAAAAATCAATGTTATTGGCAGGGGTATTTTGGTCCGATCACATTTTCCTTCTTATTATATCTTATTTTGCACATTTGTTATGTTTTTTCTTAGTTTTGTAAAAACCATAAAGATTTAGGGACCTGTTATGTAAATAATTATATATATATATATATATATATATATATATATATATATATATATATATATATATATATATACACTAAACCATAGGGAAGACCGGCGACACCCTCCCCTCCTTTTTTTCCGGCACCACCCTTTTATATACTAAACCACAGGGAAGACCGACGGACTTCTCCGACACCCTCTTCTTGTTGTTGGGTAAGTTAGAGGTGAAGAGAATGGTGGAAATCATGAGGTTGAGGAGGACAAAAAAGATGGTGGAGGTGAACCAACTGTTGAGGGAAGCCCATATTGATGTTAAAAAAGTTGCAGGGTCCTCCATTATTGGGAGGAGAGGTTATGGAGAAGAGGGAAACTGTGAGGTCGCCGGAGATGGTGACCGGCGACCCCTACCCTCTCCCCCCCAAAAAGATATTTTGTTTAATTAATATCCATCAACTTCCATCATATGTACAATTCATGTATTTTTAATTGTATTTTGGTTAATTGCGTCTCCTTTTCTTGAATATGTCAACAAGGACCTCCACTGCCTATTTTGAATCTGTCACAGACTCACAATTGCTTCTTATGTTCCTCCATTGATGGAAGTTCTTCTGTTTCACCATACATACATACATATATATATATACATATACATATATACACTCACACACATAACATATATATATATATATATACACACTCACACATTATATATATAGAGAGAGACAGGTTCATACGAGAATGGTAACGATTTAAAGGAATAAATGGACAATTCTGGACCAATCATAATTAAGAAATTAATAATTAATTTTTTAATTAAAAAAGTTTATAAAAAGGTATTTTGGTCTTTTTTTACTCCTGATTATTTTAGGATAATCTTCTAACTCCTAAATATAAGTGATTTCCTAATTATTAGCTCTCTCTCTCTCTCTATTTATCTCTCTCTCTCTCGATTTAAACCTAAAACACTCATGTTCTTCTGATAATCGAAGACGGCAGCAGAAAATCGAAGGCGGCGAAGTTCACAAAGTCACCGGAAAATCGAAGACGGCAGCGGGTATTGAAGAAAAATCATCCAAGGATGCAGTCATGAAATCAGTTTCTCTCTCTCTCTTTATCTGCGATTTCCACGAAACCTCTCTTTGCTATCAGATGCAAACCGACATATATGTCCATCCCGAATATTTTGACCACAACTTGAACTGAAATGCCAATTGATCCACAGAAACATCATTTGTTGCTAAACAGAGGCAACTTTTCTTTATGCGACAGGTAGCAGAAACACCCACTAAAGACTTTCCAGCACCACACGACAAAACAATGATGCATTATAGGGTTTGTATTTTTCTGTTTTTGTGCATTTGAGGACGTGAGTTAGGGTTTGTATTTTTCAATTTATATGAAAACATCGACTATTCTGTTTTTCCATATTCAATTTATATGGAAACATTTTGTCTAAGTTATTTAGAACAAAATCACATATGATTTTGGTGTCAAGTATTATAGTCAAGTTATTTAGTACAAAATCATATATGATTTTTTGGTGTTAAGTATGAAATTGGTCTTACGTATTTAGAACAAAATCACATGTGATTTTGGTGTCAAGTATTATAGTCAAGTTATTTAGTATAAAATCATATATGATTTTGGTGTTAAGTATGAATTTGGTGTTAATTATTTAGAACAAAATCACATGTGATTTAGGGTTGCAAACTAATAACATCATTTACTATACGGTATAATCACATGTGAAACATACTACACTTAAACAATTTGTCAAATTTCTTTACAATATAATCATAAATGATTTTGGATTGCATATTGTACACTATATAATCATCTGTGATTAGGGTTACATATTCGGGATTTGCTTGAAAAAAACAAACAGACCAGGTAAACTACCAAAATGGATTAACCGGATTTGTTTTAATAAAGGAAAAGGATAAATACGTTTTTGATTTGAATTAAATATTATAATCCATGTTTTTTGGAAGTTAATACTATCCTAAATTATCCATAGTATAATATGACTTTATTGCCCTTTTACTCTTAATTTTAGAAACTATTATTTTCGGAATTAATTTAAAAAATGATTGGCTGAGAATCGTCCCTTTATTCTTTTAAATACACTATGTTCTCGTTTGAACCCACCCCTATATATATATATATATATGACTGTGTTTTGGTCCTCAAGATTGAAAAAAGAGACAAAAGGGTTACTTCCATTAATGGAGGTTTCACTGCGTGTGTATATATATATATATATATATATATATATATATATATATACTCACACACATATATATACATATATAAAAAATAGTATTAATATAAATTAAAGGAAATTACAATTATGTTCTTAATGTTTTAATGTTTAAAAAAAAATAAAGAAAAGTTGAAAAAAGAAAAAAAAAATATGATTTGACCAAAATACCCCTCCAACTAACTGAGTTTTTTAACGGGGTTAGTGAGGAGGTCCTCCTTTCAGAGCAAATACCAAACCTCAGGGACCACTATTTGAGATACTAAAGTATAGGTCCCACTTTCAAAGAAAGTACGAAACCTCAATGACCAACATTGAAGTTTACTCTTTAAAAAATAGAGTGAATTGTGGATTTGGTCCCTGTGGTTTAGTGATTTCTTTTACCATGGTCCTCATTCTATGTTTATTGTAACACCCTCAAATCTGGAAATAACAACTTATTTAAAATTTTCTAAATACACCGATAAAGGAATTATCTACAATCACAAATTAAGATTTAACCCCAATACAAACATTCATTCTATACAAAAGCCTATGATAAGAACGGGTGCTACTAAAACCCCATAATAGTCACTATCTCCAAAATTGCGGAAGACTTCACCAACTACTCACATTCGCACAAAGCTAAGGCTCAACTCTTCATGGCTGCTAGAACCAACCCCAACTGGAACCTGATGCACATGCCGACAAATAAAAAGGTTAGGCTTAACGCCTAGTGAGCTCAAGAGTTTTCAACATATATGAAATAATAGTTTAAAAGAAAGAATGCGGTTAAAAGTTATAGTCCTTCAATATGATACGTCTTACATGTGAAAACGACTCATTTCCAACAATATGCATTTTAGGTAAAGAACACCAATTAAAACGTTTTCCAAACCAACTACTTCAAAGATAATGATACCAACATAAGCCGCCCATTCATAAATTAGTTTTTAACTCAAAACTCACTCAAAGCGTAAGTATAAATTGAACTCTCCATTTATGAAGATACAGTTAAACCTTATATCCCAAAACACCCCAAAACACGGGTGGGGAATAATACTCAACCCATAAATCAATGGTAAAACCCAATTATACAAAACGTCACCGAAAACTTGGATAATAAAACTCAATACCCAAAAACAACACCTTTCGGTGACGGGGGATTCCTGATTCCATAAAATGTGACGGTCCACAAAGTAAGCCCATTTTATGTTGTTATGACTAGTCATATAAACAAAAGTACACGCAAGGGATGTCAGGCTCAGTAGCTTTAAACGTACACCCACGGAAACTCGAGTTCAACCCCGTCGGGTTCCTATGTCGAGCCCCTCATCCAATATCGTAATACTTGAGCACGAAGGACTTATACCCACATCCGGTACCTTAACGTGCAGCACGAAGGACTTACATCTCAATCCGATACCTTAACGTGCCTCGACGTGGAAAACTAATCGTCCCAACGCCGGAACAATAATAAACCAAATACGGGGTCATGACTCCCAAATGCATCAAATAAGCCAAATAATGCGTATAAGGCCCAACAAGGCTCGAAGTCGAGCTACCAAAACTGGACTATTGTCCAAAAACCCCATCAAAATAACAATGCCAAGCCGCAAACTTAGCAACCCATTGACTCATTGATAAATGAAATAAAAACACGATAAAACGCACTCACCCAACGGATATGCAAACACCACGACCAAAAGTAAGATTAGTTCAAAACTCAACATTAGTTGAGGCACCCATTTTCCCAAATGAACTTATACTCTTATATTTTCCAAAATACCTCCTAACACAAATGACATGTATTTTCCCAAACTTGACTGCTGATAGGAATGAAGATCATGAAATGAGACTATAAACACTTTCTCAAGTACCTCACATAAAAGTGCAAGTGATACTTTATAAAACACTTCATTTCATGATGATGCATAAAACCCGACAAACATTTAAAAGTGTATTTCTTTGACCAAAGATCCATTCATGTAAAAAGACTTCAAAACACATTCATTTGTGACACATATATCAAACGCCCAAAAATCTCCAATGTGGGTGTTATACAAGGTTTGTAAAGTTAGATAATTCAAATAATCAAAGATTAGCAAATAACCCAACATTTGATAATTTCATGTAAAACACATAAAACACTTTAAAATAGACATTTTGGCATGTACAACGTTTTCACAAATCAACTTGAACTCATCTTGCTAGATTTATGCTAAATCTAAATTTTCCCCCAACTAGAGCTCCTTTGAAGAGCACTTGGATTCTCAAGTCAAACTTCCAAAACCTAAATCCACAATGTTCCAACCATAAATATACATATTCCACCATAGATAATCATAATCAACCACAAAGAATCATTTCCCAACCTTATACATGAATACCTCAACTGATACCGAAACCCTAACTTCCATAAATGAATAATATAGAAGATTACCTTAACCCAAGCTTGAATACACCAATCAAAACACCTCTAGTTCACCAAAATGGTTACAAACCTCCAATCTATGAAAGGGAGAACAAAGGGTGAATGAAACCCTAGAAAACTTTGGTGAAGAAGATGAATAGTGAGAGATGAGAAGTTTACCACCACAAAATACTCTAGTATACTCCAATAGACTTCCAATATCTTGATAGATCCTTGAAGAGCTCTCAAAAACGAAAACGTAGCAACTTGAATCACCAAAATCAGAGTTATAGAGCAAAAGTTATGAAGAAATGAAGTTTTGGGTGAAAATGAGGCTGAATCAGGTATTTAACCCGAGCTGGACCTTCTGCCCAGCGCACGACCCGTGCGCATTTGTGAAGGGGAAGCGCACGACCCGTGCGCCCCCTACAGACCGCTAATAATTTTCCCGAAACACTGTTTTGGTCATAACTTCTTCGTTATAGCTCCGTTTTCGCTCCGGAAAGAACCGTTGAACTCGTAATTGAATCATTCATCCATCTAGACTATAAAATCTAGGATTCAAGTCCAAAATCAAATATCTTATTTTTTCTTTATATATCGGTTTATGTATTAACTTGAATTGATACCTCTCGACACTCGAGGTGTTACATTTATTGTGGATTTGGTCCTTGTGGTATTCAATTTATCTTGGTCAAGGTCCTTCTGACTAACACTTCCATTAACTTTGTTAAATCAATGACCATTTTAGTTATTTTGCCTATTTTTTGTCCTAATTGATAAGAAAAGTATAAACAATATTTTTATACACACATGCACACACACATGTATATAAATATATATATATATATATATATAACGATATTAAAATAAATAAAATAAGACATTATTGTATGATTTAATTGTTTAATTTTTTTTAAATTAATTATATTAAATACGATTTAATTTTATTATTTTATTGTAATTGTGTAAAAATATATATAGTTTTATTGTTTTAATGTAATTAAAATTTCAATTTAAATAAATCAGATCATAAAACTATTTATATCTTATTTATTTAGATCGAATAAAATGAAATATGGTTTTATGATTTGATTTATTGAATTAAAATTTTAATTAAGTTAGAGACGATTTAATTATATTGTTCTTTTACTATAATTTAAACAAACAAGCTTATTGTTGATATTTTAACACCAAAAATCATTGAAAACCGTTGAGAAATGAACTATAATTTTATCATCTTAAAATTAGAAACTCCAATTTTCATATTGTTTTTCAGTCAAAAACTCAAAATCAATTTTCATATATATTGTTTTTAGTATGATAAAATTAAAGTTCATTTCTCAACGGGTTTTAATGATTTTTTTGTGTTAAAATATCAACAATAAGCTTGTTTGTTGCAATGATAATAAAAGAACAATATAATTAAATCGTCTTTAAATTAGTTAAAATTTTAATTCAATAAATCAAATCGTAAAACCATATTTTATTTTATTCACTCTAAATAAAATAAGATATAGTTTTATGATCTGATTTGTTTAAATTGAAATTTTAATTACATTAAAACAATAAAACTATATATATTTTTACACAATTACAATAAAATAATAAAATTAAATCGTATTTAATATAATTAATTTAAAAAAATTAAACAAATAAATCATACAATAATGTCTTATTTTATTTATTTTAATATCGTTATATATATATATATTTATATACATGTGTGTGTATAAAAATATTGTTTATATTTTTCTTATCAAAAAAGGACAAAAAATAGGCAAAATGACTAAAATGATTCTTGATTTAACAAAGTTAATGGAAGTATTAGTTAGAAGGACCATGACCAAAATAAATTGAATACCACAAGAACCAAATCCACAATAAACATAGAATAAGGATCATAGTCAAAGAAATCACTAAACCACATTGACCAAATCCACAATTCACTCTAAAAAATAAGAATATATTTTCGACGATTTTTCAACCAAAACCCAAACCCAATATTTTAATAAATAATTTCCTGAATCTTCTTTAACGATTTTTGCTATGGAATCTTTTAACGACTTTCGATGGAATAATAAACACTAGAAAAATCATATATTCTTGAAATTGTTTTCAACGGACTTTTGACGAAGACAAATGTCATCGATGATCGATTATCCATCGATAATTTTCGACAAATTTTCAATGGAATAGTTTCCTTTTATAAGTCATCAATATGTAATCCGTCTAAGATTTTGGGAAAAAAATTTATACGATTTTCCCTCTAAAATCCGTCTAAAAATTTGATTGAAAATTTCTGTCAATTTTTCCATCACGATAGTCGAGGAGAGGAAACAGGGTGTTAGGGTTGTTTGACAGTTGCTGAATGGTTTTGAGCAGAATAATTAAGTGGTCAGAATCAGGGTCATGCCTGGGGGAGGGCGGGTCGGGTGTACGCCCAGGACCCCCGAGAAATAGGGGCCCAAATTATATATATATATATATATATATATATATATATATATATATATATATAGTAGTAAAAGAAATAGTAAATAAAATAGACAAATTATTTTAATATCTAATAGAACCAAAAGAATTTCGTAATATATTAGGACAAAAACATGTATTAATTAATTACACCGGAAAATGAAATATGTTAAAGGTTAATTGGTCATACATTTTATAGTATTGTTTATTGTCTTTCTATGTTTTTTATCTAGTACCAAAATATAAAATTATTTGCCTAAAAAAATTTGATATATATTCTTCATCAATCATCTCCCACTTGTCCTATTAGAAATTCAAAGTCTAATGGGATCCAAATAATTTTGTATTATATTAAGGGGGTGTTTGGGATTGCTTATTTAAAACAACTTATGCTTATTTGTAAAAGTGCTTATTAACTTATGAATATTTGTAAAGTGTTTATTAACTTATAGAAAGAAGGGGCAAATATGTAATTTGGTTAAATAAGTTAATAAGAAGTTTCAAATAAGTCAGGTGAAACCGTGAAAATGACTTATCAAAAACTGTTTATTAGCGGGGTGGAAAAGTCATAAGGAATTTCCAATCCAAACACTTAAAACAACTTATTTGTTGTTTGAAAACGCAATAAGTTAATAAGCACTCTTAATAAGCAATCCCAAACACCCCCTAAGGACCCAAACATTTATTAATTAATTACATTAGAAAAGAAAATATATAAAAAGTTAATTAATTCTTCATTTCATAGTATTGTCTATTGTTTCTCTAAGGTTTTTATTTAGTATCAAATTCTAAGGGGGCGTTTGGTTTGCAGATTCTGATGGAATCTGATGGAATTGGAATGTTGAATTCCGCTGACCAGATTCCATTACATCGTTTGGTTCATTCTTTTTAAGAATTGGAATGTTGAATTCCAATGAATTCCACAAATGAAGGACTTCAACATTCCTTTGGGGGGAGGGGGGGGGGGGGAGGTGATTTTTCATTGGAATGGAATGTCATATTTTTTTTGGACAAAATTGCCCCTCATCCTAATATGCACCACCACCTTCGGCCACCACCTCCCGCCACCGCCACCGGCCACAATTGACCACCACCTCCGGCTACCAACCCCGACCACCATCGACCACCTCCGACCACCATTGACCACCACCGACCACCACCACCTCCGACCACCACCGCCCACCACTACCGTTCAACATTATTAGCAGACACCAACTCTCTCTCTCCTCTTTCTCTCTCCCTCTCTCTTCTCTCTCTCCTCTCTCCCTTTCTCTCTCCTCTCTCTCTCTCCTCTCTCTCCTCTCCATCTCTCTCCTCTCTCTCCCTCTCTCTATCTCTCCTCTCTCTCTCCTTCTCTCTATCTCTCCTCTCTCTCTTCTCTCTCTCTCCTCTCTCTTAATCTATCATCTCTCTCTCCTCTCTCCCTCTCTCTACTCTCTCTCTCAATCTATCCCCTCTCCTCTCTCTCTTTCCCTCTCTCTCCTCTCTCTCTCTCAATCTATCCTCTCACTCTCCTCTCTCTCTCTCTCTCTCTCTCCTTCTCTCTCTCTCATCATCATTCATATGCTAAAATAATCAAAGCAATTTTAGTTAAAAATTAAACTATTTAATGACTATTTCATTAAATGATTTTTTGTTGAAAAAAATTAAAATAAACAAAAAGGGTATTTTGGTTATTTACCAAAATTCCATTCAAATTCTAAAGCTACAATCTGTGAACCAAACATAAAAATTTCAATTCATTTAACAAATTTCATTCCAATTCTGTCAACCAAACAGGTGGTCAAACCTGACAACATTTCATTCCAATTCCTTCAAAGTCAAATTCCTTTGACAGATTCCATTACATCCAAAAACATTTTGCGAACCAAACGCCCCCTAAAATTACTTACCTATAAAATATTGATATATTATCACTCATTCATCTCCCAATGCCACTTTTAATTATTTCATTCGCATGAATTATGTATTTGATTAGAATATAATATATTTTTGTTATAAACTGGTAGAGCGCACTCCTACTTTTTAAATTACCAACCATATGAGATTGTTCAACTTATATCTATACCCTTGTTTTTCCAAACATTATTGATTATTGATTATTTATTATTTATTACCTAATACTAAATGCATGAATCTTAAGTACTCTTCTATCTATAAAACAATGATAAAATCTTAAGCTATAACCAATATGAGTTTTGATTCTAAAATTGATGGTTCCGAAAAAATTTGTTTTAACCTGAAAAGTTTAAAACGTTAATGAAAAACATTAACCTAAGATGAGATGGAAACACAACTGATTTATATTGATTTACATAGAGTATTATTCTGAATAGTCAACAATTTGACCCTAAATTATGCCATTTATTTATTAAATGTACATCATAAAGATGTTTTTGACAGTGTAACAAATTAACGATACTATGTAAAATTGACGTGACAGATAATATTAATTTACAAATAATTATTGATTGATTTTGCGTCTAGTAATACTCGGAAAAACGATTTTATATGAATTATTAGTATCTCTTGAATCCAATTTTATTTCTTATGATAAAAAACAATATATCAAAAAAAAAATCATAATTATCGAGGGTCCTTTTCTACATCTCGTTCAGGGCCTATAAAATGTTAGGAACGGGCCTGGTCAGAATGATTAATAGACTCTTATGATATAGGCAAAATGAAATATAGTTATTTGCTAATTATTCGTAATGAAATTAGGGTGTTGAATGGTTAAGGGAGAGTCAAAATACAAAATCATTCAAATGATTTTAGAACCATTAAAATAAAGATATTTTTTTACCAAATAAGATTTATCTTTAGTAATTAAAAGATTGTCTCTTAATGAAACCATTAAAGCTATGTTATATGTAGAAGTATAAAAGTTAGGGGGTAAGAGAGATACATATTTCGATGCAGTTCACCACTTGCCTACTTGGCTACAATTTTTCCATTTCTTTTTTAAGCTTTCATTGCACGAGATTTTACTTTTCACCTTTTTCCCTTTTTCTTTCGAAATGGTACAACTAATGTTAGGTACAACTAACACTCTAACACATAAGGTGGCGTTTGGTTCGTAGATTTTAAAGGAATTTGATAAAATTGGAATGTTGAATTCCATTGATCAAATTCCATTTTTTTGTTTGGTTTATTTTTTTCATGAAAGGAATCTCTAAATTCTATCAAATTTCATAAATGTGGGAATTAACTTTCCTTAGCAACAACAATGTATTTTGATGGAATGAAATTCTTTTTTTCATAATACCACATATGCCCTCAATCCAACATAACTTAATCACATAAAACCTATTTGATTAAACCATGTCTTCATCGGTTCCTTCTCTAAACCCCGCCGATCTGAACCACCGCCGGCCACCGACCATCGCTAATCTGAACCACCGCCGACCACTGCCGATTGAAACTACCGCCGACCACCACTGACCACCGCCAACCACCGAACACCGTCGTTCTGAACCACCACCGACCACCGCCATTCTGAACCATCGTCGATTTGAACCACCGCCGACCACTGGTGATTGGAACTACCGTCGACCATCGTCGACCACCACTGACCACCGCCGACCACCGACCACCGCCATTTTGAACCATCGCCTTATTTGAACCACCACCGACCACTGCCATTCTGAACCATCACCATTCGTCGACCTGAATGATGTTTTAATAAAGTTGAAGAATTGCAAATTTAACAAAGTTGAAGAATTGCAACTAAGAATAACTTTGGAATTGATTGTAATTTAATAAAATTATTCATTTCTTATAAGTAAATAATTTATGTTTTATAGATTAACTAGAAGTGTACTCGCGCAATGCAGTGAGATACATCACGATTTTAATTTTTATTTTATTTTTTGTTTTTTTTGTCGATTTATAGTACGATTTTGGATGGTTTTGAGAAAGTGATAATGTTTTTTTTTATAAATTTGTTTAATTTAGCCTTAATAATATAATGTTTTTTATATAAAAAATTAAGTATTTTGTTAGAATTCAATTATTATATTATATATTTTAATGACATCTAGAAAAAATAACCAATTACATATTTAATAATATAATTAAAACAAATTTATAGTAATATAATATATTAATTAATAGTGATACATGAAAATATCTACATAAAAGGAAGACCCTGCACATACCAAATTAGTGGGTGTTAGGACTTAGAAGTCTGCAGTAGTAATATGTATCTTGTGCTTTGATAATTGTAAATTGATGGGTGTTAGAAGCCTGCAGTAGTAATATTTAAGAGTTTTTTATCCCTACTTTATAATATAGAATAAATTAACTAATTAATGTTATATACACAAATCAAATCCTTGCTATTTTATTATATTTCAACAAGCAATAATTAATTAGTTAATTATATTAACTAATTATGTTTTTCTTTAACTGGAGCAGGTTTGAGGGTCCAAAATCCAAGAAAATACACAAGATATATATGAAAAACATGGGGATTTCATTCAATTAAAGAAAGGGATGATTAAATATTATTTGTAGTTTAAACTTCACACTACATCTTCTCGATCTTTTTGGATTCAAAATTGATTCTAAGGTCCACAACTGGTGTATATAATATTATATCTCAATAGTGTCGGAACCGTGCGTTACGCGGTAGCGTGAGTAACTCTGATAGTAATATGTAGGTTGTCTATATGATACATGTTAATTGTTAAATATGATAATCAACAAACTGTATACAAATTATTTGTAAAAATCATTAAATTTTATTAGTGGAATTTTAATATATATATATATATATATATATACATGATAGTTTTTCTCAATTTATGTTAGAAATGATCTAAACTAAACGGTTTGTCTAATTTATGAATTGTTTATATAATTGATGACATTATATGAAGTTTTTTTTTTTCTTTTCGAAATTAAAAGATGAAAGTACATCTGCCAATTTAATTATATTTATTATAACATCACAAATAATTAAAGTATTTATAATTTTTTTTTTGATATTTTATAGATTAAACGATAAGTTTTCAATTAATGACAGAAATTATTTAGAATGTGTTTTATCATATAAATAAATAAATAAATATAGTTTTATGTATTTGTGGATTCTAATTTCATTTAAAAGAAAACTAAAATGAAATTAAAAATATGAGAAAATAAAAGGTTTAGTAATTACTGTGTTGATTTAAAAAACAAATAAAAAAATAAAAAGAAAAAAGATAAATGTGCCTGAAAACTTCTCGTTGAATCTTTTAGTGAGAAAAAATATGTTAGAAGGAAAGAATGAGAGGTAGATCGTTGTATGACAAAGAAGTGAAAAAACTCAATAAAATATCCAACAAAGAAAAAAAAAACACTTGTGCTTAAATAAGGGAAAATGATGATTAATTAAAATAAATGAAGGAAAATGAATGGTTAATAACATAAACAATGGAAATAAATGATTAATTAACATAAATTGTAATAAAAAAAATAGTAAATTCTTTTTGTGGTTTATTCTTTTATATATAAATACATATATTTAAAGTAAAATGGTTTAAGTTATAGGAAGTTGAATGGTTTAATTAGGTATTGAAAGTTAGTTAAAGGTGTGACAAAATGACCAAAGTAGCCTCATCGCAATAAAAAATATATTTTCATATTCTTTTATATATAAATACATATACTTAAAGTAAAATGATTTAAGTTATAGGAAGTTGGATGATTTAATTAGGTATTGAAAGTTAATTAAAGGTGTACCAAAATGACCAAAGTAGCCTCCTTGCAATAAAAAAATTTATTTTCATAGAGGGTATTAAAGTCTTTAATATATTTAACATTTAAAAAAAATCAAAAAAACCATAAAATTTCTAGCTAACAATCCTATTCTAATAGAGTGTCACCTCACTACTCTTGGTTTTTCTGTAATATATATATATATATATATATATATATATATATATATAGATAAATGGTTTTGCTTTAATAGATATATAGATGGATCCATATATATTTTAATATGTTTTTTAAGTGTTTAAAATTTCTAAATTTAATTATTTTTTTATCTTTATATACACACATTTATTAAAATGAAATTAAAATTATATATATGAATATGTTTTTTCCAATATGAATAAAATATTATATTAATAAATAAGAGTGTTATTATTTAATATTTAAAGATATTCAAAAAACATAAATAAAATATTTTCTCAATGAAGAAGAGTATTATTATTTAATATTAAGACATATTAAAATAATTAAAGAGAAAATGAAAGGTTGCTCATTTATTAACATTTTTTTATTAAAAAGTAATTCAAAAACATGAGAAAAAGATAATAGTGAATCAAACATTCTCAAGAGGCACATCATCTCTCCATGGTTTTACTTTAATATATATATAGATATAGATATAGATTAAAGATATTCAAAAAACATAAATAAAATATTTTCTCAATGAAGAAGAGTATTATTATTTAATATTAAGATATATTAAAATAATTAAAGAGAAAATGAAAGGTGGCTCATTTATTAACATTTTTTATTAAAAAATAATTCAAAAACATGAGAAAAAAGATAATAGTGAATCAAGCATTCTCAAGAGGCCACATCATCTCTCCATGGTTTTGCTTTAATATCTATATATATATATAGATATAGATATAGATTTTAATATGTTTTTTAAGTGTTTAATTAAAATTTCTAAATTTAATTATTTTTTTTATCTTTATATACACACATTTATTAAAATGAAATTAAAATTATATATATGAATATGTTTTTTCCAATATGAATAAAATATTATATTAATAAATAAGAGTGTTATTATTTAATATTTAAAGATATTCAAAAAACATAAATAAAATATTTTCTCAATGAAGAAGAGTATTATTATTTAATATTAAGACATATTAAAATAATTAAAGAGAAAATGAAAGGTTGCTTATTTATTAACATTTTTTATTAAAAAATAATTCAAAAACATGAGAAAAAAGATAATAGTGAATCAAACATTCTCAAGAGGTCACATTATCTCTCCATGGTTTTGCTTTAATATATATATAGATTTTAATATGTTTTTTAAGTGTTTAAAATTTCTAAATTTAATTATTTTTTTTATCTTTATATACACACATTTATTAAAATGAAATTAAAATTATATATATGAATATGTTTTTTCCAATATGAATAAAATATTATATTAATAAATAAGAGTGTTATTATTTAATATTTAAAGATATTCAAAAAACATAAATAAAATATTTTCTCAATGAAGAAGAGTATTATTATTTAATATTAAGATATATATTAAAATAATTAAAGAGAAAATGAAAGGTTGCTCATTTATTAACATTTTTTATTAAAAAATAATTCAAAAAATGAGAAAAAAAATATAATAGTGAATCAAACATTCTCAAGAGGCCACATCATTTCTCCATGGTTTTGCTTTAATATATATTTAATTATTTTTTTATCTTTATATACACACATTTATTAAAATGAAATTAAAATTATATATATGAATATGTTTTTTCCAATATGAATAAAATATTATATTAATAAATAAGAGTGTTATTATTTAATATTTAAAGATATTCAAAAAACATAAATAAAATATTTTCTCAATGAAGAAGAGTATTATTATTTAATATTAAGATATATTAAAATAATTAAAGAGAAAATGAAAGGTTCCTCATTTATTAACATTTTTTATTAAAAAATAATTCAAAAACATGAGAAAAAAGATAATAGTGAATCAAGCATTCTCAAGAGGCCACATCATTTTTCCATGGTTTTGCTTTAATAGATATATAGATGGATCCATATATATTTTAATATGTTTTTTAAGTGTTTAAAATTTCTAAATTTAATTATTTTTTTATCTTTATATACACACATTTATTAAAATGAAATTCAAATTATATATATAAATATGTTTTTTCCAATATGAATAAAATCATATATTAATAAATAAGAGTGTTATTATTTAATATTTAAAGATATTCAAAAAACATAAATAAAATATTTTCTCAATGAAGAAGAGTATTATTATTTAATATTAAGATATATTAAAATAATTAAAAAGAAAATGAAAGGTTGCTCATTTATTAACATTTTTTATTAAAAAACAATTCAAAAACATGAGAAAAAAGATAATAGTGAATCAAACATTCTCAAGAGGCCACATCATCTCTCCATGGTTTTGCTTTAATATATATATATAGATATAGATTCATCATTTTCAATAACATCATTGAATATGGGTAGACAAGTGCACGTGTAATGCAAGAGATGCATACGCAATACAATTTTTTATGGTGTTTTTTAATTTTTATTTTGAAATGATTCAGTCAATTCCAATCTCCTCATATTTTTTTCTATATATATACAAGGTCTGTAAGGTTACACTTACACCATCACAAAGTTGTATAGATAATAAGAAAAGAGAGATGGCGTTGCAAAATGGTGAGCTATCCAGCGACTTGTTGCTTCATTCTCAAGCTCACATATGGAACCACATTTTTAGCTTTATAAACTTCATGTCACTAAAATGTGCAATTCAACTACAAATACCTGATATCATTCATCACCATGGTGCACCAATGTCGCTTTCTGAGTTAGTCGAAGCCCTCTCTGTTAACAAGGAGAGATCACATTTTGTTTATCGACTTATGCGCATCTTTGTTCATTCTGATTTCTTCTTGAAACAAACTATATTCATACCCGAAGGAGACGGGGAGGAGGAGGAAAAAGAAGTCTATTTGCTTGATCCTGCTTCTCGTCTCCTTCTAAAGGAAGAGCCATTAAGCATTAGGCCCTTTTTGCTAGCAATGTTGGATCCAATATTGATGGATCCATGGCAAAACATGAGCAAATGGTTCCAAAATGATGATGATATCTCCCCTTTTCAGACAACCCATGGGAGGAGTTTCTGGGATTTTGCAGGCCAAGAGCCAAAGCTGAACCGGTTCTTTAATGAAGCAATGGCTAGTGATGCAAGACTTGTTACAAATGTCATTCTTAAAGACTGTAAGGGTGCTTTCGAAGGGTTGAATTCAATTGTTGATGTTGGTGGTGGTACTGGGATAGTTACCAAAGCCCTTGCCAAAGCTTTTCCCAAACTTAATTGCATCAGTTTTGATCTTCCTCATGTTGTTAATGGTATGGAAGGAAGCAATAATCTAAGCTATGTTGGTGGAGACATGTTTGAATCCATTCCCAAAGCTGATGCAATTTTTGTGAAGGTATTCTTTGTTTTACTCTTTCCTTAATTAACCACCTTTTCTAAAATAATGGTCAAATTATTTTGGAAATTTTCTCACTGTTAGAAAACACATAACTAGCTTCAGATGATTATTTTTTAATGAGTATATGTATTTGATTGAAATATATTACCCATAACTTACATCAGAAGTTTTGTATGAAACAATGATGTTGTTTGACACTTTTAATTATTATGAAAAAAATAGTGGATACTACATGATTGGAGTGATGAAGAATGCATAAAGATATTGAAGCGATGCAAAGAAGCGATTCCAAGCAAGGAAAATGGAGGAAAACTAATTATCGTCGACATGGTAGTGAAGAACAATGAAGATGGTACTGATGAATCGCTCAAGACTCAACTTTTCTTCGATATGCTTATGATGACCTTGGCGACTGGAAAAGAGAGGACCGAAAAAGATTGGGCAAAACTTTTACTTGATACAGGATTTAGTGATTATAAATTTACTCCGATTTTGGGGTTAAGGTCGCTCATCGAAGTTTACCCTTAGTTATACAGTTTTTAAGCTGCATTGCTTTCTGTACAACTTAATTGCTGATGAAGCTACTAAAATAATAAAGTTGTTTGTTATATTTGTTGTTTTTTGTTTATCAGTGGTGTATATCCTTCATCATCCTATAAAGTCGATATTTGTTCTAGTGATACATATGTGCTTAATAAGCATGTTTACGTTAAATGGAAAGACAAAGACAATGAACATCAAATAGAATGATATATAACTTTATTGCATATGCGATCGGAAAAAAAACACACAGAATACTTAAAACTGCATACTCATTACATATCCTTAATTTTCTTTTTTAAGTGGCATTATTGCAAACAATCCTTATAACTCCAGTAGTACTCGTAAAGGGATCAATGTCTCCCATCGCAACCATGGCTACAGCAAAATCAGATGCAAATGTTGCAGGATTGTCGATGTATCCTTGTACAATGCTATCAGTTGAGCCTCTGTCAAAAAAGAGTCTGATCTGATATAAGAAGAACTCTTCTTTGCGCTAGATTCAAGAAGCTAAGTAGTTGTTGTTGAATAATTTGGAGTCACCAAATCAAGTGGTTCCAAGTTTCCGACCTAGTGCTTGTCATGACATACATTAAGCATCAAATAACCTTTGAGTACTCGAGTTGTGACACCGCTTCACCCGAGTTGGGCATAAGCTTCACACTCGTATCAAATGGAGTACTCACCGGAGAACAATCAAAGCAATTAAATTTCTTTAATACTTTCTCAATGTAATGAGATTGCGTAATTGTAATCCCTTTGTTCTCACGCTTGATCCTTATTCCAAGGATCACTTCCGCCTCTCCCATATCTTTCATGGAGAAACTTGATGACAAAAACTCTTTGGTTTTATCAACTTGATTTTGGTCGGTGCCAAAGATCAACATGTCATCAACTGTAACATCCCAAAATTTAAGGAGAATTTAAAACTTAAAAATTTGGCTATATAACATCTATAAATGGTAGAAACCAATCTACCCCAAAAGGGAGATCCAATAACCTGTAAGATAAGAGTAACAAACTAAACCAAAGTACATCAACCTAACACGGGGAACCAAGTATGGCTATTACAACCCAAGAACAAATAAAGAATACAATTCAACAACCTAGTAATCTAACTCATGCAAGCAAGATTAATGTCGGGTGTCGCTATTCTTCCAAAATGTATAATCTCTATACTTCAAATATTGGTCACTAAGTCATCAGAAAGACCGCTTTCGACCCCAAGGACGTCCTCTCAATCCCGACAAGTCCCACCGCTAGAGTGACCTGCCATACATGACAATCAAACAAGTGTTAGGCTAAAGCCTAGTGAGAATATATAAACGGAAAATAACTTAAACAATAAACCCGATTGAAGTCATGTAGCCGATCTAGCCGTGAGCTAAATCAAAACAAAACCAATAAACCATTAGCATTCAATAAAATACTGACAACAGTTTAAACCACATAGCGAGCTCAACTACTCCAAGTCTATTGCCCGAAAACATCAAGTCAACCACTCCAGGTCTATTCTTGAGAGTTCCAAAACAGGGGAACTCAAGCACATTGGGATTACACCATACTGTCCATAGGACGCTGCCCGATCGTATAGACCCACACCTTACTTACCATGGAGCCCAATGCCTATCCTGTGCCAAGGGTAACCAAATGTCCGGACGAGACATTGGAATACCGTGCCTATGGATCCATTGCACTAACACCAAATACCAAAACATGCTAATACAACCATATTAATCATGCATGTAATTTATGAAACCAAATCCCAAATATATGAGTTACTAACATGGGCTTACCTCACATTGATTAAGGAACCTTCGTAAACAAAACCCCATCAATGATAATAAAATAAATCTCGTTTCACAAGCCAACATGTCCATAAATTTGTCTAATACATAGAATAATCCCAAAACCCTAGTTTTCCCTTTAGGTGTTATCAAATTCCCAAGTAACAATTATTAGTTGTCAACTGAGTAGGTAAACATGGAAATTATTGATTTCTTTAAAAAACACCATCCCATGAAAACTCTGTTTAAACCAAACAATAATATCTCCAAATCCCCAGTTAGGTCAAAACACAACAGAACCCAAATGTGATTAGGAAACAAGGAGGAGTTTATCAACACATAAACCCTAACATTTTTATTGGAGAAATGGTTAAGAAACCCACCTTAAATGGTTACAAAGAAACCCTAGCTTTCAACTCTTGAAGGTAGAATATAGAAGAAGACTTGGAGTTTCAACCACAAGATTCCTAATCACCTTCACCAACCTAAACAAACCCAATAAATGCAAATGATGATCCTTTCTTAGAGCAATAAATGAAAGGGAGTGAAACCCTACCTTTTCTCTCTTCCAAAATTGCACCTTCAAATCTTTCCAATGGACAAATGAGCTAAAAGTTCGGACACAAATATTTTAAGGCACTGAGGCCCGACCATTCTCGCGTGGCATAGTCGCCCGCGTTCAACACCACACGGTACCTCCTTGGCGACATTGCCCTGCGAGAGTGACACAAGTCATTCTCGCCGGGCATAGTCGCGCCCCGCCCTGAACTCGCGGTACACAACTAGCGATTGTGCCCCGCGAGAGTGACCTCTGTCACAATCGCGGGCACAGTCGCCCGGATCCCCGAAAACCCGTTTTTCTTCCGCTTTTCGACCCAAAGGCTCCGGTTTCGAAAACTAAAATAATTATAATGGGAAAAGCCAAATTTTGGGGACGTACCAAAACACGGGTGTTACATCAACGTATAAGCAAATGATTACTCCGTTACCGGATGTGTCAAATTTGCTATATACACATTTGTCCGCTTGGTTTAACATAAAACCGTTGGACAAGATAATCTCATCAAATTTTTGATGCCATTGTTTGGGTGTTTGTTTCAGCCCATACAATGATTTTACAAGTTTACACACCTTATGCTCCATCCCGGGCATAACAAAACCTTCCGGTTGTTTCGTGTAAACTTCTTCCTCCAAGTCACCATTCGAGAATGTCGTTTTGACATCCATTTGGTGAATAACTAAATTGTGGATAACTCCTAAGGCTATCAACAATCTAATCGTGGAGATCCTTGCAACCGGGGCATAGGTATCAAAAAAATCGATGCCTTCCCGTTGCCTATGTAACACCCCAAATTTCCTAACAAATCCCCTCCCCGTCCCTCTTTCTCCTAAAAGTAGATTCGTGTGTCGTGAGTTCACCTTTTTAATTATTATGGGATTATCGTCATGGATGCGAATGCGAATACTTATATATAAATCTATGTTAGGTCTCTTATGTGAATACGTTTGTATGTTTGTGTGAACGAAATCTACTAGTTGACATAAACCCTTCGTATTTAGCTTACGAAGAATAGAAAACAAACTAATTCATAGATATTCATAGTTTTTAATAGTACGGTTAAATTAAAAAATATTCAATATTGAGCTCGTTTTGAAAGTATTGACGAGACGATTATAATGATATTATTTGTAAAAAAAGAAACGTATTTTTTCATTGCATTTTTGTTCATATACGATTATTTGTGTTAACATGATAAGGTGTAAAATGAAAAATGAAAAAACAAGGGATATAAAGTAAATTAAATAATTAATTGTAAGGGTGGTAAATGTAACATTTACTTTTAATAGCTTTCCAAAAACCGTTTTTCAAGAACTGACTTTTTAAGAACCGTTTTAGAATTTTAATTATATAGTATAGTCATATACCCGCACGCGATGCAGCGCGAGTGTTAAACTTTCTTGTAAATTGTGATTGAAAAATTACGATTATTTATAGAATGTTCTATATCATCTAAATTATGTGTTGTTTGCAAGTAAAATATTATCATGAAAGCCAAATGAAAAATACTAAGGTTGAAGCTTATAAAAATCAATCATTTCGTATAGTTTATTTGAAAAAATAGTCTGTGTATTATATCTCAAAGAATTTGAGGACTTTGTTTTCTACTTCATATTAATTGAATACATATAATAAAATGTCTTATAAAAAATCAACGATAATATACAAACAGCAAAATTTTCATAATATCAAACTTTTCGAAAAATTATTTAAAATGTAAAAAAGCATGATACGATGAATATTGAAATTACTCTCAAGTGTAGAGTCAATCCGAGCCATTTGAGCATACATTTTTTTGAGTCATGCAATATGTTCATAAATCATACAATAAACATATAAAAATTATCGAGATCGAGCAAATAAACAAGTCCATCGATCACAGTTTGAACCAATAAACGAGATCCAAACTAAGCTAAAAACCCACGATGAGTAAATAGCCAAATTCAAAAAATAATTCCAGCCAAACTCCATTTAAATTGAAAGATGGACCAAAAATCAGTAGCCCACATCAATTTGAAAATAACCTTTAACCCAACACCCCATGTAAGATAGTCGAATGGAACCACATATCATATTTTCCTCCAAAAACCAACAAAACCCACCTTATTCCTCCACTTTCCATCATCCACCAAGTACCAAAATTAGATGAACCATCCATATACCACCAAATCCCAAAACCATAATCCAAAGAAATATACTTTTGAATCAACCACTACAGTAGGTAAACCAAACTCCAAGAACAATCCAAAAAGAGAACACATAGTGCAAGATCAAAGGAAGAGATAAGAATCAAGGGTTGAAAAACCATTTTGGAATTCAACAGCAAGAAAAACAAGCATGTAGGAACAGAGTCGTAGCACCTAATATGTACAGGGACCTAATATTATATAAAGTACATGGACCTAATATTATATAAAGTATAAAGACCTAATATGTACAATTATGAAGTATAGGACCTAATTTGTAAATATATAAATTTAAGGCACCTAATATGGAAAAACACGAAGTATCGGGACCTTATCTTTAATTATGCAAAGTATAGGGACTTAAATTGTTATTATATAAATTACAGGGACCTAAGATGTAAATATGCAAAATTTAGGACCTAAACTATAATTATTTATATAAATTAGGGAAAATTACAAAGACCTAGCGTGTATAAAAACACCACGAGCCATTAACATCACATAAAAATAACAACTGAATTATTTATTTAACGAAAAGTCGTATAAAATAACAAAGGGTTACAAAGACTTACTTCATGTAACACTCTAAAATTTAGAGGAATTTAAAATTCGAAAATTCGGCAATATGACGACTATAAACCGGCAAAACCTGGATTAACCATCACCTGTCAAATTGATCCCAAAGTATCATCCCGAAAAATGGGGAATGTAACATATTGTTTACAACTCAAAGAATGAAGAATAAATGTATGACAACCTAATAATCTAAACAATTCTATTAGATTATGGTCGGGTGTCGCTATCCTTCCAAAAATGGTTAACTATCAATACTTATACACCGGTCTTTACATCTTCCAAAAGGACCGCTCTCAACCACGCGGTTGATCTCTCATTCCCGGATGTTCCCGCCACTAGGACGCCCTGTCATACATGACAACCACAGAGACAAGTGTTAGGCTAGAGCCTAATGAGAAAGTACAATCGTAAAGTATTTAACGAAATAAAGTTACGATACACAAACGTCCACATTGATATGATTCACCACCGAATTACTTCACCTGACATCAAAGATTAGTTTACAATATAATTTTCGCCATCATGATTATAGTTCCACCAAAGCCATCCAACTTGATAGCATCAACCCAAACTAGATCTTTAGCTATTTGAGGCATCAACTCAAACCGAGTCTTTAGCCTATCGTGACATCAACTCAAACCGATTCTTTAGTCTATCGTGACAATCAACTCAAACCGAGTCTTTAGTCTATTGTGACATCAACTCAAACCGAGTCTTTAGCCTACCGTGACAATCAACTCAAACCGAGTCTTTAGTCTATTGTGACATCAACGCAAACCGAGTCTTTAGTCTATTTAATATGCCTCCATCAACCGATACTATAACTTATTAACAAGCTATTAATAAGACCAACATGTAGGAACAGAGTCGTAGCACCTGCTGCCAAATCTAATAAAACCAACAGATGTACAGGGCAGCTTCAACTTGGTTGCAAAATGGCCAATGGCCTTTGCAACATAAATCCAAATCCAGCCTTTGATTTTGTATATAACCCATAACAGCATATCGTCCTTATTCCTCGAAAACAACTTTGATATCCACACACTGAAAAAAAACCCATACTCATCCCTCTATATCCAATAAATAGAAGAGTACCAGAGGTCATTAAACAAATGGGAACAGTTATTATGGACTGTTGAATAGAATTTACATTTGGGCATCTGAATGAACAACATCTGATCACCGAAGAAGGTTGTGAATAGATGAAGACAGTAGCTTGCAAGCTAATCAAACAAAAATAGTATCCATTGAGACCCAAAACCTTATATCTCCGAAACAACCATCTAAACACATATGTAATGCCCATAGACCAGATTACACCAATGATTAATAAGCAAAAAAAATTCTTAAAACATCAAGAAAATTAAAACATACTACTACATTTCCTATTTTGTTATCCAATTAAACACCAAGAATTTCTATTACTGAACATTATACATACATACATATGTATATGAAAGGTAAAGAGCTAAAGTTAACTTCATAAGGTATATTGAATTGATATAGAAGGTGACCAAGTGGGTGCAAAGATCATAGAAAGATGAAAAGGGATATGATACCAACACTTGCAAGGAATTAGCAATGAGAATCAAGTTCAATCATAAATCACTTTATTGTTATACAATGGAATTACATCATTTTAATTTTTACATTCTACCACAAAATATTTTAAACATTTAAACTTAATTGAACTACAAAACAAAATTCTACAGATCTAAACCTAATAGACCTCTAACCACATCAAACATAAATAATTATGTTCAATAATTACCCTATTAAAGAAAGTTGAAGAATAAGACAACAATTATCATCCTAACAATCTGTTAACCAAATAAAATATAATTTTGATTCCAATTATTCATAACAAATCCATCTGTAAATCAACAAGTAATTTCCAGATATCAAATTCCAAAAACTTCCATTATACACACACACACACACATATATATATATATATATACATATATATTCAGAATGATTGGCGACAATTAAAAGATGCATAAAAACACAAACAAAGAAACAAAAGAAACTAGATCTAACAAATTCGATCGAAAACGCAGAGGGAAAACAATCCAGATCTGATTTGAATAGATGAAAATCAAAGGGAAAGGATAATGATGGAATGAAATATTATACCGAGTTCTAACTAAGGGTATGTTTTTTTAGATATACATGATTGTTTGGTAGTGACTTAATGATATCGAAAGTGGCTTATTCAGTAAGCTTCTAGGGAGGAGCTTTATGCAGAAAACCAAGTTTTTCCAAACCCGTCCCTCCCAATTAAAAAACATGCTTCTTTTATCTATGAAAATTGACGCACCAATCTTGATCATGAAAAGACATTATCATAAAAACAAGTTCAGTAAGTGTCTTAAGCAACCGCCAATGCATAAAGGAAGGATAAATTGAAATATGTACCTCAACTTCAAAGAGGTATCGGTGGGGAAGAATTTTTATGAAAGTGAATTTTCAAAGTGAAAAGTGACATCCAGAACACTAGAACACTAGAACACTAGAACACTAGAACACTGCATTATCAGAGGAGTAAGACAAAGTTACGAGTCAATAGATAATATTGCAGAAGTTGAAACTAAAATCTAGAAACTATAATGACAAAAAACCAATTCCACCAACATTAGTTGTGCAGATAAGACATGCAGACATTGATAACACAATATTTACGGTAATGAATGTTATCTTCTTAAGTAAACTACTTGCTAGTTATTTTGACATGGTGGAGATTGAAAATTAAAGCATAAGAATAATGAGCATGAACCAAAGTTTATTTTATATCATAACTTCGTGAAGTTATGTTTTAAATTCTGACCCCATTGATATCATAAGTTTGCTTCTCGTTTCTTTGCAGTTCAATACCCAACCACTTGAGCACCAAACAATAGCATAACTATAAAGAAAAACTTTAGAAGCTTGGAAAGGAGAAACAAGACCGGTAAAAGACCACTTACTTTCAACGAAACTGCGAGGAACTTCAACTCCATCAGGTGTTCGACTAACCTATTATTTTATCAAACAAAAAGCCTTTAAAACCAGTTTTTAGGTTGCAAATAAAAAACACCAAAATTAATTTTTGTTCAGAAACCCAAACTAACTCAATTGTATTTCAGTTTGCCAATAAAGAGAGAGTAAACCTCACTAACAATGAACTCACAAATCACGATATATCGGTGACAATTTTGCAACACCAATGGATTCTAAATTGAACAAGTCATTTATAAATAATTGACCGATCTCCCACAATGCAATTCGATCACATATACAGATTCACATAACATGCAAAAACAACAAATTAGGTTTAATTGGGAATTCAATAAGTGAAAGAAACCTGATAATGAAGATGAAGACACTCTTGGAAACGTTTAACATCATCAGACCAAAAAAATGAGACCAAGTTCCAGATTTAGAGAACTGTACACCAATCCAATAGACACCAAAACAAATTAAGTCACCGACAGAAGTATGACCATTACCGGCTCCACTTGTTCTGTTGGCTCACACTTTATGAATAAAAGAAGACGATAAGAGAACTTATAAGAAAATAAAAAGAAATTTAAAACCATGAAAACATGTTCAAGTATGAACTGCACCGTATCCCAACAGCCTCAAAATTTGATTTCCAATTGCGTTCATAAGCTTCTTGGAATATGATTTGAACCTCTATCAACATTAAAAGCCATGTGTTATCTGAGCTCAAAAAACCATATCCAAAAGTAGGTTAGTACCAAGAACCAAGAACGGGTAATTAGTAAAATGAAAAGAGATACATAATAATTAAACCAAAAATGTAACATACCTTCCAAAATCCCGAACAAAACTCAACCCAAATCCTTCAATAATCTTGTCCTCACTGATTTTTGTTCCATCTATTTTAGTGAGATGTTATATCCCGAACTAATGTCATGGATAACAAGTTTTTATTATGTCATGTTTGTCCTCTCACGTCCATCACACCAAATGCACCCTAAAAAGCTCAAACGTTGAACTTGTGAACTACCATCTCCTGAAAAATAGATTTTTTGAAACATATCAAAACGAAAAGCTCTTAAAAGCAACATAAATAATACAAAACATGAAGTCATACCAATTAGCATGGATAAGGTCATGCTTGAAGGCTCTGTTTCTATAATGAACAAAAAAAACTATCGAAGACTGTTACAGATGCCGATAGAGAACACACACACAGTGATAAATCGATCATTGACAGCACCCGAAACACGAAGAGGCTCCAAAATATGGAGATCAAACAGGATAGGAATAGCCACGAAGGTAAGAGGAATCCACGCCTGATTCACGGGTCAGCGCCGCCCGCCCTGTTCTTGCCACCTGCAAATAAGGATCAAGGGTTTCAATAAACCATGTCTAACCAATCACTTTAATTCATTTTTGGATAAGGAGTTTGGTCAAGAATTGGTCCTGCTGCTTTAGCCTATCAGCGTTAACAATAAAAAGAAGTGGAAGCTTGAATCGATCTAAGGTTAAAGAAGCTTACCTTGAACCACCGGGAATCGAGGACATAAGCTTCGATCAATATAGAAGGTTGAAGGCTAAAGTTGTCGATACAAGCATGACCAGAGATGGAGAAGCAATCACTGGAGCAACCTTCCTGTTCTCCTCCAAAAACTTAATCACCATAGTCTCCGTCTCCTCGGATACCTTACCTTTGTTCTTCAAAACCCTAACCTTATCATTTTGGGTAGAGATAGAGAGAGGGAGAGGGGTTTGTGAGAAATTGGTGTAGACGTGGAGGAGAAGGAGATTACGAGATCGAGGGGAAGAGGAGATCGTGGGGTAGGATAACCTTTCCAAAAACCGTTTTCAAGAACTTACTTTTTTCAAGAACCGTTTTAGAATTTTAATTATATAGTATAGATATATAGTAAATTACGTTTTTAGTCCCTGTGGTTTGTTAAAAATTGCAAATTTCGTTCCTATCGTTTTGAAATTTTAGTTTTCATCCCTATGATTTGTAATTCATTTCTATTTTAGTCCCTGAGGCCAAAACACTAATTTTAGGTATGAGGACTAAAATAGAAATGAATTTTAAACAATATGGATGAAAAAAATAATAAAAATTAAACAATAAGGATGAAAAGGATAATGAATTATAAATCATAGGAATGAATATCATAATTTTAAAACCATAGGGATGAAAATAGAAATTTTCAACAAACCACAGGGACTAAAAATGTGATTCACTCTAGAATATATATATATATATATATATATATATATATATATATATATATATATATATATATATAATGAAATAGGGGAATGAAAATCCATTTCCATTTTCATTCCATGTCATTTTCATTTTCATTCAGCCCCTAAGAGTTGGTAGGCGTTTAACGTGAGTTATTAGTTAGTCGGTATATATATTGCTTTCTTATCTGTTTTGTAAGGAATGAAAATTCAAATACAAAGTACATATTGCTTGTTTCCATAATATATATAGTTCCCACTGCAAATAATATATATATATATATATATATATATATATATATATATATATATAGGCAAAGGATCGTGTGAGAAGTTGAGTTACGGTGAGAAACATGAGAAGTGGATCTGGACCGTTGATCTCTTTTAATCTCAAGTCCTCCCATGAATTGCGGGCTTAGAAGGGAATTGATCTGGTGCATCTCATCCTAATGTGCGTCCATTTCTCATCAAACAGTTGATAACCACTTCTCACGATTCTCACAGTTAACTCAATTTCTCACCGGAACTCAATTTGAGAAATGGTAAATATATGAGAAATAGAGAAGTAATCCTAGCCATTCATATGGTCAAGATCGGATTTGACTAGTCAAATATTGCGGCTTTGACCGGTCAAAAGTTGCGGCTATCCCAAAAATAGAAGAACAATTTCGTAAATTTTACAAAACACACGGGTTGTGTTCATATATGAACATGTATAATTCACATATGAACCAGTGCAATTCACAACTGAACTCTTTTAACTGATTCATATATGAACCTTTGTGATTCATATATGAATCTGTATGAATCACAAAGATTCATATATGAATCAGTTGAACTAATTAACAGATTCATATTTGAATCTTTGTGATTTATACAGATTCATATATGAACCCATCCCGTGTATTTTACGGAATTACCCCTCTACCTTCTATAGACCACACATGGAATTATCCAGTGCTTCGCGGTCAAAGCCGCAAATGTTGACCAGATGAATGACTAAGATTACTTCTCTATTTCTCATATATTTACCATTTCTCAAATGAACCTCTCCATATATATATATATATATATATAGAGAGAGAGAGAGAGAGAGAGAGAGGAAGGTTGATGCGAGAAGTTAAACATTTTGCAAGAAGGTGAGACGTGTGATATCATATATGATTACACGTCCTGTGAGTGTGTTTAATCATATATTGTAACACTCTAAAAATTAGACAAATAAAAATTTGAAAATTCGGCAATAAGACGTCTAAAATATAAAGGCCTCAAATACCCTGTAAATATGCATTTCCAAAAGAACGAATCCCAATAATCAAGACAACTAAAACCCATATCACGAGGGTTAGTTTGCACTATAAAGTTTGCAACAAAGAATGGGACATCAATAATTACAACAACCTACTTAATCTAGGATTGATTCAAATTTAGATTAAAATGGGTGTCGTGCATCCACTATATACTCTCTTCACAAAAATTCCCCAAAAGACCGGCACTTCGAGAACCCCTACGTGCCCGGTTGACAAGCCCGACATCCTAGATTCCTCCACGAGTAGGATCTGTGAGGAAACAACAACCACAACAAGTGTTAGGACTAAGCCTAGTGAGATCACATAAATTGAATAATCCATAAACAATAATATCAGATTTTAAATGCAACAAGGTTTGGTTTACCGAACTCCGTTGTGTCACTATTACTATTTCCACCGCAACCATTAACTCGTACCTGAACATAATATACAAGAGACAACCCTTGAAATACGGGGGAGACCCATTTCGATCAGGGTGGCGTTTACACGGAAGTGGAGTCACCCGTGATGTTAATGGATTATACACCTCATGCACTGATCTTAGTTCCCATGCCATAACGACATCACAACCTCAGACCATATTTACTGCCCTTATTGCCTACTCCGTCGAGTTACACCTCAAGGTCTTACGGAACATTAATGCCTATCCATATCTAGACGAGTTACACCTCAAGGGTCCACGACCCCTTATTGCCTACTCGCCAGTACTTCACAATAATAATTACAAGGTCCATATAATATACAACTACCTCCTCGTGCACAAGGAGTAGTGTTCACATTCTTATAGGTGATCAATATTTGATAAGCATTTATACCCAATTATACCCCTCTTTTCTACATGCAAATAACAGTTCATCTTTACTTTCCAAGATACCACATTCCTCATAGTTTCATACATGTGATCATGAAGGTTTGTTTTACTCATGCAATATCATTCTGAAGTTATCAACAGTTAGACAAAAACCACACAAACAAGGACTTCCTCATGAACTCTTCATACAAACATGAAGTCAAGAATCCATAACCATTTAATTGTCATAAAAGAGATTAGTAAGGTTTTCTAGACATGCTCACCCACTTTGGGTTTATAAAGTTGAGAATCCTACAAGTTTGGTCATAAAAATCAAATGAACAACATATAGAAATAATGTAGGTTAATCACAAGCAACAAATAAGTACTAGAGCATTTAAGGAGAAACAAATCACCAACTAGGGTTTGTGAAATAAAACCTTAGAAAATGGAGTAGTTGAGGGAGGCTTGATTCTTTAAAGCTTGAATCTTAGAGGAGTCTTTTCACTTTGCATTCAATGGCCAACAACCAACAAGTTAGGGTTTAGATCTAAGTCATGTAATGAGGAGAGAAAGGAGAGGAAAGAGTGAGAAAATCGCTTACCTCTAGAGAGCAAATATGAAATTGGAACAATAGGCAAAGTGTTTAGTTTATTGGGTTTGATCGGCTTAATAAACAGATTCCACCCTCACGCAGGCGACATTGACCCTGCGACTATGCCCTGGGCAATGTCGTCGGGCATAGTCTCACCCGTGCCTCACCCTTCTGGAAAATTTCGAAGAAACCACAGAACCTTACCCCCTCTCGGCGACTTTGCCCTAGCGACTATGCCATGGGCATTGTCGTCGGGCAAAGTCGCACGCACCCACAGTGCTGCTGTATGCTCAATGCTAACAGTTCATAAACCCACCCTCGACTATCCTTGGTTCTCTTAAGTCGTTAAAGTCCCTAGGTGTATTTTCTCAAGATCTAAAAATGTTAGCCCAAGGTGCAATTGCCTTACAAACGACTATTGTAAACATTCTAGCGATTAACTAAAAGTTTAAACACATACTCCTACACAATAAACACGTAACACAAGTATACTCATGATATGAATATTATTGTTTCTACCTTGGCATGCCATGTACACAAGAGCTTATAGACAAATAAAAGTTCCTTAAGTTAAAGATCGAGATACTAGGGAATTCGACAAGGAATTAAAGAAGAAAATATTCGGAGAATTTTCGGCATGTTACAATCCTCCCCCACTAGGAATAGATTTCGTCCCCGAAATAACATACGACACAAAAAGATGAGGATACCGCCTCTTCATATCCTCTTCCGCCTCCCACGTTACATTCGCACCCCGGTGATGTTTCCATTGTACTTTCACCATTACTACCTCTTTATGGCGAAGCCATTTCGTTTCCTTCTCTAGGATGGCTTCCGGTTCTTTGACGCATCGATCGTTATCTACGCGAATATCTGATAAAGGTATAACATTTTCTTCTTCCGCTAAGCACTTCCGTAAGTAGAAAATATGGAATGTAGGGTGAATTCCACTCATCTCGGTGGCAAATCAAGCTTGTAGGCTTGGAGTCCCACCCGTTCAATGATGGGAAAAGGCCCGAAGAAACGAGGACTAAGCTTGCCTCGCTTTTCGAACCTTATAATCCCTTTCCAAGGCGATACCTTCAACATGACTCGATCGCCCACCTGGAATTCCATCGGTCGCCGCTTTTTGTCAGCGTAACTCTTTTGGCAATCTTGTGCCGCCTTCAAACGCTCTCAAATACCCTTGACTTTGTCCGCTGTCTCTTGTACTATTTCTAATTACTTTGTTGATACTATATGTGTTTATGCATTCTCCAATTTTGTTGCTAGAACCAATTCTTCATCTCGGGTCTTTCTGCTAAGTGTTGTCATTGCTTTTGGTATCACCGTATTAGTCATGGATGGTGTGCTCACATCATGGACTTTCTCATAAGGATAAATGTTGACATGCGTGGATGACAGATAGTATCATGCAACTTTGAGGATAAAATTAAATCAAGTGAGAGTGTTGGCCCTAACCGGTAAGCCCTTACTGGGTAATAGTTTGGGAAACGACCCTTGAGCCTGATGGAGTATAGTTAAACAACGCTTCTATTGGGAAATTTTAAAAATTGTAAAGCAAGCATTATGTTTTCGTTGGAGAAAAATTGCCAAGTAAATTTTACTGATTTCATTTACCAAGTCAGTTTATTCTTCAATTTGTATGCAGTTTTGAGCTTTTCAGATAATGCAAAACCACTAAATCGGGTTGTTTTGTAAATTATGGTTTCATGATTTGATATTTTGCAGGGATTTCATCTACTAAGGTTTTCATACAGTATAGGAGTGTGATCACATGATTTTACTTGTGAGCAATTCGATCACACGAGCGTTGGGGTGTGTTATTTTACAGTCCAAATCTAAACTGAAAGAGATCTGTGGTTGTCGATAATGTATCAGGGAAGTGTAAGCTCAGTGAAGGCCTAAACATTGAACTTGAAGAAACCAGTAAAACCAAAGGACAATATTTGCAAGTTGAAACCTTCAATGCATATTAGTCAATTTTTGAAGCATCATATTTGTTATTAACTGCTATTCATCTTTTTAATGATGTTTATTTTATCTTCGCGTCTTTAATGTTGTGGCTGGATTCTTCTCAAAGTTCAAAGTATACATGTACATTTAGGTTGAATGTGTTCTTCTCACTGTAATATGTGTTAGAAATATGTTTTTCTTTGGAAAACAAATGTTCATTATCGGTTTTTCTTTGGAAACATAGGTGGATAGTTTCTTATAAAGGAAACGAATGGAATTCAGAGAAATTGAAAGTATTCATCGTATCGCATTCTCATAACGATCTTGGTTGGAGGCTTACTGTAGAGGAGTACTATGACACACAATCTATTCATATTCTCGATACCATCGTCGAATCTCATTCTAAGGTTTATCCTTTTGACACTCGTAGTTGCCCACTCTTTTATTCTGCAAATTGGATTAGTTATAGTTGTCTTTTATCATGTTTGATTTAGTACATGCCATTTTTTGCCAACAACAAAAATTTCATCTCATTTTTTTTATATTAAGGGTAGTCTCTGCATATCCCTTTTTAGGCAAAATATATCTTAGGGGTTGTTTACCAAATCTTCCATTAAGTCCTGTATGGATAAATGTGTCTGTCTGGATAAATTGATGTTGTTGTTTACTTTTTTATCTGAATAAACAATCTGAATAACAGAAATGACCAATTTGCCCCTGAATATGAATTATAAGCTGTTTTATAAATTGTTGTTTATTTTTTAAGCCATATATTCATAAATTCATTGATATAATCCAAAAATCAAAACATAAATTCATAAAGTACTTAAAATTCCAAGTTCAAACACAAACTAGAAAAGTTCAAACACAAAGTACCCAAGTTCAAACACAAAGTAGCAAAGTTCGAACACAAATGCTTAAAATTTAAACATTATTAACCAAACTATTTGCAATTCCATCACGCAAAGAAGCCATATATTGAGTGCTATTGGCACCCCATTGGGATATATCAAACTCTTCTTCTCCACTTCCTTCGACTTCTTCTTTGTTCAACAATGCGGTGTCCTCGTTGCACTCCATAAACAATTGGTCTTGAATATTATATTTTCGAATAAAATTATGTATTGCAAAACAAGCAATTACCACATTTCTTTGTGTTGTGAATGGAAAAGGAGCCATCTGCTTTAGGATTGGGAACCTCACTTTCAAGACACCGTAAGCACGTTCAATAACATTCCTGAGTTGGGCATGTGCATGATTAAACTTTTCTTCTTTAGTCAAAGCACGTCAACGTCGAAAATCCGCTAACCAATATCTTGTGTTACGATATGGAGCCAAAAATCCCCGAGCATTGGCATACGCAACGTCACAAAGATAGTATTTATCTGAAAAACCACTCACATCAAACATATAATATACAAAAAAAGCAATATACAAATTGAGAAAGTTGTATACCTTGTGGCGGAAAAGGAAAACCAGATCTTGGGTTAAAAGAAACTTCCCTAAGTATTCTCGAATCATGCGCTATACCTTCCCATCTAGCCCAAACAAAGGTGAATATCATGTTGAAATCACAGATTCCTAAAACGTTTTGATAACATCGACCGCCTCCTCTTCCCCTGTAAGCAGTTTGATGACTGATCGACACAATTGCATGTATAAGGGTACCATCCAGTGCACCTATTGCACCCTTTAATTACAGAAAAATATTAAATATTTGAATATTAAATATGTCAAGAATAAATCTTACTGGAAATTTTTCTCTCAAGCGTCTTTGATTAGTCGACATATTTGAAGTTGTATCAGAAGTTGTCGACACCACCATTTCTTTTGCGAATTCCATCATTCCTAGTAAAACTTCATGGAAACAAATATGAACAGTTCTTGTAGAGCGTTGAAATATACGTTTAATCACTCTATAACGTTCGTTATGACCGATCATCGTCAAAAACATCGCCATCTTCTCTTCGACACTAACATGTCTACTATCTCTCACCCAATTTTTTTGCCTAAAATGATTGCATAAAAGTATATATTCTTCACGTGAGAGGAGCATCAACTCTTGACATTGCGTACTAGATCCGGTTAATAACTCTTGGGTGTAAGCATATCCACTCAATGTCGAAGTATTATCGGGCATTCTTTCTATTCTTTCACGTGCATTTCTTCTACGTCTTACATATATATATATATATATATAGGGGGCCTTTCAAGGGAGATCCTCCTATTTCGTGGTAACTATGAGATCTAATCTCATCCATCCATCTTAGTAATCAATGGTTTAAAATAAATAAGAGAAATATTAATTAAAAACACAATTTTAGGTCATTAAAATAGGTAAAAAGGGTAAAATTGTCAAAACACTTTCATTGTGATCTAATTTAAGCGGGTCCGATAATTTTGGAATGAAATCAGATGAGATTATCTCAAAATATTGGAACTTATCATTCAATCAAACTTTATTCCGACGAATACCCAAAATACATTGTGTTACACTGTGATTACCAATGTGATGCACTCAAAGTACATTGTGTTACACTGTGATTAGCATTGTGTTACACTATGATTACTATTGTGACGCACTTAAAGAACATTGTGTTACACTATGATTAACATCGTGTTACACTGTGATTACTATTGTGATACACTTAAAGAACATTGTGTTACATTGTGATTAACATTGTGTTACACTATGATTAACGTACAAATGTGATACCCATTATGATACGACGGGTAATACCAACTGTGGTACCACTATGATACCAACTGTGTTAGATTGTGTTTACCATAAAAAATCCTCTATTTTTTCATCTTCTTCCCCATGTGATACGACGGGTGATACCAACTGTGTTACATTGTGATTACCATATAAAATCCTCTATTTTTTCAACCTCTTCCCCATGTTGTCTGGAAAATTTGTGGGACAATGAAACAAAGGAATGAGATAGAGATTCCAGAATTCGTCTGCGTCGATGGAGATGGAGATGGAGATATGGAGTTTTCAGATATGGGTTTGATAGAGCTGCAATCGAAGCCTCACGATCTGGGTTTGATAAAGAAAAAAACATTCCAAGCATGTTGCTGAAAAAGTTGAAAAATCAAGATCTAAAGGAGCAAGGAAAACAAAATCAAAATCAAACCTACCACCCAACTTTAATCGATGACCCCAAATTCATTATCGAATCCATCAACTTCAAATAAGAAAGCAGAAATATGATGTTCCTGTTCCTATGGATAACGAAGCCATAAGCACTCTGATATTCCTATTCATGTTCCTCTGGTTTCAACCTCTGTGGTCGAAAAGAAAATGGTGGTGGCCATAGCAAGAGGCGGGTGGTGGTGCCGGAGGTGAAGAGAGGGGCTCGCTCGATGGAGATGATAAGTGGTCGTGGGGGAGGGGTTAGTTCCCATAGATTGTGGCCGACGGTGAAACCTACAATAGTAAATTAGGGTAATTGAAATTAGAATAGGTAAGCGTGTGGTTGGATTTGGAATGTATCAAATATGAAATTGATTTTTTTATAAAAAGAAAATTCAAATTATCAATTTACCAAATTATCCTTTTACTTTATTTTTAAAACAAAATTAATTATATTAAATGAGTGGCTCACGTTGGATCTCACGGTTACTACAAACTATCTAGATCTCATTTGATTAGACCCCTATATATATATAAGAACTACCATGCACATTTCTTCCTCAAAAGTCAACATCTAGTAAAATAAAAATGCATATCATAAATCCAAAATAATAAAAATGCATATCAAACAAAAGCCACATAGCATATCATTAATCCAAATAGTCATACATCCAAAACACCAAAAACGTGCCATCAAAGTAGATCATAAGTTCCCAAAAAACACCAAAAACGTGGCACCATAAGTTCAAAAGTTAACACCACAAGTTCAAAAGTTAACACCAAAAGTCCTAAAACAACTCCTTAGCAATATCCTAGTTTCTTCCTAACTGTTTTCATCCAATCTTTGGCAATTTCTTCCGGTATTGTCATCCAAGCTTCTCTATTGTCCGTAAGAAGAGAAAAAAACAATACAGTACAAAGGTTCATCTTTTTCCCACCCAAGCCCGTTCAACTTTTTTAGGCATGTGTCATATGTAAAAAGGTCGGGGTTCCCATATCTTGACGACATACTGTCTAAAAACTTTATAAACTTTTCATCAAGCTCCGAAGTGGCTTTCGTACTCTTTTTACCCTTTACGTTCTCAACCGAAGCACTGGATGTATAAGGTGTTGATGACACGGGAGCATGATCATTTGATGACAGACCATTGCCTTCAACACCGGTGGTCTCTTCATCAATGACCACGAAAGGCTCAGTGGTTGGCAAAGGCACCTGTGATGACGGACCATGGCCTCCAAGACCCGTAGACGTACCAACCTCAAACATCCGTGCACACAAGTCAGGATATGGAAGACTTGTAGTCCTCAAAGATTCAACATACATATTGGTCTGTGTTAAAAAGAACATCTATAAATATACAAATAAAGTAAACAAGAATTAAAATAAAACAATATCTAAAGTTAGAAAATGACCTCTATCTCCAACTCCCATTCTTCTTGCGTCAAGTTAAAAGTGTTCGTGATTGGATCATAGACATTCCCGGTTTTGTTTTTTTAACTTCAACCAAGCAGTATACTTTCCTTTCAAATAATCAAAATGGTTGCACATTTGCTTTCGATCGACCACAAAATTTTGTGTGGTTTTTAATGTCTCAACAACTTTCTTCCAAGAAAGTGCCTTAAAACTAGTACCCTCGTTTCCATTTAACCCCACCTCTAAAATACAAGCCTCTAGGAAAGTTTTCACGACATTGAGATCTTTCCAACTTATCTTAATTCTCTTTTGTTGTTGTGATTCACCGGTTTGTTCCATACCTAAAACAAAATCGGTAACAAGCTACAACACATCAAAATTCACATAAAATTGTTCCCCATAGATACATAGATACACACCAAACTTGTTGAACATAGATACAAAGATAAACAGCAAAATTATTGAACATAGATAATCAACATTCAAGATTACCATTCCACAATTTTCTAGATTACCATTCTACCAAAAAAATCAACAGGAAAGCAACAATAAAACGATTATATCAACTGTTGAAACACAACTAATATATCCAACATTCAATGATTATGATTATATCAACGAGAGCTTAATATCAACGAGAAGCAACAGTTAATGGAGATCGAAATATCAACAGATAATCAACGAGAGCTTAATATCAACAGATATTCAACGAAATATCAACAGATAATCAACGAGAGCTTAATATCAACGAGAGCTTAAATCTTACCTGGGAATCGACAAGGAGGTGGTCGCCGGCTAGACGTGGATGATGGAGATGGTCGCCGACCGGAGGTGGTCGCTGGCCGGAGGTGAATCGACAGGTGGACAGGGAGGGTGACGTGAAGAGGAGGCGTGACATGAATGACGCTGCGTGAGAAGAGAAAAAGGAGGCGTGGTATTTTTTAGGGTTATATGTCTGATTTTTCTTTTTGTTTAAAGGGTAGAATTGTCAAAAATATGTCTTAATGGGGACAACACATCTTTCCCCTACTTAGCGAATAAAACGAAAATGTCTGCATGAATAAGCCATTAAGCCCCAAGTAAACACTCCAAACGTCTGCACGAATAAGCCGGTTTTGTCATTAAGCTCATTAATCCCCAAGTAAACACCCCCTTATTATCATATCAAAATATTTTGCGTCTTTTTTTTAATATAAATATTTATGTAATCTATTTTGTTCAAGGAATAATTTGGAATTTTAATGAATATTTGCATTACCGTTATATTTTAGTTTTGCAATGTCTTAATTGTTTTAACTGTGTTAGTTAGAGACTGACTACTCAAATAACTGAATCTAGATTAAATTTATATCGTGTGCCCGACCAACACGGTATAAAACTAGTTGGAGTAGGATTGAGAGGGTCAACATATTGAGATTTCATTCAATTAATAGAATGGGGTAAATATTTATTGCACTTTAAACGTAATTATATCTTCTTCTTTTCGTATTCAAAATCGATTATAATATAATATTCTCTCACTCAACATTGTTGATAACATTTTTGAATATGGGTAGATAAGTGCATGTAATACATTTTTTATGGTCTTTTTTCTACCTTTTAAAATAATTCAGTTCATCCCAATTATCTCCTCATTTTTTTTCTATATATAGACAAGGTCCGTAAGGTTACACCATCACAAGTGGTATAGATTATAAGAAAAAGAGAGATGGCGTTGCAAAATGGTGATTTATCCAGCGACTTGCTTCATTCTCAAGCTCACATATGGAACCACATTTTTAGCTTTATAAACTCCGTGTCACTAAAATGTCCAGTTCAACTACAAATACCTGATATCATTCATCACCATGGTGCACCAATGTTGCTCTCTGAGTTAGTCGAAGCCCTCTCCATTAACAAGGAGAGATCACATTTTATTTATCGACTTATGCTCATCCTTGTTCATTCTGGTTTCTTCCTGAAACAAACTTTATCCATACCTGAAGGAGACGGGGAGGAGGAGGAGGAAAAAGAAGTCTATTTGCTAGCTCCCGCTTCTCGTCTCCTTCTAAAGGAAGAGCCATTAAGCATTAGGCCATTTTTGCTAGCAATGTTGGATCCAATGTTGATGGATCCATGGCAACACTTAAGCAAATGGTTCCAAAATGATGGTGATATCTGCCCTTTTCAGACAACCCATGGAAGGAGTTTATGGGATTTTGCAGGCCAAGAGCCAAAGCTTAATCAGTTCTTTAATGAAGCAATGGCTAGTGATGCAAGTCTTGTTACAAACGTCATTCTTAAACACTGTAAGGGTGCTTTCGAAGGGCTGAATTCAATTGTTGATGTTGGTGGTGGTACTGGGACAGTTACCAAAGCCCTTGCCAAAGCTTTTCCCAAACTTATTTGCATCAGTTTTGATCTTCCTCATGTTGTTAATGGTATGGAAGGAAGCAAGAATTTGAGCTATGTTGGTGGAGACATGTTTGAATCCATTCCTAAAGTCGATGCAGTTTTTATGAAGGTGTTCTTTGTTTTACTCTTTCCTTTAATTACTTATTGTAAAATAATGGTCAATTTCTTTTGGAAAATTTCAATCGGTTTGAAAACACATAACTAGCTATTGATGATTATTTATTGATGAGTACATGTATTTGATTGAGATATATTACCCATAACTTAATTACATTAGAAGTTAGACTGAAATTTTATATTAAACAATTTCGATGTTGTATGACATTTTTAATTGTTATGAAGAAAAAAAATAGTGGATACTACATGATTGGAGTGATGAAGAATGCATAAAGATATTGAAGCGATGCAAAGAAGCGATTCCAAGCAAGGAAAATGGATGAAAACTAATCATCGTCGACATGGTGATGAAGAACCATGAAGGGGGTACTGATGAATCACTCAAGACCCAGCTTTTCTTTGATATGCTTGTGATGACCTTGGTGACTGGAAAAGAGAGGACCGAAAAAGAATGGATAAAGCTTTTACTTGTTGCAGGATTTAGTGATTATAAATTTACTCCGATTTTGGGGTTAAGGTCACTCATCGAAGTTTACCCTTAGTTATAAAGCTTGTAAGCTGCATTGCTTTATGTACAACTTAATTGATGATTAAGCTACTAAAATAATAAAGTCGTTTATTATAATTTGTTCTTCTTTGTTATATATCAATGGCGTACGTCCTTCATCATCCTATAAAGTCGATCTTTGTTCTAGTGATACGTATGTGCTCAATTAGCATGTTAACATTAAATGGAGAGACAAAGACGATGAATATGAAACCAAAGGATATATAACTTTATTGCATATGTGACCGGAAACGAAGCACGCAGAACACTTTTAACTGCATAATCATTTCATCTCCTTAGTTTTATTTTTTAAGTGGCAGTATTGCAAACAGTCCTTATAACTCCAGCAGTACCGGTAAGGGGATCAATGTCTCCCATCGCAACCATGGCTGCAGCGAAATCAGATGCAAATGATGCAGGATTGTCGATGTATCCTTGTACGATGCTATCAGCTGAACCTCCGTCAAAGAGAGTCTGATCTGATATAAGAAGTCCTCTTCTTTGCGCTAGATTCGAGAAGTAGTTGTTGTCGAATGAATTTGGTGTCACCAAATCAAGTGGTTCCAAGTTTGCGTCACCACCGGTGGCTGGGCAGTTGGCCCTAAGGTTGGCTGCAAAAACAGGATCTATGTTTGAGGCATTGTTGTATATCCTTCCCCTAAATGTAAGACATCTTGCTTGCCCAATTGTGTGAGACCCTGCATAACAACAATTATTGTACATGTTTATCAATGGAGAATTTAAATTCAAATGTTACTTATGAATTGTGACAGCAAATATATACATAGGAGGGGTTCAAATGAGAACGGTAATTTTTTAAGAAAACACGTGAACGGTCGTTAATGTACAAAATCATATATGATCCACGTGACTTGTCGCGGCCAAAGTCGCCCCCATTAGTTTTTGCCGGTTAATGTAAAATCCATATGATTTTGTACATGATTTGTTGTTTTCATGTTTTCCTATATAGTTAGCATTCTCGTTTGAACATTCCTATATATATATATATATATATCATTTCGTTGAAAGTTCTCAACACAAATATTTTTAGAAGTTTTTTATTACACTTTTGAAAAAATTATACGACACTTTTTGTCGGAGATTGTTATAAGACATTTATTTAATATAAGAAAATGAGAGGATTTATTTGCAACTTTCCTTAAAAAAAACTTGTTAGAATACTATAAGTGTCATTGCAACTTATAATAACACATTTATGTAGGACGGACAATTCTCTGGTCATGTAAACTTCTGTCCTAACTATAAAACAATCTATTAAGATGGGGGCTATTTCTTTTTAAAAAAAAATCTTTTAATGACTTTTAAGCCTGAATCGGCCGGCCGGACCTTTTTACATTACGACTGTTTTTTTTTTCTTCCAGTTTTCAAAACCTCTCAACTCTTAAATACATCTTAAATAAGAAGTGATGACCTAACTTCTTAAAACATCTTATTGCCGCCTCATTTGAATGCTCTCGTTTCTCTCAAGACGCCTCCAGACTTCAGACCTCTTAAAAAACAAACGCCACTAGACATTTTTAACATCTTATAAACCGAAATTTGTTGTATTGACCGACAACTTTTGAATAGTTTGAGTACTATATAGAAAACTTGTTACAAAATAGATGATACGACGTTTTTTTATGAAAATATCTTAAAAAACTTTTTACGACGCTAAAAACGTTCTATAAACTTATTACGACGCCTTTAGATATAACGTTTTATTTTTTGTTCGTATAAAATAAGTCTTATAAACCAACCTATTTAAGACGCTTATAAATTTTTGACGTCCTATATAAACCCAATTTTATTATAGTGCAATATATATTTGAAGATAGTGTGTTTTTTTTAAGTCTAGCCGACTCGAGACTCTAATCCCGGTCGGTGACGGGGTAGAAGATTGCGAGGTCGTGATAGGAGTTGGAGTAAACGGAATGGAAGAGGCCAAAGAGGCAGACGGAGTGTGGTGCGTTCCAGAGTTTGAGGATTCGGTAGACATGGAAGAGATGATCGAGAAAGGTTCCGAGGCGGTGCCAGCACTCGCCGGCGACGATGGAGTTGAGGTCGTCGCGGAGGAAAGGACGAGCTGATTGGATGAGGTCATGGAGATTAGGAGTTGAAGTTGGGTATGTTTTTGAAGAATCAAGACAACCATGGAAGACGATCAAGATTGATGAGTATATATATATATATATATATAGGGTACGTTTCTTTTGCAAACTAAACAATTTATACAAACTATTCAAACCACTATATTAGGAAACAATAGATATATTTATGAATAATGATTATGATTCATTAATGGTTGTGATATATATGGAAAATGTTAAGTTTATTCATTAAATCATGATTTTAAATTAGGAAATGTTAAGTTTATTCATTATAATCATGATTTTAAATTAGGAAACATAATTCATTAGACTTGATAAACGGCTAAGATTGGTTTGCATAGTTTGTACAAATTGCTTGGTTTGCAAAAGAAACGCACCCTATATATATATGCCGTTCTTTAACATGTTAAATGTGTAATCAATAAATATAAAACTACAACCCACCTTAATGTCTCACTAATTTATATAAGAAAACAAAAATAATATGTCGTATCATCACTTCGGTAATTTATCTATATGTATATTTGTTATCTCATTTTGCATTGTAATCGAAAGATTAAGGTGTAACAGGGGCTCCAAAAATATTGGAACATCCCTATCTATATATAGGAGGTTAAATAGAAATTTAAAAAAATGGAAAATGAGGAATACTATACATAGCCTTTGATTTGGACCGTATACAATTGTGAATATAATTAATTATGTTGTTTTTTGGTTTTTATGCATGTATGCATTATGAACTTGTACATATTCATGTGTGTATGTTACAAATTACTTGTATGCACAGATGCATACCGTCCGGATGAAAGACTACCAGAATGTTTCTCATTTTTCCGTTTTTTTGATCAGGTTTTCCCCTTGAAGCTGACCCTACGTGTGTGTGTGTGTATATATATATATATATATAAGGTGTATATACGTAGGGTCAGGTTCAAGGGAAAACCTCAAAAAACGGAAAACTAAGAAACACCTCTGTAGCCATTCATCTAGGTATGTACTAGTTAATACAAGTAATTAGTAACATGCACATGTGCATTAGCACACATACATATACAAAGATGCATAATGCACATGTGCATAAAAACTAAAAAACAACTTAATTTACTTGTATGCATAAATGCATACCATCCAGATCAAAGGTTACCGGTATTCCTCGGTTTTCTATTTTTTTTAGTCCGAAGTGTTGTTGGGAACAAGAAACGTGTCAAGAAGTTGTAGCATTTTGGACAGTTGTGTAGTTAAATCTGATGTATTTTAACTCGATTTGGAGTTTTCTTGTGGAATCAAACTCAAAGGTGTTAACTTGACAGCAAAAATAGGTTTTAATTTCTAGTTTTGGGTACGATTTTTCTTTGGTAACATGGAGAAACGCTTGGATGATAGATTTTGTGTTGTTTACTCTAATGAGTTTAATAATTTGATTTGTTAGTCATATAAGAGTGGTTCGTAAAAGCATCGAGTCAAAATAGCTATATGGAATAAGTCAGGATCCTTCATTTATTGTTATTAAGCTATCTCGAACAAATTAATACTAAAAATAATCCCTCTTTCTCAAACCTATCAGCCTCTCGTCTAGAGAGATGAATTTATCACAAACAATTTAATTCGTATAAGACAATGAAAAAGAAGTATACAATCATTTTCTTGTTGAAATCATGTCTAGAGGTTTTAGAGAAATTTTGAAAAAAAAAACGTCTTTTGGAGGTCAAACTAAAGTCTTTTTTTTATCTTTTTAAAATAAATTATTAAAAACGTGTAATGAATGGAAATAAGGAAAAAAAACTTATCCCTAATTTTTCGTCCTTCCGATGTTGCCTCTCTTTGTCGTCACTGAACATGAAAGCTACTTGACGAGCCTCTCCATCTTTGTCGTGTTGAAGTTTATTTTTCTGATTTTTACGTTTCATTGTACCTAGACTTTGCTTTCTTGTCAATTGGAGAGTCATGATAGATAGATAAATGCTTTATGCCTTTATCTATGATTTAGATGTGCGAAAGAATAGTACGTAGAAAAGACGTGTGTCTATTATGGTCTTTAATTGGCTTTAGGGCTGTTTGTTTACCTCTTAAAGAGGTGAATCTTGTTTGGCAAAAAAAGAATTTGCCTCTTAATAGTTTTAAAACCCTCCGAATGATTTTATATCATGGACCTCTCTTAACCATTAAGCGCTCTAATTTCATTCTGAACAATTACAAAACAACCCTATTTCACTTTCAACTATATCATAAGTGCCTCATAATCAGTTTGATCACTTAATCATTCTACACCAAACCATTCAGCAACTGCCAAATAGCACCTTAGTTTAGAATAAACATATATGTAGGGTTGTAAACGAACCAAACGTTCAGCGAACCGTTCGTGAACTGTTCGGCGGGAAGTTCGTTTATGTTTGTTTATTTAATAAATAAACAAACATGAACACATTTTTTTGTTCGTTTAGTTAAATGAACGAACATGAACAACGGTGTCGTTCGTTCATTTACGTTCGTGAACATTCGTTCATTTATGTTCGTTTATATATATATATATATATAGGGGCAAGTTCAAACGAGAAGCTAAACGTTTTGCTAGAAGGCGAGAAGTGTTTAATCATATATGATACACAAGTTTAATCATATATGATTAAACACATGTTATATTGACAATACATAGACGTTTAATCATATATGATTAAACACACATACAGGTCGTGTAATCATATATGATATCACACTTCTCGCCTTCTCACAAAATGTTTAACTTCTCGCATGATCCTTCCTCTATATAGGGAGAGGTTCATTTGAGAAATGGTAAATATATGAGAAATAAAGAAGTAATCTTAGTCATTCATCTGGTCAACATTTGCGGCTTTGACCGCGAAGCACCGAATAATTCCTTGTACGGTCTATAGAAGGTAGAGGGGTAGTTTCGTAAAATACGCAGGATGAGTTCATATATGAACCTATATGATTCACATATGAACTATACGTTCATATATGAATCAGTTAATTAGTTCATATAAGAATCACAAAAGTTCATATATGAATCTGTTAATTAGTTCAACTGATTCATATATGAACTTACAGTTAATTAATTCATATGTGAATCCGTTAATTAGTTCATATATGAATCAGTTAAAAGAGTTCATATGTGAATTACACTGATTCATATATGAACATATAGTTCATATGTGAATTATACATGTTCATATATGAATTATACATGTTCATATATGAACACAGCCCGTGTATTTTGTAAAAATTACGAAATTGTCCTTCTATTTTTGGAATAGCTGCAACTTTTGACCAGTCAAAGCCGCAATTTTTGACTAGTCAAATCCGATCTTGACCATATGAATGACTAGGATTACTTCTTTATTTCTCATATATTTACTATTTCTCAAATGAACCTAAGGCTATATATATATATATATATATATATATATATATATAATACAAGAATAAAAAACAATTAGTCTATTTATACAAATTTAATTATAACCCAAAATTTATTATATTATATATATAATACATTTTACTTAACCGAACAAACTAATTGAGGCTTGTTCGTGTTCGTTCATTAAACTTAACCAAACATATGAATGAACATGAATGGTAAAAGAACGTAAATTTTTGTGTTCATGTTCGTTCGTTAAGAAAATGTGTTTGTTCGTGTTCATTAACATTTGTTCGTTAAGATGCTAAATGAATGTAAACAGACGAAACCCATCTTCTCAGACCATATTTCAATTTCTGATCAACCCCAACCCATTTCGTTTTGGTGTCCGACAACCGTCCTCCACCGAGCAATAACCACCGTCCACCTCCATATTAAGAGTAACCATGAGAGTAATTAAGTATAGTTTGTGATTGGGTGATTTAGATTAGAAAAAAGGAAAGGGGTTTTATGCAGGGAGGGAGGCGGCCTGTTGCGGAAGTTGAAGCTGGTTGGTATTTGAGTCATGTGAAATGTGAAGTAATTTTACCATTATTTCCAGCGATACCCATTTTAAACACCCCAAATGCATTCAACAAAACAAAACCGATAATTTGAATTTGAAGAAACAATAATGGGTTCATCGGATAATTTAGCAGCGATTGAACCATGGATGTTCAATGCACAATCTGCGACGATTCATGGTATGTTGATGCAACGATCTTTTTTTAATCAAAGCCCTGCAACAACCGTTTTTTAATCGGTAGCAATACTCCGATATAGTCTCTGCCCCGATTTCCTCCTCTTTTATGGTGAAGCAGCAGCAGAATGATTATTGCAGTACTACTTCGACGATAATCGGCAGTGGTTCCGCCCTTGCCCACAAGACGACAATCAAGAAGCGAGTCAGGGTTATACATTCAGTCTCATTTCGTGTCTTCGCATATGTCGATTTCAGGTATGAACAAACCCTACGTCTATGATTTCATTGTTCTTTTTTGGGTTCCTATGATTTAGGTTTTTTATTTTAATGCGTAATGAGTTTGTATTGTTTGAATCATGCTTTTAGTTAATGTTTTGTTCGGTTGTGATGTAGATGATGGATGAACGGAGATGGTGGTGGCTTCGAATGGTAGAATCGCCGGTTGGTGAGGGGGTGGTTTTTTTTTGGAAAGGGTATCCTGGGCCTATGGCCTAGACTAATCCCTGGCAATTAGGGCCTTTGGCCCAGTTGCTAAAGCGTGCAGCCCTGAGTTTATCCTCAGTGGCCACAAGTGCTGCTAGTGGGGCTCGAACCTGGGTTGAGCGCTATGAACTCCCCAAGCCTTTATTTCATGAGGTGAAATAGTATGTGTTTTCATATGGTGAATCTCAGTTACGAAAATGACGATTATGCCATTTTCATGTGGTGAAATAACTTTTAATTAAAACCATAAGATCAAAATCAAATTACAACTTAGATCGGTTCTCACGGTTCTTAATCTTTTTTTGGTTCTCACATGATTTAACCCCTATATATATATATATGTATATATAAATGTAAACAAACATAAATAAACAGACATTAACGAACGTAAATGAACGAACGAGCTCATTGTTCATGTTCGTTCATTTAACTAAACGAACAAAAAATGTATTCATGTTCGATCAATTCTTAAATAAATGAATATAAACGAAATTCTCCCCGAACGGTTCGTTAAACGGTTGGTTCATTTACATCCCAAGCACTGCTAAGTGCTAACCAAATAACTTCTTGGTTCGCTAAACGTTTGTATATTATTATTAGTATTTATCGTATTTTATTCTGCAATTTTATGCAAACTACTAAACCGCCCAACCCGCCATAACCCGTAAGGGTTGGGTTGGGTTGGGTTGAGTTATACTTTTGAATGAGTTGGGTTGAGTTGAGCTTTTCCAAACCGTCATAATTGGGTTGGGTTGTAAAAATGTCCCAAACCGCCCAACCCAACCCGCGTACACCCCTAACCATAATAGACACACGTCTTTTCTACGTACTATTCTTTCGCACATCTAAATCATAGATAAAGGCATAAAGCATTTATCTATCTATCATGACTCTCCAATTGACAAGAAAGCAAAGTCTAGGTACAATGAAACGTAAAAATCAGAAAAATAAACTTCAACACGACAAAGATGGAGAGGCTCGTCAAGTAGCTTTCATGTTCAGTGACGACAAAGAGAGGCAACATCGGAAGGACGAAAAATTAGGGATAAGTTTTTTTTTTAATAATTTATTTTAAAAAGATAAAAAATACTTTAGTTTGACCTCCAAAGACGTTTTTTTACAAAATTTCTCTAAAACCTCTAGACATGATATCAACAACAAAATGGTTGTATACTTTTTTTTTTCATTATGTCTTATACGAATTAAATTGTCTGTGATAAATTCATGTTCGTTCGTTAAGAAAATATGTTTGTTCGTGTTCGTTTATGTTCGTTCATTAAGAGTTAAACGAACGAACATAAATGAACATAAACAAACGTAAACGAACGAACAAACATATACGAACGTAAAAGAACGAACATAAATGAACATAAACGAAGACAAATGAATAAAAAACAACCACTGTTACTCATCATTTCATTCGTAAAAAATTACATAACAAAAAAAAACGGATAAACTTAGGATATATAAAAAAGGAATTTTAAAAAATTAATTTAATTAATGTTATGACACATTAATGTCATAATATATATATATATATAATTTTATAAAAATTATATATTAGCGGCGGGTTGGCAGGTTGAGCGGATTGAACAAAGTGTAACCCAATTTCAACCCTCTTAATTTACGGGTTGACGGTTTGGTGGTTTGACGGTTGGGCGGGTTGGGTTTAATTGAGTTGTTAGCAGTTTGGGTTGGACGGGTTTCACGGGTTGACAGTTTTTTGTACACCCTTAATTATGATATTTAATTGGCTTTAGAATAAACATATATGGGCTCAATTATAAATGGTTTAACCATCTATATCGGACTGGGCTGGACCCATTTGACCATCACTACTTAAAAAAAGATAAGAACAAGTAAAAATATAGATAGCCCCAATAACTCATCGTTTTCTATATTAGCGAGATTTGAGCCCATAGGTATTTTGGCACTGATTATGGTTCATCAATATTTTTCTATTTTGGTGTCACTAATAAGAAACTTCAGATATTTAGCTGATAATCAAACATCTTAATTAATTAAGTTATATGAAAAAAAAAAACTAGGTATTGGGTTGCAGGAGGAGACCCTCCAATCTCTCATAGCCAAATATAGTATCAATTGTTTGTTTGTTGGTGTATTTGTTGTTACCACATTATATATGCATATGTTGCACTCTCAAGTTTTAATGATTTGACAAAACATCATTGTATTAACGACCTATTTAATTTAGTGTTATTAATTTAAGATTGATGATATTCGATTATTGAAATTCACAACCCGTGTGTAATTTGAGAGTTCATAATCCGACCTCGGAAAGCATGACAAAAAGACGAGAATTTAAATTCTTCGAGTTGAAGAAGAATTTGGAGGATCACTCTGCGTTTAATATAAACTTGTGAGTAAAAGTGAATTTCGAAATACGTCACTGAAGGCTCTAGAATGTTGATACAAAATATCAACTTCAGTGAAATACGAAATATTGTCATACATTGTATAGGTTTGTGTCTGCATCATTAAACATCACATTTATTCTAATGAATAACCACTATAGATCTCTTGTACTATTTTCTCGAACATTTTATTTCCTACATTTTTTTTGAAAGGCAACTTTTATTAAAACCAAAGGAACAAATTACAATTGAACAACGACTCACGTTACTCCAAAAAACCGAGCACTAACTATACCAATTAACAACGGAAGCAAAGAAAGCAAAATAGATGCGATTCGGATCTACGGTACTGTTGAAATATGCTCGTGTTATAATAGATAATTATATGGCTAGACACACGTGGGGCCTATAGGGTCACACACATATACACTGAGATATCATTTAATATAATGTAATTATTGTATTTACATTATATATATAACCTAAGTAACGTGGGGTAATTAAATGGACATTAACATTTAATTAGGCTTATTGGGTTTGTATTAGATTTAAGTATAATAGGCTTGCTATTAACTTAAATCTAATACAAACCCAATAAGCCTAATTAAATGTTAATGCCCATTTAATTACCTCACGTTACTTAGGTTGGTATACCTTTGTGGCGTGATTTGTAGACAAAATGGATCCGCTTGTGTGTTCCGTTGAAACCAAGTATTCAACGGTGAATACCTCTAAAGTAGTCCACACTACACTTCCTTGATCACCACCGGATGCTAGTCCTCCTTAGTAACGATCTTAGAGCCTCGATTAACCAAGAACCGAGCTAGAAGATCAAAGGGAAAACCTTAGAGAGAGCAAAGGGTGGGGGGCGCCGATTTTGAGAGAGAGAGGAGAGATTAGGGTGAGTCCTAATTGGTTTATTTGATATCCTTATATAAATAAACCCTAAAGCTTCCTTGGGCTTTAATTATTCTCTCTTCTAAACCTTTATGGGCCCAGTATTAAATTAAGTATAATAGGCTTGCTATTAACTTAAATTTAATACAAACCCAATAAGCCTAATTAAATGTTAATGCCCATTTAATTACCCCACGTTACATAGGTTATATATATAATGTAAATACAATAATTACATTATATTAAATGGTATCTCAATGTATATGTGTGTGACCCTATAGGCCTCACGTGTGTCTAGCCATATAATTATCTATTATGACACGAGCATATTCCAACTCCCACTTGCGCACGTCATAATAACAAGTAATCATACAAGCAAAGGTTAGCGTCTAGCAACACGCCAATGCCCCTAGAGACACATGAGGTTAGTTTCTTAAACGTCACATTTTTAAATGGTTTATTAAATCAGTCATCCCTTTGTTACAGATACCTTGTTGAATACTAGACATAGATCATATGTCATTCTAATTGTTCAACGATTTTGTTTCTCGATCTGTTTGTTGAATTAGATTACCAAATTAATCAAGCATCATCTTAATTACATTTGGGTACGGCCGTACAAACATCTATTCAATTCATCGAGGGGCCCAGTTAGGGGTGAGCATCGGCACCGAAAATACCGAACCGTACCGGAACCGGTACCGATTATATTTTTCGGTTCGGTACTCGGTACTTGTAATGTCGCTGATTCGGGAAATTCGGGATTCGGTACTCGGTACTAATACCAAACCGTCCCGGTAAGACCAAAAGTCATTTTAATTACTTTCCTTCTTGGCTTCTTCTAAATCATAATATTGATTCCTTTCCCTTCTAAATGATAATACCGAATACCGATTCCTTTCCCATCAAGCTAGTTGTTGCTTTGATTAATTGATTCTTCAAATCGTTGAGGCATTGATTTGCACCCAAGACTGGGTTAGAAAGTCTAGAAAACCAATTATAGACGATGTTGACGACATCTTAAAGGATGATGATATAGCGTTTGGTAATTACTAATCTTAGTGTTTGTTGTTTTATTTATAAAAAAATGATAAATTAGATTATAATATTACTATTTGTTGTTTCATATAGAGATCGGTGAAGCAATACGCGTTGATTGCGGAAAAGAAAGGATGACGACGGATGATTAGTAGTTGATTGCTGTTTTGGAACGGATGAATTTTCGTATTTATGAATGCTTTTTTTGATATGGAATAGATATGGATTTTCGTATTTATGAATGCTTTTTTTGATATGGATTTTCGTATTTATGAATGTTTTTTTATATGGAATTGAAATGTTCGGCAAATTCGGGACGAATACCGAATACCCGGTACCGGTACCGTATATGATTACTCGGTTCGGTATTCGGTACCTCCTTTAGACCACATTCGGGATTCGGGAAAATCGGTACCGGTACCGGTCGGTACCAGTCAGGTACCATGCTCACCCCTAGGCCCAGTAATATCTAACTCTATTACTTGTAGAGGAATAAATCCCATTTTGACTGCACGTGTCTGTCATGTGCTTCATATCACTCCTGAAGATGATTTTTATAACAGCCTTATTCAGGACAGCGTTTAACCATTTCAAAGACCGACATTCCACCCACACAAAACCTGCTTGCATCTCAAGTCTAAGGACGAGTGACATAACCATCTGCGAGATTCACTGGTGACGCCAATCCATGCAGTGAACTCTTGTAGGTTGGGTCAGTCCAATGTTCATCACCAATGAACAATATGTGAGTTTGGTAGCATCATCACCAATACGCTCACATTTGCCTTAACTCGATGATACTCCCGTATCATCAACTGACAATGGACAATTTAGAACAAATAATTTATTCATGGATTAAACAGGCAAATATAGAACACAGTTAATATAAATGAAAACGATCATACCTAATACATTAATTCATTGTGAAATAAAAACTGTTCAACGTTCCAATTATTCAAATACTAAAACAGATCTACATGAGACTACTAGCTGGTCGAAGTCCAATGTTCCTAGCATGTTCGATATGTTTGGTACAAGACATTGGTTTCGTAAAGGGATCAGCTAAGTTGTCATCTGTGTGAACTTTGAGAAAACGAATTTCACCCATCTCGATAACCTCTCGAATGTAGTGAGTCTTCCTGCGAAAGTGTCGGGCGTCCTTTTGAACTCCAGGTTCGTTGGCTATGATACTGGCACCAGAATTATCGCAGTACATATCCATGGGTCTTTCATTACTTGGGACAACCCCAAGCCCAGAAATGAATTTCCGTATCCAAACAACCTCCATTGCAGCTTCGGAAGCAGCTATGTATTCAACTTCTGTAGAAGACATCACAGTAGTGTTTTGCTTAGCATTCTTCCAATCAACAGTGCCTCCGTTCATGACGAAAACGAATCCAATCTGAGATCGAGTGTCATCTCGATTTGTTTTGAAACCAGCATCAGTGTAGCAAGTAACACTGAGCTCTCTTTCTGTATCACCACCATAAACAAGGAACATATCTCTAGTATTTCGAAGATACTTCAATATGTTCTTAACAACAGTCTAGTGACTCTCTCCTGGATTTTGTTGGTATCTACTCGTAAGGTTCTGAGAGAACGCTACATCAGGTCTAGTGCACCTCACTTCATACATGATGGATCCCACAGCCGAAGCATAGAGGATTCCTTTCATCCGCTTCACCTCATCAGGTGTGGAGGGGCCCTGAGTCTTACTCAAGTTTACATCGTGTTGCATTGGAAGTTTTCCACGTTTGGAAGCATCCATTCTAAACCGTTTTAGAATTTTGTCAATGTATGCACTGTAACACCCTAAAAACCAGAGTGAATTTAAAAATGCGGAAACTGGACAAATAAACATCACCACTTGGTATAAACCTCCCAAAAAGGGGAATGTATTAAGCCTTTACAAAATCTGAATACGGATATGGAATTCAACAACAAACTAATCTAAACATAACTATCTAGATTACATCGGTTGTTAATCCAAAAATCACCAAAAGAATGGGACATAAACAATTGTCCAACATCAAATACTAGTCATCTCAAAAGCCCCGAGACCAAGCTCGTCACTCAAGCCCTTGGCAACCCACCGCTAATGGGAACCTGTTATACATATCATTTGAGAAAAAGTGTTAGGTTTAAAGCCTAGTGAGAACATACAGTTTATAATTTCAAGAGATATAAACAATTGTATCAAAAGGAAATATTTTCAATAAGTTTCAGTTTACAAAAGAAATCTTTTCCACATAAGGACTGATCGGTCCGAAAATTCATCTTGCGATGATGGGGGATACCCGATTTACCAAGGATTGCAGCGGAACACAAAAGTAGGCCACAATCCGAGTTGTGAGCTAAATACATGGAATCCATGGCCACGAACAACGAAGGTCCGTACTACGATGTGAGGGAGGACCCTCGAGGAAACCAGTCATACTCGTTCACTAGGACTACATTATGACCCATAGCTAGGCACCGGTCTCACATAACCGTACCAAATAGCCCCCGAGGATCATATGCATCCATAGCTACAAAAAGGGGAATAAACATCCCAAAAATAAAAGCCGACTCAAAACCTAGGGATCCACTAGTAATGGTACAGACTTGTCACAACAACATATATGACCCACCATAGATAGTCATATGGTATAAAAACATTTTATAAACAAAATGCTTTCCTTCAAGTTTAACTGATGGTAAGAATGAAAATCATAAAAATGAGTTTATATACATTCTTTCAAATAGTCCACATAAATGTGCAAGTAAAACCTCCTTTTACTTCAAATAAGATGGAACCCATCATTTTAGTCGAAAATGATCGGGAACCCTAAAATCTCCCAAAACTCAAGTTATATCAAAAATGTAGAAAACTTAGATCCAAAACCATGGAGATATATAGGAGTTCAAAATGTAACTTTTGATATGTATAAAGTTTATAAAAAGGAAGTAGGAACTCACCAAATAGGTTTTAGACGAAAACCCGAAAAACCAGATATCGACCACCGAGAGAAGACGAAGCTTTCTATACCGAACCCTTGCTAGCTACACTTAATACTAGCAATAAATGGTAGCTTGAAGCTAACCAAAACAAACAAAGAAGAAAGAGAGAGAGAGAGAGAGAGAGAGAGAAAAGAGAAAAGAGATATGAGACTGAGAGAAAAAAAAATGAGATATTTTCCAGGAAATATCTCTTTAAACCGTCCAGGCCACCGCGCGGGTTATGGAGCGGGCTAAGTCGCACCGTGACTCGCGCCACCCTCTGGAACTCGCAACCAATCAGTGCACCGCGCGGGTTATGGCGCGGGTACACTTGCGCCGTGACTCGCTCCGCTCACTGAACAAACCCCAAACAAGCAGTGCACCGCGCGGGTTATGGCGCGGGCTAAGCCGCGCGGCAACTCGCGCCGACCACTGCCTCTGCTTCTCCTTCCAAACTAGACAAACGAAACTCGGGGTGTTACAATCCTCCCCAACTTGGAGATGATTTTGTCCCCAAAATCCCAACTATCCAAAAAGGTGAGGATATCTTCGCTTCATATCCTCTTCAGCTTCCCACGTCACATTGGCTCCCCGATGATGCTTCCACTGCACCTTGACCATAGTGACCTCTTTGTGACGTAACTTCTGAGACTTTCTCTCTAAGATAGCATCAGGCTCTTCTACACAACGGTTACCCTCATCCAATCTTAACTCTGAGAGGGGAATGACGCTTTCTTCCTCCGCCAAACACTTTCGAAGGTAACAAATATGAAACGTGTTGTGGATTCTGCTCAACTCCAGCGGCAGTTCCAATTGGTAGGCTTGCAAACCTACCCGCTTAAGCACTTTGAAAGGTCCAAGGAAACGGGGACTCAACTTCCCACGTTTTCCGAATCTGATAATGCCCTTCCATGGCGACACCTTAAGCAACACACGGTCGCCCACTTGAAGCTCCATCGACCGTCTCTTCTTATCGGCATAGCTCTTCTGCCGATCCTGTGCCGCTTTCAATCTTTCACGAATGTTTTTGACCTTATTGGCCGTCTCTTGAACGATCTTAGGTCCGGCGAATTGCTTCTCTCCCGCTTCAAGCCAACACACGGGAGTTCGGCACTTCCGCCCGTACAACGCCTCAAATGGTGCCATCCCAATACTCGAGTGGTAGCTATTGTTGTAAGCAAACTCCACCAAAGGTAGGTGAGAGTCCCAACTACCCCCGAAATCGATGACACAAGACCTCAACATGTCTTCCAGCGTTTGGATCGTTCTCTCGCTTTGCCCGTCGGTTTGTGGATGGTAAGTCGTACTCAACTTTACTCGCGTACCAAGCTCTTTCTGAAACCCATCCCAAAAGTTCGAAGTGAACCGACTGTCGCGATCCGACACGATCGATAAGGGTATTCCATGCCTCGAGACCACTTCATCGATGTAAAGCTTTGCTAACTTGTCCATCGATAAAGTCTCGCGCATAGCCAAGAAGTGAGCGCTCTTTGTCAATCTATCGACTATTACCCAAATGGTATCGTGACCTCGAAGAGTTCTAGGCAACTTCGTCACGAAGTCCATGGTAATATGTTCCCACTTCCACTCGGGAATCCCTAAGGACTGAAGACTCCCATACGGTCGTTGATGTTCGGCCTTAACTTGCGAGCACGTCACACAACGCTCCACATAACGCACCATATCAAGCTTCATTACTGGCCACCAATAATGCAACTTCAAGTCCCTGTACATCTTTGTACTTCCCAGATGAATGGAATACTTGGACTTGTGAGCATCCTCGAGCAACAGATCACGGTTACCCCCAACTTTGGGCACCCACACACAACCGCTATACAGTTTTACCCCACGGCTATCTTTCGTTAAGAGCAAACGTTGTTTCGTCACGACTTCCTCTTTGAGATTTTCTTCCAATAAAGCTTCAACCTGCGATGTCTTGATCTTTTCAACAAGACTAGACACTAACTCGATTCTCGAATAGGTAGCCCGAATACTTCCGCTATAGTCCTTCCGACTTAACACATCGGCTACAACGTTAGCCTTACCAGGATGGTAAAGCAATTCACAATCGTAATCCTTGAGCAACTCGAGCCACCGCCTTTGCCTCATGTTCAACTCCTTTTGAGCAAAGACGTACTTCAAACTCTTATGATCTGTGTAGAGCATACACTTCGTTCCATAAAGGTAATGTCGCCAAAGCTTCAAGGCGAACACCACCGCTGCTAACTCCAAATCGTGGGTAGGATAGTTCTTCTCGTGTATCTTAAGTTGCCTCGAGGCGTAAGCGATTACCTTGCCTCTTTGTATCAACACGCATCCTAATCCCATCTTCAAAGCGTCACTATAGACCACGAAGTCTTCCGACCCTTCAGGCAACGATAAGATTGGAGCTTCGCACAACTTATTTTGTAGAATCCAGAACGCCTTCTCTTGCGTTTCAATCCAATCGAACTTCACATTCTTCCAAGTTAAAACTATTAAGGAAGAGGCGATCTTCGAAAAGTCTTGAATATATCTCCGGTAGTACCCTGCCAGACCCAAGAAACTGCGGATCTCGAACGGACTCTTGGGAGGCTCCCAATTCAACATAGCTTCAATCTTGGAGGGGTCCACTTTCACTCCGTCTCGAGTGACAACGTGACTCAAGAATTGCACTTCTTCAATCCAAAAGTCGCACTTGGAAAAGTTGGCGTACAATCTTTCTTTTATCAACACATCGAGAACTTCGCGTAGATGTTGCTCGTGCTCTAACTCGCTCTTAGAGTACATGAGTATATCATCAATGAATACAATGACCGACTTGTCAAGGAATGGTCGGCACACCCTATTCATCAAATCCATAAATATCGCTGGTGCGTTCATTAGGCCAAAAGACATCACAAGAAACTCGTAATGGCCGTAACGCATTCTGAAGGCTGTCTTCGGAACGTCTTCTTCTCTTACCTTCACTTGATGGTAACCCGAACGTAAGTCGATCTTGAAAAAACACCCCACTCCTTGGAGTTGATCGAACAAGTCTTCAATTCTTGGAAGCGGATACTTGTTCTTCACTGTAACTTTGTTCTACTCACGATAATCGATGCACATTCTCATTGTGCCATCCTTCTTCTTGACGAACAAGACCGGAGCTCCCCACGGCGACGAGCTCGGTCTTACGAAACCCTTCTCCAAAAGCTCTTGGAGTTGTGCCATCATCTCTTGCATCTCTGTTGGCGTTAACCGGTAAGGGGCTCTAGCAACAGGAGCCGCTCCCGGTACGAGATCAATCCGAAACTCCACTTGACGATCGGGTGGTAACCCGGGCAAGTCGTCCGGAAAGACGTTTGGAAACTCACACACAATCTTCACATCTTCAAACTTTAACTTCTCTAGCTTGGCGTCGATCACGTAGGCTAGGAAAGACGAGCATCCTTTCACCAAACACTTGTGTGCTTTAGTCATGGTGATTATTGTCACATCTCCTTTCCTCTTCTCACCATAAATCACAACAACTTCGCCATTGGGATTGGGAAGTCGAATTAATTTCTTGGAACATACAAACTCGACATGATTGTTCGCTAACCAATCCATGCCGACCACAACATCAAAACCTCCGATTAACATTGGCAACAAATCGATAAGGAAATCTCTCCCTTTGATTCCAAGAGTACACTTCTTTAAAACATCACGGATCAGAACTTGACTACCATTTGCTATCTCAACCACTAACGCATCCTCAAGACTAGTAGTGGGCATAGCAATCTTTTGACGGAACAACTTAGATATAAAAGAGAAACTGGCACCCGTATCAAATAAAACACGTGCAGGTACAGAGTTTAGAAGAAATGTACCCGATACCACATCAGCGGATGCCTTGGCCTCATCGGCCGTCATCTGAAACGATCGGCCCGGAACCCTAGATGGATTCTCTTTCTTCGCTGGCGTGCTACCCGACATGAGCTTCGGGAAATCTCTCTTCATGTGCCCCAGTGTCTTGCACTCATAACATACAAGCCCTCTGATCGGACAGTCACGAGTGATGTGATCAGATTTACCACATTTGAAGCAAGATTGAGGAGTGGTGCTACAGTTACCGTGGTGCTTGGTTCTGCACTTCTGGCACCACCTACCTTCTTGATAACTGCCGAAGCTTCGGTTTCCGATGAAAGGTCGGGTTCTCTTGGGAGGTACTGAACTGCTCTCCCATTTCCTCTTTTCAACAACTGCCACAGCCTTCTCCGGTTTACTTCTTGCGTAAACCTCTTCCATAAACTGTGCCTCTTCAATAGTCTCACGAAGGTTGGAAACCTTCGAATTTCAGACCATAGTCATCATGTCCGACGGTAGACCCCTTTAGATAGGCCTTAATCTTCTCATTCTCAGTTGAGGCCACATGCCCCACTAACCCCAGATTTTCCATGAATTGACGGTATACTCTCTCACCGTCAAATTTCCTTTCTCCAGTGCTCGGAACTCTGCCTCGATCCGATCCATAGCCCTCTCATTGCAGTATTCTTCCAACAGTTTTACCTTGAATTCGCCCCAAGTCAGTTGGGCCAAGACAGTAGGAGAGAGGGTGGACTGGATAACATTCCACCACGTCAGCGCCGTATCCCTGAGCAGTTGAGTACCGAATATTACCCTCTGGTCATCACCACACTCAGATGAACCGAAGGCCTGTTCGATAGCTCGAATCCACTTCACACACGCAACTAGGTCTTCGGAACCAGAGAACTCTGGTGGTCCGCAACCCATAAATGACTTGTAGGAACAACTCTTCCTACTTTTCGAAGCACCTACAACCCTTTGCTCCTCAGATCTGACCCTGTTCTCGGTGCCCCCAGAGCCAACCAACCCATTCTCCTCCACTTCCTCATGCCTCCTGAGGCTCGTATCCCGGTCCTCCAACATTTTCTGAAAAACCTCTTGTTGTTTCTCCATGCCTGATGTCACCATTTGCATGACGTTGGCCATCATATCAGCCTGAGGGGTTGCCACATGAACAACGGGGCTGGTGGGTGCCAAATCTACTCTTGGACCCAACTCTACTTCCCAAGTAAGTATCGGTGGCATGCCCGGAGGAACGACTGCTGACACCCTAACCACAGGATTCAGCTCATGCGAACTAACATCGCGAAGATCTCTGTCGCCCGACGGACGACCACGTGTGTTCACCATACCTAAATAATGGTTACCACACAAGCACGAAAAGAATGAGAGACAGATCAACAGAATAACAAAAGGAACGTACTACTACATCACCAATTGTCACAATAACGGAACTTCAAGCACAATCACGTATAAATATTCTCATAATAACATTAGCTAAGTGAGATTATGAATATAAAATACATAAAGATTCTTAATACCGTCGTCACAACGTTCGATAACTATAATTTCCGTCGACTCTAAGACCAACCCATCTTAGAAGTTCTACCCAAACTCACGAATCCATGCTTAACATACTCAGTCTAAGTCTAGACATCTTACATTCATGCCTAGATCACTTAAAAATGCGGAAACTGGACAAATAAACATCATCACTTGGTATAAACCTCCCAAAAAGGGGGAATGTACTAAGACTTTACAAAAATCTGAATACGGATATGGAATTCAACAACAAACTAATCTAAACATAACTATCTAGATTACATCGGTTGTTAATCCAAAAATCACCAAAAGAATGGGACATAAACAATTGTCCAACATCAAATACTAGTCATCTCAAAAGCCCCGAGACCAAGCTCGTCACTCAAGCCCTTGGCAACCCACCGCTAATGGGAACCTGTTATACATATCATTTGAGAAAAAGTGTTAGGCTTAAAGCCTAGTGAGAACATACAGTTTATAATTTCAAGAGATATAAACAATTGTATCAAAAGGAAATCTTTTCAATAAGTTTCGGTTTACAAAAGAAATATTTTCCACATAAGGATTGATCGGTCCGAAAATTCATCTTGCGATGATGGGGGATACCCGATTTACCAAGGATTGCAGCAGAACACAAAAGTAGGCCACAATCCGAGTTGTGAGCTAAATACATGGAATCCATGGCCACGAACAATGAAGGTCCGTACTACGATGTGAGGGAGGGCCCTCGAGGAAACCAATCATACTCATTCACTAGGACTACATTATGACCCATAGCTAGGCACCGGTCTCACATAACCGTACCAAATGGCCCCCGAGGATCATATGCATCCATAGCTACAGAAAGGGGAATAAACATCCCAAAAATAAAAGCCGACTCAAAACCTAGGGATCCACTAGTAATGGTACATACTTGTCATAACAACATATGTGACCCACCATAGATAGTCATATGGTATAAAAACATTTTATAAACAAAATGTTTTCCTTCAAGTTTAACTGATGGTAAGAATGAAAATCATAAAAATGAGTTTATATACATTCTTTCAAATAGTCCACATAAATGTGCAAGTAAAACCTCCTTTTACTTCAAATAAGATGGAACCCATCATTTTAGTCGAAAATGATCGGGAACCCTAAAATCTCCCAAAACTCAAGTTATATAAAAAATGTAAAAAACTTAGATCCAAAACAATGGAGATATATAGGAGTTCAAAATGTAACTTTTGATATGTATAAAGTTTATAAAAAGGTAGTAGGAACTCACCAAATAGGTTTTAGACGAAAACCCGAAAAACCAGATATCGACCACCGAGAGAAGACGAAGCTTTCTATACCGAACCCTTGCTAGCTACACTTAATACTAGCAATAAATGGTAGCTTGAAGCTAACCAAAACAAACAAAGAAGAAAGAGAGAGAGGGAGAGAGAGAGAGAGATAAAGGAGATATGAGACTGAGAGAAAAAAAACAAATGAGATATTTTCCAGGAAATATCTCTTTAAACCGCCCAAGCCACCGCACGGGTTATGGAGCGGGCTAAGCCGCGCCGTGACTCGCGACACCCTCTGGAACTCGCAACCAATCAGTGCACCGGGCGGGTTATGGTGCGGGTACACTTGCGCCGTGACTCGCGCCACTCACTGGACAAACCCCAAACAAGCAGTGCACCGCGCGGGTTATGGCGCGGGCTAAGTCGCGCGGCAACTTGTGTCGGACACTGCCTCTGCTTCTCCTTCCAAACTAGACAAACGAAACTCGGGGTGTTACATGCACTTTGACTTAAACCAATTAACCGCTTCGATCTATCCCTATAGATCTTGATTCCTAGGATGTATGCCGCTTCGCCTAAATCTTTCATGGCAAAGCATTTTCCAAGCCATGATTTGACATCTTGTAGTATTGGAATGTTGTTCCCCATGAGTAATATGTCATCAACATATAGGATTAGAAAAACGATGATGTTCCCACTAGATCTCATATATACACATGGCTCATCAAGGTTTTGAGTGAAACCATACGTTTTGATTTCCTCATCGAACCTTTTATTCCAGCTTCTGGATGTTTGTTTCAGTCCATAAATGGATCTTTGAAGCTTGCATACTTTATTGGGATGTTTCGGACTCACAAAACCCTCAGGTTGCACCATATAAACATCTTCATTAAGGTGACCGTTCAAGAAAGCGGTTTTGACATCCATTTGCCAAATTTCATAGTCATAGTACGCTGTTATGGCTATAAGAATCCTAATAGCTTTAACGTCAGGAACAGGAGAGAAGGTTTCTTCATAGTCAACCCCGTAGATTTGAGTGTAACTTTTTTCTACCAGACGAGCTTTATAGGTGTGTACATTGCCATCCATGTCGGTCTTCTTCTTGAAGATCCACTTGCTCCCGACAGTCTTGCTGTTCTGAGGAAGATCAACCAAGTTCCAGACTTGATTGTCTTTCATGGATTGCATTTCAACATTCATAGCTTCAAGCCATTTATCGGATTCTGGATCCAACAATGTGGCTTGATAGTTAGAGGGTTCACCATGATCCCCCAAATTATGCTCCTCAGCATCGACATAAAAACTATATCGTTTAGGTGCTCGAGGTGTCCTTGCGGATCTACGAATGGGAATTACATCATTTTGTGGTTCATCATTTGTATGTTTAGCCTCAGTGTGATGTTCGCTAGTGTTACCAGGAGGTTGTGCATCTTCACTTTGAATCCCATCAAGGTCTACAGTGCTCCCACTTGCTTCTTGTAAAATGAGATTGTTCTCAAGAAACTCAGCATACCGAGCAACAAATATTTTGTTTTCGGGTGGGTAGTAGAAATAGTAACCCATCGTTGTATTTGGGTGCCCTACGAAGATACACTTGATAGATCTAGGCTCAAGTTTGTTCGGTGTGTCTCGTTTCACGAGAGCCTCACAACCCAGACCTTCAAGTAAGACATATTAGGGAGTCTCCCGTGCCATATTTCATATGGTGTCTTATCAACCTTCTTGGTCGGAACCATATTGAGTATGCGAGCAGCAGACTCTAGAGCACAACCCCAAAAGGATAGTGGCAAAGTAGTTGGACTCATCATGGATCGAACCATGTCTAGCAAAGTTCGATTTCTCCTTTCAGACACACCATTATGTTGTGGAGTGTATGGAGGAGTGAATTATGAGACAATCCCACACTTAGTCAGATGGTCTAAAAACTCTTGACTCATGGATCGAACCATGTCTAGCAAAGTTCGATTTCTCCTTTCAGACACATCATTATGTTGTGGAGTGTTAGGACTGAAAGTCCTGAGTGTTGAAAGTGGAATAAAGTATTTATAAGGGTTCGAAATGTAATTCTTTAATAGTTAATTTGTTAGATGGGCCCAAGCCCATAAAGCCCAATTGCTTGATAGCCTAAGTATATAAAGGTTATTTTAGTTCATAATTAGGGTTGAACAGTTTAGAAAGTGTAGAGAGATTCATTATTCAGTTTACTAGTTGTTAGGTTTACATACTATTATCAGAAATTCCCTCTGTAAACCTTAGCCCTTTGAAGTTATATCAATCATATGACTAGTTGCTGTGGCCTATCATCTGTTCATCATTGTTCATATTACTTGTGATTGCACTGCATTGGGATCTACAATTGGTATCAGAGCAGATAGGCAAAAGGTTTGATCCAGAAAAAGGTTTGTCTAAAACCCTATAATCATTCTTTTATGTGTTAATCGCTAATATGTGCCTTATTTTGATTATCTGGTTATGTTTTTCTTTTATCGATCGAATCTGGTATTTTTCTGGAAAGTAAACATTCGGTCTTAGTGATTCTGGGTTCTTCGTATCCGGTCATTGTTTCCTTCGATCTTAGTGATTCTGGGTTCTTCGTATTCGGTCTTAGTGAATTGGTATTTTGATTGATTTTTTTTGAATTCCTTCGATCAAAGGATCGAAGGATCTGAGTTTGGGTTCGATCGAATCCCAGAAACTCTTCGAGTTCTTCGGTCGAACTCATCGGGTTCTTCGGGGGTAATCGATCTTATCCTTATTTGTGGTTATCGTAATTTAAGTCTTTCGACCTGAGTATTAGACCAGACACCTGTGCTCCGGTCTTGTCCTTTCGACCAAATAGGACTTCCTTCTTCAACCGGACACTTGTGCTCCGGTCTAACTCCTTCGACCGAATAAGAGTTCTCCGGTCTTGTCCTTTCGACCGCATAAGAGTTCCTCCGGTCGTGTCCTTCGACCGGATACGTGTGTCCCGGTCGTATCATTCGACCGGATAAGTGTATCCCGGACGTGTCCTTCGACCGGATACCTGCTTCCTCCGGGCATACCTTCGACCGGGTGTTGAGAAAAAAAAAAAAAAAAGAGTACAAAAGGGTCAAATTTTTTTGTCTCACGATTTTTTTGCAGTGCATTTATTTTAGCCCCCGTACTTCAAGGATTCAGCGTGTCATTTGTGACCCTAAAATTTCAAGTTTCACAAGTTGTCACTTTTGGTCCTTGCACTTTAGCATACCATCTCTTTGAAAAGTCCAGTCCCTGTATATCAAAAGGAATGCCTTCAAGCGAAGCTCTTTCAATAAGTATGGATGAGATGCCACCGGTTCTTTACAGAGGAGAATATGACAAATGGAGGATTCAGTTCTTAGACTTCATTGATAAACATGACTTGGGTGATTATATCAGATTATCTCTGAGGGAAGGAAAAATGGAAACTCCGACAGATATTTGTCATTATATGGGAGAAAATGGAAGAACGGAACACTTAGTGTACACAATACCATTTAAGGATTACACAGATGAGCAAAGAAAGAGATTTGAAGCTGATAAATTATCTAAAGCTTTTATCTTGCAAGGAATTTCCGAGGAGATTTCAAAAGAGATTTCTGTAAGTTTAGACAGTAAAAAGGCTACAGGAAAACAGCTGTGGGAACATCTTGAAAAGATAATGACAGGAACAAAGATGTCTTCAAGAGTAAAGTTTTTGGAAACTGAGAACTCTGAACTAAAAAGACAGATTTCTGATCTGGAAGTTCGAATTGTCCAAATCCAACAAGCAGCAGCTGTTGAAAGTTCTGAGGAGCAGATTGAGCATCAGAAAGATACAAATGTTGAGCTTCAAAAGCAAATATCTGATGTGGAGCAAAAACATGCTCAAGATAAATCCGAGTTTGAGAAATCGTTCGCAAAGAAGTTCTCAGAATTCTCGAGAAAATGTGCTGATGAGAAGAAAGAAGTTGAGCTGAAATGCATAAAACTTTCTCAGCAAGTTTCTGATTTTCAGAAAGTAATCATTCTTGAAAGAGAGAAGTTTGCCAAAGAGAAGAAGGCCATTGAACAAAAGAATGTTGGTGTCTTCAAAGAAATATCTGACCAAAGAAATGATGCTGAGAAGGGATTTGAAGAAGAACGAAGCATCTTTGAGACTGAGATTAAAAAGCTGAATGCCAAGCTATCTGAACTATCTGAGAAGGCACTAAAAGAGCAGAAAACGAAGTCTGAGTTCACGAAGAAGATTGACCTGCTTGTTCAAGAAAGAGACAACTTCGCTTCAACGATTAAAGTGCTTGAAAAGTCTGTATCAAGCTCAAATCAGAAATCTGTCTCTACACAAAGGTCAGTTAAATCTTTTGATCAGATTCGTAAAACTAACCTTTTCTATGATAGAAATATAGATGGTTCAGGTACACATCCTAGAAGAAGGAGATACAAAGAAGAGGAACTGGTCTGGAAGAAGAAACCAGTTAAAGATGAGCTGAAAGAAAGAGAATCGTGTGTATATGCGGTTAATGTAAAGAAGAACAATGCGAGTAAAGGTAAAACTGATCACATTTACTCAAGAGATCAATTACTCAAGTTGTCAGGTAAGAAATACCACTGTTCTTATTGTCGTACACATGATCACATTCACAAAACAAGTGATCATTTCTGGTATGGTTCTTATTCTATATCCCCCACAAGAACTGCAACTAACATTCGAGGACCCAAATACCAGTGGGTACCAAAACCGAAAACTGATTCTGTGTTGCAGGCACCTACTGTCAAGGGGGAGTAGAAGAACGATGGCTACTAAGTAAATCAGCTTAGAACCCGGACTTCAACGAAGTTTGGCTTCTGATTACATGACAGATCAGGACCCGTTCTTCAACGTTTAGACCTGGATATTTTGCAAATATCCAGGGGGAGCTTAATAGATCTATATCGTTCTATCATGATTTGAAGGGGAGCTTAAAAGGTAAATATCTTCTAATCCTAGATCTCTGATTGTTTGAAAGAAGAACAACTTTCAAGCATGAAAAACAGTTTCTGAAATGTTCAAACCACTTCTGATTCTCAAAAGGTTTTATGAATTTAGAAGTGTGATTTTAAATGTTTTTCATTTTTGAGATATAATGTTTAACTGACTGTGTGTTTCTAAAGATCAATACTTGCGTATTATCTTGTCTTTATACTGTCACGTATTCACACACACAGGTTCAGTACTTCATTTGTATTTGTTATTACCATGTCTCATAACGAAACAATATTTCGATGGTAATACCCCCGTTTGATATTCAATATCGTTGAGCATAAATCATTATTTTTAATATTGTGCTTTCATTGCTAAATTGTTTATATTTGTTCATATAAACAAAATATCCAATTCTTTGATACCCTAACCAGTTTAGTTGATCTGATTGATACATTGTCGGATTTTCAAAGTTCAATTGCTCAAATCTCCTGAGCATATTTTTTTTGACAATGCTATCATACATTTTGTGCTTAACTGTTCAAGTTAAACTGTTGAGCAATCGTTTTTTTTAGGAATTACATGGGAATCGTGTGAAAGCTTAAACAGAACTTCCATGGATTCACGTAAACCAGTGTTTCCTACCCCGGAAGCTATCCTAGAGTGATTTGAGGGATGAGGGGTCATAAATCAAAGAGTGGGGGAGATAACTCATCGGGTTGAGTTTTTCTCATTGTGTGGAGCGGGAAAAATGAAAAAGAGAGTTTGGTTAGAAGTGAGCTTTAATGTTAAAAACAAAGAGGGTGTGAGAACAGGTTTAAAAGAATATCAGAACTCTGCACCAACCACTTTCTGAGCCGGGCAACCACATCTACTGATTGGTTCACATTCTTTGGTGACCATCATTGAAACAGGCAGTGAGCCCATGCCGACTCTTGCTATAACCCCACCAGCCACTCGTTTCTTTCTTAACAAAGAAATGTTTCATTTTCTTTGGGGACGCAGCATATCTGCTATCTAGTCTTCAATCGGAAGATGTAGATATTGAAAAAGAAGGAAAGTTGCCCCACCTTCGCACCTCTTTCATTCACATTGAGTCCGTGTAATATCTGTTGCTGTCTCAACAGTTTACACAATTTGAGCCTGATATAGCTAAGTAGCTTCAATCATTCATACACTTTCACGAGCACACAAGGAATGAGTTTTCTTGTCATAACATTCATAGAAAATTCCTTTGTGGTTTTTCGATGATTGAATGGAAGCCCTGGGGGAGTGAACATCACAAAAACTCCTTTCCAAAGTACATCCGTTGTACAAAGTGGCTCCGTGCTACTTACAGGCATACTAACTGTTTCATTTGTTGATTCAGGTTTTCAATTCCTATTATATCTGCATTTGAAAAGATTCGGATATATATATTTCATGAATTGACGGATACTCAGATCACAGGTGGGAGAATGTCATTTTATCATAAAGGGGAGATCAAAGAATATGTTGAAATTGAAGAGTTTTGATGATCATGATGCTCACAATCATCAAAAAGGGGGAGAAATGTTTTTCAAAGTTCAATTTCAAAGTTTTAAAGAAAGAAAGTCAGTTCTGAAGACAGTCTAGAGATCAAGGAGATGAATATATGAGTTTAATGCTAAATTTGTTTGTCTGAAGACAGTGAAGATTTCAAAGATTGAAGATTTCAAAGATTGAAGATTTCAAAGTTTGTATTGATTCTTTCCTGTATCATGTGGTGTCTGCTACAAATTTGTTTATCATTCCTCCTACGCGCTGATTGAAACAAGTTCTTGAGAAGAAAACAAATCTATTCAACTTACGGTTCAAAGACAGATTCTTTGTTTTAAACTGAAGATGCACCTTGGAATGTCAAGTAACTCTCACATGATCCGATGTGATTGAGTTTCAACAGTTAAAAGCTGCTTGATAGTGCGTTCAGTCGAGGCTACTGTACATTGAGTCTGGTTATACAGTTGAAACTATGAAGACCAAGAGCTTTATTCAAGGGGGAGCTTGGAAAGATATGAAGATATGCAACACCAAAGGTCTTCAAAGACTCAAGAGGGAAAGAAGATCAAACCTGAAGATTTAAAGAAGATCAATGTTTAAAGTTTTTCATGTTGATAAATGTTTTATTCAACTTTAGGGGGAGATTGTTAGGACTGAAAGTCCTGAGTGTTGAAAGTGGAATAAAGTATTTATAAGGGTTCGAAATGTAATTCTTTAATAGTTAATTTGTTAGATGGGCCCAAGCCCATAAAGCCCAATTGCTTGATAGCCTAAGTATATAAAGGTTATTTTAGTTCATAATTAGGGTTAAACAGTTTAGAAAGTGTAGAGAGATTCATTATTCAGTTTACTAGTTGTTAGGTTTACATACTATTATCAGAAATTCTCTCTGTAAACCTTAGCCCTTTGAAGTTATATCAATCATATGACTAGTTGTTGTGGCCTATCATCTGTTCATCATTGTTCATATTACTTGTGATTGCACTGCATTGGGATCTACACTCCTCCTCGATCAGATCAGAGAGCCCTAATGGTCTTGCCGAGTTGATTTTCTACTTCATTTTGAAAGGCTTTGAACGTTTCAAATGCTTCATGTTTATGTTTAATCAAGTAAAAATAGCCATAGCGACTGAAATCATCAGTGAAAGTGATGAAGTAACTAGAACCTTCCCTAGACACAGTTCTAAATGGGCCACATACATCAGTATGTATAAGTCCAAGTAGATCTTTGGCTCTTTCACCTATATGGGATAAAGGTTTTCTTGTCATCTTCCCAGATATGCAAGAGATGCATTTTTCAAACGACTCATCGTCGGTTGACTTTAGAAGCCCATCATGTTGCAGCTTTATAATGCGCTTCTTGCTTACATGGCAAAAACGGCAGTGCCATAGGTAAGTTGAATCCAAATTACGTTTGGATTTTTTAGTGCTACATGTATATATAGAACTATCGTTTGAAATAAGATTATGCATGTCAATTTCACAAATACCATCATGAGGAATAGCATTAAAATAAAATATATTATCTTTAGAAACCGAAATACCATAATCCGTAAAAGTATTAATAAAACCGTTATCCTTCAAACGAAAAAGCGAAACAATACCCCTAGTAATAGTAGGTGCATAATGACAATTGTCTAAAACAATGATCAATCCATTAGGGAGGATAAGATCATAGCTCCCTATAGCTTCAACAGTTGCACGCATTCCATTGCCTACGTACAGTTCCAAAGCTCATTTGTTTAGTTTTCTACTTCTCCTTAGTCCCTGCACATTATTACAAATGTGAGTTCCACAACCGGTGTCATAAACCCAGGATTTATTAGGAAAAGCATAGAGTTCTATAGTGAATATACCTGATGTTCTAGCCGGGGTAGATTTGTTCTTCTTCAACTCTTCCAGGTAGGTAGGACAGTTCCTCCTCCAATGGACTATCACTCCACAGTGATGGCAGGTGGCGTCCTTTGCAGGGTGCTCCTTTTTAGCAGGTGGGGGAATCTTAGTGTAACACCCCGATTTTCGAAAGGTATCACTTCAAGTTAATACATAAACTGATATATTAAAGAAAAATAATATATTTGATTTTGGGCTTGAATCCTTGATTTTGTAGTATTGATAGATGAATGATTCAATTACGAGTCCAACAGTTCTTTCCGGAGCGAAAACGGAGTTATAACGAAGAAGTTATGACCAAAACAGTGTTCGTGCATATGTTTGGTCGGAAGTACCATAGCTCGCGCCCACGCAGCAAAATGCTCACGGCCACTCCCATCGCTCGCGCCCACGCAACATACTGAGCGCGCCCGCGAGCATCTGTGTTGTGAATCTCACTTAAATCCGATTTTTCTCTCATTTCTTCATTTCCTCATATCTCCTTCACTACAACTCCGTTTGAGGCGATTCTTTTTGCTATGGTTTCGTATTTGAGAGATTTTCAAGGATAGATTGTTAGTTTTGGGAATATTTAAGAGTATTTGATGATGGATTGGAAGCAAAGGTCAAGAGATCATCATCACCACCTCCATCTTCAAGATTTTTTGGGTTTTCTAGGTTTTCATCAAAACCTAAGTGGTAAGTGTATTCCTTCAATTTCTAAACCATGAAATAATTTATAAATGCTCCATTGATGGTTTCCTAGTGTTTGATTTCTCTAAATTTCGGTTTGGATAGTTTTCGGTCAAAATTAGATTTTTGGCCAAAATGGAGATTTTGATACAAGATGTTTGGGGAACGATTCCATATAGTTGAATATGATTATTTATGGTTGAAAACTTATGGATCTAGGTTTTGGAAGATTTGGCTTGAAGATTCAAGTTTCTTCAAGAAAGCTCTAAGTGGGTAAAATCTAGATTTAGCCTAAATCTAGCAATGTGAGTTCAAATTGATTTGTGAAAACGTTGTACATGCCAAAATGTCTATTTTAAAGTATTTATGTGTTCTACATGAAATTATCAAATATTGGGTTATTTGCTAATCTTCGATTATGGGAAGTATTTAACTTTACAACTTTGTGTAATACCCACATTTGGGATTTTTGGTCATCCTGATAAATGTGTTACAAATGAATGTATTTTGAGGTCTTATTGCATAAATAGATCTTTGGTCAAAGAAATACACTTTTAAATGTTTGTCGAGTCTTATGCATTGTTCATGAAATTGAATGTTTTATAAAGTATTACTTGCACTTTTATGCGAGGTACTTGAAAGAATGTCTATAGCCCCATTTTATGATTTTCATTCTGATCAGCAGTTAAATTTGGAAAATGCATATTTTGTGCTGTGAGGTATTTGGAAAGTATAAGAGTATAAGTTCATTTGGAAAATGGATGCCTCAACTAATGTTGAGTTTTGAACTAATCTTACTTTTAGTCGTGGTGTTTGCATATCCGTTGGTCGAGTGCGTTTTATTGTATTTTTATTTCATTTACCAATGAGTCAATGGGTTTTTAAACCAACAGCTTGGTATTTTCATTTTGATTGGGTTTTAGGACAATTGTCCAGTTTTGGTAGCTCGACTTCGAGCCTTGTTGGCGATTTTGGATGAGGCACGTTAGGTATCGGATGAGATGTAAGTCATTCGTGTTGCACGTTAAGGTACCGGATGAGGTATAAGTCCTTCGTGCTCAAGTGTTACGATTTTGGATGAGGCACGTTAGGTATCGGATGAGATGTAAGTCCTTCGTGCTGCACGTTAAGGTACCGGATGAGGTATAAGTCATTCTTGCTCAAGTATTACGATATTGGATGAGGAGCTCGACGTAGGAACCCGACGGAGTTGAACTCGAGTTTTCGTGGGTGTACGTTTAAAGCCACTGAGCCTGACATCCCTTGCGTGTACTTTTGTTTATATGACTAGTCATAACAACATAAAATGGGCTTACTTTGTGGACCGTCACATTTTATGGAATCGGGAATCCCCCGTCACCGAAAGGTGTTGTTTTTTGGTATTGAGTTTTATTATCCCAAGTTTTCGGTGGCGTTGTGTATATTTGGATTTTATCCTTGATTTATGGGTTGATTATTATGCCCCACCCGTGTTTTGTGTGTTTCGGGATATAAAGTTTTAACCGTATTGTCATAAATGGAGAGTTCAATCTCTATTCACGTTTCGATTGAGTTTTGTGTTAAACCTGATTTATGAATGAGCGGGGTATGTTGGTTTCTTCATCCTTGAAGTAGTTTGATTTGGAAAACGTAAATTGGTGTTCTTTGTCTAAAATGCATATCATGGGAAAATGAGTCATTTTCATATGTAAGACATAACAAATTGAAAGATTATGATTTTAACCGCATTCTTTCTCTTTAAACGATTAATTTATATATGTCGAAAACTCTTGAGCTCACTAGGCGTTAAGTCTAACCTTTTTATTTGTCGGCATGTGCATCAGGTTCCAGGTGGGGGTTGGTTCTAGCAATTCTATGAAGAGATGTGCTTAGTCTTTCGCGAGTGTAAGTATTTCGTGAAGTCTTCCGCAGTTTAGAGATAGTGACTTCTATTGGGTTTTAGTAGCACCCGTCCGTATTATAGACTTTATGTATAGAATGAATGTGTGTATTGAGGTTAAATCTTAGATTGTGATTGCAGATAAATCAATTATTGATGTATTTAGAAAGTTTTAAATTAGTTGCTATTTCCAGTTTTGAGGGTGTTACAAGTCGGTATCAGAGCTTAAGTTTGAGAGAATTAGGTATTGATCGTAGGATGCCTAGACTCAAACTAGCGTTCTTATAATTGATTGAAGGTGAAGTTGCACATTTGACACCTTAAGATAAGATATCTTGGGGTTTGATCGAGTCTCTAGAAACGGAAAACTTGTCGAGGGTCGCAAGGATGATCATGTACGGTACGTTCACAATGGCACATGGCCAGTGTTATGGTGAACCTACATGCTACATGTGTATACTTGAACTACCTGGGTATGATGATCGTTGGGGTAGTGAGAAAGTTTCTAAGTGAGTAGTCTAAGGAAGGGTTGGTGTTTATAGTAATGTCACTTTGGAGTGATAATTAAGTGCGATGAATACATTAAGTTGACCATCTTGAGTCAGAATTATTGGTTGGGTTAGAACTATAAGTGGTTAAACCAATTCTATTTCGAGGAGAAAATGTAAATTAACCGAATTAGTGGGATTGTTGCTCTAAGATGTTCGATGCATCTTGATGGCAATAGTATGAATTGAGAAGCATAGTCCTAAGATGTTGCGTGCCGACCAAATCCATGCACGAAATTTATTTCTAAATAAGTTTGCATAAATTGTTTCTCATGTTCTCAAGGCATAAAGTGAGTTACTTCACAAAGTTTTGGTAAAACATTTAACACTCATCAGATTTTAAACTGTGAGCTTAAACATGCATGGAATGGTTTTGTTACATGTGATTGCAAATTTATATAGAAAATCTCTCCGTCCCTACTTTGTGTTTAACGCTATTTTTGGTACATCATAAGATCCGTGTTTTAATGCCATATGGGGCATTGGGCAAGTAACTGTGGAATTTTTAACCTTGATATTGGATCTCCTCCACGTATGTTCAGGTTTTAAAGGAAGAGTTGTTCCCATGTTTTGAGTCTGAACTTCTTGGGGATTTTGGGTCTGTATGAGTCGCGTTGAATTTTATGGAATATTGTTTTGCGACGTTTTGGGCGCGTGAGTGTACTTCGGATTGCGTGTGTTTAAAATTTTATTGAGTATAAATTTACGGGCTTATTGGGCGTCGTGTCTCATGATAGTTTTGTTGAAAAGGGTCACTTTATCGTACGTAGTGGTTTTAGAATTTTAACACTTTTGGACTTGTTGTCGTTTTATATTTAATTTTGGGAAATGAAGATTTTAACACCGCTTGATTTTAGCGTTAATGAGTTTTATGAAATTTCAGTTGGGTTTTATGATGTCTTATCGTACGACTTTTGCGTCGCGTGGATAAATTTTGGAACATATGTATATGCATCATTGCGTGCATTAATTTATGGGTTTTGCTAATAAATGTCATCCCATGTGCTATCTTGGGAGGTTTCAAAATCTTGTGTTTTCCTCTTTCGGATTTTACACAATTGCTACTCGTTATACACTGTTTGCATTTGGATTAAGTAGTGTTGTTGGTGTGAGTAAGCATATGAAGGATTTATGTTATTTCAGTTATTGATTTTACTGTTAGAAATTTTCTGCAATGCATTAAATGAATTATCAGTTTGTATGACGTCATAGTTACTGCTTTGGGCATGTGCGTCTTACCTGTGCGACCCAACATTTGAACTCGATTTAAAATTTTATTTGCGTTCCTACCGTGTTGTTAAATTCGGGGAAAATAGACAGACGTATATGAGCCCTGTTGGAGATTTTATCCTCCGATGTTTTGTGTTTTTAAAGGAAAAAGATTTTAAAGATGAAGCTGTGAAATTTCCTTTGGGAGTTGTACAAACTTTTATTGCACATGTTATAGTGCAGAAAATTATTTTCATATGCATAATATAAATCGATGCATGCTAAGACCATGGCAGTCCGTTTGAAAATTTTGTTGCGCATCTTTTGTTACCGTTTTATTAACGTAAATATTGATCAAATGCTTTTCGAAATGGTTTTATGTGTGTGACGTTTGTGACTACTATGTACACCTACCGAGTGAACGGTAGTGAATTTTTATTCGTACGACTAATTGTTATAAATCTTTTGCATTTAGAAGTTTTATAAAATTTCAAATTGGCATATTAGTTTGATAAACCTTGAACTCAAGCGAGGCTATAGATTTAAACCCTCCTGTGATAGGAATCGTGATTAAGGGCTAAAGGAGTCCTTAGGATTTGGAGCATCGGATGAGCTGACTTGTGGTTAGTTTTGAATTTTGAATTTCATTTTTATGGATCAGTGCACGTATGAATAATTGATGTATTAGATTTATGCATTCTTCCAGTATTTAAGTGGTGATCTTTCTGCTTCGGTAAGCCGTCGGGTTAAAGTATTGTGTGGTTGCTTGCTTATGGTTGGATATGAATGGATGGGTTGAATTTCGACATCATGTATGGGTCAGATGTGTGCCATTCAGTTGAGTCTTCCGGAATAAAGGAAATATGGTGATTCGTTTGTTGGATATGTAAGAGTTGAATTTTAGTGTCATGAGTAGGTGTCAACTTTATTCGACATTGCAATTCGGGAGCAAAATGTTTGGGTGGTATACCCACGTTGCAAGATGGCCATTCCGAGGTTAGATGTCGACGCTCGATTTTGAGGACAATAACTATTGGGGTGCTTCAATGTACTTCCGTTAGATCTGGTGGGTCTGCAGGACAAGTGGTAACCTTAAGGAGATTAGATGTTGTTAATTAAGAATCAATCATTGGTGTTTCGGTAATCATCAAGGCGTTCGTTGATTCATCGAGCAATGATTGAAAGCAGTATTAGAATTGTGTAACCATGGGGTTTGGGATAATCGACTATCTGTAGAGCGTAATGGTATGTTTCTGGTGGAAACACAATGCTTGGGTCTATGGAAGTGTGAGAGCCCTTGCAGACATTGTGTCTGGGTCAGCTTTGAGGAACAGATTTAAAGGTTGTGTTGGTTTAGGCCAAACTAGTCGTTAGAAAATCTCATTGAAGGACGATAACTCTTTGGTGGTAAGGTTTATTGGAGACATTTGGTGGGAATGTCGAGATAGACTTTAAGTACAAATCGATTATTGAGGAGACCTTGATGCGTTGTAGTTAGAGGTATCTAAAGGATAGGTTTGCCTTGGGGTATTCTTGGTGGGAATGACGGAATAAGGTCGTAAGTTACTCTTGAGGTAATATGAGCAACATAAGGTTGGGAGGCAACCGAGATTTAATGTTAAGAATGTGATTAATCCAAAACTCAACGTTCATCCCTATTTGGGTGAGTTATATGGAAAGTTGAGGTTGAGTTGGCGATGGCACGTTATGAGAAACTCAGCGAAAACCTCAATCGGAATGTAATCGGGTCTGTATATGAGGTGAAGTTTCATGAAGGCATCTTTTTAGGATAGGTAACCAATCGATCTTTCCAAGTGTAATGTTGGGTGCTTGGTGGTTCCAGATTTCGAGGACGAAATCTCTTTTAAGGTTGGGAGGATTGTAACACCCCGATTTTCAAAAGGAATCACTTCAAGTTAATACAGAAACTGATATATTAAAGAAAAATAAGATATTTGATTTTGGGCTTGAATCCTTGATTTTATAGTCTTGATAGATGAAGGATTCAATTACGAGTCCAACGGTTCTTTCCGGAGCGAAAACGGAGTTATAACGAAGAAGTTATGACCAAAACAGTGTTCGGACATATGTTTGGTCGGAAGTACCACAGCTCGCGCCCACGCAGCAAAATGCTCACGTCCACTCCCATCGCTCGCGCCCACGCAACATATTGAGCGCGCCCGCGAGCATCTGTGCTGTGAATCTCACTTAAATCCGACTTTTCTCTCATTTCTTCATTTCCTCATATCTCCTTCACCACAACTCCGTTTGAGGCGATTCTTTTTGCTATGGTTTCGTATTTGAGATCTTTTCAAGGATATATTGTTAGTTTTGGGAATATTTAAGAGTATTTGATGATGGATTGGAAGCAAAGGTCAAGAGTTCATCATCACCACCTCCATCTTCAAGAATTTTTGGTTTTTCTAGGTTTTCATCAAACCTAAGTGGTAAGTGTATTCCTTCCATTTCTAAACCATGAAATAAGTTATAAATGCTCCATTGATGGTTTCCTAGTGTTTGATTTCTCTAAATTTCGGTTTGGATAATTTTGGGAGTTTTGGATCAAAATTAGGTTTTTGGCCAAAATGGAGATTTTGATACAAGATGTTTGGGGAACGATTCCATATAGTTGAATATGATTATTTATGGTTGGAAACTTGTAGATCTAGGTTTTGGAAGATTTGTCTTGAAGATTCAAGTTTCTTCAAGAAAGCTCTATGTGGGTAAAATCTAGATTTAGCTTAAATCTAGCAATGTGAGTTCAAATTGATTTGTGAAAACATTGTACATGCCAAAATGTCTATTTTAAAGTGTTTATGTGTTCTACATGAAATTATCAAATGTTGGGTTATTTTCTAATCTTCGATTATGGGAAGTATTTAACTTTACAACTTTGTGTAATACCCACATTTGGGATTTTTGGTCATCCTGATAAATGTGTTACAAATGAATGTGTTTTGAGGTCTTATTGCATAAATAGATCTTTGGTCAAAGAAATACACTTTTAAATGTTTGTCGAGTCTTATGCATTATTCATGAAATTGAATGTTTTATAAAGTATTACTTGCACTTTTATGCGAGGTACTTGAAAGAATGTCTATAGCCCCATTTTATGATTTTCATTCTGATCAGCAGTTAAATTTGGAAAATGCATATTTTGTGTTGTGAGGTATTTGGAAAGTATAAAAGTATAAGTTCATTTGGAAAATGGGTGCCTCAACTAATGTTGAGTTTTGAATTAATCTTACTTTTAGTCGTGGTGTTTGCATATCCGTTGGTCGAGTGCGTTTTATTGTATTTTTATTTCATTTACCAATGAGTCAATGGGTTGTTAAACCAGCAGCTTGGTATTTTCATTTTGATTTGGTTTTAGGACAATTGTCCAGTTTTGGTAGCTCGACTTCGAGCCTTGTTGGCGATTTTGGATGAGGCACGTTAGGTATCGGATGAGATGTAAGTCCTTCGTGTTGCACGTTAAGGTACCGGATGAGGTATAAGTCCTTCGTGCTCAAGTGTTACGATTTTGGATGAGGCACGTTAGGTATCGGATGAGATGTAAGTCCTTCGTGCTGCACGTTAAGGTACCGGATGAGGTATAAGTCATTCGTGCTCAAGTATTACGATATTGGATGAGGAGCTCGACGTAGGAACCCGACGGGGTTGAACTCGAGTTTTCGTGGGTGTACGTTTAAAGCCACTAAGCCTGACATCCCTTGCGTGTACTTTTGTTTATATGACTAGTCATAACAACATAAAATGGGCTTACTTTGTGGACCGTCACATTTTATGGAATCGGGAATCCCCCGTCACCGAAAGGTGTTGTTTTTTGGTATTGAGTTTTATTATCCCAAGTTTTTGTTGGCGTTGTGTATATTTGGATTTTATCCTTGATTTATGGGTTGAGTATTATGCCCCACCCGTGTTTTGTGTGTTTCGGGATATAAAGTTTTAACCGTATTGTCATAAATGGAGAGTTCAATCTCTATTCACGTTTCGATTGAGTTTTGTGTTAAACCTGATTTATGAATGGGCGGTTTATGTTGGTTTCTTCATCCTTGAAGTAGTTTGATTTGGAAAACGTAAATTGGTGTTCTTTGTCTAAAATGCATATAATGGGAAAATGAGTCGTTTTCATATGTAAGACATAACAAATTGAAAGATTATGATTTTAACCGCATTCTTTCTCTTTAAACGATTAATTTATATATGTCGAAAACTCTTGAGCTCACTAGGCGTTAAGCCTAACCTTTTTATTTGTCGGCATGTGCATCAGGTTCCAGGTGGGGGTTGGTTCTAGCAATTCTATGAAGAGATGTGCTTAGTCTTTCGCGAGTGTAAGTATTTCGTGAAGTCTTCCGCAGTTTAGAGATAGTGACTTCTATTGGGTTTTAGTAACACCCGTCCGTATTATAGACTTTATGTATAGAATGAATGTGTGTATTGAGGTTAAATCTTAGATTGTGATTGCAGATAAATCAATTATTGATGTATTTAGAAAGTTTTAAATTAGTTGTTATTTCCAGTTTTGAGGGTGTTACACTTAGGTTTGGGTTTGTAAACATGTTTGCCCTTTCCATGACCCTTGCCTAGTGCTTGCGGTTTGGGTTTCTGAATTTTACCTGTCCTGATTGCTAGAACAGCAGGAGCTTTCTTGGGCATCCCTTGCTCTGCAAGTTTCAGCATAGCATGCAGTTCAAAGATAGTCTTCCCCATGCTATGCATGTTATAGTTCATAACAAACCGATTATAGTCCCTGGAGAGCAATGTAAGAATCAAGCTCACTCCAAGAACTTGTGGCATGGGGTAACCAAGACGCTCCATTTGGTCAAGATAGCCTTTCATCTTCAAGACGTAAGCGCTAACTGACTGGCCATACTCTTGTTTACAAGCATGGAATGTTTTGACTGTTTCAAACAGTTCATGTTCTGTTTGTTGTTGAAACATGGTTTTCAACTCTCGTAGCATCTCAAAAGTTGTGAGTTCCTCCAAGTTCTTTTGGATCTCGGGTGTCATACTCACCAGCATAAGAGCAGCTACTTCTTGTTGCTCGTTAAACCTACGGGTGTAAGTTGCATGAACTGCAGCAGAAGCAGTGACAGGAGGTGTCTCAGATAAGGCCTCTTCTAGATGGATCAACTTATTTTCATCCCTGAGAACGATCCTCAGATTTCGATACCAGTCGATGAAGTTGATACCTGTCAGTTTCTCTTTTTCAAGAACTGACCTGATTGTTGAGTTGCTTAGGGTTTGATTGTTGTTGGTTGTTGTCATCTACAAACACACAAAGTTCAAGATTTAGTATTTTCAATAATTAATTATTTTTCTTTAAATTGATTACCCAATTATATTTTAATTTTACGAGAAAGGCTAAGATCCTCATTGAGGTTCTATTATTACATCAGTTGATCTGCTAGCAATGATAGATTCAATGGGTAGGTGATGTTCACCAATTGCATTACTAGTGCAATTCTTAGATCCTTATGGGACTCATGGCATCTAGTGGCCGAGCAACTAGTGTCAAGCTGGCATGTTTAGTCCCATCCTTGCCTCGGGTCAAGGTCTCACCTGCTTAACTCGATTAAGTTATCCAATTTGAAATCATGTGAAAATAGATCTATGTCTCACGCATAGATAATAATCACCTCAGGATTACAATTCAACCTAGGTCTCACGCATAGGCAAAAGGTAATGGCGAGTGATTTCAATTCGATTGGACGGCATGACTAAAAATTGTGACGGGTATGATATTTTGATACGCAAAAAAAGATGTACGAAAGAAGCATGCATTCTTCATTCGTAGCATAAGTTAAAAACATTTCTTAACTTAGAGTCTAATTTGTTTTATTTTATGTGTGTCGAGATGTCCATTAATTAGCTTGGACATTACATAAATTAAATAACCGATAAAACCCTTTTAAACGTTATTTATATAAACAATAGTTTTAAGTTTCAAATCCAATTCAAACTTATGTATTAACCAAAACTAACGATTTAGTTTCAAAAGTGGTATGTGTTTAATTTTAGGTTTGAAAACCCCATTTGCAAGTTATAACATCCGAGACATACATAACAATGCAATATAAAACAAAAACACACAAACAATATGTGCAAAACCTCAACCGATGAAAAAACCTATGCTTGATTTCATGAACCATCACAACGGACCAAGAGGACAACTAAGGACGGGCCAACATAAACCCTTAATGGGCTCCCACTTTCTCCAAGACCATCAAGAGCAAGTAGAACCCACATGAAAATCCGAACACCAAAACTGTCCGGAAAAACGCAGCAGCTTCGGGGCCCGAAACGACATGCAAGGAGTCTTCCCCAAACAAAGCATCCTTCTGCAAAGTTGTACTCCTATGTGATATGCAACTTCAGCAATAAGAATCAGCACATTCCGAGGTGTGAAACTCCGGGAAATCCATTTTTCGTGTCGGATGTCCAACAGCTACGAAATTTCCTTTTCGTCTTTAACTTTGTCGTCATTCCATTCCGAGCAATGGTTACAATTTCTTGACTAAATACATTTATTCTAATACTAAACTAAGTGAAAATACATGAAATAATAATCTAAATTATTACAATCCAAAACCCCGACAAACAAAGAAACAAGGCACACAAGCGGTCACAGTTTTCATCAGTTTTGCACATCAACATAATAATACACATATCATTATAAGTGTTGGCTTGGTCCATGGTAAAAAAATGCATGTTTTTACCATGGATCTAAAACACTTACAATAATTTATGATAATGGAACACGGGCCGGTTCTAACAAGACAACATAACGGTTATAGGTAAATCGAATTTACGATAACTTGTTCATGCAAATAAATATTGTAGCTTTTGCTTATTCGGTTGTGTTTACGTATTTGTTGAAACCTATGACCAGTCCTAGTACAAACACATATGTAGATGGAGGATTCGAACCCGGGTTGATTTTACCATCTCCTTATATCTATCCACGATGCAACCGCCCTTGTGGTTTGTCTCATCTTCTCTTACCAGCAAAGTGTGAACATATGTTGTTTCCAGGCAATTATACTTGCTGCCGTAGTTGGATATCGTCATCAGAAGAAAAACTGCGACGACCCATCTTGAAACAACCAACTGTTTACCGGTCTAGATGTGCTTCCCATCGAGTCCGGTGGCTGGAACAGGTGTCTGCACTCTGCATCTTCTTCCTCTACCTTCCTTCTCTATTCAAACCTCCTTTCTCCTGGACTGTTTTCCAAGAATGTTCGATGTTCATGTAAATCAAATGGTGGCGGGCAGCGCCTCAACCGGTTACAGGTTCGAGGACGCAACAAAAAGCAGACGAATTTTGGTGGCTTCCAGGATGTGGTAGACAAGGAGCCAGCAACAGGTGATGTAAGATGGTCAAGAGGCGGGCTCTTGTCCATTTACTCGAGCTCTTTTCGGACGAAAGGCCGAGCTGATTCGATGAGTTCATAAATATATATATATATATATATATATTAAAATGTGTGGTGGATGAGTTGCGTAAGGGTTGCATCATGTAAAAGATTGCATTATAACTACAAGCATAGATATGGAGAGGTTAGATCATAAAAGAGCCAAAGAAAGACAACAATTTCATTTTGGTCTTTTTATCCCCCTTCACATAAGCCGGTCCATGATATTGAGATAACATCAAAATTATACAATTCTGTTTTATCAAATATTTTTTATTTAAATAATTCAAGAGTTAAAATATAATTTATTTTTGTTATTTAGAACACTTGCCAGATTTTCAATTTGCGGATAAAACTAATTCCAGACTAGATGTTAAAACTAATATATCTTATGTCATTCCAGAATTAGGACTAAATGCATCGAATGACATGAACGGAGGCTTGTTCATGTTCGTTTGTTTAACTTAACCGAACAAAGCATAAACGGTAAATAGACATTTTTGTATTCATATTTGTTAAGAAAATGGGCCTATTGGTGAATGAACATTAACAAATGAACACAAACAGAAAAAAATAAAATAAAAAACCACCGTTACTTATCATCTTGTTCCTCTTGAAAACTGTATAAACTTAATTTACCATCATTTTCTAAGTTGTATAATATATTTTTATAAATGTATTAACGAATGAAACAGAACAAACGGAGCCTTTTTTATTCATTCATTTAACTAATCTAACCAAAATACTTATTCACTTTTTACCAAATAGTTCATTAGCCATTTACTAAGGCTATGTTTGGCAAACTAGTTGATAAGCTAGCTGGTAGCTGATGAAAAAGTTACGTTTGGCAAAAACTACCTTATAAGCATTTAAATTACCAAAAAGGATAACCCTACCTCCCCGCTTGGTCGTCTCGATCCAGCGATTCTCTCCCCTTCTATCTCGTACAAACTCCTTTGGAGAAAACGGGATGGAAACCTTGCTCCTTTCTTGGTGCATGAAGTCTGGCTCAGCATCCGCCCCAACGAGCCTGAGACGGATTGGCATCACATGGTCTGGTTCTCGCAAAATATTCTCAGACATGCTTTTCTCCTTTGGGTTGCCTTGCATCAGCGTCTCAAGACGCATGATAAGCTCCGTTCGTGGGAGGCCTACCTGAATCTCTCGTGTGGGTTCTGTCATAATGGATCTGATTCTCATAATCATTTCTTCTTCGAGTGTTCTTTTCCTAAGCAGGTTTGGCTTGGCCTCAAGCCAAAGCTAAACCTCCCTCATGTCCCGGACAACTGGACGGACATTATCAGACTTCTCCAGTCGGCCACCAAAGGCAAAACCATTTGGTCTATTATTCGCAAATTAGTGTTGGTTGGGACCGTCTACCACCTTTGGAATGAAAGAAATAATTGTATCTTCAAGAATGAGAGAAGATTGCATTATACGGTGGTTAAGACTATTTCTGATGATGTTCGGTCTAGGCTTCTCGGCTTGAATCTGCCGTCCCCGAATGTTGTGCATGCTAGACATGCCTGGAACCTCCCGTAACGTAACGGGTGGTTTTCTCTCTTCTCTCCTCTTTTTTCTTCTGTTTCTTCCCCCTTGTTCTCTGAGCTTAACTCTTTTTCTGGTGGTTGCTTCGGTTTAGCTTCCACCCGAGTGCTGCCTTGATTTTATGTTTTTGTCAAAAATTAAAAAATCAAAAAAATTGTCTTTTTTTTGTTGATCGGAGGGGCCACCCCCTCTGTATCAAAAAATAAATTACCAAAAAGAACATTAATTATTTATTTATAATTAAAAGTTAATATATAATTATGAATATTAATGAAGGACATAATTGAAATAATCACAAAAAGCTCCTCATAAGCTATTCCAAGTAACTTATCAAAAAGTTAGCTGTCATTCAAACATTTACCTAGAAAATAAACTAGCTTATTTTTACCAAACAATACCTAAACGTTTAGTTCTCGTTTACAATCTCATTCACAAAATTAATTAAACAATCACTTCCATTATTTCAAACAGAAATCATACAGAGACTTTTTACTTACATAGCCAAGTAGACTCAACATAACACAGCTTCATCGATAAAACTTATTAAACCATCCAACTTCGTTCTAACAAACAACAACCCGTTTTACATAAATCTATCTGATAAGACCCAAACTGATGACACCCCACGACGTATTCGGCCAAGACCTCTCCTTAGCCTTGGTCAACAAAACCCTAGCCCAAGCAACCCATCCTTCCCATGAAACCCTTTTGTCCCATGGACATCCCCACTCTAACAACACCCTCAAACCCTTGTCAGCCTCTCTTTCACCCTCCTCGAACCTCCCTCTGCTCATATAAAACTGGCTCAACAACACATGTGGTTCCCCCACAAATGGGTTCTTCTCTATGCACTTTAATAACATCTCTTCACCTTTCTCCTTCTTCGACCCATCATCGTTAACGACCTCCCAGTACAAATCTCTAGCCATCATCTGCTCGTTTGCGTCAAGAATCTTGGTGCATCTTTCGAAAATAGGTGGGATTATGAGCTCTATATCTTCATCACCTGTATGTAAGTAAGTTGGGGTGTGCAGAAAGTCAAACGATATAAATTAAACCGACTGATCCAATTATGACCGACCGATCATAATCGGTTATCCAAGTTGATCGGATTGGATCCAAAATTTCAATGTCCAATTTGATCGGTTGGTTCTTGAAAGGTAGTCCATAATTGAATAAAACCGAATGGATCCAATTCAATTACCCATCTGATTAATAATTATTAACATTTTATGATTTTGTTTATCTAGTTATTATTTATATGTAGTGTTTTTTTAATAAAGTAAGTAAATATATGAATAATTGGTTGATAATTGACTCAAAGTATCGGGATGAAACCGACATAATCCATTGGCTAACCAATGAAACTGATTTCATCCAACCATCCATTGGATTTGATTAGATTGGATCACAAAGTCCAACGTCTAATTAGTGATTGGATTTGATCCATCTAGGGGTGTAAACGAGTCGAGTGGTCAATTAATCAAGTAGGGATCAAATTAATACTAGGCTCGAGCTTGATTAACTTTTTCGATGTAGGGGTCTAGCTTGAGCTCAAATATTTTTTAAATTATCGAGCTTGATGCTCGTTTATGAGTTCGAACTCGCAATCGATTAACTTGTATATCGGCTTCGGCTCGATAATTTTTGTATGATTAATAAATATATGAGCATGTTCGGTTCGGAAATGGTTCGGTTCCGCTCGGCTCGACTCGAAAATTGAATCGAGATTTCAAACGATCAGAGTCAAACGTTGGTTTTATAAAGCTCGGCTCGTTAAGTTAAACGAGTTCTATTTTGTGTTCGAGATCTACTCGAGCTCGAGAATTATTAAGCTCAAGCTCGAATACCTTGTTAAAAAGCTCGACTTATTTACACCCGTATCTCGAACGCCACCTAAATCTATTGGATTTCAAACCGATAAACCTCCCTACCTGCAAGTTCGCCGTTTTCATGGCGGTGACCGCCTCTTTCCACCATAAAAATAGCTTCTTCTCTTGCCAACAAAGTGTAAACACCCGCCATTCTCGACATCAAGTTCATCCACAATCCCGGCTTCCCATTTCCCGGCCACAACACATCAAAATTACTGTTTCCGGTGAACTCAAGCCGGCCATCACTGTTATCATACAACATATCTTGATACCCATAATACTGGTCCGCAAAGTCTGCAATCGTCATCAAAAGAAAAACCGCCACCACCCTTCTCGGAACAACCACCGGCTCACCAGTCCTGATATGAGCCACCGTCATTCCGGCAGCCGGAACAATCTCCTCCACCTTCTTCCTCCACCTCTCTTCTCCACCAACCAAACCCTCTTTCACGTTCCTCAAAGAATCCTCAGACTCCTGAAGGTGTTCCCGGAGCTCCGAATCGGTGTACCGGAACACCAAATCGTCGTGAATGAGAGGGTGGCGAGGTACGATGCAGAACAAGTGGATCAAACGCTCGGAGGCGGGACCCACGTGACGGCGGACGGTTTCCCGGTCGGTGACGGGGTTGAAGATTGCGAGGTCGTGATAGGAGTTGGAGTAAACGGAATGAAAGAGGCCGAAAAGGCAGACGGAATCTGGTGCGTTCCAGAGTTTGAGGATTCGGTAGACATGGAAGAGATGATCGAGAAAGGTTCCGAGGCGGTGCCAGCACTCGCCGGCGCCAGCGGAGCGTAAGATGGTTAAGAGGGGTGGTAGGGTTTTGTCGATGGAGTTGAGGTCGTCGCGGAGGAAAGGACGAGCTGATTGGATAAGGTCATGGAGATTAGGAGTTGAAGTGGGCATGTTTTTGAAGAATCAAGATAACCATGGAAGACGATCAAGATTGATGAGTATATATATATATATATATATATATATATATATATATATATATATATATATATATATAGAGAGAGAGAGAGAGAGAGAGAGAGAGAGAGAGAGAGAGAGAGAGAGAGAGAGAGAGAGAGGTTATTATGCAACCCCTCTACATGGTGCAACCCATGCAACCCCTTTATCCACCACATATTTTACTATTACATTTTTTTTCTTTTTTTTAATTACATAAAATATGTGGTGGATAGAGGGGTTGCATGGGGTTGCACCATGTAAATGGGTTGCATTTGAACCACACCCTATATATATATATATATATATATATAGGGGTTGTTTAATTTGCAACCCTTAAAAAGGTTGCAAGGTCACATCTTAACCATCAGATTCATGATCGGCAGTTACAATAGATATGGGGCCCAATATTTTTAATTAAAAAAAAAGAAAAATAAAAATAAAATAACCGTCGATCATGAATCCAACGGTTAAGATTTGGGTTGCAAGGGTTGCAACATTTTTAAGGGTTGCAAAATATCCTTCCACTATATATATATATATATATATATATATATATATATATATATATATATAGGTCGTTCTTTAACATGTTAAATGTGTAATCAATAAATATAAAACTATAACCCATCTTAATGTCTCACTAATTTATATAATAAAACAAAAATAATATGTCGTATCATCACTTCGGTAATTTATCTATATGTATATTTGTTATCTCACTTTGCATTGTAATCGAAATATTAAGGTGTAATGAGCCTCCAAAAAGATTGGAACATCCATATATATATATATATATATATATATATATATATATATATATATATAGTGGAAGGATATTTTGCAACTCTTGAAAAGGTTGCAACCCTTGCAACCCACATCTTAACCGTCGGATTCATGATCGACGGTTATTTTATTTTTATTTTTCTTTTTTTTTAATTAAAAATATTGGGCCCCATATCTGTTGTAACCGTCGATCATGAATCCGACGGTTAAGATGTGGGTTGCAAGGGTTGCAACCTTTTCAAGGGTTGCAAAATATCCTACCCCTATATATATATATATATATATATATAGGAGGTTAAATAAAAATTTTAAAAAAATGGAAAATGAGGAATACTATACATAGCCTTTGATTTGGACCGGATACAATTGTGAATAAAATTAATTATGTTGTTTTTTGGTTTTTATGCATGTATGCATTATGAACTTGTACATATTCATGTGTGTATGTTACAAATTACTTGTATGCACAGATGCATATCGTCCGGATGAAAGACTACCAGAATGTTTCTCATTTTTCCGTTTTTTTATCAGGTTTTCCTTTGAAGCTGACCCTACGTGTGTGTGTGTATATATATATAAGGTGTATATACATAGGGCCAGGTTCAAGGAAAAACCTCAAAAACGGAAAACTAAGAAACACCCCTGTAGCCATTCATCTAGGTATGTACTAGTTAATACAAGTAATTAGTAACATGCACATGTGCATTAGCACACGTACATATACAAAGATGCATGATGCACATGTGCATAAAAACTAAAAAACAACTTAATTTACATGAATCCAACGGTTAAGATGTGGGTTGCAAAGGTTGCAACCTTTTTCAGGGTTGCAAAATATCCTTCCACTATATATATATATGTGAGTGAATTGTGGATTTGGTCCCCGTGTTTTGTTACTTTCTTTGACTACGGTCCCTATAGTATGTTTATTGTGGATTTGGTCCCCGTGGTATTCAATTTATCTTGGTCATGATCCATTTGACTAACGCATCCGTTAACTCCATTAAATCAAGGACCATTTTTGTCATTTTGCCTAATTTGTGTCTTTTTATGATAAGAAAAATAAAAATTATATTTTTAACATACACACATATATATAGATATCAAAATAAATAAAATAGGATGTTATTGTATGACTTGATTCTTTAAATTTAAAAAAAAAAATTATATTAAATATGATTTAATTTTATTATTTTATTGTAATGGTGGAAAAAGTTGTGGTTTTATTGTTTTAATGTAATTAAAATTTTAATTTAAACAAACTAGATCATAAAATTATATCTTATTTTATTTAGAGCGAATAAAATAAGATATGTTTTTATGATTTGATTTATTAAATTAACACTTTAATTATGTTAAAGGCGATACAATTTTATTGTTCTTTACTATCATTGCAACAAACAAGTTTATTTTCGATATTTTAACACCAAAATCATTGAAAACCATTGAGAAATGAACTCTAATTTTATCATCTTAAAATTAGAGGTTCCAATTTTCATATTGTTTTTCAATCAAAAACTCAAAACAAACCGTTTAGATTTTAACGAAATAAAATATTTAAGTTACGAATATTTTAACTCACAACCACAAGGCAAAACATAGAGCATCATATGTCAAGTAACACGAATATGAAAACATGTTAGCATTTAGAAAATAGCGAATATCAGCTACAACATCCATCAATAGAAAGATACAACATGGTCTTATCATTATTCAGTACTCCTTTTGTCCCAAAATAAATGTTCATAATAAAAAAGACACACGGTTTTAGAAATGTGTAATTATTAGTTTATTACACTTGTTAATTTTATTGTGGGTTAAAGTATTCGTAACTTAAATATTTTATTTTGTTAAAATCTAAACAGTTGATTTTTAGTTTTTGACTGAAAAACAATATGAAAATTGGAACCTCTAATTTTAAGATGATAAAATTAGAGTTCATTTATCAGGTTTTCAATGATTTTGGTATCAAAATATCGATAATAAGTTTGTTTATTGTGATGATAGTAAAAGAACAATAAAATTATATCGCCTTTAACATAATTAAAGTTTTAATTTAATAAATCAAATCATAAAAACATATCTTATTTTATTCGTTCTAAATAAAACAAGATATAATTTTATGATCTAGTTTGTTTAAATTAAAATTTTAATTACATTAAAATAATAAAACCATATCTTTTTCCACCATTACAATAAAATAATAAAATAAAATCATATTTAATATAATTAATTTTTTTAAAAATTTAAAGAATCAAGTCATACAATAACATCCTATTTTATTTATTTTGATATATATATAGATGTGTGTGTGTGTTAAAAATATATTTTTTATTTTTCTTATCATAAAAAGACACAAATTAGGCAAAATGACAAAAATGGTACTTGATTTAATAAAGTTAACGGATGCGTTAGTCAGAGGGACCATGACCAAGATAAATTGAATACCATGGGGACTAAATCCACAATGAACATACTATAGGGACCGTAGTAAAAGAAAGTAACAAAGCACGGGGACCAAATCCACAATTCACTATATATATATATATATATATATATATATATATATATATATATATATATATATATATATATAGGGTCAGGTTCAGGAGAAAACTCTAAATAAATGGAAAACCGAAAAACCACGAAAAAACGAATTAAAAGTATATGAATATGGATGTCAAATTAACGAGAAAAATATGATTGTTTATTTGGTGTAATTTATTTCGCTCGAATTCTGTTCATTTTTTGTATTTTTTTTCGAATAAAAAATAGAGGGTGGAGGTTTTTTTAATTTAAAAAATATTGTTGTAACCGCCTGTTTAATCACATCCATCAGATCATCTAATCTAACGGTTGATAATGTGTTTTTTAGTTTTTCATTTATTTGAGATTTTCCCTTGAACCTCTGTCTATATAGGGTCAGGTTCAGGAGAAAACTCTAAATAAATAGAAAACTGAAAAACCACGAAAAAACGAATGAAAAAGTATATGAATATGGATGTCAAATTAACGAGAAAAATATGATCGTTTATTTGGTGTAATTTATTTCGCTCGAATTTTGTTCATTTTTCGTATTTTTTTCGAATAAAAAAATAGGGGGTGGAGGTTTTTTTAATTTAAAAAATATTGTTGTAACCGCCTGTTTAATGACTTTAATCACATCCATCAGATCATCTAATCTAACGGTTGATAAGGTGTTTTTTAGTTTTTCATTTATTTGAGATTTTCCCTTGAACCTTTGTCTATATAGGGTCAGGTTCATGAGAAAACTCTAAATAAATGGAAAACCGAAAAACCACGAAAAAACGAATGAAAAAGTATATGAATATGGATGTCAAATTAACGAGAAAAATATGATCGTTTAACCGTTGAGTTGGTTATTGGATTACAAATAGAGAAGAATGGAATTGGGATATGGATGGAATATAATGAAATAGAGCCATTTTGAGGTTCCCTATGAAATGAGGCATGGAAGGGAGCCACTACGAAGAAGTTCCGGGAGTTACGAAGGAAGCTTCGAGCTCATATTGGTCATGGGTTGAGAACGGGAATGGAACTTTATGAGATCGAATCTCCCGTTGATGGAAAACAAAGAATATCTTTTACATAACTATATATATATATATAGGGGTTGTTTTATTTGCAACCCTTAAAAAGGTTGCAAACCTTGCAACCCATATCTTAACCGTCGGATTCATGATCGGCGGTTACAATAGATATGGGGCCAAATATTTTTAATTAAAAAAAACATAAAAATAAAAATAAAATAACCGTCGATCATGAATCCAACGGTTAAGATGTGGGTTGCAAAATATTCTTCCACTATATATATATATATATATACGAGTTCTTTTTAACATGTTAAATGTGTGATTTTGAACATGACCCTTAAAATTTTGGGGCCCAATTTCATGTTATTTAGAGTCTTTAATCAATAAATATAAAACTACAACACACCTTAATGTCTCACTAATTTATATCAAAAAACAAAAATAATATGTCGTATCATCGTCTCAGTAATTTATCTATATGTATATTTGTTATCTCACTTTGCATTATAATCGAAAAATTAAGGTGTAGCAGGTCCTCCAAAAAGATTGGAACATCATCCTCTATATATATAGGAGGTTAAATAGAAATTTAAAAAAAATGGAAAATGAGAAATACATAGCCTTTGATTTGGATAGTATACAATTGTGAATAGAAGTAAATTATGTTGTTTTTTGGTTTTTATGCATGTATGCATTATGAACTTGTACATATTCACGTGTGTATGCTACAAATTACTTGTATACACAAATGCATACCGTCCAGATGAAAGACTATCAGAATGTTTCTCATTTTTCTGTTTTTTGTAGATTTTCCCCTAAAGCTGACCCTACGTGTGTGTGTGTGTGTATATATATATATATATATATATATATATATATATATAAAAGGTGTATATACGTAGGGTCAGGTTCAAGGGAAAACCTCAAAAAACGAAAAACTAAGAAACACCCCTGTAGCCATTCATCTAGGTATGTACTTGTTAATACTAGTAATGTGTAACATGCACATGTGCATTAGCACACGTGCATATACACAGATGCATAATGCACATGTGTATAAAAACTAAAAAACAACTTAATTTACTTGCATGTACAAATGTATACCACCCAGATCAAAGGTTAGCAGGGTATTCCTCAGTTTTTCTATTTTTTTGAGATTTTGTCTTAAAACTCCATAGTGTTGTTGGGAACAAGAAACGTGTCAAGAGTTGTAGTTTTTGGACGGTTGTGTAGTTAAATCGTCAGCACTTTAACTCGATTTGGAGTTTTCTTGTGGAATCAAACTCAAAGGTGATGTTAACTTCACAGCAAAAATAGGTTTTAATTTCTAGTTTTCGGTACAATTTTTCTTTGGTAACATGGAGAAACGCTAGGATGATAGATTTTGTGTTGTATACTCTAATGAGTTTAATAATTTGATTTGTTTATTTGTTACTCATATAAGAGTGGTTCGTAAAAGCTTTGAGTCAAAATAGCTATATGAAATAAGTCAGGATCCTTCATTTATTCTTATTAAGCTATCTCGAACAAATCTTTTATATATATATATATATATTAAAACAGAAACCGGTTGCAATGACGTGGAGTCTTCTCAAGGCTGTAAGGTGTTTTATCTTTTTCCTCCCTTTATTTTTTTTTTAAGTTTTCGTGTCTCAATATTTACTTTTCTTCTTCCATTTGTCCCCTACTCTCCCAAAACCGATTATTGTCTTTCGAGCTTCCATTCATCACCCTCTCCCCTCCCAAACCTCTACATTACGTTCCAAAGCAGAGGTGCCTTCCAGACTTCCTCCTTCTCCATCTCACGATTTCTCACTTTTTTTATAGTTAGATGTTAAATCAATGGAGTGAGGAAGGAAGATACGATGACGAACCCTATGAACCCACAAATTCACTTTTATGATCTTGTGGAAACATATGGTCTTGCTAATATCGTGGCAATACCATTATATATCATTGTGGACTGGATTTTGTATGTGAAAACTTTAGACGAAGCTTTTATGTGTGGTAATGCTGGTGGGAAGGGAAATAACCTTGGAAAATGATATAAAATCGTAACATTGCATTTGCACAATTACCGGTTTTATGTCTCTTATGCATTTTGCAAGCAATAGCAGAACATAAACCTTCTAACCGGGGTGGCCGGACTTAAGAAGATATGGAAATGTGGATTGTGAGTAGGTGAAGGTTTGCAAAATCAACAAATCAGTTCGATGTAATGAGGTATAACTCGATTTCATTTCTAATGACCTTCAATTTAAAACCGAAATTTGTTTTACATATTTGCGATGTTTTTTGACCCGAACAAAGTTTCCTAAAACACTTGAATCTTTAAGAGCCAAAATGTTAAGGAAATCAATGGTTGAAAGCAAGAGTTTCCAATGGGTTTGAAGTTGTGGTCTGGGTATGAATTCTCGACTTTACTTGAAGTTTTATTATAAGGTTTTGGTTGGTTTTAAATTATCTAATAATAATATGTTCGAATCTCAGTTTGGTTAATATTTAATGTTAGATTTTGAGTTCCTGGATGAAGAACAAATATGAACTCGAAAATAGTCCTTGATCGCTATAATTAGGTATAACTCGATAACTCAATTTCATATCTAATTAGCTTCAGTTCTAACATTTTGAAACCCAAGAAGCCACGTCTTACTGCTATATCTATATCTCTTGCTCCACACACACACACATGTATTGTTATTTGTTATTTATAACATTGTATGCATCTATAGCTAGACGAAAATGCTTATCTCAAAGATATTTTGCTGATTAAGGGTAAGCACTTATCAAGTTATATTACCTTAACCAATGAATATGGTATAGACCAAGAATCTTACCCGGTAAATGCGAAGGGAATGACCAAGAGTCTTACCCGGTAAGTGAGGGCAACGACTCTTACCCCGTTAGCACTTATCGGGTAAATTATTGCATACGATGTCGTTTTAAGGACTAAAATCTTACTCGGTAAGGTAAGTGATGGTGTTGCATTTACCGGTAAGCGCTTACCGGGTAAGTGTTTGGGTACACGACCCCTAAACGAACTCTAATTTTACTTTAGATATGGCGAATGATTCTGTCTAAAAGTCTCTTGAAAGGCATTAATTGTGCATTTTGATGTTCATAAATCATAAGATGAAATGAAGCCTCACGATGTAATACATAAATATTGTAATGCTAGCCCAGAAACCCACAGTTACCACAAAAAAAAAATTGTAATGCTCATATTTCAAATTTCAAGCAAATTCAAGTAGTTTTTTTTTTAAAAGACCATCATCTTCCACATTCAACTTCATCATGATTGCTTCATGGAAAACTATTGAACACAACTGCAGACATAGATATATTTATCTAATATTGGAAAGAGTTTTGTATAACCTTGGCATGCATCTCACTAGATCCTGATGGGAGCCCTGTTTATCAGGTGAACATTGTTGGGAAGGGAACACCATTTTACTAATTATCTACTACAGGCATATGAGATTAAGACCTCATTAGGTGTCTGAAATAATTCATAGAAAATAATGAATTATTATGTTTGAGATTTAATTTAATTTCACCCTTTAAAGTTTACACCCTACTTTGTGTGGGATTTGGTGGTTTGTTGGTTTCTTTTAAGGTTAACAGAATGGCAAAGATTGCTTAAGAAGTACTAATTTTGGGGCAAAATCAAAACTCATTGTTTCTTCTTTCATTTTTTTCATGGCATAACTTATTACCAGGGACATCCCTTTCGAGGCGTTAGCGTGTGTGATGTTGGATGCGGCACTAGATGCCTCTCTGTCCCGCTGTCCAAGGAAGGCGCCATTGTTTCACTTTTCACTGTTTCCAACACCGAGAAGCAGGTTAAGGTAATTCAGCCCGCCATTATATTAGTTCATCTTAATTGTAGAACGAACTAATCTCTCTTAACTTCATAATTAATATTTAATACTAAATCGTTTTAACTTTTGTTATAAAAGAAAGAAGAGAAGTTAGGGTTATTCCTGGAGATGAGAAATCGAGAAAAAGAGTTGATTCATCTCTTGGTATTTCACTAATTTCATGATTCACAATTATATTTCTTATAGATGGTAGTTTGTGATTATGACATTTTATTATCTTTTTTATGCAATGAATTTTACATTACATTATCCCAAATTTGGACTAAAAGGAAAGATTATACACTTATACCTAACGAATTACATAATCTTGGATGAGATTTGAGTTACTCTCCAAGTCGGCCATGCCTACGTATACCCATTCCATTTGCATATGTAATTAAGATTTTCTACAAATTTATGGTTTTATATTTCTGAATCTTAATTTGGTGATCATATTTTGACGTTGCAGGATCAAGAACAGGAAGTTCTCCCATTTTTAGTATGCTTTCAACACCTACTGTGAGAAAGACCCGTGCGGATGAATTCTTAACTCTGAAAATGATAAGAAATAATGATTATGATTGGTACTTTTGTCGTATGATTTTTTTGGGATCAACTTTCTCTTCTTTCAGTATTATTCTATGGGGTTAAAGCTACTGTTGTCATCCTCCTATAAATGTCAGAGAAGGTAAATTATGTTTGGTCTTGAAAAAAATTGTTTACTGTCCTGTCAACTTTAAGTTGGAATCAATTACAAAACAAGTTTTTTTTAACATATTTTGAAACATTAATACATGGGATTGGAGTGGAATAAAATTTTATATTTCTTCAAATCCAATCCAATCTAGCAAACCAAATGAGACCTAAAATAACTATATCACCTTGAGCTTGCAAAAAAAAATTTAGATGTTCATGTCTGACATCTATCCCTATTTTCCCTTCTCAACACTGCCGTTGAATACAAGTACTTGAAGTGTCAGAAGACCGACTACCACAGGGCAGTCTATTGGCTTAAACACATGTATAAAATATAAATATACAAAGTGGGCATCATACATGTTTATATGATGTCTTACAGGCCATGTTAGCGTAATGGATGGTGCATAATTTCTCATATGTTTTAGAGAACTCCTTAATAAGAATGAACATAATGATGGTTTAAAATTATTTATCTTGATTTATTTTGTAGATAAGGGATTTTCATATTACAGAAGACGGGGAGGACATATGTTACTATGCAGGTTTCGTTGGTAAGCAATTTTTGCCCATTATGTTCCATGAATCAATGGCATTGGTCAATTGATGATCATTTCTTACCTCTATTGAAAACATATATTGTATGTTCCTCAATCCTTTGAAGGGGCTTCCTATTTGGTTGAAAGGGCACTGACATTCGTCTTATACACTTTTGTTGAGGGTTATTTTCAAGACACTTTTTGGTTTGAGCGTGAACTATTGGATGGCTATCATTACAAGGTTTATTCTTGGCTTCTTAAACAGGCTACTTGGACCGATAAAAGTATTCCTTATCTTACATCTTAAAGTACTTTTACATCTATAAGATAATGTTTCCATTTTGTGTATTCAGTTATTATTAGCATCTCTGCTATTAGTCTCTGAGTCGTCCCCTAATGCGTTAATAATCCTCTTCTACAACAAGAAACTTGCAGATGGTAGTTGTTTAGTACCATTTTCCCCCTCTTAACATGATATATTAGGGTTTTGATACTAATCTAGAAAAGGTTCAAAATGACCATACTTGTTGTTCTTCCTTTTCTCTATTCTTTTAATAGGTTGAAAGGAGAAAGTCACGTTCATATTGTGATATCTTTTGTATTTTTGAGGTATATTTAAGGTTTTGTATACTTCTAAAAAATATTTATTAATTAAATATATTGTATTATAGTAATAATATTTATTAAATTGTTTTCGTCTAATTCTGATCAAATTTACTAAGATGGTCAATTCCATTTTCTTACATGACTACTTTTATTATTTAAATAAATCAACAACTTAATTATAATATAACAATGATTATAGGGATCTGCGTAGGTTGTTTCAGTTATAATCTTAGTTGTTTCTGTAAATATTATAATGACTTTTATTTTGGTTATGTGTAACAACCTAAAATCTTGAAATAGCAATTAACTTAAAATTTTCTAAATACATCAATGAATGATTCATATACAAACACCATTTAAGGTTTAACCTCAAACATACACAATTCAATCTCTACATACGGTCTATAACGAGGACGGGTGCTACAAAAACCCAATAATAGTCACTCTCTCCAAACTGCTGAAGACTTCACCAAATACTTACACTTGTGGAAACTAAAGCACATATCTTCGGTACTGCTAGAACCAAAAACCCCAACTGAAACCTGATGCACATGCCGACAAATAAAAAGGGTTAGGCTAACGCCTAGTGAGTTCAAGAGTTTACAACAGGGAATAAATACATTTGCTAAAGGGAGAGAAAGTAGTTTAAATCACAGACTTCCAGAAAGATTTACTTTAAATATCAAACGACACCATATTCCAAAAGTACACTTTTAAAACAAGGAACTCAACATGAACCTCCTTTCGTAAAACCACTTTAATCCCAAACTCACCCAAAACGTGAATAGTAAGTAAAGCTCCCAATTTATAAGAATATGAAATAAAACTTTTACTTCTCGAAATACCTCAAACATGGACGGGGCATAATACACAACCCATAAATCTTGAGTAAACAATTCCCCATAAGTAAAACGCCACTGAAAACATGGATAATAAAATGACACAAATAAATATCCAAATAGCACATTCCGGTGACGGGGAATACCCGATTCCATTGTACGTGGCGGAACACAGAGTTAAGCCACATAACTATGTTATCGAACTGTGTAACACCCATTTTTTTTTTGTGTTACGTAATCTGAACAATTCCTCTAAAAATACTCCAAAAAGAATCGGTTAAAATAATACTTTAAACCTTTTATAGCGGAAGGCTTTAACAATAAATATGTAACTTAATTGCTAACTCATCTCATACCGAGCTGCGTTACAACATTTATCCGTAATAGATGCTTGAACATAACTTAGATGACGCAAGTCTCTATGTGTGCTCTTTTCCTTTGTCCAACCTGAAATCTTTCGTTCCTGAGATGCATACTATAGTCAGCTTATAAAGCTCAGTGAGTTCATGGTTTGCATGAGTGAAATCATATCTTGCCACATATATCAAACATACAAACTTCGTATAAAATAGCATTCATTTTCTGAAACATGCAACACCAAAATAAACGAGACCTCATAACCGTCTCCTCGAGTAAGGACTCATAAGTTACAAGCATTCCCTGGGTGTGTACGGCTCACCTATAGCCAATAACCCATTACGGGGTCATACTTCCATGTCACAGGCATTCCCTGGTGTGTACCGCTCACACAGAGCCAGTCACCCACTTCGGGGTCGTGCCTCCCCTTAAGTATGACAAACCAAACCAACATCTTATATTCCAAACCATGCATCATTTGTACCATATAAACCAACTGAAAATCCAATCATGCTAAATACGTTTAAAAACCAGAAAACAATTAGCATGTGTGCTCCATAAAACTCCACATACATGTAAACATATACCGATGACATGTATTTAAAATCATTATCATGCATAATATTCACCACCACAAAATCATGTAATGCTCGAAAATAAATTTGTACATAGGTATGCATCCCAGTGTAAGCCTCATGAAGACTCGCCTGATCGTGTAGATCAACTACCGATAGCTCCTGACGGAAGACCTACACATTTTTATACCACAATATCTAATTAATGACTTAATTCTCCAAAAGTCAACTTATTGTCCAACCGACACGACCTAAAGTCAAACTCGAAATTTGAGTCTCCAAATCTGATATAAATAGCTCAACATAACCTCATCATTAAAATCCATATGGGTCAAACGAGTCAAAAGCCAACCTTTGGTCAACCCAGTCAACCCCGACCAACTATAATCAAAACCCAAGTCTATAACTCGATGATGTCTTAAAACGTCAATTTAAACCTTCTAAATTTTGTAAATCTCTATTCCGAAATAACGTGTCCCAATAATTATTTTAGTCCGATAGCGACACTTTACTCTCATTATTATTAAAATCATCTAATATTTAGACGACTCATTATAAACACCTCTCTTTAAGAAATATATAATTTATACAAATCCTATAAAATCAAACTGCTCAATAAGCATTCTCCTTATTAAGACACTTTAAATCTTATTTTCAAATCATTTGAATAAATAAATGATTTATTGTGACCACCCCCTTTAGAATAAACAATTAAAACATCAAATCCCAAGTGTAGAATTATTTCAAATATTTCATAAATCCAAATACATAAGGTATTGTTTGAAATCGCGATTGTTTTATTTTAGGGGTATATTGGTAATTTTGTAAAGACAAATAATCGAAACTGAGTCAAAATTGCTAGTTATAATTCCAAATAAAATTTGTTAAAATTTCCAGAAAAGTATCGTGGCCGAATCAAGTTTTCAGAACTTCAGGGGTTGCAATGCAAATTACTGAAACTTAGAAATCTAATAATAATATTAGTAAAACGTGAGTGAGATTAATAGCAAAGTGAGTTGTTGGCTTAGTGGTTAATTATGCCTCTTACAACCCGTAGGTGTGGGGTTCGAATATGGCTCCATGCAAAATAAATTTTTTTTAATAACTAAAAACGCACCCGGGTTCGGCCCTTGACCCGATCGCGACCCACACCAACAGCTCACGCGGGTCATCATCTTGACCCGGTTAAAACCCGTCGACCCAACAGCCATGGCTGAACATTTTCAAGCTCCATTTTCACTCGTTTTTAGCCCTTTTTTCTTCATTCTTTTTGCACCAAAGCCTTGGTAACATTTTAACATAAAGAACAAAATTTTTGGACAAGTAACAAGCTCCATTTTTTCATTTGAAGTTTATGTTTTTAAAATAAAAACCCAAAAAACTTTCAACACTGATTTGGACTATGAAAACACGAATCTGATGGATGAGACTACAAGGGTTCGATAGAACTCATAAAAACGAACCCATAGACATAAAAATCATAAGATTTAGTTAATAACTCACCTTGAACCGACGAAAAAAAAAACCAAAATCTTTACTCCAACTTCAAACTTCGATATCTCTCTCAAAACTCAATGAAAATATGAATGGTTTGAACTCAAATGACCATTAGCTGATGATCTTCGTTTATATGAAGAAATGTTTGGCGTATTAGTTGAACTTTTAAGCCAATCGGACGTATCTCAGACCTGCTGTTGAAAGGTCATCATCAAAAACCATATTTCAAAAAGTGTTGTCCTTTTGGCGGGGCAGGTCCTTCTTGTTTCAGAAATATTACATTCGGCCCCTTGGACTTTCTGACTATTAGAATATGCCCCTTTGACATAAGGCTTTAACATTTTTTTTTCCTTTTCAAGTGAATATAAGCTCTCATACTCACTTATTACTTTCTTCAAATGACTTGATTGATTCTTTTTAACTAATTTCCTTTTCATTTTGGTCCAATAAAATAAAACCCATTTTATTTTATTTTATTTTCCTTTTCCTCCTTTTTTTATAAATAATTATTTACACAATTTTGGGGTGTCACAAATCTCCCCTCCTTTAAGGAATTCCGTTCTCGGAATTATCTGATTGAAAACTCGTAGACTTTTAGTTGTCATCCACTATTCAACTGTCATGTCATTTATGAACCGTTAATAAATTTTTTTCGGACTAGCAAGAGTCATATATTACACTTTAAACTTTTTGCTTTCCTACACAACATCTAAATGGATCCCTTTACATAAGTGGGCTTGTCGCTAAAGCTCAATAACTTCCAAATTTACACTAGTTAACTCATCAACTAAACATTTCATCAAATCAAATCTTGAAGAGTGTCGAGAATTTAACTTATAACTCTGCTGGCCAACTTGGTTGATAGGCTACTCTATCAACTCTTGCAACTAATTCTTTGGTACAAGGTACTTTGTACTTTATTTATCTTGTTTTCCGTATATAACTATGTCATTTCAAGGTGATGTCTTTAACACCCTCATGTACCCTGGTGAAATCTCTAGCGGTTTATGCTGCTTATTAGCATATCTTTCCAAGCATCGTGCATTTCTACTATACTCATGTCGTTACTTTACCCATACTAATAACATATCTGACTAATGCACTTTTATGCATATATTGGACAACTTCTTGTACATAATGTACTTCCACATAAGCTATGCAACACACCTTGTTAAGTCTAAATATTGTATCCAAGATTTAATAAGAAAGTCAAATATGTAAAAGTCAACATTGACCTTGTAATAATTAGTTTTGTAATGGTTGCTTTGTCATTAAGTCTTGTCTTTGTTAATGTTGTGTGTATATTTAGGTTTGCCTTTGTAATCATGTAATAATGAACTAGAGTATGCATTGTTTGTAATAATCTAGAGTGTGTGAAATACAAGATCTACTTTCTCTCTCTAGACTCTCTCTCTAGTTCTTGAGCACATTAGATAAATCTTGAGTAATTAGCTTGATAGATTGGGATTTATGTTTAACAATTGGTATCAGAGCAGTACCAAACTATTCAGGAATGATTAGATCATGATTTAAATTGAAATTTGTGTGTTTTTGGATTAATTTTTGAGTTTTTTTTTCGAAAATATTTTCAAGAAACGAGTTCGTTACTGTTTCATCTGAATTTTTTGTGAAAATCGTTTTTAATGCAAGAAATTGGTTTCATTGTGATCGACTAGTGTTGGTGACTGTTTCTTGTTTTGATTCCATATCAAAATTCATTCTAATTCGATGTCAATTTTCGATTTTTTGAGTTTTTCTTGAAAACGAGTTCGACCTCTGTTCTTGATCGAATTCCTTTGATTTGTTGTTTTAATCGAATATTGATTGTGTTTGTGTGTTTAGAATTGTTTGTCAATGTTGCTAATAAGTTTTTTAGATCAATTTTGCAGGTTTGAATCGTTTTGAGATAGAATCAGAAAAGAACACGGTTTGCGTGTCCTTCATAAAACTTTGTGTGTCCTTCATAAAACTTTGTGTGTGTTCATCAAAGTATGCGGGTCATTCATCTTACTTTGCGTGTCATTCATATGATTGTGCGGGTCATTCATCTTAGTTTGCATGTTATTCATAGGTTTTGAAGTATGCGGGTTATTTAAGAAGTTATTGGTTCTCTTGGACACGCATATCATCAAGTACGTATCCTACTGAATCCGCACAACATCAAGTGCGTGCCCCGTTGAACACGCACAACATCAAGTGCGTGCCCTGTTGAACCCGCATAGCATATTGTGCGTGTCTTACTGAACCCGCAAAGCACCAAGTGCGTGTCATTATGCACACGCATAGCATCAAGTACGTTTCATCAAGGACCCGAATAGTCCTCCTTTCATCCGAGAAATCCTTGTTTGCGTATCATCAAGAACCTGAATAGTTTTCTTTGTGATACAAGCCAGAAACGCATTCCTAGAGTTGTGCGGGTCTTCAAGACTTGGTTAAAAAAAAAGAGTCTGAATTTTTTTTTTTTTTTGTGTGTCATCTATTTTTTTTTTGTTAATCTTTGTGTCTTTTTAAGTGTTTTTCAAATTTTCATTTTTTAATATTTTTCGAAAATTTTCAATTCTATCTGATTGTTGTTTTTCTGATATATAGTTTGGGAACGATCTTTCCTATCAAGCTTTTTCAAGATGTCAATTTACTACAGATCTGATATATCTGGTATTGAAGCTGAGCGAAATGATCTGAAATTGAAAAATTCAGAATACCTCAAAAAGATTCAGGAGTTACAACTAAAATTGTTCAATTGTATTAAAACTCCTGAATGTATAAATTGTACTAAAAATAGTTCTAATTTTGCAGGTATTCTTTATGAAAAGGAGAAAGAGATAAAAGAGAAAGAAAGAGAGACTATGAATCTTCAAAGCCAACTGAAGACAACTGAACATAAATCACCTGAGCTACAAGCAGAATCAATTGAGCTTCAAAACGAGTTGAAGGCTTTCAAAGAGAAGACGAAGAAATTGGAATCTGAGAACGTTGAGCTGAGAAAAGAAGGCCATAGAAAAGAAGAATGTAGGAGTCTTCAAAGAGTTATCCGGCCAGAGAATTGAGTCAGAAAAAGGGTTTGAAGAAGAAAGATTAATCTTTGAATCTGAAATCAAGAAACTAACTTCCAAGTTGTCTGAACTGTCTGCCAATGCACTGAAAGAACAAAAGACGAAGTCTGAATTCAAGACAAAGATTGATCTGCTTGAGAAAGAAAGAGACATCTTTGCGTCAAAGATCAAAGAGCTTGAAAAATCTGTTTCAAGTTCAAATCATAAATATGTCTCTTCAAAAAGGTCAATCAAATCATTCAATAAGATTCGTCACACTAACCTGTTCTTTGATGAATATTTAGATGGTTCAGATTCTTATCCAAGGAGAAAAAGTTTCAAGAACGAGAAACTGGTCTGGATAAAGAAACCTGTCAAAGATGATAAGGAAAATGAGATGAAAGAGAAGAAATCATGTGTAAATGTACACAAAGCAAAGAAGAACAAAGCACCTAACGGTAAGAAATATTATTGTTCCATTTGTTGTACACATGATCATATCCATAAGACCAATGATCATTACTGGTATGGTTCTTACTGCATATCCCCTACACGCACTGCAACTCACATTTCTGGACCCAAATACCAGTGGGTACCAAAGAAGAAAACCGATTCTGTTTTGTAGGCACCTCAATCCAAGGGGGAGTAAGAAAGACAATGGCTTTTGAACACAACAATTCAAAACCCGCACCTCAATGTCAAGATTATGGCTTCTAAGAAAAACAGCTTAGGACCCGTACCTCATAGATCAAAAAGACCTTACTCCTGTATGCTTGCATCCGATGGATATTGATAGTCTTCATCCCGAGTGAATTGATCTGATCTCTATCCTAAACTTTTTCTTTGCTAGATTTTTCTGATATTGATGGTCTAACAATTCAAAGGGAGTGTTTGATCTCTATCCTGTTTTAACTGACATATTTCAGATGCTTAATTTAAGGGGGAGTAAAGGTGATGACTTCTGATTATTTCAGATCAGAACTCATTCTAGAAAACCGTTTTACTGCTTTCTGTCTTTTATTTTTTAAATAAATAATATGAATAAAGTGGTTTCTGATCACATGACAGATCAGGACCCGTTCATCAATGATCAAAGAAGGATATTATGCTAATATCCAGGGGGAGCTAAAAAGACATAAATCATATTATCATGATTTGAGGGGGAGCCAAAAAGGTAAAAAAAAATCTCCTGATCCTAGATCTCTGATTGTTTGAAAGAAGGACAACTTTCGAACATGAAAAACAATTTCTGAAATGTTCAAACCACTTCTTATTCTCAAAAGATTTCATGAATTTAGAAGTGTGCTTTTAAATGTTTTTCAATTTTGAGCTTATTGTTTAACTGACCGTGTGTTTCCAAAGATCAATACTTGTGTATTATCTTGTCCATATACTATAAAGTATTCATACACATCGGTTCAGTATTTTATTTGAAATTGTTATTACCATGTCTCAAATTCAAACAATTTTTCGATGGTAATACCCCCGTTTGAAATCCAAAGTTGTTGAGCATCATTCATCTTTTACATATTCGTGATTTCATTGATAAATTGTTTATATTTGTTCATATAAACAAATATCCAATTCTTTGATACCCGAACCATTTGATTTGATCTGTTTAATTCATTGTCAGATTCTCAAAACAATTCTCTTGACTTCATTTCATTCATTCAATATTCTTGTTTTGAGAAATCTTCAAAAGTTCAAATGCTCAAATTTCATTTCTGATTTTTGATGAGCATACATACACTGACATATGATTTCTTGTGATTTACATGTCAAGAAAATCATTGACCAGCATGTACTTGTAGGATCATGGGATTCAGTGTGAGTGTTTAATAGATCTTCCATGGATTCACGATAACCAGTGTTTCCTACCCCGGAAGAAATCCTTTGAGTGATTGAGGGGAGAGGGGTCTAAAAGAATTGAGTGTGGGAGTGAGCAGAGGTAAAATGGAAATGAGAGATTGGTTAGATGTGAGCTTATATGTTTAAAAGAAAGAGGGTGTGAGAACAGAGTTAAAAGAATATCAGAACTCTGCACCAAACATCTTTCTGAGCCGGGCAGCCACGTTACTGATTGGTTCACATTTCTTTGGTGACCATCATTGAAATAGGCAAATAGCCCATGCCATCTCTTGTATTCAATCCCACCAGCTACTCATTCTTTTCTTAAAAAGAGAATGTTTCACATTTTCTGGGGAAGCAGCACATAATCTATCGGATCTTCTCTTGGAAGATACTGATATTGAAAAAGAAGGAAAGTTGCCCCACCTTCGCACCCTTTCTCATGCACATTGAGTCCATGTATAATCATTATTGTCTCAGTGATTTACATACTTTGAGCCTTATGAAACATAATCATTGTGCTAATTCTTTCAAACACAAGCACGAGCACACAGAAAATCTGTTTTTCTGTCAGAACATTCATAGAATTACCTTGTGTTATTCAATGATTGAATGGAAGTCCTGGGGGGTCATCAGCAAGCCAGCTCCTTACTTTGTACATTCGTTGTACACAGTAACTTTGTGTTACTGACAGGCATTCCTAACTGTTTCATTTGTTGAATCAGGGTTACACGCTCATTCTGTCTGAATTTGAAAAGATTCGGATATATACAGTTTATGATTCGGCTCTTTAGATCAAAGTGCAGAAATTGTAAAAGGGGAGATTGTTTGTTGATATCAAAGGGGGAAATCAAAGCTTGTGCTGAAATTGATGATATTTTGATGATTATGATGCTCACATCATCAAAAAGGGGGACAATTATACAAAGATCAATTTCAAAGTCTGATGAAGATTTTCTGAAAGTTCAAAATGCTTCCGCTGTTTCAAAGACAAGTCAGAAATTCGAATTGCTTCCTCTGATTTAAAGTTCAAGTCTGCTAAAGAAACTCAAAGCCAAAAGATTCTGAAGGAAGTATGTTCAAAGAAAATTTGATGATTCAAGAAAGTTTGTTTCTTCCAAAGATGGTTCAGAGATCAAAGTGATGAAGATACTTGTTTTTCAAAAGATTACTTTTCCGTCAACATTTCAAAGGTGTCTCAAAGTTCAAAAGATGTTTCAAGATTTCAGATTCGTGTTCAAGGCATATTGACTTTAAAAGAGCATCAATGATTGAAAAAGACTTTCCAAGATTCTTCAAAGGCCAAAAGGGTAAAGGTTGTGAAAGCTTCAATGAGACAAAAGATGAAGAATCAAGAGCTGAAGATCTGCATCAAATTTTTTTATTAAATCTTGAATACAAAGGGGGAGATTGTTAAGTCTAAATATTGTATCCAAGATTTAATAGGAAAGTCAAATATGTAAAAGTCAACATTGACCTTGTAATAGTTAGTTTTGTAATGGTTGATTTGTCATTAAGTCTTGTCTTTGTTAATGTTGTGTGTATATTTAGGTTTGCCTTTGTAATCATGTAATAATGAACTAGAGAATGCATTGTTTGTAATAATCTAGAGTGTGTGAAATACAAGATATACTTTCTCTCTCTAGACTCTCTCTCTAGTTCTTGAGCATATTAGATAAATCTTGAGTAATTAGCTTGATAGATTGGGATTTATGTTTAACACACCTCATGGTTGAAAACCCAATTATTAACGTAGCATGCGTTAATATGAACATTGTTGGGAACGCTCATCAAACCTAAGATAAATGAGCACCGCTAGGAATACTTTATCAAAAATGATGCATAATGCCAATGTTCTTGTTGATAACCTTATGCATACTCAATGCACATAGTGATAACCGATGGAGTCAGTAATGCTTACTTAACATTCATACTCAAAACTACTTGGGGTATTATGACATAACTTATAATACATACCTCACTTTGGATTTGAAGCAACGTAAATTTTTTATACATTTACTCACACTAACAGTATAATTTAATCCAGATAAAATTAGTATACAACGATCGATACTTGAATATAGCCCGAAGATAAATCACGTGAAAATGAAACTTCCCCAAAACAACACGTGTGATGACATCTATTAACAAAACTTATAAATTAACACACACAATAATACATGTATACACGTTCCAAAATTCATCTACGCAACGCAAAATGTCGTAGGATAAAACACCATAAAACCCAACTGAAATTTTCATAAAACTCAATAATGCTAAAAATCAAGCGGTATCAAAATTTCCATTTCCGAATATAAAAGTATAAGACGACAATAGGTCTAAAAATGTCAAAATTCCAAAACCGCAACGTACGATAAAGTGACCCTTTTTCAACAAAACTTTTATGAGACGCGACGCCCAAAAAGCTCGTAAATTTATGTGCAATAAAATTAAAACCCACGTATCTCAAAGTAGACTCACGTGCCCAAAACGTCGCAGAACTATACTCCATAAAATTAAACACGACTCACACAAACCAAAATTTGCCAGAAAACTCCGACTCAAGAACGAGGGAAGAATCTTTCCTTTAAAACCTTAACATACGTGGAGGAGATCCAATGTCAAGGTTAAAATTTCATAGTTACTTGCCCAATATCCCAAATGACATTAAAACATGGATCTTACAATATCCGAAAATAACATTAAACACGAGACGAGGATAAAGAGATTTTCGATAACAATTTGCATTCACATACAACAAAACAATTTCATGCTTGCTTAAGCTCACGATTTAAAATATGATAAGTGTTAAATGTTTTGTCAATACTTTACAATGTAACTCACTTTATGTTTTGAGAACATGATAAACACTTTATGCAAACTTATTTTAGAAATAAATTTGGTGCATGAATCTGGTCGGCACTCACATCTTAGTATTACGCTTCCCAATATTCCGCCATACTATTGTCATCTGGATGCATCAAACATCTTAGAGCAACAATCCCGCTAATTAGATAACTTACAATTTCTCCTCGAAATAGAAACGGTTTAACAAACTTATAGTTCTAATCCAACCAATAAATCTGGCTCAAGATGATCAACTTAGTGCGTTCATCGCACTTAACTATCACTCCAAAGTGTCATTGCTATAAACGTCAATCCTTCTTTAGCTTACTCGCTTGGAAACTTTCTCACTACCCTAATGGTCATCATACCAAGGTAGTTCAAGTATACACATGTAGCATGTAGGTTCACCATAACACTGGCCAGGTGCCATTATGAACGTACCGTACATAATCATCCTTGCGACCCTCGACAAGTTTCCCGTTTCTAGCGACTCGATCAACCCCAAGGTATCTTATCTTAAGGTGCCTAATATGCAACTTCACTTTCAATCACTTATAAGAACGCTAGTTTGAGTCTAGGCATCCAAAAATCAATACCTAATTCTCTCAAACTTAAGCTCTGATACCAACTTGTAACACCCTAAAATCTGGAAATAGTAATTAACTTAAAATTTTCTAAATACATCAATGAAAGATTCATATACAAACACCATTTAAGGTTTAACCTCAAACATACACAATTCAATCTCTACATACGGTCTATAACGAGGATGGGTGCTACTAAAACCCAATAATAGTCACTCTCTCCAAACTGCTGAAGACTTCACCAAATACTTACACTTGTGGAAACTAAAGCACATCTCTTCGGTACTTCTAGAACCAAAACCCCCAACTGGAACCTGATGCACATGCCGACAAATAAAAAGTGTTAGACTAACGCCTAGTGAGTTCAAGAGTTTACAACAGGGAATAAATACATTTGCTAAAGGGAGAGAAAGTAGTTTAAATCACAGACTTCCAGAAAGATTTACTTTAAATATCAAACGACACCATATTCCAAAAGTACACTTTTAAAACAAGGAACTCAACATGAACCTCCTTTCGTAAAACCACTTTAATCCCAAACTCACCCAAAACGTGAATAGTAAGTAAAGCTCCCAATTTATAAGAATATGAAATAAAACTTTTACTTCTCGAAATACCTCAAACATGGACGGGGCATAATACATAACCCATAAATCTTGAGTAAACAATTCCCCATAAGTAAAACGTCACTGAAAACATGGATAATAAAATGACACAAATAAATATCCAAATAGCACCTTCCGATGACGGGGAATACCCGATTCCATTGTACGTGGCGGAACACAGAGTTAAGCCACATAACTATGTTATCGAACTGCACCTCAGATCATTGACTTTAGTGCACACTAACTTAAGTGTCACCTCAAGTCCCCAACACCTTTAGTGCACACCACTTAGCAGGCGTCACCTCAAGGACACGGTACCTTTAGTGCACACCACGTAGCGGGCGTCACCTCAAGGATACCCGATCTTAGTGCCCATTCGCTTTCTAGTATAGTTCCAACCTCAAGGTTCCCATTCGACCTTTAGTGTCTACTCACTAGCATTCAATATAGGAGTCTCAACTCCTTACTTGATAACCCAAAACATGCAACTCCTAAATGACACGAAAAGTACATCATTATACTCAAAAACCCCACAACGGTTATTACTCCGGACAAATGTCCTCAAGACTCAAATTAGTCAAAACCGAGCCAAAGGCCCAACAATTTACATAAACCCCTAAATGAAAGCCAATATAACTTTGAAACAAGTTTGACCGACTGTTATGCAAACACAACGACCAAAAACATGATTAAGTCAAATTTCATCATTGGTTGAGGCAAACCATTTTCCAACTGGACTCGTACCCTTATATTCCCAAAATGCCTCATAACACAAATATGCGTTTTCCGAAAATGTTTATAAGATCAAATACACCAAATGACACTTTAATCAAATAAACTCTCTTTATATATGTAAAATCATCAATGAAATATATCAACATGATTTATTTACCAAAATTCTCAAAAATCCTAAAGTGGGTGTTTCACCATGCTAATAGAACTAAACATTTCAAAATAACTGAAACTTATCAGCAGATAACAATTTAATGTAAAACACATACGCTTTAAAATAAACATTTTGGCATGTACACCGTTTTCACAAATTAACTTGAACTCACCTCGCTAGATTTAGGCTAAATCTAGATTTTACCCCAACTTGAGCCTCCTTGAAGAAATCTGAACTTTCAAGCCAAATCTTCCAAAACCTAGATCCACAAGGATCCAACCATAAATATCCATATTTAACCATTTAAAATCATTCCCCAAATATTTTACATAAAGATCTCAACTTATGTCAAAACCCTAATTTCCATAAATGAAGAAAATAAAAGGTTACCTTAACCATAACTCCAATCCACCAACAAGAACACTTCTAGGTCACCAAAAATGAGTCATACACTCCCAATCCTCAAGATGATAAAAAGGTTGGATGAAAACCCTAGAAAATTGATGAAGGTGATGAAGAAGATGAAGGTGGAGATGGTGAATAAATGCTCAACTTGAACCCTTTGATGAAATACCCAACAACTAGAGATAAGAGAGGTAAATGAGGGTTAAAGGAACCCTAGGTTCGGTTCTTGGAAGGAGAGGTTGAAAGAGAGTGAATTAAAATGGAATGGTTAAGATAGAAATGAGAAATGAGGCCAAAATCAGATTTTAACTCGTCAGACCCCGCTCGCGACAGTGCCTGGCGATAGTGACATTGTCACTATCGCGTGGCACAATCGGGCGGATTGTACCGCGGGTAAAATCCTCCCCGCGATAGTGCCTTGGCGATAGTGACACTGTCACTATCGCGTGGCACAATCGCGTCGTCTGTACCGAAGCCCAAAATGTCCAAAAACTCGCGATTCTCACATGGGTCGATTTAAGGCTCAAAAGTACAACACAACTCACCCCAAAATATAAACGGAAGACGGAGAAAATACCAAAGAAGGACGGAAACTTACTTTGCGAAAAAAATCGGGTGTTACAATACTCCCAACCTTAGAATGATTTCGTCCTCGAAATCCCAGTCTCACCCAAGGCATTCCAATACCACCCTCAACACATATTGGGTTTCCTCCGACCCCAAGGTAGTGACATATAATAGACTTCAATGATGTTATTCTCCCAAACGACCGCTCCCCTTTCCGAGGGGTTGTATCTAATTCATCCCATCATTGATTTAAAACTCCTTAACTTCCTGACGAAACTACCACCCTGACTTCTGTGAGGATACACACCACATATCCACTTTGCAGCGGCCCACTCATATTGTTAACTGTTGATAAGTTTTGGGTATTTGGTTATATCTCACTTTATAAACTTGTGTCACACGAATATTTGTGACTTTGGGCATTTTGACAATTAAATCAGTTTGATATGCTTCTTTGACGTGTATATATATATATATATGGAGTCCATTTGATGTAAAGGTCATTTATATGAGTTTGCACTTACAACTATTTGGAAATTGTGTATAAATATGTCATGAGGCATTTTGGAAATATAAGGATAAAGAGTCCATTTGGAAAATGGTTTGCCTCAACCAATGTTGAGTTTGAGTTGATTATACTCTTGGGTCGTTGTGTCTTCATCAGTTGGTTAAACATGTTTTTAATGTTTACAAAGGCTTTCGTTAGAGATTTACGTAAAGTGTTGGGCATTTGGCTCGGTTTTGACTAAATGAGTCGTGTGGACATTTGTCCGGATTTATAACCGTTATGGGTTTTGAGTATGATGACACTTAATTCGTGTCATTGGTGAGTTACATGTTTTGGGAGCTTTAGTCTTTCAATTGGAGTCATGTCACGTTAGACAGTGTTGTAATGGATCCATAGGCACTTGAGTCTGGCTGTTTTGGAAAGCCTAAGCTTTTGGTTACTGTGGTGACCGCTTGGGTTTGCTTGCGAGTAGGCAATAGGTGGCTCGAGCCGCTGAGTTGAAACTCGTCTAGATTGGGTAGGCACCCACGTTTGTAAGTCCTTAAAAGTGTAACTCGACGGAGTAAGGCCAGAGGCATAATCAGTCCGAGGTTGTGATGTCGGTGGTGGCATGGGAACTAGGATGTCGGGATGTGTGGTGAAATCCAATAACATCACGGGTGGCCCCACTCATATGTTCTCGTCACCCAAGATGGAAACGTTTAGATGACATGCAAGGAAGTTGTATGAGCGGCCTACTTGCGTGTTCCTCTATTCTCTTTGTATACGGGTCTCTCCGTCGTAGACCCGTGATATTTTAAATGTTGATGTCGTGTTTTATCAACTTTGGTTTGTGTGGTCAGGGATAAATGATGACCTTAATATTGGGGTTTTTCCACGTATATTAAGGTTTGAATGGAATGCGTCTTTTCCACGTTTCGGTATTTTATTTCGTTCATTTTATGGTCCTGTGAGTTTTGGGTCTAATGCCCGTGTTCATGGCAATATTTAATTATATAGATTTTTATCTATGGTTTATGAGTTGTGTGTCATGTTCCACCCGTGTTGGGTATTTCGAAATATAACATTTTCTACCCGCATTTTATAAAGATTGAGAGTTCTCTCTTTATTCTCATTTTGAACAAGTTTTGGTTTAAATCCAAATTTATAAAAGTACGTTTCATATTGAGATCCTCGCCTTTAAGACAGTTTGGTTTGGTTAACGACTAACTCGGTGTTTCTTTCGTACAAAATGCATAGTGGTTGTTAAACGGGTCGTTTTCATAAGTGAAACATATCAATTTGAAAGATTATGAATTTAATCGCATTCTTTCTTTCTAAACGATTAATTTATATATGCAGAAAACTCTTGAGCTCACTAGGCGTCAAGCCTAACCCTTTTTATTTGTCGGCATGTGCATCAGTTCCGGTTGGGGGTTTGGTTCTAGCAGTTCTATGAAGAGTCGAGCCTTAGCTTGGCACAAGGGTGAGTAGTTGGTGAAGTCTTCCGCATATTGGAGATAATGATTGTTATTGAGTTTTAGTAGCACACGTCCTTATTATGGACTGGATGTATAGATTGAACGTGTGTATTGAGGTTAATTCTTAAATTATGATTTTAGATGATGCAATTATCGATGTATTTAGAAAATTTAAATTAGTTGCTATTTCCAGAATTTAGGGTGTTACATAATACCCTTATTTTACCGTGAGAAACGTCTCATCATTTAAAATAAATTCTGCAAATACTCCAATATAACGGTTAAATTAAAATTTAAAATTATTCATAGCGGAAGACTTTAAAATACATAAATACGTAACTTAAATGTTAATCCGTCTCATATCAAGTTGTCATCATTTTATGCAATATTTTAAAAATCTCTTAATTACAAGTTTTAAAGCACAAGATACATATTACTACTACAGGCTTCTAACACTCACCAATTTAGTATGTGCAGGGTCTTCCTTTTATACAGACATTTCCATGTATTATTATTAATTAATATATTATAAGACTATAAATTTGTTTTAATTATATTATTAAATATGTAATTGGTTATTTTTCTAGATGTCGTTAAAATATATAAGATAATAATTGAATTTTAACAAAATGCTTAATTTTTTTATATAAAAAACATTATATTATAAGCCTAAATTAAAAAAATTATAAAAAAACATCATCACTTTCTCAAAATCATCCAAAAACGTATTGTAAATCGACAAAAAATACAAAAAATAAAATGAAACATTAAAATCGTGATGTATCTCGCTGCATTGCGCAAGTATGTTTCTAGTATTAAAAATACATAATCATGGGTTAACTAAAATATTTTTTAAGAAAGATTTAACTACCTAATATAAATGATAAATAAAAGACAATATATTACTTTTAATGATTTAACTACCTCCTTAGGAATAATTAATTGAAATAGTATTAACTTCTAAATTAAATTAATATATTAATTAAATATAATTTAGATTAATATATTAATTAGATATAACTTAAATTAATATATTAACTAAAATACAAATTAAATTATTTAATTAAAAAAATCTTGGTAAAAAAATCTTTTGTTAATTCGATTGGTTAAACTAAAAACTAATAATTAGTTTTTCCATTTAAATTAATTAAGTTGGAGCTTAAAATTTTAACAATTATAGTTCATAAATAAAGCCCAAATATTTTCAAAATTAATCTTAAAATGAAAATCTTAAAACGTTAATGATCTTTTTAAATTAATAACTAGAGTCTTTGAATAAAAGATACCAAGTTATAGAACTGATTTGCAACTCAAAATTTTAGCCCAAACTTGACGTTTAAAAAATGCAGAGGTTGAATTTGAAACCGTTAACAACCCGAGACTCTCATAATTCAAATTGTGTAACTCAAACCACCAAAATCGTCCAAGTTATGGTTGGACGACTACAACTCGACGGCAAAATGAAAAACGGTGTTCGGCCTCGTTTCTTTGCCGATTTCGAATATTCTTTTTGCTAAATCTCTAGAAAAATTGTTTTTCTCGACCATAAAAACAAAAGTCTTTTAAAACCAAGTATTAAATCTTTTTTTCTCATTCAAAGATTCAGTTTTACATAACTCAAAAATCATAAAAAAACTCAAAAATAGACCTTCTAAACTAAAATTTGAGATATAAGAATAAGACTACTAAGTTTCAGTAGATATCTTAAAAACAAAGCCATAGACATAAATCACAAAGTTTGATTGAGTATTTTACTTTAAATCGATGAAAAAACAAGAAGTTTGACTCCGAATTTCAAACTAAGATTTCTCTCTCAACACTCAACAAAATTTTGAATTGTTTGAACCTAAATGATCCTTAGTCAATGTTTTTCAGTTGGGTGTTGCTTTGTGCACCCTAGTCTACATGACTAGGGTGCAATCAAGTTAAAAAGTTGTATTGTTTTTATAACTCTCTTCACAAACATGTTTTTTTATTTTTTTTTAATGATATTTACAATTTTGGTCCCTAAACTCATTTTATTGATTTACTTTATACCTTTTGGTTTTATATTTTACATTTTACATTTTTTATTATATTAACACATATAAGCGTATATTAACTAATATACGTTAAAAAGTAATTTTTAATTTTAACAAGTTACACAATTATAATCGTCTTGTCAATACCTTCGAAATGAGTCCAATATTGAATATTTTTTGATTTAATTGTTATAAAAAGAAAAATACAAATTGTACAAAGTCCAAAATTAATTTTTAAAAACTAATCCGCTATATTTACAAAAGTTTTTTGAGTTGGTTCGAGTTGCTTATAAAATTCTAGACGTGACATATATATGTGTATGTTTTGATTTTATAAATTTATAAAATTTGTAACTTTTGATTTGATTTTATTTTATAAATTTGTAACTTTTGATTTTCTTATAACTTTGTAAAATGTATTTTTCTTTTTGTAACAGTTACATTTTATTATAACTTTGTAAAATGTATTTTTCTTTTAGGGACCAATTCTGTAACAAACACCAAACATTAGGGACCAAATCTGTAATTTACTCTCGAACCCTTTAACAACGGTTCACTTTTATTTATTTTTAATTATAGTTACAATTTTGGTCATGAACTCTTTTTATTGATTTACTTTATACATTATGGTTTTATATTTTACATTTTACATTTTTATTATATTAACACATATAAGCATATATTAACTAATATACGTTAAAAAAGTAATTTTTTATTTTAACAAGTTACACCATTATAATCGTCTTTTCAATACATTCGAAATGAGTCCAATATTGAATATTTTTTATTTAATTGTTATAAAAAGAAAAATACAAATTGTACAAAGTCCAAAATTAATTTTTAAAAACTAATCCGCTATATTTACAAAAGTTTTTTGAGTTGGTTTGAGTTGCTTATAGAATTCTAGCCGTGACATATATATGTGTGTGTTTTGATTTTATAAATTTATAAAATTTGTAACTTTTGATTTTATTTTATTTTATAAATTTGTAACTTTTGATTTTCTTATAACTTTGTAAAAATGTATTTTTCTTTTTGTAAGAATTATATTTTATTATAACTTTGTAAAATGTATTTTTCTTTTAGGGACCAATTCCGTAACAAACGCTAAAATAAAAGGGTAAAAAGTTAATAGTATTAAAAGACAAAATATGAATGCTACAAAAGAAGTCGACAACTCTCCTTTTCCTTTTACAAAGTTATAATTGTAGAAGAGCTTCATCAATCAAATGGAATTTTCTTAACTTCGGAGAACTGTGGTTGTCAACTGCGTACGTGTTTTGGGTTACTGTGTGCGCACGAACTTGCGATATACGTCGGTGCAGGTATATTGTTGAAGCAAATTCTAGAAATCTTTCATCCATACATCACGAATATACAAGATGTAAGGGGTGATGGGAATTGTGGTTTCCGATCAATAGCTGTTTGTCTCGGGTATGGCGAAGACCAATGGCTCTATGTTCGTCATCAATTATTAGATGAGTTAACGAGTTCATATGAGGCATACTCTGGAGTTTTCTATGGAATCGATGAAATACTTACTTCGTTGTCTTTTTGGGAATCGCCAGCACCAAAGCAACACTGGATGACTATGCTTGAGACAGGTATATTGATAGCCAATAGGTTTGGTGTGATCTTTCACCTTTTAACCATTGGAGATTGTATGACTTGTTTTCCTCTCTGGAAAGGTCCCGAAGAGTTTCAATACCATCGGGTCTTTACAATTTCACACGTAAACATCAATCATTACGTGGTGGTCCAGTTAGAAGGAGAGTTCCCAATGCCTCCCATTTCAGCATTATGGACCCGGAACAAAATCCCGTCAGCAGCTGGATGGCAAACCATATATATGTCACGTCTAGAATTCTATAAGCAACTCAAACCAACTCAACAAGCTTTTGTCAATATAGAGGATTAGTTTTTAAAAATTAATTTTGGACTTTGTACAATTTGTATTTTTCTTCTTATAACAATTAAATAAAAAAATATTCAATATTGGACTCATTTCGAAGGTATTGAGAAGACGATTATAATGGTGTAACTTGTTAAAATTAAAAATTATTTTTTTAACGTATATTAGTTAATATATGCTTATATGTGTTAATATAATAAAAATGTAAAATGTAAAATATAAAACCGAAAGGTATAAAGTAAATAAATAAAATGAGTTCAGGGATCAAAATTGTAACTATCATTTAAAAAATAAAAAAATCATTTTTGTGTGTTTGGTTCGGAAAACAAGGGAATAATTGGGAAAATCAATAGAATAATTAATGGTTTTCCTAGACTAGGGTGTGATTGGAAAAATAGACTAGGGTGTATTAAGTCTAACCCTTTTCGGTTACATGGAGAAAGATTTGACATAGTAATTGAAAATAGAGCCAATCAAACGCCTGTAGCAGCTGCCATTGAAAGGTCACCATCAAAAATCATTTAAAACAGTTCTATCTCTTTGACAGAATAGGTCCTCCATCTTTTAGAGATATTACATTCGACCCCCTTAATTTTTTGACTATTACAGTCTACCCCCTTCTGACATAGTATTTTAACATTTTTGGTCCAAGTGAATATAAATCATCTTATTCCATTTTATTACTTTCATTAAAAATCACCATCTGATTAAATGAGGGGTATTTTATTAAAAAAAAAGTTCAAATTGATCTTTTAAAATAGAGTAAACTTCACTTTTGGTAGAATCAACAATGGTGGTTTGTTTTGAAAGTCCATATCCACATGACATCCCATGGACTTCTCAACAAAAGTCCATACCATTGAGTGGCAAAGAGGTTTATACCACATATGTGAATCGGTTCCTCTATGAGGACCGGTTCTTTCTCAAAAAAAGTGGGTCCCACTTTTAAAATAATAATAAAAAATTAGATTTTAGGTTTTTTTAATTTATTTTAATTATAAAACCAAATTTATATTTATCAAAGTTAATTAATTAAAAATGAAAAATTAGAACTTATTTTAGAATTCTATTTTTTTATTTTAACTTAACATAACTTTGAATTATTGTAATTTTTAATTTATTATGATTTTTGTTATTGTAATTATTAATTATTGTCTTTTAATTAATAATTAGTTTTTAATCATTGTCTTTTATCATTATAATTTTATATTATTATAGTTTTTATTAAATTAATCATGGCTCGGTCCATGATTGGGTGTGAAAGGTTTATGAAATGTGTAAGAAAGAGAAAACTGATGTGACAGAGAGAGAAAACTGATGTGTCAAAGTCATGAACCTCTTAAGAGGTCCATGATTGTAGATGCTCTAACATTTGTCACAAATATCATTCTTAAACTTCGAAAACTCAGATTTGGTCGCTTACGTTTATCATTTCATAACAGTTTTGGTCTCACTCTAGTTTCACTAATCAAGCAACACGGTTATTTCACAGACCTTTCTATTAAATCTATCACCACCGTATTAAATGAGGGGCATTTTAGTAATCAGAAAAATGTTTTAAAATGACCAAAATACTCCATATTTAATTGAACTTAACCAAAAAATTTAACAAACCCTTATAACGAGAGACCAAAATTATTGTAAAATAACAATCATGAGGAACCATATCCAGACTTTTAAAGTTTAAACACAACATCCATTTGAAATTCACAAACATTAACACTGTGTTCTCGAAACTCATTTAACGAAGGAAAAGAAAAGAAAGGAAAGAGGGGGAAAGTAAAAGAAACTCGTGTTCTCGAAAATTTTATAGGAGAGAAAGGAAAGGAAACGGAATGAAAGAATTGATAATTCTTCTCACAAACTTTTCCTCCCAAATGTGGGAGGAAATGGAAGGAAAGAAAAAAGAATGAAATTAAAACCATTTAAAAAATTACCGAATTATTAAAATTACAAAACTACCCAATATTTCATTATAAATAATATATTTTTGTAAGGGTATATTTGTAAAATTGACATATTTCCTTTCATTTCTCTCCTGTTAAAAAACATGAAAACTATTTTTTTTCCTTCCATCTCGAGAACACGAATGAAAAAATTATTTTTCTTCTCTTTCTTTTCCATCTAGTTCTTTTATTTTCTTTTCTCTCCGGATCAAAGAAAACAGGACCAAAAGTAAAGTTTACCCTTCTAAAAAAGATAGTGTCTTAAAAAAAGAATATTATTATTGTAAGAATATCTTTATTTTGGCAAGAAACCCTCGTGAATATAGCCAATAATGCAAAAGGCAGGAACCACTTTTTGGTAATGGAGAAGAACCCCAAAGCATTTGGCTAAAACCTAACCTTCGTAATTTCTATCTCACCGCCGCTATCTTTCCCTTCTTCCTCCATCGTAAACACGTTACAAACAATGGCGGTCCGCTGCTTCAACCTCACCAAAACTCCCTTCACCACCACCACCACCACCACAGCCACCACCCCTTTCATTTCCCCCAAACCAAACACCTTCCCATTGCCACCATTCCCAATAACCACCTCCAAGATTTCCCACCACTCACCCCCAACCCTCCCCCCAATCACCTGCACCTCAACCACCACCACCCAATTCACCAAAAACCTAAACCCAAATGTGGGTAAACGAACCGATATCAAAAAGATCATGATTCTTGGCGCAGGCCCAATCGTCATCGGCCAAGCTTGCGAATTCGATTACTCCGGTACCCAAGCTTGCAAGGCCTTACGAGAAAATGGCTACGAAGTTGTCTTAATCAACTCAAACCCAGCCACCATCATGACCGACCCAGAAATGGCCGACCGAACCTACATCGAACCCATGACTCCCGAGTTAGTCGAACAGGTTATCGCCATCGAACGACCCGACGCGATCTTGCCCACCATGGGTGGCCAGACCGCGCTCAATCTCGCGGTGGCCTTGGCTGAAAGTGGCGTTCTTGATAAGTACAATGTCGAGTTGATTGGTGCGAAGCTTGAAGCGATTAAAAAGGCTGAAGATAGGGAGTTGTTTAAGGAAGCCATGAAGAATATTGGGTTAAAGACTCCACCTTCTGGGATTGGAACAACTCTCCAAGAATGTTTGCAAATTGCCAACACAATTGGTGAGTTTCCTTTGATTATTAGACCTGCTTTTACTTTAGGTGGTTCTGGTGGTGGGATTGCTTATAACAAACAAGAGTTTGAGACAATTTGTAAGTCTGGTTTGGCTGCTAGTGTGACATCACAGGTTTTAGTGGAGAAATCTTTGTTGGGTTGGAAGGAATATGAGCTTGAGGTTATGAGGGATTTGGCTGACAATGTGGTTATTATTTGTTCTATTGAGAATATTGATCCAATGGGTGTTCATACTGGGGATTCGATTACGGTTGCGCCTGCGCAGACGCTGACGGATAAGGAGTATCAACGTTTGCGGGATTATTCGATAGCGATTATTAGGGAGATTGGGGTTGAGTGTGGTGGTTCGAATGTGCAGTTTGCGGTGAATCCGGTGGATGGTGAGGTTATGGTTATTGAGATGAATCCTAGAGTTTCGAGGTCGTCTGCTTTGGCGTCGAAAGCTACTGGTTTTCCGATTGCGAAAATGGCGGCGAAGTTGTCAGTTGGGTATTCTTTGGATCAGATTCCGAATGATATTACGATGAAGACACCGGCTAGTTTCGAACCTTCTATTGATTATGTTGTCACAAAGGCTAGAACCCTTGCCCTTTCTTTTAGTTTTATCTCTTTAATTTGCTGTCTTTTTTATTCATATTATATGTTTTGTGTATATCTTTTACATTGTGTTCTTGAAACCTTTTTTTTGAAGGAAATGAGGGGAAAACAAAACAAAACAAAAAACTAGGTGTTTTTTGAACTTTTTAGGAGGGAAAGAAAAGGAATTGAAGGGAAAAACATCATTTATGTTTCCTCCCAAAACTTCTTTTCTAGATGTAGGAAGAAAGGGAGGGAAAGAAAATCTGAAATGAGTGAATGACGAAAATACCCTTGTAAGGAAAAGCGAGGAAAACAAATATAAAAGATAAAAATGACATCTTTTCTTTCGTTTCTATTCGGTTCAAGAACATGAAAAATTGTTTCTTTTTCCACTCATTGCCTACCCTTTCAAGAACACAAATAAAAAACCTTCTTTTCCACATGTAGGAAGAAAGGGAGGGAAAGAAAATTTGAAATGAGTGTATGACGAAAATACCCTCGTAAGGAAAAGCTAGAAGAACAAATATAAAAGATAAAAATGACATCTTTCCTTTCGTTTCTATTATGATCAAGAACATGAAAAGTTGTTTCTTTTTCCATTCATTGCTTGCCCTTTCAAGAACACAAATAAAAAAAAACTTTCTTTTCGCTCCCTTTTCTTTCTTTTCTTCCCAAATTCGAGAACACTGTGTTAATGATAATTCAAACACTAATTTTATATGGTACAGATACCCAGGTTTGCATTTGAGAAATTCCCAGGATCTCAACCGGTGTTGACAACCCAGATGAAATCCGTTGGTGAATCCATGGCTGTAGGACGCACGTTTCAAGAATCTTTTCAAAAGGCGGTTAGATCACTCGAGTGTGGCTTCTCTGGTTGGGGTTGTGCACCGATCAAGGAACTTGACTGGGATTGGGACAAGTTGAAATACAGTCTTCGGGTCCCCAATCCTGACCGAATCCACGCTATATACGCTGCAATGAAAAGAGGCATGAAGGTGGATGCCATTCATGATTTGAGTTTAATCGACACATGGTTCCTCACCCAACTTAAGGAATTAATAGATGTCGAGCAATACATCATGTCAAAAACTTTATCGCAGCTAACCAAAGATGAGTTCTACGAGGTAAAGAAAAGAGGTTTCAGTGATAAACAGATAGCATTTGCTACAAACTCGACGGAGAAACAAGTTCGTGTGAAGCGGTTGTCTTTGGGAGTTGCTCCTGCTTACAAACGCGTTGATACGTGTGCTGCAGAGTTTGAGGCAAACACTCCTTATATGTATTCATCTTATGATTTCGAATGCGAATCAGCTCCAACCAAAAGAAAGAAAGTTTTGATCTTGGGTGGAGGGCCGAATAGAATTGGGCAAGGGATTGAGTTCGATTATTGTTGCTGCCATGCTTCGTTTGCACTTCAGGTTTGTTCATTGCTTTCTTGATTGTGTTTCGTGTTTACTCGTAGGATCCACTTATTGATAGCAGAATGAATTCATATCACATAAACTAGCATGGTGAAGTACTTGAATATGCTTTTTTGCTCCTTTTTACACACCGTTATTTGTAAGAAAACTTTCCTTGTGTTTCTTGGTTGATCTGAGGATCACCTTTTACTCGACTGTACTCATTTGAATCCGGTTGCTTTGTAGATGAACTTGTCTCATGATAGCTTAAGAATCTTTTAGAACTTTTGGGAGCTTTCCAACATTTCGTTGGCTGATAAACTAGTCATGTTTGGTAAAAATTAGCTTAAAGCTAGATGACAATGTAAAATGACCTAAAAGGGCAGGTTGAAAACTTATTTAGAAAAATATGAGGGGCATAATTGGAAAAAATGGAAAAAAAGACCCTAGAGCTTATTGAAACGCTAAAAGATACCTTATGGCTCACCAAAAGAGGCTTTTTTTAATAAGCTCAAAAAATAAGCTAGTTTTTTTTGGGGGGGAAGGGTGTCCTAGGTCCCTTGGCAAATTATGACGGTAAGACATCATCCCTGATTAAGCCTCAGTGGCCACAATTGTTGTGTACGCCTGGATTTGAACCGTGTGCAGATGGGATATTCCACCACATCCCCCAGGGCCTTAACCAGTATGCCACAACCCTTGTGGTTAAAAAAAAATAAACTAATTGTTGGCTAATAAGCTAGTCGTTAGCTGATAAACTAGTCGTGGGTTGTAAAAGCTAGATGACAATGTAAAAAAATCTAAACGAACATGTTGAAAAGTTAATTAGAAAAATACAAGGGGCATAATTGGAAAAAAAGTCTCCGGAGCTTATTGAAACGCTAAAAGCAAACTTAGCAGCTGGCTTGTGGCTAACCAAACGAGGTTTTTTCAATATTCTGAGCTTATGCCTTTTGTTTTGTTTATGTAGGAGGCAGGCTATGAAACCATAATGATGAACTCAAATCCCGAGACCGTGTCCACCGACTACGATACAAGTGACCGCCTCTACTTTGAACCCCTCACGGTCGAAGACGTACTTAACGTCATTGACATGGAACGTCCTGATGGCATCATCGTGCAGTTTGGAGGTCAAACACCTCTAAAACTAGCTCTCCCCATCCAACACTACCTAGACGAACACAAACTCCCGTCTGCTAGCGGTGGGCAGGTTTCCATTTGGGGCACTTCACCTGATTCGATCGATGCTGCTGAGGACCGAGAGAGATTCAATGCGATCTTGAAGGAACTAGAAATCGAACAACCAAAAGGAGGCATTGCTAAAAGTGATTCTGATGCTCTTGCAATTGCATCAGAGATCGGATATCCGGTTGTCGTTAGACCTTCTTATGTCTTAGGTGGTCGCGCTATGGAGATTGTTTATAGTGATGAAAAGCTAGTAAGTTATCTAGAAACCGCTGTCGAGGTGGATCCGGAACGCCCGGTTTTGGTCGATAGATACTTATCTGATGCCATAGAGATCGATATCGATTCACTTGCCGATTTGCATGGAAATGTGGTTATTGGTGGAATCATGGAGCATATTGAACAAGCTGGGGTTCATTCGGGTGATTCGGCTTGCATGATTCCTACAAAAACCGTTTCACGTTCGAGTCTAGAAACAATCAGATTTTGGACAACCAAATTGGCTAAGAGGCTAAATGTATGTGGTCTTATGAACTGTCAGTATGCAATCACTGCTTCGGGTGACGTTTTCTTGTTGGAGGCAAATCCTCGAGCTTCTCGTACGGTTCCTTTTGTGTCGAAGGCGATAGGGCGGCCGTTGGCTAAATACGCTTCACTTGTGATGTCGGGAATTTCCCTTCAAGATTTGGGCTTTACGAAAGAAATCATCCCGAAACATGTTTCAGTCAAAGAAGCGGTTCTCCCTTTCGAGAAATTCCAAGGCTGTGACGTCTTTCTTGGGCCGGAAATGCGTAGCACCGGTGAAGTGATGGGGATCGACTTCGATTTCGCTATCGCGTTTGCCAAATCGCAAATAGCCGCTGGCCAGAAGCTGCCGGTTTCCGGCACTGTTTTCCTCAGCTTAAACGATATGACAAAGCCACATCTTGGGAAAATCGCACGAGCTTTCGTGGGGCTTGGATTTACGATTGTTTCGACTTCCGGGACCGCTCATGTTCTTGAGTTAGACGGGATCCCGGTTGAGAGGGTGCTGAAGCTGCACGAAGGACGTCCTCACGCGGGTGATATGGTTGCAAACGGACAAATTAACTTGATGGTGATTACGAGTTCCAATGACGATCTCGACCAGATTGATGGCCGTCAACTGAGGAGGATGGCTCTTGCTTATAAGGTTCCGATCATAACAACTGTTTCGGGTGCTTTGGCTACTTGTGAGGCCATAAGAAGCTTGAAAACCACCAAGTTCAAAATGGTTGCTCTTCAGGATTACTTTCCAAAAGATGAACAGAAGATCGGTAAATAACTTGCTATCCTATTGATCTTATCTAATAATCAATTACTGCGTTTGGGACAAGATTGGTAAATTATTAAACTACCCATGTTAAAATCTTGAATGAACTTTCCTCTTGTTCCTAAAACTAGGGATGTTTATCCAAACCGCCCGCACCGCAAAACGTGGTTTAGAACTTTCGAGGTGCGATTTGCGGTTTGCATTTTTACCAAACTGCACTATGTGGTGCGGTTTGCGGGTTTTGAGTTTTCTAACCGCACCGCATATTTTTTTTAATTATATATATATATATATATATATTATTTTCGTAATGTTTTTGGATTTTATGTTTTGAAATTTTGAGTTTGATCCAATATGGAAATTGGCAATTGAAAACCATTAAAAGGTATTACATATACATCATATGAAAGAAATTTAGAATCATAATCCCAACGGCCTACACACCTCCAATTTAGTTTAAAGTTTGTTTTTTTACTTCTTAGACTAATTTTAGTTGTGCAATATGTATTTGAGAATCAGATATATTGAAACTCTTCATTTTTTGTACTATGGTCATTTTATCGTTGATTTTATAATTTATTATTAAATTTATAGTTATTGGATTGTAGGCATAAAGTGCGCTAGGTACAAACCACATAAACTTCACTGCACCGCATTTTGCGGTGCAGTTTGGGAAAATACTCAACCTAAAACCATGTTCTCAGTGTGATTTTTTTTCTCTATTTACAATCCCGGCGATTTAGATACAAATTCACTGAGAAAAGTTTGTTTATTTGGTTTTATGTTTCAGGTAAGAGTACTGCGGCAATCACAACCGAGTTGTAGGTTTGTGCTGCACTGATTTCTTTCATTTAAAGCTGTGAAGAACTGCATTTCGTTGTTTTTTCTGCGCTACATGTTATGTGAACACAAATCTCTTATCTATCATCTGTGTCGCTTGTTTAAATACCAAACGAGACATAATAACGTAGTAAGGTCGTGTTTCTATCGTTCTTTAAGAGTTCTTTTTGCTCATTCAACTTTTTAGCCTTTCGGATAACCATAAAGTGCATAAACCTTATTACCCTTATGCCCAAGAATCAAACTTTCCTGCAATCCCCATAGTTTCTTGGTAAAACATGAACTCCATTGCCATTTTATGATCTTGTAAATGCAGATGGCCCATCCATCATCTAGTATAATAATACAAAAGTGGAAAGTTCAAATGAGACCTCAGAACCGACTATTTCATGTATTATTCATTATGAATATCATGCATCTTCATCTTGATAATTGTGGGTGGTTGTGATTGTAGTTGACTAGTGATATCTTTTGCTGCAGGGAGAATCCACGGGCATATTTAAAGACTTGACTTCTGATTATGGAATTTTTGTTTGGTTTGAACCCTCTGTTTTCAGATGATTGAGGATTATTATTGTTAATTTTTTTTCTATCTGTACTAGGTTATTCTTCAGACACAATAAATGTTGGTACTAAGCATTGATTGCTGGAATTGGATAACCATTGAGCCAAATTACAAGCTTAGCAATTTGTTACGGAGGATTAAGGTAGCAAACTAGATGTGGGATATACTCGGTTAATTTGGTTTTATTTTATGTTCCATGGAAATTTATATGGTTGGTGTAATCCCGGTTAGTTTTAATAGGTTTTAAGGTGGTATTGCACAAACCATTTGAGCCAATATGCGAAAACTCATGTTTATTTAACTGTTGCAAGACATGCAAACTTAGGGTTTGCCAAACCTTATTGGGTAAGCGCTTACAGGTAACAGTCGTCACTCTCACTTACTTTATCGGCTAATCTGGATCGTTGGTGAGTGTCTTTTACTCGGTAAGCGTTTAGAGTTTTTTTTCTCATTTATCGGGTAAGATTTTTGGTCCATCCCATGCTTACTCTGTAAGGTAAGTAATACCCAGTAAACGTTTAGTTAACGGCCTCTTAGTTGGCATGGGCTATGAGGTTTCGTATAGATGGTAGCCTGATCGGGCTTTGAGGCCGAAAATACCTGGCATGGAAAAGCTCGATTGAACCTTTATTCAACTCGAAGCTCGGTCTAGACCTAAAAAAACTAAGGCCTTTATTTTTGCTCACTGAAAATGGGTTTAGAAGTCTCGGGTCCATGCACAAAAAGGCCCGATGTAACACCCTGCTTTTAGTTTTGTTAGAATTTAATGTTTTAAGCCTTAAATACAAGGGTTTTGTTAGAATTTAATGTTTTAAGCCTTAAATACAAGGGTTATGATTAAGTTTAAGTATACAAAAGATTCCAGCAGCTATAACTTTTTTAAAATTATCATATTATCAATGACAAGTAGCTTACAATGCAAAGCATGAGAAACCTAAATTGATGACAAAACATGTCTAGAAAGCATTTTTGCAATCTAAGTGATGAGTTAGGCAAAGCTAAGTGATAAGTTGTAAGGCTAAAGTGACTCTAAGGCTAAGGGTATGTGTTGGCAAAGCTAAATGATGACAAATCAATTCTAATAAGCATGACAAGGCAAACTAGAAGCATGATGTGTCAATATTCTTTTATCCTAAAGCATGATGTGTCAAGATTCTTTTATCTTAAAGCATTGTGTCAAGATTCTCTTAAGAGTGCAACTTTAAAAACAAGATAAACATAAGTTAATGTCTTGTGTTTAACTATAAATAGAGGATGAAGTGAGACCATTAGTTCCGTACCCCTCTCTCTCTCTCTCTCCCTCTCTTTATCTTTCCCTCTCAAAAGAATGTTTTATGCATGACATTAGTTTTAGTGAATTATTATTCATAAACTGATAAGTATTATGAAAATTGATTATTCATGAAACCATAACTACTTACAAAGCTTAAAGCTTGTACATTCCACGTATGCATTTCGTATTTTCGTAGGGAAAGAGTAAAGAAGGATTACATGTAGTATTGTTCTAATCAATAGAAACTTTTGTTGTATTATAAACTTTTAAGTTACGTTTCCACTGATGTTTTAAATTTTGATGTAATAATAAGATGTAAAGGAAATAAGATTAGTTCTCATGAAAGATTTGTATAAATAAAATAACGGCACCCGAATCTTGTCATCTATAGTCGGAAGCACCAAGGTTCCTCTATGACTTGAGATGGGTACTCACAAGTTCTAAAAAAAATTGTTGTCAAACCGATATTGCAGATGCACAAGCATAAAAAAAAACTAGACCAAATTGATATCTTTGATTAACCTGATACACGTAGGCGTTGTTAAGATACACGAAACAAAGAACGGTAAGCATAATTCACTCACTCGACATGCATGATGCATCTACATGTTCACGAGCATCAAACTCCCAAACGAAACAAAACATATGAACGACAAACCGCCAAGAATCAAACCCAAAACACTTCCTTACTATATACCATGTTATGTAACGAACACAGAAACTCAATTAACCCTCGAGCTGTTTAACCGTCCCCACCATTTCTTTTTACCTTTATCGCTATCCCCATCTTCGTGTCCGAGCTTGTTCAAAATCACCTTTGTCTCCCTCAACCTCACACTGTAATCCTTCTTCCACCCTTCAAACATCTGTTTCAACCTTCTGAGTTCATGATCTGGGTTCAAGTTTGCTTCTGCTTGACCTGACTTCACTTCAACCAAGAATTTTGCATCATCTCCAAACACTTGGCTTCTCTGCTCAAACTCTTCGGCCAATCGGCTTATGACACTTAAACCGGCGTTCATTGGTCGCACGCCACCCACGCCATTGCTTTCGTGACCATTTCTTCGGGCATTTGCATCCCAGCTGCCATTATCGTCGTTTGTTATGTTGACTGAAGCATCGGAATTTCGCTCAGAATCATCAAGGGAAAGGCTCTTCTTTGCTATGGAGAGGCTTGATTGTAGTGACCGCATTTGTTTTTGCCATACTTCTTCCATGGACTTCATTTTAAGCTCGTATTCTGACCAACGGCTCTCGTACTGTTGGAGACGTTGGTGGAGAATATCGTTTTCCTCTTCTTTCTCTCGTAAACCAGCCTCCGCTTTGAGAATTCTTCGTTGTAGCTCAGCAAGGTATGATGATTTTACTAGCACTTCATCCGACTCGTTACCCTGTATGCGAAAATTGCTTCGTTATCTCATGCATTGACATATAGGCTAAATCAAAATGCATGTAACAAGAATTCCCAATTATGCAAAGTAATACCAACAATAATAGGAACTATAGCAAAGGATCACAAATTATATTTGACCGTACATATGACCATAAGAACTTTAACAAACAATCATTAAGACCAAGAAGCCTCTTTTATATAATTTCACATGCCGACCATACATATGCATTTGGTACACAAACGGGACTTGACAGGACCAGACAGGTGAGAGTAAGGTAGACGGATGAAAGAATTGTGCAAGGTTTAGTGTTTTAATTTGCCATGGGTAGTTTAGTAATTTACCCATCTTGTCCCATCTCCTTGATTAATGCTCCACCTATTTTGGTAGGACAAAAAATGCATTTTTGTCCCGCTCAGTCCTTCTATCCCAATCTAATGTTGCACCAAACGTGGGACAACAAGTTTTTGTTCTCCCTTCCACCAAATGCACCCGTAGTGCGTAATCATTCATAATATCTTAAACTAGGTGTTCATATTCCACAACATAATATATAGACGGCATATTAAATTTGTTGTCTAAGATAAACAAGTTTAACGTATGATTCACAATTACATTATTTCATTAGAAAGTAAATACTATCAACCTGTATATCATTGTGTACCATATGAAATGACATAATTTTCCTGTTGGACATCATAGTATAGCAGAGATAGAAAAACTGCAATTACCTTTCCGGAACCAAATTGAAGTAGTGCAATGTCCCCTGAGCATCTCCTAACCAGCCAGCCACGAATAACTGGAAAGAGATTTTATTAAGATAAATCAAGACTGCAATGAAATGATTTATTTAAAGTTTCCACTACTATTATATGCATCAAAAATCTCAATATGCACCATCATGGCAGCGGGCAGATATCTGATTTGATTTTCTGGGCAAAAATACAGCTTATGAGTTATGATATTGATCTTAGGAACTTTTTAGATCTATTTAAAGGTTGTTTATCTAGTACAGCCAAATAAATGCACACTTATTTACTATATTTCCACCTCACGAACATTTATGTGAATTCTGGGTAGTTTTTGTATAAGAATACATGTTATATAACCACATGGATTATAGTATTACATAATTATATTATACATTGTACCCCAAAAGGTTATATTATGCAGTGCTTATTTGTAACATCTTAATTGGAGAAATAAGAGGTTGCAGATCGGATATGAATGACACAAATTTGTACCAGTAATAAATGGAAGCAAGCACTGATAGATAGTACATCCACATATGCACAAAGTAAAGCCCATTAAGCAAATAGTTGTGTTTATCTATGTTTCCTTTTCCTTTTTTCGGCAGAGCTTTTCTATAAGATGTTCTCATTCTTGAGAAAAATTTGATTTGTTATTCTCCAGCCCTAGCCCCACCCATGCACTCATTTCTCCACATATTCTAGCGAACCATAAATTCATAATCTGCAGAAGCTAAAATTATACCAGCTTGTAATACAACCGATGCGCCATGGATGTCTTTGAATCTTTTCTTGCTTATTTTTGCTTTAATCTGCTTTTGTATAAGCACAGCCGCTCTGTGTCTCTGCAGTAATACTGTGAACTCCTTTCTAGCTTTTTCACCACGAGCAACTGTAGAAAAATATTGTAAATTCTCCATATTTTCACGTTTTTCATAAGGGAGTGAATATAAAAGAATTCGAACAGATTAAAAGGCAATAAGGCATACATGACTGAAGAGTGAAAATTCCTCGTTTAAGCTCCTTCATGTATTGACGAGCTTTGTGACCTCTAAAGCAGCTTTGAACACGCAATATGCCATTAAGAGTACGGTTCCTTGTATCCTCAAGCTTACCAATCTGGCATAGGTTGACAGCAGACACAATGGGCGGTTAACAAAATTACTCAGCCGCCTTGAAAAGTATGAGACTTGAAAAAGTGCACTCATTACATTAATCAAAAAGTGGGAAATTGACGATGAACACAAGTTTAGAAATTGACATGGTGTCATAATATCATTTTTGTGCAATTACTTCTCTAATCAAAAGATCAGGAACATTCCCGGCAAGTTGAGAGAAGTCGATTTGGAAACAAGTTTAGAAATGTTAACGGTCTTCACTTAATTTTTTGAAACGCTTTATTCAATGATTAGTTGCTAATCAAAGTGTTGTGAGGAAGCTTAACTCCTATGCAGTCGATTAAGCATACTTAACAAACTGAAGCGGTGAAGGGACACTTAGCGGACCTGGACCTTAACCAGTGAAAATACCTAGAGTAAGAACTATCTTAACCTAAAGTAACTACAGCCATTTAGTCTTGATCCAAAATGCTTGACAAAATGGCCCAATTATCCATGGGCAGGGTATATATCATGGGCCAATCCTTATAAAGATAAAAAATACTATTTAGTTAGCAGGTAATAGAGGGAAATAAAAAATATTCATCTAACCTGTCCAGTTCGAAAGAACAATTTTGTGTAGCCAATTTGATACATTTCAGGAAGAATATCGAACTGGTGAAGAATGGCAACTGACACACTTAGTGGATCTTGCAATGCAAGATGCTCTAGCAGAAGAAAACCATACCTGATGCAGGAAAAACATTGGAACAAAAGAAAAGGGTGAATAAATGTTACTTTTAAATAAGAACTAGAAAGCACCACAAATGAAAAACTATAGCAAATGCAATATACCTTCTCGCAAATTTCTGATGAGTCATTCTTGTTGGAAATCCCGACCTTGATATTCGAACAACTTCCAAAACACCACAACATCTCAGCTGCTGCAAGACAAGTCCTTGATGGTAAATTCCAGGAGATTGTGAGTTGTTGGGTTTAATGCAGCGAATGAAATGCGGTGTTGTGCTCTCCAAGCGTTGCATTAATTGGAACAGTTGGCCCTGACCAAGACGAGAGACAATGCAACATGTCAGTAACGTATCTAATTAATAAATTATCAGAGCCCACAACAAGACATCATCCCTTAGGAAAGAAATACAGTTTTAAACTAAGCATAAAGGAAAGCATAGGCTATGAATTGTTCAACATTTCTCAGAACACTCTTTCAGACAATCCACATACTAAATCTAATCCTGAAAACATATAGAGCCTGTGTCACATTTTAACAGCAAAGAGTTATCTCCCTATGTGTGCTGTACTTGCTAATGTTATCAACACCAGAAATTACCATCTCAAAACTCCAAACTCAATCTTTGAAGTGAACATACCTTAAACTTCGTCACGACACTAAGCTTCTGGGAATCTGCTCCACCTGATTTGTGTAATGGTCCAAGCACAGGCTTTTCTGAAAGGGAAAGCATATTTGAGGCAAACGCCTGTGGAAGTTTGCATGTGCAGGAAGATAAAAGTTGAATGGAATCCAGATGCAATAGATCACGGTTTTTCTCCAGAAACCCAGTTGTATCATACATAACCTGAGAGGAGCAAGCCGAAATAACTATTAGGTAGCAATCACACATGCAGAGAAAGAGCTGTTGAAGGTTTTATTCTGTTCATTCAGAAAAAATGGAGTCTATGGCAAGTAGCCAAAAACAGGATCATTTATAACACCAAATTATCAAAAACACAGTATGAAAAACTAGTTCTACAAAGATGGCTTCTGCATTGAGGGTCTTCATCTATCAGATTCACATGGAGATGAGAAAATAGAGAGCCTTTGCCCATTTGATTGGTTACAAGACAGAGATAGGTCCCTAGGGAAGAAAAAAAAAAGGCAAGTTCTGGTAATCCTACAGCAATGTTAGTCAGTCATGTACGTTAAGCTTTTTCAATTCCATTCCTTTTAATTTTTTTGCCTGGCAATGAAATTTAGTCATCTGCTATACTGATGAATCTTCTCTCATTCTACAAGTCTTTACTTCACAGACAAATTACTGAAGAAAAAAAAAAAGATTAACAACAAGAATAGTGTGAGGAAACAAATGTATTAAAGAGAAATGTGTCTATGTACGTACTTCCCCCGCATAATGGTGAACTGTAAACGCTTTGCCTCGTTCTCCTCTAAAACACGAATTAGATTTCAAATGCTGTTTTAGCTTGGCCGCAAATGTCATGTCCGTGCCATTTGGGAACGTAGATTCTTCATCTAATAGAGTCAGTAGACCCAATGGTTTCTATAAGAAAGACAAGATATCAAGGTCCAATCAGTTGCATTATAGACGGTTATCAATGCTCTCAAATGTGCAGCCAAAAATAATAATGCATTAGACTTCAGAAACAAAAAGGAACAGTTAGAGAGTTGTCATTGTTAATGTCAAAACACCTTAAAACTATAACTGAAAGTACATATTCAGTAAAGGAAACGCATATTATTAAATCTTGTAGAACTTACAAAGCAAAATATGGCCAGTAGTATACTACTACCATCTATTCTCTGTGGGGGAAGAGTATTTTTTCCCAGCAACCCAAGCCCAAGACCATTAATAAGATACACATTCTAGAAGGGTTAATTTTGGTATCGAGTCTGTTATGGCTGTTAATAAATAGGGATGAGGTGGGAGAGTTGAGGTAGGCAGAAATTAGTGAGTTCTTTTGGGAGAGACTAGCACTCTCGAATTGCTAGAGGTTCCGATCATTGTCTTCTGTTTCCTGTTCATTTACTTTGATCAAATATAATTAGGTCAAGCATTTCCTTTCTATAATTGTATTTGCTTCACTTTGTTAAGTTGGTTCTTAGCAGTTTCTCATAGGATTTTTCTTAAATTTTACAAAAAGCAGCCAATTCGCGTTCGCTTACTACAGAAGATGGGTCATGTACATAAAATAACCCAGCTATAAATGCATTCAATAAACAGAGCCCCATTTAAATGAATAAAGATAGGTTGCAGAGTAGGCTAGAAACCTTTTCAAAAAGATTGAGACAATCCTGATTGTCTTCAAACTCCACTTTTGCCCAGTCAATGCCATCCTGGATGTATTCCTAAAAAGTAGACACCAACATTTAGTTGACATAAAAATCATGGGATTCAAACACCGACAAAATATTAATCACCATTCGTGAAGTTTATTCTTCATAAGTAGTCCTTAAACAGTTAAACTCAAATATAATTGCCACAAAGAAGCTTAAGCAACTGCTTCAGTTGAGCAAAACGGAAGTATGCTAAAATGCCAAAACAAGTGAAGACAAGAGTCGCTAATGCAGAAGCTAGAGGAAAGTTATGACCTGATAAGAGTATACTTGAATTATTAGAATTTCCTTGTATGTTGGTTCATTCATATTGCAAAGAAGGGATTCTGTGCAGCTTACTGATGATGTGAAATTTGAATTTTCTATCAACTATATCCTAGTCTATTTGGTTTTCTTCAAGTCAACTAAGTTGAGGAGAAGCAAGAGCTAAGCTTGATGAGATTGGGTCATTCATTTGAATATTATTTGTGTTCAATATGTACTCTTTACTCACACCTTAGGTATTTTATGCCTTCCATACATATCAGGGCAACAAGTATAATATGGCAAGATTAAAAAATCCAACGTGCAACTTAGATAAAGATCAAAAGAGTTGACCAAACTAGACCAATGAAAGGGTAAACAAGGTCAATAAGCCTCGGGACATAAAGGCTCAACATATGGATGAAGTGGGTTGTAAATCACCATAGTTTGATTGCTTGAGAATCAAAGAAGAGAGATCCAGCATATAAGTGGAAAGGCTCAAGCTCACGTACCGATACACTGGTGAGGCAGTTTCTAGTGCAAGTGAAAATGCTTTGGTTCTCATTCAGGAATATGGCTTAATTTCCTTTATAACATTGAGGGAGGAAGTCAAGGGTTGGCATGTGGTATAGCTTAGTTATTTCATAACAATACTTTTGTGATGTTGGGTTTATCGATACATACCATAATTACAAGCTTAAGAAGGGAAAATTGGCTATAACGAATTTGAAACCTAGAAAGAGGTCATCCTTATACTTTTATCTGGTTTCACTGGCTTACTTTTAGTCCTCTTTCATAAACCCTCTTCGAACTCATACTTCAACCAAAACTAATTCCCTCAAGAATCAAGATGCCTTGTATCCAGAAGATGACCGGAACATAAATGAACTTATGAGTTACACCTAGCATTTAAGTTAATATAATTTTGCAAGTAGACAGAAAGTATGAAATTGTAACAGCAGATGTTACCTCCTGCTCTAACTTGAACAAATGACGATTGAAGTGTTGCTGCAATCGCTCATTCGCATAATTAATGCAGAACTGCTCAAAACTATTTACCTGGAAAAATCCAAATGGAACGGTTAATTCTTTAGTTGTTATAAACTATATGGAGATATTACGATGATACACAATAAAGGGCATACATCAAATGATTCAAATCCATAGATATCAAGAATACTAATAGATCTTCCTGTCCGACGTTTGCCTACAGCAAGTGACTTGTTGATTTGTTCCACCAACCAATCAAACAAGCAAGAATATATTGACTTTGCCAAAGCATCCCTTGTGTCAATTGCCTGAAATAAGGAGGGTTTACATTGTTCATAATGAAGTTCACCCCATAAAGTTTCTCTGTGCCAATTAATTTTCCTTACCTGTGCTAGGGTCAGCTTTTGAACAATGTTATCATTTCCAACTTTCATTTTCCGGGTAGACAAAGCAAGCTTTAGATCATCAGCCTCACACCCAATTAATTTAGAGACATTCAGCAGAGCTGTTATTGACATTCAATTGTGAATGAAAAAATAAATGCACAATTATATGTACATGTAAAGAACAATAAGAAAACCCCAAAACAATATGAAAGAATAAAATGAAATACATAGAAATAATGAAAATAAATTCACAAAAAGAAAAGACAAGGAAAACAAAACAGCAAAGAAACGGAAAAAATAAGGAAAAGAAAAAGACATGGAGCTTGCTCAATAAGACAGATATTTTTGCCAGAAAAAAACTAAACTTGCACTTATTGGTCAAGACTTGCATGTATATATGACCATTAACTGGCAAGTTGAACCACTAAGTCATTCATTTGGGAAAAGAAAGTCTTAGTCAAAAGCACGCCATGAACAATGTTGAACCATTTGTTGCCTTATTGAGAGCCCTACAACCAGCCCCTAAAGGGTACTGCAATAATAATGTGTTTGCAAAACACAACCTACCTGAAAGCACATAGAAATTGGCCAATTGATTGAGAAACGGGCAAAAGGCACATAAAACAGGTTTCATTGAACAAGTGAAAAGCTATAGGGACACCAAACAAGTGGGCACTATCAAAAACTATTACCTTCATCAACCACAGGTTCCACATGGTTTTCGTTATCAACAATCGAGAAGGTCACATTTCCTAACCACAACACTGCCGCAAGCATTGCAAAAGCATTTTCTTGGTTCTCTTTGCTAACATGAACAGCATCCAGGGCTTCCTGAAAAATAAAAACTTTATAGTGGATATCGAACAGTTCTCTCTTCACAGAAAAAATGAAGTACAAGGTTTGATTCATATTTCCTCCTATGGTACATGGAGGGAAAAAAGCAGGACAAACAAAGGGGAGAGATACAGTACCACTACAATACGAAATTGTTCAGCATCATCAACCCCATTAATTGAAAAGCAAGTGCTTTGCTGCAAGTATTTGTACTCGTGCACACTCTTCAAGTTCAATTTCTCTGCAACAGAGTGTAAACAGAAAGATAAATGATAAGAAGTACCTCTTTGTCTGTTGGTGCAGCAAAGATCTATGGTAACCAACAAAAGTCATCATTCTACTTTTTATTGAAGAAACATGCCAGTTAATGCACATGAGCACATCCTTCCATTTCGAAAAGAAAAGTTAATGCACATTCCGTGTCGTCATATTTGCACTTTCTTCTATATCAAAATAGGGAAGAAAAAAATGGTAGTTGGATGGTTACTTCCGTAGTTGCAATAATTTGCTCATTATAATATCTATTTTACACCTACTGACCTATTTGTAGACTAGGCAAAGACAAATGAAACACATATGACCATTACGCTAATATCATGGTATGTGTATGAATGCCATCATAAATATACTATGTTATGAGCGCATGTCCTAACACATGCTAGGCATACCATAAACAACAAAGCCTGGACATACAGGTCTGGAATATGTGCATGACGAATTAGGTTTACAAGTAGTCTTTGTTAAACAAAAGGTTGTGACTGCATAACAATTCAAGAACCTTTGCTATTATAACACACACACGCACAACATGGATAATCATTTAAAACAGCATCATTCGGAGATTTTAGCATGCTCAGTTTATCTCACTCCAGCTAGGATCACTAACTAAGACTAATCTAATATGAATTAAATATAATAGAAAAGAACTGTGTTTTCTGTATAAAAGTTATGGCCCGCGCGAAAGGCATAACGATCTGGGCATCGTCTTGGAGAGAGGAAGTTATTTAGCAATAGCATGATGAACCAGAAAGTCACCAAGATCTCCGACACCCCTCTGGCGGCTGTGAAAGGCGTGGCGCACGCCACGGCGTCTTGAGGCGTGGGTTTTTTATAACAAGTTATTGGACCGTTTATTTTTTATTTTATCTTCTTAAAAGTTTGCTTTATTTTTACTCTTTTACGCTGGTATTGTCTTTGATATAAACTTTTTATAAGCTCTATATATATGATATCAATATTTGATTTTTCTTCTTTTTATACGAAATTAAATTGTTCAATATCATTGAGTAATAGTAGAAAACATATTTGTATATATATGATATATATTGATTTGCCGCTTTAATCAACGCCTTGAAAAACGCCAAGACCTATGGCTCCTTAAGCTTGAGGCTTGATCTCGCCGCCACACCTCATGCCATTTGGAACCTTGATAAAAATAGTAAGCTTTTATTCCCCGAATATGGCATTGACATAAGCCAGCAACCATATGCTGAAACCCACATTCTGTGCCAAACCAGTCGTTGAAGATGAAAGTATATCATACTCGTGAAATTTTACCAAGAGCAGATTCTGTTCATTCAGCAAATATAGGTTTGTCTAGAAATCTTTTGTATTGCACAAAGATCACCATTAAATATAACAGACTCCACATCCAACAATACAGAGAAACCTTTCCTCTCTTTAGATGCTTTCAGTAGGGGTGAGATAGGAATGTTATTTAGATTTGAAATGATTCATGCATGTCATATGAGATAGGCAACAGGTGTAAAATTCAGAAATTAATACCTCTAAGCGGAGGTGGAGCTCCTGCACAGAGCTGATAAAATGAATGGTATGACCTTTCTCCTTCTGTGCTTTGAACAACTCTCGACTGTTCATAGATAGATGAATGAGTAATTTGTAATAAGGAGAAACAAGAAGCGAAAACATGGAAAGATCATAACCATACCTTTTCAAGCAAAACTGCAAAATTTTGAAAAATCACAGGACGCCAAATTGCACAAAGCAGTCAGACATCAATGTTAGATAAACAGAAAAGGAACTTCCATTCTAAAATCTAAATGAAATGAGATATCTTACATGTCTGGATCTTGGCACCAGATATTTTTCCAGTTTCACTGAAGTGAATTTCAATCAATTTTCCCTGACATTTATTAATGTTATTATTAGAATGGGGAAAACAGTGGCAAATTAGAACTTTATGTTCCAACATTTTTTTTCCCTACATATTTTCAAAGAAGAAACTCAAAGCCTGAATTTTAAAAAAAAAAGTAACTTACAAAACGACTTGAGTTGTTGTTTCTCGATGTTTTTGCATTACCAAAGGCCTCCAAAATTGGATTAGTTTTCAGTATCTCATATTCTATTCCACTACCACCTCCAAGAGCAGCCAAATATTGCATTGCTATCTTTGCCGTCTCAGTTTTCCCAGCTCCACTTTCACCACTAGACAAAAGAACACGGTATGAGTGCAACATTCTTTTTTGCATAAACCCTTTTCTAGTGTTCTCTATTAGGTTCCCCATTTAAGAATTTCTTATGGGCTCATCGTTTTGCCGTCAGCAAGTAGTTCGGAATAGAAATCTTCATGTCATGTATAACGAGGTTTCTTACAAATTATAATAAGGTTTCTTACACCATAATCTAACAAGGTTTAAATTGTGAACTTAGCAATGACGATATCTTACAAATTAAGAAACAGTCCATGTCATGTATAACGAGAAAAAGCAGGTAGCCAAAGTGTAGCATCATATGTACACTAGAGCAAGAGGTAGGGGAAAGAAACTGAGTCCCCAACAACCAGTGCACTATGTAGGCCATATCATTAATTGGTGTCTTCTCTTCACTAGTTTACCTGCTCTTGTTTAAGCAGTAGAAGCCTTTAACAATTCAGATAATAGCAAACATTATGTCTGTATTTTACTATTAATTAGAGAGCACCTGGTGCTAAGAGGCATGGGCAATTAAGCTATGAAGTGAACAAAGGGTAAATAACAACGGCGTCCCATTCCCATCCCTGGCTGATACTTGACATTAATGTCCACAGCCAATGGCTTTTTTTGCCACGGCCTCATAGATGAAGAATTAGGGAGCACATTATGCCGTTGAATCCTAAAATGACCAGAATAGTCATATCTGCAGCCGCAATTGGTCATCTCCCCTGGTTAACTTTGACTGAATCATTGGTTTCACATTGAAGTACACCAAACTTCAATAAATGCTTAATTGACATCTAATATAGTTCAAATATTAAAATGCATACTGAACTTTTAAACCATTTATGATGGTTTTTTACTTTAACTACAGCAAAACATTACAGGGCTACTATTGAGACAAATTTCAAGGAATATATAAGATTAACGAAGTGGATGACAAGGACATTTCATCACCAAAATCAAGCATATCCTCAAATGTCTTACAAGATGAAGGGACATGGCATCGACGAAATATTTATTGGGAAAGCATCCATGAAGTGCTGATATTTGTGGTGCCTTTTGCTTTTTTGCATTTTTGCTTTTTGCTTTATGCAGGTCTTACCATAGTGATGTCTCTAATAACACTAGTAGTTCAAAACGAATCTCTCTCTGAGATGTTTGTACATCAAAGTCAAGAAGTTTCATTAAAAGTAGAATATTTATAGATAACTCAAGCATTGAGGGTAAAGAAAACAGATAAAACTGCAACGACGTGTCCAACAATCAAGAGAGTTCAACTAACCTTATCACAATAGATTGGTTTACTTCATCTGCGAGGAAGGAAAAAAAAGAGCAAGACTTACATGATTGAAACACCAAAAGTGACAAAAGGTTCATAGAAGTATACTAGGAAAACGTAAAAAAACCTCTAATCATTTCCCGGATAGCTGTATCAGCAATGGCATATACATGAGGACTGTCTGTGGATTTACTCTTATAGGCTTCAATATAATCATTCCCATACAATGGGATCTTCTTGAAGGGATTGACGGCAACTAAAACTGGTCCTGCCTTGGACTATAACGCAGGGAAACACACGATCAATAAAATAATACAAGCTTCACTAATTTGTCAAACTACTAAAATGCTAGTAGATGGCTAGATGCTTACATAGATCATGTCTCTATCATATCTATATTGAAGATTGTACAAAACTGATGGTTCGTTTAAATAACTTAGTTGCATGAGATCATCTACACCATCAAGGATTTCTGGATTTGCAGGTAACATGCTGTCAGATTTCACCTTTTGTACCTGATTTGAGAAGCCAAGTCAAAAGTCGTGATTACTTGAAACTTCATATAAAAGTAAGTAATAAAGATCTACAGGAGCAAGCTTACTTTTCCTTCAGAATATGAGATGAGCGACTCAGTCCCTGAAATGGATAGAATCCTTGCCAGCTCCCAGTTCCCATCAGTAGATTGGAACCATGACTGAAGCTTCTGAATCATGTGTATGCCAATGCCATAGAGATAAGCAACATTAGATGCATGACAAATGACTACCGGTTATGCTCAAAAGTTTAAAATCTACAATATTATAAAAAGATTCTGACAAGTATTGAAATAAATTAAACTTTTCAACTCATTTAGAGGATGAAATAGCACTATCTTGGTGTCCTATGAATCAATTTATCTCATTTTGAAATGCATCGTCAGTATATATTTTCATCATATAGTTAGAAATTAACTGTTGCTTTCCTCAATGTGCAAAATTTAATAATTTTTTATACAAGGTACGTAAACCATAGTGGTTTAAACCTAGTCGATTGAAAGAACATGTGGGTGGAGAGACAATAGATATATTACAACATTTAACATACTATCAGTCAACTGAACTAAATCATACATTGTTAGCATGTTAGCACAAAAGCAAAAATGTTGCTTGCTAACTTGAATCTTTGGTGAACCCCACAACCATATGTGTGATTGTGAGCACAAATTTGGTGTATTTTATAAGATAAAGAGTCTCGGGAAATCCACTTAATTCTTTTGGTATGAAGGTTCTCTTCTTTTTTACTGCCAGCTGGGAAGGTTTTCTTTTCTTTTGGGATAATGATATGACTAATATCAAATGCTCTATAGTAGACTAAGGAAATGTAAGAACTTCACCATTACAAACAAAAAAGCTACAGAAATTGGACCATTCTTAGTCAGTGAAACTTCTTATTTTGGTTTGAACCTTCAAACTAATTCTGAACTCAGACCGCCAACTTAAACAACCATATCAGGCATAAGATACTTACCATATAATATCTTTAAGGAAAATGCAGTAGAGCTTGTTGTTAGTCCTTTAAGCATTAGAGGAAACGATAACCCTCATAGTACAAGGTGAAAGATAAATATAATTTATTCATTTTACATTTTACATTTTTCATTTATAAATGCCATCATATCATCAAAATTGTGTAACTGAATTTAGAGACATTTTTTTCTCTGGAACTTGGGAGAAACATTCATTGCCTACTGAAATCCACTAGTTACAATGAAGTCATGGATATAAACTTCCCCTTTTTTCTCTACAAAATTACTACATTTTCCCATAAACATAAAAAGGCCAATTACATGAAGCCCAAGAAGACACTATCCTCAAAAATTTTAAATCCAATCCCAAGCTAGACTGAAAGAACCAATGGCATTCACATAGACCTTCATAAATAAAACACAACAGAAAACAACAATTTCACTGCTCAAGGTCTCTAGCATCTAAAGAAATACATGATATAATGACATCTAACCAATAGCAACAGAATAAGTCCCATCATGCCACCTTGTGCCTTATCCATGCACAGAACAAACCATGGTGCCCTACCATAGATGCAGAAGAATTGGTACATCTACTTCATGTGGGAACGGCATCTTCAAAAATACTACATTTTTCTGTAGCACATATTCTCACGCACACATTCACATGTGAAATACAATAGAAATATATTCATTAACCAATAAAAATTGCTGAAATGTGTATTTCATATCAAAATAATATATTAAGGCACTTATGACAACCAGATATGAACAGAGTATCCATAACAATCAAAATGCAGATGAAAAAATAAAATGCGATGGACGGACGGACGACAAATGAAATAAGATGCAAGTATAAAAGAAAATAGAGGGACATGAGAGAAGATGAAACAAAATCCGTGTGCTTACAGTGTGAGTATTTAATTTTTTTAGGACTATTTAAGAATTGGCCTTCTAATTACATTTGGGTTTCAGACCTACATCCTTTGATTGCGGGAGTTAACGAACTCTTTAAATTAAACCCTTAAAGAAGTTTGTCAAGCATTAACATCCCCCCCCCTCAAATCTCAAGCCGTATAAGCGACAATCAAGCACAAATGGAGCTGCACTGGTTCCGCTCTACTGTATCAATTTCGTGTTTTCATTTTTCAAGTAATGGATGCAAATTAGGTGTGCATTGTGCCACACCTACGCTGAACTACACCAGGTGCGGATAAGTCAATCTAACAAAAGCATCCATTTTGATGCAACTATCAACTTTTAATTATATGAAGCCATGTTTCAAACAATGGAATAAATGCATTCCCTTAATTCACTAATTTTTTCAACTCTGAACTAGCATCACGAAGAAACACAAAGCTTTCATCTGCTCCATTTTATTACATATAAAACCTACATTCATTAAAGACTATAAATGGGAAGGAAAGAAACTGAAGGATAATTAACGTTGCAATATTTTACAAACAATGGTTATGCAGCTATAACACTGATCAGTGATTATTTCCTCACAAAAATAAGTTAAGGATATATAATGCACTTACTAGCTTTTTCACACATCGTATTACAAGATATGTAATCATCAAATAAGGATTGACCCTTGCTAATTTACATCTTGAATTCCCATATAGGTTTTCAATTCATCAGAACATTACACGAAAAACATTTAAATCCAAGCAATATCCTTTTGAATTACACTATCAAACAAGATCCAATCCTATGTTCCATTCTTCGTTCTTTGGGCATTAATTTGTTAAATGCCAATTAACCAAATGAATTGGTTAGGCTTTCAAACCATTTTTTTATTGTGAAGACCAATCAAGGAGGGGATCCCCTAAGCATCCCACTGGACATAATATCAGCTCAATTTGATTGTGTGCCTCATAAACCTCATAAAACAGGGCATTGCCCAACAAAATTGCAGCCATGCTTATTCTTCCACTTCCAATCATATCCACCTGCTAGCACAGAAGTAGGATAGTTGATGTCTAAATTTTCCCCTTGAGTCTATGTGGGGGGCAACTTTGCTCACATAGAAAATATTTTATTTTAAAAAAAGTTACAAGAAAAAGATGGGGCCAAGCTAACCCAAAAGCATATTTAAAAATTTGCAGTGAGCCAACTTTCCCCACTAAAAAACTATAATTTCAAGAAATACCAACCTCTCACATGCACATGTATAGAAACAAACAGACACAAAATCATGCATCGATTCTTTATTTTTCTTTTATGAGGAAAAACACACCCATTTCTATCTTCTTTATATTGATATCACCATTTCCACCAAGTGAACCACTTTGCCATCATGTAAGGATTAAGTGAATGTTTCATCACCCCTTCTATATTTTTATTGAAACCCAGATTTAGGTTGCTAGTGTACATCAAACAAATTTTACAAACTTAAGGTTTCATGTTGATATGGGTGTGACAATAATTGATTTGGTTGTGTTCGAGTGCTTAAAATGTTTCTTAAGTTGTTTTTGTGTGAAGAAGATAATCAAATTTTGCAACCTATCTACATGTGAATAGTAAGAGGCAAAGTAGAAGAAAAGACAAAAAAAAAGGTAAGATACACTTCAATGGATTCTTTATTTTTCAATGATGCATTATCTGCAGTACACTTCAACTGAATTGATTGTTTTGCCATGATCAAGTGAACATAGTACAAAACTTCCAAGTATTACATGCTTCGAATCATTCCTAAATTCCAGTCCAAATGAAGTAACTATAGCAGAGAAATCACCCGCAAAAGAATGAACTTCTTTAAGCATGTTATGGAGATGAAGTTAGTTAGCCAGCAGAACAACCGAAGGAAACTTGGTACAATTGAATTTTCTCTTTCTGTATGGGTAATTTCGCCCACAACACAGTAGGCTTGTTAGGTTGATTTTGGACAGTCTATCATCAGTGGCTGGTTATACGCTCTGATCCACCATTAGCTTTAAAAGGCTCCTACATCTCAATTCATGTGGATAAACTACATGTGCAAGAAGGTAAAGGGGTGGAAAAGATCATTTTGCAATATAGATATCACGAAATCCTAATTGATCTAATCGGTTGTATGAATTCATTATGCATGCCAAACAACAAGTAAAAGAGTTGTGGCTTGGAGATCAGAATTACCTTCTTTGCAACATATGACGCAGTATCTCCCCATTTGGTTTCACCCCATGAAGGCCGAACAGATCCTTGAGGAGAAACTGATGGATCAATATCTTCATCATCCATGGAAGGTCTGTCATTCATAAAAAAAGTTGAGCTCGGAGTCCTCTGACCATACGGTGAATCATCATCAACCAGATTCATGTTGTCACCACCAGCCGCACTACCATTCTCCGGTATACTAACAGAGATCATACTGCTATTACTACTTGTAGACTTTTCAGCTGAACTCACAAACCTATAATCCACCGGCAATGATTTAATTGACTTGAAACGAGGAGCTCCTTCAGTCGACATTATTAGCAGAAAGGGGATCCTTGAATTTAAGTAACTACAATGGAAGTATGGAACCAGCCTAGTTCTTAAACAACTATAAAGATCACCAAAAGGTGATAGCCCATCTTCCCAAAAAAGTAACAATCATTAACCCAAGGTCCTACTTACTGACTTATCTACCACTTAATGGAGGGACCATATACAACCTTCCTATAATGCTCTTCCTTCTTCACTCTTGATCAATCTCCCGACAACTTCAGCATCAAATCCAAATCAACAACATAAAGTTACTCAAATAATATCCATCTAGAAAAGAAAAGCATCCCCCCCTGCCAAACTTTTTGCAGTTTGTCTAAGTAACCTAACCTATCGCGATCTAAAACCAACTTCACTCAAAAATTCACCTTCAAACACTCGATTAACACCACCTGAACTCGATTTCAACTTCACAAAAAAAGTACAGATCTTCAAGTATCCAACTAGTGAAACTGAATGTAACACGAGAAATTTACCTCATTCAACTTCCGAATTCCTTACTTGAAACCACAACAGATCCGTCATCTGTACAGCACAGATCTTAATTCAACAAACTTCAACTCAATAACACAATTTCCCGAAATATAAACTGATGAACAAATGGAGAGCTTAAACCCTAGTTAGAAAGAGGAAATGGTCCAAGGCACATGGAGAGAGACGACGTTTGCCGCTTTGCTTTTTTACTTTTTCTCTCTTTAATCTCTCTCCAACACACATTCTTCTCCAAAAGCGTTATATATATAAGCTTGTCCTTTCACCAGACCAATACTCACCAACTACAGAACAAAGTACACTTTTTAATGCAGAACGTACAATATTAATAAAAACAACTTCTCTGCACGAATAATTTTATGCTCTGGAAAAAGAGTTTCAAATACATGTCTTCTTCTAAACCAAAATTCACCAACTGCAGATAAAAGTACAAGTATTAATGAATAATGTACAACTTTTTTGGTGAACAGTTGATCTGGAATTAGAGAATTATGGTGTGGAAGAAAAGGTTTCAACCACATATGTACGTGGGACCTTTACAACCTCCATATGTTTTTCTCCATTTTTGCGCACCAACCAAATTTGAAATTTTTTATATTTCTGGTTTGCAGGCGGTGTTATTTCAAAATCTATATTTTCTATTTTTTTAATATATTAAAATACACTTTTAGGTGTCGTTTGTTTTTTTAAGAGGTTTAAAGTCTGAAGTCTTATTTTAGTTATGATTAATAAGAGGTGGTGTGTAAAAATGTCTGAACGATTCGAACTTAAAAGTCATTAAGAGGGTTTTTTCAAAAAACAAACGACCCCTTAGTGTGAATTTTTATTATTTCGGGCTAACCGTATTAGATATTATCTGTTTTGTTCACATCTGATTTATGATTTTAAAACGTGTTTGATAAATAAGATATTAAATCTCTTATAAGGCAACCTATAAGATATCTCACGAAATTACAGTTTTCATTCATCAGTTTAGTGTTTTTCATGAATCCTATCCTATTATAAAAATTAACAAAAATATGCTTTTATGGTTGTAACTTTTAACGAATTAGGTCCCTATAATTGTATTTGTTTAACGAGTTGGGTTTTTGTAATTGTAATTTTTTTAACAAGTTCGATTCTTATGTTTGCACTTTTTTAACAAGTTTGATTCCTAAATAAATTGACAAGTTAGATTTATGTTGTCGGATCCAACTCGTTAAAAGTATACAATTATAAGGACCTAAATGTTAAATTTTCAAAATAAAAATGAGATTTGTGATTAAAAAAAATCACTCTTTATTTTTTAAATAATAATTCTAAAGTGTGAATTATAAACAAGTTAACATTAAAAGATTCTTAAAATTTTGTATTCGATAAATAAACTATTCTATTAATTTTTTATGTGATATTCTTTTTTAAATATTTTAAAATCCAAAATTTTAAATAAATTGTTTTTAGTAATTTTTCATGTGATATTTTTCTAAAAAACATATAAAAAATGTTTTAAAACCCAACTCTTTTTTATTTACAAATTTGACCACAATTTAAAAGGAGGGCCATGTGGCGTCATTTAATCTATGAAATATTGTGGAGTACGTTTTTTTGGTGAAAGTAATTGATACGATTTAATTATCATGATTGTTGTTATTTAATACCATATATTTATGATTGAAACGTTATTTAAATTTTAAAAAATGTTTTAAATTGAGTAATTTAATATTTTGTAGGTGATAAAATCATAACGGCAAGTTATATTTTTGAGGCCAACTGATTTTCAAACTATACTTGTTTGCAATTCGTTTGACTTTAATGGTGCATTTGGTACGTAAAACAAGACAAGATATAACAGAATAAAAACTTATTGACCTATGTTTGACACGACATTAAACTGGGACATGACAAGATTAGATTGGACAAAGCCAAGTTAGATGGGACAAAAATTAGGAATATGATAAAATATTTGTAAATTACTAAACTACCTATCAAGTATATGTATAAATTTGTCCGGTCCAGTTAAAACCAGTCAAATAAAATTGGATATCCAATTGAAATTGATTTAAATCGAATCCAAATATCAACATTTAAGTTGAATTATTCGGTTCTTGGATGACAGTTAACAATCAAATAAAACCGAGCTTATCCAATCTATTACCATTCAATTAATATATATTTATATATATACAAACCAATGTTCAAAAGGATGCGTCATGGCACCTTGAGGCGCGTCATAGTGGCGTCCGTTTTTTCTAGACGTGACTTTTTTTCAAATTTTTTTAAACTTTTTGTGTTTTTACACTAGTAACTTTAGCTTTTTATACTTTTACAAATTTAGCTAATCACATCACTCACAGTTTCTTGGACTCGCACATGTCAATAACTCACGGTTAAAACGAAGTTGTAAACCCTTCAAGTTCTATTTTGAATACCTTATCACAAATTTTTTATATAATACTAGTTAGTTTATATGAATGTAAATATTTTAATATCATTATATTACTGAATAATAAATAATAAGCATATGTGTATATATATATATATATATAATTGTTGGGTGGTTTATTTTACAACCCAGTAAAAGGTTACAACTCAACCACAAGGGTTGTGGCGTACTGGTTAAGGTCATGGGGAATGTGGTGGAATATCCCATCTGCTCAGAGTTCAAATCCAGACGTACACAATAATTGTGGTCACTGAGGTTTAATCAGGACTGATGTCTTACAGTCATAATTCGCTAAGGTATTAGTCTAGGCTTAGCCTAAGACTCCCCCCCCCCCAATAAAAAAGGTTACAACTCTGTGCAACCCTCATCTAGACGATTCATTTAGCTCATTCATTATGTAGACACTGAATGATTACATGTTTCATGCAATAATATTACATGCAATGCATACACTTACATATAATGCATATTGTTTAGTGAAATTACTAGCTTCATCCGATACATCGCATGAACCGTTATGTCCTTTACATCTGCTGCAGAAATTTGACGAAATCTGGTAAATTCATTTAGAGAATCAATGAGAATCCAAATGCAATGGGCTAACTGAATGGTTTAGATAAGAGTTGCACATAGTTGTAATCTTTTACTGGGTTGCAAAATAACTGTGGCCTAAACTTATGTATATGACATATAAATTTGTCGTCTTATGTCACGCCTTAAAAAACGTCGCGTCCTCGTCGTGGCGTGTAAGGCTCAAGGCTTGAGCTCGCCGCCAAGCCTCACGCCATTTTAAACCTTGATACAAACATACACAAAAAGTATCTATGTTTCATAAAGAACTTAAAGAAAAATATTATATGAATAATTGGATCCAATTATAAGGTTAGGTTCAGGAGAAAACTCTAAATAAATGGAAAACCGAAAAACCACGAAAAAACAAATGAAAAAGTATATGAATATGGATGTCAAATTAACGAGAAAAATATGATCGTTTATTTTGTGTAATTTATTTCGCTCGGATTTTGTTCATTTTTCGTATTTTTTCGAATAAAAAATAGGGGGTGGAGGTTTTTTAATTTAAAAAATATTGTTGTAACCGCTTGTTTAATCATATCCATCAGATCATTTAATCTGACGGTTGATAAGATGTTTTTTAGTTTTTCATTTATTTGAGATTTTTTCTTGAACCTCTGTCACAATTGTAATATCTAATTGATAGAACCGGTCTGATCTAATATACTATTGGATTGGTTGCCAAAATCCAACATCCAATAGACTAAATGATCGAATTGGTTCCACTTACATTCACCGGATATCAATCGGTTAACACTTACTACCCACGTCAAATCAAAACCATAGAACCTTCGACAATTTATTTTACCCGTGTACCTCACTCTCGTACATCCAATCTTATTTGCATACTAAGCGCACCTTAAGGCTCCACTTGCTTTACCGGATTTGGTGGTAATTGGAATTGGATTCCATTCCAATTCCCTGCTTGGTTTAAAGGAAAGTCTGGAGTTGAAATCTCACAGACATTGGATTTATTTCTTGGGGTTGTTTGTAATAATGTTTTAAAGTATCTTAAAACATTCGTTTTGTATAACCGATTAATAAAAGGTAAATGAAATTCAATTCCATTTCAATTCTACAAACAAAATACACTAGCCAATTGTCGATTCTTCTAATTGCATATCTTTCCACGAAATTCAAATCCCTCAAAAACATTATGTCGAACAAAATGTCCCCTAAGAGATAGGCACATAAGTAACTAATTTCCAATCTCGCCAGTTGTGAACAAACACCGAGTTGGTCTTGCAACAAGGACATGTTGTTGCATATCGATCATGGGGCATACTAAGAGCAACCCATTTGGGCAATGTTTCCAGGTATTTGGTACGCGAATAACTATATAATTGTATAGGCAATGTATATGCACGCGCTTCCAAAGGTATCGACTTAAACTACTTATGAATAGTTGAACATTTTTACATTATTATAATTTGGGTGCTTAAACACAAAAATGCGTCAACAATAGTAACTTTATCAAATGATTGTCAATTTCGCTAATTCTTGACAATTAGTTTCGGAAAAAGGACGATAAAAGAAAATTCAAATGATTTTAACGTTGTTGGTGATTTATGCTAATAGCTTCATCAACATTGGACGAAGTGACGTAAATGTAATAATATAAGTATGTAATCGATAAATGTTTCAGTTCAAATATTTAACAAAATAAAGGTACAATAAAGTTTTTATTTATATGTCCGAATATGAATACATGTATTCGCATGATGAGACATTAGATCGTTCAAGATTATAAATTCTACTTGTATTATCTTTAATTCTTCCAAGATAATTTTGAAGCAAGGAACAGTACAAAATGAAGATATCAAGTCTTTGAAAGCGTATGCTCAACAATCAACTTTTTTGAATGTTCATTCAAGCATTTGCTATGTCGGTTTGCAAATTATGACCCTTGTGATTAAATGAACAAGTAAATAACTTTCAATCTAATTCGACGTTCTACTAATCACGGAAAAGGTTAAAAAGTGAAAGTTGTCATGCAAGAGAACACAAGAAATAAACAAATTGTTCACAATGGATGAAACAAGTTCTCTATACGTAAAAAATAAGTCAAGCATGGAGGTTTGAGTCCTCTTCAAGGCATAATATTGAGAATGCTTGTTGAATGAAAATGTCTAAAGCCAATGTTCGAGTACCACGTGCTACGACAATGAAGTGAAACTGCCTATAGGCAGTAGGGGCCAGGTTATTTTATTGACATGAGATGGGTTCAAAGTTCCAAGACAGACGAGACAAATAAGACAAATGATTTGTGTATATATTTTATGGATTATATTTGATTTATACTTATGTTATCATAACCATATAAATTATATCAATTTATTATAAGATTAATTAACAATAACGGTTGAGATGTTAACATTTGCTTCTTGTTTATGGTTTCAAACATTAGGTATTTAATTAAACGAAACTGAATAACCCACAAAAATTTTATGAGTCTGGATTCCAGGTTAAACGATCTAGTTAACCGAATAAATATCACTTAATTCGATTAGATTTTAGTTATTGTTTACGGTTTCAGATAAAACCAAATAAACAATTATATTGTTATTCTTTTATAGTTTATATTACACAAATAGTTAATAAATTACGTTGAAACTCAAATATTTTTTTACAAATAATATAAAAAAAGTTTAGCGTGAAAAAACAACTTTTTGTTGTATAATGGTTTTTTGATTGATGTTAGTTCAATTGCCAAGTATGATACAATTATATATTAAACACAATGAGCCTTGCAAAAAAAATGATAAATGAAGTATCCACTGAATAAATATGAACTTTTGTTCGGTTTATTTTGATACTAAACAAATAACCTGAAATTGATTAATCTGAAACCGATTAAATAAAACCTCATTCGGCAAGTTATCATGTTGTCTAATTTTACTTTTGAACCCAAATCAAATGACTCGAAAACTAACACAATTTTCACCCTAACTTATATCTCGCATCAAAGTGGTTCCATGGTACTGCACCGAATCTTCAAGGGTGTGTTGGTGTATGCAAGACAAAAAAGATATGGCATAATAAAAACTTGTCACTTGTTGGCGTGACATTAAATCGGAACAAGAAATGTTTGAGTGAGATAAAAATGCATTTTTTATCCCACCAAAGTTAGTGAAACAAAATCAGGAAGATATGATAATACCAAAATAGGTGAAACAAAAAGCAGGATGATTGGAGAAAAATTGTTATTTAGGCAAAAAAATTGATTATCGGTCCCACAAGGAACCCGCATTCAAGGACACTAATGTGAAGAGACATTTTTTGGCTCAATTAGCGTTGAGGCTAGCCTAAAACTTACCACAATCTTTCACATGCTACATCACCTCGCCCATTAAGTTATGCCCCTTATAGTCATAACTAGTCTGTATCTATATATTCATCTAAGTATATACTTTTTTATTACAATAGTTATATGAGCCATTTTTAAGTAGTGTTCGATCGATTACATATTAATCAATATTCGATTGTTAGATTCAAGCATTCTACACTTTTTAGTTATTGAATTGTTGGGCCGAGATGGTTTTGAACCATCCTAACATTGTGTTGTCGGTTTTTTTTTACAAATGAAATGGAGGTAAAAGAAGAGAAAGAAGGAAAAGAAAAAAAATATATATATTTATATATATATACTAGGCACATACCCGCGCGATGCAGCGGAATGTAAGTAAAGAACGAACAATTAATTTTATTTTCTTATAGACATGTCATCAACAATCAACCATGACCTAAGAATCACAACTTATAAAATCATAAACCCATAAAAATATTCAATAATTAATTTATATTACAATTATTGACGAAAAAAATTATAATGATATATTTTATAATAAGAATGAAACGTATTTTACGATTATGTATTTTTAATGTGCTAACGGTGGAAAAAAGTAAAACGTATGGATAGAAAACAAATTAGTTCGTAGATATTCATGATATTTAATAGTAAAGTTAAATTAAAAAATATTCAATACTGTGCTCGTTTTAAGGATATTGATGAGACGATTATAATGATATATTTTGTAAAAAGAAGAAACGTATTGTTTATTCCATTCTTGTTCGTATATGATTATTTATGTTAACATGATAGATATGTAAAATAGAAAATAAGAAAACAAGTGATATAAAATAAATTAAATAACTAATTGTAAGGGTGATAAACGTAACATTTAATTGAATTAGAAAGTGAAACATTGGGAAATTTTTTTTGGCTTTCAAAGGTTTGTAAAAAACTTAATTATAATTTTTATAATATAGTAGAGATTACCGTGATTTATTTATAATAAGAATGAAACGTATTTTTAATATATTTTAGGATTATGTATTTTTAATGTGCTAACGCTGAAAAAAATAAAATGTATGGATATAAAACAATTTAATTCGTAGATATTCACGATATTTAATAGTACGGTTAAATTAAAAAATATTCAATATTGGACTCGTTTTGAAGGTATTGACGAGACGATTATAATGGTATAATTTGTAAAAAAAGAAACGTATTTTTTCATTGTATCTTTGTTCATATACAATTATGTGTGTTAATATGATAAAGGTGTAAAATGAAAAATGAAAAAATAAGGGATATAAAGTAAATTAAATAATTAATTATAAGGATGGTAAATGTAATATTTTTCTAAAAACCCGTTTTTTCTAAAAACTAACTTTTTCAATAACCGTAATATAATTTTAATATATAGTATATATATATTGTGTTGCCGATTTTTTAGGAGGGAAATGAAAAGAAAATCAAATAAAATAATACTGATTTTTCTTTCAAATATTTCATCTCAAATAGGGGAGGTATGGGAAGACATAATTATAACAATTACGAAACAATTACAAAAAAGATTGAAATGGTATTGCATTTGGAAAATTGGTTGGAGAAGTGTCTACGAAAAATATTATAAAGGTGTTATTCAATTTAGGGGTCATTTACCAAGCGTTTATCGAGTGTCATTTATCTTACCGTATGAGTATAGCGAAGATCGAGAATTTTACATAATAAGAGGCATAGCAACCGATAATCTTATTGGGTAAATGAGAGAAAAAACTCATACGTGATAAACGTAAAAGATGCTTACCAACAATCCATCAAAATGAGTTACAATGTGTAAGTGAGGGTGATAATTGTTTACCCAGTTAATGTTTGGTAAACGGTCTATGTCACTTAAACAAATAACTTGAAAACCAATTAAAAACGAAATCTTATTCTGACTGGTTATATGATAATTAAGAAAAGTGAAAATCACTTAGAAGTTGTTTGGTTTATTTTTCATTAAGTCTTGTATGTATAAAATATTTATATGGATTAATTTGTTCATATAGATTAAGATTTTTTTTGTTTGGAAGAGTTTTTTATATAATAAAGGAATATGTTTTTAATAGGGAGAGACAAGTTTTGAGAAAAAATTGACTTTTTGCATAAAGCTTCCCCTAGATTACTAAATAACTAAAATAAGTCACCATTTATATCATCAAGTCACTACCAAATATGTATAACTAACTAAATGAGTTGTGAGTTTCATTAAACACATTGAGCTGCCAACCCTTAGGTGTGATTGGTTCACAAAATATTTTTGGATGAAATGAAACCTGTCAAATGAATTTAACTTTGAATGAATTGAAATTGAATGTTATAAGGTTTGACCATCTGTTTGATTGACATACATTGGAATAAAATATGTTAAAAGAATTGAAATCTTTCTCTTTGGTTCACATAATGTAGTTTTGAAATTATAATTAAATATTGGTAAATGACCAAAATACCCTTTTTTGAAAAATTGAAACCGAAATCCAACTATAGTGGTTTAGATCGGTGGTTCAAATCAGTGGTGGTCAGCGACAGTGGTTTGGGTAAATAAGTGAAAATCCCTTAGAAACTGTTTGGTTTGTTTTCCATCAAGTCTTGTATGAATTAATTTGTCTGTATAGATTGAGAAGTTTTTTTGTTTGAAAGAGTTTTTCATAGACGAAATGAATATGTTTTTTAATTGGGAGTGACAAGTTCTGAAAAAACTTGACCTTCTGCATAAAAATCCCCTTAGCTTACTAAACAAGTCACTTTCTATATCATTAAACTACTACCAAACTGTCATATATAACTCACCGAATAAATTGCAAAACCCTATAAACTCGTTAACCGACAGCTAACCTCAAAACCCCATTTAATATTTTAATTGGCCCAACAACACCGTGTCAAACAAACGCGATGGAAAAAATGATTACATCTCGCGTCAAAGTTGATCCACCTTGGTCTTCACTCTTCAATAAAACGGTATCTGCAGCAGCAAAATATTTTAAGCGTTTTTTTTTTTTTTTTATGTAAAATGGAAAAACCCACAAAAAAGCAAGTACTCCTCTTCTACTGTGTGGAAGCCGAAGAACTTGCTCACAAGATTTACGCTCAATCAGACCTCATTCAGCTTCAATCCATCAACTGGAGGTCTGCAGTATGCTCTTACCCCTTTTAGAATCAAAATTATTATTTCTATCTTATATGCAAATTACCCACTTCAGTTTATTGTTTTCGGCCTCTTTATATGATGGATTATGGGTATGATTGCATCTTTGATATTAAGAAAATAAAACATCTAGGTTTTTCAAAGAGGTGATAAATCTGTATCTTTTACTAGTTCAGTGAAAAATGATACTAGTATTAAAGAATGAGATTGTTATGTAGAATGTGGAGGAAATAATTTGCAGTAGATAGATATGAGGGTGAGTTTATTGTGGAGAGTTAGGGTTACAAAGATGTTTTATTAGTGTTGGGAGAAATACTGAACATGGAGAGTATGTTGGTGGGGATGATAAAATGGAAACCCTAATAATACAATTTAAATTCTAAAATATACTCATATTTAACAGAGAAATGGTAGAAATTATGATCAACCTGCTTAGTATCAAATCTATTTACTTTTTCTTAGTGGCTGTGTACTTTTTCTTTTTGTTCTATTTAAGCTCGGTATGGGTTAAGTTGTCTGTCTAGATAAATTTGTATGTTTAAGGGACGGGAGAATGATGGGTTTTTGGGAGGCAAAGAGAGAGAAAGAGTTGGATTGTTTACAAGGCATTTCTAGTATTAATTTGTTTAAGGTGGCATGGGGACAAGTGAGGGGTTCTAGCTTATTCCATATAGCCGTTTTGGCTTAATTGCTTAACGATTAAGTCGTAAAGAAATACTTCTGTATGGCGGAGCGAATAAGTTGCCCAGATCATTAAGCTCGTTAAGTTGTAAGTAAACAATTTAGTAGGGGCATTTTCAAACGAGAACGGTAAATGTTTTTGAGAACATGGAAATCAACTATTCGTAATAAAAATTGATGATATTCAAGATAAAAATGTATGATCCAATAAGTTATGAAGATGCATGATATTCATGATGAACAATATTCCATGATTATTCAGGGGTTATTCATCAAGAATAGTTGGTTCTCAACATATGAATGGTCCTCATTTGAACTTCCCCTATCTTAATAAGTGGACATTCCCTCTTGTCAACATCTGAAAAGCCTCTTACCTTGCACCACCCTTTATATGTGAGACCACCTACTTTTCAGTTGCATTCATTGGAGTACCAAAATACTTGCCTTGTTCCCTTGGCATCTCTTTTGAGGTACCGCCCTATATGAAATACGTCATCCAAATGGCTAGGAGTAGACATGAACCGACTTCCTAATATGTGATGCCTCAAAATAAGATAATTCATATTCTCTGTAGCCAAAGACACCAAAATAGTATTAGTAAGAGGTTGAGGCTCTCGAGCTTAGACCAAGGTGAGTGCTCACGTGATGCTAGTTTAGAATCCTTGTTAGAGTTCATCACTGGGATATCATGATATTCCCCAATGGGCACATTAGGGGAAAATAGAAACCGGATGCAGTAGGAGAAAAGTAAAATATAAACCAACTAAAACTGAAAAGAGACGTTATGAAACGTTTCTTAAGAGGACTGGTAGGCAGGGGCGGATCTACTCATTGCTGAGTGGTGGCCCTTGCCACCATTGATCCCGTCCGTCGTAGCGTAAAAAAAATAGTTTTATCTGATTTCATATTATATTACGGTTGTTATTCGGTGCCACTAGCAATTTTTTAATTTTTATTTTATAGATCCGTCCCTGACTTTATGAGCGACAAGTCTTTGGACACTAGAGCACCCAATTGGCCCACGATTGAGGGATCAAGAATCTAGTTTGTTACGACATTACCTTGTGTCTTTGCATAATTTGTCGTATATGTGGTTGTGTTCTTGGCATCTTTACGGTATTTGGTTGCGTGGAGGTCTTTGTGGGTTCCCCTTTTCTTAAATTTGAAGGATTCGTGATCTTGTTGCATTCACGTAGTGCTTTTTCAGACTACCCCTCTCATATGCGCTTAATCTTGTTTAGTCATTTCTTTACTATCAAAAACATCATTTTTTACGTTTTGTTTCTATCATTTATAGTATTCTCTTTTTATAAAACGATGGACATATTATCATCATTGTTTAACCATAATATCGACTTTTTGTTTCATGTCCTAGGAGTTTTGATGACGGGTTTCCAAACTTATTCATAAACAATGCACAAGAAATCAGAGGCCAGCATGTTGCTTTTCTTGCATCGTTCAGCTCCCCAGCTGTCATATTTGAGCAGCTCTCCGTTATATTTGCACTCCCGAGGCTTTTTGTGGCTTCTTTCACATTGGTGTTACCTTTTTTTCCAACTGGTTCCTTTGAGAGAATGGAAGAAGAAGGAGATGTAGCAACCGCATTTACCATGGCAAGAATATTATCAAATATTCCTGTATCGAGAGGAGGTCCTACGAGCTTAGTTATTTATGACATACATGCTTTGCAGGTCGGTTTCTTAAAAACAATGCTTAATTTATTATGACATGCCGACGTTTAAATAAATGAATCATTTTTTGTTTCTATCCTCGCAGGAAAGATTTTACTTTGGGGACCATGTTTTGCCTTGTTTTGAAACTGGGATGCCTCTCTTGAAGCAACGACTTCACCAACTTCCTGATGCTGATAATGTTAGCACTTGTGTGTGTGTGTGTGTATATATATATAGGGGTGGCTTTGTCAACCGGGGGACAAAGGAGAGCGTGCCACGTGTCCCACACCTTCACGGGTTATTCATCATGAATAATGTATCATTCATGATGAATGTGTATTATTCATGATGAATGTTGTATTATTCATTATGAATAGTTCATGAACGTTGGCCTTCGTTATTCATGATCAATGTGGGCACCCGGGGACACGTGTCGCCCTCTTCTTTGATTCCCGGTTCACAATCTAAGATCCGGTTTCCAATTGAACCTCCCTCTATATATATACTCCTTCCGTATCAAAATAAGTATCCATATTTCTATTTCAGTTCGCCCCAAAATAAGTCTCTTTCAAACTTAAGTGCATACTTTCCAATTCTACCCTTAATTATGAGATAGAGAAATTCGTTACCCCCTCTATTATTAAGGGTAAAATTGTCATTTAGTTTATTAGAAACTGTAATATTTACAAATTCCTAAAACTATGCTCTTTTTTCATCGTGTACATTTATTTTGGGATGGAGGGAGTAACAAACCGTCATGCTATTGCATCATCTTTTATTTGGTAAACTCTATTGAGTGTTAATGTCTATCTTCTATACGGAACTTTAGGTTGTGATCGCCTTTCCAGATGATGGAGCTTGGAAGCGATTCCACAAACAATTGGATCACTTCCCCACGGTCAGTTAAACTTTTGTCTTGGAAAATCAAGGAATTCAAATCTTTAACTCCATATAGCATATGTGATTATTGGCGATTTCAGGTGGTTTGTGCAAAAGTTCGTGAGGGTGATAAAAGGATAGTACGTCTAAAAGAAGGTGATTGTGCCGGTCGCCATGTAGTAATTGTTGATGATCTGGTGCAATCTGGCGGTACTTTAATTGAATGTCAGGTACTTTTTCGAACACCTCTCTTATCCAACCAATTCGCGCTCCCACCATAAGAAAGAAATACCAAAATTAAAAGAGAAGTTGCATAAATATAGAAAACTCATGCAAGTTGTGTTATAATTTTTATTATTTGGCTAAGTATTAGGTTGTAGTTGTCAACCAAGCATCCACAAGATACAAAGCATTCCCATCATCCCAAAATAAGTATCCACATTTTTATTTTAGTGTATCCCAAGTGCCGCTTTCAAAAGTAAGGGCCTACTTTCCAATTCTATCCTTCACTATGAGATGCAAAAATTCCTTAATCTCTCTGTTGTTAAGGTTAAAAATGTCATTTAGTTAATTAAAAAGTTACATTTCTAAAACCGTATGCCTTTTTCATTGTGGACATTTATTTTGGGACATGTAACTTTGCAGTGTGAGTTGTGTTGATAAACCAACTGATAGCTAAAGGGCCGTCAGAAGGTCATGGATTTAAAAAAACCAATCAGAAGGCCATTTAACCAAATGACCGTTAAAAGAAAAACAGAGATTATCGTAGTTTTCATGGAACAGGATGGAGCTATTGTATCCCGAGGATCCAATTGTTTCTCTCTTTGTGATGCAGAAAGTTTTGGCAGCTCACGGAGCGACCAAGGTCAGTGCTTACGTTACTCACGCAGTGTTTCCTAAGAAATCGTGGGGGAGATTTGTTCACACAGACGGTAATAAGATCGCAACCATTCTCATAAAATCATCGTTCGGTTTATAAGAATCCTGGGATTTAACATGTATTTATATTTGTGTTCAGAGAACTCAAACAAGGGGTTTGCACACTTCTGGATTACAGATTCCTGCCCTATGACTGTCAAAGATATTGCAAACAGGGCTCCTTTTGAAGTCCTAAGTCTGGCTGGATCTATTGCAGATGCACTTCAAATATGATGTTTTTGAGGTATTTTAACTCGGGTTTGCTTCGATACTGCTTAAAGAGCGTGTGATTGCTCGAGTTGTTGACCACCTTTTTTGTTCTTTTGAATAACCGTGGTATCCGCTTTCGTGTTGTTGCTAGCCGATGGTCTTTTTCAAGTTTCTTTTCTCAAGTTTGTCGCATTTACAATGTCAAATTCAATTAGGTATCACGTATCGTCCTAACTCCTAACCAAATGTTAAAATCAAAATGACCAACGTTCGTGTAGTTTAATGGAAGATTTACTTGAAAAGAAAATGTTACATACGACTTAAAAGAAATTGTTGCATTTTTCCCCGTTAAATTTTAATCAAATTACCTAACATGAATCGTTAACAACAATCGAAATGCGAACATCCTTTTCATCGAAGTGTTCTTTCCTCGACCTTTTCCAAAACGGGAATATGTTGATGTCGATAAGGTTATGTTGGCATTCCTTCGATTGGGTTTCCGACAATTACCTAATACATATGTATGCGTATATCTATTTGAAAACTGTAAATATTCTGAAAACCATAAAAATCAACTATTTATGATAAATATTTATAATGGATAATATATATATATATATATATATATATATATATATATATATATATATATACACACGCATCAAACTATATAGACAATTAAATATTTTCGATTAGGTTTCCGACAATTACCTAATCAAACTATATAGGGGCCTTTCAAGAGAGATCTTACTATTTTGTGGTAACTATGAGATCCAATCTCATCCATCCATTTTAATAATCAATGGTGTAAAATAATTAAGAGAAATAATAATTAAAAACACAAATTTAGGCCATTAAAATAGGTAAAAAGGGTAAAAATGTCAAAAATATAATAATTAAGTGTGATTTAATTTAGGCGGGTCTGATAATTTTGGCATGAAATCAATTGCGATAATCTCAAAATATTGAAACTGTATACATATTTTCTTGGTGATATAATAAATCGTGTTACATTGTGGTCTTACAATTTTAAAAGGAAACGGGTTTTGTTATAGCAAATGGGATGTGATACACTATGATCATCTTGCAAAAATCTGATCTCTTTGATGATACAATGATGGGAAAATTGTTGCTAATTCAAAAGGTGGTGATACGCTGTTATTAGTGCTCTCATTCACTACAAATTTACCTAATGTACCACTGTGATGCACTCAAAGAACATTGTGTTACACTGTAATTAACATCGTGTTACACTGTGATTACTATTGTGATGCACTCAAAGAACATTGTGTTACACTATGATTAACATTGTGTTACACTGTGATTAACATACAAATGTGATACCCATTATGATACGACTGTAATACCAATTGTGGTACCACTATGATACCAACTGTGTTACATTGTGATTACCATACAAAATCATAATCAATGGTAACTGTGAGAACCGACTATTTTATGGTTTCTATACTTGTTTATCGAATAAAGACATCACAATATGCATCGAAATGGGATGCAGGGGATCATCACAGTGAACCACCATGGATGTTAAAATGGGATTAATAAGATGATCACATTGAACCACAAACCAACTAAGGAGAACCAACTTCGGCAAACACAAGCAACGACCTTTTTTGAATAGGGTCCTTCTTCCTCCAACAACTTCTTCTTCGTTCAGCAGTTCTTCAGTCCTGCAAAAAATTTTGGAAACGTGAATGTTGAACAGGTCTGATTTTAATAAATCAATTAGTTGAGTATTATTAGGAAACGTAATCTTGATTGATATAAATCTGTAAAATAAAATAATTATTTATTAAACAAAAATTAATCAAATTACCAATATACCCTCAACAATAATATATAAAAAACAGTAAATAAAATAAAATGATTGGTTGTGGTTGGATCTCACGGTTACCATAAAATACTAAGATCTCATATGATTAGGCCCCTATATATATATATATATATATATATATATATATATATATATATATATATTATAAATAGGGTTCAGATTCAAACGAGAATTTAACATTTTGCAAGAAATCTCAATATCATATATGATTACATGCATGATAACAAGCTTAATCATATATGATTAAACACATATTGATTGATAATATATAGATGCTTAATTATATATGATTAAGCACACTCAAATAAATATAACATATAATATTTAGTCTTCTCACAAAATGTTCATCCTTCCTCTAATAAATAAATTCATACAGATCTACAGATATTCATTATGAATGATTGATTACCACAATTTTTATTTACACATTCATTATGAATAATTGGTTTTCATATTTCCACAAATTCATTATGAATAATTGCTTATTGTGTATGCAAAAGCATGCAGTTGCTGTGCAATGAAATGGTAAATCTCACAAGAAAAAAATATGTAAAAATCTTTGCCTCAATGATGTATGAAATAATAGAGAGAGATGTCCACATGGTCCCCTTTGGTCTTTTACACAGATACCATATTGAGAAGTGCAGCTTAGACCTACATCACCAGAAAAAACCTTCTCATGTCGAAAAAGCTAAATCGGCCATTCGACATGAAGTTCGTACAAGATTGTACACTCGCGCTACATTTCTACCTACCTACAAACACAAACACAGACTATTGCTTCAAGACTTCATGGTGAAAAGCAACGTAGCCCCGAACCTGTTAGATCAACCAAAGCTTCAGCAGTTGAAAAGTGAAACTACAATCTCAATTCTGACAAAATCAACGTAACACACATTCTTTTACAAAGGAGCGGCCACCCGAGCTGCATGAGACACGATCAAAGCAAGAATTGGTTACACATACAAAAATAAAGGCTTTACGTTCTTGAAACACTACAACAAAGTCGGTTTTACAGACGGCAAATATGTCTAAATGTCATAATAGATTGTTTTATAGGACTTAAGTTTATAGGACCAAACAATTGTGTGTCCTATGTAAAAGTGTTAGAGACGTATTTGGACATCCATAGCAATGACATATTCTGGTTCAGGCATTTGCTCGTATAATCTCTGTAAGGTGTGGGACCTGTAGCTCAGAAGATTAGAGCATGTGGCTATGAACCATTGTGTCGGGTTAGGGCACTTTCGAAAAAAAGTGTCCTATTAGCTTTTTTATAGGACATTTGTTTTTGGGGGGTGCTATCCCTACCCCCTCCTCACTCACAAAACCCCCCATACCCCCTATCTCACTCAGGGGGTATGGATAGAATCCACCTTGTTTTTATAAGACGTTTTTCAAATAATGTCATATAAAAAGACTAATAAGATGATTTATTTCAAAAGCGTCCTACAAAACTTGTTAGCGACACCTAAAAATATCCTATCAACTTTCTGTAAAACCTTTGCATAGGATGCACAATCGTCTGGTCCTATAATATAGTCTATTAGGATATGTAGACGTATTTAACGTCCTATAAAGCCGATTTTGTTGTAGTGAAAGTTTAAAGTATCCATGGACAGTAACTCACGCATATTCAAGATGAATGTTCATGAACCGAGCATTTTCTTTGCTTTGTGTTAATGTAACGGAGCCTTCAATAACCTGATCTTGCTCAACCTCTATTGGATCATAGAAGTATATCATCGTCTGCCAAAAAGAAGAATGTGATAATCAATATTACAGAACATAACAAAACATAAACCAAATACAACAATCTACCTGTTGCCAATGTGTCGGTGGATCCTCAGGTGCAGTGGAGAGAACAAGTGCTTCATTGGGATTAGCCCGCTTCCTTCGATGACTAACAGAAGCGGTTGTTTTGGGGGACTCCTCAACCGAGGATGGTGCATCATTGTTAGCAGGTCCACTAAATTCGACATCAAACCAAAACGCAAACCCATGAAAAGGAGCTGAGATCAAAGAGAATTCACGAGTCATGAATAATGGGATACACCGGTTGGATGTCTATATTTAGCTACTACGATAAATCTTTTCAACTGATGATAGATAAGTCTAGTCTGTCTGTTGGAACCCCTTGTGGTGACGATGAAAAGAAAATTTTCACATGATTTTTCAATTTTATAGACGGTACTAATGGTATACTACACGAACAACTCTCGTGTATATGCACACTAGAGCGGCATTGTCATACCAAAAAAATGAGCATACTATTGATTTATCTAGTTAGCACACATGTTTTGAGAGGATACAATTGTTAAAATTAGCTATCTGATTCATGTGACACCATTCATTTTGTGCAAAATTTCCTAAAATGTTTTGTTCTCTTCTGCCCCTTCATTTTACGGTCCTCAATACTTTTGCATGTATTTGTGATGTTCATGGTTTCTATCCCATATTTGATGAACTTTATCCTATAGATTCTCTATGTCTTTATAGATTATTGAAACCCTAAACCCTAAAACAGGTAGTCAAGTAAATGGCAATAACATGTATTTGGCCATGTTATATTGGTGTTCTTAGTGATAAAAGGATCTTATTTTTTTTTTGCGAATACAAGAGGAAAAGAATATTCTTGCAGCGATCCGAGAATATTCTTCATTAACCGTATAAGACAGCACTTGGATAACAAAAATGGTTCCAAACATAAATTGATTTATGAATTATCACTATAGGTATTTCAAGTGACTAGCGCTTTTAGAAATGATTCGGTTGTAAGTTAGGGTGGATCACATAAATCTTGACATGAATAGAACTCTTTACCTCGCATCATAGATTGAAACTTGTATTTTGTTGTAACGGATTCTAACTCCTGAATTGTGATTGTATAGCAATCCACATGTTTGACCTGTTTTGAGCAACAAGAACTTTCATCAGATTGGAAGAGTTCTGAATCATCATATATGCAAAAAACTTCACAAAAAAACTGCATAATAGGATAAGACGGTACAACCATCAAATCACAATTCACGAGTAATGTTATCACTTTATATATGGGTTCACTTTATCACCCCATAAACTATTGCAAGCACTCTTTTATCTCTTCCAAAAAGCACCATATTTGCCAACTATATGATCCAAATTCGGTGATCAAGATGGGGAGGGCAAAAGAGACATAGATCACCCAACATGGATGCTCCAAACTCTGCTGGGCCCAATCCAATCAACAACCTCAATATAACCAAGCTCAATAGAGATTCACAATGACCCTTGTTGACAAAGAATGCCCCAGCTCCGGTTGGCTAAAACCCAAGTGCGTATGAAGATGATCTCCTACTTAACACCCATGGGAGAGTCTCAAGAGCCCTGGTTCGGTTCGTTGAAACCCAAACCAAGCATTGGCATGACATCCTCAACTCTTGCTAACATCAGCATGTCCCAATTCGATCTCTATAAACCCAAGTTACTGGTATACACCGGGCAGTATTAGCTAAACGCTAGACATAATTGAAAGTTTATTGAATGAACTCAAATGAAATCACTCCAATGGCGTTCGAGATGCCATGGTCTCTCCCAGAGCAAAGCTCAATTACAAACAAACACAAAACAGAATACCTCCCCTCAAACCCCTAACCCCCTATTTATACAAGTAATGACCATACTCATTAAAACCTTGCATTGCATACTTATACTATCCCAGCCTTAGCCACTTGTACTTCAATTACCCAACTTACTAAAATGACCTGCTCACCCTCAGGGTATAACAATACCCGCCCCCCAAACTCTCACCTTGTCCTCAAGGTGGAAAGAAACAATAATGAAGAAACCGATGCTGCCATGTAACGTTTCTCCAACTAGCAGCAACCAGGTATAAAGCCTTCCAATTAAGCACCATGTTGTCTCCCCGTCTACACCAATCTTTGAAATCACTAACCACCTTGTGACCATGTCTTTTCAATGCCAGCGCCAAAATCAAAAGAGTCTCAAGTCTGTCACCGGTAGTTTTCTGCCAACTTACCAACTAATCCAAATGCTCCAGTCCCCATCTACTCTCAGCAACCCTGTCATGAACTGCCACTTGCAAGAAATCTACCCGTTTAGTTCCTTGTTTCTGCCAACTTACCAACTAATCCAAATGCTCCAGTCCCCATCTACTCTCAGCAACCCTGTCATGAACTGCCACTTGCAAGAAATCTACCCGTTTAGTTCCTTGTTTTAGGTGGTATAGTAGACACCACGATGGACTCTCCTCGTCAATCTCTTTAGTCCAATACACGTCATTGTTCTCCCTTGCTAGGCTCAAATTTTTATAGCCATCACCTCCAACAATCCCCTTTCCCACATAGGCATTGGCTTCTCCTTCTAGTCTTATGTTCATTCCCAGGCTAAAGATACAATATTGTCCAATGCTCCCTTCGATTGCTATGTTAAGCTTCCTTTCATTTTCAATAGCGTTTGATACCTCTGTATCGGAAAGTAAAGTGACATCGAGATTAGGTCTTTGCTTCCTGGAAGTACTAATACTGCTGCATGAAACAATCTTTGACGAGTAGACACCCCTTTTTAAACATGAAGTGTTTAGAGTTGTTGCTGCCTTCTTTCAGCTGTCTGGCTCAAAGAAACACGGCTCCAGATTAAGGCACTCATCCAGGGATGTGTGAAATCTTGCATGAATCAAATGCTTTAGCTCTACTCTCTCCAGTTGAAACTCCTCCATCACCTCAACCAAATTCCTCAAAAGAGAACTGGTTGTTTGAGTTTCTGGTGCCAAAATCGAAATTACACTTGATCTGTGAAACGAATTTGTCAAATTGGAGATTCTTCTAATGACATATTTCCTTTCTTGCCTCAGTGAAGCCTCTTTCTCTCGATTAACTTCGCGCCCTTGAATGTCCTTTGTGTTGTCTGAGAAGGGTTGCTGACTAAAAACTTGAACATCTAATGAGCTAGGTTGTGAATAAATCAGCTTCCACCCTTCAGCCTCCCGAATTCCAAAGGCAAGTGATTGCACACCTTTCAGAATCCACTCTCGCTTCAGATGCATTGGCTGCAACATAGTCTCCTCATACCAAAGGGGTGTTAGCCTAGTGGTAAGGCATGTGGACTTGCTAGTAGCGGTCTCATGTTCGAACCCTGGGGGACGCATCCTGGAGGTACGGGGGCTTCGACCCCGGGCTGCATGCTTTAGCAGTCGGGCTTCGGCCCAAATTGCCAGGGATTAGTCTGGGCCCAATGTGGTCTGGGATACCCTCTCCAAAAAAAAACATAGTCTCCTCATACACAATTTTGCACAAGAGCAACTTTGTTTCTGTTGTCCCTTTTTCTTGAATGTTACCACCTGGATTAGGGGTGTAAATGAGACGATACAACTCGCGAGCTACTCGAGATCAACTCGGTCAACACTCGACTCGAATAGGCTCGACTCGATATACTAACGAGTCGAGTTGAGCGATCTGATACTCGACTCGATAAGCTCGTGAGATACTCGATAAGCAAAATAATAATAATAATTAGTAATATTATTTTAACTTAATTGATAATAATGATAATAATAATAATAATAATAATAATAAACTCAAGTTTTTTGATTTTTTTTGGGAAAATGATGGTGTAAAAGACATGGGTAAACTCTTGATGGTGTGTCTAATTCATCCCACATTGGCGGGATATAGAACTCAATGCTTTGAACTCCACTATATATAGAGGGCCTTAGTTTGCATTACAAAACCCAACATGGTATTTGGCATGTCTACAAATGAGAAAAAAGTGACAGATCATACATGATTCTATTGCTGGTTGGGTTAATGACCATGTTTTAAAGACATGCCCAACAAAGTTACGGATTTGCAAACCCTATGCTCCTCATTCTCAGGTATTTCTCCGCGTTCTCCTAGTACGCGTTTAGAAGTACTTTGGTAATTGGCACCACAATACGTAAGCATTGCCACTCATATTTAATATAATTGACTAGAAAATAGTTGCCCAGTGATATAACCAAACAAACACTTCATGCCTAACAAGTTATTATATATACAGTAAAATCAGTTGACTGATCGGTTCCGGTACTTGACCTATACACTCACCTCAATCATATCTAAGCTTAGTAGCCTTTACACTATATCTGTCTACTCCATCTAGAATAAGTATACGGCGGTAATTTCAAAAATACAAGACACAGACAGAAGTAATATGTATCTTCCATTATAAAAATAGGTCCGGCTGAAGAACTTATGACAGGAAACTAACCACATGTGGCCACGTGAGAACATTTTCTCCACTGATGGTCTCCACAGATGGCTCTTCAAAGGCACACTGTTTTGCCAAAGGCAAAATTGGAGACACTGCAATAAACCAACATCCAAATCACACACACGATATAGAAGATGTTTGAAACCCATGTCCCCATGGATTCAACAAATACACTGATCTGTTATAAAATATTCTGAGAAAGAACAATATGAAAACATAACCACCTTAGGAGCATAAATAGTCAAAAAAGATATAGCACACACTTATACTCTCACACATAAGAGATTCGACAAGAGGCAACAGGTATTGACAACTGAAAAGCAAGAGAAAGACATAGCCGCTAAGAAAGTGTTGCTACTTTTAGAGGATATTATTGGTTACGCTGTTACCTTAAATCACATTCATTTTAATTAACTTGCATACCCCTCCAAGGTACATCATACATAAATAAAAGCAACATCTGAATGCATCTGACATATACTCACTGTCAATCCCATAGACATTGCGCCAGAAATCAATACTTTCAGCATATCTGTCAGGATGTGTAACAGGGGCCATGTATAGCTGCAGGAAATACAAAGAAAAATAATTAAACAATAATAAAACGAAATATCAAGGTAGAAAATCAGATTCCATTCGAAGTTCTATCACATCAATTGCTGTTACTCATCAACTAAAATCAATTCGTAGCCCAGTTATTGTTCCTCATCATCACAAGAAAGCAGCATATCCAAGAGTTATGGGCAGAGAGAGAGAGAGAGAGAGAGAGTCCCATGAAAAGCATTAACTCTGCTGTTTAACAGTTGTAAATATCAACAATAAAAAGACAAATGAGAAGAAGGTATACCACAGCATTTGAAGGAAGAATAAGACCGCCAGGTCTTAACCAGCGGTCTCTGGCAACAATAACACTCCCAAGCATGCTCTAAAAATATAATCAACAAGCAGAACAGTATATGAGATATCAAATACAACCAGAAACTTAATACCAATCTGAATCTTCAGCAGGGAATTACTAACAAAATCCAACACTTACCTCATAGAGAAGCATATAACCCATCCACTCTGAAATTATAACATCAACTTCTTCATCAATTTGAACATCCTGCATGTGGACAAGAGAATGTTATTAAATGACATGAAGATTCATCTTCACATTTTGGGTTCAGTCCCCATAAACTATTTCTTCACCTTGTAAAGTACTGACGGAAACTTAAAATAATTTGAACAAAACATTCTATAAAATTAAACAACGTTCTCCAGAAAGATACCAGGAAGACTAAAGAATATCACACTTTAAGTACAAGAACCAATTTGTGTTGTTTATGAAATTCTACCTCAACACGTCCATGTAAAACGATGACTTTGTCAGAGAGGTTATTTGCCTTGACAACTTCATTTGCCTGGTTCAAAATTCCAACAGAACACCATTAGATTTAAGACTATCTTTTTTCTGAATGGATCAAATATAATGGAAACATCATTAACAGATAAATGGTCAGTATGACATAGAACATATATGTATGTATGTACTTATGTATATATACATAGTCATATATATACACACAAAAGCAATGTCATACAGAGACATCAAAGATGTGCTCCACCAATGAGCAAACAAATAATTTGATAACCTAAATTGTGATAGGGTGAATTCTAGAAAAAAGATATAGTAAAACAGTGTGGTGAATGCTAAAGAATATCTAATTAGCACTGCATTGCCACAGCATTGCCCAGCTAGAAGGGGGAGAAACAAGAATGATTATTCTTTCCTCAGATAATGGAAAGCTGCAAAAAAATTAAAGAAATGGGGAGGAAGCAAAAACAAATATATAGAAGAATTGTCCACTGGGTGAGGTTAGATATTCATTGGGATGGAAAAAAAATAGCTGCTGCATGGTAAGATTTGTATTGGGTTGATTCATGAAACGGACAAAGGTACAACATAGATATTGTATTATTACTGGAGGGTATATACATACATGTGTATACATGTATATAAATATACATGTGTGTATGCAAACATATATATACCGACACAAACAGTGGCATGGGCCTGTGAGCTGAGGATTGCGAATAAGAGAATAATATTATAGACGAGTAAATCTACACATAATACTCCTGGAGTTGGAGCATATATATTGAATCCGCTCAATTTGTCACAATTAGATCAATCAGCATTTTGAAATGGCTTTGGTCAAAACATTTGCAAGTTACAAACCTAAAGAAAGAGAGACTAGATCAATAGAACGCAGGTCTCAAGATGTGTTAACAAACTTTTCCAATAAAAACTGAAGTCGATTTTGATATGTTTATGAAGTATATGGTCCTTGCAGATGTATACATGTTAATTATTGTAAAATAGAGCTCTATCATCCCATGTATCCAATTATCCTCAGAGAAATATTGGAAGCCTAGAAACCATAAACAAAAAGTAACCCTATGTGACTTCTATAAGACTCGTACATTGCTAATCTTGAGAACGAGCATTCTATTTATGTTCTTCTTGTCCTCCCATTCTTTTATAATCAAAAAAATAGAATTGAACAGTGTTCTCAATACTTCAATTGATGATATGTACTACAGCAGCATGACAACAGGAGAACAAGAAACGGTTACAGATACGAAAAATATTGGTGGAAAATAATGTTTCCTACAAGGAGTTCAATGAAGGAATTGACGAAGACAAGGGACCAACAGAGACATTGAGGTTCATGATCAGTTAGTTTCTTCTCCTTTTCTAGTTTTGCCATGGATCCATATTAAACAAACTTCTCAAATTTTGCATTAAGTATTATACATTTCCCAGATAAAGCAATAAATTTCAATGTAGCCAAGAAATTTCGTACAGCAATTTCTACCCACAATATAGAAAGTGCAAGTTCTCAAATATCCCTCTAATATCTCAAGCTCAACAGACAATGGGTGAACAAAAATGGAACCAAACTTAACCCCAGGAGTCCCATGTGATGACCAATGCAAAAGCTAGCAAGTCTTTAGCAGATAAAATTTTCTGAAGAGAGCAGGAAAATGTATGCCACCCAAGATATATATACCTACTATAAAACCTCAACGAAGCAGAATAGAATAAACTGCCAGAAATTGCAAAACGTACCTGCAAAGCTATCTCACTAGCATCCACTGCATAAACCTGGTAAAAATAAAGTTAGAAAAGGCACACAATGTCAAACAAAGTAAAACTGAATTTTTTCTATATACTCATCACATTGATATCATAGAAATTCATCCTCTCTCCATGTATTCTCATTCCTTTCTAGACCTCATTTCAAGAGCTAAAGTTTCCAAACAGACTGAAAGCTGATTAAGTTCTAAAATTCTTAGAAATTTACAGTGACAATCTACAAAGCACTTCAAATAATTAAGTATTGCTTAATAATCTTACTCGTTTTGCGCCTGCCTGAGCACAAAATATTGAGAGGATGCCTGTGCCGCAACCAACATCTACAACAACCTGTGATACAAGTTATTGCAATTAATATTATGAATTAAAAAGAACAAAAGCAACTGAAAAAGAAGACAGCCTTCAAACCAATGATAAAGATGAACAAAATTCAGGACTGCTTCCGCATCCATGCTATGGTTAACAAAAATTTAACTAGCGTCATGTCACCTTGACATGACGTGAGCACGAAAGAGATTTTCCATGTAGATAACCACCAGAACAGATATACCCACTGCAAGATTCATGTACCAGAAAAGAAAAACATCTAGTTAGTGCAGACCAAACCTGCCTGGCCTACTCTTATTGTTCAAAAAGTCATGACCGTTTTAGAAACACCGCGTGTAAGAAAGGATACAGCAATACATAATCTTAGTTATGTTACTAATGGATTAAGGTTCCAAAAAAGGTAGGCATATATAAGACAGAAATATTTAAGTTGGAGTTCTGTTCACTATCCCATGTCTCCAACTAGAATACAAGAACCATTGTCTATTTTGACATGAGGTTGCGTAGATGAGTATTCTACCGACGATAATTTTCTCTTGCAGGTCATGTGATCTAATGAACACGAATCAATATTCCAATAAAACACACACACAGACAGGTCATAAGAATGCATAAATGTCCAACGGTAGTATGCAGGCAGGCTGCTCATGAGAGATGCACAAAGTATGGATCAAGCTGAGCTCCTCCTCAAAACATTTTATTTCAAAATGGTGCAGGTAATATGTACTAATCTGTGAATCAATCAATCCATCAAAGTTGAATTTTCTTAACAGGACGATAAATATGTGTCTTGCTAATTAAACACGTAAATCATTCATATTCCCCTTCATCAGTAGTCCCAATATCCATTGCAACATCATGAAGAAAGCAAACTGCTCCCCTCCTAGAATCTCTAAGAAGGATCATAATAACACGTACAAAAATGAATCAGTGCTAAAAAAAGGAGACAGCAAACTAAAAGAGCCAAAATGAAAGAAAATCTTAGGGCTACAAAAAAAATATATACTCAGACCATAGAGGCTAAACTGAAAAAATATTAAGGGTCAAAACAGCATTTTAGCAACAACTGAGGACAAAAAGAAGTTTTATCAACCCTTACCTTTCCTCGTAACTAAATGTTGTATAAAAAGTTAAACATAAAATGTCAAACAAGACAAATAGTTAAAGCAGTAGTCATGAAGCCATCAAAATTCCAACGGAGAACGCCCAAAACAATCAATGCATCAATTAGTTAACCATCAACCAACAACCCCCCAGCCTCTGTCAACACAAGAAAAGTTGCACAATCCACCAGAAGTACAAACAAAAGTTGAAAGGACTACTTGGTCCTCTAAAACCTCAAAATGTACAATTTATTGCCTGATTACTGAGAACCTGTTGGAATGTTGTTTCGGGGATTCAGCTTTGCAGCTCAACACAACCACCCACGCAATAGATTAGTCACACCAGATAGAGTGCAACCCAGACATGTAACCAGCGATAGCATCAGATGATGACAGTGGTAAAAATCAGTCATCATGTTAGTCATGCTGGTCGTTTACGTCAATGACCACAAGTCACGGGTTTTCGATAGCAAGTGCAACTAAATGCTGCAACTGCCAGGGAGGGGATGGCTCTTGATGCTGATTACGTTAGGTAGGTTTTTCATGGCTCTCAAAGAGCCCAGGATACCGTAAACAGTAAGGTTCTACGGAAGTATGTCTGCATCATTACTAAAGCAGGGATAGAGTACAAAAATGCCAACGGCCAACAACATAAAACCTTAAGCAAACCCTAAAACATAATACTCTATTAAACAGAGTTACATACTTATCATACGTCTCTAACATGCACCATACTGTTTAGTTAAAAGATACCCTACTAAAGGAAGTCCTATAATCTGCAAATAGATATGTTCTTTAAATAGGTTAAATTGTTAATTAAGGATTCAATAGCATTAAATGTTTCTAAAATAGAAAGCCTCAAATATGTTCTTACTTTGCCTTCAATGTGACTCTGATGTTGTAAAATGGCTGTCCTGTAAGTTTCTGTCCGCACACGATCCTGCAGAACTAAAATAATTAGCCTAGAGTATAGAGACCAAGTGAAATTACAAGAATAAAGACAGTAAATACCAAAGAGTGAGACTCGTTGGCAAGATTATTATTGCTTTAAGAATCATAAATGAAATTGTATAGTCAACATAACCAAACTAAATAGGACCAAATGTGGCGATATGCTAAAATCCCCACTCCTACAAAGTTAATTCAAGTCCTACAAAGTAAAATAAAACAGGAAGTTTTCATCGGCCTCGAGTTGTGTTTAACAACTACACAAGTGGGAATCATATTTTCATCACGATCCACATCATGCAAGAAGCAAACATACACCAGCAACAAGCTTAACATTTATATAAAATGTGTTCCACCAGGAGCCACTAGCAATCAAGTACCAAAACCATGTCGGACGTTATCCAGTTTCATCCACAACTCATGTTCATAACACGTTCCGCATGGCCAGTAACCCATACCAGCAGCTATCCCTTTTCCACAAGGATTACGACCATTGGTTGAGTTCCCTTTCATCACGCCTAATCCAAATCAGGATAAACATATCTCCCGCATTCGATTTTCCAAAAAAATTAAAAGTAAAATGCTTGCCAGTCTATATAGAGTCTTGGGAACCTGAAACAGGTAGAACATATTTATAACCTGATGCAGTGGCAAACTACACAATCAACACTGTTACAATTGAGCACCGGAAATTCAACTAATCAAAACATAGAAACTTCGAGGGCAAACCGTTACAACAAGCACTAGCTTCAGATACAATAGTTGGATCTTTTCAAATAACTGAATACAGGTTCATGGTAACCTAGTTAGGGATATAGAACTAACGAAGTTTCAATATCATATAATACACCAAACTAGTAACACAAACACATAAAAAATCAACAATGCAGGCTGAAATCAAAGAAGGCGGTTTGATTCTAGCAGTACCTTGATCATCTCTTCGTGAATACCGACGTGAGAGTACGATTGAAAGTAAGCCTTATCAAAATCCGTACAAGGAGGCGCCTCTGTTGACTCCTGGTGCCCACCGGGAACCCTACCGCCGGTGTGACGGGATTTTCTGGCCCTTTGTGTGGCGCCGCCGCCGGTTTGCAGCTTGTGGTGGTGACCGTTACTGTAACCCCCAGACGGTGGTGACCTAGACATCCCTTCCATCGTCTGCGCAATCCCCAAGAAAGCGAAGAAGCAAGTTCTTGGAGAAATTGTCCCTCTTTACCGAAACGGTTTTTCTGTAGTCTAGTCTCTAGGGTACTACTGAACATCTGCCAGAGAAAGTACAGGGGCTAAACGGGACTCTTTTAGAAAGATGAGGGGTCCCATCATAAGACTTTGCAGAAAATGAAATTTTCTTAAAAATGTTTTCAGCTTAAATCATACACAAGTAAATATTGATATGTATAAAAAGAAAATTAGTTGGTAAGGTAAATTACTAAATTTATTTATTTAGTAATATATAAGGAAGATAATTATTTGGTCCATCTATTTTTTTTTAAAGCAAAAATAAATAAATAAAACATCAAATCAAACTGAGATATTAATTTGGTGCAAGAAATAGTAAGGTGGTGTTTGATTCGCATATTCTAAAGGAATTCGATAGAATTGTATCATTGACCAATTTATATTCCTTTGTTTGGTTCGGTTTTTTTTACGGAAGAGATATCTAAATTCCATCAAATGCCATAAATGAGAGAACTTAACATTTATTAACAAGTACAATGTATTTTGATTAAATATTTTTTTTCATAATACCACATATGCTCTTGATCCAATATAATCTAATCACATAAAACATATCTAATAAAACTACACCTCCATCGGTTCCTTCTCCAAACCACCACCGACCACTGTCGACCACCGTCAATCTGAACCACTACCGACCACCATCGTCGATCACTGTCGATATGAACCATCGTCAACCACATTCGATCTGAATCATCGTTCTAAACCACCACCAATCTAAACCACTGTTACAAATAAAGTACTCTTAATGTCTATTTTATTAAAGCATTTTTTGTTTAAAAAAATAAAATTGTCAAAAAAGATATTTTGGACATTTATCAACATTTCATTCCAATTTGAAAGTTTACATTTTGTGAACCAAATAAACAGATTACAATTAATTTAACAAATTCCATTTAAGTTATTTCAATCAAACAATGCCATTTTAATTCCTTCAAATTCAAAATATGTATTTTATATCCCTTATCTTATTAATTAATTAATAATATTTTTAATTAAAAAATATGTATTTTATTTTGTAAGTTATATCTCTAAAAAAACTATTGTCGATATCTGTAAAATAAGTTAAATATTGAATATTTTAAAATTTTATGCACATATATATGTAAGCAAATCCATCTACACTAATCCAAGAAACATTTTCCACTTCAACTTGGGTTCAAAAAATGGGTCATTTTTTTTTCTTAATAATGTAATATGAAAATATAAATTTATCTAGAGTACATTACATTTTTGGTCCCTGTGGTTGCCACATATTATCAAGTTTGGTCCATCTTTCAAACTAATTACAATTTTGGTCATTGTGGTTGCTATTTTATTTCACTTTTGATCCTTCTAACCAACTTTAGTGAAAAAGTTTAGTTAAGTTAAGGGTACTTTTGTCATTTCACCTTTTATTTGTCTTTTTTATTTTTTGTTTTATTAGATTACATAGTAAATTACATTTATAGTCCCTGTAGTTTGTCTTTTCTTTTCTTTCCTACATTTTTTCATTTTATACTCTTATTACATTAATTAATTAATAATAATTGTAACTAATGATACATTAAAAATACGTATTCGGATTTTATAAATTAAATCATTAGAAAAGTCTTGTAGATACTTTTAAAATAAGTTAAATATTAAATATTTTTAAATTTCTACGCAACTTATTTGATATATATATATATATATATATACATCTGCAAATCCGTCTACACTGATCCAAAAAAACTTCCTATTCTAAGTTGTCTTTAAATTTTTTTTATCTTTTTCTTCTTCTTTATGCGTACCAATTAATAAAATTTAATTACATGTGTTTAATAAAAACAATGTATCGTTTTTAGATAGTTCATTTAATTACATGTTTTTTAAAATGTATACAAATTAATAAAATCTATAATATATTTATTAAAAAATCAAAATATAAACTTAAATTTATCGTAATAAAAAGATATTCAAAATATAAACTTAAATTTATATAGAGAATGATATTCAGTTATATTCCAAACTACTAACCATATACCCAAAAAATTTCAAACATTTCCAATTCCAGATCCTTACATAAAATCCAAATCTCTCGAAAGCATTACGTCAAAACAAACGAGCCCTTGTTGCTGCATTTTAGATCAAAACAAAGCAACAAAGACTTGTTTGGTTTGACGTAATGCTTTCAAGAGATTTAGAATTGGAAATGTTTTGAACTTTTGAGGTATATGGTTAGTAGTTTGGAATAAAACTGAATATCATTATTTATATAAACTTAAGTTTATATTTTGAATATTTTTTTATTATGATAAATTTAAGTTTATATTTTGATTTTTTAGTAGATATATTATAAATTTTATTAATTGGTACACATTTTAAAAATTGTGTAATTAAATTAACTATCTAAAACGATACATTTTTAAAAAGAAAAAGAAAAACATGTAATTAAATTTTATTAATTGATATGCATAAATAAGAAGAAAAGGATAAAAGAAATAAATTTAAAGACAACTTAGAATAAGAAGTTTTTTTTTTGGATTACTGTAGACGGATTTTATATCAAATAAGTTACATAAAAATTTAAAATTTTAAAAATATTTATATTTAACTTATTTTAAAAGTATCTGCAAAACTTTTATGATGATGTAATTTACAAAATCCGAATACGTATTATAAGGGTATAACATGGAAAATGGAAAAATGTAGGAAAGAAAAGAAAAAAGAAAAAAAACAAACTACAGGGACTATAAATGCAATTTACTTTGTAATCTAATAAAACAAAAAATAAAAAAGACAAATAAAAGGTGAAATGACAAAAATACCCTTAATTTAACTAAGATTTTTAACTAATGTTGGTTAGAAGGACCAAAAGTAAAATAAAATAGAAACCACAATGACCAAAATTGTAATTAGTTTGAAAGAGGGACCAAACTTGATAATAGGTGGTAACCACAGGGACCAAAAATGTAATTTACTCATTTATCTATGTCTATTAATAAAAAAATACATGGTTTCAGATATTTCATTTTTTATTACATAAATTTAAGTTGATAACCTTTTAAAATTTTTAATAATTATACTATAAAGTTTTTGTTTGATACACATTTAAAGAAACAATTAATTAAATTAGAATATGAAAACGATACATTTCTTATTAATAGACATCTAATTTTGTCTTCAAAAAATGATGGTCGGAAACGATTTTTAAGTTGGGTTCAAAAGATGTATATTTTTTCTTATTTATGTAATACTAGCAGTGTACCCGTGCAATGTATCGGGGTGAGCAAATGTAAATGGAAATAAAAAATTAATGTAATAGCTTATCAGAAAAAAAAGAAAAAAATATATATATGGAGTAAATCATATATTTATAATTTATGTAGCATTAGTAGTGATAAACGCATAACTTGAGTTTTTTCAATCATGAAGCATTAAAAAATTATATTAAAGTAATCGTTAAATGTATATTTGACTTTTAAAAACATGTATTAATCAGCGATATCTAACGAATGATAATATTTTTTCAAAATACTGAAATATAGAATAGGTAAAAATAACAAATATAATGTTGGATAATATTATTTTGTATCTAAACGTATATATAGGTTCATTATTAGTTAGTTTTATAGAATTCAAAAGGCTTTAAAAACTTGTATACATAAAGAAAATATATGTACTATCATAATTAAAGAAATATGTTAATATGAGCAAGTAAATAACTTTTCTTCTTTTGGAGAAACCCCAAATGGAAGGGAAAAAACTTGAATATGGAAGGTAGTGAAAAAGTAAAGTTTGAATTTTTTTTCAAACAAGTTGTACCTTATGCATGCTAAGTTGTGAATTAAGAGATTTTTGAAATGTATGCATAAAATGGTAGTACCTTATGTTTTATAAGTAGTAATTAAGAGTTTTTTATTCCGTCTTTATAATATAGTATAAATATAGATATGAAACGATACATTTTTTATTAATGTACATGGATAAATTTCTATTTTCCATATTACATTATTAAGAAAAAAATGATACATTTTTTGAACCCAACTTCAATTAAAAAATGTTCTTCGCCCACAACCCTAAGGTAGGTCTTCCCAATGTGTGTACTTCATGGATTTTTTTGAACTTTTATTCCATCTACACTAAACCAAAGAACATTTTCTAATTGAAATTAGATTCAAAAAATGTATCATTTTTTTTCTTAATAATATAATATGGAAAATCGAAATTTATCTATGTCTATTAATAAAAAAATGTATCGTTCCATATATTATATAAATAAGAAAAAAAATATACATCTTTTGAATCCAACTTAAAAATCGTTTCCGACCATCATTTTTTGAAAAAAAAAAATTATTTGTCTATTAATAAAAAAATGTATCATTTTCAGATTCTAATTTATTTAAATGTTTATCTAAATGTGTATCAAACAAAAACTTTATAGTATAATTATTAAAAAATTTAAAAAATTATCAACTTAAATATATGTAATAAAAAATGAAATATCTGAACGATGCATTTTTTATTAATATACATAAATAAATTTCTATCTTCATATTACATTATTAAGAAAAAAATGACCCATTTTTTGAACCCAGGTTAAAGTAGAAAATGTTTCTTGAATTAGTGTAAATGGATTTGCTTATATATATATATATATATATATATATATATATATATATATATATAGTGCGTTTCATTTGAAAATCAATCAATTCGTGGAAACTCTGCAAACCATATATATATATATACTATATTATATATACTATCTATATATACTATATTATATATATATATATATACTATATTCGTGGAAACTCTGCAAACCCTATATATACTATATATATATACTATATTATAAAAACGACATAAAAAACTCTTAATTACAAAATTTTAAGCACAATGTACAACTAATTAAAGTCAATTACTTAATTTACAATTTTTTAATGCTTTGGTACAACATTTCCAAGCACAGTATCTCACATAATCATCTATTTGTGGAATGGATATTCATTTATTAATATAAATATTTGTTTTTTTGGTGAATGATTTTATAAAATAGATTTTATTTTAGCATAATTTATTTTAAATCAAGATTTTACATTTAAATCTATATTAATGAGATGTAATATAAAATATTTTTTCTTCCGTATTTTTTTATATTACATCTCATAATGATTTTCCGTATTTTATTTTATAAAATCTTTTTTCATATTTTATTTTATAAAATCTTTTTACATAATGAGATGCAATATAAACTCTTTTTTCTTCCGTATTTTTTTTTGTTAATATAAAATCTATTTTATTTTATAAAATCTACACATATTTTATATTAGCATAATATAAAATATACACGTATTTTATATTAGCATAATATAAAATCCACACGTATTAGCATAATATAATATTAACTGTTAACAGAGAAATTACGTTTCATTTTAACTCGGTTCAATATTTCAACAAAAAATTTATCCTCCCGTGCAATGCACGGGCCCAACACTAGTATATATATATGCATAAAAATTTAAAATATTCAATATTGAACTTATTTTATAGATATCGACAAAAGTTTTTTAGAGATATAACATACAAAATAAAATACATATTTTTAATTAAAAATATCATTAATTAATTAATAAGATAAAGGGTATAAAATAAAAAAAGAGTAAACTTCATTGTTGGTCCTTAAGGTTTCGTATTTTCTTTGAAAGGAGGACCTCTACTTCAATATCTCAAATAGTAGTCTCTGATGTTTGGATTTTTGCTCTGAAAGGAGAACCTCCTCACTAACCCCGTTTAAAAAACTTGGTTAAAGTCAAGGGTATTTTGGTCATATCACTTTTTTCCCTATTTTGCATTTCTTTTTGTTTTTCCTTATTATTGTGTAAAAACATTAAACTGTAGGGACCAATGTTTTAATTAACTCATATATATATATATATATATATATATATATATATATATATATATATATAGGGGTTGTTTAATTTACAACCCTTAAAAAGGTTGCAACCCTTGCAACCCACATCTTAACCGTCAGATTCATGATCTGCGGTTACAATAGATATGGGGCCCAATATTTTTAATTAAAAAAAACAGAAAAATAAAAATAAAATAACCACCGATCATGAATCCAACGGTTAAGATGTGGGTTGCAAGGGTTGCAACATTTTTAAGGGTTGCAAAATATCCTTCCACTATATATATATATATATATATATATATATATATATATATATCACTCATACTTATATATACACACACACATACACTCATACATATATATATACACTTCCGTCTGTAATGCTTCGGAAATTCGTCAGTAATGGAAGCCCTTGGAAATCCGTCATAAAGTACTGTATAAAAATTTCTTTATGTTTTCACTTTGATCTATCATCGGATTTTGCCCTAAAGATTTCTTGAAACTGTTATCTTCTTCACTGAACTTCATCTGCATTACCACATCCATTTTACCTCTCAAGAATACATCTTTTGCAAGCCATCGCTATATCTTTCCCGACGTCGTTTTAGGAATACTCCCACTCTTTACTAGGGCAATCAACCCTACATGAATATCCTCTTCTTTCATCACAAACCCTCTTATCCCTTCACATATTCTCCTCAACATTCCTTCTTCTTCCTCACCACACTTCTGCATCTCTGCAACAATCACTGTCATACTCCCATCAACGTCAAATGCCGCAATACACCCTCCTCGTAGAAACCTCATACACGATTTGTAAGCTGCAGTTTCTAAATAATGAGCATGAGTTTCAAATCCATTTTCGTGTTTTACATCGACCTGTGACGAAGAGGAATCTTTCAGCGCCTTTGATGATTCCTCTATCGCCTGTTCGAATGAGGTGTTGATGGTTGAAGCTTCCTTTCAACCTACTCTGAAAGATTTCTTGGGTTAAAGAAGGGTGGTGCAAGTAGCCAGAGACATTGCTGGAAGAAGAGGCAATCCATATCTCACCCTCAAAGCCATCTTCCACAAGCTCGTTTGTTTCCTCGTTGACGATAAATATGTTAATTTTTTCGTCTTCTTCATCATGTTCTTCATCATATCTAAGCCTAGCACTTGGTAATAGCTTCTTGTGAATAGGGAAATCAACTTCTAGCAGTCTTGATCTCCATGCTGTTGAGACAAAGGTGCAATTCTCAGCTAGCCCGTACGAAGGGGAAATTGCGGAAGGTTTTAGCCCAAATAGGGTGAACACTTTCACGAATTGCTTAATGGCTTCATGGTATATTGGTTCATTGATGATTATCAAGTTTTTCATGGTGGGTAAGTTTACGGGAAGGCGTTGTTTGTCAGAAGCTTGACCTCGTTTGACGACTAATGGCAATGTGAACGAGGGTACAGGAGTGCAAGTCGCCTTAAACTTGGTGTATGTGGGTTTGTCACAGGGATGTGTGTATATATATGTATGTATATATACATACATATATGTATGTGGGTTTTTTCACAGAGATGTATGTATATATATATGTATATATATATGTATATATATATGTATATATATATGAGAATATGTATGTGGGTTTTTGGATGGTGATGATGATATATATTATATGGTTAATTACAAAACAGGTCCCTATAATTTTTTGGCTTTAACAAAAATATAGAAAAATAAAAAAATTACAAAAAAAGGAAGAATACATGATTTGACGAAAATACCCCTGACTTTAACCAAGTTTTTTTAACGAAGTTAGTGAGGAGGTCCTCCTTTCAGAGCAAATACCAAACCTCAGGGACCACTATTTGAGATACGGAAGTATAGGTCCTCCTTTCGAAAAAAAATACGAAACCTTAAGGACCAACAGTGAAGTTTACTCATAAAAAATAGAGTAAACTACAATTTTGGTCCCTGTGGTTTACCAAAAAATACGAAAGTGGTCCCTGAACTTCAATAAGTGCAGATTTCATCCCTGAGGTTTCGATTTTGCTATGAAAATGATCCCTCTAGCGTTAGCTCCGTTAGATTTCTCCGTTAAGTCAAAAATAAGTTTTATAATTTTGTTTGAACTTGAGGGATCAAATTGTAATTTAGTCTAATTTATATTAATATTAGAGTAAACTCCAATTTTGGTCCCTGACGTTTATTGATTTCTTTGAAAGAGGTCCCTATGGTTTCATAATTCAAGTTTACATCCCTAGGGTTTGGATTTTTCTCTATAAATGGTCCCTGACCCCTAACGACGTCAAAATGGTCCGTTAGTGCCAGGGGTATTTTTCGTCTAACCATGTTTTTGTCCACTTTTTGCAATTCTTTTTTGTCTTTTTTTATTTTAGAAACTTCCATTAAACTTCAGGACCTGTTATGTATAACTCATATATATCTATATACACACACACATATATACATATATATATATGTGTGTATATATTACAGGGACGATGACGATTATATCTCCGACACCACCCCTCCTCTTCTCAATCATCTTCATCGCTTACATGGAGATCTCCAAACGATACTTCCACAAAATTGAACGAGATCCATTCCAATTGCTCACCGGTGCACTCGAGGGTTACCAACCCTTCTTCTACGACCACGCCACCTCCTTTGATTGGCTCTACTACTTGCTCTTCAAAACCATCTCCATCATCACCATCAACGTCTTCTATCTCCTCTCCACCGCCGCCGTCTCCTACACCGTCGCATCCATCTACACCGTCCCAAACAATCGTTAGAGTCCCAGATTCATAGCAGAAATTTACAGAAATTCTAACCTGGTGGAATCAATCGTTTGGAGAAAAGTTTCTTCTTTGCAACCCTTCGATTCCAATTGAAAAGTTGAAAAAAAATACCAATACACCCACCAGTTTTTTCGAGTTATTTTCTCCGAAATGGCGAAATCGCTAAACACGACGACCCAAATTCACCATCTCAGATCTTCAATTTTCACTCTCGAGTTGCAGAAAACCGATTGATTATGTCTGAAGAATTAGAATATGATTATAAAATCGTTGATTTTGATCATGAAGGCTGAAGCAGTAGACGAAGGACACAAACACACTGTTAATTTTTGAATTATTGAATCAAACACACTGTTAATTTTTCATTTTCGTTTCGTTCAATTTTTGAATTATTGAATCATTGAATGCAATCGATGCGTATGGATCTGTTTTCAATCGTTGGTTCCCCATCGTTTCCAACCGACCAGAACCAACGATTCCCCATTTCTTATCCATACGATGCACGCACAACACCACAATTCGATTTACGTTTAGCCATGTAGTTTGCTGGATTTCTTGATTTATTCTCAAGAATGACAGTGGATTTTAGTTGGTGAAGTCCCATGTGATTTGGTTCCTGTGATTTGGTTAACTAATATACACACACACACACACACATATATATACATATATGACCTGTGTGAGTTTAAAACACAGGGAACACCATCGCCATTCATGAAGTCCGGTGAACCACACCACAATTACCATCGAGCTTCAACTGCATCGAAGTCAAACGGCTTGAAGACCACCCTCTTCCGCCAGCAGGTTCAAGTCCAAATACAGGTTATTGGTGGTGGTCCGGTGGAAGAAAAGAGTGGAAATTAGAGGTCGATTGCAGGTCTGTGGGGTGTATATATATATGTGTGTGTGTGTGTGTGTATGTTTGTGTATATATATATATATATATATATATATATATTAGATATTAATGCATAACAGGTCCTTGAAGTTTTTATGTTTTTGTAAAATTAAGGGAAACAAAAAGAGAATTGCAAAAAGGGGACAAAAACATGGTTGGACGAAAATACCCCTGACACTAACGGACCATTTTGACGTCGTTAGGGGTTAGGGACCATTTCTAGATCAAAATCCAAACCCTGGGGATGTAAACTTGAATTATGAAACCATAGGGACCTCTTTCAAAGAAATCAATAAACGTCAGGGACTAATATATATACGAACACATATAGGCGACCACCTCCATATCCCCATCTCCGGTGACCACACCGACCAACTCCCACATCTCCGGCGACCACCTCCATATCCCTCATCCGGCGATATACACTCACCACCTCCGACGAGCCCCTAAACCCTTTCCCATCGAGCACCGCTGCACCTCCACATGACCACCACCACCTCTATCGTCCCTCCCCGTGAACCACATCCTCTATCGTCCCTCCACACTCACCATCTCTCTCTCTCTGGGTATATGTATATTATGTGTGTGAGTGTGTATATATATGTGACTGTGTGTATAGATATGTGGCTGTGTGTATATTAATGTGTGTGACTGTGTATATATATATGTGACTGTGTGTATATATATGTGTGTGTGTGTATATATATATATGTGTGTGAGTGTGTATATATATGTGACTGTGTGTATATATATATGCGTGTGTGTGTTTATATATGCGTGACTCTGTGTATATATATGTGACGGTATGTATATATATACTAGGCATATACCCGCGCGATGCAGCGGAATGTAAGTAAAGAACGAACAATTAATGCTATTTTCTTATATACATGTCATCAACAATTAACCATGACCTAAAAATTACAACTTATGAAACCTAAACCTATAATAATATTCAATAATTAGTTTATATTACAATTATTGACGAAAAAAAATTATAATGATATAATTTATAATAAGAATGAAACGTATTTTATGATTATGTATTTTTAATGTGCTAACGGTGGAAAAAAATAATAAAACGTATGGATAGAAAACAAACTATTTCGTAGATATTCATGTTATTTAATAGTATGGTTAAATTTAAAAAATATTCAATATTGGGCTCGTTTTGAAGGTATTGATGAGACGATTATAATGGTATAATTTGTAGAAAAATGAACGTGTTTTTTCATTGCATTTTTGTTAATATATGATTATTTGTGTTAATATGATAATGATGTAAAATGAAAAATGAAAAAGTAAGGGATATAAAGTAAATTAAATAAGTAATTGTAAGGGTGGTAAATGTAATTGTACAAAAATTTGTACAATAACCGTTTTAGTTTTTTCATTATATAGTATATAATAGATATAGATATAGTAGTAGAGATAAAATAAATTAAATAAGTAATTATAAGGGTGGTAAATGTAACATTTAAGGGTAGTAAATGTTATTGTACAAAATATTGTACAATAACCGTTTTAGAATTTTTATATAAAACAATTTTAATTCGTAGATATTCATGATATTTAATAGTACGGTTTAGTTAAAAAATATTCAATATTGGGCTCGTTTTGAAGGTATTGACGAGACGATTATAATGGTATAATTTGTACAAAAAAAACGTATTTTTTCATTGCATTTTTGTTCATATACAATTATTTGTGTTAATATGATAAGGGTGTAAAATAAAAAATGAAAAAACAAAGGATATAAAGTAAATTAAATAATTAATTATAAGGGTGGTAAATGTAAAATTAAATTTAATGTAAATGAATAGGTGTGGAATCGTGGGGAGAAAAAAGGGGTTCCAAAAACTGATTTTCAAGAACGGTATTTTTCAAGAACCGTTTAAGAATTTTAATATATAGTATAGATATATATATGTGACTGTGTGTGTATGCATTGAGATCGTCGGAGATGGTGACCGGAGCATTGAGGTTCACTGGAGTTATTAATTTTGGGAAAGAAGATAGAGGCTGGGGAAGAAGATAGAGGTTGAAAGAAGGTGAAAATGGAAGCTTTTGTTAATTATACAGGTGAGGTTGCCGGAGATGGTGACCGGAGACCCCGAACCTCTCCCCTTTTCTTCGTTGGCGTCACCCACCCTCTTCCCTTGCGTCGATCTCGTGATTATATATGTGTGTGTGATTATGTACATCTATGTGTGTATATATATGTGTGTGTGTGATTATGTACATATAAGATATTCCTTAAAAAAATCATATGAGATCTCATGAAATACTATCATCATGGGATTTCTAAATCCTATGTTTGTGAAATTTCATTGAAATCTCCAGATATCAATTCCAAATTTCTCTTTAAATCAAATGGAATCCAATTCCAAATTCCACCGTTGAAACTCTACAATGAGAAATCCCATATTTGTGAGAAAATCCCGTGATTTCAATTATAGATTTTCCTTTAAATCAAACAAGGATTAAAACAGAACCCATTTCAAACCCCACAAAACCAAACAACCCTGAAAACTTCATTTTATTATGAAACTCTACAATGAACACTTCTTTATTCTTCTTCTTCTTCACCTTTTAATTACAAAAGTAAAAAAATGATATGCCCACCAAAAACAAAACTAAACCTATCAACCCATCATTGCCAATAAAAGAAAAAAAAAAAATCCCATTTTTATGATCACCAAGTCATTTGATCTCATGAACTTCCCAGCCAAAAAAAAAAAAACATATATGCACAGAAGAAAAACTTCAAACAGCACAGCCACTAAGCTAACTTTCTGGTATAGGAAGCAATGGTCCCTGAGAAAATAGAAGAAAAATATCATCATCAAGTTCACTAAGCCAATTGGTATACAAAATAAATCGAAAGAACTCGACCCGTTTACCTCCGAATGTCCAATCTGAGCGTTTGAAGGTGGGTATTTAGGATTCCACCGAATAGCCGTGTTTGTGTTTTTGGACGACACAGAAGGCAACGTACGCCACAGCCACGAGTCTGATGGCGATTTTGGCAGTGGTGGAGGAGCAGGGAGCTCGAAAACGCCATCTTGAGAGCCTTTCAAATCTTGATCGCCATTTTTAACGTCAATCCATTCTTCGGGATCTTCATCCATATGTGTTTCCATCTTCATATGATCTTGTGATTCATCATCAGCAACCATCATATCTGTATCTTCTGCTCTGAATTTTGATTTCCCTTTTGGAGATTTGATCATATGCACAGTATCCACATAAAGGGTTTTTTCAATCAAGAAATCTTGGCCGTCTTGTTCATTCTTGTTCTTATCATCGGCTAGTAATTCCTTGAAGCTAGTTGCGCGTTTCTTCTGTGAGCTTGGATTGTTTCTTTCAGGAACAAAAGATTGAGACCCTTCGTAAGAAATCCCACGTCCCTGCAAACGGTTGTAGATATTCTGGTTCGAAGTCTCAGGAACAGAAGATCTGTCGAACGATCTATGCTCATATATGGCAATCCTCGCAGGCTAAGATTAGAAGATTTAAACACGTAATTAGCTACAATTAGGAGTTGTTTACTTACAGCTTAATGAGCATGATGGGTTGGACGGCTTATTCGTTCAGCCATACACGAATGTTTCTTTATGGCTTAATCGTTAAGCCATTAAGCCAAAATGGCTTTATAAAATAAGCCAGGACCCTAACTTGTCATCATTAAGCCACCTCAAACAAATTAATACCAGAATTAATCCAACCCTCTCTCTTTGCCTCCCTCAAAAACATAAGTCTCCCTTCCCTCGAACAGACAAATTTATCAAGACAGACAACTTAACTCATACAGGACTTGGGGGTTGTTTGTTAGCAACTTAATGAACTTAATGAATCTCACAACTTATTTGGTCACTGTTGGGTAGTGGCTTAATGACATAGAAAGTGGCTTATTCAGTAAGCTTCTAGAGGGGAGCTTTATGCAGAAAGCCAATGTTTTTCTAAACCTGCCCCTCCCAATTATACGCTCATTCTATATATGGAAAAACCCTCCCAAACAAAACCCTCCCAATCTATACTGACAGATTAGTCTACACATACAGCTTTATCCATACAGGAATTAATGAGAAACCAATCAATTAATGGAAAAAAAAGGTAAACTACCCCTTATAGTTAAATAGAAACTGAAACATCAAAGAGAAGAATTCAAATAGATACCTCATTTTCGGTTTCGCTGAAAGAACTAATGGAAGAAGAGCTAGCATGAGTCCTATTTGCGGTCTTCGTTCCTGAAACTGGATTTACATGACCAACGGAACCTTTTAAGCAAAAACGTGGAAGAAATCCGCAAAGTTTAGATGATATATTTCCATGTTCATCGTACTCATAATCACTATCTTCTTCTTCTTCTTCGTCGTTATCACGAATCATATCCTGCAAAAAGTTAGGTCCGTATCTAAGCTGCACCTTCTTACTATCCACATTCGTTATTCTCTTCACCTCTCGTGGCTTCTCCTTCACAACGTGTTTTCTTGAAGCATTTTGCGGTACTTCTGAAACCATGGCTTTCGCAGCTGGCAGAAAACGACCCATCATGAAATCGCGAACCTTTGGATCCGCTGAAAGAATCCCAGATGGTTTAACGTTTGATTCAAGTCCGCTTACACCGCTCGCACTACAATTATAGAAAGACGATTCACCCCGCGAAAGTGTATCAAGCGCATCCATAAACGCTTCATCCGTATCATCATCATCATCATCGTCATCGTCGTCATTCCCAGAATCAGACCTCTCTTTCTTTGCCGATTTTGCATTTTCGAATTCAGTACTCAAGTCTTCAGTTACGTTATCCGAATCTTTCTTTTTTGGTTTCAAGATCCAACCTGGAGGAAGCTTTGGAAGACTCGGAGGGCTTTCTTTCGTTTGAATTCGTCGTTTATCTGTTTCATCCTTCGGTCTTCCTGGACTGTGTTCCCACACAAAAGGAACACTTCCCATGTTCGTCATTGGATCCGAATTCAATTCTGTTTTACACGATTCAACGGAACGCATTGTTGGAAGGTAATTTCTGGTTCTTCTACTTTCATTCTTCTGCGATGCCGTTATCGATGAAAAACGCCTCACGGATAGAAGCGGCTGATTAATGTTCAATTGTTTGTCCTCCATCAGGAAGCAATTTGAAACCAGAATTTGCTGCATAAAGATCATGAAAACATTTGATTCTAAAAAGTAACTCAATGTCTGTCTAACCATCATAAATCTTGAAAACTAATACCAATATCAAAACATAAAAAAAAAAAGTAAACAACTTCTTTTAGAAGTGTCAAGATTATCTGGGATTTCATATATGGTCCATTTCTCTATTTTAGGGTTTGAGGGGATAAACCCTAAATCTTTATGATCTTTATATTTCCCATTAATTCGTTATTCAAACAATTAGCATTCATAACAAGTAATCATCAACCAAAATACCCATATCAATTTATGCATGTAATTAACAAAAATCTTCACAATCAAGATACCATGAACCATATTGATTTAAACTTCAAAAATCAAGAATTACAGAACACTTTTCAGACGTGATAAGAGCTTCTTGAATCCTTTTAAACATTCTTTTCCAAATAAAACAAAAACAATTAAACAAAGACTCGGTTCTAATTTCTAAAGAATAACCAATCAAATCAAACCCCAGAAGTTATTGTTCGTATAAATGAATAAAATAAGAAGAAAAATACCTGAAATTGGGGAGGATGATGTTGAAGCAAGAAGCGATGTATAATCTGACTGAATTAAGAGGTGATGATGATGATGATGAAGAAAGCAATTAATCATATGGGTGTGGTGTAATCGATGAATAAACAGAGTATAATCTGAATGAATTAGAGTAATTATGAAGATGAATTGGTAGAATTTTTACTGAAGTGGAGTGCGATGTGTAGTTTGACTTCTTCTTTTTATGGTCACTTATTTCGGATCATGTGTTTTGAGATATTGAGAGAGAGATTGGCTGCGGTTTCATCACCTGTGTTTGTTTTAATTGTTTTATAGATCTCGACCCCTTTCATTTATGTTACTCAACGGGATCCCGTTTAAAAATCATTTCTTTTTGTTAAAGATATCATAATTACATTCATATATATATATATATTGGAAGAATATTTTGCAACCCTGAAAAAGGTTGCAACCCACATCTTAACCGTTGGATTCATGATCGGCGGTTATTTTATTTTTATTTTTCTGTTTTTTTTAATTAAAAATATTGGGCCCCATATCTATTGTAACCGCCGATCATGAATCCGACGGTTAAGATGTGGGTTGCAAGGTTTGCAACCTTTTTAAGGGTTGCAAATAAAACAACCCCGGATATTTTGCAACCCACATCTTAACCGTTGGATTCATGATCGACGGTTATTTTATTTTTATTTTTTTGTTTTTTTAAATTAAAAATATTGGACCCCATATCTATTGTAACCGTCGATCATGAATCCGACGGTTAAGATGTGGGTTGCAAGGTTTGCAACCTTTTTAAGGGTTGCAAATAAAACAACTCCTATATATATATATATCATATATATATATATATATATATATAGGGGGTCATTCAAGGGAGAACTTGGTTGTTTGTGATAACCGTGAGATCCAATTTCAACCACAAATCAATGAATAAATTAGGAAATTATTAAATTTGGTAATTTTAATTTATGATTTTAATTAAAGGGCAACTTAGGTATTTTTAAAATAGCCTCTCTCCTCCTTCCTCTCTCTTCTCTCCGGCAAACTTTTTCCCGACGAACTTTATTCCGGCAAAAACATGATGCACATTGTGATACCCTTAATAAAATAACGAAAATATATAGTGTGATACACTTAGTAAAGCAAAACACTACCTGATACTATGTGATACACTTCGTAAAACAAGAAAAATACATTGTTATACCTAATAAATTTTAACAGTAAGACATTACAATGACTATGATACCCAAATAACTTTGAACAATAAGACATTAAATGACTATGATACATGTGATACCCAAGAACTTATAACTGTAACACATTAAATGACTATGATACACACTGTGATACCCAATAATTTGTAGCAACAAGACATTATATGACTATGATACATAGTGTGATACCTAATAGATTGTGGTCGGCGGTTAGGTTTAAATTAATAAATTACGGTAAATTGAAATCGTTTAAATTTGGAATGAGTCAAATAAGGAATTGATTTTTTTATTAAAAGAAATTCAAATTATCAAATTACCAAATTATCCTTTTACATTATTTTAAAAACAAAATTAATTATATTAAATGAGTGGCTCACATTGAATCTCACGGTTACCACAAACTATCTAGTTCTCATTTGATTATGCCCGTATATATATATATATATATATATATATATATATATATATATATATATATATATAGGGTCAGGTTCGAGGGAAAACTCTAAATAAATGGAAAACCGAAAAACCACGAAAAAACGAATGAAAAAGTATATGAATATGGATGTCAAATTAACGAGAAAAATATGATCGTTTATTTGGTGTAATTTATTTCGCTCGAATTTTGTTCATTTTTCGTATTTTTTCGAATAAAAAATAGGGGGTGGAGATTTTTTTAATTTAAAAAATATTGTTGTAACCGTCTGTTTAATCATATCCATCAGATCATCTAATCTAACGGTCGATAAGGTGTTTTTTAGTTTTTCATTTATTTGAGTTTTTCATTTATCGATAAGGTGTATATATATATATATATACACAAAGACATACACGAAGTTTACTCGTGTAGGGTTAGGCTCAGGGGAAAACCGTAAAAAAATGAAAAACTGAAAAACACTCTGGTAACCTTTCATCTGAACAGTATACACATGTGCATATAAGTAATTTGTAGACCTGACAAAAACTGACACGACACGCTAACCTGACACGAACTCGACACGAAATAAACGGATTTGGGTAATACATTTTAACTCGTTTAAGTAAACGGGTTGACGCGACACGACACGAAAATTAAACGGGTAATGTCAGGGTCAAAAATTTCAACTTGAAAATGACCCGAATAACCAGTTTATATATACATATATATATATATATATTATAAGTTTTCTTTTTAATACTTTGGATTTTTAATGTTTTAAATTTGATTAGAACTTATAAGTTTGAACTATAAAATTTGGATTTCTAATGCTTTAATTTGAATTTTGGATTTGTACTTTTTTGTAAATTTTTGATTTTTAATTTTTAGTTTTATAAATGTTAAACGGGTTAGGCGGGTCGTGTCGGGTTAGGGTTGAGATTTTTTGGCCCGTTTATTAAACGGGTCGGGTTAGAGTTAGACAATCTCAACCCGTTTAACTTTGGACCCGACCCGACACGACACGTTTGCCAGGTCTAGTAATTTGTAAGCAATTTGTACGGTATATACATATAAATAACATGAACACGTGTATAAAAACCAAAAAAACAACTTCAATTACTTTTATGCACATGTGCATACTATACGGTATGAACGGTTACCAAGGTGTTCCTCAGTTTTTCATTTTTTTGTAAGGTTTTACCTTGAAGCTCCCTCTACTCGTGTAATACAGATACAATTATCAATTTTATAGAGTATTTTGCTGTATTCATAGGGCTCAATGATTATCTTTGTATTTGAACATGTTTATCAGTTGAATATGAGTTAGTTTTGTAAATCTCAAACATATTAATTAATCACTTGTGTGATAATAAGTTGTAAATGCTGTATCAATATCCTCAGTGATTGAAATTCTAAAAAGCCAGTTAAAAAAGTGAATACATAAAGGGGTTGGTTCATATGAGAACCACAAAAAACTAAGAATCATGAGAACCTGTATAATCATTGATGCATATACAAAAATGAATTTTATTGAATTATGCATCAGCATCGGTGCATATGTACTTGCAAACAAGTAGATGTGTATTGATGAATATATATTTTGATAGTATATCAACGAATATACATGTTCTCAAGATTCTCAATTCTTTTTGTGATTCTTAGATGAACCTGAGCCTACATAAATAATATAGTGTTTTTAAAAAAGAAAATTAGTAAAAGGGATAAAAAGACTAAAATACTCGCACAAAACAAGACTCTAAGTTAGTAGGTTAAAGACCTTTTTTTTTTCTTGAGAAGAATAAAAGTCATTCTCTCTTTCCTTGAATTCCGATTCTCCAAATCTGTAGAAATGTATCATTTCTCTCTTACTTTCTCCATTCTCGAGAAGAAGCAGTGGGAGAAAAAAGTACCTTAAAATTCCAAAATCTCTTTATTCTCCATTCTAGAGGATCTATTGGAGATCCTCAAATCATTCCTCTGTCGAGCCCGAACCCTTCTTAAATCCTTGTGACAAAGACCAAGATTGATCACAAAACAAATAGGGTCAAAGGTCTAGCGGTTGCAAATCAAACAAACCAGTATATTCTACCCAAAGGTAAGGTCTGAGGGGAAGCCAGATATATACAAACCTTACCTTTATTCCAAAAAGACAGAAAGATTGTTTTCGAGAAGAACTGCTTGCAAGAGGCAAGTAGCAAAACCCAAGTGGAGAAAACCCCTCAAGAGTAATAAGTCAAAAGCAGCATAGCTTAACTGCTTAAGGCATTAAAAGAGTATGAGAACCAAAGATATCAATAATAACTGGACACTATATCATGTTGTATATGCATTGCAAAGTCTGCATAATAACCAATAAAATTACATTATTGTCCTATAGCATCTTGGAAACCATAGCCAAATTTTCACCTCTCAGATGCTGCCCAATTTTGAATGTTCAATTTGTTCCGATAAAAACAATTTTCAAGTCTTGATAACACGACCTTTGTACCGACCCCTCCGAATCACAAAATCATCAGGCGGTTGAAATTCTTCTAACCATGCAACTTCGGAGCATATTTCGCCATCTACTTCGATTGTACCTTCAAGGAGGTTTGGGAGTCTCGTGTCAATCAAAAAGAACGAAGGTCGACTGAGAACCATAAATATTTTGAGAACCAACTATTTCATGTATTATTCACGATGAATAACCTATTCATCATGAATATCATATGTATTTTCATTATGAATAACTTACATTCATCATGAATAACTTACATTCATCATGAATAACTTACATTCATCATGAATAAAGCATGAATATTTGGTTTCCAGGTTCTCAAAATATTTACCGGCTCTGGTCAATAAAAATTTTAAACTTGTGTTATTTGAAAGCAAAAATGAAATTGATTTACCGGGTGGATCTACGTCAGTTAACCGCCGGAAATAAGTGCAGTGCCGCCCATCTTCAGAAGAGTAAGGTGGTGACAAGATGTCAAAGATGGCACAAGGAGTTATGGCATCGAAACAATGGATGTTGCCTCCGTTGGTTGGATACAGAATTGTCGTCCCACAGGGAGCGGTCATTATACCATCTTTAACGAGCTTTGCAGGTCTCGCTGATCAGGAAACGAAACAAATAAGTCGATTAGAACACAAACCACCTCAATTTCAAGAAAATTGCCAAATTCTTGACTGTTCGTGTGAGATCAGTTATTTACCAAAGGGTCATTGGCCTAGCGGTACCTGGGTTACCGCCTTATCGGAGCCTCCAAGGAGGTCAAAGATTCAAACCTCACCAAAGGAGAGCAGTGTGGTGAGTATTTACCGTACATAAATATTATATACTTCAAAAAAACAAGATTTTTTTTTGAAGAGAACTACTCTTAACCAAATCAAACCAAACGAGTCCAGTATATCCCACTTGGAGGTAGGGTCTAGGGGATGGTGGAATGTATGGTTTCTACCATATAGAGCAGAATTACTCTTCTAAATTTTAAATATATACAACCAGACCAAATCATTGCATCCCACTTTTGTGGTGGATCTAGGAATTTTGGCGATGGGGGCCGGAACTCGGGAGAAATTTCTTGGCAGGGGTATGGAACAATGAACTTTGGTTAAATTTTTTTTTTTGGTAAAGATCATGAATAGTTGGTTCTCACGTTTCTCAAAATAACTACGGTTCTCAAATGAACCTGCCCCTAAAGAAGCAAACATGCAAAAAATAACCTCCAGGAGCTGAATGCGACTACAAATCAAATCAAATAAATATAGTCGAGAAAAATGATACCTTGGGGTGCATCTGATGGCGAGGATGGTTCATCGATCCAATCATACGCATTTACATGCATTGATCCGTAAAGAAGCTTGCTAAACACGGTCATTCCAGGATGATTATGAAGGGGAATGATGGAGGAAGATGGCATGCAGAATATCCCCATCTGGAGAGAGAAAAAAATGTATTGAGAATTTCGGGGTTTTTTTTTCTTTTTTTTTTAATGATAAAAATAAACCAAACGAACCCAGTATATCCCACTCAGAGGGTCCACGGGAGGTGGGGTAGGATGAAAGCCGACCTTGTCTCTACCCCGGATGGTGGCGAGGCTGTTTCCGTAATATTTTGTGATAAAAATGTGAACTTTTTTAAATTTAACTTACGGAGAAGCTATCAGACTCATGAATATGAATATATTTAATTGGTGGCAAAGATCGATTGGCCCCGTTGCGTTCGTTAACAGGACCTGTCCAGCTACGTACTAATTGTGCCTCCTGCTCCAGGCCTACATCCGAAGGCTTAATTTTATCTGAATAAAAAATAGAGTCAACGTCATCAATATGGAGATATCTGAATTTAGATATGTATACATACATCTATAGATACAGATATATGTATGTGTGTACATAAATAGATTTATACATACATGTACGCATGTGCATATGCGACTGTACATGTAAGTATGTTTACAAATTCATAAAGAATTAAAGAATAAAACAACTGCACTTCTTGACTGCTGCTGAAAACATGAACACCACCACAATCGAAATCAACAAAGACGTTAGGATGGCATCTAAGAAGTAGAGTAACCAAATAAGTAGTGTTTACAAGTATCTATATAATCCTTTTGTGAGCATGGCACAGGGTCAGAATCGGAATTTTACACTCTGCTCCACCAACATTTTCTGAAAATTGTCGTTATGGCAGACATCTAGGTATGAGATGAGATGAAAAGGCATATAAGAGGGTAGAGCTTCCATTAGACAAACATAACGTTCTATTTTTTTATGCATATAGACGTGACAAAGCCATAACATGTTGGTTTGAAGTCTAACATTTTTTCGTTGAAATGCACACATATCAATATGTTAGTTGATACCACCTATAGTTTTCAGATCTACATTCATCTTTTATATTTTTCACCTATCGTGAAGCTAAACGAATCCATTATGTCTAAGGCACGTTTTGAACATATCCTGGGAATATCCGAACATTAACCAAACCAAATGAGCCCATTATATCCCACGCGGAGGTGGGATCTGGGAATATCCGAACATACACTACATAAATATTCTTAACGTCCTTAAATATATTTGTTACATTAGTTAGACATTATCCAATGATGAAAGTGTCAAATGACTCTTAGGGGCTATTTACTTACAGCTTAATGAGCTTAAGGGCCTGGGCGGCTTATTCGCTCAGCCATACAGGATAGTTTCTTTATGGCTTAATCATCAAGCCATTAAGCCAAAATGGCTATATGGAATTAGTCAGGACCCCTCACTTGTCCCCATCAAACAAATTAATACCAGAAATGCCCCAGAAATAATCCAACCCTCTCTCTTTGCCTCCCTCAAACCCATCGATCTCCCGTCCCTCAAACAAACATTTATTTAGACAGACAATTTAACCCATACAAGGCTTAATGGAAAAGAAGAAGAAGTAAACAACCCCTTAATCTTTACCAAAATTCACATAACATTCTATTGTTTCCCATTCTTTAGGTAGTTTGTTAGAATTTAACTATGGTTTCACTAAATTATGTTTAAGAGATTCATTTTTTAATCACCACAATTTTAGAAGGTCATTTTATCAAAGGACACAAGGCTTATAATTGGACACTTCAAACATGTCTAATGATAACTAGTTCACTCGTGAAGGATATTCTTCTGAAAAGTGAATTCAAGTGATTCATGCCGCATGATCTCCATAACTTCAACATCATAAGCAAAAAAGCACATTTATTTTGAGATTTGGTTTTGTGGGGGAGGGGGGAATCCAAACATGTTTGTGTATATTTCTCCAGTGTATGCATGTCTCACATGGTTACTCTAACCATTTTCCTAGATTCTTGTTGGTATCTTATGATCCACCTTTCATTTGATCAAGCTTCGTTTTCATACCAATCAAGGTTGTTTTCAGATGTTTTATCATTCATGGGTAACTACGCCAATTAATATCTAAGGAAATGGATGAAAAAGAGTATGGTATTTTTATCAAGAAGCTTACCATGCTACCTTTTTTTTTGGAAAAAGAGCGTACCATGCTACTTGATGATATGTGAATATAATAGGACAACAATCCCCTTTGGGAAGCTTTTTCTAAATCACCTAAACAAGCAAAAAAGAGGAGTTCACCAAAATCCCATAAGATGTCTAGTTGTACTTGTAAACCATACTTAACACGAAAGATAATGCAAAATAGCAATACACATTTTGAGGACTGTTGGGTGCTTTTCCTTAATGAAAAATATATAAAATATTGATTTTTTTTAATGCAAATTGAAACCAAACCAAAACCATGAAAAGTGGACAGTTTTTGTTTCCTACGATTTAAAAGCCTTATCGGCCCTCATGACATCACAATATGAGTTAACAAAATAGCGAACTCTAAAAAATAAAGATAATTCCGAGCAAGAAAACCCGCTTGACATTTGTCTGCATTTCAGTATTATCCAAAATATCGTGAAGGTTTTGGATGTGTTATGTCTATAGGTATAATTCTTAAACAACTGTGACAGATATAACCAAAATATTCAATACTTCACAAACATGCGACCTATTTCTTGTAACTGATACACCTATTCACATAGGTATGTGCACTATAGTGACCTTTGTTTGAATGGATATATACGAAAAAGAATAAATGGAAGGACTACTATGAATACTTATGCGTTTAGAAAGAATGAGATATTCATTGATCTAACAATTAATATGATGTTCATATTTTTAAAAGAACACAACTATTGCAGAATAGAAAAAGGAACAATGGAAAATGATGTCTTTGTGGATGATAGAAATGATATATATATATATATATAGTGGAAGGATATTTTGCAACCCACATCTTAACCGTTGGATTCATGATCGACGGTTATTTTATTTTTATTTTTCTGTTTTTTTTTAATTAAAAATATTGGGCACCATATCTATTGTAACCGTCGATCATGAATCCGACGGTTAAGATGTGGGTTGCAAGGGTTGCAACCTTTTTAAGGGTTGCAAAATATCCTTCCACTATATATGGATATATATAGCTAATATATGTGACTCACTGGAATTATTCCAATATAGGCAACTAAGAGATCAAAGAAAACCAACAAGTAAATAAACGAGCTTTTTATGCCCTACCTAAGAGAGCTCGGATTTTTTCAAGAGCATCTTCTGACACCGGTCCAGTTGGAGATAAAGACGCTTTACAGGCATTATAAAGCTTCTGTATTTGAGGCATGATTTAACGAAAATACCACCAATCAACCGCGTTAAACCCAGAAGCCAAAAATAATTATCCCCCTTCTGCACAATCTCGTCTATTTGCAAAAAGATTGAAAAAGATGCCCAACACCAGGCAGAAGGGTCCTCTAGTAAACCGAAGCCCCTTTGTAAATAACTTTTTGTAGCGAATCGGGATCACAGTTGGTTAATTGAATCTTACAGTGTTGACCAACTTCACCACAGTATATCCACATCTCCATCAATTGGCAAGGCACCACATGTTTTCACCACTGCATACGCAATACAAAATCAAAAGTTTTCACCTTACAAATAAATAAATAAAATTGTGTATACAACACATTTATGCATAAACCAGAAGATTTCATGTCAAACAGAAGGAAACAAACCAAATGCAAGCTAAATTGCTCACACTTCAATAAGAATGAGAGTTTTTCGTCAAATGCAACAAAAACATCATCACAAAATTTTCTGTTCGAACCATCATTATTTGATTTCATAATATCATGGAAGACCCGTATCGAGATACATGGATGTGGACAAGAATCAAGCCAATAGAAATCATTGAACCTAAGAAATTGTTTCAAGATTGACACTTTACTATGAAGAGAATTGAACTCAATAATCTGTATTTATACAATGACCATAGTAGGAAGACACTTTTAGTTTTGTAAAAGCTAAATTAATTTAATTCATTTATATATTTCTTTGGTTCTCCATTCTTCTCACATCAAGTAATATGACCAACATTCATCCAAATTTAAGTGAAATCTTAAACACTTGTGCTACATTCCAGCATCACTCGAATAAAATTCCGTGTTCACATAAAAGTGAAAGAAACCCACAAATATATATATATATATATATATATATATATAGTATAGGGGTAGTTTCATTTGCAAACCACCCTAATTTTGCAATTCGTGCAAACCGTCGATTTCATCGGTCGAGTTGATGAAATTGTTTCATATAATTCTTTTCTTGATGAAATTGTTTCATATATTTGTGTTTTTTATGTAAAAATGAAAAAGTTTATCAGAACGAGAAAATAAAGTTTATCAGAATGAGAAAATACATGAAACAATTTCATTTTTACATAAAAAAACACAAATATATGAAACAATTTCATCAAATTAAACAATTTCATGAACCAATTTCACTAACTTAACCCATGAATTAGACGGTTTGCAAAATTAGGGTGGTTTGCATTTGATATATATACACACACACACGTGCGGATACAACAAAACAATTTCAAAAGTTATCCAGTGAAACTTAACAAAATCAAAATAACTCATCCCAAATAGATACATTACTAGGCACAAAAATGAAAAATCCTTGGAGCTCAATAATCCTACTTGTGAATTACAGTACAATACAAATACACTTTGGTCTATTTAGGAAAAAAACAAAAACCGCACCTATTTGTGCATTACGAAATAACCATGATCGCTTTCTGCATTTGAAACAGGATTCTACACTCTGAAAACCCCAATACTGAACTCAAACTCAAAAATTACACGATCCTAAAGATCAAATTTGAAAATTAGCGTAAAATTAACGAACACCCATCATCAAACACATAGATATAAACAACCAAATTCAAAATCTAGCCACTGAAATTCATTTCACAATTACAGATTTCGTTTGAAGTGAAACCCCTTTTGTGCTTAACAATCAATACCCACCAAATTTACAACGATAGAGTTCAATTGAATTGATTAAAGATCATAAGTAATCAACCAATTGAATCATCATAAGCACGAACCAAACCAAAAGGGGACATACAGCATACTAAAACATCTTTATATGATGAAGCTAAAAGTGAGAAGAGAACCTTGGCACCGCGCAACTTGAAGAAGGGGGACGTTGGAATGGAGATGGTGGAATTGGGAATGGAATGAAGGTGTAAAAAAATAGTAAAAGAAATATAGGAGGAGGATTCCGGCGGAGATCGGCCCGTGAAGATCTGACAGTTTTGCCCTCTTTTTTGCAGTTGAATTCACAAAAATGCCATGTTACATAGCACGCAATTAATGGGATACGTTTTTGGTACAATGAATTTGGCTATGTCGAAAAATAGAATATTGAGTGAATCATTTAGGTAGTGTTTGGTTTGCAAGTAGGGATGGTAATTGTATCCGTTTTGTTGGGAAATTTGGTTTACCCGTTTTGATCGAGGTCGGGATTTCCTTGTAAAACATTAGGGCTGGAGATAGGGATCCTCGATTGTTTAAAATCGGGGGCTGGGACAGGTAATTCATCCCCCAACCCACCTTGTCTTTGTATATATTTTAATATATATATAGAGAGAGAGAGAAAGAGAGAGGGGTGTTCAAATGCAACTCATTGACATGGTGTAGTCCCTTGCAACCCCTCTATCCACTACATATTTTATGTAATTAAAAAAAAGAAAAAAATGGTAAAAGTAAAATGTGTGGTGGATAAAGGGGTTACAAATGTTGCATAATGTACATGGTTGCATAATAACTCACCCTTATATATATTAGAGAGGGGGGGGGGGGGGGGGGGGTAATTCATTTACAAACCAGAAAAATGTTATAAACATTGTGAACTAATCTACACCACACGATTAAACAATAACGGTTAGGACGGAGACGGTTACAACTATCCTTGTCTTCTAAAGAAAATTTAATATATATATATATATATATATATATATATATATATGTTTATTACCTAAATCAATGATCTATATTGGTTTACAACTTTTTTTTTGGTTTACAAAAGAATCTCTCTCTATTTATATATATTTATATATTTCTAATATTGTTTTTAATATTTCCATAATCCTATTTCTTTTTAATATTATAGTTTATGTTTTTGTCTTGATTTATTTACCAACAAGTGTCATTTAAAAAAGTTGGTTTCATTCTCTTAAAGCAACCACGATTCATGGATTTATTATCAAAAAATTGATTTAAATCTTAAAAGTAATCGGGCCTGGGATGGGTTGGGGATAGATCCAATAAAAAGCAGGGAGGGAATTCGATTCCCTGTGCTCACCGGGGACTGAGGACGAGGGTGAGGTACATGAACCGAGGGCGGGGATTGAATTCCCCGCCCATTGTCATCCCTATATGCAGGCAAGATTGAACATGACTATGTAAGATAGTGCTAGATAGGATCGTACAGGACAAGAGGGTTAGACTGGACAGGACTAGACCGATTCAATTAAATTGTTTTATATTGTATTTATGATAAATAATGTGATAAGTATTCATGATGAAATACATGACAGAAATTTATCATGAATAATGTCGTTATTTAAGGTTATTTATCACAAATATTAAATAAAATATATAATTCATAATGTCTCAAAATATTTAAAGTTATTAAATAAACCTCATTGTAAATAAATAATATTGATAAATTTTGTATAACAATTATAAATAAAGAATATTAAATAATATTAAACATTTTTTTATCAAACAATACTTATATTATATGTACACTAGAAACGTACTCGCACATTGCAGCGAGATACATCACGATTTTAATGTTTCATTTTATTTTTTTGTCGATTTACAGTACGATTTTGGATGGTTTTGAGAAAATGATAATGTTTTTTTTTATAAATTTGTTTAATTTAGGCTTAATAATATAATGTTTTTTATATAAAAAAAATTAAGTATTTTGTTAGAATTCAATGATTATCTTATATATTTTAATGATATCTAGAAAAAATAACCAATTACATATTTAATAATATAATTAAAACAAAATTATAATAATATAATATATTAATTAATTGTGATACATGGAAATGTCTGCATAAAAGAAAGACCTTACACATTCCAAATTGGTGGGTGTTAGAAGTCTGCAGTAATAATATGTATCTTGTGCTTTGATACTTGTAAATTAAGAGATTTTTAAAATCTTGCATAAAATGATGGTACGTTGTGCTTAATAATTTGTATTTAAGAGGTTTTTTATCCATGTTTTATAATATAGTATAGATATAGATAGATATACAGATATGAGGAAGTATCGTGTAAAATAAAGAGAGAATGTAATAAGGTAATACAGGATTTGGACCATTGATCACTTTTAATTTTAAACTCACTCCATGAATTGTGCTTGATACGATAATTAATCTGGTGCGTCTCGATGCATCTCGTCCTAATGTGCATCCAAGGATGGAGATGTCAACTTTCATTCTCAATATAGATATTATATCTTAATATATTATATACATATTGTAAGTTATTATATGTCCACGACACGTGTCACACAGAGATACTGTTGAGGAGTATGTAAACCTATAGGGTCGCACACAAAGAATGTGTTTGTTTCCATCTTTAAAAACCCGGATTAAATCAAGTTGATTAAGAAAATAATTATTCTTAAAGGATAATTATGAAAATATGTGTTAAGCTGTAATTATGATAATTACAGGGTGAAAACGTAATTATGATAATTACGGGGTATTATCTGTAATTATATATAATTGTAGTTAAAGTTTAAAAGATATATATGTATATATATATATATATATATATATATATATATAGGTGGTTTCAATTGGAAACCATATTAGATTGAAAAATTTGGAAACTGTCAATTTAATTGGTTAAATTAATGAAATAGCTTCATAAAGTTGTTTAATATGATCAAGTTGTTTCATATAATTCTTTTGTTAATGAAATTGTTTCATATATTTGTGTTTTTTATGTAGTTTCATCTATTTTTCTCATTTTGGTGAAATTGTTTCATGTATTTTCGCAGTCTGATGAAACCTTTTCATTTTTACATAAAAAACACAAATATATGCAACAATTTCATCAATAAAAGAATTATATGAGACAATTTCATCAAATTAAACAATTTCATGAAACAATTTCATTAACTTAACCAATGAAATCGAGGGTTTCCACGGTTTTCAAAATTAGAGTGGTTTCTATTTGATCGCTCCCCTATATATATATATATATATATATATAGTGGAAGGATATTTTGCAACCCACATCTTAACCGTTGGATTCATGATCGACGGTTATTTTATTTTTATTTTTCTGTTTTTTTTAATTAAAAATATTGGGCCCCATATCTATTGTAACCGTCGATCATGAATCCGACGGTTAAGATGTGGGTTGCAAGGTTTGCAACCTTTTTAAGGGTTGCAAATGAAACAACCCCTATATATATATACGAATTTGAATTTGAATATTACAGATAGTTACTAAACCTTATTTAATCCTTAGTTGAATTATAGTTTAACTATAATTCTTCTGGTATAAATAGGGCGTTAGGTTAAACCGTTTTTCATACAATTGAAATAATTAGAATTAACCTATCAGATAAATACAGAAAAGAAACATTTTCTTTTCTGTAAAACACATATAGATCTAGGGTTCTTGGGTTAGCACCCGGTGGAGACGGAAAACGTGTTCGTGTGTGGACTACCAATAGAGGAAACCTACTTTGGTTTCTTGGTGCTCCATTCCAATCCCGACTGATCTACAAAAGGTACATATTCTAAACACCCTATGATGTGGTTTTATTTTGATTAAATGCATTATTGGATCCGATTGGGTTTTAAGCTTATTTAGAAAAAAATTCTATATAATTGTTGTAACCAAATTTATTTATTTTACCGATGCGTTTTATCGGTTACAAATTGCATTAAAACCCAACAGTGGTATCAGAGCCACTTTGATGTCATTTAATTAAAAAAAAGGAAACAAAATTTTTTATGACAAATTTAATTGAACCCTAAATTTCTAAATTGGATCAAAATTCTAATTGGGCCTCATGTTGAAAGCCTAAAATAATTTTAAATCCAAATTAAATTTAAAAGAAAAAAAAGTTTTTTTTTTTTATTTCCAAAAGACTTAGTCGGCTGAAGGTGACAAAGGGTTTGTAACCCTATTACTCCCATCACCTCTCTCCCACATCACAACCGCTAAGCGACATCCTCTCTACCCACTGATCGTCGGTCACCACTGGTTATCTGCAGCTGTCGTCGCCGACCTTCTCCACTTTTCTGCGGTTGTGTTGATGCCATCTACGACTTTTGTTTCCTCTTTTCCATCGTCACTCCACAAATCCGAAAAGCCATATACGACTTTCTAACCATAGGCTGACGGACCATCTCATACCAGGTCTTTGGACCATGGTCGGTTTATTCTATGTGAGTATTGGTGTCGCCTGTCACAACCCCTGTATGTCTTCCTATAGGTTCAGGATTCATGGTGAGATACCATCTGGTGTTGCCTTGTTGTGAGGCACGACTCGAGTTGGTTCTGGCCATGCTTAGAGTTTCCTTTTGGATGTTTTCTAGCCATATCTTCGTGACGTTCCCAGCCACGGTTGGATACCATATATGGCAGTCTTTGACCATGACAGTGTGGTGTTCAAATCACGACCCTTGTGTCATTCGAGGGTGGATCGACCACAGATCGGTGGTGCGTTTTCTCCCGACATTTGTTTTTTTTCCAGGCGACGACATGGTGTCATTTTTCCTCTTTGGGTTCCACGACCCTACTTTGTCTCGGTCTAAGTTGTGCCAAAAGCCCATGGATATTTCTGGTTTGTCTTGGGAAATTTTTGGTATTTGGGTGAAATACAAATCCAACTGTTTTATTGGATTTGATCGGTTCAAAATTTTTGCCAAATGTTTATCTCTTCCATTAATTGGTCCTTTTAAATATGTTATTTAAGATGGCTAGATTATATTATTTAAAAGGTAAACTGTTGTTTTATATGTATGTTGTCGATCGAGATTCTTAATGTTATCGATCGTTTTTAATGTCCGGTCACGTTGGCTTGAAGCCACCATCTTAGGTTGTTATCCCAATTTTAGTTTTTGGGCCGAAGCCCTGTTTGGGTGTTGGACCCGGGTTAGTAGTTCCAAGTATTGTTTTTGGGCTTTCACCCTGGTTTCTCGTGTTGGGCATGTGCCCTAGACGGCTGGGCCAAGGCCCGGTTTTGATAGATCAATTCTTTTTTGGGTTAGGTTTGTTAACCTACAAATTAAAATTTGTCAATTAAATTTATGTTGCCATATGAAATTTTGTTCCTTATGATTTGACCTTTTAATTATGTTAATTATACTTTGGTCAAATATTTATTTTATGTTTACAATATTGAATAACATATGGTTTGCCCCAAAGACCCGTGGTTGTGGTTGTTTATTTTTGTATTTGAAAAATTAAAATGTATTAATTGCAAGGGTTGTAATTTTAAAATTTTCTAAATAGGGGTAATTGTAAATAGACTAGGATATGTTATCTTTCTATTTTTAAATTGTAAATCAAACGAAGACGGAGTTCTAAGAGGTCGAGACGGAGTCCCTGGAGTTCACCAAGATGGCGAGGCCAGTGGGAGCTTGAAGACGTTCTTAGTTTTGACCGTGGTTGTTGTGTTGACTCACAACACCATATTAGGGGTAAATCCGTATATTATTATTGTGGTTGTTTATTTTGTGTTTGTTTTTATTTATTGCTTTATTATTGTTATGATAATTGCAAACATTTTAAAAATAAAATCAAATGCAAAACATATTTTGAATCGGTAAACTTTTAAAATAAGATTTTAAAACTCAAACCGATTTAATAAATATAAACTTTTAAAACAAGATTTTTAAATATAAAATCATAACGTTTTAAAAGAATTAGAATGTTTTCTAAAATTAAACCTTTTACAAAACGTAAACTTAATGTCACCCATTTAAGGTACTTGTCGAGCATACAAGATTCCAGTGTGGTCAGTTCTCGGCCAACCATATAACGAGATTTAAGTGGACAATTGCTTGGCCATTCACTTAAATAGTCGTATTTTGGACGACTGATCCCAATAAACCCTAAGTCTAGTATTTAGGTGGGATCACGATACCTTAGTATGGTTTGTTTACTTGAGAATATCATAGACAGTTGTTTGGCCATTTATGAGTATTTTCAAGGCGTTGAAGTGGAATTAAACGTGCCAATTTCAATATATGATATATTGAATAGGATCCCACGACATCTAAGAGTTATGTTGAACATAATTGGATGATGCCTACCTAAATAGCCTAATTCCATAGACAGTTGCTTGGCCATTTATGGAAGTAGGTGAAATATGGATATTAGCTCAAATCAAATAATTTTGAAAGGTTAATCCATTTATTTGAGATATTAAAGTTACTAAAATTAAATCATGTTTTTGTAGATGTCTACCTCAGATTCAAACTCAAACAACTTATCTCAATTCACACGACGATCAATCCTATATAATGAAAAATTGGACGGAACGAACTTAATCGAATGGTTTCGCTTCCTAAGGGCAGTCCTTAGGTATGAAAAGAAGTTTTACGTTCTTGAAACCCCCCCTCCAAATGCTCCTACCAAAAATGCTCCAACTGAAGTCAAAACTGCTTATGATAAATACCAAGATGACTCTCTGATTGTTGGTTGCCTAATGTTAGCCACCATGACTCCCGAATTATTACGGGATCATGAAAACATGACTGCTTGGGAGTTGGGATATGATATCTTCACTGAAGTCTATGTTTCGATTACAAATAAAACGGGAGAGATTTGATACAGTTAAAGCATTGTGTGCTTGTAAAATGACTGAGCGTTCGTCAGTTAGTACCCACATTTTGAAAATGAAAGGGTACTTTGACCAACTAACCCGTCTTGGTTTCCCACTGGGTCAAGAGTTGGAAATCGATATGGTTCTCAACTATCTACCCAAAACATATAAGAAGTTCGTTAAGGACTATAATATGAAAAGTTTGAATAAGACTCTTACAGGGCTTCACAACATACTTAAAACTACTGAGAGGGATATGAAATCCAAGTTGGGTTCAACCAAACCAAAACAGGCTTTGATGATCAAACCTGACAGTGGGACAATCAAGAAAAAGGGGGAGATAACCAAGGGTAAAACACATGTTGGAAGATCCATCATAGATAAGGGCAAAGGAGAAATTCTTGAGGTTGCAGTATGGTATAATTGTTTTCACCATAGGCACCAAATGAGAATTTGTCCAGCCCGATTGGCAGAAATCAAGAAGCAGAAGGCTACCAAAGCCGAACCTTCAGGTATGTTTACCATTTAATTTAATTCACTTCTGACTAAGTGTTACATATTGAGTATGATACTCATATTAGTACTACTTTTCAGGAAATAAGAAGTGAAGAGAAGATGAAATCAGACCAAATGGAGCTAAGTTAGTTGTTGTTGCTCAAAGGGACATATGATATGAAGTTTCTAGATGGTCTTACATTAACACTTATCAAGTGTCTTCATGTACCTAGTGCTACTAGGAATTTAATTTCATTTTCTCAATTACAATGAACCAAATTTATGTTTTCAGAAATAAAATTTTCGTTTTATCTTAATAAATGTTTTATGAAATTAATAGTTGTAATTATAAATCAATATAACGAATTAAGCATGGCTTAAAATTGATCTATTTGTGACATTTAAACAAGAAACACATAGCCAAACTCCAGGCGAACGGAGAGTTGGAATCATATGATGATTCATATGATACATGTGTATCTTGTTAGTCAAGATGACAAAAGTGCCTTCAAAGGGTAAACCTTTAGGGGCTACAAGAACTATTAGGGATTAACCATACTGATGTATGTGAGACTTATAGTTATGTCACAAGATACGGTCATCACTACTTCATTGCATCTTACTGATGACTTCAGTAGACTTAGGTATGTTTACCTAATATAACAAATATAAAAGTTTTGAAATTTTCAAAGAGTTTTAGAAAAGAAGTAGTGAGTATGCTTGGCAAAGGATAAAGATGCTTCGGTTAGATCGAGGTCATGAATATCTGAGCCAATAGATCATCCTAGAGATTTTTGGGATTGTATCCCAGTTGACTCCTCACGGAACACTGCATCACAACGGTGTATCCAAGAAGAGAAATAGAACCCTGTTGAACATGGTTCACTCTATGATGAATCTCACCACTCTGCCTAAATGTTTATGGGGTTATGCCCTAGAAACATTTGCCTAAATACTAGTTTATATAGCAACCAACAAGGACCAATAAAACTCACTCTCTTAAATGAACTGGGAAGATCCTAAAGTTATCATATTTGAGAATATGGGGTTATAATGCTTAAGCTAAGCATAAAGCTTTTGGAAAACATGATTCAAAGGTCTGAAAAGTACATCTTTATGTGATATCCAATTGGATATTATTTCTACAGGGCTAGCGAGAACAAAAGTTTTGTTAGGTCACCCTTGTGAGTTCTTAAGAAAAAAAAATTCTGTCAAGAATCACCAATGGGGACACAGTAGATCTTGTAGAAATTCAAGAACCATAAAGATGGGACGATGGTTGACACTGACATTCAACAAGATGTTGAGCTTCAACAAACTGTTGAAGATAATAAACGAGATACAAAATAATCCGAAGATCGGATTACTGATAAATGGCAAGATGCCATGAAGACTGATGTCAAAAGCAACATTCCTTAAAAGGAATTTTGAGCGAGGACGTATACAAGGCTTTAAAACATCAAACCTAAAAGTGAAAGTTGCAAAAGTCCATTTATGGACTAGAACAATCATCTCGTAATTGAAATCTTGTATACAAGAAGGTCAGTGGGAGCATAACAATATTCTAGATCCTATATGACATCCCAATGCTTGAAGGTGTAAAATCATGGATTAGAACAATACTTCGCTATGAAGGATCTAGAAGAGACAAAGTCCTTGGTATAAAGATCTATCGTGGTAGATCAAAGTGCTTAATTAGATTAAGCAAAAGTACATACATTGACAAGATCTTGAAACACTTCAAGATGAAGGGTTCCAAGAAAGGAAACTTGCCAACAGAACATAGTGTACATCTGAGTGAAACTCAGAGTCCAAGCACTAAAGAGGACATGAACCGTATGAAGGGTGTTCCCTGTGTTTTCAATCAACTGTTCAAATCATGTACGTCATGTTAATGTACTAAGACCGGACGTCTCGTATGCCCTGAGCATGACAAACAGATATTAGTCAGACCCAAGTGATGCTCACTGTATAACAGTGAAGAACATTATGAAGTATATGAGAATAACTAAAGATATGTTCTTACTGTACAACGGTTATGAAAGAGATCTGTGTGTTTAAGGATACATAGATGCTAGTTTCCAAACCGACTGTAATGACTTTAATTGTAATAGGGATATATGTATTGAACGGAGGTACTATGAGCTGTAAGAGCTTACATACAAATCTACTTGTCAAGCTTATGTCTCAAATCAAACAGGATGTTCATGTTATAGGCTTGAGGATTTTTATATTGAATAATAATTTTAGTAAACTTTAAACTTTCTGGAACATTAAAACAATTATGTTTTTATCTGATATGGCATACTGGGTATGAGTATATACATTAAACATTTCTGTGTTCTTTATTAGCATGTTTAAGTATCCTTAAATAAATATGATGATCATATTATTTAGAATTGTCCTTGATCGATTATTACTAGGGGACTAGTAATAAATCAAGATCATTGTGAAGTTTGGTCATAGTCCAAGTTGGAAGTGCACTAGGTGCAACCAGAGTTACATGCGCTTGTCAATACACAAGGCGTTGGACAAGACCCACGGTCAGGATCACCTCATAGATCGGCGTCATAAGGTGAGTCCTGAAATAGTAAACACTCTTTGTCCTCATACCTGAGATGTGCATTGGGATCTAATGCACAAGGAGTGTTATGCTTTGATATAGTCTAACGTTACCCTTAACTGGGTAATCATAAGGGCTATGTTAGGTATAACATGAATTGTGTAGTTAGTCGTGTACATGCAATATGGGATTTGCTCCTTTCAAGATGAAAGAGATATTTCTGGGCCCCTCGATTACATAGTTTGATTTACATGCATGAACAAGTGGATTAGTTGGACTAATGGTACTTGTATAATCAAATATGTTGGGATCGAGAAACATATTCTTTGAACAATAAAGGATGAGATAGATCTATGCCTTAAGTTCAAAACAAAATATCGTGAAGCAAAAGGATAATGAATGATTATACTATATGATTGATTGGATCAATCAAATTGCTCGAAGGTAAAAGCACATTTACATAGCTTTGGGGGCGGTGACGTGTTGCTAGACGTTTACCATCGTCTGTGTCACTGTGTATCGTGTGCAAGTAGAAGAATGTAAGTTATTATATGCCCACGACACGTGTTACATAGAGATACTACTGAGGAGTATATAAACCTATAGGGTCGCACACAAAGAATGCGTTTGTTTCCATCTTTAGAAACCTGGATTAAATCAAGTTGATTAAGAAAATAATTATTCTTAAAGGATAATTATGAAAATATGTGTTAAACTGTAATTATGATAATTACAGGGTGAAAACGTAATTATGTTAATTACGAGGTATTATCTGTAATTATATATAATTATATTTAAAGTTTAAAAGATAATTATATATATATATATATATTTGAATTTGAATTTGAATATTACAGATAATTACTAAACCTTATTTAATCCTTAGTTGAATTATAGTCTAACTATACTTCTTCTGGAATAAATAGGGCGTTAGGCTAAACCGTTTTTCATACAATTGAAATAATTAGAATTAGCCTATCAGATAAATACAGAAAACAAACCTTTTTTTTCCTGTAAAACATATCTAGGATTCTTGGGCTAGCACCCGGTAGAGACAAGAAACGTGTTCGTGTGTGGACTACCAATAGAGGAAACCTACTTTGGTTTCTTGGTGCTCCATTCCAATCCCGACCGATCTACAAAAGATACATATTCTAAACACCCTATGGTGTGGTTTTATTTTGATTAAATGCATCATTGGATCCAATTGGGTTTTAAGCTTATTTAGAAAAGTTTTCTATATAATTGTTGTAACCAAATTTATTTATTTTTCCGCTACGTTTTATCGGTTACAAATTGCATTAAAACCCAACACATATAATATCACATCATATATAAAATTATGTATATATAACATGTATTCTTTTAAGAACTTCATAATTCGTAAGATCCATTAGATCTAATTTAAATCACAAAAAATAGTTAAAAATATAATTAATTTAAAAAACTCACCCTCTCTCCTCTCTTTCTGCTCTTCATGAAATATATAACATACACGCTTACACACAACTAAATGTTCACACAATGTAAATACATTATAAACATTTTTTTAGAAATACTATTATAATTCATAAAAAACATTGTGAACATTTTTCAAAAATGTTATTATAATTTGTGAACACACTCTACACCTACGATATCTTGTATCGTTTGTGAACATATTGTGAACACTAACTAAAACAACAGAACTCCATGTAAATAAGTAATGAATATTAATATTGAGGTTAAACGAGCATAGTACAAAATTTCATAAGGTTGTTTTCATTGTGTTCACCTTGTATACATATTTAATTGTGAATGTGGGTGCCTGTATATGTTCACCTTGTGTACACATTCAATCCGTAGAGTATATATTTCATGTAATTGAAACGAAATTCAATATGCTGATGATATTCAACATAAATCAAACGAAATACATATACGATATTTCATGAAATTCAATAGGCATAAGGAACAAAGGTTGTGGCATGAGAGAAAACAACTGAACAGTTAAAGTTAGTTCACGAGTAAAAGAGATTGTGCAACGATGTAGCCAAAATGCAAAACATCATTCTTGCAACTACCTATAAAAAAAAGAAAAAAAAGAGGTCATGAGGTGTTGAAGTCTGAAATCTGAATCAACAAGACTGTATGTTTCTGTAACGTTTTGAGAGCTCTTGTGAAAAAGAAGAACATATGAACTCATGAGGTGGCGATAAGAGGTTTTTAGAAGTTAGGTCACCACTTGTTATTTCAGACGTATTTAAAAGTTAAGAGGTTCTAAAAACGAGAAAAAAACAGTCTAAATGTAAAATTGTTTGAACGATTTAGACTTAAGAGCCATTAATATGTTTTTTTAATAAAACAAACAACCCCTTAGTTTAGATAATGTGTCAAAATATTGTGATCTTGAAATTTGGTGGTATATTCAATCACACATGATCAACTGCATAAAGGCATGATAATATATATGATTCATGCTTGAAGTTGGTTGTATAAAACATGTGATAATGTTTCAAACTTTTTTCTTTTACCTAATAATATATTAGAGGGAGGTTCAAATAAAAACTTTAAAAAAATAGAAAATTGAGAAACACCCTAGTAACCTTTAATTTGGACGGTATGCACTTGTGATTAAAGGCTACCAGGTTTTCCTCAGTTTTCCTTTTTTTTTTTTTTGAGGTTTTCCCCTAAACCTGACCCTAATATATTATATAACTAAATATATACATATATCAACCTATAATCATTTATATACCAAGTAAACAGTATTAATTTTATAAATTAATATTAGCTTACCATATTGTTTCGAAACTTAATGCCCTTTCACATGATTGCTAAGCCATTAGGGGTAATGTTGTATTTTTATACTGTTTAACATTTTTGGTTTTTTATTATTATTTATCTTTAGACGTCACATGTGATAATGTGATCTAAATATGGATTATATTTGATTTTTTTATGAACAATTCATCAATGGGTATTATTGTTTTTTAGATCATATGTGGAAACAAATATTTATTGTTTTTTAGATCTTATGTGGAAACAATTAATCTGGTATTTATATCAAGAAGGATGATTTTTGTATTTTTAAATTGTTTATAATTTTCACTGTTCTTTTTTTTGTTATTTATTTTTGGGCGATTATAAAATATGATTCATATTTTTATGCAATCTAAATATGATCCTTATTTTAATGAAATCTCTATATCTTAATTATATTTTGTTTTATATTTGATATATTATCGATTGATCATGATAATTATTATCATTTTTAACTTTTTAGTTTATCATGTTCATAGATGAACCTAAATGAAGGTTTTCATGTTTCACAAATGAACAAATACATGTGAAACTTGTATATTTTTACTTCATCTATAAAACTACTCCATCTCCATATTCATCTACGGAATAAGGTCTCGTGTGACTATTGCGTATGATTGGATTTGATTTGACGGGTTGATAGTTCGTTTGACGTCATGTTCTACGTTGGCGGTGTATCGTCTTAATAAGTTTTCGTGAGCAAAGGAAATATTGTGTTCCGTTTGTTAGAAATGTAAGATTGGGAATCTTAGTACCCTGTTAGGTGTCAACTTTAACACGACAATGCACCTGCAATGAAATCCTAGGCGGGATGTCCATCTGTGTTCGGTATTACCATTTTTGGGTTTTAGACATCGACTGGTTCTTTTGAAGTCAATGAATCTTGGAATGTTTGGAAGTATCCCTGTTAGATCATGAAAATGTTGACCTCTCGATGGTGGAATTTAAAGGGAGATTAGAGGTTGGTAATTAAGTGTTGACGTGCATAGGTTTTCCTGATATGGTAAAGATCTTATTGAGGGAATGTTTTGAGGTTAAGAGTAGATCGAAGTTGAGTGTTAGCCGGATCTATATTATCCAGCTACCCAGAGGGCGTATTGGTACGCCCTTGGAAGGACGACCTTATCAAAATCAAGAATGGACCATTAAGAATATTGAGAATTCTTTGGGGTTTGATGTCGATCGTTGGTTTTGGGTTCAGAAACATGTGGATCTGAGGGGAATTGGATGGTGAGAAGTTGAGATCACTAATTACCCTCGAGGTAGTACGTGTCACCCAAGGTTGGGAGACAACCACAGTCTCATGGTTAAGGGCCACGTTAGTAAGATAATTATTCATTCAGATATAAGTGTGATGTGCCCAAAGGGACATTTATCGTGAAGACCAGCATAAGGTTATGGTGGTAGTTCTATCAAGCGGTGTAGAGACAATCTATCATGCGGGCAATGTTTCATGGAAATCTGGATTTCGAGGACGAAATCTCTTATAAGGTTGGGAGGATTGTAACACCTAGGCATGGGAATCTGACCCGACCCGTTGGGGAACCCGGTTCACCCGACTCGGACGGGGCCGGGGAATACCAGGAAAAACGGGGCCGGGGATACCCGGTACACACAAACCGGGGCCGGGGCCGGGTAGACCACCCCCGACCCACCCGGTACCCGGTAATAATAATATAATTTTTATTTTTAAAATATATATATATATATATATATATATATATTAATATACTAATTACTAAAGTTTTCCCAAAATTGAAATTAGGTAATAATTATATTAATTGTTATATGATACGTGGTGTATATACTATTTTTCTAACTTGTATTATTTTTAAATTTAGATAAAAAGGACGGAGAACCGCAAGGATTTGATCAAACGGTTGCATACGATGAAGACGTTGAAATTTGATGACATTGTTTAATGTTTATGCATTTTTTCAACTTATTAGTTGTAGTAAAATGACCCAAAATCAACCCAAAAAACAGTCCAAAATACCCAAAAAAAAAAGGTTTAAAAAAAAGGCTAAATGAGACCGGGTATTGACCGGGGATTTGACCGGGGCCGGGTGTTTAATCCCCGCACCCGCCGGGTACCAGGGCCGGGGCCGGGTACCTCTCCACGAAACCGGGGCCGGGGCCGGGGCCGGGTAAGGGGATCCCCGCCCCAAACCCATCCCTAGTAACACCCATATTTTTCGGTAAGTAAAGGTCACCCAGACTTTTTCTGTATCTTGTTAACGGTGGGATTTACGTTGGGAAAACATTATTTGAAGTCCCTAAGTGTGTCGAGGGTCTCGATGTTGAAAAAGTCGGGTTTCAGAGCTTGGTACGAGCTCGGCTACAATGGCCGACGACTATGACAGTGTCATAGTCGCACCAGGCAAAGTCGCAACATGAAACAGAGTGGAGGCTGGAGTTGGTGACAATGACCAACGACATTGTCATGGGCAATGTCGCACCAGAGGTGCAACATGCTATCAAATACGGGTTTTTGGCTCATTCTTCATTTCTCACTTCTCCTTTTCACTCCCAACCCTCTCTAAACTCTCTCAAGAACACCTAACTTCATCTATGGTGATTTTGGATCATCTTTGGCTCGAATCCTTTTGTATTGTGGGGGTAAACCATCATCATGTGGTAGATTGAAAGCCTTGACCAAGAACTCTCCATCTCCATATCCATCTTCAACCTCAAGCTTCATTTTAGGGTTTTCTAGGTTTTCACCAAAACCTAAGTGGTAAGTTTATCCTCTCCATTTCTAAACCTTATTTTAAGATATAAATGCTTCATTGGTGATATCCTAGTGTTTTATTACTCCAATTTCGGTTTGGAAGATTTTGGAGAAATTTGGGTCAAAAATTAGGGTTTTGGCCAAATGGAGGTTTTGTTGTAAAGTGTTTGGGGATCAATTCTAAATGGTTGAATATGTTTATTAATGGGTGGAAACTTGAGAATCTAGGTTTTTGGGAAGTTTTGGCTTGAGGATTCAAGTCTCTTCAAGGAAGCTCAAAGCGGGATAAAATCTAGATTTAGCCTAAATCTAGCAAGGTGAGTTCAAGCTGATTTGTGAAAACGATGTACATGACAAAATGTTCATTTTAAAGTGTTTTGTGATTTATATGAAATTGTTAACTGCTTATCACCTGATAAGTTTTAGTTATTTGGAAGTGTTTAACTTTTTAAACTTATAAAACACCTATCTTTGGGATTTTTGGGTATTTTGATAAATGCATCAAAATGAAAATGCTTAGATGACTTATTTACATTTGGCGAAAATGCATTTTTATGATTGTTGGTATCACACGTATTTTTGTATCGTGAAATGTTTTAAAAATATCAACGTGTGAGTCATGGGCGCTTGGTCATTCCCAATCTCGCAAACGTTTTTGAAGTTGTAATCCTTTTGGTTTTGGGAAAAGATGTAACTCAAATATTTTATTGAGTAAACCGGTGATATTGGTATTTAAATGATTTATCGTACGCGTGTAAACCTGTTGAGTAATTGCCATTTAAATGTGTGTCATGGGACGTTTTGGAAAGAGTAAATGAGATTATAAACTTGTTTGGGAAAATGACTTATCTCAATCTAAAGTATGTTGGAGTTTATTCATGTAGTTGGAGTGTGTGTTTGCATAAATGTTGGTCGTTGCATTTTATTGCATTTTGTGGGCTTCAACATATGATCTTTTGATTTTGGGCTTAAAGCTCGGTTGTCGTTGGTGTCGGGTCTTGAGGACATTTATCCGACTTTAATAACTTAAAGTGAAGCTTTGGGTGAGGGTTGCATTTATTGCACTTTATTTGGAGAATACATGTTTTGAGTGCTTGTGTCATTCGTTTTGAGTCATGTATTTTAGACTGTAATGCATTTGGATCCATAGGCATGTGAGTCAGTCATATTTAAGGATGAGGAGTCTTGATATTCTCACCTTGGGAATTATGCCGTGTTGGCATCATTGTTGTCCCAGTTGTTTGGCGAAGAGGGACCTTTATAGATTGTACGTCGGGACCATGAGTCTTGGGATTGGATGTCTAATTCTTGTGCACGAGGGTTAGATGTCATGTGTTATCAAGTGCGGAGCTGAGGCTCCTATCTTGAATTCTAGGGAGTAGGCACTAGGGGTCGAATGAGTACCCTGAGAATGAAACTCCACTAGAGACCAAACAAGCAATAAGATCGTGCATCCTTGAGGTGTTGCTCGGCGGAGCAGGCAATGGGGGATACGATCTTTTGGGACTTGAAATAAAGTCCGACTGGAGGTGTAGCTTGGCAGAGCAGGCAATACAGTTACGATATGAGGTGTAGTTGGACAACGTGGCTAGGTGGCTTAACTTTGTGTTCCGCCACATACCACGGAATCGGGTCTCCCCCGTCACCGGAAGGTGTTATTTGGATATTAAATGGTATTATTTTGTTATCCATGTTTTCGGTGACGTTTTGTATATTCGGTTTTTATTTGTGATTTATGGGTCGAGTATTATACCCTCCCGTGTTTGGGTATTTCGAGAAATAAAGTCTTATCCGCAGTTTTATAAAATGGGGAGTTTAATTACTATTCACGTTTTGGGTGAAATTGGGGTTGAAGTTGTTTTACGAAAGAATGTTCATGTTGGATTGCTTGTTTTTAAATGTGTGTGATATTGGAAAATGAGTCGTTTAATATTTATAGTAAATCATTTTGAAAGATAATGATTTAAACTTCATTCTTACCTTTAACAAATATATTGGTTTCATGTTGAAAACTCTTGAACTCACTTAGGCGTTAGCCTAACCTTTTTAATTTTCGGCATGTGCATCAGCTTCTGGTGGGGGAAGTGGTTCTAGCGTTTCTGCGAAGTGATGAGTGCTAGATGTATGTGCAAGAGTGAGTGGCTTGGTGAAGTCTTCCGCATTAGTGTTGAGAAGAGCAACTTGTATTTTGGTTTAGTAACACCCGACCTTGAGTTAGTCTCTATGTAAGATTTCATTTGTTATGTTGATGGAAAATTCTAGAATCGTATTTTAAGTATGGACTTGTTGCATGAAGTTTTATCCATTCCTTGAGGCATATTTATAATTTTTTTAAATTAGTTGTTATTTCCAAATTGATGGTGTTACAGAGAAGGCCTCTTTGGTAATTTCACTTCCAATTTAATTACCTTTAATTTTCGAACTACATAACTTACTAGACATATTCATTATAGGCTTTTCATTTTTCCATCTAAATTTTTCTTAGATTTTTTATTTTTCTAAACATGTTAATAGGCTAAAGACATAAAAGCCCCTATATGAAAATTATGTACTTGATTATGAGTTGGTTATATTGGTCATTTTGCATAAGATTAACTTCCAAACTCTTCATATACTCCTAGGATGTCTTGCCTTCCTCCTTTTCGTTGTTGGATGCTTCAATATGCACGTCTTCCTTCTCTTTCTCTCTATCTCCATCATAGTTCCTTATTTTTCCATCTCCATCATCGTTAGGGATTGTTAGGGCTTGAAATTGGAGAAGCATCAACCATTACATGGTTTTAACCATTATAATCTCTATTATCTTTTTTCTCAATTTGTCTCATGAAAATTGTTGTCATTGAGATTGTAACATCCTCAACTCTGGAAATAACAACTAATTTAAAATTTTCTAAATACATCGACAAATGATTCATCTATAATCACAATTTAAGAATTGACTTCAATAAACACAATTCAATCTCTATACACAATCTATAATAAGTGTGGATGTTACTAAAATCCAATACAGTCACTATCTCCAACTGCGGAAGACTTCACCAAACTACTCACCCTCGTGCAAATCTAGTACTCATCTCTTCACGGCACCGTGTAACACCCCGAATTTCCGTTGTGTAATCTTGTTATTCTTATGTTAAGCTTTTGTCGTTAGCTTCGTGTTTGGTTTGTAGTAAAGTTTGGATTTAGTGAAGTTTGGGGATAAGTAGTGAACCACGCGAGTTACACCGCGACTAGAGGTCGCGACACAACCCGCGTAACCCACTGTTTTGTGTAAGTTTCAGGGAACTACGCGAGTTACACCGCGACTTAAGGTCGCGGCACAACTCGCGAAACCCACTGGATGATTTAGGGTTTTGGACACGGGCGAGTTATGCCGCGAGTTGAAGTCGCGGCATAACCCGCGAAGTTGCATGGACCGTCTTAAGAGGTTCAGTTTCCCAAAATCACTTTATCTCAAATCCTAAAATATCTTTTCTCTCTCTAAACTATCTCTCTCTCTCTCTAGAGTTTGGAAGATTATAGTTGGTGTTCGATCCGAGGTTTCGGTGTTTTAAGCTTCACCTCTACGTCGTGGTCGTTATCTGGTTTTCCGGGTTTTATTCTGAAAACCTACCAGTGAGTTCCTACTACCATTTTACAAACTTTATACATGTCAAAACTCTTATTTGCGAAATCCGAAGTATTTCTACGGTATGATTTCATGTTCTCTACATTTTGATATAAATGAAGTTTTTGGTGATTTTCGGGGTTCCCGATCAGTTTTGACTAAAATGACGGGTTCCGCCTTATCAGAAGTAAAATGATGTTTTACTCGCCCATGTTTGTGGCTTATTGAAAGAATGTATATAAACTGGTTTTGTGATTATCTTTCTTACCAGCAGTTGGTCTGGAAAGTAGCATTTTGAAATATAAATGTGTTGATAGCTATATATATCTAGCTTTATTGGTCACATGAAATATTGTGACAAGTTCTGACTGTACTAGTGGATCCCTAGGTATCGAGTCGACTTATGGCTGGGAAGGATATGCCCCTTCCGTTGTAATGGTTGGGAAGGATATGCCCCTTCCGTTGTAGTTAGCTACATTTGATCCTCGGGGGCAACTTAGGTACGGTTATGTGAGACCCGATCCTAGCCATGGTTCAGATGTAGTCTAATGAACGAGTATGACATGGTTCCTTGGGGGCCCTCCCTCACATCGTAGTACGAACTGAAGAGTTCGTGGCCATGGTTCCATGTATTTAGCTCATAACTCGGATTTGGTGGTCTACTTTGTGTTGCACCACAATCCTTGGTAAAATGGTCCTTTTGTCATCGTTTAATAGTTTTGGACCGAAAAGGCCCGGTTGTGGCGAAATGTTATCTTTATAAACTAAACCTTTATGAAAAGATTTCCTTATGATACTGATGTTTATATCTTTTGAGCTTTATAACTGTATGTTCTCACCAGGCTTTAAGTCTGATACTTTTTCTCAAATGATGCGTATAACAGGTTTCCCTTAGCGGTGGGTTGCCGGGGTTTTGAGAGACGGGTTTGGTCTCGGGGCATTTTGAGATGACTAGTATTGTTTCAGGGCATTTGTTAAGTCCCATTCTTTTGGTACATTACGGATCGTCAACTGATGTAATCTTGATATAGGTGTCTAGATTAGTTTGTTGACGAACTCCATATCGATACAGGTTTTTGTAAAGTCTTAAGGACTGATCCCCTTCTTGGGAGTTTATTATCAATACGAATGTCATGTTGCCAAGTTTTGGAGGTTTTAATTTACTCTGATTTTTAGGGTGTTACAGGTTGGTATCAGAGCTCTAGTTTAAGCGAACTAGGCATGAATGTAAGATGTCTAGACTTAGACTGAGTATGCTAAGAATTAATCTGCGAGATTAGGTAGAGCTTCTAAGATGGGTTAGTCTTAGAGTCGACGGAAAGTACGTTTATCAGGCGTTGTAGTAGTGGTGACAAGAACCGTTATGTGTTGTATGTTCATAATTTCACTTAGCTAATGTTATTATGATGATACTGTACGTGTAACACCTCAAAAATTAGAGTAAATTAAAACTTGGAAACCTGACAACATGACGAAAGTAAATCTATTAACTTCCCATAAATGGGATCAGTCCTTAAGACTATACAATCCTATACAAGGATTTCATCAAAAGAATGGGACTTAACAATGCCCAGCAACAATACTAAAACATCTCCAAAAAAACCTCGAGACTCAAAACTCGTCTCTCCAAAAACCCCGGCAACCCACCGCTAATGGAAACCTGTTACACATACCATTTGAGAAAAAGTGTCAGACTTAAAGCCTGGTGAGAACATACAGTTTATAAAGCTAAAAATCAGAGATATATACGTCAGTATCATAAGGAAATCTTTTCACAAAGGTTTAATTTATAAAAGATAACATTTCGCCACGACCGGGCCTTTTCGGTCCAAAACTCATCATACGATGACAAAAGAACCATTTTACCAAGGATAGTGGTGTAACACAAAGTAGACCACAAATCCGAGTTATGAGCTAAACACTTGGAGTCCTCAGCAATGAACCCAGAGTCCGTGCTACGAGGTGAGATCGCGCTCCCAAGGGAAACCAATGTATACTCCTTCACTAGGATCACCATGAACCATGGCTAGTATCCGGCCTCACATAACCGTACCAAGTTGCCCCCGAGGAACATGTGATCCATAGCTACAAATTTGGGGAATATAACCTCCCAACAAAACAGTCTACTCCAAAACCTAGGGATCCGCTAGTAATGGTACAGACTCGTCACAACAACATATGTGACCAACCATAAATAAATATATGGTATAAATACATTTTATAAACAAAATGCTATTCCCAGTTCAACTTCTGGTAAGAATGAAAATCAATTAAAAGGAGTTCTTTTAAATATTCTTTCCGCATAAACGCATAAGCAAAACGTCATTTTACTTTAAATAAGATAAGATCAAAAAGGTAACTTTTGATATGTATACAGTTTAAAATGATAGTAAGAACTCACCTCTGTTTCCTTCTTCTTAACGAGCGTTACCTATGACAACACCGAAAGAATCGGTAAGTCGAAATACAGACAAACCTCTCGCTACTTGACTAGAATTCAAAGACACAGAAGCTAACAACTTAACAAAACCTAAACCGGTCAAAGGACAACTCCGGTCTAACTACAACACCGGTCGAACGACCTCCGGTCGGGCACCACCCCCCGGTCGAACAACCTCCGGTCGAACAGGCAAGGTCGAAGGTCCATCGGTCCTTTGCTCATCCGATCGTCTTGTTCATCAAGAACAGATCGACGCAGAACCCAGATCCAAAATGAGATATACTCAGATCTCAAAATGGAACGGTTTAAAACCTTCACAACAAGATTCTACACGGCTAAAAGCATTCAGATCAAAGCATTAAGCTAGATTTGTACCTCGATTTGCCCGAAACGATCGACCCTTAACAAAGCTTCTTCTCCTGCTCCTTCTTCTCTCTGACTTCTCAACAACAAAGATCAGATCAAATGAGATATTCAAAATATCTCAGATTTGATTTCTATTTATATAGCCCAAGTTACAAAATACCCCCTTGAACTTTGGGTAAAGGTCAACTTTTCACCAAATCCCAAAATTCAGGGTGTTACAATCCTCCCCAACTTGGGAATGATTTCGTCCCCGAAATCCAACTATACAAAGAGATGAGGATATCTACGCTTCATATCCTCTTCAGCTTCCCAAGTCACGTTTGCTCCCCGGTGATGCTTCCACTTCACCTTGACCAAAGTGACTTCTTTGTGACGCAACTTCTTAGTCTTTCTCTCTAAGATGGCGTCGGGTTCCTCCACACAACGGTTTCCTTCGTCTACCCTTAACTCTGAAAGGGGAATGACGATGTCTTCTACCGCCAAACACTTCCGGAGGTAGCAAACATGAAACGTGTTGTGTATTCTACTCAACTCCGGTGGCAGTTCCAACTGGTAGGCTTGCAACCCTACTCGCTTAAGTACTTTGAAAGGTCCGAGGAAACGAGGACTCAGCTTCCCACGTTTTCCGAACCGTATAATGCCCTTCCATGGCGATACCTTAAGCATAACGCGGTCGCCTACTTGGAATTCCATCGGTCGCCTCTTCTTATCGGCATAGCTCTTCTGACGATCTTGAGCCGCTTTCATCCTCTCTCGAATGCACTTGACCTTATCGGTAGTCTCTTGCACGATTTCCGGCCCGACGAACTGCTTCTCTCCCGCTTCTAGCCAACACACGGGAGTCCGACACTTTCGCCCATACAGTGCTTCAAAAGGTGCCATCCCAATACTCGAGTGGTAGCTATTGTTGTAAGCAAACTCCACCAAAGGCAGGTGAGAGTCCCAACCACCCCCGAAATTGATGACACAAGACCTCAACATGTCTTCCAAGGTTTGAATCGTTCGTTCGCTCTGTCCGTCGGTCTGCGGATGGTAAGCCGTACTCAACTTAACTCGCGTACCAAGCTCTTTCTGGAACCCATCCCAGAAGTTCGAAGTCAACCCACTGTCGCGATCCGACACGATCGACAAAGGTATTCCATGCCTCGAGACCACCTCATCGATATAAAGCTTCGCCAACTTATCCATCGGTAAAGTCTCGCGCATAGGCAAAAAGTGAGCGCTCTTCGTCAATCTATCCACTATCATCCAGATGGTATCGTGTCCCCGAAGAGTTTTAGGCAACTTCGTCACGAAGTCCATGGTGATATGCTCCCACTTCCACTCGGGAATCTCTAAGGACTGGAGACTCCCGTACGGTCGTTGATGTTCGGCCTTGACTTGCGAACACGTCACACAACGCTCAACGTAACGTGCCACGTCAAGTTTCATCACCGGCCACCAATAGTGCAACTTCAAGTCCCTGTACATCTTTGTACTTCCCGGATGAATGGAATACTTGGACTTGTGTGCATCTTCTAGCAACAGCTCCCGGTTTCCCCCAACCTTGGGCACCCACACACGACCACTGAACAGTTTCACTCCACGGCTATCTTCCGTCAAGAGCAATCGCTATTTTGTCATAACTTCCTCTTTGAGATTCTCTTCCAACAATGCTTCCATCTGAGATGTCTTGATCTTATCAACAAGACTAGACACTAGCTCGATTCTTGAATGGGTAGCCCGAATACTCCCGCTATAGTCCTTCCGACTTAGCGCATCGGCCACCACGTTCGCCTTACCTGGATGGTAAAGCAATTCACAGTCGTAATCTTTCAGCAACTCGAGCCACCGCCTTTGCCTCATATTCAGCTCTTTCTGATCAAAGACATACTTCAGGCTCTTGTGATCTGTGAAAAGAGTACACTTCGTGCCGTATAGGTAGTGTCGCCAAAGCTTCAAAGCGAACACCACCGCCGCTAACTCCAGATCATGAGTTGGATAATTCTGCTCGTGTATTTTAAGCTGCCTCGAGGCGTAAGCGATTACCTTGCCTCGTTGCATCAACACACAACCCAATCCCATCTTTGAAGCGTCGCTGTAAACCACGAAATCTTCCGACCCTTCAGGCAAAGACAAGATCGGAGTTTCACACAACTTCTTTTGAAGAATCCGGAACGCCTTCTCTTGGGTTTCGGTCCATTCAAACTTCACATTCTTCCGAGTCAAAACTGTCAAGGAAGAAGCGATCTTAGAAAAGTCTTGAATGAATCTCCTGTAGTATCCCGCCAGACTCAAGAAACTTCGGATCTCTGACGGACTCTTAGGAGGCTCCCAATTCATCATAGCTTCAATCTTGGAGGGATCTACTTTCACTCCGTCCCGAGTGACTACGTGCCCCATAAATTGTACTTCTTTAAGCCAAAAGTCGCACTTGGAAAACTTGGCGTACAATCTCTCTTTTCTCAACACTTCCAGAACTTCACGTAGATGCTGTTCGTGCTCTGTCTCACTCCTGGAGTACACGAGTATGTCATCAATGAATACAATGACCGACTTGTCGAGGAAAGGTCGGCACACTCTATTCATCAAGTCCATAAACACTGCTGGTGCGTTCGTCAGGCCAAAAGGCATTACAAGGAACTCGTAATGGCCGTAACGCGTTCTGAAAGCTGTCTTCGGAACATCTTCTTCTCTTACCTTCACTTGGTGATAACCTGAACGTAAGTCGATTTTGGAAAAATAACCCGCTCCTTGAAGTTGATCGAACAAGTCGTCTATTCTTGGAAGCGGATACCTGTTCTTCACTGTAGCTTTGTTCAACTCACGATAGTCAATGCACATTCTCATTGTGCCATCCTTCTTCTTGACAAATAAGACCGGAGCTCCCCAAGGTGACGAACTCGGTCTTATAAATCCCTTCTCCAATAGCTCTTGGAGTTGTGCTACCATCTCTTGCATCTCCGACGGCGCTAAGCGATAAGGTGCTTTAGCGATCGGTGCAGCGCCAGACACGAGATCTATCCGAAACTCTACCTGACGATCGGGCGGCAACCCGGGCAAGACGTCCGGAAAGACATCTGGATACTCCCGCACTATCTTCACATCTTCCAGCTTGGACTTCTCTAACTTGGCATCGATCACATAGGCTAGGAAAGACGAACATCCTTTTACTAAACACTTGCGTGCCTTTGCCATTGTGATTATTGCCACTTCACCCTTTCTCTTTTCACCATATATGACCACGACCTCACCAGAGGGGCTGGGAAGTCGAATCAACTTCTTGGAACACACGATCTCGGCCTGATTGTTTGACAACCAATCCATACCGACCACAACATCAAAACCCCCGATTGACATTGGTAGAAGATCGATCGGGAATTCTCTCCCTTCGATACTAAGAGTACACTGATTCAGAACTTCGCGAATCAGAACTTGTCTACCATCTGCTATTTCTACTACTAACGCATCCTCAAGACTAGTAGTGGGCATAGCAATTTTCTGACGGAACAAATCAGATACGAAAGAGAAACTAGCACCCGTATCGAATAAAATACGAGCAGGTATACAGTTTATAAGAAAAGTACCCGATACCACATCAGCGGATGCCCTGGCCTCTTCGGCCGTCATCTGAAAAGCTCGACCCTGAACCTTAGGAGGGTTCTCCTTCCTTGCTGGCGCGCTACCCGACACAAGCTTCGGGCAATCTTTCCTCGCGTGCCCCGGTGCCTTGCACTCAAAACAGATGATTCCCCTAACCGGGAAATCTCTGACAGTATGACCAAGCTTCCCACACTTAAAGCAAGTTTGAGAATTGTTGTAACAGTTACCGTGATGCTTGGTCCGACACTTCGGGCACCACTTCGCTTCCTGATAATTGCCGAAGTTGCGGTTTCCAACAAAAGGTCGGGTCCGCTTAGGAGGTACTGAACTGCTCTCCCACTTTCTTTTATCAGACACCACTACAGAATTCTCAGATTTGCTCTTCGCGAACATCTCTTCCATGAATTGAGCTTCCTCCACCATCTCTCGGAGGTTAGAAGCCTTGAAATTATGGACCATCGATTGCATGTCCGCTGGCAAGCCGTTGATATAAGCTTTCATTTTGTCTTTCTCTGTTGGGGCAACGTGCCCCACCAGACCAAGCTTCTCCATAAACTGACGGGTGTACTCCCTCACCGTCAGGCTTCCCTTCACCAAGGACCGGAATTCTTTCTCAATTCGGTCCATCGTTCTCTCGTTGCAAAACTTTTCTAGCAGCTTCTTCTTGAAATCGGCCCAAGACAACTGAGCCAACACCTCAGGAGATAGAGTGGATTGGATGATATTCCACCAGATGAGTGCAGTGTCCCTTAGCAGTTGGGTACCGAACCGCACCCTCTGATCATCACCACATTCGGAAGAGCCAAAAGCTTGCTCAACCGCTCGGATCCACTTTACACACACCGCCGGGTCATCTGAACCGAAGAATTCTGGCGGTCCGCAACCCAGAAAGGATTTATAGGAACAACTCTTCCTATTCCCCGGAGCACCAGAAATCCCGCGCTCAACCGTCACGGCCCTTATACCATCATCACCAGAACCTGCTACGACGTTCTCCACCACCGTCTCACTTCTCCGATGGTTTACGTCGCGGTCCTCCATCGCTTTCAGCAGAAACTCTTGCTGCTTCGCCATCTCTTCCCTCATCGCCAACATCACGTTGGCCAACAACTCAGACTGGGGATTAGCATCCCCGATGACTGGATGGGACGAAGCCAGGTCTACTCGCGGAATGACCTCTGGCCCCCCACCTAGTACTTGCTGAACGGGTGGTCGAACGATAACCTCAACTCCTTCCGGCTAACCCGCTGTAGAGGCTGTCGCTTCTAGACCATCAACACGAGCACGCGGTCTTCCACGCGTACCTACCATTATGAACTGCTACACAGAGCAGAGGAAGAGATAAGAGAGAGAAGAGAACACGAAAGGAAAACGTACTACCACATTACCAATTGTCATAATAACAGCAAATCAAGCACTCTTACGTACAATATCCTCATAATAACATTAGCTAAGTGAAATTATGAACATAATACACATAATGGTTCTTGTCACCACCACTACAACACTTAATAAACGTACTTTCCGTCGACTCTAAGACTAACCCAACTTAGGAGCTCTACCCCATTCTCGCGGATCAATTCTTAATATACTCAGTCTAAGTCTAGACATCTTACATTCATGCCTAGTTCGCTTAAACTAGAGCTCTGATACCAACTTGTAACACCTCAAAAATTAGAGTAAATTAAAACTTGGAAACCTGACAACATGACGAAAGTAAATCTATTAACTTCCCATAAATGGGATCAGTCCTTAAGACTATACAATCCTATACAAGGATTTCATCAAAAGAATGGGACTTAACAATGCCCAGCAACAATACTAAAACATCTCCAAAAAAACCTCGAGACTCAAAACTCGTCTCTCCAAAAACCCCGGCAACCCACCGCTAATGGAAACCTGTTACACATACCATTTGAGAAAAAGTGTCAGACTTAAAGCCTGGTGAGAACATACAGTTTATAAAGCTAAAAATCAGAGATATATACGTCAGTATCATAAGGAAATCTTTTCACAAAGGTTTAATTTATAAAAGATAACATTTCGCCACGACCGGGCCTTTTCGGTCCAAAACTCATCATACGATGACAAAAGAACCATTTTACCAAGGATAGTGGTGTAACACAAAGTAGACCACAAATCCGAGTTATGAGCTAAACACTTGGAGTCCTCAGCAATGAACCCAGAGTCCGTGCTACGAGGTGAGATCGCGCTCCCAAGGGAAACCAATGTATACTCCTTCACTAGGATCACCATGAACCATGGCTAGTATCCGGCCTCACATAACCGTACCAAGTTGCCCCCGAGGAACATGTGATCCATAGCTACAAATTTGGGGAATATAACCTCCCAACAAAACAGTCTACTCCAAAACCTAGGGATCCGCTAGTAATGGTACAGACTCGTCACAACAACATATGTGACCAACCATAAATAAATATATGGTATAAATACATTTTATAAACAAAATGCTATTCCCAGTTCAACTTCTGGTAAGAATGAAAATCAATTAAAAGGAGTTCTTTTAAATATTCTTTCCGCATAAACGCATAAGCAAAACGTCATTTTACTTTAAATAAGATAAGATCAAAAAGGTAACTTTTGATATGTATACAGTTTAAAATGATAGTAAGAACTCACCTCTGTTTCCTTCTTCTTAACGAGCGTTACCTATGACAACACCGAAAGAATCGGTAAGTCGAAATACAGACAAACCTCTCGCTACTTGACTAGAATTCAAAGACACAGAAGCTAACAACTTAACAAAACCTAAACCGGTCAAAGGACAACTCCGGTCTAACTACAACACCGGTCGAACGACCTCCGGTCGGGCACCACCCCCCGGTCGAACAACCTCCGGTCGAACAGGCAAGGTCGAAGGTCCATCGGTCCTTTGCTCATCCGATCGTCTTGTTCATCAAGAACAGATCGACGCAGAACCCAGATCCAAAATGAGATATACTCAGATCTCAAAATGGAACGGTTTAAAACCTTCACAACAAGATTCTACACGGCTAAAAGCATTCAGATCAAAGCATTAAGCTAGATTTGTACCTCGATTTGCCCGAAACGATCGACCCTTGTTATCCCAGTTTAATCTAGTTGATAAATAATCAATCAAGTAATCAAGCAACACAATAATAATCAAGAGATATATAAATCAGAGTAACATACCAATCCCTTGTATAAACTGTTAAACCTTGAGTGTTCTTGATACCCTTGGATTACAGCAACCTCTCTCTAAACAATAATTATAAAAGTAATAATAATGAGAGTTCTTACAAGGTTAACCTAAAACTAAACTAATCAAAACTTTAAATACCCAGGCCATATGGGCTTTAACCTTAATGGGCTTTCTAATGGGCTTGGGCCCAATAGCTTAATAACTATTAACTTATTACATAATAAACCCTCTAATTAACTTTAGCACAATTGCAGTTTAAACCCTTAACTTTAACTTTAATCTTGAATACAATTTATGATCCAACAATCTCCCCCTTTGGATTCAAGATTAAAAAAAATTTGCAATTGTCTTCGGGTCTTCTCTTTTCTTCAGATATGTCGTTGATAGCTTCAAAACTTCAAAACTTGATATCTTTAAATAATCTTCAAATCTTTAAAATTTTGAAAATCTTCAGATCTTCAGATTGTATTCTCCCTTTTTGTATCTTCTCCCCCTTTTTATATCTTCTCCCCCTTTTTGATGAGTGGTGATAATCAACATCATCAAAACTTGGCAAAACAATCCCCCCCTTATCAAGACAATCTCCCCCATTGTGTATGATCACGTAAGCACAGTCTTCATCATGTAACGAGCCCTGTATGAAATAAGAGCAGTCTTCCCAGATGGAAAGAGTGATTATTTCAATCTTTTCAGATTCAAATAACATAAAAGTAGTAACTATTCGAATCTTTTCAAATTCAAACAGTTTAATAGTTGTAACCCTGAATCAACAAATGACTCAGTTAGAATGCCTGTCAGTAACACAAAGTTACTATATAAGGAGCTGGTTTGATGTAGACTCCCCAGGTCTTCCATTCAATCATCGAATAACACATGGTTATCTATGAACGTTCTGACAGAAAACAAATTTCTGTGTGTTCGTGCATGTGTATGAAAGAAATTAAGCATAGATGATTGCTTTTCAATTTAGGCTCAAAGTATGTAAACTTGTTGAGACAGCAACAAATTATACAAAGACTCAATGTGCATGAGAAAGGGTTCGAAGGTGGGGCAACTTTCCTTCTTTTTCAATATTAGTATCTTCCAAATGAAGAACCAATAGCGTATGTGCTGCGTCCCCAGAAAATGTGAAACATTCTCTTTTTGAGAAAAGAATGAGTAGCTGGTGGGGTTGTATGCAAGAGATGGAATGGGCTAGTTGCCTTTTTCAATGATGGTCACCAAAGAATGTTAACCAATCAGATTATGTGGCTGCCCGGCTCAGAAAGAAGTTTGGTGCAGAGTTTAATATTCTTTTACTCTGATCTCTCACCCTCTTTCTTTTAATGCTCACGTCTAACCAATCTCTCTTTTTCATTTTACCTCTTCACACACCATCACTCAATTCTTTTGACCCTTCTCCCCTCAATCTCTCAGGGAATACTTCCTGGGTAGGAAACACTGGTTATCGTGAATCCATGGAAGTTCTGTTAAGCTCACACACTGAATCCCATGTATTATCCTAAAAATACATGCTGTTCAACAAGAGTTTTGTACATGTAAGCACAAATACCACTTGTTACATGAAGAATAAAATATTCGGAGATGTCAAAACAGAAGATGTTTGACGATGCAATTCTCCCCCTCAAACTAAAAGAGTTTGACGATTTAAGCTCTTAAGGAGTTTTCAATTAAGCTTATAGACGATTTGTCATGAAGAACAATATGCTGAAGAATCAAAAACGAATGTTGTTTATATGAACAATATATAAACATATTTTCAATGAAAGCACATGAAATGACGTTTGATTCAATCAACAGTGAATACAAATAACGTGAGTATTACCATAGAAAGATTTAACTTTTGATACATGGTAATAACAAAGTCAAATAGAATGTTCTGAACCGTTAAGTGTATGAATACTTGACAAAGTATATTGACAAGATAAAACACAAGTATTTATCTTTAAGAACACACGGTCAGATAAGCATTTAAGTATCCAAAAATCTGTTAATATCACAGATATTCTCCCCCTTAAATCACTATTTTTTTTTTAATAAGGAAATAAAGCATATAAAAAATAGATAGAGCACTGAAGTGCGGGTTCTAATCCGATGTGATTAGAAGGCATAGTCACTTGAACCAACCTGCATAAGTGAAAGAAACAATGGTAATCATTTATGAAAATAATTCCTTTCTCGTTAACAACAGTTGGAAAATAACACACTATCAAGATTTGGAATACTCCCCCTTGAATCATGAGTAAGGTTTAAGACATGTTCAACATACCAAGTTTGCTGATTAGAAATTGAAATCGCTTTTCATCCAATGGCTTGGTGAAAAGATCAGCTAACTGGAAGTCAGTTTGAACAAAGTGCATTTCAATATTACCTTTTTCTACATGATCCTTGATGAAATGATAGCGTACATCTATATGCTTGGTCTTCGAGTGCTGTACCGGATTAGCAGTTATAGATATTGCACTCTTGGAATCACAATAAATCGGAACGCACTTGTAGTTGTATCCAAAGTCCCTTAACTGTGTCGTCATCCAGAGGACTTGAGAACAGCAGCTAGCAGCAGCTACATACTCAGCCTCGGCAGTGGATGTTGAAACACAGTTTTGTTTCTTTGAAGTCCAACTCACAAGTTTGTCACCTATGAATTGACATGATCCAGAGGTGCTTTTCCGGTCTAGCTTACAACCTGCATGATCAGCATCTGTAAAGGCAGTTAGTTCAAAATGAGAATCCTTTGGATACCAAAGGCCTAGATTAGGAGAACCTTTGAGATATCTAAGGATTCGCTTAACAGCAGTTAAGTGCGACTCTTTAGGATTAGACTGATATCTCGCAAAAAAACATGTAGCAAACATTATATCCGGGCGACTGGCAGTCAGATAAAGTAAAGATCCAATCATGCTACGATACACCTTTTGATCAACAGGCTTCCCGGAGGGATCCGCGTCTAAGAGTGTACCAGTAGCCATTGGTATTTTTATGACTGAACTATCTGACATATTGAACTTTTTCAAAATATCTTATATATATTTAGCTTGATTAATAAATATGCCTTCGGGTAATTGCTTTACTTGTAGACCAAGAAAGAAATTTAATTCACCCATCATCGACATCTCAAACTTTGTTTCCATTATCTTTGAAAAGTTCTTACAAAATTTTGGATTTGTCGACCCAAATATTATGTCGTCAACATAAATCTGAATAAGAATCAAGTCATCACCTTGCCTTTTAAGAAATAAGGTTGTATCTACTGTACCTTTCTTGAAACCAGAAGCAAGTAGAAATTTAGTGAGAGTTTCACACCAGGCTCGCGGTGCTTGTTTAAGACCATAAAGCGCTTTGTCTAAAACATAGACATGATCAGGGTGATGAGGATCAACGAAACCTTCAGGTTGAGCCACGTAGACCTCCTCATGCAGAACGTCGTTCAGGAAAGCCGACTTTACATCCATCTGATAGACTGTAAAGTTTTTGTGCGCTGCATAGGCTAGAAAGATTCTGATGGCTTCGATCCTTGCAACCGGGGTGAATGTTTCATCATAGTCAATGCCCTCTTGTTGACAATACCCTTTGGCGACCAAACGAGCTTTGTTTCTCACGACTACTCCAGCTTCGTCTTTCTTATTTCTGAACACCCACTTTGTTCCAATAACGGATTTACCTTTAGGTAGTGGGATCAAGCGCCATACCTTGTTCCTTTCGAATTGTAGAAGCTCGTCTTGCATAGCCGAAATCCAGAATGGATCACGTAGAGCTTCAGCCACTTTCTTTGGCTCTAAGGAACTGAGGAAGCTTGAAAACATACAGAAGTTAGCTGTTGCAGATCTTGTTGTGACACCAGATTGTACGTCACCTATCACGTTGTCCAGGGGATGATCCTTAGTCCAACGATGTGTGCTTGGTAGTGCATCAACTGTTTGTTGCTTATTGGACGCATCGTTGTCATCTTGCACGGCAGGTTGCTCCACAGATGTACTCGGGACATCTTGTACTGGTGTTTCTGACACTGAAGCTTCTGGACTAGCGGTTGAAGTGCTCGGGACTTCGTTTCCAGATGAACTATCTATAGAGACAGATTCAGTATTAGTAGAGTCATAAACTAACGGTGTAGTTGTACCTGATGGAGTTGAAGTGTCAGTGACTTCGTCGGAAGGTCCAGGCATGTCTTCAGAGATAGTAGGGACCTCCGAGTTTTGTACCACTTGTTATTGATGTTGATAGCTGGTTCTATTCTTGCTTGAATAGAAGCTTTGTCGTTAAGACCGAGTTCTGAACTGTTGTGTCCAGAAGTCCTTGTAGAATTCTCATCAAAGGAGACATTCATGCTCTCAACAACCGTCTTTGTTCGAATAATGTAAATTCGATAAGCTTTGGATGTCAGAGAGTATCCAACGAGATATCCTTCATCCGCTTTCTTATCAAACTTTGATAATCCTTGACGCTCTTTTAGAATGTAACACCTTGTCTTTGTAGCTTCGCTATAGATCGGAAATTCTGATGAGACAAGCGTCGATGCCACGTCCATGATTGTGCTTTAGAAGCTTTGGCTAGTAGACATACTTGACGTGTGGCAGACAGTGTAGGGAAATCTACATAGTATAGATTTCCATGGCGCTCAGCTTTGAAGACTTCGTAACCATCGTGATCTTCTAGATAGCAATGAGTGGTTGTGAAGCGGACTTGATATTGCATGTCACAGAAGTGACTGGTACTGAACAGATTGTGATCAAGTCCTTCAACATATAGCACTTTTTGAATCTTCACAACACCGTTATCGAGCATTCCATATCCTCTGACGTGGCCTTCGGCTTCAGAATTTGCAAATCTAACTGCTCCGGCAGGCTCCTCCACATAGTTATGCAAGAGGTGCTTGAATCCTGTCATGTGGCGTGAACATCCGGAATCTATTACCCACAATCGACAGGCCTGCAAAAGAGACAATTAGTTTTGCTTAGGCACCCATATCAGGATGGGTCCTTCGCGGTTATCATCAAGCAACTCAGGAATATCATCTGGTTTGACTTTCACTCTCCATTCATAACGCGGTTTTGGAACCCATTTCCAAACCATCTTAACATTCAATTCCTGAAAGTGCTTTTTAGAAGTAGGATTGGCAACCTTAGCACGATACACTTTTGGTTGTGTAGAAGAATCAGAATTAGAATTAGACTTAGAGTTCAGCTTAGCTTTGATTTTATTCTTTTTGGACTTAGGAGGGGAGTAGTATTTGAATGAATTATCCCAACAGTGTTTGCAATAAAGATTCTTTCGAGCAAAATTCATAAACTTAGATTTATCGGAACAAATCTTACATTCATGTTTATCAAAAGAAGTACTATTCAAAATAACACTGTCTGTAGGACAACTACTAGAATTCAAACTATTCTTTTTATTCAAACTAAGATCTTTATTCTTCTTACTCTTCCCAACTCCATTTCCTCTTATATCTGAAATAGAAACAGGAACCTTGTTAGTCTCTAACTTAGAAGGTGGTTCTTTTCTAGTGCTCTTTGAAGTCTCACCCTTTTAAAAAAATACTCGGTGGATATTCAGGACAATCAGAGTAAACAACTGTAGGTTTTGTAGGAGCATCAAATTCTGGATTGGTTCTTACCTTCCAACTTGGATCATTGAACATCTGTTTATCACTTGAAGCATTTTTAAACATAGTAACTTTCAAATCATTGATCTCTATGCAAAGCTCTTGATTTACTTTTAAAGACTTTTCAAGTTTATGTTTGAGATCAAAGTTTTCATCTTCAACCTCATCAAGAGACTGTTGCAACAAATCGATTTGCTTCATCAATTCAGATGTATGATCATTCACATAATTTAATCCCTTTGAATTAGAAACAGGATCAGAGTCTGAAGCATTCATCATTTCAGAAAATGTAGCTTCAGTCATGGACTCAATAAACTCCGTTTTATCATTTTGAACACAAGATTCATCCGCGGTAGCAGTAACTTCTTCAACCTCTTCAGGAAGTAAAGGTTTAGAAGCAATGGGAGTTGAGACTGATGGTATAGTAGATGGATCAACATCGGATTCATACTCATCAAATTTGCATGCAGTCTCAGGTAGAACTGTGTTGGTGCTCACTGATTCTTTAGAAGGTGTGGTAAATAGTGATTCAAACTCAGTAAATTCGATCTTTCGAGTTGCATAGCTTTCGTTCAAATCACCATATGTAAAACCAACAGATTTAAAAAGATTTTGAGAATCAGTGTCACCAGACTTGTTCCTTCCCATTTCTTCTTAACCTTTGGTCTCTACAGAAGGTTTAGGAGAACTTGCTTCAACAAAAGTAGCGCGAATGTCAAGAATGGGTTTTATTGCGGAGCCAAATTTATCAAAATTATATAGGTGCTCCGGTGCCTTTTTCAAAATTTCATTAATTGGCACACCCAAACCTGGTTTAAGTTTGTAAAACCTTTCGTCTTGGAGTTTATTGGTCAACAGATTTAATGTCTGTTCAGTCTGACCTCGTTTCATGTTAATGTCCTCCAGTTGCTTTATTTTGGTGAAAGCTTCATTTCTTTCTTTATAACAAACTTCAAATTTGATTTGAAACTCACCCTTTTCAGCATTAAGATTCACAAGATCTGTTTCTAAACCAGATATTTTTTCTTTTAAAGACTCTTTTTCAGCTTTTAAATCATCTTTTTCCTTTTCCTTTTCTTCCACAACAACTTTTAAAATAGCATTTTCATCACGAAAGCTTAAAACAGATTGATGTGCAGAGCTAAGTTTGCCTTTCAGTAAAGCAAATTCATCTTGCATGCCATGTATTTGGGCCATTAAAGATTCAATAAGTTCAGAATTTTCACTTACCTCAGAGTTTGCTTCTTCGGATTGTGTCTCAGAGTCTTCATCGTCACCTTCCAGCTTTGCCATGTAAGAAACTTGGGTGAAATGTGCTTGCTCCTCGTCATCAGAACTTTGGAACAGCCAGTTCTCTTCTTCAGCCATTAGTACTTTTCCTTCTTCAGCTTTCTTGGCAATTAGTGACTTTCTTGAGTAGTACTCTGAGTTCTTCACTTTCTTGAATTTGCAGTCCCTTGAGAAGTGCCCAAATTTGCCACAGTTGTAGCATCTTCCTGGTTCATCCTTTCGCTCTTCTCGCTTCTCCTCTCTCTTTCCTTCTCTTCTATCTTCCTTCCGATCTTCTCGTCCTTCCTCTCTGTTTCCATGCCTCTGCTTGTATCGCATCTCAGACTTCTCTTTCTTGTATTCATCATACTTTGGCTTTGAGTAAAATCTTTTCTTGCCAAAGCTCTTCTTGAATCGTCTCGTAATGAGAGCCAAGTCTTCAGAGAACTTTTGAATATCAGGATCTGAATCAACTTCCAATTCTTCATCACTTGAAACAGAGTCAGAGTCAGTAACTTCGGTAACTAAAGCTTTGGACGCCTTTTTCTTCGACCTTGCAGAGGATACAGAACCTTTGCCGGCTATGAGAGCCACAGAATCCTTCAGATGATTAGACTCATTATTCATAGATCTCACCTCATCCTCATGTTGAGCAAGAGTAGAGAAGATATCGGTGACATTTTCTCGAGCCATATTCTTCGACATCTGGAGATTGATAGCAAAGTTCGTCCATTCTGGATTCAGATTCTTGATGAACTTGTAGTTTATCTCAGAAGCAGATTTGGCGATTTTGTTCCTCCGCAAGTCATTGAGAATAATGTTGTACCTATTATAGGTATCTAAAAGCCGCTCTCCTTCTTTGGCATGAAATCCCTCGTAAGCATTTATGCACAGATTCTGCTTAGCTTGAATAGAAGCTTCACTTCCTTCAAACTGCCTTGCTAGTTCATCCCAGATTCCTTTAGCAGTACTCTGACTGTCGACACGATTGTAGATGTCGTTTGGAATTGCCATCGTCAGATAGATTAGAGCTTCTTCTTCTAACTTGAGCTGGTCTTTCTGCTTTTCAGTGAAGAACTGAACAGGTTTAGGGATATCTCTGTCAGGGATTTCAGGAGAGGAATCTGTAGCAGGTTGACCCTTTACTGTGATCATTGGAGTTTTGGGACCTTCAATGATTATTGTCATGAACTCTCTGTTCTTGTGATTCAGAAACTGAATCATTCTTGTCTTCCACTGCTGATACTCATTTGCCACGAGGACAGGAGGTTTGATTTGAGAACCCATCGAGAGAAGCTGATTCGACATCTTAGCTGTACGGTTAGTAAATAGACTTTTCTGTACCAAGACAACCAACTAGATGAGATCGTTAGAATCAAAAGTAAAGACTACACTCAAAAATTTTCAGAAAAAATAAATTTCCAAAAATAATCAAATGCAGTCCTCGCACACAGTATAAAGCACTAATATCTATGAATAAAATACTGAAAAATTAAGAAGATTTTGATCAAGCACAAAACTTTTGTCCCCCTTCGCAGACTTAGCAAGGGGCAACGCCCTTGCGGGGGTATGGGGGCAGCGCCCCTAGTGAAAAAAATTTGACAATTAGATACCCTATCACAGTTTGCAAAAATCGATCGGGGATGTGCTTCGAAGAATGAACTGTACCGGTCGAAGGAAAGACCGGAGTATGCAAGGCACCGGTCGAGTGGCAAGACCGGAGTAACAGGTATCCGGTCGAATGGCAAGACCGGGAATACGAGTATCCAGTCGAATGGCAAGACCGGAGTAACAAGTATCCGGTCGAGTGGGAAGACCGGAGAAACAATTATCCGGTCGAATGGGAAGACCGGAGAAACAATTATCCGGTCGAATGGGAAGACCGGAGAAACAATTATCCGGTCGAATGGGAAGACCGGAGAAACAATTATCCGGTCGAAGGTGCAAGACCGGATTAACAAGTATCCGGTCGAAGGACGAAGACCGGAAACCACTAAGGTCCGGTCGATACTCCTATCCGGTCGAAGGAAAGACCGGGGAATACTAAGGTCCGGTCGAAGGAATGACCGGAGATCACAACTATTCGGTCGAAGTAAGGACCGGTGTTTACAAACACTCGGTCGAAGGCTAAGGTCGAATAGGTATCGGTCAAACAATAATATCGATAAACACGATGAATGACCGAAGAACACGATGAATAACTGGTATTAGACCGAAACCAAACCCAGAAAATTAATTCGACCGATAAACACAATTAAACCAACAATTCAACCACTTTATGATCTATAATGCGATTAATTAATCAGATAGCATTCAGAAGAATGAATCTCAACTAATCAGATCAACTTTTAAACCAATAAGCACATTAATGCATGAAATCGGATGAACAGTACTCGCAATGAATAGTAACTCGATGAACAGTGATTTTCGATGAACATTATTTTTCGATGAATAGTAAAAAAATTTGATTCTTTTGGCTCTGATACCAATTGTTATCCCAGTTTAATCTAGTTGATAAATAATCAATCAAGTAATCAAGCAACACAATAATAATCAAGAGATATATAAATCAGAGTAACATACCAATCCCTTGTATAAACTGTTAAACCTTGAGTGTTCTTGATACCCTTGGATTACAGCAACCTCTCTCTAAACAATAATTATGAAAGTAATAATAATGAGAGTTCTTACAAGGTTAACCTAAAACTAAACTAATCAAAACTTTAAATACCCAGGCCATATGGGCTTTAACCTTAATGGGCTTTCTAATGGGCTTGGGCCCAATAGCTTAATAACTATTAACTTATTACATAATAAACCCTCTAATTAACTTTAGCACAATTGCAGTTTAAACCCTTAACTTTAACTTTAATCTTGAATACAATTTATGATCCAACAACCCTTAACAAAGCTTCTTCTCCTGCTCCTTCTTCTCTCTGACTTCTCAACAACAAAGATCAGATCAAATGAGATATTCAAAATATCTCAGATTTGATTTCTATTTATATAGCCCAAGTTACAAAATACACCCTTGAACTTTGGGTAAAGGTCAACTTTTCACCAAATCCCAAAATTCAGGGTGTTACAGTACGTAAGAGTGCTTGAATTGCTGTTAATATGACATTTGGTAATGTGGTAGTACGTTTTCCTTTCGTGTTTTCCTATCTCTCTCTCTTATCTATTCCACTGCTCTGTGTAGCAGTTCAGAATGGTAGGTACGCGCGGAAGACCGCGTACTCGTGTTGATGGTCTGGAAACGACAACCTCTACAGCGGGTCAGCCGGAAAGAGTTGAGGTTGTTGTACGACCGCCTGTTCAGCGAATACTAGGTGGGGGGCCAGAGGTCATTCCGCGAGTAGACCTGGCTTCGTCCCACCCAGTTATTGGGGATGCTAATCCCCAATCCGAGTTGTTGGCCAGCGTAATGTTGGCAATGAGGGAAGAGATGGCGAAGCAGCAAGAGTTTCTGCTGAAAGCGATGGAGGACCGCGACGTAAATCATCGGAGAAGTGAGACGATGGTAGAGAACGTCGTAGCAGGTTCGGGAGATGATGGTATAAGGGTCGCGGCGGTAGAGCGCGGGACTTCTGGTGCTCCGGGGAACAGGAAGAGTTGTTCCTATAAGTCCTTTCTGGGTTGTGGACCGCCAGAATTCTTCGGTTCAGATGACCCGACAGTGTGTGTAAAGTGGATCCGAGCGGTTGAGCAAGCTTTTGGCTCTTCCGAATGTGGTGATGATCAGAGGGTGCGGTTCGGTACCCAACTACTGAGGGATACTGCACTCATCTGGTGGAATATCATCCAATCCACTCTATCCCCTGAAGTGTTGGCTCAGTTGTCTTGGGCCGAGTTCAAGAAGAAGTTGCTAGAGGAATTCTGCAACGAGAGAACGATGGACCGAATTGAGAAAGAATTCCGGTCCTTGGTGAAGGGAAGCCTGACGGTGAGAGAGTACACCCGTCAGTTTATGGAGAAGCTTGGTCTGGTGGGGCACGCTGCCCCAACAGAGAAAGACAAGATGAAAGCGTATCTCAACGGCTTGCCAGCGGACATGCAATCGATGGTCCATAATTTCAAGGCTTCTAACCTCCGAGAGATGGTTGAAGAAGCTCAGTTCATGGAGGAAATGTTCGCGAAGAGAAAGTCCGAGAAAGCAGTGGTGGTGCCTGATAAGAGGAAGTGGGAGAGCAGTTCAGTACCTCCCAAGCGGGCCCGACCTTTTGTCGGAAACCGCAACTTCAGCAGTTATCAGGAAGCAAAGTGGTGCCCGAAGTGTCGAACCAAGCACCACGGTAGCTGTAACTCCACTTCTAGATTCTGCTTCAAGTGCGGTAAGAATGACCACACCGCTCGTGACTGTTCCGTCGTGGGGATGGTTTGCTACGAGTGTAAGGCACCGGGGCATGTGAAAAGAGATTGCCCGAAGCTCAAGTCGGGTAGTGCGGCTGCAAGGAAGGAGAACCCTCCGAAGGTTCCGGGCCGAGCATTTCAGATGACGGCCGAAGAGGCCAGGGCATCCGCCGACGTGGTATCGGGTACTTTCCTTATAAACTCTATACCTGCTCGTATTTTGTTCGATACGGGTGCTAGTTTCTCTTTCGTATCTGAATTGTTCCGTCAGAAAATTTCTATGCCCACTACTAGTCTTGAGGATGCATTAGTGGTAGAAATAGCCAATGGTAGTCAAGTTCTGATCCGCGAGGTTCTGAAGTTGTGTACTCTTAGTGTCGAAGGAAGAGAATTCTCGATAGATCTTCTACCGATGTTAATCGGGGGTTTTGATGTGGTGGTCGGTATGGATTGGTTGTCAAACAATCATGCCGAGATCGTATGTTCCAAGAAGATGATTCGACTTCCCAACCCCTCTGGCGAAGTCGTTGTCATCTATGGTGAAAACAGAAAGGGTGAAGTGGCAATAATCACAATGGAAAAGGCACGCAAGTGCTTAGTAAAAGGATGTTCGTCTTTCCTAGCCTATGTGATAGATGACAAGTTAAAGAAATCAAAGCTGGAAGATGTGAAGATCGTGCGTGAGTTTCCAGACGTCTTTCCGGACGACTTTCCTGGGTTACCACCCGATCGGCAAGTAGAGTTTCGGATTGATCTTGTGCCTGGAGCAGCACTAATTGCTAAAGCTCCTTACCGTTTAGCACCGTCGGAGATGCAAGAGATGATGGCACAACTCCAAGAGCTATTGGAGAAAGGCTTCATAAGACCGAGTTCGTCACCTTGGGGAGCTCCGGTCTTATTCGTCAAGAAGAAAGATGGCACAATCAGAATGTGCATCGACTATCGTGAGTTGAATAAAGCTACAGTAAAGAACATATATCCGCTTCCGAGAATAGACGACTTGTTCGATCAACTTCAAGGAGCGGGTTGTTTTTCCAAAATCGACTTACGTTCGGGTTATCACCAAGTGAAGGTAAGAGAAGATGATGTTCCGAAGACAGCTTTCAGAACGCGTTACGGCCATTACGAATTTCTTGTAATGCCTTTTGGTCTAACGAACGCACCAGCTGTGTTTATGGACTTAATGAATAGAGTGTGCCGACCATTCCTCGACAAGTCGGTCATTGTATTCATTCATGACATACTAGTGTACTCCAAGAGTGAGTCAGAACACGAACAGTATCTACGTGAGGTTCTGGAAGTGTTGAGAAGAGAAAGGTTGTGCGCCAAGTTTTCCAAGTGCGACTTTTGGCTTAAAGAAGTACAATTTCTGGGGCACGTAGTCACTCGGTACGGAGTGAAAGTAGACCCCTCCAAGATTGAAGCAATGACGAATTAGGAGCCTCCTAATAGTCCGTCCGAGATCCGAAGTTTCTTGAGTCTGGCGGGATACTACAGGAGATTTATCCAAGGTTTTTCAAAGATCGCTTCTTCCTTGACAGTTCTGACTCGGAAGAATGTGAAGTTTGAATGGACTGAAGCCCAAGAGAAGGCGTTTCGGATCCTTCAAAAGAAGTTGTGTGAAGCTCCGATCTTGACGTTACCTGAAGGGTCTGAAGATTTCGTTGTTTACAGCGATGCTTCATAGATGGGACTGGGATGTGTGTTGATGCAACGAGGCAAGGTGATCGCTTATGCCTCGAGGCAGCTTAAGATACACGAGCAGAATTATCCAACCCATGATCTGGAGTTAGCGGCGGTGGTGTTCGCTTTGAAACTTTGGAGACATTACCTCTACGGCACTAAATGCACTATTTACACGGATCACAAGAGCCTGAAATATGTCTTTGATCAGAAAGAGTTGAATATGAGGCAAAGACGGTGGCTCGAGTTGCTTAAAGATTATGACTGTGAATTGCTTTACCATCCCGGTAAGGCGAACGTGGTGGCCGATGCGCTAAGTCGGAAGGACTATAGCGGGAGTATTCGGGCTACCCATTCGAGGATCGAACTAGTGTCTAGTATTGTTGAGAAGATCAAGACATCACAGATGGAAGCACTGTTAGAAGAGAATCTAAAAGATGAAGTCATGATGAAGCAACGTTTACTCTTAACGGAAGATAGCCGTGGAGTAAAATTGTTCAGCGGTCGTGTGTGGGTACCCAAGATTGGGGGTAACCGTGATCTGTTGCTAGAGTATGCTCACAAGTCCAAGTATTCCATTCATCCGGGAAGTACAAAGATGTACAGGGACTTGAAGCTTCACTATTGGTGGCCGTTAATGAAACTTGATGTGGCACGTTACGTTGAGCGTTGTGTGACGTGTTCGCAAGTTAAGGCCGAACATCAGCGACCATATGGGAGTCTTCAGTCTTTAGAGATTCCCGAGTGGAAGTGGGAGCATATCACTATGGACTTCGTGACGAAGCTACCTAAAACTCTTCGAGGTCACGATACCATTTGGGTGATAGTTGATAGATTGACAAAGAGCGCTCACTTCTTGGCTATGCGCGAGACTCTACCGATGGATAAGTTAGCAAAGCTTTATATCGATGAGGTGGTCTCGAGGCACGGTATACCATTGTCGATCGTGTCGGATCGCGACAGTCGGTTCACTTCGAACTTCTGGGATGGGTTTCAGAAAGAGCTTGGTACTCGAGTGAAGTTGAGTACGGCTTACCATCCGCAAACCGACGGACAGAGCGAGCGAACGATCCAAATTTGGAAGACATGTTGAGGTCTTGTGTCATCGATTTCGGTGGTAGCTGGGACACTCACCTGCCTTTGGTGGAGTTTGCCTACAACAATAGCTACCACTCGAGTATCGGAATGGCACCCTTTGAGGCTTTGTATGGGCGAAAGTGTCGGACTCCCGTGTGTTGGCTTGAAGCGGGAGAAAAGCAGTTTTCCGGACCTGAGATCGTGCAAGAGACTGCCGATAAGGTCAAGCGCATTCGTGAAAGAATGAAAGCGGCTCAGGATCGTCAGAAGAGCTATGCCGATAAGAAGAAGCGACCGATGGAATTCCAAGTGGGCGACCGCGTTATGCTTAAGGTGTCGCCGTGGAAAGGCATTATACGGTTCGGAAAACGTGGGAAGTTGAGTCCCCGTTTCCTCGGACCTTTCAAAGTGCTTAAACGGGTGGGTTTGCAAGCCTACCAGTTGGAACTGCCACCGGAGTTGAGCAGAATACACAACACGTTTCATGTTTGCTACCTCCGGAAATGTTTGGCGGTGGAAGACAGCGTCATTCCCCTTTCAGAGTTAATGGTAGACGAAGGTAACCGTTGTGTGGAAGAACCCGACGCCATCTTAGAAAGAAAGTCTAAGAAGTTGTGTCATAAAGAAGTCACCTTGGTCAAGGTGCAGTGGAAGCATCACCAGGGAGCGAATGTGACGTGGGAAGCCGAGGAGGATATGAAGCGAAGATATCCTCATCTTTTCGAATAGTTAGGATTTCGGGGACGAAATCATTCCCAAGTTGGGGAGGATTGTAACACCCCGGATTTCCGTTGTGTAATCTTGTTATTCTTATGTTAAGCTTTTGTCGTTAGCTCCGTGTTTGGTTTGTAGTAAAGTTTGGATTTAGTGAAGTTTGGGGACAAACAGTGAACCACGCGAGTTACACCACGACTAGAGGTCGCGACACAACCCGCGTAACCCACTGTTTTGTGTAAGTTTCAGGTAACTACGCGAGTTACACCGCGACTTAAGGTCGCGGCACAACCCGCGAAACCCACTGGATGATTTAGGGTTTTGGACACGGGCGAGTTATGCCGCGAGTTGAAGTCGCGGCATAACCCGCGAAGTTGCATGGACCGTCTTAAGAGGTTCAGTTTCCCAAAATCACTTTATCTCAAATCCCAAAATATCTTTTCTCTCTCTTCTCTCTCTAAACTATCTCTCTCTCTCTCTCTAGAGTTTGGAAGATTATAGTTGGTGTTCGATCCGAGGTTTTGGTGTTTTAAGCTTCACCTCTACGTCGTGGTCGTTATCTGGTTTTCCGGGTTTTATTCTGAAAACCTACCAGTGAGTTCCTACTACCATTTTACAAACTTTATACATGTCAAAACTCTTATTTGCGAAATCCGAAGTATTTCTACGGTATGATTTCATGTTCTCTACATTTTGATATAAATGAAGTTTTTGGTGATTTTCGGGGTTCCCGATCAGTTTTGACTAAAATGACGGGTTCCGCCTTATCAGAAGTAAAATGATGTTTTACTCGCCCATGTTTGTGGCTTATTGAAAGAATGTATATAAACTGGTTTTGTGATTATCTTTCTTACCAGCAGTTGGTCTGGAAAGTAGCATTTTGAAATATAAATGTGTTGATAGCTATATATATCTAGCTTTATTGGTCACATGAAATATTGTGACAAGTTCTGACTGTACTAGTGGATCCCTAGGTATCGAGTCGACTTATGGCTGGGAAGGATATGCCCCTTCCGTTGTAATGGCTGGGAAGGATATGCCCCTTCCGTTGTAGTTAGCTACATTTGATCCTCGGGGGCAACTTAGGTACGGTTATGTGAGACCCGATCCTAGCCATGGTTCAGATGTAGTCTAATGAACGAGTATGACATGGTTCCTTGGGGGCCCTCCCTCACATCGTAGTACGAACTGAAGAGTTCGTGGCCATGGTTCCATGTATTTAGCTCATAACTCGGATTTGGTGGTCTACTTTGTGTTGCACCACAATCCTTGGTAAAATGGTCCTTTTGTCATCGTTTAATGAGTTTTGGACCGAAAAGGCCCGGTTGTGGCGAAATGTTATCTTTATAAACTAAACCTTTATGAAAAGATTTCCTTATGATACTGATGTTTATATCTTTTGAGCTTTATAACTGTATGTTCTCACCAGGCTTTAAGTCTGACACTTTTTCTCAAATGATGTGTATAACAGGTTTCCCTTAGCGGTGGGTTGTCGGGGTTTTGAGAGACGGGTTTGGTCTCGGGGCATTTTGAGATGACTAGTATTGTTTCAGGGCATTTGTTAAGTCCCATTCTTTTGGTACATTACGGATCGTCAACTGATGTAATCTTGATATAGGTGTCTAGATTAGTTTGTTGACGAACTCCATATCGATACAGGTTTTTGTAAAGTCTTAAGGACTGATCCCCTTCTTGGGAGTTTATTATCAATACGAATGTCATGTTACCAAGTTTTGGAGGTTTTAATTTACTCTGATTTTTAGGGTGTTACACACCGCTAGAACCAAACCCCAACTGGAACCTGATGCACATGCCGAAAAATAAAAATGTAAAGCTTAACGCCTAGTGAGCTCAAGAGTTTTAACATGAATAAATATATCCTTAAAAGAAAAGAAATCAGTTCAAATCAAGATATTTCAAACTATTTTACTTTAGAAATAGAACGACTCATTTTCCCACACTATGCACCCTTGAGGACAACGATCTAATACAAACATTCGTTATAAGACGATGCAACCCTTAAGGACAACGATCTTCATGTATATAGTGTAAACTGTGCGCATGTTTTATTATTGACCTTATAAACGTAAGCATTGAACAATTCAAATTTTGGGAATGGTTTCTTATGCGCTGTGTTGTTGATCAATTTTAAACTCTATCAAATGAACGGTAGTGTATCTTTACCGCACGTTTGATTGTTAAAAGGCTTACGCATTGGAAAGTTTTATAAAATTAAATTGGCATTGTAATTGGAAAACCTTGAACTCATTAGGCCTGTGGATTTAAACCCTGTCATGAGAGCAGTTATGATTAGGGACTGAATGAGTCCTTGGGATTTGAAGCGTCGGATGATCCGACTCGCGGTCAGTCTTGGATTTTGGGTTTCAGTTTTGAATTTGGGTACGCATGGTTAATGGAGTTGGTATGTTTAAGCTTTTCCAGTTAGTTATGAGGTGATATTATATTTCGGTAATTATGCGGGATAAGGTCTTAGGTGATTGTCTGCTATTAGATTGGGTTCGGTTTGGTGGGATTGCTCGTCGGTGTGACATCATGATATAGGTCGATGGTGTATCATCTTGGTAGGCTCCGCGATCAAAGGAAGTTCTTATGATCCGTTTGTTAAAATGTAATAAATGGAATTTTTAGCACTCTGTTAGGTGTCAACCCTAGTGCGATCATCCGTCTGGAATGAAATCTTTGGGCGGGATGTCCATGTTTTTGAGGTCACCGTTTAGCCCTAGGCGTCGACTTGTTTTCTTGGAGTCATTGGATATGAAAATGTTTGGGATGTATCTCGGCTGGATTGTGAGAAATATTCATCCTTCGGTGATGGAATTTAATTGAAGGTTAGATGTTGATGATTAAGTACCGATGTGTATAAGCTTTTCCATGGTAATAAAGGTTGTAATAGAGAATTATTTTTAGGTTGGGGGTCGAAGCGGAGTTGAAAGTGTTAATCGAATCTGGGTTAACCAGTTGCCTGAAGGGCGCATTGGTGCGCCTTATGGGGTCAACTTTATCAGCATTAGGAATGGATCAGTTGGAAACCTGAGGGTTTTGGAAGTTTGGTTACGATCTTTGATATTGAGTTCGGAACCGTGTGGATCCGAAGGGATTTAGTCGAATAGAAGTTGGGGTCACAAATTACCGGGAGGTGGTATTTGTCACCCAAGGTTGGGAGACGACCGTAATATTGTGGGTGAAGGTTACTTCGATAAGTTAAGAGCTCGCTCGGTCATCGGGGTAATGTGCCCATGAGGGGCGGTGGGTGTGTATCAGTGCAAGGAGCATCATAGTGGTGCTGGAAGAGAGGATTAGAGGAAATCCTTCTGCGGGCAACGTTTCATGGGAATCTGGATTTCGAGGACGAAATCATTCTAAGGTTGGGAGGATTGTAACACTCGTAAATCTCTACCCGTGAAGTTAATCCTTTGAGAAATTCTTGTTTCTTATCATAGAATTTCATCCCCTATATCTTACTTATTAAGCCTTATCGCGTCATGGGTGGTCTGTGTGGAAATGGGAAGAAACGAGTTTCGGTAGACTCTGGGTGATAGTGCCCTGGCGAGAGTGCCCTGGGCACAATCGCCAGCAGGGGTGTGCCCGCGGTACGTTTTGGGCGATAGTGCCCTGGCGATAGTGCCCTGGCACAATCGTCGGGCACAATCGCGGTCGGCCCCAGGGTCTTTTTAGAGTCGCGATTCTCAACCATTTCCCTCATTCTCACTTCCTAATTCCTTCCCTATTCTCTCCCAAACCCCAAAACCGAACCCTAACCTATTTTGGGGGTTTTCCTCCTCAAATCGCATGATTCTTCACCATCTAGCTAGTTAGGTCAATGAACCGCAAAACCTTCATCTTCATCTTCCTCATCAAGTTCAACGGTTGGGAGCTCGGGTTGAAGTGTTGGATTGGGTGTTCTCGGAAGTCTCTTTGTCTTAAAGGGTAAATTTTCTTGTAATAAGTTATAAAATGCTCCATTGATGGTTTCTTAGTGTTTGGTTTCTCAAATCTCGGATTTGGTAAGTTTTGGAGAAAACTAGGGTTTTGATCTCGTTTGGGGTTTTGGTATATTGTTTGGGGGAAATGCTTCTAAATGGTTGAGTACGGGTATTTATGGTTTGAAATGTTTGGATCTAGGTTTTGGAAGTTTCCGGCTTGAGGATTCGAGCGGTCTTCAAAAGAGCTCGTTGGGTGAAATCTAGATTTAGCCTAAATCTAGCAAGGTGAGTTCAAGTTGATTTGTGAAAACGGTGTACATGCCAAAATGTTTATTTTATGGTGTTTTACATGAAATGGTTAACTGCTGATAAGTTTTGAGTAATTTGAAGTAAAATATGTTTTACTTGGTTATTTGTCAAAATGTGCGTACCTTGATAAGTTTTCATATTTGGTAAACTTTGGTTGTGTTAACCTCTTAAAATGCTTATATTGGGTTTTGAACATTTCAACAATTAAATAGCATGATTTACGTATTCTTGGTAATTTTGTACAAGAAAGATCTATTTCATGATTCATGCATATTTGATGATTCTATACAAATGGAGTCTATTTCATGTTATATGCATTTTGGTGTATTTGCATTCATAAACCCTTTGGAAAATCATTAGTCCCATCTCGTGTGAAGTTTTGGGTTAATCTCGTCTTTGAGATATGTGTCCTCATAAACGTTGTTTAAAGACATTTCTTTATTTGGGGAACCGGTAATTGTTGGTCAAATGGATTTTGAGCATTCTAGCTCGGTATTGGCTTAAAAAGGGGTTTGAGGATATTTGTCCAGTTTTAATGGCTCGATGTAGAGTCCCATTTTATGGTTTACATCTTAATGCATTTTATTGCATATTTATAATTACAGGCTCGAGTGCTGTTGTCACTCAGGTATAGTCGGGTAATTTTAGACTGTGTTGCATTGGATCCATAGGCACATGAGTCAGTCTTATTTGATGGTCATTTGGGTGGTACGGGGTTGGACTCCGGGACTCATGGGATATGACCTTGTCTTTACGAGTAGGCACTAAGAGTGGTTGAGTTCCGGTTGAGCTATTATGGCTAGGGGGTAGTCCTCTGATGGGCGTTGGGACCTTCGCCATGTGGGGCAATGCCTTCGTTGTATCCCCCGTGGGCCGAGCCTTTGGCGGTAATTCCGGTGTTGTTCGCTAAGGTCAGCTATCTCTTTGGGTGAAACTCGTCAAGAGATTGTAGGGACACTTGGGCTTGCGTGTCGTGAAGTGTCGTACGATCAACGTTGTTTGAGTGGCATACTTTTGTGTTCCTCCGCTCTCAACGGATACGGGTATCCCCCGTTGTCGGCCCGCTGTATTTTGGATATTTAATTGTCCATGCTTTTATATTTGGCTTTCATTCCATTTTATGGTCGCGTGAGTATTAAGCTTCAGTTTCATGTTTTAATGGCGTATCATATTTATATGGATTGTTTTCCGTTATTTAAGGGTCGAGTATTATGTCCTACCCGAGTTTTTGGGGGGTTTTGGGCTACGAGGTGTTATTTACATTTTAGCACATTTGAGTATCGAACTATGACCCTGTTATGGGTGAGTTCCGGGTTGCATCGTTTTATAAGAAATGTGCGTTTGGGAGCATTGTCTTTAAAAGTGCATATTATGAGAAAATGTGTCGTTCCCATTTGAAGTATAATATTTCGAAGGATCTTGTTTTAAACTGATTTCCTTTCTTTTAAAGATATATTCATTCATGTTAAAACTCTTGAGCTCACTAGGCGTTAAGCCTAACCTTTTTATTTGTCGGCATGTGCACCAGGTTCCTGTCGGGGGTTTCGGTTCTAGCAGTGCTATGAAGAGTCGAGCCTTAGCTAGGTTCGAAAGTAAGCTTTCGGTGAAGTCTTCTGCAAGTTGAAGATAGTGACTATGCATGGGTTTTAGTAGCACCCGTCCTTACCATATATTGTTGTATAGATTATTCATGTGTTTTGAAGTTGAATCTAAATTGTGGTTGTAGATGATTCATTTATTGATGTATTTAGAAAATTTTTAATAAGTTACTATCTTCAGAATTAAGGGTGTTACAAGTTGGTATCAGAGCTTAAGTTTGAGAGAATTAGGTATTGATTTTTAAATGCCTAGACTCAAACTAGAGTTCTTATAAGTAATTGAAAGTGAAGTTGCACATTAGGTACCCTAAGATAAGATACTTTGAGGACTGATCGAGTCGCTAGAAACGGGAAACTTGCTGAGGGTCGCAAGGATGATCATGTACGGTACGTTCATAATGGCACCTGGCCAGTGTCATGATGAACCTACGTGTTACATTTGTATACTTGAACTACCTTGGTATAATGACCGTTGGGGTAGTGAGAAAGTTTCTAAGCGAGTAAGCTAAGGGAGGATTGACGTTCATAGCGATGTCAATTAGAAGTGATAGTTAAAGTGTGAGGAATGCCTTAAGTTGACCACCTTGGGTCAGAATTTTTGGTGGGAGTATAACTATCTGTTCGACAGACCGATTCTGTTTCGAGTAAAGTTGTAAGTTAACTAATGGGATTGTTGCCCTAAGATGTTTGATACACCCGGATGACATTAGTATGTCGGGTTGTTGAGAAGCGTAATCCGGAGGGGTGAATGTCGACCAAATTCATGCACTAAAGTTATTTCTAAAATAAGTTTGCATAAATTGTTTCTCATGTTCGCCAAACTTAAAGTGTTTTGAATTATAAAGTTTTAGAAAACATTTAGCCCTCATCAGATTTTGAACTGTGAGCTTAAACATGCATGAAATTGTTTGTTGCACGTAATTGTAAAGTGTTATCTAAATTCTCTTCTTTCACGCCTCATGTTTAATGCTATTTCCGGATATTGTAAATGTCCATGTTTTAAGGTCGTTTAGGTATTGGGCAAGCAACTAGGAGATTTTAACCTAGACATTGGATCACCTCCACGTATGTCAATGGTTTTAAAGGAAAAGTTATTCTCATGCTTTGAGTCGGAATTTCTTGAGAATTGTAGTTTGTGTGAATTTTGTTAAATTTCATGGAGTATTGTTTTGCATGTCTATTTCGATGCGTGAGTTTTAATTTCTGTTTCGTATAAACTTACGAGTTTATTCGGCGTCGTGTTCCATGTAAATTTTGTCAAAAGTGTCACTTACCTTTCATTGCACTCAAAAGAGGAAACTCTTAAAAGTTTAATATTTCAGCCATCTTGTCGTCTTGCACACTTTGTTGAGAAATGAAAATTTTGACACCACTTGATTTTAGCGTTTATGAGTTTTGCGAAAATTCAGTTGAGTTTATGATGTCTCATCTTACGTCTTTTGTGTCACGTAAATAATTTTGGGATCATGTACTTGTACATCATGGTGTGCGTTATTTTATGAATATTATTAATTGACGTCATCCCACATGTCGTTTTGGGGGTTTCATTACCATGTAAATTATCTTTGGCTTTGTGCAAACGTCAATCGTCGCATGCTATGTGCATTTGATTTGAGTATAACATTGGTGTGAGTGATTGCATAAACGACTTACGTTATTTTAAAACATGGTTTTTGTTCTGATCGTATTTCAATTATCAACTTTTACTGGTAAGTAATTTCCTCAATGCTTGTAACGAGTTAGCGGCATCCATGCCGTTGTAATTTCTGTTATGGTCAAATGTGTTTATCTTTACGACCTAAAGCCTTAAACTCTATTTGAAATTTTATTGTATTTCCACCATTTTACCGAACTTTGGAGATTTAACTGTTGCTTATGGGATTGTTGAGAATTCTTTAGCAACAATGTCTTTTGGTTAAAGAGAAAGATTTTTTTTAAAGTTAAAATTGCGAACTTCTCTTTTGGAATGTACAAACATTTATTGCATGTGTTGTGGTACAAGAACCTATCTTCATGTATATAGTGTAAACTGTGCGCATGTTTTATTATTGACCTTATAAACGTAAGCATTGAACAATTCAAATTTTGGAAATGGTTTCTTATGCGTTGTGTTGTTGATCAATTTTAAACTCTATCAAATGAACGGTAGTGTATCTTTACCGCACATTTGATCGTTAAAAGGCTTACGCATTGGAAAGTTTTATAAAATTAAATTGGTATTATAATTGGAAAACCTTGAACTCATTAGGCCTGTGGATTTAAACCCTGTCATGAGAGCAGTTATGATTAGGGACTGAATGAGTCCTTGGGATTTGAAGCGTCGGATGATCCGACTCGCGGTCAGTCTTGGATTTTGGGTTTCAGTTTTGAATCTGGGTACGCATGGTTAATGGAGTTGGTATGTTTAAGATTTTCCAGTTAGTTAAGAGGTGATATTATATTTCGGTAATCATGCGGGATAAGGTCTTAGGTGATTGTCTGCTATTAGATTGGGTTCGGTTTGGTGGGATTGCTCGTCGGTGTGACATCATGATATAGGTCGATGGTGTATCGTCTTGGTAGGCTCCACGATCAAAGGAAGTTCTTATGGTCCGTTTGTTAAAATGTAATAAATGGAATTTTTAGCACTCTGTTAGGTGTCAACCCTAGTGTGATCATCCGTCTGGAATGAAATCTTTGGGCGGGATGTCCATGTTTTCGAGGTCACCGTTTAGCCCTAGGCGTCGACTTGTTTTCTTGGAGTCATTGGATATGGAAATGTTTGGGATGTATCTAGCCTGGATTGTGAGAAATATTCATCCTTCGGTGATGGAATTTAATTGAAGGTTAGATGTTGATGATTAAGTACCGATGTGTATAAGATTTTCCATGGTAATAAAGGTTGTATTATAGAATTATTGTTAGGTTGGGGGTCGAAGCGGAGTTGAGAGTGTTAATCGAATCTGGGTTAACCAGTTGCCTGAAGGGCGCATTGGTGCGCCTTATGGGGTCAACTTTATCAGCATTAGGAATGGATCAGTTGGAAACCTGAGGGTTTTGGAAGTTTGGTTACGATCTTTGATATTGAGTTCGGAACCGTGTGGATCCGAAGGGATTTAGTTGGATAGAAGTTGGGGTCACAAATTACCGGGAGGTGGTAATTGTCACCCAAGGTTGGGAGACGACTGTAATATTGTGGGTGAAGGTTACTTCGGTAAGTTAAGAGCTCGCTCGGTCATCGGGGTAATGTGCCCATGAGGGGCGGTGGGTGTGTATCAGTGCAAGGAGCATCATAGTGGTGCTGGAAGAGAGGATTAGAGGAAATCCTTCTGCGGGCAACGTTTCATGGGAATCTGGATTTCGAGGACGAAATCATTCTAAGGTTGGGAGGATTGTAACACTCGTAAATCTCTACCCGTGAAGTTAATCCTTTGAGAAATTCTTGTTTCTTATCGTAGAATTTCATCCCCTATATCTTACTTATTAAGCCTTATCGCGTCATGGGTGGTCTGTGTGGAAATGGGAAGAAACGAGTTTCGGTAGACTCTGGGTGATAGTGCCCTGGCGAGAGTGCCCTGGGCACAATCGCCAGCGGGGGTGTGCCCGCGGTACGTTTTGGGCGATAGTGCCCTGGCACAATCGCGGTCGGCCCCAGGGTCATTTTAGAGTCACGATTCTCAACCATTTCCCTCATTCTCACTTCCTAATTCCTTCCCTATTCTCTCCCAAACCCCAAAACCGAACCCTAACCTATTTTGGGGGTTTTCCTCCTCAAATCGCATGATTCTTCACCATCTAGCTAGTTAGGTCAATGAACCGCAAAACCTTCATCTTCATCTTCCTCATCAAGTTCAACGGTTGGGAGCTCGGGTTGAAGTGTTGGATTGGGTGTTCTCGGAAGTCTCTTTGTCTTAAAGGGTAAGTTTTCTTGTAATAAGTTATAAAATGCTCCATTGATGGTTTCTTAGTGTTTGGTTTCTCAAATCTCGGATTTGGTAAGTTTTGGAGAAAACTAGGGTTTTGATCTCGTTTGGGGTTTTGGTATATTGTTTGGGGGAAATGCTTCTAAATGGTTGAGTACGGGTATTTATGGTTTGAAATGTTTGGATCTAGGTTTTGGAAGTTTTCGGCTTGAGGATTCGAGCGGTCTTCAAAAGAGCTTGTTGGGTGAAATCTAGATTTAGCCTAAATCTAGCAAGGTGAGTTCAAGTTGATTTGTGAAAACGGTGTACATGCCAAAATGTTTATTTTATGGTGTTTTACATGAAATGGTTAACTGCTGATAAGTTTTGAGTAATTTGAAGTAAAATATGTTTTACTTGGTTATTTGTCAAAATGTGCGTACCTTGATAAGTTTTCATATTTGGTAAACTTGGGTTGTGTTAACCTCTTAAAATGCTTATATTGGGTTTTGAACATTTCAACAATTAAATAGCATGATTTACGTATTCTTGGTAATTTTGTACAAGAAAGATCTATTTCATGATTCATGCATATTTGATGATTCTGTACAAATGTAGTCTATTTCATGTTATATGCATTTTGGTGTATTTGCATTCATAAACCCTTTGGAAAATCATTAGTCCCATCTCGTGTGGAGTTTTGGGTTAATCTCGTCTTTGAGATATGTGTCCTCATAAACGTTGTTTAAAGACATTTCATTATTTGGGGAACCGGTAATTGTTGGTCAAACGGATTTTGAGCATTCTAGCTCGGTATTGGCTTAAAAAGGGGTTTGAGGATATTTGTCCAGTTTTAATGGCTCGATGTAGAGTCCCATTTTATGGTTTACATCTTAATGCATTTTATTTCATATTTATAATTACAGGCTCGAGTGCTGTTGTCACTCAGGTATAGTCGGGTAATTTTAGACTGTGTTGCATTGGATCCATAGGCACATGAGTCAGTCTTATTTGATGGTCATTTGGGTGGTACGGGGTTGGACTCCGGGACTCATGGGATATGACCTTGTCTTTACGAGTAGGCACTAAGAGTGGTTGAGTTCCGGTTGAGCTATTATGGCTAGGGGGTAGTCCTCTGATGGGCGTTGGGACCTTCGCCATGTGGGGCAATTCCTTCGTTGTATCCCCCGTGGGCCGAGCCTTTGGCGGTAATTCCGGTGTTGTTCGCTAAGGTCAGCTATCTCTTTGGGTGAAACTCGTCAAGAGATTGTAGGGACACTTGGGCTTGCGTGTCGTGAAGTGTCGTACGATCAACGTTGTTTGAGTGGCATACTTTTGTGTTCCTCCGCTCTCAACGGATACGGGTATCCCCCGTTGTCGGCCCGCTGTATTTTGGATATTTAATTGTCCATGCTTTTATATTTGGCTTTCATTCCATTTTATGGTCGCGTGAGTATTAAGCTTCAGTTTCATGTTTTAATGGCGTATCATATTTATATGGATTGTTTTCCGTTATTTAAGGGTCGAGTATTATGTCCTACCCGAGTTTTTGGGGGGTTTTGGGCTACGAGGTGTTATTTACATTTTAGCACATTTGAGTATCGAACTATGACCCCGTTATGGGTGAGTTCCGGGTTGCATCGTTTTATAAGAAATGTGCGTTTGGGAGCATTGTCTTTAAAAGTGCATATTATGAGAAAATGTGTCATTCCCATTTGAAGTATAATATTTCGAAGGATCTTGTTTTAAACTGATTTCCTTTCTTTTAAAGATATATTCATTCATGTTAAAACTCTTGAGCTCACTAGGCGTTAAGCCTAACCTTTTTATTTGTCGACATGTGCACCAGGTTCCTGTCGGGGGTTTCGGTTCTAGCAGTGCTATGAAGAGTCGAGCCTTAGCTAGGTTAGAAAGTAAGCTTTCGATGAAGTCTTCCGCAAGTTGAAGATAGTGACTATGCATGGGTTTTAGTAGCACCCGTACTTACCATAGATTGTTGTATAGATTATTCATGTGTTTTGAAGTTGAATCTAAATTGTGGTTGTAGATGATTCATTTATTGATGTATTTAGAAAATTTTTAATAAGTTGTTATCTTCAGAATTAAGGGTGTTACATGTACCATACGTCCAAGGCTCCTCAACAAGCTACCAAAACCGAACAAATGTTCTAAAGACTCTATCGAGTACAAATCAAGCCCCAAGAGGCTTAGTAGATGTTTGGCTAAACACGAGAACCCATATGGTTACATAACCCAATTTAAATCTTCCCCCAAAACTTTGTTTCTCAAATCACAATTGCCCTTCGGCCCAAACCAAAAGGTTTTCCATGTCTAAAATGTTCCCCAAAGCCGATAATGACCCAAAACCAAAGGACCCATACATTAGTACTTTTCAAAACATTATAAAACCCGACAAAACACTTAAAAGTGCATTTTTGACCAAATCCCTATTTATGCAACAATTCATCAAAACCCATTCATTTATGACACATTTAACAAAATACTCAAAAATCCCAAAGATATGTGATATATAAGTTTATAAAGTTAAACAATTTCAAAATAACCAAACTTATCAGGAGTTAGCAATTTCATGCAAGACGCAAAATACTTTAAAATAAACATTTTGGCATGTACATCGTTTTCACAAATCAAATTGAACTCACCTTGCTAGATAGGCTAAATCTAGGTTTTACCCCCAAAACTTGAATCACCATTGATGAAGGCTTGAAATCTCCAAGAAATCTCCAAGAAATCTCCCTAGATCTTAGATCCAACACATCTACAAGGTTTACTTCAACACAAGTCACCAAAATCACACCCATGTTGAACGATGAAAGGAAAAAGGGTGAAACCATCAAACCATAGCTTAACATTGAGAGAGGTGAGAAACTTACCACCACAAAATACCCTTAGATATTCTAATATACTTCAAATCTCTTTCTATATCCTTGAAGAGCTCTCAAAAACGAAACCATGGCAACTTGAATCATCAAAATCGGAGTTAGGAGGAGAAAGTTATGAGGAAATGAAGTTAGACCTCCAAAAATCGCGAATAAAACCCTCAGATTGACTCCCGCGGTTTGGCCCGTGGCTTGGAAGTCGCGCGTTTCCTCAATGCCCATCCAAAGGGTCCCGCGGCCTAGGTCGCGGTCTAGGGTCGCCCACCAACCCGCGAGCCTCCGAAAACCTCCATTTCTCGCGTCTGATCACTATTTTGGCCATAACTTCTTCGTTATAGTTCCGTTTTCGCTCCAGAAAGGACCGTTGGACTCGTAATTGAATCCTTCATCCAACAAGACTATAAAATCTAAGATTAAATCCCAAAATATTAATTCTTATATTTCTCTTAAAATACTGATTTCTGCATTAACTTGAACGATACTTTTCGAAATTCGGGGTGTTACGGATATTAAAAATAACCCCCCCCCCCCCATTTTTATCTACTTTTCTTCTCCATAACTAACAAAGATTTTACCTCAATCTGCTTGCTGTTAGGGTTTTTTCATTCCGTAATTTCAAAAGCGACAAAAGAGGAAGGGGAGCACGTCATAGTCGTAAGTCTCAAAAGGTATTTTTACAGTTTGTTGACCTAGAGTTTTTTTTTAAAAAATATTTTCCTCTACATCTTTTGGGTTTTCATACTTCCAATTCACCTTTCTTAGAGTCATAAAAGTTCGAATCTATACCGTGTGTGGGTATTGATTTCAATAGTATTTGTTATTTGGGTTTTTGTTTCGTAGATATTTCAGTCTACATTTTGGTACATGATTAAATATATAAATTTGTTGATAGTTAACAAATATTTCCTCACATGCCATGACTTTTGTTAGGGATTTTATTGACTTCTTTACTTATGTCTTCTATGATTTTATAGGCTAACTTCTAATAGTTTAATTTAGGTTCGACCTTGAATCATGATGACATGATTATGGCCTTCCCTCATCGTCGTTTCACCTGCTTAATCCTATAACACGTCACCAACCCAATTTTGCTAAACTCAAATACATCTTGAAATTCATATTTGGATTTTGTAATTCAACAGGAGGTTATATGTTATGATGGATTTGTTGGGAATAGATGTGAAAGGTTACAAGGGAAAGGTAATTATATGGATTTTATATAAGAGATTCTGAACCCGAATAAATTAAGCGGTAGTATATTTCACCCAACTACTAATAGTTACCATATGTTCCCTCCGTTTGATATTGCCTGTATTCATCTTACATAAATTGAATAGTTCATTCCATTTGAATTTGTATATTTTGCAGAAATCGAAGGCTTAGAAAGGAATTTACCAAGCAAACTTGTTGCTATAATTCACCTAACATGCAACGTAATTGGCAGGTTTATGTATGTAGTTCTTATAATTTTTTGTAACTAAAATTCATGTTTGCAATGAAAAAATTGTTGTCTAATATTTGTTCTAAGTGAAGTATGTTGGAAAGCATCACGTGGCATATTGTTAGATACAATTCTTCATAAGAATGTTTTGGAATTTATGATTTTTTTTAAATGTTTAATTTGTCAAAAACCTTTTGGTTATACCAGTATGAAAAATCTATGTTATGAATAGTTCCTTTTTGTGGTAATTTTACATAAATCTCGCAATATATAAGATTAACCTACAGCCTATCCATCTTCTCGTTGTATGTCATCTCAAACTTCTAAATCTCTATTCAATTTTACTATTGACGTTCTTGATAGTTTTTTTTATAGTTTTTTTATACTTTTGCTGGGAAATTGTTGGATTATCTTTTGTTGCTCAAAAATTCATGTTGAATAATGGTAAGGCACTATTGTTGGAATAAAACTCTATTTTTTCTTTTGATTTCCAAATATTTAATAGTCGATCATTTTTTCAATATTGTTGTGCATCCATGGGGTAAGAGATAAATTTCATGTGATTTGATTATCTATGAATATGTTTTTCAATGATTTTTATAGGTTTTAGTGTTTGTTTTATGCTCGAGCTTGAATCCATAATGTTACAAAGTAATTTTTTGATGATTCGTTGTAATTTTTATTTCAAAATACAATGTTTTTTATTTTCTTTTTACTAAACGGGTACCCAGTGGTTAGCTAAAACGCGTCGCGGATTCTATCCCCTAAAACCCATCAGGGATTACTCAGGATCGAGGTTGGAGAAGGAGATGCATTACCCGCCCCGTTTCCATCCTAATCATGCTTTGATGCTCATATGGCTTATGATTCGTTAGATGTGGAGATTAATATGTTTGGGGATTGGTGTCCTTTTGTGTTTTGAACCTGTGTAACACCAAATCCTCATTGTTACGACTTTCAAACACCAATCCATAATGCATTAATGGAGGAGAAAGATACGACTTTTAAACACCAATCCATAATGCATTAACGGAGGAGAAAGAGGAGATAGAATTTGGTTATAAGTGTTGATTTGGTATTGGCTTATGCAATGTGATGATGCAGTGGTGTTCTAATTCGAATACAAACGTTGGTGCAACACGAATTATTTAATGGTGCGGCAGGTTGGATCCAGGGCCGGTCCTGAGGTTTCTAATGCTCAGGGCGGGAACGAAAAAAAATGCCCCCGTGTCGGTTTAAGCTAATAAAGCATACTATTGTTAGAAGGTCTGGATCCTAGTCAAGCAGGTGGCTCATACCCATACCGATTTTTATTAAAAGTAATAAAGTAATACAAGAGGAGAAGATAAACCAAAACCCCAAGTAACACAATCAAAGCACAAATCTATGAAATAAGTAAACCAAAGGAAACCAAATGTAATTTATGAACTACGCAAACAAAATGAAAGATGTGAAATAAGCAAACCAATTTAGTATACCAATGAACCAAATGAATTATGTGAACAAACTAAATTAGTAGACCAATGAAACAAATGAATTATGTGAACCAAAGGAACCAAATGAAAGTTGAGAAATAAGCAAACCAAATTACCAGACCAATATTAAAACCAATTGAAATCTATGAACAACTCAAATTAACAGACAAGGGGAAACCAAATCTCACATTTAACCATTATCTAAAACCTTACTAATGCATCTATTCCATGGACAATATTAAAACCATAATGTAAACAACTTATACGATATAGGGAATAGAAAGATAACACCTGATTAGTCGTGAAATTGCCAAACCGAAACCGATTGAAACTTCAAAGTTGAAATAAACTTGTTTCTGCACAATGACAATTGACAAAGACAACAATATCAACAATTGAAAAATGAACAATCTAAAACAAATAATTAAAATAAACCTAATTTAAAAAGTAAACAAATAAACATAACCTAACCAAATAAACTAAGTACCTATCTATGATAATCTAAACAAATAATGAAATAAACCTAATCTAATCAAATAAACCTAAAAATCAGTAAATAGGTTGCTTGAAATTTAAAATAAACCTAATAATCAAATAAACCAAACATTAAAATTTAAAATTTAAAATTAAAGGTTTACCTAAAAGACTCAAAGCACTGATTAACTGAAGCAGCTTCTACTTCTGCGATTCTGCCCTAAGACCGGTCGGTCAGTCCACCGACCACCGGGAGACCGTCACAACTGACACCACACCGACTTGGCCGGAGACAAAGATGGAGAACGAGACTAAGAGATAGAGAGCAAGAGACCAAAGGGCAGAGCGAGAGTTCACTGTTCACATCGATTAGAGAAAAACCGAATAAGCAGAGCGAGAGTTCACGTCGATCTCGTGTGGTCGTCTCGTTGTGAAGAGTGAAAAGGCTGAGAAGTGAGAATATGTATATGGGCTGGAGTGTAAGGGTAATATTTTTTAAAGCCCAACTGAGCCTACCTATTACTAATAGAATAAAATTTTTGATGCCCATGAAGGTTGTGTTGCCCTGGGCCGCCGCCCCACTGGCCTAGGCCCAGGGCCGACCCTGGTTGGATCTCATTCTTCAATTAATGATATTGAATTGGTTTTGTACCATCTATGATTTAATCTCTCTTGATTATTGATTTTCATTTGGTGTTACTTATTTTTGCTCACGAGGTTGAAGTGGAAGATGTTGATTATATGTTTTTTTTGGAAAGGTTGTCCTGGGCCCTTGGCAATGAAACCGACTGCTAAAGCATGCAACCCTGAGGTTATACCCAGTGGCCACAAAGTTGCGAATGCAGGGAATCGAACTCGGGTTGAGCACTATGAACTCCCTAGGTGATTACCGCTACACTACAAGCCTTGTTTGATCAATTTAAAATGAAAAAGTTCCTATCGAGGGATTGTTTTGTTGAAGAAAAGATGGCACAAAACTTGAAGACGAAAGAAGACTTGGTTTTGAAAGTAGGTTTCTGACGTGGATGGATTGGCTTTTGATGCAAACGATTATACGGTTGCTAAAGAAATATATTATCAATTTGTTATGTATAACGACCCACTAATGTTTAGTGAATGGAGCTTTTACAACTAATTTCACTTTTATGAGTTTTTATCTATGTGTTCTTAAGTCTTCTTTAGGATTTTGTCTCTGTTCTTGGTCTTTTTCAGGATCTTTAATTTTATGTTATCTGTTTTCTGCATCATTTTTACCCTTGTTACATACTTGGTCAAATTTACGATCTTTTATAATTAATTTGTCATTATCGATTACGTTATGTTTGACACATGAAGAAAAAGAGCACGGGTTAAATAAGGATTTTAGTAGAAATATTATTTACCACAACTCTTAGTAACATCTATCTCTAACACGTTTGACTAAAGGTAGCATTCCATGATATTTCTTTGTAAAAAAAAGTTTGTCACCGCACAACGCACCGTGTCACGCACATCCAAAAATACCCCTACTGCCTAGACATGGGTTCGCCCTTTGCGTTTAAAGCCCAACCTGGCCGCCGGTAGTAGATACAAAATTTCCGTACACTCTTCATCGGCAATTGCAGATCAACGGAGTTCTAGAGAAAGAAACACATTTCTACACAAAAATGGTGGAAGAAGTACCGAAATCAGATGAGCAGAAGCCAGTCGATCTCAACAAACACAGACCTGTTCGATCCGATGGAGAAGAAGACGATCAGTTGGAAGAAGGAGAGATCGTCGGTGGCGATGTCGAAACCCTATCGTCGTCTTCATCTTCCAGACCTGGTACGGCCTTAACGCAGCACCCGCTCGAGCATTCATGGACGTTCTGGTTCGATTCCCCCGCTGCTAAAACCAAGCAAGTCGCTTGGGGTAGTTCCTTGCGCCCTATCTACACTTTCTCTACTGTTGAAGAGTTCTGGAGGTATCTTTGTTTTTTTATTGATGTTTCTTGACGTGAATGCAATCACTCAGTATCTGTTTTGAACCGTGATGATGATTTGAAACGGGAACTGGAGTCCAATTTTCTGAGTTTGTTGAACTAGGGTTTTACCTGATCTCTTCGAATGTTCTATTTTAACCTAATTTGATTTGGTACTTGTATCGTGTTGATAATCTGTTTTATATATGATCAAGAAAGTTTTGAATGTGAAAAGAAGTTAATCAGCAAGACTCGGTTCTTGATTAGGGTTTTCACGAATCAAATTCGTGTTATCTTGGTTTTCTGAATAATATTTAGGGCAAATTAACTAAATCATCCCAATAACTTGATCCAAATCCAACTTTTGTTTTTCTATGGCCCTCTATCCACCTTCTGTCTGCCTAACAACTTGATTTAATTCTTCATGATTCCTATTTTCAGTTTACATACCGGAATGGAACCAACTTTGTTTTCGTTCCTATTTTGGAAACATGAATTTGGTCACCGAGTCTCTTAGATTAGAAGTTTTGAACCGTGGTTTCCCAAAACGAAAGTTTTGATTCATGGTTCTACAAAAATAGGAATGAAAGCCAAGTTGGTTCCATTCTGGTACAATTTGCCCTTGTAGAATTGATCCCAAAGACATTGATTAATGCTATGCTTGTATAATTTTAAGGATACAATTGAATAATAAATTTTGATGGTTGCTTTGGTGGTGTTGTTCTAAAAAGTTCTCATTATAGGATCAATATAATTTGCAATAATCAGAGTACTTTGTGGGGGAAATCATCTGTAATCATATACTCTATCTACCCCTGAAATCACTACATTCAAGTATGAAGTTTGATATAAAATTGTATTATGGATTACACATTCTGTCTAATGCCTACAAGTTCATATCGTATTTGAATCTTGCATGCTGAAACTTGCTCAAAACGCAGCCTTTACAACAATATACCCCGACCAAGCAAGTTGGCTTCCGGAACTGACTTCTATTGTTTCAAAAACAAAATTAAGCCAAAGTGGGAGGACCCTGTTTGTGCTAATGGCGGAAAGTGGACTATGGCCTTTACAAAGTCAAAGTCCGACATCTTTTGGCTGTATACGGTACTTGCTCAGTGCTCATTGTTTTTTTCATCGATGGGTTTTACTTCATACTCCATCTAACGTCTTCCCATATGTAAAATAGTTGCTAGCAATGCTTGGAGAACAGTTTGATCATGGAGATGATATATGTGGAGCGGTTGTAAATGTCCGAGGAAGGCAGGAAAAAATATCTCTGTGGACCAAGAATGCTGCCAATGAGAGCGCTCAGGTATGTGTATATATATATATATATATTACAAAGTCACACAATTCTGGATTCTAAGTCAACCAGTGTTTCAATGTTTCAAAAAGTTGCCCTTAAACCACAAGGGTTGTGGCGTAGTGGTTGAGGCCCAGGGGCATGTGGTGGAATATCCCACAGAGATAGTGGCCATTTGAGGCCCAGGGTTCGATCCAGGTGTCCACAAAAATAGTGGCCATTTAAGTTTATCAGGACTGATATAAGATATTTGGTTGAAGTTATGATAAGATGTGTTGGGTTTGTTTGCAGCTAAGCCTTGGGAAACAGTGGAAGGAGTTCCTTGATCACAATGAAAACATTGGCTTCATGTTTCATGTAAGTGTTTTGGTTTCCCCATTTTGTAACGGAGTGATTTGGAGTTCTTTTTTGCTCTTCGACTTACATTATGCATTTATGTTGCAGGAAGATGCGAAGCAACATGCGAGAAGTGCCAAAAACAAATACTCACTATGAGGTGTGGTAGTGCCTAAAATGCAATTTTTAGGCTCTTGATATCATCTTGGACTTTAGTACATACAGTTTATGTTTTCTTTCATGCATAACCTCTGTTCTTATTGAGGTTTTTCCTATATGGATGAACTAGTTGTCGAATGCTGCGGGAAGCATGAATGTAAAAGATTTTGAAGCTTTGGTGGGTTTGTTTGAGAAGATTTTAAAACATTACAAATATACAATTTGTGCTTAGTCTTTACAACATAAATATAATTATTACATTTTGATAAACGCTTACCTGAGTGAGCATTTGATAAACAACCCTTAGCATTGATTACTTGGCATCAATTATTTGGGTATTGTTTTTAAAACTTTTGGCTATGTGCTTTAAAGCATCTCCAATGGAGGTTCTTACAAGAACCTCATTTTTACATTTTTTTGTTGTCACCTCATTTTCAACTCATCAAAATAATAATTAACTCATATAAATGTGTACAATGGTTTTCTTATAAGAACTTCTTTTTGTGGATCCCAAGCATTTTTTTCAACTTCAACAATTATTATAAAGTCAAGAAAATAAAATAAGAAAAATGTCATATCTCACAAATTTCATGGGAAGAACCAAGGCTTTTATTTAAGAACCTAAAGGGTTTTGAATTGTTATAAGAACTCACCACAATGCTAATTCCCACATATCTATCTCTTTAAAATGTACGAACTTGATGTCCATGGCCTCAAAACTGATACAAAAACATGCCTTCATTATGTTCATATAATAATAATAAGAAGAAGAAAAATAAGAATAAGAAGTAGCAAATGAGACATGACCCATTTTAGCACTCACAACAATATGGTCTACTAATGTTAAGTTAATGCTTTTGGATCAAAAAACAAAAATGAAATTTAAAAAAGATGATGTGAGCTGCGAATGTATTTCTTCATTTCCTCAAACCCCGAATTTGGAACTCTTCATTCTCATTATTGTTTTTAAACTGTTCAAAGCATCGCCATTAATTCAAAAGACATAACTACATGAAGAATAGGAGAATGTCCATGATAATTATGCTTAGCCCTTAATTGAAATAGAGGAATTCTTCAAGATTTTCAATACCAAATTAAATACCTTAATCTAAAATAGAAGTATTTTCAAGATTTTTCCACCAAATAACATAAATTCTTACCAGGGGCAACGATTGATCGAGAGAAAAACGTATAAGAGAAAAAGAGGACCTTCAACCTAAAGGGTTCCCCATGCTTGTCTTCATCTTATGTATAATTGTCGTCATAAACCCTTGTCGAGGTGCTTTTTGCTTCAACCTTAAAGGAAAATCTAAAAGAAACGTGAGTTACAAGATAATTAAAAAAAACTTACTTAAATCTGTCCCTTTTTAGCTATTTTACACCAATCTTTTGCAACCAAGCCCGATTTCCACTCAAAGTCAATTGACATCATTTTGGTCGAAACATAAAAAAAAACCATACAGCACCATGAGGGAAATCGTTTTCTAATTCTTTCAATAAAACAATGGGTATCTGATAAAGGTGAGTAACAACAATCATATTTGTGGCTTAACAAAAATCTACCAAGAAAGGGTTCATAAAAACCAAACAACACAAAAGCTTACCTTGAATCGAGAAATTACTAGAAATCGACCATCGAGAATGAAGGACATGATCAATGATTCAATGGTAGAAACAATAGAGAACAATGAACCATTCAACCGATTCCATTAACCCAAAACTGCATCTTATGCTGTCTACCAATTCTACCATACCTTGTCACGCATGTCTTCACTTGCCACTTAACTGCACACAAAATCATACATATTTCTGAGTTTGTTTGTTCATTGGCAGACCCAAAACATCAAATATATACTCTCAAAAACAGTTTTCTACTTCAAAAACATTTGCATTTTTCTTGTCTTTCTTTGTTGACAACAACTTAAAGAAAACATGCCATGAAAGAAGAACAAAAGAATTCACCTGAATTTATAAAGTAGTATAGATGTACTTGACTACTTGGTTTGCTATCCATGCTACATGTTGTCCTATCCTAGTGCATTAACCGTGAGTGTCAGAGCCGGTTAGTGCGCATATCGACTAATCTCATTGGGCCCTGAAGATAACAACCTGGGAATCTACGGTAGTGGCTCTGAGGGCACTCGAGCTGGCGACCTATGAATGGAGTATTACGATAAGTTAAAGACATGGTGTGAATTCATAGGGGGGGGTTAATTCATTTACAAACCAGAAAATTGTTATAAATATTGTAAACTAATCTACACCACACGATTAAACAATACCGGTTAGGACGGAGACGGTTACTGTAAGGGTCGGTGGCAATTACAATATCGTATTTCAAGTGATTTACGGTCCCAAAAATGATAACAATAAATCACGTGCAACTGACCCGTTACAACAAATGCGGAATAACGAGATCTAAATATTGTATATTTTGGTCTATTGATTCATACCGATCCACAAGCGTAAATATAGCAGGTATCGAATATACGATAAAATATAACGAAACAGCAAATAAATCGAGACAACAATATTTAACGTGGTTCCACTATCAGTGTGATAGTGTACATCCACAGGGAGAGAGAGATCTTTATATTACCAACCGGGAGAAATTACAACGTGTTTACGAGATCATTGGATCAACAAATCAGCTAACCAAATGTTCCCCCAAAACAAGATATATATAAATATATATCAATGATATATATATATCAACAAAGAGGAACAAGGAAGAAGAAGAAGAAAAATAGAAAGAATACTTCTATTTTTTGTTGGTGTATTTTTGGGATGGAAGGATGCATGTATTTATAGGGATAGAATGGTGCAAGAAGACAAATGGGTATGGGTTGGCATCTAGTTGGCATCCAAGATATCTTCCATATTTCCCATGCAAAAATAAAATCCAAGTCAAGTAAACTTCCAAATATATGTGGCTTAAATTAATCCACATATCCAAGCTTTAAACACTTGTACATTGTGTTTGGTGAGTTGCACAACACCAATAAAAACTTATCTGATTTAAGTTTTTCAACACTCCACCATGATGTGCAAATCACCCGACGAAACCAAAGCACGACCCAATCCCCCGAATGCGGACAAATAGCTGATAGAGATTGACACAAGGTAACAGAATGCATTTTGATCGTGACGAGCTTCGGCTCGGCCATCACCCGTCAAAATCAAAAGCAAAAATCCTCAAGTGAGCAATCTCAATAGACGAACGAGTTAAGCAACCTAAAAACATGTACCAAGTAATATCTCCCCAAAGATGTCGCTATGTCATCTGTAGCAATATTCTCATCTCTCCTACAAGGTGCCAAACAACACTAACACAATCTGAGCTGGATCAAATTCGAGCAATGCTCGAATGCGGCTGGTGGTAACGACTTGGTGAACATATCGGCAGCATTATCTTCAGATAATATTTTCTTCAAGTACACAACCTTTGCGTCGTGTAAAGCTACCAGAAATGCATCACGCACATTAATGTGCTTCGTTCGAGAGCTGAACGCCAAATTTGTTGCCAAGTGAATAGCACTCTGGCTATCACAATTAATACGAACAGTAGTCTGCTTTAGGCCCAAACCAAACAAGAGTTCCTGTAAATGAATTGCTTCTTTAGCAGACTCGACCGCTGCAATAAGTTCAGCTTCGGTAGTCGATAATGCAACAACAGACTGTAATCGAGATCTCCAACTGACAGATGTTCCACCTAATGTAAAAACATAACCATATGTGGATTTCCAACTGACACGATCACCTGCGTAATCTGAATCGCAGTAACCAAGAATATCACAGTTGTTTTGCATACCATAAATCAGGTCGTGAGTTTCCGTACCTTTCAAGTAACGAAATACAGTTTTCACTGCATTCCAATGTGACTTACCCGGGTTTGATAGAAACCGACTAATTACACCAACGGAATGTGCAAGATCGGGACGGATGCATACCATAGCATACATGAGGCTCCCGAATGCACTGGCATATGGAATCTTTGCCATCTCAGCCTTTCCAATATCGTCTACCGGACAATCGTCTTTTGTAATCTTGATGTGTCTTGGAAGTGGCGTAGACACCGACTTTGCTCCATCAAGATTAAACCGCTTCAGAATCTTTTGAATATAGTCCTTCTGTGTTAACCTGAGAGTACGAGACTTTCTGTCTCGAACAATTTCCATGCCGAGAATAACACGAGCTTCACCGAGATCCTTCATTTCAAATTTTGATTTCAACCTATCTTTCAAACGGTTGATTTCAGAACGATCCCTGCAAGCTATCAACATGTCATCAACATAAAGAAGTAGATAAATAGAAATGCCACCGCTTGATCTATGATAGACACAAACGTCTTTCTCACTACGCTCAAAACCCAACGAGAGCATAAATAAATCAAACTTCTTGTACCACTGTCGAGGCGACTGTTTAAGTCCATACAAGGACTTTTTCAGTTTACAGACCCAATAAGGTTTGTTGTCGGAGATGAAACCTTCCGGTTGCTTCATGTAAATGGTTTCTTCAAGATCTCCGTGCAGAAAAGTTGTTTTCACATCTAACTGTTCGAGCTCCATATCAAGAATTGCCACAAGGGCCAGAAGGACCCGGATAGATGTGTGTCGAACCACAGGCGCAAAGATATCTTCATACTCGATACCCTTCCGCTGTGCAAAGCCTTTCGCAACCAGACGAGCTTTATAACGCTTATCGTCTTTGACTTTATAGACCCATTTGCAGCCAATTGCACGAATGCCTTTCGGTAATGGACAAAGCTCCCAAGTGTTATTTTTAGATAGAGCTTCCATTTCCTCATGCATAGCTCCTAACCACTTATCACAGTGGCTCGAAGCTAGGGCCTCCGAATAGTCAAACGACTCATCCTGTACAACATGCAAAGCATACTCTAGCTGGTCAGTAAAACTCATATTTGCAAAATCCCAATCACCATACCTATTAGGAGGACAGATAGTTCTCTGGCTCTGCCTCACAGGTACTGATACTGGAATTGTATCGCTTTGACCTCCACCATCATTTAAAATTTCTTCCTGAACTGAGCTAACTGGATCAGAAGTAGATGTATCTGGTGGACTAACATCTTCTTCAGATTCTGATCCCAAAGTAAAACCACGAGCAGATGAGTTGGGTACAATAGGACTGACAATTATCTCATCTCCATCGGCTGTTGGAGAAACAGAAGAGATAATTTCCGGTTCTGGAGCGGGTTGTCGATTATGATTAGACTTGAACATAATCGACTCATTGAAGGTCACATGTCGAGAGTGAATCACCTTTCGGGTGACCGGGTTCCAGATTCGGTAACCCTTGATTCCATCTGTATAGCCGAGTAGGAATCCCTTGGTGGCTCTGGGATCCAACTTGTCCTGACCTGTCACATGAATATACACAGGACATCCAAATACACGTATGTATTTCAAACAGATACAACCCTTACCCCTCCAAATTTCTTCCGGAATTTTCCCCCCAATGGCTGAACACGGTAACCAATTCACAATGTGTACAGCAGTGTGAAGTGCTTCAGCCCAAAACATTTTAGGGAAACCAGATGTAACTAACATACATCGGACTTTTTCTAACAAGGTCCTATTCATCCCCTCGGCGACTCCGTTTGATTGCGGATCGCCGGGTGTGGTGTAGTGTCGGTGAATACCTCTACGTGAACAAAAGTCTTTAAAGTTACCACTAGTGTATTCACCACCATTGTCAGATCTAAGCACTTTTAATTTTCTACCAGTCTCGACTTCGACTTGTGCTAACCAAGTTTTGAATATTTCAAAAACATCTGACTTTAACTTAATCACATACACCCAAAGTTTGTGCGAGAAATCATCAATAAAAGTAACATAATACTTACTTCCACTGAGGGATTGTGTTGAAGATGGTCCCCAGACGTCTGTATGAACGTAATCGAGGATCCCTTTGGTGTTGTGTTTTCCAACACCAAAAGAAACACGCGTCTGCTTACCCGAGACACATTCTGAACAAAAGTCCAGACTCGTAGGCGTATTCACTACAATGAGTTTCCGCTTGCGCAGAATCTCCAAATTCTTCTCTGAAGTGTGTCCCAACCTAAGATGCCACAAATGCGTAGCATCTAAGTTTTTCGAACTATCTGCGACACACGCATCAGAGCTGACTGTTTCGCCTACCAGATGAAACAGGTTATTTTCTGCCTGCTCACCTTTCATCACAACAAAGTTCCCTCTGGAGATGCGCATAATCACTTTCTCTATTCGAATCTTACAGCCAAGTTTGGACAGTTGTCCAACAGAAATCAAAGAACGAGTCATAGACGATACAAATTTAACATTTGATAAAGTTCGAATAGTACCGTCAAACATTTTGATTCTGACTGAACCGATGCCCTGAGTGACACACGATGTATTGTTTCCCATATAAATATGGTTACCTTCGAACTCCTCGAAAGTAGTGAAACAGTCCCGAAATGGTGTCATATGGCACGAAGCTCCGGTATCCAACACCCAACGCCTGTCGCCTTGTGGTGCAGTAACCGTTGCTGAGAAGCTTGTATCTCTTTCGGCTGCAACTGCTGAAGATTCTGCTTTGGTCTTGTCCTTATTTTTCAAACTCGGACAATCTCTGACCCAATGACCTGGTTTGTGACAATAATTACAATTGCCACGTTGCTTAGATTTCCCGCGATGACCAGGTTTACGAGAGTGGGAGCGGCCACGAGTTCTTCCCCTGAGCTGATCGTCTTGGTCTCTTTCGGCAAATAGACCATGACTGTTGTGGTTGTTTTCCCGCGAACTGTTACCGATTTTCATCTGAATTCTCTGTTCTTCACAGATCATCCCTGCTTTCACGTCAGACAAAGATATGGAATCTCTTCCAGAAATAAAACTGTTAGTAAACTGAGAATATTTTTCGGGAAGTGAATACAACAGAATCAAGGCGAGTGCCTCATTATCTGTGGCAAAAATAGAATCTGTTGCCTTCAACTTCATTATGATGTCTTCGAATTCAGTCATGTGGGACTGAATGGTAGTGCCTTCCTTCATTTTGAAGAACAGGCACGACCTCATCAATAACAGTCGGTTAGTCAAAGTTTTCTTGAGATAAAGATTCTCAAGTCTTTTCCAAATCCCTGCGGCTGTCTTTTCAGAAACGATTTCAGAAATTACATTTGGACCCATAGTCATTTGTAAGGTAGTGAAGGCCCAAACCTCCATTTCCTTAGCTTCTAAGGTGGACATGTCCGGATTTATTTCTTCCGGAGCAAAGACTACGGGATGAACATCGTTTTTCCTAAGTGTTGCTGCTGTAGTAAACTGCCATTTACCAAAATCACCCTCCCCGTTCCGTTTTTCTATTCTAATCTCGGCCCCCGATAATTTAAAAGAACCTTTTTGATAAACATTTGGGTCTGAGTTGGAAACGGAACCGGCGAATGGATTTCCTGAATCAACAAACATTTTTAACGAGCACTTATCGTGCAACTAAAAATATACAATATAAGTCAAATTTAGATCTAGAAGTTCTGATACCAATTGTAAGGGTCGGTGGCAGTTACAATATCGTATTTCAAGTGATTTACGGTCCCAAAAATGATAACAATAAATCACGTGGAACTGACCCGTTACAACAAATGCGGAATAACGAGATCTAAATATTGTATATTTTGGTCTATTGATTCATACCGATCCACAAGCGTAAATATAGCAATTATCGAATATACCTCACTGTAAATAAATAATATTGATAAATTTTGTATAACAATTGTAAATAAAGAATATTAAATAATATTAAACATTTTTTTTATCAAACAATACTTATATTATATGTACATATATAAATATGACGAAACATCATGTAAAATAAAGAGATAATGTAATAAGGCAATACGGGATTTGGACCATTGATCAATTTTAATTTTAAACTCACTCCATGAATTGCGCTTGATACAAGAATTAATCTGATGCGTCTCGATACATCTCGTCCTAATGTGCATCCAAGGATGAAGATGTCAACTTTCATTCTCAATACAAATATTATATCTTAATATATTATCTATATCTATACTATATTATAAAATACGGATAAAAAACTCTTAAATACAAATTATTGGGCACAAAGTACTATCATTTTATGCAAGATTTTAAAAATCTCTTAATTTACAAGTATCAAAGCACAAGATACATATTATTACTGCAGACTTCTAACACTCACCAATTTGGTATGTGCAGGACCTTCCTTTATGCAGACATTTTTATGTATCACTATTAATTAATATATTATATTATTATAATTTTGTTTTAATTATATTATTAAATATGTAATTGGTTATTTTTTCTAGATGTCATTAAAATATATACAAGATAATCATTGAATTCTAACAAAATACTTAATTTTTTTTATATAAAAAACATTATATTATTAAGCCTAAAATAAACAAATTTATAAAAAAAAACATTATCACTTTCTCAAAACCATCCAAAATCGTACTGTAAATCGACAAAAAAAAAAAAAAACATTAAAATCGTGATTTATCTCACTGCATTGCGCGGATACGCTTCTAGTTATATAAAAATTCTAAAACGGTTATTGTACAATCTTTTGTACAATAACATTTATCACCCTTACAATGTTACATTTATCATTCTTACACTTAATTATTTAATTTACTTTATATCCCTTACTTTTTCATTTTTCATTTTACACGATTATCATATTAACAAAAATAATCGTATATGAACAAAAATGCAATGAAAAAATACGTTTCTTTTTTTTACAAATTATATCATTATAATCGTCTCGTCAATACTTTCAAAACGAGCCTAATATTGTAATATAAACTAATTATTGAATATCTTTATGGGTTTAGGGTTTCATAAATTGTGATTCTTAGGTCATGGTTGATTGTTGATGACATGTCTATAAGGAAGTAGCATTAATTGTTTGTTATTTACTTACATTCCGCTGCATCGCACGAGTATATGCTTAGTATACATATAATATCACATCATATATAAAATTATGTATATATAACATGTATTCTTTTAAGAACTTCATAATTCGTAAGATCCATTAGATCTAATTTAAATCACAAAAAATAGTTAAAAATATAATTAATTTAAAAAACTCACCCTCTCTCCTCTCTTTCTGCTCTTCATGAAATATATAACATACACGCTTACACACAACTAAATGTTCACACAATGTAAATACATTGTAAACATTTTTTTAGAAATACTATTATAATTCATAAAAAACATTGTGAACATTTTTCAAAAATGTTATTATAATTTGTGAACACACTCTACACCTACGATATCTTGTATCGTTTGTGAACATATTGTGAACACTAACTAAAACAACAGAACTCCATGTAAATAAGTAATGAATATTAATATTGAGGTTAAACGAGCATAGTACAAAATTTCATAAGGTTGTTTTCATTGTGTTCACCTTGTATACATATTTAATTGTGAATGTGGGTGCCTGTATATGTTCACCTTGTGTACACATTCAATCCGTAGAGTATATATTTCATGTAATTGAAACGAAATTCAATATGCTGATGATATTCAACATAAATCAAACGAAATACATATACGATATTTCATGAAATTCAATAGGCATAAGGAACAAAGGTTGTGGCATGAGAGAAAACAACTGAACAGTTAAACGAGTAAAAGAGATTGTGCAACGATGTAGCCAAAATGCAAATCATCATTCTTGCAACTACCCATAAAAAAAAGAAAAAAAAAGAGGCCATGAGGTGTTGAAGTCTGAAATCTGAATCAACAAGACTGTATGTTTCTGTAACGTTTTGAGAGCTCTTGTGAAAAAGAAGAACATATGAACTCATGAGGCGGCGATAAGAGGTTTTTAGAAGTTAGGTCACCACTTGTTATTTCAGACATATTTAAAAGTTAAGAGGTTCTAAAAACGGGAAAAAAAAACAGTCTAAATATAAAATTGTTTGAACGATTGAGACTTAAGAAAAATGCAAATCATCATTCTTGCAACTACCCATAATAAAAATAAAATAAAATAGAGGCCATGAGATTGATTTATTTACACAACCTTGTTTTTTAGCCGACTTATGCTTATTTGATGAACTTTATCCTCATGGAACACAAATTTAATCACATGTAAAATGTGCCATACATTTAGGTATCGTTTGTTTTTTAAGAGGTCTGAAAACTTATTTTACTTCTAATTAATAAGAGGTGGTGTTGAAGTCTGAAATCTGAACCAACAAGACTGTATGTTTCTGTAACGTCTGGAGGCCTCTTGTGAGAAAGAATAACATATGAACTAAGGTGACGATAAGAGGTTTTAAGAAGTTAGGTCACCACTTTTTATTTCAGGCGTATTTAAGGGTTAAGAGGTTCTAAAAACTGGGGAAAAAAACAGTCTAAATGTAATATGGTTTGAACGATTCAGACTTAAGAGCCATTAATATGTTTTTTTAATAAAACAAACAACCCCTTAGTTTAGATAATGTGTCAAAATATTGTGATCTTGAAATTTGGTGGTATATTCAATCACACATGATCAACTGCATAAAGGCATGATAATATATATGATTCATGCATGAAGTTGGTTGTATAAAACATGTGATAATGTTTCAAACTTTTTTCCTTTACCTAATAATATATTATATAACTAAATATATACATATATCGACCTATAATCTATATCTATATTATATTATAAAACACAGATAAAAAACTTTTAAATACAAATTATTAGACACAAGGTATCATGATTTTAAGCAAGATTTTAAAAATCTCTTAATTTACAAATATCAAAGCACAAGATACATATTACTACTGTAGACTTCTAACACCCACCAATTTGGTATGTGCAGGGTCTTCCTTTTATGCATATGACATACATTTCCATGTATCACTATTAATTAATATATTATATTACTATAATTTTGTTTTAATTAAATTATTAAATATGTAATTGGTAATTTTTTCTAGATGTTATTAAAATATATAAGATAATAATTGAATTCTAACAAAATACTTAATTTTTTATATAAAAAATATTATATTATTAAGCCTAAATTAAACAAGTTTATAAAAAAACAATATCACTTTCTCAAAATCATCCAAAATCATTTATAAATCAACAAAAAAATAAAATGAAACATTAAAATCGTGATGTATCTCGCTGCATTGCGCGTGTACAATTCTAGTCATTTATAAACCAAGTAAACAATATTAATTTTATAAAGAGTAAATTACAAATTTCGTCCCTGTGGTTAGATGATAATTTGGATTGAGTCCCTCAAACGAAATAATTACATGTATGGTCACCATGGTTTCATTTTTGTTACGAATTAGGTCACTTATTCCTAACGTCGTTAATTTTAACTCCATTAAATTGAGGGTATTTTGGTCCTCTTATTCTTCCTTTTTTAAAATTAAAAAAGCTATATAATTTTTATATTTGTAAAAGAAAATTAATATTTATATACTTTATTATATACTAGGCATATACCCGCGCAGCGGAATGTAAGTAAATAACGAACAATTAATGTTACTTTCTTATAGACATGTCATCAACAATCAACCATGATCTATGAATCACAATTTATAAAACCCTAAACCCTAAACCCATAAAGATATTCAATAATTAGTTTATATTACAATTATTGACAAAAAAAATTATAATTATATAATTTATAATAAAAATGAAACGTATTTTATGATTATGTATTTTTAATGTGCTAACGGTGGAAAAAAATAAAACGTATAGATAGAAAACAAATTAGTTCGTAGATATTCATGATATTTAATAGTACGGTTAAAAAAAAATATTCAATATTGGGATCGTTTTATTGACGAGACGATTATAATAGTATAATTTGTAGAAAAAGAAACGTATTTTTTCATTGCATTTTTGTTCATATACGATTATTTGTGTTAATATAATAATGGTGTAAAATGAAAAATGAAAAAATAAGGGATATAAAATGAATTAAATAAGTAATTGTAAGGGTAACAAATGTAACATTATAAGGGTGATAAGTGTTATTGTATAAAAACTTAGGGTAATAAGTGTTATTGTATAAAAGCTTAGGGTGATAAGTGTTATTGTACAAAAGTTTGTACAATAACCATATTAGTTTTTTTATATAGTAGTAGAGATTTAATTCGTAGATATTCATGATATTTAATAGTACGGTTAAATTTAAAAATATTCAATATTGGGCTCGTTTTGAAGGTATTGACGAAACGATTATAATGGTATAATTTGTAAAAAAAGAAACGTATTTTTTTCATTGCATTTTTGTTTATATACAATTATTTGTGTTAAAATAATAAGGGTGTAAAATGAAAAATGAAAAAACAAGGGATAGAAAGTAAATTAAATAATTAATTGTAAGGGTGATAAATGTAAAATTTAAGCTTTCCAAAAACCGTTTTCCGATAACTAATTTTTTCAATAACCGTTTAAGAATTTTAATATATGGTATATATATATATATACACACACAAAGCCATGGGCTGTATAGAAAACCCATCACTGTATCCACAGTTGTTGGCGAAGCCGGAAGCCCCTCCCCCTTCCACCGTTGTACCCTACACTGGTCTCAAGCCTCTATCGACGCGTTCACCACCACCTGCAACTTAACCCGAAGCCCCACCTGGCTGGGTTTTCATCACTGGTCGGATCTGTAACAACTGTGGTTGAGATAAATGCATCGTAGAACAAATCAATAAAAAAAACCGTAGTCGAGTCATTACATTCTATTGGGTATGAAAGGACCAGTGAATATCTTGAGAAAGAATGAGGCATTACTTTTCTTCACCAGTAGTTAATGAATTCACACAACAAATTATTCATGGTAATTGCGATGGAAGTTTGGATTCCTCGCGAAAAATATGTCCATCTTGAATGAATCTGTTGTTAACTCGTCTTCTTTTGTAATATTAGAGCAAGATGCTTTAGAATTTTTGGATCTTCAGAAGCCACATGATGCTTTAAGAACATTAAGGACCGAAAATATCTCCTCTTTCTATAAACGAGAATCAGGTTCGAGAAATTTATTCTAATCTATCTTGTCTTTTGGTCAAGCATTTGTCAAACCAACGCCCAAATCAGACGTATTTCACGATTTGTAGAAGTTGTTTTATCCAAATGCCATGAACCCAGAAGGCATATTGCTAGATTTCCTTGAAAACAAAATCGAGAATTTGGAGCGATATTTATGGTTTACTTACTTTGATTCGTGTGTTAAATACAAAACCTTCCGATTTAAGATAGTTGTGACCGGTGATAAACAACAAAAGCGAAAAACGGAAGGTTTTTGGAATTGGGTGGTCGGAGATGATGGGTTCATCAGGTTTTCACATCGAAGAAGACGGTGGTTTTTAGATCATAGTGAAACAGGGACGAAAATCTGTATGTAATAGTGAGGCTTGGATTTGGTGTTTATGTGGGGTGTTATTTTCTGTGTGTTTGTTGTATTATTTGGTGGCCGGAAATGGGCTATTGATCGGAGAAGGTGACTGAAAATCAAGGGTGAGTTAGGTTTGATGGGAGGAGGTTGTACCTGGGGATGGGGATGAGTTATATATTTTTGTTTTTCATTACACTTGCATGTACAATAAAAGATTTTATTTAAAAAATGATAAATTGACTATATTACCCTTGATTTAACTGATATAAATTTAACAAAGTTAAGTCAAGGGACCTAATTCGTAACAAAAATGAAACCATAATGAACATAGTTGTAGTTACTTCATTTGAGGGATCCAATCCAAAATTTCTATATACCACAGGGACGAAATCTGTAATTTACTCTTTTATAAATTAATATTAGCTAACCATATTGTTTCGAAACTTAGGTGTTGTTCGGTTCGTTTTCTGTTAAGACCTGTCTGGATATAGTTGTCTGTATGTTAACAGAAAAATTGTTGTTCGGTTAGTATGCTGAATAAGCAGTCTGAATGTCAGAAATGACCATTTTACCCCCAATCTTTATTTTTGTCTGAATAAAATAGTTGTTTGATAAAAATATGGAATAAATGACTTATAATTATTAAAAAAATCAATTTAAAAGTTTTCTAAATAAAAACAACTTGATTAAACATAATAATATGAATTCAATGTTGCAAGCAAAACAACATTAATAAGTACTTATAATAGGAACAAGTCAACATCATAAGTTTGGATACATTTAAACTATTCCATTTGCAATTTGATCACGCAAATTAGCCATATATTGCGTGCTATTAGCACCCCATTGTGATCCATCTATTTCCGTTTCTCCACTTCTAACGTCTTCTTCTTCATTGGTGAAAATGGTGTCTTCATTGCACTTCATAAAAAGTTGATCTTGGATATTACATTTTCTTATAAAGTTATGAATCGCAAAGCAAGCAATGACCACATTTCTTTGTTTTGTAAATGGAAAAGGAGCCATTTGCTTCAAGATTGGGAATCTAGCTTTCAAGACACCATAGGCACGCTCAATGACATTTCGAAGTTGTGCATGTGCATGATTGAATTTCTCTTCGTTAGTTAAAGCACGTCTACGTCGATAATCTGCTAACCAATACCTTGTGTTACGATACGGAGCTAAAAATCCACGAGATTGGAATATGCAGCACCACAAAGATAATATTTATCTGCAATCCACATTTGATTAGGTAAACATGCAAACATCATTCCAAGTTAAATGAGGTTGATATAATTAAGAATGTATACCTTGAGGTGGAAAAGGGAAACCAGAATTTGGGTTAAATGCAACTTCAGTTAGCACTCTTGAATCATGCGCCATGCCTTCCCATCCGACCCAAACAAATGTGAATATCATATTGAAATCACAAATGCCTAGTACATTTTGGTAGCATCGACCTCCTCCTCTTCCTCTATATGCAGTTTGATGACTAGCAGGCACTACTGCATGTATGAGAGTCCGTCTAGTGCACCAATTGCACCCTTCATTGATGAAAAAACGTTTAAAATTTCAAATATTTTACGTATAAAAAACTATGAAAAGCTATGAAAACAATGTATACCGGAAATATTTCTCTCAAACGACTTTGTTGACTTGACATAATCTCTGTGTTTGTTTCAGACGCTGCCGGACATACAATTTCTCTTGCAAACTTCATCATTCCTCGTAGAACTTCATGAAAACAACTATGGACAGTGTCGATGGAATGTTGAAATCTTCGTTTAATCACTCTATAACGTTCATTGTGTCCGATCATTGTAAAAAACATAGCTAATTTTTCCTCGACAGTTACAACTCTACCATATTTTACCCAACCCCTTTGTTTAAAGTGATTGCATAGTAATATATATGATTCACGAGACATACACATCAACTCTTGACATTGCAAACTAGATCCATGTAGCAATTCTTGTGTATATGCATGTCCATTCATAACCGAAATGTTATCACGTACCCTCTCGATTCTCATTGAAGAATTCCTTTTTCGTCTTAAATACCAAAATAATAGAATTACGAACAAACGTTCTTCCTTGTACGTCAACATATCTATAAATTGCAAAAACAATCGTAAATCACTACTTGCACACACCATTTATAAAAATGCAAAAATAAGCATAACACAACGTGATAACATAAAGTCAAATATCATATAACTAACCATTCCAAATACATCAATGGCCAAAGTCATCAACAAAAGAGCCATTGGAAATGTCATGAGCATCAACAAAAAAGCCATTGGAAATGTATAATCATAAACATCAACAAAAAACAAGCACAATCATAAACATCAATGGCCAAAATACTCTAGAAACCGACAACCCCCTACTTGTAGCCTTGTTTATCTCCAACCGTCTTAACCCAATCAACCGCAAACTCGGGTGGTATCATCAACCAAGGCTCTCTATTCTCCTTGTCACTAAGAAGAACCATTGCAATACGGTACAATGCACCATCTTTTGGCCATCCAAGTTCATTGAGTTTTTGAAGACAAACCATGTAGGAAGGAGGCTCAACACCATCGGGGTTCGCGTGTTTTACGGCCAAAGCTTTTAAAACCGACAAAATCTCCTCATCTATGTCAGATTGGGTAACTTTTCTCTTGTTAGTTCTCACTTGAGTATGAGCTGAAGATACGGGAGTCGAGGATGTGGGTTGGGAATTGGAGATCTCCACTTCCTCATTGTTGGAAACAAAGAAAGGCTCGACAGAAGGCTCGGGATCATTTGATAGCGGTCCAAAGCTTCCGACACCCGTGGAAACACCGCCTTCAAACAATTGCGTACACAACTCGAGGAATGGAAGGTTAGTTGTCCTTAACGATTCAACATATTTATTTGACTGTGTTAAAAAGGAATTATAAGTAACCAAGTAAACTAATTTGAAATAGAAGGAAAATGTTATAATAAAAAGTGACCTGAATCTCAAGTTCCCATTGTTCGGGTGTCAAATTAAACGAGTTCGTTGAAGGATCGTACACATTTCCTGTCTTATTTTTAAGCTTCAACCACGCCCCATATTTCCCCTTTAAATAGTCATAGTGATTACACATTTGCTTTCTATCAACTTCAAAGTTGTGGGTCTCTTTTAAAGTTTCAGAAACTTTCTTCTAGGACATCGATTTTAGGCTTCCACCTTCCTTTCCATTCAATGCTATTTCAAGGATACACGTTTCTAAAAACATTTTCACAACAACCATGTTTTTCCAGCTTATCCTAGTCCTTTTAGGTTGATGTGAATCGGCTGTTTGTTCCATACCTAATGATCTATAGATCAAAAACTCAGAACATTGCAAATCAACATATAAGGATGCAAATCAACCAGAAAAACAACATATACATTTCAAGAAATCAGAAAAAACTTATGCTACATTTCAAGAAATCAGAAAAAACTTATGCTACATTTCAAGAAATCAGAAAAAACAACATATACATTTCAGCATATACATTTCAAGAAATCAGAAAAAACTTATGCTACATTTCAAGAAATCAGAAAAACTTATGCTACATTTCAACATATACATTTAAGAAAAAACAACATATACATTTCAGCATATACATTTCAGAAATCAGAAAAAACTTATGCTACATTTCAAGAAATCAGAAAAAACTTATGCTACATTTCAACATATACATTTAAGAAAAAACAACATATACATTTCAGAAAAAACTTATGCTACTGTGAAAAGAAAACTCATAAACTCCATCGATGGAAAAACAAGTTTCTAAAAAACATATACATTTCAGAAAAAACATATACATTTCAGCATATACATTTCAGAAAAAACTTATGCTCATAAACTCCATCGATGGAAAAACTCATAAACTCCAAAATCGATGCCACTGTGACCACTCCATCGATGGAAAAACAAGTATTCTATTATGACCACCAAATCGATGGGTTTAAACCCAAAAAATTGATGTAGAGGAAAAAGAGAGATCGATGGTACCTGGAGAGGAAAAGAGAGATCGTTCCAGTAGGTAGTTGTGCTTCTTCAATCGATGGAGAGGAAAACAGATCTCGTTCCGGTAGGTAGCTGTGCTTCTTCAATCGATGGAGAGGAAAACATATCTCGGCTGGGTTTTAAGAACTCGTTAGGTTACTTTTAATTAAAGGGGAGTAGTTGGGAGTTGGAAGGGTAGGTAAGGAAATTAAAGGATATTAAATGGCTGAGTGTAGAAGAGTTTATTTTGTAGCTGATTCGGTCAACCACTAGTTGCCCCATTAAGCTACTTCCGAACACTCAGATATAGCTGACCGAATCAGTCATATCCCTTATTCAGCCCATTAAGCTGCTACCGAACAGGCCCTTAATGCCCTTTCACTATCCGTCAAAAATCAAATCCAACATTCCAAATCATCTTTGGACTTGCTCAATGTTTGTTCATAATTTCAACTATTGTTGATGAACTTGTTTAACTTTTTTCAACTTGCTAACATTTTTTTAATTTTAGAGATACACGCTTCTATTATAATTCGGTATATTATTTTTTTAATAATGTTATATTGGTAGAAATTTTATTTTTGATATAAATGTTATGTTTTTTCAGTTTAAAGCACATAAAAGGCCTAAAATGCCTAAACCGCGTTCAAACCATTTTTTTGTGATCCGATTTGGTTACCTGCTGTCGAACCCTTGAATTTTTTTTCTAAAATGCCTTTATGGTTTGGGGGTTAAACCATCTAAACCGGACCGCAAACATCCATAGCATTCGTGGTTTTATATATTACAAAAATGCCACTGGACACATCTCGTCCATTTATTAAGCAGTTTAAGGGTTTAGATTTGTTGGTAAAGTTAATACTAATTACAAGGTCAACAAAATAACCCCATCTACTACATGTTAATTGCATATTCAATAAATTAATCGTTGTGAATTATTAAAAAATTTCTAAAAAACCTATTTGAATATGTATCTTAAATCAAATTTATCATACAAAAACTCTACATGTCTTTTAAATACATCTTTCAATAATTGACATGAAATTTCTCTTAGAGTGTTGTGGTATCCAGATAAGATAGGACAAAATATGACTAAACAATTACTTAACATTTGGTAAGACAGAACTGGACATGACATAACAGATAAAATGACAATTTACCCCTAATCAATCGTTTATATATTTTGATTAATTTATACAATTTATTAAATTATAATAAATAAATGTTTTTTTTATAACAAAATATATCATTAGAAATTTTTCGTTAAGACAATTAAAATGAAACTAAAATAAAAAAACTATATAAAAAAAATATTTTTTTATAAATTTTTCATTAGAAATTTTTATGTATTATTTTTTATTATTAAATATTTTATAAATCACATAAATTAATCAAAAAAAACTGTATAAAAATAATATTATGAGGATAGTAAAGTGAGTTTGAAAAGTATAAATTACAATAAATTTTAAAAAATGAATAAAATATAAAGAGGGAGAGATATTTGATGTTTTAGAAAAGTATTATGTTTTATCTTAAGATTATATTGGTAAAATAAAAGTCTATTCCACCTTGTTCCAGTTTGTTCCATGGGGTTGGGGTGGAACAAACCCGTTCCACTTTGTTCCATTTTGTTCCTCAGTTCTTGCCGTTCTACATCAAATCCTGCCAACACATGAAACAATGATCTCTATTAGTCTATTGTGTCTAGTTTACCAAACATACCCTTATTTTTTTCGTTCTTTGTATTTAGGGGGTGTTTGGGATTGTTTAATAAAACTCCTTATTGACTTATTAATTTTTTCACACCGCTAATAAATTATTTTGAGTGTTTGGATAGGAAAAAAAAGAAAAGAGCTTATAGTTTTTCCACACCGCTAATAAGAAGTTTCTGATAAATTAAACCATTAGGACTTATCAACTTATTTGAAACAACTTATGACTTTTTTGGTTATTTTACATGTATAAGCAATCCGAAACACCTTTAAATAACAACTTGCTAAGTCTGATTTTATAGTAATCATTGTATTTATAGGATTGGTCTTATACTGTGTTTTTCAAGAGCCATATACTGTGTTGTATAAGCCAAGGGTATTTAAGTCCCTTTGGGCTTTGGTTGTAGATAGGATTCAGGTACATTCAATATAAGTTCTACTTTACGCTTAATTCTCTCTCTCTACTTTCTCTCTCTAAGATTTAGAGGATTCTTGGATTATCAATTGGTATCAGAGCCAATCTAAATTTGAGAGAATTGAGAGAATCTGATTTTCGTATCTGAATTTGTGAATTAATCTGAAAATTTGATCGATTTTCTTGAATTTTTCAAGAAAATCTCGTTTTTGGATTTTTCATCAAATTCGGACTTTTTTGTATTCGAATTTCTTTGTGAATTGATTTGTTGGATTCGATTTTAATTGTCAAACCTTTGATTCACATCGTTTTGCAAGAAAATCAAGTTGTATATGTCAATTTTGAAGATCTTCGAGTTTCTGAAATTTCGTTTTTATGTACTGTTCTGATTGCAAATTCTCGAATTTATGGTTATTGATCGAAATTGTGTATTACAAAGTGTAATAAAGTTGTTTTCGAACAAAATTGTGCAAGAAAAATTCTTCAATTTTTGTTTTGTGATCAAATTTGGAAGTTTTTCTGAGATTCTATCAAGTTTGCGCCAGATCTGAACTTTGCGCCAGTTCATCGTGGTTTGCGCGAGTTCATCATTTGGTTTACGCGAGTTCATCTATTTTGCGCTATTTCTCTCTAATTTTGTTTCAGTTTATTTCAGGTTTTCTTCAAGTACAAATCTATTCTCATGCAAAGTTAGGTTTGCGCTATTTCAGACTCATGCAAATTCAGCTTTGCGCCACCTCTTTATCGCGCAAGATTAAACTTTGCGCCACCTCCTACTCAAGCAAAGCTAAGTTTGCGTCATCAGTACATCACGCAAATCCTTGTTTGCGCTTTCATCGACTCACGCAAATCATAGTCTGCGTTTCCAACTGCTCGCGAAAATCTTCTGCGTCATCTGTTCATCAAGCAAACTCAAGTTTGCGCCATCAGTACTTAGCGCAAATCATAGTTTGCGCCACATACTACTCACGCTAATCTTCGTTTGCGACATCAGCCTCTCACGCAAACTTTCAGTTTGCGTTAGTAACTGTTAGCGCAATTATCAACTTTGCGCCAACTTCTCTGTTCCAGACTTAGCTTTTTCTGGTGATATGGATTCTACAAAGTTTGCTTTTCAATCTCAGTTCTACAACAATGATCTTATGATGCAATTGGGCACATAAAATCGTCCTCCTGTTCTGATCGACGAAAACGAATTCACTCGATGGCAAGATCAATTCCTAAACTTCATCGAGCGTCAAGTTAATGGAGATAACATGATGAAGTCTCTTACTGAAGGACCTTTCATAAAGCCTAATAAAGAGACTCCCATAACAACTGAAGAGGTTTCGCGTATGAAAGCTGATCGAAAATTAAAAGCTAACCTGATGCTAGCTTTACCAAACTCTGTCTACAACCGGGTTGATCATTGCAAGGATTATCCAAATCTGTTGTGGGCACAATTGGAAAAGATTATGCTTGGGTCTTCAGTTGCTACTCAACTTCGGCATACACGTTACATGAACAACTTTGAAGAATTCAAAGCCAAGGATGGGGAGTCACTGAAAATTGTGTATGACAGATTTTGTGCCGTGATTAATGATCTGAGGAAAATTAAAGTGGAAAAGACTGAGCTGGAAACCAATCTGAAGTTCTTCAATGCACTTCAACCGGAATGAAACAAATCTTGCCATCACTTGAGGAATGATGTAAGAATATCTTCCATGCAGATCCAAGAGATGTACGAGATTCTGCTGACAGATGAGTGCATAGTCAATGATAAGAAGGCAAAACTGGACAAGAAGAACAAGAAGTCAGTGGACCCAATTGCTCTTCTAGCAAATCAGTTGGCAGAACAAGCTTTATCAGAAAATGCATATGATGGGTCGACTGATGATAATGGCGAGGCGCTCGAGAAAGCTATGATCCTTCTTTCTCAGCATTATCAGAAAAAGTTCCAACCTCGGTCTGGTTCCAACAATCTTCGCTTCACTTCTGGGTCAAAGAATGTTCAAGTGCCCGAGGCTAAGAAAGTGGCTGCATGCTACAAATGTGGAAAGCCCGGTCACATTTCTAAGGAGTGTAGATTGAAGAAGGTTCGAGATTCAGCTTATTATCGGAAGAAACTAGAACTTGCCGAGAAAAGAGAGAACGGAACAGCGTTGCTCGTAGAAGAGGAATACTGGCTTGATCACTCCGATGATGAAGCTGACAATGTGGAAATTGCTCAAATGTGATCAATCGGAGATGACCAGTCAGATGATGATGATGATACTGATGAAGATGAGATAATTTCTGAGTTTGATTACAACTTCATTTCTTCTCAGATGACCATTATTATAACTTCTTTATCTGATCTTCGCTCGAAGTTAATATCTGAAAAGAATTTAAATTCAGAAAAGTCATATTTGATTGACAAATTGAAAATTTCTTTGAAAGATGAAAAATCTATTTTGGTTCATACTAAAGAAATCTTTCAAAAGAAATTGAATGATTTGGAAAATTCAAATAAGACTTATCTTGAGTCTTTGACTGAAATGACCAAATTAAAAGATGATTTTTCGGATAAAATAAATAAGTTAGAAGAAAAGTTATATCGAAGGAATCAATCTGAGCAAACAATTTTCATGAATAAACCAAGGAGTGATGAGGCTTTAAAAGAAAATTGAGGACTTGGTTTTGAAAATCCACATTGTTTAAACAATGCGATAGAAAAATCCCCAACTTTATATAAATTCGATTATCTAACTCTTGCTCAATATGCTCTTCAATTTAAAATTGATTGGATGAATGAAAAACAAGTGTTAGAAATCGAAAATGAGAAAATGATGAATAATAAGAAAAAAGAAATTTCTTTTGTTTATACAAGCGAAAATGCTAAATATTTTCCTGAAAAATTAAGTAAAGGCCGAAAAAGCTTAAATGATATGTCTTCCATTAAGTCTTCAGTGTCAGATGATTTTGTTGATTTATTTGCCACGAAATCTGATAAGGAAAATATCTCTCCAATATTTTATGATTCTAAGAGATATACTCCTCCATTAGTTTTAGAAGGTAAAATCATTGATCTTGAAGATAAAATGGAAGATCAAAATATTTTAAAAGAAATTGAATCTGATGTTATTCTTTCTTTCATGACGTCAAGTCTTGAAGAACATTTATTTTTCCAAAATCAAGATTCTGTTTCTGGCCATTCTTCTGATTTTCAAGAAAAGAAAAAGGAATTTCCAAAATCTGAAAACCTTTCTCAAAATTTTTCTGACTCCGAGGTTAGTTCAGATTTATTGGTTGATCAGTTGGGTGCCTTAGGTATAATTGTTTCTTCTGATTTCAATCTTAAAACGAAAATTCTTGATGATTCTTTTACGCTCAATGATGATTATTATAAACCAAAGCATAAAAGAAGACGATCAAAGAAGTCAAAGAAACAAGATCAAGTAATTTCTGACAGTTCAAATTCTTCTGATTCGATGATTTCAGATAGGACTTTGAGCACTCATTCAAAGCAGATATGGAGGGTGAAGCGGACATCGGATGAATCTCAGACTGATGAGGATAGATGTGTAGACAGATTATATAAAAGTGATTCATTTGCTTCATGTAATAAAATTTCAAAATACTCTATAAAGCAAATGATTCGAATTTCAAAACATGTCTCATGTTCTTCCTCGGATTCTAGTTCTGATGATTATGCTTTCTCTTCTACTAATTCTTATGTTCATTTGTCTGATCATATTTCCTGTGCTTCTCGTGTCAAATCTTATAAATATATCCCCATAAGAACTGCAACTAACTTTCATGGACCCAAATACAAGTGGGTTCCAAAATCTCAAATTGATTCTAAGTTGCAGGCATCTCAAGTTAAGGGGGAGTAAAAGAATTTGGCTTTTGAGTACTTCAGCTTAGAACCCGTACTTCAAAGGACTATGACTTCTAAACATAATCAGTTTAGGACTCGTTCTTCAAAGCTTTTAGCTTCTGACTAAATGAGAAACTGTGAGTACATCTACTTTAATTTCGCTGCATTTATCTCTGATAATGATGTTGTTCTAGTTTTCTCAATTGTTTTTCATGAATCTGAGCAAGTTCAACTAACTCTTGAATTTGTACAACCCAATTTTTTCATTCGAGTCACAATTTCATTACATATTATGTGAAAGATAATATTCTTGAATCTTATTTTGTTTCAACTAAATATTAATTTGCCGAATTCTTTACTTTTGTCTTAAATTTTTCAAACTCGGCATTTGAATTTAAAAGTTTAAATATTTATAAATTTTATTCTATAAAGTAAAAGCTTTACAGGTTTTCTTTCTTTTGAATAAAATGTGTGTCTAGGATAAATTTTCAAGTTGCTTTGTTTATATTAAAGTTTTATATGTTCAACTTTCAAGTCTTACAAAGATCGAAAGGTCAACAACATGTTTGAAGCTTTTGCATTCTGCTTTAAAGGTATGTGATTCGGAATATTTATAGTTTACAATGCTTGGAAATCCTAAAAAGTCTGGATTATAGACCGTAATGAAAATATGGGGGCTAAGCACTTAGATGTAGAACTGAGTGATTGAGATGAATAATATATATAAAATACAGAAATATCTAAGTTTAAAAGTTTGTACCTGTGACCTTTCTGGTTTGGGAAAGTAAGTTCCGTGGGATGCTTGTCATCTGGTCCCCGAAGGTCAATTGATCTGGGAGTGATCGAACCCAAATCCTTCTATAGAATCAGATCGAAAGTCATGCTCTACTGGTATGAATGGGTTTAGGATGTGTCGATGTATCCTTTCTGATCTGGGAGAGTAAGTTTCAAGGGGTGTTTGACACCTAGTCCCCTAAGGCCAACTGGTCTGGGAGCGGCTGACCCAAATCCTGCAATAGGGTCAGATAGAAAGTTATGTTTACGATATATTCTTTACTTACCGAACTTTTTGATTTAAAAGATGCCAAAGTGCACAATCTTAAAAGATGCCAAAGAGCACACTCATGTCAAGATGCCAATGTGCACAATCTTAAAATATGCCAATGAGCACACATCTCATGATACTTGGTGATATGTTTGAGTTGCGATAAACCTGTAAATTTGTGAAAGTTCTAATTCTTGATGGCTTAGTGTGAGTACATGCAAAGTTCTCTATTATATTTTTAGAATTGCATTTTCTTGAAGCTAATCGAAGTTCACATGCGAGCACACTGAATAGATTGCTGGAAGTTTTTGAAACTGAATATGTATTAACTTGATATGCAATGAAACTTGTATCTGTATCCAACAACATACATTTGATTTCAACTGATTGATAAATCTGTGATATTTTACTAAGTAGAATTTTATTTCTTTAGTGTTTAAAATTTTATATGTTTAGTTGTTTCAAAATACATATTCAGTATATTTGTCTTTCTACATTGATGTTTCAATTCTTGTTTTCTCATTTCTTTTTAAAATGGGTTTGTCATTATTCGAGGGGGAGTGAAAAAGGATAATTTTTCTAATTGATCATATCTGTTTTCGAGGGGGAGTATCTGATTTTCTATATGAATGCTAACTTGAATTGTCAAATTTAGTGCATTTGTGTAGGGGGAGTCAAAGAGATTATCAGGTAAAATTTCTGAGTTTAAGTCAGCTTTGCGCCAACAATTGGTAGCGCAAACCTCACTTTGCGCCACCTTCAGCTAGCGCAAAACGCACTTTGCGCCACCAACGTGTCGCGTAAATCTCTCATATTTTTCCTTTAATCTGATTTTGCAGATCTTAAGCTGTCTCGTCTCCAACATTTGCATGACCAAGTTGATCTAGATCATCAAGGTCATGAGGGGGAGAAGTTAAGGAGATGATAAAGAGACAAATAGTTCAAATGTTTATCTGCTGATCAAGATTTGCTCAAGATTCAATTTCTTCAACTATATTTGTCTATTTGCTGTTCAAGCTCCGATCACTACAGCTTATTCAAGTACATTTAAAAGAGGTGTGTCGTTTAGAGCACAAGCTGTTGAACCAATTCTTCGTTCAAGTTTATTACATATTGATCCAGTCTTGTCAAGGCAGCAAAGGCAACTGAGTTTAAAAGATGATGAGAAGAATTTTTTTTAAGTCAAAAAACTTATTCGATAAGTCGCTTAGATGGTCCATGTTGATTTAGAAGATGGATATTGAAGATCACAACGCCAATGATTACTAAGGGGGAGATTGTTAAGTCTGATTTTATAGTAATCATTGTATTTATAAGATTGGTCTTATACTGTGTTTTTCAAGAGCCATATACTGTGTTGTATAAGCCAAGGGTATTTAAGTCCCTTTGCGCTTTGGTTGTAGATAGGATTCACGCACATTCAATACAAGTTCTACTTTGCGCTTAACTCTCTCTCTCTAAGATTTAGAGGATTCTTGGATTATCACAACTTAATAACTTATTACGTTTTGGTACCACAATAAGTTAATCCAAACACTTTTTATAAATCTCTTTTTGTCACCGCATAAGTTAATAAGTACTTTTACAAAAAAACATAAGTTGTTAACGAAGGAACCTGATCTAAAATAGATTTGAAACCACAATGACCATCACTGTAATTAATTCCTATGAGGGACCCAATACAAAATTTTAAAAAACCACAGGGACCAATCCGTAATTTACTCTATAATTTTATATATTTACATTTAACAGGAATGATGAACAGTAACTTACAGATTTGGTCCTTGAGGTTTTTAGTAAATTACAGATTTGGTCCTTGAGGTTTTATCTCCCTGTTAGATTTAGTTCTATGTTTGTAGAGTTACAGATTTGGTCCCTATAGTTTTATTTTCCTCTTGGATTTAGTCCCCATAATTTGTTGATTCCAAAATAGACTTTCGATTTTGCATTTGCGTAACGTTTTGGTCCTCGAAACTAAAAGTTGTTAGCTCCTGACCGTTAAGTAAATGACATTTCGATCATTTATAACTTTTTCATTTTCTAATTTAAATAAATAAAAGTTATATTATAAAAATTATTTTTATTATATAATCATAAAATAAAGATCCCTTAACATGCATCGCATCTCAATGACTGTGTCTTCTCCAACCCAAAACCTTCCGCCTTCTTCATCAATCCAAGCACATAGTCGTAGGTGATTCACGCACCAATTTTTTATTTATTAATAAAGTAATTTATCAGAATTTATTTTATTTTAATAATGATGTAAAATTTGTTTAAGTCATATTTTTATTATAATTTAATTTAGGTTTAATAACAATGTAACTTTTTTTAGGTTTAATGATGTAATGTACCATTTGCCAATTTATTTTCGCTTCCTATCATACACACACATCATCTTCATAGGGCATTTTGTAAATTATAGTCATGCTGCTAACAGACACAAAATGTTTTGTTCTCATAATTGGTCATACTCAAATTTATGGTCTTAATATTTCTTTCCATCTGCAGCAACGTACGGGCATTAATCTCACCTCGTTAATTACATTTAACAATTAACATCCAAAAATACCCCTACACATGGGCTCGCCCTTTGCGTTTAAAAGCCCAACCTGGACGCCGGTAGTAGATACAAAATTTCCGTACACTCTTCATCGGCAATTGCAGATCAACAGAGTTCTAGAGAGAGAAACACATTTCTACACAAAAATGGTGGAAGAAGTACCGAAATCAGATGAGCAGAAGCCAGTCGATCTCAACAAACACAGGCCTGTTCGACCCCATGGAGAAGAAGACGATCAGTTGGAAGAAGGAGAGATCGTCGGTGGCGATGTCGAAACCCTATCGTCGTCTTCATCTTCCAGACCTGGTACGGCCTTAACGCAGCACCAGCTCGAGCATTCATGGACGTTCTGGGTCGATACCCCCGCTGCTAAAGCCAAGCAAATCGTTTGGGGTGATTCCATACGCCCTATCTACACTTTCTCTACTGTTGAAGAGTTCTGGAGGTATCTTTGTTTTTTATTGATGCTTCTTGACGTGAATGCAATCACTCAGTATCTGTTTTGAACCGTGATGATGATTTGAAACGGGAACTGGAGTCCAATTTTATGAGTTTGTTGAACTAGGGTTTTACCTGATCTCTTCGAATGTTCTATTTTAACCTAATTTGATTTGGTACTTGTATGGTGTTGATAATCTGTTTTATATACGATCAAGAAAGTTTTGAATGTGAAAAGAAGTTAATCAGCAAGACTTGGTTCTTGATTAGGGTTTTCACGAATCAAATTCGTGTTATCTTGGTTTTCTGAATAATATTTAGGGCAAATTAACTAAATCATCTCAATAACTTGATCCAATTCAACTTTTGTTTTTCTATGGCCCTCTATCCACCTTCTGTCTGCCTAACAACTTGATTTAATTCTTCATGATTCCTATTTTCAGTTTACATACCGGAATGGAACCAACTTTGTTTTTTTTCCTATTTTGGAAACACGAATTTGGTCACCGAGTCTCTTAGATTAGAAGTTTTGAACCGTGGTTTCCCAAAACGAAAGTTTTGATTCAGGTTTCTATAAAATAGGAATGAAAGCGAAGTTGGTTCCATTCTGGTACAATTTGCCCTTGTAGAATTGATCCCAAAGACATTGATTAATGCTATGCATGTATAATTTGAAGGATACAATTGAATAATAAATTTTGATGGTTGCTTTGGTGGTGGTGTTCTAAAAAGTTGTCTCATTATAGGATCAATATAATTTGCAATAATCAGAGTACTTTGTAGGGGAAATCATCTGTAATCATATACTCTATCTACCCCTGAAATCACTACATTCAAGTATGAAGTTTGATATAAATTTGTATTATGGATTACACATTCTGTCTAATGCCTACAAGTTCGTATCATATTTGAATCTTGCATGCTGAAACTTGCTCAAAACGCAGCCTTTACAACAATATACACCGACCAAGCAAGTTGGCTACCGGAACTGACATCTATTGTTTCAAAAACTATATTGAGCCGAAGTGGGAGAGCCCTGTTTGTGCTAATGGCGGAAATTGGACTATGACCTTTACAAAGGCAAAGTCCGACATCTTTTGGCTGTATACGGTACTTGCTCAGTGCTCATTGTTTTTTTCATCGATGGGTTTTACTTCATACTCCATCTAACGTCTTCCCATATGTAAAATAGTTGCTAGCAATGATTGGAGAACAGTTTGGTCATGGAGATGATATATGTGGAGCGGTTGTAAATGTCCGAGGAAGGCAGGAAAAAATATCTCTGTGGACCAAGAATGCTGCCAATGAGAGCGCTCAGGTATGTATGTGTATATATATATATATATATATATTTATATATATATATATATATATATATTACAAAGTCACACAATTCTGGATTCTAAGTCGACCAATGATTCTAAGGGTTGTGGCGTAGTGATTGACCCCCAGGGGTATGTGGTGGAATATCCCACAGAGATAGTGGCCATTTGAGGTGCAGGGTTCGATTCCAGGTGTCCACAAAAATAGTGGCCATTTGAGTTTATCAGGACTGATATAAGATCTTTGGTTGAAGTTATTATAAGATGTGTTGGGTTTGTTTGCAGCTAAGCCTTGGGAAACAGTGGAAGGAGTTTCTTGGTCACAATGAAAACATTGGCTTCATATTTCATGTAAGTGTTTCGGTTTCCCCATTTTGTAACAGAATGATTTGGAGTTCTTTTTTGCTCTTCGACTTACATTATGCATTTACGTTGCAGGAAGATGCGATTAAACATGGGAAAAGTGCCAAAAACAAATACTCACTATGAGGTGTGCCCATGTGTTTGTAGTGCCTAAAATGCAATTTTTAGGCTCTTGATATCATCTTGGACTTTAGTACATTCAGTTTATGTTTTCTTTCATGCATAACCTCTGTTCTTATGGAGGTTTTTCCTATATGGATGAATGTACTTGACTACTTTGGTTTGCTATCCATGCTACATGTTGTCCTATCCTAGTGCGTTAACCGTGAGTGTCAGAGCCGGTTAGTGCGCATATCGACTAATCTCATTGGGCCTTGAAGATAACAACCTGGGAATCTTCGGTAGTGGCTCTGAGGGCACTCGAGCCGACGACCAATGAATGGAGTATTACGATAAGTTAAAGACATGGTGTGAATTCATGGATGTACTTGTCGGACCTATGTATGGGGATATTCCCGAAATTGACAAACAAGAAAGGAAGTGAGTTGGATAAAAAAAAGAAGCAATTTGAACAATCTTTGGCTTAGACAAATCTTTTTTTTGTTGATAGCTTCAGACGAATCAATCGGATATTGAATAATACGTAATCGATTGAACACTACTTGAAAATGAAATGGTTCAAATGTTTCTGGAAATTGTTGCTCCGAGTGAATCATTTGTATCAATATAATAAAGGGGCCTGTTTGTTAGCAACTTAATGTGACTCACAACTTATTTGGTCTTAACTGTTTGGTAACCGAAAATGGTTTATTCAGTAAGCTTCTAGGTGAAGTTTATGCAGAAAGCCAAAAATTTTCAAATCTATCCCTGCGGGTTAAAAAAATTCTCCTTCTATGGATTAAAAACTCTCATAAACAAGAACCTTTCCAATATAAAGACGACATATATTTATAAACAAATTAGAAATGATCTCCTAATGTTTTCCTAACTTATTTGATATTAATTTTTTATTATACTTTTTCGTTATTAAAAATTTAAATATCAATGTTTTGAAAGGTATTGAGAATCTAACAACTATGAAAATCCAATATTGAAGTAGAAAATAATACGGAGAAAAAGGTGGAACGACAGACGATTGCAAACCTGCCACCTTCGAATTCTTGCATTTCTCTATCAAACGCCGATCACATTCTGAAACAGAGGGAGAAAACAACCACCATTTTCTCCCCCCCAAATCCACCCACCAATCAACCATGCCACCCGGTAAGCGAGGATCTGCCAAGAAGAAGAAAAAGAAGTCTAAAGCCTCCATTTCTTCAAACGCAACTCGCCCTCCTCCTCATGGTATCCGCACATTTCTCTTCCCAATTTCTTGATGTTTTTCTGTAATTTGCTACCTGGGTACGTGTTAATTCTCTTAAATTTCAATTTCCCCCCGATAAAAGTTATGTTTGTACATTGTTTTTCAATTGAATTTTTGATGTCTATTTGGTGTTTGCTGAAATGCTTGAACCAGATGATGTAATGAAATGGGGGTTTTATGTTCTAATGGAATTAAGAAACATGCCCTTTTAAGCACCTTGGTGTTGTTTCAAAAGCATACCAACTAGTTCTTTTTATTTCTTCTTGGAAGTTGGATATTTGAAATCTTTAAGGGGTTTGAAATTTGAAGTTCACTTTGCTAGTTTCTATTGTTCATCTCCTTTTTTGTTTAGACGTTTGTGAGATCAATTGTCATTTATTATTTTAAACCATCTATTTGGATGGATCAAATTATGATAGGAGAGAGTGATGGTGGGGAATATAGCTCATCAAAGAGCCAACAGAGCTCTCCTCATTTGGTGGTCAAAGCAGAGAAAAAGGACGACAATTCTTCTGGGAACCAGTCTTTAACGATAGATAGAACTGAGGAGGCTGCCAAAGAGACACAGAGTAAAATTGAGATCGATAGAGGGTCAAATTCACGGAAATCATATGAGAAGAGGGAAGATAATTCATCTGGGAACCAATCTTTAACAATAGATAGAAATGAGGACGCTGCCAACAAGACACAGAGTGAATGTGAGATCAATAGAGGGTCAAATTCACAGAAATCACATGAGAAAAGCTCGAGTTCTAGAAGTAGTAGCTCAAATGACAAGTCTCACGTTGATAAAAAGAAAGCGATGGTAATTCAACCTGCTGCTGTTGCTGACTTAGTCCAACTTGCCAAAGAAGCACCGAATGCAATTGAGATCAATAGAGGGTCAAATTCACATAATTCACTTGAGAAAAGCTTGAGTTCTAGAAGTAGTAGTTCAAATGACAAGTCTCACGTTGATAAAAAGAAAGCGATGGTAATTCAACCTGCTGCTGTTGCTGACTTAGTCCAACTTGCCAAAGAAGCACCGAATGCAATTGAGATCAATAGAGGGTCAAATTCACATAATTCACTTGAGAAAAGCTTGAGTTCTAGAAGTAGTAGTTCAAATGACAAGTCTCACGTTGATAAAAAGAAAGCGATGGTAATTCAACCTGCTGCTGTTGCTGACTTAGTCCAACTTGCCAAAGAAGCACCGAATGCAATTGAGATCAATAGAGGGTCAAATTCACATAATTCACTTGAGAAAAGCTTGAGTTCTAGAAGTAGTAGTTCAAATGACAAGTCTCACGTTGATAAAAAGAAAGCGATGGTAATTCAACCTGCTGCTGTTGCTGACTTAGTCCAACTTGCCAAAGAAGCACCGAATGCAATTGAGATCAATAGAGGGTCAAATTCACATAATTCACTTGAGAAAAGCTTGAGTTCTAGAAGTAGTAGTTCAAATGACAAGTCTCACGTTGATAAAAAGAAAGCGATGGTAATTCAACCTGCTGCTGTTGCTGACTTAGTCCAACTTGCCAAAGAAGCACCGAATGCAATTGAGATCAATAGAGGGTCAAATTCACATAATTCACTTGAGAAAAGCTTGAGTTCTAGAAGTAGTAGTTCAAATGACAAGTCTCACGTTGATAAAAAGAAAGCGATGGTAATTCAACCTGCTGCTGTTGCTGACTTAGTCCAACTTGCCAAAGAGGCACAGAGTGCAATTGAGATCAATAGAGGGGGGTCAAATTCACATAATTCACTTGAGAAAAGCTCGAGTTCTAGAAGTAGTAGCTCAAATGATAAGTCTCACTTTGATAAAAAGAAAGCGGTGGTAATTCAACCTGCTGCTGCTGTTGCTGACTTAGTCCAACCTATTGAGTCTGTTGCTGACTTAGTCCAACCTATCGAGTCTTTGTCTGAAAACGGGAGTTGCAGACTCGGGGACTTGGCTGTTACAGGTTCCCCTATTGTTGATCCAGCTAAGCCTGTTAGTTCTTTGGTTGAATTGGCCTCCCAAGTATTTGATAACACAAAACTTCAAGAGAAAGATGATTTAGTTGTGGCAGAAACACCCTTGGAACAGAATAATTGTCCAACTTCTACTAGTGAAGTGGTGGGATCAGTTCCAAAAGAAAGTGAGGTTGAGAAGTTGGTTTCATTGGATGATAAGGCTTCTAAAAAATCAGACGATTGTTTACCAGCTTCCACGAATGGCGCATGCTCATTTTGTGGAAGGAACACCACTGATAGTGTAAATGAATCCAAGACACCTGAATGCTCTGAGAAACAGGTATGCCCTTCCTTTTCACACTTCTATTTGTGACCGATAAAAGTGTGTACTCTTGCTTTATGCTTCTAATATATTTCTAAAATCATATGCAGCCTCTGCTAGGTTCAGCTCCTCGACCAGCTGAAAAAACTTCCTGGAAGAGTTGCTGTGGAATATTTGAGTTATGTTCAGGCTCCAGTAGGTAAATAGCAGGTGGGTTATCTTCATACAATCTCAAAATAGCTTCAACCCCATAAACGTGCATGATGAGTTCTTGAATTTTGGTATCTTCGTTCTTTCTAAGCAAAACACTAGCTCCTAATGGGCTCATATACATAGGGTCGAACCTTGGCTTTGGTTCAAGCAGGGTCTCACAAAATTAAAGTACAATTCAATCAACTATATGATTATATGAATTATTGACTTTTGATATTTGGGTTTTGTCGAAGCAAAACACTAGTACTTGTCAAGCTACCTAGCTTGATGTCTACTATGATACTCAAACAAGCTAGCTTGCCCTGGCTCGGGCCCACCAAGCTTTTTGACAAGCTGTCTCGTTTGATCTAGACCCCTAGAAACAAGAAGTGTTCCACATCAGCTAGACTTGGACCAATTCTGCTAGATATATGTTACTCAACTTCTCACACGATCCTTCGCCTAATGTTCAATTGTATATCAATCCATGATTCAACACATATTTTTTCCTGTAATGTTCTTTTTTGCTTCCTTGAATACAGGAACCGACCATATCGAATGAGCCAAGGAGTCAGAAGCAGAAAGACCTTCTGGTACTTGACTTGCACCTTCAATTCTCCTATTCCCTGCCTTCATGCTCAAACTCCTTGAACTTCATTTTTATTTTCATTTGACATTTTTTAGTAGATAGTGTTGTGATCTTTTACCATATTCCTAATTCACATAGAAATTTTCAAGTACAAAATAGTCACATTTTTGAACTTCGAATTAGTAGATATTGAAAACCTTCACAGTTTGCTTACGGGGTCATATAAAATACAAACCCCTCGTAAAAAATGGATGTTTGATTTCAACCTGATTTTATTTTGAACTTTACATGTACAATCAATAGGATCATAACAATAAGCTCGAGTTACCGCTAAAATCAAATAATTATAAAAGAATACAAAAAAAATTAGTTCAATACTGAGCCTTCAGACATGAATACTCTGCAACATATATACAAACTCATATTCATCAATATTGTAACTTTGATCATCCGTAAACCATGACCCATGTATAAGAATTGAGTAACCGAAAGAATAATCGTGAATGCCTCCATCATTCTCTGGAAATTACACTAAAAATAAACAAATTAAAGCATTATTCAAAACATATATATAGGGGAGGATTCATGGAAGACCGTAAATAATTTGAGAATCGGGGAACTAATTTTGTAGTGTGTGTATTCATTGATAAATATATATTATATTGACAAATATACATTATATAAATTTCATTAAAATATGTATTACTGTTAATGAGTATATTCAACAATGAATATATATATATATATATATATATAGGGTCCTAATCAAATGAGATCTAGATTGTTTGTGGTAACCGTGAAATCTAACGTGAGCCACTCATTTAATATAATTATTTTTGTTTTTAAAATAAAGTATAAGGATAATTTGGTAAATTGATAATTTGAATTTTCTTTTTATAAAAAAAATCAATTCCTTATTTGACACATTCCAAATTCCAATCACACGCTTACTTATTATAATTTAAATTACCCTAATTTACTATGAAGAAATAGAGGATTTTGTATGGTAATCACATTGTAACACAGTTGGTATCATAGTGGTACCACATTTGGTATTACCGTCGTATCATAATGGGTATCACATTTGTATGTTAATCACAGTGTAACACAATGTTAATTACAGTGTAATATAATGTTAATCACAATGTAACACAATGTTTTTTGAGTGCATCACAATAGTAATTATAGTGTAACACGATGGTAATCACAGTGTAACACAATGTATTTTGGGTATTCGTCGGAATAAAGTTCATCGGAAGTCGACTGATGGAGGCTGGAAAGAGGTGAGAGGAGAGAGATTTTTTTTTCAAATACCTAAAATGCCCTTTTAATTAAATTTCAGTCAAAATTACCAAACATAATAATTTTCTAATTTATCATCTAATATGTGACTCATATTGGATTTCACGGTTATCACAAACAATCAGGATCTCCCTTGAATAGCCCCTATATATATATATAGGGAGGATCATGCGAGAAGTTAAACATTTTGCGAGAAGGCGAGAAGTGTTTAATCATATATGATTACACGGCTTGTAAGTGTGTTTAATCATGTATGATTAAACGTCTATGTATTGCCAATATAACATGTGTTTAATCATATATGATTAAACTTGTGTATCATATATGATTAAACACTTCTCGTCTTCTCGCAAAATGTTTAGCTTCTCGTTTGAACCTACCCCTATATATATATATGTATATATATATATATGTAGGGGCCTAATCAAATGAGAACTAGGTAGTTTGTGGTAACCGTGAGATCCAATATGAGCCACTCATTCCATATAATTAATGTTATTTTTAAAATGAAGTAAAATGATAATTTGGTAATTTAACAATTTTTATTTTTTTACTATAAATAAAATCATTAATTACTCAATCAATAATTATCTAATTGATTACAATTTACCCTACTTATCATTTTGAAACGGATGATAACCCACGCTTCTCCATAATGATATTACAATGTATCACAATGGTGTCACAATGGGTATCACATGTAGTATCACAGTGCATCTTGTATGTATTTTAAGTATCACACTCATAATTTTTTGAATGTATATTTTTTTAACATTGTCGATGTTTTTAGGTATCACATTGTGTATTATAGTTGTATCACAGTGCGTCTTATATTTACTTTGGGTATCACATTGATAAATGTTTGTATGTGGGTCTCGGAGGTCAGATTTGAGAGAGAGAGAGAGAGGGAGAAAGAGAGAGAGAGAAAAAATCATATTACCTAAAATGCCCTTTAATTAAAATTTAAAGTCAAGTTACCAAATTTATTAATTTCCTAATTTATTCTTTGATGTGTGGATGAGATTGGATCTCACAGTTATCACAAAATATACAGTTCTCCCTTGAATGGTCCCCTATATATATATATGTGTGTGTGTGTGTGTGTGTGTGTGTGTGTGTTAAGGTAATTAAAGATGGGATGTTGGGTTATCTGGGATGGTTTTAAGGATGTGGTTTTAGGGTTTTTTTCGGTAGTGTTTGGTACGCAAACATGATTTGACGGGACTGGATAGGACATAACTGGACTGGTCAAATGTTTGTCTTGTGTTTGGTACGACTAGGACTGGATAAGACATGACTAAACAAGTTTCCCTAAAAGTTGTTTGATGATTTTATATGTCTTATAATAGTTATAACTGACACAAATAAAATATATCTTTAAATAATTTAATTAAAAAACATTTGTATTTTTTTTACACAATTTTCATACATATATATACATACAAAAACAATGGTACGAAATTTGAATGGAGAATTTAAAATAATTGATGGTAGTTTGAAAAAATCCGATTCATACAAAAAAATATAATATTTGATTCAAATTTGGAACATCTTTATGAATTGCCGGAGATATAGTTGCAGCGACAGAGAAAGATAAAAATGATGGGTGGCTGTTGAAGGATGGTAGTTGTGAAGGATGTGAAAGATAGTGGATAATGGTGGTGTAGGAGGTAGTTGTGGTTGATATGGCGAAGGTATAGGTGGTTGACGATGGTATTGGTTAGGGTTGTTCAAAAAAACCGTTGGACCGTTCAAACCGGTCGAACCAAGTCAAACCAGACCGTTTTTGGCGGTCTGGCGGTCCGGTCTGGTCTAGAAAATTGTCAAACCGGGCGGTCCGGTCTGGTCTAGAAAATTGTCAAACCGGGCGGTCCGGTCCGGTCTGCGGTCTGAAGGTTTTTTTGGGCGGTTTGGACCAAACCGACCGCCAAATATATAAATATATATTTTTTATTTTTTTATATACACCTTTATTATAAAGAATAGATGATATAAAACCCAAATGTTCAAGTATATACAAAAATGTCCAAGGTATTTTAAAAGATTGAAATCTTTATGGATTGTGGAATATAAATAACAGAAAAATGAAGAAGTGAAGTCGTGAATTTTATTTGCACTTTACATATTACTTTTTTTTTAATGTTTTGTCTTGGGATATTTTGTTAACTTTTGTTGACTTTGTTATTTTGTTGTGGACTTTGTTCTTTATTTCAAATGGACTCAAGCCAATGAGCCTTTAAAATTCAAAGTTTTATATTTGTTTATGTTTAAACTTTAAAACCCACTAAAAGTCCCAAACCGCCTAAACCGGTCTATCAAACCGCCTAAACCGCGGTCCGACTTGACCGGTCTGGGCATTTTATGTCAAACCGCTCTGTTTGAAAAATCAATAAACCGCCACTTGCGGTTTGGTTTGTGGTATGAGGGGTTAAACCCCCCAAACCGGACCGCGAACACCCCTAGTAGTGGTGGTGGCGGTGGTAAGTGGCAAAAGAGGTTGTAGTGGAGGAAGAGGCGGAGGTGGCCGACGGTGGTTGGTGCTGATCGGTGGAGGTGGCGATGGGTGGTGGTTGTGGAGGTGGTGGAGGAAGTTGTAGTGGAGGAAGAGGTGGAAGTGGTCGACAATGGTTGGCCGTGGCTACCGGTGGTCGTCGATGGTGGTGGGCTATGGGTGGTGGTGATCGGTGTTAGTGGAGGTGGTCGATGATGGCAGTAATGGTGGCGATGGCCGATGGTTGTGGAGGTGGTGGAGGAGGTTGTTATAGTGGAGGAATAGGTAGAGGTGGGCGACGGTGGTTGGCAGTGGATACTGGTGGCCGCCGATAATGGTGGTGGCGTCGATGGGTAGTGGTGACCCTTAAAACTAATACCGTATTAGGATTATATATCAAATGACGGTAGATCAGTAATTTTTAGTTGTTGTCTCAATTTTGTCCAATGTTGTTCCACCTATTTTGGTGGAACAATAAAAAACCCCTTTTTTGTCCCACCCTGTCCGGTTCTTGTCCCATGTCGCGCTAAACGTGGGACAATGAATTTTTGTCCTGTTCCATGTCATACCAAACGTGGGACAGTGAGTTTTGTCCCGTACTGTTATGTATTGTTCCATGTACCAGAGATGCGGATAGAGATAAATATATTAGTGTGTACTCGGATGGAAGTGCTGCCTTGAGACTGTATCCGGATCTTTGGAGTCCTTGTTGTCTCCCCAGACACAGAAGGCTCATGAAGTTTTATATCATGGGGTAAGAAACCAATCGTCGAAAGAAAACTTTATATCGACCGGGCTGTTTAATTTAAAGAGCAGAACGACAGGAAATGTACGACTTTTTTTAGTATTGAGCAACTTAAGAATTTTGTTGTGCAAGAAGAGCTCCTAGCGAACTAGGGCGAGCAACAAAGCGAACGGAGTAACTGACGTTTTCCACTCGTAGAGCTGGTGTTGAATCTTTACAAGTTAAATAAACCCCGTATTTTTGGCGTAAATTGCTACTTTTTGCTGTAATTCATTAGCCGACTCCTAAATCAAGTAGTTGCTTGCTTTTTGGGTGTAAAGGTGACACTTTTAAGTTCATTGAGTTCAAGGCAATTTAGGTACTTCAAGATTCTTGTTTTTTTTCATTATTGTTTTTACCTATTAAGCATCGAAAGTTTGTTGGAGTATTAAATGTATTGAATATTTTAATAATATAATTAATAATTAAATCTTTGCAATGAAGAAACTGTTAAGGGTTAGATGTAATTTTTTTGTTCAAGATTTTGATATTTCCTTCTCTATATTGAAGAAATTATAAAGAAATTGTTGAAGATACTTTTATCTTTCTAGTCAAATCCATTGCTAACAATCTCTATGAGGACAACACGTTGGATATGATCACAAATGTATTGTTAATATGTATATGTATATAGATGAAGGTTCAAACGAGAACGCTAACTATTTGAGAAAACAAGTAAACAACAAATCATGTGTAAAATCATATATGATTCGGTATTAAGGGCCAAAAAAATGGATGCGGACGACTTTGACCGCGACTTAAGTTGCGGCAAAGTCGCATGAATCATATATGATTTTGTATGTACTCGACCGCTCTCTTGTTTCTTAAATAGATTTTGTTCTCGTATGAACCCACCTCTATGTATATATGTGTGTATATAATATATATATTATATATATATAGGAAGGTTCAAACGAGAACACTAACTATTTAAGAAAAAAAGAAAACAACAAATCATATGTAAAATCATATATGATTCGGTATTAACGGCCAAAAAATGGACGCGGACGACTTTGCCCGCGACTTGTCACGACAAAGTCGTGTGAATCATATATGATTTTTGTTTGTACTCGACCTTTCTCATGTTTTCTTAAATAGATACTGTTCTAGTATGAACCCACCTCTCTCTCTCTCTCTCTCTATATATATATATATATATATATATATATATATATATATATATATATATATATATATATATATATATATATATTGTAGGGTTTTATTCGAAATCGTAACCGATATACGCAGCGGAAATTAAAGAAATTTTGGTTACAATAATAGAAAACTTTTCTAAACAATTAAAACCCAAACAGATCCAATGATGTATTTAATCAAAACTTAAATCACACCATAGGGTGTTTAGAGATGTACCTTTCAGATCTGTTGTGGTTGAACTAGCTGAGCACTTAGAAACCAATCTAGGTTTCCTCTAGCGGTATCCACACACGAACACGCGAAATTCCACCGGGTGCTAGCCCAATAACCCTAGATCTATATGTGTTTTACAGAAAAGAAAATGGTTTCTTTTCTGTATTTTTCGAAAGGCTATTCTAACTCAATTGTGTATCAAATGGTTTAGCCTAACCCCTTATTTATATAAGAAGAATTATAGTTAGACTATAATTCAATTAAAGATTAAATAAGGTTTAGTAATTATCTGTAATATTCAAATTCAATTATAATTATATAAATATATATATAATTATCCTTTTAAACTTTAAAATATAATTATATAAATATATATATATATAATTATCTTTTTAAACTTTAAACTTTATAATTACAGATAATTCCCCGTAATTAACATAATTACGTTTTTCAACCTGTAATTATCATAATTACAGTTTAACACATATTTTCATAAAATCCGGGTTTTTACAAATGGAAACAAACGCATTCTTTGTGTGCGATCCTATAGGTCACATACTCCTCAGCAGTGTTTCTGTGTGATGCGTGTCGTGGGCATATAATAACTTACATTCTCCCACTTGCACACGATACACAGTAACACAGACGATGGTAAGTGTCTAGCAACACGTCACCGCCCCCAAGGCTATATAAATGTACTTTTACCTTCGAGCAATTTGATTGATCCAATCAATCATATAGTAGAATCATTCATTATCCTTTTGCTTCACGATATTTTATTTTGAACTTAAGGCATAGATCTATCTCATCATTTATAGTTTAAAGATTATGTTTCTCGATTCCAACATATTTGATTATACAAGTGTCATTAGTCTAACTAATCCACTTGTTCATGCATGTAAATCATAATATGTAATCGAGGGCCCAGAAATATCTCTCTCATCTTGAGAGGAGCAAATCCCATATTGCATGTACACGACTAACTACACAATTCATGTTATATCTAATATAGCCCTTATGATTACCCGGTTAAGGGTAACGTTAGACTATATCAAAGTATAACACTCCTTGTGCATTAGATCCCAATGCACATCTCAGGTATGAGGATAAATAGTGTTGTACTATTTCAAGACTCACCTTATGACGTCGATCTATGAGGTGATCTTGACTGTGGGTCTTGTCCAACGCCTTGTGCTCTGACAAGCGCATGTGACTCTGGTTGCACCTTGTGCACTTCCAACTTGGACTATGATCAAACTTCACAATGATCTTGATTTATTACTAGTCCCCTAGTAATAAGGGATCAAGGACATTTCTAAATAATATGATCATCATATTTATTTAAGGATACTTAAACATGCTAAAACGAACACAGAGATGTTTAATGTATATACTCATACCCAATATGCCATATCAGATAAAAACATAACTGTTTTAATGTTCCAGAAAGTTTAAAGTTTACTAAAATTATTATTCAATAAAAAAAATCCTAAAGCCTATAACATGAACATCATGTTTATTTTGAGACATAGGCTTGACAAGTAGATTTGTATGTAAGCTCTTACAGCTCATAGTACCTCCGTTTAATACATATATTTCTATTACAATTTAAGTCATTACAATCAGTTTGGAAACTAGCATCTCTGTATCCTTAAACACACATATCTATTTCATGACCGTTGTACAGTAAGAACATATCTTTAGTTCTTCTCAGATACTTTAGAATATTCTTTACTGCTACCCAGTGAGCATCATATGGGTTTGACTGATACCTGCTCGTCATGCTTAGGGTATACGAGACATATGGTCTATAACATGGCATACATAATTGAACCGATGGCCGAAGCATAGGGAACACCCTTCATGCGGTTCATGTCCTCTTTAGATATAGGACTCTGAGTTTTGCTCAGATGTACACAATGTACCATTGGCGAGTTTCCTCTTTTAGAACCCTCCATCTTGAAGCGTCTTAAGATCTTGTCAATATATGTACTTTAGTTTAATCCAATTAAGCGTTTTGATCTATCACGATAGATCTTTATACCAAGGATATATGCTGCTTCTCTTAGATCCTTCATCGCGAAAACACTTCCCTAACCAGTCTTTTACACCTTTAAGGGCAGGGATGTCATTTCCGATGATTAATATATCATCGACATATAGGATCAGGAATACTACTATGCTCCCACTGACTTTCTTGTATACACAAGGTTCATCTTCGTTCTTTAAGAAACCAAATTCTTTAATCTTATCATCAAAACGAAGATTCCAACTACGAGATGCTTGCTTCAGTCCATAAATGGATTTTTGCAATTTACATGCCTTTTCAGGAAAATTTGGATGTTTAAAACCTTCTGATTGTACCATGTACACGTCCTCGCTTAAAGTTCCGTTAAGGAACGCGGTTTTAACATCCATTTGCCATATTTCATAGGCATGATATGCAGCTATGGCAAGAAATATCCTGATGGATTTAATCATGGCTACTGGAGAAAAAGTTTCATCATAATCTACTCCATGAGTCTGAGTGAAACCTTTAGCTACCAGCCTAGCCTTATAGGTATGTACAATCCCATCCATGTCAGTTTTCTTTTTGAATACCCACTTGCACCCTACGACTTTGCAGTCGGTAGGTGCTTCTACCAAGTTTCAAACTTGTTTGTCTGACATGGATTGTATTTCAGCCTTCATGGCATCTTGCCATTTATCAGATTCTAAACCTGATACGGCTTCCTGGTAGGTTACGGGTTTATCATGAACTATATCGTCATCGCCAATGAGATAACCATCTCTCAGGCTCTTGACGACTCCTACTCGATTTTCGGATTGTTTGTATCTCGTCATTACCTTCAACAATTTGTTGGGGCTCAACATGATGTTGATTGTCAGTATCAACCATTGTTTCATCTTGTGGTTCTTGAATTTCTTCAAGATCTACTGTATTCCCCGTTGTGGTTCTTGATAGAAAATCATTTTCTAGGAACTCACCGCGGCATGCAACAAAAACTTTGCTCTCGTTGGGTTTGTGGAAGTAATATCCAACTGTCTCTTTTGGATATCCTACAAAGATGCATCTTTTAGACCTTGAATCAAGCTTCCTAGAAGCTTCTTGCTTAACATAAGCTTCACCGCCCCATATTCTCATATATGACAGTTTTGGGATCTTCCCAGTCCATAGTTCGAAAGGGGTTTTATCGGTCTTTTTGGTTGGCGCATTATTTAGTATTCGGGCAACTGTTTCTAGGGCATAACCCTAGAAACTTTTAGGCAGATTGGTACGACTCATCATATAGCGAACCATGTCCAACAAGGTTTTATTCCTTCTTTCTGACACACCGTTATGTTGCGGTGTTCCGGGAGGAGTTAATTGGGATACTATCCCGTTATCTCTTAGATGGTCAATTGGCTTAGATATTCATGACTTCGATCTAACCAAAACATATTTATCCTTTGTCAAGTATACTCACTACTTCATTCTAAAACTCTTTGAAAATTTCGAAGTTTTTATTTTTTTTTGTTCTATTAAGCAAACATACCTCTGTCTACTGAAGTCATCAGTAGGATGTAATGAAGTAGTGATGACCGTATCTTGTGACATAACTATACGTTTCACATACATTAGTATGGTCAACCCCTAATAGTTCTTGTGGCCCTTAAAGGTTTACCTATTGAAGGATCTTTTGTCATCTTGACTAACAAGATACACATATATCATATGAATCATCATATGATTCCAACTCTCCGTCCGCCTGGAGTTTGGCTATGTGTTTCTTGTTTAAATGTCACAAATAGATCAGTTTTAAGCCTCGCTTAATTCGTTATAATGATTTATAATTACAACTATTAATTTCATAAAACATTTATTAAGATAAAACGAAAATTTATTTCTAAAACATAAATACGGTTCGTTGTAATTGAGAAAATGAAACTAAATTCCTAGTAGCACTAGGTACATGATGACACTTGCTAAGTGTTAATGTAAGACCATCTGGAAAGTTCATATCATATGTCCCTTTGAGCAACAACTAGCTTAGCTTCATTTGGTCTGGTTTCATCTTCTCTTCACTTCTTATTTCCTGAAAAAGTAGTACTAATATGAGTATCATACTCAATATGTAACACTTAGTCAGAAGTGAATTAAATCAAATGGTAAACATACCTGAAGGTCCGGCTCTGGTAGCCTTTTGCTTTTTGATTTCTGCCAATCGGGCTGGACAAGTTGTCATTTGGTGCCCATGGTGAAAACAATTATACCATACTGCAACCTCAGGAATTTCTCCTTTGCCCTTATCTATGCTGGATCTTCCAACATATGTTTTACCCTTGGTTATCTCCCCCTTTTTTCTTGATTATCCCACTGTCAGGTTTGATCATCAAAGCCTGTTTTGGTTTGATTGAACCCAACTTGGATTTCATATCCTTCTCAGTAGTTTTAAGTAAGCTGTAAAGCTCTGTGAGAGTTTTATTCAAACCTTTCATATTATAGCCCTTAATGAACTGCTTATATGTTTTGGGTAGAGAGTTGAGAACCATATCGATTTCCAACTCTTGCCCCAGTGGGAAACCAAGACGGGTCAGTTGGTCAAAGTACCCTTTCATTTTCAAAATGTGGGTACTAACTTGTAACACCCCAAAAATGGGACTAACAAAAATTTCCGGAAAAGTAGAAATGTGGTATGCATAAATGCCAAAGCACGAGCTCATACGAAAGGAACAACAAATGCCTGTTAATTACAAGTTTGTAATAAGACACAATATTAGATGACAACTCCCTAATCTAAGTCTCGCTAGACATAAGATTACAAAAAGGTTGTCAACTAAGTCCCAAATGATTGTCTTCAATATTGGCATCCCAAAATGCTCCCAAGCTCACCACTAAAGTCAATCAAGCTTCCATGGCGCTCGCGCCGCTAGAACCTGAGATACATACCAACAATCAAGTGTTAGACCAAACGGGTCTAGTGAGTTGCATAAAACATGACATAATTATAGAAAGCATGTTATGAACAATTATGACACTTCAATCACCAAAGTCCATACGGGGTCATTCATGGGGGAGACCCATCACACCAGTGAGTTTTACCTCAAGTCAATGTACCTTGATGTTCACTCGCTTGAGCAACATCCTGAAGGCCCGACACATTTGAAGACTACCTCCCAGGCATTACTCCAAATGGCGGAGGTCTAGGCACATACCATTATGGTGGCACCTAAGACTACATCCTCCTAGCACTTACTAATGGTTCGTTATGTGTACTTACAATATCCGTCTCTATACATAATTCGATACCCATAAGATAATGTATAAGACTTCCACAATCCCAAGCATCATTTAGGTACAAAACTCTAAAATATGCAAATACTCAATATTATCCATGGTTCATCAAGACAATTATATAACCATGCTCCAACATCAAGAATAATAATCTCATCCATGACCACAACCATATTCAAGGCTAAGATACCATCCATATTAAAATTAGCAGTTAGGTCAAACTTATCAGGTGATCAGATCTTCTCATGATAATGATATATTAAATAGGAAAACACATAAAATATGTATCTCATTTGAAAATAATACAAGAAACTCACTATCTAGGGTTTTATAGGAAACCCTAGAAACTTGGATGAGAAATGTGTAAGTGAGAACTTGGTTGAGACTCTTAAATGCCCTTCTTGAATGCTTACCAACTACTAGTGAATCACAATAAATGCTCCTTGCTAACTAGGGTTCTTGGTGGGTGTGAAGGGAGGAAGAAAGGGTAGAAAATCGCCCTAGGGTTTCTCTCAAATCAGTTCCAAAACGTTTGAGGTGAGAAATGAAGTTAAAATGGTCAAGGCTGGAATTTAAACTCTCAAAGCCCGTCGGCGACAGTGCCCGACGACCTTGCCCATGGCACTATCGCGGGGCATAATCGCGCCTGCTCCCCTGCCCACGGTACTGGCTCGGCGATTCTGACAGGGCGACAATGCCCTTGTCACTCTCGCGTGTCATAGTCGCCGAGGGTGTACCGAGACCACCCCTCGACCAACGACCTTGCCAAGCGACTATGACAAGTGTCATAGTCGCGAGTCACTGTCGCGCAACACCCAACATCTCTGATTTCCAACATTTTCGATAAAATTAAGCACGTAAGGAACCCGAGGTAAATAACATCTAATGTGACATGCTAAGACCTTTAATCCAAGCAAGAATCCCAACAGTTAGAATTGATGAAAACACAATGAGAGTTATAATTACTTACCTTGATTTTTCGGGCGTTACAATCCTCCCCACCTAATGAGGATTTCGTCCCCGAAATCTTATTTACTAAATAAATGAGGATATTGCCTCCTCATGTCTTCCTCCGATTTCCACATCACGTTAGCTCCTCGATGGTGTTTCCATTGAACCTTCAACATAGTCACTTCCTTATGCCGCAATTGTTTTGTCTTTGATTCTAGAATAGCTTCCGGTTCTTCTACACATCGGTTGCCGTCGTCCACCCGAATCTCTTTCAAAGGAATGACACTTTCTTCCTCGGCTAGACACTTGCGAAGGTAGCAAACATGAAAGGTAGGGTGGATTCCGTCCATCTCCGGCGGTAGGTCCAATCGATAAGCTTGAAGTCCAATCTTCTCTAATATCGTGAAGGGCCCTAGGAAACGGGGACTAAGCTTCCCGCGCTTCCCGAAACGGATGATACCCTTCCAAGGCGACACCTTCAACATAACCCGATCCCCCATTTGGAAATCAACCGGTCTTCGCTTCTTGTCCGCATAACTCTTTTGTCGGTCTTGGGCCGCCTTCAGTCGTTCCCGAATACCCTTCACTTTATCCGCCGTTGCTTGCACAATTTTCGGACCCGCAAATTGCTTCTGTCCCGCCTCGAGCCAACACACCGGTGTCCTACATTTTCGCCCGTAGAGCGCCTCGAATGGAGCCATCCCGATACTCGAGTGGTAGCTATTATTGTAGGCGAATTCCACTAATGGCAAGTGCGAATCCCAAGTCCCTCCAAAGTCTATGACGCACGATCGAAGCATGTCCTCGAGAGTTTGAATCGTCCTCTCACTTTGTCCGTCGGTTTGGGGGTGATACGCCGTACTCAACTTAACTTTCGTGCCCAACTGCCTTTGCAACCCATCCCAAAACTTGGAAGTAAACCGACTATCCCTATCCGAGACTATGGATAACGGAACACCGTGACGAGACACCACTTCATCAATATATAACTTAGCAAGTTTATCCATTGGTAACGACTCCTGCATTGCTAAGAAATGTGCACTCTTGGTAAGTCTGTCCACTACTACCCAAATAGTATCATGGCCTTTCAAGGTCCTCGGTAGTTTAGTGACGAAGTCCGTCGTGATATGTTCCCACTTCCACTCCGGAACGGTTAACGGCTGCAAACTCCCATAAGGCTTTTGATGTTCCGCCTTGACTTGAAGGCAAGTGACGCACCTTTCCACATAATTGGCCACGTCGAGCTTCATTACCGGCCACCAATAATGAAGTTTCAAATCTCTATACATCTTGGTGCTACTAGGATGTACGGAGTACTTTGACTTGTGTGCCTCCGTCAAGAGCAACTCGCGGTTTCCCCCGATTTTCGGCACCCAAATCCTCCCTTGGAATAACTTGAGACCGCGGATATCCTCCGATAATAAATCCTTTTGCTTCACCATGACCTCGGTCTTGAGATTCTCCTCGCAAAGTGCTTCGTCTTGACTCCTCTTGATGTTCTCCATAAGGCTTGACATCACCTCGATTCTAGCAAATGCTACCTTACTTTCCCCTCCGTAACTCTTTCGGCTTAAGGCGTCCGCCACCACATTGGCTTTACCGGGGTGGTAAAGCAACTCACAATCATAATCTTTCAAGAATTCTAACCACCTCTTTTGTCGCATATTGAGTTCCTTCTGGTCAAAGATGTATTTTAAGCTCTTATGGTCGGTGAACAACGTACACTTTGTCCCGTAAAGGTAGTGTCGCCATAACTTTAATGCAAACATTACCGCCGCTAGCTCCAAATCATGCGTAGGGTAGTTCTTCTCGTGATCCTTGAGCTGCCGCGATGCATACGCGATCACCTTCCCTCTTTGCATCAAGACGCACCCCAATCCTAATTTAGAGGCGTCGCTAAAAATCACGAAATCTTCGGATCCTTCGGGTAAGGATAATATTGGCGCTTCACATAATTTCTTTTGGAGAGTTCGGAAGGCATTCTCTTGCGTCTCGGTCCATACGAATCTGACGTTCTTCTTTGTCAACGATGTAAGTGGTGAGGCGATCTTCGAAAAATCTTGAATGAACCGCCGGTAATAACCAGCCAATCCCAAGAAGCTTCTAATCTCCGTTGGACTCGTCGGTGGCTCCCAATTCATCATTGCCTCGATCTTAGCCGGGTCCACCTTTATTCCATCCTTTGACACCACGTGGCCCAAGAATTGCACTTCTTGTAGCCAGAATTCGCACTTCGAGAATTTGGCGAATAATTTCTCTTGTCGAAGGATCTCTAAAACTTCCCGCAAATGTTTCCGATGCTCCTCCTCATCCCGTGAGTAGATCAAGATGTCGTCGATAAAGACTATGACCGACTTATCTAGAAAGGGTTGGCATACTCGGTTCATCAGGTCCATGAACACGGCCGGAGCATTAGTCAGCCCGAATGGCATAACTAAAAACTCATAGTGACCGTACCTCGTCCGAAACGCCGTCTTCGGTATATCGTTCTCTTTCACCCGCACTTGATGATAGCCGGATCGCAAATCTATTTTGGAGAAACATCCCGTTCTTTGGAGTTGATCGAAGAGATCGTCGATCCGGGGTAGTGGATATTTCTCCTTTACGGTAACCTTGTTGAGTTCGCGGTAGTCAATACACATTCGCATAGACCCATCCTTCTTCTTCACGAATAACACCGGCGCTCCCCAAGGCGACGAGCTCGGTCGTATAAATCCTTTCTCAATCAGTTCTTGAAGTTGCGTCATCATCTCTTGCATTTCTGTCGGGGCTAAACGGTAGGGAGCACGAGCGATTGGAGCAGCTCCCGGAGTAAGGTCGATGTGGAACTCCACTTGCCGTTCCAGTGGGAGTTCAGGTAGGTCGTCCGGAAAGACATCCGGGTAGTCGCACACCACATCCACTTCTTCCAATTTCTTCTTCTCTAGCTTCGCGTCGATCACATAGGCTAAGTACGACTCACATCCTTTGGCTAGGCTCTTGCGTGCCTTGAGTGACGATATAATCATATTGGTTCCTCGGTTCCTCTCTCTGTAAACCAACACTTCACCACCTTTGGACAAGGGTACCCGAATCAACTTCTTAGAACAAAAGATGCCGGTGTCGTGCTTAGCTAACCAATCCATTCCCACTATTACATCAAATCCTCCAATATTGGCCGGTAGCAAATCTATAACGAAGGGCTCTCCATCTAACTCTAAGGTACATCCTACATAACAACTCCGAACAACCATATGCTCCCCATTGGCTACCTCTACCACTAGAGCATTAGTCAACAAGCTACAAGGAGTAGAGAGGTTCTCGCAAAAAGAGGTAGACACAAAAGATCGGTTCGTACCGGAATCGAATAAAACACGGGTAGATAGAGAGTTCACTAGAAACGTACCGGACACTACGTTCGCCGCCTCCTTTGCTTCACTAGCCGTCATCTGGAAGGCCCGACTTGGCGCCTTTGGTTGAACTTCTTTCTTCGGTAAGGCACCCCTTGGTTACCCCTTGCTAACTTAGGGCAATTGCGCTTGATGTGCCCCGGTTCTCGGCACTCGTAACAAACTCCCCGCGAGGGACAATCCCGACTCATTTGGTCCTTTCGCCCACACTTAAAACATTCCATAGCTCCAGAAAACGGCCTCGGATTACACGGCCCGAAGTGCTTACTCTTACATTTGGGGCACCACATCGCCTCCCGTCGCTGGTCAGTGTTCCTCCCCCCGTTAAAGGGTTTGGAAGATCGTACGGGCCCGGTTGGCCCCTCCCATTTACGCTTTTCGCCTAACAATTGCTTCTCCTCTCTCTCTTGCAGAAGATCATCTTCCACCAACTGAGATTCCTCAATCAATTCCTGCAAAGTAGCCTTTTGGGCGTTTCTCACGCCCGTCTTTATCTCCGCCGGTAATCCCTTCACAAATGCCTTTATTTTGGACCATTCGTCCGTTGCCAAATGTTCGACCAAACTGAGCTTGTCCAAAAATTGTTTGGCGTAATCGGCGACCGACAGATTACCCTTCTTCAGACTTCGGAACTCCTCCTCTATCTTGTCAAGCGCTCTCTCGTTACAATATTTCTCCATGATTTTCTTCTTGAATGTTGGCCAAGTGAGCTTGGCCAAAACTTCCGGTGTAAGTGCCCTTCGGGTGACGTTCCACCAGCTCAGAGCATCCCCTCTAAGCAGTTCCCTTGAGGACCGACTGAGGGTCTGCCTCTTGAATTACCGGGTTCTCAGCTTCCAAGTTCCCTTGAGGAATCGCATCTACAATCCCCTCTAGCATTGGGGGTATCGGCGGAATGACTCGGTCCGCCGTTGGATTCGCTTGTCGATTTGCCCCCGGGGCAGTTACACTTGCCTCATTCGCATCCTCGGTCACTCCAACTCGGCTCCTCGTGTTCACCATTATGAACTGTCACACCCGATAAGAATCATACCGGTTAATTCTTTAAAAGATAACCGGTCCAATACATACTACTTACAAAGATCAAACATCATAACAACAACTTCAAGCATGCTCACGTAATCATATATTCAGAACAACACTGGCCAAGTGAAATTGTGAACGTACTTTACACAAGAATTCTCGTTATCATTATCATAATTTCAATCAATGCAATTTCCGAATTCCTACTACTCTCCCCACCTAAGAGTGCTCTACCCGAATGGACAGTGATTCTATAAGCATAACCAGTCTAAGTCTATGTATGCTAAATTCATCACCTAGTTCACTTAAACTAGAGCTCTGATACCAACTTGTAACACCCCAAAAATGGGACTAACAAAAATTTCCGGAGAAGTAGAAATGTGGTATGCATAAATGCCAAAGCACGAGCTCATACGAAAGGAACAACAAATGTCTGTTAATTACAAGTTTGTAATAAGACACAATATTAGATGACAACTCCCTAATCTAAGTCTCGCTAGACATAAGATTACAAAAAGATTGTCAACTAAGTCCCAAATGATTGTCTTCAATATTGGCATCCCAAAATGCTCCAAAGCTCACCACTAAAGTCGATCAAGCTTCCTTGGCGCTCGCGCCGCTAGAACCTGAGATACATACCAAAAATCAAGTGTTAGACCAAACGGGTCTAGTGAGTTGCATAAAACATGGCATAATTATAGAAAGCATGTTATGAACAATTATGACACTTCAATTACCAAAGTCCATACGGGGTCATTCATGGGGGAGACCCATCACACCAATGAGTTTCACCTCAGTCAATGTACCTTGATGTTCACTCGCTTGAGCAACATCCTGAAGGCCCGTCACATTTGAATACTACCTCCCAGGCATTACTTCAAATGGCGGAGGTCTAGGCACATACCATTATGGTGACACCTAAGATTACATCCTCCTAGCACTTACTCATGGTTCGTTATGTGTACTTACAATATCCGTCTCTATACATAATTCCATACCCATAAGATACATGTATAAGACTTCAACAATCCCAAGCATCATTTAGGTACAAAACTCTAAAATATGCAAATACTCAATATTATCCATGGCTCATCAAGACAATTATATAACCATGCTCCAACATCAAGAATAATAATCTCATCCATGACCACAACCATATTCAAGGCTAAGATACCATCCATATTAAAATTAGCAGTTAGGTCAAACTTATCAGGTGATCAGATCTTCTCATGATAATGATATATTAAATAGGAAAACACATAAAATATGTATCTCATTTGAAAATAATACAAGAAACTCACTATCTAGGGTTTTATAGGAAACCCTAGAAACTTGGATGAGAAATGTGTAGGTGTGAACTTGGTTGAGACTCCTAAATGCCCTTCTTGAATGCTTCCCAACTACTAGTGAATCACAATAAATGCTCCTTGCTAACTAGGGTTCTTGGTGGGTGTGAAGGGAGGAAGAAAGGGTAGAAAATCGCCCTAGGGTTTCTCTCAAATCAGTTCCAAAACGTTTGAGGTGAGAAATGAAGTTAAAATGGTCAAGGCTGGAATTTAAACTCTCAAAGCCCGTCGGCGACAGTGCCCGGCGACCTTGCCCATGGCACTGTCACGGGGCATAATCGCGCCTGCTCCCCTGCCCACGGTACTGGCTCGGCGATTGTGACAGGGCGACAATGCCCTTGTCACTCTCGCGTGTCGTAGTTGCCGAGGGTGTACCGAGACCACCCCTCGGCCAGCGACCTTGCCAAGCGACTATGACAAGTGTCATAGTCGCGAGTCACTGTCGCGCAACACCCAACATCTCTGATTTCCAACATTTTCGATAAAATTAAGCACGTAAGGAACCCGAGGTAAATAACATCTAATGTGACATGCTAAGACCTTTAATCCAAGCAAGAATCCCAACAGTTATAATTGATGAAAACACAATGAGTGTTATAATTACTTACCTTGATTTTTCGGGCGTTACATAACTGACGAACCCTCAGTCATTTTACAAGCACACAATGCTTTAATTGTATCAAATCTCTCCCGTTTTATTTGTAACCGAAACATAGACTTCAGTGAAGATATCATATCCCAAGCAATCATGTTTTCATGATACCGTAATAATTCGGGAGTCATGGTGGCTAACATTAGGCAACCAACAATCAGAGAGTCATCTTGGTACTTATCATAAGTAGTTCTGACTTCAGTTGGAGCATTTCTGACAGGAGCATTTGGAGGGGGGTTTTCAAGAACGTAGAACTTCTTTTCATGCCTAAGAACTGCCCTTAGGAATCGAAACCATTCGATGAAGTTTGTTTCGTCCAATTTTTCTTTATCCAGGATTGACCGTAGTGTAAATTGGGATAAGTTGTTTGAGTTTGAATATGAGGTAGACATCTACAAAAAACATGATTTAATTTTAGTAACTTTAATGTCTCAAACAAATAGATTAACCTTTCAAAAATCATTTGATTTGAACTAAGATCCATATTTCACCTACTTCCATAAATGGCCAAGCAACTGTCTATGGAATTAAGCTATTTAGGTAGGCTTCATCCAATTATGTTTCAACATAACTCTTAGATGTCGTGGGATCCTATTTAATATATCATATATTAAAATTGGCACGTTTTAATCCCACTTCAACGCCTTGAAAATACTCATAAATGATCAATCAACTGTCTATGATATTCTTAAGTAAACAAACCATAATAAGGTATCGTGATCCCACCTAAATACTAGACTTAGGGTTTACTGGGATCAGTCGTCCAAAAAATGACTATTTAAGTGAATGGCCAAACAACTGTCCACTTAAATCTCGTTATTTTGGCTCCTTATCTTACACTACATTCAACCGGTATGATTGGCTAAGCACTGACCACACCGGAATCCTGTATGCTCAACAAGTACCTTAAATGGGTGGCGTTAAGTTTACATTTGTAAAAGGTTTTTAGAAAACATTCTAATTCTTTTAAAACGTTTGAATTTATTTCTAAAATCTTGTTTTAAAAGTTTATCTTATTAAATCGGTTTGATTTTGATAAACATATCAATTTTAAAATATCATATTTTATTTACCGATTTAAAATTTGTTTTGCGTTTGATTTTACATTTAGAACGTTTGCACTTATCATAACAATAATAAAGTAACAAATAAAAACAAACACAAAATAAATTAGCACTACAATAATATATGGATTTGCCCCTAATGTGGTGTTGTGAGCCAACACAACGACCACGGTCAATTCTAAGGACATCTTCAAGCTCTCACTAGCTTCGCCATCTTGGTGAACTTCAGGGACTCCGTCTCGATCCTTTTGGAACTCCGTCTCGGTTTGATTTACAATTTTAAAAATAGAAAGATAACATATCTGTACTATTTACATTTGTCCCTATCTAGGAAATTTTAAAATTACAACCTATGTAATTAATACATTTTAATTTTCCGAAACATAAATATAAACAAACAAACCAAACCACGGGTCTTCTCGGGGCAATCTAGAGATGGAAATTTTACCCGTTGGGGCGGGTACCCGACCCTAACGGGGCGGGGATTCCCCGCTTTAACGGGTAACGGGGCGGGGGCGGGGATTTATTTTCATACCGAAGCGGGGTTGGGGTGGGGTCGGGGCTGGCATTACCCGCCCCTAATTCGTACCCGATTAAAAATTTTAATTTATTTAATATGTACATAGTGTGTGTATAAATAAATATATATGTATATATGTATACGTTTATTCTTAAATGATAAATACATTTTTATTCTCAATATCGATAATTAATATAGTGACAATTTATTATAATTTTAATTTTTAAAATACATTTTATTTTTTTATTTTTTTCACTAAACGGGTACCCGTCGGGTTCCCCGAACCCGTCGGGGATTCCTTCCCCCCGAACCCGTCGGGGATTAATCGGGGCGAGGTCAGGGACGGGGGGTTTAAACGGGGGTCGGGGTCGGGGATGGGGGATGCATTACCCGCCCAATACCCGCCCCGTTTCCATCCCTAGGGCAATCCATATATTATTTATTTATTCTAAACAAAAAATAAATACAAATTCAGCCGGATTATAATTAACATAATTAAAAGGGCAAAAATGGAACAAATTATATATATGGCAAATTCAAATTTCAATTAACCCAATCCATAATGTTTTGGGTTACAAACCCATGACTCGAAAGAAACAAAACCCTTATGGGCCTAAGTCCAAAAACCAAACCAATTAAGGTAACAAACTAAACCATGTTGCTTCAAGCCAATGGTGACGGGAGACTGAATTCGTCAAGAATTTCGGCTAAAAGAAAACCAAAACGATTGTGGCATAGGGCAATAGCCTTTAGCCATATGAGCCACATGAGATAAATACTAAAACAGTCCAGTGAAAAAAAAACGAGACTGTCGGTCGCACAACCCGTGGGTTAACAACTAGCGCCGGCATCGAGACCAAATTAAACTGCCTGGAAAAATTGTGCAAGACATTCCCAAGTGAGCGACAGTCAGAGACATGACCGGACATTATAGCCATGGTCGAAAAACATCAAGGGTCCTGGCTTATGATGGTAGTTTAGATCTGAGATCTCGCTTGGTCTTGTGACCAACGATAATGACCGAATGCGAGACCAAAAACGGTCGTAACAGTGAAGGCCGACGAGGAAAAAAACATCGCATAAAGACGATAATAGTTTATCAGTAGTTTGAGAAAATGAAGCAACCCAACCGATAGGTTCAATCGATGGTTGGAGACACGGAGAACCGGTGAAAACCGGTGACAACACCATCTCCACGGTCTTGGCTGTGGAGAAGGGCAGCGGTAAACAAAGAGACATCGACGACAGGTCTAAGAAAGAATATAAACCAACACCACCACCCTCGACGGGCTGTGGCCTGGACGACCAGCCACGACCACCTGTGACTGTGGTCCATAGGCGGCCCTTGGTCGATGACTTATCCCTTTCTCGGAAAAATAGCATTCATCCCCAACCCTCGTTTGTAGAAGCAAACTGCATTGCTTGGGAGTCGATCTGCAGCTGTAGGATATCGGAGACAGAACCAGGGTTTAAAAAAAACTTGGGCAACAGATCTGTTTGTGGCTTAGTTTGAGGAAGAGAAGGGGACCGATTAGGGTTTTTCAACCCTTTTTAATGTATATCAACGAGTTGGGATTAATGCCCGCACGTTGCTGCGGATGCAAAGAAATATTAAGACCATAAATTTGAGCATCACCAATTATGAGAACAAAACATTTTGTGTCTGTTAGCAACATCACTATAATTTACAAAATGCCCTATGAGGATGATGTGTGTGTATGATAGGAAGCGAAAATAAATTGGCAAATGGTACATTACATCATTAAACTTAAAAAAAAGTTACATTGTTATTAAACCTAAATTAAATTATAATAAAAATATGAATTAAACAAATTTCACATACGTTTTGGGTTGGAGAAGACACAGTCATTGAGATGCGATGCATGTTAAGGGATCTTTATTTTATGCTTATATAATAAAAATAATTTTTATAATATAACTTTTATTTATTTAAATTAGAAAATGAAAAAGTTATAAATGATCGAAATGTCATTTACTTAACGGTCAGGAGCTAACAACTTTTAGTTTCGAGGACCAAACGTTACGCAAATGCAAAATCGAAAGTCTATTTTGGAATCAACAAATTATGGGGACTAAATCCAAGAGGAAAATAAAACTATAGGGACCAAATCTGTAACTCTACAAACATAGAAAAAAAAAATTAAAAGCTGAAGGACCAAATCTGTAATTTACTAAAAACCTCAAGGACCAAAGCTGTAAATTACTGTTCATGAACAGTGAAATCGTTCCTGGTAAATGTTATATACGAGGTGGGATTAATGCCCGCGCGTTGCTGCGGATGGAAAGAAATATTAAAACCATAAATTTGAGTATCACCAATTATGAGAACAAAACATTTTGTGTCTGTTAGCAGCATGACTATAATTTACAAAATGCCCTATGAGGATGATGTGTGTGTATGATAGGAAGCGAAAATAAATTGGCAAATAGTACATTACATCATTAAACTTAAAAAAAGTTACATTGTTATTAAACCTAAATTAAATTATAATAAAAATATGAATTAAACAAATTTTACATCATTATTAAACATAAAATAAATTATGATAAATTACTTTATTAATAAATAAAAAATTAGTCATGTGATTGGATTGATGGGGAAGGCAGAAGGTTTTGGGTTGGAGAAGACACAGTTATTGAGATGTGATGCATGTTAAGGGATCTTTATTTTATGCTTATATAATAAAAATAATTTTTATAATATAACTTTTATTTATTTAAATTAGAAAATGAAAAAGTTATAAATGATCGAAATGTCATTTACTTAACGGTCAGGAGCTAACAACTTTTAGCTTCGAGGACCAAAACGTTACGCAAATGCAAAATCGAAAGTCTATTTTGGAATCAACAAATTATGGGGACTAAATCCAAGAGGAAAATAAAACTATAGGGACCAAATCTGTAACTCTACAAACATAGAAAAAAAAAGATCAAAGCTCAAGGACCAAATCTGTAATTTACTAAAAACCTGAGGGACCAAATATGTAATTTACTGTTCACTATAGAGACCAAATCTGTAACTCTACAAACATAGAAAAAAAAAGATAAAAGCTCAAGGACCAAATCTGTAATTTACTAAAAACCTGAGGGACCAAATATGTAATTTACTGTTCATCTACAGTGAAATCGTTCTGGTAAATGTTATATAGTATAACTAGTATAATATTAAGAATCCCACGTGACCACTAACACTAAATCCTTTTTTTTTCTTTTGAGTTTTGATGGCCCAAATAAAAAATATAATAATAATAACATGGTCCAATTAGATTTAGGTAAAATTTAAAACTTTAATTTGCCATTATAATAATATTTTTCCCATTTTGATTAAATGACATCAAAGTGACTCTGATACCACTGTAGGGTTTTATTCGAAATCGTAACCGATATACGCAGCAGAAATTAAAGAAATTTTGGTTACAATAATTGAATTTTTTTTTAAACAATTAAAACCCAAACGGATCCAATGATGTATTTAATCAAAACTTAAATCACACCATAGGGTGTTTAGAGATGTACCTTTCAGATCTGTTGTGGTTGAACTAGCTAAGCACTTAGAAACCAATCTAGGTTTCCTCTAGCGGTATCCACACACGAACACGCGAAATTCCACCGGGTGCTAGCCCAATAACCCTAGATCTATATGTGTTTTACAGAAAAGAAAAGGGTTTCTTTTCTGTATTTTTCGAAAGGCTATTCTAACTCAATTGTGTATCAAATGGTTTAGCCCAACCCCTTATTTATATCAGAAGAATTATAGTTAGACTATAATTCAATTAAAAATTAAATAAGGTTTAGTAATTATCTGTAATATTCAAATTCAATTATAATTATATAAATATATATATAATTATCCTTTTAAACTTTAAAATATAATTATATAAATATATATATATATATATATATATATATATATATATATATATAATTATCTTTTTAAACTTTAAACTTTATAATTACAGATAATTCCTCGTAATTAACATAATTACGTTTTTCACCCTGTAATTATCATAATTACAGTTTAACACATATTTTCATAAAATTCGGGTTTCTACAAATGGAAACAAACGCATTCTTTGTGTGCGATCCTATAGGTTTACATACTCCTCAGCAGTGTTTCTGTGTGACGCGTGTCGTGGGCATATAATAACTTACATATATATATATATAGAGAGAGAGAGAGAGAGAGGAAAGTTCAAATGAAAACTTATTTTTTATTGTGCACGTGGGGACAAATCTCACCCACTCGATCTCTTTTGATCCAACAACTCATATTAAATAGAGTTTTTAATTTTAAAATGCTTAGGGATAAAAATGAAAGAAAATTTAAACACATGCCTACCATATTTGACTTTTTATTTTCTTTTTTAATTAAAAACTTTTAACCAATTAAAGTTTAAAATAAATTATCTTAAAAATTACTAATATTTTAATCAAACAAATTATATAAAAAAAAACGAGAATTTCGTGCTCTTCGATATGACATCCATCTCGATATAGTTTTTTTGTCGTTTTAATCGTTTTTTACGTGAAATGCTATATATGTGTTATATTCATTATGAATATTTATGTACGTTCAAGTTTGTACAACGCCTCGACACTGTAAGTATGTAACTCGACAACACCTTCTTCAACACTTTCTTCAACGTCGTAAGACATCATGTTTTCTTCAGCACTGTAACCCAACACCTATCAAGACGAATCAAGAACCTATCGAGTAATTCTGTTGTGAATCGGAGAACAAAAGAGAGCACGTCACGTCTCCACATCTTCACAGGTCATTCATGTGTTATTCATCATGAATAATGTATCATTCAGGATGAATAATACAACATTCATGGTGAATAATTCACGATTCATGAATTTGTGTATTATTCGTCATGAATGTTGTGTAATTCATCCTGAATACTATATTATTCATCATGAATAATGAATGAACGTTCACATTTGTTATTCATACTGAATGTGGGACATCCGGGGATGCACATACATATTCATAATGAATTAAACCAAATTTCGGTTGTGAATTGGGAAACAAAAGAGAGTGTGCCATGTGTCTACACCTTCACGGGTCATTCATATATTATTCATCATGAATAATGTATCATTCAGGATGAATAATAGAACATTCAGGGTGAATAATACACGATTCATGATAAATAATACATGAATCATGGATTCGTGTATTATTCATCATGAATAGTGAATGAACGTTCACCTTTGTTATTCATACTGAATGTGGACACCCGAGTACGTGCATGCATATTTATAATGAATATAACACATATATAGAATTTCATGTAAAAAACGGTTAAAACGAAAAAATCTTGAATATTGTATTATTCATCCTGCATACGGTATTATGCATCATGAATAGTGAATGAATGTTCACCTTTCTTATTCATACAGAATGTGGACACCCGAAGACGTGCATGCATATTCATAATGAATATAACACGTATATAGAATTTCACGTAAAAAACGGTTAAAACGAAAAAAAACTATATCGAGATGGATGTCATATCGAAGAGCACGAAATTCTCGTTTTTTTGATGTAATTTGTTTGATTTAAATATTTTTAAGATAAATTATTTTAAAGTTTAAGGGGGTAAATTTGTTTAGTTAAAAATAAAAATAAAAAGTCAAAGAAGGTTGACGTTGATTCAAAATTACAATTTTGTTCTTAATCACTTCCCAATTAACCTTATTATGTATTAACCATTAATTAGTTTTCTAAGTTTTGATCAATGGTTAAGATTTGTCCTCATGTGTACAAAGAAAGATGAGTTTTCATTTGAACCCACCCCTATATATATATATATATATAGAGAGAGAGAGAGAGAAGGAGGATCAAACGAGAAGCTAAACATTTTGCGAGAAGGCGAGAAGTGATTAATCATATATGATACAAAAGCTTAATCATATATGATTAAATACATGTTATATTGGCAATACCTAGATGTTTAATCATATATGATTAAACACATTACAGGCCGTGTAATCATATATGATATCACACTTCTCGCAAAATGTTTAACTTCTCGCATGATCCTTCCTCTATATATGTATGTGTGTATATATATATATATGGTATTATTTTCTACTAATTAATATTAAGGGGGTCGTTTATCAAACACTTACCTGGGTAAGTGCTTACCAAGTCATATTACCTTACGGATGAATATGGTAAGGACGAAGAATCTTACCCGGTAAGAGCTAAGGCAAGAATCGAGAGTCTTACCCGACAAGTGAGGACAAAGACTCTTACCACGTTTAGCGCTTACTAGAAATTGTGGCATACGATACCGTTTTGGTGGAATAAAATTTTACCTGGTAAGTAAGTGATAGTGTTGAATTTTACCGGTAAGCCCTTACCGGGATAAGCATTTAGTAAACGACCCATAGAATATAATAATCATAATCGTGTTTATTAATATGGACCTCTATGGAAGTAAATTTTACAAATTAACCTTCCATCAAGGGCGGATTCATGTATCGTCGAGGGGGTTCCCATGCCCCCTGCTCTATGATCCCGACGTAGTGGAATTTTTTCAACGAGTTTTAAAGATGCATCTATTGTGATTCAACGTGTGTATCCATAAGTTACCAAACAACCACTTAGTTGTTGCAAAAACCTGTTTGTTTATTTTTTTTAATAAGACCATAATTTTAACGATTATATTTTTGTGCCATCGCTTGAAAATTTTCTTGATTTGCATAGTGTTTTTTCAAGATTTTACTGGACATAATGTCTTGCAACAGAAACATAAGGCAAATTATTTGAAAGTTATTGAGTTAAAATTTTTAATGGGCATGTTCCTAATTAAAGACTCATTTAAGGCCATTTTACTAAATATCCATGAATTGACAATTGACCAATTTAAATAAATGCAAATATAATAGCCATTTGATTGTTATATGAAGATTGAGTTTCCAATGGGATCATAATTCTGATAACTCTCACCATAAATAAAAATTATCGTTCACTCATTGAGAAATCATACAAGCTAATCACAGTATTGAAATTTAGTAAGATTGTTTAGTTTTTCATACATCAATCATTGTACAAATAAAACAAGGAGAGAAATTAAAGAGAAATACATAAGATCAAATGTTGAACAACATCTAATGACTCGATCACTTGTATTCTCTATTTGATTGCTTGCATTCTCTTTCTGACTATACTGGGTTATGATTTCTATTTGACAACGAAAGCAAAACACAATTATACATACTTCATTTGTGTAGAGACGAAAATGTCTAATCGAAGGCACCAAAATTGGTATCTTCGATAGTGGCTAGCATAACAAACCCTACAAAGATGACACCTTTGGTCATCGATTTTAGCTATAGGGCTTAACATTGAACCTTTTGAACACATTATCTTAGATATACCTATAGATGTTTGACATTTTAGGTACGGTCTATGATATCCGTATCCGTATGAATACCTGTAATTAATTACAATCCAAAAAGGCAAAATCAATAAATTAATAAAGTTTTATGGGTATATAGTAATAAGAATCAATAAATTATACTAGTAAACGATGAAGAAAAAACATATATTATAGCTCCTTGTATGCTCTGAATGTTTCCTGACCAGTTTTCGAAATGCTATTAACATTTGGAAATGATGATTGTGGACGACAATGGAAAGGAGCATGAGATGGTGTATGAACCAGTATAAATTTAATTATGAACGACAACCTTGTATGACAAACCATCCCACATTGGTTAATAATTAAATTAAGATTCCATTATAAATCCATAATATTATGCTCCCACATTGATTATGAATTATAAGGGCATCTTCAACAACTTCCCCAAAATTTCTCTAAAATGGAGAACTAAAAGTCAAAATCTCTAAGAAAGATAACATCCATCTCCAACAGATTCTTCATTTTGGAGAAAAATCATTTATTATATTATTAAAATATTTTATATATTTAATAAAATATTATTTTTCTCACATAAATATTTTATTTCAAAGTTTCTTATTGGTGAAATATAATAAAAAAACCATTCTCTCTCTTGGTAATCATTTTTGTAGATATCTCCAAATTTGGAGAAAACTACAATCTCTCTCCTATTTTCCCTATTTTGGAGAAGCAGTTGGAGCAAAAAGTTGCTCAAAATCTCCATTTTCTCCATTTTGAACAAGCTATTGGAGATGCTCTAATTGTATGTCAATTACAAACTTCGTACATGTGGTTTGGTGAAAATTACGAATGAGGTCTCTCAAATGATATAATTACAATGGTTGTCACTATGGTTTGCATTTTATTAGAGATTAGGTCCCTACTACTAAGTACTAACTCCATTAGAGCATCTCCAGCTTCTCCAAAATGGAGAACTAAAATGTCAAAATCTTCAAAAAATATCACCTTCATCTCCAACAGATTATCTATTTTAGAGATTACACAATTAATTATATTATTAAAATATTTAATACAACTCATAAAATATTATTTCCCTCTCATAAACATTTAATTTAAAACAATTTCATTAGTAAAATGAATAAAAAATCATTTCTCTATCATATGTAATCATTTATGAAGATATCGCAAAATTTGGAGATTTTCATCATCTCTCTGTCTACTTTCTCCAATTTGGAGAAGGTTTTGGGGAATATTTGGGATCAAAAAATCACCAAAATCTCCATTTTAGAGAAGTTGTTAGAGATGCTCTTAAAAATATTCTGTTAAATTATTACAAGGTACCGGGTATCTTTAACAATACGATTATCTTGAGTCTTGACTATACTTATTATTCAAGAATCTGAGAGTATCTCCAACAACTTCTCTATAATAGAAAAAAATGAGTTTTTGTTTTCTAAACTTTCCAACCTTTTTGCTATCTTGTTCTCTATAATAGAGAATTCTCTAAAACATGATGGTGGGAGAGAAAAATTATTATTATATTCAATCACACCAATAAGATTGAATTTTTATCATTTTATATTAATTTTTTAAAGTGCATTGGGATGATAAATTAGAGAATATTATAATAATATAATTTATGTTAAAATCTATAAAATAGGGAATCTGTTGGAGTTGAATATAATTTTTTTTAGAGATTTTAACCTTCAGTTTTCTACTTTAAATAAATTATAGAGAACATGTTGAAGATGCTCTGATAACCTTTTCTTGAAATGCCTGATAACTCAACTCAATTTTTCTTGTTGTTGCACCTATCGAGCACATATCAAGCACTATCAATTACATATCAATCATGACAAACTTCTATTGATCTCCATTAGAGCACATACCGAGCATCATTAGAAAAAAAAAACCAAACAAAAAACCCATATTTCAGACCGAAAAACCATATTTATATTTATATATAAAAATAAAACAAAAAACGATGGTAAAAAAAAATCCTACATCTTGATTTGTCAATCTTTAATCTGTTGATTAAACACCAATCGTCATTGTCTTTTAGGTTATTTCAACATTTTGTTATCGGTAGTGTAAATGAACATTTTGTTCCTTCAACTAAACGTTGTTCATCTTCATCCTTTTTTTTTGTTGGTTCATCTCCTACATCCGAAATTCAAACAACCTCTAAATCCTCACTCGTTTGTCAATCAAATCATACGAGATAATTGAAATTACATATGACGATAAAAGCCCACGTCTATAGATAATTGAAATTCCAAAAGATTGCTTTTCATACATCGATCATTGTTCAAATAAAATGAAGAAATAACTTATCGAGTAATACATAAGATCAAATGTTGAACAACATCTAACGCCTCATTTGTTAACGAATTTGCATTCTCTATATTACAATTTGCATTTTTTTAAACTAAAACCTGTTATAATTTCAATTTGACAACAAAAGGCAAGAAAAAAAAAACGGATTGAGATATTTCATCTATGTAGAGACGAAAATGGTTGAAGAAGGCACTGGATTTGGCACTCGACTACCAAAAGAACCCACCAAGATGACATCTATCGTCATCAAGTTTTTATCTCGAGAGTCGCACATCAAGAAGGCATACGCTCGGTGTTGACATCTTAGGTACATCTCCATCATCTCCTTGTTAATGTAAATATACCCGCAACTACAATCCAAAAAGGCAAAATCAATAAATTAACACGATTTTATAGGTATATAGTAATAAGAATCAATAGATCATACTAAAAAATCAACAAAAACCAGATATTATACCTCTTTGTATGTAATAACCTTTCGAAATGCTATGAACATTGAGGATGCAAATTTATCATTTCTCTTGTGTATCATAACGAAATTGAGAAATCTACCAAAATAATCAAGTGAGAAATAAATTTATACACAAAACGAGATCAACAAATATACCAAGACTAAGAAAATACTTACCCGAACCTTGGAATGGTATCCAAAGTTTTCTCCATGAGTGAGACTAGAATATCACTTGTTGTGTGGAGGTCGTTGGCTGACGGTCTGTTTTATAAGTTTGATTTCAACATCGATAATGTTGTCAGATCGATGTGGGATAGATGGTCATTATAATTATAAAGAGAAAGAGGTGTGATCGTATAAAATGAATTTTGATCTCCAATAAGAATAAGAGGCTGTTTGTTAAAAAAAAACCCTTTAGTGGCTCTTAATCTGAATCGATTAGACCTTTTTATATTCAGTGTTTTTTTTTCTTCAAGTTTTCAGAACCTCTTAATTCTTAAATACATCTGAAATAAGAAGTGGTGATCTAACTTTTTAAAACCTCTTATCGCCGCCTCATTTCATATGTTCTCCTTTCTCTCAAAACGCCTTTAGACATTACAAAAATAAAAATCTTATTGATTCAGATTTCAAACTTCAGCACCACCTCTTACTAATCAGAAATGAAATAAGACTTCAGACCTCTTAAAAAACAAACGTCACCTAAGTGTATAATAGGCCACCTAATGGAGAGCCAACAACTAGCAATGCTCGTTTTGGCAACAAGTAATAAATAATAATGGAACTTGGAATATGATTGACAAAAACTTACCTCAAGATAAAAAAAAAGGAATGATAAGAAAATCTTGGAAATTTGGCAACAACATGATTAATGGATAGAGGATAACATTTCGGAAGTTCCAACAACAAATGGTTATTTCTTTAGATGACTTTGAGAAGCCACGAAATATGTTTCTTGACATCTACATGTACAAGAAGAATAGTAGTGTAAAATACGAGATGAAATATTTGGGGATAGAAAAATAATATTTTTAATAAAGTAGGAGTAAGCGATAGTACCATAAAAATGGAGAAAGATATATAGACGAGATGAGTTTTTCGCAAGTATTCTTCATAATAAATTTGAGCCAAACCCGACCAAAGTTTGGAGAATTGTTCAAAAGGATTGTGGACGAAAACGGAAAGGAGCTCGGGATGGTGTATGAACCAAGCTAAACATAATTATGAGCGACAACCGGCAACCCGTTCCAAATTGGTTATGAATTAAATTAAGACTCAATTATAAGTCCATAATATTAGGCTCCCACATCGATTATGCATTACAATTGTATGTAAATTATAAACTTCGTACACGTGGGTTGGTGAAAGCAGATCAGGTCCTGAAATAAAATAATTACAACAGTCTCGCAATGGTTTGCATTTTATCACAGATTAGGTCCCTATTGCTAACAACGTTAAAAATATTCTGTTAAATAATTAAAAGGGTTGTCACTATGGTCGAATGTGTGCGTGCTCATCTCACAAGATTGATTAATTAGGTTCTCCAAAAAATTTAACTTAATCCACTCAGGTTTGTTCCGCAAACATCAACCTTCTTGACTATACTTAGAGCATCTCCAATGTAAGGTTCTTATAAGCAAAAAATGTAGTGACTAGTAAGAACTGCCATTGTGGAAAGTTCTTATAAGAACTCAAATCCCTCTAGGTTCTTAAATAAGAACCTTGGTTTTTTTCATGAAATGTGTGAGATGTGACATTATCTTTATTATTTTTATTTTTTTCTTGACTTTATAATAATTATTAATATTACATATATTTAACTTATATATATATATATGAGACCCACAAAAATAGGTTCTTATAAGAACTACCATTGTGGACTTTTATGTGAATTTTTAATTTGATGAGGTGGAAATGAGGTGGCACCAAAAAGTACAAAAATGAGGTTCATATAAGAACTTGCATTGGAGATGCTCTTATTTTCCAAGAATCTGACAACCTGTTCTTGAAACGCCCGACAACCCAACTCTAATTTTCTCGTTGTTGCACGAGGACACATCAAGCACTATCGATCACATATCAATCATGACAAACTTCTATTGATCTCCAATAGAGATGTATTGAGCATCATTAGAAAAAAAACAAAACAAAAGACCCATATTTCTGCCCGAAAAACCATATTTATATTTATATCTAAAAATAAAACAATAAAAATGGTAAAAAAAAAAAATAACATCTTGAATATTTTGTCAAACTTTAATTAGTGTTGATGAACACCAATCATCAATGCCTTAGGTTATTTTGGCATTTTGTTACCATTAGTGTAAATGAACATTTTGTTCCTTCAACTGAACGTTGTTCATCTTTATCATTTTTTTGTTGGTTCATCCCCCACACCCGAAAATTCGAAAACCTCAAGATCTTCACTTGTTTATCAATCAAATCATACGAGATAACTGAAATTACATATGACGATAAAAGCGCAAGTGTATAGATAACTGAAATTTTATAAGATCGCTTTTCATACATCAATAATTGTTCAAATAAAATGAAGAAGGAACTTATCGAGTAACGCATAAGATCAAATGTTGGAGAACATCTAACACCTCATTTGACAACGAATTTGCGTTCTCTATGTTACAGTTTGCATTTTTTTTTTCTAACTAAAATCGATTATGATCTCTATTTGACAACAAAAACAAAACGATATTGGCAAACTCCATCTACGTAGAGACGAAAAAGGGTTGATGGAATGCAATGGATTTGGTATGTCACTGGTAGCCCACTCGACGACCAAAAGAACCCACCAAGATGACATCTTTCGTCATCAAGTTTTTATCTATAGGGTCACACATCAAGAAGGCATACTCTCGGTGATTGAGATCTGAGGTACATGTCCAAGATGTCCATATCGATGTGAATATACCTGCAATTACAATCCAAAAAGGCTTAAATCAATAAATTAACAGAGTTTTATGGGTATATAGTAATAAGAATCAATAGATTATGCAAGAAAATGATGAAAAAAAACCCAGATATTATACCTGTATGTAATAACCTTTCGAAGTGCTATGAACATTGAGGATGCAAATTTATTATTTTTCATGTGTGTCATAACGAGGCTGAGAAATCTACCAAAATAATCAAGTGAGCAATAATTAAACTCATGCACAAAACGAGATCAACAAATATACCACGACTAATAAAATACTTACCCGAACCTTCTTGGAATGGTATCCTTAGTTTCGCCCATGGGAAAGAGAGACTAGAATATCGCTTGTTGTGTGGAGGTCTTTGGCCCATGATATCGTTTTATAAGTTTGATTTCAACATCGATAATGTTGTCTGATCGATGTGGGAGTCTTTGTAACTACAAAGAGAAAGAGGCGCAATCGCACTATAAATCAACATTGATATCCGATAAGAATAAATGTATAATGGGCCACTTAATGGAGAGACAACAACTAGCAACGCTCGTTTTGGCAACAATTTATAAATAATAATAATAATGAAACTCATAACATGATTAACATAAACTCTTGTCAAGATAATAAAAGGGGGGGGGGGGGGGGGGGAGATAAGAAAATCTTGGAAATTTGGCAATAACATGATTAATGGATAGATGATAATATTTTGGAAGTTCGAACAATAATTGGTATTTCTTTGGACGACTTTGAGAAACCAAGAAATATGTTTCTGACATGTACATTTACAAGAATAATAATGTTACACCCTAAATATGGAAATACCAACTGATTTAAAATTTTCTAACTACATCGATAACTGAATCATCTACAACGACAAATTAAGGTTTAACTTCGATAAACACATTTCGATCCTTATACACGATCTATGATAGGTACGGATGTTACTACAACCCAATAACAGTTACTATCTCCAACTGCGGAAGACTTCACCAAACTTCTCACACTCGTGTAAATCTAGTGCTCATCTCTTTATAGCATCGCTAAAACCAAACCCCAATAGGAGCCTGATGCACATGCCAACAAATAAAAAATGTTAGGCTTAATGCCTAGTGAGCTCAAGAGTTTTCATTATATATATATATATATATATATATATATATATATAAGACAATAACTTTAAGAACGTTATTTAAATCGTGATTTCCAAAATGAAATACGTTAAATCTGGAAACAATCTCTTTTTCAACATTCAACTTCTTCGTGATCAAAATCACAAAACAAAACGTTTCTTCGAATATAAATCCAAAACCCAAAACTCGCGTAAAACATAACTGACACTTTAATAATCAAATACTGAAAACGTAGATAAACTCTCTCATCCAAAATATTCCGAAAGCATGGATAAAGTTCAGTATGAAAAACCCAAAAACATGACTAACAATCCATACCCAAAATCATGGCTAACAATCCATACCCAAAACATCACCGAAAACATGGATTATAAAACTCCATAACCAAAACAACACCTTTCGGTGACGAGGGAGACCCGATTAGATAGTATGTAACAGAACACAAAAGTAGGTCACATAACTATGTAAGAAACCAAAACATATGGGTTATTCCCATAAAACATACCGAGCTCAACTCCTCTAAGTCTATTGCTCGAAAACATCAAGTCAACCCCTCTAGGTCTATTCTTGAGAGTTCCAAAATAGGGGAACCCGGTTCCAAAACAGGAACTTATGCACAAGGAAAATACACCTTATTGCCCATGGGACACTGCCCGACCGTATAGGCCCACACCTTACTTACCATGGTGACCCGATGCCTATTCCGTGCCAAAGTGGTGAACTTGTCCAAAACAGGACAAAAGAACACCGTGCCTATGGATCCATTGCACTAACTAAAACATTACATGACTCAAAGCGAATGAACTAACACATTCCAAAACATGTAATTCTCAAAATAGATGCAGTAACTGCAATCATAACCAAACGCTCTACATTGAGCTATTAAAATCGGACAAGTGTCCCCAAGCCCCAACAAAATCCAAACCGATCCATAAGCTTAACAAATCTAAAGACCACATGCTAAAATCATAAAAGGAAATCAATTTAAACAACCCGCAATAATGCCAACCCATGCTCTTGAATACGTAAGCACTTCAACATAGTTTAGATTGGGACAAAATATTTTCCAAATGGGTTTATGTCATTTAATCTTCCCAAAAAACGTCCTATAACACAAAATCAACCATTTATCCAAAACGCACAATAAAATACATTTATACTCCAAAATCTACTTCCATGAAATAAATCATTAAAATACCATTACCCAAGGTTTATTTATCAAAATGATCAAAATCCCAAATGTGGGTGTTTTGCAAAGCTCATAAGGTTAAACATTTCAAATAATCAAACTTATCAATTACTCAACAGTTGGTAATTTCATGAAAAACATATAAACATGTAAAAATCGATATTTTGGCATGTACACCGTTTTCACAATTCAACTTGAGCTCACCTTGCTAGGTTAGGTTAGGTTAGACCAAGATTTCAAACCCAAATCCTTAGCCTCCGAAAATAAAGCTTCCATCATCAACACATCATCTTCAACAATGGGTTAGGGTTCCCAAATAACCCTTTTCTCCAAATCTAAGAGAAATGAACCACCAACAAGTGTAACACTTTAGATCTACAAAGATCCTCATATCAAAGCTTGAAATAAACAAGAACATACCTCAAACAAGCTTAAAAGGCGCTCCAAAAATCGGTTCTTGAGCTCTCAAATCACCTCAAGGAAATAAATAGAGAGTGTGAAATTAGAAAATGGGAGAAAACCCTAGAAATCTTGGCATAAATTGACCAGACAGTCTGCCGCGGCCTTGGCCGCGACCTCAAGTTGCAGTATTTAAATTTAGTAAGATCATTGAGTTTTTTGTACATCAATCATTGTTCAAATAAAACAAGGAGAGAAATTAAAGAGAAATACATAAGATCAAATGTTGAACAACATCTAATGACACGATCACTTGTATTCTCTATTTGATTGCTTGCATTCTCTTTCTGACTTAACTGGGTTATGATTTCTATTTGACAACGAAAGCAAAACACATTATACATACTTCATTTGTCTAGAGACGAAAATGTCTAATCGAAGGCACCAAAATTGGTATCTTCGGTAGTGGCGCGACGACTAGCATAACGAACCCTACAAAGATGACACCTTTTGTCATCGATTTTAGCTATAGGTCTTAACATTGCACTTTATGAACGCATTATCTTATATGTTAATTTAAATATTGTATCCAAGATTTAATAGGAAAGTCAAAGATGTAAAAGTCAACATTGTCTTTGTAATAGTTAGTCAAAGGTGTTTGAGTTTACTTAGTGATTAAGGTCTTGTTTAGTTAATTGGTATAAATAGGGTGTTGGCTTTGTAATCTTGTAACTTTAGTAACAACTAGAGATTGTAAGCACGTAATTGTAATATTCAGACTTGTGGTTATTGAAGATCTACTTTCTCTCTCTAGTTCTTGATCATATTTGAGTAATTGCTTGATTGTTTTGGGATTTTATCTTTAACATTATATATACCTATAGATGTTTGACATTTTAGGTACGGTCTATGATATCTGTATCCGTATGAATACCTGTAATTAATTACAATCCAAAAAGGCAAAATCAATAAATTAATAAAGTTTTATGGGTATATAGTAATAAGAATCAATAAATTATACTAGTAAACGATGAAGAAAAAACATATATTATAGCTCCTTGTATGCTCTGAATATTTCCAGACCAGTTTTCGAAATGCTATTAACATTTGGAAATGATGATTGTGGACAACAATGGAAAAGGAGCATGAGATGGTGTAACAACCAGGCTAAAATTTATTATGAACGACAACCTTGTATGACAATCCATCCTACATTGGTTATGAATTAAATTAAGATTTTGTTATAAATCCATAATATTGTGCTCGCACATTGATTATGAATTATAAGAGCATCTTCAACAAATTCTCCAAAACTTTTTCAAAATAGAGAACCAAAAGTCAAAATCTCCAACAAAGATTACATCAATCTCCAAGAGATTCCCTATTTTGGAGATAAATCATTTATTATATTATTAAAATATTTTATATATTTAATAAAATATTATTTTTCTCACATAAATATTTCATTTCAAAGTTTCTTATTGGTGGAATATAATAAAAAAAATCATTCTCTCGGTAATTATTTTTGTGGATATCTCCAAATTTGGAGAAAACTACAATCTCTCCTATTTTCCCCATTTTGGAGAAATCCATTTTCTCAATTTTGAAGAAGTGTCGGAGATGCTCTAATTGTATGTCAATTACAAACTTGGTACATATGGTTTGGTGAAAATTACGGATGAGGTCCCTCAAATGATATAATTACAATGGTTGTCACTATGGTTTGCATTTTATTACAGATTAGGTCCCTACTACTAAGTACTATCTCCATCAAAGCATCTCCAACAACTTCTCAAAAATGGAGAACTAAAATGTCAAAATCTTCAAAAAATATCACCTTCATCTCCAACAGATTCTCTATTTTAGAGATTACACAATTAATTATATTATTAAAATATTTAATACAACTCATAAAATATTATTTCTCTCTTCTAAACATTTAATTTAAAACAATTTCATTAGTAGAATGAATAAAAAATCATGAGTAAACTACGATTTTAATCCCTGTGGTTCAATGTTTATAACGATTTTAGTTCCTGATCTTTTAAAACTGCTTTTTTAGTTCTTGTGGTTTCTATTTGCTTCTATTTTCATCCCTCCCTCCAATTTTATTAATATTAAATGTTAATTTATTTAAAAATTAAATAAACAAATTACATATTTGGTCCTTGTGTTATATAAAATTTTACATTTTTTTTTACTTTTTCTTTATTTATTTTTCTATTAATTATATTGTATATTTTCATAATTATTATTACTTTAATTATAAAAATAATCAAATAATTTTATTAAAAATACTAATAAATACATGATTTTTTTTTCAAAGCTTTAGGTTTAGATCTCTTAAAATTAATATTTTTTCTGTTGATTTATTAAAGTTTTTTATTTATTTAAATTACCATTGAAAAAAGTTTAATAAATTTCGAGAAAAAAAATCTTATTTTATAACAACCGGTTGTTTATTGGTAAATTCACTTTACTCCCATTATTTTATATTTTCATTTAAACTTTATTTTTATTAATTAATTAAATTTGTTAATATTTAAAATAAATACACATACCCACACACACACATATATATATATAGAGAGAGAATCGGGTTAATACGAGAATGATACCTATTTAAAAGAACACAAGAACGATAAATCACATACAAAATCACAAGTGGTTTTATATTAACGGGAAAGTCGTACAAAATCACAGTATGCGGACGAATTTTGCCGCGACTTAAGGTCGCGGGAATCACATGTAAAATCACTTATATTTTGTATTTGATTTGCCGTTGTCGTGTTCATTTTAAATACTATTTTTTCTCTAATTTTATAAAACTTTTTTCAATGATAATTTAAAATAAGAAATAGCTTTAATAAATCAATAGATAAAAAAATATTAATTTTAGGAGATTTAAATCTAAAACTTTGAAAAAAAATATCATGTATTTATCAATATTTTTAATGAAATTATTTGAATATTTTTATAATTAAAGTTATAATAATTATGAAAATATACAATATAATTAATAGAAAAATAAATGTCTTGATAAAATACAATAAATAAAGAAAAAGTAAAAAAATATAAATTAGGATAAAAATGTAAAAGTTTATATACCACAAGGACCAAATATGTAATTTGTTTATTTAATTTTTAAATAAATTAACATTTAATATTAATAAAATTGGAGGGAGGGATGAAAATAGAAGCAAATAAAAACCACAAGTACTAAAAAAGCAGTTTTAAAAGACCAGGGATGAAAACGGTTATAAGCATCAAACCACAGGGACTAAAATCGTAGTTTACTCAAAAATCATTTCTCTATCCTATGTAATCATTTTTGGAGATATCTCCAAATTTAGAGATTTTCATCATCTCTCTCTACTTTCTCTAATTTGGAGAAAGTTTTGGTGAATCTGTTGTATCAAAAAATCCCCAAAATCTCCATTCTAGAGAAGCTGTTAGAGATGCTCTTAAAAATATTATGTTAAATTATTACAAGGGTCCCGAGTATCTTTAACAATACGATTATCTTGAGTCATGACTATACTTATTATTCAAGAATCTGAGAGTATCTCCAACAACTTCTCTATAATAGAAAAAAATGAGTTTTTGTTTTCTAAACTCTCCAACACCTTTACTATCTTGTTCTTTATAATAGAAAAAACTTGAAAATTTTCCAAATTTAGGTGGCGTTTGGTTCGCAGAATGTTTTTGGATGGAATATAATTTGTCAAAAGAATTTGACTTTGAAGGAATTGTAATGGAATGTTGTCAGGTTTGACTATCTGTTTGGTTGTCAGAATTGAAATGAAATATGTTTAAAGAAATTGGAATATGTCTATTTGGTTCACAAAATTTAGCCTTGGAATTGGAATGAAATGTTGATAAATGACCAAAATACCCTTTTTGATAATTATAATTTTTCTAAACAAAAATCTTTAATAAAATAGTTATTAAAATACTTTATTTGTAACATTGGTTCATATTGGTGTTGATCAATGGTGGTTTAGAATGGCCGTTCAGATCAGATGTGGTTGACGGTGGTTCAAATCAGTGATGGTTGGTGATGGTTCAGATCGGCGGTGGGTGGTGTGGTTTAGATCGACGGTGGTTTAAATCGGCGGTGGCGGCGGTGGATCAGATCGACAGTGGTCGGCGATGGTCGGTGGTCGGCGGTGCTTCAGAACGGTGGTGGTTCAGAACAACGGTGGTGGTTCAGAACAACGGTGGTCGGTGGTGGTTCAGAACGACGGTGGTCGTTGGTGGTTCAGATCGGCGGTGGTCGGCGGTGGTTCAAAACGACGGTGACCAGTGGTTGTCGGCGGTGGTTCAGATCAACAATGGTTCAGATCGACGATGGTTTAGATTGACGATGGTTCAGAACGACGGTGGTTCAGATCGGTGATGGTTCAGAACAACGGTGGTTCAGATCGACGATGCTCGGCGTTGGTCTGTGGTTCAGATCGGGGTGATGGTTCAGATCAACAATGGTCGGCGGTGGTTCAAAACAGCGGTGTCGGCGGTAGTTAAGATTGGCGGTGGTCGGTGTGGTTCAGATCGGCGGTGGTCGGTGGCAGTTCAGATCAACGGTGGTCCACGGTGGTTCAGATCGGTAGTGGTCGATGGTGGTCGAGGGTAGTGGTCCAGATCGACGATAGTTTAGAAAGGCAGCGGGTTAGATCGACAGTGGTCAGCGGTGGTCAATGGTGGTCGGCGGTGGTTCAGATCAACGATGGTTTAGATCGGTGGTGGTCGGTGGTCAACAGTGGTTCAGATCGGCAGTGGTTTAGAGAAGGAACCGATTGAGGCATGGTTTAATCAGATAGGTTTTGTGTGATTAAGTTATATTGGATTGAGGGCATATTTGGTATTATGAAAAAAAAAAGAATTCCATTACATCAAAATACCTTGTAGTTGCTAAGGAATGTTAAATTCCCTCATTTGTGGAATTTGATGGAATTTACAGATTCTTTCCGTGAAAAAGAATGAACCAAAAAAAGAAATCGAATTTGGTCAATGAAATTCAACATTCCAATTGCATTAGATTCCTTCAGAATCTGCGAACCAAACACCACCTTAGAGAATTCTCTAAAACATTATGGTGGGAGAGAGAAATGATTATTATATTCAATTACACTAATGGGATTGATTTTTTTATCATTTTATATTAAGTTTTTTTAAAGTTGATAAGTTAAAGAATATTATAAGAGTAAATTACATTTTTGGTCCTTGTGGTTGCCACTCATTATCAACTTTGGTCCATCTTTCAAACTAATTACACTTTTGGTCATTGTGGTTGCCATTTTATTTCACTTTTGGTCCCTATAACAAACTCTAATTAAATGGTTAGTTAATTTATGGGTATTTTAGTCCATTTACCCTTTTCTTTTATTTTTTCATTTTTTGTTTTATTAGAATATATAGTAATTTACATTTTTAGTCCTTGGGGTTTGTTTTTTTTCTTTTTTTTTTGTCTTTCCTACCTTTTATATTTTATACCCTTATTATATTAATTAACTAATGATAATTTTTAACAATACATTAAAAATACACATTTTATTTTGTAAATTACACCATTAGAAAAGTTTTATCGATATCTTTAAAAAAGTTAATTATTGAATACTTTAAAAAATTTTACGCAATGTATTCAATATATATATGCAAAGCCGTATACACCAATCTAAAAAAACTTTTCCATTTTGTGTCTAAAAAATATATCGTTTTTTTCTTATTTATATAAGAAAAAAATCAAAATTTATCTATGTCTATTATAAAAAATGCATCATTTTCATATATTTTTTATTTAATTAAATGTGTATCAAATAAAAAAAACTTTACCGGAATGAAAAATAAATAACCAATTAATAAGACAAACCTTTGTTCTGTCTACTCTTGTCCCGTCCAGTTATGTTTTGTTCAATATAGTCTAATTATGTATGCGTATCAAATACCACCTTATTGCTTAGTTGGATCTGAAATACAAGCTTATAAATCATGCATATTTTACCTTGTAAATCATTCTTTTTTGATATATTGATTCATGAAAATAAATAAAATAATGAAATATGTGGTTGTTAGTTGATTATTTATTTTTCTTACGACATATTTAAGTTTATATCTTGAAAAAAATAATAATAATTATATTATAAAGTTTTTTATTTAATACACGTTTAAAAAACATTTAATTAAATGAAATATATGAAAAATACATTTTTTATTAATAGACATAGATCAATTTTGATCTTTTTCTTACATAAATAAGAAAAAATGATAAATCTTTTAAACACAATTTAAATTAGAAGAGTTTTTTTTAACATTAATGTAGACGAATTTGCAGATATATATATCGAATAATTTGCGTAAAAAAATATATTCAATAATTAACTTATTTTAAAGATATCGACAATAATTTTCTAATGGTGTAATTACAAAATGAAATATGTATTTTTAATGTATTGTTATTAAATTTATCATTAGATAATTAATTAATATAATAAGGATATAAAATTAAAAAATGTTGGAAAGACAAAAAATAAAAAAGACAAACCATAAGAACTAAAATTGTAATTTACTATATAATCTATTAAAACAAAAAATAAATAAAACATGGAAAAGGTAAATGGACTAAAATACCCTTAAGTCAACTAACAATTTTAATTAAAGTTAGTCAGAGGGACCAAAATTGAAACAAAATTGAAACAAAATGGTAACCACAATGACCAAACGTATAATTAGTTTAAAAGAGGGACCAAAGTTGATAATGAGTAGCAACCACATGGACCAAAAATGTAATTTACTCATATTATAATAATATAATTTATGTTAAAATCTAAAATAGGAAATCTGTTGGAGTCGAATATAATTTTTTTAGAGATTTTAACTTTTAGTTTTCTACTTTAAAGAAATTGTAGAGAACATGTTACAGATGCTCTGATAACCTTTTCTTGAAATGCCTGACAACTCAACTCAAATTTTCTTCTTGTTGCACTTATCGAGCACACATCAAGCACTATCGATTACATATCAATCATGACAAACTTCTATAATTCTCCAATAGAGCATGTATCGAGCATCATTAGAAAAAAACGCAAACAAAAAACTCATATTTCAGACCGAAAAACCATATTTATATTTATATCTAAAAATAAAACAAAAAACGATGGTAAAAAATATCCTACAACATATTGACTTGTCAATCTTTAATCTGTTGATTAAACACCAATCGTCAATGTCTTTTAGGTTATTTCAACATTTTGTTATCGGTAGTGTAAATGAACGTTTTGTTCCTTCAACTAAACATTGTTCATCTTCATCCTTTTTTTTGTTGGTTCATCCCCTACATCCGAAATTCAAACAACCTCAAAATCCTCACTCGTTTGTCAATCAAATCATATGAGATAATTGAAATTACATATGACGATAAAAGCGCACGTCTATAGATAATTGAAATTCCAAAAGATTGCTTTTCATACATCAATCATTGTTCAAATAAAATGAAGAAAGAACTTATCGAGTAGTACATAAGATCAAATGTTGAAGAACATCTAACGCCTCATTTGATAACGAATTTGCATTCTCTATATTACAATTTGCATTCTTTTCCTAATTAAAACCGGTTATGATTTCGATTTGACAACAAAAGCCAAAAAAAAAAAACGGATTGAGATATTTCATCTATGTAGAGACGAAGATGGTTGAAGAAGGCACTGGATTTGGTATGTCAATAATAGCGCACTCGACTACCAAAAAAACCCACCAAGATGACATCTTTCATCATCAAGTTTTTATCTCAAGCGTCGCACATCAAAAAGGCATACGCTCGGCGTTGACATCTTAGGTACATCTCCATCATCTCCTTGTTAATGTAAATATACCCGCAACTGCAATCCAAAAAGGCAAAATCAATAAATTAACACGCTTTTATGGGTATATAGTAATAAGAATCAATAGATCATACTAGAAAATCAACAAAAACCAGATATTATACCTCTTTGTACATAATAACCTTTGAAATGCTATGAACATTGAGGGTGCAAATTTATCATTTCTCATGTGTATCAAAATGAAACTGAGAAATCTATCAATATAATCAAGTGAGAAATAAATTTATGCACAAAAACGAGATCAACAAACATAACAAGACTAAGAAAATACTTACCCGAACCTTCTTGGAATGGTATCCATAGTTTCCTCCATAAGAGAGACTAGACTATCACTTGTTGTGTGGAGGTTGTTGGCTTACGATCTTGTTTTATAAGTTTGATTTCAACATCGATAATGTTGTCCGATCGATGTGGGATAGATGGTCATTATTTATAAAGAGGAATATGCGTATAAAATGAATTTGAGTAAATTGCAAATTTGGTCCCTGTGGTTTGTTGATTTTCTCACATTTGGCCCATACAAAATTTTTATTGCAAGAAACTCCCCGTGGTATGCAAAAGTGCTCGAATTTGGTCCCTATGTCTAACGCCCATTAGTTTGCAGATGTTAAATCCCCTCATGTGCCTTGCACATGAGGGTATATGGGTCATTTTATAGACAAGGACCAAAATTGCAATTAACTCTTTTATTTTATACCATTTTTTAAAAACATAATATTTATATTATATAATTAATAAATAATTATCACTTAATTAAAAAATAAATTATTTAATGAAACATCAAAATTTTATTTAATTATTTATTTATAGTAATCATTGTATTTATATTATATTATATAAAATTGTTAAGTCTGATTTTATAGTAATCATTGTATTTATAGGCTTGGTCTAATACTGTACTTAGATAGGTTTTATCTGTGTGTTTGACCAAGGGTATTTAAGTCCCTTTGGTCCTTGTGTCTTGTAACACTTTCACGCCATATTGAATACATCTGTTACTTTGCGCCACTCTTTTTCTCTCTCTCTCTCTACTTTCTCTCTCTCTCTCTACTTTCTCTCTCTAGGATTTAGTGATTCTTGGACTCACAATTGGTATCAGAGCCGATCTGAATCTTGAGAGAATTGAGAGATTTGTTTTTCGTATCTGTTTTTGTACATTAATTCGAAAATTTGATTGATTTTCTTGAATTTTTTCAAGAAAATCTCGTTTTTGAATTTTTCATCAAATTCAGTTGTGTTTTTGATCGAATTCTTGTGAAAATTGGTTTATTGGATCCGTTTTTTATTATAAAATCTTTTTGATTCACATCGATTTGCAAGAAAATCATTTTTTGTTGTCCAATTTTGAAGATTTTTGAGTTTCTGAAAAACTCGTTCTGTGGACTGTTGATTTTACGAAATCTTTGTTTGGGAGTTTTTGATCGAATTTTTGCTTGAAAGTTGTCAGAAAATAGTTTTTGATCGTATTTGTGCAAGAAATTTCAATCAATTTCATTTTTGTAATTGATTTTTGGAAGTTTTCTTGATTTTCTAACGGTTAGCGCCAGATTTAGAGTTTGCGTGAGTTCATCATTTGATTTGCGCGAGTTCATCTTAGTTTGCGCGATATTCCTAATTTTGTCTTAGTGTGTTTCAGGTTTTCATCTGCTTCAGGAATCAGTTCTTCACGCAAAGTGCAATTTGCGTTTCTCGTGGATCACGCAAAGAGAACTTTGCGTCTCCCGTGCATCACGCGAAGTTCACTTTGCGTATTCCTCAGGAGTTTGCGTCATATTCAGATTGCACAAAGTACAGTTTGCGTTTCTAGCCTATCAAGCAAAGTCTGATTCTCTTAATCAACGCATCACGCAAAGCTACTTTGCGTCTCCTTCTGTTCGCGAGAAGTTTTGTTTGCGTCACAAACTTCTAACGCAAAGCTCAGTTTGCGCCTTCAGTTGCTCACGCAAAGAGTGATTTGCGTTTTCTCTTACTCACGCAAATCTAGGTTTGCGTCTCCAGCATCTAACGAGAAGTTTCAGTTTGCGTCTTGATCCTCTCACGCAAACCTCAAGTTTGCGCCATCTGTTTCAAGACTTCGTATTTTTTCTGAAGTTTATCAGAAATGGATTCTGCAAAGTTTGCATATCAAGCTTAGCTCTACAAGAATGACCTCATGATGTCTTTGGGCACAGAAAATCGTCCTCCTGTTCTGATAGATGAAAACGAGTTTACTCAGTGGCAAGATAGGTTCTTGAATTTTATAGAGCGTCAAAAGAACGGAAATGATATGATGAACATTCTATCTGAAGGACCGTTTGAAAAACCCAAGTTGGCTTCTGGATTATATAAGTCTACCAAAGATTATTCACCTGACGAGTTATCTAAGTATCAAGCTGATCGTGATATCAAGGCGAATCTGATGCTAGCCTTGCCAAACTCTATCTACAATAGGATTGATTGTTTCAAAACTCATCCTAACCTTATGTGGCAACAGCTTGAGAAGATTATGCTTGGCTCGTTATATGAATAACTTTGAAGAATTCAAAGCCAAGGACGGGGAGCCACTGAAAACTGTATATGACAAATTTTGTGCCATTATAAATGATCTGAGGAAAATTAAAGTTGAAAAGACTGAGCTTGAAACAAATCTGAAATTCCTCAATGCACTTCAACCAGAGTGGAACAAATCTTGCCACAAACTGAGGAATGATGTCAGAATTTCTACAATGCAAATTCAAGAGATGTTTGAGATCTTGCTGACAGATGAGTGCATTGTTACTGAGAAGAAGTCCAAACTTGAAAAGAAGAACAAGAAATCAGTGGACCTGGTTGTTCTTCTCACGAAACAACTAGCAAAACAAGCATTGTCTGAAAATGCTTATGACGGGTCAACTGATGATGATGGCGAGGCACTGTAGAAAGCAATGATCCTTCTCTCACAGCATTACTAGAAAAATTTCCAACCACGTTTGAGTTCTAACACTTCTCGCTTCACTTCTGGTTCAAGAGTCAAAGTGCCCGAGCCAAAGACTATTGCCTGCTATAACTGTGGAAAGTCGGGGCACATATTGTTAAAGCACTTATTTATTGGATTCAAGATCATAATTATCTGAAGATGGAAATCTGAATTCAAAGCTGATAAAGTCGTCTCAACAAATAGTCTAGGGTCCTTTTGTAATAAATAGTCAAAGTATGTTTACGTATTTTCATTTTTAGTCTTTATTTATTTGTTTGATTAGTTTGTTTTAGTTGTTGGGCCTATGCCAAGCCAAGCCCAATAGGATTATTAGCCTTAGTATAAATTAGTTTTGTTTAGAGTTTATTAGGTTAAGGGAGCTAATCAGAGAAAATTAATTATTGTGAGAGGAGGCTGTGGTGTTGGTGCGCCGTACAGAGAGAAGCAGGTAGAGATAATTCAATTTCAAGCTTGTAACCTGTTGAATCCTTTGGTTAATCAATATCGGGTTTGCTTTATTGTGTTGAATATATGTTTACTTGATTGAATGATTGATTATTGGGACACACAATTGGTATCAGAGCACGTTACAGATTGAATTGAATAAGTTTTGTTCGGTTTTGTTTTCTGTCAAAGATTCATAATTTTTATTGTGTGATTGTTCATTCAAGTGTTTATATATTGGGTTGTAATTGATATGCATATTCTTTTGATTTGGTACTGTTTGATTTGAATATTGCATCGATTTTGATTATCAATTTGGTGTTTTTGGCAATTCTGGGTTCGTTCTCAAAAACGCACTGACTCTCCAATCGAATCCTTCATAGATGGTTTTTATTGAAATTAATTGATTGGAATTTGTTCTAGTTGGTTATTTGATTGTTTTGGTAAAGTTTCGCAGTTTAATTCGCATTATTGTTTGTTTTCTGGGCTGATTTGTTGGTTTCTGGGTCGATACTGCATCAAGAACATATCGGTCTTCCACTTCTGGTCGAATACCTTTTATCGGTCCATAGCATTCGACCGGTACACACACAGTCCACCCCTGTCATAAGAGCTATCGGTCTTTGTGTTTTATCGGTCGATCGCTTTTTATCGGTCTTTCTTACCGGTCGAAGACCTCTATCGGTCTAAGAGTATATCGGTCTAAGCTATATCGGTCTAAGCTATATCGGTCTATTTGAATACTCTTTATCGGTCATCTCATCTTTCCGGTCTAAGACCTTTTTCCGGTCAAAGACAATACTGGTCGAAGCTTTAGCATTCTATCGGTCGAAGGTATATCGGTCCATAGCATTATATCGGTCTTCACTCTCTTTCGGTCTAAGCATCATACCGGTCTTTGCACTTCCCTGGTCGAACAAGTGTCCGATCGAACAAGTGTCCGGTCAAACCTCCACTTTGCGCAACGACCTTGACACGCAAACTCCACTTTGCGCAACGGCCTTGACACGCAAACCTCACTTTGCGCAACGGCCTTGATACGCAAATCTTCACTTTGCGCAAGTACTATTCACACTATTCACTGTTCACTTTTGCGAATTTTGTTCTAGGTTTGCACAATTTGTGCTTTATACTGTGTTCGAGGACTGCATTTAATTATTTTTGGAAATTTATTTTTCTGAAAATTTTTTAAGTGTGGTTTTTATCTTGACTTCTAACGATCTCATCCAGTTGATTGTTTAAACAGCAGATAAGTTTGATTTCTAATCATATAAGTAAAGATGTCTCGGGAAGCTCTTGCTATTGGAACAGATGTGAAGCCACCAGTACTCTTCAAGGGGGAGTACGAACAATGGAAGGATAGATTTTTGGACTTCATCGATCGACATGATTTAGGAGATTATATCAGAAAATCTCTGAAAGAAGGAATCATGACACCTCCGACCAAGGTTCTCACTGTAGCTGGAGAAAATGGTGAAGAAGAAGAGACAGAGTATAAATTACCTATTGGTGAATATTCTGAAGATCAGCTGAAGAGACACAAGGGTGACAAACTGGCAAGATCATTTATTCTCCAAGGCATACCAAATGAAATATATGTCAAGATTGACAGCTACAACGCTACCGGTAAGCAAATGTGGGATCAGTTGGAGAAGATGATGATCGGATCTAAAGTCGGCAATCAACTCAAAGTTTCCAACTGCTTGAATAATTATGAAGAATTCAAAGCCAAAGCTGGAGAATCACTCGAAGCCACTTATGACAGATTTGTCACATTGCTGAACGAGCTCAGCAAGAACAAGATCAACAAATCTCAAGTTAAGCTGAATGTGAAATTTCTTAGCAACCTTCAGCCCGAGTGGGAGAGATTCGCTAGAAAAATGAGGCAGTTGAAAGATCTGAACGACATTCCACTTCATGAAGTTTATGAAATCCTCAAACAGAATGAGGAAGAGGTGGATGAAATCAAGGCTGAAATGAAGAAGGCTGATAAAGCAGTTGCTGATCCAGTTGCTCTTGTGGTCAAGAAGTCTAAGAAGAAGAAAGTTATAGAATCTGAATCAGAAGAGGCTGATAGCGAGGCAAAGTCTGACTCTGACGATTGTAAACAACTGATGGAAACCATGCTAATGTTAACCAAGGCTTTCCAAAAGAAGTTATATAAAAAGCCAAACTCCAATAGTCAGAGATACTCGTCTGGTCCTAATAACTACAAGCATAAAGAGAAAGTTGAAGACAAGAGACCAGAAGAAAAGAAGAAGGCTGGATCCGAAGAGCCCAAGAAGGAAGAATCGATGAAGTGCTACAACTGTGGCAGATTCGGTCATTTTGCCAAGGACTGCCGCAAACCAAAAGTCCGAAACTCTGAATATTACAAGAACAAGATGCTTCTAGCCAAGCAACAAGAGGCTGGGAAAGCATTGATGGCCGAGGATGAATACTGGCTCGACCATTCAGACGAAGAATCTGAAGAAGGAGAGAAGGACGAGACAGCACACCTGTGCTTGATGGGGAAGAACCATTCAGAAGATGAAGCTGATTCTGATGATGGAGACAATGATGAGGTATGTAACTTAACTGAATCTGATTTTCTGAACCAAATGCATGCCATGATGTCTAAACTCCAAGAATTAGAGTTTAAACTGAAGCGAGAGAAAGGTGTCATAAATGAGAAAAATCAATCTATACATAAACTTAGTAATGATATTGCTGAGAAAAATATATTAATTGAAACTTTGCACAAAAATATAGACACCTGCGCTAAAGAAAAGCTATAATTCATAAAGAGTTATCTGAAACTGTTTCTAAATATAAAGAATGTGAGTTTAAGACTATAAAGCTTTCTAAGAGGTATTTTTCTACTTCAAAAGAAAAGAATTCTTTAATAGACAAGGTGAATGCTTTGGAAGAGAAATTACATACTTTAGGTCAAACTGAACACACAATTCATTTGAACAAACCTAAAGAGAAACTTGATACTTGGGGACTTGGTTACAAGAACCCACATCATCTCAAAAAGGGTATATCTAAAGTGCCTGCACTTTATGACTTTGGGTTTATGTTATTGGCTCCTCAACATCATGAACTCAAACCCTTTTGGACTAGTCTGTCTGAAAAAGATAAAGCCAAGGAATATGATAAAAGAAAGAACACAGCTAAAGTTCAACTTCCATTTCGCTATGAAAAGTTGAATAACAGTTATAGTTCTAATAAATCAAAATTTCTTTCAAATGATTATTTTGAGAGCTATTCTGTAAAAGAGTTAGAGGCTAAACCCATCGAAGGTAAGCTTTACGTATCTCCTCTAGTTTTGGAAAGTAAAATTTCTGAACTCGAGAATACTCTTTCAGAAGAAAGAATTTTGATGGACTTAGAACAAACTGTATTTTCAACAGTGTTCAAAAATACTATTTTTCCTAAATTCTCCAAGGCTTTAAATTCGAATGACAGGTCTGGTTCACTTGAGAATGATCTTAATTTCTTAAACTCTGATGGTATTTTGAAAGGTTGTGTTGCTCAATTTGATTTTACTTCTAAACTTCCTGATCATTCATCTTGTGTTGTTAATTCTTTTGGATCACCCAGTGTGTTTGAAAAAGGTGAAACATCAACGAAAGTTGATAAATCAGTTTATGTGAAATCGAAGAAAGCAAAAGGTAAGAAACAAAAATTTCAACTTTCACAGAAACCGATCCCCATTGGTAAGCCAAAGCAGAAGCATTCTCTTAATTCTCATCATTCTAACTCTAAAGTTTCAAATGTTTCAGATTTGAGAAAGCAAAGGGTTGGAGTTAAGACTGCATGGATACCGAAACAAAAGATAGACTAGAAAGCTAAATCTAGTTCTAGTTTTATTTTGAATAAAAAGACTTCTAGTAAAGATGATTTGAGTGTGAATGTTGCTACTTTAAAAAATAATCTTGTTGATTCTCGCAAGAAATACTCTATAAAGCAATTATTTCAGTTAGCTCCATCTAGTACTAAAAAGTTTTTAAATTATGGTGAATGTGATTATGCTTCTCGTAAATATTCTGATGTTTGGTATGGTTCATATAATGTTTCATCTTATCATTATCATTCGTCTTATCATGCTTCTGGTTTTCAAAGAAAAGGTGGGCCCAATTTTAAATGGGTGCCAAAATTGAGTACTAACAGTGGAGGTCCCATTTTTAAATGGGTTCCTAAACCTATTCTTTCTTGATTTGTGTTGTGCAGACCCGTCATATGTGGTACTTGGATAGCGGGTGTTCCAAGCATATGACCGGGCAGAAGAGTATGTTGTCTAATTATACGGACAAATACTGCGGCACAGTTCGTTTTGGAAACGATCAGTTTTCACCAATTATGGGGTATGGTGATGTTGTACACGAAAATCTCACGATCAAGAAGGTGAGCTACGTTGAAGGCTTAGGGCACAACCTATTCAGCATTGGCCAATTCTGTGACAAAGACTTAGAGGTTAATTTCAAGGCCAAGACATGTTCAGTACGCACTGAAGAGGGGAAAGAACTCTTGGTCGGCACTCGCAAGTCAAACCTCTACACCATCAACTTGTCAAAGGTCCAGGCTGACAATCAGGTCTGCCTACTATCAAAGGCCTCGATGCAACAAAGCTGGTTATGGCATCGACGACTTTCTCACCTCAAATTTCGGTACATCAACAAGCTGGTCAGTGGAAAGCTAGTGAAAGGACTTCCAGAGCTGAAATATGAAAGAGAACATCTATGTGCAGCGTGTGAAAAGGGAAAGATGAAGAGAGCCCCACATAAACCAAAGCCTGAACCGAGTACCAGATCTCCTTTAGAGTTGTTGCATATGGACTTGTGCGGTCCTAAGTTAAAGCAAAGTTTAGGAGGAAAGAAGTATGTGATGGTTATCGTGGATGACTACACGCGATACACTTGGGTCAAGTTCCTACGGTCTAAAGATGAGACGCCCGAAGTTCTCATTACATTTTTGAAGACGACCCAAGTCAATCTGCAAAGACAAGTCAAGATTCTAAGAACTGACAACGGCACAGAGTTCAAGAACAAGATAGTTGAAGAATATCTCGAATCGGTCGGGATATCACATCAATACTCTGCTGCTCGCACGCCTCAACAGAATGGAGTAGTCGAAAGGAGAAATCGTACACTTGTCGAGGCCGCTCGAACAATGCTCAACCAATTCGACTTACCTTTATTTTTGTGGGCTGAAGTTGTATCGACTGCGTGTCACACTCAGAATCGCTCCATGATACACCGCCGATTTCAGAAGACTCCGTATGCGTTAATCAACAACCGAACACCAACCATTAAATATTTTCATGTTTTTGGTTGTAAGTGTTTTGTTCTAAACGACAGAGAGAATCTGAACAAGTTCAGTGCTAAGGCGGATGAAGGCATCTTCGTTGGTTATTTCTCTACATCTACTGCATATCGGGTTTACTTGAAGAAGTCGAAGACTGTGATCGAGAGCGTCAATGTTACATTCGATGAGGATATGGCTTCTGAGCACGTCAGTTCAGAACCCGTATTTACCGGCGTATTAGCTTCTGGACCAACCAGTCCAGGACCTGCACCTCAAGAGAACAAATCAGATGGCGCTTCATCGTCTACTACTAAATTATCTGATTTAGATTTATTATTTGAACTGTTTTATGATGAATTTCTTGGATCTCGTGTGCCTAAATCTGTTGTGGTTGACAGGATGGACGACTCGATGACTACTCATCCGACCACTTCCGATATCTCTACTAAATCAAATTCCCCGATTCGGAAAGAAGTTCCAGTTCAAAAGCCTACTCTGACAATTGAAGTTGTGACCAACACTGATGAGACAGAAGTAGCTGACTCTGTAGGATGTACTGTAAGGACTGATCAACAGACTGCCTAAGTTGTACCTACTGCCACTTCTGCAACGACTCCTTCAACTGAAACCCCCGTTAATTTTGAACCATCTGAAGGCGATAACAGTGGATTCCTAGATGCTGACAATGATCAACATACATATAATCCACTCCCTCATGAACATAAGTGGACCAAAGAGCACCCGGTACATCAAATTATTGGAGATCCTTCTGCACCGGTGCAAACTAGGTCTGCAACATCCAAGGTTCTAAATGGCGCGCGGCGCGGCGTGGCGGCGAGGTCAAGCCTCAAGCCTTACGAGTTACGGCGAGGCCATGGCATTTTTCATGGCGGCGCCAAGGCGGCAAATATATATATATATATATATATATAAATAATAATAGGAGTTTTATATCATATAAAAAACAAAAGAAGAACCATGAATTGATTTGATATCAAATATACAAAGTTTACAAAAATGATATCAAGAAATCATAACTCCCCAAAAAATCATAACTCCCTAAAAAATCATAACTCCCCCACGTGATCGTGACTGAGAATTGAGAAACAGAGAGAGAAAGGGAGAAGGGGAAGTGAAATTCTAGGGTTTAAAATATTTAATTTTGACTTTTTTACCATGTAAATTTACAAGTTTTAGAAAAGTACAATTTTCCCCCCATAACTCCATAACGCGCCATGGCGCGCCATGGCGTGCCATGGCGCGCCATGGCGTGACTTAGGAAGCTTAACGGCATAACTCCATAACGTAACGTAACGCCATAACGCGCCATAACGCGCCATGGCGCGCCATGGCGTGCCTTATGAAGCTTAACGCCATACATCGACGCCAAGGGTAAAAACGTGGCGGCAAGGTGGCGCCTCGACGCCATGGCGCGCCATGGCGCGTTTTTTAGAACCTTGGCAACATCAAATCTATGTATGTATGAATCCTTTCTGAGCAAGATCGAGCCTACACGTGTATCTGAGGCCCTTGCCGATTCAGATTGGGTAACTGCGATGCAAGATGAGCTGAATCAGTTTGAAGCACTGAAAGTTTGGAGACTCGTACCCAAACCGCAAGGTAAAACCATCATTGGTACGAAATGGGTGTTCATAAACAAGAAAGATGAAGATGGCACCGTTATCCGAAACAAATCACGACTTGTCGCCAAGGGATATAGGCAAGAGGAAGGGATAAACTACGATGAGACTTATGCTCCAGTGGCACGTATAGAGGCGATTCGTATGTTCTTAGCCTACGCAGCCCACAAGAACTTCACCGTCTATCAAATGGATGTGAAGACAGCTTTTCTGAATGGAGTACTCAAGGAAAAAGTCTACGTCTCACAGCCAGAAGGGTTTGTAAATCCAGATAAGCCGAAACACGTCTACATCTTGGATAAAGCTCTTTATGGACTGAAACAAGCTCCTCGCGCCTGGTATGATATTCTATCTCAGTTCTTGGTCAAGTCAGGTTTTACAAAAGGTACGGTTGATACCACTCTTTTTATTAAAAAAGATAAAGGCGATATCATTCTTATTCAAATATATGTGGATGATATTATTTTTGGTTCTACAAATCCTAAGTACTGTAAGAACTTTGCAAACCTCATGGTGTCACGTTTTCAGATGAGCATGATGGGAGAGATGAACTTCTTTCTCGGATTGCAAGTCAAACAATTTTCAACGGGGATTTTTATCAATCAATCCAAATACATTCTGGATATTCTTCGGAAATTCAAAATGGAAAATTGTAAACCGATTGGTACACCAATGGCACCTGGTACTAAGATTGGCACCGATCTTTCGGGAAATACTGTTGATGTTAGGACTTATAGAGGGATGATAGGTTCTTTAATGTATATTACTTCTAGTAGGCCGTATATAATGTTTTCTACATGCTTATGTGCTAGATATCAGGCCAATCCTAAAGAATCCATTTGTCTGCTGTTAAGCGGATTTTTAGGTATCTGAAGGGGACTGCAGATCTTGGTCTGTGGTATCCTAAGGATACAAGCTTTGAACTAACATCTTATTCAGATGCAAATCATGCTGGTTGCATGTTAGACAGGAAGAGCACCTCGGGTCATATACAATTCCTCGGAGATAAACTCGTCAGTTGGGCTTCGAAGAAGCAATTATGTGTCTCCACATCAACGGCCGAAGCGGAATATGTAGCTACAGCTAGCTGCTGTTCTCAGGTCTTGTGGATGAGAACACAACTGCGAGACTATGGATTTCATTTCAATAGAATCCCGATCTATTGTGATTCAAAGAGCGCTATTGCAATTACTGCTAACCCTGTTCAACATACTAAGACCAAACACATAGATGTCCGGTATCATTTTATTAAAGATAATGTAGAAAAGGGGACAATTGAACTTTACTTTGTAAAAACCGATTATCATCTTGCAGATTTGTTTACCAAACCTTTAGACGAAAAGAGATTTAATTTTCTTGTCTCAAAACTTGGTATGCTAAATCTTAAGACCTAATCGGTGATTACCTATTAAAGTTTCTTATTGTGTCTCTTTCTCATTTCTTTATTATTTTTTTCTGCATGATACCTGCTCTTTAATAGTTTGTTCATGATCTTAGGGGGAGTGTGAGAAGTATTTCATTGATGGTCAATGTTCATTTGAGGGGGAACATACAAGTAAAGAGTATGGCTATGACTTCTGATTATTTCAGATCAGAACTCGTATTTCAATTGTTTTACTGCTTTATGTCATTTCAATTTCAGTGAATAAAGTTGCTTTGACTCGACTTTTAGACTTTCGCAGGTTGAGAGATGCTTACAAGATCATATCTTTATGACTTTAAGCTTGACTTCGTGAGATGTAAGACTGCACTCAAAAGGTAGAATTCCTTATCTTCATCTCATCTATGGTTGAAAGGACACCTTTCGATCATAAGAAAACATGTTCTTAAATGTTCAAACCACTTCCCGATTCTCAAACAGATTTCTTGAATTGGAAGTGTGATTTTAAATGTTTTCTGATTCATCACTGAGCTTTAATGGATCAAGTTAAATCATCTGAGCATCATATGCTTCATAGGAAAACATGGGATCTGTGTGCTAGGACTTAAAAGAAACTTCTATGGATTCACGTTAACCAGTGTTTCCTACCCAAGAAGTTAATCGTTTAGTGATTGAATGTGAGGAGTTCAAAAAGAAATGAGTGTGGGATGTGTGATGAGAGAAAATGTAAAAAGATTTTGGTTAGCGGTGAGCTTAAAGATTAAAAGAAAGAGGGTGAGAGATCAGAGTAAAAGAATATTAAACTCTGCACCAACTACTTTCTAAGCCGGGCATCCACATTTCTAGTGCTTCACATTTCTTTGGTGAATATTATTGAAACAGGCACCTAGCCCATGCCAACTCTTGACATTACCCCACCTACCACTCATTTTCTTCTCAACAAGAAAATGTTTCATTTTCAAAGGGGACGCAGCACATATGCTATCTGATTTTCATTTGAAAAATCTGGATATTGAAAAGAAGGAAGTCTGCCCCACCTTCATACTTCAATCATGCACATTGAGTCTGTATTTAACTACTTGTCTCAGTGGTTTACACTTTTTGAGCCTTAAAAGCATTCATCATATGCTTACTTTATTCTATCACTTACACGAACACATAAAGAATTTGTTTCTTTGTCATAACGTTCATAGAAATTACCTTTGTGGTATTTCGATGATTGAATGGAAGCCCTGGGGGAGTGAACATCACAAAAGCTCCTTTATATTGTGTATTTGTTACACACAGTGACTTTGTGTTACTGACAGGCAATTTTAACTGGTTCATTTGTTGATTCAGGTGTTACCTTTCATATCTATCTATTTTGTCTGGATTTGCAAAGATCTGGATACACATCTTTATGAATTGACGGATCATCAGTGGTTCTGTTTGCAAGATTAGTGGTAGAAGACATTTTTTGACATGAAGTTTTGATGAACTCTTTGCTCTTTTCATCAAAAAGGGGGAGAAGCGTCAATCAAGAAATGGGGAGATCAAAAGTTTTTGGAAGAATGAAAGAATTTCTGAAGATCAAAAGTTTTTGAAAGAATGAAAGAATTTCTGAAGATATTCTGAAGATATGCTGCATTGAAGAAATTTTCTTTGAAGATGATTTGCTGAAGCATTCCGAGCTGAAACTGGAGATAATTTCTTTCCAAGAAATATTCTCATCGATTGGGAAGATTGCTACATTCTGAAGATAAAGAGGAAGACTGCATCTTCTGAGCTTAAAGAATGATCTTGATCCAAAGGGGGAGATTGTTAAAGCACTTATTTATTGGATTCAAGATCATAATTATCTGAAGATGGAAATCTGAATTCAAAGCTGATAAAGTCGTCTCAACAAATAGTCTAGGGTCCTTTTGTAAAAAATAGTCAAAGTATGTTTACGTATTTTCATTTTTAGTCTTTATTTATTTGTTTGATTAGTTTGTTTTAGTTGTTGGGCCTATGCCAAGCCAAGCCCATTAGGATTATTAGCCTTAGTATAAATTAGTTTTGTTTAGAGTTTATTAGGTTAAGGGAGCTAATCAGAGAAAATTAATTATTGTGAGAGGAGGCTGTGGTGTTGGTGCGCCATACAGAGAGAAGCAGGTAGAGAGAATTCAATTTCAAGCTTGTAACCTGTTGAATCCTTTGGTTAATCAATATCAGGTTTGCTTTATTGTGTTGAATATATGTTTACTTGATTGAATGATTGCTTATTGGGACACACACATATCTAAGGAATGTAAAGTGAAGAAAGTTAGGGACTCAACTTACTATCGAAAGAAACTGGAACTGGCAGAGAATAGAGAGAATGGAACTGCTCTTCTTGCTGAAGAAGAATTATGGCTGGATCATTCCAACGATGAAGCTGCAAATGTCGAGATCGCTCAGATGTGCTTTGTTGGAGATGATCAGTCAGATGATGATTCTGACACTGATGAAGACGAGGTATATTCTGAGTTTGATTTTAATTTCATATCTTCACAGATGAATGTTATAATTACCGCGTTACATGATCTTCGCTTAAAGTTATTATCTGAAAAGAATTTAAATTCAGAAAAGTCTGATTTGATTGACAAATTGAAGATTTCTTTGAAAGATGAAAAATATATTTTGGAAAATACAAAAGACATCTTTCAAAAGAAATTGGATGATTTGGAAAATTCAAATAAGTCTTATCTTGAATCTTTGACTGAAATGACCAATTTAAAAGATAGTCTTTCCGATAAAATAAATAAATTAGAAGAAAAGTTATATCGAAGGCATCAATCTGAGCAAACAATTTTTATGAATAAACCAAGGAGTGAAGAAGCTTTAAAAGAAAAATGGGGACTTGGTTTTAAAAATCCACATTGTTTAAACAATGCGATCGAAAAATCCCCGACTTTATATAAATACGATTATCTAACACTTGCCCAATATGCTCCTCAATTTAAAATTGATTGGATGAATGAGAAGCAAGTGTTAGAAATCGAAAATGAGAAAAGGACAAATAACAAGAAAAAGGAAATTCCTTTTGTTTACACATTTGAAAATGCAAAATATTTTCCTGACAAATCGAGAAGAGGTAGAAAAGGTTTAAATGATATATCTCCCATTAAATCTTCAGTGTCTGATGATTTTGTTGATATTTTTGCTAATAATTTTGATAAGGAAAATATTTCTCCAATCATTTATGATTCTAAGAAATATACTCCTCCTTTAATTTTAGAAGGCAAAATCATCGTTCTTGAAGATAAGATGGAAGATCAAAATATTTTAAAAAAATTGAATCTGATATTATTCTTTCTTTCATGACGTCTAGTCTTGAAGAAAATTTATTTTCTCAAAAACAAGATTCATTTTCTATTTCTGGCCTTTCTTCTGATTCTAAGGAAAACAAAAAGGAAGTTTCCAATTTTAAAATCTTTTCTCAAAATAATGCTGACTCCGAGGTAAATTCAGATTTATTGTCTGACCAAATTGGTTGCTTAGGTAAAATTATTTCTTCTGATTTAAATATTAAGTCTAAAATTCTTGATGATTCTTTTACGTTCAATGATGATTATTATAAACCTAAGCGTAAAAGAAGAAGGTCAAAGAAGTCGAAGAAACAAGATAATGTCCTTTCTGACAGTTCTAATTCGTCTAATTCAATTCTTTCAGATAGGACTTTGAGCAAGTCATCAAAGCAGATATGGAGAGCTAAGCGGACATCTGATGAACCTGTTACTGATGAGGATAGATGTGTAGACAGATTATATAAAAGTGATTCATTTGCTTATTGTAATAAAATTTCAAAATACTCTATAAAGCAAATGATTCAAATTTCAAAACATGTCTCATGTTCTTCCTTAGATTCTAGTTCTGATGATTATGCTTTATCTTCTTCTGATTCTTATGTTAATTCTTGTGATTTTATTTCTCGTGCTTCTCGTATCAAATCTTCTAACTATTTCCCCATACGAACTGCAACTAACAAACATGGGCCCAAATTTAAGTGGGTACCAAAATCTCAATCTGACTCAAAGTTGCAGGCATCTCATGTCAAGGGGGAGTAAGAGAAATTATGGCTCTTAAGTAAATCAGCTCAAGACCCAGACTTCATTGTCAACATTTTGGCTTCTAAGTACATAAACTTAGAACCCGTGCTTCAAATATCTTGACTTCTAGACATGTCAGTCTAGGACTCATTCTTCAATGTTTTAAGCTTCTGACTAATGAGAAACTGTGAGTATATCTACTTTTATTCCGCTGCATTTATCTCTGATTATGATGTTGTTCCAATTTTCTCAAATGTTTTAAAAGAATCTGAGCATTTCAATTCATATCCTGATTTTGTTTAACCCAATTTTTTTTTACAAATGAGACACAAATTTCATTTTTACATTATGTGGAAGATGATATTATTGAATTATATTTTGTTTCAACTGAATATAAACTTGCCGGTCAAATATTTTTATTTTTAAATCTTGGCATGTTGTTTTAAAAGTTTAAACATTTACAAATTTTATTCTATAAAGTAAAAGTTCTACAATTTTTTCTTTCTTTTGAATAAAAATGTGTATCTAGGATAAATTTTCAAGTTGCTTTGTTTATATTAAAGTTTTTATATGTTCAATTTTCAGTTCTAACAAAAGTCGAAAAGTCAGCAACATGTTTGTAGCTTTTGATAATGCTTTAAAGTTGTGTGATTCGAAATATTTATAGTTTACAATGCTTAGAAAACCTAAAAAGTCAAAAATTTTGGATCGTAATGAAAATATGGGCTAAGCACTTAGACGTAAAACCTTGTGTTTGAGATGATTATTAAATTTTTATAAATCAGAAATCTCTAAGTTTAAAAGTTTGTACCTGTGACCTTTCTGGTTTGGGAAAGTAAGTTCTGTGGGATGCTTGTCATCTGGTCCCCTAAGGTCATTTGATTTGGGAGTGATCGAACCCAAATCCTTCTATAGAATCAGATAGAAAGTCATGTTCTACTGGTATGAATGGGTTTAGGATGTGTCGATGTAGCCTTTCTGATCTGGGAAAGTAAGTTCCAAGGGGTTCTTGACACCTAGTCCCCTAAGGCCATCTGGTCTGGGAGCGACTGACCCAAATCCTGCAATAAGGTCAGATAGAAAATTACGTTTACGACATGTTCTTTACTTAATAAACTTTTTGATTAAAAAGATGCCAAAAGTGCACAAGATTAAAAGATGCCAAAGAGCACACTCATGTGAAGATGCCATAGAACACAATGCTAAAAGATGCCAATGAGCACACATCTCATGATACTTGGTGATATGTTTGAGTTGTAATAAACCTGTAAATTTGTGAAAGTCTGAATTTTTGATGGATTAGTGTGATTACATGCAAAGTTCTCTATTATATTTTTAGAATTGCATTTTCTTGAAGCTAGTCAAAGTTCACATGCGAGCACACTGAATAGATTGATGAAAGTTTTTGAAACTGAACATGTCTTAACTTGATATGCAATAAAACTTGGTTATGTATCAAAAAACATACATTTGATTTCATCTGATGGATTTTATTGTGAAATTTTACTAAGTATAATTTTATTTGTTTCTGTTTAAATTTTTATATATTTAGTCGTTTCAAAATACATATTCAGTATATTTTTCTTTTTATATTGATGTTTCAATTCTTGTGTTCTCATATCTTTTTAAATGGGTTTGTGCATTATTCAAGGGGGAGTGAAAATGAATTTTTTCTGTAAAGATCATATTTGTTTTTGAGGGGGAGTATCTGATTTTATATATGAATGCTAACTTGAATTGTCAAATTTAGTGCATTTGTGTAGGGGGCGTTAAAGAGCTTAACAGGTAAAATTTCTTAGACTCCAAGTCAGATTTGCGTCACCAGTTGGTAGAGCAAAGTTTAATTTGCGCCAACAGCTTCTAGCGCAAAACAAGCTTTGCGTTTCCTGCATGTCGCGCAAACCTTACTTTGGGCCACCAATGGTTAGCGCAAACCTCTCCTGTTTTCTCCGTTTCTTTGATTTTGCAGATCTTAAGCTGTCTCGTCTCCAACATATGCATGACCAAGTTGATCCAGATCATCAAGGTCATGAGGGGGAGAAGTTAAAAGAAGTTAAGGAGATGATAAAGAGACAAATAGTTTCAAAGTTTATCTGCTGATCAAGATTCGCTCAAAGATTCTATTTTCTCAGTTATACTACATCTTTTGTTGTTCCTGCTCTGATCACCACAGTTCATTCAAGGTCATTTAAAAGAGGTGTGTCGTCTAGAGCACAAGCTGATTAATCAACTGTTTGTTCAAGTTTATTCCAATCTTGTCCAGTCTTGTCAAGGCAGCAAAGATAACTCAAACTGAAAAATGCTGAGAAGAAATTTGTTTTAAAAGTCAGAAAGCTTTGCAAAGTTGCTTAGATGGTCCATGCTGATTTAGAAGATGGATTTTGAAGACCACATCGCCAATGATTACTAAGGGGAGATTGTTAAGTCTGATTTTATAGTAATCATTGTATTTATAGGCTTGGTCTAATACTGTACTTTGATAGGTTTTATCTGTGTGTTTGACCAAGGGTATTTAAGTCCCTTTGGTCCTTGTGTCTTGTAACACTTTCACGTCTACTTTGAATACAGATATACTTTGCGCTTCTTGCTCTCTCTCTACTTTCTCTCTCTAGGATTTAGTGATTCTTGGACTTACAGTAAATTATATTTAAGTTTCATCGACCAAAATTATTCTAAAATAGTTTATATTTTCGCTTTTACTAAATTTCATTTTTAATAAACACATAAATTATTCAATAAAAATAAATTAAAGACATGTGCTTTTCGAAGTTTAATATAAAACATAACATATATATTATAGAAAAATCTAGCGCATATTAAAATGATATACCAAATTACCTTTGAAAAATTAATTATAACTAAACTTATATCTTATTGAACTCGACTTTTTTAGAACTTTTTTAAATAAATTACCTACGATTATTAAAATTATGTAACATGCAAAAATATTAAAGCATATAGATTTTGTTAGAGATGTTTGAAAGAGGATGAACGACCAAATATTCCTAACAAAATTATGTAACATCCAACCCATTTTTATGTTTTTTTGATCGAACCTCCTTCTCAAATATTCCTAACAAAATCCACATGCTTTAATCTTTTTGCATGTTATCATCATTTTAATAATTGTACGGTAATTTATATAAAAAAATCTATTAGAAATTCGAGTTCAATAATGTTAATTATGTCGTTTTAATATGTAGTAGATTTTTCTGTAGTATATATATGTTATGTTTTATATTAAAAATTCAAAAAACACATGTCTTTAATTTATTTTTATTGAATAATTTATTTTATTAAAAATGAAATTTAGTAAAAGCGAAAATATAAATTATTTTAGAATAATTTTGGTCGATGAAACTTAAATATAATTTACTAATTAATTTTTTTTTTGATGTTTCATTAAACAATTTATTTTTTAATTATGTGATAATTATTTATTAATTATATAATATAAATATTATGTTTTTTTTAAAAATGGTATAATATAAAAGAGTTAATTGCAATTTTGGTCCTTGTCTGTAAAATGACCCATATACCCTCATGTGCAAGGCACATGAGGGGATTTAACAACTGCAAACTAAAGGGCGTTAGACATAAGGACCAAATCCGAGCACTTTTGCATACCACAGGGAGTTTCTTGCAATAAAAATTTTGTAGGGACCAAATATGAAGAAAATCAACAAACCACAGGGACCAAATTTGCAATTTACTCAATGATTTTTGATCTCCAATAAGAATAAGGGGCTGTTTGTTTAAAAAAAAAACCCTCTTAGTGACTCTTAAGTCTGAATCGATCAGACCATTTTACATTCAGAGTGTTTGCTTTTTTCAAGTTTCAGAACCTCTTCTTAATTCTTAAATACATCTAAAATAAGAAAGGGTGACCTAACTTTATAAAACCTCTTATCGCCACCTCATTTCATATGTTTTCCTTTCTCTCAAAACGCCTCTAGACATTACAAAAATAAAAATCTTATTGATTGATAACTCTCATTTTTTAGAGTTATTTGTTGCTATTTTTATAGGTTTTTATCCATATTTTTACCCACTCTTGCTTCTATCTCCTTCATTTTGTCCTCATTGTTTGCAAAATATGATAATTTAACCAATGTGTTCAATCTTGTAAGAATTTGTGTTGCAGTTCAATTTGTGGGCACTGGTGTGCCCACTATGGGCACCCGAGGCTATTATCCAGCAGATAATAAAGGCTGGAGGTGAGCTGGAATCACAAGTTTGCTGGATTAATACTGGCCACTCATTGAAGACTCAATCATGACCATTAGATGCTCAAGCCACCCTCCTATAAATAGAAGACTTTTGCAGAGCATTGAAGACACACCATTCACCATCTTCTCTACCTCCCATCATCAACATTCTCCTCATTCAAGTCTAGATTACTTGAGTGAAAGTATCTTGACTTGAAGTGAGACTTTAATTTTAGTCTTTAGTTCTTGCTTTTCATTCCGTCTTTTATTTTCAAGTATTTTGTTATTGTACTTTTAATTTGCAATATTTAAATTCCGTACTTTTATTTCTAGTAATTAAATTATGTACTTTCATTTTATAATTATAGTTTATTTTTATTATGCAAGTAGTTAACAAGTATTTCTTTTATTATATTATGTCTTTTATTATCGTTATGAGCTAAGCACCCTCTTGGGTGCGGATGTAAGTCAACTTGGGTCTAGTAGGCACACTTGGGTGTGACCATCGTTACTAACTCTTGACCTTGGTCACTTGAGTCGGGACTTCAACTCAACGCAGATAAACCGATCACTTTTCTGTGTTAATATTAGATCTTGACCTCGAGAGGGGCAGATTCAAAATACGGCTTAAGTGATGCACAAAGATTTGAGAGAGTGTTTGATAACCACGTATACGATTTACTAAGGTTCAAACGCCGGTCGAGATTTATATCACAAAGAGATTTGGGTATAAATCTCCATATTGGTAGAACTTGATTATTTTTATCAACTTAGTTAAATCGGCAAGATCAAGAGTCGGTAAAGGTGGAAACTTTATGAACACTTTGTAGGACCGGTGTATAAAAATTCATTTTCGAGAGATCGGGGTTTTTATAGACATTCCGTACTACAAAGAGTCCAACCATCTTGTTACTACGTTTTTCCCAAGAAAAGCTTACATCCGTACCCATCTTTTAATTATAAAGTTCTTTCCGAATTTTCTGTCAAATCACCATCAAACAATATTTTCCCAACTCGAAACTTGTGCAAGAAGTTCATGAAAATCAGTAGTTCTCAGTAGTTCAGTCCCTGTGAGAACGATACTCGGTACTCGTACCATTATATTACTTGTAGCGATTCTAGTGAAAGTATATACTTGTGCTCTCACTAGGTATTAATGTGCCCCCGTTGTGCAGTACATGATTTTTAGCTACCATGTTTTTGGCGCCGTTGCTGGGGACTGGCACGATTTTACATCCTGAGATACTGATTTTTGTTCGAGCCTGTGTCACTTGTTTCACTTTCAAAGCATTTATCGTGTTGTATTCCACGGCTACAACATGGTGAACTTTTACCTCTCGATCTTGAAATTGAAAAAACTTTGAAAAGGAGAAGAAGAGGTAGAGGAAATCGGCAAAATCCAGTTTTAAATCAAACCATGGCGGAAGAGGAGGTAAATCCTCCACCTCCGCTTGTGGAAACAACAATTAAAATTGCCGATGATAAAGAAAGAGGAATACGGGACTATGCAACACCCGAATTTGATCAACTCAAGTCGGGTATTTTTAGGCCCAACATTGCTGCGCAAAGTTTTGAACTGAAACCGGTAAAGTTTCAAATGATCCAAGCAATGGGTCAATTTGGAGGATTACCCTCGGAAGATCCGCACTCTCATTTAAAATCATTTTTAGAAATGACGGATCATTTTCTCATTCCTGAAGTTTCAGCGGAAGCCTTACGGCTGACACTCTTCTCTTATACATTGAGAGACAGAGCCAAAGCCTGGATAAATTCTCAGCCACCTCATTCAATTGATACTTGGACGAGTTTAGCTGAAAATTTTTTGAAAAAATATTTTCCTCCCACCAGAAACGTGAAATTCAGAAATGAAATTTTAATGTTTAGACAAGAGGAAGATGAAGCAATATCGGATGCATGAGAGAGATTCAAAGATTTAATTCGAAAATGTTCTCATCATGGAATCCCTCACTGCATCCAATTAGAAACATTTTATAATGGTCTTTCTAATGCTACTAAAATCATCCTCGATGCCACGGTTGGTGGAGCTTTTACTGTAAAAACATACAATGAGCGGTATGATATTTTGGAAAAAGTTGCCAACAATAACACTGATTGGTCAAACCCTCGTGCTGTAATTCCTAAAACTGCATCAGGAGTTCGTGAGGTTGATGCCATCACCGCTTTAAATGCACAAATTGTGGCTTTAACTAATTTGGTTAAAAACAAATTGAACATTAACGGAGAAAAAGGTCATGTACAGGCAATAAATCAATCTTCAATTGAAATGTGTACTTTTTATGGTGAAAATCATCCTTTCGAGTGTTGTCCTGGTAACCCCGTTTCGGTAAACTATGTCCGGAATCATTCTAGAAATAGTCCGTTTTCCCAAACATACAATCCGAATTGGAGAAACCATCCGAACTTCTCTTGGTCTGTAAATCAAGGACTTCAACCCCCCGGGGCAAGCCAAGTCCAAAACCGACCACCAAATCCCCCGGGATTTCATCAAGGCCCACCTCAAAATTATCAACATGGCTAGTCATCACAATCCTAGAATTACCAACATGGACAATCTTCACAGTCACATGCACCTAGACAACATAATGCATCGGACGATAATGGTTCAATCGAATTGTTGCTTAAAGGTTTTATAAACCAAACCAATGCAACCTTGAGGGGTTTTGAAACCCAACTTGGACAGTTTGTTGTCGAGCTTAAGAATAGACCACAAGGGACTTTGCCTAGTGACACGGAAAACCCCAAAGGCATTCACAAGGAACACGTCAAGGCCATAAGTATTAGAGAGATTGAAAACATAAGTGAGTCTAGAAAAGTCGAGAAAACCTCTCCCGTACCAGTAGTATAAAAGGACTCACATTTGTTTGATGCCTCGAACTTTCCAGACTTGTTCTCATCCTCTAGTGAAGCCCAAAAACCAAAATCCGTGGCCCAAACTGCAGGCCCAATTGTCCCAAGTTGTCCAACACAAACTGCACCCACTCCAGAACCACTCATTTCATGCACTCCCGACAAGAGCAAATTTGTCCCGGATTTGAGAGACTTACCTTTCCTTGAGAGATTAAAAACCAAAAATGTTGATGAACAATTCAAAAAGTTTTTGGACGTTTTCAAACAACTTCACATTAACATTCCTTTGGTAGAGGCTCTCGATCAAATGCCAAATTATGTTAACTTTTTAAAAGATATTCTCAACAAAAAACGAAGGCTGTGAGAATTTGAAACTGTCACCTTGACCAAAGAATGTAGTGCACTTCTTACATGCAAAATCCCTCCAAAGCTAAAGGACCCGGGGAGTTTTACCATCCCGTGTACTATTGTGGGACAAGAAGTAGGACATGCTCTATGTGATTTGGGATCAAACATAAACCTCATGCCTTTGTCGGTTTTTAAGAAGTTAGGGATTGGTGAAGTCAGACCCACCACAGTCACCTTACAACTTGCAGATAGGTCTTTAGCCTATCCGAAGGGTAAAATTGAAGATATTTTGGTGAAAGTCGATAAATTCATTTTTCCGGCTGATTTTCTAGTGTTGGATTATGAGGAAGATAAGAATGTCCCCATCATTTTGGGAAGACCATTTTTGGCAACCGGTAGAACCTTGATAGATGTGCAGAAGGGTGAGTTGACTATGAGAGTAAACGACCAACAAATCACTTTCAACGTTTTCAAATCCCTTAAGTTTAATGGTGATATTGTAGATTGCTCCTACCTAAATGCCTTAGGTGATGATTTTGAGTTGAGTTTGATTGATTGCATAGAAGAAGATGTTTCAGAAGAGGATTTGATAGAGGTTATAGATGCATTTGAGCATTTGGACTTTAATGAGAGACCAACCCAGGTTCCTTCTATAATCAAGGCTCCCAATCTAAAGTTAAAACCACTTCCTAATCACCTTAAATATACTTATCTTATGGAAGAGGAAAAATTGCCTGTAATTATTTCTTCCAATTTAAGTTGTGAACAGGAAGTGAAATTGATTGAGTTGTTGAAAAATCACAAGAAGGCCATAGGTTGGAAAATAGTTGACATCAAAGGAATCAATCTATCCCTTTGCCAACATAAGATAATTTTGGAAGAAAATAGAATTGGCAAGGTGCAACCACAAAGGAGACTTAACCCGATCATGAAAGAAGTCGTTAAGAAAGAAATTTTAAAGTGGTTAGATGCGGGTATTATTTACCCCATTTCAAGTAGTGGTTGGGTGAGTCCGGTACAATGCGTACCAAAGAAAGGTGGTACCACGGTAATCACCAATGAGAAAAACGAGCTTCTCCCGACAAGGACCGTCACCGGGTGGAGAATTTGCATGGATTATAGACAATTGAATCTAGCTACAAAAAAGGACCATTTTCCTTTATTGACCAAATGCTAGATAGATTGGCCGGAAAGGAATTTTATTGCTTTCTGGATGGTTATTCGGGGTATAATCAAATTCACATTGCACCCGAAGACCAAGAGAAGACTACCTTCACTTGTCCCTTCAGAACCTTTGCTTTCCGCCGAATGCCATTTGGTCTTTGCAATGCTCCCGCAACGTTTCAACGTTGTATGATGTCTATTTTCTCAGACATGATTGAAGATTCTATGGAAGTGTTTATGGATGATTTTTCAGTTATCGGAACTTCATTTGATAACTGTCTTGAAAATTTGAAAAAAAGTTTGGAAAGATGTGAAACACACGATTTAATTTTAAACTGGGAAAAATGCCATTTTATGGTACAAGAAGGAATCGTGTTGGGTCACATGGTTTCTAAAAAAGGATTAGAAGTGTATAAAGCAAATCTTGAAGTGATAATGCAATTACCCGAACCTAGTTCGGTTAAGGGCATTAGAAGATTTTTGGGGCATGCGGGGTTTTACAGACGGTTCATAAAAGATTTTTCAAAAATTGCAAAGCCCCTTTGTAATTTATTGCATGCCGACGAAGCTTTTGACTTTACTCCAGAATGCACCAAAGCTTTTGAAACAATCAAGGCCGCGCTTGTTTCGGCACCCATTGTGATAGCCCCGGATTGGAGCATGCCTTTTGAGGTGATGTGTGACGCTAGCGACTGGGCTGTGGGTGCTGTTTTGGGACAAAGGCGGAATAAAATTTTCCACCCCATCTACTACGCAAGTAAGACTCTTATCGAAGCTCAAATAAATTATACAACAACTGAGAAAGAGCTACTTCCTGTACTATTTGCGTTTGACCGTTTTCGATCTTATTTGATTGGCACAAAAGTCATTGTTCACACAGATCACTCTGCTATCAAATATCTCTTTAACAAAACCGATGCAAGACCACGACTTATTCGGTGGGTCCTTCTTTTACAAGAATTTGACCTAGAGATAGTTGATAGAAAGGGTGTAGACAATCAAGTTGTCGATCATCTTTCTAGGATTGAGAATCATGTGTCAAGTGGTAGAAATCATGAGATAAAAAAAGTTTTCCCGGATGAACAAATCCTTGCCATCCAACATCATTTTGAGAATAGTGTTCCATGGTATGCGGATATCGCGAACTATCTTGCGAGCGGAATCAATCCATACCATATGAGAGGACAACAATTTAAAAAATTCCTCCACGATTGTAAACATTATTTTTGGGACGATCCATTTTTGTATAAATTAGGTGCAGACCAAATTTTAAGAAAATGCGTCCTAAATTTTGAGATGAAAGGAATTTTGAGTGATTGTCATGCTTCGCCCTACGGTGGCCATTTTGGTGGTCAACGTACAGCGGCAAAAATTATTCAAAGTGGTTTATTTTGGCCTACGTTATTTAAAGATGTATTTGAGTTCGTCAAGGGTTGTGATCAATGCCAAAGGACGGGGAATTTGTCCCAACGTAATGAGATGCCTTTAAGTAATATTTTAGAAGTTGAACTTTTTGATGTTTGGGGCATCGATTTTATGGGACCATTTCCCATGTCCTTCAACAATCAGTATATCTTGGTGGCGGTTGATTACGTATCAAAATGGGTAGAAGCCATTGCGTGTCCTAGAAATGATGCTAAAACTGTGATTAACTTTCTTCATAAAAATATTTTTGTACGATTTGGCACCCCCCGAGCTTTAATTAGTGATGAAGGGGCACATTTCGTAAACAAAATGTTAAGCACAGTTCTTAGCAAATATAACATTCAACACCGAGTGTCTACGACATACCATCCGCAAACAAATGGTCTTGCCGAACTTTCAAATCGGGAAATAAAATCAGTTTTGGAAAAAGTTTTCAAACCCGATAGAAAGGATTGGTCACTGAAGTTGGATGACGCACTATGGGCTTACAGAACAACTTTCAAAACCCCATTGGATATGTCACCGTACAAACTAGTTTTCGGGAAGGCATGTCATTTACCTTTGCAACTGGAATACAAAGCTTTTTGGGCTATAAAAGAGTTGAATTTGTGTGAGGACGTCGCAGGAAAAAAAAGGAAACTTCAGTTGAGTGAATTAGAGGAATTGAGACACCATGCCTACGAAAATGACAAGATTTATAAAGAAAAAACAAAAATGTGGCATGATCGTAGGATAAATCAAAGAACTTTCGAAAAAGGTCAACAAGTACTCCTCTTTAATTCACGACTGAAATTATTCCCGGGAAAATTTAAGTCGCGTTGGTCAGGACCATTTACCATCACGGTTGTTGGTAAAATGGGTACGGTTGATTTATTGAATCCGCAGGATAACAACATTTTCAGGGTAAATGGGCACCGGGTTAAGCACTACATTCCTGATGGAGTGCCCAACCCAACCACCCAGGAACCTTAAGCAAGTAAGGTGAGCGTCTTCTGTAAATATTGTACAGTTAGGATTTTTTTAGCAGTAATTTTGCCCACTGTGAGTAGGCTGTGCCCACTGTGGGCACGTGAGCTGGGTATTTTTATAAAAAGATCTGTTTCTTTTTGCAAAAAAGGAGTTCTTTAAGGTTTAAATCTGATTTATTTAAGAAGTGATGTCCAACTGGTTTGTAGAAGGAAGTCATCATTGGCAAGTACAACACTTGGCATTTTTTTGGTGGAGCAAAGTACAAAAGGGTACAAGTAGAGAGTACTCTCTCCCTTGGTGGCTTCACCCCATCCACACAAAAAAAATGCAAGGACAAAAAACCCTTTTCTTTGAGATGACACTACCTTTTCATTTGTCAAAGGTTTAAAAAAAACAAAAAGAAAAAAATAATAATAATTTTGAAAAAGGAAGGAAAACCGGTTTTGTTTTGGGGGGAGTAGTTTTGGAAGGATTATTGTGTATCCCTATTTAATCGTTGAACCAGTTCTTATCAATAATAAACAATCACAACAATATGATTACCAACCTGTTTTAGATTACAAATCAAGGATTACAAAGGTTGATGATTTCGGTTTGAAGCTCTTAATCTTTTTCTCTCTTATTTTACACCGTGAGTGTGTGTGTTTTATCTGATATCTAAGTTAGCTTCTCTAACACACTAATATCAACTTGATAACAAAACTAATATCTAAATAATATCTAACTAATATCTAATAACTTAGATATTTAGAAATAATAATAAAATACTAAAAACTAAACTTTGACATTTTATTACAAACGACTTTAGACTTAAATTAAGAGTTGACTTTCCAACATTAGCTTCAGATTGGATGATCTTGAATCCAATAGATCTGTGCGCTAACAATCTCCCCCTTTGGATCAAGATCATTACTAAAAAGATTTTAGCAATTCAGTCTTCTTTTTCAGCCTAGAAGATGCAATCTCCTTCTCTGTCTTCCATATGTAATAATCTCCAGGTTTTAGCTCAGAATGCTTTAGCAAAGTATCTTCAAAGAAAATTTCTCTAAAATCAGCATGTCTTCAGAATACTTTGAACTCTCGCATTTCTTGGTTAGTTCTTCTCTTTTCCAATGTCTTTTGAAAGACAACTTGTAATGTAATGAACATTTCTTCAAGCTTTAGGTTCTCCCCCTTTTTGATGAATAGAGAAACGATTTCATCAAAACTCTGAGTAAGAAATGTCTTCTCATTTGGAGCTACTGATCCGTCAATTGAAAAGATATTCATCCAGATCTTTGCAAATCCAGACAAAATAATCGTGTAACACCTGAATCAACAAATGAATTAGTTAAAATGCCTGTCAGTAACACTAAGTGACTGTGTGTAACGAATATACATTGGAAAGGAGCTTTTTGATGTTCACTCCCCCAGGGCTTCCATTCAATCATCGAAACACCACAAAGGCAATTTCTATGAACATTATGACAAAGAAACAAATTCCTTGTGTGTTCGTGCAAGTGATAGAAAGAATTAAGCACTTGATGATTGCTTATAAGACTCAAAATTGTGTAAACCACTGAGACAACAGTAAGTTAAACACAGACTCAATGTGTATGATTGAAGTGCGAAGGTGGGGCAGACTTCCTTCTTTTTAATATCCAGATTTTCCAAATGAAAATCAGATAGCAAATGTGTTGCTTCCCCTTTGAAAATGTGAAACACTTTCTTGTTAAGAAGAAAATGAGTAGTTGGTGAGGTTTGATCAAGAGTTGGCATGGGCTAGTTGCCTGTTTCAATAATAATGTGAAACACTAGAAATGTGGCTGCCCGACTCAGAAAGTAGTTGGTGTAGAGTTCTGATATTCTTTTAACTCTGTTCTCACACCCTCTTTCTTTTAAACATTAAGCTTACTCTAACCAAACTCTCTTTTTCTGTATACCTCATCACACAATCCAAACTCATTTCTTTTGACTTCTCACACTCAATTACTATGGATTAACTTCTTAGGTAGAAATCACTGGTTAACGTGATTCCATAGAAGTTCAAGTAAGTCCTAGCACAAAGAAATCATGTTTTCCAATGATGCATATGATGCTCAAAATGGTTTAACTATATCAGTTAAAGCACAAATAGATCTTGAAAACATTTAAAGTCATACTTCCAAATCATGAAATCAGAATAAGATTCGGGAAGTGGTTTGAACATTTAAGAACAATGTTTTCTATGATTGAAAGTTGTCCACTTTTCAAACATATATGAGATGAAGATAAGGAATGATACCTTTTGAGTGCAATCTTACATCTCATGAAGTTAAGCTTAAAGTCATAAAGATATGATCTTGTAAGCATCTCTCAAAAACTGCAAAAGTCTTATGTCTTAGTCAAAGCAAATTTATTCACTTAAATTGAAAAGACAAAAAGCAGTAAAACAATGAAAGTACGAGTTCTGATCAGAAATAATCAGAAGTCATCACCTTTTTACGTCCCCTGAAATTATGCATCCAAAAATATGTCAGTGAAAAAAGATATGCATTTAAAATTTCAGACAAATATGTACTCCCCCTTTATGGTTTATTTCCTCATTGGAGTACAATCTCTTATCAGCACAGGAGTAAGGTCTTTTGATCACTGAAGTGCGGGTCTTGAACTGTTTTGTTCAAAAGCCTTAGTTCTATGCTCCCTATTAAACTTTGGGTGCCTGCAATACAGATTTAGCTTTTGGTACCCACTGGTATTTGGGTCCAACTGTGTTAGCACATGTTTTTGGTACCCATTGAAATTTGGGTCCTCTTTTCTTTTGAGAATCAAATGAAGAATTAGTATGATAAGAGTGAACATTATAAGTGCCATACCAAACATCAGAATCTTGACAAGAAGCATAAACATGTTTATCATAATATGAAGACTTTCTAGTAGATAAAGATAACTCGAATAATTGCTTCATAGAGTATTTCTTGCGATAAACGACAAGTTTTGGTTTCAAAATAGTAGCAACATTCGCATTCAAAACATCTTTACTAGGCATAGTCTTATTACAATCAACACTACAAAATGATTTATCAGTCTTGTCAATCTCCTTTTTTGGTTGCCATTAAGATTTAACTCCTATCCTTTTCTTGCTCAGATCTGAAACATTTGAAACTTGTGAGTTAGACTTTTGAGCAACAACTGAATGCTTCGTCTTAGGCTTACCAGTAGTGATCGGTTTCTGTGAATGCTGAGATTTCGTATTCATACCTTTTGCATTCTTAGTTTTCACAGAAACTGATTTATCAACTTTCGTTGATTTTGCACCTTTTACAAACATACTGGTTTTTCCCAAGGATTTCACAACAAAAGATGAATGGTTAGGAAGTTTGGCATGAAAATCAAATTGATCAAAACAATCATCCAAACCACCGTCAGAGTTTAGAAAATCATACCCTTCATTAGTTGAACCAAACATGTCATCAGATTTTGAAGCCTTTGATGATTTAGAAACAACAGTACTCTTTAGCACAGTTGAAAAAACTTTTTGTTCAAAATCAATCAAAAGTCTTTCATTTGTTAAAGATGTCTCAAATTCAGAAATTTTACTTTCCAAAAAGAGAGGAGGGACATATAGTTTACCTTTAATAGGCTTCGCCTCCATTTTTTTTGATAGAATAACTCTGAAAGAAGTCATTTGAAAGAGATTTCTTTTGATAGATCATCATTATAACTATTATTCAGCTTCTCATAACGAAATGTAAGTTGAACATTAGATGTGTTCTTTCGTTTTTCTGTTTCCTTGGCTTCATCCTCTTTAGACAGTCCAGTCCAGAAAACTTTAAGCTCAGGGATTCGTCGAGCTAGTTTCATAAATGTAAAATCATAAAGTGCAGGCACTTCAGATTTAGCATTTTTAAGGTAATGAGGATTCTCGTAACTGAGTCCCCAACTCTCTATTTCCTCTTTGGGTTTGTTCAGCTTGACCCATTTTGTATAACTTCTCTTCCAAAGCTTTTAATTTTGCAAGTAAAGATTCGTTTTCTTTGGAACACGAAGAATACATTTTCGTAAGCTTTTTGAAATCAAACTCACTCTTTCTCAATTTAGAATTTGTTTCAGTTATTTCTTTGAGAATTATTGTCTTTTCTTTAGCGCAGTTATCAAAGTTTTTATGCATTGTCTCAATCAATACTTTATTCTCAGCAATATCCTCGCTAAGTTTCTATATTGATTGGTTTTTGTCATTGATAACACATTTTTCTCGCTTAAGCTTCGACTCTAACTCTTCGAGTTTAGTCAACATGACATGCATTTGATTTAAGAAATCTGATTGAGTTAAATCACATACCTCATTTTCCTCATCATCAGAATCGGTTTCAGCTTCTGATTCCTGCTTGCCCATTAAGCACATGTGAGTTGTTTCATCTTTCTCTTCATACTCATCTTCTGATTGATCAAGCCAGTACTCATCTTCTGCCATCAATGCCTTTCCAGCCTCCTATTGCTTGGCTAGAAGCATTTTATTCTTGTAGTAGTCTGAGTTTCTGACTTTGGGTCTTCGGCAGTCTCTGGCAAAGTGACCTATTTTGCCACAGTTGTAGCACGTTGGAGGTTCTGACTGACTGGATCCTTCATCTTGATACCTTCTCTCTTCCGGCTTCCTTTCCTCTACTCTCTTTCCTTCAAATCTCTTTCCTTCAACCCTCTCCTTGTGAACATAGTTGCTTGGTCCAGAAGAATACCTTTGACTGTTTGAACTTGGCTTCTTATAGAACTTCTCCTGAAAAGCCTTTGTCAGCATAAGCATAGCCTGCTTCAGTTGTTCACAGTCGTCCGAGTCAGAATTCGCTTCATTTTCAACCTCATCTGATTCAGACATAAGCATCTTCTTTTTCTTCTTTCTCACAACAAAAGCAACTGAGTCAGCAACTGTCTTCTCACCTTGTTTCTTTTCATCCAAGATTTCATCCACTTCTTCTTCATTTTGTTTGAGGGTTTCATACACCTCATGAAGTGGAATCTCGTTTAGATCCTTGATTTGCTTCATTTGTCTGGCAAACCTCTTCCATTCAGGCTGGAGAATGCTGAGGAATTTGACATTCAGCTTTATCTGTGATTTAGTGACCTTGTTCTTGCTTAATTCATTCAGCAAGGTCACAAACCTGTCGTATGTTACTTCTAGAGACTCTCCAACTCTGCCTTTGAATTCTTCATAGTTGTTTAGGCAGTTGGATATCTTGAGCTGGTTCCCAACCTTTGAACCAAGCATCATCTTCTCTAGCTGATCCCACATCTGTTTGCCTGAGGCCTTATAGCTGTCTATCTTCACGTATATTTCATTTGGAATGCCTTGAAGAATATAAGACTTTGCTAATCTATCACCTTTTGCTCTTTTAAGGTTATCACCTTCTAGTTCCTCATACTTAAGTTGAAACTCTGTTGCCACAGTTCCTTCCGTACGAGTCTCATAAACTGGTGCCATAACTCCCTCTTTTATTGATTTCCTGATGAATACTCCCAAATCATGTCTTTCAATGAAGTCCATGAACCGATCTTTCCACTGTTCATACTCTCCCCTGAAGAGTACTGGTGGCTTTGAGTCAGTTCCGATTTCTAGAGCTTCTCTTGAAGTCATTCTGATTGAAAAAGACTTAAGTTTAGTACTGGAGTAAAAGGCAAACTTTGTGCTAAAGGTGGCTGGCGCAAAAGAGTTTTGCGCGAGGTGTCTGTGGCGCAAGTAACACTTTGCGCTAGAAGAAGCTGGCGCAAAAGTGTTTTGCGTGAAGAGAAGGTGACGCGAAACAGAACTTTGCGCGAGAAGTGGTTGGCGCAAAAGATCAATTTTGCGTTATGATGTGTTGGCGCAAAAGTGAACTTGAGATCAACTTTGCGTTATGAACTTTGCGCGAACTTAAGATCTGAGAATTGCGCGAGACAAAGTTGGCGCAAGCTGAGGTTTGCGCTAGTCGAAGGTCGCGCGAAATGAGTTTTGCTTGATTCATTGGTCGCGCGAAAGAACTTTTGCGCGATATGTTGATGGCGTAAAAGTCAAGTTTGCGCAAGATGTTGATGGCGCAAAACTGACTATGAACTGGCGCGAATTTGAACTTTGCACGAGTTCGTCCCTGCAACTTCGAAAACACGACTAAAATCCACAATAAACCTATCTAGACTTCGATTTAGCAGTCCCAAAATTTACAAATCGACCACCAACAATTTTAGATCAGATTACAAGCCTTTGATTTCGAAAACAAGCACTTTTTGAGAATCCAATCGATGGAACAGTGATGATGAACTCGTGAACTGGTTTGCAACTAAATCCCAAAAATTTGAATCAATTGAAGTGCTATAATGAAATTAATCAACACCAACTCGATCTAGACCACAAATCGATCACAACCTGATCGATTTCAACTCCTAAAACACTCTAAAACTCAAAAAAGATTTTGAAATGAAGAACACAGAGTCGATAGTTTATATTTTTGATTTGAAACTGGTGAGGCTCTGATACCAATTGTGTGTCCCGATTTAATCGTTGAACCAGTTCTTATCAATAATAAACAATCACAACAATATGATTACCAACCTGTTTTAGATTACAAATCAAGGATTACAAAGGTCGTTGATGATTTCGGTTTGAAGCTCTTGATCTTTTTCTCTCTGATTTTACACCGTGAGTGTGTGTGTTTTATCTGATATCTAAGTTAGCTTCTCTAACACACTAACATCAACTTGATAAGAAAACTAATATCTAAATAATATCTAACTAATATCTAATAACTTAGATATTTAGAAATAATAATAAAATACTAAAAACTAAACTTTGACATTTTATTACAAACGACATTAGACTTAAATTAAGAGTTGACTTTCCAGCATTAGCTTCAGATTGGATCTTCAGATTGGATGATCTTGAATTCAATAGATCTGTGCGCTAACAATTATCAAAAGAAGGTTTCTCTCTTCTTAAAAAAAAAGTAATAATCGTTTTTTTGGAGGGAGTAGTTTGGGGGGGGGGGGGGATTTTTAAATAAGAAAGAAAAATGATGATCATTTTGGTTTCTTCAAGAACAAAAAACCCACAAGCAACCTTCCATCTCCTCCCATGGCTACATTGAAAAACTCAACCAAAACCCCAAATAGCATCCCACCCCGCCAGAGTCGCCGGTTGCAACGAGAGGCCGCCGCCATCGCCGCCACTGAAGCTATTACCACTACCACCCACGACGCTGCACAACCGCCTGAGCAACCACACACCTCTGTCGGATCTTCAACCTTCGCCGGCGACATTGCCACTGAGCATCGACGCTCAATCGTCTTCCCAAAGCACTTTTGTTCTTACATTTGCGGAATCACATCACTTATTAGCTCGAGTTCTCCACCCCTCCTTCTCTTCTCCCCCACTTAAACCCACCCCCACCAGAAAATAACCCACCACTGATAACCACTCTCCCCCGACCCATTAACACCTCTCTCCATCACACTCAACTTCCCCAACTACACCACCATCACAACCCCGACGCCACTAACCACCACCCCTCTAAACCCCGTCGGCGATTACTCGAACACACCGATGGATGCAGTTCACTGACCATTGGCCCGAGTGGCCAGTCCTCACCTCAAGGTTGATTATGTTGGTTTTAAATTGTTGTATTTTGCAAACTATGTCTGTCATAAACACTTCTTTTGGGTAGTATTGTACTTTGTTAACTTATCCCGTTTCTTTTTGGTAATTATTGTACGGGTGTTTTTTTTATGTGGTGTTGATATTTAATTTGTTTCCTCTAGTTATTTTGTCTCTTTCAGGTGCGAATTTTCATTCTTGAGTTGGATGGTTTTGAACTAAGAGGATGTAGGCCATTTTTGTTACGGCCTATACACACTTCCTTTGAAACCAACCCCTTTACCGTAACCCCTACCATTTTTTCGCCAATGAGGACATTGTCCGATTCTAAGTTTGGGGAGGACACCTTGCGGTTTGTACGGTTATTATTCCATAAAATTTTATGATCGTACACAAAAAAAAAGAAAAAAAAATGAAAAAAAATATATAATAAACAAAATAAGTCTTCGAAAAATTGGAAGACAATCGTTGAATAAAAATACTTTTGAAACCCGACGTGCCGTAAACCATACACAAATCCAAAAGATGGGGTTTCAAGAGTTCGAGAACTACACAAATTGGATTCAACATCGAGAAATCAATAAATCAATAAATCCTTTTTGTAGAATAGTTCAAGTTTTGGGGAAGAAAGGGTCATTTTTCAATTTTTAAGCCACAAACACCAATCCGAATCAAAGCCCTACTGATTAGTTCGGAACCAACCATTTCAACAATGGAGAAATGCACCATTATTCAAGATAGAGGAATTATCAACATCGTCCGGGTGGTATATTTTTCTTATTCATGTTTTCCCCTCTTCGTGTCGCTCTTTTTCGTTTTTATTTTGTCACTTAAGGACAATTAACACCTCAAGTTTGGGGGGATGATAACTCTCATTTTTTAGAGTTATTTGTTGCTATTTTTATAGGTTTTTATCCATATTTTTATCCACTCTTGCTTCTATCTCCTTCATTTTGTCCACATTGTTTGCAAAATATGATAATTTAACCAATGTGTTCAATCTTGTAAGAATTTGTGCTGCAGTTCAATTTGTGGGCACTGGTGTGCCCACTGTGGGCACCCGAGGCTATTATCCAACAGATAATAAAGGCTAGAGGTGAGCTGGAATCACAAATTTGCTGGATTAATCCTGACCACTCATTGAAGACTCAATCATGCCCATTGGATGTTCAAGCCACCCTCCTATAAATAGAAGACTTTTGGAGAGCATTGAAGACACACCATTCACCATCTTCTCTACCTCCCATCATCAACATTCTCCTCATTCAAGTCTAGATTACTTGAGTGAAAGTATCTTGACTTGAAGTGAGACTTTAATTTTAGTCTTTAGTTCTTGCTTTTCATTTCCGTCTTTTATTTTCAAGTATTTAGTTATTGTACTTTTAATTTGCAGTATTTAAATTCCGTACTTACTTTATTGTATTTAATTTCCGTACTTTTATTTCTAGTAATTAAATTATGTACTTTCCTTTTATAATTATAGTTTATTTTTATTATGCAAGTAGTTAACAAGTATTTCTTTTATTATATTATGTTTTTTATTATCGTTATGAGCTAAGCACCCTCTTGGGTCTAGTAGGCACTCTTGGGTGTGACCATCGTTACTAACTCTTGACCTTGGTCACTTGAGTCGGGACTTCAACTCAATGCAGATAAGCCGATCACTTTTATGTGTTAATATTAGATCTTGACCTCGAGAGGGGCGGATTCGAAATACTGCTTAAGTGATGCACAAAGATTTGAGAGAGTCTTTGATAACCACGTAGAGATACGGGTTCTGTACGATATACTAAGGTTCAAACGTCAGTCGAGATTTATATCACAAAGAGATTTGGGTATAAATCTCCATATTGGTAGAACTTGATTATTTTTATCAACTTAGTTAAATCGGCAAGATCAAGAGTCGGTAAAGGTGGAAACTTTATGAACACTTTGTAGGACCGGTCTATAAAAATTCACTTTTGAGAGATCGGGGTTTTTATAGACATTCCGTACTACAAAGAGTCCAACCATCTTGTTACTACGTTTTTCCCAAGAAAAGCTTACATCCGTACCCATCTTTTAATTATAAAGTTCTTTCCGAATTTTCTGTCAAATCACCATCAAACAATATTTTCCCAACTCGAAACTTGTGCAAGAAGTTCATGAAAATCAGCAGTTCTCAGTAGTTCAGTCCCTGTGAGAACGATACTCGGTACTCGTACCATTATATTACTTGTAGCGATTCTAGTGAAAGTATATATACTTGTGCTCTCACTAGGTATTAATGTGCCCCGTTGTGCAGTACACGATTTTTAGCTACCATTGATTCAGATTTCAAACTTCAGCACCACCTCTTATTAATCAGAAATGAAATAAGACAGACTTCGAACCTCTTAAAAAACAAACGCCATCTAAATGTATAATAGGCCACCTAATGGAGAGACAACAACTAACAATGCTCGTTTTGGCAACAATTTATAAATAATAATGGAACTTGGAATATGATTGACAAAAACTTTCCTCAAGATAAAAAAAGGAATGATAAGAAAATCTTGGAAATTTGGCAACAACATGATTAATTGATAAGAGGATAACATTTCAGAAGTTCGAACAATAAATGGTTATTTCTTTCGATGACTTTGAGAACTCACAAAATATGTTTCTTGACATCTATGTGTACAAGAAGAATAGTAGTGTAAAATACGAGATGAAATATTTGGGGATAGAAAAATAATATTTTTAATAAAGTAGGAGTAAGCGATTGTACCATATATAAAAATGGAGAAAGATAGACGAGATGAGGTTTTCGCAAGTATTCTTCATAATCAATTTGAGCCAAACCCGACCGAAGTTTGGAGAATTGTTCAAAAGAATTGTGGACGAAAATGGTGTTAGGTAAAAATTGTGCCTCACAAATGCAAAAGCTAGCGAGTGATTTCCAAGGTCCTAAACGGGTAGAAATCCAAGTGCACAATTAACCCAACAACGAATGCGGATAACAATAATCTAGATGTTGCACAATAATTCTCTAATGTAGAAAAATAAACCTACGAAATATAGATAATAATAATACGTTATTATCTATAAATATAGCAAGTTCAAAATAAATAACACCGTGATTTAACGTGGTTCCACTATCGGTGTGATAGTGTACATCCACCAAAGAGAGAGAGAGCAAGAATATTATTACCAACCAAGGAGATTACAAAGTGCTTGTACAAGGATCTTAAGATCCACGATCACCTAACGAACTTTCACGAACACCACCGAATATCAAGAACTCTCTCAACCTCAAGAATATATTAGGGAGAGTATTTGGTGGTTATCTAGAGAAAGTTCAAGAAAGGGATAATGAATAATGAAGAGGATGACTCCTTTTATACTAGTGGGAGAAGTAGGGACTAAGTTAACTTAGTGACTAAGAGCATCTCCAACAGCTATGTTATAATTTTTCTAAAATAGAGTAGAAAAACTTAAAATCTCTAAAAAAATTACATCCAACTTCAACAGCTACTCTATTTTAGCAATTCTATTGTTATCCCAGTTTAATCTAGTTGATTAACAATCACAGAACACAATAATAATCAAGAAATATAAAGATTAACAAAACATACCAATCCCTTGAATAAACAGTTAAACCTTGTGTGTTCTTGATACCCTTGAATACAGAGAAAACAGCTACCTCTCTATATGATTATGAAAGTAATTGTGAGGATTAACCCTAAAACCTAAATAACTAAAACTTTAAATACCTAGGCCATATGGGCTTATGGGCTTGATAGACTTAAGGCCCATTTATAAATAACTATTAACATATTACAGTTTAAACCCTGAACTGTAACTATCAAACAAATACAGTTTAGACCCTTTAATCTTGAATACAATTATGATCCAACAATCTCCCCCTTTGGATTCAAGATTAAAAAAAAATTGACAATAATCTTCAGGTCTTCACTTTTCTTCTCTTTTCTTCAGATATGACTTTGATAACTTCAAAACTTTAAAACTTGATATCTTTAAATAATCTTCAAATCTTCAAAACTTTGAAAATCTTCAGCAGTCTTCATATTATATTCTCCCCCTTAATATATTCTCCCCCTTTTTGATGAGTGGTGAGAATCATCATCATCAAAACTTTTCAAAACAATCTCCCTCGTTTATGGAAAAATCTCCCCCTTTGTCTTTATAGACTTCAATGTAGCACTTTCTTCATGTAATGAGCTCTGTAAGAAATAAGAGCAGTCTTCCCAGATGGAAAGAGTGATTATTTCAATCTTTTCAGATTAAAATAGAAAATAGTAACCATTCGAATCTTTTCAAATTCAAACAGTTTAATAGATGTAACCCTGAATGTCTGTCAATGACACAAAGTCACTGAGTAACACAAAGTTACTATATAAGGAGCTGGTTTTAATGTTGGCTCCCCAGGTCTTACATTCAATCATCGAATAACACATGGTTATCTATGAACGTTCTGACAGAAAACAAATTTTTGTGTGCTCGTGCATGTGTATGAAAGAATTAAGCATAGATGATTGCTTTTTCATATAGGCTCAAAATATGTAAACTTGTTGAGACAACAACAAATTATACAAAGACTCAATGTGCATGAGAAAGGGTTCGAAGGTGGGGCAACTTTCCTTCTTTTTCAATATTAGTATCTTCCAAATGAAGAACCAATAGCGTATGTGCTGCACCTCCAGAAAATGTGAAACATTCTCTTTTTGAGAAACGAATGAGTAGCTGGTGGGGTTGTATGCAAGAAATGGCATGGGCTAGTTGCCTTTTTCAATGATGGTCACCAAAGAATGTGAACCAATCAGATTATGTAGCTGCCCGGCTCAGAAAGTGGTTTGGTGCAGAGTCTAGTATTCTTTTACTCTGATCTCTCACCCTATTTCTTTTAATGCTCACTTCTAACCAATCTCTCTTTTCCATTTTACCTCTTCACACACCATCACTCAATTCTTTTTACCCCTCTCCCCTCAATCACTCAGGGTATACTTCCTGGGTAGGAAACACTGGTTATCGTGAATCCATGGAAGTTCTGTTAAGCTCACACACTGAATCCCATGTATTTTCCTAAAAGAACATGTTGTTCAACAGGCGTTTTGTACATGTAAGCACAAATACCACTTGTTACATGAAGCATAAAAATTTTGGAGAAGTCAAAACAGTTGTGTTTGACGATGCAATTCTCCCCCTCAACCTAAAAGTGGTTGGCAATAAGCTCATATCAATTTGTCATGAAGAATAATATGCTGGAGAATCAAAAACGAATTTTGTTTATATGAACAATATATAAACATATTTTCAATGAAAGCACATGAAATGACGTTTGATTCAATCAACAGTGAATACAAAGAACGTGAGTATTACCATAGAAAGATTTAACTTTTGATACATGGTAATAACAAAGTCAAATAGAATGTTCTGAACCGTTATGTGTATGAATACTTGACAAAGTATATTGACAAGATAAAACGCAAGTATTTATCCTTAAGAACACACGGTCAGATAAGCATTTAAGTATCCAAAAAATCTGTTAAAAACATAGATATGCTCCCCCTTAACTTAATGTTTTTTTTAATAAGAAAAACAGAAAAATAAGGCACTGAAGTGCGGGTTCTAATCCGATGTGAATAGAAGCCATTTTCACTTGAACAAATATGCAGAAAGAAAATTATGGTAATCATTTGTGAAAATGATTCCTCTTTCGTTAGCAACAGTTGAAGAATAAAAATGAACACTAAATCAAGACAAAGAATACTCCCCCTTGAATCATGAGTAAGGTCTAAGACATGTTCAACATACCAAGTTTGCTGATTAGAAAATGGAATCGCTTTTCATCCAATGGCTTGGTGAAAAGATCAGCTAACTGGAAGTCAGTTTGAACAACGTGCATTTCAATATTACCTTTTTCTACATGATCCTTGATGAAATGATAGCGTACATCTATATGCTTGGTCTTCGAATGGTGTACCGGGTTAGCAGTTATAGATATGGCACTATTGGAATCACAATAAATAGGAACACGCTTGTAGTTGTATCCAAAGTCCCTTAACTGTGTCGTCATCCAGAGGACTTGAGAACAACAGCTACATACTCAGCCTCGGCAGTGGATGTTGAAACACAGTTTTGTTTCTTTGAGGTCCAACTTACAAGTTTGTCACCTATGAATTGACATGACTCAGAGATGCTCTTCCGGTCTAGCTTACATCCTGCATGATCAGCATCTGTAAAGGCAATTAGTTCAAAACGAGAATCCTTTGGATACTAAAGGCCTAGATTAGGAGAACCTTTGAGATATCTTAGGATTCGCTTAACAGCAGTTAAGTGCGACTCTTTAGAATTAGACTGATATCTCGCACAAAAGCATGTGGCAAACATTATATCTGGGCAACTGGCAGTCAGATAAAGTAAAGAACCAATCATGCTACGATACACCTTTTGATCAACAGGTTTCCCGGAGGGATCTGCGTCTAAGAGTGTACCAGTAGCCATTGGTGTTTTCATGACTGAGCTATCTGACATATTGAACTTTTTCAAAATATCTTTTATGTATTTAGCTTGATTAATAAATATGCCTTCGGGTAATTGCTTTACTTGTAAACCAAGAAAGAAATTCAATTCGTCCATCATCGACATTTCAATCTTTGTCTCCATTATCTTTGAAAAGTTCTTACAAAATTTCTGATTTGTCGACCCAAATATTATGTCGTCAACATAAATCTGAATGAGAATCAAGTCCTCACCTTGCCTTTTAAGAAATATGGTTGTATCGACTGTACCTTTCTTGAAACCAGAAGCTAATAGGAATTTAGTGAGAGTTTCATACCAGGCTCGCGGTGCTTGTTTAAGACCATAAAGTGCTTTGTCTAAAATATAGACATGATCAGGGTGATGAGGGTCAACGAAACCTTCAGGTTGAGCCACATAAACCTCCTCATGAAGAACACCATTCAGGAAAGCTGACTTTACATCCATTTGATAGACTGTAAAGTTTTTGTGTGTTGCATAGGCTAGGAAGATTCCGATGGCTTCCATCCTTGCAATCGGGGCGAATGTTTCGTCATAGTCAATGCCTTCTTGTTGACAATACCCTTTGGCGACCAAACGAGCTTTGTTTCTCACAACTACTCCGGCTTCGTCTTTCTTATTTCTGAAAACCCACTTTGTTCCTATAACAGATTTACCTTTAGGTAGTGGGATCAAGCGCCATACCTTGTTCCTTTCGAATTGTAGAAGCTCGTCTTGCATAGCAGAAATCCAGAAGGGATCACGTAGAGCTTCAGATGCTTTCTTTGGTTCTAAGGAACTAAGGAAGCTTGAAAACATGCAGAAGTTAGCTGTTGCAGATCTTGTTGAGACACCAGATTGTACGTCACCTATCACGTTGGTCAGGGGATGATCCTTAGTCCAACGATGTGTGCTTGGTAAGGATTCAACTTGTTGTTGCGTATTAGACACATCGTTTTCATCGTACATAGCAGGTAGCTCCATAGATGTACTCGGGACATCTTGTACTGGTGTTTCTGATACTGAGGGTTCTGGACTAGCAGTTGAAGTACTCGGGACTTCGTTTCCAGAAGAACTATCTGTAGAGACAGATTCAGCATTAGTAGAGTCAGAAACTAATAGTTGAGTTGTACCTGATGGAGATGAAGTTTCAGTGACTTCTTCTTCGGACGGTCCAGATATGTCTTCAGATATAGTAGGGACCTCCGAGCCTGTACCACTTGTTATCGATGTTGATATGCCTTTTTCAAAATATGCACATATATCATCAAAGGCATCAATAAACAATAAATTATAACTCAGATGAAGTAGAGTTAGAGTTAGAAGAAGTGGATCCTTTAGTAGCTGGTTCTATTCTGGATTGAATAGAAGCTTTGTCCTTACGACCGAGTTCTGAACTGTTGTGTCCAGAAGTCCTACTCCGTTGAGGTTCGGGTTCTAAGCTGATTTACTTAGAAGCCTTCCTTTTTGACGATGAAGTTCGGGTTTTGAACTGTTTTGTTCAAAAGCCATTGTTCTTTCTCCCCCTTAAACATTGGTTGCCTGCAACACAGATTTAGCTTTTGGTACCCACTGGTATTTGGGTCCTAATGGGTTAGTTGAAGTTCTAGTGGGAGATATGAAGTAAGAACCATACCAGTTATTCACATAATCTTTTCTTACAAAATCATTTGAGCCACAGTAGGAACAACTAATTTTCTTTTGTGCTAACCTGATCAATTGATGGATTGTGTAAACCAGATCAGGTTTGCCAAAAGTTTTACCTTTTGTAGCATAGTTCCATTTAGCATTTGATGTATGCACAAATGATTCTTCTTTCTTCTTCTCCTCCGAGGATCCTTTAACTCTCTAGATCCAGTTTCCTCTTTCTTTCTCATCATCCCTTCTCCAGAAGCTTTTCTTTTGAGACTTAGTCTTCTTGAAGTTACCTGAACCATCAACATTTTTGTCATAGAAAAGGTTAGAAGGACGAATCTGATCAGTAGATTTAGAAGTAGGACAATCATCTAAATCATAGAAAGGATTATAGAAAACATTTGAAAAATGTGAACTTGAAGCTGTTTTTAATGAACTATCTGAATCAGCTAGATCATCTCTTGGTGATTGAGCTATTGACTCTGGCGTCTTGTGCTCAGTCAGCTTCACCTTGAATACGATATCTTCAAGTACCTTTATCTTTGAAGACAAACTGTTTCTTTCCTTTTCAATCAGATCAAACTTCTTATGCAACTCAGATTTTGCATTCTTCTCCTTCATGATGTTTGTTGACAATTCAGATAGTTGTTTTGTCAGTTTGGCTATCTCGGTCTCAAATATTTTCTTTTTTTCAGAAAAGTCTGTATTTATATCCTTCAGCTCAACTTTCTTCTTCTCATTCTCAGCCTTTTCTCTTTCAATAATGATAACATTCTCAAAGTCTGAAACTTGTTGAGAAAGCTTAACACTTCTAAGCTCTAATGATTTCTTCTCTTCAAAGGCTTTTCTGGAGAAATCAGAGAATTTCTTAGCAAATTCTTTTCTTTCTTTCTCAATCTTCAGCATTTCATCTTGAGCTATTGTATTGTCTCTGCTTGGGTTGCCTTTTCTTTCAGCTTATTGATCTCAACCTCAAGACTGAGAACTTTATCTTTCAGTTTATCTCTTTCCGCAAAGACTTGAGAATTTATCTGTCTTAGTCCTGTACTAGTATCCTTTGCAACACTTGTACTCCTTCTAAGCTCCTCAAGCTCTCTTTGCATTGCATCCTTCTTTGACCATGTAGAGCTGGATTCAGATCTTTTCAACTTTGCTTGAAGATCCAAGATCTCTTTTTCTTTAGACGCAATTATTCCTGCAAGGTCAATTATAGAATCAGAATCTTTGGAATTTTCTTTTAAAGCATTGATCTGAATAAGAAGAGATGAGTTCTGAATCTGTAAATCCTTGTTCTCAGCTTTAAGAGATGATATCTCGGATTTGAACATTTTTTCCTCTATGTCATACTCATCAACCATGCGAGAAGATATTGATAACCGTCCAGCAAGTTGTTTAGCCTTTGCTTTTACTTCAGAATGTGTCATCTTTTCAAAATCAAGGTTGTAACCTTCAGACATCATTAGCTGATTCGACATCCTAGCTGTATGGTTAGTAATCAAACTTTTCTGTACCAAGACAACCAACTAGATGAGATCGTTAGAATCAAGATAAAAACTACACTAAAAAAATTTCAGAAAAATAAATTCCCGAAAATAATTAAGTGCAGAATTTGCACAGTATAAAACACAAAGAAATAATACTGAAGAATGAAATTAGGAAAATTTTGATCAAGCACAAAACTTTTGTCCCCCTTCGCAGACTTAGCACGGGGGTCCCGCTAAGTGAAGGTTTACGTGACACTTGGGTTGCGCAAAGTTAAGGTTTGCGTGGGCCTTGGGTCGCGCAAAGTGAGGTTTGCACGTCAAGGCCGTTGCGCAAAGTAAAGTTTGCGCGTCAAGGCCGTTGCGCAAAGTGAAGTTTAATCTAGTTGATTAACAATCAAAGAACACAATAATAATCAAGAGATATAAAGATTAACAAAACATACCAATCAATTGAATAAACAGTTAAACCTTGTGTGTTCTTGATACCCTTGAATATAGAGAAAACAGCTACCTCTCTATATGATTATGAAAGTAATTGTGAGGATTAACCCTAAAACCTAAATAACTAAAACTTTAAATACCTAGGCCATATGGGCTTATGGGCTTGATAGACTTAAGGCCCATTTATAAATAACTATTAACATATTACAGTTTAAACCCTGAACTGTAACTATCAAACAAATACAGTTTAGACCCTTTAATCTTGAATACAGTTATGATCCAACATCTATCATCAATTATATTAATAAAATATTATTTCTTTCTCCTAAACACACAACTTCAATGTTTCCTATTGGTGGAAAAGAATCTCTCTCTTAAATATGGAGTTTTAGAGATTTCTCTAAATTTGGAGATTTTTACCTTCTCTCTCTTCTTTTCTCTATTTTAGCATACGATATAGCATAGCTGTTGGAGCAAAAAAGTTGCTAAAATCTCACTTTTTTCTATTTTAGCATTGCTGTTGGAGATGCTCTAAGGCTTGGATGTGAGAAGATGAGGTAAGTAACCAAAACTTAAGGGCTAAGTCTTGGCCTTTTTTTTCTTTTTCTTTTTAAATCTTGTGTAGCATATGTAATATATTTTATATTACAACACTCCACCATGATGCACAAGATCCTCGATAGCGAAAGGAATCCCACTCCAACTAACGCGAGTTCTCCCAATGGTTGATCATCACAAGTAGATAGCAAAGTAAATTGGCACGAGGTAGCAAAACTGCATCCTAACTGTGACGAGCTTCGGCATGGCCATCACCCGTCAAAGTTACAAGCAAAACAAATAACCTCAAATGCACAATCTACTAAACAAGGTAGAGCATAAGCAAAACTCTTAAGCACTTAACAAAGTAATTTCTTCAAATATGTCATTTTGTCACCTGTGGTAATATCTTCTCTCTCTAGCAAAGTTCCCAACGACACTAACACAAACGGAGCTGGATCAAGTTTGAGCAATGCTCAAACTTAGCTGACGGTAGCGACTTAGTGAACATATCAGTGACATTGTCATATGTCAGGACTTTCTTCAAATAGACAATATTCGCTTCATGTAATCTCACAAGATATGCATCATGCACATTTATGTGCTTCGTCCGAGAGCTGAAAGCCAGATTGGTTGCCAAATGTATGACACTCTGATTATCACAAAAAATGCGCACGGAAGGTTTCTTGAAGCCTAAACCATTCATTAATTCTTTTAATACCGCTTCCTTTGCAGACTCAACCGCCGCAACAAGTTCGACTTATGTGGTTGACAATGCAACAATGGACTATAAACGTGATCTCCAACTCACGGCTGTTCCTCCTAATGTAAATACATAACCGGATGTGGATCTCCAACCTACTCGATCACCTACAAAGTCAGAATCACAAAATCCAACAATTTCATAATCATTGTACAAACCAAATATAAGACCATGTGTCTCGGTTCCCTTCAAATATCGAAACGCCGTTTTAACGGCTAACCAATGTGATCAACCCGGATTCGCGAGAAACCGACTAACCACTCCGACACAATGTGCGAGATCGGGATGAGTACACACCATGGCGTACATGAGACTCACGACCGCACTGGCATATGGAACCTTTGACATTTCGGTCTTTCCCCTGTCATCCTTCGGACAATCTTCACTTGTAATCTTGATGTGCTTCAGTAGCGGAGTGCTAGATGTCTTAGCACCATCAAGATTGAACCGCTTCAATATCTTTTGGATATACGCCCGTTGTGTCAATCTAAGTGTTCGGGACTTTCTGTCTTGCACGATTTCCATGCCCAAAATCTTCTGTGCCGTGCCAAGATCTTTCATTTCAAATTCTGAACTCAACTTATCTTTCAGACGTTTGATCTCTGACCGGTCCCTGCAGGCTATAAGCATGTCATCTACATAAAGAAGTTAATAAGTCAAAACGCCACCGCTTTGTCTATGATAGACACAAACGTCCTTTTCACTTCGCTCAAATCCCAGATTGAGCATGAACAAATCAAACTTCTTATACCACTGACGAGGCGATTGTTTAAGTCCATAAAGGGACTTCTTGAGTTTACATACTTATTTTGGCTTGCTTTCGGAAACGAAAACATCAGGTTGCTTCATATAGATAGTTTCCTCCAAGTCTCCGTGTAGGAAAGCTGTCTTTACATCTAACTGTTCTAGCTCCAAATCTTGAATAGCCACGATCGCTAAAAGAACACGAATAGATGTATGACGTACAACGGGGGCAAAAATATCATCATACTCGATACCTTTCCGTTGTGAAAAGCCTTTAGCAACGAGACGAGCCTTGTACCGATTTTCATATTTGACTTTGAAAACCTACTTGCAACCAATAGCACGGTTGCCATTCGGCAATGGACATAAGTCCCAAGTGTTGTTCTTCGAGAGATCTTCCATCTCTTCTTGCATGGCTCCAAGCCATTTAGAACTGTGGGTCGAGGTCAATACCTCCTTTATATCAAGCGGCTCATTTTGCCCTACATGCAGAGCAAACTCCAGCTGATCTGTAAAACTCATGTTAGCAAAATCCCAATCTCCATACCTGTTAGGCGGACGAATAGTTCTTTGACTATGCCTGGTAGGCGCAATAACTGGGATTGTATCGCCATCGTCTCCACCATCATTCAGAATTTTTCTTCAGAATCACTAGTAGAAGTCACCGGTGAAATGACTTATTCAACATTAACGGGTGATTTTGAGCTAATATCAAGAGTGGATGAACTGAGAATACAAGGACTGTTTACTGTCTTCACATAATCGGCAGTAGGAGCAATAGTAGTAGTGACTTCCGGATCTTGAGAGGACTGAGGATCCTGTGACTTCAACAGGACTGATTCATCAAATGTGACATGTCGAGAATGAATCACTTTACAAGTCAAGGGGTTCCAGATTCGGTAACCCTTGATACCATCTGTATAGACGAGCAAGAATCCTTTGGTGGCTTTAGAATTCAGCTTGTCCTGGCCTGAGACATGAAAATAAATAGGACAACCAAATACACATATGTATTTAAGACAAATGTTTCTTTTACCTCTCCAAACCTCTTCCGGAATCTTTCCCCCGATGGCCGAGCAAGGTAACCTGTTAATGATGTGCACCGCGGTGTGAAGTGCTTCGGCCCAGAAAGATTTGGGGAAGCCCGATGTCGACAACATACATCGGACCTTTTCAAGTGAAGTCCTATTCATCCGCTCGGCGACCTCATTAGATTGAGGGTATCCTGGTGTGGTGTAGTGACGGTAGATGTCCTTATACGAACAAAAGTCTTTGAAGTTACCACTAGTAAATTCTCCATCGTTGTCAGATCTCAGCACTTTCAACTTCTTGCTAGTCTCGACCTCCACTCGTGCCAACCAAGTCTTGAACGTATCGAATACATCTGACTTTAACTTCAACACATACACCCAAAGCTTATGTGAGAAATCATCAATAAATGAAACGAAGTATTTACCTCCATTGAGGGATGGAGTATTGGATGGTCTCCAGACGTCTGTATGAACATAATCGAGGATTCCTTTAGTGTTGTGTTTTCCAACACCAAAAGAAACACGTGTCTGCTTTCCTTTGACACATCCCGGACAAAACTCCAAGCTTGCAGGTACGATGACTTTAATGAGTTTTCGCTTGCGCAAAATCTCCAAATTCTTCTCGGATGTGTGGCCCAAACGAAGATGCCATAAGCGAGCAACATTGAGATTCTTTGAGCTTTCGGCCACACACGATTCAGAAGAAATAGTTTCGCCAATCAAGTGGAAAAGATTATTTTCCGCTTGTTCGCCTTTCATTACGATAATACTCCCTCGGGAGATGCGAAAACTCCCGTCGTTAATCCGAATCTTGCAACCCAGTTTGGACAGTTGTCCAACAGAGATCAAGGAACAAGTCATGGATGGAACAAACTTCACATTATTCAATGTCCGAATACACCCCTCAAACATCTTGATCTACACAGTACCGATACCCTTAGTAACACACGAAGTACTGTTTCCCATAAAAATACTGTTACCTTCAACTTTTTCGAAGGTAGAGAAACAGTCCCAGAATGGTGTCATGTGGCAAGATGCCCCGGTATCTAACACCCATCTCCTATCACCTTGTGGTGGTGTAATTGTGGCAGATAAGCCATTTTGCTCCTCTTCGGCTGCAACGACTGATGATTCGGCGTTGTCTTTGTCTTTGTTTTTAAGACTCAGACAATCTTTCACCCAATGACCTGGCTTGTGGCAATAGTTACAGTTGCCACGTGTCTTTAATTTCCCACGAGAGCCAGGCCGACGAGACTGAGAGCGCCCACGGTTTCTTCCTCTTGAAGACTGTTGATCGTCTCGACCTCTGTCAGCAAATAGGCCTTGACTGCAATTGTTCTCCCTGGGATTGTTACCGATCCTCATATGAATTCTTTGATCTTCAGAAATCATTCCTGTTTTCACATCAGACAAAGAAAGAGTTTCTCTTCCATAAATAAAACTGTTAGTGAATTGAGAATATTTCTCGGGAAGTGAATACAACAGGATCATAGCAAGTGCTTCTTCATCTTTAGCAAGAAGCGCATTAGTTGCCTTCAACTTCATAATGATATCTTCAAATTCGGTCATGTGAGTTTTAATGGTTGTGCCTTTCTTTCATTTTGAAGAAAAGACATGACCGCATCAGTAACAATCTGTTGGTCAAAGTTTTTTTGAGATATAAATTCTCAAGCTTACTCCAAATACCTGCAGCTGTCTTTTCAGACACAATCTCAGATATAACATTTTCTCCCATAGCCATCTGCAAAGTAGTAAATTCCCATGCTTCCATTTCTTTAGCCTTAAGTTCAGACATGTTAGGGTCTAACTCGTCTTTAGCAAATACTACGGGATGGACTCCATTTTTCCTAAGTGCAGCAGATGTTATGAACTACCATTTACCAAAGTCACCGTCCCCATTCCAAGTTTGTATATGAATCCCAGCCCCGGACAAATTAAATGTACCTTCTTGGTACGGTTTTTGGGACTGGTTTGAGGAACCGGTACCAAATGGGTTTTCTACGTCAGCCATAAAGAAAAAAATGTGCAAACTGGTTTATGTATATTTTCTACACAAACCCAAATCTAGATCCGAAGCTCTGATACCAATTGTTAGGTAAAAATTGTGTGCCTCACAAATGCAAAAGCTAGCGAGTGATTTCTAAGGTCCCAAACGGGTAGAAATTCAAGTGCACAATTAACCCAACAACGAATACGGATAACAATAATCTAGATGTTGCACAATAATTCTCTAACGTAGAAAAATAAACCCATGAAATATAGATAATAATAATACGTTATTATCTATAATTATAGCAAGTTCAAAACAAATAACACCGTGAGAGAGAGAGCAAGAATATTATTACCAACCAAGGAGATTACAAAGTGCTTGTACAAGGATCTTAAGATCCACGATCACCTAACGAACTTTCACGAACACCACCGAATATCAAGAACTCTCTCAACCTCAAGAATATATTAGGGAGAGTAGTTGGTGGTTATCTAGAGAAAGCTCGAGAAAGGGATAATGAATAATGAAGAGGATGACACCTATTTATACTAGTGGGAGAAGTAGGGACTATGTTAACGTAGTGACTAAGGCTTGGATGTGAGAAGATGAGGTAAGTAACCAAAACTTAAGGGCTAAGTTTTGGTCTTTTTTTTTCTTTTTTTTTTAAATCTTGTGTAGCATATGTAATATATTTTATATTACAACAAATGGAAAGGAGCTCAGGATGGTGTATGAATCAAGCTAAACAAAAATCAAGCTAAACATAATTATGAGCGACAACCGGCAACCCGTTCCAAAATTGGTTATGAATTAAATTAAGATTCAATTATAAATCCATAATATTAGGCTCCTACATTGATTATGCATTACAATTGTATGTAAATTATAAACTTCGTACACGTGGGTTGATGAAAACAGATCAAGTCTGAAATAAAATAATTACAATGGTCTCACTATGGTTTGCATCTTATCACATATTAGGTCTCTATTGCTAACAACGTTGCGTGCTAATCTCACAAGATTGGTTAATTAGGTTTTCCAAAAAATTTAACTTATTCCACCCAGGTTTGTTCCGCAAAAATCAACCTTCTTGACTATACTTATTTTCCAAGAATCCGACAACTTTTTTTGAAATGCGAGACAATCCAACTCTAATCTTTTCGTTGTTGTACCTATCGAGCATACATCAAGCACTATCGATCACATATCAATCATGACAAACTTCTATTGATCTCCAATAGAGCATGTATTGAGCATCATTAGGGAAAAAAAAACAAAAAACCCATATTTTTGTGTGAAAAAACATATTTTGTTGTAGGATAAGTGTGTCATTGTCTAAAGGATATGACGATAGAGATAAATATATCAGAGATAGATTAGAACTGAAATATCTCATAGTTATTTACTTGTAATTCATCCTCTATTTAAAGGGCTTGTGATTAATGAGAATTACAGATTTCATTCTCTTTATTTTACTGTTGTTCTTTTTCGTTTTTCCTTTAACATATTTATATTTATATCTAAAAGTAAAACAATAAAAATGGTAAAAAAAATAATCCTATAACATCTTGAATATTTTATCAATCTTTAATCAATGTTGATGAAACACCAATCATAGGTTATTTTGCCATTTTGTTACCATTAGTATAAATGAACGTTTTGTTCCTTCAACTGAACGTTGTTCATCTTTATCGTTTTTTTGTTGGTTCATCCCCCACACCCCAAAATTCGAACAACCTCAAGACCCTCACTTGTTTGTCAATCAAATCATACGAGATAATTGAAATTACATATGACGATAAAAGCACACGTCTATAGATAGTTGAAATTTTATAAGATCGCTTTTCATACATCAATCATTGTTCAAATAAAATGAAGAAAGAACTTATCGAGAAACACAGAAGATCAAATGTTGGAGAACATCTAACGCCTCATTTGACAACGAATTTGCATTCTCTATGTTACATGTTGCATTTTTTTTCTAACTAAAATCGATTATGATCACTATTTGACAACAAAAACGATATTGGCAAACTCCATCTACATAGAGACGAAAAAGGGTTGATGGAATGCAATGGATTTGGTATGTCACTGGTAGCCCACTCGACGACCAAAAGAACCCACCAAGATGACATCTTTCGTCATCAAGTTTTTATATATCTATAGGGTCGCACATCAAGAAGGCATACTCTCGGTGATTGAGATCTGAGGCACATGTCCAAGATGTCCATATCGATGTGAATATACCTACAATTACAATCCAAAAAGGCAAAATCAATAAATTAACGGAGTTTTATGGGTATATAGTAATAAGAATCAATAGATTATGCAAGAAAATGATGAAAAAAACCCAGATATTATACGTGTATGTAATAACCTTTCGAAGTGCTATGAACATTGAGGATGCAAATTTATTATTTCTCATGTGTGTCATAACGAAGTTGAGAAATCTACCATAATAATCAAGTGAGCAATAATTAAATTCATGCACAAAACGAGATCAACAAATATACCACGACTAATAAAATACTTACCCGAACCTTCTTGGAATGGTATCCTTAGTTTCGTCCATGGGAGAGAGAGACTAGAATATCGCTTGTTGTGTGGAGGTCTTTGGCCCATGATATCGTTTTATAAGTTTGATTTCAACATCGATAATGTTGTCTGATCGATGTGGGAGTCTTCGTAACTACAAAGAGAAAGAGGCGCAATCGCACTATAAATCAACATTGATCTCCGATAAGAATAAGTGTATAATAGGCCACTTAATGGAGAGACAACAAATAGCAATGCTCGTTTTGGCAACAATTTATAAATAATAATAATAATGAAACTCATAATATGATTAACATAAACTCTTGTCAAGATAATAAAAGGGGGGAGGGGATGATAAAAAAATCTTGGAAATTTGGCAATAACATGATTAATGGATAGATGATAATATTTTGGAAGTTCGAACAATAAATTGGTATATCTTTCGTCAACTTTGAGAAACCAGGAAATATGTTTCTGACATCTACATGTACAAGAAGAATAATAGTGATAAAAAAATACGAGATGAAATATTTGGGCATAAGAAAGAAAATGCTCTTAATAAAGTAGGAGTAAATGATGGCACCATAAAAATGGAGACCCATAGACGAAATGAGCTTTTCGCAAGTATTCTTCATAATAAATTTGAGCCAAACCCGATCGAAGTTTGGAGAATTGTTCAAAAGGATTGTGGACGAAAATGGAAAAGGAGCGCGAGACGGTGTATGTACCAAGTTAAACATAATTATGAGCGATAACCTTGTACGACAACCCATCCCACATTGGTTATGAATTAAATTAAGATCCAATTACTAGTTCATAATATTAGGTTCCCACATCAATTATTATGAATTACAATTGTATGTAAATTATAAACTTCGTACACGTGGCTTGGTGAAAATTACGGACCAGGTCCTGAAAAAATAATAATTACAATGGTCGTCACTATGGTTTGCATTTTATTACGAATTAGGTCCCTAGTGCTAACTACGTTAAAAATATTCTTTTAAATAATTATAAGGGTCGTCATGATGGTTGAATGTGTGTTCCCCACCTTATAACATTGATTAATTATGCTCTACAAAATATTTAACTTAAATCCCCTCGGGTTTGTTCTGCAACATCGACCTCCAGGACTTATCGAATACAAATAGATCTAAGGAATTGGAGATGGCAACAATGTAGAGTGGTAGAGTATGATCAATGAAAATATATTGCCACTTTGCATTGACATCATCGTTCGCTCCATTGAATATGTACTTGATAAACATTCAATAAGTACTCGGCTAAGGTTCGATGTGTCTAAAGATACTTGTATCTTTAACAATACGGTTATCTTGATAGGACCAACACAAATATTTTGGAGGCATTATGCAAAAACCTAAATGTGGCCTTTATTTTTTTTCAATTATATTATTTATTAAATCTTTTTACTGAATTTCCAAAAATAAATCTTTAAATTTTAAAATATATATAGAAGTATAAAATAATTATAAACAAGATTCAAATAAAAATCAATCTGATTTCAACATCTTAAATTAATGCTCATAAATCTCATATGTTTAATCTTTTTACTTTGATAATAAATCAACCGGTGACTACTTTTTGATTTTGAATAAATTGTTCATTCTTTTTACGTTTAGAATAACCCGATTCAAAATTTTTTGTTGTAAACACCCTATTTTATATAGAATCAGTAAATCATTTACGATAATTACAAAACACATATCAACAAAAAAATGTTTTATTGATTTATAGTTATTAAAAATACACATTAACATTAAGAACTAAAAAAGTTCCAAAATAACATATAGAATATGCTAACTAAAAAAATTATATAAGAAATAATAATAAAATAAAAAATAAAATAAAATAAAATATAGGGAAATTAATCGAAATACCCCAAGTTCAAAATTGATTTACCGAAATGCCCACTCTCTCTCCCATTTTACGGAAATACCCAAAATTCCCATGAAAACCCCCTCGATCGCGGACTTGCAGCACCATGGAGGGTTTTAAACCCTGAGTTCGTGAACCCAAATCTTTATTATCAATCGAGGGTGTTTTCACGGTTAACAACATAATCCGCAATCGAGGGGTGTTAGTCCGCGATTGAGAGCTTTTTGGGTTAAAAATGAATTTTTATTTTAGTCTGCGATCAAGGGGTGTTTTCACAGGATTTTTGGTTAATTAAATTGGAGAGAGATAGGACATTTCGGTAACTCAATTTTGAACTTGGGGTATTTCGATTAATTTCCCTAAAATATATTATATAGAATAAAATTTGTACCCAAAAATGAAGAAATAAAACATTGTTTGGCAAAAATAAGCTAGCTTATAAGTTAGTTATTTTTTGAGTAAATATTATTCAATATATTTAGATATCAGAAAACAAATATAACAATTCTAAAAATGTTTATGTAAGTTACATAAAGATTAAAATTATACTTATTTTATTTCATAGATAACTAAAATATGCTAAATGATTTTAATAAAATATTTAATTAGTTATTTGTTATATTTTTAAAAAATATTAATTAATTAATTAGGATACGATGAAATTAATTAAGAGGGCGTTTGGTTCGCATAATGTTTTTGGATGGAATGAAACTATCAAATAAATTTGACTTTGAATAAATTGGAATGAAATGTTATCAAGTTTGACCACCTGTTGTTTGGTTGACAAACATTGGAGTGAAATTTGTTAAAGAATTGGTATGTGTTTGTTTGGTTCACATAATGTAGCTTTGGAATTAGAATGAAATATTAGTAAATGACCAAAATACCCTTTTTAAAAATTTTGAAACCGAAATCCAACTATTGTGGTTCAGATCGGTGGTGGTCAGCAGTGTTTCAGATCCATGGTGGTCAGTAGTGGTTCAGATCAGTGGTGGTGATCAACACTGATTCAGAACGATGGTTCAGATCGACGGTGGTCGATGGTGGTGGTTCAAATTGGTGGTGGTTCAAATCGGTTTAGATCGGTGGTGGTCGACGATGCTTCATATCAGAGGTGGTCGGTGGTGGTTTAGGGTGATGGTCGGCGGTTGTTTAGCCCAGTATAGTGGTTCATAATGGTGGTGGTCGATGATGGTCGACGTTGGTTCAGAACGGTGGTGGTCGGCTGTGGTGGTCGATGGTGGGTCTTAACGATGGTTTAAATCGGTGGTGATCGGTAGTAGGGGTGAGCAAAGGCGGGTACCCGCCTAAAATTCCCGTAACCGGAACTGGCGGTTCCCGGAATGAAGAATTCAGAACCGGAACCGTTTACACCGGTTCTTTATATTTGGGCCGGTTCCGGTACCCGCTATCTAATTTTTAATTTTTTTTTATCATTCATATTACAAAAATAATATTAGTATATTACCAAGTCCTAATGTAAAAAAAGAAATACGACAAACGTGAAAACTAATACGATAAAAACTAACTAATATATAATACAAACAATGCTTACAAAACAAATAAATATTACTAACGGTGCTTCCAAAACAAATAAATACTACAAACGGTGCTTCCAAAACACTTCACGTCATTAAAATTAGTTGATGCTAACAAATACTACAAATGGTGCTTTCCTAAAAGGTAGTTTATTAAATTTTTATTAATAAATAAAATACATTTCATTAAAAAATAACAGGTATCCGTCGGTTCCGGTTCTGGGTACCCAGCGGGACCGGGTACCCGATTCTCAGCGGTTAACGGTTCCAAAAAATTGAGAACCGAAACCCTGTTCCCAATCGGTTCCATATTTTAGGAACCGCATCGGTCCCGGAACCGACAGTTTCGAAGCGGTTCCGGTTCCAAAGAAGGGTACCCACTTTCGATGCTCACCCCTAATCGGTAGTGGTTCAGATCGGCGGTGGTCAGTGGTGGTGGTTCAAATCGGTGATTCAGAATGGTGGTTCAGATTGATGGTGTTCGGCGGTGGTTCAGGGTAGTGACTGACAATTGATCATAATGGTGGTGGTCAGTGGTGGTTCAAAACGGTGGTCGGCGGTGGTCCAGAATGGTAGTGGTCGGCGGTAGTCGAGATCGGTGGTGGTTGTCGGTGGTTCAGAATGGTAGTGGTCGGCGGTAGTGTTCGATTGTGGTTCAGATCGGGGGTGGTCGACGGTGGTTCAGATCGGTGATGGTCGACAGTAGTTTAGATCGGTGGTGGTCGACGGAGGTTCATATGGGTCTGGGTAAATCAAGTAGGGAAGATGGGGATAGTTTTGCCTTTTTGAAAAAATGTGATGGAATAGAATTGTATTCCTTCTCAAATGTGATGGAATGACCAAATCCATGAATGGTGGAATGTGTTCAATTCAATTCCATTCTATAAGTAAACGAAATATCTAAATGGAATTTGGTCAACGGAATTGATCATTCCAATTTCTTCAGATTCCGTGGGAATCCTGCGAACCAAACGCCTCCTAGAGATTTAAACATTCCATGGCATATGGCATATAGGTGGTATTTTGATAGAATGGAATTTTTTATCTTTATAATTCCAAATATACCCTTCACCCAAATGTAACCTAATCTCATCAAAGAAAACAGTCGACACCATCTCTATTCTCTATTCTAGATGGTTTCAATTTCTGCTGGATTTGGTTTCGATTTCTACTCGATTTTTCTACTTCTTTCTGGATTTCTGCTCGAAAACTACAAATGGTTTCGATTTCTGCTGGATTTGGTTTCGTATTCTGCTCGATTTTTCTACTTGTTTCTCTATTTCTTCTCGACGACTACAGATGGTTTCGATTTCTGCTCGAAAACAGCAAATTCTGCTTGATTTCTACAGAATGCTTTGGTTTCAGGCGTTAATGTTCTGAAATTTTAGACAAAAAACCAATTGGTCTAGTAACACACTTGCATCAATACAATAATCAACTGGTGGGGTTGGGTTGATGTAATTGTCCAATTTGCAGTGTCTCTCAACAGTTGGATAATGTCCCTATGTTGCTTGAGTTGGAGTTGGAGTTCGAGTGGATGATGATACCAAATAGGTATATTTTTGTTTCTACTTATATAGCAACTCATGGGGTTGGGTTGATGCTACTAGCAGACCATGGAAGGAAAGTTGTATACAAGGATATTGTTGAAGAGAAGAATTCCAGCATAAAAATTCTGTTAACTGGTAAACAACATACTGGTCATTTGTAGTGTACGTGTTCATGAGATCAAGGAGGCCATGGGATATGCATTAAATTATATTCCCTTTGATAATAGTAATAAACCATGTAAAACATATTCAATAAATTAATCCCTTCGAAGTAAGGTTTAAGATTTACTAAAGATAAGGTTTAATGAAAATGGTGAAGAACTGAAAAGAGGTGTTTGATAACATTCCAATTCTTTTAAAGTCAAATTCATTTGACATATTCCATTCCCTCCAAAAACATTCTACGAACCCAATGCCACCTAAGGTGCTGTTTGGTTCACAGATTTCAAGGGAATTGGAAATGATCAATTCCTTTGACCAAATTCCAATTCATGTGTTTGATTCACATATTGAATTTGATGGAATCCTTTGAATTCCATAATTTAAGGAATTCATCAATTCTTGGCCTAAGTGGAGGAATTTAATTCCATCCATTTGCATCTGATTCAACAACAACGTCCACTGTCCCTACCACGGCCATGATACTATTGTCACTGTCACTGTCACGCCCCCACCCCAACCCCCCACCACCAGACACTACAAAACAGAGGCTTATCACCGACGGATGAATCCATAGGTGATCCGTCGGTAAAATCGAAATTCATCGGTGATCCGTACATGTTAAAAAGAAGACATAAATCAATATAAATTCTAGTACAACCAGATACAAGTATTCAAAACAAAACAAACCTGCTCAATCATCTGGACCCAAAACTCACTCTAGATCCACTCTGGAGAGTGTGGCGCAAGAATCCTGTAGTCACGTCCGTCGAACTGGACACCATAAATGGCTAAAGCCCTTTCCTCGGCGAAGACACGTGCATCTCTCATCATGTCGGCGTACCTATTATTTAGGTGACGCCGGAATGCAGCTACTACGTCGGCGTCCATCTCAGGAGGCCAACTATAATACAACTGCAAACACATTGTTTGGATTAAGTAAAAATAAATCCACTTGCCCTTAAAGACGGCAATGGCCCTCCGAACTGCCGACTTGTCCTTAAAGACGACAATGGCCCTCCGAACTGCCGATTTGTCCTTAAACCTTCACAATTGTAAAATATACAACATAAAAAACATTAGGATCGGTTTATTATGTACTAGAATAAATAATATATCACATCTACTTACCCGCCCACTTCAGACAACAAAAGTGGCGGTCGCTGACTCGGTTGGGGCGTCTGTAATGCCACATTCGGGCCTCTAACCCTCGAGTCCGCTGCTTTGTCATCGGACTGGATCTGATCTAGTGCGTCGTCGGTGAACTCATCGGCCTGGGGGTCACCACACCCAACGGAGCTGCTACTGCCCCTACCCCTATAACTCCTACTACCCCTACTACCCCTAGAAGGGTGTCCAGACATCTAAAAATAGAGAATGGTTAACACAAAATGATATAAGTGTACATAAATCATAAGACCCAAAAATGTCTACATAAAAACAGCAAAATAGAGAATGTTAAACACGAAAAATGTCTACATAAGAACGGCAAAATAGAGAATGTTTAACACGAAAATGTCTACATAAGAAAGACACACTAGTTATCAGACGAGTGATCAGAATTACATATGATTGAACACTACATGTAATGGTTTGCCTTCTTGAAAGTCATACCATAGGTTTAGAGGAGTTTTGGACGACTCTAAAACTCTAAATGTAATGGTTTGATTATTGGAAAGTCAAACATATGTTTTTTAAAATTTCGGTGGCATAACGACTACAAAATGAATATTTCCATATATCAACCTGTTGGGAACTGAAGATGTGACCAAGTCATTAATGCTGCTAGTTCAGAGTTAGTACTGCCGGAGGATCTCAAAGTTAATACTGCTAGGTATTACTACTTCTAATAGAATTAATACTGCTAGTCAAAGTTAGTGCTGCTTGAACAAAGTTAGTACTGCTTAGCTAGTTAGTACTGCTAGTGGTTAGTGCTGCTTAGTAGTTAATACTGCCAAGACTCAATTAATGCTTCCAAGGTGATTAATGATGCTTCTGAGATAACTTGAAGATAATGTTGAAGAGATCGCGTATGGAGATAAACATGGAAAGCTTGAAGATAATTATGAAGATTATTTTGAAGATCTTTTTATGTTTAGTAATTATCTTTTATTATTCAATGATATATAGAATAGAATAGATTTGAAAGAAACAATTTGAATAATTCTGAGTTTTTGTTCTAGAGAGAGAATCAACCTCAAGGCATCGTTCCTAATTCTAGAGAAGTAGAATTCGTCTTGAAAGAGCCTGTTCTTGAAGATTGAGGATGTGAGTGAAAAGCTTGTAACTTGAATCATTAAGTAAAGTTTGCAAGTTGTGATTCATACTGTTTTTCTGTTTATTGAATATTAAAGTGTTTTTCCGCAACTTCTTTAATATTGTTTCTGAGTGTTCTTAATTCTTGTTGAGAATTCGATCTTGACAAGTGGTATCAGAGCCTGTTCTCTCAGAAACATTCATTCAATCATCATGGAAAACTTTGCAGAATCAAACAGTACTCTTGTCTTGTCAAGATCGAATTCTCAACAAGAATTATGAATACTCAGAAACAATATCAAAGAAGTTGCGGAATAACACTTTGATATTCAATGTAACAGTAAACAAACAGTGAGTATGATTAACAACTTGTAAACTTGTATTGAATGATTAAAATCACAAGATTACACACTCAACCTCAATCTTGAAGAACAGACTCTTTCAAGACGAATTCTACTTCTCTAGAATTAGGAACTATGCCTTGAGGTTGATTTTCTCTCTAGAATAAAACTTAGAATGAATAATAATTATTTCTAAACTATTCTATCAATTCTATACATATACTGAAGATAACAGATAATTACAATTAATAAAATATCTTCAGAATATCTTCCATGAATATCTTCAGTATATCCAGCTGTCACTCTTGTAATTCTAATCTCCATCTCATAAGCAGCATTAATCATCTTGGAAGTATTAACTCAGTCTTGGCAGTATTAACCACTAAGCAGCACTAACCTCTAGCAGTACTAACTAGCTAAGCAGTACTAACTTTGATCAAGCAGCACTAACTTTGACTAGCAGTATTAATTCTACTAGAAGTAGTAATACCTAGCAGTATTAACTTTTGAAGTCCTCTAGCAGTAGTAATTCTGAACTAGCAGCATTAACCATACTTAAGCTTTTCTTCAGTTCCCAACATGTCTCTAAAGTTCCAATGCTCAAACCCAATGAGTTTGACATGTGGAAGATCAGAATCAGGCAATACATTCTCTTCACTGACTACTCAATGTGGGATGTCATTGAGAATGGCCCCTCTACTGAAGGTCAGATTGGACCAGATGGGAAAAGATCTCCACCAAAGACAGATGGTGAGAGGAAGATCAGGCAGACAGAGATGAAGGCCTTAAGCACTCTGCTCTTGTCCATCCCCAATGAATATCAACATCAATTCTGCAACTGCACTGATGCTCAGATTCTCTGGAATGCTCTAGAGAAAAGATTTGCTGGAACTAAGAGCACCAAAAGAAATCAAAGGGATGTTCTGAAGCAGCAGTATGAGAACTTGACTTCTTCAAAGAATGAGTCTATGACTCAAACTTTTGACAGGTTCAACAAGCTTATTGGTGAGCTGGCTACTGTTGGAGTGAAGATGGAGCAAGATGATATCAACAAGAAGTTCCTCAGATCTCTTGGGGATGAATGGACTATGTACACTGTCTCATATAGACAGAGTGACAATCTGGAAGAGAAGGAACTAGATGATCTGTATAATGATCTAAGAGTTTTTGAATCTGAGGTAGAAGCTAAGAAGAAGCCCACTGGGTATATTCATAATGCTGCACTTCTATCAGCATCCACTGATACTACTGCCAACCCTGAAGCAGTTAGTGCTGCTAGTGGAGTGAATTCAGAAAAAGGCACTGAAACTGTCTTTGAAGCCTTTTTGTCCAGTCACAGCAACAACTCCTTGATTAATGATGATCTGGAACAACTTCACCCTGATGATCTGGAGGAGATGGACATTAAATGGCAGATGGCCATGTTATCTATGAGGGTGAAGAAGTTTATTAAAAGAATTGGGAGGAACAACTTCTCTCAAAGAAGAGAAGATGGAGCTGGTTTTGACAAGACAAAGGTGGAATGCTATAAGTGCCACATGAAGGGACACTTTGCTAGAGAGTGCAGAAGTGGTGTGCCAAATAACAACCACCAACAAGCTCAGAATGGAGGCTACAATCAAAACAAGAACTCTGCTCAAGCCCTTGTTTCTCAACAAGGAATGAGGTTTGACTGGAGTGACCAAGCTGAGGAAGCCATTCAGAATCAAGCTCTTATGGCAGAGGTGTCTGATCTCCCTTCTGAGGTAATTTCTAATCTTTGTACTCAATCTTGCATAGACACTGTCAAAAGGTACAGGGATCACAACCAAAACATGTGTGATGACCTCAAAAGATTAGAAAAGGACAGAAGAGATTATGTGTTGATAGTTGAGAGGTTTGAAGAAAATCAAAGGCTTCCAAGCCAATGAACTTCAACACTCTTATGACACAAACTACTGGAAGTGGGAAAAGAATGAGTTAGAGACCAAACTGTCTAAGTCCAAAGAAGAGAATGATAAGTTGAAAAAAGAACTAGCTAAGGTTAAGCTTGATGTAGAAAAGTTTTCATATGCTTCAAAAGCAATGGATTCTTTTCTAAAGGCTCAGATTCATGATAAGATGAAGCCTGGTGTTGGATACAACAACACACCCCCTCCTTACAACAACAACTACATCCCTCCTACATCAGACTTGTTAGAGACCAAGAAGAAAAAGGACTTGTCTGAGGAAGCCTTTAAGATAGATCCTTTGGATGAGGTGGTTGTTGAGGATATGACTGAGAAAGAAGCCAGTGAGAATAGGAACAATGCTGTGAGTAAAGAGATACCCTTAGAAAACAACATTGTTACCAATGAGGGTGGTAAAAGGATTTGGGTCAAGTCTAAAGAGATAGAAAAGATCAAAGGAAAGGCCAACAAGGTCCATTACAAACAGACCACTGTTGTGAATCCTGGCCCTTGTAAACAGTGTGCTTGCAATAAAACTGAGAGCCTAAATTCTGGTACAAAGAGAGGTAATCAAAGAAACTGGAATAATCAATGGGCTCAGAAACAAGGAGTTGATCTGAGTAAAATAATCAGACCAAAACCTTGTTTCATATGTGGCAAGTTGAGTCATTTGGCTAAGCACTGTTTCTTTAACCCTATTAACCAAAAGATGAACTTTCAAAGATTTGTGCAAAAACCTGTTGGTTATAGAAAGGCTGGAAAGAAACTTGTGGCTAAGAAATCTGTTGAAACTAAAGGCCACATGAAGAAAAAGGTTTTAAAAGAGAGTATTAAAATGTGGGTGCCTAGAATCACTAAAACTGTTAGTACTGCTACATCAAATAGTACTGCTGACAGGGATAGTGCTGCCAGAAGCAATACTGCTGCTACCAGTGTTAGTACTGCTGAGAATATTAATGCTTCTAACACTGTTAGTACTTCTTCAAAGGTTACTACTGCTAACACAGTTACTGCTGCTGACACAGTTACTACTTCTAACAAGGTTAGTACTGCTAAGCATGCAAGTGCTGCTAATGCAGTTAGTACTTCTAAAACCAGTACTGCTTCTAGCAAATGTGCATCCAAAACCATTATTGTGACAAAGTACTCCAGCAATGAGGAGTCAAAGTTTAAAAATCTTGTCAAGAAAGAATGTAAATATTTTGATGAGAAAGGGGTACCCAAGACCACTTTGGCTTGGGTTCCTAATCAATACTAACTTATTTATCTTATGTGCAGGGCAACCAACAGCTTAAGGGGAAGAGCATCTGGCATGTTGATAGTGGTTGCTCTAGGCACATGACAGGCAACATGTCATGCCTTCAGGATTTCAGGCATATCAATGGAGGACATGTTGCATTTGGAGACAATCTTGCAGGTGGAAAAATAAGTGGAAATGGTAATGTTACAAAAGGTAAGATGACATTTGAGGATGTCTACTATGTTGATCAGTTAAAGTACAACCTGTTAAGTGTATCACAGGTTTGTGACAAACAACATAGTATATTATTTACCAATACATAATGTATGATCCTTGCTCCAGGATTCAAGGTAGTTGATGAAAGCATGATACTACTTAGAACTCCAAGAAAGGACAATGTTTATTGTCTCGATATGGACAATGTTTCAAGTGATTCATCCCTGAACTGTCTTGTTTCAAAAGCTTATGTGGATGAATCCTCTCTTTGGCACAGAAGGATGTGTCACATGAACTTCAAGACAATGAACAAACTTTTTAAAAACAACCTTGTAAGAGGTTTACCATCAAAAGTCTTTTCATGTGATGATCATTGTGTTGCTTGTCTTAAAGGCAAACAACATAAAACTTCTCATAAGTCCAAAGAGTTAAATACAATTTCTTCTTGTCTCCAGTTATTACATATGGATCTGTTTGGTCCTACAAATGTTATGAGTATAGGCAAGAAATCATACTGCTTAGTTATTGTTGATGATTACTCTAGATTTACTTGGGTATATTTTCTAAGGACTAAGGATGAGACAAGTGGACTGGTCAAATCCTTTATCCTAAGAATTGAAAACCAAACAAATCAAAAAGTAAAAGTCATTAGATCAGACAATGGAACTGAATTTAAAAATCTTGATCTAAACACCTTTTGTGAAGAAAAAGGTATTGAAAGACAATATAGTGCCCCTAGGACTCCTCAACAGAATGGAGTTGCTGAGAGGAGGAATAGGACACTAATAGAGGCTGCTAGATCTCTGTTGGCTGATTCAAAACTGCCAATTACTTTCTGGGCTGAAACAGTTAATACTGCATGTTATGTCCAAAACAGAGTTCTAGTGGTCAAGCCAAAGAACAAGACCCCATATGAGCTTTTAAACAATAGAAAACCATTTATTGGTTTCCTTAAACCTTTTGGGTGTCCTTGTACTATTCTCAATACCAAATCTCACTTAGGAAAGTTTGATAGCAAGGCAGATGATGTATTTCTTGTTGGGTATTCATCTCAGAGTAAGGCCTACAGAGTTTTTAATACTTCTTCTAGAATAATTGAGGAAAGTGACAATGTCAAATGCAATGAGAACACACCTAATCTAATTGGTTCAGGTCCTCAGTGGTTGTTTGACATTGATTCACTAACTAACTCTTTGGGTTTCAGTAGTGATAATAATGCAGGATCAGGAAGCTCAGATTCAGGAATTACACAATCACACAACATCATACCTCAGTCTGTGATTTTTCCCATACCTACTGTGGATCCTGTTGAAGACTGTGAAAAGGAGTCATCTACTGAACCAAATCAAAGTGAAGAAGAAAGAAGAGATGAGGAGAGTCAAGAGAATAAAGAACCAGAAGTAGCTGCTGAAATCACCTCAGTTGAGTTGAATGACTCCAATCTAGAGGTGGGACTCAATGAAGAACCTAGTCATCAAACAAGAACACAAAAGGATCATCCTCCTCAGCTGGTAATAGGAGATATCTCTTCTCCTATGATGACTAGAAATCAAAGCAGGCTGCAAGATATGCAAGACCAACAGCATACAGTGCTTTCTTGCTTTCTATCCCAGCTTGAGCCTAAGAAGGCTTATGATGCTATGAAAGATTCCAGCTGGATAGAAGCCATGCAAGAAGAGCTGCTACAATTCAAGTTGCAAGATGTTTGGGATCTGGTAGACCTTCCTAAAGGTCAAAGAGCAATAGGCATAAAATGGGTCTTCAGGAATAAGAGAGATGAGAGAGGAATAGTAATAAAGAACAAAGCAAGGTTGGTGGCACAAGGGTATACACAAGAAGAAGGAATAGATTATGAAGAAGTATTTGCACCAGTGGCTAGGATAGAAGCAATTAGATTGTTCCTGGCCTATGCTTCTTATATGAAGTTCAAAGTCTATCAAATGGATGTAAAAAGTGCATTTCTATATGGCTCAATTGAAGAAGAAGTATATGTCTGTCAACCACCAGGGTTTGAAAACCCAAGCTATCCAGACAGAGTATACAAACTGAAGAAAGCAATTTATGGACTGCATCAAGCACCAAGAGCATGGTATGACACTCTGTCATCCTATCTCTTGGAAAATGGCTTTGAAAGAGGAGTCATTGATAAGACTTTGTTCATCAAGGGAAAGAAGAAGGACATCTTGCTGGTCCAAATCTATGTGGATGATATCATCTTTGGATCCACAAGAGACAATATGTGCAAGGAGTTTGAGGAACTAATGCATCAAAGGTTCAAAATGAGTTCCATGGGAGAACTTACTTTCTTCCTTGGACTCCAAGTCCAACAGAAGTCAGATGGTATATTTATCTGTCAGTCCAAGTATGTGCAGAACATTCTAACCAAGTTTGGTTTCTCAGACTCAAAGCCTGCCAGCACACCTATGGAGACACACAAGCAGATAACAGCAGATCTTGAGGGGGAGGATATGGATGTTCATCACTATAGATCCATGATTGGCTCTCTCATGTATCTTACAGCCTCTAGGCCAGATATAATGTTTCCAGTCTGTGTGTGTGCAAGATTTCAAGTTAGGCCAAAGCAATCACACTATCAAGTTGTTAAGAGGATATTCAGATATCTCAAAGGGCAACCTAGATTGGGACTTTGGTATCCTCATGACTCATCATTTGACCTACTTGCATACTCAGACAGTGACCTAGGTGGAACAAACTTGGATAGAAAATCTACTTCTGGAGGATGCCAGTTTTTGGGTGCAAGACTAGTATCATGGCAGTGCAAGAAACAAACCACAGTGTCCACATCTACAACAGAAGCAGAGTACATAGCAGTTGCAAGTTGCTGTTCTCAAGTCTTATGGATTCAGAATCAAATGCTGGACTATGGGGTAACCTTTCTACACACTCCAATCTTTATTGATAATAGCAGTGCTATTAGCATTGTTAATAATCCTGTCAAGCACTCAAAGACAAAGCACATTGAGATCAGGTATCACTTTATAAGAGACTGCAATGAAAAGAAGCTTATTCAAGTTGTAAAAGTTCATACTGATAACCAGTTTGCTGATCTATTCACCAAAGCCTTTGATGTGGGTAGATTCACTTTCTTGGCAACAAGTGTGGGAATGATCAACTCTGAATAAGCTCCTACTTAAAAAGTGGTTCAATACCTGTATATAGTTTATGCTTGGTGTTACTAATCTTCTTTCTCAGGAAATGTATAGCAGTACTCAGTTCATCACAAGCTTAAAAGTGTAAGTATGGTTAATACTGCCAGTACAGTTTTAGTACTGCCAGTACAATTTTACTACTGCCAGTGTTCAGTTAATACTGCTTTCAGTTAATACTGCTTTCAGTTAATACTGTTTTCAGTTAATACTGCTTTCAGTTAATACTGCTTTCAGTTAATACTGCTTTCAGTTAATACTGCTTTCAGTTAATACTGCTCTCAGTTAATACTGTTTTCAGTTAATACTGCTTTCAGTTCATACTGCTCTCAGTTAATACTGCTCTCAGTTAATACTGCTTTCAGTTAACACTGCTCTCAGTTAATACTGCTCACTGTTAATATTGCTTTCACTAAATTTTTAGGGTTAATACTGCTTATAATCCACAAGCTATAAATACCCTTTCCCCGCCTAAACGATCATAACGACTCTTTGTCTACTGTTCATCTTCTCTCTCACTCTTTTCTCTCAAGTATCCAGTGCTCGCTAGTCAAGAGTCCTTGCGTACAGATGGCTTCACTGGTGTTTATTGATGAGCACAACGAGATAGCCATGCTCCAAAAGCCAAAACAAGCCGAAGGTTTTTACCAGATAGTCGATTTTCTGAGGTCAAGCCATATCGCTCATGCTCTCACTGTGTCTCCTACCATCTACATAGAGCATCAAAGGCAATTCTGGGCCAATGCCACTACTAGCACTGAAAACGGAGTGTCGTGCATCAAAACAAGGGTTTGTGACAAACCCTTGACAGTTACTGAGGAGACCATTCGCATCTGTCTACGTCTAGACGATGCTTCAGGTATATCTTCTATTCCAAATGAGAATTTGTTTTCAAACCTCACCAGAATGGGGTATGAAGGCCAAATGGGGATTTTCAAGTTTTTCAAAGCTCAATTTACACCCCAATGGAGGTTCTTTGTTCATACCCTGATGCACTGTATTTCCAAGAAAACTACTGGCTGGAGCCAATTTAGCAGTCCCATTGCCTATGCTTTGGTATGCTTATCTACTGCTCGAAAATATAACTTTTCTCTGATGATCTTCAATGATCTTGTCTCAAACCTGGACAACAAGAAGAGTTTCTTCATGTATCCCAGGTTTGTACAGGCAGTTATAACCAATGAATTGACGGATATACCTCACTTTGATGAGGTATATGTACCTAAACCCCCTAAAGGCAAGGTCTTCTCAAACATGAGAAGATCTGCTAGGGACTCGGAAGGAGTTGACACCCCATTGTTCTCAACAATGATGGTGGTGTCCCAACCACAAGAAGGTATGGCCTCAGGGTCAAGGCCCTCATTAGACCAACCCACTGAGAGCCAATCCCAACCTTCCCTCTCTCAAATTTTTCCTCAGTCCTTTGCTGCTAAACCCACTCCTATGATATCCAAGACTTATGTCAAGAGAAAGGTACACAAGGTTCCTTCTCTTGTTGTACCTACTATTAACCAAGAGCCTCAAAGCCCTCTATTGGAGCATTCTCCAATATAGAATATCCAAAGGGAAACCACTAGGGTGTCTCCCAACCCTGAGGAGGTGCTCTCTAAGGAGATGAATGAGCATATGGGTGAGAAGGTTGCCACTACTTCTGCTAGCACAGAGAAGGACAGTGGTAACATCTCTAAGACCTTCCCCATGGCAACTTTGGGTGAGAAATCAACCAAAGGACCCTGGCGCCAAGAAACCAAGGGGGTAGTTGGTGCTTCTGCTAGGCAGAAGGCCACTACTAAAAGATCCAAGGATCCCTCAAGGATGGGCAAAACATCCAAAAAGGGTGAGGACAAAACTGAAACTGATGAATTGATGGCAAAAGTTTCCAATGATCCTTCAAGGGTGGGTAAAACACCTAAAGAAGGTGAGGATAGCTATACTTACTTGGAATTGATGGAAACAATAGCCAACATCAATGTTGATGTGGTTAATCAAGGAAAGGAAATCAAGGCATTGCAGCAAGTGGTCATCTCCCAACAAGAGCAGATTTCAAAACTCAAGCAATTGGTGGGAAAACTCATTGCCAAGAAAAGAAGAAAGCAGTTTGTTCTAAGGAGGAGAGAGGGGGCAAACAAAAAGGAGGAGGAGAATGCTTCCAAAAAGGGGGAGAGTTCAAGCTCAGAAAAGATGGATCAACAGATTGAGGGGGAGAATGTTGAAGCAAAGGGAGAGTTTGTTGAAGAGTGGGCTGAAGAAAAAGCTGAAGGTGTGATAGAAACAGAAATATTTGCTGAAGCAGCAGAAATTGGCAAAGCAGCAGTAAATAAGGCTAAAGCAGCAGAAACAACACCAGCAGCAGTAACAACCCCAGCAGTAGAAACTGTTACTACTGCTGAGCCAAAAGGAGCAGCAGAAACTGTTAGTGCTGCTGAAACTACACAAGCAGCAGTAACAGGGTTAACACCTGAAGAGGTTGAAGTAGCATAGATGCTTGTAAAAGCAAAGAATGACACTCCCAAAGCAAAGGGAGTGGTCATAAATGAAGGGGGAGCAAAGAGAACAGAAAAGAAAGACATGGTTGCAGATGCAAAGAGAAAAGGGAAAGAAAAGATGATAGAATCTGATCAACCAACCAAAAAGCAAAAGATGGTTGAGTCAGATGAAGCATTAGCCAAGAAACTGCAAGAAGAGATAAATCAAGCAGAGAAAGAGCAGGTTGAGAAAGACAGAGAGATAGCCAGAGCACTAGCTAATGAATTAAATGAAGCATTTCAGAAAGGTTTGGAAACAGAGAAAGCAAAGCAAAGGGCAATAAGCATGAGAAATGCTATGATGGCCAGATCAAGTGCAAAGAAGAGAAGGCCTTCACAAACTTACCTTGCAACTCAGGAAAGAAACAAGATGATAACTTTCTTGAGGAGTGCAATTGGTGTGAAGAAAGAAATGTTTATAAAGATGACTTTTGATCAAGTCAAGGGCTTATATGAAAAAGAAATGGGAAAACTGCAGAGTAATGAAAAGGCTAGAGTGGAGTTTGAAAGGAAAGCCAAGGAGAGGCATGATGTGAACATTAATCAACCCTTCCCTGAAAGTGAAGAGGGAACTCCAACAAAAGAAAAGGCAGAGATTAAGGAAGAAGAGACTTTAGCTCAGAAGATCAAGAAAATAAAAAGAGTTAAGTCTATTGCTTCTAAAGGTCCTAGATCAGAGGAAAGGAAAAAGGAAGAAAAGAAGAAGGAAGCTACTATAGGGCAAAGTCAAAGGATTCTGAAGAGAACCAAGATGATGGCCAAAAGAAAGAAAATTGACAAGAAGCCTAGAGTAGAAGAAGAGAAAAAGGTTGCTGAAGAAGAAGAGGCACCAAAGAATGAAGAAAAGAGAGCTGAATCTCAGGAAGTACCACAGAGTTCAGATGTAAATATGTATATGATGGTAATGGATAAAATTCCAAAGCCTATCACAGCTGAACCTGTTGGATTCAAACCTCCTGAAGTTATCCACTGGGATACTATGGAGGTGGATGGTAAGGAGTATATCAGGCTGAAAAGAAAGGATGAGAAGTATTATATGTTTTCAACATGGAATAAAATTGTCAGAGAATGTTCAAGATCTGATTTAGAAGAGATGTTTGAAGTTGGTATGAAATTACATGCAGATCAGTTGAAAGCTCCAGAGTTACCAATTGTGAAGCTGGTTATGGAGTATTTGTGTATGTTATTCAATCCAGAAGCAGTAAAGCATATAATCAGAGATGTGTTTAAAGCTGTTAGAGGATGGACTTTGTATGAAAGAAGCGGAGTCTATGAATTGGCCTTGGATACTTTTCACATGGAGTATTACTTGGTGGATAGGGTCTACAATCACACAAGTCTGAAGCTTCATGCCATGTTAAATAAGAAGCTAGGTTGTGCACCAAATTCAGAAATGGCAAAGTATCTAATTCAGAGAACTATCAATCAGAGTATGGGACTGGATCCTAACCTTGGATTGAATCAATGAAAGTTTTGGAAGCATCTGAAGAACTTGACTTCTCTTTCAAAAAGTCAAGTTAGGGGGAGATTGTTGGGAACTGAAGATGTGACCAAGTCATTAATGCTGCTAGTTCAGAGTTAGTACTGCCAGAGGATCTCAAAGTTAATACTGCTAGGTATTACTACTTCTAGTAGAATTAATACTGCTAGTCAAAGTTAGTGCTGCTTGAACAAAGTTAGTGCTGCTTAGCTAGTTAGTACTGCTAGTGGTTAGTGCTGCTTAGTAGTTAATACTGCCAAGACTCAGTTAATGCTTCCAAGGTGATTAATGCTGCTTCTGAGATAACTTGAAGATAATGTTGAAGAGATCGCGTATGGAGATAAACATGGAAAGCTTGAAGATAATTATGAAGATTATTTTGAAGATCTTTTTATGTTTAGTAATTATCTTTTATTATTCAATGATATATAGAATAGAATAGATTTGAAAGAAACAATTTGAATAATTCTGAGTTTTTGTTCTAGAGAGAGAATCAACCTCAAGGCATCGTTCCTAATTCTAGAGAAGTAGAATTCGTCTTGAAAGAGCCTGTTATTCAAGATTGAGGTTGTGAGTGAAAAGCTTGTAACTTGAATCATTAAGTAAAGTTTGCAAGTTGTGATTCATACTGTTTTTCTGTTTATTGAATATTAAAGTGTTTTTCCGCAACTTCTTTAATATTGTTTCTGAGTGTTCTTAATTCTTGTTGAGAATTCGATCCTGACACAACCTAATGTTTGCCCAACAATTGGCAATCCAACTAAAATAAATAAATAAAATGAAGTATAATCAAATCCTAAATCATACCAAATGTCTCCATTTATCAACCTAATGTTTGTCCAATAAATGACAACCCAAATAATTAATATCACAAGTTTATCAAACCAAATCATACCAAAACATTTTCACAAAAACCAAATCATAAGCTAAACTCATACAAAAACATTATGACAAGTTTATCAAACCAAAAATGGCGTTTTCATAAGCTAAAACAACTCATATCAATTTGAATATACAATATGCTCATATCAATTTCAATCTACAATACATACATACATACATACATACATACATACATACATACATACATACATACATACATACATACATACATACATACATACATACATACATACATACATACACTTTGTTCATTTTGACGTGTAGTCATAGCCCTATAAACACAACAATTGAGTTATAAACAATAAACCATTTGGACACATACACACACAGATATTTTCTTTCCATACTTATAAACTTATCAATAATCACATACATTTGATCCATATTTGTTCATTGAGTTATAAACTTATCAATAATCACATATTTGATCCATATTTATAAACTTATCAATAAACCATTTGCACACATACACACACAGAGATTCCTACTTAGATGCAAACAAACTCAACATCACAGCCTTTTGATCGAAAATAGTTATAAACAATAAACCAACATCGATGAAAATCATAGTTTACTCTTTAAAAAATCATACCTGATCAAGGTCAGAAACGAGAGGAGACGAGGGAGGCTGTGGAGGTCGTCGTCGCCGGTGTGGAGGTCGACGTCGATCAAGAGTGAGACTGAGAGCGAGAGTGAGAGAGACATATCGAGATTGAGAATGAGAGTGAGAGTGAGCGAGAGATCGAGATTGAGAGGGAGAGTGAGAGGGAGAGTGAGAGGGAGACGAGAGACTGAGAGAGGGAGACGAGAGACTAAAAGAGGGAGACGAGAAGAAATCGACAGATTAGGGCTTTAAGGCGGCTATTTTTTTTAAGAATTTTCGGAAATTCACCGACGGATTTCCGACGGAAATTCCGTCGGTATTTACCGACGGATTTCCGACGGATAATTGTTTTTTATTAAATAAATTACTTTTAAATTAAAATTATATTTAAAATTATAATTATTAAATAAATTATTAATTAATATATTATTTAATATTAAAATTAATAAATAAATTATTAATTAATTAATTTATCAAATTATATTTAAAATTATTAATTAATTTATCAAATTGTATTTAAAGTGACTAAAATATCTCTGAAGTAACTGGACTTAATAGAAACAATTAACGACCGTTATCTTTTCCCGTTAATTCCAGTTAGATCAGGGACCAAATGTGATCAGTTAGACTTTAACGTACCCAGTTGGGTTTTAAACGAATCCGGTTAGGCTTTAATGGATCTGGTTGGGCTTTAATGGATTTAGTTGGGCTTTAACAAATCCAGTTGGGCTTTAATGGATTCAGTGGGGCTTTAACGTTCCCAGTTGGGCTTTAACGTATCCAATTGGGCTTTAACGTACACAGTTGGGCTTTAATGAATCCAGTTGGGCTTTAATGGACCCGATTGGGCTTTAATATATCCAGTTGCTTTTAATGGATCCAGTTAGGCTTTAACGTACCCAGTTGGGCTTTAAACGAATCCGGTTGGGCTTTAATGGATTTAGTTGGGCTTTAACGTTACCAGTTGGGCTTTAACAGATCCAGTTGGACTTTAATGGATTCAGTGGGGCTTTAACGTTCCCAGTTGGGCTTTAACGTATCCAATTGGGCTTTAACATACACAGTTGGGCTTTAATGGACCCGGTTGGGCTTTAATATATCCAGTTGTTTTTAATGGATCCAGTTAGGCTTTAACATACCCAGTTGGGCTTTAAACGAATCCGGTTTGGCTTTAATGGATTTAGTTGGGCTTTAACAGATCCAGTTGGGCTTTAATGGATTCAGTGAGGCTTTAACGTTCCCAGTTGGGCTTTAACGTATCCAATTGGGCTTTAACATACACAGTTGGGCTTTAATGGATCCAGTTGGGCTTTAATGGACCCGGTTGGCTTTAATATATCAAGTTAATGGATTCAGTGGGGCTTTAACGTTCCCAGTTGAGCTTTTAATGGATCCAGTTAGGCTTTAACGTACCCAGATGGGCATTTAATGGACCCAGTTGACTTTAATGGATCAGTTGGGCTTTAACGTTCCTAGTTGGGCTTTAATGGTATATACATTATCACATATGTATATGTACATACATATTACATACATGATCACATACATACTATACATGGTGTACATACATTCATGATCACATACATACATGTGTATATACATACATGAACACATATGTACATGTACATACATACATGATCACATACATACTATACATGATCACATACGTACTTGTATATACATACATGATCACATACGTACTATACATGAACATGATGTACATACATACATGATCACATACATACTATACATGGTGTACATACATTCATGATCACATACGTACATGTGTATATACATACATGATCGCATACATACAAACATACATATATATATATATATACACACACACATACATGATCACAGAAAAAATAAATATTTATTAAATTATTAAATTTACCGACGGATTACCGACGGATTCTTAAATGTCGTCGGAAATCCGTCGGTAAATGTATATATTTACCGACGGATTACCGACGGACGTCAGAAAAAAATAAATATTTATTAAATTATATAAATTACCGACGGATTTCCGACGGATTTAAAAATAAAAAAATAAAATAATTTAATATCCGTCGGTAATCCGTCAGGTAAATATATATTTACCAACGGATTACCGCAAAGTTTTCATTTCCATCGGTGATCCGTCGGTAATTACCGACGGATTATGATATAATCCGTCGGAAATCTTGGTCGGAAATAAGCAATTTTCCAGTAGTGAGACCACTACTGTCGCCGTCACAATCACCACCCCTGCCCACCATCATGCCACTACTGCCATTGTCATAGCCACCCCCACCCCACCCCACCGACCACCATGCCCACCAACCACCAAGTCACTACTATTGTCATCACAGATACCACCCTCACCCATAGGATAGATAATGTGAAATTCTGCAAATGTGGATAACTTTCCAAAATGATTATCATAAGAGCGAAATGTTTTTTTAATTTCTCATCAATAAAAAACCTTGAAATTAAATGTTTATGAGAGATAAACAATATTTAATCAAATGTATAAAATATTTTAATAATATAATTAATGCAAAATGGAGAAACTGTTGGAGTTGAATATATTTTTTTTTTTGAAGATTTCAAATTTTGATTATCCGTTTTGGATCGAGGAATCGGAGAATTTGTTGCCTTGTTGGAGATGCTCTAAGAAAATAACCAATGTGATCCGATACAAGATAACACATACCCATTGAAAATATGTGCAATCACATGGTGACTTAAATCCAGGGACGGACCCATAATTTTTTTTATACGGTGACACCATATAATATATAATATAGATAAAAAATAATTACAAAAAACACGGTTTTTATTGACACGTCTTCCTCTTTTTACCGACGTTCAATATTGTCCGGTATGTTTTTAGCATAATTCCACAATTTCGAGGGATTTTTAAAGTTGTTTTGCTTGATTTCGAGGGATTTTAAGTTTTTTTATTGATTTCGAGTGATTTTTTCAGTTTTTTTGGTTAATTTCGATAGTTTCTTTTGGTTTTTTGATTGATTATGAGGTACGTTTGCACCTTCTTGAAGTTTCCAAAATAATACGGTAGCACCTTCCAAAACAATACGGTTGCACATTTCACGAACCTATACCCTTCGTCCGAGAAATAATATGGTGGCACATGCCACCGTATTCAACATACCAGGTCCGCACCTGCTTAAATCAATCTATAAAGCAAATAGATACCATAATTTCGAATAAAAAATGTAAAAAATGAAATCTTCTTTTGGGATAGAAGGAGTAGCTTGGCTTTGACATACATGATTATCAATGATAAAGTTGATCAGTAACAAATAGGATGTTCTGTGTAGCATGTGTAAAATTATTAACCTTAATACAAAAGAAAAAGACCAACATGACTCCTAAAATGTGATAAGAAGTTACCACAATATCGTATAATAAATAAAGTCTTCAAAAAGATACAATGCCATATGGATGCTAAAAGTAATATCGTTGAATGATCAACCTCCCTAGTCTTTACAATACACTTAACATTAGTTACATTATAACATGTGATTCAAAGAATGATCATCAAACAAAGCACGAACTCTACTTTGGATCACATGTGATTTGCTGTACAAGTAAACATAAAAATAGTCATGCTATATTGATTCACCTGTGATTACAAAATCACATTTGGCTTTTACATACATGGTTATCAATTATAAAGGTTCATCAATAACAAATACACTTGAGTTTAGGCATGCAAATACGTTCTCCATTTATATTCCTCTAACCCTTCTAAGCTTCCGAAAAGTTCATCCAGTTTATGTATGCCTGGTTCGGATTTTGTGTGAAGACATCGTATGATGCTTTGAACTTATCAGAACCATCACATCATTAACCTGAAGAAGAAAAAAGGATCACTAAGTTTCTGAAAAAAAATGATAAAAAGTTTCGACAAATCCTATGATAAATAAAGTATTTAGATAGATATCATATCATGGCCTTTAGACATAGTTTCATCAAACAATTGGCATCCAAAGGCTTGCTACACATATAATTAATTACTACGTTTACACAGTCACGAGAATTCGAAAGCATAAAATCATCATAATTCACACATTAAATTAGTATATTCCACTATAACATTATAGGTTAAGGCGATGAAGCTTATAAAAACGACACATTTTTCATCAAGCATTTAGCTAGGGTGTTTGATGTCGCTCCTCTAATAAATCAAGGTATAATTTCAAATGGTACTCAAACATATTTGACATCATAGATTCAAGTAGAAAACTATAAGAAAAAATAAGGTATCATACCACGATGCGCATGGTTCCCTTCCAAATACCTTTGCCCGTCCCAGGTCACCTTCCGAAATGCGATGAACATTGAAGTTGCAAATTTATCATATCTCATGGTATGTGAAATATAGAAATTCACATTGATTCTACAAGATTCCCAAATTATATTAAGTGAGCAATATATATATATATATATAGGGAGAGGTTCATTTGAGAAATGGTAAATATATGAGAAATAGAGAAGTAATCTTAGCCATTCATCTGGTCAACATTTGCGGCTTTGACCGCAAAGCACCGGATAATTCCTTGTGTTGTCTATAGAAGGTAGAGGGGTAATTTCATAAAATACAGGGGATGAGTTCATATATGAATCTGTATGAATCACAAAGATTCATATATGAATCTGTTAATTAGTTCAACTGATTCATATATGAATCTTTGTGATTCATTTGTGATTCACAAAGGTTCATATATGAATCTGTTAGTTAGTTCAACTGATTCATATATGAATCACAAAGGTTCATATATGAATCAGTTAAAAGAGTTCAGTTGTGAATTGCACTGGTTCATATATGAACATATAGTTCATATGTGAATTATACATGTTCATATATGAACACAACCCATGTGTTTTGTAAAATTTACGAAATTGTCCTTCTATTTTTGGGATAGCCGCAACTTTTGACCAGTCAAAGCCGCAACTTTTGACCGGTCAAAGCCGCAATATTTGACTAGTCAAATCCGATCTTGACCATATGAATGGCTAAGATTACTTCTCTATTTCACATATATTTACCATTTCTCAAATGAACCAAACACTATATATTTATATATATATATATATATATATATATATATATATAAACAAAATGAGATTAACCAATATAAGAAGACTTGAAAGAACTTACCCCAACCCTATTGGTAGGATGTCGAACAAATAACCCATATTTTTCTCTATGGGAAAGACTAGAATCTTGCTAGATGGCAAGATATTGACATGAAGATCTATCAACTTTTAGAAGCAAATACTTAATGCGTCAAAAGTAATAATGCTTCATTGTGTGGAGATCATCGACACATAACCTCGTTTTATAAGTTGGGTTTCAACATACATAACATTGTGCGGTCGATGTGGGATTGATGATCATCTCAAATACAAAGAGAAAGAGATGTGTTCACATTATCATATGGTTGACATAAATTATTGTTTAGATAAAGAAGGAAAGACAATAAAATATTGAAAATTTGACAATAACATAATAAATGGATAGAGCTTAAAACTATAAACAACATTCTTGTTCCCCTACCTTAAATTTTCTTTTTTCTTTTTTATTATTTGTTTAAACGCTTAGGTCTCTTTAGGATTGGATTGTATTTGGAATTGAATTCCATTCCCAAATCATGCTTGGTTTGAAGGATTTCTTGGATTTGAAATCTTAGGATTTCATTGAAATCTCACAAAGGTAGGATATTGAAATCCCACATGTAGTCGGTATTTCACTGGATTTTTAATAATGTTTAAAAATATGTTAAAAACATTTATTTTGTAATAATTAATTAATAAAAGGTGATTTAATTATTTTTATAATTACTTATAATTTGTTTTTAAATTATTAATATAATATGGAATTCAATTCCATTTCAAATCCCATAAACCAGAGACACCAAATGTTCCAAATCCTTAAAAATCCAAATCCCTTTAATAGCCTTTTGTGATTACATTGGAAATAATCCGGCAAAAGGGGGATTATTCAGGGCGGACTCAATGGATAACGGGGATGGAATAACGGTTGGATGGTTAGGACATCCTATCTTTAGAGAAGGTTGAAAGATTCAATGGAGTAGTTGAAGGATGTGAAATTACAAGATTTAGTTCAGATACCGTATAAATAAAAAAATCCGATTTCTTTTCATTTATTTGTTTTTTGCCATATAATGGTTGTAGACCCCCGAAAAAAGACGTATGTAGAAATAAAAATTGAAGATATTTCAATAGCAAGAGAAACAAGAGAAATAAATGATTCAATGATGTGATCAAGTAATATTATTATGGTTCGAGAGATAATAACAACATCTACTTGGACGAAATTCAATTAAATTAAGGAAATAAAAACTAATTAAGGGTAGGATAGTGATTTCTATATAATTTTGGATATCTTTTTCTGTACTATTTTTTTTTTATTTCCTTCTTTTCTTGCTCTATTCGTATTTATTTGTGATAGACATCATGCTTAGGATTCTTATTCAGCTGCTTTTTCTTAACTTAGGGTGCTGGTAGAGCTCCGCTCTTGTAATTGGGTCGTTGAGATTATGGTTTGGATGGTATCTTGTACTGAGCAGCAAAAGGAGGAATCCGCCCGAGGAGGGGCTTGCGTCTAATTAGCTAGTTGCAAAAGAAATTATATATATATATATATATATATATATATATATTCTAACCAATCTTGGTCATATTTCTTCTTATCGAGGAATGGACGAAGCCGTATAGGGGTTTTGGTAGGGCTTTTGTAATTTTATGCTATCAGCGGGAATGTGAGTCTCGCTGGTTTAACTAGGACTATAATTGCGGAATTTCTACGCGAATCAAGATCTAGAAAATGAAGTTTTCCAATCACTGAATCAAACCCATTGTCATATTCTACTCAGCGAAATATGAAGATACTGATGGCACAATGGGGAAGGACGCTTTTAGAGGCGAAACGCCAAGAAAGGAGGGCTGCCAAGGCCCACAACTGCTCCGAGAGGTTCCTTTTTCAAATCCTTCCACGAAATTCAAATCCCTTAACACATGTAATTTACTCTCTGTATATTGTATATATATATATATATTATATATTAATATATATATAGGAAGGATCATGCAAGACGTTAAACATTTTGCAAGAAGGCGAGAAGTGTGATATCATATATGTAGGGTTTTAAATAATTCTGTAACCCATAAAACACAGCGGAAATTAAAATAATCTTGGTTACAAAGAAAGAAAAACTTTTCTAAATACTTAAAACCCAATCAGATCCAATGATGTATTTAATCAAAATCCAAAACCACACCATAGGGTGTTTTAGAGATGTAGCTTTTCAGATCTGTTGTGGTTGAACGAACTGAGCACTTAGAAACAAATCAAGCACTACTGGAAAATTGCTTATTTCTCACCAAGATTTCCGACGGATAATATCCGTCGGTAATTACCGACGGAACACCGACGGAAATGAAAACTTTGCGACGGATAGACTATCCGTCGGTAAATATATATATTTACCGACGGATTACCGACGGATATTAAATTACTTTATTTTATTTTTTTTATTTTCAAATCCGTCGGAAATCCGTCGAAAATTTATATAATTTAATAAATATTTATTTTTTTCTGACGTCCGTCGGTGATCCGTCGGTAATTACCGACGGCATTTAAGACTCCGTCGGTAATCCGTCGGTAAATTTAATAATTTAATAAATATTAATTTTTTCTGTGATCATGTATGTATATATATATATATGTATGTATGTTTGCATGTATGTGATCATGTATGTAATATGTATGTATATATGTACATGTACATATGTGATCATGTATAGTATGTATGTGATCATGTATGTATATACGCATGTACGTATGTGATCATGAATGTATGTACACCATGTATAGTATGTATGTGATCATGTATGTATGTACATGTACATATGTGATCATGTATGTATGTACATCATGTATAGTACGTATGTGATCATGTATGTAATATGTATGTATGTACAACCGGGTCCATTAAAGCCCAACTGGATCCATTAAAGCCCAACTGGATCCATTAAAGCCCAATTGGATACGTTAAAGCCCAACTAGGAACGTTAAAGCCCCATTGAATTCATTAAAGCCCAACTGGTAACGTTAAAGCCCAACTGGTAACGTTAAAGCCCAACTAAATCCATTAAAGCCCAACCAGATCCATTAAAGCCCAACCGGATTCGTTTAAAGCCCAACTAGATCCATTAAAAGCAACTGGATATATTAAAGCCCAACCGGGTCCATTAAAGCCCAACTGGATCCATTAAAGCCCAATTGGATCCATTAAAGCCCAGCTGGGAACGTTAAAGCCCCACTGAATCCATTAAAGCCTAACTGGATCTGTTAAAGCCCAACTGGTAACGTTAAAGCCCAACTAAATCCATTAAAGCCCAACCAGATCCATTAACGCCCAACCGGATTCGTTTAAAGCCCAACTGGGTACGTTAAAGCTTAACTGATCACATTTGGTCCCTAATCTAACTGGAATTAACGGGAAAAGATAACGGTCGTTAATTGTTTCCATTAAGTCCAGTTACTTCAGAGGTATTTTAGTCAATTTAAATATAATTTGATAAATTAATTAATAATTTTAAATATAATTTGATAAATTAATTAATAATTTATTTAATAAATTTGATAAATTAAATATAATTTATTAATTTAAAAGTAATTTATTTAATAAAAAATAAAAATAAAATCCGTCGGTAATTACCGACGGAATTTCCGTCGGAAATCCTTTGGTGAATTTACGAAATTTCTAAAAAAAATAAGCGGGCTTAAAGCCCTAATCTCAGTCTCTCCATCTCGAACTCCCTCTCAATCTCAGTCTCTCCCTCTCCATCTCTCCCTCTCGATACTCCCACTCAATCTCAATCTCTCGATACTCCCTCTCACCGGCGACCTCTCCCTCTCGATACTCCCCCTCACCGGAGACCTCTCCCTCTCTCTCTCGGCGACCTCTCACTCTCCACAGTCCCTCTCTCACCGGCGACGACTCTTACCGGCGACGACCTGTCTCACCGGCGATAGAAACTCACCGGCGACGGCCTCTCTCTCTCTCGAACGACCACATCTCCTTCTCTCCACAATCCCTCTCCCTCTCGATCTCTCTCCACAGTCTCTCTCGATCTCTCTCCAGCGTCCCTCTCGATCTTCTCTCCACATTCCGTCTTCAGGTATTAATTTGAGCCCTAACTTGTGTATTTTCTTAGATACGAAAATTTGTGTGTAAATTTGTGTGTGTGGGAAATGTGACTTTGGTTCCTTGATAAATTTGTGGGACTTGTGGAAATACAAATCATGTGGAAATACAAATTTGTGTGTATAAATTTGTGGGACTTGTGTATATAAAATCGTGGAAATACAAATCATGTGACTTTGGTTCCTTGATATGTGTATAAATTTGTGTGTATATAAATTTGTGTGTATATTCAAATTGATGAGTTCTTTTATCTTATGAAAACACCATTTTTGGTTTGATAAACTTGTGATAATGTTTTTGTATGAGTTTAGCTTATGATTTGGTTTTTGTGAAAATGTTTTGGTACGATTTGGTTTGATAAATTGTGATATTAATTAGTTGGGTTGTCAATTATTGGACAAACATTAGGTTGATAAAATGGAAACATTTGGGGTATGATTTAAGATTTGATTATACTTGATTTTATTTATTTAATTTAGTTGGGTTGCCAATTGTTGGGCAAACATTAGGTTGATATACGGAAATATTTATTTTATAGCCGTTATGCTGCCGAAATTTTAAAAAAACATGTAGTGTTCAATAGTCAAACCATTACACTTAGAGTTTTAGAGTCATTGAAATCTCCTCTATACCTATGGTCTGACTTTCAAGAAGTCAAACCATTACATGTAGTGTTCAATAGACTTCTAACTTAGTTGACACCTACGGTTTGACTTTTCAATAATCAAACCATTACACGTAGGGTTTTAAACTTTCCAAAACACCTTTCTTTGATTGTAACCTACGGTTTTAACCAGTGTGTCTTTCTTATGTAGACATTTTCGTGTTAAACATTTTCTATTTTGCCGTTCTTATGTAGACATTTTTCGTGTTAAACATTCTCTATTTTGCTGTTCTTATGTAGACATTTTTGGGTCTTATGATTTATGTACACTTGTATCATTTTGTGTTAACCATTCTCTATTTTTAGATGTCTGGACACCCTTCTAGGGGTAGTAGGGGTAGTAGGAGTTATAGGGGTAGGGACAGTAGCAGCTCCGCTGGGTGTGGTAACCCCCAGGCCGATGAGTTCACCGGCGACGCACTAAATCAGATCCAGTCCGATGACGGAGCAACGGGCTCGAGGGTTAGAGGCCCGAATGTGGCATCACAGACGCCCCAGCCGAGTCAGCGACCGCCACTTTTGTTGTCTGAAGCGGGCGGGTAAGTAGATGTGATATATTATTTATTCTAGTACATAATAAACCAATCCTAATGTTTTTTATGTTGTATATTTTGCAATTGTGAAGGTTTAAGGACAAGTCGGCAGTCCAGAGGGCCATTGTCGTCTTTAAGTCCATGTTCGATGGTCATTGGCCTCATTTTAGGGATGTCCCTAATGAGCACTATCCACTGTTGCTAGATCGATTTCGGGTAGGTATTTTACTCTATTTAACTTATTGAGTGGATTTATTTTTACTTAATCCAAACAATGTGTTTGCAGTTGTATTATAGTTGGCTTCCTGAGATGGACGCCGAAGTACTAGCTGCATTCCGGCGCCACCTAAATAATAGGTACACCGACATGATGAGAGATGCACGTCGCTTCACCGAGGAAAGGGATTTAGCCATTGATGGTGTCGAGTTCGACGGACGTGACTACACAATTCTTGCGCCACACCCTCCAGAGTGGATCAGGAGTGAGTTTTGGGTCTAGATGATTGAGCAGGTTTGTTTTGTTTTGAATACTTGTATCTGGTTGTACTAGGATTTATATTGATTTATGTCTTCTTTTTAACAGGTATGGAACACCGACGCGTTCCCGCATGTATGTGCGGCCAATACGGCCAATCGGGCCACCGAGTATGAGGGGATGACATCTAGACACTGTACTGGATCTATTAGTACCGCTATGCATCGGGACCGCTTGGTAAATTATCATACACTAGACTAAATGTATATAATTGATAAATATATGTACTATATACATGATTTTATTACCTACTAATAATTTAAGTTATGTATTGTAGAGAGATGCATGGGGTCGTGAGCCTACCAGCGACGAGGTTTGGGATGCTACACACTGCACCAACAGGAAGCTTGTTTCGGGTGCGACTAGTCCGTCCACGGATCCTTCGATCTACGTTTACCCAAAGGCGGCTCATACGATTGTAAGTTCAATTATGCATGACTAGATATTTGTTTGTTTTATAAGATAGATAGAAATTATAGCAAACTTAGTTTGGGTTGCCATTGTTGGGCAGACGATAGGATTATTTTGATAAAAGCAGGTCATGGATATATATTCAAATCATAGTTGAAATGCTGCCGAATTTTCTATAGGTTAGTTGCCTTGACAATGTCTAATTTGGTAAACTGTAGGATGCCTACCATCGGATTAGGGAGGAGGAGTACCCGGACTTACCTCCCGGCACGGTACCTCCCAATGACGCCGAGTTATGGGAGCGTAGTGTCGGAGGACGACGTAAGGGCCGTATTTTTGGATGGGGGACTAGTCAGGATCCCTATTATGCTATGATCGGTGATTCAGGTGCCAGTTCGAGCAGGAGCACGCGTGACCGTCACGATGAGGAGGTATGCTTGTCAAATGTTGTTTAACATTGTTAATCATATGTTTGTTAAATGTTGTCTAACATTGTTCTATATATGTTTGTCAAATGTTGACTTTCAGTTGGAGGAGCTGAGGCAGAGGTTAGAGAGAGAGAGGAAGCAGAGAAGATCCAGTTGCAGGAGCGACTACAGAGAGAGGAAGCAGAGAGGATCCGGATGCAGGAGCGAATGGATAGAGATGAAGCAGAGAAGAGACAGATGCAGGAACGAATGGCACAGTTTGAGGCATTCATGATCAAGTTTAACAATCAGCACCCCTTTCCCCATCCGTAGGATTACGTTTATGTATTTATAGATATTTTGAACAGTTTAAGACTTAGTAATATTTAAAAATTAGCAGGTTTTGTACAGGATAAAAACTGGGAAATTTTAATTTTTAATTATTTTAAAAAAAAATTGAATTACCGACGGATTATCCGTCGGAAAATATTTTTTAATTTAATTTTTATTTAATAAAAATCCGTCGAAAATCCGTCGCTAAATCCGTCGGAATTAGTCCGTCGGTGAATAGCCGTCAGTAATCCGTCGCTAAGTATAGACTGTCGGTGATCCGTCGGAAATACCCACGCCGTCGGTAACCGTCGGAGATCCGTCGGAAAAGTAAACCGTCGGTGATCCGTCGGTAATATCCGTCGGTGATCCGTCGATGATCTGAACGTCGACCACCTTTTTACCGACGAACATTTACCGACGGATCACCGACGGATTTCGATTTTACCGACGGATTCATCTGTCGGTGATAAGCCTCTGTTTTGTAGTTAAGGTTTCCTCTAGCGGTATCTACACACGAACACGTGAAATTCCACCCAGTGATAGCCCAAAAGAAACCCTAAGACTAATATGTGTATGAGTGTATATACCAGATCCAGAGAATTGAATCAACTTATTAAATTGTCTCGCCTATCACCCTATTTATATAGACTGGTGTTCCAGATAGTCTACAACTTTAATAGGGTTAATGTTTATCTGTAATTAATTAAATAATTATTTGAATTCAGATAATTATTTGAATTTGAATAATTATAATTATTTGGATAATTACTAATTATTCATATTTACAGATAAAACCTTGTAATTTTCATAATTACACTGTTTTTACATATTATATAATTATCCTTCAAGAATAACCATTTAACCGTCAAACATGACTTTTCCAGGTTCTTTCTAATGGAAGCAAACGTATTCTTTGTGTGCGACCCAATAGGTTTACATACTCATTGGTAGTATTCCTGTGCGACACATGTCGTGGACATACATTAACACAATAGCACAAACGGTCGTAAGCGTCTAGAAACATGTCACCGCCCCCAAGGCTATGTAAATGAGCTTTTACCTTCAAGCAATTCGATTGATCCAATCAATCATATAGTAGAACCATTCATTATCCTTTTCTTCATGATATTTGAACTTACGGCATAGATCTATCTCATCATTTATAGTTCAAAGATTATGTTTCCTAATCCTAACATATTTGATTATACAAGTGCATTAGTTCAACTAATCCACTTGTTCATGCATGTCTATCAAACTATGTTGTCGAGAAGCCCAAATATCTCTTTCATCTTGAGAGGAGCAAATCCTTTATTGCATGTACACGACTAACTACACAATTCATGTTATACCTAATATAGCCCTTATGATTACCCGGTTAAGGGTAACGTTAGACTACACCAAAGTATAACACTCCTCATGCATTAGGTCCCAATGCACATCTCAAGCCTGAGGATAAATAGTGCTTTACTATTTCAAGACTCACCTTATGAAGCCGGTCTATGAGGTGATCTTGATTGTGGGTCTTGTCCAACGTCTTGTTCACCGACAAGCGCATGCGACTCTGATTACACATAGTGCACTTCCAACTTGGACTATTATTAGACTTCACAATTGTAACACCCTAAATTATGGAAATAGCAACCGATTTAAATTTTTCTAAATACATCGATAAATGATACATCTCCAATCACAATTTATTATTTAACCTCAATACACACATTTCATTCTATACATACAGTCTATAATAAGAACGAGGGCTACTAAAACCCAACAATAGTCACTATCTCCAAACTGCGGAAGACTTCACCAACTACTAACACTCGCACAAAGCTAAGGCTCAACTCTTCATAACTTCTAGAACCAAACCCCAACTGGAACCTGATGCACATGCCGACAAAAAAAAAGGTTAGGTTTAACGCCTAGTGAGCTCAAGAGTTTTCAGCATGAATAAGATATCTTTGAAAAGAGGTAATGCAGTTTAAATCATAAACTTTCAAGATGATATGCTTGAACATGAAAACGACTCTTTTTCCAATAATATGCATTTTGGGCAAGGAAACACCAAAATAAACGTTTTCAAATCCAAACTACTTCGGGGGCAAGATTCCAGCATATAACGTTCTTTCGTAAATTAAATTTGTAACACCCGGTATTTTCGCAATGTAATAATCCGTCATTCGTTGATCTTTTATCCATTTTCGGTTTATCATCTTGGGTGAAATGAGTGGTGTTTTCAAACCTTAAATCGAACCATGCGAAATCTCGAGTTTTTGGCATTTTTGGGCCTCGGTACTGTGGGTGCGAGACTGACTAGAGATAGTGACAAGTGTCACTATCGCGTGACACAATCGCCGGAGAGGTACCGAACTCTCGGTACAATCCGTGCGAGAGTGACTCACGATAGTGACAATGTCACTATCGTCGGGCATAATCGCGAGCGGGGTCTGAGCATTAAATAAGACAGCTCCGAAATTCATTTCATTTATCTGATTTTGGGGTTGCTTCTCTCGTTTTTCTAGAGGAGTAGGTAAGGTCACTTCTTCAATCCTTCCTCTTCATTTACTCCTCTTCTCTCTACCATTAATGTGGTTATGAACTTTTCATCTAGGTTATTTATTACTCTAGTGAAGGTCTCAAGGGTTCTACCATCAAGTTCACCATCTTCTCATCTAGGGTTTGGATAAGATCATTATTTTGAGTTCATATTACTATTTCTTAAACCTTATACATGTCAAAACATACATTTTAAACTTCTATATATCTCCTTGGTTTTGGGATTCATATTTATACATTTTGACCTAACTTGAGTTTTGGGAGATTTTAGGGTTCTTGATAGATTTTGTTGAAATGAAAGGTTTCATTTTGTATGTATAAAAATAAGGTATTTCTTGCTCATTTATGGTGAAATACTCGAAAGGATAGGTAAAATCTCATTTTATGATTTTCATTCTTATCAACAGTTAAAATTGGAAAAATGCACTTTGGGAAGTAAATGTTGTTGGAAGCTATATGTTTAGCTATGGTTAGTCACAAATGTAATTGTGACAGGTCTGGACTATTAGTAGTGGATCCCTAGGTATTGAGTCGGCTTATTTATATATTTTGGGATATTTTCCCCATTGTAGCTATGGATGCATTTGACCCTCGGAGGCCTTTGGTACGGTTATGTGGGACCGGTTACTAGGCATGGATCATAATGTAGTCCTAGTGAACGAGTATGACTTGGTTTCCTCGGGTGCCCTCCCCCACATCTTAGTACGGACCAGCGTTGTTCGTGGCCATGGATTCCAAGTATTTAGCTCATAACTCGGTATTGTAGCCTACTCGGTGTTCCGCTACTCTCCTTGGCAAATCGGGTATCCCCCGTCATCGCAAGATGAAAACGGTCCTTACTTGGCAAAGTTTTAACTTATAAACTCAATTCTCTTGCAAAGATTTCCTTTTTATTACAAATGTTTATTACTTTAAATTATAAACTGTATGTTCTCACTAGGCTTTAAGCCTAACACTTTTTCCTCAAATGATATGTATAACAGGTTCCTTTAGCGGCGGGTTGCCAAGGGCTTGAGTGACGAGCATAACTTTGAAGCATTTTTGTGTTGGCTAGTTTTTGGAGATTGAGGCATTTGAGTTAGTTCCATCTTTTGGTGATACTTGGGTTGACAACCGATGTAATCTAGATAGTTTATGTTTAGATTAGTTTGTTGTCAATTTTCATTTCCATTCACAGTTTTTTTTGTAAATGCCTTATACATTTACCCATTTTGGGTGGTTTACTCCAAATACAAACGTTATATTACCAAATTTTCAAATTTTAAATCACTCTAAATTTTAGGGTGTTACAAAATTAAACCCAAAACTCACTCTAAATGAGAATAGAAATCAAACTCCCAACTGGAGAAAAGTGGATAAAACTTTATATCCCAAAACACGGGTTGGGCGTAATATTCAACCCATAAATCATGGATAAAAATCCATTTATACAAAACGTCACCGAAAGCTAGGATAATAAAACTCAATACCCAAAGTAACACTTTTCAGTGACGGGGAGACCCGATTCCATAAAATGTGACGGTACACAAAGTAAGGCCATTTTATGTTGTTAAGACTAGTCATATAAACAAAAGTACACGCAAGGGATGTCAGGCTCAGTGGATTTAAACGTACACCCACGGGGTATCAACTTTAACCGCGAAAGGTCCTTACGTTGAGTCCCTCATCCAATATCGTAATACATAACACGTAGGACTTATAGCCCAATCTGATGCCTAAACGTGCCTCAATGTGAAAAACTATCGTTCCATCATTGGATGTAATAATTCCAAGCGCAAGGGATTTCAGGCTCAGTGGCTTTAAACTTACACCCACGGGATATCAACTTCAACCGCAAAAGGTCTTTACGTTGAGTCCATCATCCAATATCGCAACCAAAGCTCGAAGTCGAGTTATCAAAACTGGACAAATGTCCTAAAACCCAATCATAATAAAATACCGAGCCACAGGCTCAAACAACCAAATGACTCATTGCCAAAAGCAGTACAATGCGATAAAACGCACACGACCAAACTCCAACACCACTTAAGTTGAAACGTTTCATTTTCCCAAAAAACAAGTTTATACCATAAACCCCTTTCAAAACGTCTCATAACACAAGGTTAAACATTTCTCCCAAAACACTCTAAAAGAGCATTTACACCAAATGACTTATACTCGTAAAATAGCTCGTTAAAATTGTCGGTGCTTAAGATTTGCTCATCAAAATCCTTGGAATGCGTCTTTTCCCCAAAACCAAAAGAAGTACAACGTCCGAAATATTCACGAGGTCGGGAATGACCAAAACTCAATAACTCACACGTTGATACTTTCAAAACATCTCATGACACGAACAATGTATATTTCCAACAACACAAAAGTGCATTTTTTCCAAATAATCCCCATTTATGCAATGCATTATTAAAACATTTTCCTTAATGGTTTATTTATCGAAATGCCTCAAAAGTCCCAAAATGGGTGTTTCACCATGTTTATAAAACTAAACATTTCAAAATAACCAAAACTTATCAGGTGGTCAGCAGTTAACAAATTCATGTAGAACACAAAACACCTTAAAATGAACATTTTGGCATGTACACCGTTTTCACAAATGAACTTGAACTCACCTTGCTAGATTAAGGCTAAATCTAAATTTTACCCCTTTTTGAGCTTTCTTAACGAAACTTGAATCCTCCAAGCCAAAACCTCCAAAACCTAGATCCAAGCATTTTCAACCGTAAATAACCATATTCCACCATATATAATTGTTCCCCAAACATTTTACACAAGATCCCATCATAAATCCAAAACCCTAATTTCCATAAATAAAGAAAATAGGAGGTTACCTTAACCATAACTTCGATCCACCAACCAAGATACTTCTAGGTCACCAATATGAGCCATAAACCCTCAAACTTTAAGTGATGAAAAGGGTTGGATGAAAACCCTAGAAAATTAATGAAGGTGATGAAGAAGATGAAGATGGTGGATAAGTGCTCAACTTGAACCCTTTGATGAAGTACCCAACAACTAGAAATAACAGAGGTAGATGAGGGTTAAAGGAACCCTAGGTTCGATTCTTGGAAGAAGAGGTTGAGAGAGTGTGAATTAAAATGGAATGGTTGAGATAGAAATGAGAAATGAGGCTAAAATATGAAATTTAATCCAACAGACCCCGACGGCGATCCTGCCACGCGATAGTGACATGTGTCACTATCGCGAGGCACTCTCGCGGGGAATATACCGCGAGTTGGTACACCCTCGGCAATTGTGCCATGCGATAGTGACACATGTCACTAACGTGAGTCAATCTCGCGCCAGATGTATCGAGCCTCAAAAGGTTCCAAAACTCGAGATTCTCGCATGGGTCGATTTATGGTTCGAAAGCACAACATTTTCACTGAAAAGATAAACGGAAGACGGAGAGATTACCAACGAAAGGCGGAAACTTACTTTGTGAAAAACCGGGTGTTACAACAATGATCTTAGTTTATTGTTAGTCCCCTAATAATAATCGATCAAGGGAAATTTTAAAAACAATATGATCATCATATTTATTGAAGGATACTTAAACATGCTAAAAAGAACACATTAATGTTCAATGAAAGTATTCATATTCAATATGCCATAACATGTAAAACATAACTGTTTAATGTTCATAAAGTAAAGATTACTAAAGTTTTACAGATCAGACTAAATTATTACAAAACCTCAAGCCTATTGAGCTAATGTGAGCATCATGCTTGCTTTGGCTCAAAGGCTTGGCAAGAGGATCTGCTGGATTGTCTTCTGATCGAACTTTACATATCTTTATGTCACCCCTTTCAATAATCTCTCGAATTAGGTGGTATCATCTCATGATATGCTTGGAACGCTGATGTGACCTTGGCTCTTTTGCCTGAGCATTGGTACCCTCATTGTCACAATAGATCTCGACAGGGTCACATATACTAGGGACTACTGCCAGATCTGTGATGAATTTCTTCATCCAAACAACTTGCTTTACTGCGTCAGACGCTGCAATGTACTCCGATTCTGAAGTTGAATACACTATTGTGCTTTGTTTGTAGCACTTCCAGCTCACAACACCCCCGTTTAGCACAAATACATATCCCGACTATGATTTATAGTCATCTCGGTCGTTTTGAAAACTATCATGTGTGTAACCTTGAACACACATATTGTTGGATCATAAATTGTATTCAAGATTAAAGTTAAAGGTTCAAATTGTATTTATTTAATAATTATTTGTAACTGGGCCCAAAAGCCCATTTGGCTTATACGGCCTAAGTATAAATAGGTTTTAGGTATTAGGTTTTAAGGTTAATCCCTAATAACTCTCATAATCATAATTATCAAAGATGTAGTCGTATTTGTATTCTGTAATCGTACAAGGTATCAAGAACACACAAGGTTTTCATTGATTAATCAAGGGATCGTGGTATGTTATTCTGATCTATTTATCTCTTGATTTGTATTGTGTTGTGTGTTAATCGATTAACTAGTTATCTGGGTTTAACACATATCTCTTTCTTGACCGCCGTACGATAAGAACATCTCTTTAGTTCTTCTCAGATACTTCAGAATATTCTTTACTGCTACCAGTGAGCATCACCTGGATTTGACTGATATCTGCTCGTCATGGTTAGGGCATACGAGACATATGGTCTAGTACATAACATGGCATACATGATTGAACCGATGGCCGAAGTATAGGGAACACCCTTCATGCGGTTCATGTCCTCTTTAGATCTAGGACTCTGAGTTTTTCCCAGATATACACCATGTACGATTGGCAAGTTTCCTCTCTTAGAACCCTCCATCTTGAAGCGTCTTAAAATCTTGTCAATATATGTACTTTGGCTTAATCCAATTAAGCGTTTCGATCTATCACGATAGATCTTTATACCAAGGATATAAGGTGCCTCTCCTATATCCTTCATCGCGAAACACTTCCCTAACTAGTCTGTTACACCTTTAAGGGTATGGATGTCATTTTCGATGATCAATATGTCATCGACATATAGGAACAAGAATACTATTATGCTCCCACTGACTTTCTTGTATACACAAGGTTCATCTTCATTCTTTAATAAACCAAATTCTTTAATCTTCTCATCAAAACGAAGATTCCAACTACGAGATGCTTGCTTCAGTCCATAATTGGACTTTTGCAATTTGCATACCTTTTTCAGGAAAATTTGGATGTTTAAAACCTTCTGGTTGTACCATGTACACGTCCTCGCTTAAAGTTCCGTTAAGGAACGCAGTTTTAACATCCATTTGTCATATTTCATAGTCATGATATGCAACTATGACAAGAAGTATCCTGATGGATTTAATCATGGCTACTAGAGAAAAAGTTTCATCATAATCTGCTCCCTGAGTCTAGGTGAAACCTTTAGCTACCAACCTAGCCTTATAGGTATGTACAATCCTATCCATGTTAGTTTTCTTTTTGAATACCCACTTGCACCCTACGACTTTGCAGACGGTAGGTGCATCTACCAAGTTCCACACTTGGTTATCTGATATGGATTGTATTTCAGCCTTCATGGCATCTTGTCATTTATCAGATTCTAAACTTGATACGGCTTCTTGGTAGGTTACATGTTCATCATGAACCGTATCGTCACTGCCAATGAGATAACCATATCTCTCAGGTTCTTGGCAATTCCTACCCGATCTTCGGATTGTTTGTATCTCGTCATTACCTTCAACAACTTGTTAAGGCTCAACATCATGTTGATTGTCATTATCAGCCATTGTTTCATCTTGTGGTTTTCTAAGAACTCACCGCGGCGCACAACAGAAACTTTGTTCTCGCTGGGTTTGTAGAAGTAATATCCAATTATCTCTTTTGGATATCCTATAAAAATGCATTTTTCAGACCTTGAATCAAGATTCCCAGAAGCTTCTCGCTTAACATAAGCTTCACCACCCCATATTCTCATATATATAACAGGTTTGGGATCTTCCCAGTCCATAGTTTGAAAGGAGTTTTATCAGTCTTTTTTGTTGGCGCACTATTTAGTATTCGGGCGGCTGTTTCAAGGGCATAACCCCAGAAAGGCAAAGAGTGGTACGACTCATCATAGAGCGAACCATGTCCAACAAGGTTCTATTCCTTCTTTCGGACACACATTTATGTTGCGGTGTTCTGGGAGGAGTTAATTGGGATACTATCCCATTATCTCTTAGATGGTCAATAAACTCTTGGCTTAGATATTACCGACCTCGGTCCGACCGAAGTGTCTTTATCTTTTTGCCAAGTTGATTCTCTACTTCATTCTGAAACTCTTTAAAAAACTCAAAGCTTTCAGATTTGTTTTTCATTAGGTAAACATACCCGTATTTACTAAAGTCATCAGTAAAAGTAATAAAGTAGCGATGACCATTTCTTGTGGTTGAACTAAAAAGCCCACACACATCAGTATGTATAATCCTTAATAGTTATGTTGCCCTTTCGGGTTTGCCTTTAAAAGGCGCATTTGTCATCTTGCCCATTAAGCAAGATTCACATACATCATATGAATCATCACATGATTTCAATACTCCGTCCGCCTGGAGTTTGACTATGCGTTTCTTGTTTATGTGTCCAAGACGACAATGCCACAAATAGGTTTGGTTTAAGCCTCGCTTAATTCATTTATTGTTTACATTATACATTAATTCATAATTACAACTATTTTGCATATCAATTTCATAAATAACATTGTGTGGTTTGGCCACAAAATACAAAACGTTATTAAGATAAGTTGAAATTGAATTATTACTGAAAGTAAACATAAATCCAGTTTGTTGTAACCGAGAAAAAGAAACGATATTCCTATTAATTCTAGGTACATATAAACACTTGCTAAGTGCTAAAATGAGACCATTTGGCAGCTTCATGTCATAAGTCCCTTGAACAATAGCAGCTACCTTAGCTCAATTCCCCATTCTAAGCTCCATCTGGCCTGGTTTCATTTTCTCTTCACTTCTTAGTCCTTGAAAATTAGTACAAATGTGAGTACCACACCTAGTATCCAATACCCAGGAATCAGAGTCAGAAGTGAATAAATCAATGGTAAACATACATGAAGGTCCGACTCCATTAGCCTTCCGCTTCCTCATTTATGCCAATAGGGCAGGGCAGTTTCTCTTACAGTGTCCCTTCTGGTTGCAGTCGAAGCAAACTGCTTCTTCAGGAATCTTTCCTTTGCCCTTTTCCTTGTTGGAGCTTCCAACTTTTCCTTTACCCTTGGTAACCAACCTTTTCTTCTTGTTTATCCCACTTTTAGGTCTGATCATCAAGACCTGTTTTGGTTTGGAGAAATCCAACTTGGATTTCATTTATCTCTCAACGGTTTTAAGCATGTCGTGAAGCTCCGTAAGAGTTTTCTCCAAACCATTCATATTGTAGTTCAGGACGAACTGGTCATATGATTTGGATAAAGAATTGAGAACCATGTCGGTTGCCAATTCTTGACCCAGTAGGTAGCCAAGACAGGTTAATCGGTCAATACACCCTTTCATTTTCAAAACGTGGGTACTGACTGATGAACCCTCAATCATCATACATGCATGCAATGCCCTGACTGTATCAAACCTCTCTTGCCTTGTTTGTAACTGAAACATGGATTTCAGAGAGGATATCATATCCCAGGCATTCATGTCTTCATGATCCCTCAGTAGCTTGGGAGTCATGGATGCTAGCATCAGACAACTAACATCTAGTGAGTCATTGAGATGCTTATCATAAGTAGCCATGACCTCAGCTGAAGCATTTCTGGCAGAAGGGTTTGGAGAGATTTTTTCAAGAACGTACAACTTCTTTTCATGCTTAAGGACAACCCTCAAGAAATGAAACCAGTCGACGAAGTTCCTACCATTCAGTTTATCCTTTTCAATGATTGATTGTAATGTAAATTGGGATAAGCCGTTTGTGCATACAGTTTGGTTGGAGGCGCAAAATAAGTTCAATTTTAGTAATTCTTTTAAAATCTCAAATTAATTAATTTAACCTTCCAAAAAAAATTAATTTGATCTAAGATCCATATATCACCTACTTCCATAAATGGCCAAGCAACTGTTTATGGAACTAGGTTATTTAGGTAGGCATCATCCAATTATGTTCAACATAACTCTTAGATGTCGTGGGATTTCTATTAATATATCATATATTAAAAAGCATGTTTAATCCCACAACAACGCCTTGAAAGTACTCATAGATGGCTAAGCACTGTCCATGATATTTTCAAGTAAACTAACCATACTAAGATATCATGATCCCACCTAAAATCTTTGTCCAAAATACAACTATTTAAGTGAATGGCCAAGCAATTGTCCACTTAAATCTCGTTATCCTGGCGCCTTGTCTTACACTACAATCATCCGATATGATTGACTAAGCACTGACCATACCGAACTCTTGTAAGTTTAACAAGTATCTTAAATGGACGGCGCATAATTTACATTTGTGAAAGGTTTAAATCTTAGAGAATACTTTTTTCATTTAAAACGTTTGATTTTATTTTAAACTCTTGTTTTAAAAGTTTTATTCAAAATCGGTTTGCTTTTGATAAACATATCAGATTTAAAATATCATATTTTAATTACCGATTAAAATTTATGATGTGTTTGATTTTATAAAATATGTTGTGCAATTATCATAACAATAATAAAAGTAATAAAATAAAAGCAAACACAAAATAAACACACAAGATAATATATGGATTTGCCCCTAATATGGTGTTGTGAGCCAACACAACAACCACGGTCAATTCTAAGGACATCTTCAACCTCCCACTTGCCTCGCCATCTTGCCTCACCATCTTAGTGAACTCCAGGGTCTCCGTCTTGATTTCTTGAATCTCCGCCTTCGGAATAGAAAATTACAATAAATTCTATCTATTTACATTTGTCCCTATCTAGAAAATTAAATTAAAAATTACATCCCATGCAATTAATACATTTTAATTTTCCGACATAAAATAAAAAACAACCACGGAATTATCGGAGTAATCCATATATTACGCAATATTTTAAACATAAAATAAACACAAAACGGCCGAAATTTAATTAACATAATTAAAAGGGCCAACATAACGGGAACAAATTATCATTTGGCAAAATAAAATTATTTGACTTATTTCAAAACCCAAAAGAGATTTAATCCAATAAAATGGGCCTTGGCCCATCCTACGGCCCAACCGTTTAGGGCACAACCCCATTATAGTGATCAAAATGACCGGCTACCGAGACTCGGTGATTGACTAGAAGATCTAGACCATGGTCCAACTAACTAGGACATCAGCCTATCCTCTATCCCACTCTAGAGATCGCAATAAGGACCTGCCGAAAACAGGACCTGCCGCTTGGCTCTATGGCCACCGGCGGTGGCTAACACGACACAAAAAAAACCCGGCGTAGGTCGTGGCACACGGCGGCATGGCCAGAAAAGAGTGAGGGCGTCGGTGGTAGCAGTCAGCGGCGACCACCACGACACACGTGCCGACAATCTGTGACAATGGAAAAACAACACCAACGGCTGCTAAGGACGGCGACAAGAGAGATCGACCGCACATCGCACGGACGTGGTCCAGCGGTGGTCGCGGTGGTCGCAGTGGTCGTAGGCAACCAAAACAACTAGGGTTTCAAAACCCTTTTGGCCGGTGATCGATTCTAAAAGAAAAAGAAAACCTCGAGCCATAAGAGAAGTCACAACCTCAGTGTTTTGGATGGTCGAACAGAGAGACCACCGCCTGGCGGTCATGGCGTGGTCCAGAGTAGTGACCTAGTGTGAAAAGAAAGCCGAAAATGCCAAAAGCCCGTGGTCCAAAGACCGTGAACCCTGATCGATTCAAGCCAGTAATGAAAACAAGCATCGGCAACGACCGATGAAGAGGAGACCCGGCTGTAGCTTGCTGTACAATCCAGATGGGTAGAGGCTGCTTGCGGCGGTGTTTTGGAGGAGGGGAACAAAAATTAGGGTTTTCAACCCTTGTGAATGTTAGCAAACATAAAAAAGAAGATTTAAAATCCCCACGTCGCCACTTTGGGATTTAAATCCCTTTTTGGACTTTTGCAAACCCAATTAAAAATCGGGTCCAATTAGAGTTGGGTCAAATATTTAAATGTTAATTTGCCATTATAATAATATTGTTTCCCTTTTATTAAATGACATCAAAGCTGCTCTGATACCACTGTAGGGTTTTAAATAATTCTGTAACCAATAAAATGCAGCGGAAATTAAAATAATTTCGGTTACAACGAAAGAAAACTTTTCTAAACACTTAAAACCCAATCAGATCCAATGATGTATTTAATCAAAACCCAAAACCACACCATAGGGTGTTTTAGAGATGTACCTTTTCAGATTTGTTGTGGTTAAGCACTTAGAAACCAATTATCAAGGTTTCCTCTAGCGGTATCCACACACGAACACGCAAAATTCCACCAGGTTCTAGCCCAAAAGAAACCCTAAGACTAATATGTATATGAGTGTATATACTAGATCTAGAGAATTGAATCAGCTTATCAAATTGTCTGCCTATCACACTATTTATATAAACCGGTGTTCCAGATAATCTATAACTTTAATAGGGTTAATGTTTATCTGTAATTAATTAAATAATTATTTGAATTTGAATAATTATTTGAATTTGAATAATTATAATTATTTGGATAATTACTAATTATTCATATTTACAGACAACACCTTGTAATTATCATAAGTACACTATTTGTAGATCCCAGTACAATGCAATCAACAGCAAATAATCAATAATGAATAACAATTGTATAGCCACAACCTCTAGTCATATGATTAATATTCAATCAAAGGTTACAGGTTTACAGAAAGAATTTCTGATCAGAGAAAAGTAAACCTATTGACTAGAGATCTGAAAATAATGAGACTTCTAAACTTCTAAATGAACTAAATAAGCCTTTATATACTTAGGCGTACAAAGCTAATAGGCTTTATGGTCTTGGGCCCATCTAATTAAATAAACTATCAATTAATTACATTTTGAACCCTTATAAATGTTTTATGCAACTTTCAACACACAGGACTTTCAGTCCTAACAATCTCCCCCAAAAGTTGAATAAAGCATTTATCAAACTTCATGCCTTGATCTTCTTTCCCTCTTGAATCTTTGAAGAACTTTGGTGTTGCATGTCTTCATGTCTTTCCCAGCTCCCCCTTGAATAAAGCTCTTGATCTTCATAGTTTCAACTTTGTAACCAGATTCAATGTACAATAGCCTCGACTGAATGCACTATCATGCAGCTTTCAACTGTAGAAACTCAACACATCAGATTAGCACACAAGAAAGATAATGTGCGAGTTACGTGACTTTCCACGGTGCATCTTCAGTTTAAAACAAAGAATCTGTCTTTGAACCGCGAGTTGAATAAACTTTCAGCTTAAGAACTTGTTTCAATCAGCTCGTAGGAGTGACAAACTTGTAGCAAACACCATATGATACGGGATAGAAGAAATACACTCTTTTACATCTTCATCTTTGAAAATTGAAACATCATTGAACTCATATCTTCATCTCTTTGATCTCTGCACTGTCTTTAGAAAAGCAAACTTTCACGAATCATCTTCATTCAGAAATTGAATCATTATGGAATGATTTCTTTTCACCAATCTTTCTAAAATTTCTTATAACTTTGAAATTGAACTTTGTAAAATTTCTCCCCCTTTTTGATGATTGTGAACATCATGATCATCAAAACTTCTTCAATTTCAACACATTCTTTGATCTCCCCTTTATGAAAATTTGACATTCTCCGCCCATTGATCTGAGTATCCGTCAATTCATGAAATGTATATATCCAAATCTTTTCAAATTCAGATATAATAGGAATTGTAAACCTGAATCAACAAATGATACAGTTAGTATGTCTGTAAGTAGCACGAAGCCACTTTGTACAACGGATGTACTTTGGAAAGGAGTTTTTGTGATGTTCACTCCCCAGGGCTTCCATTCAATCATCGAAAAAACTACAAAGGAATTTTCTATGAATGTTATGACAAGAAAACTCATTCCTTGTGTGCTCGTGAAAGTGTAGAAATGATTGAAGCTACTTAGCTTTCTCATGCTCAAAATTGTGTAAACTGTTGAGACAGCAACAGATATTACACGGACTCAATGTGCATGAAAGAAGGTGCGAAGGTGGGGCAACTTTCCTTCTTTTTCAATATCTAAATCTTCCGAGTGAAGACTAGATAGCAGATATGCTGCGTCCCCAAAGAAAATGAAACATTTCTTTGTTAAGAAAGAAACGAGTGGCTGGTGAGGTTATAGCAAGAGTTGGCATGGGCTCACTGCCTGTTTCAATGATGGTCACCAAAGAATGTGAACCAATCAGTAGATGTGGCTGCCCGGCTCAGAAAGTGTTTGGTGCAGAGTTTTCATATTCTTTTAACTCTGTTCTCACACCCTCTTTCTTTCTAACATTAAAGCTCACTTCTAACCAAACTCTCTTTTCTATTTTTCCGCTCAGCACAATGAGAAAACTCAACCAGATGAGTTATCTCCCCCACTCTTTGATTTATGACCCCTCACCCCTCAATCACTCTAAGATAACTTCCGGGGTAGGAAACACTGGTTTACGTGAATCCATGGAAGTTCTGTTTAAGCTCACTCATGAATCCCATGTAAGTTCTAAAAAGAATGGTTGCTCAACAGTTTAACTTGAACAATTAAGCACAAAATTTATGATAACACTGTCAAAATGTATGCTCATAAGATTTGAACAATTGAACTTTGAAGATTTCTCAAAACACGGATATTGATTGAATGAAATGAAATCAAGAGAATTGTTTTCAGAATCTGACAATGTATCAATCAGATCAAATTAAAATGGTTAGGGTATCAAAGAACTGAATATTTTGTTTATATGAACGAATATAAACAATTTTGCAATGAAAGCACAAGATTAGAAATGACGATTGATGCTCAACAACATTGAATTGCAAACGGGAGTATTACCATCGAAAAATTGGTTCATTATGAGACATGGTAATAACAAATTCAAACGAAGTACTGAACCGGTGTGTGTGTGTGTGTGTGTGTGTGTGTGTGAATACTTGACAGTATATGGACAAGATAATACGCAAGTATTGATCTTTGGAAACACACGGTCAGTTAAATATTAAAGCTCAAAATTGAAAAACATTTAAAAACACACTTCTTAATTCATAAAAACTTTTGAGAACCAGAAGTGGTTTGAACATTTCAGAAAACGTTTTTCATGTTCAAAAGTTGTTCTTCTTTCAAACAATCAGAGATCTAGGATTTAGAGGATATTTACCTTTTAATATCCCCCTCAAATCATGATAGAATGATATGGATCAGATAAGATCCCCCTGGATATTTGCAAAATATCCAAGTCTGAACATTGAAGAACGGGTCCTGATCTGTTGTAATCAGAAGCCAAACTCCGTTGAAGTACGGGTTCTAAGCTGATCTACTTAGAAGCCTTTATTCTCTTACTCCCCCTTAACTAGAGGTGCCTGCAACACAGAATCAGTTTTCGGCTTTGGTACCCACTTGTATTTGGGTCCATGAATGTTAGTTGCAGTTCGAATGGGAGTAATGGAATAAGAACCATACCAGAAATGATCACTAGTCTTGTGAATAGGATCATGTGTACAACAATAAGAACAATAGTATTTCTTACCTGACAACCTGATTAATTGATCTCTCGAGTAGATATGATCAGGTTTACCTTTACGTGCATTGTTCTTCTTGACTTTGTGAGTAGGTACACATGATTTATTTCCTTTCAGCTCATCTTTCTTCTCATCTTCAAAGGGTTTCTTCTTCCAGACCAGTTTCTCTTCTTTATATCTTCTTCTTCTCCTTCTTTGTGTACCTGAACCATCTACATTTTCATCCAAGAAAATGTTAGTACTGCGAATCTGATCATATGATTTAACTGACCTTTTTGATGAAACAGTTTTCAGATGTGAGCTTGAGGCTGTCTTTTTGAAGTCAGTTGAATTATTTCTAGGTGTGTGGATTTGTGATTCTGGTGTCGTTTGCTCAGTCACCACTACCTTGGAAACAATATTTTCAAGCTCTTTAATCTTTGAAGCAAAGTTGTCTCTTTCTTTAATAAGCAGGTCAATCTTCTTCGTTAATTCAGACTTCGCTTTCTGCTCTTTCAGTGCCTTCTCAGATAGTTCAGATAACTTGACAGTAAGCTTTTTGATCTCAATCTCAAACATGCTTCTCTCTTCTTCAAATCCCTTCTCAGCATTGTTTCTCTGGCCGAATATTTCTTTGAAGAAACCAACATTCTTTTGTTCAATGGTCTTCTTCTCTTTGACAAACTTTTCTCTTTCAAGGATGATTACTTTCTGAAAATCAGAAACTTGCTGAGAAAGTTTTATGCATTTCAGCTCAACTGCTTTCTTTTCTTCACAACTATTTCTCGAAAAATCTGAGAACTTCTTTGCAAAAGATTTCTCTTTAGTCTTAAAATCAGATTTGTGATTAGCAAGTTGTTGCTCCAAATCAGATATCTTTCTTTTCAACTCAGAATTCTCAGATTCCAGTTTTCTTCCTTTTAAAATCTCATTTGGCCCTAACACCAACCATTCAGTACAATCCCACAACTCTTTTCCTATCATTTTGTAAGTATTTATTTGATCAATAATTTTACTAAAAATGTCACGAAAAAGTTCACAAGTAATACTATGTGTCATATAATTTCGAGCTAAATTATTAGCCCTCTCTCTTTTCTCCTGTTCCACAGGCGAAACTTCTGTCGGAATTTGGGATTGCATATCTCTTTCAGTCAAAGATAATCTGATATAATTACTCACCTCGTGTTCATCCACAAAATTCAAAAAATGAACTTTCCACTCTTCATATTCTCTTTTGAGCTTTAGCCTTGGTGGGTTCATCCTTTTTAATCGTGTCGAATAGAATTAATTCGACCCGGTTTTGAAAAGAGATGAAACTCAAAAGTGCAAGGACCAAAAGTGATAAAGTCTAAATCTTGAAAGATTAGGGTCACAAATGACAAACTACTGAAACCTTGAAGTACGGGGGCTGAAAGCGACTCAAACAGAAACTACTAACTAGAGGGACTAAAAGTGTAAAATTTAAAACTTCTAATGGACTTAACTGAAAACTAACGGAAAAAGGACTAAAACTGAAATAAAACTAACCAAACTAGCAAACTAACCGGACTAACTGAGACTTAACGGAAAAGGACTAAAAAGTAAGAAAATTAACCGTCACTTAACGGAAACACTATTCATCGTCTTCCTCGTTGAGCCAACCTGCAAAGCTTCGAAACGGTTAGAAATTTTCAATGCAAAGCGATCGTTAAAGCTCCCTGATCAGTCCTTACCAGATTAAAACTCAACCGGTCAACCCACGATCACAAACGAACCAACCGAAAACTTTTCGGAAAACGATCGAAAACTTAAAAAATCAGTATGGGATAAAACTTTTCGACCAAAAATGATTGTTTATGTTCCTTTAAGCTCCCTCAACTGATTAAATCTCGAAACGATCTCTCAAACTCTCGAACGAAGCAACCGAAGATTTTTCGGAAACCGAACGAGAATTTAAAAACTCGATATGGGTGAAAATTTTACGATCAAAATCGATCGTTTAAGTTTTGTAAACAACCCTTACCAGTTTAAAACTTGAAAAACTTTGTTCCCGATCACTACCGAATCAACCGAAAGATTTTTCGACAACCGAAAAACTCAAAACTTTGATTGAGATGATGTTTCGTGGACACCGAGAACCGCAAGGGACCGGTCGATTGATGGTCCGGTCGAGACACCGGGCGTTAGCGAGACACCGGGGGTTGATGGCACCGGTCGAGAGATGATCCGGGCGAGGTACCGGTCGAGGAGAGACCGGTCGCTAGATACCGGTCGGTCTTGGTACACACCGGTCGACTTGGTATGAGACATCGGTCGCAACTTTTGGGTTGATACCGGTCGAGATATATATAAATATGTGTATGAATGTCCGGTCGAGTTATATATATAAATATGTATGTATGTATGGATATATATATATATATATATGTATGTATGCGATGCTTTATATATGTATGGATATATGTATGTCAACTGCCACGTAACATAAACTCACATTAATGCAAATGTCAAAGGAAACAAAATCAGGTAAACTAAGGATGGAAATCTTGTGGTGTGCGATAGATGTATGGGATCCGAGAAAAATTATGTACCGGGGAAAAAGTTATACCTTGGGAAATCAAATCCGGTAAGAAAATCAAATCCCGGTTAACACAATTAAATCTCGATAAAACAAGGTAAAACACGGTATGAATTATTCCCATATCACTAGCCAAACCCAAAATCCCAGTAAAGCCTTAAAACCTGGTAACGCCAAAACTGTTAAAATAAAATCCGGTAATATTATAATTCCCTGTTGGCGAATTTTCTAGATCTCGAAAAAAAATCACAGAATCAACCAAATCGATCGCATTAACAAAAGATTGATAATTGCTTTATGTTTCTAACCTCAAATCAATCACTCCCTTGCAATCAACATTAAAACTCACACCAAAATCCTTTAATTATGAAGAACACAGAAAAACGGCCGAACAAAATAAAAGATCGATAAACACAAAGGGATTTTAGACAAACCTTTTGATCGTATCGAATGAAAATTTATTCGATCTCACTCTGATACCAATTGTAGATCCCAGTACAGTGCAATCAACAGCAAATAATCAATAATGAATAACAATTGTATAGTCACAACCTCTAGTCATATGATTAATATTCAATCAAAGGTTACAGGTTTACAGAAAAAATTTCTGATCAGAGAAAAGTAAACCTATTGACTAGAGATCTGAAAATAATAAGACTTCTAAACTTCTAAATTAACTAAATAAGCCTTTATATACTTAGGCGTACAAAGCTAATAGGCTTTATGGGCTTGGACCCATCTAATTAAATAAACTATCAATTAATTACATTTTGAACCCTTATAAATATTTTATGCAACTTTCAACACACAGAATTTTCAGTCCTAACACTATTTACACATATTATATAATTATCCTTCAACATAATTAACATAATTACGTAACTAAATCAGAGCTACTAACAAACTCCAAACATATATTACAATCCAAAATCTTACACTTCAAAAAGTGTTTATAAACTTAGAACGTTTATATAATAATGCGAGTCTAAGAACTCCAAAATTTTTACGCTCGATCTCAAGTCCCGTCCCTGTAAACGTCACTCCGAACCTGTCGTGTCATAAAACAAAAACACGGCTGAGCACAGGACTCAGTGAATGGATTATAATATAAATTCGTAAATAATAATGAAAACATCGATAACGAAGCGGAAGACATAAAAATTCGATTCGAAGAAAGTTCTTTGAGACTGAAGTTCATAGTCCATTTAAATCAAGAGAAACGTTTGGTAATATAATCAAAAGCAATAATCTCAAGAACATTTCACACTTTAACTTCAAAACTTATATAAATAAAGTCTGTCAATTCCAGTCGTGTTCGTGGGGTGATCAGCCACACAAACTGGGTCGGCATGCGGGCACACACAACGAGTCCCCCGTGAATTTAACCACGGTCACATATTCTGTGGGTAAAGTTCTTTAATCGATTCATCCGCCCTGGAGCCAACAAAGTTAGCCAAGTCCTCCCAGAGTGGGTTCACGTAAGCCACATAGGCTTAACTCTGGTGGACCGTCATCTGCAGGACGCTATGACAACAAAGCCGCCATAGAAGGCATCCCAAATAATGTGCCCATTTATTGGGTTCTTCTAAAATCAAAGAAAACTAAACATGTGCCACTTACCCAAATGGCGATCACAAAAATTATAATCTATATACTTCACATTTTTCATAAACTATCTCATACGAGACCGATTTTAGTAAAACATCAAAATGTTCAAACAATTGATTCAATAAACCAAAATCAATGTGTATGTGTGTGTACAATTTCGTATTTGTTGATCACGTTCGGTTGATCAATCACAAGGCGGTAAACCACCTTTCGGAAGGGTCAACTACAACAAATAGTTGCCCATGAGTCAAAAGAAATGAAATCCATACCTTAACCAAATTGAGATTATCACACGATCAATCGATCCTCACAACGAACTTTAACTCGTTCGATTGCCTATTTAAACCACCAATTATTATTAATCGCATAACCTAAAACTCAATGGTTATTATCCTAAGCTTAACCACGAAATTATATTCTCGTAGACATTAAACCGATCACTTGGTGTGCGGTTAAACATCTAAATACAAATATCACCGTTTTAATTCTAAACTTTACCCGTTTGTAATTTTGACAAAAACAAACATTCCTGAACATGTAAATGATTATAATTTTGCAATATCAAATCATAATCTACCAACCAACTTCAACTACCCTAACTTACCAACTTAAATAACATAAAAAGAAATTTATACCTCTAAGAAGGGTTCAAAGAGTGGATTCCGAATATACGGTTGAATCTTTGATTGCTTCAACGGATTGAGAGATATTCTAGAGAGAAGTTTGAATTTAGAGAGAGAGAAGAAATGAGAGAATGGCGGTGATGATTTCTAATCAAAAAGACGATGGATTCTTTTTTTTATATGGTTTTGTTGTTTTTATTTATTTATTATAAATAGTTTGGTTAAATAATGGTTTTAACCCCTAAACTATCTTTAGTTGCCATTTTAATTACGGTTCGATTTGGGTAAGAATAATTATACTTTTTTTTTTTTAAAACGGAGTCTTACAATTATTCCCCCCCTTAAAAGGGATTTCGTCCCCGAAATCGAATTTAGATAAGAAACTTACATCGATTAAAGAACTTGGGGTACTCCCGTCGCATATGGTCCTCGGTTTCCCACGTCGCCTCACGTTCCGAATGATTCTTCCAAAGAACTTTTAGAAAATGAATCACTCTCTTCCGTGTACCTCTCTCGTCACGATCAATAATCGCTTCAGGTTCCTCGCGATAAATAGATCTGGTTCTATATGTTCCAAGGGATATTCAACGATGTGTAGGGATGATAGTTGTACCCTCGAAGTGAAGAGACATAGAACACGTTATGTACGTGAGGTAATTGTGGCGATAGAGCTAACCGTTATGCCACAACTCCAACCTTTTCTAGAATTTCAAAGGGATCAATATATTTCGGGCTCAAGTTTCCTTTGAGACCAAAACGTATGATACCACGAGTTGGGGAAACCTTTAAGAAAACTTTATATCCCGGTTGGAACTCGATAGGTCGTCGTCGCTTATCGGCGTAGCTCTTTTGATGAGCCCAAGCCTCTTTCATCATTTGACGCGCAATCTCGACCTTTTCGGTAGTAACTTGCACCAATTCTGGGCCTTCGAGAATACATTCTCCGACTTCATTCCAACAAGTCAGTGTTCGACATTTTCGGCCATAAAGTGCTTCATACGGGGCCATGTCGATACTCGAATGCCAACTATTATTATAGGAGAACTCTATTAGGTACAAGTAACTATCCCAACTTCTATGCCATTCCAACGTACATGCTTGGAGCATATTTTCCAATATTTGAATCGTACGTTCAGATTTCCCATCAGTTTGCGGATGAAAGGTTGTACTGAAATTCAAACGTGTGCTCCAAGCTTTATGTAAACCTTCCCAAAATCGAGATGTAAAACTTGGGTCTCGATCGAAGGTAATCGATACAGGAGTGCCATGGAGACGTACTATTTTCTGTCAATTTATCAATTGACCAAGTTTGTCGGATAGGAAGAAAATGAGCCGATTTCGTCAGTCGGTCAACCACTACCCAAATTGCATCGTGTTTCAAGGTTGTGCGGGGTAATTCGACTACAAAATCCATAGTTACATGTTCCCATTTCCTTACGGGAATGTTCAGCGATTGGAGAAGACCACCCGGATGTTGAAAAGGGAGACAACTAGCTACAAAATCGGCGATATCTCGCTTCATTCCAACCCACCAAGTAATGGGTCTTTAAATTGCGATACATTTTTTTGTTGTACCCAGGTGAACAGAAAACATAGATTTATGACCTTTGGTCAGAATTTGATCTTTAAGCTCCGAGTTATTCGAAACACAAAGACGATCCCGAAACCACAACATATGATCATCATCGATCCTAAATTCCGAACTAACATTATCTTTTGCTTGCTGGAAGTTCGCCCACAATTCACCGTCGTCTTGTTGGGCTTCTTTAATCCGAGAAATTAGAGTCGGTTCTACCATTAGATTCGATAGAATTTTCGTTTGCGAACTCGGATAGATTTCCAGTCCGAACCGTTCGATCTCCAAAGCCAACTCTGTAGGAACAAGTAAAGAAGAAACATGTTCCACGGCTTTACGACTAAAGGCGTCGGCGACTACATTAGTCTTATCCGGATGATACTGTATATCAACATCATAATCCTTTAGAAGTTCGAGCCACCTTCGTTGATGCATATTTAACTCTTATTGAGTAAATATATATTTAAGGCTCTTGTGGTCGGTGAAAATTTCACATGTCTCACCGTAAAAATAATGACGCCAAATTTTGAGGGCGAAGATAACCACAGCCAATTCGAGATCGTGAGTCGGATAATTGACCTCATAAGGCTTTAACTAATGTGATGCGTATGCAATCACTCTTCCGTTTTGCATAAGAACACAATCGAGACCTTTCTTTGAAGCATCACTGTAAACTTGAAACCCGTTGGTGCCATACGGTAATACAAGAATAGGCGCGGTAACCAACCGATTTTTCAGTTCCTCGAAACTAGGTTCTTGTTCGGAACTCCAATTGAATTTGACTCCTTTTCGGAGTAATCGGTTAATGGTAGAGATATTTTAGAGAGTTGTCAACAAATCGTCTATAATAACCAGCCGGACCCAGAAAATCACGAACTTCAGATACATTCATAGGTCGAGGCCATTTAGTGACGGTTTCAATTTTCGTTGGATCGACTTTAATACCTTCCGCAGAGATTACGTGTCCGAGAAAAGATACTTGATCAAGTCAAAATTCACATTTGGAACATTTTGCATATAAATTTTTCGTTCGAAGAGTTTCCAAAACGATGTGAAGATGTTGATCATGTTGTTCTCTTGACTTTGAGTATATCAATATGTCATCAATAAACACGATAACAAAGTCGTCGAGATAATCTTTGAAAACCCGATTCATTAGATCCATAAAGACCGCTGGAGCATTAGTTAGCTCGAAAGGCATTACTAAGAATTCGTAGTGCCCATAGCGAGTTTTGAATGCGAGTTTTGAATGCGGTTTTCGAAATATCACAATCTCGGATACGAAGTTGATGGTACCCGGACTGAAGATCAATTTTGGAAAAGTATCGTTCCCCTTGTAATTGATCGAACAGATTGTCGATTCTCGGAAACAGATACTTGTTATGGATCGTTAATTTATTAAGCTTGCAGTAATCAATACAAAGACGCATTGTACCGTCTTTCTTTTTGACAAAGAGAACCGGAGCTCCCCAGGGTGAGACACTGGGTCTAATAAAACTTTTCTTCAATAAATCATCGAGTTGAGTTTTGAATTCCTTCATTTTAGTTGGAGCCATTCGATAGGGAGCCTTGGAAATAGGAGAAACTCCCGGAACTAGATCAATGGTAAATTCGACTTCCCGGACTAGTGGTATACCCGGTAGATCGTCGGGAAAGACATCAAGATATTCGGAAACAACAAGTGTGGGTGCAGAAGTAGGGAATACCTGTTAGCGATCTTGTAACGAGGACAGAAAACATTCGTTACTTTGCCAAGTATACCGCTTCACAATAATAGAGGCTACAGCGCTAACATCTACTTTTGGAGTACCTCCTTGGAAGATTGCCTCTGCTTTGTCAATATCCCCACATAATATTTATTTGGCATTACAGTCTATAGTTGCACAGTGGTGTGACAACCAGTCCATACCCAATATTAATTGAAAGTGGGACATATGCATTGGAAGTAGAGTGACCTCCCGTATGCAGTCTCCAATAAAATAATGGACAGTTTGAAAATGAAGTTAACAAACAAATTGAACCACCCATTGGGGTAGATATCACGACTGTAATTTAGGTGGTTTGCTCAAAAGGTTTTTAACTGGGATTATATTTGTTCAGAAACAACAGAGTGTGTTGCCTCGGTATCAAACAAGGCATACGCAGATAAATCGATTAAGTTAACATGGTCTGCTTAATGTATATATGCATCATAATTGACATGGTCTGACGGACCACATCAACAATATTCAGCTCACTTGTACCCCTCACTGGATTGGTTTGGGTAACCCTCAGGTTAACATCTGGATTTGCGTGGGCGACCACGTCTAGACATTCTAACACATAACAAGATCAAGATCGGAATTCAAAACAGTTACGGATTAAAAATCGGTAAATAGAATTAAATTCTAATCTACCCATTCTAATGTCTACCCAATCCTCACAGGTCAAACCTATTTAATCTACAAGTCGAAACCTATGCTCTGATACCATATTTGTAACATCCCCCGTCCCCGTGGTTCGGAACGGTTGATGTCACTAACAAGACTTAACATAATTACGCAACTAAATCAGAGCTACTAACAAACTCCAAACATATATTACAATCCAAAATCTTACACTTCAAAAAGTGTTTATAAACTTAGAACGTTTATATAATAATGCGAGTCTAAGAACTCCAAAATTTTTACGCTCGATCTCAAGTCCCGTCCCCGTAAACGTCACTCCGAACATGTCGTGTCATAAAACAAAAACACGGCTGAGCACAGGGCTCAGTGAATGGATTATAATATAAATTCGTAAATAATAATGAAAACATCGATAACGAAGCGGAAGACATAAAAATTCGATTCGAAGAAAGTTCTTTGAGATTGAAGTTCATAGTTCATTTAAATCAAGAGAAACGTTTGGTAATATAATCAAAAGCAATAATCTCAAGAACATTTCACACTTTAACTTCAAAACTTATATAAATAAAGTCCGTCAATTCCAGTCGTGTTCGTGGGGTGATCAGCCACACGAACTGGGTCGACATGTAGGCACACACAACGAGTCCCCCGTGAATTTAACCACGGTCACATATTCTGTGGGTAAAGTTCTAGAATCGATTCATCCGCCCTGGAGCCAACAAAGTTAGCCAAGTCCTCCCAGAGTGGGTTCACGTAAGCCACATAGGCTTAACTCTGGTGGACCGTCATCTGCAGGACGCTATGACAACAAAGCCGCCATAGAAGGCATCCCAAATAATGTGCCCATTTATTGGGTTCTTCTAAAATCAAAGAAAACTAAACATGTGCCACTTACCCAAATGGCGATCACAAAAACTATAATCTATATACTTCACATTTTTCATAAACAATCTCATACGAGACCGATTTTAATAAAACATCAAAATGTTCAAACAATTGATTCAATAAACCAAAATCAATGTGTATGTGTGTGTACAATTTCGTATTTGTTGATCACGTTCGGTTGATCAATCACAAGGCGGTGAACCACCTTTTGGAAGGGTCAACTACAACAAATAGTTGCCCATGAGTCAAAAGAAATGAAATCCATACCTTAACCAAATTGAGATTATCACACGATCAATCGATCCTCACAACGAACTTTAACTCGTTCGATTGCCTATTTAAACCACCAATTATTATTAATCGCATAACCTAAAACTCAATGGTTATTATCCTAAGCTTAACCACGAAATTATATTCTCGTAGACATTAAACCGATCACTTGGTGTGCGGTTAAACATCTAAATACAAATATCACCGTTTTAATTCTAAACTTTACCCGTTTGTAATTTTGACAAAAACAAACATTCCTGAACATGTAAATGATTATAATTTTGCAATATCAAATCATAATCTATCAACCAACTTCAACTACCCTAACTTACCAACTTAAATAACATAAAAAGAAATTTATACCTCTAAGAAGGGTTCAAAGAGTGGATTCCGAATATACGGTTGAATCTTTGATTGCTTCAACGGATTGAGAGATATTCTAGAGAGAAGTTTGAATTTAGAGAGAGAGAAGAAATGAGAGAATGGCGGTGATGATTTCTAATGAAAAAGACGATGGATTCTTTTTTTATATGGTTTTGTTGTTTTTATTTATTTATTATAAATAGTTTGGTTAAATAATGGTTTTAACCCCTAAACTATCTTTAGTTGCCATTTTAATTACGGTTCGATTTGGGTAAGAATAATTATACCTTTTTTTTTTTTTTTTAAAACGGAGTCTTACACATTTTTCATTTGTTCAAACCCTAGTGTCAATTTTAGTTTGGTTGGTTAATTTTAAATTGTAAAATATAATATTTAATACCGAAAGTCATAGATGCATAAGGAAACAAAACTAGAAACCTAGAAAAAGAAAGACAAGGACAATCAAAATTAGATCCAAAAAATCAGAAAATCTTAGGAAATCAACAAAAAAATCCCTTTGTAATGATTGAATTTGGCTAAAAACATGTCTAGCTTAACACATTGTCTTCCATCTTGCTCAGAAGGTCGATTTTATTTGGTGAAATGTATTATATTTCCCAAATTGAAATTAACTTTATACCTGGTCAAATTGCATTCACTAATTTCCCGTGCGTCAACGAGTATTTTATGACTATTTGTTCTGTCTTAAATGTGCACTCGCTCAAAATAATTCCTGGGTCTGCCACTATCTAGCATAGTATTAGTAGGGGGAAATGTTGGTAAAAGAGTAAAAAATGGTGAGATAGTGGTGTCTGTTTTCATTTGTCCCAAAAATTTATTTAGAGAAAATCGAGAAACTTGTGAAGGATTAAAGTGTGCAGATGGGGTTGTAAGAGAGAGAGAGATGCCATCCTCACTAACCCGACCACCAATTCTCTCTTTCCTTCATTCATGTCAAGCAATAGCAATCCTTAATCATTTTCATCTAACTTGTATATTTTCTGTGTTGTGTTGTTATTTCAACTCTAATGCTATAACATTAAAAGTTTAAAAATAGATTTAATACTGTCTAATATATAAGTACAACTTTGTTAGGTATTCGGTTAACACATAAGAAACTTCATTTAGCAAAACCTTTGCCCTTTTATTTTCTATCAATTCTTGTCACCCAATTAAGGACTTGGCAATATATTTACATTTCTAATAGGTTGTCAAAGACAAGTACATGTATTCATGATGATTTTTGAAATTGAAACAAGCATTAAATAATACCTGGAGAAAAAATTATAAATTGATCTCTATCCATCGTCATCCATACACCATTTTAAACTAAAAAAACGACCTTCGTTTTTACCATATAACCTTTCAAGCACTTCTAAGATAACCTTCATCAACAAACTATATCCACTACCAAGAAGTAAACATTCATGGCAAAATTGAAAGATTCCACAAATCTATATATATATTAAAGGAAAATCCAAGAGTGATGAGGTGACATCTTATAACATCAATGTTCTTTTTTTTCTTTTTTTTCTAGATTTTTTATTTTTTAAGAATGTTTTATATTGTAAAGACTTTTCTACCCTCATATATAGGATGCATATTTCATTATCCATAAGGTTTTTTTGATAATTTTACATATTTGCAATTTGAATAGCCTCTAACTAGGTAGACTTCTCATGACTTACCCTTCCCTTCCTCTTCATCTCCATGATAATTAATTGTTAATTCTTCTTCATTAATTCATTGGTTAGAGGAAATCTCCATAATAAATCAATATTAGAATGGGAGAGCCATCACAATGGGGAAATATGTTCTACATCAAATTCAACATCATCTCCGTCAAATTATTCGTCTAATTTGATATGTTTACTTATCTTATTCCAGTTGGGAATTTTTTCAATCTCACAAAGCATTTCGTCATGTTCTTGGTTTTTGGTTTAGTTTTCAGTTTCTTACATGTATTGCACAATTCATTTGTCCATGTTCATGGTTTTTGGCTTAGTTTTCAGTTTTGCCAAATGCCCTTAATTTCTATTGAAGATAAGAACTCACTTTGTTTTTCGATTTTGTACTTGTGTTTTCAATTTTTCTGTTGTAGGGGGAACTTGACATTAATTTGGCGGCGATTGAAGTGCCCATGAAGAGGAGCCCGATATGTTCTTCACTCCTTAAACCTTGTAGTTTTTTTGTATTTTTGTTTGAATTTTAAGGATTTTAATTATTTTATAGGTTTTAGGGATTTTTATGCAAGTTTCTTCTTCACCCCATCCCTAACTTTTGATATGTTCTTCTTAGGTTTTATAGGTCTTATGGTTTGTTTTATGCTCGATCTTTTATCCATGATATTACAATTTTCTAAAGTAGATTTTAGTTCAAATTATAGTCTTCACAACATTCTGATATAATTTTATTCCATATATTGTTAGTACTATCTCAACACGTAGACTTCACTGGATTTTTTTTAAAAACCTTTATGTAGCAATTCAAAGATGGAAGCATATATTTCATTTGGGATCTTTACATCTCATTGCCCTCTTCTTTAAATGTAAGATAATTATAGTAATAAGGTTTATTGATCTTCAAAAGTAATGGTTGAGGCTATAAATCTTTCTTTATATATATTTTTTTAATTTGGTAGCTTAATGCATGTATGATAATTAATTAAACTTTTCGTCTTCTTTGTTTACACATAAATTTCTTTATTTTTTTTATTTCACAAGGATTCTAATTTTTTATTCACATAACATTTAATGAATATATATAATCAACGTACTTAAGAACTTATTATATAAATGAATTTACGATTAATATGTATATTTCTATTTACATGACACTTGAATATAATAATATATGTATCTTTATTTACATAATAATAAAATGTTTATAAGTAATATAAATAAGTAAATAAAGATGACGATTAATTACGTCAATATATATAATATCTTACGATCACTATATTATGTAAATAATATATATTGATGTTTATTATTTCAAATAAAAGTAAATGTCTAAAATTTGAATTAATATATAAAGTTTGAATCAATATATAAAACCAGAAAAATTATTATCATTTACAATATTATTAAAATTTACACCCAATATATATTAATAAAATTAGAATAAATGTATAATTAAATACTTATTACACCCAATATATATTACTAAAATTAGAATAAATATATAATTAAATACTTATTACAATATTTAATATCACTAAATATAATTAAATATGTATTGCCAACTCTCTCATTTAATAAATAACAAATTTATTACATTTAACATCACTAATTAGCATCAATACATTAAATAAAAAATTGTTAGAATCACTTATATAGTTAACATTATAATCAAAACTAAAACTTATTAGAAACAATATAATAGTATGTATAAAAAATGATAGAAACATATATATAAACATTAAAATAGAATAACAAAATATATTAAATTGGAAATAATAACTTACTACAATCATCAATATATGATTATTTCAATAATTTAAATTGAAATCAAACTGTAAGACTCCGTTTTTAAAAACATATAATTATTCTTACACGAATTGAACCGTAATCAAAATGTCAATCAAAAATAGTTAAGGGATTAACAACGTCATTTCACCAAACTTCTATTAACTATATATATCTATACTATATTATAAAGCAGACATAAAAAACTCTTAAAAACAAGTCTTAAAGCTTAATGTACAGTTATTTAATGTTAATTACTTAAAAAACAACCATTAAAGCTGTATGTACTACATTTAATGTTATTTATTAATTTTCAATCATTATCTCTAACCATTTTAACTTTCTTAAAATCATTTCTCACTTTAACTTCCCTAAAATAACTCTCAGCATAATTAAATATAGTATAAAAATCAAAATTTAAATATAAAAAATCTAAAATATAATTAAAAGAATATTTTATAAAAAAATTATATTATTAAACCAAAATAAATTACATTATATTATTAAGTCTAAATTAAACAAATTTATATAAAAAAATCATTATCACTCTCTCACAACCATCCAAAATCGTAATGTAAATCAACAAAAAAACAGAAAATAAAATGAAACATTAAAATCGTGATGTATTTAGCTGCATTGCGCGATTACACTTCTAGTAATAAATGATAAAAGAAAAAAAATCTTACAAACATAAACATATCATCGTCTCCTTCATGCTCATCTTACCATGACCGCCATTCCCTCTCTCTCTCTCTAAATTCAACCTTCTCTCTAAAATATCTCTCAATTCGTCGAAGTAATCAAAGAAACAATTATATATTCGGAATCCACTCTTCGAGATCTTCGTAGAAGTATAAACTTATTCTTAAGTTATTTAAGTTGGTAAGTTAGGGTAGTTGAAGTTGGTTGGTAGATTATGATTATATATTGCAAAATTATAATCATTTACACGTTTACGAATGTTTGGGTTTGTCAAAATTACAAAAGGGTAAAGTTTATAATCAAAATGGTGATATTTGTATCTAGATGTTTAACCGCACATCAAGTGTTCGGTTTAATGTATAAGAGAATATAATTTCGTGATTAAGCTTAGGATAATAACCATTAAGTTTTATGTTATGCGAGTAATAATAATTTATGGTTTAAATAGGCAATCGAACGGGTTAAACTTCGTCCTGAGTCTCGGTTGATCACGTGTTACATCTCAATTCGATTAAGGTATGGATTTCATTTCTTTTGAATCATGGACCGAAATAAACGGGTTTGGGTAATATATTTCAACCCGTTTAAGTAAACGGGTTGACACGACACGACACGAAAATTAAACGGGTAAGGTCAGGGTCAACAATTTCAACTCCAAAATGACCCGAATAACCCGTTTATATATATATATATATATATATATATATATATATATATATATATTATAAGTTTTATTTTTAATGCTTTGGATTTTTAATGTTTTAGATTTGGTTAGAATTTATAGGTTTGAACTATAAAATTTGGATTTCTAATGCTTTCATTTGAATTTTGTATTTGTATATATATTTTTTTGTGAATTTTCGATTTTTAAATTTTAGTTTTATAAATGTTAAACGGGTTAAATGGGTTAGGCGGGTCGGGTTTGGGTTGGGATTTTCTGACCCGTTTATTAAACGGGTCGGGTTAGGGTTAAACACTTTCAACCCGTTTAACTTTGAACCCGACACGACACGACACGTTTGCCAGGTCTAGTCATAGTCGCCAGGAATTGTAGCCGGGCTCGTACCAAGCCTCAAAACTCGACTTTTTCAACACCAAGACTCCCGATATTCTTAGGGACTTTAAATAATGCTTTCCCAACATAAATCCCACTATTTCCAAGTTGCAAAAGCGTACGGGTGACCTTTACTTACCGAAATTACGGGTGTTACAGTGTCTACATAAATGAACCATGTCATTCACGTTTTGGTTTTGTTGTCAAATAGAAATCATAACCCATTTTAGTTAGAAAGAAAATGCAAACGGTAGAACAGATAATACAAGTGACCGAGTCATTAGATGTCGTTCAACATTTGCTCTTTTTGTATTACTCTTTTTAAGTTCTTTCTTTATTTTTTTTGAACGACTTATATATGAAAACAAAATGATCTTAACAAATTTCAATATCATGATATGGAATTTCAATTATCTCGTATGATTTCAATTATTGAATGGTGAGTTTTAGAGTAAATTAAGGATTTCGTCCATGTGGTTATATAGGAATTATGGATTGGATCATCAAACGAAATAATGACATGACATGGAAACTACTAACTTATGTATGAAAACAAAATGATCTTAAAAAATTTCAATATCATGATATGGAATTTCAATTTTCTCGTATGATTTCAATGATTGAATGGTGAGTTTTAGAGTAAATGAAAGATTTTGTCCATGTGGTTATATAGGAATTATGGATTGGATCATCAAACGAAATAATGACATGGCATGGAAACTACTAACTTGTGTCATGCCATCTTAATTCAAATCAAAAAGTTACACATTGCGATAAGGGTAAAATTTTCAAAGTAAAGTCGCTTGATAGAAAAATAATTTAAAAGTGTTGTTGTAATACGAAAAAATGAAAGTACAGTGTTATAATAAAGAAAATCGTGAAAAAGGTTGTTATTTTGTGCATTTAGCCCAAATATTATATATATATATACAATATACAATATACATGTGTTATTAATCATTAAAGATATATTAATATACAATATATAGAGAGTAAATAACATGTTTAGTCCATGTGGTTTTTATTACATGTTTAGTCCCTATGATTAAAATGACCAAAATACCCTCTTAATTAATCTACTTAACAGAAAAATTCTAACGACGTTAGTGATAAGGACCCAATGCGTTATAGATTGCAAACCATAAGGGGGCGTTTGGTTTGCATAATGTTTTTGGATGGAATGCAATCTGTCAAAGGAATTTGACTTTGAAGGAATTGGAATGGAATGTTGTCAGATTTGACAGCCTGTGTGGTTGACAGAATTGGAATGGAATCTGTTAAATGAATTGAAAATTTTCTGTTTGGTTCACAGATTGTAGCTTTATAATTGGAATGAAATTTTGATAAATGACCAAAATACCCTTTTTGTTTATTTTAATTTTTTCAACAAAAATTACTTTAATGAAATAGTCATTAAATAGTTTAATTTTTAACTAAAATTGCTTTGATTATTTTAGCATACGAATGATGATGAGAGAGAGAGGGAGAGAGAGAGATAGAGAGATGAGATAGAGGAGAGAGAGATGAGAGGAGAGATAGAGGAGAGAGAAAGAGGAGAGAGGGAGAGAAAGAGGAGTGAGAGAGGAAAGGAGAGAGAGGGAGAGGATATAGAGAGAGAGGAGAGAGAGAAAAGAGAGAGGAGAGAGAGAGGAGATAAATTGAGAGAGAGATTAGAGAGAAAGGGAGAGAGGAGAGAGGAGAGAGAGAGGATAGATTGAGAGAGAGAAGAGAGAGAGGGAGAGAGGAGAAAGAAAAGGAGAGAGGAGAGAGAGGATAGATTGAGAGAGAGAGTAAAGAGAGGGGAAAGAGGAGAGAAAGAGGAGAGAGAGGAAAAAGAGAGAGGAGAGAGAGGGAGAGAGGATAGATTGAGATAGAGAGAGAAGAGAGAGATGGAGAGAGGAGAGAGAGAGGGAGAGAAGAGAGAGGGAAAGAGGAGAGAGAGAGTTGGTGTCTGTTGATAATGTTGAACAGTAGTGGTGGCCGGTGGTGGTGGTTGCCGGTGGTGGTGGTGATGGGCGGATGTGGTGGTGGCCGGAGGTGGTGGTCAGTGTTGGTAGCTGGAGGTGGTGGTCAATGGTGGTCGGTGGCGTTGGCCGGAGGTGGTGGCTGGAGGTGGTGGTGCATATTAGGATGAAGGGCAATTTTGTCCAAAAAAAAATATGACATTTCATTCCAATGAAATACCCCCCAAGGAATGTTGAATTCCTTCATTTGTGGAATTCATTGGAATTCAACATTCCAATTTCCTTAAAAAGAATGAACCAAACGATGTAATGGAATTTGGTCAACGGAATTCAACATTCCAATTCCATCAGATTCCATCAGAATCTGCGAACCAAACGCCCCCTAAGATTGTAATCCATAATTATTTCAAAATAGAGACTTGATACGTTATAACATATTAAAAAAGAGAGGAAATGTAATTTACTTCGTATATAATATAGAACCGATATAAAAATATTTATTTACATGATTTTTTCCATCAAAACCTATGATTTAAGATATTGTTTCATATATGTTTTTGTTTACCTTGTGAAAAGATTACACGTGAAAAATAAAATTTGATTCACTTAGTGAAATGAAAAATACACATAAAAAATATTCATGTGGTAAAACAAATACATGTAAAACTATCATATTATGAAACAATTATATGTGAAACAATATATTAAATCCAAGCATTTGGTGAAAATATATCATGTGAAAAAATATTTTTATATCGGTTCTCACATGTTTGTAACATATTTGTGGTTCTCATTTGATTTAGCTCCTATATATATATATATATATATATACATATATATATATATATATATATTATAAGTTATAATTTTATTTTATAATAAAATTATTTAAACGATATTTTTGGGTAATATGATCATTTTAATGGTTCTCTTTTGTCCTATGCAATTTATGTCCAGTCTTGTAATGTCCCATCTAGTTTGTGCACCTAATGCTACCGTATCAACCATTTGCTTATCAACTAATTTACTAAACATAGCCTAAATATTGTTTGATCGTTGTTCGAAAATCGAAAAAATAAAGGAGCATTAAATTTACTTAGACATACTTTAGATCGTTTCCACAAAAATACTAGAGCATGTATCAGAAAAATTAGTTTTCAATATAATAAACATAAAAACAAATTAAACAATAACGTAGATAAACAATAAAAGATTATTTTCAAATAGTTTATATACAAAATTAATGCGCCGTTTGGATTAATTAATTGAATTGTTTTGAAGAATTTGGATTTCATGAAAGAATTTGGAATTGGATGCATTTGGATTTAGATTCTTTGGTATGTTTGGTATCTGAAATAGAATTGTTATTTTTAAATAATTTATAAGAACAAACTATAAAAATTATAAAAATAATTAAATTACCTTTTTATGAATTGAGTATTACAAAACAAATATTTTTAACATATTTTAAAATATTATCACAAAAAAATCCTTTGAAATCCCATAAAATATGTACCAACCACCCCGTAAGATTTCAAAATCCTATGTTTGTGGGATTTCAACGAAGGCGATTTCAATTTCAGGATATCCTTAAAACCAACCATGGATTTGGAATAGAACTCAATTACAAATTGAATCAAATCCTACAAATCAAACGTGACCTAAACGTTTAATCAAATAATTAATAAAGTAGAAAAAGGAAAGTTTTAGGTTGGGAACAAGAATGTTGTTTATAGTTTTTAGGCTCCATTTATTATGTTATTGCAACATTTTCAAGATTTTCTTGTTTTTCCTCCTTTATCTAAAAAAGTTTTTTTTGCCAACCATATTCTAAGTTCTAATATTTTTTGTTCGAAAATAACGAACTTGTTAGTAGTTTCCAAACATAGGTGCCCTATCATATAACTTAATTCTTACCAAAAATTGATATTTATTTTATAATGTGAACACATCTCTTTTAGTTTGTATTTGAGATGATCATCCATCCCACATCGACCAGAAAATGTTATGTAAGTCGAAACCTAACTTATAAAACGAGGTTATGTGCTGATAATTTCCACGCAATGAAGCATTATGACTTTTGACGCATTAAGTATTTACTTCTAGAAGTTTATAGATCTTCATGTCATCATCTTGCCATCTAGCAAGATTCTATACTCTCCCATAGAGGAAACTATGGGTTATTTGTTCGACATCATGCCAAGAGGGTTGGGGTAAGTTTTTTCAAGTCTTCTTATATTGGTTAATCTCATTTTGTTTATATATATATATATATATATATATATACTAACCAGTGGCGGATCCAGAAAAAATAATTGATGTGGGCCCATATAAACTTTTCTTAAGTGCTCTATTGTGAAAACTATTAACGTCGCCTACATGAATACCAAGTCTTTCCGTTTTATTCTAACTATTAAAGTCATCCATCACAAAAGCATCACTCCCACATTGTCCTACACATAATGATCTCTAAACAAATAACAACACAAGCAAAAAGTTTTATCCGTTTTTACACTATACTCCATCCAACCAAGGAATATCACTCAAATCAATTTCACAAGGCATTGAAGGAGCATAACTCGATTCAGGTGTTGATGCTTTCCTTTTTAAAAAATATTTCCATTTTTTCTAGCAATAACAATAGCAAGATAATTATATAAAAATCAATAGTTTATTTATCAAATATAAATAGCAATTAGCAATAACAATATCAATATAAGTATATAACACATTAGTTTGAACTTTAAAAAACAAAATTGCAATTTGCAAATACCAAATACAGTGCCTAACAAATACCAAACATACCAAATACCCAATACTAAATACTAAGAAATTATTTATCAACAAAAATCAAGAGTATAAATCAAAAAATTAGGTTTTTAAATTTTACCCACATCAGGAGTCAGGACTTGGTGCAGTAGCGATTGAGCGAGAAAAAGAAGAACAGCAAGCGCCGACGACAGGGAGGGAGACGAAGTCACGGTCTCCGGTCGGTTTCACGGAGGAAAAACAGTCGCCGCCGGTCAGCAGCGTCGCCAAGATTGAAGGAACTAGCGAGTCTGGGGGTGAGAGTTTTCTATTTTCAGTCGTGAGTCATCGATCGAGAGGGAAAGAGGCGGAGAGTGGACTGATGTTATGGGCTGGCTGGAAAGGAAAGGGGCCTTAGATAAATTTTGTTGGGCCCAGAAGCTTACATAACATAAAATCAAAGTAAATTTTTTTTAGCTATCAGGTGATTGACTGCATGACCCCTACCAGCTTCTACTGCGTCCGCCCCTGCTACTAACTTGATAAAATTTGGGGATCTTGTAGAATCAATGTGAATTTCTATATTTTGCATACCATGCGATATGATAAATTTGCAACTTCAATGTTCATCGCATTTCGGAAGGAGGGTTGGGACATTTGGAAGGTCACCATGCGCGCCGTGGTATGATATCTTATTTTTCTTGTAGTTTTCTATTAGAATCTATGATGTCAAAAATGTTTGGGTACCATTTGAAATTATACCTTTGATTTATCGGAAGTGCGACATCAAAAGCTGGAGCTAAATACTAATTTAATGTGTGAATTATGACAATTTTATGCTTTCGAATTCTCGTGATTGTGTAAATGATGTACTTAATGTTATGTGTATTGCATTCCCAGAAGGCCTTTGGATATATGCCAATCATTTGATGAAACTATGTCGGAATCCCCATGATATGATATCTCTCTAAATATTTATCATAGGATTTTGTTGGAAGCTCTTATCATTTTTTAAGAATCTTAATGATCCTTTTTCTTTTTCCTTCAGGTTAATGAAGTGAAGGTTCTGATAAGCTCACAAGATCATATGATGTCTTCACACAAAATGGCAATCCAAGAGCATAAACTGGAGGAAATATTTGGAAGTTTAGCAGGATTGGAGAAATACAAATGGAGAATGTATTTGCATTCCTAAGGGTCAAGTGTATTTGTTATAGATGAACTTTTATAGTTGATAACCACGTATGTAAAAGCCACATGCTATTTTGTAATCACATGTGAATCAATATAACATGATATTAATTTTCTGTTTATTTGTACAACAAATCACATATGATTCAATGTCGTTCATAGTGCTTTGTCTGATCATTTTTTGAATCACATGTTATAATGTAACTAATGTTGTGTGTATTGAAATCCTAGAAGTGCCAAATGTTTTCAATGGATGTGAAATGCAATAACAATTACAAGATGACAATCAAATAATCAAGTATGTAAAGTACTCAAAAATATTTTTGTATAAACAGATCTGGTTTTTTATAAAGACATCCCAATTTATTTTAAAACAAATCTGTTTTTTAATAAAACATACCCAGTTTTTTTAGAACACTTCAGATTTTTTTTAATAAAAAACATATATGAGTTTGTGGTCTATCCGTCACTAATTAGAGTCGCAAATTTTTGTTGCTAATACCTCTTTTTCTAATAGTGAGAAATCATAACCCATTTTAGTTAGAAAGAAAATGCAAATGGTTAAATAGAAAATACAAGTGATCGAGTCATTAGATGTCGTTCCACATTTGCTCTTTTTGTATTACTCTTTTTAAGTTCTTTCTTTATTTTATTTGAACCACGACTTATGTATGAAAAACAAACCAATTTGTGAAATTTCAATATCATGATATGGAATTTCAATTATATGGAATGATTTAAATGATTGAACGGTAAGTTTTAGAGTAAATTACATATTTCGTCTATGTGGTTGTATGGGAATTATGGATTGGGTACCTAAACGAAATAATGATATGGCATGGAACCCTGTTAACTTGTTTCATAATTTAGTTCAAATCAAAAGGTTACCCATTGCTATATGAGTATTTTTTTCAAGGTACAATCTCTTAATAAAACTTATGAAAATATATTGTTGTAATAAAAAAAAATGAAAGTACAATGTTATATATAAAGAAATTTATAAACAAATTGTTATTTTGTGCATTTAGCCAAAAGAGTCAGGGGAAAACTCAAAAAATGGAAAACTGAAGAACACCCTTTGATCTGGACGGTATACACTTATGAATACAAGTAATTTGTAAGATGTATAGGTGTATTTGCACAAGTGCATAATACACTTGTGCATAAAAACCAAAAAAACAACATAATTTACCTGTATGCACAAGTGCATACCGTCCAGATGGAAGACTACCAGAGTGTTCTTTAGTTTTCTGTTTTTTTTAGGTTTTCCCCTGAACCTCCGTCTATATGATTCCATACAAAATCATATATGATTAACACGATTTTGCCCAATTGCGGCCAAAGTCGCCCATGTACACTTTTTTGCCGTTAATCTAAAATCACATGTGATTTTGCACACGATTTGTTGTTCTCGTGTTTTCTTAAATAGTTAGCATTTTCCTTTGATCCTCCCTCTACAATATATAAACACAATATATATACATATTAATTAATATATGTATATATATATATATATATTTATAGAAGGAGATTAAGAGGAAAACCTCAAAAAAATGAAAAACTAAGAACACCATGGTAGTCTTTTCATCTAGACTGTATGCATTTGTGCATACAAATAAATTAAGTTGTTTTTTTAGTTTTTATGCACATGTGCATTATGCATTTGTGCATATGCACGTATACATGTGATAGAGTAATTTTATTTACCCTATTTTAAACCCACTTTTTATAATTTTGAGTCTCTTTTTGTTTTCCCATTGAGTCCTTTTCGTTTATGTTTATCTTTTTCGCATAAATAAATGTTTTAACGCTTTTCGTCATAACTTTGTTTGCTTTATAAGAAAAACGTCTAAAAAATCTCATTTTTATATATATGCTTGTTTTAGGTTCAAAGAAGGCCGCAAGGAGTCTAAATTCGAGATATGGCGCGAACACGAAGACGAACTTCTCCTTTTTGGGCCAATTCTAAGATCCATGAGTGGGCTCGGTTTTGCATGAAAGCCGATTTTTGATGGACCGAAAATTGCTTGGACTTTTATTGTGGACTTGATACTTTTGGACTAATTTTTGGTTAAGGCTTTTATGACCCATTTCTCTACATCTACATGGGGGGCCATGGCCATGAATTTTTGCTATAAATAGGAGGTCTTGGATGATGGAAAAATCACTCCTATTTGATCCATCATCAAGCCAATTACTTACAATGTTTAGTTTGAAGCCATTAGGAGGAGCTTCTTTTTTGTAAGTGAGCTCTAAGCTCATGGTTTGCAACCAAGCTTGAGCTCACAGTTCGAACCCTTCCGGTTCAACCTATTTTTGGGTTTGATCTAATATATCGCTTTCTTCTCATTTCAAGATTTCTCGTAATAGTTTCTCGCTACTTTCTCGTGCTTACCTCCATCACCTACGGTTTCCACTGGTTTGTTTATTTTCGGCTTTTATTTGGTTTCACCTACGGTTTTAGTTCTATTACAAACCGGAAGTCCGATGAATCATTTCGGATTCTCAATCCTCTTTGGTTCACGGTTTGTTGTAGCTTATTAAAATCGTCTCGTGTTTCCAAGTTTATAAAAAACCACTTGCTTGTTACGTCATTTCGTTTTATAATTCATTCCAAGAACTTTTACGTCATTAAAGTACCATGAACTCTTCAAATAACTTATGTATTAATTCTACATTTGAAACAAGATTTTCCATACCCGTTTCCAATTTCGTCGTTAAATTTTAGTTTTATAATTTTAGTTTTACTTTATCTCATTTAATTTTCTTCATTTTATTTACTGTCATTTAATTATAGTCTTTTACTTTCTGTACTTTAAATTCTGCAGTTTATTTTACGTCATTTACTTTCAGTCTTTTATTTCGAGCAATTTAATATTTCTTGTCTAAAGATTTGGTTACTTGCGCAACAAGTCACGATATTTATCGTTGATTGTTTGAAGGTACTAACCATCTCTTTTAGTTAATGTTAGCTTTCCATATCTTTTATAATTAGAATTCAAACAATGATGTGCTACCCGTCTTAGTTCAAGGTATAAAGTTAAGTTGGGACCGAGACTGATAAAAAGATAAAACGGTGTATAGTATCGCATGATTGTCCGAAGTTGTTTAAATTAAAGTTATATTTTATGTCGAACTGCAATTAATCAATTGACAACCGATTCGTTGTATGACGACTTATTTAAGTTACATAAAATATCACTTTAAGATAACGACGGAATGCGATCTCATCTTTTTATCCAATTATTAATTTTATCCTAACGGATCTTTGTACCTTGTGCTTCTTTTTATAATCAACTTTTCAATAGTCATTAATCAAAACCCCAATCAAGTTATTGTATTTGAATTCGCCATATGAGACTTGCTTTTATAGGCTCGACTTTCAAGAATAACTTTTCCAAGCTTTCTTGTGGGATCGATATTCGGTACTTAGTACCATTATTACTTGTTACAAACGGTAGTAGATTGAGATGTATATTTGCGTCGAAATCTATTTATTTGCATTTAAAAAAGGTGTAAACACGAAATACCACAACAACATGTTACAAATTACTTATATGCACAAGTGTATACCGTCCAGATGAAGTGCTATCAGAGTGTTCCTTAGTTTTCCGTTTTTTGAGGTTTTCCCCTAAAAACACACACACACACACACACACACACACACACACACACATATATATATATATATATATATATATATATTAATATATAATATAAAGAGAGTAAATTACATTGTTAGTCTTTGTGATTTTTATTATATATTTGGTTGCATAATTAAAATGACCAAAATGTCCTCTTAATTAACGTACTTAGCAGAAAAACTATAAAGAAGTTAGAGACAGGGACCACTACATTATAAATTGCAAACCACATGACTGTAATCCATAATTATTTTAAAATAGGGACTTGATACGTTACAACATATAAACAACATGGACGAAACATGTAATTTACTCAATATATAATATAATATTATATTATATAAAATTATAAATTACAATATATATATATATATATATATATATATATATATTATATAAGTTATAAATTTATAATAAAATTATTTAGGGCAATATGGTCATTTTAACATTTTCGTCTTGTCTTACTCTGGTCGTACCAAATGCAATTTATGTCGAGTTCTGTTAGCTCCCATCTAGTTTGTACACCAAAAGCTACCATATCAGACATAAACTAGCTCATCAACTAATTTACTAAACATAGCCTAAACATCGTTCGATCATTGTTGACCATCTCTGACATTGACATTATAAACTACATAAATGAGTTATTTGTAAAAATAAACGGACATTAACATTTACTTAGATTTCAATATGATAAACATGAATACATATTAAGCAATAATGTACAAAAATATAAACAATAAAATATTATTTACAAATAGTTTATGCACAAAACAAAGGGAGTTTTTGATTTAATAAAATGGTTTTAAGGGATTTGAATTTTTTTGGAAGGTTTTGGAATTAAAAGGATTTGTATTTGGAAGGATTTGGAATATTTGGTGTGTTTGGTTTGTAGGATTTGAAATGGAATTGAATTACATTCTATATAAACAATTTATAACTACTTATAAAAATAATTAAATTACCTTTTATTAATTAATTATTATAATATAAATGTTTTTACCATATTTTAAAAACATTATTAAATACAAATCTTATGAAATCCAATGAAATGCCGACCACCTGTGGGATTTCAAAATCCTATGTATGTGAAATTTCAATGAAATTCTATGATTTCATATCCATGAAATTCTTCAAACCAACCATGAATTTGGAATGGAATTTAATTTCAAATTCAATCCAATCCAACAAACCAAACGGGACCTAAGCATATAATCAAATAATAAAATAGAAAAAGAAGAAATTTTAGGTAAGGAAACAAGAATATTGTTTATAATTTTAGGCTCTATCCATTTATTATGTTATTGCCAAATTTTCAATATTTTCTTATCTTTCCTTCTTTATCTAAGCAAGAGGTTTTGTCAACCATATCCTAAGTTCCATTGATTTTTTGTTTGAAAATTATTGCCAAGACGGCAAGACCAACATTGTTAGTTGTTAGGTGCCCATATCATATAACTTATTATTACTGGAGATTAATGTTTATCTTATAATGTGAACACACCTCTTTCTCTTTGTATTCGAGATGATCATCCATCCCATATCGACGGGACAAAGTTATGTATATCGAAACCCAACTTATAAAACGAGGTTATGTGTTAATGATCTCTACACAATAAAGCATTATTACTTTTGACGCATTAAGTATTTGCTTCTAGAAGTTGATAGATCTTCATGTCAACATCTTGCCATCTAGCAAGATTCTAGTCTCTCCCATAGAGGAAACTATGGGTTATTTGTTCGACATCCTCCCAAGAGGGTTAGGGTAAGTTCTTTCAAGTCTTCTTATATTGGTTAATCTCATTTTGTTTATATATATATATATATATGTGTGTGTATATATTACTTACTTAATATAATTTCGTGATCTTGTAGAATCAATTTGAATTTCTATATTTTGCATACCATGAGATATGATAAAATTGCAACTTCAATGTTCATCGCATTTCGGAAGGTGACCTGGGGTATTTGGCTGGGGCATTTGGAAGGTCACTATGCACATCGTGGTATGATAACTTATTTTTGCTTGTAGTTTTCTACTAGAATCTATTGTGTCAAATATGTTTGAGTACCACTCGAAATTATACCTTGATTTATTTGAAGTGCGACATCTGCTATAAAAGAAAGGGGTTTTGGAGAAGGAAGGGGTTGTTTACTTACCTCTTTTTTATCTCTTACCACCTCTTATTGGAAAGAGACTCTTATTAGAATAAGAGACGAGTTGTTTACCAAAACCAAATAGTATCTCTTATTGCTGACCGCTACACTGACCACGGACAACAATGGTATGAAATCTTACCATGGTCAGCGGATGGCCTCTTACTCATTTACCCTCCTTTAATTTTTTTTCTTACCTGACAACAAGTGTTCTCCATTCTTCACAATTTGCCACCTATATTTTCTTTTTGCCCAAGGAAAGGGATCTATATAATATTATAATGAACAAAAAATATGCACCAAAATACATAAATATGATAAATTAACCAAAAAACACTATACCAAATTTACATCGTAATTAATTCAATATTATAATTATAATTATATAAATGTAAATATAATATAATAACATATGATAAAATAAAGGGAATTTAATTAAAATGCCCAACCTTGAAAATTGAGTACCCAAAATGTCCAAAATCTTGAAGTTTTTGCCAAAATACCCAATAACCCTGCGTTTTAGTCCGTGTAAATTGAAAAACGCGGGGTGGACACATTTTGGTCCGCGTATGAAGAAAAACACGGGGATAGGTCCGTGTAAATCAAGATTGGTCCGCGTATGGTGCTAAAACACAGGTCGTGGTCCGCGTTTTTCAATTTTGGCCCGTGTATGGTGAAAATACACGGGTAGGGTCGCGTTTTAGGTTCATACGCGAGGTAGGTCCGCGTTTTTAATGTAGAACTCGGGGTTGGGAGCTGCGTTTTTAACCCCGTTCGACCACTCACTTAGATCAACGGTGAGATGGGGATTAATGAATTAGGTTAAAGGTGTCTCATGTGTCTCCATCCCCTATATAAATTGAGGTCCCCCATTTTGAAACCCCACCACCAACACTTTCAAATATATCTCTTTCACTCTCTCAAATATATCGTGTATTCCACACGCTCGGATTTCGACTCGGTTGGTTAGCATTTTTAGAAGTCGGATATGGCTCGACCACTTTATTCGGTAAGTTTCCCTTAACCGCGTTTTAATTTTATATTTTAGTGATTATGTGTTAACTTTAGAGTGTTGCGTTTATGTTGATAATATGTTAGAGATTTCGTTAATTTTAGTTTTACATATTGCGTTTTTTGTAGAGATTGCGTTAATTTTATAAAAATATTGTAGATATTGTGTTGATTTTAGAGATTGTGTTTTTTTATAAAAATATTGTAGAGATTGCGTTAATTTTAGAGATTGTGTTTTTTTTATAAAAAGTGTTTTTTTATAAAAAGATTGTAGATATTGCGTTGATTTTAGAGATTACGTTAATTTTAGAGATTGCGTTTTTTTTTTAGAAAAATATTGTAGAGATTGCATTCATTTTAGAGATTGCGTTTTTTTAGAGATTGTGTTTTTTTAGAAAAATATTGTAGAGATTGCGTTGATTTTTAAGATTGCGTTAATTTTAAAGATTACGTTTTTTTATAAAAATATTGTAGAGATTGCGTTGATTTTAGAGATTGTGTTAATTTTAGAGATTGCGTTTTTTAGAAAAATATTGTAGTGATTGCGTTGATTTTAGAGATTGCGTTAATTTTAAAGATTGTATTTTTTTTATAAAAATATTGTAGAGATTGCTTTGATTTTAGAGATTGTGTTTTTTAGGGATTGCGTTAATTTTAGAGATTGCGTTTTTTTAGAAAAATATTGTAGAGATTGCGTTAATTTTAGAGATTGTGTTTTTTTTATAAAAATATTGTAGAGATTGCGTTGATTTTAGAGATTGCTTTAATTTTAAAGATTGCGTTTTTTTATAAAAATATTGTAGAGATTGCGTTGATTTTAGAGATTGTGTTAATTTTAGAGATTGCGTTTTTTTTTAAAAAATATTGTAGAGATTGCGTTAATTTTAGAGATTGTGTTTTTTTTAAGAAAAATATTGTAGATATTGCGTTAATTACAACTTAGACCCCTTTAGTTTGCTAAATTACAACTTAGACCCCTTAATTGTACTAAACTACAATGAGGACTTTTATATTTACCAAATTGAAAAAAACCGAAATAATAAAAAAAACCGAAATAATAAAAACCCCAAAATATCGATTTGGATTTTGTCAAACGGGTGTAAATAGCTCTAAGGTTTGTAGGGATTTAAGAAATCCACGTGATTCACCTACTACCTGGAAGTCCAATAGATTGAGTGGTTTCTTTTTTTCTAAAATTAAACAATAGACGAAATCAACAAAATGTACACCCTTAACATTGCCAAAAAACCCAAATAATAAATATAACCATAATCCGTTGTCTTTTATTCCTTAGTTATAAGTTAGGTGCATTGACAACATCTCTGCATTACTATGTAGGATGATTTTGATTACACTAATCTGTCGTTCAAATGCCACATTGCCTTGGTCAAGGAAATTAGAGATGCTTTTGCAGCGTGTCCACCTGAACGGGCACAAAATTTACACCAAATTTTTGGCCGCAGATCTTTCGGGCCATGGCTCGAACTTACCAATATTGGGCAGGACCCCATCCTAGTCCACATGTTTTTACAGTTGGAGGTCGAGGTTGCGAGAGCAGAGCCGAAGGAATTGTATTTCCACGTGTGTGGGAATCTCATGCACTTTGGTCGTTGTGAGTTCTGTATTATAACAGGACTCCTTTTCGGACCAACACCCTCCCTTCCTACCTTAACAGATGAGTCCTTCGTTATTAGGGTTTCGCCCGACCTTGCACCAGGTCTTTGACGCTGAGAACCGTCGTCTAGACGATGAGAAATGGCCTGCATGCGATATCCGATGAGGATGTTGTGCGTGTTTGCTTGGTGGTGATGGCGGATGTGATGTTCATAGGCCGTGATCCAAGGCTGGTGGTTTCCTCTACTGTCCTTAGCGCCGTCGATGACTTCAAGAGGTTTAACAACTATCTGTGGGGTAGCTACATCTGGAGTCACTCATCCAAAGGACTCCACGGTGCCATTGCCAGAGGCAAGCAGAAGAACCAACACAACAACAAGATGACGTTGAATGGGTTTGCACGCGCTCTAAAGGTTAGATAAGTAGTATAACATAAATATTAATTCATCTCTATGTTGGCTTTCTTTTAACGTACTTGTTCATTTTTTGTAATTCCAGGTATGGATCATGGAGATGTTTCCTGCCTGCCGTCAAAATTTCACCAAGCGCTCCGACAGGTTGATTAGGGGAACCAGTTGGGACCGAGATGTTGTCCTAAATAAGTCTGCATGCATTGGGATCTTCAACTCAGTTTTGAGCGTACGCCCTCTTACTATATTTTTAATTGTAGTAATTAAAAAAATAATTGTGATTTATATGTCTTATAATTTTATTAGGTTGGACATGGGTCGTTCGCGGAACTGAGGCCTACTCCTACTGAGCAGTAGTCGAGTTGGTTTCAACGGAGCGTCACCTTTCTTGAAAGTTCGGCGGACAGGCGACCGACAAAGAGGTCCCGACGTAGAGATCCTGATCACGATGACAATGATGACGATGATGATAAAGATGACGATGATGGCGCGAGATATCAGGCTCCCCCTAGCCCGAGATATCAGGCTCCCCCTAGCTCCTCCCATCATGGGGTGCCTAGTCTAGACCCATACCAGGACAAGTGGGAGTACATGTACTCCATGGACAAACGCATAAGAGAGCTCGAGGCTCTCACCGCACACCTTTGCCACACTCACGTTAGTGTTTAACTTAATTTGGGGATATTACATCCCATACTTGTATATTGGTTTGTGTATTGATATCACGTTCCATACTTTTATTAGGTGTCGACGAGCATGACGCTCACTTACACGTCACCTGGGCACATGCATGGGTACACACATGCGACATATGCGACCCCATCATTCCAGCAAAGTGTAAGTTACGACGAGTGCTCATTGTTGTTCTATTTTTGTTACGACATTTGAAAATTCTTATTAAGAGTGCTCATTATAATCTATGTCACCAGTTTGGGATGACAAGTATGACGCCCTCCTACACGTCGCCTGGGTACACGCAGGTGGCAGCCGGAGGATTTGGCCCTTTTTCGACCCCATCATCCCAGCAAAATGTAAGTTACGTCGAGTGCTCATTGTTGTTCTTTTTTTGTTATTACGTTTGAAGATTATTATTAAGAGTGCTCATTATAATCTATGTCACCAGTTTGGGATGACAAGTATGACGCCCACCTACACGTCGCCTAGGTACGCGCAGGCGGCCAGAGGATTTGGCCCTTTTTCGACCCCATCATCCCAGCAAAATGTAAGTTACGTCGAGTGCTAATTGTTGTTCTATTTTTGTTATTACGTTTGAAGATTCTTATAATGACCTACGTCACCAGTTTGGGATGCCGGAGGCGGACTGTTACAGACCCCAAATAATGGAGTCGGGGTCGTCCCTCATTAGTGGTTTGGTGGTAGATTTTTTGGAAACTTCCATCCCTTATTCGATGGGGTCGGGGTCGGTGGTTGACACCACCCAGGCTCCATTGAGAACTCCGATGGGTGATGATATCATCGAAGACCACTTCGAGGAAGATGACATTCCCATCAATGCGGCGGAGCAGGTAGCACTTGAGAGGGTGAAACGGTTTGTTAATGCGGGACCAACCTTTTGTTCCCCATATATCCAACAACTTTCAACCACACCAGTCCCTCCGAAAAAAAACCAAGGCAAGGATGAAGGCAAAGGGCAAGGGAAAGGTTGGGGGAGACACAAAGATTATTACGGCGGCACAGATCAGGGAGAAATGTATCAGTAATCAGCTCCCCCACCTGATGTGTCCATTTTACGACGACCTTCAAATGGATGAGGGTTTTTTCATGAAACTGCTGGGTGTAGGTGGTAGTGGGGATTTCGAGGATCTGGTTAGTATTTAAATATAGTCATATAAACAACTACATTTCTAATTACAGGTCTAACAATCTCTGTTTTGGGTATAACACATCGACTCTTGGGTCAGAATGATACAAGAATCCCGCTCTACACATGCGAGATGGGCGGTGATGGACACCAACTTTTTTGAGTAGCTTACCCGACCGGGCCAAGGATACAGGTCTGTGTACGAAACGTGCAATGGACTAGGACACCAAAACAATCCGGATTGGAAGGTCATCGAGCGGGTATGGAAATCGATTTACATAATTTTTGTCTAACTTGTTTCTTACTAACTATTTGTGTGTTATTGTAAAATCTCAGGTATACATCCTCATATGCATTGTAGACAAACATTGGGTGCTCGAGGTTCTGTACCTCAACGAAATGAAAACGGTCTTATATGACAGTTTACTAGCAAGAAGGTACACCTTGCCCTTGGAAGATCGCCTTCGGAACTTCAAAACACAATTGCCGAAGTTGTTAAAGAAGATCCATGACACGCCTGCTCGTATCAAAGCCAGCAAGAAATTGGAGGTTACCTATGAAACTGATGAACCACAACAGTCGGGGCTCTTTGGGGATTGCGGTGTGTGGGTGTGTCGTAACATATCCAAGTTTGTTGAAGAACTGCACCCAACAGTTGCACCAGATGCAACTGAATCTGTGGCCAAGGAATGGAGGGATTACATGGCGGAGACCCTATACTCGTTGGTTGTCCAGATAGACGATTAGGTGGTTTTATGTTTTTTATTACGTAGTACGTAGCGTTTTTTATCTACCCGTAGTCCTAAACAAGGTTCACAATGTATGTAATCAAACTTTTTTATATATTAATATTGCTTTCTTAGACACTGACAAACTGATAGGGTTCGAAAACAACCTGTACAAGTTCATCTAAACAGACTTTGAATCGACGCCATTAAACCAAGTGATTAGGTCACATTCTTGGTCATTTTAATGTCAAACTACGACTACACGACGCTTGGTTTTTCTGGAATCCCCAACGACTTCTTATATGCTCTGGTGATACGATTTTGGAAGTGTTAAGCTCCACTTTCTCGCTGTACACTTCAATGACGGTATGGTCGTCAACATACTGACGTATATTTGCTACATCTTCGTCGGTAGCCATATTTCCAGTCCACTCAATAAGTCTGCATTCGGACGTTTAAAATACAACTTATAATATTTAGTTTCGTCATAGCCTAGCTCTTTCATGATCTGGTGAAGCAGTCGCATGCAAAGATCGTTGACATCTAACATGTCAACATAGACTTGTAGACTACTGAAGTACAGTCTTCTAGGTGGTTCCGTGAAGTACCCTTGATGGTAGACTTTCATGGTGAACATTTGTGGATACTCAGCTGTTCATGATAGTGGTTAACAACGTTAGCCTTACAAAATATTCAACGCAAGCAAAATCTAAAAAAAATATAAACACTAACCATATAACGCGGTGGTAGAGGTTGGAAGCAATTGAGATAAACATATGAAATTCCATACATGAAGATTTGGGGATGCCGTGTAATGGTCCGTGTAATACTTTTTCCTTGCTATATACCTTGTTTTGTTTTGTATGGTTTAGGACCCCCCCCAGCTCTCTGTATTTATATCCAAAGGTAGTGAACCAAAGCCTTACAAATTCGCCTGAAAAACTTCCAGATTCGCCTGTAAAAGGCCTTACAGATTCGCATGGTCTTGTTCACATTGTACCTGTTGTTTGGGTAACCCCGTGTTTGGGTAACCCCGTGTTTTTGGGTAACCCGTGTCCAATACCAACAGTAATACTTCCATAAAAACGCGGCCCAACCCCGTGTAAAATGTATAAAACGCGGGGAAACCCCTCACAATACGCGGACCAAAATCGAAGGACCCCGTGCTTTGCCCTCGTTTTATCACAATACACGGCCCAAAATCGAATCCTTTTTACCTTTGCAGGGGAATCGTTTGACCATGGCACAAAAAACGAATCGTTTCAGGCTTTGCAGGGGAATCGTTTAACCATGGCACAAAAAATGAATCGTTTCAGGCTTAGCAGAGGAATCGTTTCAGGCTTTGCAGGGGAATCGTTTGACCATGGATTTGAAAACGATCATGAACCGATCTTCGCATGGACTATAAGTAGATGCTCCGGTGAAGTAGTATTTCACAACTTCATATCTATCATTTCTACCCTCATTTTCGTTTACAAACATTCTCTACATTTTCATAACTTAATGGTTGGAGGTTCACGCGGTAGGGGGAAAAGGTCAGCGAATGGGGTTGGCACTTCACGCTCCGTCGACATCGAACAATTAAATGATGGAGCTTCAAGGATTGACTGGAATGCACCAGAGACAACGGAGGATTGGGCGCAGTTTGGGATAACTGCTTACGATGCACCGATCACGCTTCAGGAGTGGGAGCAGTTTAACAATGCACGAGAGGCATACTACACTGCTAATGGGGGAGAATCTCCACCTAAGTATCAATCTTACCAGGGGCCTGGTCTACCAATGTCTTAGGTACTGCCTGCCAGGTTGAAAGGGTCATGTGATGAGGCAAATGCGGAGATGCGAAATATAGGCAAGATGTGGCTACAAAACATGGAATTTCAAAAGGAGAAAGAGGTAGTTCTTGCGAAGCAGAAGGAGTTCCTAACGATGATGAAGCACGATGTTAGGGAGAAGCAAAAAGTGATTAAAGACTTAGAAGATGAATTGATATAAATCAAAGACAAATACACCGGCATGGAGAAGCAGATGAAGGCAAAGGCTAAGGCTGGCTGGATCAGGAGGATCCGGGAAATCTACCCGTAGTAGGTTTCTCAAAGGGTGGTTGTTGTATGGATGCACTTTAACGATGACGCCTCCGTTTTCTTTTCTGCATTAATGTTTACTTTATCAATGCTTTAATGTTGTATGGATGCACCATTTCGTTTTCTTTGATTTCAATAAAACGATGCTTTAATGTTTAACTTTTTTTTACACATAATATAATTTCACAACCACGATAAGATAGATAAAATCAAAAATGAACATAAAAACAATATCACTTAGCATACAAGATGAGGTGGTTACAATAAAGGGAAGTCAATGTTAAGGTCAATGCTATCATGCCTTAGGGTTCCATGTGGTTCTAGGTTCGATGGCCCCTGAGAGCGAAATCTTTGGCTACTGGAATCTCTACTCCTGGGCACGGTTGAAGGGGCAGGAGTTGGACATTCACCACGAGTATGTCCTACTTCTCCACACCTAGTACACGTTCTCTGTATCAGATCCTCACCACGATATGGACGTCGATCGTTCTTTCTTGGTCTCCCCGCACGTCTCTTGGTTATTAACGGTGGATAGCATGGTGGAAGGGGGACGTGTGGCAAAACCCATGATTGAGGGGGTCCAACAGGATAGATCACCTCATGATATGTTGACCGGTAAGTATTGGACGTGTAGTAAGATATAGCCAGATCGCTGCAATCTCTACAATTCATTGACCTTGCAGCAACGATGGCATGACCACACGGTAAACTAGAATAGTGCCATTGATTACAGTCACAAACACCGTTGGCCATATCGACGGTCGCGTGATAATGGATATCCCGAACGTGGAACTTACCATGTCCAATCTCTCTTACCCTCCATGTCGCAGACTTTCCCGACCTTCTGCGAATTATCTCCTCCGCCATTGGTATGAGATGATTACGCATTTCATCTACAAATATGTGTTAATTGTGTTACGATTTATATGGAACACGAAAAAAGCAACTAACATATAAGTTAAAGATTTGATAGTTTATCAACCTCCCTTTCGCCGTCAAAGTTGGTACCACTCTTGTTGAAAATCTCAGAAGTACTCTATAAGGTCGACAATGGGTAACTTGCGCGCAAAACGGGACAGTGAATTCACCGACTCTACATTATTAGAGGTCATTATGTTATACCGTTGTGCAGGAAAATGGGCCCTTGACCACCTCTCCTTACCAACCTCGTCCATAACTTGTGCTCCACGAGCTACTTCATATCGTAGTGCATTCATGTAAATCTCAAACTCCCTAATCGTATATGCTTTGCATGCCTTCCAATAGGTAGTCTTGTTTGTTGTAATACACTTGTCCACGCTTTTCACGTTCATCTCCAAATGTCGACAACATAGAGCGTGAGGGGTGGAGGGGTACACGGCAGAAATTGCGACGCTTATGGAAGGAGCCCTGTCAGACATAAACACCAACCCTTCCGGGGCTCCGATACATTCTCTCAACATGTTCAGAAACCAACCTCACTCCTCCCCCGTCTCAAACTTGCCTACTCCGAAAGCCAAGGGCACAATGTTGTTATTTCCGTCCATGGCAACCGCCAAAAACATCATACCCAGGTATTGCCCCTTTAAATAGGCAGCGTCTATTACAAGGACAGGACACAAATTTGTCAAAAACGTTCGGATCTGCAAAAAACGTATGTGGTTATTATTTGTAAATGTTATAATTTATAATATGTAAAGATACGACGTGCTAATATATGTACCGCACGTCCAATGGCAACGAAACATAACTCAAAACGTCCGTTTGAATCCGTCCTTATTCTGGTGCATGTACCCGGATTTTTCAGCTCCAAGTTATATAAATACGTAGGGAGTCATTCGTACGACTCCTCGGGAGTGCCTCTCACCATTAGTAGTGCCTTGCATCGCGCACTCCATCCTTGGTGGTAACCAATGTTGATCTCATACTGTTGGTTTATATCGTTGACGATGTCCTTCGGCCGAAATGACCTGCTAGCGTCAAGAAACTTGTCTTTCAGTATGTGGCCTAAAGTTCTTTTGTTGGCCTGTCAGTGGCTGGCATTCAGTTGCGTCCTCGAACAAGTGTGAACATCGTTCAACTTTCTAACCGAAAACAACCCTCCTTTAGAGCCCACCGACTTCGCGGACATACGCCATTCACAATTTTGTTGGTCACAGGCAGCCTCATATCTGCTTTTGTCGTATTTCTTCGCTCTAAACACGAAACCCTCTTGCAAGAACTTCATTCCCAGCTGTATGGTCATTTCCTCCTTCGTATGAAATATTTGACCTTCATGTATACTTGTACTGCGATTGTAAGGTGCGGGTTGGTAGGCTGGTATATAGGTCTTTGGGTTAGGAAGGGAAGGGGGCATATCAAAATAATCGTTTAACGCACCAAATGATTTATTGCTAGGGGTATAAGTTTCTTCTTCTTCGTCCTCATCATTATCGGTATCTGATCTGTCCAGATCAGATATACCAGTTGTGAAAACATGGGGTTTGTCATAAGCAACTCCAACAAACCGTTTTTTGGGTCTTCTTCTTCTTCTTCTGCTTCTTCTTCTTCTTCTAGTTGCGTCTCCGGAACAACATTGGGACAAGAATCGTTAGGACGATATGCATGATAAGAATAAAGTGTGGTGTCGTAGGATGCCTGAAATTGAGAATCAGGCTCCAGTTGACTACCACCGATATGGATTTCGTCATCACCTCCGTCATCATCTTCGTCATCGCACATCAATGATGCGACATACACAAAAAGTTCTAGAGGTCTTTCTGAATCAGCTGCAAGTAGCATAAAACCAAGGATTTCATCATTGTTGGTTAGCTCCTTCAGTGAGCCATCTACACCTCTAAACACCAACTTGCAAGCAGCAGAATCTTCGATTCCACACTTTCCCACAGCGTAATCAATAATCCTCTTATATGAAAGCATTATTGGAATATTTACACCACACTTTGTGTAGCCAATATAATCCCACTCATTGTTGTTTTGCACCCATTGACCATCGAAACATAAATAGAGCCTAGCTCTTTCAACAGATGAACTCATTTAGAGAGTAGTATGAAAAATGAAGCAATTCAAATGGATGTGATGAACGAATTTTCATGTAATCTTACTGATCTTTATAGACAAGATTGAATGGAGAAGATGAATGTGAACCACAAATTCAATGACAATAGTACAATTATTGTATGACAATCAGACCAAAGTGTGGAAAAAAACAGTAAAATCATGCAAAAAATACGTCAAAACAGTTGACAACACATGAAATGATAGCCCCTGAAACACTAATTTTCCAAACCCTAAGTACTAAGTAGTTTTCCTTGCTCAACCCCACGTTCCACCCTTAAAACGCGGCCCAACCCCGCGTTCCACACTAAAAACGCGGACCTACCCCGCGTATGAACCTAAAACGCGGCCCTACCCGTGTATTTTCACCATACACGGGCCAAAATTGAAAAACACGAACCACGACCCGTGTTTTAGCACCATACGCGGACCAATCTTGATTTACACGGACCTATCCCCGTGTTTTTGCTCATATGCGGACCAAAATGTGTCCACCCCGCGTTTTCCAATTTACACGGACTAAAACGCGGGGTTATTGGTATTTTGGCAAAAACTTCAAGATTTTGGGCATTTTGGGTACTCATTTTTGAAGTTTGGGCATTTTAATTAAATTCCCTAAAATAAATGCTAGTAATGTAAATATATTATTATAAAACATTTGGTATAAAATAATTTACATTTAGTAATATTATAATAAATAAAAAGATATAATAGTCTTTTTACATAATAAGCGCTTAATATAAAAATTTTAAGTAAACGCTATTTTATAGTCAGTGCTTATTAGAGTCAGACAATCAGACCTCTTATCATAGTCATCACTTATCCCAAAAATTTGGTAAACAACCCTGAAGTTTTAGAGAAGAATTTGAAAGTCTAAAAGCAGACGAGAAGCTTTTAGAGACACTTCTTACATACATCGTCTCTAATAGCCGATCAAAAGCTTTAGATACGATTTCCAAACAAAATAAAGTACTTTTATTTATACTTTTAAATTAAACAAAAGGTTTTAGTTACACTTTTATAATTGTCAAAAGTGTATCTAAAGGTTTTTTTATTTTCAATAAAATTAAATTTATCTATATCTATATCTATTTATAGTCTGTTCCTTCCCTCTGATCCAATCCTCTGTTTCTTTGTATCCACATTTGGTAGAGAAGTCTAGATTTGGGAGTTCGATTATCTTCACTTTAGTTTTCTCACTGATGTCTTTGTACTTCGATTTCGTTTTGGAAAAATTTGGATGATTTTCCGTTGACCCGTCACTAAAAATCTCGAATTTGAGCCAAGGTATGCACAATTAGTTCCATTCTGAATTCAATAAATCTGGCGAACGTAGTGGGATTGAGAGCAAGATCGTCGTTAAATCCAGACCTTACAAACGGAGACGACGAGGATTTCCGGCCTTGGCGTCGCCGGCTATTATCGTCCATGAAGATGAAGGTTTTATTCTCCTTCACATGGTCCTCTGCCATTCACATCTCTATCTTCCTTATGCTTATTGTTGTCTTTGTTTTTTCTTATTTCTCTCTCTCGGTCTAAAAGGTTATTATGCCATATTCTTCTTTTTGGTTACCTACTTTGACTGTTTTTGCACATTGTATCGGGTTGGATTTAGAATAATAGAAGCCTTTTTCCTGTAAGGTTTTTGATTGTTAAGACAGGGTTTGGATAATAAATTCGGTTAAATAGACATTAAATCATGTGTGAGAGCTCAAATTCCATGGCCACGGATATGAATTTGGAACATAATCAAGCTATTTCTGTGAGCTTTATAGATACGTGAGCACGTGTAAGAAAAATACTTCAAAACGCTTTTTGATGGTCACAGTTTAGGAGAGAAAGTTGTTTCATGCTTAAATATGGAAGAATAATAGGCGTTTTAATTAAATTTGCTCGCTCTTTACGATCCTTACATTCAAGTTTTTGGCAGATACGCATGATCGAGTGGTTTGTCTCTGTAAGACAGTGAAGGAAAATTTACGCAATCCAGATGACTACCCGCAGTTTTTGAAGTGCATTAAGCACTACCACACTGAAAACATAAATTATAATTTGAACATACAGAATGCAAGCTTCAGGATCAACTGGTACGGGTAAGAAAAAAGTTTGAGGAGTTTATTGGTGCTGCTATTGAGAAGGAGATTACCATGATGCGAGGAATGGGGGTTACTCATCTAGAAGTGTTGTTTGATTAGACGACCGAGAAAGCCATTGATAAGTATGCGAAATGGTTTAACAACTACACGACTCATTTGGTGCGAGAAAATGTGTCTCCAAAATTCTTTTACCGGAACGATGATATCCAAGCTATTTACCAAAAAATATCAGTAAGTTGCTTACTAGTTTTTAGTGTAAGTTATAACTAATCATGATTTGATTTTTAAATATTATTTCTTTTCATTCTAGGAGAAATTCCATTTTCCACTTAACAATGTCATCATCAAGGATTCGATGGATCGGAATATGCAAAGGTATTATTCTGAATGGTTGTATGGTATGAAACAACATTGGCGCAACGTTGGTGGAGAGACAAACACTGAGGTGGAAAAAACACACCCGTACAATAATGTGGATCTAGATAAATGGGTAATGTTATGTGATCATTGGTCTTTGGAGTCACAACAGGTAAAACAACAATTATTTATACTATTTTCAAGGTTCTAAATGGCGCACAGCGCGGAGTGGCGGCGAGGTCAAGCCTCAAGTCTTACGAGTTACGGCGAGGCCATGGCGTTTTTCATGGCGGCGCCAAGGCGACAAATATATATATATATATATATATATATATTATATATATATATATATATGTATAATTACATAATAATGGGAGTTTTATATCATATAAAAAAACAAAAGAAGAACCATGAATTGATTTGATATCAAATATACAAAGTTTACAAAAATGATATCAAGAAATCATAACAAAAAGAACGATCTACCCATGGTTTATATACTTCTATAATCCAAAAAACGTGTTATATTAGAGTAGATGTATCATCTAAAGTCTAAACAAACTATCCTTTCATGTTATCATCATCCATTATATCCAAAAGTCCTTCGTCATCGGAGTTGAATTCAAACTCTTTGCCACCTTCAACTTGTGGTTCTTCATCCGACTCAAAAAACGTATTTATACCAGATGTACACAAGGCAACTATACTCGAACATAAAATCAAACATATTTAACTCTTACTCTTCAGTCTTTGCTATACTAGAACTCGAATTTGGGTTATACCGTTATAGAATCTAGACAAAAAATCGAACTTGGTTGTGTGATGATTGACGAACGAAGCAGCAAAACATCAAATCTAATCGATTGAAGAACTTCAACCAACCTTGTTTGAACTTTGAAGTCAAAATCATATGTAGTTCGTGTCTTTGTGAGTCATGAACTCGTGATCGTGACTGAGAACTGAGAAACAGAAAGAGAAAGGGAGAAGGAGAAGTGAAATTCTAGGGATTAAAATATTTAATTTTGACTTTTTAGATTTTTACTTTTTTACCGTGTAAATTTACAAGTTTTAGAAAAGTACAATTTCCCCCCAAAACCTTATAACGCCATAACTCCATAACGTAACGTAACGCCAAAACGCGCCATGGCGTGCCATGGCGCACCTTATGAAGCTTAACGCCATACATCGACGCCAAGGGTAAAAACGTGGCGGCAAGGTGGCGCCTCGGCACCATGGCGCGTTTTTTAGAATCTTGACTATTTTTAAACATGCAATTATTTATAACAGTACCATGTGTTCATGTTAAATAGGCTATTTCTCGGAGAAACAAGGTGAACTAGTGTTATACCCGTCCGTTGGTCGGGTATACAACATGTTAGCATAAATTGTCAGCAGTCATCCTATATGTATATTGTCGAGCATATTTTAGACTTATGATTCATGAAGATTTAAGAGACAACTATTGAAAATCTATAAAGTAAATGCTTATCAAACAGTAATATACTCTACATTATTAAGATACTCTACATTATTAAGCATCCATTCTTTCCATCGCAACAAATATGAACAAAGAGTTTACAGGAAGAAATAGAATGAATGCTCATATTTGATGTTTAATCCTAGCACCCCTTCAATATATAGAAGTTTGAACACCCTAATCACAAAGTGATAAAATTAATCAAATGTCTACACTATAGTTGCTTAAAATAATAGCAAGTTGATAAGAGACTCAACTATGGTTACTTGCTGCAATTGCAATTACATATATTCAAACTAAAAGAGTGTTATACCCGTCCGTTGGTTGGGTACACGACATGACTTTAATCTAGATTTAGTTATATGATATTACCATAATAGGTTTTAATCAAAGAAAATGAAACAACAAACTCAAAAGCTGAAATCAGATTAATTCGTGAGTTGTGAAACCCAAAATTTACAGAGGAATTCTCCTTGACAATAAAACACACAAACTATAAGATCCATTAGAAGCCTCATGAACAAATTGAAGTTCATAAATTGCACATCTATTATAAGCCACAGTAGATGAATGAAACAAAAAACTTCATCACTGAAATTAATATACCATAAAACCCTAGATACCAAATTTTATAGAGATATTCTCCGATCAATCGATAAACCTCATGAACAATCATATTTCTAAAAACATATTACATACATATATTATGTTCTTAAATCGAAATAGCAGGTTCGTAGGACGTCATAGACTCTTCTTGTTCTTGAATATGACCAAAAACACCTCCAATTAATGTTTCAAGCATTCTAATGTAGTAATATCAACATTATAACGGTTACAGGTAACCATATTTTTATTTGGTTTATAGAATCCGTGATAGACCTCTAAATAGATGATTTAAAAGTACGTCTCAAAATAAATTTTGAAAAAAAATACGTTACTTCTTTATACAACTTGCAATTTGCCTAAAGTAATATCTCTTCCATCAATATTTACAAGTTTTAGACAAAATTTTGAAGTTGGAATTTTCTCTTTATTTTTTCAATATTAAAGGAAAATTTGAGAATTTGTTTAAACAAACTCTCATTTTATCTAATTTTCAAAAATCAATTAGAGATGAAATCATGTATGATTAAAAATAATAAGAGTATTAAAATCGTTTGCCTCTAATAATGATTTGTACCGGGAAGAGTAAAATAGATTTAAAAATGTGCAAGAAAAAAAAGGTGTATGTTTTTTTATTCAAGATTTGCATTTATAACTTCTGAAGCATTTATTCCAAAAGTCGGATTTCTCTCTTGTTTCAAGATCAAATATATATTGATATGGAATAAGGGGTCGTTCATGAAACACTTACTCGGGTAAACTTTACCAAGTTACATTACCTTACCAGATGAATACGGTAAGGACCAACAATCATACCCGGTAAGAGCTAAGGCAAGAACTGAAAATCTTATGTGATGACGAAGATTCTTACAACGATTAGCGTTTACCGGAAAATTGTTGCATACAATACCGTTTTGATGGACTAAAATCTTACCCGGTAACTAAGTGATAGAGTTGAATTTACCGGTAAACATATACCCGTGTAAGCGTTTGGTAAATGGCCCCTAAGTCAACTAAATATAAGAGAGTAATAATAACCGGTGTCGTTTCTTCACATATTTTCTTCAATTTTTGGACCAACTGATCCTAAAACCATTTTTAGTCGAGACTCAAGCCCAATGATATGATGTTAGTTCGGTATCTAAAAGCCAATTGTCGAGCTTACAAGTTTTCCCGATTTATATCAATCAATTTGATTTTGTCTTTGTCAATGCTACCAAACAATACATTACTTTGATTCGGAATCCTTACGTTATTGATTGAATCCCTCCACGTGTACATCAATTTGCACAAAATCAAGTAGTACATCTCGATTGTTCACTGATTATTATCATTATATGCTTAATGTCGATACATAAACACATTTTCATAATCCTGCCATTATTACTACAACTTAAATCACAACCCAAACACAACCATTCTAATTACTTGATCCCATGCCACCTTTGAAACCATGAACCTTGATATGATCCTTCTCACTATGCCCGCCTGTACCAACCAAACAACAATTGCCCACATATATCACTTATAAATTAAATTGTATGCAAATAAAGAAACTAATACCAACCTGTCGTTTTAGATTTTTTATGGATTAGTTGATTCTTATGTGGATTGATGAAGCAAAACATTTTGCTGGTTTAGACTTGTGAGCATAATCATTTGTTGGTCTATCTACAAAAAATAAAAAACCATAAATTTGTTTAGTTCTTGAGAATGATCATAGCATAGCTATGGAAAATGTGATACAAAAGCTTACAGAAGCATGCACATTACTCACAAACAAAAATTCTAGATAGTATATTTAAATTTATTCAAACTAACTCTGGATATAGAAAAAAGCATGCAGCAAGCAGCCTTTGTCTTTTGGGTCGGCTTATTCCATTCCATACTGAAACAATCACATGTCAAAGTCAAACCACACACTATCATATATAAGAAGTAAAGAAGGATTGAGAAAATCGTTTCTTAATTGCTATTTAAACTACATAATGATAGGTACAAACCCAGAGTGGTAGTAGAACCCAGAAAATCTTCCAAGTGCTAGTAGAACCTAGAAAATCTTTCCACTAATATTTCTGAACCAAACAAAACGAACCCGGTATATCCCACACAGTGGTGGGGTCTGTGGAGGGTAAGATGTAAATAGACCTGACATTTGCCCTAAGGGGTAAAAACGGTTGTTTCCATGAAGACACCCCACTTGTGAAAAATGTGACGAAGAGAGAAAGACAGATATGACAAAGTTTTATCACTACAATTCAAATAGGTTTGGAAGTACGTTAGGCATCCATTTATTTATATAGTACTAAATAAGAAGAGAGTCGATCATTTTATGATGAGGTTGTGATTGTAGAGAGTACCGACCATGTAAGAAGTATCCCAGTTAATATATGTGGATATATACAATTATATGCACGAATATTCAACAAAATTCAAGTTATCCTTTTAAATGGCACATTGGCACTTATTTCTGTTATGGTGTTCTATGTTGAACCTGGTGTGCAAGAAGTGAAAGGAAAATTTTTAGTACATAAAATGCCAAAAGAAAAGCAACCTCTTAATGTACACACATATCATTTTTTCTTTGATGACCGTGCGGTCGGGCCAGCTTGAGCGCACCTCAACTAATCCAAGTGGGCTCTGGAGGAAAATCCCCAATGGCCCAAGGACACTCGAACCGGTGACCTATGGAGAGGAGAGCCAAGGCCTAGCCTTTGTTTTTCCGGTTGAGTTGGCCCTCAAGATTATACATGCATATCGTTTTAGCATGGAAATTTAGAAAAAAGAGAACCACACTTTAAGTACAAGTATGTATGCAATTTAATTCAAAAATCAACATAAAAGGATAATTGCAATTAATGCATCAGATTATTTACTAATCATGTTACATAGCTGGCCATGTGTCTCACATGGGAGACCATCATGAACATACCCGTACCAAACATATATAGAGGCGAATAGAGAGTGAGGGCTGGGTGGGAAGGCACACATCTCATGGTTCATGCCAAAGAAAGGTTAGATATGGTCTTATTTCTTCCATCATTCAAACACAAAAGATATACCGAACATTGTTAGAGCACAGATTTATTGGATTCAAGATCATAAAGATTGAAGATCAAAAGTGAAGAAGTCAAAGGCTGAAAGTCAACTCTCATTGAAAGTCAAAGTCATTTTGTTAATAAAAGTCAAATTCAACATTTGTATTTGTTTGTTTTCTTTGTATTTGTAGGGAAGTATAAATACCTTGTTTCCTTTGTAAAGTCTTTGTAAGAGTACGTAAGCGTGTATGTCATTTGTAGAGAATTCAGATTGTAAAAAGTGAGCAGATTAGAGAAGAGGTTCCTTGATATATCATTCTAGTGAGAGAGTATAGAGAGAGAAAGTTGTAAGATTGTAATTTGAATTCATCAATGACATGTGATTTAGAATCTCATCTTGATTGTTTGTGATCATTTAGAACTTGAAATCTGGGAATAACAATTGGTATCAGAGCAGATCCAAATCGAAATCAGATCAAGAAATTCAAGGAACCTCTTCTCTAATCTGCGGACCCCCGTGCTAAGTCTGCGGAGGGGGACATAGTTCTTTTTGTGATCAAAATCTCTGAATTTTTATTTCAAGTTTTTCTGTATTTCTTGAGATTTCATATTTTGGATTAACGATCATTTTTGTCAAGTTTCTTTTTGTTAACAGATATTCAAGATGGGATATTTTTCTGATGATGATGAAAAGAAGATTGCCAAGCTCAAATTAGATAACACAAATCTTGCTTCCTCAGTTGATTACTACACAAAGAGGTCAAAGAGATATTCTGATGAAAGGAAACTACTGAAAGAAGAAGTCAGTGCTTTAAAGACTATTAATGAAGATCTTCTGAAACAGACTTCTGGGTTTAATGAAGAAAAGATCTTGTTTTTGGAAGCTGAAAACACTAAGCTAAAGAACAAGATTTCTGAATTAACTAGGTGTGATAATGAAAAGAAGATCTTTGAATTAGAATTGCAAATTGTTGAAGAAAGATCAGTTTTTGATAAAGAAAAGAAAGAGTTTGCTAAGAAATTCTCCGAGTTTTCCAGAAAATGTGCTGACGAAAAGAAGACAGTTGAGCTAAAATGTTTAAAGCTTTCTCAACAGATTTCTGAATTTGAGAAAGTAATTATTCTGGAAAGAGAAAAATTTGCAAAGGAAAGAAAGACCATAGAGCAAAAGAATGTTGGGATATTCAAAGAAATATCCGGTCAGAGGACAAATGCTGAAATGGGCTTTGAGGAAGAAAGAAGCTTATTTGAAGCAGAGATAAAGAAGCTAACTGCAAAGTTATCTGAGCTATCTACTTGTGTGCTTATAGAGCAGCAAACGAAGTTTGAATTCAAGACGAAGATTGACCTTCTTGTAAAAGAAAGAGACAGTTACTCTTCAAAGGTAAAAGAGCTTGAAAAGATTGTTTCAAAGGTGGTGGTGACTGAGCAAACGACTCCAGAGTCAAAAATCCACTCACCTAGAAATAGTTCAGTTGGTTCTAATAAGCCAGCATCAAGCTCACATCAGCAACCTGTTTCTACAAAAAGGTCATTTAAATCTTCCAATCAGATTCGTACTACTAATCTTTTCTATGATAGCAAAATAGATGGTTCAGGTACACATAGAAGAAGGAGATATAAAGAAGAAAAACTGGTATGGAGAGTGAAACCAGTGGTTGAAAATGAGACGAATGATGAGAAGAAGGAAGAAAAGAAAGGAAAGAAGGAAGAGAAGAAAAGTAACAAATCATTTGTACATGCATTAACAGCCAAGAAGAACAAAGTGCTGAAAGGTAAACCTGATATTGCTTACTCAAGAGATCAATTGATTAGGTTATCTAAAAAGAGGTATTGTTCTTACTGTCATACATATGATTTTATTAATAAAGCTAGTGATCATTACTGGTATGGTTCTTATTCAGTTACTCCCATTCGAACTGCAACTAACATTCATGGACCCAAATACCAGTGGGTACCAAAGCCAAAAGTTGATTCTGTGTTGCAGGCATCTACAGTTAAAGGGGAGTAAGAGAACCGATGAGCGAAGGCTTCTAAGTACATCAACTTAGAACCCGTACTTCAACGAAGTTTGAATTCTAAACACAACAGTTTAGGACTCACTCTTCAATAAGGAAAAAGAAATGCTACTCCCGGGCTGATAAGAGAGTGTACTCAGATACTCAGAAGAGGAAATCAACCTTCAAGGGGGAGTACATAAATTTTTCTGGAAATATGTATTCGGAAGATATGACGAACTACATTCCAAAAGGAGTTGTAGATCTCTATCATGTGCTTTATAACTGACATATTTTAGATGCATAATTTTAGGGGGAGTAAAAGAATTATGATTTCTGATTATTTCAGATCAGAACTCGTACATTAATCGTTTTACTGCTTTATGTCTTTTACATTTGAATAATTTTGTGAATAAAAGTTGCTTTGACTAGACTTTGAGACTTGTGCAGGATGAGAGGAAGCTATCAAGATCATATCTTATTGACTACAACTGACTTCATGAGAATTAAGATTGAGCGAAAAGGTAAATTTCTTATCTTAATCTCTTATGTATCTGAATGAAGGACAACTTTCAGATATGAAAACATGATTTTCTTAAATGTTCAAACCACTTCCCGATTCTTAAACAGATTTCATGAATTGGAAGTGTGATTTTAAATGTTTTTCAAGAATTACTTGTGCTTACATGATTATAAACCGTGTGTTTCCAAAGATAAATACTTGTGTATTGTCTTTTCTACATACTTTCAAGTATTCACACACATTGGTTTAATTTTTGATCAAATTGTTCTTACCATGTCTCTAAATTTAAACAATTTTTTCGATGGTAAGACAACTCGCTTGTACTTTAAAGAATTTTGAGCGATATTTCATTTCTAAACGTCATTTCAAGAATGTCTATATTTTGTTTCATATAGACAATATCTATTATTCTTGACCATAAGCTTTGATTGTTATATCATTCATTTCTGATCATTTTCATACAATGTCAGATTTTCAAACAAGCCTTTTGCATTCATGTTCATTCATTCAATATACTTGTTTGAAAATAATTCAATGTTTAAAAATGCTCTTATCTTCATGATTGTTTTCTGAGCATATTCACATCTGACATTTGTATATGAGATTTAACTGCTATAGTTAAACCATTTGAGCAACATGCTTTATAGGATTATGTGGGTTCTTTGTGCTAGGAATTAACTGAACTTCTATGAAATCACGTTAACCAGTGATTTCTACCCAAGAAGTTAATCCATAGAGATTGAGTGTGAGGAGTCTAAAAGAAATGAGTGTGGGTGTGATGAGGTAAAATGTAAAGGAGAGTTTGGTTAGTAGTGAGCTTAATGATCAAAAGAAAGAGGGTGTGAGAACAGAGTAAAAGAATATTAAACTCTGCACCAACTACTTTCTGAGTCGGGCAGGCACATTACTAGCGTTTCACAACTCTTTGGTGAACGTTATTGAAACAGGCAACTAGCCCATGCCAACTCTTGACTAAACCCCACAAGCTACTCATTTTCTTCTCAAAAAGAAAATTTTTCACATTTTCAAGGGGACGCAGCATATAATCTATCTGGTTTTCATTTGGAAAATCTGGATATTGAAAAAGAAGGAAGTTTGCCTCACCTTCGCACTTCAATCATGCACATTGAGCCTGTGTTTATCTACTGTTGTCTCAGTGGTTTACACTATGTTGAGCCTTTAATAAAGCAATTTTCATGCTTAATTCTTTCTACACTTGCACGAACACACAAGGAATTTGTTTTCTTGTCATAACATTCATAGAAATTGCCTTTGTGGTGTTTCGATGATTGGATGGAAACCCTGGGGGAGTGAACATCAAAAAGCTCCTTTATATTGTGTATTCGTTACACACAGTGACTTCGTGTTACTGACAGGCATGTTAACTGATTCATTTGTTGATTCAGGTGTTACATTCTTATTTTGTCTAGATTTGAAAAGATTTGGATGAATACTTTGTTCAAATTGGCAATGAATCAGAGGCTCAGTTGGAAAGATCAGTGGTCAGATAGACTTTCAACGACATTTCTTGGAGAAAGTTTTGATGATATCGATGCTCAAATCATCAAAAAGGGGGAGAAGAATACAAGAAATGTTTGAGTCAGATATATTAAAGTGGAGAGAAAATGTTAAAGAATTTATTGTTAAAGGAAGATTGTTGTTCAAAGATATGTTAAAGCGTTCAAAGATTTTAGTTTGTTGAAGATAATCTGTTTGTTGAAGATAATTTGCTGAAGCAATCAGATTTGTTGAAGATCAGATTTTGAGGAAGTTTGATGAATGTTTTTGAAGACAAAGCTTATCAAAGAATAAATTTCATTGTGTTAAGGGGAGTTTGGAAATTATGTTTGTATCAAAGGGGAGATTTCATGAGAAGATAAAGGGTGATCAAAGGGGGAGCTTAATCAAATCGAGCTTAAAAAGAGAAGATCGCATTGCTAAATCTTTTAGTAATGATCTTGATCCAAAGGGGGAGATTGTTAGAGCACAGATTTATTGGATTCAAGATCATAAAGATTGAAGATCAAAAGTGAAGAAGTCAAAGGCTGAAAGTCAACTCTCATTGAAAGTCAAAGTCATTTTGTTAATAAAAGTCAAAGTCAACATTTGTATTTGTTTGTTTTCTTTGTATTTGTAGGGAAGTATAAATACCTTGTTTCCTTTGTAAAGTCTTTGTAAGAGTACGTAAGCGTGTATGTCATTTGTAGAGAATTCAGATTGTAAAAAGTGAGCAGATTAGAGAAGAGGTTCCTTGATATATCATTCTAGTGAGAGAGTATAGAGAGAGAAAGTTGTAAGATTGTAATTTGAATTCATCAATGACATGTGATTTAGAATCTCATCTTGATTGTTTGTGATCATTTAGAACTTGAAATCTGGGAATAACAAACATGTTTGGGTCAATCCCGATGGCAGTGGTACAAGTTGAGAACTCAACCAAATAGAACTGAAATTTCATTTTTAGATTCACGTGTACAACATTTTTATGATAAATATAACCTACTAACTTAAGGTTTCAACTCATTAATTTTAGATTTCATCATCATTCAGAAAAAGGTCGCAGAACCTCAATCCGTTCCTCGAAAACATACCAAATCTACAGCAAATCAAGCACCATAGATAGTACGACAGTCAAGGAAATATGCATAATACCAGATAACGCACGCTGACATTAAGAACAAGATGTTTGGAGTTAGGTAAGACTTCGATAACATACAATAATATGAGAACAAAGCTTGCAATTTGAATGCAAATCCTCTAGGCATACGATAGACAGGTATATATATATATATATATATATATATATATATATATATATATATATATATAATCGTAGTTCAATGACAACCCTAGGAAAGGAAAAGGCTTTATGCATTTTCAGCTTTACAAGAACTGGATCCCATAAAAATTGTGGTCTTACTTAAAAAAAATAGAGATCTTACACTTGAGTAATCTGCCGGCTCTCATGATTTCTTCTCGCAGTATATGATCAGCGGCATTCCTCTGCATTGTTACCACATATGCATAAGAAACTTTATGCTAAAAAATACAATTAAATCAGCAAGACAACTAATAGAATGAGACGTCGCATAGATGAAAAAACTGAACAGACACATATTCTAATGCGCACTCCACCACTTAAATCACCCAATAAGAAGATATTCAAGTAGAAAAAACAATTGAGAAAACATTTTTGGGGAATTTCTTCATAAAAATCTCTCACATATAGCTTGCAATTGAAGCGCGAATCACAGAGATTGTTCAAAAAATTGGGGAAAACTTCGAACAGACATACATCAAAAGTAATGTATGTAACAAAATTCACATTTGAAAAGAGAGATAGAGAGATCAGGGTTTCATACCTGAGAGAGTTGGGAGTCAAAGAAGAGGAGCGCAAAGTGGATAAAAAACCCTGGAGTTGAACTTATAGGTGGGGGTGGGGAGGAGAAGGCGCAAGAAACACGTCGATGGAACTTCATTAACATTTTAGTTGATGGAGAGGTAGTAGAGAAGGAGACGGGAGAGAGAGGTCGTGGAGGAAGGAGTAAAACTGACCAACTGATTTCAAGAATGCGCTGCCGTGAAATCAGGAATTTGAAGGGATGAGATTTAATTTTGGCTGAATTTAAACGGTGTAGATTGAATGGAGGGGTGGTTGACTCGTCTCCATCCATATATATATAATTAGGGCCAAAATGTCTATGTTGGGAGGGCATGGCTCTAAATCTATTGTGGCACATTTTCGTGAAATCGTAAGTTATCTAAATTATGTCTATATCTTCTTTTATTTTATGTGTAATGATTATGTATAAGTTTCTTTTAAAATCTAGGCTGCAAAATCTGGTCAACCTCCAAGAACGATTGACACGTTTGAACACCTCCACCGAAAGCAAGATGGTTGGCTGAGTGAGGAAGCGGAGAAGGCACATGTAAGTTAACTTTTTTATCCAATCTCTTTTGTTGCTTTATATAATTTTTTGGATCATTTAATTTAAACAATTTCTATCCGATCATTATTTATAATAGATTGGTTCTTATATTTATTTTTATTTTATTTAGCAAGAGATGATTGAAAGACGAGCATCACAAAGTACATATGTTGTCTCGTCTGATCAAGGTGATATTGCCCAGTTTCGTGCGGACATGGATATCGTTTCTGATGTTTTAGGCTCCCGATCCCGACATAAGAGAGGATTTGGATCGTTACCTATGCTCAAAGCATTTGGGGGAAAGCGAGCACATACTTCTACCTCCACCTCTAGTACACAACAACAAGAAGACATTGACATAATCATAAAGGAACACTGGCAACTCAAAAAGTATGTGGTTTCCCAACATGACTTTTTGATGGAACAAACGCAAGAAATGAACGAGATGAAAAAATTGTTTCAACAAATTCAAGGCCTTGTACCCGGATTAAATGTGCCACAACATTTGTTATCACCGGTACGAGCTCCGCCTCCACTGCCGATTATCTTTGACGATACAACTACCAATCAACCATCTGAGGCGGTCCACGAGGAAGATAATGTTGCAGAAAATCTTGACTAGTACATTTCATCTACTTTATCTCTTATATATGTTGAAAGATATTTTGATGTGGTTGGGATTATGTTTAAAAGGTACTTTTGTATTTTTTTTATTAACTAGGCATATACCCACGCGATGCAGCGGAATGTAAGTAAATAACGAATAATTAATGTTATTTCTTTATAGACATGTCATCAACAATCAACCATGACCTAAGAATCACAATTTATGAAACCATAAACCCTAAACCCATAAAGATATTCAATAATTAGTTTATATTACAATTATTGACAAAAAAAATTATAAAGATATAATTTATAACAAGAATGAAACGTATTTTACGATTATGTATTTTTAATGTGCTAACGGTGGAAAAAAATAAAACGTATGGATAAAAAACAAATTAGTTCGTAGATATTCATGATATTTAATAGTACGGTTAAATTAAAAAATATTCAATATTGGGTTCGTTTTGAAGGTATTGACGAGACGATTATAATGATATAATTTGTAAAAAAAGAAACATTTTTTCATTGCATTTTTGTTCATATACGATTATTTGTGTTAATATGATAATGGTGTAAAATGAAAAATGAAAAAATAAGGGATATAAAATGAATTAAATAAGTAATTGTAAGGGTGGTAAATGTAACATTATAAGGGTGATAAGTGTTATTGTACAAAAATTTAGGGTGATAAGTGTTATTGTACAAAGGTTTGTACAATAACCGTATTAGTTTTTTTATATAGTAGTAGAGATTAGTCAATTTATGTTTTAAGTTGCTTTTATATTTGTTTATCATTTATTTTTATTGACAAAAATTCGTCCAAACGCGTCTATAAATGTTTAATTATAAGGTCAATAACTTTTGTCGTCGAGTTATTGCTCCGGTAAAAAGGTTGACAAAATAATACGATTAATTTTTGCCGACGGGTTTTTGTGTCGGCAAAAACTTGACCAAAAAAGTCAAACTTAAATTTTACCGACGAGTTTTTGCGTCGGTAAAAAGTTATATGTAAAAATTTTAAAAAACTTTTGTCGCCGGATTTTTGGGCTGGCAAAAGCATTTAGTCGTCGGCAAAAAAATTTATACGATTACTTGAAAGGTGTTTTTGTCGACGACAAAAGTTTTTGCTGACGACTATCTTTCGTCGGTAAAGGTATCTTTACCAGCGGCCCATGTTATTAGCCGACAAAAACACTTGTAGCAGCGAGCTTTTCACGGAAACTTCTGCCGACGGAAAAGTCTGCCTGGCGACTTTCGAAACTTTTGTCGGCGACATTTTCCTCCGGCAAAAGTAGTCATTTTTGTAGTAACTGTTTCACATATGAACCTGTGTGATTCACATATGAACTATATGTGCATATGTGAACCTAGGTGATTCACATATGAACTATTTAACTTATTTACATATAAACTATATGTTCATATGTGAACTTGTGTGATTCACATATAAACTATTTAACTTATTCACATATGAACCCATGTGATTCACATATGAACTATATGTTATTATGTGAACCCGTGTGATTTATATATGAACATATATGTTGCGGTTTCTGGTTGTTTGCACCCTCCTCGTACTCGTACTACTCTCTTCTCTAATTTATCCATCAATCTCCAAGAAAAAATTTAGATCAACGATTACAAAAATCTCTAAATTCTCTCAAATATGATAACAAGTTCATCAACCAAAAAGATAAATATGTTGAGTTGTTTCTCAAAATGTTGAGGAATCTGGAATCGTTGCTAACAAATTCATCAACAAACATAAACCTGCAAAACTGAAAGGAAAATTAACCACAATACACCAAATTGAATAACAATAAGAAGAGATTCAGATCTGATTATGAAGATAAACTTACATAATCAAGTATGAAGATAAACTTACAGAATCGGAAATTAGGATTAGGGCTTGATGGAAACTGAGCAGATGAAAGTGGTTGCGAGAAGAAGAGATTCAGATCTGATGGTGCCGCTTTTTTATATTACTATATTCCCCTTCCTTTAAAAAAAAAGTGATCATTTGATCTAAGTCTAGGATCACTTCTCCACTTCCCACACATTTAGCACTTCTCAAATAAACCTCTCCCTATATATATATATATATATGTATATGTATATATATAGGGACAGGTTCAAACGAGAAGCTAAACATTTTGCGAGAAGGCGAGAAGTGTTTAATCATAAATGATACACAAGCTTAATCATATATGATTAAACACATGTTATATTGGCAATACATAGACGTTTAATCATATATGATTAAGCACATCCATAGGCCGTGTAATCATATATGATATCACACTTCTCGTCTTCTCGCAAAATGCTTAACTTCTCGCATGATCCTTCCTCTCTCTCTCTCTCTCTCTCTATATATATATATATATATATGTATATATACGACCTTCGTTTGAGATTCATACAATTTGTGAGATCCAATTTAGGCCTCAAAAGATTAGTTGAGAAATAAGTTTTAATATAAAATAAAAATATATCTTTCTCTCTTATCTCCATTTTTTCTCTCATCTATCCTATCTAATCTCTCTCCTCTCTCCATAACAGATACGTAAACACATAATTGATACACAATTAGTGAACACATTGTGAACACTTTCTTAAAATAATTATTATAGTTTGTAAACACATTGTCAACATACTATAAATATGGATTTGATATAGCTTGTGAACACCAACTACATCAATGCAACTAAATCTATCACTTGTGAGCACCATGTGAACCTCGTAAATAACATTATAAACACACTAGTAAAAAATTTCTTAAGCTTATTTATATTGTGTGTTCACTTTATGTGTACATTTAATTGTGCGTCCGTGTATTTTTTTTTTTGGTAAAGGAGTATCCCAGACCACTTTGGGCCCGGACTAATCTCCTGGAAAGCAGGCCTATGGCCCGCGGACATTCATCCCGTGGCCACAATGCTGCGAGTGGGGCTCGAACCCGGGCAACCGCTATGAAGTCCCCAGCCTCTTACCACCACGTCACAACCTTGTGCGTCTGTGTATGTTACAGAGAGAAGAGAGAAGAGAGAAGAGAGAAGAGAGAAGAGAGAAAAGAGAAAAGAGAAAAGAGAGGAGAAAGAGAAATAAAGATATATATATATATATATATATATGAATTTTTTAATTTCCGTCAGGTTGATGAAGTGAAGGTTCTGATAAGTTCACAAGATCATATCCTGTCCTCGCACAAAATCAGAACCAGGCATAGGCATAAACTGGAGGAATTTTTTGAAAGTTCATCAGGGTTGGAAGAATACAAATGGAGAACGTATTTGCATGCCTAAAGGGTCAAGTGTATTTGTTATTGATGAACTTTTATAATTGAGAACCCTCTGTCTTGAAAGAAGACTTAATTTCTTATTGGTAATCATGGTGTTTCATTTGTTTCTGGATTCATTTTACACACCGTGTGATTGCAAACAATATCAATGGGTATGTGTTATTTTGTAATCACATGTGAATCAATATAGCATGACTATTTTTATATTTATTTGTACAACAAATCACATGTAATTTAAAGTAGATTTCATAGTGCTTTGTCTGATCATTCGTTGCAATCCTACAAGACTATGGATGTTGATCAATTGACGAAATTACTTTAGCATCTTTATGGTGTTGTATCTTTTTAAAGACTTTATTTATCATACAATTTTGTGAGAACTTCTTATCACGTTTTAAAAGTCATGATGGTCTTTTTCTTTTGCCTTCAGGTTAATAATTTTACACATGCTACTGAACATCCATTTTGTTATTGATCTACTATACCGTTTATAATTATGTATGTCAAAGCCAAGCTCCTCCCTCTATCCCAAAAAAAAAAGATTGCATTTTTTTTATTTGTTATTGGATTGATTTATATCACCATGTGTTTCCACACATTTTCAATGGGTATGTGTTATCTTGTATTAAATCACATTGGTCATTTTTAAAGCATCACCAACAAGGCAACAATTTCTCCAAAAAAAAAGAATCAAAATTCTAAATCTTAAAAAAGAATTACATTAACTCTTCGTTTTGGAAATTACAACATTAATTCTATCATTAAAATATTTCACACATTTAAAAAAAATATTTCTCTCTCATAAACATTTAATTTCAAGGAATTTTATTGGTGAGAATATAATTATAAAAAAAACATTTCCCTTTCATGGTAATCATTTTGGAGAGTTCTCCAAAGTTAGAGAATTTTAGATTATCTCTCCTACTTCATCCATTTTAGAGAATCAATTTGAAGAAAAATTTTGCCCAAAATATCCATTTCTCTATTTTGTAGAACAAGTTGGAGATGCTATGTGTTTATTTGTGCACCAAATCTTGGTGATTGAAAGTAGGCAAGGCACAAATCGACAGTCTGGATTTGGTTTATATGAAACAATGGATTAGGCTTTGTTGTGCACTGATATATGGGTTTTTTGTTCCTTTTTTTCTTTTCTTTCTAAGGGTGCTCGATATCGATATCAATAAACGTTCGTCATGATCGACATGTGATCAATAGTTCGTGATGCGGGCTCCATAGGTGCAACAACGATCAAACTGAGTGTTGGGTTGTCAGGCATTTCAAGAAAATTAAAGGATGTCACTACTTTCGAAGAAATAAGTAGTCAAAGATGAAGATACTTGGGTATCAACTGTAAATTGCGTATGTAAACCGTGACAAACTTAGTAATCATAGTTTTTGTGACGCTCAAAATCGAATAGGGGGAGATGGGATATTCCACCACAATCCGCTTAGGTCTCGACCACTTCGCCACAACCCTTGTGGATGGTATTATCAAACTTCAATCGAGTACTTATCATCATCTTTAATTCCTTACAATATGTATTCGACAGGAACCTAATTGAAAGTTAATGTTGCGTAAGAGGGGATAAAACATTGAGAACCTAATTAATTAATGTTATGAGGTGGGAACAAACACATTCGACTATGGTGACGATCCTTTGTAATTATTTAACAGGATTTTATTGACGAAGTTAGCTCGAGAGACGTAATTTGTAATAAAGTGCAAAACCATAAGGATGGCCATTAGAATTATTTCATTTAAGGGGTTTGATCCTTAATTTCATCAAACCACAGGTACGAAGTTTGTAATTTTACTCCAATACAATTATAATTCATAATCGATATGGAGCCATAATATTATGGGTTTATAATGGAATCTTAGTTCATAACCCATATGGGATGGGTTGTCATACAAGGTTGTCGCTTAGTGTGGTGCAAACACCATCTCATGCTCCCTTCCACTGTCGTCCACAATCCTTTTGACCAACTCTCCACAATTCATTCGGGTTTTGCTCAAATTTAACGTGAACATTTCTCTAGAATCGTTTTCTCATACTTTATTAAGAACGTTTATTCAATGCCCAGACAATTTTTCATTATTTATTTTAAATTGTTGCCAAAACGAGCATTGCTAGTAGTAGGACTGTAAACAAACCGAACGTTCAGCAAGCCGTTCGTGAACTGTTCGGCGGGAAATTCGTTTATGTTCGTTTATTTAATAAATGAACGAATATGAACAATTTTTTTTGTTTGTTTAGTTAAACGAACGAACATGAACAAAGGTCTCGTTCGTTCATTTATGTTCATGAAAGTTCGTTCGTTTACGTTCGTTTATGTTCGCTTATATATTAAATTTTATATAATTTAATATATAATCTTTTATTTATTTAGTTTGAATTCAAATATTATTTATTTAAGTTTTAACTTTTTAGAATTTATTTAGATTTAAGTTTTATATCATTTGTCTTATTTGAAATTTTTATCTTTTTACTTTTTTACTTAATTAATCTTTCACCTTTCCCCCAAAACCGTAAATGCAAAGCCTCCAAGAGTGGAATATTGAGACAAAGGTTGCTAAAAAGGTTGCTACTTTGACGGTTGACAATGCTACAACTAAGATGTGGTAGCTACAAAGTAGAAGGAAATTATGAATCTTCAGAAAAGCTTGTTGTTGGGGGAAAGTTATTCCATGTGCGGTGGTGTGCACATATTCTCAACTTGTTGGTTCAAGATGGTTTGTCGGAAATAAAATACATCATTCACAATGTTCGTGAGAGTGTGAAACAGGTGAATGCTTCTCCAGGTCGATTGCATATATTTATCGAACTTTCCAAGCAAATGACCTTGTAAAAGAAGCATTTGATCTTAGATGATAGTACCCGATAGAATGCTACCTATGTTATGTTGTCTACGGCCTTGGAGTTTAAACAAGTGTTTGTGAATTATGCCGATCGAGAATCAACATACAAGACCTTCCTGACCTCGGAGGAAGATTGGGACAAAGTTGAAGTTATTTGCTCCTTCTTGGAGCTTTTCATTGAGGTTACAAAAATAATTCCAGGTATTATTGATTTTTTTATGGTTTTTATTATAAGTCATTTTTTCTAAGCTAATCACCTAATTCTCATACACTTTTATCTACTTTTATTATTTTATAGGCTCCAAGTATCCTACATCTAATTTGTTTCTTAGTGAGTTGTATGGGATTAAAGAAGCATTAGATGATTTGTCTTTAGATGAGAGTAAATACATGAGAGATATGGCTCTTAAGATGAAAAAGAAATTTGAAAAATATTAGGGTACTTGTAATCTGTTGATTTCCATTTGTGTTGTTTTGGATCCTAGATATAAGATGAATCAGGTTGAGTTTTCTTTTAATTCCATTTATTCAGCGGATGAGGCTGCTAAACAAATGAAAATTGTTCAAGATACTCTTACTAAAATGTTTGAAGAGTATGTTGAGCAACATAAAACAGCTAATGTTGTTTCCACTAGTAGTGCACCTGACAAGAGTGAAAGTGGAGTTAAGAGTGGCTATAACAAGCTAAGTTCTAGAGTTGGTATGGGTATCAAGAGTGACGCGACAAAGTATGATCAACATATCAGAAGCGTTGACACTGTTGCAAGTGTGAAGTCAGAGTTAAGACGTTTATTTAGAAGAGGCGTGTACATTGGTGATTTAGGTGCATATTTTGATGCCTTGGAGTGGTGGAAGGAGAAAAATCTGAAGTTCATAATTTTGTCTAAAATGGCTACTGATATTTTGGCAATTCCGATCACTACAGATTTACCACCATTTGATATATAATTCTAATATGGTATATAATCTTAATATGGTATTAGTATTAAGGTTCACCACTACCCATCGTCGTCGTTGCCGCCACTGGCAGCCACCAGTAGCCACCGCCAACTACTGTCGGACACCTCTACCTATTCCTCCACTATAACAACGTCCTCCACCACCTCCACAACCATCGGCCATCACCACCGCCACTACCATTATTGACCACCTCCACTAACACCGATCACCACCACCCATGGCCGCCACCACCATCGATGGCCACTGGTAGCCACCGCCAACCATTGTTGATCACATCTACCTCTTCCTCCACTACAACTTCCTGCACCATCTCCACAACCACTGTCCATCGCCACCTCCACCGATCACCACCATCCATTGCCGCCGCCACCACTGTTGGCCACCTTCGCCTCTTCCTCCACTACGCCAACCTCTTTTATTACTGTCCAATGCCACCACCACTACCTTCGTCGACCACCATACTTCTGCCACATCAACCACAATTACCTCCTACACCACCATTGTATACTATCATTCACGTCCTTCACAACTACCGTCTTTCACCGACCACCCATCAACTTTCACCGACCACCCATCAACTTTATCTTTACCTATGTTGCAACTATGTGTAACACCCCGATTTTCGAAAGGTATCATTTCAAGTTAATACAGAAACCGATATATTAAGGAAAAATAATATATTTGATTTTGGGCTTGAATCCTTGATTTTATAGTCTTGATGGATAAATGATTCAATTACGAGTCCAACGGTTCTTTCCGGAGCAAAAACGGAGCTATAACGAAGATGTTATGACCAAAACGGTTTTCGGGCAAATTACTAGCAAACTGGAGGGGGCGCACGGGCCGTGCGCTTCCCCTTCACAAATACGCACGGGTCGTGCGCCGGGCAGAAGGCCCAGATCAGGTTAAAAACCTGATTCAGCCGCATTTTCTCCCAAAAACTTCATTCCTTCATAACTTTTGCTCCACAACTCCGATTTTGATGATTCAAGCGGCCACGGTTTCGTTTTTGAGAGATCTTCAAAGATCTAGCAAGATATTAGAAGTCTATTGGAGTATACAAGAGTATTTTGTGGTGGTAATCTCCCCATCTCTCCCACTTCATCTTCTTCACCAAGTTTTCTTGGGTTTTCATCCACTCTTTGTTCCCCCTTTTCATAGATTGGAAGTTTGTAACCATTTTGGTGATCTAGAGGTGTTTTGGTTGGTGGATTCAAGCTTGGGTTAAGGTAATCTTCTATTCTCTTCATTTATGGAAGTTAGGGTTTCGGTATCAGTTGAGGTATTCATGTATAAGGTTGGGGATCGTTTATTTGTGGTTGATTATGTATATTGTTGGTTGGAACGTTGTGGATCTAGGTTTTGGAAGATTTGGTTTGAAGAATCAAGTTCTTCAAGGAAAGCTCTAAGTGGGTAAAATCTAGATTTAGCCTAAATCTAGCAAGGTGAGTTCAAGTTGATTTGTGAAAACGGTGTACATGCCAAAATGTCTATTTTAAAGTGTTTATGTATTTTACATGAAATTATCAACTATCGGATTTTGGTAACTTTTGATTATTGAAATGTTTAGCTTATTAAACTTGTAAATCACCCACATTTGGGATTTTGGGTATTTTGATAAAGGATCACAAATGAATGGGTTTTGATGATTTATTGCATAAATGGGTCTTTGGTCGAAAATACACTTTTTAATGTTTGTCGGGTTTTATGCATCATTCATGAAATTGAATGTTTTATGAAGTATTACTTGCACATTTATGTGAAGTACTTGAAAGAATGTGTATGGTCTCATTTTATGATTTCCATTCTTATCAGCAGTTAAACATGGAAATGCATATTTGCAAATAAATGAGTCTTTAGGACTCCGGTCCGGTTTAATAGCCCGATTGTGAAATACCAAGTATGATGGCGGTTAATGCGCATCAATTGAGATTTACATGTTTGAGTGCGTTAGTCATTCAATTTGAGTCATGTACTGTTTAGACTGTAATGCAGTGGATCCATAGGCATATGAGTCGGTCGTGTTATTTAAAAAGAAAAATGGGCTATTAATTATATGTGGGTGTCAGAATTAGTCTCTGGGGATTTCGAGGATAATACTGTGAGGGCTCGTGGAGTCCAAGACCAGACCTGCATCTGAGAGTTAATTTTTGAGCCTGTATTTTATGGGATAGTCACTTCCCATTTGTAGCTAGTTGAGACATTGGATCCTCGGGGGCGTTTGGTACGGTTATGTGGGACCGGTTACTAGCCATGGGTCGTAAATGTAATCCTAGCGAATGAGCATGATTAGGATCCTCGGGGGCCCTCCCTCACATCTTAGTACGAGCCGACGTGCTCGTGGCCATGGGTCCTAGTATGGTGAGCTCAATAACTTGGAATGTGGCCTACTTTTGTGTTCCGCCACTAGCCTTGGAATTCGGGATTCCCCCGTCACCGTGAGGTGTTGTTTTGAGGTATTTGATTTTATCCTCGTTTTCAGTGACGTTTGAGATTTGGGTTATTTCCTTATGCTATAATTTTGGAGACTTGAGTTACTCATATTTTGGTCGTTTGTTTTTATAAATCTTATTCAAATGTCATTATTTGAGCATTACCATTATTCTTGTTTTAAGTAAGTGTTGGATTGCATTGTTTCATGAAAGAATGTTTGGCGTTGAGGCGTCCATCTATAAAATGCATATTGTTGGTAAATGAGTTGTTCTCTTATTTCAAAGTAAATCATTTAAAGGATCATGATTATAAGTTACAATGTTTCCATTTTACGCTTTCCTCTATAATCATGATATAAAACTCTTGAACTCACCAGGCGTTAGCCTAACCTTTTTATTTGTCGGCATGTGCATCAGGTTTCATTTCGGGATTAGTTCTAGCGACACCGTGAAGTGACGAGTGCTAGTTGTGTGCTCGATGAAGTGATTTAGCTTGATGAAGTCTTCCGCATTATTGTTGGAGATAGCGATTTGGTATTGGGTTATAGTAACACTCGACTTTAGTTAGTCTTTATGTAAGACTTTAATTATTTGTTGATGGTTCAACCTAGAAATGTATTTCATTTATGGACTGGTAGTAAGAGATTTATTATCCTTTAAGGTATTGTTGAAAGTTTTTAATTAATCGCTCTTTCCAAATTTGAAGGTGTTACACTATGCATATTCCAATTTATAAAGTTCTTCCAAATTATATTATATTATCTTTGTATGAATCGGATTTTTTCGAACTACCATCAATTATTTCAGATTCTTCATTCAAATTCGTACCAATGTTTTTTTATGTATTTATATGTATGAAAATTGTGTAAAAAATAATAATTATTTAACATTTAACATTTCTCTCTCGTGGTAATCATTTTGGAGAGTTCTTCAAATTTAGTGAATTTCACATTATCTCTCTAACTTTATCCATTTGGGAAAATCAATTTGAAGAACATGTTGGAGATGTTATGTGTTTATTTGTGCATCAAATCAAATGTGATTGAAAATAGGCATGGCAACGAGGCAAGGATGAGGTGGGAAATGCACGTCTTCAGTCGAGTACTTATCAAGTACATATTCAATGGAATGAAAGATGATGTCAATGCAAAGTGGCAAGAGATTTTCATAGATATTATCATCATCTCTCATTCCTTAGAATATGTTAAAGATGTTATGTGTTTATTTGTGCACCAAATCAAATGTTATTGAATGTAGGCATGGCAACGGGGGGAGGATGAAGTGGGAAATGCAATATGCGTCTTTTTTTAAGTATATAATATTTATATACAACAAATAAACCCACACACCTTCATCACCTTTAGTGAGGTTTGAACCCTTGACCTCCAAGAAAGTCAAAGACTCCGATACCGCTAGGCCAAAGGCCCTTTGGTGCAATCCGCGTCTTTAGTCGAGTACTTATCAAGTACATAGTCAATGTAACGAAAGATGATGTCAATGCAAAGTGGCAAGATATTATCATCTCTCATTCCTTAGAATATGTGCATTCGATAGGAACTTAATTGAAGGCTGATGTTGCGGAAGAGGGGATTAAGTTAAAAACATTGAGAACCAAATTAATTAATGTAGTGAGGTGGGAACAAACACATTTGACTATGATGACAATCCTTTGTAATTATTTAACAAAATTTTATTGACGAGGTTAGGTGGAGAGACCTAATTCGTAATAAAGGCCAAACCATAACAATGACCATTATAATTATTTCATTTAAGGAGTGTGATCCATAGTTTTCATCACGAAGTTTGTAATTAATTTTACTCCAATGCAATTATAATTCATAATCGATGTGGGAGCCACAATGTTATGGGTTTATAATGAAATCTTAATTCATAACCGATGTGGGATTGGGTTGTCATACAAGGTTGTCGCTTAGCATGGTGCATACACCATCTCATGCTCCCTTCCTCTATCGTCCACAATCCTTTTGTATTAAGAACATTTTTCTATGCCCAAACAATTTTTCATTATTTGTTTTAAATTGTTGCCAAAACGGGCATTGCTAGTAGTTGTCTCTACATTAGATGGCCTGTTATACAACTTATTCTTATCAGAGATCAATGCTTACTTTGTAATGTGATTACATCTCCTTCTCTTTGTAGTTACGATGACCATTTGTCCCACATTGATCAACAATATATCGATGTAGAAATCAAACTTATGAAATAATCTCGCTTTGTCTATAAATTTGTTTCTCTTTTGATTATTGTTGGTTGATCTCTTAGTTTCGTTATGTTGCATATAATGACGTATGATAATTGGTAACCTCAATGTTCATAGTATTTCAAAAGGTTACCCGGAACTATCTAGAGGGTCATAACACACAAGGAGGTAAAATAAATGGTTTTATTCATATTTTTTCTAGTATAATCTATTGATTCTTATTATTATATACCCATAAAGCTCTAATAGTTTATTGATTCTACCTTTTCAGATTGTAATTAATTGTAGGGATATTCATATTCATATTCATATGGACATCGTAGATCATACCTAAGATGTAAAACATCTATAGGCATATATGAGATATTGCCTTCATGAAGTGCTATGTTAAACTCTCTAGCTAAAATCGATGATGATAGGCGTCATCTTTGTAGGGTTCATTGTGCCAAGCCATCGAAGCTGCCAATTTTGATGCCTTCATCAACCATTTTCACGTCTACATAGATGAAGTATGTCAATCATGTTTTGGTTTTGTTGTCAAATAGACACTACAAAATTCGTCCCTATCAGCGACAGACTATAGGCCATTGTTAATCTGTCGGTCAAGCTATATTAGCGACAGATTAGCGACAGACCCACCAAATTTTAGCGACTGATTTCCGTCGCTGATTTTTGGTTATTTAAAAAAAAATTAAATTATGGATTCCTGAGTATCAGTTTTATCGAAGGATATTTTGTCAGTATATCGTCGCTAAAAAGTAGTTTTTTTAAAATAAACAAAAAATACACAATAGTATTTTAAATATACATAATCAATTATTACAATTTATATATATATATATACACACACATAATCAATTTTTCAATAAAAGTACACATGTTTCTATCCGCGGTCGTTAAGCACTAGCACACCCATGCCAAATTGTGTCAAACGTTTTCAATGGATGTGAAATGCAATAACAATTATAAGATCAAAATCAAATAATCAAGCATGTAAAAAGTACTCAAAAATATTTTTGTACAAACAGATCTGATTTTTTTTTAAACAGTTCAGGATTTTTTAATGAAAAATGGTCTATGCATCACTAATCTATCGCTAAGTAGCGATGAAATTTGTCTGTCGCTAATTTTCGTCGTTAATACCTCTTTTTCTAGCGGTGAGAAATTATAACCCATTTTAGTTAGAAAGAAAATGCAAATAGTAAAATAGAAAATACAAGTGATCGAGTCATAATAGATGTCATTCAACATTTGCTCTTTTTGTATTACTCTTTTTAAGTTCTTTTTTTGTTTTATTTGAACCACCACTTATGTATGAAAAACAAAACAATCTTGTGAATTTCAATTATATCAAATGATTTCAATGATTGAACGGTAGGTTTTAGAGTAAGTTACAGATCTCGTCCATGTGGTTATATGGGTCCTAAACGAAATAATGACATGGCATCAATTTAAAATCATGTCATCTTAATTGAAATCAAAAGGTTACCCATTTCCAAATAATTCAAACCATCCATGAATTTGGAATGGAATTCAATTTCAAATCCAATTCAATCCTATAAACCAAACGGGACCTAAGCGTTTAATCAAATCATAAAATAGAAAAAAGAAAATTTTAGGTAGGGGAACAAAAATATTGTGTATAGTTTTAGGCTCTATCCATTTATTATGTTATTGCCAAATTTCAAGATTTTCTTGTCTTTCCTTCTTTATCTAAACAAGAGTTTTTGTCAACCATATCCTAAGTTCCATTGATTTTTTGTTCGAAAATTATTGCCAAAATGAACATTGTTAGTTGATAGGTGCCCATTCATATAACTTGTACAGTTTCCTTGAGTTCCTCGTGAATGAGATCGATTTTTCTCCGATTGTAGATCTAGAAAAAGGGGGATTTGCAGCACATATGCACGATAGCAAATAAAATTACGATTCGGGAAGGTGTTCCAGTTGGAAGTAAACCAGTTGGAAGTAAACCAATTGCTGATAATGCAGTAGAAACATCATCTAACGATCGTAAGAATGTCGTTATTGTCCACGAGGAAGATCGATCGCTGATATTTTACCGAGATGATGGCTTCTATGTTTTCTTCGGACTTCATCAAGTAATCCTTATTTTGCTGTAATCCCAGATTCCCAGATTTCTACTTTTCTGTTTATTTATTACTATATTTGATCTTTTTCTTTAATAACAGACACTCTATGAAAGGCTCGAAGAGGCCAAGCGATCGGTGAATGATTCATATCCCACGTATGCTTAATCTCCTTATTATAACCAAAAGGGTTCGAATTAGTTGTGGTCATTTTCACATATTTGATTTTATTTCCATTTTTGGTACAGATTCTTGGATCTTCTTCATAACTATCTAACGGGTGCTTACAAAGAACAGTTTAAGGACGAATGCCGAACTTATTTTGGCAGTTCGTTGGGCCTAATCTTCTCAATAGAAAGGCTGATCAACAAGCTTTCCAGACAGGTGACATACTCATTTCTATCTTCATACAGAATCGGCTTTATAGGGTACCAAATATGTTTAAATATTCTAATAAACTTAAGTTTATAGGAGTAAATTGTGCGTCATATGTAAAAGGGTTACAATAAGTTGATAAGACGCTTTTGGACGTCCTAAAAAGTTTTTTAGGACACTTTCGAAATGAAGTGCCCTATTATATCTTCATTCCATGATTATTTGGGCTTTTTTTGTGTTTATGCTGTGTATTTGTCATCATTGCAGCTTATATTTTCACCTCATTTTGATGTTGGTATTGTGTTTATTAGATGTGTTTATGCAGATTTGGACTTTTTGCTGTAGATTAAGACAGAGTTGGGTCCTTGGTGAATATTGTGGTAGTACTAAGATGAAGACTTGCAACATGTTTATAAGCCAAATTCAGACAGAGTAATCATAATAATTGTTGGTTATAACTGTTTTCTAATCCGCAAAATCGGGATTTGAATGATGCTCCATACTCAACATGGAGAACAAGTCATTTTGTTGATGATATCTAAAGTAATTTCAATTCATTCTATATTAGTTGGTTGATTTCATATATTGGAAAAGTTTAAGTCATTTAAATTCATTCTATATTAGTTTGGTAAATGACCTCTTAGTAAACAACCTACCACTTATTGAGATAAAAGTCTCTTATCCCGTAAGAGGTGGTAAGAAGTAGGTAAAACAAGCCCTTAGGCTCTATCCATTTATTATGTTATTGCCAAATTTTCAAGATTTTCTTGTCTTTCCTTCTTTATCTAAACAAGAGTTTTGTCAACCATATCCTTAAGTTCCATTGACTTTTTGTTCGAAAATTATTTCCAAAATGAACATTGTTAGTTGATAGGTGCCCATATCATATAACTTATTCTTATTGGAGATTGATGTTTATCTTTATAATGTGAAACACACCCCTTTCTCTTAGTATTTGAAATGATCATCCATCCCACATTGACCGGAAAATGTTGTGTATATCGAAACCCAACTTATAAAACGAGGTTGTGTTGATGTTCTCCACGCAATGAAGCATATTTACTTTTGACGCATTAAGTATTTGCTTCTAAAAGTTGATAAATCTTCATGTCAACATCTTGCCATCTAGCAAGATTCTAGTCTCTCCCATAGAGAAAAATATGAGTTATTTGTTCGACATCCTACCAAGAGGGTTGGGGTAAGTTTTTTCAAGTCTTCTTATATTGGTTAATCTCATTTTGTTTATATATATAGAGAGAGAGAGAGAGGTGGGTTCAAACGAGAACGGTACTTATTTAAAAGAATACGAGAATAATTTTGGACCAATCATTTTATTAAATAATACCTTAAATAAAACTTTCTAAAAAATCACCCAAAAGGGCATATATGTCATTTGTTTTATACATAATATAAATGGAAACTCATTTATTTAAATATAGATTAAATAATAATAAATTTAATTAAGGTATTTATTTTATGATTTAAGCATTATTAATTTTTTATTTATTTACTTATTATTTTTTACAATATTAAAATAAGTGTGATTTAGTTTTTCATTCTAAATATTCATTTTTATAGAATTAGTTTATTTAGTAAAAAAAAATTCAATTTTCGTCAAAAATCACATGTGATATCCACAATTAATCGACATTTTTTTTCATAAAAATGATTCGTTAATTTTCATCAATATATCATAATTGATATTGATCATAGTATGAAAGAAATGTAAGTTATTTGCAACATTACAAATGATATGTTAAATTATGAATTACGTTTTGAAATACATGTGATCTTATACATTTTAAATATATTTTGTTACATATCACATATGATTCTGTTTTTTATTATTTTCTTTTTTAAATTTTAATTTATATAATTGTTTTTCAAATTTTAAATCACATATGATTAGAAAAACATTTTTAAAATTGTTAATTAATTATGAATCACATATGATTAGTAAAACATTTTGAAAAAAAAATTAATTCATTATGAATTACATATGATTTTGATAACAAAAAGGTTAACATTACAATTGATATGTGTAAATTATGAATTACGTTTTGAAGTACATGTGATCATATACATTTTAATTTTATAAGTTTTGTAAAACACCCACATTTGGGATTTTGGGCATTTTGATGAATAAATCACAAGTAATGATATTTTGATGATTATGTTATGAAATGAGATCTTTGAGTATAAATGCATTCTTAATGTGTGTTTTGGAGAAATACTTGTTCTTCGGTTATGAGACATTTCTGAAAGAAATAAAGATATAAACTCATTGGAAAATGACTTGTCCCGGTCTAATTTTGTGTTTGAGTGTATTCATACATTTTTGGAGCATGTGCTCACATAAAATGTTGGTCGGTTGCATTTTATTGCATTTTGTGGATTTTAGCATATGGTCATTTGATTGGTTGAGCTCCAGGCTCGGTTTTTCGGCTTTGTCAGGTCTTGGGGATATTTTTCCGGTTTTAATAACTTAAAGTGGAGTTTTGGGTGTGAGTTGCATTTATTGCATTTTATTTTGGAGAATACATGTTTTGAGTATGTGTGTGTCATTCATTTGGAGTCATGTATTTTAGAATATAATGCATTGGATCCATAGGCATGTAAGTCAGACATATTTAAGGGTGAGGAGTCTTAATATTCTCACCTTGGAAATTATGTCGTGTTGGCATTGTTGTTGTCCCGGTTGTTTTGCGAAGAGAAACATTTATAGGTTGTACTTCGGAACCATGGGTTTTGTGATTTGATGTTCTAATTCTTGTGCACGAGGGTTAGACATCATGAGTTATCAAGTAAGGAGATGAGGCTCCTATCTTGAATGCTAGGGGTCGAATGAGTACCCTGAGGATGAAACTCCACTAGAGAACGAACAGGCAATAAGATCATGTATCCTTGAGGTGTAGCTCTACAGAGCAGGCAATGGGGGATACGGTGTTTTTAGGACTTGAAATATAGTCTGACTGGAGGTGTAACTCGGCAGATCAGGCAATACAGTTATGATCTGAGGTGTAGTTCGACAATGTGGCTATGTGGCTTAACATTGTGTTTCGCCACGTACAACGGAATCGGGTCTCCCTCGTCACCGGAAGGTGTTACTTGGGTATTAAATTGTATTATTTTATTATTCATGTTTTCGGTGACGTTTTGCATATATGGATTTTTATTCAAGACTTATGGGTTGAGTATTATGCCCCGCTCGTGTTTTGGGCATTTCGGGAAATAAAGTTTTATCCGTGTTTTTATAAATTGGGAGTCCAATTACTTTTCACGTTTTGGGTGAGTTTAGGGTTAAAGTTGTCTTACAAAGGAATGTCTATGTTGGGACACTTGTCTTTAAAAAGTGTGTGTTATTAGAAAATGAGTCGTTTAATATTAAAGTAAATCATTTTGAAAGATAATGATTTAAACTGCATTCTTTCCCTTTAACAAATATATTTGTTCATGTTGAAAACTCTTGAACTCACTAGGCGTTAGTCTAACCTTTTTATTTGTCGGCATGTGCATCAGGTACAGGTTAGGGAATGGTACTAACGTTTTGTAAAGAGATGAGTGCTAGTTGCATGCACGAGTGAGATTGGTTTGGAGAAGTCTTCCGCATTAGTTTTGAGGAGATCAACTTGTATTGGGGATAAGTACCCGACTTCGGTTTAGTCCTTGCTTAGTGTTGATGTCATTGTTGTTGAGGTCAATTATAGAATTTTTATATTGAGTTTTGATTTGTAGGAAGAAGTTTGTCTTTTATTTGATGTGATATCGAAATTTTTTATTAGTTGCTCTAACCAAACCTGAGGGTGTTACAGACACGAAAATGGTTGATGAATGCATCAAAATTGACAACTTCGATGGCGGAGCCTCGACTGGAACAATGAACCCTACAAAGATGACGCCTATCGTGATCGATTTTAGCTCGAGGTTTCAACATAACACTTCATGAAGGCAATATCTCATATATGCCTATAGATGTTTGACATCTTAGGTATGATCAACGATTTCCATATCAATATGAATATCCCTGCAATTAATTACAATCTGAAAAGGCAAAATCTATAAACTATAAAAAAAATTAATCCAATCAATGATTAAACTAGGCTTCATCGGCCCACCCCCTTTCTCCCGATGTCTATCATTCTCTCATAAACCTTCGTCTTCTTCTACTTCCGTCTTCCGATCAAACCACATAGTGGGTTTTCCATCAGCTTTTCTCTCTAAAAATGGTCGATGATGACTTTGATATGGATGTCGGAGGGTGAATCTCTGCAATATAATCATCTCTTATTCATTCTTCTTCTTTCATATATGATATCTCAAACAATATTTTAATTTTTTTGTTTTATAGATACGACGATGAGCCACTGACAACATATGCTCGCCCTTCACCGCCCTTGCCGCCAACGATTTCTTGATGGGTTCTTGAGTTGACTATTCGATTAACATTCCTATCAACATCTTCGTATTTGATACAATCAAGAGGTTCAGGCAATCTTAGGCTGTATTTCTCGAGGCTACATTTGTTTTAGTTTTGTGTTGGTTCGTATTTTGCTTTTTTGTGAGGTTTGGGAAGCTTGGTGATAGAAGAACACCTTGGTTTCAGATCAGATGGTGGATTAGCATATTAGATTTCGCCTTCTCTACTCTTCCTTTTATGGTTTCATCATTGAATTAGAGTTGCAATTGTTAGATTTAGGGGGTGTTTGGGATTGCTTATTTAAAACAACTTATGTTCTTTATTAAAACTGTTTATCAACTTATGTGGTGACAAAAAGGAGTTGTATAAAAATGTAACACCCGGAAATTCTCAAGGTAAGTACTTATTTCCTTAAATATGTTAACTGTATTTATTTGAAAATACGAGACTTTATATACGCATGTGGTCATTGTTATTATGCTATGATGTTACTTGGTTAGTATTAAAGATGCATGTGTTTAGACCTCGCACTCGTCCTCGAATTTGGTTAGATTTTCGGGCTATTTTGGGGTTGGCGCGATTGTGCCTGGCGATTGTGCCATTGGTACTATCGCCGGAGGCACTATCGCCAGGGATGTACCGTAGGTTGGGGAAGGCTAGCGATTGTGCCACGCGATTGTGCCTTGGCACTATCGCCGAGGGCACTATCGCCGAATTGGTACCGCGGGTGCCTAGTTCCTCGCGATTATGACTCGCGATAGTTCCCTTGGCACTATCGTCGGGCACTATTGAGACCTCCTATTTGCATAATGTGGACGAACTAAGTTAGTGATTCACTATAGGGATGTAGGTGGGTGACATTTGGGGAATTTCCTGAGTGGTAGTCCCCTATGTGTCTAGACCTCCGCCGTCGGGGAATTTCCTAAGCGGTAGTCCCCGATACGTGTCGGGCCTTTGGGTTGCCTTTGTTATTTGGCTTCAAGGTACATCGCCTCTTTGGGTGAACCTTATTGGAGATATGGGTCGCTCCCGTTGACTTCACCTCTACGTGATTAAATGATTAACTGTTGATAAGAACTGTAACTGTTTCTGGCATGTTTTTACTTATGCAACTCACTAGGCTTTTTGGCCTAACACTTGTTTGGTGTCGATGTGTATCTCAGGTGTTAGCGGCGCTGCTCCTAGGCAAGTTTAGATGCTTGGGCGAGATCTTGGGGATTTTGGCACTTGAACTAGTTCTAGAAGATTTGGGTTTATAGACGACACCCCTTTTTGTAATCTCTTTTCTAAAATGTAGAAATTAGAATAGTTGGTTGTTGTTTATCTATCCGTTAAATTACATTTGTGATTAAACAGGCTTAGTGTACTATTCCCCTTTTTGGGAGGCTCTTGCTATGGCAATTTATATACTACATTTCCTCTTTTGGAAAGTTTTTGTTATCCCTATTTTTAGGGTGTTAGAAGTTGGTATCAGAGCTTTAGTTTAAGTGAACTAGGTATTGTTGTAGTATATTTAGACTTAAACTTTAGACTTTATGACTTCACTGTCCACTTGGGGTAGGAATCCTAGGTGGGGAGAGTGTTAGGATTTACGGAATTACTGTAATTGAAAGTTGTGATGATGGTGACAAGAATTATTGTGTATGGTTCGTTCATAATTTTACTTAGCTACTGCTATTATGAATGCATTGTTACGTGAGCATGCTTGGTTTACTATCATTACGATAATTGATGAAGGTAGTAGTACGTATAATGAGTTCAACTCGCTTAGTCTTTTCTCAATCTTTTTCTCGTACGTGCATGGCAGATTTAATGGTAAACACTCGAAGTAGGTTGCCGGACATGCCAGAGGGTCAACCATAGGTGGAATCTGCAGCTGTACGACCTCCCGTAGGCGTAACCACCGATGACATTCCTGTGCCCAGAATCTTGGGAGGCGGACCTGAGCATATTCCACGCCGAAACCTCAATACGGGTAATGCCATCATGGAAGAAGTTACCATGGAGACCCGGCTTCGGGATAGCATGATATTGGCCATGAATGTGGCCTTGGCTCAACAACAGTTGGCCATGACTTCGGCCATGACCCAACAGCAAGAGTTTTTCATGAAACTCCTAGAGTATCGAGATGCTAGCCATCGACAACCTAAGACGATGGCTGAAAACATTATTGTAGGGTCGGGTGGACCAAATGTGGTAACGGTCGAGGAACCATCCGCTGAAGGGATCCGGACAAAGACTAAGGGGTGCACTTACAAAGCGTTTTTGGGGTGCCACCCTAAGAAGTTTGCGGGTTCAGATAACCCGGTTGCTTGCATGTACTGGCTCAAAGAGGTAGACATGGCCTTTGAGTCAAGTGAGTGTGATCCTTCTCAACGGGTCAAGTTCGCTTCTCAACTACTTCGGGGAGAGGCTTTGATTTGGTGGAATCTCACTCGATCAGTCCTCACTCCTGAGGTTCTGACTAAGTTAACTTGGTCGGTGTTCAAGGAGAAGATCATGGACAAGTATTGTAGTGAGCGTTCGATGGACAAGTTGGAGCGGGAGTTCCGAGATCTGAAGAAATGGAACCTGTCTGTGGTTGGCTACTCCAAACTCTTTCTGGAGAAACTAAACTTAGTGGGACATCTAGTCCCCGATGAAAGGTCGAAGATTAAGGCCTATCATCAAGGGTTACCGGCCGATATGCGAACGGCGGTAAGGAATGCCAAGTGTTCGACTCTACAAGAGGTTATCGAGGAGTCCTTACTCGTTGAGGACGACATCAATGCCGAAAGGGATGAGAAGAAGCTTTTTGGTGAGAAACGGAAATGGGAAGGGCCATCTGGGCTCATTCGTCAATCAAAGCCTTTTGTTAGTGGGAGAGCTGGTAACTCTCGTAAAAGTGATCAGTGGTGCCCAAGGTGCGGAAACCAAACATTCGGGTGCATGTGCTTCCAAAACCTATGCAGGTCCGATGAGTTGTGCCAGGTGTGGCAAGAAGGGTCATGTGGCCCGGGACTGCACTGTTCGTCCGACGGTGTGTTATAAATGCCAGGAACCGGGGCACATAATGAGGAATTGTCCAAAGTTAGCAGGGAGCAATCAAGTCGGATCTGTTGGGTCGACGGCTAGGGTCGACCAATCGCCGAGGGTGTCGAGCAGAGCTTTCCGGATGACTACCAAGGAGGCGAAGGAGACCGCTGATGTTGTTTCGGGTACGTTCCTAGTAAACTCCTTGTCTGCTCGTGTATTGTATGATTCGGGTGATACGTGTTCTTTTGTATCAGATGTTTTCTGTAAGCAATTCGCCACTCCTATTAGTGTCCTTTCCGACGCACTAGTAGTAGAGATAGCCAACGGTGATAAAGTAATTATCCGAGACCGTTATTGTGATTGCACCCTAGAGATCGACGGGGATTCTTTTGGGGTAGATTTGCTACCTATGTCCATAGGTGGTTTCGACGTGGTCATAGGCATGGATTGGTTATCAAGGCATAGGGCCGACATCTTTTGCGCTAAGAAGATGATCCAAGTGCCTTTGACGGAAGGCGGCGTGGTCGTCATTTATGGGGAGAAAGGAAAAGGATGCAACCCCATTATCTCCTCTCTCAAGGCGCGTAAGTTTATAGCGAAGGGTTACCCTTCGTATCTAGCGTATATTGTGGACGCGAAGAAGGAAAATAAGACTGTGGAAGATGTGTGGATCGTGCGGGAATATCCGGACGTCTTTTCGGAAGACCTTCCCGGATTACCACCGGAACGTCAAGTGGAGTTTCAAATTGACCTCACTCCGGGAGCGGCTCCGATAGCCCGAGCCCCCTATCGTTTGGCCCCGACGGAGATGAAGGAGATGATGACGCAACTTCAAGAGTTGTTAGAGAAGGGTTTTATCCGACCGAGTTCTTCACCTTTGGGAGCGTCGGTGTTGTTTGTGAAGAAGAAGGACGGATCATTGAGGATGTGTATTGACTACCGTGAGTTGAATAAAGTCACGGTAAAGAACAAGTATCCTTTACCTCGCATCGATGATCTCTTCGATCAACTCCAAGGTGCGGGATGTTTCTCGAAGATTGACCTCCGATCCGGTTATCATCAAGTGAGAGTGAAGAATGACGATATTCCGAAGACGGACTTCCGAACGCGTTACGGTCACTATGAGTTCTTGGTGATGTCTTTTGGGTTGACCAATGCGTCGGGCGTATTTATGGACTTGATGAACCGTGTGTGTCGCCCCTTCTTGGATAAATCTGTGATCGTCTTTATCGATGATATTTTAATTTATTCTAAGGATGAATCCGAACATGGGAAACACTTGCAGGAAGTCTTAGAAGTCCTAAGGAGGGAGAAGTTGTTCGCAAAATTCTCTAAGTGCGAATTTTGGCTCCAAGAAGTTCAATTCTTGGGGCACGTGGTGTCAAAGGACGGTGTTCAGGTGGACCTCGTGAAGATTGAAGCGATGATGAGTTGGGAACCGCCGACGAATCCGTCAGAGATACGGAGTTTCTTGGGCTTAGCGGGATACTATAGACGCTTCATCCAAGACTTTTCTAAGGTAGCTACACCGCTCACATCCCTCACAAGAAAGAACGTCAAGTTTCTTTGGACCGATGTTCAAGACCAAGCCTTCCAAACGCTCAAGAGGAAATTGTGCGAAGCTCCGATCTTATCCTTACCTGAGGGATTGGAAGACTTCGTAGTGTATAGTGACGCTTCTAAGATGGGGCTTGGATGTGTACTTATGCAACGAGGGAAAGTCATTGCCTACGCGTTGAGGCAATTAAAGGAACATGAGAAGAACTACCCGATGCATGACTTAGAGTTGGCGGCGGTAGTTTTTGCTTTGAAGTTGTGGCGACATTACTTGTACGGGACCAAGTGTACTCTCTTCACGGATCACAAGAGTCTCAAGTACATCTTCGATCAAAAAGAACTCAACATGCGGCAAAGAAGATGGCTCGAACTTCTAAAGGATTATGATTGCGATCTACTCTACCATCCCGATAAGGCCAATGTGGTGGCGGATGCATTGAGCCGGAACAGCCATGATGGTGGCGTTAAACTGTCCCTCACAAGAATCGACGTGGTATCAAGTTTGGTGGAAAGCATCAAGACGTGGCAAGTGGAAGCGCTCAAGGAGCAAAATCTCAAATCCGAGATCATGGTAAAGCAAAGTGGACTTTTGACGAAAGATAGCCGCGGGTTCAAACTCTTCCAAGGTCGAATTTGGGTGCTGAAATTGGGTGGAAATCGGGAGTTACTTCTAGAAGACGCGCATAAGTCGAAGTATTCTATACATCCCGGTAGCACCAAGATGTATAGAGACTTAAAATTAAATTATTGGTGGTCGGTGATGAAGTTGGATGTGGCTAACTACGTGGAGAAATGTGTCACATGCCTTCAAGTCAAGGCGGAACATCAAAGGCCGTATGGGAGTTTGCAATCGTTGTCCATTCCCGAGTGGAAATGGGACAACAACACTATGGATTTCGTGACGAAGCTACCGAAGACCTTGCGAGGCCACCATACAATTTGGGTAGTCGTCGATCGGCTAACCAAGAGTGCGCACTTTCTTGCAATGAGGGAGACCTTGCCAATGGAGAAATTGCCCAAGCTTTACATTGATGAGGTTGTGTCGAGGCATGGGGTTCCACAATCTATAGTGTCGGATCGAGATAGTCGTTTCACGTCGAACTTTTGGGCAAGCTTGCAAAAGGAGTTGGGTACCCGATTGAATTTGAGCACGACGTATCATCCTCAAACGGATGGTCAAAGTGAAAGGACGATTCCAACGCTCGAAGACATATTAAGGTCTTGTGTTATCGACTTTGGAGGTAGTTGGGACTCACACCTGCCGTTAGTGGAGTTCGCATATAATAATAGCTACCACTCTAGCATTGGCATGGCACCATTCGAGGCGTTGTACGGGCGAAAGTGTCGAACTCTAGTTTGTTGGTTAGAAGCGGGCGAAAAGCAATTCGCCGGGCCGGAAATAGTGCAAGAGACGGCAGACAAAGTGAAAGAGATTCGGGAAAGGCTAAAGGCGGCACAAAACCGTCAGAAAAGTTATGCGGACAAGAAAAGGAGACCGGTCGAGTTTCAAGTGGGCGATCATGTCATGTTGAAAATGTCACCGTGGAAGGGAATCATTCGGTTTGGGAAGCGTGGGAAGCTCAGTCCTCGTTTCCTTGGTCCATTTGTCATCTTGGAGAAAATTGGGTTACAAGCCTATCGGTTGGATTTACCGCCGGAAATGGATGGGATACATTCTACTTTCCACGTGTGTTATCTTCGGAAGTGTCTAGCCGAAGAGGAAAGCGTGATTCCTTTATGGGAAATTTGAGTAAACAATGGAAATCGTTGTGTGGAAGAACCGGAGTCGATTTTGGAATCGAAAGTAAAGAAGTTACGGCATAAGGACGTGGTCATGGTTAAAGTTCAATGGAAGCACCATCGGGGTGCTAACATTACTTGGGAATCGGAAGATGATATGAAGAAGCGTTATCCCCACTTGTTTGTCTAGGGTAAGATTTCGGGGACGAAATCCCATTTAGGTTAGATTTTCGGGCTATTTTGGGGTTAGCGCGATTGTGCCTGGCGATTGTGCCATTGGCACTATCGCAGGAGGCACTATCGCCAGAGATGTACCATAGGTTGGGGAAGGCCAGTGATTGTGCCACGCGATTGTGCCTTGGCACTATCGCCAAAGGCACTATCGCCGAATTGGTACCGCGGGTGCCTAGTTCCTCGCGATTGTGACTCGCAATAGTGCCCTTGGCACTATCGCCGGGCACTATTGCCGACGGGGGAATTCCATTTAAATGAGTTCCAGCCGATTTTAATTCATTGTCAACACATTTCATTTTTCTCTTTGGCGATTTTGGCTCCAAGAAAACTAGTCCATCCCTTCCCAAACCCTAATCCACATTTATACCAAACCCTCTTGGTGGTTGGGGTCATTAATTTCTTGCATTAAATCACCTCAAGGAAGATTTCTAGGGTTTCTTCAAGGCAACTCCTCATCTCCAAGTTCATCCTCCAACTTCTAGGGTTTTCATCTTTTCTAGGTTTTGGTTCAAAACCTAGATTGTGAGTTTACTAACCCTTTTGTAAAAACTAGATACACATCATTTACTTTACTTGTTATCATTTTGTTATTACTCAAGTGTTCTTATTTAATGTGCAAGTATTTGGGGATTTCTATGGAAATATGTATGTGAGTAACCTACTATGATTCACTTATGCATATCTTGGTTTTATGATGATTCCTACTTGGAATGCCTTTTGGCGACCTTATATTCTCACGAAGTATTTGGATGATTACTAGTTCATATGATGGAATTACATGCTTGGGATGGTAATGTTGTGTTCATGGTTGATATCCGAATATTTTGGGTTAAAACACATCTTGAGACCTCCTATTTGCATAATGTGGACGAACCAAGTCAGTGATTCACTATAGGGATGTAGGTGGGTGACATTTGGGGAATTTCCTGAGTGGTAGTCCCCTATGTGCCTAGACCTCTGCCGTCAGGGAATTTCCTAAGCGGTAGTCCCCGATGCGTGTCGGGCCTTTGGGTTGCCTTTGTTATTTGGCTTCAAGGTACATCGCCTCTTTGGGTGAACCTTATTGGAGATATGGGTCGCTCCCGTTGACTCCACCTCTATGTGATTAAATGATTAACTGCTGATAAGAACTGTAACTATTTCTGGCATGTTTTTACTTGTGCAACTCACTAGGATTTTTGGCCTAACACTTGTTTGGTGTCGATGTGTATCTCAGGTGTTAGTGGCGTTGCTCCTAGGCAAGTTTAGATGCTTGGGCGAGAGCTTGGGGATTTTGGCACTTGAACTAGTTCTGGAAGATTTGGGTTTATAGACGACACCCCTTTTTGTAATCTCTTTTCTAAAATGTTGAAATTAGATTAGTTGGTTGTTGTTTATCTATCCGTTAAATTACATTTGTGATTAAACAGGCTTAGTGTACTATTCCTTTTTTGGGAGGCTCTTGCTATGACAATTTATATACCACATTTCCTCTTTTGGAAAGTTTTTGTTATCCCTATTTTTAGGGTGTTACAAAAAAGTATTTGAATTAACTTATTGTGGTACCAAAACGTAATAATCTAACAAGTTGTTATTTAGGGGTGTTTGGGATTGCTTTATACATATAAAATAAGCAAAAAAAGTCATAAACACTTTTCAAATAAGTTGATAAGTTAGAATCAAATGACTTATGAAAAAGTGTTTATCTCTTGTTTGACACCGTTATAAGCACTTTTATTTTTTCTCCATCAATACACTAAAAAGTGTTTATCTCCGGTACCACATCGGAATAAGTTAAAAGGCCCTTTAAATAAGCAATCCCAAACACCCCCTTAATTACTAAATTGTGATCAGTATTTAATTTCGGGATTTTGATTTGTATGTCTAAGATTCTTGCCATCTAATTTGGGAATTTTATTTTCTATGTTTAGGGTTCATCAATCATCTCCAAGGATTTGTTCCTTGTAAAAAAAAGGTGTTTGATTTCATGAGATGAAACATATCATAGATGAAAGTTGTGCTTGATTTCATGAGGTGAAATAACATATAGACGAAAATTGTGTTAGATTTCAGGTGGTAAAATAGATTATAGGTGAAAATTGTGTTTGATTCATGTGGTGAAAATAATATATATATATATATATATATATATATATATATATATATATATATATATATATATACACTAGGCATATACCCGAGCGATGCAGCGGAATGTGAGTAAAGAATGAACAATTAATATTACTTTCTTATAGACATGTCATCAACAATAAACCATGACCTAAGAATCACAACTTATGAAACACTAAACCCTAAACCCATAAAGATATTCAATAATTAGTTTATATTACAATTATTGACGAAAAAAATTATAATGATATAATTCATAATAAGAATGAAAGGTATTTTACGATTATGTATTTTTAATGCGTTAACGGTGGAAAAAAAATAAAATGTATGGATAGAAAACAAATTAATTCGTTGATATTCATGATATTTAATAGTACGGTTAAATTAAAAAACATTCAATATTTGGCTCGTTTTAAAGGTATTGACGAGATGATTATTATGGTATAATTTGTAGAAAAATGAACGTATTTTTTTCATTGCATTTTTGTTCATATACGATTATTTGTGTTAATATGATAACGGTGTAAAATGAAAAATGAAAAAACAAGGGATATAAAGTAAATTAAATAAGTAAGTGTAAGGTGATAAATGTAACATTGTAAGAGTGGTAAATGTTATTGTACAAAAGATTGTACAATAACCGTTTTAGAATTTTTATCTATACTATTATATAGACATATACTCGCACACGATACGGCGTGAAAAATCGTGCAATCGAAGGAACAATTGGCAAAGGTATGTATCCGCTCGCAAAACATCTCGAAATCAAAATGACAACAACGTTTTCATTTTAAGTTTGTATTTTTCGTCCTTATCGATACTTTAGTCTATGAATCATAGACTAAATACATTAGTTTTCATTTCGTTCTTCGTTTGGTGCACTTATATGTGAATCATAGACTAAAATATCGATAAGGACGAAGAAATACAAACTTAAAATGAAACGTTGTTGTCATTTTGATTTCGAGATGTTTTGCGAGCGGATACATACATTTGTCAATTGTTCCTTTGACTTCACGATTTTTCGCGTCACATCGTGCGCGGGTATATGCCTAGTTTATAATAATAATGAAATGTATTTTTAATATATTTTAGTTGATTTACGATTATGTATTTTTAATATGCTAAAGGTGGAAAAAAAATAAAACGTATGGATATAAAATAAATTAGTTCATAAATATTCATGATATTTAATAGTACGGTTACATTAAAAAAATATTTAATATTGGACTCGTTTTTAAGATATTGACGAGATGATTATAATGGTATAATTTGTAAAAAAAGAAACATGTTTTTTCATTGCATTTTGTTCATATACCATTATTTGTGTTAATATAACACGTGTGTAAAATTAAAAATGAAAAAGTAAGGGATATAAAGTAAATTAAATAACTAATTGTAAAGATGTTAAATGTAACATTGAATTTTGAAAATAACCGTTTACAATTTTAATATAATAGTATAGATATAGATAGTATATATATAATGTTACATATTTATGCTACCAATAAAAATATTCAATAATTAGTTTATATTAAAATTATTGACCAAAAAATTATAATATTAGAGTTTATAATACTAATGAAACATACTATTAATATATTTTAGTGGATCTACAATTATGTATTTTTAATATGTTAACGGTGAAAAAAATAAAACGTATGGATAGAAAACAAATTAATTCACAGATATTCATAGTTTTTAATAGTATGGTTAAATTAAAAAATATTCAATATTGGACTCGTTTTGAAGGTATTGACGAGACGATTATAATGGTATAATTTGTAAAAAAAAGAAACGTATTTTTTCAATGCATTTTTTTCCATATACGATTATTTGTGTTAACATGATAAGAGTGTAAAATAAAAAATGAAAAAACAAGAGATATAAAGTAAATTAAATAATTAATTATAAGGGTGGTAAATGTAAGGTTTAATTTTAATGGATTTCAAATTCCCTCTTACATCACATCTTATTTTATTTTTAATTCATAGTTACAGTTTTTGTCCCTGAACTATTTTGATAGATTTACTTTTTATCTTTTAGTTTTACATTTTACATTTTCATTATATTAACACATATAAGCATATATTAACTAAAATACGTTAAAAAATAATTTTTAATTTTAACAAGTTACACCATTATAATCGTCTCGTTGATACCTTCGAAATGAGCCCAATGTTGAATATTTTTTGATTTAATTATATTGTTATATGTCATATATTATACCTTGGTTAATTGATTTTTTTAAAAAGAGAAAATGCATTACATCGAACGTAAGTTTTAACATCAAGATAATAAACATAATAAATATATTACGTATTTTTTATTCCAACAGATTCCAACTTTGATAATTCATTTAAATCAACATATTCACGAAGACGAGTACGCTCTATATATTCTTCATTCACATCTAATCTACATTTGTATGGGATAATCCACGACATTGCATCTGGAAGTGCATGACGTGTCCAATGGTGTATGAATGTGGGCATTGGGTAATCTTCTTTTAATACTCAGTTAGTTACCCATTAACTCTATACGGTTAGTGTCCCATGCATCTTCATGACCACCAAAACAAGTAGATATGACTCAAAATTCACAATTTCCATCGCCTAATTCATTTTGTACTTGTGCGATGTATGGATGAAATAAACTCGGGATTTGATCAAGATATGGAGGGGGTTGTCGTTGGAAGTAGGAGCTATGTCTCGCTGATTCTTTATGACCAAAATCTTTGGAGTTGATAAATGTTGACGCGTTAGAATAACCGTGTCTACGAGGATCTTCAATAATATTTTTATTTATTTCAAATCAATTACTTTACTTTATTTCAAATAATATATTATATATATGTCGAATGATTCTGTTTTCATTGATCGACATGTGATATCCCAAAATAATCGAAATTTGTGATATCCACAATTAATCACATGTGATATCCACAAAATACAACGTAATTATATATGTTAATGTGATATGTTAAAACGTATTTTTTAACATATTTTTAACATATAATAAAATAAAAAAATATTCAATATTGGACTCATTTCGAAGGTATCGAAGAAACGACTATAATCGTGTAACTTGTTAAAATTAAATATTATTTTTTTAACGTATTTTAGTTAATATATGCTTATATGTGTTAATATAATGAAAATGTAAAATGTAAAATGTAAAACTAAAAGGTATAAAATAAATCTATTAAAAGAGTTAAGGGACCAAAATTGTAACTATATATATAATAACTACTTTCAAGAACCGTCAACAACCGTTTAAGTCATTTAATATAATAGTATAGATATATAGGGGCAGGTTCAAACGAGAAGATAGTCAATTTGCGAGAAGACGAGAAGGAACAAGAGTCAAATAATTTATTAATTAAAAAATAGCATAAATAAATTATTTTTTTTAAATTATGATAATTACAATTTGAATTGGATAAATCCTTAAAATCTCATAATATCTTTTAAATTTATTTATTTTTTAATTTTAATAAATTCATAATTTTTTTTATCAAATTCATATTATTATTTTCTAGATAAAATCATAATTTTCATCAAATATCACATGTGATATCCATAACTAATTCATTATTTATTTCACCATTTTTTTCTCTATTTTTTAGATTTACGTTTTGAATCACATGTGATTAATTTCGTTTAACATGTGATGTATTATTATGTATCACATATGAACCCACTAGGTGGATTTTTGTAAATATCACATATGATAATATATGTCTGAATATAAATGACGCGTAATCACATGTGATAATATTTACATCACAAAAAGATTTATAAATATAAATATACATAATCACATATGATTAACTAAAATATATACAATTATCACATGTGATAATATTTACATCACAAAAAGATCTATAAATAGAAGTATACATAATCACATATGATTAACTAAAATATATACAATTATCACATGTGATAATATTTACATCACAAAAAGATCTATAAATAGAAGTATACATAATCACATATGATTAACTAAAATATATACAATTATCACATGTGATAATATTTACATCACAAAAAGATCTATAAATAGAAGTATACATAATCAAATATGATTAACTAAAATATATAAATTTATCACATGTAATAATATGATATGTGATATGCATAAATATTTATATAATGATATCACGTGTGATATTTGGTTAAAATTGTGAATTTTTTAATTAAAAGTATATTTAGAAAAAAAATTAATAAAAAAATTAATAAATAATTGAAATAACATAATAAATAAATCTAAAAGATATAATGAGAAATTTAAGGATTTATCCAATTTAAAATGATAATTCTCCTATTTTCTAAAAATATTTTTTATTTTTTATATATGGTTTTTTTAATTAATAAATTATGTGGCTCACATTTCTTCTCGTCTTCTCGCAAATTAGTCTGCTCCTCGCATGATTCTCCCCCCCCCCCCTCTCTCTCTCTCTATATATATATATATATGAATATATGTGAATATTATGTTTGGATTTCATGAGGTGAAATTGCGTATAAATGAAAATTGTGTTTTATCTCATGAGGTGAAATAGTTTTGTATGTGTCCCATTTGGTGAATCTTTGTTACCAAAATGACGATTATGTCATTTTTCTATTTAAAAATAGCATTCAATCAAAACCATATGATCGAAATCAAATTAGGGCTTAGATCGGTTCTCACGGTTCTCAACATTTTTTTGTTCTCATATGATTTAACTCATATATATATATATATATATATATATATATATATATAGGGAGAGGTTCATTTGAGAAATGGTAAATATATGAGAAATATAGAAGTAATCTTAGTCATTCATCTGGTCAACATTTGCTGCTTTGACCGCGAAGCACCGTATAATTTCTTGTGTGGTCTATAGAAGGTAGAGGGGTAATTTCGTAAAATACACAGGATGAGTTCATATATGAATCTGTATGAATCACAAATATTCATATATGACCAGTTGCTCCTTCTCATGCAGCTGCTAATCGAGGGAAGGGTCGCAGCCGACGTAAAGGGAAAACGACAAAGAAAGCGAATATGTGTGGTCTATAGAAGGTAGAGGGGTAATTTCGTAAAATACACGGGATGAGTTCATATATGAATCTGTATGAATCACAAAGATTCATATATGACCAGTTGCTTCTTCTCATGCAGCTGCTAATCGAGGGAAGGGTCGCAACCGTTGTAACACCCTAAAATCTGGAAATAGCAACTTATTTAAAATTTTCTAAATACGTCGATCATTCAATCATCGACAACCACAATTTAGATTCAACTTCAATACACAAACATTCAATCTTTACATACAAACTATAAAAGGACGGGTGCTACTAAAACCCAAAGATAGTCACTATCTCCAACTTGCGGAAGACTTCACCAATTACTTACTTTAGTGTCTAGCTAAGGCTCTACGCTTCATAGAACTGCTAGAACCCAACTCCCAACTGGAACCTGATGCACATGCCGACAAATAAAAAGGTTAGGCTTAACGCCTAGTGAGCTCAAGAGTTTTCAACATATATAAAGATGTCTGTGAAAATAGATAATGCAGTTTAATTTATAATCTTTCAAAAGGTATGCTTTGAATATGCAAATGACTCATTTTCCAATAATGTGCATTTTAGACGGAGAACACCAATTTGGACATTTTCCAAATCAAACTACTACAAAATGATGATACCAATGTAAACCGCCCCTTCATAAATTAGCTTTAACCCAAAACTCACTCAAAGCGTAAATATAAATTGAACTCTCCATTTAAGAAGGTACGATTAAACCTTATATTTCAAAACACCCAAAACACGGGTGGGGCATAATACTCAACCCATAAATCAAGGGTAAAACCCAAATATACAAAACGTCACCGAAAACTTGGATAATAAAACTCAATACCCAAAAATAACACCTTTCGGTGACGGGGGATTCCCGATTCCATAAAATGTGACGGTCCACAAAGTAAGACCATTTTATGTTGTTATGACTAGTCATATAAACAAAAGTACACGCAAGAGATGTCAGGCTCAGTAGCTTTAAACGTACACCCACGGAAACTCGAGTTCAACCCCGTCGGGTTCCTATGTCGAGCCCCTCATCTAATATCGTAATACTTGAGCACGAAGGACTTATACCCACATCCGGTGCCTAACGTGCCTCGACGTGGAAAACTAATCGTCCCACGTCGGACAATAATTCCAAGCGCAAGGGATGTCAGGCTCAGTGGCTTTAAACGTACACCCACGGGATTTCGAGTTCAACCACGAACGGTCCTTATGTCGAGTCCCTCATCCAATATCGCAACCAAGGCTCTAAGTCGAGCTACCAAAATTGGACAATTATCCAAAGACTCCAAATCAAATAAAAATGCCAAGCCGCGGGCTTAGCACCCATTGACCCATTGATAAATGAAGTAAAAATACGATAAAACGCACTCAACCAACGGTTATGCAAACACAACGACTAAAAGTAAGATTAGTTCAAAACTCACATTAGTTGAGGTACCCATTTTCCAAGTGAACTTATACTCCCATATTTTCCAAATGCCTCATAACACCTAATATGCATTTTCCAAATTTAACTGCTGATGAGAGTGAAAATCATGAAATGAGACTATACACGCTCTTTCAAATGCCTCACCTAAAAGTGCAAGTAATACCTTATAAAACACTCCATTTCATGAATGATGCATGAGACTCGACAAACATTTAAAAGTGTATTTCTGTGACCAAAGTTCTATTTATGAAATAAGACCTCAAAACACATTCATTTGTAACACCTTTATCAAAATGCTCAGACATCCAAAATGTGGGTATTATACAAAGTTATAAAGTTAAATCCTTCCAATAATCAAATATTAGCAAATAACCCAACATTTGATAATTTCATGTAGGACACATAAACACTTTTAAAATAAACATTTTGGCATGTACAACGTTTTTGTAACGCCCTCAAATCTGTAAATAGCAACTTATTTAAAATTTTCTAATTACATCAATAAATGAATCATCTACAACCATGAAATCAGATTTAGCTACAATACACGTATACCATCTTATATATATACATGCTATAAAGGACGAGTGCTACTAATACCCATGCATAGTCACTATCTCCATAATGCGGAAGACTTCACCGAATACTTACTTTCGGATCTAGCTAAGGCTTTACTCTTCACAGGATTGCTAGAACCAACTCTCAACCTTGAAACCTGATGCATATGTCGACAAGTAAAAAGGTTAGGCTTAACGCCTAGTGAGCTCAAGAGTTTTAACATAAGTATATATCTTTAAAGAAAAGAATTCAATTTAAAGCAAGGTCCTTCGAAATATTACGCTTAAAAATGATAACGACACATTTCCCCATAATATGCACTTTTAAAGGCAAAGCTCCCAAAACACACATTTCTTATATAACGCGCAACGCATAACTCACCCAAACGGGATCATAGTTCGACACTTATTTGGTAAAAACATGAATAACTATTTATAACCCAAAATACCCAAAACGCGTGCGGGACAGAATGCTCGACCCATAACTCGATATCAAAACCACATATACCGTACGTCCGAAAACATGGACAGTTGGTCCAATACTCACGCGATCGTAAGGAACCAATGACAATAAAATAAGACGTTCTTATATTTAACATACTGATAACCAGCAACGGGGGAAACCCGTATCCGTTGAGGGTGGAGGGAACACAAAAGTATACTACCCAAATAACGTTAATCGCATGACACCTCCCGACATCCCAGTCCGGTGTCCCTACGACTTCTTTACAAGTGTCACCCCAAGTCAGTTGACCTTGATGGATCATTCCGAAGAACTCCATCCCGAAGGCCCGGCACACTTAAAGACTACCTCTCAGGCATTACTTCAAGCGGCGGAGGTCCTAGCGCCTACTATTCCGGTAGCACTAGCCGACTCAACTCTCCTAGCGATCACTTGTAAAGTTTCCGGTCATAAAACATAGGTACCGAAGTTCAACCCCGCAATACCCAATTGACCATCCAAGACAGACTGACTCACGTGCCTATGGATCCATTACACATTGTCTAACGTTACATGACTCCAATTGAAAGACCAAAACTCCCAAAACATATAACTCACCAATGACACAAATTAAGTGTCTTCATATCCAAAACCCACGATGGTTAAAAATCCGGAAAAATGTCCACACGACTTGTTTAAGTCAATACCGAACTAAATAGCTCAAAATCCGTTTGACCAATAATTACCGGTCTCCAAAATAGTGAAATGTCCTTAATTAATGTTTATGAAGACACGTACCTCAAAGACTAGATTTACCCAAAACTACATACGATATGGGACTCAAGATTTCCAAAGTGTTTATGAATGCAAATACACCGAATGCATATAGCATGAATTAGACTTTACTTGTACAAAATCATCAAAGACGTATAACTCATAAAATAGACCTTACTTGTACAAAATCACCAAGAATACGTAATCCATGTTATTTAGTTGTTGGAAACATTCAAAACCGAATAGAAGCATTTTAAGAGGTCAACACAACCCAAGTGTACTAAGTAAGAAAACTTATCCAGATACTCACACTTTGACAAATAACTAAGTAAAACATATTTTTCTTCTAAATACTCAAAACTTATCAGCAGTTAACCATTTCATGTAAAACACTTCAAAATACACATTTTGGCATGTACACCGTTTTCACAAATCAACTTGAACTCACCTTGCTAGATTTAGGCCAAATCTAGATTTCACCCAACGAGCTCTTTTGAAGACCACTTGAATCCTCAAGCCGAAATCTTCCAAAAACCTAGATCCGAACATTTCAACCCATAAGTAACTATATCCAACCATATAGAAACATCCTCCAAACAAATAAATACCATAATCCAAAACAAGATCAAAACCCTAATTTCTCCAAAACCATCAAATCCGAGATTTGAGATATTAAACCTTAAGAAACCACTAATGGGGTATTTATAATACTAACACAAGAAAACTTACCCTTAAAGACAATGAGACTTCCGAGAGCACCCAATCCAACACTTCGACCCGAGCTCCCAACCGTTGAACCTGATGGGGAAGATGAGGATGAGGGTTTTGTGGTTTAAGCTCCCAACTAGCTAGATAATTAAAAATCATGTGGTACAAAGAGGAAAAACCCCCAAAATAGGTTAGGGTTCGGTTTTAGGGTTTGGGAGAGAAAAGGGAAGAAGAAGATAAGTGAGAAATGAAAAATGGGCTGATTTTCGCGACTTAACAGCCTCTCAGCCCCCCGCGCGCGACAATGACACCGCGACTATGCCCTTGGCATAGTCGCGGGGAATAGTCGCCCGCTGCTAAGAGCTCGCGGTACACTGCTCGCGATTGTGACACGGCGACAGTGACACGGGCATTGTCGCCCAGACCTCCACGAATCCCAAAACTCGACTTCTTCCAACGCCAACAACCCCGATACTATAAGGGACTTTAAACAAGACATTTCCCAACAAATCCCCACTGATTACAAGTCACATAAATGTACGGTTGACATTTACTTACCGAAAATCACGGGTGTTACAGTTTTCACAAATCAACTTGAACTCACCTTGCTAGATTTAGGCTAAATCTAGATTTCACCCAACGAGCTCTTTTGAAGATCACTTGAATCCTCAAGCCGAAATCTTCTAAAACCTAGATCCGAACATTTCAACCCATAAATCAACCATAAGGAAACGTTCTTCAAACACTTTACATGAAGATCTCATCTATACCCAAAACCCTAGTTTCCAAAGATGAAGAGGGTAGAAGATTACCTTAACCCAAGCTTGAATCCACCAACCAAAACACCTCTAGTTCACCAATAATGGTTACAAACCTCAAATCTACGAAAGGAAGAACAATGGTGGATGAAACCCTAGAAAACTTGATCAAGAAGATGAAGATGGAGGGATGAGGGGCTTACCATCACAAAATACTCTTTTATACCCTAATAGACTTCCAATCTCTTGCTATATCCTTGAAGAGCTCTCAAAAACGAAACCTTGGCAACTTGAATCACCAAAATCGGAGTTGTGAGGAGAAAGTTATGAGGAAATGAAGTCTTAGGGTGAAAATGGAGTTTGGGGTCGGATTTTTGCCTTTTTGTGCGCCCAGCGGCTCTGCGCGGGTGGCCGCGCAGGTCCATTCGCGCGGAGAGCCACGCGGAGCACTGCCGCCCCAGATTTCGCCCCAACACTGTTTTGGTCATAACTTCTTCGTTATAGCTCCGATTTAGCTCCGGAAAGAACCGTTGGACTCGTAATTGAATCCTTCATCCATATAGAGTATAAAATCTAGGATTCAAGTCCAAAATCATTTATCTTATTTTTTCCCTTTTATATCGGTTTCGGTATTAACTTGAAATGGTGTCATTCGAAATCGGGGTGTTACAACCGTGGGGTCAAATGTTATGAAAAAAGAGTGTGGATTCCAAAGCTAGGGGAGCTTCGGAAGAGAGTGCTGGAAGAAGCTCACAAGTCGCGATACTCGATACATCCGAGAACCAATAAAATGTATCGGGACCTGAAGCAAAGTTACTGGTGGCCAGGCTTGAAGAAAGACATAGTTTACTTCGTTGAGCAATGTCTAACGTGTTTGAAGGTGAAAGTGGAGCATCAAAGGCCGTATGGGGAATTGCAACCGTTAGAAATACCGGTATGGAAGTGGGATGAGATAACAATGGACTTTGTTACTGGATTGACGCGAACACCAAAGGGGCACGATGCCATTTGGGTGATAGTGGATCGACTCACAAAATATGCTCACTTCTTACCGATTAAAGAGATGTACCCGTTGGAGAGGTTGGCTAAGCTATACATTGATGAAGTTGTATCTAGGCATGGTGTGCCATCATCTATCGTGTCAGATCGGGATGCTCGCTTCACGTCGGCGTTTTGGAGGAGTCTACATAGGGAGTTGGGTTCGCAACTCAAATTGAGCACAACGTATCACCCCCAGACGGACGGTCAGAGTGAAAGAATCATTCAAACGTTGGAAGATATGCTTCGAGCATGTGTTATTGATTTCAAGGGTTCGTGGGAGACTCATCTGCCCCTGAATAGTTATCATGCCAGTATTCGAGTCGCTCAGTTTGAAGCATTGTACGGACGAAAGTGTAGAACACCTTTATGTTGGAATGAAGTAGGTGAAAGGCAGTTAGCAGGACCAGAAATTGTGCAGGTAACGGCTGATAAAGTCAACCAGATATGGTAAAGATTAAAGGTGGCTCAAGATCGTCAGAAAATGTACGCAAATAAACGAAGGAAGTCGATAGAGTTCCAAGTGGGAGACTTGGTGATGTTAAAAGTCTCACCTTGGAAAGGAGTGATTCGTTTCGAAAAGAAGGGTAAGTTGAGACCCAGGTTTGTTGGTCCATTTCCTATTGTAGAGCGCGTTGGAGAGGTAGCTTACAATTTGGAGTTACCCGCGGATCTTCGAGGAGTTCACCCCGTCTTCTACGTGTCGAATTTGAAGAAATGTTTAGCAGAAAGTGATGTCGTTATACCTCTAGAGGATGTCCAAATAGATGAGAAGATAAGTTTTGTAGAGGAACCGGTAGCTATTCTGGATCGTAAAGTGAAGAAGTTAAGGAGCAAGGAAATCCCCTTGGTAAAAGTCCAGTGGAAATTCCATAAAGGTAAGGAAGCGACTTGGGAGTTGGAGTCGGATATGAGGAATCAATATCCTAGTTTGTTCGACGACGGAATTCCGGGGACGGAATTCTTTTGAGGGGGGGATATTGTAATAACCAGGCTTTAAGCAAATAAAATAAAAGTTGGGTAAGAAAGTAGAAAGGTCATTTTAAGGAGGGGCCTATTGTGAAAATTTGGGAAAAAGGGTTTTTAACCCTAGAGGTATCAGTGTGGTGTGTGTGTGCGGCGGCTGTTTTTGGAGAAGAGTGATTTTGGGGCGATTTTGGGAGAAACCGAGTAGGGATTCGATACTTCAAGAACTCCAAGTTGGGTTTTGATCTTCATTTCAAGGTAAATCTTCTTGTGATCATACTCTTCAAATTTTAAACTATTGAATCATAATAGTTGTGTTTGGGGGTAGAGTATTAATCTGAAGTTGAGATTTTCTGGGTTGAAATAAATGAAAATCGTTAGAAGATTATCTAAGTGATTAATAAAGTGTGTGATGAAATCAAGTTTCTGCATCTGATTAATGGTTATTGGAATGGTTGGTTATTAATTTCTGAGTTATTCTATAAATCGTGAGTTCGAAATTGAATCTCTGAGTTTCTGTTCGATAACCCAGTGACCGGATTGCTGGACCGGTCGATAAAAGTTGACACCGGTCATTTGGGTATACACCGGTCAAGTGCTTAGGCATCGGTCGAGTTGTGGCATCGGTCGAGAAAAGAGACTTCGGTCGACATTAGAGACCGGTCGAGAGGGGGGAGACCCCGATCCTCGTGACACCGGTCGACCCTTTGGCCCCGGTCAAGAAACCACACCGGTCGGCCCTTTGACCCCGGTCAAGAAGCCACATCGGTCAGCCTATTTGGCCCCGGTCCCCGGAGTATTCAGGTGGGCCGAAGCCCAGGTCCAAGTGGAATGCAAATTAAAATTTAGTTAGTTTAAAGTATGTTAGTTGGGCTTCTTTGTTTTTTTTCTAAAATCGGTCCATTGTCCTTTGTTATTGATTCAAGGATTCAAAGTAGTTAGTCTTGAGTGAATTATGGTGGGTCGAGTATGTTTTTAAGGAATAGGTGATGGGAGAATTTTGATGTTAAGGTCAGCCTTGCTAAAATAGAAAGAATCGAGAGTTCACCGACCGATGTTTCCTTATAGGTTACGGATCAAAATATAAAAGTAAGCGCGGGATTCAAGCTAAGGACATCAGGTGAGTTTTTCTAAACTAAATCTTTTGTAAACGAAAACATGTGAAAGTGTAATTTTAAACTTTGATTTATTTACGATGGCATGTTTATTATGAAATGATTTAAGTGTGTTATAAATTGTTGGTGCTTAAATGTATGCATACATTATATGTGAAGATTTTGACCTAAGTCGGGGAGTGTGGTCCGCCTACTCGTGTCGGGGAGTGTGGCCCGTTTATGCCATTGGGGGTGTGTCCTAAAATTTAAGGCAGCGCGAGTTAGACACATCGTCTTTGACGGTCGTGTGGTCAGTAACGTGTTTATCTTTGTGCATTTATTAAATGTTGATTTATTTCTGGAAAGTTATTTTATTGTTCATCTGTTAGAGGGGACTCACTAGACCTTCGGTCTAACCCTCGCTCTTTCAAAACTAAAAATCTTTTCAGGCAAACGAGTTTTAGAGAGGGCAGATAAAGGGAAGGAGAAGATGTAGCGGGATCAATAGAAGACCGTCATCTTAGTTCTTTTATTTCATATCTCAGTTGTGAATAGGTTGCTTTTGCAAACCTTAAAATTTTATTGTACACTTGGGGCCGCTTTGGCATGGATTAGTATTTTAGTATCTTTATTATTAAGATTCAATTGTCATCTTGTCGTTTGTGGTTGGGTTGTTATAAGAAGTTCCCACAAAATTATATAAAAGATAAAGTCTTTAGAAAGATACAATGCCAAGGAATTACTAAAGTAATTTTGTCAAATGATCAACATCCATTGTCTTGTAGGATTGCAATACACATAACATTAGTTACATTATAACATGTGGCCAAAGAATGCTCACACAAAGCACTACGAACTCTACTTTGATTCACATGTTATTTGTTGTACAAATAAACATAAAAATAGTCATGCTATATTGATTCACATGTGATTACAAAATAACAAGTACCCATTGAAATTGTTTGCAATCATACGATGATTCAATTCAATACAAAAACAAATGAAACACCATGATTTCAAATAAGAAATGAACTCTTCTTTCGAGACAGAGGGAGTAGCTATGCTTTTACATACATGGTTATCAAGTATAAAAGTTCATAAATAACAAATAAACATGACCCTTCAGCATACAAGCACGTTCTCCATTTGTATTCCTCCAACCTTGATGAACTTTCGGAAAGTTCCTCTAGTTTATTCCTTCTTCTGATTTTGTGTGAAGATATCATATGATCTTGAGAGCTTATCAGAACCTTCACTTCATTAACTTGAAGGAAAAAGAAAAAGATCAGTTAGACTCTTAAAAATTACATCATTTACATGGCCACAGAATTCAAAAGCATAAAATTATCAAAATTTGCACGTTAAATATGTGTCTTCCACTATAACGTTATAGGTAAGACGATTAAGCCACTGGCAGATGACCTTAAGGGCATGCATGGGCCATGGTCCCTGCCGTTTTTCCTCTCTTAGTTAGGTGGGGTAATATTCACATATAATAAAAAGTAATTTTTTGAGTTTGGCCCCTCTGTCAACTCCTTCCATTATCCGATTCAACCCACTTAATAATTTAAACTAAAAAAAATATAGTTTGGTTTGTTTTATTTAAGAGTTATATATGTAGGGTTGGGTTCCGGTGAGAAGTTGAGTTAATGGTGAGCGAAGCGTGAGAAGTGGTTATCGACCATTGGATGAGAAATGTTATCACACTTTTCACTGTTAACTCAACTTTTCACACGATCCTTCGCCTATATATATATATATATATATATGAACGTAATTAAACGAACCGAACGTTCACCAAACTGTTAGAACCGTTCGAGGGGAAGTTCGTTTATTTAATAAATGAGCGAGCATGAACAATGAACTTGTTCGTTCATTTATATTCGTGAACGTTCGTTCATTCATATTTGTTTACACACACACACACACACATATATATATATATATATTATAACATTAGAGGAAGGATGCGATAAGGTAAACATTTTGTGAGAAGGCGAGAAGTGTAATATCATATATGATTACACGGCCTGTGGGTGTGCTTAATCATATATGATTAAACGTCTATGTATTGCCAATATAACATGTATTTAATCATATATGATTAAGTTTGTGTATCATATATGATTAAACACTTCTCGTCTTCTCACAAAATGTTTAGCTTATCGTTTGAACTTGCCCCTATGACATTAATATGTAAAATTATCAAAAATTAACTTTTCAGAATCATTTTATCTCTCCTAAGTTTACCCGTTTTTTAATTTTATTATGTTATTTTTTAGGAACGAAATGATAAATAATAGTGATTGTTTTTTCTTCATTGTGTTCATTCATTTATGTTTATTTATGTTCGTTTACATTCCTTTAGCATCTTATGAACGAATGTTCACAAACTTTAATAAACACATTTTCTTAACGAACATGAACACAAAAAGTTTAATTTGGTTACCGTTTGTGTCCATTCAGTTCGTTTACGGTCTTTATTTTAGGTAGTGTCTTTTTGTGTTCTCTAAAACACACACACACACACACATATATATATATACATCATTGAAGCAAACTATACTCATTTATATGACACGTTTATAAAATTTAGGTTTGGCCCCCTCTGTTAAAAAGCTTGTGTTTTGCCCCTGGATAAATTAAGCATATAAAAACGACGCAATTTTCATCAAGTGTTTAGCTCCAACTTTTGATATTGCACTTCTAGTAAATCAAGATATAATTAAAATGTTACTCAAACATATTTGACATCATAGATTCTAATAGAAAACTACAAACAAAAATAAGATATCATACCGCAATGTACATGGTGACCTTCCAAATGCCCCAGGTCACCTTCCGAAATGCGATGAACATTGAAGTTACAAATTTATCATACCTCATGGTATGTGAAATATAGAAATTCACATTGATTCTACAAGATCCCAAAAAAATTTCAAGTGAGTAATATATATATATATACATACATATAAACGGAATGAGATTAACTAATATTAGAATACTTGAAAGAACTTACCCCAACCCTCTTGGCAGGATGTCGAACAAATAACCTATAGTTTCGTGTATGGGAGAGACTAGAATCTTGCTAGATGGCAAGATGTTGATATGAAGATCTATCAACTTTTAGAGAAGCAAATATTTATTACGTCAAAAGTAATAATGCTTCATCGTGTGGAGATAATCGGGACATAACCTCGTTTTATGTAACACCCTCAAATATGAAAATAGCAACTTAATTAAAATTTCTAAATACATCAACTAATACCTTGAACTACAAACATAAATTGAGAATCAACCTCAATATTTCCATTCACCTTATACATACATTCTATGAAGAGGATGGGTGTTAATAAACCCAATAACAAATACTATCTTCAATCCTGCGGAGGACTTAATGCTCATGCTTAGTCTCTATCTCCAACTCGCGGAAGACTTAATACCCATGCATAGCCACTCATCTCCAAACTGGGACCTGATGCACATGCCGACAAATAAAAAGGGTTAGGCTTAACGCCTAGTGAGCTCAAGAGTTTTAGCATGAATGAATAAATCTTTAAAACCAAGGAAACCAGTTTAAAGCGAGATCCTTCGAAATAATATACTTTAAAATGGAAATGACACATTTTCCCAAAATATGCACCTTTAAAGACAATGCTCCCAAGCACACGTTTCATATAAAATGATGTAATCCGGAACTCACCCAAGATGGGATCATAGTTCGACATTCCAATTCATGGAAATGTAAATAATACCTTATAACCCAAAACACCCAAAACACGGGGGAACATAATACTCGACCCTTAAGTAAAGGAAAACGATTCTTAAATAATATGGTACGTCATTGAAAACATGTAACCCAATTTAATACTCACGCGACCATAAAGTAGAATGAAATCCCAATATTAAAACATGGACAATTAAATATCCAAAATACGACGGGCCGACGACGGGGGCTTCCCGTATCCGTTGAGAGTGGAGGAACACAAAAGTATGACACTCATACAACGTTAATCGTATGAAACTTCACGACACACAAGCCCAAGTATCCCTACGACTCCCTTCAAGCTACACCAAAGAGTCAACTGACCTTAGCGATATAACAACGATAATACCGCTCCAAGGCCCAGCCCAAGGGGGATACAACCAAGGCATTGCCCTACCTGGCGGAGGTCCAAAACGCCCATCCAATGACTACTCCACGCCATGATAGCACCACCCGGACTCAGTCCTCCTAGTGTACTCCTTGAACGGACAAGGTCATAAAACATGTGTCCCGGAGTCCAACCCCGTACCACCTAAATGACCATCAAACAAGACTGACTCATGTGCCTATGGATCCAATGCAACACAGTCTAAAATTACCCGACTATACCTGAGTGACAACAGCACTCGAGCCTGTAATTATAAATATGCAATAAAATGCATTAAGATGTAAACCATGAAATGGGACTCTACATCGAGCCATTAAAACCGGACAAATATCCTCAAACCCCTTTTTAAGCCAATACCGAGCTAGAATGCTCAAAATCCATTTGACCAACAATTATCGGTTCCCCAAATAATGAAATGTCTTTAAACAACGTTTATGAAGACACATATCTCAAAGACGAGATTAACCCAAAACTCCACACGAGATGGGACTAATGATTTTCCAAAGGGTTTATGAATGCAAATACACCAAAATGCATATAACATGAAATAGACTCCATTTGTACAAAATCATCAAAGATGCATGAATCATGAAATAGATCTTACTTGTACAAAGTCACCAAGAATACGTAAATCATGCTATTTAGTTGCTAAAATGTTTAAACCCAAAATAAGCATTTTAAGAGGTTAACACAACCCAAGTCTACCAAATATGAAAACTTATCAAAATACTCACACTTTGACGAATAACCAAGTAAATCATATTTTACTTCGAAATACCCAAAACTTATCAGCAGTTAACCATTTCATGTAAAATACTTTAAAATAAACATTTTGGCATGTACACCGTTTTCACAAATCAACTTGAACTCACCTTGCTAGATTTAGGCTAAATTTAGATTTTACCCACTTAGAGCTTTCCTTGAAGAACTTGATTCTTCAAACCAAATCTTCCAAAAAACCTATATCCACAAGGTTCCAACCATAAATATACATAAACAACCACAAATAATGGATCCCCAACCTTATACATGAATACCTCAACTGATACCGAAACCCTAACTTCCATAAATGAAGAAGATAGAAGATTACCTTAACCCAAGCTTTCATCCACCAATCAAAACACCTCTAGTTCACCAAAATGGTTACAAACCTCCAATCTATGAAAGGGAGAACAAAGGGTGGATGAAACCCTAGAAAACTTTGGTGAAGAAGATGAATAGTGAGAGATGAGAAGCTTACCACCACAAAATACTCTAGTATACTTCAATAGATTTCCAATCTCTTATTAGATCCTTTAAGATCTCTCAAAAACGAAACCGTAGCAACTTGAATCACCCAAATCAAAGTTGTGGATCAAAAGATATGAAGAAATGAGGAAAAAGTCGGATTTAAGTGAAATTCACAGCGCAGATGCTCGCGGGCGCGCTCAATATTTTGCGCGGGCGCGAGCGATAGTGAAGGAATTCACAGCACAGATGCTCGCGGGCGTGCTCAATATTTTTCACGGGCGCGAGCGATAGTGCTTCCGACCAAAATATGCTCGAACACTGTTTTGGTCATAACTTCTTCGTTATAGCTCCGTTTTCGCTCCGGAAAGAACCGTTGGACTCGTAATTGAATCCTTCATCTATCAAGACTATAAAATCAAGGATTCAAGCCCAAAATCAAATATCTTATTTTTTCTTAATATACCGATTTCTATATTAACTTGAAATGATATCTTTCAAGAATCGGGGTGTTACATTTTATAAGTTAGGTTTCGACATACCTGACATTATTTGGTCAATGTGGGATGGACGATCATCTCAAATACAAAGTGAAGGTGTATTCACATTATAAAATAAACATCAATATCCGATAAGAATAAGTTATATGTAGGGGTGACAATTTTGTACCATACCAAACCAACCAACATGTGTACCTACCGTACCAATTAAATTGGTACCAATTAAATCGATACCGACTTAAGTTGGTTGGTTGTACCGTACCAAGTGTTTGAACTTGGTTGGTACACGGTATTGAATATGTGTACCACGGTAGTACCGTGGTACCGACTTTTTTAATAATTTAATTAATTATTAATTTTATTAATAAATATTATTATTAATTTTGAGTTAAAATTTTAAAATATTCAATTTTTTACTTTTCACCTTCCATACCGCCTAAAGGCCCAAATCCCAATTGTGTGAAAAAACTAATTAAAAAAATCAAAATTGGCAAATACTATTCATCTTCGTCTCTATGACTCTCGTTCTAGAACTCTTCTTCTTCTTCTTCATCGCAGATTTGCAGGCTTCTTCATCGGCCATCGCTGGTCTCTTCTACAGGTTACTTCATCTATCTTCTACATCTATTGACTATTCATCTTCATTTCTCTTCTTGAATGCACTGAAGGTTTCTTGAATGCAGGTTACTTCATCTTTTTTCAGGTTTCTTGAATGCAGGTTACTTCATCTTCTACATCGTATTTTGATTTAGTTTTTTCTTGTTTCGTACATGTAACTTGATATTGGTACAAAACTGGTACCAACATGTACCAACTGAAAAAAGTCGGTACCAATTAAGTCGGTACCAATTACAATTGGTTGGTACATGGTATAAGATTTTGCATACCGATTATAATTGGTTGGTACACGGTATTGGCAAAAAAAAGTCGATACTGTACTGATTCCACCCCTAGTTATATGATACCTAATATTTGGACAACTACTAACAAATACAATGTTCGTTTTGGCAATAATTTTCGAACAAAAAATAATGAAACTTAGAATATGGTTGACAAAAACTCTTGTTTAGATAAAGAAGGAAGGACCCAAATATCTTGAAAATTTGGCAATAACATAATAAATGAATAGAGCCTAAAACTATAAACAATATTCTTGTTCCCCTACCTAAAATTTTCTTTTTTTCTACTTTATTATTTGATTAAACGCTTAGGTCCCATTTGGTTTGTAAGACTGGATTGGATTGAATTTGGAGGTATTTGGAATTGAATTTCATTTCAAATCCATGTTTGGTTTGAAAATTTTCCTGGATTTAAAAATCCCGAGATTTCACTGAAATCCCACAAACATAGGATTTTGAATTCTCATGGGGTTGTTGGTATTTCACTGGATTTCATACAATTTGTTTGTAAAATATGTTAAAAATATTTGTTTTGTAATAATCAATTAATAAAAAGGTAATTTAATATTTTTTGTAATTATTCATAATTTAATTTTATAAATTACTTATAAAGGATGTAATTTTATTTCATACAAATCCTACCAAAAAAAAACACTACCAAAGATTCTAAACCCTTTCAAATTCCTCAAAATCATTTCATCAAACCAAACACCTATCTATAAACTATTTGTAAATAATCTTTTATTGTTTATATTTTATACGTTATTGCTTAAAATGTTTTCATGCGTTTTTTTATTGAAATGTAAATCTTTTTTGCTACATTCTTTACTATTTTGTGGAAATTTTCTAAATTATGTATGAGTACTAAGTAAATCTTAATGTCTATTTATTTGTATGAAAAACTCGTTTATGTAGTTTATAATGTCACGGGTCGAGAATGGCCCAACAACGATCAAACAAATATTTAGGGTATGTTTTGTAAGTTAGTCGATAAACTAGATTATTGTTGATATGATAGTGTTTGGTACACAAACTAGATTGGGCATGAGTGGGCCGCATATAATTGGACGGGACATAAATTGCATTTGGTGCAACAAGAATATGACGACAAAACTATTAAAATGGCCATATTGCTCTTAAAATGTTGTTTACATAGTTTTATTATAAATAATTTAATATATATTTTATAATTTATAATACATATATATAATTTATACAACATATACACACAATATAATATTATAACTTATAATATATAATATATAAATATTATTTTATAATATATATACATAAACATACATATAATATATAATATTATAACATATAATTTATAATAATAATAATAATACATATTATATTAAATTTAATTTAATTATATTATAATATATAGTTATAATTTAAAATTTATTATATTTAGGAATGACGTATGAAGAGAGTTATATTAAATTATAGGAATATTATAATTTACCACTAGTAGAAAATATTTTACAAGGAAAAACTATGTTATCAAAAAATTTATACAGGAAAATTATCTGTACAAGTATTGATGTGTTATCGTCACTTTTTCATCATTGATCTTCTAGAAAATTTCTGTGTGTACTGTCGATTGACTGTGGTGATCCTGGGTCTTCATCTGGGAAGTATGGATATGTATCTGGAAAGTCGCTATTGATAATATCAATAGTACTATAGTTATAATTTAAAATTTATTATATATTTTATATGTGTATATATAATGTAATACTATATCATAATCTATAAATATGTATAGTACTTTTTTAGATTATGCTATATTATGAGGGTAAAATGGTAATTTTGTTTCTTATTTAATGTTATTCCACTTTTTTGGGTGGAACAAAAAAAAAAACTCTAGCTTTGTCCCATAAAGTTGGGCTTTATCCCATTTATTCTTGTCTTATGTCATGTCAAACATTAGTCTATTTTTCGTCTCATCATGTCCCATATATTCTGCCAACCAAAAATACCTTAAACTAGTTGATGAAATAACGTTTAATAAAAACTAGATGATAAGCTAGTTATCTGTGAGATAACCTAAAAGACCATGATAAAAAAAATTACTTAATCTTATATTATATTCTATAATTAATATAAATCACTAATTAAAATTGTTATTGATATCATTTATCGAACCTTTTTATTTATTTAAGAGAAAATTATAATTTTAAATATTTATATAATTTAGAAAAATATTCTTACGGATTATTTTATTTGGTTTTTTCGACTAAATTTAATGAACAATGATAATAATTACTAAATAAAAATAAGTAATAGTAGCTAATATGACTGAAAATATTTAATAAAAAATAAACAATATTTAATAAAAATTAATAAAATAATATGGTTTAATAATAATTAATATTCAAAACATTGATAAAAAATAATAAACAAAATATGAGTTATTATAAATAAAAATTAATATTTATACTCATAAATTGATAATTATATATATAGTAATTAATTAATAAGATAAATTAATAATTAAATATTTTTCTAATTAATGTTTGGTAAAACATTAAAGGTATAACTAAAAAAGTTATAAAAATGCTCATGGGGCTTAATAAAACATTGTAAGAATGTTGCAATAAACTAGGTCTAGCCGATCTAAACAGACTTTTAGAATAAGCTCAAAAATAAGTTAAATCATGTGCTAACTTATTATCGTCAAGGATGAACTTATACAACTAATAATTTTCTTGGGCCACATTTTTTTCATCACTTATCTTGAAAAAATAAAGAAAACAATGTCACTATATTTTACTTTTTCCACTTAAATTAATCAAACTAAATGGTCTATTTAAGACAATATTTGATTAAAAGAATGTTATTAATTAATTTCAGTGTTATTTTAATAATTTGTAAAAAAGCATACAAAATTTGATATATTTATTATTATGAATATATAAATCATCACTTATAAAACTTTTTTATTTTAATCTTATCTGTTATACTTTTTAATTTCTAATAATACAATATACTTTTACATGTTTGTATTAAATAAGCATAAATATAACGTTATTTAATGAATATAAACTAATTAATTCGATTTTCGATAACAAAACACAATAAAAAAAATAGCAACATAGGATACAATGTTCAATATTAGCTTTTATGATCTATTATTGAAATTTTTATTTTTATATTATATTCAGATATACCATTTAGAACGTAATGTGCTAAAGTCTAAATCACTTTTTTGTTCTTAGTAATTTTAAACCAAATATTCTAATATCTTAAAAAGCCTCCAATTTTCAATAAATTTTTTAAAAACGTTTATTAAGGAAATCATAGATGATCAATTATTGTGTTTTCTCTTTAGAACAATTCATAATCTTATATATAGTGACCTATAATCGTTCTTGTCAAGCTTGGTTTAACGTCAAAATAGTAAAATTGGTTCTTAAGAGGTCAGACTTTAATTGGTCATAGTCTTGAAATTTATGTATAAACCAATTTGTCCTTGGCAAGTCTTATTTAAAAAAGTGGAAATATAAAACACACACACGCAAATATATACATATATATGTGTGTTTACAAGGTAAAAAGGACATAAATCCAACTAATTAGATTTTATATAATGTCTCTCAAACTAGTGGTTGTAAGGGACAATAATGTATTTCTATAAGTAAAAAATCATAAAAAAGACAAAAACTATAAAAAATAGCCTCTCCTTTTTAAGCTTTTCAGACTAGAGATGGTCAAATTAGGCACGACCCGACTGACCCGAGACCAATTGGATTGGTTATGGCCCCACAATCCTGGACCAACTACATTGTTTATGAAATTTCAAGATTTGACCTGGCAAATCTTGGCGTGGGACTGGTTGGAGGACAGGACCGGTTATGTTTAGCCCCGATCTTTTTTTTAAAAATTAAGTTTTTATAGCATATATTACAAGTTTTTTAACATTTTTACAAAATTTTCAAGTTTTTTTTTTCAAAGTTTTCAAGTTTTTTTTTCAAAGTTTTCAAGTTTTTTTGTTTAATTTTTAAAAAAAATTAAGTTTTTATTTACTTAAATGTATTATTTAAAGTTTATTTCAATGCCAAATATCAAAATCATAATTATAAAAACATGTATAATATTTTTGACGATTTATTTAAATATATATTTCTAAACTGGAGACCGAGACAGGATTTGGGACCGGTCCAATGGAGTTGTAATAGGTCCTAGGTTGGTCAAAGTATTTTTAGTCGGGACCGACCGACAGGGACATCCCTTGGGGAGGGTGGGCCGGACGTGCGCCCAGGGCCCAAAGAAAATAGTAGCCCAAATTTTTTAGTATATACTATATATTAGTAGTTAAAAAATTGTAAATAAAAGAGACAAAAAAATTTAGTATATAATAGGACCCCAAAAGAATTTAACATTATATTAAGGGCCCAAACATGTATTAATTAATAACATTGGACAAGAAAATTTGTAAAAAGTTATTTAGTCTTTCATTTTATAATATTGTTTATTGTTTATTTATATTTTTTTATCTACTACTAATATCTAAAACTATTTTTTGCATATAATCCTTGATATCTACTCCGTTACCCATCTTCCACATACTCTTTTCATTATTTCATCAACAATAATTTTATTATTTTGTTAGAATATAGTAGTAGTCTTGTTATTAATTAATAAAACTTCTACCTTTTGAAAACAATTATCAAACTATATGAGACGACCCAACATGTATCTATATTTAGGATTTCAGATATACTTCTTTTTTCATATATTATTGACTCCTTATTACTTAATATTTGGTGCATGAATCTTAAGTACTCTTCTATCTCTAAAACAAGAAAAAGATTTCAAACTGTAACCAACATGAACTTTTGATTCTAAAATTGATGGTTCTTAAAAAGTTTGTTTCAATCCTAAAAGTTTAAAATTATGATGAAAAACATTAACATCAGGTAACATGTGGAATATCAATATGTTGATTTACTTAAAGTGTTACTCTGAACGGTCAAAATAGTGACGTCAAATGATTTCAATCTATATATTAAAGGTATATCATAAGATGTCTTTGATAGTGGAACTAATTGACGATGTTATGTAAAAATGATATGGTTGATAATATTAATTTAGAAATAATTATTGATTGATCTTACGCTAGGAATACCGGGCAACACGGTTTTCTATAATTTATTAGTATTTCTTGAACTCAATGTTATTTTTGATGATATAAACAATCTATTGAAAATGATTTCATAGTTATTGATGACCCATTTTTATATCTCGTCCAGAGCCTATAAAATGTCAGGAACGGGTCTGCCGACCGACCCGGCTTTAGAGGGACGATTTGGGACCGGTCCGAGACCGATATTTGGCCATCTCTATTTCAGACCAAGGCTTGTGGGCCTTAAGATGTTATGGATGAAAACTATATGATTAAATATGATTTTGCCGGTGTTCAAAAAAACCGTTGGACCGCTCAAACAGGTCGAACCAAGTCATATCAGACTGTTTTTGGTGGTTTGGTCCGGTCTAAAAATAGTCAAACTGCTCAGTTCGACCTGATCTGCAGTTTGAACATTTTTTAGCGCTCTGGACCAAACCGACTGCAAAAAATGTGTATGTGTTAATTATATTTAGTTTTCATGTTGTAGGCTCAATTTTAAAAAAAAAAAGTCTAAAAAGGTTTTTTGTTTTCATTTCTCAATTTACCACGTTTTTTAAATTGATAAAATTCCGAAATTCGTCAAAGATCAAATCCAAAGTCCCAAATATTCAACTATTATTGGTGGACTTATTTAACCTTTTTTTCAACTAGCTCAATTTTTTAACTAACACATGTTAATATCTTCAACTGCAGCAAAATGGGCTAGGATAATGAACCTTGCAAATATGATGTATTTTTCATTAAGCACATTTAGCTTCAGGTTTTTATCGCATTTCCAACAGATGGATACATTACAATTGATACAAACACATATTTGGCACCTTAATAGGGCATATATAGTCATTTTTTGTTTAGCCTGATGCAATGTGTGCATGGCTCAAAAAATTGACTTAAGTAATGAAAATTTAGAGTTACAATATTATATACGATCTAGAGTACAACTCCAGTGAGAAGAAGAAAGAAGGACCCTATTGCATTGTCATGAGAGGATATACCTGCAATAACAACCAAAAATACAAACTTAAGAAATCAACAAAGTTTCATCGATAGATTCTACTGGAAAACAACGGATGAAAGTCAAATAATATACCTCCTTGTATATATTGTTCTTCCAAATTCCTTCTAGTCATCTTCCGAAATGTTATGAACATTGAAGTTGCAAATTTATCATTTATCACGGTATGCGAAATAAAGAAATCCACATACATTCTACAAGATCCCTAAATGATTTCAACTAAGTATTAAATATACAAACAAAGTGAGAGTAATTAATATATGAACTCGAAAGTACTTAGAAAGCAAATCATTCATTCATCAAAAGTAAGTATGCTTTGTTGTGTGGAGATCATTGGCAAATGACCTCATTTTATAAGTTTGATTTCAGCATAGATGATTTGTTTGATCGATGTGGGACAGATATTGATCATCTTAATTACGAAGAGAAAAAAAATGCAATTGAACCACGAAACAAACATCTATTGCAGATAATAACAAATTATAATCTAGCATGCCACCTTCCGGAAAGCCATAATTACTGTGAAGCGGATAGTCCATCCACATCGATTATAAATTAGAATCACAATCCGCTTATAAGCTCTCAAAAATGGGTGGGTCTAATTGTTAAAGTATTTCCAACAGATTCTCCAAAATTTCTCCAAAATGGAGAATGAAATGTCAAAATCTCAAAAAATACATCTAGCTCCAATACATTCTCCATTTTAGGGATTACACATTGATTATATTATTAAAATATTTCATTTCTCTAATAAATATATTATATCTTTCTCTAAAAATTTAATTTCTAAGTTTCCTATTGGTAGGAATATATTTAAAAAGGATTTCTTTCTCATTGTAATCATTTTTGGGACGTTCTCAAAATTTAGAGAATTTTACGTTCTCTCTCCTGCCTTCTCCATTTTGGAGAATGGTATTGGAGATTTTTTTTTGGAGCAAAAAACATGTCCAAAATATCCATTTACTCGATTTTGAAAAATCTATTGAAGATACTCTTACACATTGGAATTGGGAGAAAAATCATTAGAGCATCTCCAACATATTCTCCAAAATAGAGAATCGAATCTCCAAGAAAAATTTAGATTTATCTCCAATAGCTTCTCCATTTTTGATATTACAATGTTATTTATATTAATAAAATATATTACTCTCTCCTAAATATTTAATATCAAGGACTCATTGGTAGTAAGAATAAAAAAATCATTTCTTTTTCCTAAGTAATCATTTGATGAGAGTTCTTTAAATTTGGAGATTTTCATCATTTCTCTCCTACTTTCTCCATTTTAAAGAAAGTTTTGGAGAATTTGTTAGAGCAAAAATCTCCATTTTGGAGAATATGTTTTTTTTATCGGCAAGTTAAACACACACACACGATCCCGGGGTATCCGGGCTCCCACTTAAGGATGTCACCCGACTAATCTCCGTCGACCAGAGGCCCAAGGTATGGGTAACGCCACATGCTGCCATGGGGAATCGAACCCAGGTAGTCAGGGATACCATCCACTGACCCCCCCGGATGTTACCTATCCACTGGGCTAGACATGCTTTGTTATTTTGGAGAATATGTTGGAGATGCTCTTATGTTTTGCTCGTGATTTGGGCTATCTTTGAAGAAGCAGACATATGTTGGGTCTGTTATGTGAGTTTCATGCGAAATAATTATTCCTTGGCTAGAGTTGTATTTAAAATCGGACCCGTCAAAATAGGTAAAATGAACACAATACCGACAACGAAGGGTCAATTTAAAATAAGAAAGGTGAATTCTATTCATACCCCTTCGTATAGGGGGTATGTGAGTGAGGTAGGAGAGGGTATGTGAGTGGGATAGAGGGGTTATAGGTAGGGCTGTAAACGAACCGAACGTTCAGCGAACCGTTCGTGAACTGTTCGGCGGGAAGTTCGTTTATGTTCGTTTATTTAATAAATGAACGAACATGAACAAGTTTTTTTGTTCGTTTAATTAAACGAACGAACATGAACAAAGGTCCCGTTCGTTCATTTATGTTCGTGAACGTTCGTTTATTTATGTTTGTTAATGTTCGTTTACTAACGTTCGTTTAGCGTTCGTTTATGTTCATTTACTGATGAAAATAAATTGACAATTAACGTTTTTTATAAAATTAATAATTAGACCATTGCTATTTTTAATTAATATTAATATTTAATATTAATAATAAAAAGGTTTCATTTTAGAGAGAAAAAAATAACTAATTGGAAGACATTTACTTTTCCACATTAGCTTTTCTTATATATCAACTTATAGACCTCTTTTTTTTTGCTGAAATTCCGATGTGGGATGGCCCTATTGCTGATGAGTCATAGTCTCTCCATATCAAAGAGAAGTGGGATTTTCTCATCCCACATCGCTCAAAAACAACAATCTATAGCTCTATCCCCTACTATATATATCATTCTTGTCCCTTAAATCTTCTAGTGCAATACCATTGAGTTGAACTTCAACTGGTGATTTGAGCCACATTGGCTTGAGTATTAATCAGTGGCCTGAGCCTATTGGCTTGGACAAAATAAAAATTTTTATTGGAATATCCGCTTGAAGTGTGTGCACCTTTTTTTTTTTTTAAGTTTGTTTTTCGTTTGTGATGGTTTTTAATGAACGAACATAAACAAACACGTAAGCTTAATTTTTAAACAAACGAACACGAACATCAAATATTTTATAAGCCTTTGTTCGTCTTTGTTTGGTTCATTTACAGGCTTTAACGGTGGTTGTTTTTTATTCATTTGTGTTCGTTCGTTTACGTTCGTATATGTTTGTTCGTTTATGTTCATTTATGTTCGTTTAGCTCTTAATGAACGAACATAAACGAACACGAAAAAACATATTTTCTTAACGAATGAACATGAACACAAAAATTTCGTTCGTTTACCGTTCGTGTTCGTTCGTTTGTTCGGTTAAGTTAAACGAACGAACACGAACAAGTCTCCGTTCGTGTTCGTTCGATTCGTTTACAGCCCTAGGTATAAGGGGTTTTTGTGAGTAAGGAGGGGGTAAGGATAACAACACCCAGAAAAGTAAATTCAATTTAATTGACATGACAACGAAAATAATTGCAGCATAAGATATAGTGTTAAATATTAGGGTGTTGCTTTGTGCACCCTAGTCTTCATGGCTAGGGTGCAATAATGTTAAAATTTAGCATTGATTTCCTAACTATTTCACCTCAACCATTAATTTTTAATTTTTTTTATTTTTTTAATAATAGTTACAAATTTGGTCCCTGAACTCATTTTATTGATTTACTTTATATCTTTTAGTTTTATATTTTACATTTTATATTTTTATTATATTAACACATATAAGCGTATATTAACTAATATACGTTAAAAAAGTAATTTTTTATTTTAACAAGTTACACCATTATAATCGTCTTCTCAATACCTTCGAAATGAGTCCAATATTGAATATTTTTTTATTTAATTGTTATAAAGAGAAAAATACAAATTGTACAAAGTCCAAAATTAATTTTTAAAAATTAATCCGCTATATTGACAAAAGTTTTTTTAGTTGGTTTGAGTTGCTTATAGAATTCTAGACGTGACATATATATGTGTGTGTTTTGATTATATAAATTTATAAAATTTGTAACTTTTGATTTCTTATAACTTTGTAAAATGTATTTTCTTTTTTGTAACAATTACATTTTATTATAACTTTGTAAAATGTATTTTTCTTTTAGGGACCAATTCTGTAACAAATGCCAAACGTTAGGGACCAAATCTGTAATTTTATGACGTATACTTCAAAATTTTCCACCGAACAAGTATAATATCTAATTTTATTATTATTTTCATGTGTGTAATTAGTTGGTGTATCTAGTAACTTTAACATAAATTTTTTTTCTCTCAATTTTTAGGTGTTTGGATCTCGTGAAAAATTAATGACTTAGGTGCAAAATGTGACACGCTCTCAAGGTTTCGTAATCGTCACCAAACGATCTAGGCCAAGTCTTATTGGATACATCTCTAAAATCGTACTTGGTTGTGATCGTGGTGGTGTATCTAGAAGTAAAGATGCTGAAACCAAAAAAATTAATTGTCCATTCGAATTAGTGGGAAAGTATTTGAAGGCGCATGCTGTATGGACGTTGCGGGTTGTATGTGATTATCACAATCATAAACCGGCAATGTATATGGAGGGTCATTCTTATGCAATGCGATTGTCTGATGATGAGTCTCATTTGGTGCAACAGTTGACAAGGCTGAATGTGAAACCACGAGATATTTTGTCAACGCTAAAAGAACGAAACGAAGATAACGTGGGCGTTGACTTGTCTGAAATTGACTATTAATGGATCTTTCTGCCCTCGTGTTATCGTCACCGATAGAGATCTAGCGTTGATGAAAGCGTGCGAAGAAGTATTTCCACAAAGTAATCATTTACTTTGTAGGTGGCATATATTCAATGATATAATGAAACATTGTCGGCCTCGTATCAGATCACAGAAGACTTGGGGTTCTTTTCAATCAAAATGGAAAATTTTAGTTGAATCTCCAACATACACTGCATACATGCAAAATTATGCAAACCTCCAGGCATTATTGTTCGAATGTCCAGTTATCATTCATATATATTTTGAAGTCATGATTTGTTTAGCAAAAACCATTCATTCTATCCTACTCATTTGATTTTCATTTTTCTTCGCCTTGTAGATATTTTTCTCTATCTTCGTAGTGTTTGGCTAGACAAATATCCAGACAGATTTGTGTCATTGTGGACCGATAAACATATCAAATTTGGAAATTCAACAACAAATAGAGTGGAGAGCCAACACGCCAAGTTGAAAAAACTTCTAGATTCAGGGAAATATGATCTAGACAAATTCATACATGTCATTGAAAAAGTTGTAAAGTCACAAGACACTGCTATCAAAGAAAGTCTTGAAAGATGCACAATCATTCACAAGCCACAATTCAACAAATCGTTGTTCCAGCAACTACAGAGTTTTGTTTCAGAGTATGCTATGGATAAAATTGTAGAAGAGCTTCATCGATCAAATGGAATTTTCTTAACTCCGGAGAACTGTGGTTGTCAACTGCGTACGTGTTTTGGGTTACCGTGTGCGCACGAACTTGCGATATACGTCGGTGCAGGTATGTTTAATCTACAAGATTGAATTGATATTTATATATATCTACATTTAATTGAAATTGATATTCATGCCATTATTACTGTTTAATGATATTCTATTATTTTGACTGTTGATATGCCCATTCCATTAGATTCGGTTGATGCATTTTGGAAAAAGCTTGATTTGTCGCCTTCTATATCTGTGGAATATGGTGATCTTAATTATGATCATGATATGCAAAGGTTTAAAGAAATATTCATCAATCAACCGGATCATGGCAAATCCAGTTTTTTAAGAAAGTTGAGGGGGATAACGGATCCATCAAAAATCTTGATCGGTGAACCTTCGGTCAAGAAGAACACTCGTGGACGCCCAAAATTTCACACGTAAACAACAATCATTACGTGATGGTCCAGTTAGAAGGAGAGTACCCAGTGCCTCCCATTTCAGCATTATGGACCCGGAACAAAATCACGTCAGCAGTTGGATGGCAAACCATGTATATGTCACGTCTAGAATTCTATAAGTAACTCAAACCAACTCAACAAACTTTTGTAAATATAGAGGATTAGTTTTTAAAAATTAATTTTGGACTTTGTACAATTTGTATTTTTCTTCTTATAACAATTAAATAAAAAAATATTCAATATTGGACTCATTTTGAAGGTATTGACAAGACAATTATAATGGTGTAACTTGTTAAAATTAAAAATTATTTTTTTAACGTATATTAGTTAATATACGCTTATATGTGTTAATATAATAAAAATGTAAAATGTAAAATATAAAATCAAAAGGTATAAAGTAAATAAATAAAATGAGTTCAGAGACCAAAATTGTAAATATCATTTAAAAAAATAAAAGTATCAACAAGGGAATAATTATTGGGTTTTTCCTAGACTAGGGTGTGATTGGAAATTAGACTATGGTGTATTTAGTCTAACCCTAAATATTAACTTTTACTATTTAATGGCTGAAAATTTATTTTTATTGTTGATATAAAATACAAAATAAATATTTTCCCTCAATTTATTATGTTCTCTCTCCAAATAAATAAAAATAGAAAATACAATCCCTCTTTTAATTATTAATTTTAAATCAATTATTACTCCTTAATCTATATAATTATATTTGATTGTGCTTATTAAAATTCTTAATTATTTTTATTTTTAAAAAATCGATTTTGTTACAACAACTTATTTATATTTGTCTCAGCCATAACTTTTGCCTTGACTAAACATTATTGTGAACATATAGTCTATCCCATATCGTTTATACATTATATTTGTGATCTGCTTATAAACTCTCAACAATGGGAGAGTCTAATTTTTAGAGCATCTTCAAGAGATTCTCCAAGGTGGAGAATGAAATTTCAAAATCTCTAAAAAAATACATTTCACTCCAACAAATTATCCATTTTATAGATTACAGTGTTGATTATATTATTAAAATATTTCATTTATCTATAAAATATTGTTTCTCTCTCTTAAAATTTAATTTAAAGTATGCTACAAGTGGAAATATGTTTAAAAAAATATTTCTCTCTCATTTTTAATAATTTTTAGGAACTTTTCCAAATTATGAGAATTTTAGAGCATCTCCATGAGATTCTCCAACATTGCGATCAAAAATCAAACAAATACTCTATTTTGGGAACATTAATTATATTATTAAATATTTCATTTATCTAGTAGAATGTTATTATGTTTTTCTAAAAAAAATAATTTTAAAATTTTCTATTGGTGAGAATATATTAAAAATATTTCTCTCAGTAATCATTTTTAGGGAGTTCTCCAAATTTGAAAAATTTTAGAGCATCTCCAACACAAATTTTCCATTTTGGGGTTTACAACATTGATTATATTATTTAAATATTTCATTTATCTAATAAAATATTATTTCTTTTTCTAAATTTAATTTCAAAATTTTCTATTGATGAGAATATATTAAAAAAAATATTTCTCCCTCACTGTATCCATTTTTGGGGAGCTATCCAAATTTGGAGAAATTTAAAGCATCTCCTACAGACTATTCAAATTGTGAGAACCAAAAGTCACAATTTCTAAAGAAAAATTATTTTCATCTCTAACAACTTCTCTATTTTGGATATTACAATATTAATTATATTATTAAAATATTCAATATAATTAATAAAATATCATTTTTTTTCCTAAACATTTAGTTTCAAGATTATTATTGAGTAAGTGAAAAGTTTAGAAAAGAAAATGATTATATGAAGGAGTAGTGACAACATAGAAATGTTGATCCAAATTTTTGGGTTAAATAATTATTTAATTTACAAGACAAAACATTTCATGTAATAGTTAAAAAAATTCATTTTCATTTTATATGAACTAAGTTTATATAATTAAATCTCGATTTGTCTCTATTACTTCTATTTTATTATTTTAACATATGTTTTTCTTTAATTTTTACATAATCAAAATCTACATATATATTAAAGGAGAAATCAAGGTTGATGACACCATACAATGAAGAATGAAGTATTTGTCAAATGATGAACTATGATGAAATCTTGATTACCCCACATCTATATATCTTTAAGTAAGATCCACGAGTAATGATATGACATCCTAAAAGTTGAGTATTCTACATTTCTTGAATAGAGGTTGAACTTTGTTTATCCCATATTGATGGAGAGATGAAAGATTAACAATTGATGGTAAGTATATAAAAGGAGGTTGAGATGTTTTTGTTTCAACTCAAGAATTTGATCATCTTGGCTAATCCTCCAAATTCTCCAAACCTTCTCCAAAATGGAGAAAGTATGAGAGAAATGATGAAAATCTCAAAAATTTGGAGATATCTCCAAAAATGATTACTTATGAGAGATAAATTGTTTTTTATTTATTCTACCAATTAAATTAAATAAATTGTTTTAAATTAAATGTTTATGAGAGAAAAACAATATTTTATGAGTTGTATTAAATATTTTAATAATATAACTAATTGTGTAATCTCCAAAACAGAGAATCTGGAGATGAAGGTCATTTTTTAGGAGATTTTGACTTTATTTTTCCATTTGGAGAAGTTGTTGAAGATACTCTTAGTTTCTCTACTTTGAAAAAAGTTTTGGAGAATCTCTTGGAGCAAAAATCATTAAAATCTTCATTTTGAACCATCTGGTGGAGATGTTCTTACACTATCTTCTACTTTATCCATTTTGGAAATGGTTTTGGAGAATTTGTTAGAGGAAAAAAAAACATGCCAAAAATCTCCATTTTGAAGAATCTGTTGGAAATGCTTTTAGACGTTACATTTAGGAGAAAGATTATTATGTTTTGTTTGTGACTTGGGATATCTTTGAAGAAGTCTCCAATGAAATAATTATTCCTTGACTAGAGTTGTATTTAAAACTAGACCCGTCAACATAAGCTGAAGTTGTTGATATTTTAACTCATAAAAAAAATCTTGACAAAGAAGGGTCAATTTAAAAAAAAAAGAGGCAAGAATTAGAATATCAATAATTTCAAGCGTTACTAATATTTTAATTAATATAATATGATTAAAATTAAACAAAAACAATTTAATTGACATGAAAACGAGAATAATTGCATGATAAAATACAGTGTCAAATATTAACTTTTACGATTTAGGCATTGTTTGGCAAAAAAAAGTTAGCTTATAAAATACAGTGTCAAAAAAACTAGTTTATAAGCTAGCTTATTGAAAAACTATTCATAGTAGCGTTTTAAAAAGCTAGCTTATCAGCTACTAACTAGCTTATCAACTGGTTTGCCAAACATAGCCTTAATGGCTGAAAATTTATTTTTATCGTCGGACATAAATACAAAATAAATATTTTCCCCTCAATTCATTATGTTCTCTCTCCTAATAAATAAAAATAGAAAACAAAATCCCTTTCTAATTATTAATTTTAAATCAATTATTTCTCCTCAAATCTCTATAATTAATTAATTATATTTGCTTATGCTTATTAATACCCCTGATTATTTTATCTTAAAAAAATCAAAATTTGTTCCAACAACTTTTTTATATATTCATTTTAAAAAATTCATAGGGGTAGAATGGTAATTTGACATGAGAGGGCAAAATAGTAATTTTGGCAAATATATTAAGCAAGTCTTTTGTACGTATATGTGGTTACGGACATGAAAACAGATTTAAATGCAGTTGAACACACTCTCACAGTATAGTCCACACCTCTCCTCTGAAATCATTCTGAAAATTTTCACTTCCTTCTCCAATCACAACTTTCTCTCTCTAAATATATATACAGGTATGTGTCTATAGATTTTGTACGTGTTCACACTTTTTAGAGAGAGAAAAACACACACACAAAGTGTTAAAAAGAAAGACAGTTCTCTCCCTTCACGTCTCCAGTTTCACGTCTCTTTCTTTCTAAAAACCAAAAAAGAAAAAGAATCCGATCATGGCGAGATGTTTTCAGTTGAATCTTTGTTAGATTCACATGGGTTTTTGGTTTATTTTCGTCTTCTTCAAAGACCCTTTCGCTTTTGTAGTTTGACCCTCTTCAGGTATCCTTTTTTTTATCTCTCACACACACACTGAAAACACGATTATGTGTGAAAAGTTGGAAACCCATGTTTATTTTGTAAATTTATTTCTGGGTATGAAATATTGATTGTAGATATGAAATGGGTTTTCATAAAGTTGTGATTTTTTTTTTTGGAGTTTTTAGTGTAGAAGTTGGGGATTTGATTGGATTTTGGTGTTTTACTGTGGAATATTTCTTTATTTTGTCGGTGAGGTTGTTTGATTGCTTTGCATGTTATGATCGGTGTGTAAATTTGGTGATTTTTCGTATTTGGGTTTTATTGGATTACAAAATCAGCATCGGTTGTGATGATTATTAGTGGCAATCCATAAGAATAGTTCCTCATTTACCCTTTTGTCTTTGGTACCCCCTAAATGTTATGATTTTGCACATTTATGTGGGTTTGTATGTTATGATGATTAGGGGGTTTTCATTCATTGATTCAATTTAGAACTATATTTTTGATGTGTTTTAGTTGTTGCATTTATGCTTCATAGTTTGTGAAATTGAATTGAGAGGGATACCACTCTTGTCTCTTTGATTTAATTGGAAAGCCTTATTTAGATGGAAATTTTTGTACTTTGGGGGTTTTGTTTTAGAATACCCATTTACCCACTTTTTTATGTAGAGATAGATTAAGAATGTAAGCTGATTCTCATATGTAGTTGCTTTAGATCATCCACCACTAATTTCTAAGACGTTTAGCTTCATAACAAGTTTTTTAGGACACTTTTAATTTGACGTTTTCAAATAGTGTCCTTTAAAATAGCTAATACGAAGTTTTTGTCATAAAAATGTCCTAAAAAACTTGTTACGACGCTCAAAAACGTGCTATAAAGTGATTACAACACCTTTTGATAGGATGCTTAATTTTTTGTTCCTATAAATTAAGTCTTATAAAGCAGTCTATTTACAAATTTTTGGCATCCAATAAACCCAATTTTTGTAGTGCACAGATAGTGTCTTGCTTTATTTTTAAAGTACATAGTATTATTTATATACTACAAACACTCATGCCCACATCTCACCTTTGAAGGGAAAGTTGGGCTCTACCGGTAACCTGGGTACCGCTGGACCAATGACCCTTTGGTGTGTCTTGCTTTCTTGGCGATAAATGGAGATCCACAAGATATATTGTTTGCTTGATTCCGATAAAAAGTCGGTGATTTGATTTTGATATATTAGTTTGTAGTGATTCCAGTGACGGCCTACCTTAGGTCCTTCAAAATAAAGTCAAATGAATTTCTCGAAAGCGGTGGGAGGTCGAGCAAGGGGAATGTTATCCGGATCCGACGCTTATCACGCCTCGAATGACGCCACTCTTTTCTCAAGTTCGTTACCTGTTCTGCCTCATGAAAAATGTACGCATCCTCCCCGCTAACGGCTATATTCACTTGCACTCAAATGAGACGTTAATTAGTCCGTTTCCTTTTGTTCAATATGCAGTGATTTTAAATAATACCGAGAACGATCGTCAATCTGTTGAAGGCAATGATTTGCTTGAAGATATCGAAGATCATATTGGAAGCTTGTTACCCGATGAGGATGAGCTCTTAGCTGGTGTGATGGATGGTTTTCATCTAAATTTGTTTCCTAACGGTGCGGATGAATCGGAGGAGATTGATCTTTTCGGAAGTGGAGGAGGAATGGAATTGGAATCGGATTTGATAGATAACTTGAATATTGGCATGTCGAACGTAAGTTTGGGTGACGGGGTTGCCGCCAATGGGGTGGCTGCATACAATCTTCCGAATGGTGTCGGAACTGTGGCCGGGGAACATCCGTACGGAGAGCATCCTTCACGAACTTTATTTGTGCGTAACATCAACAGTAATGTTGAGGATTCAGAGCTAAGAACTCTGTTTGAGGTAAACATACACGAACTCAAAGTGTGCGGGTTTGGTGGGGACCGGATATAACAAAAACTTGTGGTCCCATGTTTGGCGCGACATTAGACTTGGACAAGACGAGATGAACCAAAATGGGTGGAACAAAAATCTTGGAGCTGGGACAATATTAGTAAATTACTAAACTACCCATGTCAAATTAAAACCTTAAAACCTTCCGTAATTCTTTAACCAACCTACCTAACTGTCGCCCGTTTAATCCTGTTCGGAACTGAACAGGGCTGGATGGCGAGAGTGAGGTAGGTTGGATGAAAGAATTGTGGAAAGTTTTAGGGTTTTAATTTGACATTGGTAGTTTAGTAATTTGCCAATCTTGGCCCATCTCTCAAGTTTTTGTTTTTATCTATTTTGGTGGGACAGAAAAAGTGCATTTTTGTCCCACTTGGGTCCCGACCCATTCTAATGTCCCACCAAACGTGGGACACCAAGTTTTTGTCCTGTCTCGCATACCAGACACACCCTGAAGTCTAGATTACGAGATTATGGTTTGAATTTATATTTCGAGTCTTATCATCAACATCCGATAAACTAACATGCTCTTTATGTACTTTGTAGCAATACGGTGATATTAGAACATTGTACACCGCATGTAAACACCGCGGGTTTGTGATGATATCTTATTATGATATTCGTGCTGCTCGAACCGCTATGCGTGCGCTACAGAATAAGCCTTTACGGAGGAGGAAGCTGGACATTCACTACTCAATTCCAAAGGTTCGAGTTACACCCTCTTCCTCCTTTTCTTTCTCTCCTCCATTTCATAAGATAATTTAATAATCGTTTTCTGACCAGGATAACCCATCGGACAAAGATATAAATCAAGGAACATTGGTTGTTTTTAATTTGGACCCGTCGGTTTCATGTGACGACCTCCTTCAAATATTTGGGGTATATGGCGAGGTTAAAGAGGTAATAGTTTTCTTTCTTATCTACGATGCCGTTCCTTATGAAGTTAAGTTGAGGGCTGGCTCAACCGGCAAATAAAGGGTAAGCCCGGGGCTCCTCCCCATAGGTTGCCGGTTCGAGCCATTGGGGGTTTTCCTGGTTGTTATCTTCAGGGCTCCATGAGATTAGTCGAGGTGCATACAAGCTGGTTCGGACACCCACAGTTACCAAAAAGAAGTTTCACGTTAAGTGAATATCTAAATGTTTGGGATGTGTTATGTGATAACAGATACGGGAGACACCGCACAAAAGGCACCATAAGTTCATCGAATATTATGATGTTAGAGGTGCAGAAGCAGCACTTCGGTCTCTGAACAGGAGTGACATAGCTGGGAAACGCATAAAACTTGAACCTAGTCGACCCGGTGGAGCGCGTCGAAAGTAAGTAACATCTGGATTCAAGTTGATGTGTAACCTCCAGCCGATGAAATTTTGCAATGTTTGGCTAGAGGGAGGTTAAAGGGAAAACCTCAAAAAATGGAAAACTGAAGAACACTCTGGTAGCCCTTGATCTGGACGGTACGCACTTGTGCATACAAGTAAATTAAGTTGTTTTTTGGTTTTTATGCACGTGTGCATATGTACGTATGCATTTATAAATTACTGTGCATACCGTCCAGATGAAAGGCTACCAAGGTGTTCCTCAGTTTTCCGTTTTTTTTAGGTTTTCCCCTGAACCTACCCTGTTTGAATATTAGTCAAATGACTACAATGTTCCTCAATAATGACAAAATGGAAGAATCTTGTGAACCTGAATCACTGTCATTCTTATTTTTAGTAACAGTGACAAACGAAAAACTTAAGTGATTTTAGCTTGAAAACTTGTCATAAACGGAATCGTTCGCAATATTCATGGTACTTCCCAAAATGGGAAGTCTTGCGATTTCCATGGGACGGAGGGTATACTGTTTACATGCTGCTGTCTAATCTCGAGACCCTTTTACTGCACTAATCAAACCGTAATCGTTATATGATCGATTGTGATTTCAGCCTAATGTTGCAACTAAGCCAAGAGTTTGAGCAAGATGACACTCGAAGTATGAGACTCCAAGTGGGTTCCTCGATTGCCAACTCTCCTCCAGGTAACACATTTTGTAATATTTGTGATCTTTTAAAATACCGTGTGTTTCAATTGGGTTTAAGCATTGCATCCACTACGGAAACAACCGCTTTACTCTTTGGGGCAGAGGTCAGGTATGAGGTCAGGTCTGCCTACATCTTACCCTCCCTAGACCCCACCTCGGGTGGGATATTATGGGTTCGTTTGGTTTGGTTTACTTTGCATCCCCACGGAAACAACTGCACTACTCTTTAGGGCAGAGGTCTCTTTAGGGCAGAGGTCAGGTCTGTCTACATCTTATCCTCCGTAGACCCCACCACTGGTGGGATATACTGGGTTTGTTTGGTTTGGTTTGGTTTGGTTTACTTCGTTGCCCACTGTACCACCGTGCAGGTGTCTGGCCACAATTTGGCAGTCCTATAGAACACAGTCCGCTTCAAAGTCTTAGCAAATCGCCCGTCTTCACTTCAATGAGCCCTACCATAGGCAACAATTTGCCTGGATTGGCTTCTATTTTGCATCCTCAACCAGCAAGGATAGCACCGATCGGCAAAGATCACGGAAGAAGTAGCCACCTCGACCAAATATTCTCCAACGGGAGTTCAAACAACGGAACAGTCTTTCAACAGTCCCATTCACTACAAGATCACAAATTGAGTTCTTTTGGTGCTTCGAGTTCAACCGCTTCAGGAATTGAAACGTTATCCGGTGCTCAGTTTCTGTGGGGAAGTCTGAATATATACCCGGACCAAGCCAAAGGACCGAGCCATGGCTTTCCCACCACCACCAGCCAATCATCAACCATGGCTCATCCGTTCACTACATCCATCGGGCCACGTACACATGGGTTCTCTATCACAGGGCAACCGGGACCGTTCCTTGGTTCATCTCAACCGCACCATCATGTCGGATCGGCTCCATCCGGGATTCCCTTCGAACGACACTTTGGTCGCTATCACGAGTCTCCTGAAACATTATTCATGAGTCCTCCAACTTTCGGGGGCCTCGGAATAGGTCAAATCGAACGAGGTTTCTTAAACTCTCGTGCGTCTGTGAACAACGTTGCCATTCCGGGAAACATTATGGAAAACGGCTCCACTGGTTTCAACATGTCTCCCAGGGTGAGTCCTATGTTCCTCGGAAATGGACATTATCCCGGACTAGGATCCATTAATATGGAAAGCCTGAGCGACCGAAGCCGGAACCGTCGTGTGGATCCCAATACAAACCAGATGGATAACAAGAAACAGTTTCAGCTCGATCTCGATAAAATTGCCAGCGGGGAAGATACTCGAACGACTTTAATGATTAAAAACATTCCTAACAAGTAAGACCTACTTCTTTGTATCCGATTCAAGAGTTTAAGGTTTATATCGACATAAAATACGTTTGTTGTCCTGCAGGTATACTTCAAAGATGTTGCTAGCTGCCATCGATGAAAATCATAGTGGTACTTATGATTTTCTCTACCTACCAATCGATTTCAAGGTATACGATTTCATCTTGTTTTCCCTTCTTTGAGGTTTAGAAAAACTGATTGTTCTCGGCGCTTTGTGATGCAGAACAAATGCAATGTCGGGTATGCGTTTATCAACATGCTTTCGCCGATGCATATAATCCCATTTTACCAGGTCTGCTCTGAAGACTATAGTTAATCTTTTGTTCCAAGATTTAATCACAAAAATAGCCAAATTGGAGTTACCCATCACAAAATGACAAATGAAGACAAAATAACCACCTATTTAGCAAATAAGTATGAACAAAAGCTCTGTTTTTCTAACAATATATTTTCCAAATCTTTTTTTTTTTGCGAGATTTTAGGTTTTGCTCTTGGATTTTGCAAAGCGAGTCCACAACCGAATAAAATATGCCAAAAAGTACATTTTGCAAAAATGTGGGGGGTTTTGTGAAATGGATGGTTATTTTGTGTAAAGTTGGTCCTTTTGTGATGGGGTCAACCCCAATTTTGGTTATTTTTATGATTATCCCTTGTTCACCAACTTACCCTTAAACTTTTGTATAAATCTTTGAAAAGATTAAAAAGCCACTCTAATTTTGGGGTAGAGGACAGGTGTGCGTGCATCTCACCACCGGACCCTACTTCCGAGTGGGACATACGGAGTGTGTTTGTTTTGGTTTGGTATATCATGTAGAAAGAAGAAAATTCTAGTTAAATGTTAGTCTTTAAGTTAGAATTGGTTGGTGATGTACGTAGGTTTTCAACGGGAAAAAGTGGGAGAAGTTCAATAGCGAGAAAGTGGCGTCGTTGGCATATGGTCGAATCCAAGGAAAGGCGGCCCTCGTGACCCATTTTCAGAATTCCAGCTTGATGAATGAAGATAAGCGTTGCCGCCCTATTCTTTTTCATTCCGAGGGGTCAGAGTCTTTTGATCAGGTAACACATATGACTTCAAAAAGTACATGTTCGACTATTTGTTAATTACCTAGAATACCCGTCTACAAAAAGATAATAAAGATTCGTACGGACCCAAATCAACATCAATCGGGGTTTAATCATTCATAATGACGAGTATTTGATTAGTGTTTTCTTGTCAATTATTTACATGTTACAGGAACCTCAGCCGTCTAGTAGTTTGAACGTCCAAGTCCATCCGTACTCTTCGGCTAGCCCTCCGGAAGATTAAGGGCAAGGGTGAAAATGTCTTTTTGACCAGTTGTAGCAGACTGCTGACCTTCGAACGGTACATATTTTATTATGATCATGTATAGAAGTAGGAAATCGAAAAGGTGTGAAGGTGCAAAGGGTTTTTGTGTATTTTGACGAGAAAAGAAAGAGGTGAATGACCTCGAAATGTATAGAGGATAGGTGGAGATTATAATCTATCTCCTGTTTTTCACCTCTTCATTTTGGAATTGTATAGTTGAAGGAAGGAACACTTTTGTGTTTCGTATTTAACTGTTATATTTCTCGAATTACCTGTTATATTACCTATCTTATTGTCTGTTTGCACATGCTAAGGTAAGATCAGTATACATCTTACCCCTGATCCAAGTGGGAGTTACTGGGTTCGTTTGATTTAATTATTTGGCATCGAGCCAATGTCTTGTACTTTAAAAGTAATTCCCGCCTTTTTAGCACCTTCTTTATACATGAAAAAGTGTCTTTCTAGATAATGCTTGTCTCCATCCAAGTCTTGTATACGCTCAGGATTACATACAGATTGTGGGTTCGAATCTTGTCGTGGGTGGTTGTGGGTTCAAATCTTTTTTAGAATCCCATCTCTTCTAGTTTCTTTACATTCATTTGGTTGTATTAAATGCTTCAGAAATGTAAAATGGAGATCAAGATCGCCTTTTGAATCGTCAACTTCAATAAAATCAAATCAACAACACATGATTTGATCAAAAATAAAAACCTCACAATTTATAATTGGTGTTTACATAAGTTTATAAAACCAAGGTTTTCTAAAATACGTCCTTGACTACATCATTTTACACCCAAATGGGACTTCTGAATTAGAAGTTATTTCTCGATGAACAATATTTCTTTTTCACCACAAAACAAACGTGGCCATTCGTGGTCATCCGGGGCCTTGATACCCATGGTTACCCAAAAACAAATAGAAAGATAGATAGATAGATACAAGCAACTTTAGCAAGCCAAAACAGTCTATAACTCTCTTCACGCTAATGTCGATAAAATCCCATTCAACCAGAATGTGAAATCTAACACTGCAACTGCACAAAACTTGAACATACATATACACATCCAGTCTATATAGATATATGTATATATATTACAAAATCATCATGTAATTCACCATGATTATATGATGTATGATTAGAGAAGCCATAAGGATGAGGTGGGTTCTTTCCAATCTGTAAGAAGTTAGCTCAGTACATAACAACTTTTAGCCTAACAGTTACAGCAGGTGTGCACATGTTCAGAAACAGCAAGTAATTATAGCCCACCAACAATTAGGTTGAAGGTTCGAATATTGCAAAACATTTGTGGGTGTGGGTGCGTTTCGCCATATAAAAAATAAAACGAGCATACCTATGAAAATGGCAACTCCGTTATAGATCTTCAAATGACCTGCACACAAGGCATTTCAAATTCGTAAATAGTGTGTTGCTAAGTGAGAGATGTCATTACAAGGATCATGTTGTGGCCTATCTTACACATCTATACCAAGCTGGCCTCACTTCTAGCATAGCAGGTTATTTAGCTAAAAGACCTCTTGACAATTATTTTCTAAATTCATGATCATCTGACAAGTTTCTAGGCATGTTCTTCTATTAAGATGACATTCTCAAACCTATCAGATGGTCATGGATTTAATAAATAAAAAACTGTCAGAAGGTCATTTAACCAAAGCAGTGGCATTCTCAAACCTATTAGAAGGTCAGCCCGTTTCTATCTGATAATAGGTCCTGTGCACACTACACTCTTCCGAATACTTGAAACTTCCACCGCTTCTTAATCCACAAAGTGCCTGTATTACCATTTTTTCCCCAGATTCTGAACCTACTGATAAGGCACAAAATCCTCTAAATGTAACTTAACCAACTAACCTCTAATTTTTTCTCACCCGTGAGGTTTGCATGTCTATTAGGCGAAAACATGCATATGCTTCAGTTCACCACAGTTCACAATACACCTTGTGTCGAAAACTTGCATATGCTTCTTAACAATTTGCAAGACACTTCTGTTGTTAAAAACTAAATGTGTCCTATTCTTCACTTCCTTTTTCTTTATGGAAGAACAGGCAGAAAACACACCTTGTGTCAGAGGATCTAATCCCTTGAAACATCAAACGATCTTCTATCACAGAATGAAACAGAAAGGCAAATTTGCTGATCAGTTTCAGACCTGAGAACTACCATAAAGGATGACACCTCATTTCAGTTGTTAAGAATCAACCCTACTTTCTGCTCACCCTGTTTCCTTCTACCTTAATTACACCTACAGTCTTGTGTTCTGTAATACCCATATATGAAATTCTCTGAACTTTTATCATGCTAAACAGCCAAAAAGGGTACTGATTTGTAAAGGTAGCAGCAAAAATATAATAAGGACAAAGAAAGGGATTAAGAAATGGAACTTTTACTGTAACTGGATAACAAATATCAACTAAATGCTTTGCAACAATCACATAAAAACAGAGACAAGAGAAACCAAGATCATGCACAAAATAGTTTCACACCAAATGGAAAAAAGAAGGCAATGGTTTTCAGTTCATGTGTTCTTTCTATTTGCCTTACAATTTTTCCCAACATTAACTTTTTGTCCATGTCTATGTGGACATACAGATCAGAAAGGTACAATATGACAATCAGAGGGTATTCAGGAAGGAGCCCAACAGCCTCAGCATTAAAATATTATAAAAAAGCACATATTAAACATGTTACAGAATGGGGGTTAGATTAGGGAGGTAGCAGTTAAATCTTCTGAGTACTAGGTTAGACTAGGGGTGTGTAATTATTCCTACCTTGGTTATGTTTTGCTGTACTTGCTTTTGTCTGCATGTTTTGTTTGTATGTTTTGACTGTTGCTACTTACTTCTAACTCTTTTCCAATTTTTAGCACTGCCTCTCGTGTTTTCAAGTTCTTCTTATGTTCTTTCTCTGCAATTTCTTTGAGCAAGCTGTACCCTTTCTTTTCACACACTTTGCACAAGGCGGGGTCTTCACATACACACAGGTAGAGGTCAGGTCTGCATACATCCCCCCCACCCCCCGTGGCGGGCGGACAAGACCCCTTCTCTTGGTGGGACTTACTGGGTTTGTTTGGTTTACGCATGTAACCATGTTCTCTTTTGCTCTTTTTACATATTTGAGGATGTTTGTTACGTTCTAATCCAGCACCCTAACTAGTTTCCTCAGAAACAAGCTTTCATAACCTTATATTCATTTATTGCAAGTAATTAACTTTATCATATAATTCGACAACCTTGTATGATCATGATTGTTTCTTGAGCAAGGATCATTACAGTTGAATGCAAATAAGCAATGACTCAAGACCTTATTCTGTAGTTTTTTTTGGTAACAACAACATTGACATTAGACACTATTCTTCTATCTCTGAAGTCTTTTAGTCATTCTATGGATATCATATCAACAGGCTACACACAAACTATAAAAACTGCAAACAAAAACGACTCAGCAAAATAGAGGCTAGCTTAAGGCAAGACTAATTTCCAGCAGAGTAGTCTTCAATTGTTATACATAGAGAAGAAAGTACACAGAGCAATTAGCGATTTGATGCCCATCTTAACTTACGCATATAACGAAGATCATCAAATAAATATCAATACAGAGTCACATATCAGATTTTACATATATCCCAGAAAACAATCTATATGCACACCCTAGTGAGTTTCTAAGTTTCATCAACTGTACACTGTAAAACACAAAATTTCAGCAACTACAATCTTCCACAAACTATATTGAACACCTAGTGAGATGTCAAGAAGAGAAAAACACGGGGCAACTCAATGGCAACACCAGTGATGTTTTATTGTAAAGAAAATCATATTAAAAGCTCAAGGAGGAAGGTGAGCATCTAAAATGAAGGATAATTTAAAAATTGGAGCTGTAAGTGAGAAATAATGAGGAACAAGGGACACTTAATCCTTGTTACCAAATCTCTTAGCAATAATAGGACGGACATCTTCAGCATCAACCAGAGTCTCTAGGAAGGGAAGTAACGAAATTAGTGCACAATCTGATGGGTCATCAAACCAACTCTTAATTGGAATGCCATTATTCACTTGCAATCGGAAAACCTGAAAACACCACAAGTAGATGAGGCTTTGAGACAAATATATGTTTATAATTTCTCAGGAATTTTCCATCCCTTAATACCCAAACAAATAACTGTTATCTGACTATAACTAGTAGATGAAGTTAAAATATATCAAACATCCATTAACACCTCCCACCTTCACACATAAAAGGTTAAATAAGCAGGCCACTAAGAAAAGCAGGAAAAAGAACCAAAGAACCAATAATATCTAAAAAAAAGCCAGAAGAAAAACATTAAAAAGAATAACAAAGGAAAAAAGACGTATAATTTAAAAAGGCTAACTAGCATCATTTTACCTGTGGGGAATTGTCAATTATGACAACTTTGGCAAGATCAACACCTAAAACGGTTAGATCCTTGGTATAACTTCCATCTGCAAAGATACATGACTCTCTATAAGCTCGGCGAGAGATGAACTTTCCATCCGGGTCCAGTGTATCCAGAAGTTGGTTAGCATATATGCTTTGACTGGCTGTGAATACAACAATGTGAAACATTTCTGAAACTCTCTCCAAAAATGTCCTAAGGTAGGGCCTCTGCTTCACATACACAGTATGCTCCTTCAAATTAGCAAATACTGGAAAGGTGAAGTTCGCATCATCACAATGTTCCAGTGAAGAGTGGACCAGTGTTTCTGTATACCAAAGAAGCAATAATAGTCATTGAATTATTTTGATGAAGTTAAAACTCAATATGAACAGCAGCTTGAGGCAATCAAAAAATCAAATGCATATCACTGCAGAATCTGACAACTGCATAATATAATAAATTAAAGGATTTGATATGAAACCGGTATGAATCAATCTTATGTAAAAAAGCAAGCATTTTCATACCGTCTAGATCAAGTACTAGGGTTATAGATTTTGTTTCCCTTGATTCCTGGGGCAATCTGCTGGGACCAAAACTTGTAGACATTTCCGGAAGGTCTATCAGATTCCTGATGAACATTTGTGGATCCAAGCACTCTGCTGGATCCCAGTCTGGATAAGAATTAATATCAGATTCCTGATTGCAGGATTTCAATTGATGGATTGCTACATATATGCTTGAGTCCTCGGGAACGATGACAGGCTCAGAATAGATGCTACTATCTTCATACTGACTGCATGTCTCAATGCTATCCTCAAGAAAAGGAAGTAGCATATATCCATCAGCAGAAAATCTACTCAATTCATCCCAATCATAATCAAGTAAACATGTAGCCTCTGTAATGCCGGTAAATGTGGAGTTCCTTTCATCGCACGAGCTACAAACAATCATGTCGGAAATGAAAAAGTCTGACACATTACAGTTTTGATATGCACATGACTTTCTACAGGTACCATCCATGTCATTATCTCCACATGATGGCAAAAAAATATCATTTTCCCTCCCTACATAGAAGCAAGAAAAAAGGGGACTGTCAGAGCTGATGCCAATACATTTCTCGTTTGTCAAGAACATTATATGGAAATAAATACAACCATCACGCTATTATCGGTACACATGTCAATAAAAAAAATAACAAAAAAAACATCTGTTTTGCAAGCATCTACCTAAAGAGAGCATTGACAATTGATTATATATTTGGTTTGCCAAAATGCTGATTTCCGTACCAAGGTAAACTGTACACATATTTTTGTTTATATATAGAAACACTTTCTGCGACAGGATTTCAAATGAAGAATGTTCATCTGTGTTTCCGAAAACTGGACCCTTCTCCCACAACAAGGTTCTAATGTGGCCAAGCAAATAAACTTAATTTGTTTTATATAATTTCCTTAGACTATCTAAACATCTATAAAAACATGGGGAGAAGGTATTATTATCCCAAAGATACGAAAAAGCTAGCACACTGGCTACTAAATCAGAAATCAAAACAGCTGGATGACTTGTCCATTTGGCTGGTAATATGACCTTATTTACTAAAGATTTGTGCTCAACAGAACTGACTAATGGAGATTCATAGATGGTTTGGAATCATATTTAAAAACCACCACAAGTATCAAAAGAATGTGCAAAAAATATAAATAAATTACTACACAAGTAAGACACTCCGAATGTTGGTATGCATGTCAAAACATATCCTTGAATTAAGAACAGGTAAGTATGGAAAGCATTTTACTGTGTTCAATTCAGTATACTTCCTTATATTTAAGAAGGAAACGATTTCTCTGCAAATATAGGTGAAAAGAAATGAGTTCTCTGCAAGTAAGGCATCTGGACCACTTCAGTGTTTACCTCCATAATCGTAGATATTTGGTTCAATGTCATTGTCAATGGACTCCAGTATAGGTGAAAAGATTGTTTCAATGGTTGAGGAATTTGCTTGAGCATGATCCTGCATTCAATTGAAACTACTAATGTAAGATAAGAATGTGGAGAAACAAGAATGGTATTCCATATATAGCAGTTTTAAGTGAGATAAATTATCTAACATGTTGGGTCTGATTATGCTAAGTATAGTTTATGCTGCTGATTAATGTTGCTAAGTAATTACTACTGCCAGACTATCAAGATTAATACTGCTAGTAGAATCAATACTGCTTGAAGAGTTAGTGCTGCTACTTGAATAGTTAGTACTGCTGAAGATTAATACTTCTGAAGATAATTAGTGTTGCTTCTAAAGATAAAGATGATTTGGAGATAAAGACAAGTTGGAGATAAGACTGAAGATAATTATGGTATTGATGCTGAAGATCAATTGTATTTTGATAATTATCGTGTATTCAGTTTTGTATATATAGTATAGAAGTATTTGATAGTAAAAAAAAAAGGAATTCATTCATAAGTTTTTGTTTTAGAGAGAATTAACCTCAAGACTAGTTTAGATCCTTTCTATAGAGAAGTATAGAACGTCTGTTGAGCCTGTTCAACAGATTGAGGTTTTGTGTGTAATCATCAAGTTGAATAAATATAAACTTGTGATTTGAGTTTGATATACTGTTTCATTGATTGTTAGTGTTAAAGTGTTTTTCCGCAACTTCTTTAGCATTGTTTCTGAGTGTGTGTGAATTAAATTCTTGTTTGAATTTCGATCCTGACAAGTGGTATCAGAGCTTTGTTAAACTCAGAAAAACAACAATCATCATGGACAGTTCAAGTGATAGTGTTCTGGTCTCAAAGGTTCCAATGCTCAGATCTAATGAGTTTGACATGTGGAAGATTAGGATCAGGCAATACATCATTCTCACAGATTACTCTATGTGGGACATCATTGAGAATGACCCATCTAATGAAGGAAAAATTGGAGCAGATGGAAAAAGAATCCCACCAAAGACAGATGGAGAGAGGAAGATAAGGCAGACAGAGATGAAAGCCTTGAGCACACTGCTTTGGCTATTTCTAATGAGTATCAACACCAATTCTGCAACTGCACTGATGCACAGATGCTTTGGAATGCTCTAGAGAAGAGATTCTCTGGTACCAAAAGTACCAAGAGAAATCAGAAGGCAATACTGAAGCAACAGTATGAAAACTTCATGTCAACTAAGAATGAGTCCATAACTCAAACTTTTGACAGGTTTAACAAGCTGATTGGTGAACTAGCTACTGTTGGAGTGCAGATTGATCAAGATGATGTAAACAGAAAGTTCTTAAGGTCCCTTGGAGATGAATGGACCATGTATACTGTCTCCTTCAGACAGGATGACAAGCTGGAGGACAAAGAACTAGACGATCTTTATAATGACTTAAGGGTGTTTGAGGCTGAAGTTGAAGCCAAGAAAAGACCATCTGGATACACTCATAATGCTGCCCTTTTATCATCTTCTTCTTCTACTGTTTCTGCTGCTAATACAGAATCAGTTAGTACTGCTTATGTATCTAAGCAGGATGTATCTAATGACTCTGTATTAGAAGCTTTTCTTGCTAGTTATGCTAATTCTGGTTTAATTAATGATGATCTTGAACAAATTAATGCAGATGACCTTGAGGAGATGGATATAAAGTGGCAGATGGCCATGCTAACTATGAGGGTAAAGAGATTCATAAAAAGGACTGGAAGGAACAAGTGGCAGATGGCCATGCTAACTATGAGGGTAAAGAGATTCATAAAAAGGACCGGAAGGAACAACTTTTCTCAGAGGAGAGAAGATGGTGTTGGGTTTGACAAGTCAAAAGTGGAGTGCTACAAGTGTCACAAGATGGGACACTTTGCAAAAGAATGCAGAGGAGGAACTCCTCAACAATATGGCAGCAACCACCAACAAGCACATTCCTCAAGCTTCCAAAATAACAGAAACTCCACTCAAGCTCTTGTTTCTCAAGAAGGAATGGGATTTGATTGGAGTGATCAAGCAGAAGAAGTTGTTCAGAATCAAGCCCTGATGGCAGAAGTCTCAGAATCTTCAAGCACAAATATTCCAACAGAGGTAAAAACTAAACTGTGCACTAAAGAGTGTCTTCAGACTGTTCAAAAGTACAGGGATCATAACCAAAGCATGTGTGATGACCTTAAAAGGTTAGAGAGAGATATAAGAGAGTATAAAGTGATTGTGGAAAAGTTTGAAGATCAAATCAAGGCTTACAAGGCCAATGAACTTCAGCATTACTATGACACAAATTACTGGAAGTGGGAGAAAGATCAATTAGAGATCCAAATAGAAAAATCTAAAGAGGAGTGTGAGAAGATAAAGAGTGAGTATGAGAAAGCTAAGCTTGACATTGAGAAGTTTTCTTATGCTTCCAAAGCAATGGACTCTTTGCTTAAAGCTCAAGTTCATGATAAGATCAAGAGTGGTATAGGATACAATGCAACACCTCCACCTTATAACAATAATTATATCCCTCCCTCTTCAGATCTCTTAGAAAACCAAAATAAGAAGGACTTACCTTTAGGAGCAACAGAAGTAGATCCTATAGATAGTGTGGTGGTTGAAGAAGAGAATGAGAAAGAGAATTCTGAGAATAAGAATGCAGAAGAGATTCCTGTAGAAAATCATATCCTTACCAATGAAGGGGAAGGTAAACCATTCATCAAGAGTGAAAAGGTGGATAGCTCAAAGAGTGAAAAGGTGGAAAGCTCAAAGAGTGAAAAGGTGGAAAGCTCAAAGAGAGAAAAGGGAAAACTACAGGGAGTCCACTATATGCAGACCACAGTTGTGAATCCCTGTACATGTAAACAGCATCAGCCCCAAAAACATGATAAAACAAGGGGTAATCAAAGAAACTAGAATAATCAGTGGGCACAAAAACAAGGGGTTGATCTGAGTAAAATCAATAGACCAAAACCCTGTGGAAAGCTTAACCATATTGCCAAATACTGTTATTTCAATCCTATGAACCAGAGGATAAACTTTCAAAGACATATACAAAATCCTGTTGGTTATAGGAATCAAAGAAGGAATCATATGGCTGAAAATGTAAAAAGAGCACCTTTAAAAGCTCATGCTCAAAACAAGTTTGCAAAATCAAAGAAAAATACTCCAAATAAGTCAAGGAGTAACTTAAAGAAAAATAAATCAAACAAGTTTGTTCAGGTTTGGGTTCCAATAGTAAAGAAATCTGTTAGTACTGCTACTTCAAATAGTACTGCTGACAGAAATAATGCTGCTGCAAGCAATACTACTGCTAATGAAGTTAGTACTGCTAACAAAATTAGTACTGCTAATGATGTTAGTACTGCTAACAAAGTTAGTACTACCAATCAAGTTGGTACTACCAATCAAGTTGGTACTACCAATCAAGTTGGTACTGCTTCTAGTAACAAACCTATTATTGTGACAAAGTATTCAAGCCATAAGATTCCCCAATCTGAAAAGCTCATCAAAACTGATTGTGAATATGTTGATGAGAATGGGAAACCCAAGACCACTTTGGCTTGGGTTCCTACTAAAAACTAACTGTTCCACTTTATGTGCAGGACAACCAACAACAAAAAAGGAAGAGCTTTTGGCATATTAATAGTGGTTGCTCTAGGCACATGACAGGCAACAAGTCCTGCCTACAAAACTTCAAAAGAATTGATGGAGGACATGTTGCATTTGGTGATAATCCATCTGGAGGAAAGATTAGTGGAAAAGGTAATGTGTCAAAGGGTAAGATGACCTTTGAGGATGTCTACTATGTTGAGCAATTGAGATACAACCTGTTAAGTGTATCACAGGTTTGTGACAAGAAACATAGTATATTGTTTACTGATACTGAATGTATTATCATTGCTAAAGGGTTCAAGGTAGTTGATGAAAGTATGATACTACTGAGAACACCAAGAAAGGACAATGTTTATTGCTTGGATTTAGAGAATGTATCTAATGATTCATCATTTAATTGTCTATTTTCAAAAGCTTCTGTTGATGAATCATCTCTATGGCACAGAAGGATGTGTCACATGAACTTTAAAACAATGAATAATCTTGTGAAAAACAACCTTGTAAGAGGTTAACCACAAAAAGTATTTTCATGTGAGGATCATTATGTTGCATGTCTTAAAGGCAAACAACACAAAACTTCTCATAAGTCCAAAGAGATAAATACAATCTCTTCACCTCTTATCTTACTGCATATGGATCTGTTTGGCCCTACAAATGTGATGAGTATTAGCAAGAAATCTTACTGCTTAGTTATTGTTGATGATTTCTCTAGATTCACTTGGGTCTATTTTCTGAGGACAAAGGATGAGACAAATGGACTGATCAAATCCTTTATTCTCAGAGTTGAAAACCAAACAAATCAAAGAGTTAAAATCATCAGATCTAATAATGGAACTGAATTTAAAAACCATGATCTAAACAGCTTCTGTGAGGAAAAAGGTATTGAGAGACAATACAGTGCTCCTAGGACCCCTCAACAGAATGGAGTTGCTGAGAGGAGAAATAGGACACTGATTGAAGCTGCAAGATCCTTGTTGGCAGATTCAAAACTGTCAGTTACATTTTGGGCAGAAGCAGTTAATACTGCTTGTTATGTTCAAAACAGGGTTCTAATAGTTAAATCTCAAGGCAAGACACCATATGAACTTTTTAACAACAAGAAACATTTTATTGGATTTTTCAAACCATTTGGGTGTCCTTGTACAATTTTTAATACCAAAACTCACTTAGGCAAGTTTGATAGCAAAGCAGATGATGGATTTCTGGTTGGTTACTCATCCCAGAGTAAGGCTTACAGAGTATTTAATACCTCTTCTAGAATAATTGAGGAAAGTGACAATGTCAAATGCAATGAGAGCACACCAAATAAACTTGGTACAGGCCCTGATTGGCTTTTTGACATTGATTCACTAACTAATTCTTTGGGTTTCAGTTATGAGAATAATGCAAGAACAGGGACAGAATCAGTACAAGTCAAAAGACAAGAGTTTGTGCTATTTCCAATTCCTACAGCAGATTCTATTGAACTCTGTGTTCAAGAGAAGAAAGATGCTTCAGATTCAAAGGATACTGAAACTGCTCAGAATGAAGAGGAGAGAGGTGAAAAGGAGGATCAGCTTTTGACTTCAGAACAGCTAGAACCTGAGATGCCTGCATTGGCAGAAGATGACAGTGATGATGAGAATTCCTCAGTGTTTGGTGGCAGCTCTCCTGAAAAGAATGACTCTAATCTGGATGCAGACATTAATGAAGAGGCTATTCATCAAACAAAAGTGCATAAAGATCATCCTCCTCAGTTGGTGATTGGTGACATCAATTCTCCAATCATCACAAAGGAATCAGAGTAAGTTGGGAGGATTAAAAGACATACAATCAGGCTTACTATCTTGCTTTCTATCTCAGGTTGAGCCCAAAAAGGCACATGATGCAATGAAAGATCCAAGCTGGATAGAAGCAATGCAAGAGGAGCTGCTGCAGTTTGTACTGCAAAATGTATGGGATTTGGTAGAACTGCCTAAAGGACACAGAGCAATAGGGACAAAATGGATTTTCAGAAACAAGAAGGATGAGAGAGGGATAGTGATCAAGAACAAGGCTAGATTGGTAGCACAGGGGTACACTCAAGAAGAAGGAATTGATTATGAAGAGGTTTTTGCACCAGTGGCTAGGATTGAGGCAATTAGGTTGTTTTTAGCCTATGCTTCCTTCATGAAGTTCAAAGTCTACCAAATGGATGTGAAGAGTGCTTTTCTATATGGCAAAATTGAAGAAGAAGTATATGTCTGTCATCCCCCAGGGTTTGAAAATCCCAAGTACCTTGACAGAGTATACAAATTGAAGAAAGCACTGTATGGACTACATCAAGCACCAAGAGCTTGGTATGACACATTGTCTACGTATCTCTTGGAAAATGGTTTTGAGAGAGGAATCATTGACAAGACTCTGTTCATTCAAAGGAAGAAGAAGGACATCCTGTTAGTGCAAATCTATGTGGATGACATCATCTTTGGATCCACAAAAGATCAATTGTGCAGAGATTTTGAAGAGTTAATGCATAAGAGATTCAAGATGAGTTATATGGGTGAACTTACTTTCTTCCTTGGGCTACAGGTTAAGCAGAAACAAGATGGAATCTTCATAAGCCAAACCAAGTATGTGCAGGACATTTTAACCAAGTTTGGGTTCTCAGATTCCAAGCCTGCAAGCATACCCATGGAGACACACAAACAGATTACTGCAGATCTTGAGGGGGAGGATGTGGATGTTCATTATTACAGATCCATGATTGGCTCTCTCCTGTATCTCACAACTTGTAGACCAGATATCATGTTCCCTGTTTGTGTTTGTGTATGTGCAAGATTTCAAGTTAGGCCAAAGCAATCACATTTTCAAGCAGTCAAGAGGATATTCAGATATCTCAAAGGTCAACCCAGATTAGGACTTTGGTATCCTCATGACTCACCATTTGACCTACTTGCATATTCAGATAGTGATTTGGGTGGAACTAACTTGGACAGAAAGTCTACAACTGGAGGATGTCAGTTTTTGGGTGCAAGACTCGTATCATGGCAGTGTAAGAAGCAAACCACAGTGTCCACTTCAACAACAGAAACAGAATACATAGCTGTTGCAAGTTGCTGCTCACAAGTGCTATGGATTCAGAATCAAATGATGGACTATGGTATGACATTTCTTCACACTCCTATTTTCATAGACAACAGCAGTGCTATTAGCATTGTTAATAATTCTGTCAAGTATTCAAAAACAAAGCATATAGAAATAAGATACCATTTTATAAGAGACTGTAATGAGAAGAAGCTAATTCAGGTCCAGAAAGTACACACAAGTAACCAGTTTGTTGATCTATTCACAAAAGCTTTTGATGTGGGTAGATTCACATTCTTGGTCACAATTGTGGGCATGATGAACAATGAATAAGTATATTCTCATTCTCTCTGTGTACCTATATAGATTCCTCCTTAGTTACTTTCATTAAATTGGTGTTATTAACCCCTGTGTGCTTAAGTGTTTCAGATTGTTTGGATTGGATACTTGGTACTTCTCGTTCAGTTAATACGGCTCACTGCATTACTCATAATAATAGTTCAAAAATGGTTAAGTATGGTTACTACTGCTAGGTGGTTTATACTGCCAGTGCAAAGTTACTACTGCTTGCCTTATTTATACTGCTAATCATTGTTACTACTGCTGGTACATGTTAATACTGCTAGTCTGTGTTAGTACTGCCAGTATGTGTTACTACTGCTGTTATGAGTTAATACTGCGAGTTCGTTAATACTGCTAAGGTAATTAGTACTGCTTCTAACGTACTCCCTTCACCTATAAATACCCCGTGTGACCGCCAAAATTACAAACGGATCTTTGAATTTCCTACTAGTGTACTCTCTCTCTCTCTTGTTCTCTTGAATTCTCTCTTACCAGTGCATAACCCTAGCTTCGACTAATCGCTCAAGAAGATGGCTGAACTGATGTTTGTCGATGAACACAATGAATTGGCAATGCTACTCAAACCAAAGCAAGCAGAGGGATTTCATCAGATTGTGGATTTTCTAAGATCCTCACACATAGCCCACGCATTAACTGTCAATCACACAATCTGTGTGGAACACCAAAGGCAGTTTTGGGCCAATGCTGCTATTCATACTGAAGATGGCAATCAGGTCATCCAAACAAGGGTCTGTGATAAACCCCTGACAATCACAGAATGAGCTATTCGCATTCATCTACAACTAGATGATGCCTCAGGTATAACCTCTTTACCCAAGGAAGATCTCTTCCAAGCTCTTAGCAATATGGGGTATGAAGGTCCCACTGATGTCTTCAAATTTTTCAAGAACAGATTCTCACCACAGTGGAGATTCTTTGTTCATACCCTTCAGCACTGTATTTCAAGGAAAACAACTGGCTGGAGTGAGTTTAGCAGTACCATTGCTTATGCTATGGTCTGCTTAGCAACCTCCAGGAAGTTCAATTTTTCACAAATGATCTTCAATGACTTACTGTCCAACCTGGATACCAAAACAAAATCCTTTTATATGTATCCCAGGTTTGTGCAAGCTTTACTGAATAAAGAATTGACGGATTTACCTCATTTTAAGGAGGTATATCTACCAAAGGTCCCGAAAGGGAAGGTGTTTTCTAATATGAGGAGGCCTACTAAGGACTTCTCAGGTATTGACACACCATTGTTCTCTACAATGATGGGTGTGTCTCCTTCCCATGGTGAGGCATTAGTGTCAAAGCCCTCATCTGACAACCAAACTGATGACCTACCCACACCACTCATTTCTATTAACATCCCTCAGTCCCTTCTTCAAAAGCCAACATCACCCATCACTCACACTTATATAAGGAAAAAGGTAAAGAAGGTTCCTTCCCTTCTTGTACCTTCACCCCCACAGCCTTCAAGCCCTCTAATGGAACATTCTCCATTAGAGAATATCCAAAGGGAAACCACAGGGGTGTCTCCCAACCCCACGAAGGTGCTCAATAAGGAGAAGGAAGAGCATATGGGCTGTAAGGCTCACACTACTCACTTTGCACAAAGTGCAGGGCAGGACAGTGTGAACATATCTAAGACCTTCCCCATGGCAACTTTGGGTGAGCAATCATCCAAAGGTCCCAGGTGCCAAGAAACCAAGGGGGTAGAGGGTGCTTCTGCTAGACCTCTACTACTAAAAGATCCAAGGATCCTTCAAGGGTGGTAAACACACCCAAAGGAGGTGAGGACAGATATAACTACCAGGAATTGATTGATACTATGGGAAACATTAATCTTGATGTCATCAAGCACGGCTCAGATATAGAGGAGATGAAATTGGTAATTCTGTCTCAACAAGTGCAGATTACCAAATTGAAGAAGATGGTGATGAAGTTGGTACAGAAAAAGAAAAGAAAGCAGTATGTCTTGAAGAAGAGGGGAGATGCTTTCAACAAGGGGGAGAAACAAGATGAAGGGGAGAAACACAGTCCTATTGGTATGGAAGCTCAGTTTGAGGGGGAGCTGAATAAGGAAACAGAAAATTGCAAAGAAGCAGAAACTGAATCAGCAGCAGTAACTGAGAAAGAAGCAGAAACTGAACCAGCAGCAGAAACATCATTGTCCAGAGAGGAAATGGAGATTGCAGAAACCTTGGTCAAAGCTAAGAATGACACTCCCAAAGCCACTCAAAAGGCTAAGGGAGTAATAATCAAAGAAGGAGGTTTAGAAAAGAAAGAAAAAGAGGTCAGCATGGAGGATGCAAAGAAGAAGGGAAAGGAGAAGATGGTTGAATCTGATCAATTTTTAAAGAACAAGAATCAGATAGAGTTAGATGAAGAAGTGGCCAAACAGCTTCAAGCAGAGTTGGCAAAGGAAGAAGAAATACAATCTGCCAAAGCCAGAGAGCTTGCACTGGATATAGCTAAAAAGCTCAATGAAGAATATCAAAAGAGTTTGAAGGATGCAGCTGCTGCCAAGATAGTTACAAAGAAGGCTTCAAGGCAAAGGCTGGCATTAAAGCAAAGACAAAGACAACCCTCAAAGACCTTCCTGGCTAATCAAGAAAGGAGGAAAATGATAAACTTTCTGAAAGGAGCTCTTGGAGTTCCTGAAGGAATGTTTACTAACATGGCCTATGGTAGGATAGAGGAGTTGTATACAAAGGAGATGTCAAATCTGAAAGGGGACTCCACTCAAAGGGAAGAAGCTGAAAGGAGGATGAAAGAGAGGCATGATCTCAACATTCAACAACCCTTCCCTGAAAGTGAAGAAGGCACTCCTATCAAGGAAAAGAAAGAAGAGACTTTGGCTCAGCAAATTGGAGTCATCAAAAGAAAGAAATCCATTGCCACTAAGCCAAAGGCAAAAAGGGCAAGAATTGAAGAAGAAAGAGCAGAAACAGAAGCAGAACCTAATGTTACACCTTCAGCAGAACCAGAGCAGACTCCAGAGCAGTCCAATCAGCAACCAAATGAGCATTTTGACTTGTATATGACTGTGACAGATAAATATCCTGTACAATTTGATCCAATTTATGTCCAAGCCCCTGAGATTATCTTTTGGGACATCCTGGAAGATCAAAGGAAGAAATATTTCAGGATTAAAAGGATGGGAGATCAGTATGAGGTTTACTCTACTTGGGGAAAAATCATCAGAAGTTGTTCCAGATCAGATTTAGAAGAAATGTTCAAAGTTGGAATGAGCCTGTATGAAATGGTTTTGACAGGAGAAGAAAGGAGCTTAATCAGATTAGCCTTGGAGTACTTATGCATGATGTTTGATCCCAGCAAAGTTCAACATGTGATCAGAGATTTGCATCTGAAGAATAAATTCTAAAGCATAGAAAATTGGATGCTATTTGAAAGGTGTGGAGTCTATGTCATCACTGTAGACAGAGCTTATAATGAGTACTACCTGGTGGATAAGATCTATGAACACAGCAAGGCTAAACTTCAAGCAATGTTGAATGCTAAGTTGACATGTTCAAAGGATTCAGAAATGGCCAGGATAGTACTCAGAAGAATCATCAATCAAAGTCTGGGACTTGATCCAAATTTGGGAAACTGAATTGAAGTGTTGAAAGCATCATGAAGACCATATCATGAAGAACTTAACTTCTCTTTCTAAAAAGTTAAGTTAGGGGGAGATTGTTGTGCTAAGTATAGTTTATGCTGCTGATTAATGTTGCTAAGTAATTACTACTGCCAGACTATCAAGATTAATACTGCTAGTAGAATTAATACTGCTTGAAGAGTTAGTGCTGCTGCTTGAATAGTTAGTACTGCTTGGAGAGTTAGTACTGCTAGTAGTTAGTACTGCTGAAGATTAATACTGCTGAAGATGGTTAATACTTCTGAAGATAATTAGTGTTGCTTCTAAAGATAAAGATGATTTGGAGATAAAGACAAGCTGGAGATAAGACTGAAGATAATTATGGTATTGATGCTGAAGATCAATTGTATTTTGATAATTATCGTGTATTCAGTTTTGTATATATAGTATAGAAGTATTTCATAGTAAAAAAAAAAAGGAATTCATTCATAAGTTTTTGTTTTAGAGAGAATTAACCTCAAGACTAGTTTAGATCCTTTCTATAGAGAAGTATAGAACGTCTGTTGAGCCTGTTCAACAGATTGAGGTTTTGTGTGTAATCATCAAGTTGAATAAATATAAACTTGTGATTTGAGTTTGATATACTGTTTCATTGATTGTTAGTGTTAAAGTGTTTTTCCGCAACTTCTTTAGCATTGTTTCTGAGTGTGTGTGAATTAAATTCTTGTTTGAATTTCGATCCTAACATAACATCAATATGACAATAGACGATGCAACATGCCACGAGCAAGTGTGATGAGCTACAAACAGAAAAAAGACGCAAGATTTTAGGATGTCATGGTTGAATATTTTACCGTCCTAGAAATGATGCCACCATCACTTGAAGGCGATAGATGCTTCTGAACTTGAAGCATTTCTTCATCTGCCAAGTCACAGCAGTTGGTTTCATCACTTCTTATTTCCTGAACAGTTGCTTCACCGCAAAAAGAATCTGTACAAACAATAAAATGAAATCAAAGAAAGGAAAATCATCATAAAGATTGTTCTTTGTAATAGTCGAATTTACATAAACAGAAAACATGCAAAGCTAGAATAATGGACGAAACCAAAAAAACAAGCTTCTAAGTCATGTTAGATGGTGTACAGCACCAGTATATTAAAATATAAGCTTTGAGCTATAAGTAACATCACCCTTGGAAAGACTTATCAGTTCTAATTAGCTGAATAAGAACATGTCCTCTCAGATTCTAGCTAAATGTTATTATTTTAGTCCTGAAATAAACGAATACTGGACTAAAATAAACGAATATACTTTCTTATGAAGGTGAACATTTCAATCAAGATATCTGAGTGATCTCAGGCAAAAATTGTGTAAAGCCCCACAAGGCACTCATTAAATGGTCATATTATAACATTATAATAGTGTAGTTTCGCAGGTTCAGTGACCAACAATAAACTCCATGTATCCTACTTACTGTGCATAATCCTAAATTGTGCCGCTTAATAAGAATATCTTGTTAGCATTTAAACACTAGAAAGAAAGTTAGCACTACAAACTTCATATGAGATATTCAAGGGCAATTGCCAAGTTCGGTTATCACCATCCTGCTTATTAGGAATACAAGTGTCAAGTTCTGCTTCATGTTGAAAATTCCTGACGTGAGAGAATGAGTTCTTGGATATCTTGCTTGATTTTTGACAGACATGGAGACCATTGTTTTCTGTTAGAGAGTCTGCCGACGACTTCGTCTTCATCTTTAGTGATGGCATTTGATTTGTACCTTTGTCTATCACGGTCTAGACTCAAGAACATGAGTGAGTAAGTACAATCCCGTTGGGTGTAGATATCAGAAGCAACTGTCTGTGATTACCCAAAAAAGACAACCAATACATTAGTCTCTTACTTAATACATGTATGAGGCAAAATAAAAGGCTAGCTTGCTCCATATAAGAGAAAGACGAGGGTAAAATTAAACCATCAGCAACAATATAAAACCTATGCTAAGATCAGAAACTAGTGAATTTTTCATCTTCCCTATAGAATCACATGTTACATGGGTGCCCAATGGTCGGCAGCTTACCAGAATACCAGTTTAGCACCCCCAAAAAAATCATTAGACATCCAAAGAGCCAGATAGACCCACAAAAAAATATTTAGAAAGGACAGTTTTTGAATTATAAACTTATATACTTACTTTATATCTTCAAAATTCATTTTGGATAGAGATAAAGCAGGAAAAACAAATTAGTTGAACTGCTGTGTACTTGTGGATCTTATGCACATCAAATTCTATAAATCAATCTCAAACTAACAAAATTCCAATTCTACTATCAACTAAACATTTTCCTAAAAAATTCTCACAAGCAATTCAACCACTAAGAAACAAGTTAAAAGGGCAAAAATTCTGACTGAAGAAAAAAGGTATGTCTTTCTATATGTAGATCTAACGTTTTCAGATACATATAAAGCGTTAGAAGCTACAGCTAGATATTTGTATCTTTTTTTTTTTTTTGTGTGTGTGTGTGTGTGGTTACTTACTTCGTAATCATGACCCTGTGCCTTCAATTTCATAAATTTAATCACAATTAACAAAATCCAGATTTTAATCTCAACAAAACATCATTCCAAATCAAAAGTCAACCCACGGAATTCAACACAGACACATACCGGATTACAAAGAAGACGATCATAAATGAATTTTCAAGAATAGAAACAGTAATTCACCAAACTTAATATAAAACCCTAGAATAACTACAAACCTTGATTAAAACGAAGCTGGTTTATGAAGCTGAATCATCAGCAGTGAACTCCAAATTCATACGTACATATATACACGTCTTAATTTAGATACATACTATGAAATTACTTGGTGCATTCGATACTATTTCACTGATTTTCGGTATTCAAAGATCAAACAAGTTATCAATTTCAACAGCAAAATCAATTTTTAATTACCTGTGTAGCAAAATCAAACTCAGGTCCTTTCTCTCTCCCCCTCCCTCCCCTCCTTTATATAAGCTGATTTAAATTTTCATTTAAGCCCCGCTTCTTTTAACAAAAGGCAATATGGTCCTTTTAAGTTAACTTCTTTCCTGCTTATCCCCTTAGAAAATTAGTTAACACCAATAATATAAAACACATACACACACACACACACATATATATATGGGCCTAATCAAATGAGAACTCTCTAATTTGAGATAATCGTGAGATCTAATGTGAGCCACTTAATTAAAATAATTATGTATATTTATTATTTATATTATAAAAGGTGAATTAGTAATTTTGGGATTTGGATAACAGCGAAATAAATTAATTACCATTATTATAGAAAATTTCATTATTATCTCATGCAATTAAAATTTTTAAATATTAATCTTATTGATTTTCGTAACAAAATTTGGGTCTCTCCCAACACCACTAAAAAAGGAGATCACGGTATATCACAATATGCAAAAGAATGTATCACTAAGGATAAAAATCATGAAATCACATTGTATCACAACTTGTATCACAGAGACAATATTCAAAGATTGTATCATTGTGGTAATGTTCACGGTCTTCATAAAGTTTTTTGAGGATATCACAATGGTAGCATATATAAAGTGATAATGTATTACAAGAGATATGAGTTTGAAACTTGTAACGTTCGCTGGAAAGATGATAGAGAAAAAAAGATAATTACCAACATATTATCCATTGAAAAGAATAATTATCAAAAAAATAATCCATAAATTAAAAAAATTACTTTACCCTTAAATATTATCCATAAATTTTAAAAAAATTAAAATTAATGAATAATTACTAAAATTAATATTATTAATATTAGTATGATTATTAATAATGAGGGGTTGAAATCGGATCTCACAGTTATCACAAATTAACGAGTTTTTCCTATATATAAACACAATTATATATGTGATGCGTATTTGCCACCATAACACATGTCTTAAAAAAATGTTGTGGCTTCAATGCGACTCTTAAGGCTTGAGTTTTGATTTCACTGTCAGCGTTACGTCATATAAAACCTTGATTATTGATATTTTTTAAATATATATAAAATTTCTTATATTTGATGTATTTTTTAAAATAGTCAACAAAAGATACTTAAACTTAAAAATCATGCCATTGTCAAAGACTCACATGAAGTTAAATACCATTTGATTTTGTTTGATAATTTCCTTAAAAATTGTAGTAGAGTAATCTTGTGATAATTGACTAAAGTACAGGGGGTGTTTTGAAAAATTTAATGATTGGGAAAGGTGGCCGTAGATATGGAGGATTGTCAATAGACTAACTAAAACTAACGGCCAGGATTGAACTTCTCTCCAAGTTCAATTTACCAATAGGATTTGTACACGTCGCTATAACAACTGCCATACGTGGTTGGTTGCAAAGAAAACTAATAATTTAAGGCATTGCTATTCCTACCCCCTCCTACCTCACTCACATACTCCCCATAGGAGGGGTATGTTTAGAATTCACCATAATTTATCTTTAAAACACAACATTATTTTAAAAAATTAGTTTAATTAAATTATTTAGTTAATACATCATAGGCTATGATGTGATGCTTCACAAGTCTAATAAGATAATCCGTTAGGTTTTCCATCAAGTCTTAAGGGCGTTTGGTTCGCAGAATCTGATGGAATCGGAATGTTGAATTCTATTGAACAGATTTCATTCCCTTGTTTGGTTCAAAGTTTTCAATGAAATGAAATCTTCCAATTCCATTAAATTTCATACCTAAAGGATTTTAACATTCCATCAACAAACCCAAGTATTTCAATGGAATGAAATTTGTTATTTTCATAATTCCAAAATTACCCCTTACCCCAAACTAAACCCTACTGATATTGATTATTAGCAGACACCAACTCTCTCTCTCTCTCCTCTATTTCTCTCTCTCCTCTCCTCTCCTCTCCTCTCTCTCTCCTCTACTCTCTCTCCTTCTCTCTCTCCCTCTCTCTCTATCATATCTTTCTTTCTCTCTCTCCTCTCCTCTCTCTCTCATCTCCTCTCTCTCTGTCTCCTATCTCTCTTCTCTCTCCTCTCTCTCCCTCTCTCTCTATCCTCTCTTTCTCTCTCTCCTCTCCCTCTCTTTCCTCTCTCTCTCTCTCTCTCTTTCGACATCATTCGTATGCTAAGAGCTATCACACCTCATTAAAGTAATTTTTGTTTAAAAAAATTAAAATAATTAAAAAGGGTATTTTGGTCATTTTCCAAAATTCCATTCCAATCTTAAAGCTACAATCTGTGAACCAAACAGAAAAATTCCAATTCATTTATCAGATTCCATTCCAATTCTGTCAACCAAACATGTGGTCAAACCTAACAACATTTCATTCCAATTCCTTCAAAGTCAAATTCCTTTGACAAATTCCATTATATCCAAAAACATTATGCGAACCAAACGCTCCCTTATAGAATAAGTTATCCGTGTGGATTAATCTATCCTGTAGATTGGCTGTTTGACAGTTGTTGAATGGTTTGGTGCAGAATGATTAAGTGGTCAGAATGATTAAGAGACTCTTATGATATAGTGTGAAATGAAATATGGTTGTTTGCTAATTGTTTAGAATAAAATCAGAGCTCTGAGTGGTTAAGACAGGGACAAGATACAAAATCATTCAAGAGGGTTTTAGAACCATTAAGAGACAGACATTTTTTTTTGTCAAACAATATTTACCTCTTAACCATTCAGAGGAACCATTAAGAGGTAAACAAACAACCCTGAAAATGTTTTTGTTTGAATGAGTTTTCTTTGAATGGAGGGAACGTGTTTTGTGTTTTTTAATTGTGAGGAGTAAGCTTGAAAAAAACTTGGCTTTTGTATAAGCTCTCCTAAAAGCTTACTGAATAAGCCAATTTTTATATCATCAAGCCACTACCAAACAGTCAATGACTGAATAAGTTGCGAGTCCGATTAAACTTATTAAGCTACTAACAAATAGGCCTTACAAAGAGATGATTCTAAGAATTTTGATATCTTGTGCATTACACCATCATCTAGTGTCATAAGAGTCCTTTGAACCTATGCAGAACCGCAAAGATACCTATACCTTTATACTGTGCGAAGGTTACAACATTTACAGAATATAATTTAACCTTACAATACAGGGTTGAACGAAAGTTACAATCTTAACATAATATAACGTAACATTCACTCAATATAATTGTATCTTCACTGTACTCGCCTATTTCCAACATGATCCCGACTCTTCGGTAGACACATATAGAAAAGAGCATGAACGTGTGTTTTACCCATGTTGCTTTTGGCACTTGGATAAACGTTCAACGACTTCATTCCATGCTGTAGACAACACGAAGCTAGTCGAGTGAATAAGTGTAAAAAAAAATTAGCATCATTGAGATAGATCGGTGAAGATACCTACCTGGCAACTTTTTATAATCAGGATCTATTCCGTTTCCATTTATGTCCAAATGATTTGGTGTGACGTATTTGCCAACAGTAACCACAACGCCAGATCCATCATGAAGTTCAAATACGGATTGAATCAAGCCCTGATAATCGTCAAGAATGTTAGAATTTACCAATAACTAATCGGTTAAATTCAGTTAGCAGAGAAGTAGACCTTTCCGTAGGTCCTTTCACCAACAAGAATGGCTCTACAGTTGTCATGAAGTGCAGTTGCAACCTATAAGAAGTATCACTATCAGTCTATCACCGGTTAGACTTGTATATATACATATGTATGTGGGGTTGGGTTCCGGTGAGAGTGAAAGTTATGGTGAGAAAGGTAAGAACTAAGAAGGGATCTCCACCCTTGGATGCACATTAGGATAAGATGCACCGAGATGCACCAGATTAATACCCGTATTAACCACGATTCATGGGTGGGTTTGAGAGTAAAAGTGATCAAGGGTTCAGATCCCTTCTTACCTTAACTCTTCTTTTCACACGATCCTTATATATATGTATGTATATATATATATATAGAGAGAGAGGGGGGGGGGGAGGTTCAGGGGAACCCCAAAAAAAGGAAAAACCGAGGAACACCTTGTAACCTTGTAACTGTTCATCTGTACGGTATACACATGTGCATACAAGTACTTGAAACTGTTTTTTGGTTTTTATGCACATGTTCATACCGTCCAGATAAACAATTACCAAGGTGTTCCTCAGTTTTCCATTTTTTTGCGGTTTTTCCTTTGAACCTGACTCTCTCTCTCTATATATATATATATATATAATTATATATATATATATATATCACTACTGATGAGCGAGGTTGAAGAAGATGTAAAATGGTAACGGGAGTGCTCACTATTTCACTTGCACTAGCAGTATTTTTGTTCACCAAGACCTGGAATAAAAAACAATTAAACAAGTCATTAAGTTTCTGATTTATTGGAGTCCCACGTTGGCTAGACTTGAACCATTTATGAGGTTCCACGTATTCTCACATGATTCAACAACTAAAGAAACAAAATTCACGAAATGCTCGCAAACCCACTACCAGTTTTATAACAACATTCAAGTTTTCACATAATTCTACCAAGTAGGACTTGCCAAGATAGAGAGGAAAGAGTAGTAACGTTACAGTAGATATCGTACAATGACAGGAGCTGTAATAAGAGGCACCGTTTCTGCTACTATACTTTTTACGCTCTCAGGTTCCCTTCCAGCAGTATATATTACCTGTTAAAATAGATGCAACATAGAAATGGCATTAATGGCAAAATGGGAACTAGAAGAAATGCAAGTATTATACACTTATAGATGTAAAAAGGGTGTTAGATCACTTACTGTCTCCCCTTCATTTAGAAATAATTTCGCAATTTCAATTCCCTCCTGAAAGGAATATTTGGTGATCAGATTTGCAAATAGAAGTCAACCGTAAAGTACTTGATGTAACTAGAGCATAAGCTACTAGTATGCAAGCGTACCTGTACCAATCCACCAAGATTATCTCTAAGATCAAGAACGAAGAATGAAGCACCCATACCTTGAAGTCTCTTCATTGCTATCAAAAAAGCATAAGAAAATTTTAGTTTCAAAAAAGGAAAGAATGAGTTTAGCATTTTTATGATATGATCTCTATGAAAAAATGAAAATGTACCCGTAACCAAATCCTTTCTAGCAAGTGCATTGAACTCTTTCAGACGCACGTATCCGACTGAAGTGTTGCCATTATCTATTTGTTCCAAGCGATAGAACACCGGGGTCTTGGCAATAAGTTGCCTTTGGACATCAATAGACTGTACAGGACCACAATTACCATGCTTGACCTGAAAAATCATAAATTTTTGTCACAAGGTCAGATGAGGATAATTCACATCAAGTCGTAAATACAAGTGTTTATTTAGGATAACCACCATTATGTTTACGGATGTGTCATTGGGGCCCTGTAATATTGATAAAGCTTCAAAGGTTGATTTCCCCTTCACATTTACTCCATTGACAGATAATAGTTCATCTCCCTGTAGAAAGATAGATTGCACGAAAAGTCAACCAAATCAAAATGCGCCTCTATATACTCGTGTGTGTGTGTGTGTGTATATATATATACATGTGAAGAAATACATATATGTACAGGGTTAGGTTCCAGTGAGAATAAGAGTTATGGTGAGAAGGTGAGAACAAAACCTTCATATACCTTCAACTACCTTTATTTACCTATTTTTATCATCATGACCGAAACTTTAACAAATTCATGCATGTCAAAGTGATATATATATATATATATATATATATATAGAGAGAGAGAGAGAGGATTAGGAATTATAAGTACCTGTCTTACACCAGCTGTATGGGCAGGGCCATCCAAAATGAGCCCCAAAACCTTCAATTTTACTTCGCCATTTTCATCAGGAATCTCCCTAAGGTTAACTCCAATTCCAGACATATCATACCTCGCCATCTTTGAGAACTTTAAATATCGACGAAAGGAACAAATGCCATGGAATAAGACACTGGAAAGTTTGTAAGTGAAAACAACAATTATATAAGACATCAAATTCAAACGATGAAATAGTTCATGAAATATTTATATTAGTATTAGACTATTAGATATGAACATATAAAATTATCACTTGATGCATCCCAAAGAATATGACAACTGGATTTTGAGATGTCTCAAGTGATTGTTGCAAATACCAATGATTTCGGGTCCCAAATAACATGAGTTCCAATATGACAACCCCAACAACATATGGATACGGATCGAAATGTGCTTAATTACTCCAAACAACAACAATAATCACCGATATGCAACCAAGTACATAAACAACTTCATAAGGCAATATAGATATCAAAAGCAAGTAATTGTTGCAACTACGAATGATTTTAACGTGGTTTGTGAGAACCAAGTACCTCCGCAGGAGAAAGAAAACGCGAATAAGGGTCGCCTAAGCTAGATAACATCCTCCGTATGACATCATGAGCTTTTGATCTTGTTTGGAGCGATGTACTCATAATATCTTCCTTCTTTTGCTATAAGATAAACATTACATATATCATAAACAAACCTTTGCATAGAAACCAATTATGAGCATAAAAGTAATTCAAGCAATATGTATATAACACAAAAACATGGTGGATTTAAACCTTTTCAATAATAACACACATTAAACTAATAACATCAACAATGAAATGCTGAAGTTAAAAGATTGTAACTACTTTTCCAGGCCAAAATTTCGAAATTCATTAATGAATAACAATCCTGCCAACAAGAACTATTGGAAATAAGTGATACATTTCGTTTCAAACCCTAAATTGGCAGATGACAAGATTCAACAGCTAGTGAATAAACTAACGAACAAATATAAACCCTACAAATAGACACAAAAAGGTTTTGTGAAAGAACGAGATACATACAAGCCATGATTGAGGAGACCATCGATTCCGATCACTACCAAGAAAACCATCATTAACAATCTCCCATGCTTCCTTCACAATCTCTTCATTTGTCACCAATTCAGGCGCCTTTTCAAGCCTCCTCTCCTCTTCTCTCCGTTGATCTTCTTCTCGACACTCCGATTGAAAGACGGAAGGAGTAAAATCCGAAGCGATTGAAGGCGGAGGAAGTGAAGATAGCGGTGAGAAGAAGAGGAGATTGAAAGAGATTGCAGCTCCAGTTAGTGAAGTGACGAAAGAAGGTTTTTGAGGAGTTATAAGAAGAGGCTTTTGACGGCGGTGATGAGTGGTTGGTGGTGGTGGTGGTGGTGAGAGGGAAGAAGACGATGAATTACAGAGGAGGAAGACCCTCATCTTCTTCACTCACACAGGAAGAAAAAGAATTAGGATGGACACTTTTTGAATTATGTACAACTTAAAAAAAAAAAGTGTTTATTAATTTATGTTATTTTAAACTAGAGTTTTATAAAAATTGTTTGGATCCGCCAACATCTCTAACTGCAGCTCTTCTCTTTTACCAACTATAATATTAATCATCTTATTAAAATATTTAATTTATTTAATTGTATTATTAAAATATTTAATATATAGAAAGTTAGGAGATGAAAAGTTTGATTTTTGAGGGTAATAATTGATTTTTGGAGAAAACTATCTATTTAGAGATTTTTTTAAATTTAGAAATTTTTACAATATTTCTCCACTTTTCTCAATTTTAACATAGAAGATAGCGTAACTATTGGAGTAACAAATATGGTAAAATCCCAATTTTTTCCATTTTATCATAGTTGTTGGAGATGCTCTAATAAGTTGTTTTTTAAGGGGTGTTTAAGATTGTTTATACATGTAAAATGACCAAAACGCTGATAAGCTATTTCAAATAAGTTATAATGAAATGACTTATCAAAAACTCTTTATCACCGGTGGCAATCCAGTATAGTATTTTTCTTTTTTTCTCATCCAAACACTAAAAATTGTTTATTACCGATACCATATTGGGGATAAGTTCATAAGAGCATCTCCAACAGCTTATCCAGTTTGGAGAAAATGGGGATTTTGAGTCTAAATTGTGCTCCAATAGTTTTCCCGAAACTATCTCCAAAATGGAAAAAAGTAGAAGTGATAAGGTTTTTTTCTCCAAATATAGAGAGTACCCAAAAAATGATTACCAAGTGAGAGGGTCAATAAGAAATTTTAAAAGTAAATATGTAGAGAGAGAAATAATATTTTAATAAATGAATAAAATATTTTAATATTATAATTAATGTTGGATTCTTCAAAAGGGGAATCTGTTAGACATAGATGTAATTTTTTTTTTAGAGATTTTGACTTTTAGTTCTCTATTTTGAATAAATTTAAAAAAAAAATTAAAAAAACTGTTAGAGATGCTCTAAAGCAGTAAGCACTTTGAATAAGCAATCCCCAACACCCCTGAAGTAGGAACAAGAAATGGTTAAAATGTTGTCAATTAAGCCCCTCTTCTTTTAATAATATGCAATATGGTCCTTTTAAGTTAACTTCTATTCTGTTTATCGGCCCTTGAAGAAAATGTTGCCATTATGTATTATTTTTATTTTTGCAATTATTAGTAACGCATTAATTTTATTTAAAATGCAAATAATGATAGTTGTATTGATTTTATTGAAATTTTTTCATAATTGTAAAAGCAAAAATCAATAATAATTCTCTTATAAGACGCAATTCATGGGAGGGCATTTGATTAAAAGTGATCAACGGTTCAGATCCACTTCTCACGTTAACCTCATCTTCTCACACGATCCTTCGCCTTCCTTTTAAAATGGTAGGAGGGTAATCTTGTGATAATTGAGTAAAGTACAGGGGTGCTTTGGAAAATATAATGACTGGGAAAGTTCGATTTACCAATAAGATTTTTACACGTGGATATAAAAGCTGCCATAGATGGTGGGTTGCAAAGAAAACTAATAATAATTTATCTTTGAAATACATTTGAGAGCATCCGCTTCTTCAAAATAGAGAAAATGGAGATTTTAAGCATTTTTGTGTTTCAACAGATTCTTCAAATCTTTCTTCAAAATGGAAAATATAGGAAAGAGAGTGTGATTTTCTCGAAATATGGAGAACTCTCCAAAATCTCCAAAAATGATTACCATGAGAGAAATTGTTTTTTTTATTATATTCTACCAATAAGATTTCTTCAAATGAGATGGATGTGAGAGATAAATAATATTTTATTAGATTTATATAATATTTTAATATTATAAGTAATGATTTCATCTTCAAAATGGAGAATCTGTTGGAGATAGATGTAAATTTTTATGTAGATTTTGACTTTTAATTCTCCATTTTGAAGATGTTGTTGGAGATGCTATGATATAACTAAATAAATAATGATTTTTTTGGGATAATAATGTGCCTATTAGCCTTTATCTTCAAGATTGAGGACAAATATGCCAATTTGATCTTGAACATAAAGGCTTATTATAAACAAGTCATGAGAAGAATCACAAGCGCTAACTACAAGGGTTGTGGCGTATTGGTTTAGGCTATGGGATATGGTGGAATATTTCATCTTTTCAGGGTTTGAATACAGGTGTATACAACAATTGTGACCACTGGGGTTTAATCAGGACTGATGTCTTACAGTCAAAATATTAGTCTAGGCATAGCCTATAACACATTTCCCAAAAAAAAGAATCACAAGCGCTTGAGCTGTCTGGGCGTATATTTGACTATGTCCAATATTTGGTCTATAAAGGTGTTTAGTACATTTTACATAATAGAATAGAAATCAGTGTTTTACAATTGGCATGACTTTTATGTGAAATAGACACAGACACAGTAGAGTAGAGTAGACACGTTTCACACCATCCCTATATTTTACCAATATGCGCTCAAAATAAAAATTAATTATCTTCTAAAACATCAAATACGTTTTTCTCTTTACGTTTTATTCATTGTTTAAATTTGATTTATTATATTTTTTTCTTCTAAACTTTCACTTTACTGTCTTCAAAATATAATTTTTATACATTTTTTCTATTTTAGTTAATTTATTTATTTATTAAATAATAAAAATAGAATATATATAAAAGGTATAAAATAAAATTTAAAAAGTACGTAAAATTCATATTTTGGTATCGTTTTAATCGTCTTGAAAAAAACTTTCCAGTGATATATTTTGTTACAATATTAAATAAATTACATTAATTTATTAAAATGTAGAAAAGATATTAACAACTCATTACAAATAAATTTGGGTTGTTTGACAGTTGACGAATGATTTGGTGCAGAAAAATTTAGTGACTCTTATGATAAAGTGCAAAATGAAATATGGTTGTTTGTAGTTGTTCATAATGAAATTAAAGCGTTGAATGGTTAAGGGAAGCTCAAGATACAAAATTATTCAAAGGGTTTTAAAACCATTAAAAGCCAGACTTTTTTTCTGTCAAACAAGATTCACCTCTTAATGATTCAGATATCATCTCTTAGCGATTCGGAAATTGTCTCTTAATATCTATACTACTTTATAAAGCATTTGGGTTGCTTTTCTTAATTACAACCTTTTAAGCCTTATGTACTGCCTCCTAATGCCAAATTACTTAACTTTCAACTTTACAAATTTTCATTGCTAAGGTACAACACCATTAATGCATGTAATCCACAACTCCATCTCTGAATACGTATCAGCTTCAACTCTTCTATCAAGGCACCGATTCATAATTTATTTCTTTCTCCAAGACACCGTTTCATCCTCCAAGACGTCGTTTTATCATCCAAGACGCAGACAGAAATATGCTCTTCTCATAAATACATATCAGGCTTCAAATCATTAAATGCTCCTCTCAAATCGATTTTTCACCATCGATTCTTCAAACCAGTTACGATTTCTGCTTGCACAAGGTTTTAAAATCATTCTTCTCAGGTATGATTTCATCAGTTTCTTTTTTTTACTTTCATGGTTTCTTCAAAGGTTTCACCTTTGATTTCTCTGTTTCTTCAAAGATTTGGGTTTCTTTCTTTATTAACAGGTACGATTTCACCATTGATTTGAGTTTTTTTTGTTTTCTTCTCAATTTGTTGTCATCTTTCTTTTCAATTTGTTGTTATTGTCGATTTTTTGATACTGATTTGCTACTGTTGGAATTTGATTGTCAAAGGGTTTATTAAGTGGATTACTAAAAGAAGATATATTGCATTATATTGACAATGTGATTGTGTATTATTTGATTCAAATAGGTTTCTGGTTTCTATTTTCAAAATTTGGGCTCAAGGGTTACCATTAAATCTGACCATTAATGTAATAAATAGCTTATAGCTATGTTGGGAATGTCTACTGATTTCGTGGTGGTCATTTTTTTGTTATCGATCAAAGGTGAGTTGTCGATTTATGGGTTTGTCATTTTGTTGATTTCAGAATTAGAATTTTGGGGACTATGATTTGGGTTTGAAATTAGTTTTTTGAGGACTGAGATTTGTGTTTGAAATTAGGTTTTTGAAAGATATAATCTGCTTTCTGAATCCAGACCTTGGGACTTCTGCAGTGAAGAATGGTGCTCTTGCCTCTATCACGACCTATACACCTACTGGAGTTGTGAGTTAGTTTCCATTTTTCTGTATTTGTAGATCTGTTGATCGCTTCTTGTTTCGACATTGTTACAGGAAGTTCAGTAGGTTATCGTGTGTGAATGTAATTATTGTTTATGTTTTTATCAAGGTCTATGTTGCTAATAGACGGCCATTTGTGCTTTTGTGAGAGATGATTGATTACATATTAGTTCATTTTTTTGAGAAGTGGAAGTTGATAGGCGTTTGTTTCACATTTTCAAAACCAACTGTTCTATATTACAGTCCGTAACATGTGTAAGAAATCTTGGTGTTTATGTGATAAGACATTTTAAACTAATGAACGTTGTTTAGTCTGCAATCTACGAAAAACATGAGGTTATTTGTGGTCGTGAGTCATTGCACCCATCCACACTTCTTTTGAGAAGGACGTTCAAAGGATTTTCTTTATATCAGTGATATTTTGAGTGATATTTTGAATAAATGATTGATGTTTCAAGTTTTAGGTTTCTAAAGGATTCAAAGAAGCTTCTTCATTTTGGTTGCTTATCTCATCCTCTCATGTTTTCTTATATGTTCTTTTAAAGGGATATTTTTTGTTGAGATTCAAGCATCTGATGAAGTGAAATTCATGGTTTATACTGCTTAATCGAAACTATTTCACCTATCATATTTTTGCGCCATTCATCTGTTGTATACTCAAAATGCTCCATCAAGACAGCATGACCTTAAGATGGAGTGAGGTTGCATCAGAATTTTGTTCTGTTTTTTCAGTTTCCTTTCAAGTTTTTCGATTTGAACCAACAAAAAAGATAGAAAAAAAGTAATATTTATTTCCAAATTATGCACAATCTTTGTTTATGTTCTTTCATTTTCCTTTCAAGTTCAAATCTTTACTACCTTATCTTGAAGGGTCGAGGAGTAGGAAGTTGACTATTTGAAGTTGGAACCAGATATACCATTCGGTAAAGTTGGAACCAGATCACCATGCCAAGTAGAGTCAACCCCATCCTAATATGTTTTTAGTGTTTAAGACATCATATAATGATGAATAAAGTTGGAACCAGATCATCATAATGACTTACGTGTGCCTGAGTATAGTAATAAAATCCCAGAATGATGAATAAATAAAATAAAAATGTATCAACATATGGTCAGTTTCAAAAATACATCTAGGTAACAACTAAACTAATTAAACTATATGTTCTCTTAAATATCAAATAAAACACAACAATTGTTGTTAACACCCAAGGAAAATAACAATTGGTGTTAACACCCCAAGGAAACCTCAACCAAGGAACCAAAAGAAGTAGGGGAATGGTTGCCTCAACTGCCGAGGTAGCAGCTTCTAATGTGGGTGCACTATTGATTTTTTTCTCTCTTTTGGTTGAATTATTAAACATTCAAATTTAGTTGTAGATTTCATCTTTAAATGTTTGTTTTTTTCATTTTGTTTTTAACTCTGAAATCATAAGTATATGGTTGTTTAACATTATTTTCAGGTGAATGGTTATAGAGGAGTTAAAGAGCTTGTTGAAGATGGTTGAAGGTCCCAAGATACAGATTCTTGATACTCTCTTCTATGACCTCTCCGAACTTGATAAAACACATATTTTATTTTATAAACGGAGGTAAAACCCTTTAAGTTGTTCTTCCCTACTTTTCCTTGAACTACATTGCTTAAGAAGGAAGTAATATAACTATTGCATATCTTTTATTAAATGCCACTATCCTTGCATAAGCAGAAAAATGGGGCATTTATCTTGTTTCTTTGTTACAGATGCACTAGATGAAACTTCAATGTGATGAAAAAGGTATATTTTATTTTTCACCCCATTCGAATTATTGTCATTGAAGTGAAGCTTTGTTTATTGCATACATTAACTTTTGAGAGGCGTACGAATACATGATTTCACAACAACAAGAGAAGGGGAAGTTTAAAAGTGGAAAGGTTGAGATGTCGTAGTTACATTACTATGTGCATTCCGGGAAAATCACTCAAGGAGGGATTGTTTCGTAGCCTTTTGACATAGGCTACTCGCCATCATGTTGCACAGGTGCCACCTTTTTATTTATTAATATGACCGGTTTATACGTAATTATCTTTGATCCTTCTTTGTGAGGTGGACATGAATTCTATTTTGGTTTTCCTCTCTACTCTCAAGAGCAGTTGGATTTCTTTCGCAGGGGATATAAAGTTCTTGAAGCAGTTTGACCTGGTTATAAGAATTGTTGCAGAGAAGCACCAGATTGATTACCAACTCAGTAAACTTGACAATGAGAATGTTGGACCGGGTGAAGAAATGAACATCTATGAGAGCATCGATGATGTGGAATTGAGTTTTTGTTGTGCTTCAGCTACACCATGGTATGGTCGGTTACAATTCTTAAATGTAGTAATGGCCTTCAGTTTAATTGTGATTATCTAAATTTATGTATTTGAATTTTAATATTATAAAATACTTACCTTGCATTGGAAACCATCACAAATTCCTATTTGACGTTGAAACTTATCTTACGAAGTTGAGACATGAGAACTGTCTAGCCATTTTGGCCATTGTTCAAAAATTACTATTGTCATGCATACTTTATATCCATTTTTGGCTTTCAAAATTACATTTGAAACATAAGGAAATATAGATTAACTCTAAAAAAGTGAGTACCGTAAACAAGGCATTGTGAGTGGCATATTTGTAGAAACATTATAGAAAGTGGTAGTCAAACCTAAGATCTTTTAAGTTTGGTGTTTGGAAAGCCATCATGAGTGCCCCACTATCATCTGTAAATGGTACACAAACCCAATTATATCTCAAAGACATTTTTGTGATATTTGTTCTTGCTATTTCTAGCTCCTATATGTGAAACTTCGTATTAAAACAAATTATAACATGAATATTGCAATATAATTGGATAAAAAGGGTTGTTTCTCTCATCGGGAGAAGAAGATGATGGTGTTGATGCAACCAAGAAGAACTGTTGATAAGTGTTTCAATATTATCTTTCTACGTATGTTTTAACTTTTCTGAATCACATGGATTTATTGTGTTTTCTAAATGACATGGATTTTGATTGCTCGTTGGTTATTTGGTGATTTATTTTGATTGTTCGTTATTTTTTTTGTTGTTTGATGTCTGCATTAGGTTTTTGCTCAATTGATGGATATTGCAACAAGAATTAACGAGGTGCTAACGAGGTGCTGGTTCAATCAATCAGGAATTTAACGAGGTGTTGGTTCAATAAATAGATGGAAACTAAAGAATGTTGGTTTGATCAATGGTAATGGTCGGAAGTTAACGAGGTGTCGGTCCGAGTTATTACAATGGCTGCCTCCATTCTCGAGTTCGGTCTGTTACAACTCACTTGGTCTTCAAGAAATGTCGAGTTTGGTCACCTTCATTTATCGATTCCGTTATACATAGACGTTTCTTGCTTCTTCGTTTTCATCGGTCATCTTCAAGAAATGTCGAGTTTGGTCGCCTCCATTATGGATTTTTCCCTATTTTAAATGTATCTCAACGATCTATGTTTTTTATTTTACAATATGATTTTACACCCCGCCGCATTGCGCGGGTACACAACTAGTAACTATTAATAGGTAAACAAACAATGTTTTAATCATTTTACCAATCATATCTTATCAGACATTGAACAGTTGTTCTGTCATCATCTTTTTAGTATCAAACCCACCCTACAAGAATCAATCAAGGTCCCAAACTAAGAGCATCTCCAATGGAGGTTCTTCATTCTTGTAAGATCCTCCTTTTTACACTTTTTGGTGTCACCTAATTTCCAACTCATTAATTTAAAATTTTATATAAATGTCCACAATGGTAGTTCTTATAAGAACCTCATGTCAACATCAATAATTATTATATATTTATAAATAAATATCAAATATTTAATTTAACTACCAATAAAAATGAGGAAATTGTCATTTCACACAAACTTCATGGTAAGAACCAAGGTTCTTAAATAAGAACTCAAAAGGGGTTAAGTTCTTATAAGAACTCTCCACAATGGTAGTTCTTACAAGACACCTCACTTTTTGTTTACAAGAACCTTGCACCGGAGAGATGCTCTAAAAGTTAAAATAATTATACATTCTTTTAAAACCGTATATGCCTCCTTCATTACAGACACTTATTTTAGAGCAAAAATAGATTTAATAACAATAAAATTAAAAAAATTATGAATCAAAATCAACACAAAGAAAAATGTACATGCCAATAGCCAAAATACGTTTACATCCTTGAAACCAAACCAACACACCAACACTCAAGTAGCAAAAAACAAGAACCCCTACTACACAGTCACACACAAAGCAAGTTTGTACCAAATTACCATATCAGCAAAACGACAAGATACAATCGTTGCAATAATCATACCTTCACTTCTATCAACCTACGCGTAACTAGACTACACCAACCGTTATAACTCGCTGTAGCTAAAATAGCGGGTCAAAGGTCAAACAGCTTACCGGTTCACGATTTCTGGAGGATACATCGTTCATAAAGCGCCAAGATCTCTTTCTTGTTTGGGTTCTTCAGTTGAAGCAGCTCGGCACCAAAGTTGTGTTTCGTAAGCTCTTGTTTCAGTTTCAAAACCGTGAATTTCGTATGATCTTCGCTACTTGTTTGTTGACTCTGGTTATCTTCATCACCTATAAACGCGGAACCACCATCTTGAGGGCTATTTGTGCTCTTGGACCTCTTGTTTGTTCTTCTTCCTCTATTTTCAACATCCATTTCTTGAACCGAATCTGTGCCCACTGTGTCTTCGACCCTAACACGTTTTCCGTGGGAAGCGGTTTTGAGCTTACCATCGAGTGCAGATTCATTAAGGCGAACGGTAGTCATTTGTTGCTGGAGTAAATCGAGCTTCCCCTGAGTGGCTTGTAGCTGAACGGAAAGTGCTTCGGCCCGGTTATTAGCTTCGGCCCGAGCTATCCGCTCGGTCTCGAGAAGGCCTTCGAGGACGTGTACGGTACTAGCCCTTTGTTCGTTGTTTGATTTTAGTAGCGTCTCGATCTCTTTTTCCCTTTCTCCGACCCGTGCCTCTAGCATTGTGACTTTAGATACAGCATCCATTTCTGCAGCTCGGAATCTCTCTAACTCGTTAGCTAGGTCCTTAGTTTGCCTTTCGAGATTCTCTATACGTCTTTCAGACCTTGCGATTTCGGTTAATCTTTCCCCTGCTAACCGTTGGATCTCACTCTTCTCCTTTTGGGCGGTGACTGCTTCTGCCCGTGCAGTATCGGCCAACTCGGTTGCTCTTTTGGTTTCCTTTTCGGCATTTCTACATCTTTGCTGGACTTCCTCAAACCTATCAAACTCCGATCGATATTTCTGCTCCAAATGAACTTTTTCTTGCTCCAGTATCTTTGCTTCTCTTTCGTAAGATTGAGCGGTGGCATTTGCACTTTCCAACCTTTCTCCCAACTCCTTGATCTGACTTCTCAAATAAAATACTTCTGAATCGTAATTTGTTATCTTCGACTCAGCAGTCTGAGAAGCAATCAATGTACATGTCATCAGTTCCATGTGCACATAAAACATTTGAAGGAAATTAAAACCAATCGGTCCTGTGGTTTTGTTGGCATGATTTTGTTGAGGAGAATTTCGGTCATTTTGCCTTTTTTTAGTAAAAAGTTTAAATACTTCACAATGGTCGTTTATTAAAGCAATTTCAAATATTAATAAAAAAGGCAAAATAACCAAAATTCCCCTCAACTTAACGGATGGTCTTATCCGATGTTAAGGGGAGAATCGATCCATGCAAAAACAAATTCAAAAGATGGGGGTCTGGTGTAATTTATAAAGTGGAGTGACGATCGGTAGAGTTTGTCAAAACCAGGGACGATTGGTTGTAATTTATTCTGAAATAAAGTTTGATGTAGGTAACCAAGTGCGAAGGATATCTCACCTTCAGTTGCAAGCTCAAAGTAGTTACACACTGCTCGGCGTGTTCAAGCTTTGACGCCCTATCTTTTAGTTCAGCTTCCTACAATTTCAGTGGCGGAGAAATCAAATCATGCTTCAATGCTACTCCTTCCGTCCCAAAAATAAGTGTCCACATTTCTATTTTTGTTTGTCCCAGAATAAGTGTCTACATTCAATAGTAAGTGCCTAATTTCCAATTCTACCCTTATGAGATAGAGAAATTCATTGTTCCCTCTATTAAAGGGTAAAATTGTCATTTAACTTATTAAAAAGTGTAATATATACACACTTCTAATACTGTCTTTTTCATCGTGGACATTTTTTTGGGACGGAGGGAGTATATAAAACGAAGGAAAAACAAAAGGGATCAAGGGTGAAATATCACCTTATCAGCCAATGTACCAGCAAATTCAGCTCTAAGAGTATCTTCTCGATGTTGTGTCTGTTTATTTGAACGGTCTTGCACAGCAGCAGCCTTCTCGAGTGCACTCTTTGCTTCTCTAACAGCAATGTCATATTTACGTTTCCACTCCTGTGCCTCCTCTTGAGCCGACATGGTTTGTTCTTGTGCAGCAGCTAATCTTGCCTCAGCAGCACTGTTTCTGGCCTTGAGATTTGCTACTTCTGAGCCAGCCTGATCTTCTAAAGCTTTTTGCTTAGATAAAGAAAGTTCGTATTTTCTTTTCCATTCTGTGGATTCCTGTTTAGTGGCCTCCAGAGTTCTTGATAAACCGGAGCATCTTTCATCCAATGAGCTCGAGTTTTTCTGAAGATTTGTTATACGGCTCATATAATCCTGTGAAAGCTTATTTTTGTCATTGATAGCATCCTCATAGCGCTTCAAGTAATCGGATTTATACTTCTCACTAGCTTCTAATTGCTTGCTAAGCAATTCCATTTTATCTTCAATTGAGCGGCATTTCAGCTGGAGGGAACTCTTCTCTGACACAATATTATCTATTTGCTTCTTGACAAGATCAAGGATTGGACCTTCCAAACTTGAAAATTTAAAAGAAAAACAAAATGTCAAAATCTGGAAAATAGCTAGCAAAGTGGATGCACTAGAAATAAACGTCAAACCTTTGCCGTAAGAATGAAGTTAATTTCTGCCATTTTTCAGGACCATGCGTAGTTGCTTCATACTTTGATAAAAGCCGATCAAGAACCTATATGACAACAGCAACCATTTTAAGCCCCTTAAACATGCACATCCCACAATCAATAAATTACTTTCAGCCTTCTATTAACAACTGAAATAAGGAAATTACTTTTTACGAGTAATCAATTGGCATGAAATCTAGACCAAATGCCTGTTTCCATGTAACAAGTTACTAAGCCAATGAAACCTGACCGAGTAAGCTAAAGAAAAACAATACCTGTATGCAAACTGTAAAGGTTGGGCATAATATATTATTCTAGTGCTTCGGAGTTTTATCATGTATAAGTATTTTCTTGAAAAATGTACTACCTCCACCAGGAAAAATAACATCCAAGTTTGGCCGTACCTTTTAAAAAATATAAGAATTGTTTTGATGAAAATTTTGGAAAATACATTAATGATTAAACTACCATAAATAGTAAGATAGTAGTAAACAATTTGGAGCTAAAAACACTTTATACATCCATGTGAATCTTGAATTTGAAAAGTGCTAAAGTTTGAATTTTCAAAATCAATATTAGATTCCAAGTATTTGAGCATGTAAACGATGGATGCATCACATCATATTCACTTCACCACTAGAGCTACCTTACTTCATTCTGACACAATGTATAAAGGGTTACCAGTTGCATATATTTTAAGAAAAGTAAGCAAATGATAGAACAGTAAGAAACATTGCATATAGCTATCACACAACCCTAAAATATATGCTTAAAAATTGCTTAAAAGCAGGTACAGCTTTTAATCAGTTTCATAAAAGCACAAATTTCTGCTTTCAATATGTGAAGCTGGACACTAGATATTTGAAATATTACTTCCATGTGATGAGTAATGTGCAGCATAATGCACATCTCTACTATTCATTTATTAAATTCCTCATAGAAATACAATGGATCGCTACATATTATCATTAGCCTTTCCTGAAATTCGTTAAGTCAACTATTGTTTTGTATAGTATCTGTTTTATGTAACCTGATTATAATCGTCCTGGGATGCTAAATGCCTGTTAGGGCTACCACAAATGCTCCAATATTCTACTTTTGAGAAACCAAAGAACTACATATACACAGACAAACAACAGAAACAAGATAACTATAACATTTTAAGAGAAGAAAGTAAACGAACTCCTTAGAGCATCCACAACTTCCACTCATTATTTTGACGCAAAAAAATGTCAACCGCATTTTATTTATTTTTTAAGCTCACAATCAATAGCATGCAAGCTGATTTTCAACACTCAATACGAACTTTCTTGAACATTAACAGTCAGCATTGAGCAAAGGACATAACAATTCCATACATAGAAAATCAGCATAATAGTACCTTGAGAACATCATCTAATTTTGTGGAAGGAGCCTGACAAGTTTTTCTTAATTCCTTCTCCATGTTCTGTATGGCATTTGAACATTGCAAGTAAGCCTCCCTGAAGGCATTCCTTTTATAATCCTGCAATAGTTTAACAGCCAGTAAAAACAAGAATAAATGGCTAAACAAAAGACCACATACTTCAAAATTATAATCAACTATGGTTTCTGAAATTATATTTTAGGATGAACTCATTATCCATAACGAACATGCTACAAAAAAACATTAACAAAAGAGTCTGGTTGTGATTCTGACATATAACAATGCTTTTCCTTTTGTATTTTTGTAAAAGCGACCAACTCCTGAACAGATTACATGAAGAAAATCTGAACTTCAAGTGCATTGAAACAACATCATCACTCTAAACCTTAGAAAAAGTAGCAGTTGCACTCAAATGTACTTTCCTAATTCTTGGTTTTGTAAAACAAGTGCATTCAAAAGAATGAACTCCCACAAATCCGTGTTGAATATATTACAATCAATGAATTATAAAGAATGTAGCATATTTATGCCGGCAAACTGTAAGTTGGTAGTTGGTGGTATAAGCATCAAGTGATCAAGGTATTTTGGAATTTCTAGTTTGCTAGGAAGCTCAATTTTGTTTGTAAACCCGATATTCCACAGATTATCGACTTCAGAGATCAAGAATTAAATAACTATATTTCAAAAACTTGTGGTTTTAGAAAAATGATGCTGAACAGTAAAGTAGCATGTATAAATAACTGTCACAACTCACAACTTCTATTACTGGTGTTATGCTCTATTAATGTACATATGTTATGATGAATATCCCTAGGATCTGTAGTGCTAACTGTCTCTTCTCATTTTAGCAGAGGAATAAACTAAAGCAAATGCTGATTTTCCTCTGAAAGATTTGCAATTGTGAAAAAAAAGGGTGTATGCGAGTAATGTTTGGTAAAAGATCACCAGGAGGGTTGTGTGTTTGTGAGGAAGAGCTCTGAAAATTTCAACTGTTGATCATAGGCAGCACTATTAACAATTTAAAAAGAAGGCAGCACCGAAAATTACCTCAAAAGCCTTCCTCAAAAATGTATGAAAACGCTTTTCATATTTTTGCCTTGCAGAACCAGCTCCCACAGCAATGGAGTTAAAAGTGGCCACCGCCTTTTGAACAGCCTCTTCATGTGCTTCTCGCATTGCAGCCTACAATGATTTGGAGGGTAGATTATCTAAACATTTGTCCACTGGGTTAAATGAAACAAAAAATGAAGATAATGAACCATACTTCCTCAGGCGGCTTTGTACGGTCGAAGATGGACACATAGAGTTCAGTAGCCGAATCATATGCCCTTTCACACTCTGCTTCTTCAACACTCTGTAAAAGAAAATTAGATGAGACATCCACCCCATTTACAAAGTACCAACGCAGCACGTCAATATAGTTTACCATAAATAAAAACACCTGAAGAGAACACATTCTCTATGGGATGATTAAATGTATATGAAAAAATAAGAGACTATCAAGTTCATCAGTTTCTTTGTGTCACTAAGCCTCAGAGACTACAAGACACATATCCTGCAACATTATACAGGCAAAGAGCGGTCTGAGCACTAACCCATCATCTTGGTCTGTGGTATTATATATGGTGTATGAGAATTTTCCTTTAAAGATGGATTAACAATAAAACATCAGCATTATCCAAGTATGTACTTCTAAAATTATCAGTACGAAGCCTATCAGCTAATTATGTGACAAAAGGAAAACTTCAGTTACGGTTACTAAATTACAGGTTAGTTTGCAAGACATCTATAAAACTTATGAAATTTAAGGAGCCTCGTTCATAAAAGAGTCCTCCAACTACCATACTTCCAAACTGTGAAACAAGATGAACTGCCAAGAAAGCAGAAAAATTCAAACCAATAATCAGAGAACGCCATAAAAACAAACAAATTACTTAAAAAACTAACCTGCCATGAGGAGGTTATTGTAGGCACTGCACCGTTATTAAGAGCATCTAGAAAGGACTGAGTGATACGAGCAAAAATGGGTCCAGTCATAACTGTGGCCCCAACCTGCTTGGGCCTAGTCCTCTCAAAAACAAATCTTGTCAAAGCATCTAGTCCTGATTTGAACTCTGGCCTCATTTTGTCCAACTACATATCACAAACAAAAGAAGATTTGAATGTGTTGATAAAGCAAAAGGCTAACTAATGCAGAAGGTTATCATATTATGATTAATGTGTCACTTGTATTGTACATTGTGCTAATAATACTTGTATTGTACAAATAAATTAATAATATTCGCATTCATGAAAGTGATCACTAACCGGAATCTGGTCAAGTCGCTGGAGGTCGTTCTCATTGTTCAAAGGTCTAACAAGAGTAAAGCAATCTCTATCCGGAAAAAGAGCGCGGATGGATTCTCGAATCTAGCAATCATCAAATGAAGAAATCTAATAAAATATGTGCAAGAAAAAAAAGCAGAAACGATATTTTATTGTTTAAGACCAGCATCACATCAACTCAACAGTGAACTAACACCGTATATAATCATGTGTGTATATCCGTCTACATGATATATACCAGTAGATAGCATGAGAGCAAGTCACATAAATTGATAACCAACAGAGAAAACGAATAGCACATGTTGCTCTCCGAAATAAAACATTAACAAAAAGAAGCACAAGAAGAAGCCCCAAACTGGAAACGAGCTCACACAGATTCTGGAATACGAGTATACACGAGCAATTGTTAAGGGATCTGATAAAAACATGTACAGCAAAGAGAAACATTTATATGTAAACACACGCAAATGAACCTCTCTACAATATACATATAAAGACATATTCTACACACACACATAATTGCAGTGATACAAAGTGCATGTCTATCAGCAACCCAATATAATAGTAATACAAAGGCAGTCAGCACCATCTGCCCCAACTCACTTTACCAAGAAAAAGAATGGAGCTGTTTGTCTGGAAAAAGGGCTCAGATACATCAAGAAATCTAATTACCATGTATAGCAAAGAACAAAGAACCACATTTAAATTGCAAATCTCGCAACAACATGAACTCAATACTGATCATATATGCATTAGCAGTGTGCCAGTGTGATCCATAAGATCCATAAAAAACAAAAAAGTTGCAGTCCTGTTTGCACTCATTCACTTTCTTACATATTAAAATATTACCCAGAAAAACGTTACAGCGAGGTTGAGTTTAATAAGTAACCTCATTCTTGGCAGCAACATCTCTTACACCGCCATTAACTGGCCTCAAAGCAAGCTCTAGGTAGTCACGAGGTGTTATTTTCCTATTGTCCTCGGCTAAATCCAAATAAAAGTCCTGCAATTTGGAATGTCGTAATAATAAAAAACCACAACAAGAGCAGTTGCTGATTTACCCTTAAGGTAAATCATAATATTAACTCCTTAAGGTACATAATATGAATACGTTTGTGACTAAACAGACTGGTCTAAGATTTACCCTTAAAAGCCAAACAAAGATCGGGGAGAACTGTCCAAGCTCAGAAGCTGTGGTCTTGCCCCCAGAGGCTCTTACACGTATATGCTTAGTCATTTCAGTTACAAGAGAGAGGCGATCAAGTGCAGCCTCATCAATACCTCCCATCTGAAAAGAGAAGGAAAAACATTGACAACTAGATACAGAGGTAGCAAAAGAAAGAATCAAAATAAAAAATAGGCATCAAGCATTAACCTGATTGTATATAAACATGCTCGATAAGAGGACAGCTAGGGAGAAGATTTGTGTGCTGTATGTCCCCTGTAGAATGGCCAACAAAGGAAAAGGAATTTAACCAATGATTGCAAGACAGCCAAAGAAACTGGGTTTGTTATATTTGAACTGATAAGGATGAACTAAATCTTTCAAGAGAAGTAAAGCCAACCGTTTGATCATAAGCATCAATTCCTTCGCTATCTAATAGTAAAAGGTTGTATTCAGTCCCATCAAGAGCTGTTTTCTTTATAGGAGTACTCCATAACCAAAGCCCTTTTGTACATGGACGATGAGTTGATGCTACCTGAAATCCATTACTCCTTCCAAGAAGCTACAACAAATAATAAACAAACTATTAGAACAATGACAGTCAATAACCTATTCGACTTATCAAGATGATGAAATACTATCAAAACATATGGTAATAGTATCAAAAAGAAAATGCTTGCGAACTTTACTTCACTCATGAATAACGAGAGTTACCTAAATAAAGTGAAACTTTTTAATCAATATAAAGATTCTTGCACTATTCCATAACTACACTTCTACAACCAAAAATAATATTTCACAATACTGAGATTATGCATTTGGTCAAAGCTATATGATAGCACCCAATTTTTCCGATTCAGTGGGAAAAGCACTTGCCATTCGTTGGTTATTAGCGGCACCCCGAAAACGTCTGGGTCTAAATATGGCTTTCAAATTATGTTCCGAATTAGTGGATGCTGCCAAATTTTAGGATTAATGAATAGGCGTAATCGGAGCTTTTTACATATCTCTCGTTATTTGGGACCCTATTCACCTCTGGCATACACCATGACACAGCAAGTGACGAAAAAGTCGCTTTTCACCTAGCCATGGAGAATGGTGCAGCAACGTAAAAGTGGCTGGGCATATGTGCCATTTTGCATTATGGGGAATCATGGGTCAGGGTATGGCAATGCCATAGTGGCCCTCTTAAACCATTTGAGCTATTCAAATCATAAAGGTATTGGCTTTTTCAATTGGTCGTTTGTGGGATTTCACAGTAACCAAATTAACAGTTAAAAAACTGAAAAGTTCAAGCTTTAGAACTTCGGCTTCATCCACAAAATGCTCCAAAGAGATATGGGTCCTCCTATATCTTTTTTTCTCCTTTCTCGAACAAAATATCTTTAAAAAGTATGCAAAGTTCCATTATTCGTTTAAAAATCTCTTCAATAATATCCGAGATTCTATTTTTTCTTTCTTTACTCTGTCTGCTTCTCTTCCAGTTTGCAGCTTCCTGTTTTAGTCATGGTTCAGTCTCCGACTTCTTTGTTTTAGCTATATTTCAGCTCAATGCTTTGACATAGTTTCTTATGTACAGTTTTTAGACTTTTAAGGTCAGGTGGATGATTATGTCTATTAACTTAATCGATCTAAAGTGCATTACTATGGTTTGAGTGTCAATTTACTACAATTTTTGTTATGTTTGTATGCTGTATTTTCTTACTTATTTATTAAATTAAATATGCCATGGCTCTCTTTCTGTTTGAACCATGCTTGCCACCATGGCAGTTACGAGATTCTCTGCTTGTTACAGTCCAAATCCAATTGAAGACATTTAGAACAGCATCAAACAGGATCCCATCTTCTGAACACACAGCCATATTTCTAAATAATAGGACCAACTTCAGTGACATTTGAGAATTTGAAAATCATTTTGGCCAACAACACATGATTGACTGATAGTTGCACAAAATGGCTTGCTGTATCTAGACTGTGAATGTTGTAATCTAAAGCAATTATAGCAGTCTTATTTTCTACAAATAGTTTTAGATGAAGGGTCGTTTTTTATGGATTCTCTCTCCCTACTTCTGTAGCATAACTGGATACCCTTCACATGCAACTAATGTAAATAGAAAGACTTCTTTGTTATCCATCATAGGCATGCTTCAGAAGTCTAATCAGATACACCATTGTCTTGCATAAGATGATAAGATAATTTTAAGCATTTTGATCTCTTGTGCATTTTTCTTATACAGCATCATGTAGTGTCATAACTCATAAGTTAAGACTTTATACATGCCGTTTACAAATAATGAACTAGAACAAGTACCATATATCTTAAGAGTTCACAATCTCTGATTTTAAAGACAATCCTATACCGGCATAAGATTTGGGTATTTCTCACTAACCAATCTCTTCCAATTGATATTTGATATGGTTTCAAAATGTTTTACAAGTATAAGATTAAAAATCGCCACAGATTATTGCAATGCTTGTGAAATAAATATAAGAATTTTTTACAATAAAATGGATGCAACCAACCTACGCAACTGATAGTTGTTCCACGCATCCACGGTACTGATTCTACCTAAAACCCTAGTTTCAGAATGACTAATTTAGAAATTTTCCCTGACGTTCTAAATTGGAGCAATCTAATCGCATTGAACTCAAACTAACCAATTTCATAACCAACATTTCCACCAAAAACCCTAGCTTCGAAATTAATGCCTAAACATACACCGGTAAACAATAAATTCACAAACCCTAAGTCCTTTCCTGCAAAAACAAAAGGTACCTGATTCAAGATGAAACTCTTGCCCTGACGAGCGCGACCGCAGACTGAGACTACACCTACGGGTTCTTTGACGAGCTGAAGTACAGATACGGCTTCCGGATCCATCTGGAATTTCCCTTTCTCGTCACAGTAAACAAGGCGGATAGGTCTCGCTGGACCGGATGAAGAAAAATTAGGAGTTGAAGGAGATGCGGTGGCGGTCGATTGCGCAGACGCGTCATCGGAAGAGCCTTTGCCGAAAAATCTCATCGCCGACGGTGGATGGTAGCAAGGCCGATGAGTTGTTGTGAGAGTGTGTTTTTTAGGACATGAAAAAGCATTAGAGGTTTTGAAACCGAAGGCGGTCGGAGGGAAAATAGAATATAGAGGGTTTGTGGGCCGCACGCTTCTTTACATCTTTTATTGAGACACGTCAACGGTACTCGTTTATTCGTCCTGAAACACGTCAATGTTTCAATTTTTTAACACTTTGTTCTATGGAACGATAATTAAATGAGAACTAAAAATAGGTTGAGAATCATTGAAACTGATATAAGTCATAATTTGATTTTAATCATATTGTTTTAATTAAAAGTTATTTCACTTCCAACTTATTTCAAACTTGCATTGCCTTTAATGACCATGGATTAAAATTAATCAATGGTTTAGATTGGTTCTCATAGTTCTCAATCTTTTTTTGGTTCTCACATGATTTAACCCCTTGTTCTATATTCGTATAGTTATACACGATTGTTTGATAATAAATTAGGGGTTGTTTGACAGTTGCTGAATGATTTAGTGCAGAATGATTAAAAGAATCTTATGATATTGTGCAAAATGAAATATGTTTGTTTGGTAATTGTTCAGAATGAAATCAGGATGCTTAATAGTTAACGAAGACCCTGGATACAAAATCATTTAGAGGGTTTTGGAACTATTAAAAGACAGACTCTTTTTTTGTCAAACATGATTCATCTCTTAGCGATTCAGAGGTTGTCTCTTAATGGAACCATTAAAAAATAAACAAACAGCCCCTTAATAATAATAAAAGACTCGTGAAGTTATTTAATATGTTTTTAGCTGAATTCCACCGTTTCTAAAGATTTTTATAACTTTTCTCTTGATTTCGAGATACTTTTTCAGTTTTTTGGTTAATGTCCCCATTATATATTCTATCTCGAAGACTCAAAGTTGAGTGTATACGCATTTCATATCCCAAAAAATTTACTTGCAAAAATTGATTTAGCCAATCTTTTCTCCATTGTATTTGTATGTGATATTTAATTTATTGTTTATAGGTGATCAAATAATATTTTGTAGTTATTTTAAAAAAAGGTAATATTTCTACTAAAAGTGTAGCTTTAAAAAGTTATATTCAAATACACCTTTACTTGTCATCTTAAAGGTTAAGTAATGTATGTCAATAAACAGTATTTAAAGGGTGTTTGGGATTGCTTATTTGAGGTGCTTTTTAGTTTATTGCGATTTGACACCGGAGATAAGCATTTTTGAGTGTTTGGATGGAGAAAAATGAAAAGAGCTTATAGCGGTGCCAAACCGCTGAAAAGCTGTTTTTGATAAGTCATTTGGTTTTAACTTATCAACTTATTTGAAAATTGTTTATGACTTTTTGGGTTATTTTATATGTATAAGCAATCCCAAACACCTTTGAATAACAACTTATTAGTTTATAACGTTTTGGTACCACAGTAAGCTAATCCAAACATTTTTTTAAAAACCCCGATTTGACACTGCATAAGTTGATAAACATTTTTCAAAATTAGCATAAGTTATTTTAAATAAGCAATCCCAAACACCCCCTTAATACATAAAAAGTGGTTTTTAAAATTTTATCTTAAAAGCTTTATAATATAGTACAGATATAGATGATCAGGGGATATTAGATATAAACAACATACAGTTTGGAACTAACGGTGATAAGCCGAAGGAAGGTACCTACACTTAAAAGGTGTTACAAAATCAACAATGCTTATACAACAATATCACATTTTGCTTTTCACAAAGTTGTGATCCCGTTGATTCTATTTACCCAGATGCTAGTTTGTGCTCACCAATAAGAGTTAACACTCTTACGTACCTTTCCAAGTAAGATTCGAGTACATCAAAACATCGTCATATATAATAATTTACCCGGTAAGCACTGACCGAGTAAGAGTCGTCAACTTCACTTACCATGTAAGACTCTCGGCCATTTCCATCGCTCCTACCGGGTAAGATTCTCGATCCTTGTCATGTTCATTTAGTAAGATAAGTAACCGGATAAGGGTACCCGTAAGCGTCTGATAAACGGCCATTTGTGTACCCGTGCAAAATTTTATAATGACTTTAATGGCTAAAAAACCAGATGCAACTGTTCTTCCCACCATTCCAAAAGGTCAAGAAGAATCACAGCAAATTCTAAACAAGAGGAAGAATTGACAACTTGAACCCAAAATTGCAAGCAGATCAATTGAATCATATATGCCTAAACTAGCCATACACGGAGTCTCTCGGTGACCAACAAACATCTTCTTATGCCGAGGGTTGTGAAACTTTGGCTCTCTGGGCAATGTGCGTTACTTTCCCGGCCTACAAAAAAATGTTACCAACGTAAGTAAACGCATGCAAACAAACGAGGGATTTTGAACCACTTTTCATCTCCAAACAAACAATCATTTTGCAAAGAAGACATCATTCAACGAGCAAGTCTTTCTCTTGTCAGTTTATGTTACTAGACGAACGAGAGCTTTTCTTGCACCAGGCATATAATCCAGCGAAACATCAGTCAAAACAAGTGTAATTCATTTCCATAGCTGCAGGTTGGTGTATAGTTGCAGTAAAGGAAAGAAAAATAGAATACTTAATAAAATTTAGCATTGCTCCATCACATGGTAAAATTTTGCATAGTTTTGGGAAAGGAAAACATTTCTGGCATGATTAGACCATAAGGCTGTGGCGTTTGGCACATGGGACAGGACAAAAACTCATTGTCCCACGTTTGGCGCGACATGGGACAAGGACAAGGACCGAGACAAGGTGGGACAAAAAAAGCTTCTTTTTTTTTGTTCCAACAAAATAGGTGGAACAAGATGGGATAAAGAGACATAAACTAAAACAAAAATTACTAATAACCCTCATTTGATATATAACCTAACGGTGGTGTCTTCAGCTCGCGCTCCTCAAATATCATCTTCATGGTTTTCTGCCCCACATTAGGCAACCCCAAATCAACATTCCTAATTATATTAGGATTCAAACTGTTTGAATATTGTTTTTCACTACTTTACCCAACTGTTCAATCATATGCAGAGAAAGTGAGAAACCATCACATGAATAGAATGGTTTAACAAAAAGAAAACCCCCCAAAGTATAAATAATCCAACACTACCATCCAATCTATTCCTCCAAAGTTTCTTCTTTTTTTGTATATACCTTCATCCTCATCTTCACATATATATACTAACATTTACCAGTACTGTTCATGAACAGTACTGGTAAATTACAGATTTGGTCCTTCAGGTTTTTAGTAAATTACAGATTTGGTCCTTGAGGTTTTATCTCCCTGTTAGATTTAGTCCTATGTTTGTAGAGTTACAGATTTGGTCCCTATAGTTTTATTTTCTTCTTGGATTTAGTCCCCATAATTTGTTGATTCCAAAATAGACTTTCGATTTTGCATTTGCGTAACGTTTTGGTCCTCGAAACTAAAAGTTGTTAGCTCCTGACCGTTAAGTAAATGACATTTCGATCATTTATAACTTTTTCATTTTCTAATTTAAATAAATAAAAGTTATATTATAAAAATTATTTTTATTATATAAGCATAAAATAAAGATCCCTTAACAGGCATCGCATCTCAATGACTGTGTCTTCTCCAACCCAAAACCTTCCGTCTTCCCCATCAATCCAAGCACATAGTCGTAGGTGATTCACGCACCAATTTTTTATTTATTAATAAAGTAATTTATCATAATTTATTTTATGTTTAATAATGATGTAAAATTTGTTTAATTCATATTTTTATTATAATTTAATTTAGGTTTAATAACAATGTAACTTTTTTTAGGTTTAATGATGTAATGTACCATTTGCCAATTTATTTTCGCTTCCTATCATACACACATCATCCTGATAGGGCATTTTGTAAATTATAGTCATGCTGCTAACAGACACAAAATGTTTTGTTCTCATAATTGGTCATGCTCAAATTTATAGTCTTAATATTTCTTTCCATCCGCAGCAACGCGCGGGCATTAATCCCACCTCGTATATACACAATAGACAGATCCATATCTACAACAAGACAGCCAACAGTTGGAAATTTTAAGTTTCTACAACTGCAAAGGTTAAGGCAAAACTAATCTAAGGGGCTGTTTACTAAACACTTACCAGTTAAGTGCTTACCGATATCATTTACCTTACCAATTGAGCATGGCAAGGACCGAGAATCTTACCTGGTAAGAGACATAACAAAGACCGAGAGTCTTACCCGGTGAGGGGAAAAACTCTTACCCGGTAAATGCTTGCCGGGTTTAAAATGCTTGCTAACAATCCATTTTGATGACCAAAAATGTTACAGGTAAGTGTGGGGATTTCTCTTGCCGGTAAGCATTTGGTAAACGGCCCCTAACCCTCTCTAGTTGTTCATGTCATAACTGAAAATATTTTTAATACTAAATATAGAAGCAAAAGTTTCAAAATGGATAAGGAAAGAATTAAAAAAAACACGACAAAAGCTTAATTGTCCCCAAACTTGTACCAAATGGATTCTACTCCATTCTAGATCAAGAACATCAGACAGACATGCATGCATAAAAAGGGAAGAATCAACCAAGTTCAAAACAAGAGCAACTATATACCTTGAGGGCACCAAAAACACGAATGCCGGTGGTTGTACGTATCAGACCAATATCTAGAAGAGCATGAAAAGGCCACTGGAATAGGTTGTGAAACCTTGAGATCAATTTGTTGTAGCTAAGCTATGACATACTCCATTTGATGTTAGTGAAATACTGAAATACCCACCAAGGATTTCATCAAAATTTCCATAAAATAGAGAACATTTGACCTACAAATTCGACAAGAAAACCCATCAAAATTTGATCCTGGTACACCATTCTGCAAAGTATGTAACCAACAAACATTAAATCTCAAATTAAGTTGAGAAAATATGGCATGATCAAATGCATTACTATGAAAGCAAATCTCTGGGAATCAGGGTGGTAGAAGCTAAAATTAGGTTAAAATTAAATTGAGAAATTTACCAGCAATGATATTTGTAACAGCCCATTTCCGAGCCTAGACGTTATTACGACAAGAAACCGTAGGTGCGTTAGTCAATAAAAAGTTCAATAGATAGAACTTGGGGCATATCTAACTTTACCATAAAAATATTATAAGATTACTAGGCATTCGTTTAGGTTCGAGTTTAAGAAAGTAATGTATAACATTAATATATAACAAAACGATGTTAAACGGTACAACCAATTTGTTAATCGGATAGCAAACATGTGCCAACGATCAAGTCAAAAGTTAAAAAGGTTATGAGCCAATTGTAAATGATAAAAAAACCAAGAAATAAAATGTTCATAAAGTTAGAATTTATATAACAAAACAAAATAATGTCGGTTTGAAATTAAAATACATAGTATTGGGTATAAATTGCAATTTTACATATTAAGGTAAAAATTAGAAGAATATAACGGTGAATTTAAATTTGTAGGGAAAAAGACGAATTAAAATATACAAATTTAAAGAAAGAAGTATGAAGTACTCTTTTTAAGAAAAAGAAAAGAGTTATCTTTAATCAAGTGTATATAGAAATGAATAAAGAAGTATGAAGTTGTCTTAAAATAGTAGTAGCAAAACAAGAACAAAGGAAGTAGGATTCAGCATAATCTAAGGGGGCGTTTGGTTCACATAATGGAATTTGATGGAATTGGAATCCATAGAAGGAATTTGACTTTGAAGGAATTGGAATGGAATTTGACCACGCATTTGGTTGGTAGGAATTCAATTCCTTCACTTAAGCCAAGAATGATTAATTCCTTAAGTTGTGGAATTCAATGGAATTTGAAGGATTCCATCGCTTTCATTCTGCGAACCAAACATAGGCTAAGGGGTTGTTTACCGAATGCTAACAGGGTAAGCGCTTACCAACTAGAGCACCACCCTCACTTACCTTATCGGGTAATATTCAAATGTCTTTTACCCGGTAAGCGCTTACCGTATAAGAGTCTTCTCTTTCACTTACTGGTAAGATTCTCGGTCCTTGTTGTGCTTCTACCACGTAAGATTCGAGGTCCCCTTGCCATGCTCATCTGGAAGTAAGTAAGCGCTTACCAAGTAAGCGATTGGTAAACGGCCCCTAAGTCTGAAACCTCAAACATATCAAGGTGGTTACATGTTTTTGTTTACCCATGTGACACACCCTATGTATTTATATTACAAAGTATAAATTATGGCTCATGCTTAGATTTCATATGTTGAAAGTCATATCATGGATTTATATACAAGGAAAGCATATCAATTATCAAGATTGAGCATGAAAACATGGTTTATATTGTAGAACTTCATGGTTACATATTCATAATCATGTTGCATAAAAGTTATGTCATTCTTAAAGAAATGTTGGTTAACGGGATTATGTAGATTCTTGAAATCCTTGACAAGGGACCGTATTTTTACGTCCCTGTACCTTTGACGATAAGCTTCAAAAATATGTACCAACAAGCGATATATTCTAGCTATTGGTTTCGGCAATCATATCATCATATTTTTCATCAAATGTGTACAAAGCATGAACCTAGCATGAAAATTGTTTTTACGATGCATACGTTAAACTTGTAATCACCCGACAAATGTATTTGCTTAAAAATGTATGTGTATCAGGTAAGGATTGAGAGATGCAATGCGAATAGAGATCTCGAGAGTGGCCTCAAGTTGGAACAGTGTTGGCTAGGGGTGTTTAAAAAATCGTTGAACGACTCAAACCGGTCGAACCAAGTCAAACAAAACCGTTTTTGGCGGTTTAAGCGGTCTGGCGGTCCGGTCTGAAAAATAGCCAAACCGCTCGGTCTCGTCTGCGGTTTGACCCTTTTTTTGAGCGGTTTGGACCAAACCGACCGCCAAAAATACGCATGTATTAATCATATTTAGTTTTCATGTTGTAGGCTCAATTTTTACGGCTCAATTAAAAAAAGTTTGTCAAAGAATTATGTCTTTAGTTTTCATTTTCTCAATTGATTGTGTTATCTAAATTGACAAAGTTCTAAGATCCGTTAAAAATTCAAATCCAAAATCCAAATCGTCCTTTGAATTTTTCAATATTTGTCCAAAATTCAACCATTGTTGGTGGACTTGTTTAACTTTTTTTCAACTTGTTCAATGTTTTTTTTAATATATAAACGTTCTTTTATAATTCGATATACTATTTTTTAATAACGTTATATTGGTATTAGTTTTATTTTGGATATAGAGTTTATAGTTTTTTAGTTTAAAGCCCAAAAGAGGCCCAAACCGCCTAAACCGGTCAGACCAGACCGCCTTTTTGTAGTCCGGTTTGACCGGTTTGGTCACTTGCAACCAAACCACTCGGTTTGAAAATTTCCTAAACCACCATTTTTTGTTTGGTTTGGTTTGTGGTTTGGGGGGTTAAACCGCCCAAACCGGACCGCGAACACCCCTACTGTTGGCAACAATAAGACTCGGTATATCATGGGTATTATTTTTATGTGCTAGTTGTAGTTTGATATATTGCAAGATTGTTTCCATCTTCTGTACAAGTTTTCGATATAACAGAACTTATGTTTATAGCTTCTGCAAGCTTTTACTAAGTTACCTAATACCACATTTTATGATCAAAGCAAAAGAAATGAACGTAACACACCATTCGGGTCTCGGTTTCGAGCCTCAAAATGGGGTGTTACAATATTGATGATGATGGTGACGGAGCTTGACAATTTTTTCCTCAAACGATGACCGATATATCTTCATGATATGCAAGATATAATAGGATTATTGAAGGGTTATCACATTCAAAATTCAAAAAAGATTTATATAAGCTATCTTACATTTTTAGCAGGTGACATTCAAAAAATAGAATCAAATGGACCAAATCACCAATAGATAGAAGGAAAGAACTTACAGTCACAAAAAGCATATCTGAACCATAAACAGCTTCTTCAATGGATTGTCTGCTTTCTTTAGCAACATTTATACCAACATCAGGGTTGCCACCGGCACCAAGTCCCCAGGTCAACTCTTGCCCAATTTGCAATCAAAATAGAGACACTGTTGCAATTAAATGTAGCTTTTGTAGCTTTTAACTTTTACTTCTCTATTTTGAAGAAATTATGGAGACACTGTTAGAGATCATTCTATCAGATTCCAGTACCCCTTGTTGTTCATCTACAGCAATAACATTTTCAACTTCTAGCGACTGCAATCTTTGACACGAACGAAATGCCGGTTGCAAGTGATTGAAAGCACTCACATTCTTGCTTGCCAACAGCTTCACAAACCTCTCCTTAAGGAGAGGTGAAACCATCTCACAACTAATCAAAGCATCAAATGACTGAACCACACCTTTTCTTTCAAGAACATCAAGAGCTGATGATATGCATCTGACAATTAACTCTTTCTTGTCAACATCATAATGATCCACCAGAAGGAATAAAAATTCCAAAAGATTTTGTGTCATATCGACATATTTGGGTATGGAGTACATCATCAATAAAATGGCAGGCTCAATGTTCATTATATTATCAATATCTGTGTGAAAAAAGAGCCAATCGTAGAACAGGGCCAGCTTCACGTTAGCTTCCACATGATTCTTGGTACAACATTTCAGTAACCAACCGATAACAGCCCATCTAGGAATCACATTCGAAAATATTATTTTATTAGAAGGGTGGTGTGCACAGCAGATAAAACGAACAATATCAATAATGACAGTTTGGCTCTCTGGCGCATTAAGAAATTTCCTGGCAAACCAAATTTGGTACCGAGTTTGACTTCCTACTTTGACATGTGTAAGCAAAAACCGCAAGTGGGTTTCCATCTCAGGAGTAATACGAAGTAAAAAGTAACGGCTAGAAGTTCTTGACTGATACAGTTGAGAAATATCTGAAAAGCCAGATGTTTTAAAATTAGCAGGTAGCAATAAGAGGTCTTTCCAGATATCTTGAAATTCAGGGACATGAACTAAGTCCTGCAGAAGCCTAATCAAATCCCTTCCAATTTTCAAACACAATGGGAACTGCTCCCTGAAAACTCGAGTACAAAATTCTATTTCTTTTTGCTTCAAGATTTCTACTTTTGAGTTCAAAGACACTCTACAATGATCAGCCAAGAGCCTGAGAAAGACATACAGGGCGCTTGATAAGACCAATGGCTGTTCTTCCAGCAAACAGTCCCATTTTGCCAAGATCAGACCAACCAACTCCGAACACAACCACAAATTCGCTTCACTAAAATCTCCACCACTAGTTTGCCTCAATAAAGCCACCAACAAACCATCTACTCCAATAGCCGATACATGTATCATTTCTGAAGTGACCCAGATTAACTGAACTTTCACATTCTCAACAAGCTTCGAGTATAATTCATTAACCATCCTAGTTAGTAAAGTTGTGAAGAAACTGTACCCATCAATTACAATGCCATGTAAGTGCTTAATATGAACTTTTGCCAGATGGGTTTCACATAAGATGCCATATAAAATTGCACGGTTGAGATTTAGGTATTCAGGTTGTGTAGGAATCTTTAATGGAAATGGGGGCCTGAGTTGGGCTTCCAGAAGTTGAAAAGACTCTCTTAGAGACACGTCAAACAAGTTATCAGCTTCATAGGTTGCTTTGTGAATCAGTCTAGATGCCATCTACAACCAAAAACAATATTTCACAATACTCAGATTATGCATAGTGGTCAAAGCATACACCATGACAAAGCAAGAGAAGAAAAAGTCGCTCCTAGCCATGGAGAATGGTGCAGCAAGGTAAAAGTGTCTGGGCATATGTGTCATTTTGCATCATGGGGCTAGTGGGGCAGGGTATGGTGATGCCATAGCAGCCCACATAAACCATTTGAGCAATTCAAATCATAGAGGTGTTGGCTTTTTTCCAATTGGTGGTTTGTGGGATTTCACAGTAACCAAAAAAACAATTAAGAAAACAGAAAAGTTCAAGCTTTAGAACTTCGGCTTCATCCACAAGATGATCCAATCAGGTATGGGTCCCTCTTCTTTTCTTTGTTCCTGTATCTTTGGCCTTTTTTTTCCTTTTTCCCAACATCCATATCATTGTTACCTCTATTTCCATCGCTCGTCAAGCAGTTATTAATTTTTCTCCACTAAAATGTTTTTTCTCCTTTCTCAAACAAAATATCTTAAAAGAGTCTGCAAAGTTTCATTATTCATTAAAAAATTCTTTGATAATTTCCGAGATTGGTTTCCTATGTAATATGTATATCATTTTTTCTTTCTTTACTCCGTCTGCTTATCTTCCAGTTTGCAGCTTCCTGTTTTTAGCCATGTTTCATCCCCGACTTCTTTGTTTAGCTGTATGTCAGCTCTCTGAAGCTACTTCTTATGTACAGTTTTTTAGCCTTTTAAGGTCAGATGTGACTCTTTCTAGTAACTTAATCAATCTAAAGTGCATTACTTCGGTTGAATGTCAAATTTTTAGAATTTGGTTATGTTTGTAAGCTGTATTTTCTTATTGGTTTATAAAAATGACATATCCCACGGCTGTCTTTTTGTTTGAACCATGCTTGCCATCATGAGAATTACGAGATTCTCTGCTTGTTATAATCCAGATCCAATTGAAGATATTTCAGAACAGCACCAAAAAGGATCCCATCTTTTGATTCTAAATAATAGTACCAACTTCGGTGACATTTTAGAAGTTGAACATCTCTGTGGCTAACACAACACGTTATTGACTGATTGTTACACAAAATGGCTTGTAGCTAGACGCCTAGACGTGTGAAAGTTGGAATTTAAAGCAACTACAGTAATCTTATCTACTTCAAATAGTTATAGATGAGGTTATGGATTCTCTCTCCCCACTTCTGTAGACTAGATGGATACCCTTCACATGCAACTAGTGTCAATAGAAAGACTTCTTTGTTAATACATCATAGGCATGCTTCAGAAGTCTATTGAGATACACCATTGTCTTACATACGATGATAAGATTATTTTAAGAATTTTGATATCTTGTGCATTTTTCTTCTACAGCATCATGTAATGTCATAAGGTATAACTTTACGCATGCTCTTTAGCAATAATGAAATAGAACCAAATGCCGTATATTCTAAGGGTTCATAATCTAAAAGTTTAAAGACAACCTCTACCAGCATGTTAAGTGTTTGATTGGTTGCTATTCATGCCACCGTAAAGGCCAAAAGGTAATGTCATGCTTCCTTTTACATCAAACCACCAAGAAGAAGATAAACAAAAACAGCAGAAGACGGGTATTTCTCACTAACCAATCTCTGTCAAATGATATTTGAATGGTTTCAAAATGTTTTGCAATTATAAGATTAAAAATTTTAATCGCCATAGATTATTGCAATTATTGTGAAATATCTACAATTTTTACAATAAAATGGAAGCAGCCAGTCTACGCAATGGTAGTTGTTCCACGGTACTGATTCCACCTAAAACCCTAGCTTCAGAATGACTGACTATTGTGTCTACAAGGCCATGATAAATCATGCTACAAGTTATAAATTTTCCATTGCATTCTAAATTGGAGCAATCTATCGCATTGAACTCAAACTAACCAATTCCATAAGGAATGTTTCCACCTAAAATCATGGCTTCAAACTAACCAATTTCAAAAGGAATGTTTAATAAGATATACCAGCAAACAATAAGTTCACAAACCCTAAGTCTTTCATGCAAAAAGAAGAGGTACCTGAATCGAGATGAAACTCTTGCCCTAGCGAGCGCCGACTGAGACTACGGTGGCGTTTGTTTTTTAAGAGGTGCTGAAGTCTTAAGTCTGATTTCACTTCTGATTTTTAAGAGGTGGTGCTGAAGTCTTAAATCTGAATCAGTTAGACTGTTTGCTTTTGTTTGCTGACAAACGTCTGAATATGTATAATTGTCTATTTTATCCCTCAGAATTTTATACAGTTGAATTTATAAAAGCATCTACTCATTTTTATCAAATTATACTACCATTCATTTTTAACACATTCAAAAATTCAACTTAAAACATGCAAACAACAACGTCTCTTTGAACCTCAAGCTTTGTTGCCAACTTTGTCCAAGTTTCTTTTCCTAAGGCTACCCCTGTTTCGACCCACTTTATTGACCTCTTCTATACAAGTCTCTAGAAAGCACTTGATAATTTCATTGGTCCACCTTATTCGTATATTCTCGTCCATCACTAAGCACACAAGAAAAGAACAAACATATGAACAAAACATCAAGATAACAATCAACCATCAAGATAACAATCTACCAAGATTCCTTTATTCACCAAATCATTTAAAATCTTGATTAGTGATCAAAGATTCAAAAAAAAAGTCTTCCAATTAAACAAACAGGGACACACAGCAGGTTGTAAAAAAAAGTCTTCCAATCAAGATAACAATCTACCAAGGTTGTAAAAATTTTATTCAGATAATGAAATATTTTATTCATGAGCAACACCTGGAAGCAATAACATGAAGGATCTTGATTAGTTGATAAAGTTATGAAATATAAGTTCTGCAGTTAAAGCATGTGGCCACTTACCATGAAATCTGGGTTGGTCCCTTGTACGAAGTCATTATATTTTGTTCAGATGAATTGAACTGTTCAACCGTACTGCCTTTGTTATCTTTGCATAATTAAAATTGTCAAAGGGTAAATTTGATGCGTCAGTGTCAAAAGTTTTTGTTCTTGCAATGTCAGAAAGATATATGCTTAAAGCCTTAAACTACTACATGAACACAATGGCACAAGCAGGTGTAAAGTATATCTGCTCCCACAAGCAGGTTGTACTTTGCCATAACATTTTGTAAAAACCAGATTACAAACCACATAAACCATTACATCACTTCTGATATCCATTAATAAACAATAACCAGATTACATCAACACAATGTCATGTAATCAACAATCTATGCAATCGACTTGTGCTCAAATTAAACAAACAGGATTGAAGTCGAAAGAACAGCAGAAAAGCCGTTACCTGCTCGATTCAAGCAAAGCAGTAGCTTTCCACGTTTGGTATCTACTCGATTAAACAAACAGTACCTTAGGGAAATTAATTGAAGTCCGATCGGGATTTGAAGACACGGTACCTTAAAGACACAGGGACGAGATGAAGTCCGATCGGGATTGAAGGAAGAACTACGATTGGTACCTGCTCGATTGAAGTCGATGGAGTCCACAATCCGGAACCAGATGTGGAATCGATGAGCCCACAGTGGAGATGATGGAATCGATTGAAGGAGGCGATGATTGATTGAAGGACCAGATGAGAGTCGATGGGCACACTTGAGATGAGGAGGTGATTGAAGGAGGCGGCGCCACTTTTTTTAATTTGATGTATTTCAGAGTTAAGTGGCTCTGAAAAATAAAATGAAAACAATTTTTTTTTTTTTGTAGGATTATGTGTCATCAAAGGAAGAAAGTGATTGTCAGGCTGTAAATGAGACGAGACAACTCGCGAGCTACTCGAGATCGACTCGGTCAAAACTCGGTCAACACTCGACTCGAATAGGCTCGACTCGAACTCAAGCTCGACTCGATATACTAACGAGTCGAGTCGAGCGACCTGATAATCGACTCGTTAAGCTCGTGAGATACTCGATAAGCAAAATAATAATAATAATTAGTAATATTATTTTATTTAATTGATAATAATAATAATAATAATAATAAACTCAAGTTTTTTGATTTTTTTTTGGAAAATGATGGTGTAAAAGACATGGGTAAACTCTTGACGGTGTGTCTAATTCATCCCACATTGGCGGGATATAGAACCCAATGATTTGAACTCCACAATATATAGATTTTTCTTCTCCCTTGTTTTACATCTTTTGCCTTTGTTAAATGGCTTGAGTCTAAGGGCTTGAGCCTATGTAGGGTGTATATGAGACGAGACAACTCGTGAGCTACTCGAGATCGACTCACTTGAGATCGACTCGGTCAAAACTCGGTCAACACTCGACTCGAATAGGCTTGACTCGAACTCGAGCTCGACTCGATATACTAACGAGTCGAATCAAGTATAATGATACTCGAGCTCGACTCGCATCATTTACACCCCTAAGTGATTGACATAATATTTTTCTAGTATTATAATTTATCATAATGAATGTTTCCTTTTCTTTGTAAACTCCTCCCTATTTAAAGGATTTATGATTAATGAGAATTATAGATTTCATTGTCTCTCTATTCTATTGTTATTTTGTTTGAATTTTCCTTTAACACGTTATCAGCACGTACGCTCCTTACAACAAAGTAATCACGAAATCAAGCTAAAATTCGGCATTTGAGGTAAATTTTATATGTCTAAGTTTTAAAACTTCAGCATATCATGTTTTATGCTATGAACAAATATGATAATTTTTAAGAATATGGTTTTTCTCTATATGTTTAAATATATTATCATTCTACTATACTTTATATTATCATTCTACGAGTAATTTGTATTGATGGATTAATTTATTTTTATTTAACATTATGTTTATTAATTGCATATTTCATTATTCGTTAAAAAAAATCTAATTATATATATGAGTAATCATTTTATATTTTTCTTGTAAATCTACCTTTTAATATAAATAATAATGATATATTTGTTATAAATTTATTTCTTAATTGATAAGGAGTTTATAGTTTATTCTTTTTTATTAAACTGATTTTCTTTCCATAACAAATAATACTATAATATGGTTATGTTTTAAAATCATTAGATCTCCTCGATAACGTACACATTATATTTACTTTGTTGGTTAATTTGATTGGTTAAAATTATTTAGGCGAATATTACATTATTTATTTAGGCTCACTGCCATAAATTATTTTAGATGTTTAAGTTTATTCAAATCTATGTTTAATTTTATTTATTTATTTGCTTAGTCATAAATCATAATTAATTGGAAGTTACACTCCCACCCCTGTACTGTCTTGTTTTGCTCTTTTGCCCAAGCTATTAAAATCTTAGAATGTATGATATTAAGTCGTTCTTAAATACATAAGTATGTTTGTCTTGATCATAAATCGTAATATTCTTTTGGTTTCTTGCCAAAAGCTCCTAAAATACCAATATGATCTTAATTTCGTTTGAATTTGATCTCCCACACAATATATTCAATGAATACCTTAATTATAAGTTCATACTTATAATTCCAATCATATAATTAAGTTTTTAGAAGTTACACTTCCAACCTTCATATATTTTGGTCTTTTCCAAAAGTTCCAAAAATATTATTAATATGTTAAAAGTTTGATATCGACTTTATGTCAAAACCAATATTTATTGTCTCACGACATAATCTCTCAAAATACCATTAAGGTATTAAAACATTGAGATTGGCCTAATATGTCAAACTCATGTCAATTTTTGGTCTCATGCCAAATGCTCTATAATTAACAATGTTATATTTAAATTAAATAAATCACAAGATATCAACTGGGTTTTGTCAAACGGGTGTAAACAGCCCTAAGGTTTGTAGGGACTTAAGAAATCCATGTGATTCCCCTATTACCTGGAAATCCAATAGATTGAGTGATTTATTTTTCGCAAATTGAAATATTGATGAAATATTATCAACAAAATATTAAAGCATACAAAAATACAATATTATTATGATAATGAAATTTCATTTCCTTATCAAAAAGAAAATCATATATTATCCTTTATATATGTAAATGGTTGAAACAACTCATCCCAAAATCAACGTCGTAAACTCAAAAGAATCTGAGTATCATAAATGAGTACATAAACCTCCTTTTGAAAAGGTACAAGAAAATGCCTAAAGTCCATCAACTCTTCATTGACTCTAAAACCAACATCTTGAAAAGGTACAAACAAATACCCTCATGTTTTGAGACGACATATAAATCCTAAGTTTCATAGGATAGCTTTACTATAAACCCCCCAAATAAATGTGGGATGTTCCGAAAGGGATAATCGGGAGTACTTATGAATATGTACTTTCTGAACTAATTGTACAGTGGAATGAAACCCACTTACTCGATTACAAAAAGGTAACTGATTTCAACAAAGAAATGTTATATCCAAAACGCGTCTCAATCTCTGTGGCAAGGAACTTACAGAAGATGACATGATTCCTAATATTATTTCCACTTTTCATATATAAGTAAATATTAATGAACCAATATAAGTTGGAATGTAACCTCTAGACAAACTCATCAACCTACTGCAAGTGGTATAGAGACATAACAAGGTTCTTTCAAATAACACCACATATGTCGGGATAAAGAAATTTCTCGATATCAATAATGAAAGTGTTAGAGGTGGAAACAACTCAAAAGGATTGTGAGTTAAAAACAATTTCACACATGTGACATTTCTGCACCATGTGGACGAGACCCTATAAAGGGTCAGGGTCTTGGTAAGAGTCAGGAAGTAATGGACAATCAAATAAGAAATGCACTAAAAAGTGCTTCTATAAAAAAAAAGGAACGCGTTGAAAATGAACTATAACATATTAATTTAATATTTAATATTGATTAAGCATATGTTTATTTGAAATTAATTTTAAGTACCAAAATTAATTTATTTGCTAAAGTAAAATCGAATATGTAACCATTATAGATGTAAAGAAATACATCAAAACAAATACAAAAAAAAAATTCAATATTCTCCGTTCCGTGTAGGAATGTATCGAGGATAATTGATTTTTTTTTTACCTATCACACAATCGAAAAAAAGATAGACTAATACTTGTTTTATAATACATCCAACCAAATTACTTAGACGATGGACTGTCACTCTCTTGTTGGTACAAGATTAATAGAAACCTTGTAAAGATATTCGTATCAAATGGAAATAGAAATGAGCATATATATAAGTTTTAATGAATATGAAAGTAAACATATATCATGGAAACTAATGTGTCAAACTAGTAGATTATTGGGTCATGGAAGCTCGACAAAGAGGTATGAGTTTCACTCGGGCAAGACTCCGGATCATATTTTGTCACTAATAAAGAACTTTTGGGGGCAATAACACTTATATGTTTCGGCATGACCATGTGGGACACCTTAGTTATGACATAGTGATATGTGTATTGTCAAATACACAGACACATTCTCTTTCGAGTGAAAGGCAAAATGAGGCAAATTGCAATTGTTGACTTCTACAACATATGAAACAACATTGCCATCATAATATGCCCTCTCGAATACCTAAAACTTTTGTATATACCCTAATCCTTAGCCAAGACAAAAATGAGATCATCCTAAATCTAAGGACATAATACAAAAAAATATTATATTGTTACAATGAATACAATGTGATATTTATGGACATAAACATCCAGAATGCGGACCATTAAAGTACTTTATGGTTCTGGTTTCGACACGATGAACACATGTCGTATTATTGTCCACATGAAATACTGCACTCCTAGCACTAGCTATACGTTTAAGGTCTCACCACCCTGATTATTTCATCAAGTCTACATGACTTTGAATGCTGGAGAATTTACATCATAAGGATTTGATGTTAATTGCATATGTATTAGGATCAATGTAGAGTTTCCTATACCCCATGTGTATATATAAAATGGTCTCATATAAATTGTTATCAAAAGAATATGATGACATTTAGGGTATTAGTAATGCGCACCAATTTACCCACATCTACCTAGGATTATGCAATTATTATATGCAGATTTTTTTTTCGTTTTTAGACCCACTGCTTGCTAACCAGCATCACGCGTACCAGTTGGTAACTGGAAATAAGCCTGATAGTTTACATTTACGCATGTTTGGTTTTGTAGTATATGTGCCAATTGCGCCCCCACAGCGCATCAAAATGGGTCCTTAAAAACGATTTGGTATATGTTGGATATGAATCCCCAATAATTATCCGCTAATTAGAATATTTGACTAGTGATCTCTTTACCACTAGATTTGCTGGTTGTCACTTTCATGAGACAGTCTTCCCGTCGTTAGGGGGAGATAGGAAAAATGATTTTTCATGGGAACGACAGGAAATGTCATTGAATATTTCCACTATGTCTCATTTTGATCCCCAAATACTTCATTACATAATGTTGAAGTCAAACGAATCAGACTCGATACCTGATACGTTTTATGTTATTCCAAAAGTGACAATATCACATATACGAGCTGCAAATATACTCGTAAGGTTAAAAACTCCCCAACAGGGGCACAACGCCGTTGGAAAGTGCGTTGCAATCACACATAGTGGAGGTGTGGTTGAGGTCGTAGCTACCAAATGGAAGTGGTGGAAACTACTTGGTTCGATAGATACTATTCTAAAGGAAGAGAATAGTGAGACACATCCATTTATCATCAATACACAAAACTCTCATGAGATTGTCTCTAATTATAATTATGTCCATGAATCATCACTGGAGGACGCTCCGAAGTTAATATTGATTATAGAGATGAATATTAATTTCAAATGAACTATGAGAGTACATATGAGTCGATGGACAGATCATATATAATCATTGATGATTTATTCACATATATAATGGCTCATAAAATGATCGAGCACGACGACATCGAACCAGGCTCAGTTGAATAATATCAACAAATAGCATATTGGCCTAAATGTAAAGAAACAATCCAGAAAGAATTATATTATTTGACAAATGATCGGGTATTTGGTTTGGTAGTGCTAACCCACCAAGTGTAAAGCCCGTAGGACATAACTAAGTCTTTGTCATACAGCGTAATGAGAATGATGAAGTCCTAATGTTTAAGGCTCTCCTTTGGCGCAAGGTTTCTCATAACGCCCTGGATTGACCATGATGAGACTTACTCTCTCATGATGGATGTTATAACATCCGAATAATTTATTAGTCTAGTAGTTTTCGAAGGTCTGGAAATGCAACTCATGGATGTGGTTACTGCATGTCTCTATGGGGATCTAGATTCAGAGATATATAAAAGCATTCAATGATATTACATTATCAAAATCAAGTAACTCTAAACCACAAAATGCTCTTGCAATAAAAGTAAAACGCTTATTTTATATAGTGAAACAATCTATATGAATGTTCTATAACCACTTAGGTAGATACTTGATTGGGAAAGTATATAATAACGATGAATAGTGCCCTTGCGTATTTATTTAGGAAAACAAGTTCTAAATTTTCAGTGTAACTCTATATATCGATGTTATGAACATAATAGACACTCTTGATGAAATAAGAGAAACAACAAGTTACTTGAAATCTGAAATTGAGATGAAAGATCTTGGGAAAACTTGGTTTTGTCTAGCTATTTGAGCTAGAACATCAAGTTTGTGAAATATTAATTCACCGATCGCATATGTCCAGAAAATAATCAGGCAATTTAATATGAACAAAGCGCATCCGGTTAGCACTCCCATGATCGGTCGAAGTGTCGGATATAAGGAAAGATCCATTTCGTCTAAAAGGACGATGACGAAAAATGTTGGGAGTTGGAATTCCCTATCTAAGTACAATATGCGCATTATTGTACTTAGCACAATACACTTGACCGTATATTGTATTTCTCAGTGAAATTGTTAGCTAGATTTAGCTCAGCGCCAACGCAACGTCATTGGAATGATTTCAAATGAATCTTTTGAAATAATTGACATATGCTTATACTTTCCCTATATAAATAAAAATGGGATTGATAATGAAACTTCAATACCTACTTAGAATATAAACAACAAAAGTACTAACTCTTATAGAAAAACACCAAACAATGTCTTTGTATGTCTTTGCTGATATTAGGTATCTGTCTGACCCATACAAAGGTTGTTCCCAAACTGGATAAAGAATTATCACAAGGAACACGCCAATTGTTTGGAAGTGAATTAAGCAATCCTTTGTAACTACCCCTTGAACTAATATAAGAATATTACTCCCCATGATAATTAAATAATGTATATGATTAAGGACTATCATTGCATATATTAGAGGAGCTAGTAATTATGGGTTCAACCAATATCCTACTTGCATATATGGAAATAATGCATCATGTATCGAAGAAATGAACATAAGATACATCAAATATTCTACTTAAATCTTATACAATCAGCAATAAGAAAACTCTCATCGAGATTCAATTGAATCAAGTAAGATGTCAGGAGAACATGACACATTTTACCAAATCATTACCTAAAACCATATATTCGGAAACATGTAGAAAACAAGTGCAAATGTTTTCCAAACCCCCTTGATTAATGCACGAATCAGGGGGAGTAATAGACAAAAGGGAGAGTCTATTATATTTGTGATATTGGTATGTTGTGCTCTTTCCTTCAACTAAGGTTTTATTTTTCCCATTGGGTTTTGTTCCTTGGTGTAAGGTTTTAGTGAGACAACTGTTTGTATACCATCATGCTTTCCTATCTCTAATGATTAATGTACGAATCTAAGAGAAAACTAGACTGAAGGAAAAGTCTATGTATTGCAAAGAAACTGGTGCGTTGTACTCTTTCCTTCGTTCTATTTTTTATCCCACTGGGTTTTTAATTTGGCGTAAGGTTTTAACGAGGCAACAATTGTGCACCTCCCTTTGACTCGGCACAAGGGGGAGTGTTGTAGGATTATGTGTCATCATCAAAAGGAAGTGATTGACATAATATTTTCCAAGTATTAGAATTTACCATAATGAATGTTTCATTTTCTTTGTAAACTCCTCCCTATTTAAAGGGCTTATGATTAATGAGAATTATAGATTTCATTGTCTCTCTATTCTATTGTTATTTTGTTTGGATTTTCCTTTAACACTTTTTTTAATTTAATTTGTTTTTTCTGTCGGTTGCTAAGGTTGTGTTCTCGAAACTCATTTAACGAAGGAAAGGGAGGGAAAGGAGAGGAAATTGAAAAAAACTCGTGTTCTCGAAACTTTTTTAGGAGAGAAAGGAAAGGAAACAGAAGGAAAGAATTGATAACTTTCCTCCAAACCTGTGGGAGGAAAAGGAAGGAAAAAAAAATTAAAACTATTTAAAAAAAATTACTGAAATTATTAAAATTACAAAACTACCAAATCTTTCATTATAAGAATATATTTTTACAAGGGTATATTTGTAAAATTGACATATTTCCTTTCCTTTCTCTCCTGTTCAAGAACATGAAAAATTATTTTCTTTCTTTTCCTTTATTTTCCTTCAATTTCGAGAACACAAATGAAAAAATTATTTTCCTTTCCTTTATCTTCTCTCCCTTTCTTTTCCATCCATTTATTTTCTTTTCTTTTCTCTCCAGATTAGAGAACACATCGTAAGCATTGTTTGGCAAACTAGCTTATAAGCTAGCTAGTAGCGTTTCAATAAGCTAGTTTATGGTCATCCAAACATGTACCAGGAAAAAAAAGGTTAGTTTTTTTTTTTGCCAAACATAGCCTAAATGGCTTGGTCCAGAATGATTAAGAGACTCTTATCATATAGTGTAAAATGAAATATGGTTGTTTTTTAATTGTTCAAAATATTAAGAGGGGGCCATGATACAAAACTATTCAGAGGGTTTTGGAACGATTAAGAGACAGATTTTTTTTTTGTCAAACAAGATTGACCTCTTAGCGATTCATATGTTGTCTCTTAATGGAACCATTAAGAGATAAACAAAAAACCACAAACAGCCCGTAGGATGCATAAACTTCTTGTAATTTTAAAAAGTTAGAAAACCAAAACCAGAATTTTCATGAACTTCAAGGGCTATTTTTGTAATTTACTTTTTTCTAAAAGAGTAAACCGCAATTTCAGTCCCTGTGGTTTTCCAAAAATGTTTGGTTTTGGTTCCTATAGTTCATTTGATACAAAATTGCCACTCTAGTATGCATTTTTGCTTGGTTTTGGTCTCTCGCTTTAACGCCGTTAGGCAAGCTTCCATTAACTTAAAGGCATTTTTGTCCTTTTCCATTTTATCTAATTTAGAAAATTGTTTAATTTAATTTAATTTCAACCAACAAAAACAAGTCATGTATCTTTTGACTACGTTTCGTCTTCCACACACGTATCATTTGACTCCCTTCCCTCTCCTACTCTCGTAAAACTCCAGCACCGTCTTCCCATCGACCACATCAACACCTCCCATATAACTCAAAACCAACCCATTCAACATAGACCATCTAAAACCTAAGAAACTCGAAATCAAAAGCGAAAAAAAGAAAAACATAACCAAAATCAAATCAACAGATGGGTGCGTTAAAAAAACCCTGTGACATTTTAATAATTTGAATCACATAAAGCAACTTGCCATGAACAAACGGGGCAGGGTTTTTTATGTCATGTGCTAAAATTTAAAAAAATGCTCGTATGCCTGTTTTTTAAAGTAAATGAAACGAAGAAACATGCGATTTTTTAAAGGGATTGGAGCATAGTCAAACTACGAGGCTCATCCTCATGTTGCTTTTTATTAATTATAATTTAAAAAAATATAAAAGGGGAACATAAAAACCAAAACCCCAAATTACAAAATATAAAGTGATAAAAAAGGATAAAACATGGATTAGGATTGTATTTCGTTCTTTTCATATATTCCCTTTTCCATATTGAAATTAACACAATATAACATGTACTTCAAGATATGAAACTTAAAACTAAAAGATAGGGAAAACTATCATTAGTTTTAACTAAAATAGTAAATTACATCGAAGTTAATGTCAATTTAAGTAAAAAGCAAAACTCATAAAGTTACATGTCTAAAAACTAAAGTGTAAATCTAATGTGATAATGTCAAACCTTAAAATAAACAAAAATAAAAAAAACAATGATAAATTGAAAATTTCATAATCTATGCCCTGTGCATTGCAAACAACAAGTGCCCAATAAGGCAACTAGGTTGTTATTGTTGTGCAACGTGATCCAACGGTGCTGATACAGTGATGTACTCATGTGCATTGCAATTTTCAATATGCAAAACGAACCAAATGAACATGAATGAAGCATTGTTTACGTTCGTTCGTTTAACTTAATCGAACAAACAAACAACACAAACGATAAATGAATGAAAGTTTGTATTCTTGTTCATTTATTTTACTTAACCGAACAAACGAATGAATAAGAACAGTAAACAAACGATTTTTTTTTTGTATCTTGTTCATTTGTAAAGAAAATGTATTCGATAATGTTATGTGCTAAATGAACAAAAGTAAACGAACGAAACTTTTTGTGATCATATTCGTTCATTAAGAAATTTTGTTTGTTCGTGTTTGTTCGTTAAGGTGCTAAATAGAAATCGACTTGAGTTGTTGAAATGTTGGGCATTTATCAATTTACGATGACCATTCAACATCCATCACTACCACTACTAGGCCTTGGTCTATTTTTATAGTTAAAGCATAGTTGTCCAGTTCCCAAATTATTAAACCCAAAATTAGTAATAGATGACAATTTGATGTCCCCTTGGGCTTTGATGCCCTGTGCGGTCGCACGTACTGCATGTGGCTAGGCCCGTCCCTGCAAACAGGTGCATTGAAATTGTACATATGAGAAAATTATGAATTTGAAGGATTTTTACCCATTTTCTGAAACAAGTCATAGATTAATAACTCAGTCGTATTGGAAATGGATTGTTTTTGTTCTTGTTCTTAACAAATAATGAAAGCTTATATCTTCATTTAATCCCATCTTTTGAAAGCTATTGTCTTCATTTAATATAGCCACCATCGATTGCCACTTCAGCCACCACCACCGACCTATTGCCCTAATGAGTTGGGTTATTATATGGTTTTGATTCATTTTAAACAAGTAAGCTAAAGGAGATTGACTTACCAGGCATCTAGTTCATCTTAAACCTAAATCGGGATTTTTTTGTGGGTTCGTTAAACACATAACCTATATTGAGAGAGATAAGTTGTGACGTGAATAGTGCATAGTGACGTCAATAGTGTTGTAACGACACGGAAAGAAAACCGGAAAAGAATAAACTCAAAACAGTGAGCTACTCAAATCTCTCCTACTTTCAATATGTAACTCATAGCTAATAAAAACTTGCATAAACATAACATTCGAACCATTAAAAATTTAATAAAATATCGGTTTGAAACTATCATCAATACCAAAATAAAATTAACATGAATATTCCATAATTATCTATAACTTAAAACCAAGCTTCAAACTAAGGAGATACTTTAAAACTGCAAATCTGAAAATTATAGCCAAGAAAAAAAAAGGTTTACCATCAAAACTCTATTAACCATAATTTTACCTAACTACTAAAAACAAATTTATACTAAAGAATGGACATAATGCGAGAATCATGTTTGGATAAAAAAATGGAATTTTCTAAATAAATTCACCCTTCAAATTCTTCTTCCTACGACGACTTTTAGGCACCCACGCTTTTCTTTCATTTCTTTGTAAAAAAAGGCTTTGGAAGGAGGGAGAGAGAGAGACACGTTAGTATGATAAATTATTGCACGCACGCACGCACGCACACACACACACATATATATACATACACACACTGGATGTTGGATTTTTCCAATCCAATAGATGATTGGATTTGTTCGATTTCATCCATTAGATATCTATTTGACCAGATTGGATATCCATTGGATATTCTTATTACATTTTCATTTGATTGGATTGGATTCATCCGACATCCAATGGATTATCGGATCAGATTCATCCGATGTGTTAATTTAATCCAATGTTTTAACAATGAAACAAATTGATTAATCACTTTTAATTTGTGTTAAAACCAACACAAGTGGGACTGAGGATTCAAAAACTAGCACAAATTTTTTTTAGATTTAAGCAAGTTGAAAAAAAATATAAAAAATTGGATGATAGTTGGATGGAAAACTTGATGGTCATCGGATGGTTAATTGGATGGGTAATTGGTTGTTGGTCGGTTCGGTAAACATCACAAATTTTTTTTTAGATTTAAGCAAGTTGAAAAAAATATAAAAAATTGGATGATAGTTGGATGGAAAACTTGATGGTCATCGGATGGTTAATTGGATGGGTAATTGGTTGTTGTTCGGTTCGGTTCGTTCGAGTTTGGACTGCTATCCAATAACCAACCGATCCAAATTGGATGTTGAGATTTTCAATCCGATCCGATCCAAATACAATTAGATATCCAATTATGGTCGATCGGTTCCTATTGGACCGGTTGACTTTTTGCACACCCCTAACAAACACCATAATAACATCTACATACCTAAATTTTAGAAAATCATAACTATTTTTGGTAAACATTGCAAATTAGATTATGGTGACATTAGAACAAAATAGTTTATAAACCATAGATCCAATGTTTTAGGTTCTAACATCCACAACAAAGGCAAAAGTCTTTTGAACATATGCATGTCATCTTGTTAAAAGCCCGTTTGTCATATGAATATGCAATAGACACTGATTACCATCATTTCAACTTCAACATTTGCCTCATCCAAAGCACCAGTTACTCGGCTCAAGATTGATCCATTGTCTCATTCAGATCATCCCGTATCAGACGGAATGAGTGGAAGTTCATAGAAGCTATTGAACATATATATGTTGCATGTCATTACATAAGGAAAAGCAAGGTTGATGATATCAGTCGATAGCACAAAAGGGCAAAGATCATCTACAAACCCTTTTGTGAAAATGCGAGGAATTAAAGTGAATGCATCATTATATTGTGTGAAGGTTTGTCGGATCATTTCCAACAAAGTCTTCAAAATAGAGAAAATGAATATTTTGAGCATGTTTTTTGCTCAAACGGATTCTCCAAAACGGATGAAGTAGGGGAGAGTGTAAATTTCATCAAATCTGGGGAACTAAAAAAAATTACAATGAGAAAGAAATATTTTGATATATATTCCCACCAATAGGAAACTTTAAAATTAATTTTATAGAGAGAAAAATAATATTTCATTAGATGAATGAAATATTTTAATAACATAGTCATGTTGTAATCTCCAAAATGGAGAATCCATTGGAGTTAATGTAGTTTTCTTCTATATATTTTTGAAGTTTCATTTTCTTACGTTATTTGAAAGTTACAACATTCGACAATATAATGTAGCCTTAAAAAACACAATGGAATGGAAGTTACAATATTTGAGCAAAGTGTTGATTACTACCGACAACCCCAATCAGTATCACATGAAACTAGGAATGGCAACAGGCTCGACATGCGTTGGGGAACTCGTTAAGGGTAAAAATCATCTTTCCCCGTTGGTTATACCCAAACCCGAAACCGGTCCGGATTTATTTTGCAAACTGTTAATTTCCACAACTAAAAGTAAATTACAATTTTTTTAAACATATGCCTAAATGTCTCAAACAATATCTTAAATCACAATATAAAAGTAAATAGAAGTTCAAATATCATCCAACTAACATCACGGTTTCATGATTAGACAAATAAACTAGATTTTTCGTGAGGCTTACTTGGGGTGTTGAGGTAAAATGGATAAAAAAAATCTTTTAAATTTTAATGATATATATATACACACACACCGGGCCGGGCCGGTGATCATCGTCCCCGATAAATCCCCGATCCCGCCTCGTCCATGGTAAGAAGTCCCCAAAACCGACCCGAAAAAGTTCGGCTGTCATCATCGGGTTCGGTTATTTTTGCCATCCGTACATGGAAACCCCTTAGGAATCACATGTGATGAGACAATTAATAACTCGTTGAGTAGTTGAGGACTTGAGGCCTGAGGCTAGCTGAAGGGTTCAATCCAGTCTCTTGCAGGGTTTGAACTTAAACATGTTGTATATTTGAGGAAAACCAGTCTGTCCACTTGTCAAGTGAGCTACACGCCCGAGAACTAAGGGTGTTATGCGGTCGGTTAAATCGGTTTTTGGTTTATTCGGTTCGGGTTAATCGGTTTTCAAGATTTTTAAAAACTAACCGATCACCAAACCAAATAAGGTTCTGCTTAATCGGTTTTGGGTTATTCGGTTCGGTAACTGGTTAAACCGAATAAGGGTTTATATTTTTTTGTTGGACATTTGCTAAAATAATGTTTTTATCAAGTGTATGTTGCTTATAATATATAATTATATCATACATTCATACTCAACAATTGACTTATATTAAGTAAAATATACCATATATCAAACCCTAGTTCTACCATATGACATTATTTTTCTTCATGCGACGATGCAATTCAAGTATAAAATGTAATATAATAAAAAAACATTATCTACTCTCAATAAAAAACATTATATATCAATAAAATATGTAAAATAATAATAGTAAAACATGTCTTACGTTTATTTTTTTTTATAAACATGCAATATATAAAATATTATTATAATGTATTATTCGGGTAATTCGATTTAACCGAATTAGGAAAAAATTAACCGAAAAACGAACTGAATAAGGATTCTTATTCGGTTAAGCGAACCGTTTAACCCGAAAACCGAATAATCTGAAACCGTTTAACCCAAATTTCATTCGGTTCGGATGGGTTATTTAGTTTCGGTTATTTTTGACACCCCTACCGAGAACACTAAAAAAACAGGTACAATGTTGTTATATAAACCAAATTATTAAGGTAGACGGAATAAAAAGTAAAAAAAAAGTACTAAAATCCCTCGAACAAAGGTTAGATACTTTTAGTAACTGTTATATTTAAGACCAAATTCTTAGTGATTACACACTGACCAAACATGCTATTGATACGCTTTGCGGACGATATCCCTTTTTTCCCATAAGTCCATAACACAATGACCAAAAACTTTAATTTACTCACTTTATTTTTAATTGAATTTTATAAATAATATATATTAAATATTATTGTAAAATTATTCATAAAATAACACTTCTAAGTTTTATTTTATAATAAAAAACAATTTAAAATAGTACGGACTAATGACCGATTTGGTTTGGAAGTCTGTCTTATTAGACCCAATTTGGTAAAACAAAAGAAGCATAATATGGATTATTGAATCTTGTCCTTAAACGGTCTTTTAAGCTGAAAATTATGAATGATTTAGGTTCGAGAACCCTAACTCCTAACTAGCCCTCTTATTAAAAAACGTCCATCATTGTTTCATTAAAAGGTTAGACGTTCGAAATGGGTAAAAGATCAAACCATTCGCTCCATTTCATAAGGTTTGACCAGACGAGACCACTGAGCATCCCTTTTAACACGGACCGGTCCCAAAACTAGTCTAGATTATCGGTTCTTATTCTCGTAAAATATAACTGATCCAGACCGATCCTTTTTCTGGTCCAGTTTATTAAAACAGTTATATTTTTTAAAACCGGATCGATCCATGCGGATCTTTATTCGAAATTTGGCCATTTTCTTATCGGGTGGTCTTGAAAATAGAACCCATGCGGGTCGAATAGGGTTTGGTCCTCCATTTTTGGCCTCTTTGAAGTTCACTGTTCACCCCTAATCCCATTCGAATTATTTCAGCCCTAAACAACCAAATTTCACTCTATTGGATGAACTTCAAGCAAACGCAACAACGAAAGACATTCTCCTTTGCAGAGTTATACGCCATCAGTTCGTTGCTTCATTCTCGTGTTCTCAAATATCTTCTGATTTACAGAGTAATGGACGTTTACCAAGGAAAAGATTAAAAGACCATTTCCGCGCCAGGTAACCGCTTAACCGAAGTTCGATTATAGTTCTTTATGTGTTTCTACGTATGATTTTGTCATTAATTTAAGTTTTCTTCGTTAATATGATATGGTTTTTCGTTACATCTCCGTGTTTGTAATTTAGGGTTTTAGTAGGGTGTTAGTAGGTGCCATCTCAACCTACACGGGACCAGTGAGAGTGCGTCTGTAGACGTTTCTCTTCCAGGTCTTCACCGTGCCATTCTGGGGCCACCACATTACAGGATCACCCTTCATTGTCTCTCCTCGTCTCTCTATTCACATTTGCTACTCGTCTGGTCTCATCTTCTTCGGTTGTTCTATGACCAAACCCAAAGCATGTATCCTTGTCTATTCGTGAAAAAAATGCATTTCTATTTCTGAAATTCGTTGCCACAAATTGATTAATTACAGTAGTCGGAACTTGATCTTCTCCATTGTTGCCACAAACTGATGGGGTCTACAATATGTTTAGTATTGCATTCCTCTTTGTTCTGCATTGTTGTTGTTTTGATATCTGGTTACAAATATTACTACTACTGTTAAGAACCTCATTCAAGGTTTTAAAAAGCGGAATCGTGCCTCAAGGCGTTTTCCTGTGGTGTAAGTCCCAAGGCGGAAATATATAAATTACACAATATATATATATACACACACACACACCAATATGCATTCCACTGCTTTTGCTCAGAAAATATATGCAATATATATACACACACTTGACACTTGAGTACTAGACACAATATATATATATGGGTTGTTTTATTTGCAACCCTTAAAAAGGTTGCAAACCTTGCAACCCACATCTTAACCGTCGGATTCATGATCGGCGGTTAAAATAGATATGGGGCCCAATATTTTTAATTAAAAAAATAGAAAAATAAAAATAAAATAACCGTCGATCATGAATCCAACGGTTAAGATGTGGGTTGCAAGGGTTGCAACATTTTTCAGGGTTGCAAAATATTCTTCCACTATATATATATATATATATATATATATATATATCATACTAAATTACTAAAAGAATTTACATATACTTTTGTCAATCACGAAATACCGATGTACATGTACCAACAAAGAAAAAAATTATTGATCTATTCATAACACACATATATATATGTGTGTGTGTATATATATATATTAATATGCTCATAGCTCATAAAGAAAAAATATTAAATATCAACAAAGTGTAAGTAGGAGTGTGATTGTGACCCTCACACGTAGTAGAGACTAATTATAAAAGATACATATACATAATACTTCTGTAAACCGAAGAGAATCGAAGAAGAAAATGCAAAGAAAACTGGAACTCACGAAGGACAATAGACGAGTAGCAAATAGGGCTTAGAAGAACCGGAGAAGAACAAGGTTTTCAAAAAAGAAATAGAGAAGGTTTTAGTCATTCTTTTAAATAATTTAGCCTCAGTATTGAGGCGTGCGCCTCTCTACCGCCTCAAATGACCGAGGTGTACGCCTCGTCTGGGGATTGAGAGGCGTCGCCTCAGGTGCGATTTTGGACCGCCTCGCCCCGAGGCGTGCCTCGAGGCATACGTCTCACATGCTTTTTAAAACCATGACCTCATTAATTTGTCTTCATTGCTGTTCATATGTTCTACATTGCTGTTGTTTTGATCTCTGCTTATTGTAGAGTATATTACATAGCTTCTGCATGATTTCATGACAATAAATACTCCTAATAAGTAATAAGCATGATATTTGGATCAATGCTTTTGTAAAGGCTTGTGTAATATAAATGATTGTTCAGAATAAGAGTTTTATATGTATAACTGTTTGATAAAATTCGTCAATGAAGAACACGTGCTGGTTTTGAAGTAGAATGTATGATGGATGCTTGATTATTGTTGCTATATTGGTTACTGAATATTCCTTTCGTTGGTTCTCTTCACTTCATATGCTATATTACTTCTCTTCACTTCTTGGTGCCATGCCATTATGTAATTTATTTCATCTTTGGATAGTTATTTTAGCAACTAAGCAAACTCGGACAGCACCAAATGAGCTGCTGGACAGCAGTTAAAACTGTGCAAAAACAGTTAAAAAATTGTTTGTCCTCTATGCATGAGCTAATTGTAAGTTGTAAGGTACAACCAATTGGGTGTTGAACATTTGCAATTCTAAAGTCGGTATTTGTCGATTAGTTCAAAATCTGAGCTGGGCTACTGAGTTTTTTAAATTTACAGGGGAATATCGAGGTGGGTTTGTGTTAATTTTCAAAAGCAAAATCTTAATATTAGGGGATACTATTCTAATTATATACAGCCAACTTCTTAATCAATCGGTATAGAATCTACAGTTGTAATCAACATTCGTAGTTTTGAGGTATAATTTGTGTGGAAATAGAAGCAAAAAACACCACTTCACATTTATGACCATGTCGCCATCCATCGTGTTGAATATGCACTTACATAGCATACTGAAATAGATTGCTAATTGTTTGAGAAAAAATTCAACAAGGACAAATATTGCTACTCCTTCAAAAACTCAGCTTGCACACATTGTGACCAAGGTATTTCCAAAAAGATTTATAATCTTTGTTTGTCTAAGGGGCTGTTCGGTTGTGGCTTAATGGGCTGAATAACCTCTATAACTTATTTGCTCAGCCATAAGTGGTTGTTCGGTTATGGCTTAATCTGGAAATTAATAGCTTAATCGGTCAGCTAGAAAAAGACTCTTAGGGCCTGTTTGTTAGCAGCTTAATGAGCTTAATGTGACTCACAGTTTATTCAATAAGCTATACATGACTGTTTGGTAGTGGCTTAATGATATAGAAAGTGGCTTATTCAGTAAGCTTTTAGGTGGGAACTTTATGTAGAAAGTCAAGTTTTCTCCAAACCTGTCATTCCCGATTAAAAAACACACCCTTTTCCATCTACGAAAAACCCCTCCCAAACAAAACCCTTTATAATCTATACAGACAGATTAATCTACACAGACAACTTTATCTACTCAGTACTTAATGAAAAACCAACCATACAACCCCTTATTTACATTCAGCCACTCCTTTTCCCTCACTACCCTTGAAGAAAAACAAACATCCTCCTCCTCCAGAGATCTATCGGTGCTGCATAGATCTATCGGTGCTGCTGCTCCTCCTCCTCTTGCCCTCACAGACCGACCCTCTCAAATTGGTAAGATTATATACAAATCGACCCTCTCAATCTCTCAAATTTGTTCCCCATCTGCACCGTGTCTCCATTGTTGCACCTTCATCTGTTCGTGACCCATCTGCACTGTGTCTCCATTGTTGCACCTTCATCTGTTCGTGTCTCTCAAATCTGTTCTCCACCTGCACCTTCATCTGTTCGTGACCCATCCCTCATTTGTTCTTCATCTTCTGGGTTTTCTTGTGGTTCAAACCCTTCTCGTTCAAACCCTCAGACCAACGTTTTTTCTGGGTTTACTTCTGGTTCAAACCCTTACTCGATGAACAACGCCTTTAGGATTCGAATTTCAGTTTTTTTATTTAGGTTTCTGATTTGTTGAATTGAATTGAGTACGATTTCTGATTTTTGGTTTGAAATTGGGTAATATTTCTGATCGGTTTCTATCGATTGGATCTGGTTTTGCTTTCTGGCTTTTATCAATTGGTTTCTGGTTTTTCTGGTTTTCTTCTTGTTCAAACCCTTACGGTTGGTTCTGATTTTGGGTTTCAAATTGATTACGGTTTCTGATTTTGGGTTTCAAATTGATTACGATTTCTGATTTTTGGGTTGATTTTGATCTATTGATTGATTAGGAACAATCAATTTGTTTAGCTGTTGAACTGAAATGTTGTAAAACAAAGGGTAAAATAGTCATCTTCACCATTCAAGCTGTTTATTCAGCTTACCAACCGAACATAAACTTATCAAATATCTTTAAGACAGATTTATCAATATAGACAACTTTATCGATAAAGGTCTTAATGGAAAACAAACCGAACATCCCCTAAGATGACCATTTGTAACATACACATTAACATAAACCATCATACTCTTCTTTTCTTTCGGAGGAACTGATAGTGAAGGTGGTACTGTTACTTATAATGTCGGGAAGGTAACTTAAGCAATTACTGTTCGTAGATTTTCAGGAAGTTAACTTTAGTTCAAGTCGGTTATAGTTGTTGAGTGGTTTTCCATAGTCATCTTATAAATGCCTAGAAAGCTTTCCCTTCTCTTTTGCCATTGCTGATTCTACACGCCAATGTGCAACATTTTGTATGCTACTCCACACATCATCACCTAAGCTTCTGTTGATTGTTGCTAAACCTGCAGACAAGTTTGTGCTTCCTCAGTGTTAGGGATGCACTTGCTATGGTTTTGATGCATAGAGAATGGAACACTGAATAGTAAAGTAGAAGATTTAATAGCTAACGACACTGGTTTCTAAAAGTAACAAACAAGAAATTATTGTAGAATCTACAATTACCTGAAGACACATCACACAAAGAAGTCAAGGGAGGCGAGGAAGAATACATGGATGGAATGCAGTGGGGTTTTCAAGACAATTAATGCATGGCTAAGTTATGTGATCAGATTGCGTAATCAATTATTATTAAATGCTTCAAACAAAGAAATTGTATGAGAACTATTATGTTGAATTTGATTGTTATATTTTTATAATCTAGAACTTGAACAACTAATGTTTTGGTTGTTTATATTGATATAATGTGATGTGTTGATTTGAAAGAGTAATTTCGTGTTTGTAATCTATATTTGTGAATTCATATATAATTTATATATTGTTTTGTAATTTATATATGCAGAGTGATATATATATACACACACACACACACACAATGTAATTTATTCATTCACAGCACTTATCAAGCAGTCACACTTAAACTCAACACTAAATCATTCAAAGGGTTAAAATGGTAATTTTTTGTCATTCAAAACATCTAGCAAACAATCAATTTCATTTTGCACCAAGTCATACCAAGCCTCTTAATCATTCTGGCCTCTAAATCATTCTGCTCCAAATCATTCAACATCTACCAAATAACACCTAACATTCTTTTGCTTTCAGTTTCTCCCTTTATTGAGAAGATCATATTCTGGAGACCGAGAAAGAGAGGAGACTGAAAAATGGTAAGTCAGGAGTCATGACTAGTTGTTTTACTGCACACGTATGTGGGTTTCACCTGCTTTAAGAAATGTAGATTACTGCTCTGAAAGATTGGTCTAACTTTTTCTTTTATGTTCAGCATATACAAGTTTTCATACTGAATCTTAATCTTTTTGTCCTAAGATTTCCTACTACATTAAACATTTTTTAAAAACTTCACTTGGAAGTTGGTAACAAAAGTCGACTTTTTGCATTTAAGTTACTAGGTTGGTTTGAATTCCAAGTAAAAGATGTACTTTATTTTTTTGGTTTTGGAAAAGAGGTAGCATAACATACTTTTGCAAATTTGGTTTATCTGCTATTATATTTGCTCATTATTTGGACAACATTACTCTCCTTTGACTTGAAAGTTAAATTCCCACAGCAGCCGGATATTAGAAAATGGTTCATGAAGCAACATGACAAAGGAAATGATAACGGCAACACATCAAAACCTGCAAAACCCACACTCACGATACCGGGAAAGCTGTCAACTGCTAAAGATGCCTCACCGTCGTCGCCTGTGAAATCAGTAAGTATAGAAAAAGTTGACTGTTGACAAGAAACATGCATATAGAGTGTACTATTCTTGTTTCTTTTTTCCATTACATTCAAATCAAAATAACCTAACTTATTAAGCAACTATTTTTGATTTGGAGTTCTATTCGTGTGTTTCTAGTCACAGGACGAGACCAAGAAAATTGTGTTTATTCTGTTCTTCTAATACATGGCTGCTTGTTGAAAATCTATATTGATGAGTTTGATGTCTGTTTGTGACTTCCAGGTACAAGGAGGTCAAGAAAGTTCAGGGAGACGGAAAACTAGTAAATATTTTGCCACTGACAAACAAAATCAAGAAGATGCAACAGATGTATCTGGACTCGCAGCAAAAAGAAAGGTACAAGGGAGCCGTGAGCAGTCGTCCCCTGATGTAAAACCTCCGCCTGGAAAGAAGCTGCACACAGTGGACGACAATGATAAAGATGGTGATGATGACTTTGTATTACCAAAAGCTGGAAAAAGCTCAGTTGAAATGACTCCTAGTAAGAAATTGAAGAGTGGTTCGGGTAAAGGAATCCCCCATGGGAGTGTGAATGAAAGTACTGATGCTGATGACAGTCCAAAAAATCCTAAATCTGCTGGAAGAGGTCGTGGTAGAAGGGGTGGGTCAGTTGTCGGAAGAGGTACCAAGTTAGACATTGATGAGGACAATGCTGAAGATGAGGATACTAAAGAGGTTAAATCTGGTGGTCGTGGTCGTGGTGGAAGGGGTGGTTCAGCAGTGGCAGGCAGTGGAAGAGGTGGTGGACGGGGTGGATTCATGGCTTTTGGTGAAAGAAAAGATCCTCCTCACAAAGGAGAAAAGGTTTAGGACTATTTATACATTGACCAGAACTGTAAGATTATCAATCCCAGTGCTAACGTCTTATTTTGCTGACAGGAAGTTCCTGAAGGCTCTCCTGATTGTTTAGCTGGTTTGACATTTGTCATCAGTGGAACACTTGACAGGTATGTCTCTGTCACTTGAGGAATCTGTTATGAATGGGCCAAAATTATTCCTAGTCTTAGGTGCAAAAGATTGCATCCTGGGTAGAAGCATTTAAAACGTAAATTTTGACCTGCATCACATAGTAAAATCTGACATTAGTTTCTGCAAGGATATGGCTGGGTACAACAATACTAGTTCTTTTAGATAAGTTTCATATTACCTAACTGGGTCTAATAATAATATGTTTTATAATATCATGCTTCCAGTTTGGAAAGAGAAGAAGCTGAAGATTTGATTAAACGACATGGCGGCCGTGTTACTGGATCTGTTAGCAAGAAAACAGTTAATTTCATGATGCTCTGTTTTTACTTGGTTGCAATTTTCCCCATGGTTGTGTGGTTGACATTGTTTCTTTTCTTTTTGTTTCCTTATGAAAGAATTATCTTTTATGCGATGAAGATATCGGGGGAAGGAAATCAGAAAAAGCAAAAGAGCTGGGGTTTGTTATCTTGCATCAATATCTGCTTTGCCTTGATTTATCTTCTATCTCAGTTAGTGACTTTGTTTAATGGTTATGAAGTACTGGCTTTCTTACTGAGGATGGACTGTTTGACATGATTCGTGCATCAAATCGTTCAAAAGCCACCACCAAAAACGATACCAAGAAACAAGTGGGCAAGATAGCTACTTCTCTGCCAAAGGCGAGTCCTCAGATAGCTACTTCTCTGCCGAAGGCGAGTCCTCAGAAAGGAGTAACAAAGAGTATGCTCAGATAACTCTCTTTCAGCCTCATCTTGTGATGTATTTTTTATGCAATTTTTGTTTAATTTTATTTCATATGTTTAAGTTGCTTTCCTTTCCTGCTTACTTGTCATTACTTCCCGCTATAGCCAGCTCATCCCATGATGACAGTTTTTTGAGTTTCGTGCTAATCTTTATACGCATCCCTGGTCTAACATTGTTTACTGATAACTATATATCTAAAATTCAGCTTATTTCTGCGGTGTATAGTATGCTCTAATATTGAAAATGAGTGATATACATGTAGAATATGTTTACATGATTGGTAATAACGTTATGGAAGATAATAAAATTCAACTTGGCAATGAATTATTCGAGAATATGGCGTACTGCTCTGATAATCCGTTCTTATTGCAACACAGTGATATAAGAATATGTTATGCTGCAGTCAACTACTTGTCTACCTCCTCCGTTCCAAAATAAGTGTCCGCATTTCTATTTTAATCTGTCGCAAATAAGTGTCCACTTTCAAAAGTGTCTATTTTCCCATTCTACCCTTAATCATGATATGGAGAAAATTTCACTCTATTATTAAGAATAAGTTGTCCTTTAGTTAATAGAAAAGTGTAACAATTACACATTCCTATAACTATGTGCATTTTTCATTGTGGACATTTATTTTGGGACGGAGGGAGTATTTTTTTTTATGTGTTGTTCTATTTTTTTAGTTTTGGTGTTCCTTTACATTGCAAATGTATTATATCATAGAATGTATGGTAGAAGTATGCATGTATGATTGTTGGTCTTATATTCATTTGTTTTTAAGTTTGCAACTTGATAGTTGGCAGGACTAAGCTAATTAGAGTCCGAGAAGTAGAATTCAGCTGGATGCAACTTGGCCGTTCTCAATATGTGGTCATCTGTTGTTTTATGCTGACACTCTTCTCTCCCACTTTCCTCTTCGACTTTTTGGCTTTTCCCATCATATACTGGATAGTTTATTTCAACTTGTTGCAATCACATCATTCTCCATGCTGATCTTTGGATCATGCTCAACCGTCTATGCTCTTGCAGTTTATAGGGGCCTTCAAATGCTTATTTGATTCCCTCTTTTCTCTCTGCATGTTCTCTGTATAAAACTTTAACAATAGTCATCTCGTCATGTAGTCCTATCCTTATACATCTAACATTTTATTGACAATTTTCTTTAGAGGATGAAGTTCATGAATCTCCAGAGAAGGGTAGAGCTACCAGGAATGCTAGTTCAGGCATCTCTCCTGCTAAGCGGAAAAAACAAACTGTGGAGAACTCTTCACTGCCATGGACTGAGAAGTACAAACCAAAGGTGCCAAGTGACATCATAGGAAATCAGTCACTGGTATTCTCTCTTCTTTAAGCTTTTGTTAGAGTCAGTTTCATACATACACTCTTGTTACCTGTTACCGCTAAAGTAATGTTACTAAGATACAGTTTTGAAAATATGTCAGGTCAAGCAGCTTCACGATTGGCTGACACATTGGAATGAGAATTTTCTGGGTGGTGTCAGCAAGGGGAAGGGAAAAAAGCAGAGTGATATGGGGGCAAAGAAAGCGATATTATTAAGTGGTACACCTGGTATAGGAAAGACTACATCTGCAAAGTTGGTTAGTCAGATGCTTGGTTTCCAGACCATTGAGGTGTGTTAGTGTTGGGGAAATTCCCTTTTTTGGTATGATTTTATGTGTCACAATTATGTTGATAATTAACTGATGGCTACATTGAGGTACTAATTGGTGCTTTTGTCGCACAATGTTTTTCTAGGTTAATGCTAGTGACAGTCGTGGAAAGGCTGATGCCAAAATTGAAAAGGGAATTAGTAGTAGCACTGCTAATTCTGTTAAAGAACTTGTCAGTAATCAATCCTTGAGTGTTGACATGAATCGGTGGGTACCTCTCCATTGCAACAATATATGAAGATTTAAGTTTCTTGCATATGCATTTACCCTAGGCAATTATCAACTATGGTGCAGCTCGAAGCATCCAAAGGCGGTGCTGATTATGGATGAGGTTGATGGTATGTCTGCTGGAGACAGGGGTGGTGTGGCGGATTTAATTTCCAGCATCAAGATATCCAAAATTCCTATAATTTGTATATGCAATGATCGGTACAGTCAGAAGTTAAAGAGCCTTGTGAATTACTGCTTACTTCTTAGCTTCCGCAAACCAACAAAGCAACAGGTTTTATGCATTTTTCTTTTTATTTTGAACGAACTCTTTTATTTTTACCAAATGTACATTTCTCATATCCTTCTGTACACTCCTCTGGAAAGCCGTCAGTCTGTCACTGTCATGGTGGGTATTTGTTATCTTTTATTGTTATTGCATTAGGAAATATATATGTGACACTCTCATCTGAAAGGGTGAGTGTATGATGCTTTATGAATTGTACATAATATTCTCTTGCTGTGTGATTGATGTACACAAAGTGGGGGTTGATAGTTAATTGTAGGTTATCAGAAAATTGGAGATCAAAATTGCTATTGTTGTTTCAAGAGACTGAACACGAGTTGGAATTGCTTAGGTATTGGAGGTATAAGTTAAAGGACACTTAGTAACATCTGCTGGTAGAAAGGCTTGCTTTTGTTTTTTGGAGACTTGAAGTTCATGACAACTCATCATGCCAAGATGGTGCTATACTCTTCATTTTTTTAGTAGACCAAAGGTTGACTAAGTCTATGATATGAACTTATCTGGAAGACCACTTTTTTGTTGCTTCTTTAGCTTTTCAAGATCTTGATTCACAAAAACTTTTTCAAGCTGGGGCTCTTCATGGGAATAACCTCTCCATACCCTTAGGTTTATTCAATAAAGGCAGCCCATCAATGTTATTGCTAACTAGTATAGTTCACATTCCACGGCTCTACCCATGAATTAGGTTACTCCTACAACACGTTCTTGTACAATGCTTAAGGCTCTCAGTTGAAAGGTGTCCCACCCCCTGACCCCCTCAAGGGGTGACAAATGTTCAGAAAAGTTCTCGAGATTCTCAATCCCATCCCATGGGATAGGGGTAAGGTCTGGGTACATCCTATTCCATACCCTCCTTCTGAGTATGCTTGGTTTTTACTTATTCTTGCACAATGGCGTGGATGCTGAGAGGGCACTACTTTTCGCCCGCGTTGATCAATATTTTACGCTAACCAAATTCTTCTTGGGTATAACCGAGTGCCCGTTCTTTTGAATTGTCTGGTAAATAAGTTACAGCGGTTAGTAATCAGACATATTTTTGTCTCTATTAGCTAGTAAGTATTGGGAATGCTTGTACCCATGGTTTCTGACTTTCTGTATTGGTTGATACTTGACACAAATTCAGGAAAGAAAATAGTTCGTTGGTGCTAATGTTGTTTGTTATATATACTTCCACGTTAACCTTTTGTCCAAAATCATTCTTAAAGTACATTCATCTGAAGTACCTTTAGATTGGTGTGTCTGCATTATGGCATAATTGTGCAGATATAATACTTTTTAGGTTACGTTTTTTCTGAGAAGGGGTTCAAGGTTCAGTTTGCATGTTTAAACAGTTACCTGAAGCGATGCTGTCTGTAAATTAGCGATAACTATAATAGGAAAATATGTGCAGCTATTGTACAGAGTTTATTTTGTGTGGTATAAATGAAGTTTGGAAGCACTACTCTCGTTACATGCTTTGCCAATTAAGATCTCAAGCATTGAGTAATAATCAAACAGAGTTGATTTTGGTGATGGCAGATGGCAAAGAGGTTGTTACAAATTGCAAATGGAGAAGGTCTTCAAGTAAATGAGGTACACATTTTGCATATATGTTGTGTATATCCATGTAAATCGGACTCTAAAACGTCCATGGATTTCTTTATAAAATACTTCCTCAAGGTTTAAGATCTAAATACTCCCAAAGTATAAAAATGGCAAGCATTTGTCTCAACAAACCGAAATACAAGAAGTTAATCAATATCACTCTCAAGTGACTTTCTTCCTTGATCTTTAATTCAGCCCGATTTAAACAGAAAGGAATCATTTTCATCAGGGGCCCTTCTAAAGTTCCTATAACTAGTGTGACAGCAGTCTTTGTTGGCTGGGTGCACTCTGAAGATTCATCACGAACCTCAAAGTGTTCAACATACACCGAAAATTTTAAACTAAATGGTCAAGGGGAATGAAATTGGTTTATGAAGCCCATTTATGTGATTTAAGTATTTGATAGAAATAAGCACAAAGTGTTCGTAGTTCAATTACCAAAATCTTCCATGCTTAGAGCTCACTGACCAGACAACGGTAAGTGTGGTAGCGGATTATTCTCTATTCTATGACATCCTAGTGAAATCCCTTATCAGATGCGGCTAAAAATAATGGAAGAATAGTATCATTAACAAATTCTGTGGCTTCCTGGAAGAAACAAAGAACTGCTGAAGGCATCCCAATCGTAATTTGCCACCTTGTTTACTTGGAATCGGTGTCTGCCATCAATAATGGGGTTAATTTTGAAGTTATCTTACATAACATAAATCCAGTATTGAAAGCTTCGTTTGCTGACACCAGCGGCCAGCCTATTGGGTTCCTAGGAGAATCGGTGTAGCAGTTTTTTTTTTCTTTTCTTTCTGCCACTGCAAACATACTAATAAATATCTTGAGTGTCAACTTTTCCCCCTTCACTTAACCTGCATTAGGCCATAAGTTTTTCAAATTGGCCCTTTCAATTCTCTTACTGTGAATTATATGAGTTAAGTTATAAGCTTTAATTTTTTTTATAGGTTGCACTTGAGGAACTTGCTGAAAGAGTCAATGGAGATATGCGTATGGCTCTGAACCAGTTGCAATATATGAGTCTCTCCATGTCAGTCATTAAGTATGATGATATAAGACAACGCCTTCTTAGTAGCTCCAAGGATGAGGATATATCTCCCTTCACAGCTGTTGATAAGTATGAACCAATCACACGTCCATATAAGTTTTTGTACTGCTATTTGTCAATATTCATTATCTTCATATATCAAGTAGACTGCGACAGTGTGGTGTCGTATAATATCATCTGACCTTAGAGAGCTATTATCCAGGGTATCAGTGTGCTTTAGTTTCATTTTTCACAAAAAAGCCAGAGAGAGAGAGAGAGAAGGGGGAGGGGGATTGGAGATGGAGAGGAACTAAAAATGAAGTCATAAGATGAACATGGGCAAACATTAATGCAATTCTTCAATGGATATGGTTCCTGAAGCTGCCTTGAGCAATGTTGACCTGTGGTGGTTTTGGATTAAAGTGCGAGATGATCATGCCCTAGATCTTTAAGAACCATCAGAGTTCATATGATGATATTTGATCTTTTGTTTTCTGAATTTTCTTTATGGTAATAGAGAATGTTCAAACCCCTTAACTTTATGTAGTGACACTTGAGATTTATGTCTTCTTCTTTTTTAGAGTAAACTACGATTTTCGTCCCTGTGGTTTGTTGTTTATCACTACTTTTGTCCTTGGTCTTTAAAAAATGCTTTTTTCGTCACCATGGTTTCTATTTCGTTGCTTTTTTTCATCCCTCTGACCAACTCCCTTTAAAATTGTTTGTTAAGTCGGGCAATTTGGTCTTTTTGTTATTATTTTTATTTATATTTTTTATTAACTAATAATAATATATTATATATATATATAATTTATATTTATATTACAAACCCCCTAGAGAACCGTGCCCCTTCCTCTCCCTTCCACTCCGGCTACCTTCCATTGTTCAGCCATCATCATCTCTAATAACCTAGCTGTCAAAGGAAACCCTAAATGTGATTTTTATTGTCTATCCCTCTCTGATTTGCGAATTTCCTGTTTGAGATTCAGAGTTCATCATCTCGTTATCTTCTTGCCGGTGATCTCGTGTTTGTCCACTGCTCAAACTTGGTTGTTTTTTGTTGGTTGTTTTCGAAGAAAAAGGTCTTTAATTGATCCCGCTCTTAAACTAGTGTATTTTGTTGGTTGCTTTCAGAGAAAAAGGCTGTAATGGGTTCCGCAATTAAACTCGTGTATTTTGTTGATCTCGTAAACCTGACCGGTGCTGTAATGCTTAATGTTTGGGTTGAAAGTTCTTAGTTTGTGGTTTGTTTGGTCCTTGGTTTCACCCATTCATGTAGAAGAACAGCCCACTGTGTTCTGTCGCTCAAGATGGGGTTGCCGGGGAAGATGAATAGGGTCCCAGGAACAGTTTGGCCGGAGAAGAGGCCACTGCTGGGTGAGGGGTGAGGGTGGATTTACTTTGTAGAATAAGAAACATGGAATGTTATTGTTGGATGAATTTTAATCATTTAATAGAAAATCAATAAAAAAGTATCAAGACAAAAATGCCCTTGATTTAACTGATTTTTTTAACAGAGTTCGTCCCAGGATGAAAATCAAAGCGAATTGAAAACCCTAGTGACGAAAAAAACAAAATTTAAAGACCAGTGACGAAAGTAGTTATAACAACAATCAACAAACCAATGGTGGGTAAGAGTGGCTAATGCACTAGTACACGTGGTAATGCAGGGGTTCGTAAGTTGGTGAGTGGCCTTAGTATAAATAAGGGGTAAAGGTGAGAAGGAAGCATCATTTAGTTTGTTAAGTTTGTTTTGTTGAAAGCCTTGGGAGAGAACTAGCCTTCTGAAAGCTAGAACAAATCTGTAATCAGAAAGCACATATGTATAGTAGAACGTGTATATGATAAAAAATGGAAGGAAAAAGAAGAAACCTGATAAAGGGAAGGGATGGATCAAATAGTTGTATCAAATGTCTGAAAACTTTATATACTTAACTCACGTGGAGCACTATTATAAAGTGATCGGTTACAGTACATGATAGGGTTGGTGATTGACTTCATAATGTTGTATATGATAGTAGGATGCTTAAGAGAAAACAAATCTATTTGCTTCTCTGGAAAAAAAATTATGGGGTATGTGACATGTATTTATCGTAAAAAATCCAACACAGTCTGGATGTGTTTCCATTTTAAGTTTCGAATTAAGGAGATAGCTACATCACATCTGTTGGGAGTACTTTAACATTGGATTTTATGGTAGATGGTTAGGGCAAGACACGTCCATCAGTAGCTAAGGTGCTCACACGAAGCTTACACATCTGTTCTTATAGTTTGAATTCATGCATGTTTGGGATTGGTGGGTTGATATGCACTATCATCACTTGGAAAGAACTATGTGGTTAATAGACGTATGCTGCAGATCAAACCCATTCCCAGAGGTTATTTGCCATTTTGGTGAGGGTGGTTTTTACGTCTTCTATTGGTATCATAACAGCAATATGGCTGAAATTGTCGGTAACGCCATTCATGAGTGGCTTAGAACTAATCTGTGGGCCTGTGTCATTTATGGAATATAATTTTTTTTCATGTTCTTCATAGTTTATATCACTTGTAAGCTCCACGGCTTCTTCCTATGTACTCTAATATGTTTACCCTGTTACAGCTCAATGCTTAACCTTCAAGTATTTTTGTCTGCCAACACCATCATTTTCTGCAGAAAATGTAATTTATGCTAACTCGCCTTTTTTTGTGCAGGCTGTTTGGTTACAATGCCGCTAAACTGCGAATGGACGAGCGGTTTGATCTGAGCATGAGTGATCCGGATTTAGTACCTCTTCTTATACAGGTATCTATCTTTGTTATTGTTGAATATTTTTATATATTACAATGTAATATCATATTCTACGCGGAATCGGCCAAGGTAACTGTTAAATTTTATCACCCCTAAATTTGAATATTGTGTGCTTGTCTAAGAGGACAATAGTTCTAAACTTATAACTTGAGCTGGAAGCTAATGGCAAGAGGTGTAATATATAGCATCTTTACATTCTTCACATTCACCTTGCCATAGCGTTTTAATTGCAGTTTATATTAAATATCATAACCATTTTGTAAATAGTAAGCCTTGAAGCGAGTTCCTTTGAATGAGTTACGGCTCATGACTTTTGATCTTCAAATATTGAATCTTACAAATCACTGTAACATTTTTAGAACTATATGAATGTATATGGACGATTGTGGGTACACAAATATCAAACATTGAAGGCATATACTTATGTTAGTGAAACAAATAATAGGACTATGTGGCCCAAGTGCTACGGCATCACCACTAACCTATTGTTCGATTCACACTTTGATCATGTTGACGTCCTTGCTTGCTAGGAATTTATCTACAAAATGTATTTTATATCAATGCCTCATGGGAGTAGTAACATAAGTTTATAGTTGGTATTGTTTAGATAATCTGGATTGATTCAAATAATAACAGCAAGTCATCAAATTGTATAAATCAAAGTGTTTTGAACTGTATGGGTCACAGCGTTTGCGTCTTGATACGAATTGGATCATATAGATTGTATTGTGAATCTAAAGATTTTGACAGCACTGCTCCTTCTCTCTACACAGTTCGTCTTTGTTTTTTGGGTGAAACAGGAAGCTAGTTTCAGGAAGGACAACTTTTGCATGAATGCTTTAACTTTAAGTTAGGTACCATCAGAGATGTTGTTAGGGCTTGAGATAGTAGCGCCTATCAGATTTAATACTATGCTTTTCCCATCTCTACTAAGGAAACTTCTAACCAAGGGACCAATGAATGGTATTCTGGAATTAGTATCATTAATCTCTCTAGGCCTGATAAAATCAAGCAATTGACCCTTGGATGTTCACCACATTTTTACCTTTCCTTTTTGTTGTGTAAACTGTTCTTAATGGTATGTTTAATTGATGTTTGAGTAACACGTCAAAAGTTGTAATAACTGCATAGGCCACGATCATTGGATTGTCATATCTTTCACACTTTGTTGTTTATGCTTGTTGGACTTCTGCAGGAAAACTATATCAATTACAGGCCAAGTGCGGTAGGCAAAGATGAGCACGGGATCAAGAGGATGAGCCTGATTGCACGTGCTGCTGATTCTATTGCAAGCGGGGATATAATTAATGTACAAATACGAAGATATCGACAGTGGCAGCTCTCTCAAAGTAGTTCTCTTGTATCTTCTATAATCCCGTAAGTTTTACAGCAATTCTTGGAGACACCTTCTGGATATGGGGTAACTTCCCTGTACGGTGATAATTTAATTCTGTTTGTTATTTAATGAAGGGCTGCTCTGCTGCGTGGACAAAGGGAAACACTTGAACCGGTAAGGGATGTATGGTTTACTGGTATTTGAAAGTTATATTTTTTGTATTATTTGCATTCCCATGAAAGAGATTAGAGATGTGAATTTGTGCGTAATATGTCCGTGATATCTGACACCACAGTAATGTGTGAGTTTTGATCTCTATTGTTTTGATTAATGGATTTTGGCCTTGAGTGGCTTTGTTATGTGTGGATATATATTCTTTTATTATCACCTTAATTTCAATGTTAAATATAACAATGGTGTTCAGGTTGGCCTTGTGACTTCATTTCTCTGATTAATATTCTGATTAATGGATCTCTGTCCCTCTCTCTCTCTATATATATATATGTGTGTGTGTGTATTCTTCCATCGAAGGTTCTTCATATGCTGTCTTTAGGAAATATAATCTAGGGGGTCATTTTAAGATTAGTAGATTACATCAAGTGTATCATACTGATGAAACTAATTTAGAAATTTGTCAAGAAACGAGTATGGATGGGAAGGGGGTTCTTTTGACTCTATTGAGTATATTCTAATCCTACAATTTACATAAATACTGGATGGATCACTTCAAAATTTTAATCGATTCAGCACATAAACCAATGATAGGCTGTCAAAATCACTATTGGGGATTTAGCAAGATTTTCTAGATAATGATTCTAATAACTAGATTTAAGATGAGATCCATATCGATAAACTTTGTGATATGAATTTGTTTAGTTCGGTTGACGTGTCATTTATGACTTAGCATGTCTTAAATTAGTGTATGGTTTAGGATATCTCGTTTTGATTAAATATTGTTATTTCGTAAACTCTTTCTTGTCAAAAAGAAATCCTCACTTCCCTTGACTCGCAGCTTTGGATCCCTCTTGGTAAGGCTTGCATTGGTGGAATAGATTAAAATAACGACTGATTAAACTTGTGGACTTTTAGAATTTGCAGTCAGACACTTGCAATGTCTAAAGGACCTTGGTTTGGTGACTAGATACTAAGGTCCTGTTTACAAACTTATTACCATCTGTTACTGGATAAGAGGCTCTTACCTTGGTAAGATGAAAGGCAGTAAGGGGCTGTTTTACCAAAATTTGTGGGTAAGTACTGACTTGATTTAAGAGGTATGACTGGGGTAGGTGCTAATTGAAAATTGATGTTTACGAATGTTTTGTATTAAACAATGATTAGAGAAAAAAATTACCACTATACGCCTAGATTAAGTACTTACAAAAAATGTCGTTTACTATATGTTTTATATCAGGTGTTGACTGAAAATTATTACAAAATGTTTTGCATATATTTTTTGTTTATTCTATATATTATAAATTTCAAATTTGAAACCAAATATAATTTCAGGCATTCATTTTTCTTAAGAAATTTAATTATTAAATATATTTTAATTCCACCTCCCTCTCTGCTAGTTATATAGGTTTGCATTCGACGAGGGTACCGGAAAAGCAATCTACTGTCACCTCTTTTTATAATTTCTTTTCATCATCTCCGCCCCCCAACCACCATCGACATCATCACCATCCTTCATCGACCAACCACCATGTCTGGCGGCACCGGCATGAGTGTAACGTTGGCACACCGTCGACCTTTTCTTTTCTGTTTCCTTCTCCAACAGTAAACCCTTTCTTGGTGTCTTCTTCCTGGTGGCAACACCTTTCTTTTGATGTCTTGTTCTTTGGTCTGCACCCTACTGTGTGCAGGAATTTGTTGCTATTTGGCAGTTACTGCTGGAGTTATTCTGGTCGGCAAAGGGATGTGTCGGGCGAAGTTCAGATCAAGTCTCAAACCCATGTCTAGATTCTATATAGACGTTGTCTACGTCCAAATTGTGGCAGTGAGGAGTAACAGGATTATGATCGAAATACCCTCTGACTCGGGTTAGATACCAATCTGTCTCTTACTGGGGTATGATTTTGGTCAGAGGTCGGTCAGTGGTAACTGGTAAGAGGACATTGTTTTTTGGTTAACAACTTGCATTATACTGGGGTAAGAGCCTCTTATCCGGTAAGAAGTTGTATGAGCCTAAGAGGTTAGTAAACGGGGCCTGGTTGTTCACCTGGGAAAAAAAATCCTCTTACCATTGATTGAGCTCTGATCGAGCTTGTACCCTGGTAAAAGAAGGGTGAGTATCTTACTCCAATCAAAGGATACTATCTCGGTTATATCCTTGTTTATGTAGAATCTAGATATGGGTTTGGGACTTGATCATAACTTGGCCGGAAGCGTTCTTCCGACGACATGGAAACTCCAGCAGTAACAACCAAAGGTGACAAAGTCACGCACTCCAGTAGGGTGCTGGAGAAGAAGACATCAAAAGAGGGGCTTGCCGCTGGGAAGAAGATACCAAGAAAGGTTTACCGTTGGAGAAGAAAACAAAAAAAAACAGGCCTACATTGTGCCAATATTAAGCTCGTGATGGGGGTGCTAGACATGGTGGTTGGTCGATGAAGGATGATATGTCGATTGGGGCTATAGGGGGTGGGATGATGGAAAAAAATAATACTCCCTCCGTCCCAAAATAAATGTCCACAATGAAAAAGACACAATTTTAGGAGTGTGTAATTATTACACTATTTAATTAACCAAAGTACAATTTTACCCTTAATTATAGAGAGAAATTTTCTCCATCACATAATTAAGGGTAGAATGGGGAAGTGAAAATTTATTTTTGAAAGTGGACACGTATTTTGGGACAAACAAAAATAGTAATGTAGACACTTATTTTGGGACGGAGGGAGTATAAGAGAAGGTGACGTCGGAGGTATTGCTCTTTTTTGTGTCTTGGTCTAAAGCAAACCCAAACCTAGTAGGGTGAGAGGGTAATTAAAATACATTTGATGATTATTGAAAAAATTGAATGCTTTTAAATCATAACATGCTATTAAGTTGTGAAATAGAAATCGAAGGTACACAATTTCTTATAAGTACTTTATTCAGATATATTTTACTCAATTAGTGCTTAATACAAAACATTTGGTAAACATCGATTCTTAATTAGCACTTACCCCAGTCGGTACTTACACACAAATTTGGTACACAACCCCTAACTAGGATATTACATAGTCGCATGACTGGTACTTGCAGCTTCTTCCCTATGGTTTGCACCCTATCAGTGTCCACCTTTGTCATGAAACTCCTTCATGATATTATTAGTTTGAGTACATGGTTATTAAACTCGTCTTATTTGGTTGCAACATTTTAATGAGAATAAGATGGCTAAGGGCCATATGATGTGAACAATCATATTGGAAACTTCCGATAAACTGATGACCACATTGCAATAACTGAACTGTTGAAGTTAGTGCAACAATTAAAATAAGGTGAAATTAAGTGTAATCTTGCAAATAAAAAGGATTGACTGCGCAATTGGTTGTATCCTACTTACTAATGTTAATTCTTTCACCTTGATTGGAAGTTAGCTTCACCATTTTGGCTTAACTTAACATTTTAAAAGTGAGCATTCAATATGTCATTTTTCACTCCCCAAAAATAGAAGCAAGACCCAGAAAGTAGGTCAGTTAATGGAAGAGGGCATTTTCAGCTTACTGTTTCATTTGTGAAACAATAAATTGGCTCATGGAAGAAGTTAGTACTTTGTGTTACTGCGTTAAAAGCTTTTATTGGCTATATATACATCCATATTTATTTACTTTGACACTTTCTATTTCTGTAGGGTGAACGCAATTTTAACAGATTTGGGGGCTGGTTAGGAAAGAACTCTACCATGGGAAAGAATTACAGACTCCTTGAAGATGTGCATGTTCATCTACTAGCATCCTCGCAATTTAATTCGGGCAGGTATGCATTTTACTGCTAGATCACTTTGTTGAATGTTATATTGCTGTAAGTTATTGAATTTTGTTTTTTTTTTGCTAACTGCTTTCAAAATACATAATTTATGATATAAACATAATTTTTTACAAGGTTGTGTATTCATAAATTTCGGGCTAATTTTTGAATCATCTCATTGAGTTCTCCATGCTTGATGCTTCAGTATAAAACATCTGATTCCTTCTAGAAAATTCATATCCTTGTAGACTTAGAAGGTCGCATCCATTGGTTTACAGGATCAATGCTTATATACCTATGAATGCAGTCAGAAATGTTCTTAAGAATATAGTTTTTTAAGCCTTTTTGGAGAAGATGAAATATAAGTAAGCTGCTGTGTAAATCCTATGTTTAATAAAAATCACTCTTTCTTCTTCAGTATCTAAGGATGATTCGATCAAAATTTATATATGACCAAAATGCTCATATGCATGGTGTCAGTATAAATCAAAATTTTTGTTAATTAAACTGCAATACTACTGGGCTCGTTTGGTTTGGTTTGGTTTGGTAATGCTACCCACATGAGCATTGTCTTAACCAAATCCAGCTATGCCTGTTCATCCCGGTCACAGCCGGACTAAACTGTGAAATCCAAAATAATGGAACTGAAAACCGGACTTACTGGAACCGGTTTAATCCCAAACCGAACTGTGAACATGATTAAAACTTGGGTCTTCTTATCTTGAACAAACATAAACCTAAAAGATGGTGTCTTTTCAAGTCTGAAAGTTAACAAGTTAACACAAACTTTGGTTCCTAACTGAGAGCAGATATTTGAAAAAAATACAGGACCGAAACGAGGATTGGTTAAAAAAAAACCTAGAATTCAGAACCAAACATATTCCCAGTTCGGTTCTTTGGTTTTGTCAGTCTGGACCAATTTTTGATCAACCTTAAACCCAGCTTGTTATTACTACTCAAAACGTTTCTGAATGAGTCTTCTAGTTAGTTATAATATTTCTATCTAGTTAGATGATCTTTTGATAGCATGATTGTTTCTTATTAGACTTTACTAGCTACTGCAGCATAGGGACCTGAATCCAAGCATTACTTAACTACATCGGCTTCGTAAGTCGATGTTTAGATGCAATGCTTGATCCGTTAACAACTAGCTTGGATTTCTAGCACTGTCATTGCATTTACCTGTATTTAGTTTTGGTAAGAAGTTATTGTTGGTTGCTGGTTGATGAATATTGAATACCCAGCTTAGGTATCGACTATGGATTGTTATGTGTTCAGAAATGATGTAATCAAGAGGGAAATATAGTACTCCCTCCGTCCCAAAATAAGTGTCCACAATTGACCATAATTATTACATATTATTGTTACTAAATGACATCTTTACCCTTATTTAATGTTTCTCTCTCTTCACAACTCTTATGTATTTGTGCATTAATTAAGGGTAAATGTGAGAATTTAGCTATCTACCTTTTTAAAGTGGACACTTATTTTGGGACAAATATAAATAGAAATGTGGACACTTATTTTGGGACGGAGGGAGTCTTCTTTATAAATCTGGATGATCAGTGATCCGTTTAAATCTTGCAGCATAAAAATTACCTCGAGTCAGCCCCTACTTTTGCTTGAATTTTTGTTCTGTTTCCATTGTTGCCTTCTGTTGTAATTTCAAGAATGATGTTGTGGAATCTTATTTTTGATCATGTTGCTCAATGGTTGTAGGTCAACCCTGTGTCTCGATTATCTCTCCCTTCTTCTTAAACAAATGACTGATCCGTTGAAGACGCTGCCAAAGGTTGGTAATACCGACTACTACCAGTCGTGAGGAGTTTGATTTTCAAATTGACATTCTTTTTCATGTCGGATAATTATCAGGATGAAGCCGTTGAAAAGGTTGTCGAATTTATGGATGCATACTCCATTAACCAGGAGGACTTCGAGTCGCTGATGCTTATGGCCAAGTTTCAGGTATCACTTCCATTAAGTCACAGTAACCATTTGTTTCTTAAGATGCTCTTATTTTTCACTTGATCCTAATTAACAGTGTAATTATATATTCTTTAGGGGCGTCCGAATCCACTTGATGGTGTTCAGCCTGCTGTGAAAGCTGCACTTACAAAGACATACAACAAAGGAAGCAAGTCTCGTGTGGTTCGTACGGCAGACTTGATCACACTTCCAGGGATCAAAAAGGCTCCAAAGAAACGGGTTGCGGCAATGTTAGAACCTGTAGATGATGGTGTCGGTGAGAATGGTGATGCAATAGCAGAGAAAGAAAATAACTCGGACACGGAGGATTTGGGTATATAACTTTTCTCTATGAGCAATCTTGTTTTCTATCTTTTTGGTAGTAACCTTTATGTTCTTCATCTGTATTCATATTTATGGCTATCATAACTAGTTAAATTTTTGTAATTAATGTCAGAAGGTACAGCTGATGCCGAGGAAAAGCCAAAAGTGGATATCGAGAGTCTCAGTTCAAAAGGTAGTCGCTGTTTTCCCGACAAACGTGTGACATATGTCGTTTTCATAATCTTTACATTCTTTTTGTTGTTTGTGTAGGAATTCAAGTACAAATGAACTCAAAGGGTCCTGCTACAAAGAGGGCCCCTGCGGGCAGGGGAAGAGGAGGCGGTGGTACTGGTTCTGCGTCCAAACGGAAAAGATGAACGACAGCTTTTGTGGTACATTACTTTCGGAACGTTGGTTTTTCCCTCTTTTTAGGGTATCTAAGCAATGACTAAATGTAAAGTTTTGAAGGCAGAAGGTAGATATGTTTTGGATTTTGGTACTTTTAATTGCATGTTTTCGGCGTCACGGAATGCGATGTTTTATGATATTTTCTAATGGCCTCGTTTGATTTCCTTATAGTTGCTGCTTGCGTTTAGTATTTCTCTATGAAGTAATAATATGTTGTTAGTGGTTGCTTGGATTGGAGCCTCCATTTTCTCATCATACACTCTTTTGGAGAGTAGTATGGGGGTTCCACATATTCTCACATGCTATTAAAGCGAAGCTCTACCACTCAGAGGTTCGACAACTTTCCACATGGTATTAAAGAACACATTAGATCTGTACTCGTCTAGTCCTCTCTCAACACTTTGGGACAATGTGTCTGTCTAGCCTCTATTGGAGGGGGCTTGTTGGTTGGCTAGACCTGGACCATTGTTCCGTCTTCAAGTGCTCTTTTGAAGAGTAATCTGGGGGTTCCACATATTGTCATAGTTCTAGTGTGTGTTTGTGGCTTATTTATCTAAATGTTCTATTGACAAATGCTTTTTTAAATCCATGATATTGATAGGTTTTTATGCACTTGTGTATGGAAGCGACATTATCAAACACATCATAAGGTTATAGTTTTAAAAAGAAAATTAATGTTTGCTTTGAAATTGAGTGATGTCATCTCTTAAGAAAAATCGTATTTAACGAGGACTGGTTGATTATAATCGGTCCCTATTGAACAGTTGAAATGTAATTGGCCCAGTTCCTGGCCTTGAACTAGTTTTAGAGCCTCCATGTTCTTTCTCCGTCTCAAAATAATTACCCACATTTTTTAATATTTGTTTTAGAGTAAGTATCAAGTTTCAAAAGTAGATAAAAAAATTCTCAAATCTATCTTTATATAATGCACACGATTTTTGGAGTTGTGAAGGGAAAAGAAAATTAAATAATGGTAATGTTGTCATTTAGTTAACTAAAAATTATGATAATTATGCACGGTCTAAAATATATCGTTTCTATTGTAGATACTTATTTTAGGTCAGAGGAAGTATTTTACAGTAATTTCATAACAACTAAATTTTAGACAAACCTAAACACCTAGCATAGATATACCGAAAAATAAAATCATTTGTAATTTCATTCAAATTAAAGAGATACACAATGCCTGAACTTTTTCGGGCCTGGACCTTTCAAATATGTGTAAAAGAATTAATGGGCTCTTTTGGGCCTGAATTGGATTTTTTAGATTTCATCGGCTTGGCGGTTGAAAGAGAACCCGAAGATTTTAATCGAGGGCCTTAAAAAAAGTTAGCTTGATTGGGCTTTAAGACGAGGCCTAAGCCTCAGATTAGGCTTTTTTGAACCGGGATTCAGACTTTGGTTTTTTTGTGCATCTCTAAGGTACCGTTTGATTTTTAAGAGATTTAAAGTCTTATTTTAGTTATGATTAATAAAAGGTGGTGTGTAAATAGGTCTGAACGATTCAGACTTAAGAGCCGTTAAAAGTTTTTTTTTTTAAAACAAACCCCCCCTTAATTCTAATTATAAAATCTGGGCTTTAGACATAAGAAAGGGTTTCAAATAGAATATAATTTGGGCTAAAAATGATGTAAATATAAAACCATAGTTTATAAATGAACTAAATAAGGCATTATTTCTGAGATCTCTTTCAGTAACCAGTTTCCTTCCTAATACATGTATGTAATTTATCATCGTAACAAATATAATCATATGTGAAAAAAATAAGCCTAACCCTAAACCCCTATTTTCATAATATTAAAGCAACTAACCTAATCATCATTCATGCCAAAATCAACCACCAAATTTGGTCTTAAAAAGAAAGGTTCAAGGCCCCGTATCCGTTATGGTGCGATTTCTGCCATTTCCACGCAACCTGCAAACTCTTTTCTAAGTCCGTGTATTGTGCGGACCATTTGAGTTCGCGGAGTATCTTTGACGGGTCGCTGAATACTTCGGCATAGTCACCAGGCCGACGTGGCAGGTAGTCTACTTTGATTGATGCCCCTGTTGCTTTCTTACAAGCTTCCACAAACTCTTTAACCGATCTACCTTTTCCTGTACCAACATTGTAGATTCCGACTTGCCCAGGTTTCACATTCTCGAGTGCTTTTACATGAGCGTCAACTAGATCAGTCACGTCAATGTAGTCACGTATGCACGTTCCATCTGGGGTTTTATAATCTGTTCCTCGAACCTGGATGATGATCATATTCACCAATGAATATAAAGGAATCAAGATCAGATTTCCTATTTATTCATTCTGAATAAATATCTATTTTCAACAACAGTTATTGGCATGCGTTTGAATCCTATTCTTGGTATGGTTTCTTGAGTCTTTCTAAGAGAATTACCTTGAGCCCGTTGGTAATCCCACGTGCTGCATCGAAGCACGCACCGGAAATTCTTCCATGTTCACGTAATTCAGGTCTCGGTGCTTCTCCTAATCTTCCATCTGGATCTGACCCAATCACATTGAAGTATCTGGAATCGAACAAATAGTAAGAAAAAGCAAAGCGAGAAGATAGGGAATTGTATGCATATCCAGTTACAGAAACACAAACCTTAAAATCATGACCGCCATGTCTGAGTTTTTATGGAAATCTTGAATAATATCTTCCGACATCTTTTTGGCTTTCCCGTAAGGATTAATTGGGTGCTGGAATAAGCAACATAAATATTAGGTGCTAAGCAAGATAAACACAAATTGCACGTAACAAATACCTGAGGAGTTTCTTCTGTAATGGGCATCTTCTCAGGCTCGCCATACGTAGCACACGTGCTAGAGTATATCAGAGTATTAACATTGTGTGCTGCCATAGCCTCCAATACCACCAGGGTATTTGATGTGATATTGTGATAATATCTGCATGATTACGGAAAAAAACTTGGGCAGTTGGTACGTTTTTAAGATATATAGCTAGTGTTACGCATCAGATTTCAAGCAAGAACACTACATTTTCCGTTAAAGAATCATTATGACAGTTGATAATAGAGTCAACACGACGATTAGGCATCTCTTTTAATGGAGGTGCACTCGAAAAAAGTCTCATTTGCTTGAATCATAGTTGAGATACGGATTGCTTTTTATTAATTTATTATTACAAAATGAATGTTTTTTAACATATCTTAAAACATTATTACAAGCAAATCCTATGAAATACCAACTTCCCGCACAATGTATGTGGGATTTCAATTCCGGAGTTTCCTTTAAACCAAAAGGGAGATTGGAATGGAATTCAATTCCAAATCCTACCAAATCCCGCTAACTAAACGGGCAAAGTTTTCAACATCAATTGAAACATCAGAACTCAAGCTTAAATCATCTGGCTATCCTAATCCAGTTTCTTGTGGAATTAGTCTGTTCACCATCTTCACATGCATATACCTATGTCCAGTTCCTATCGAAAACATCCTAAGCAAATGGCAGTCAAAACATAAACTACATATATGGTGCGTGTAAGCATGCAGTACAAATTCCACTACTCTCTTCATGCATTAAGGGGCATAAAATAGACAATAAGATATAATTGGAATATAGAAAAAAAAAAAGCATACATAAAAAGCATGGTGCATTAAGCTCCTATGGGATCAAGGGTATACTTACTTTAGTGGATCAAGGGTACTCTCCCCAACATATGCAACTGCTGCAAAATGCATCACTGCATCAAATGCATTTTCAGAAAAGATTTTGTTTACCTGAAATATTTTATCAAGGAACAAACACGTGCATGCTGATTTTCAACACAATAAGGATTACTGGTATATATTGTTATTGCTAGCCTATGTTTAAAAGGATACAGCTTTTGGGTCTCCCAAATCCGCATAAATGAATTGAAGTCTCCCAGGTTCTGGAAACAGTTCTTGAAGAACTTTGACAGCACCTTGGTTTCCACGAGAGAGATTGTCCTATCACACAATTATACAAATTTGCCTCAACTACACCTCACATTGTAGCAGAAGATTGTCATGGTATTATAGTTGAATACTAGGTAAGAGATTAATAAAAAGTAAAGGGATATATACCACTATAGTCACACGGTAAGAGTCTTTCAAAAGCCGTAGTGAAGCATGAGAACCAATATAGCCAGCACCTCCAGTTACTAACACGTGGGTAACCCCTGTTTCGTGCCGAGAGAACTTAAAACAGAAACATATGAATGTCTCAGATACCAGAGCAATGTTGGATCTTAACATAAAATCTCGTACTAGGTTACTTAGAGCATCTCCAATGGAGTGACTTATAAGAACCTTCCTTTTGCACTTTTTTTGGTCACATCATTGCCAACTCAGCAAATTAAGAACTACCATAGAACTCCACAATGGTAGTGACTACTGACTAATAAGAACCTCCTTTTGTGGGTCCCATATATTATTTCAACATCAATAATGAATATAAAAATAAGAATAATATATAAAAACTAATAAAATTTCATTTCACACAAAATTCAAGGCAAGAACCAAGGTTCTTGTACAAGAACTCCAAAAATGTGGGTGACTTATAGAAACTCTCTCCAATGGTAGTTCTTATAATCACTACACTTTTTGTTTATAAGAACCTCCCATTAGAGATACTCTTATGCTACAGCATAAGAGTCTACCTAATTCCCACTCAGATGATTACGTGCTACTGTGTTAGAAGGTCACTTGACCACCTAGCTCTGCTAAACGCTTTAGAACATTGTTTAAGATCGAGTTTCTATCAAGACATGGATAACTTGACGTATTGTTCAATCCACACGATACATTGCTTTGGGAACACAAAGGTTACTTGGAAACCCTTTAAGTGTCTTTCATCCACCCTTTTAAAGCCTTTGGATGAACAAGGTTGTCAAGTTTTCGGTATTTAGCTCATTAGTAATACAAATATCAAGCTCTAGCTCCTGCTTGTCTTTTACAACCACTACTAGTCCCGAGCAAGTTTGGGAGGATATTTCCCTTGCTTTTAAGAATGTCTTTCCCAAATGTGGTGGTTTTCACCTATTCATGTAGTGGTGGACAATTATAGCAAAGCATGGTCAATTTGTAGTCTATGGCACCTGTTTGGAACTCATTTTATCTCCTGTTAAAATCCTTGTTCATGGATGGATCCAAGAATCTGGTGTGCACACTCTTGAGCTTACGGTGCAATTGCTTAGTCATCATGTTAAAGAAATTTAGGAGAATTAAGATTTGTTTGACAAATCCCTTTCCATCATTTTGCATCAAGAGAAAGGCATTTTTCTAGAGGGTACGGTGATAGAGCTCCTCTTTTACGCACCTATTACAATACGAAAGAATGTCGAGAAAGTGGTGTTTCTCTTGCCAAGAACTTGCTTGGACTCTTAAATCCGGATGGACTTGATGGAAACATGGCAAATACTTCCTTCAATACTTTGCCACAGCTTCCACCATCTCTCCCTCAATGCAGTCTCCCAAATTTTAGTAGCAATCTATCTCTATTTTGCAAATGAAGATCCTTTTATATTTTGTAGAAATAGTTGCTTTGGTGATTATATTGCTTATCATTTCGGAATATGTTTTTGTACTTGAGAATTTAATCCATTCCGCATGGATTAGTTTATTGGTGACGTCGGTGTCTAAGATCCTCATACTTGTTTCTCTAACGAAAAATTCTCTATCCAAGTTAACTATAGGTTGTTTTTTCCATTTAAATCCCAGCACCTAACATTTTCTCATAACGGAATTTACTAACCAAAGCTGACAATATGAAAGTAACATGCTAGATTGATGGAAATTTTTGGAGTCCACCAGTCCATTTCTCCTAAACTACGTACCCATTTGTGATATGACCATATACCAGGGGGTGTAAGTGATATCATCCCTAACGATGATATAAATAAATCACATGTATTTATTATTCACAACTAACCAGGTCAATAAAATCCTTACTGTGAAACAAACATGCAGAATGATTCAAGCATTTTTCTAATCAACACAGCTTTAAAATATATTTAAATCGTTAGATTGAAAAGAACAAACTGGCAAATTAAGGATGGAATGACTCGAAGGAAAGAAAAACATAAAACTGGATGATAAGGGTCTGTTTACTTACGACGCTAGGGCTCTTGAATGATGGGGATTGTTTGAGCATCAAAATGCATAATGCTACAAGGGCTGTAGCCAAAATAATCTTTCTCACAAAACCTTTTTTCTTGTTTGGCTCCGTGTGATCCATGCCTGCAAGCACAAAAACCAAAAATAATTTCAAACCCTGTAAACTTTAAGGTTATAGGGTAGTTAAAACCAAAAAATGTCATCACCATCATCAGCTGACCAACTATGTGCAACTGTTTTGACCTGATGGACTTGGTAACGAGAACATCAAGTTGATGTTTTACATTAAAGAAAGAAAAAATCATGAATAACATCACAAACCGAATAAAACAAGAATCATCTTGAAAACTACAAGTGGATATCAAGATATAATGAAATGACCCAAAGCACAAAATTTCACAGGGTTGGTGAAATTAGTGAATGAATTCGAAACGTTACCTCCTAAAGCATAGGACCTGTTAGGCCTTGCCTGAGATCTTGACTTGTTAAAGTTCAGCATTTGTAGAAGAATCCCTCTGTGAGATTAACTATTGGTGATTAAACTGCTGCTGCATATTAAGGCAAACTTGCTTTAATCAGTAGTAGACTTTCTCGCTTAGTATTGCTTTGGCTGAGCCCTATCTTGCTGGCGCGGAAGCTACCGCAACTCAAATAAAAAATGAATTAAGGAATACGACATTAGCATTAGAAAGAGTACAGAGGCATTCTTAATCTCTTATGAAAGTAAAAAAGGGAACAAGATTACAGAAATAAGAGCCTTGTTACTATATGATTGAAGATTGACCTTTGTGAATTATTTCAAAAAATCCCCTGCTTGCTATATATTTCAAACTGTTAATGTCTTTAGCGTTTTGAGTTTGAATTTTGATTTTCTCCATTCCAATTTGAGTTTATCATCAGTAACAAACTCAAATATGAACGGAAAAGATCAAAACCAAACTGAAACTGCTAAACACATAAACAGTTTGAAATATATAGCAAGCAGGGGATTATTTGAAAGAAGATCATACAATTCACGAAGCTCAATCTTCAATCACATACAAGCAAAGGTCGGCATGATCAACGTTGGATCACTAAATTTAAAAACAAAATACGATCAAATTCCATGATCTAATGAATATAACGAAACAAAGATCAAAACACAAAGCAAGGTTGTAGAAAAAATCGATAATCAACCTCAAAGGAGCTAGAAATCGAGTGAAATAAAAACATTTTTTCTTAAAATTGGGCAAAAAAGAGTTACCTAACATTCAAAAAAACCTGCATATGCAAAAGAAGGAGGAGAGAAGATCTAATCTATGAAGAGAGCGAGTTCTTAAAAAGGGGAAAAACACTTGTTTTTACATTGCCAATGAAATCAATATCATCTGATTGATTGCAAAATTTAGAAAAAGGATAATATTAGATAAAGAAAGAAAGAAAATGTAAAGAAAGATATATATATATATATATATAGAGAGAGAGAGAGAGAGAGACGTACTGCGATTGAAAGAAGGAAGAAAGCGTAATGGTGGTGTTGTTGTGAATCGTCGTCGTCGTGCGTGTGTGTAGGTTTTTTCGAATGGAGGAATCGCCGGTGGTTGTGCCATCTGCCAAGTCAAAATAGACGAGGGAGAATGTCTTCCCCAACACTAAATTAATATTTCCAAATAAATATTTTATTCAATGGGTTTAAAATAATAATTCTCACTCCCAAAATAGGTTTATATATATATATATATATATATTAGAAGGATATTTTGCAACCCTTAAAAAGGTTGCAACTCACATCTTAACCGTTGGATTTATGAAAAACGGTTATTTTGTTTTTATTTTTTTGAATTTTTTAATTGAAAATATTGGACCCACATGTATTGTAACCGTCGATCATTAATCCAACGGTTAAGAAGTGGGTTGCAAATTAAACTACCTTTATATATATATATATATATATATATATATATATATATATATATATAGGGTTGGGTTCACGTGAGACTAACCTGTTTTCGTGAGACCCGTGAAACCAAGAATTTACACTTGAAACTTCACAGCAAAACACTGTGAAGGTAAAAAAATACGAACTTTCACAGTGTTTTGCTGTGAAGGTTTTTACCTTCACAGTGTTTGTTGTGAAGTTGCAAATGTAAATTCTTGGTCTCACGGGTCTCACGAAAACAAGTTGGACTCACGTGATCCCAAGTCTCTCTCTCTCTCTCTATATATATATATGCTTGGGTTTCGTAGAGAAGTTGACGTTAACGTGAGAAGTGGTTATCAATCGTTGAATTAGAAATGGATGGACATTAGGATGGATGCACCGAGATAAGATGCACCGGATCAATTTCCTTCTAAACCGCAATTCATGGAACGACATTTGATTAAAAGTGATCAACTTCCCACGTTAACCTCAACTTCTCACATGATCCTTCACCAATATATATATATATATATATATATATATATATATATATATATATATATATATATATAATATTGGCGAAGGATCGTGTGAGAAGTTGAGTTAATGGCGAGAAGCGTGAGAAGTGGATCTGAGTCGTTGATATCTTTTAATTTCAAGTCCTCCCATTAATTGCGGCTTTGAAAAGAATTGATCTGGTGCATCTCATCCTAGTGCATCCATTTCTCATCCAACGATCGATAACCACTTCTCACGTTTCTCACCATTAACTCAACTTCTCACCGAAACCCAACCATATATATATATATATATATATATGGAGATTCTGGTAAAAACTAGATATTAGGTTATGAACCGGAGGATAAAGAAGAATGTAACACGTATCCCTGGATGTCCACACTCATCATGAAGAATGAAGGTGAATGTTCATGAACTATTCATGATAAATTATACAATATTCATGATTCATGATTAATTGATACATCATTCACGATGAATGATACAAGTTCATTATGAATGATACATTATTCATGATAAATAATTCATGAAGATATGGGACATGTGATGCGCTCTTCTTTGTTTTTCTATTAGTGTCAGGGACTCAAGGCATGAAAAATGTAAACCAAGGGTCTCATCTTTATATTTATTTGAGTAAAATACATATTTGGTCCTTGTGGTCTATGTGTTTTAACACTTTGGGTCCCTGTTTTGAAAGATCTATATATTACATCCTTGTGGTTTGCATTTTATAACACATTGAGTCCCTAAATCTAACTCCATTAAAAAATTTCTGTTAAATAGGTTAAGTACAGGAGTATTTTAGTCATTTTATCTGTTTTCATTTTTTATTAAAGACAACATGGTTCAAAAATGTAATTTACTCTATATATCATTATTATAATAAAATATATATGTATATATCTATCTAGCACAGGGACAATTGCCCCACTTCATCGTCGGCGAATACCTTCCCCGTGTCAATGTGTCTAGGCATGGAAATGGTGCGGGGACCTAAATCCCCGATCCCAATTTCCATCCCCATCCCTAACGGGGAATATGATCACATCCTCATCCTCGTCCCCAACGGGGAACGGAGACCCCCAACGGGTAATTGGGGATTTTCCCCATTTATGTGATATATTTGAAATGAAATGTGTTGAGCAATATATATACAGTACTCGATCGATAATGATCTATGTTTAAATCTCACATATTTCCAAATTTTGTTTTTACGGACTATCAAATATTCATGTGAACGAAATCACAACATCATATGTAATTTTTTGATCAAACGCTTTCGACTCTCCATGGTTTTTATCTAAAAAACTAAAAAAGTAAGACAAGTAAAAGAAACGTAACAAAAAGATCAAAATATCATATCTAAATATGAAAGATACATCTAAATCTTTATAAATAATATATTTAAAAATAGATATACAATAAATTTAGTAATAAATATACATAATATTTAGTAATAATTATATAATATATTTAATATGCGGGGATGGGGTGGGGCGGGGCGGGGACCACGTTACCCTTCCCCGTCCTCATCCCCGGTTTTTAACTTTCGGGGATCCCCATCCTCATCCCCGATCCTCGGTTTTGCGGAGAATCCCCATCCCCGTCGGGGCGAGTGCACCAGGTTCCCTAATGGGATAGGTCTCATTTCCATGCCTAAATGTGTCATCTCTGGCGAACACAACATGCCTGATTGGAAACCCTCCCCTCCGATGACTTAAAGACTTGAAGTCCTCCCCTCCGATGACTTGAAGACCCCCCCCCCCCGATCACTTCATCTTCCCCGGTGATTGGAAACAAGTACATATCTGACTCTCCATCTTTTCCCCCATTTCTTAACCCTCTCTTGGTACCTTTAAGCAAAAATCTGATTCTCATCTTCCCTGGTGATTCTCCCTCTCTCGGTTCCTTTTTCTACCTTCTAGAACACAGGGACGACTTACATCTCCTACAATGACGACAATGATTCTCCATCTCTCGGTTACATCCCTGTCACGACTTACATCTCCTACAATGACAATGGATTTATAGGCGTTTCCTTCTTAGATGAAACCTCACAGTCTCACACCAACCTCTCTGGTCAAATTGTTGTGACTGCAAAAGGATGAATGAGGGTAGATCTCTGATGGGTTTCTTCTATCTCCATCTGCTTTTATTTAGCTTAGGGTTATGATTTAGATTAGGGTTTTTTTCTTGTTTTATATTAGGATTTTTTATTTGAGAGCTTGAATCTCAAACTTTTTGAATAAAGTGTGATTGTTCATCTTTATATTAAATTCTAGATTGAAGAACTTGATGAGAACAACTGATTTAGGACTTTGTGTTCTTTTTTTCCTTCTGTTTCTCTGAGTAGACTTCGATTTGCTCCTCTTGCAGCAATAACGCATTGATCTAGTCACCACCGGAACCACAAAGGACTACCTAAATTTGTCCTCATTAATTTCTTATACCCTTCAATGATGTATACTTTTTTGGGTGTTCTTCAATGATGGTTGCCAGAAAATGGAAGTTGCCGATCGAAATAGTTGCTGGAAAACGGAAGGGAGGAGGGAGAGGAAAGAGGGACACATGGCAAGATCTTATTGGTGTTTGTTTTTTTATTTTTTAATGTAAAATGAGAAAAATATGTAAAATGACCAAACTACCCATCATGTGCCTTGCACATGACCACTTTAATAGAGAGATTTTTAATGGAGTAAGTTTTAGGGACACAAGGCGTTATAAACTGCAAACCATGAGGATGCAATCCATAGATATTTCAAAATATAAGCCTAGAGTGTTAAAACACATAAACCATAGGGACCAAATATGTAATTTACTTTATTTATTTTGATTTTGAGACCAATGTGGATAAAAAGGGTGAACTATAGGAACTAAATTTGTGTAACACCCTAAAAATAGAGATAAATTTAAACCTGGATTAAAGCAGAATACGGAGAAACTATAATAAATTAATCACCCAAAAGTGGGGATATAGAAAGACGTTTACAAACATAAACAAAGGGATGAATATGACAACCTACTAATCTAAACAATTTCTAGTCTAGATTATGGACGGATATCACTATCTCTTCTCCAAAAATCATCCTGTTAAGCAAAATATTGACATGTTTATATTTCACCAAAAATGTTATCCAAGTCATTTGACTCTCCACTCAATCCCGAAGAGCCCCACCGCTAGCTCGACCTGATATATATGACATTCAAGAAAAAGTGTTAGGTTAAAGCCTAGTGAGATCAAACAATTGATAAATAAAGCTATTAAATTGGTATTACAACATATAGCTTTTAACGGTTTCCAATAATCATTCATCGAGTATAACTCTTAAATGAGGCCTTTGTAACGGTGGACATCAACTTATTCCAAGTCTTTAGTCATGTTGTCGGCAACTCAAACTGCGTCTTTGGTCTATTTAGACATCAACCCAAACCGAGTATTTAGTCTCTTTGGGACATCAACTCTCTTCAAGTCTTTAGTCACTTTGGACGTCAACCCAAACCGAGTCTTTAGCCTCTATGGACATCAACCCAAACTGGGTCTTTAGCCACTTTGGATATCAACCCAAACCGGATCTTTAGCTACTTTGGACATCAACCCAACCGGGTCTTTAGTCCCATAAACATATAGGGAACTTCATCCCACAATCACGTGAGAATAGATGCTCAATGTCATTTAGTTTCGCGACATAAGTCTACCACAAAATACCTTTCAATTACGTATATCAAGATTTGGTGTACCTATACGTATATACCATAAAGTTCATCCAAATAGTATCAAGTTATCCCAAAATCATAAAAAGGAAAGGTTGCACCTTTCTTACCAAGGACCCATGTTCTTTGAGAAGGTATAATCCATATGATAATATAAGTCATTCTCCTTTATCATTTCTTACAAAACTTCCAAACCTTTAAACCCTAGTTTGACCTAGGTTTATTTTCATAAGGTTCCATTCATAAGAGGTATGGGGCCAAAAATGATTTCCAACCTCTACACAATCTTATTGTATGCATGTATTTAACACTTTCCAAATCATCTAAACACTAAAATTTCCCAATCTCAAGTTTTTAGGTCAAACTTTTCCAAGCCAAGATAATGAAATGGGGAGATGTTTAGAAGATTTAAAACACCATATTTAACATGTATAAACTTTAGAGAGTGAATGAACGCACCTTGGTGGTTTATAGTTTGAAACCCTAAAACCCAAGAACTAGAGGAGATGATGAGAGGAAGTTTGGATCTTGAGAGATTTGAATATTCACCACTTAATGCTTAAATAACCCTAGAAGATTCAATAAATGATCTTAATAACCATCTAGGTAAAATGTTAACACATTCGGAGTTGCCAAAGAACTTACCAAAACTGCAGAGAAAATCGTGTAACACCCTAAATTCTGGAAATAGCAACTTATTTAAAATTTTCTAAATACATCAATAAAGAAATTATCTACAACCACAAATTAAGATTTAATCTCAATACGGACATTTATTCTATACAAAAGCCTATGATAAGAACGGGTGCTACTAAAACCCCAAAGATAGTCACTATCTCCAACATTGCGGAAGACTCCACCAACTACTTACTTTAGTGTCTAGTTAAGGCTCTACGCTTCATAGAACTGTTAGAACCCAACTCCCAACTGGAACCTGTTGCACATGCCGACAAATAAAAAGGTTAGGCTTAACGCCTAGTGAGCTCAAGAGTTTTCAACATAAATAAAGATGTCTGTGAAAATAGATAATGCAGTTTAATTCATAATCTTTCAAAATGTATACTTTGAATATGCAAACGACTCATTTTCCAATAATATGCATTTTAGACAAGAACACCAATTTGGATATTTTCCAAACCAAACTACTTTAAAGATGATGATACCAATGTAAGCCGCCCATTCATAAATTAGCTTTAACCCAAAAATCACTCAAAGCGTAAATATAAATTGAACTCTCCATTTATGAAGATACGGTTAAACCTTATATCTCAAAACACCCCAAAACACGGGTGGGGAATAATACTCAACCCATAAATCTAGGGTAAAACCCAATTATGCAAAACGTCACCGAAAACTTGGATAATAAAACTCAATACCCAAAAATAACACCTTTCGGTGACGGGGGATTCCCGATTCCATAAAATATGACGGTCCACAAAGTAAGCCCATTTTATGTTGTTATGACTCGTCATATAAACAAAAGTACACGCAAGGGATGTCAGGCTCACTAGCTTTAAACGTACACCCACAGAAACTCGAGTTCAACCCCGTCGGGTTCCTATGTCGAGCCCCTCATCCAATATCGTAATACTTGAGCACGAAGAACTTATACCGCACCCGGTACCTTAACGTGCAGCACGAAGGACTTACATCGCACCCGATACCTAACATGCCTCGACGTGGAAAACTAATCGTCCCAATGCCGGAACAATAATAAACCAAATACGGGGTCATGACTCCCAAATGCATCAAATAAGCCAAATAATGCGTATAAGGCCCAACAAGGCTCGAAGTCGAGTTACCAAAACTGGACTATTGTCCAAAACCCCCATCAAAATAACAATGCCAAACCGCAGACTTAGCAACCCATTGACTCATTAATAAATGGAATAAAAACACGATAAAACGCACTCACCCAACGGATATGCAAACACCACGACCAAAAGTGAGATTAGTTAAAAACTTAACATTAGTTGAGACAATCCATTTTCCAAATGAACTCATAACACAAAATATGCATTTTCCAAATTTAACTGCTGATAAGAATGCAAATCATAAAATGAGAGTATAAACATTCTTTCAAGTTACCTCACATAAATGTGCAAGTGATACTTTATAAAACACTCCATTTCATGACGATGCATAAGACTTGACAAATATTAAAAGTGTATTTCTTTGACCAAAGATCCCTTCATGTAAAAAAAAGACTTCAAAACACATTCGTTTGTGACACATATATCGAACGTCCAAAAATCTCCAATGTGGGTGTTATACAAGGTTTGTAAAGTTAGATAATTCAAATAATCAAAGATTAGCAAATAACCCAACATTTGATAATTTCATGAAAAACACATAAAACCCTTTAAAATAGACATTTTGGCATGTACAACGTTTTCACAAATCAACTTGAACTCACCTTGCTAGATTTAGGCTAAATCTAGTTTTTTCCCCAACTAGAGCTCCGTTGAAGAACACTTGGATTCTCAAGGCAAAACTTCCAAAACCTAAATCCATGCATATTCAACCATACATAAACATAATCAACCACAAAGAATCGTTTCCCAAACCATGTGCATGAATACCTCAACTAAAACCGAAACCCTAACTTCCATAACTTAAGAGAATAGAAGATTACCTTAACCCAAGCTTGAATCCACCAACAAAAACACTTCTAGTTCACCAAAATGACCACAAATCTCCAATCTATGAAAGGAAGAACAAAGGGTGGATGAAACCCTAGAAAACTTGGTGAAGGAGATGAAATGGGAGAGATGAAGAGTTTACCACCACAAAATACTCTTGTATACTCCAATAGACCTCCAATCTCTTGCTAGATCCTTGAAGAGCTCTAAAAGGCGAAACCGTAGCACTTTGAATCACCCAAATCGGAGTTAGGATGAAGGAGATATGAAGAAATGAAGTTTGGGTGCTGAAAATCGGTTTTAAGCTCGTCCAGGGGGTTTCGCCACTTGTCTCGCGACCTTGGGTCGCGGCATAAGTCGCCCGCTTCCCCTGGTTTTCTTCTCGATACTGTTTTGGCCATAACTTCTTCGTTATAGCTCCATTTTTGCTCCGGAAAGAACCGTTGGACTCGTAATTGAATCATTCATCCATCTAGACTATAAAATCTAGAATTCAAGTCCAAGATTAAATATCTTATTTTTCCTTGATATATCGGTTTCTGTATTAACTTGAAATGATACTTTTCGAAAGTCGGGGTGTTACACAATTTGATCAATTTACAATACTAGTTGCCTTCGGATATATGCATACATTGACCTTTCGTACCAAATGGATTTTATTGCGGTTTTATATCCATTGTATTGTTTTAAAGTATACTGAGCGGTTATTGAACTTTTATTGAACACATCAACACATCAAGCTTGTACAAATGCATGAAAAAATATCTAAAAGAAAGAAAAGCGAAATGCACCCATGGTCACACAAGAATCTTTGTGGTTCAATAGGCGAGGATCTAGTGAGAAGTTGAGGTTAATATGAGAAGTGGATCTGAACCGTATGAATTGCGGCTTAGAAGAAAATTGATCCGGTGTATCTTATTTCGGTGCATCTTATCCTAATGTGTATCCATTTTTCATCCAACGGTTGATAACCACTTCTCACGTTTTTCACATTAACCTCAACTTCTTATTAGAACCCAACTCTTGACGAATAAATGTTTTATTTGGAGGGAAAAAGTGATATCATTAATGTCATCATCAATGAGGGTAAAGTTTAATGGGAAAAGTGCTCACATAACCATTATCGAGAACCTCTTGAGATAGCATCGAGACAGACCTTCATATGGGAAGAGATAAGGTCTTGAAAGGGTCCTATTATTTACACCCAACATTGGGTGTAAATCACATGGGGAACATAAAAAGTCAAACATATGAAGTTAAGTATGAGAGGTGGGGTGGGTATGAGAAGTGGATGGGGTGGGTGTATATAAGGATTTGGGAGTGTCAATAAGTTTTCCCTTTAAAAGTGTTTAATGTTTGTCACTTTGTTTAGCGTTCTGCAGGTAGAGTTAAGTAATCGATACAAAATTAGAATAATCTGAATCTATTGGGTTTGATATTGGGTTAGGCTCGAAGTAATCCGACCAACCCAATAACCCGATAAACGTTTTAGCGACTTCTTTAAAATTATTTATATTTTTCTTTAATATGTATAAGTTACCAAAAATAACTCGACAATAACGAGAAATGAAACTCATAAAAGAATATTATTGGAAAATTATATGTAATACATAAATATTTGATAAACTCATATATTCTTTTGAATAATAGATCGTATTTTAAAGAATAATTTTCTTATTTTTATGTTTTCAATATTGTTTTTACTTTGTTTGAACACAACACGACCAATCCGAACGGGTTGAGTTGCACTTTTTTTTTGGTTGGGTTGGATTGAAAATTCTCAAACCGTCAACATTGGATTGGATTGTTGAAATGCTTTTAACCCGATCAACCCAACCCATGAGCACCCCTATGAAGATGGAAGACGTGGAAGATTAGGATGAGTCACTTTATAAATCTGTTAAACAAGCCATTGAGATGATTTCAAAGTTATATAGAATTTTTAAGTTCGATGGTTAAAGAATACTTCTCGGAAACTTGTAACATTGAGCATATTTTTGATATTTGCGGCAACAATAAGCATAGGAACTCGAAATTTTCTTCGGTAATATGTATATTAACGAAATGTGCGTTAGTATATTTTGTATGTTGACCCGTACTTGTTTTTACGTATTATCTAACCCATACAACATGTCCCTTTCGTCATTTATTAAAATACAAATTATTAAAAATGTTTAATTCGACATATAATTTAATAAAAATGTTCATTTTTTATTACAAAAATTACTTGATATTTGTGAAAGATATAACAAGTTTATACATATTTTTTATAAAATGTACGAAGACAAAGCTTAAAATCCATGTTAATTTCATTATGAGTTAAACCAATAAGATGACATAAAGATGATCGAACTCTTTTCACCTAAACTTCTCTTTCGTCTTGCTTTTTAACACCGAATTTTCCAATCCCAACTTCCTTAATCACGTTTTTCTTCCAAACATGTTCGAAAACATGACTCTTGCCAACACAAACCTATCGTGTCGTATCGGTAACTTTGCTCGAGTGTAAGTATTCTTGATTTTTGGGATCAAAATAATCGTGTGATTATGATTAGAGCTATAAAAACCTCATAATTTCACTTTTTAGTGCTACGTCAATCAAAAAATTCCGAGTAATAAGTACCTCTTCCAACTTATTTATGGGTTTTGTATACTTTTCACTTTTTTTTATATCATTTTTTAACTTTTATAGTTAAATTTATCAAAATATTACTTCAATAAATTAAAAACTATAAATGGCACAAAAAACGAGACAACAGCCTAAGTTGAAGAACATAATAGAGCAAAAAAATAGTGAAAATAAAATTTGTTTTGAAGAAGCTATTAAATATGCTATTTGATATTACAATAATTATTTAAAAATACATACTTGAATATCTATTTTTTAAAAGTGAGATCAAATATTATATTACTTCATTCGTTGTAAAATAAATCTGCATAATTGAATTAATATATAACTTTAGACATAAATAATTATTATATTCTTTTAGTTGATGAAAATTATGAAATAACAACTTTACCCATAATTAACATATCTATCTTATCAATTTTTAAATATTTATGTATTACTTAAGGATAGATTTAAAAATTAATAATCTATTATTAAAAATAAGTATTTATTTTAGAATAAATATAAATAGAAATTTGAGTAAATTACAAATTGTAACACATAGAATTTGGTAAGTCTTTGTTTATGTGTCTTAGTATTCTCATGTGTTAAATTGGTGGAATTTTGGCATGTTCCAACCTTCTAGAAGTTTTTCGGTACAAGCGTAAATCCCCATTTCTATCGAGGATCGTCGTGGGTTAATTCACCAAAATCGTGCCTCAGAACAGAACAGGCGACTATGCCCGTGACTGTGACACCCTGTCACTCTTGCGGGGCACTGTCGCAAAAGAGGTACTGAGGGCGGTGAGGCTCGGGCGATTGTGCTCGCAACTGTGACAGATATCACTGTCCCCGTGCATAGTCACGATCGGGGTAATTCAGGTATAAATTTGGCAGCTCTGAATTTGTTATAATTTTATCTGATGTCAAGAATTTGGGAGCGATTTGTAACACCCCGAGTTTCGTGAGGTATCAATTCAAGTTAATATAGAAACCGATATATCAAGGAAAAATAAGATTTTTGATTTTGGACTTGAATCCTAGATTTTATAGTCTAGATGGATGAAGGATTCAATTACGAGTCCAACAGTTCTTTCCGGAGCGAAAACGGAGCTATAACGAAGAAGTTATGGCCAAAACAGTTTCGGTACGCGCTAGGCTATAATGCCCGGCGATTGTGACTGTGTCACAATCGCCTGTCAAGGTCGCCGGAGCCCAGAAACGCTCGGTACAATCTCAGCGATTGTGCCCGGCGATTATGACATTGTCACTATAGCCTGGCACAATTGCCTGGGTGTTTCAGGGTGTTAAAATCGCGATTTTCAGCCCTAAACTTCATTTCTTCATATCTTTCTCATCCTAGCTCCGATTTGGGTGATTCAAAGTGTCACGGTTTCGTTTTTGAGAGCTCTTCAAGGATCTAGCAAGAGATTGGAGGTCTATTGGAGTATACAAGAGTATTTTGTGGTGGTAAGCTCTTCATCTCTCCCATTTCATCTCCTTCACCAAGTTTTCTAGGGTTTCATCCACCCTTTGTGCTTCCTTTCATAGATTGGAGATTTGTGGTCATTTTGGTGAACTAGAAGTGTTTTGGTTGGTGGATTCAAGCTTGGGTTAAGGTAATCTTCTATTCTCTTAAGTTATGGAAGTTAGGGTTTCGGTTTTAGTTGAGGTATTCATGCACATGGTTTGGGAAACGATTCTTGGTGGTTGATTATGTTTATGTATGGTTGAATATGTATGGATTTAGGTTTTGGAAGTTTTGTCTTCAGAATCCAAGTATTCTTCAAAGGAGCTCTAGTTGGGGGGAAATCTAGATTTTGCCTAAATCTAGCAAGGTGAGTTCAAGTTGATTTGTGAAAATGATGTACATGCCAAAATGTTTATTTTAGAGTGTTTATGTTTCATACTAAATTGTTAACTGCTGATAAGTGGGTTAATTTGGGAAATGTTTAATTGTATAAACTTATATAACCCATATCTTTGGGATTTCGGGTATGTTGGTAAATAGATCATGTTGATATGTTTCATTGATGATGTTACATATATAAATGGAGTTCATTTGATGTAAGTGTCATTTTGTGTATTTGATCTTATAAGCTTTTTCGGGAAATGCATATTTTCGTGTTATGAGGCCTTTTGGAAATTTAAGGGTACGAGTTCATTTGGGAAATGGTTTGCCTCAACCAACGATGAGATTTGAGTTAATCATACTTTTGGTCGATGTGTTTGCATAACAGTCGGTCAAACGTGTTTCAAGGTATACTGGCTTTCATTTGGGGTTTACGTAAATTGTTGGGCTTTTGGCTCGTTTTGATTAAATTGAGTCTTGAGGACATTTGTCCGGAGTAATAACCGTTGCGGGGTTTTGAGTATAATGACGTACCTTTCGTATCTTTTGGGAGTTACACGTTTTGGGGTGTGTTGGGCATTCAATTTGGAGTCGTGTAATTTATATGATGTCCCTAAGAGACTAATGACCTCGTTTGGGTTGATGTCCGTTATGACTAAAGACTCGGTTTGAGTTGATGTCCCTAAGAGACTAAAGACCTCGTTTGGGTTGATGTCCGTTATGACTAAAGACTCGGTTTGAGTTGATGTCCATTATGACTAAAGACTCGGTTTGAGTTGATGTCCCTAAGACTAAAGACCTCGTTTGGGTTGATGTCCGTTATGACTAAAGACTCGGTTTGAGTTGATGTCTCCGATAGCTAAAGATCTCGTTTGGGTTGATGCTATCAAGTAGATGACTTGACGGGATTATAATCAGGATGGCAAGGTTATATTGTGAACTAATTCTTTGATGGCAGGTGAAGTAATTCGGTCGTGAATCATATCAATGCGGATGTGGTGTATATAATTCTTACCGGTATTTTGAGTTAGTTTTGGGTTTGAATTCACATCTTGAAGAAACGTTTTATTTTGGTGTTGTCGTCACTTAAAATGGGTATAATTGGAAAAAGGGTCGTTTCCACATTTAAAGTAAATCTTTTCGAAAGGTTATGATTTAACTGCACGCATTCAATCAACAAATGTTGTGGTTTTATGTTGAAACTCTTGAACTCACTAGGCGTTAGCCTAACCTTTTTATTTGTCGGCATTGCATCAGGTTCAGTTGAGAGTTGGGTTCTAGCAGTCCTATGAAAAGTAGAGCCATAGTTGGACATTAAAGTAAGTAATTGGTGAAGTCTTCCGCAGTTTGGAGATAATGACTTTTATTGGGTTTTAGTTGCACCCGTCCTTATTATAAACCGTATGTATAGAACGAATGTGTGTGTTGAGGTTAAATATTAAATTGTGGTTGTAGATGATTCTTTTTATTGGTGTATTGAAAATTTTTAAATTAGTTGTTATTTCCAAAATTCAGGGTGTTACAAATTGAGTCCTAAATATTTGGCTTCACATAAAACAGAATCTCTACCTTACTTTCAAGTGAGATATATTGAATCCGTTTGAATTAGCTGCAAATTGCAATCAGGGTTTGATCGTTCTTATTATCAGAAGACATTGATTTGTTCCTGAATCATACATCTCTCCCTGTAAATCTTTCTATTTCCACAAATGAAATATCACTAGACAAAACATTCATGCAAAATCCGTACCATTTTTTGATTAATTCTTACCTTCAATTCAATACCGACTTAACAATCGCACCAACTTCTAGTTTGCAACTTCAAGATCTATCTTATCTCAGCTGGTTCTACAAGCAAAGGAGAAATGGACATCTGATCATACAGATGATTCTTGCTCAGTAAAAGTAGCCCAGAACCTGACCACCAACGTTCTGACGAATTGCCTCTTCATGGTCCAATACGCCATTTGGGGTCGTTATCACCACATATCCCCACTGCATCAATCGTAAAAATAAACAATGTAAACTCAGCTACTGAATAGATGACGGTATGTTTTCCAATACATTACTAGCAAAAGTGATAAATTCAATCTAAAAGGGGTTTGAAATCACAACCTAAAGAGTTGTAGAGATCCACTAATAATACCATTAGGCAAGGTCAATATCTATGCTAAAACCTAAGGAATGTTACTAGTATTTTAGTTATAATACATTCACAAAGGCATTTCTTGTTTTATGTTACTCGGCACATGAGTCCATCTGTGCATAGGCTTCCTTGGTAATTCGCTAATTGCTATCAGTTGTAGTCCAAATATCCAAAGCATTTTCGAATGACCAAAAGAGCTCCTTAGTGTCAAGCCCTAATAAGTAAATAGATATGTTATCTATTCCTATGCATATGTAAGAAACAAACTTTTCTCCAAATAAATCTAACCCAAAAAAGTTGCCTTCAAAGTAGAGCTAAGTCAATCATATAAGGCTAAATCTTTTATGAATACGCAGGCACCAGTAACTACACTTCTTGATCATGGGTAAGTAGAGCCATGTTAGAACAACAATTCTAATGAAAAAGTTTGACAACAGAAATTAAACAGAATTTAAGTATAAATGACATGAGAGGTTATGGATGGTAAACCTGTTGTGTTGGAAGGGTGCGAAGTCTATAATTCTCTATCTCATGAGCTTTGATGTCTTGTCTATATGTAATAGCTCGACAATCTTTAATCCTTCCCAGAAGTTCGACCTTTATCTTTCCCACTCTGTGAGGATCATACACTTCAAAATTTTTGACATACCCTGCAATTCAAAGCAAAAAACTAGTAGCAAGAAATATGTGTATAAAGACATTCAACTACTGTTAAGAACTCAGTAACATTGTCTATCATAACTAAATTGAATATGCACTGCCAATTCTAGAACCAGAGGTGGATGTAGCACAGATTTATATGACCTCACAATGATCAATGCAGCACCAGTTGACGAATGTGTGAAAATGTGATACTTTATTACTTCATGCAACTATATGTAATACCAAAGTCATGATTTCATAACTATATGATACCAAATATCTTGTCATGTATAGGTTTTTCCAGAAAAGAAGTGCAAGTATATGAAGCACATCCTATTGACATATAAAATGTTAAATAGACTGGTTGATGTGGACCCACCAAGGAACGTCATGCTGATTGTACAGCCAAAATTACCCAGAACTATAGTTGACATTAGCCATTAGCCATTATTTCAACATTTTGCACGACATCAGGGCTTGACTTTTTTATAGTTTCGACATTTGAAACTTACCCCACAACAGAGAGAATCTAGTTGTCGATATAAACAAGGACACAGACAAAACTCAAATAGTCAAATGCCCACACGATAAGGAATGACTAGATAAAAGTTGAGACTAAAGTTATTATCAGAAATGCCACCATGTTGGATGGCATAGATGTGGGAACAATTACCCCTTGAGTCCAACTATGGTGAAAGCAGGAACAGTCAATCACTGGAAAGCAAAACGCGGATAAATGTCTTGCATCTAACATGATGGTATTCAAGGCCTAGCAAGAAAGAGAAACCAAAATAAACCAAAACCCTTTCCCATTTTCACTCAAAAAATTTCCTTAATCTTCATACAACTGTAACTTTTTTGTAATTCAATGAGCAGGTTTTGGTTGCAATATAATTTAGTTTGTACAAGTTCTTTTGCACCTTTGCAACTCTTACAAGCATTCCCATCCATCATCCCCATCCTCAAATAAACATATGGCAACGTGTTGAACAGTCTACACAAGGTCACAGATTTAAATATTTATAAGTCATATTGCAGCAACATCATGGTTAGTACCAGAGAACTTCAAAGAAAACAATTCCCTTTCTCAACAAGAGCTTTAGTGTCACATTTGCAAACCTATTCAATGTTCCATTTCTTGACATGAAACAAATTGGGAACTTGAGTTCAGTCAGACTCTAGTTTTGTAGTTGACACTAGTACATACAACTTCATCATAGTAACATACTTTATCAACCTACAATGTGGTCTAATATCACATACAAGAAGTAGTGTTCAACCTTCACATCCTCCAAGGAGGCTAATTGATATGCTCTTTGATGACAAGTAGTCAAAATTACAGAACGACCATGTTATTCCGTCACCATAAAGTAAAAACAACAGCAGCAAGCATATCATCTTAACTAATACCAACACAATCTCTACCGAACTAAATTGCAAACACATAGATTTAATTGCAGCAATCTAAATAACTCAGAATCCAGTCTAAAAGCCTAATTGCATGTCCATAAGCTAATCACCGAAATCAGATGCTTAAAATTCTGATTCCAGATCCAACAACTCCTTCGATTTGAAATAACAAGATGTAGGAGAGAAATGAAGGATACCTACCTCGGTGTTTCATGATGCTGAGAAAGGAAGAGATGACATTGGAGATAGGTTGAAGCTGAGCCGATGCAAACCCTCTCTTCTCGGCGTTAACCATCGTTCGCAAAGCGTCGTTCAATATTCTCCTCCCCATTTGGTTTTCGCCGAGCTCCGATGGACGGCCGATTTAGTGACTGTGGCCATATCAACTACCTGAACCCTAGAAAAAGACCCGCCCAATATGGAGATTGGGCTTTTTATTCTGGACCCGACCTGTTTCTCTGAAATTTGTTCAAGCATAATTTCTAGTTCTATCGCAACTAAAAAAGAAGAATGTCTATAATTGATTTAAAAAGAAGGAAATAAAACATCTACAAATTAAATTACATTCGATCCAACAACTTTTTCGATTTAAAGATTTCAATATTAATTATGATACATTCTACCTCATTGGTGGAAACAATAACAAGATTATTTATCATTTTGGAAAGAGAATGTTGAAAAAGATAGGTCAAAAGCTTCTGATAGAAATTTTGTAACAAGAATAGTAAACATGCCAAATGGTTTAAAACTCACCAAAAACCGATTTCAAATATTCCAAATAACCATGATTAAAACATTCAGAATATTGTTTATAATTATAACTAATGTCTTATAATGATTGTTATCAAAACCTATATTAAGAGCACTACTTTTTAAATGTCAGATCATACGTGTTGGATAACAGATAAAAATAACTTCATATCAGATACATAAAATATGCTATAAACACATAGGATAATTTACAATATCTCATGTAAACACATTCTATTATTGGATAGAGAGGAATTCTTTACAAGATTTCAACAAATTCAAAACAATTGCATTTGCTTCTTCGTTTCGAAGCCACAAAATGTTGATCGTATCTATCAGTTTGAGAAGCGTTGTTTCCTCCCGGAAAAGGCCGGGATCGTCTTTGAAACGATGCAACCACGACTTCCGGGAATATTTATGTGATTCCGTTGACGGAAGACAGATTAAACAGTTGAAAGCAGAAGCATAGTCTTCTTGCTTCAGGTTCATGCAAAACATTTCTTGAACAAGAAGTGGTGGTGGAACTTGATTACCTTCAATCAACTGCTTCCAGGTTGTTTCCAATAGATTCACCTGCAAATCCACACAAAATGGATCAATTAAGGCTGAGAAACTAGCCGTTGGTTAATAAGCTAATTGTTGATAATTGATAAGCTAGATGACAATGTAAAATGACAGCTAAATGAGAACATAAAATGACCAAAAAGAACATGTTAGAAAAATTAACTTGAAGAAGTATTAGGGGAATACTTGGTAAAAAAAAAAACCTAAAGCTTATTGAAACGCTACTTGAAGTAGCTTTTCAAAAAGCTAGCTTATGGCTAATGAAACAGAGTTTCTTTCAATAAGCTCAAAGAATAAGCTAGTTTATGGTTGCTAGATATGACCTAAGACTTGAAAGTTCTTTTTCTACTTCTGGAAGCACTTGATTGAGGGCAATGTGACCTAAAAAGACATGTCGAAAAATTAATTGAAAAAAATATAGAAGGCATAATTGGAAAAAAGGTGGGAAAAAAACCTTAAAGCTTACTAAAACGTTGCTTGAAGTAGCTTTTATTTGTCCTATGTAAAATTGTTACAATAAGTTGACATGACAGGTTTGGAATAAAGCGTCTTATTAATTTTTTTATATGATAATATTTTATAAGTGTTCTGTAAAAAGATTTGTCCAGTGTCTTGTAAAAAGACTAAGGTGCCGTTTGTTTTTTAAGAGGTCTAAAGTCTGAAGTCTTATTTTAGTTATGATTAATAAGAGGTGTTGTGTAAAAATGTCTGAATGATTCAGACTTAAGAGCCATTAAGAGGTTTTTTAAAAAAAACAAACAACCCCTAATAGTACATTTTATTTTAAATGCATCCTAAAAAACTTGTTAGGACTCCCAAAAATGTCTTATCAATGTATTGTAACATTTTTACATGACACAATTGTTTCATGAACTTTATAAAGCAGACTATTAGAACAATTAGATATATTTGGCATCTTATAAAACCGATTTTGTTATAGTGAATGCATGTGATACGCACTCAAAGATTAAAGAAAAGGCGCAAAAGATAAAAAGAATACCTTTCCGGCCTTGGAGGCTTCCAGTATCATTCGAGAATGTCGTTTTGCATTGAAGTAGTATCCGTGTTGCAGCATTCTCGTGTAGAAAAGCTCGAGATCATCCCATCGCTGATTCACAAAACACGCATCTAACATCAAGTTGAAAGTATGAATATCTGGTAACACCGTGTGCCTGTAATCGGCTGAACTTGTAACATGGCTCCGGTTCTCCAATAATTTGTGGAACAACTGTCTTGCATCTTCAAACCGATGGTGATCGAGATACCCTTTGAGCATAACATTATATGTAACTAAATTCGGGGAGCAAAATTTGTGCATATGGTTGAATATGTAGATTCCGCTTTCGATTTTCCCGGAGTCCAAACTAGCTTGAATCAAACCGGTATAAGTCACCACCAGAGGTTTATTTGCTACCTTACATACCTTCTGAATCTGTGCAGGCAATGTAAAAATATAAAAATTACTCTTCATTTATATAAAGATTGATTACTATTTACTAGTCGGATATCTCGGATACGCTTCGATGATGACGCTATAGGAATCTTGTGGACCAGAATCAATACTGATAATAATTTACAACGACAAAGATGAGAAAAGAATTTAAATATGATGGAAGATTTATATATATTAGAGAGAGAGGTGTTCAAACGAGAATAGTAAACAAATAAGAGAACACGAAAACGGTCAAATCACGTGCAAAATGAAATGTGATTTTACACTGACGGTCAACACAACACAAGGTTTGTAGGCGATGTGGCCCGCGGCTTGAAGTCGCGTGAATCACACATGGTTTTACAAGTAAAGTAAAATCACATGTGATTCGACCGTTTTCTTTTCCTATTCTCTTATATGGTTATTGTTCTCTAATGAACCTGACACTCTCTCTCTCTCTCTATATATATATATATATATTGGGGGGGGGTTCCATCTGAGAACAAGTTCACATGATTTTTTCCACGACTTGGATCTAGTGTATGGATTAACATATATTTGTTTCACAAATTTGTTTGTTTCACATAGATTTGTTTCACTGTGAACACTTTTTAATGTGTCTGTGAAACAAAAAATACAACTAAAAAGTTTCACATTGTGAAACAAATATATTGTTAATCAATACATTAAATTCTAGCCTTAGATGGTAAAAATCATGTGATACAATACCTTATGATAATAGTTCTCATAGTTATCACAATATATGGGGTTCTCAAATGATTAAGCCCCTATATATATATATATATATATATATATATATGCAAATGAAGAATCATGCAAGAAGTCGGTCAAGGGTAACTCGTATGATACTATTTGTAGTGCCTCAAACCGAAAGTAGCAAATTGACACAATGACATGTTAGACTCATGCTATTTAAGTTTTATTAGTTAGTAACTTTAGAATAATACTCCCATTGTCCCAAAATATGCGTCTACTTTCTAATTATACCCATAATTTATGATATGAAGAAATTCATAACTCCCTCTATCATTAAGGGTAAAATCGTCATTTAGTTAATTAAAAAGTGTAATAATTACACATCTCTAAAACTTGTGCCTTTTTTTATCATAGACATTTATTTTGGGACAGAGAAAGTAGTAATTAGAACTAAAATGCTAATATGTGCAATAATAACGCACTACCATTCTTGAATCGATTCAAATGAATAAAAACCGAACGGTTTCATTTTCTAATGCATTGAAATGCAAATAGCGCTTACTTGCACAAGAGCCTCCTCGCATCTTCCCACACTACAGAGGCATCTAGCAAGATCATAATAAAGTGCTGCAGAACCAACTATTCCCCGTCTTTCCATATCTTCAACGGCCAGAACAGCCTCATCAACTTTTCCTTCCCTCCAGAACGTATTTACAAGAACTGCAAACAGAACGTAAAAATTGTCATACATCATAGAATCATGCAAACGGAAGAAAAATGAATAACCCCCAATGACGTACCTTTATAAGTTAAAGAATTTGGAATAAAAGATTTCTGCATTTTTTTGAAAAACTCATGTACCAGATTATAATTTTCACATGCAAGCATTACCTGTACAAAACGAATATGAGTTAACTCAAGGCTACCGAGTTCCAATTCGGTAATGAGTAACGACGCAATACCTCCATTACAAGTCCGTATGTTATGCTATTAGGTTTTTGGCCCTGTTGCTTTAGCTGCTGGAATACCCAGAACGCCCCTTCTAGATTTTTTTGGCGTACACACGCATTTAACACCTACAAGCACGTGTATGCACAAATAATATAAATACTTGAGAAGTTGAACCTTCCCTGACCGGCTGAAACATTTCTCTTTTATTTTTACGAATACCATAGAGGGTGCGTTTTTCACACCGGATTGGATTGGACTGGACAGAACAGAGATTCACCGTTCCATGTTTGGCATAACTTTTATGTGGAACAGAGTGGAACAGGCGTGTTCCACCCCCACCCCATGGAACAAGGTGGAACAAGCCTATATATTACCAATATACCCTCATTTTAATTGTATTGACGAAAACTTTCTAATGATATATTTTGTTATTAAAATATTTATTTTTATTATGATATTTAATAAATTACATATATTAATCAAAATATTGCAAATATATATAATAAGAAATGGAAATTTGAGATAAATAAAACGAAAGTTTAAAGAGGATAAAATATTTATGAATGCAACTTTAGGTATTTTTGATTTTATGAATTAAGATATAAAATAAAAAATGTTTAGGTCTTTCGATTTTATAAATTAATGTGAGCTTTTAATCAATATTTACGTTAGTTTGTATTTTCCTTAAATATTATTTGTTAATTTTCATTTAGATTGATTATTTGGTTTAAAAAAACACTAAACAACTCACTAGGAGTAAATTGGTTATTTTACCAGTTCTCTTATGTCCACTCTCCTGTCTTACAAAACGCTGAACAGTAGTCCTGTCCTGATCTGTCTTATCCAGTTCTGTCATGTCTGGGTACCAAACGCACCGAGATAGATGAATAGGATGCAAAAAGTAAAATTCAAATGGCAATTCTGAGAAATGAAGACACTCACAGCATTATAGACTATTATATCCGGTTCCAGTCGTGGGTCCCATTTTTGAAGAACACCGGTGGGTAGCTTTTTTTTGGGAGGAGATCTCATACTATCGATCACATGGAAAAGTTCCCTCATATGACCTGCTTGTCCAAGGGTGACGGCTATGCAACGATAAGCTACAAGGTCTGGATACGAGGGCATATGTTGCTGCAACAAGAGAAAAAAGATTAAGAAGTAGAAGTCGGAAATTGAATGACCCACGTCTTCATGAACTATCATTCTCAAATGTTAAAATTCTCTCTAAAGCAAGTTACCTGCATTGTGTGAAACACGTTCAGTGCTTCCACCGGTCTCCTTGCCTTCCCAAGTGCATCGAGTGCAGCGGTGTAAATGTTTCTAAATTGCAAAAAACAGGGATCGTATATTGATTTGGGAAGTAACAAATAAAAGGGAAAACTTATACATCACGAATAATGTGTGCATTTTATAACACGTGGTGAAAGCTTATAAATTAAAGAACCAAAAAGTTCAAACCTTATCCTGGTAGACTTGAAGCGTTCTCGTGATTGCATCCACTCGATTACTTGAAGCACCTGTCTCCAGTTGCCATAATTTCCTAAGATCTGGATAAGCCTTATCATTGAAAAATCTGCAAATCTGATTTTCGCACTTCTCATCATCTTAGAGAAATTCCACTCGGGAGTGTCAATCGATGCACCATTCAAACTGCCAAGTTTAAAAGAAATACTTTATTAGGGCAAATAGGCTAGCTTATCATATGCAAACACAGCAATATAAAACCTGTAATACCAGTCACATGAGGACATACATATATATATATAGGGTCAGGTTCATGGGAAAACCTAAAAAAACGGAAAACTGAGGAACACCCTGGTCCTGGTGGCCCTTCATCTGGACGGTATGCACTTGTGCATACAAGTAATTTGTAACATGCACACGTGCATATGCACAAATGCATAATGCACACATACATAAAAACCAAAAAACAACTTAATTTACTTGTATACACAAGGGCATACCGTCTAGATGAAGGGCAACCAGGGTGTTCCTTAGTTTTCCATTTTTTTGAGGTTTTCCCCGGACCTCCCTCCCTCTCTCCCTCTCTCTCTCTCTCTCTCTCTCTCTCTCTCTCTCTCTCTATATATATATATATATATATATATATATATATATATATATCAATAGAATTACTCCTCATTGGAAATTAGGTAGAACACCAAGTACCTTCTACAACATACTTGTATCAGTGGTAACTAATGGTTTGCTTATAAAGATGTCTGTGTAGATTAATCTGTCTGTATAGATTGGGATGGTTTTTTCATAGATGGAAAAAGAGTGTTCTTTAATTAGGAGGGGAAGGTTTAGGAACAAACTTGGCTTTCTACATAAAGCTCATCGCTAGAAGTTTATTGAATAACCCAATTTCTATATCATTAAGCCATTACCAAAAGTCATATATAGCTAACCGAATAAGCACCGAGTCCCATTAAACTCATTAAGTTGCTAACAATCAGACCCTAATTCATATCTATTCGTTTGGAAACACACACAAATCCTCAAATGAAACTTCCCAATCACCAGTACAAAAACACATCTATTCAAAACAGCATAACAACTAACCAATTCTAGTAGTCACCATAAGTCAATACCACTTACCACTTTGCTAACCTCTGAATTCTCTCCTCCATATCGACTCGCGACACCCTCGGCTGATCACAAACATCCTGAAACTCCTCAAGTGATTTAAAAGCAGCTCTTTCCATCTCCATACCACCATAATTATCATCACACTTAACCACTTGATCACTTCTCACACTCACCTTCTTCACATGAACAACTCTTTCTTTATCTACAACACCATCCATCACATAACTTCCACTTGTTACACAACTTACTTCTGAACCCCTATTCATGTTAAACCTCTTTTCTTGATATTTAGCCTGCCTTTCTTGAAAACCATTGCTATCCATAGCTTTCACCCTTTTCGAATCCGATTTCTTTCGAGTCCAAATCTTCGTAACTTCGCCTTGATTCGAATTCAACAAGACCCTATTTACAGCACTATCCTTCACATACACTTCACTTGCAACAGATTTCATATCAGAAACCCTTAAATTCCCTTGAAAATTAACGTAATTTTCGTCGTCTTTTCGAACCCTAACATCCGATTGAGCTTCTGTAGGATCCAATTTCTTTCGAGTCCATGTCTTTCTAACTTCATCTTGCTTCAATTTCACCACTTTTTGAACCCTAATTTGGTCTTCGGAATCACTCGACTCAACAATACCTTCATCGATTTTAGGTGGCGGTGATGGCGGAGCTCCGGTGGCGGCGTTGCGTTTCTCCCTACGAGTTTTAACAGTCTCCATGGCTTTCAAATACTCTTCAAATGAAGGCTTGAATTCGTGGTGTTTGTCAATCACCGTACCTGAGTGTGCCCTCACCAGAACAAGCTTTCTGATTCTTCTCCGTTTTCCGGTGACGTGAAGAACATTTGTCGGAAACCTAGAGGGAAAATACAACAATGTTGGGGTGTGATTTGAAGGCGTGAATGCATTTTGATCGAAATGAAAGAAAGCGAATTGAGGATATAGCGCGGTTGATACCGGCATTATGTTTGGGAACGGAGCAACGAAGGATGTTAAGGTGTGAGAAGGTAAGGTTGGTTTTTTATTCACCGGCAACCGCCATGGTGTCCAAGAAAAAGCTTCGGTCTGGGTAAAGATATTTTAGTTGAAAAGGAAAAAAAAGTTACATGTAATTGAGAAAGAAAATTTGAAAGTAACAATAATTTAAAGAGTAAACTATAATTTTGGTCCCTGTGGTTTACCAAAAAATACAAAAGTGGTCCCTGAACTTCAATAAGTGCAGATTTCATCCCTGAGGTTTCGATTTTGCTATGAAAGTGGTCTCTCTGACGTTAGCTTCGTTAAATTATCCATTAAGTCAGGGGTAATTACGTCTTTTTACACAATTTTTTTGTCTTTACTTATTTTTGTCCTATTCTTATCTCTCTCTTTCTCTCTTTCTTGTACATAATCACACACACAAATATATAATCATATATATTACACACACACACACACACATATATATATATATACACACAGATAGGGGGTCATTCAAGGGAGAACTCAGTTATCTGTGGTAACCGTAAGATTCAATATTAACCACAAATCAGAAGATAAATTAGGAAATCCATAATTTTGGTAATTTTAATTAAAGGTATTTTAGATATTTTTGAGATCCCCTCTCTCTTCTCTTCTCTCTCCAACAAATATTATTCCGGCGAATACATGATGCCCACTGTGATACACTTTATAAACATACAAAATACGTGATACACACTGTGATACACTGTGTAAAGATCGAAAATACATGATATCACACTATGATACCCTTTTGTAAAAATCAAAAATATGTGATAGCACATTATGATACACTTTGTAAAGATCGAAAAAACATCGAAAATAAGTTATGTACACTGTGATACACTTTGTAAAGATCGAAAATACATGATAGTACACTATGATACTCTTTTGTAAACATAAAAATACGTGATAGCACACTGTGATACCCTTTTGTAAAAGGAAATAAAAAAATTTAGGAGTTAGGTTATATTTTAGGAATTAAACAAATTTACTAAAATATATCATTTTCTATTTATTTAAAACTAATATTAATTATTCTAAATGTGTGATTCATATTGGATCTCAAAGTTACCACAAACTACCTAGTTCTCATTTGATTATGCCCCTCCACATATATATATATATATATATATATATATATATATATATATATGTATGTATATATATACACACAAAGATGTACATAATCACACACACACATATATATATAATCACACACATATATATAATCACGAGATCGACGCAAGAAAAGGGGAGAGGGTGGATGACGACGACGAAGAAAAGGGGAGAGGTTGGGGGTCGCCGGTCACCATCTCCGGCCACCTCACCATTTTTTAAGTTGAGATTGAAAAATTAACTCATAATATCTTTTGAAAAAATTAAAACATATATATATATATGTTGTGTATATTATTATATATATATATATATATGTGTGTGTGTGTGTGTATGGTGTTATATATATATATATATATATATATATATGTGTGTGTGTGTGTCTGTGTCTGTGTGTATGACTCAAAATGAAGTTGTTACTGTAAGCATTGAAGAACGTAAGAAACTTCAGCTTCGAAAATCCCCGACGGAAATGTCGAATTGAAAAGGTTATGGTTGACATCAAGAGTCCGAAGAAAAGTCAGATCGAAGATCGCCGTCGGTAGAGGTCCGGCGAAAGCGTTTACACTGATATTCAAATGGTGTAGGTGTACTTGATCTCTTGGGGAATCGTGCCGAAGAGGTTCCGATTAGAGATGTCCAATGAAGTGATCTGAAACGTTCTCGGGTCACATTTGATACCAGACCATGAACATCAAACGGGTTCGAATCCTGGTTTTGATAAAGAAGGTGATGGTTATATATGTGTGTGTATGGTTATATATATATGTGTGTGTGTGTGTGTGTGTGGTTTCGTTGGTTTTCTTGGAGTGGTCGGAGTGGTCGTCGGAGGAGGGTGTTGGAGAAGTTCGCCGGAGGAGTTGGTCGGAGCGATCCCTCTATGTGTTCGTATATATATATATATAACATATGTATAATATATAAATATAACATATATATATATATAATATAAATATAACACACACATATATATAGAGGGACAATCGTTTGAAAACTTTTTAAATAATGCAAACTTACAAACTCATCTACACCATCCGAATTTTTGATCAACGGTTGAGGATTTTTTGGATTTAAATTTTTTTTTAAAATAGGAAAAGGGTAGTTTAGGAATAATTTTAACTATTTAAAATTTAAATTTTATTAATTAATTTAAATTAATCTATTTATGGTTAGAGTATCTCCTTAATTATCTCTCCATAATTACCTAACCCCTCTCTCTCTCTCTCCCTTTCAAAATTCCGGCCATCTCTCTTTCTCTCTCAAAAATCCGGCCACCATCTTTTTATTTCTCTCAAAAATCCGGCCACCATGATGAACATAAATTCGGCCACCACCATGCATGATGAACAAAAATCCGACCATAATGATGAAAAAGAAAGTGAACTCGTCTCTCTCTCTCAAAAATTCCGGCCACCATTATGAACAAAAAAGTGAACTCGAAAGGGATGCCAAACTCCAGCGAATCCTTTTAAACTCTGGTGGGTTTTCTGTATTTTCATAAACGGGTTCATATGTTTTTTCTTATATGAAATGTGAAAATTTTCGAAATAATCATATATTTTTATATAATTTCATATATTTTCATAAACGGTTTTATATTTTTTCATAAATAGTTTCATATATTTTTCTCTTATATAAATAATCAGATTTTTAAGTTTCATATATTTTCTTGTATATGAATATTCAGATTTTTTTCGAAATAATCATATATTTTTGAAGTTTCATATGTTTTTTCTCATATGAATCGTGAAAAATGCAAAGCTAGTTTCTTAGGTCCTTTCTCATATGAAACTCACCGGAAATAGGGGAGGTCGCCGGAGTGGGAGGAGGTCACCGCTAGTGGAGAGGACGTCGCTGGAAGTGGATGGTGACGGTGGATCGTGTGTGTGTGAGAGAGAGAGAGAGATAGATGGAGAGATAATTAAGAAAGTTAGTTTTTTCCTAAAAATACGAAATTTATAAAAAGACATAAATACCCTTGGGTTGCATAGACTAAATTACAATTTGATCCCTCAAGTTCAAGCAAAATTGAAAAACTTATCCTTGTGTAATAAAAAGACAAAAATACCCTTGACTTAACGGAGTTAACGGACGAGGGACCATTTTCATAGCAAAATCGAAACCTTAGGGATGAATTCTGCACTTATTGAAATTCAGGGACCACTTTCGTATTTTTTTAGTAAACCACAGGGACCAAAATTGTAGTTTACTCTAATTTAAATTAGTTTTATCGCTTTTAAATCTTACGTTATTTAAATCTTTTGCACCCAATGGTATCACTCTCCTCGTCGCCCTATCGTTGGTTATTCTCTATGTGTTGTCCCTACCCATTGATCTCCCTCTTTTTTATCTTTTTTTTCTTTAATTTTCCATTTTCCACAACAATTTAATGGAGATATAGACATACCAAAAAAATGGAGAATTAAAAAACAATTAAAAAGAGGGAAATCGATTGCGGGGCCACGGTGGTGATGGGCAGTGATAAAGAGCGGACAATGATGAGGCGGCGAATAGTTTGAATAATGTAAGGGTTTGTGAACGGTAAAATTGATTTATGGTTTTTTTTACTTTAAGTTTTTCCTAATTGATTTCAGATAGTTTTTCTAAGTAACCAATTTTTAAAAGTATTTATAAAATAAAATTTATGGACTTAATAATTCAAAATGTAAAATTTAATTGTTTTTTTAATAAAAAAAATGTTTAAAGGACTTTTAGTCATTTCAAATGTGAAAATTGGATTTTTGGACTTTTCCAATAAAAAAAAGTTTAAAGTTTGGTTTTATTTTTTTAAATTAATTTTTAACTTGACATTTTTAGGTTTTTTTATTTCTTTACTAATTTTATTCATATTAATATTTAAAAAATAGGTGGTTTATGTGTTTCTAAAATATTTAATATCCTAAATGAATTTGTCTTTTATTCGGTATTTAACATCTAACAACTGGCTTATTAGTAAACAACTAGTTTTTCAACTAATAGTTAATGAGTATATTGTATTTTAGATTTGTTTGATTCATTAGTTTTTATGTCAAACTGCACATATGCTACATCTTTTTAGATTTTTTAGAAAATTTTAAATTGTTCAATAACAACGTCAATTGCAAGGTATATTTATTCACTATCTATTTTTTCTCTTTTAGTATTTTGAATTTATTATCATTTCTTCTCAGTATAACGTCCCGGTGAATTTTGTATCATCATCACAAATTAGATCCACTAAAATTATGCATGGTTGTAGATAACAAATGTCTTTTACAATAAATATGATTGTTGAACACGGTTCTATACATAAGGTGTAATTAAATTAATACTTTGTAATTGACTTGAATATAAAAAAATGCATGAGACTATTGATAACAATCATAAGGTGTATTAGGAGAATTGTTTTATGCATAATCTATATTTTTATATACATATTTTGTTCATAGTCTTATAAAATATTTATAATTCACCGTGCAAACACGGTATTATTACCTAGAGTTTTCTTAGAATTTTTTTAGAATTTAAAGTTTTTTTTAATTAAAATGTTGCATTAAATTACTACACTCTTTCATCTTATTTATTATTATTTTTTTATTGTTCTTACTAAATTAATTTTTTTTATTTAATCAAACATTTTTTTGATGACTAAAGTTTATTTAACATTTTCTAAATTTATAAGTTTTATTTTTATTTACTTCTTTATTAATTTTCAAACATGTATCTCTATTTAAAAAAAAAAAAATTTTTGTTTAATTCTTTAATGTATATTATACTTCATATTCTAACCTTTTTAATTATATGTTTATGAAATATTTTTAAACAGATGTCGTAAGACGTCTTTACGGTGTTGGTGAAATTGAAGTCGTTGGAGGTGGTTGGAAAAAAAGGACCTAAAAGTCATTACCTATTAGTAAGTGACTTATTGTTTTGGAATAATTGTCTCTATAGATTAATTTTATAATATTTTATTATTATATTTCATTAGCTCGTCACTGTGAAAATTACATTATGGGGGAAATTAGGGGAGACGTTTGATGAGTTAATTCTTTTTGGTGCGGGTGACAATCCTGTTATTATAATTGTAACTTCGACCCGGGTTAAAAAAATTCAATGGTAACTGAATTGTATTTCTATTTATTATCAAATTTTCATATACATTTTCATAGTTAACATTTGTTGTCTTTATTTTCAAAAGGAGCACTCAACTTTGGTTCAACGACTTCCACTAAAATATATCATAATCTTCAAATAGATTATGTGAAGTATTTGATTCAAAGATTTTCACTATCTCGAACCAGGTGCAATTAACTCGCATTCCAAATGTCGCTAAAGTTCTAATTGATGAAGTCATGTTTACAAATAGAATGAGTGTTAAGGAATTATTGTCTACCGATTAGAGCGAAAACTTGAGGTTCCTCTATATAAGAATCTTTCTAAGTTTTATAATATAGAGAAAGATATATTTCTCTTGCATGTTGTATTCAATTTGTTGCAAAATTTCAGAGTCACCGTTCGAGGTACAATAACTGGAATTGAAAATTCCTATGGATGGTATTATTTTTCGAGCAAAACATGCATGATAGATTACACTATTTGTCGTACTTATGTTCATATATTAATCGTTCGATTTGCCGCGCAAGGCGCGGTACGATGGAGAGATTAAGAGGCGGACAAAACAATTATCATTCATGGCAAAACTAATGAGAGAAATAAATTGAGAAATAAAGAGATGGATAGATGAAGAGGTGGATAAAGTAAAAAAAAATTGCTTTAAACCTACAAAGGTAGTTGAAAAGTTTGTAGTTAAGTCTATAAATTAATTGTTGTTTGCTAAATTACAAAATTGAGAAACAAAATTAAAAATAGATATTGAGGTAGGAAAAGTTGAGTAAAGGAGAAAAAAGATAAATCTTAAACATAAGAGAAACGATACAACAAATATCTAGAAAATATGTTTTGGTCCAAAAGATTTAGAATTTTTTAAGGAGATGTTTGTAAGTATGATATCTTCTCATTTGTATGCACAAGGATAACATGAACATGAGTATCAACTTTTTCTACTTTAGTTAACAATGTGAATATAATCTTGAATTTTGAGTCAATGACTTTGAAGACTCGAGAATGCTCAGCAACCTTGAAATTCATAAACAAATGATTAAACTTATCGACCAAGTTTTTCCTCACTATTGTTGTCATAAAAGACCTCTACATAACAAAACAAACAAATAGTAATTTGTATGGGCAAAAAAATAAAGAAAAATACATTTCCAACAACTAAAACGATGTCCAAACTAATCAATTCCCCATTTCTCTTTGTATTCAAAGACTCACACAACCTACATACTCTAATCTTGACAACCCGACATTCATTATCCAAGGCCATATATTTTAGTCCAACAAACTCCATATGTAAGAAGATATGTAAACATAAACTTATTGTGTATATAAAGTAGTATGAAGAAATAACAAATAAGTCATAACTAATAATTATGTCCATAAATAATATAAAGAGTGAATTGTGGATTTGGTCCCTGTCGTTTTCTAATTTCTTTGACTATGGTTCTCATACTATGTTTATTGTGAATATAGTCCCTGTGGTATGCAATATATTGTGGCTAGGGTCCCTAAACACTAACACCATTAACTTTAAGGATTAAAAGGCATCATGTGCCTTACACTTTATGGACATAATAGTCAATTTACTTTCAACTCTCAATTTAACCTATACATCTTTAAAACAAAAAAAAAAAATACTAAATTGTGGATTTGGTTCCTATGCATCACTCATCATCTTTAAAATTCATTTATCATCTATCTTAATTTTTTTTCATCCAATCTTCATTGTCAAAGTACAAGAAAAACCAATTTGTTAGAGTTCAAAACAAATTATTTTCATTTATAAATAACAATTGTTTATAACCAACACTACATCCTAAAAAAGACAACCTATCAAAATAACAATTGTTTGTAACCAACATTACATTCAAAAAAAGACAACTCATCAAAATAACAATTGTTTTATATCAGCATTACATCCCGGAAAAGTAAACCCATCAAAATAACAATGGTTTGATATTAACATAAGATCTTAAAAAAAAAACCCATCAAAAAATAACAATTGTTATTTTGATTATTGGACAAGAAGTTTCTCATTTAAAAGGAAAGGAGGCAGCAGACAAGTAACTACTACTTTCTTGCCCATATTTCCACACGTCTCTCGCAACTTTGCTTCATTAGCACATATAATTTCATATTATATTCTTCCTAAGCATTTCAACATGTTTCTAAAATATCATAAAATTCAAATTTTTTAGAGTTGTTTAAAGATGCATTAAATTGAATATAATTTTAAGTTATGTGATTTCATAAAAGAATTTCTATTGATTGATTGACCTTTTTGATAATTATAACATGTAATGAGTTTTTATCTTTATTAGTGCATGTGTTGCATTTTGTTGATGATGAACATGTAATGAGAGTTTTTATCTCTATTATACCCGTTACGATGCCACTTTTTGTTATTTTATTTATTAATTTCTATCTTTTTAATTGTTTTTGTTATGTTCATCCCTTGTATGATATGTTTAATAGGCAACTCATCAAAAAGACAACCCATAAAAAAAGACAATTGTTTTCAATGGGTTGTCTTTTTCAAGTTTTTATGTTGATATTAAACAATTATTATTTTGATGAGTTTACTTTTTCGGGATGTAATGTTAATATAAAACAATTGTCATTTTGATGAGTTGTCTTTTTTGGATGTAATGTTGGTTTCAAACAAGAAAAATTAATTAAAATGACCGTATTTCAACCCTGTATTACCGAAATGCCCTAAATCTCTTTCATTTTGCCAAAATACCCATTTTGTCCGGGATCCGTGGCCGGGATGACACCCATCCCGGGGTTACCTTCAATCGACGACTTGAATAGAGATTTCCCGGCGTTAGGCCGGGATGAAGGGGTTAGTCCGGGATGAATAGTGAAATCCCGGGGTTGGGAGTCGGGATGGAAGCGATGTGTTCATCTGATAGGAATCGACGGTGGGGATTGAACTAAATTAGGTTTAGAAGTGTTCCCCTCTATTATAAAATCATATGGTCCCCCATTTCAAACCTCACCCCACACAACCACTTCCTCTCTTCTACTTCAAACTCTCTCTTATATCTCGTGTATATCACGCTCGGATTTCGACTCGTTCATTGGTGTTTTAGCAATCTCCGATATGTCTCGTCTACTTACTACGGTAAGTTTTCTTTTAACCCCATTGTAGTTTTAAATTTTATAAAATATTTGTTGTATGTTATTTAGACTATGTGTTTGATTATGCGTTTATTTTAGAGTGTTGCGATAATTTTAGAGTGTTGCATTTTTTTAAAAATATTTTAGAGATTGCGTTAATTTTAGAGTGTTGTGTTAATTTTAGAGTGTAACTTTAATTTTAGAGTGTTGCGTTAATTTTAGAATGTTGCGTTAATTTTAGAGTGTTCCCTCCTTTTGGGCCCAAGGACTTCACCGACATACGCCACTTACAATTTTTTTGCTCACAGACAGCCACGTATCTGCTTTTGTCGGATTTCTCTGTTCTAAACACAAAACCCTCTTCCATGAACTTAATTCCGAGCTGTATGGCCATTTCCTCCTTCGTATCAAATAGTTGTCCTTCATGTATGCTTGTACCGCGGTTGTAAGGTACGGGTTGGTAGGGTGGTATATTGGTCTCCGGGTTTGGAAGGGAAAGAGGCATATCAAAATAATTGTTATACTCACCAAGTGATTTATTGCTAGGGGTATATATTTCTTCTTCTTCGTCCTCATCAGTATCGGTATTTGATCTGTCCAGATCAGATATACCCGTTGTGAAAACATGGGTTTCGTCATGAGCAACTCCAGCAAACCGTACTTCTTCTTCTTCTTCTTCTGCTTGTTGTTCTTCTTCTAGTTGTGTCTCCGGAACAACATCAGGATAAGAGTCGTAAGGACGATATGAATGATCATAATAAAGTGTGGTGTCGTAGGATGCCTGAAATTGAGAATCAGGCTCCTGTTGACTACCACCGAGATGGATTTCGTCATCACCTCCGGCATCATCTTCGTCATCACCTTCATCGCACATCAATGTTGCCTCATACACAAAGACTTTTGGAGGTCTTTCTGAATCGGCTGCAATTTGCATAAAACCAAGGATTAGTTCATCATTGTTTAGTTCCACTAGTGAGCGATCTTCACGTTTGAACACCAACTTGCAAGTAGCAGAATCTTCGATTCCACATTTTCCCATGGCGTAATGAAGAAACCTCTTATATGTATAGATTACTGGAATCTGTACACCACGCTTTGTGTACCCAATATAATCCCACTCATTGTTGTTTTGAACCCACTGACCATCGAAACATAAATAGAGCTTAGCTTTTACAACATGTGAACTCATTTTTTCAATGGTATGAAAAATGAAGCAATTCAAACAATGAAAGTGAGAGCAAGAAAGAAAAATGCAATGGATGTGATGAATGCCTTGCATTATACTGATCTTTAAAGGCAAAATTTATAGTCGATTATTAGTTCAAGGACAAATACAATTCAATGACAAGTACAATTATTGTATGACAAAGTGGAAAAAAAACAGTAGAAAGAATCAGCAACAAAAACGTGAAAACCACTTGAATCACATGAAATCATAGGACCAAACCCTAAGTTCTCAAACCCTAACCCAATCCCGGCCCAAACCCGGGATTTCACTGTTCATCCCGGCCTAACCCCGGGATTGCACTGTTCATCCTGGCCATAACCCCGAGAAAGAACTGTTCATTCGTTGATTGAAGGTAACCCCAGGATCACTGTTCATCCCGGCCACGGATCCCGGACAAAATGGGTATTTTGGCAAAATAAAAGAGATTCAGGGCATTTCGGTAATACGGGATTGAAATATGGTCATTTTAATTAATTTCCCTTCAAACAAGTGTTATTTTGATAGGTTTTCTTTTTTTAGGATGTAATGTTGGTTTTAAACAATTGTTATTTTTAAATGCAAGTAATTTGTTTTGAACTTTAACAAATTAATTTTTCTTGTACTTTGACAATGAAGATTTGACGAAAAAAATTAAGAGAGATGATAAATGAATTTTAATGATGATGAGTGATGCATAGGGACCAAATCCACAATTTATGGGTTGTTTGTTTACCTCTTAATGGTTCCATTAAGAGACAACCTCTGAATCGTTAAAAGGTAAATATTGTTTGCCAAAAAAAAAAATGGCCGCCTCTTAATGGTTCCAAAATCCTCTTAATGATTTTGTATCATGATCATCCCTTAACCATTAAGAGTCATGATTTCATTATGAACAATTAACAAACAACCATATTTAATTTTACACTATACCATAAAAACCTCTTAATCATTCAGACCACTTAATCATTCTGCACTAAACCATTCAGCAACTGTCAAACAACCCCTTAGTATTTTGTTTTGTTTTGTTTTTAAAGGTGTATAAGTTAAATTGAGAGTTGAAAGTAAATTGACTATTATGCCCATAATGTGCAAGACACATGATGCCTTTAACCCTTAAAGTTAATGATGTTAGTGTTTAGGGACCCTAGCCACAATATATTGCATACCACAGGGACTATATCCATAATAAACATAATATGAGGGCCATAGTTAAAGAAATCACAAAACCATAGGGACCAAATCCACAATTCACTCTAATATAAAAAATACTAATTTATCATTAATACAAATTTATAGGTTAGAAATGAATGATATTGATGGTTAATCAATGTTATTTACTATCTCTTAGCTAAAATAGAATTACATATAATCTAAAAGTTTTAATTAATAATATGAATGTTACAAATTCATATGATTAAATAAATGCACAAACATCCATTGAGGCAATAACAAATTATTGTGGTATAATCAATTATATAAATAATATACAAAAACAATTAATTTAGGACTATTCATTTGTAAAATGACTGGAACTCCCTTTAGATTTTGACATTGCCGATAAAAACTTGTTGTCTATGGGCTCGCGTCAATAACATTTGTTTCTTCTTTAATATATATATATATATATATATATATATAACTTTGTATAGGTTCATTAGTGTTCATGAATCTACATACATTGGTAATTGAATGATTGGTTTATGTAAAAAAATCATACTTTGATGTTTGGTTCATTAGTGTTCATTATAGGTAATTGCTGTTAACTGATACGGGGAATCGGTCTATATATATATATATATATATATATATGTATTATGTGGATATATTGTTTTGTGTCAAATAGAGGTTTTTGGTTTGTTATCAATTATGGAAATAAATTTGGTCTTTTTTAGGTGCATGTGTAAAAAGTACACCCAACATGTATTCTTACTCATTTGAGACTCTGAAGTTTGGAAGTTAACAAAGAAGAAAAGAAGTAATCTTTCGTAAACTTACCTTTTTCCTTTTTGGATTTCAATATGACTATTGCATAGAAGTTGACAGACTAGACACAAAAAGAAAACCATCATAGTACACTCTATAAAACCTCCATCTCTATCACCATCAACTAAAATAACACATAAGAAGTTCAATTTCAATCAACCCTAAAGTTTTTACTAAAAGAAGAAGAAGAAACTCAAAAACCAATCATCCATAACCTACCTTATCCTTTTGAGATTCAATATGAATTACGGGTAGAAGTTGATAAGTCATGCACAAAAAGTAATACATTCCAATTAACTCTGTTAAACCTCCATCTTCTTGAATTTCATGACTCCATCGCATGAAAAACGCACAAAAAATTAGATAAATAGATGAGAACTCCTTTTAAAAACACACAATGATAGGGAGAGTTGGGAGTGATTTTGAAGCTAAAAATCAGAAAAAACCTTAACCCCGTTTTTGCATCTACCCTTAATCCCTTCTCCCAGTCGTGAACCCTCGATCTCTTTTTCCAACCGTGAACCTCAAAGACCAAATCTATAATGGTGATAAAAATCCATAAAGAAAGAACCTAAAAATAATGTAGGAGGGCGTACCATGAGTCTATAGACCATAGATGGAGGAGTGAAAGGAGAAATCGAGGAAAACCATAGCAGAGATGGAGAGGTACGATGGAGAGATTAAGAGGCGGAGAAAACAATTATCATTCATGGCAAAATTAATGAGAGAAATAAATTAAGAAATAAAGAGATGAATAGATAAAGAGGTGGAGAAAGTAAAGAAATTTGCTTTAAACCTACAAAGGTAGTTGAAAAGTTTGTAGTTAAATCTATAAATTAATTGTTGTTTGCAAAATTACAAAATTGAGAAACAAAATTAAAAATAGATATTGAGGTAAAAAAAAGTTGAGTAAAGGAGAAAAAAGATAAATGAGGTTTAAGGATTGAGGAGGTGCCACCTCATTGTTGGTGGTTTCTCCTTTTATATATATATATATATATATATATATATATATATATATATATATATATATATATATATATATATATATATATATATATAGGGAGAGGTTCATTTGAGAAATGAGAAATAGAGAAGTAATCTTAGCCATTCATTTGGTCAACATTTGCGGCTTTGACCGCGAAGCACCGGATAATTTCTTATGTGGTCTATAGAAGGTAGAGGGGTAATTTCGTAAAATACACGGGATGAGTTCATATATGAATCTGTATGAATCACAAAGATTCATATATGAATCTGTTAATTAGTTCAACTGATTCATACAGATTCATATATGAATCTTTGTGATTCATACTCATATATGAATCAGAAAGGTTCATATATGAATCTGTTAGTTAGTTCAACTGATTCATATATGAATCACAAAGGTTCATATATGAATCAGTTAAAAGAGTTCAGTTGTGAATTGCACTGGTTCATATATGAACATATAATTCATATGTGAATTATACATGTTCATATATGAACACAGCCCGTGTGTTTTGTAAAATTTACGAAATTGTCCTTCTATTTTTGGGATAGCCGCAACTTTTGACCGGTCAAAGCCGCAATATTTGACTAGTCAAATCCGATCTTGACCATATGAATGACTAGGATTACTTCTTTATTTCTCATATATTTACTATTTCTCAAATGAACCAAACACTATATATATATATATATATATATATTGGTTGTTTTATTTGCAATCCTTAAAAAGGTTGCAAACTTGCAACTCACATCTTAACCGTCGGATTCATGATCGGCGGTTACAATAGATATGGGACCCAATATTTTTAATTTAAAAAAACAGAAAAATAAAAATAAAATAACCGTCGATCATGAATCCAACAGTTAAGATGTGGGTTGCAAGGGTTACAACTTTTTTAAGGGTTGCAAAATATCCTTCCAATATATATATATATATATATATATATATATATATATATATATATATATATTGATTGATAGCTAGTTTATCACTTAATTGTCAAACATATTCTTGGTTGCAAACTCAACAACATACTTGAAAAAAGGCTCAATGGTATGATTCTTCAGTCACCCTAGAACGAAAAGGATCCATCTAATAATAGTAAATATTTTGCTAACCAAAGAAGCAAATACATTCATGATAAATATAAACATTCTTATGAATACTTCACTTTTAAGGCTGTTTCTTCTTCCAACAAGAATGCTCTTTTGTTTGCGACTCCAACAGCTTTATGATATATCTAATTTAGAATTGGTGTTACATAGAAGTCGATAATTTGTCCTTGACTTGTGATGTTAGTGTAGGGCACAAAGAATTAAACCGAGGGGTAGTGTATGGCCCCTGAAATAAGTTCTTGGAAATCAGTCGGTATGCGGCCTCCGTTAAGTGTATTCCATCCCAACTCACATATGTATCCGGTTGATCACACACGCTCGCGTTAGTCGATCCACATTCCGCCGATGAGTTGTAGTTATACGGCCCTACACCCCCGCAACATGCCTTCAGACCCCCGTTTATGAATCCTGCAAACCGTAAATTCCATTAATGAAGCGGTAATGTGCGCAAGAAACTACAGAAATGAATCAAACGAACCAAGTGAATCCTGTATCGAGTAGGGTCTGAGGAGGGTAGGATGTACGCAAACTTTACCTCTACGCCACAGGGGAATTCCAATATTTTTGGAGGTTTGTTATGCATGTACCAAGACTATATATCGATTGGATGAGTAATAAATAAAACAAAATATAAAAGTCCATCTCATATATTATTATACTAAAAAATTGTACAAATTAAAACACAAAATGCTTTAAAATGACAAAGAAACACATGAAAATAACTTAAATAGAATCATTCTTATGGCATTTTTCGAAAGTCAAAATCGGGAGTCATCGGACCGGCTAAAAGGGTAAAGGCCTAAACATCATAATTGGTCTAAAGGTTAAAACATATATAATTGGGTAAAGACTAATGTATAACCGTCCCCTAAATTTTGGGGGACCTGTTTGTATCTCATATTGGAACACCCTTAGACACGGCTTCGGCACTACCCTTCGGGGTAGATAGGTTGTTCCCTTAAAGACCTTTAGCTTGTAAAAATGTTGCAACACGGGGATTTCCCCGAAGGCCACCCATCTCAGTACTACTCTCGTCCTAACACGCTTAACTAAAGGAGTTTTGATGGGATCGAGTTGCATTAGTTTCGGCCTGACCAGATAGTGGTTGTGTCAGAGTCATTTGAGTTTATAACATGTTACATACCAAATTTCTCTGGGGAACGGTAGATTTGCAATGCAGCATTGTAGTAGTCGGCATAGATGATGACCACATCAGGATGAAGCTCTCGAATTTGATTTAGTTTTGTTTGCAGCAGTTCGTTGTGGTATTCGGCAAACTTATTTAGTCGGATGAGGCAACCGGTTGTGTTATCATACTCTTCCTTTTCAGAACCACATACCGTCAAATACGCCGAAGAGCATCCAATTGGTAGGTTTCCTGGAACAACTAGCGTTTGAACCCCCATCTCAATCAACTCCTGTATTTAAAACCAAACCAAACAAATTCAGTAAATCACTCAAGCCAATGCAACATCATACACTACGAAAAAGAAACATCCTCTTCCAACACCGTATGGCATCATAAACCCCCCGGTTACATTTACATCACAATCTTTTGCGATGCTTGATGGATCGTTAAAGGGTATGATCGCATGGATTTGGTAGTGATAAAATATATATATATATATGTATATTATTCATGATTTAAGTAGCTTCTTACATTGACTGCTGAAATGATGGCGTCAATGACAAAAGGAACAAATGGCTCGATCTCGCTGACGGGTTTTCCCGCTAGTATTGGATAATTGTAATCGTTTCCTCCAATCTCTCCCATTAGGATCAAAGAACGTCCAATTAAGTTTCTACAATCTGCCAATAATTGTAATCAGTCAACATTTATGAGAACTCACCAGATAGTATTTGACAACCATTTATATTGATTCTTTTACACAAAAGTAAGATTTTTGTGTGGGAAAGGAAAAGAAACGTTCCATAATCGTGGACTCATAAAGACATCAAGTAAAAGTAAAAGTAAAAGTAAAATAGCTATAAGATGGAGATCTAAGTATGATAACTTCCTTTATCTTGGTGATTCTTGATTTACACATGAATAAACCTGCATCCTCAAACATTTAGGGGTTGTTTGTTTACCTCTTAATGGTTCCATTAAGAGGTAACCTTTGAATCGCTAAGAGGTGAATCTTGTGTGGCAAAAAAAAAAGTCTTCCTCTTAATGGTTCCAAAACCTTCTGAATGATTTTGTATCCTGGGTCTCCCTTAACCATTAAGCGCCCTGATTTCATTATGAACAATTACCAAACAATCATATTTCATTTTGCACTATATCATAAGAGTCTCTTAATCATTCTGCACCAAACCACCAAACCATTCAGCAATTGCCATTTAGACTTAGTTACCTGAAGCATTGCCGCAAATAGAACGCAGAGATTGTTTAAACCATGACAATTGAACTTGTAAAGATGCATTTGTCATGGTATTAAGAACCCCTCTTGGTTCAAGAAACGATGAGTTCAATGCAGTCGCACCCGCCACTGCAAAATTCACTCCGTGTCCAAACTCCACCACGTTGTCACTCCCCTTGTCGTTCACATATGGTGGTATCAATGGAAAACCAAGACTCTCAGCTTCAGAAACCAAGAGAAAAAAAAAACTTAAAGTCATTCACAATGAATATGTTAGTTTCAGTCCCAAAAACAGTTCAACATTTAAAAGGTTCCATCTAAACCTCCTTTTAGCAACTACAAAATAAAAGAAATTTCTAGACCAACATTAGAGGACCAATGTCTAAGATTATTACGGAAAAGAAGTACATTTGGATTGAAAACTTGAAAGAAAAAAATGAAAAGATATGTTCTCCAGACTTTAAGAGAATTTAATGCACAATTGGTTCCATGAACATGATAAGGTTGAGTGTTTTAATTTTGTCTCATTAATCAAATGATACGTCAATGTCACAAATGCATCAAGCCTAAATTGATGATCATACTATAAATATCATTAACAGTTTTGGTTGAATTCAGATGAACAATAGCAGTAGCAGTGGTAAACGAAAACCTAAATTCAAAATTAAACATCATGATCATACTATAAATATCAAAATCCGATATAACCAGACTATGATTTTTCATATAGATATCCTTCAAATGTGGATTTCAAAACCACAGATCCCTAAGGGTGCGTTTGGTACACAGACATGATAGAACAGGACAGTTGTCCAGCGTTTGGTAAGACATGACAGGAACAGGGACATGACTGATTAATGACCAATACCACATGATCAATCTAAATGAAAATTACCAAATATTACTTAAAAATACTAAAAACATCTAACATAAACATTGATTAAAAAACTCAAATTCATAAACCAAAAACTAATATAAACATTGATTAGAAGTGTTGGTAACAAAAACTCAAATTCATAAACCAAAGACTAACATAAACTTTCTGTTTGTAATTATAAAATAAAAATTATAAACTGGTTTGAAAATGAAAACATAAACCTCTGTTCTGCGTAAGCTTATCAAACCAAGAATGTAAGAGAAACATAAACCTAGTTTGAAAACTACGGTCGGATTTATGCAGGAGAAACGTGAATCAGATCAGAGAGGACGAGGGGGACGATCAGCAACTTCGAGGGAGACGATCTGAGATATAGAGACGAAGTCGATCTGCAATTTTGAGAGAGGCGTGAATCGTAGCTCTGTGTGAGAAATCCATAGGAGCAGAGCAATCGATGGTGGAGAACGAGGCGTGAATCGAGAAGCTTTTCACTCTTGGTGGAGAAGACGATCCAATGGGAGGCATGGAGAACACGATTCACTCCTGGTGGTCCGGTGGAGAAGACGATGGTGTGGACTGTGGAGGCGTTTTTTCTTTTATTTAGGTTGAGATCTTTTTTTTAGAAGGGGCACACGCTTGTCCAACACTTATTCTATTTAGTTCTAGCTTGTCCACATATGGAGTTATGGACATGGGACAAACTTGTCCTGTTCAACCCTATACTGCTACCAAACGCACCCTCAAATTGAACAAAACCAGTCAACTTTGTTTCTATTTTTGGACAATGCGATCCGATCTAGGTCTAAATTACTTCAAATCTACCTGTTTACTTCAGTCAATGCTTCCAGAGGATCAAACATGTATAACAAAACAGAATCGACGACAATGAACACCAGAGGTAGAGATGAATTACCTAGGAAATCGATGATGAGACGGCCATTGGAGCAACGACCGATGGATTGATTATAAAAAGTTTCGCCGTAAGGCGGCAAAAGAACCGGAAAGACCCGATTGGTTATGGATGCCAGTTGTTTGAGGTTACCAGTGTCAGCTAGGGAGTCACCGAAGCTGAAAATGGACGTATAACATCCATTAGCATACAAGTTACCACTGCATAATAGCTGCAAAATCAGGAACAAGCTTGTAGAAGACCAGGAGCTTGAAGAAAACGCCATTGATGAAGAGCTCAAGCTTCAAAAATGGTCTCTCTGTCAACCGAAAAAACAAATATTTATAAATAAAAGATAAACTTCAAATTTGGTCCTGAGGTTTAATAAAAAATCTGAAAGTGAGAACTAAAGTTTGATAAATCTATAAAACATCCTTGTGGTTCTAATTTTGTTATAAAATTAGTCTATGGCCACTAACTCCGTCAAAAATGTTCGTTAAGTAAAGAACAATTTTGTCTTTTTACCTGTTTTCTTAATTTTATTTTTAAAAATAAAGGACAATTTTCTTTCTCTTGTCCCGTTCCACACAGAATCACAAGGTTGAAAGCCTTCCATCTCCCGTCACAATCTCCGACCACATTATCAATATTTTATACACATATAAATCAACCAAAATTACACACACAGTTAGACATATCAATTCAAATAAAAACAACCTATAAAACGGGAAAAAAATCATGTGATGAAATTTAGAACTCATTTGAACTAGCATTCCAAATTGTTAAATGTAGAGTGAGAGCACCTAGTTTCTGCTGATCGTCCTTCTCGTTGTTGTTCAAAAACGAAAGTGAATGTCAAAAGCCTGTATTTTGGAGAGAAGATGATATGTTATTTAGAAGTCATGTATTTAAACAATTGTAGCCTCCTATCCAAGATTCTTAACCATGACAGTAAAAAAAAATCACTCTTTTTGTTGATCATGTTTTTGGGAGCAAAAGGCCAAAAGCATCGATACCAAAATTGAAGATAAAATAGGTGGAAGAGGACCAATATATATAGGATTGGGTTTCGATGATAATTGTAATAAGGGATCTCCAACACTGGATCAATCCTAATTGAAGATCGACACTAATGAGACGCACCGGGTCAATTTCCTTATAAAGCACAATTCATGGGTGGGTATAAGATTAAAAGTGATAAATGGTGGAGATCATTTCTTACGTTTCTCACATGAACTCTTTTTCTCACACGATCATTCGTCTATATATTTACACGAAGGATTATGTGAGAATAAAAGTTAATTGAGAAGGTAATAAGAGATTTGGATTCTTGATCGCTTTTAATATCAAACCCATATATGAATCGTGTTTGATACGGGGATTGATCTATTGCATCTCGGTGCATCTCATCCTAATGTGCTTCCAAGGGTGGAGATCCTTTCTTACTCTTCTCACGATAACTTTCATTATCATCGGAACCTAACCATATATATATATGTGTGTGTGTGTGTGTGTGTATATATACATACATTTCATGCATGTTCATGGCACTTTGCCCAAGTAAAGGAAAAAATACCATGTCCACGTGGCACATTGAGAACAATTAATTTGTTAAAGAAGGGATCAAACGGTCGAGTACGCTATTGGATTTGGATGATGTTCGTCAACATCTAGTAATATACATTAAGCTTAGATCTGAGTGTGATTTCTTGTTTGGTTCACTGAGAGTTCAATATGGGGAATAAGAAGGAGGTTCATTGTGATTTATTGTTTGGTTCGTAAAAAGTGGAGAATCCGACAAATTTGTCCACCTGCGGATTTTCCCGTGTATAAAAGGTTCAAGATGAAAAGAATAGGACGAGGGCTTCACTCTGAGCAAAAGGGAAGTCCAAGATGGGGAAGAAGGAGGGTGGTCACAATTTTAGGGATGGGGCATCACGGTATGGTGACCAATTGACCGAAATCTTGGGGTGGAATATATATATATATATATATATATATATAATTTTGAAAAGAAAATAAGTAAAAGGTAAAATATATATATATATATATATCCCTTATTTGACGGAGTTAGTGACAAGAGACCATTTTCAAAGCAAAATGAGAGTCACAACTCACAAGGATATTTTTAAACTTATCAAACTCCAGGTCCCACTTTCAAACTTCTCACGTAACCTCAAGGACCAAAATTGAAGTTTACTGTAAATAAAATAAAATAAAATTTTGCATTATTGCTTTTGTCCGGCAAGTATCGACTTACAAAAAGATTATTTTTTTATTGAATATTTTAAATATTTTATTAATTAAACATGTGTAATTAAATCATTTATAGCATTAAATATTGTAAGAAACACAGAATGACACATGTATTGATTAGTTTTTCTTTTTAAATTTGGGTAAATATATTTCAAAGGTCTTGTATAATGTTAAATAGTTTAAAACATGTATATTTTAAGAGTAAATTTCACTCTTGGTTCCTGAGGTTTCGTATTTTCTTTGAAAGAATAACCTATACTTCTGTATCTTAAATAGTGGTCCTTGAGGTTTGGTATTTTGCTCTAAAAGGAGGACCTTCTCACTAACCCCGTTAAAAAACTCAGTTAGTGGGAAAGGTATTTTGGTCAAATCATATTTTTTTCTTTTTTTTCAACTTTTCTTTATTTTTTTAAACATTATTAAAACATTAAGAACATAATTGTAATTTCCCTTAATTTATATTAATACTATTATTAATATATGTATATATATATGTGTGTGTGTGAGTGAGTACATATATATATATATACATGTAAACCAGTACCACCTCCATCAAAACCCACATATACATGTAAACCAGTACCACCTCCATCAAAACCCACACCCACCCACCCACACACACACACACACACACACACACACACACACACACACATATATATATATATATATATATATATATATATATATATATATATATATATATATATATATATATACATGTAAACCACCACCTCCATCAAAACCCACATATATACATGACCACCAATTAATTTAAATATTTAATTTAGAAGCTCAATTAATATTTAATTTATATAGACACATGAAACATAATGTTCGTTGATGAATTGAAGAAAACTTGAACCACATACATACATAATTCGAAACAATTAAAAGAAAAAGAAATTAATATATATATCACGATTTCAGTTCTCCACTTCTTATCCATATATATATATATATTATAATTTATACGTATATATATAGCGAGGGAGATCAAATTAAAAAAGAAAATGAATTGAAGTGAACCTAACTATGTACCAGTAGAACAAGAAGAAGAAGAAGGGGTGATCTTGATGACGAGGCCAGGGAAAACATCATCCGGGTCGTGGATATGCGGGTTTTTTTCAACTATAAACGGGTCATTACACTTATCGCTTATGGTATGAAGTGTTTCTCCCTCTCCCACCACGTATATTTCATCACATGGAGTAGGCATGTTTCCTCCTCCTCCGCCTGTGACGGTGGTTGTAAGGGCATAATTGTCATCTCTAAAAGCACCGGTGAGCATGAGGGCAACTATCATAATCACACAGTAAAAAGAAATTGCATATGCTATCGCAAATATTGTTTTTCCTACTCTTTTAGCTTTCATGAATTCACCACCCATCTTATCTTCTTCACGCACTCACAGAGATATATAAGATACACACACACATATATATATATATATATAGAGAGAGAGAGAGGGTATAATACGTATAGTAGTGGGGAGATTTTATGGGGTGATGGTTAATGAAGGTGGGCAAAGAAGGCTTTATATATATAGAGTTACACCTCTAATTTTATGGGATTCACTGCTCTGTTTTGATGCCGCTCAAATCCATGTGCTGCAACATATGAATATTAGACAACCAATGCAGATTCTTGACAGGAAAAGAGCTTTGCCACAACCCATATCGGAGATCAAGAGTGCGCAACATGGTCAGATTCCCTAGTTGACTAGGGATTTGTCCGTCAAATTGACACATTGAGAGATTAAGATATCGAAGCTTTTGAAGAGAAGCAATGAAACGTAAACATATCTCTACTTTAAACCAACGTGGAAGTATGTCAAAAATTATGCAAGATGAATGGAGAAAAATTCCAATTTCGGTGAGATTTTCTGGTGAGCTTGCCGGAGAAGATGACCAGAAGTCCACCGAAGAAGATAACCGGTGAGGCTGACTTTATTTGGTCAAACTTCCTTGTTTGGTTGATTTGAGAGAGAAAAAAGTGATCTAACCAAAATACCCCTGACTCTAACAGACTTTTTTAACGAGGTTAGTGAGGAGGTCCTCCTTTCAGAGCAAAAATCAAACCTCAGGGACCACTATTTGAGATATTGAAGTCTAGGTCCTCCTCTCAAAGAAAATATGAAACCTCAGGACCAACAGTGAAGTTTACTCATATTTTAATACACTAGGCATATACCCGCGCGCGATGCAGCGCATGAAATATCGAATCTAAAATCGAGAACTCGAAAGTGGTTGTAAAGTGTATTCATAATTTAGGTAAGTCATTACTTGCTTTGACGGAGGATTCACGATGGGATCTTGATGAAGCCGCAAACTTGATCCAAAGATTCAGTCGCATACTTTGTTAGATCTCACAAGAGTATGCACTTGAAGCTTACATTTCAAGAAGGATGTTTTATGGATTTTCTTTGAAACCCTAAAATGTTATGGTATCTTGAAGTTTAATGACCGTGTTGATTTTATGATAGAAGATTATAGCGGTAGTTTGTCGAATTCTTTGTAACCAAATAGGTGTTAATAGTTGATCGAATGATTAAAGTTTCATTATTTGTTAATAGTTCGACATTTTTGGTGAGGAGGATGCATGAATAAAAGCTACCACCAACTTAAAGCAGCAAATCAACGTTGTTGGCGTTCAAGGAATGCATGCAAGAAATGAATATGGACAAGTATTTGGAATGTGAATACCAAATATTTCATGTGCGTATGCTAAAGCTATAATCCAACAAATTCATAACGAACTAAAAATACGATCTTATATGACAACTACACTTAAGGATCCTTAAACTGAGATACACAATCTTGTTCATGTTTTGTTCTATTATGTCCTTCTCGATACTAATTTTGTAGTTTTAAATCGAAAATCAGGTAATATATAAATTTAAGGTGGGATCTCAAGTAGAATTCAAGAATAATAACATAAGAAACTGACACCTTTTGTTATTAAAAGGACTTAACGCAAGGAATTTTTTACTTCAAACAACAAAAAAGAAGTACAAAATTTAAGGTGGCATGACCATCATATGCTTGAAAACTGTCTATCCAAAACATGCTTTCGAGAAAACCGCAAATGAAGACTTATCAATATACCCTCCCAAATTCTTTGCAACAAAAAAAAAATCCTGATGTAATAGCTAACTCACTGAGCTTGGCTATACAAAATTTGTAATGATGAATACTCAAAATTAGCCCAACTATTTTTGGGCATTGAAATCCTAAAGTTACCTTTTTGAAACCAAAGGTCAGGAGCCCCGAGGCCAACACATATTGAACCAGTGCATCATCATTAGTATCAGTAGCAAAAATCATAGGTCGGCCACCGGTATTAGGGGATATCAGCTTCAAACTCAAGGAATGACTAAATGGGGCCAGTGATAATATTGACATTACAACAGCCATAAAAGTCGAGTGATGAACAATTCTAGCAACCGACACATCAAATTCAAAGTTAGGTCGACATCATCACTTGATCGATAGCCATAAGAGCTTGTTTTGAAAAATAACAGACATCCACATCTGGATCCTCTGCCAGTTCAACCAGGCATGGCCGAATGGTTTTCTCCACCACCTGAATAATAATACTAATTGACTCAACATGACTTCATAATAAGTACATAACAGGATGCCAGAGGATCAGGTGCAATCAAACGAAAGAATGAAAAAAGTTGCTTACAGCTTGATCAACGATGGGAATAAAAGATTGCAATACCTTCGCCACATTAAACCTGATATTCGCCACTCTAAAAAGGAAACATGGTGAGTAACAAATGCACCAAATACATGCTTCTCAAGAGTGTCCTGAAACATTTGTTAGGATGCCAAAATACGTCTTGACATTCTACTGTAACACCTTTATATATGACGCATTTAACTGTATTTTGACGTCCTATAAAGTCGATTTTGTTGTGGTGTGTATCTTAAGTAAATAGTTTAACTGTTCGTTGATATCTACAACTCAGTACCATTGATTTTGTGATAATGGAAACTGGTAATTAGATAGATAGAGAAAATGATGCAATTCTCACAAGACAAGAGGAATAGTAATAACATCATGAATGTAATCACCTGTCCTTGGATAGAGTAATGACCACAGGAAGCAACTTAGAACATGTGATTTCAGATCCCATAACAGGAGCAAGTAGAGAAATCGCACTCATAATGGTCATGCGATACAAGTAATGTGGGTTGTTAATCATTTCCAAGACCTGCCAACAAAGCAATACAGAACTGCCAAACAAACTGCCGACAAAGCAATACAGAACTGCCAAACAAACTTTTGAGAAGAAAGTGTTCTATCCAGCAAGCTCAATCAAAGTACCAAAGAAAAGAACAAAAGTAAAAGAAAAAGTTTATACAGTCAGACATATTAATTACATAACTACAATTCAAGAAAGCATTAGACCTAAAACATATAAAACATACAGAATAACTGATAATATCAAAAATAATCATGACAAACACATATAACACTCATAACATAATCAATAACAAAATATATGTGCATGTAAACAGATGGTTTAATAATTTAGAACAAGAGATATTGGCCAAAAGACGTGGCATCTCTATGTAAGAAGTTTCTTAGGAACACCACCATTAACTACATTTAAAATCACAATGTTGAATAGTCAATCATGTTTTTACTTGAGGCCAATGGTATCATCTTCCAAAACATGTTCGGACATTAGGCAGGAATCTTGAAGTCATATGAATGGCAGCTTCCAGCCAACCATCGGTCTGACAAACCTATATTTTACAACTTGCAATATTCGATACTTAAAGATTAGCAACATCTTTACTCCTTGCTCTACCTTTTCGAAACAGATATCCTTGTTTTATTTGATTGGTTGCAAAGTAACATAGAAAACAAAAACACAATCTTTAGTTGAAACAACCAAATAAAAATAAAACATGAAGGTTCAAACATTTGACAAACTAAAAATACAAAACCTGCACACAACAAACAATAAGAGATATCATATAAAAGATGCATACCTTAAAAACTACTCATCCCATAGATCGCAAAAAAAAATTACAATCACAAAAAATATATATCTAAGCCTTTTCCTCTGTGACGAGCAGCCCTTTTCCGAGGGAGAAAGCCCAACGAGCCATGTCTGGGATGCTCAAATTTGCGATGAGACATGATACCTAGCTTTGTTATATATCTGCAAAACTCATAAGTTCATTCCCGAGAATTCACAGGAGAAAATACAACATAAAAAAGAAATAAAAAATAAAGACAAAGCTCAAGTGCAAATTGTTTATAGAATGTTCATTACACTCTAAATTATGGGGTTGTTTGCAAATAAAATTTTATCTTGAAAGCCAAATGAAAAATACGAAGGTTGAAGATTATAAAAATAGCAACCATGTTTCATGTTAAATTTCTATTATTCGTCTTTATCAATACTTAGTCTATGAAGACATGGTGCTTGGATCGCTTGGTGCAGATATATGTGAATCATGAATCGACTTTGAAGTACTTTGTTATGCATTTTCATCTACTATGTGTACATCATCCAGAAGATACTCTATAAATGTCATTAGTAATTCTAGTGCTTAATAAAGGTGAATTGTGTGACCGTAGAATTGTATATCTTTCATTAAAAATAAATCAATCATATTTGTTTTTGTCCATAATGATATTAGTTGTAAACCTTTACAATCTATCTGGTTATAAATTTTGAATACATCTGATATAAATATGTATAGATTTGTATACCCGGTTTTTTCTACAATAACCATTACAAATGTTTATCGATATGTTGTAGATATATATAGTAAAATTAGTACGTGCTATATTTTATAATATTACTAAATCAAGAAATATTAAAAAATAAGCTTATTATGGTGTAATTTATAATAAAAATGAAATGTGTTTTTAATGTATTTTTGTTGGTGATTATGTATTTTTAATATGCTAAAGGTAAAAAAAATAAAACGTAAGGATATTAAATAAATTAATTCGTAGATATTCATGATATTTAGTAGTACAATTAACTAAAAAATATTCAATATTAGGCTCGTTTTGAAGGTATTGACAGACGATTATAATAGTATAATTTGTAAAAGAAGAAACGAATTTTTCATTGCATTTTTGTTCATATACTAATATTTGTGTTAACATGATAAGGGTGTAAAATGAAAAAAATGATATAAAATAAATTAAATAACTAATTATAAATATGCTACATTTAACTTATACATTTAAAAAGAGGTCGAGTTAGAGATTTGCGGAGGAGTGAGAGTGGGTGTGCTTTAAAGGTTGTGTAGCATGCTATTAGTCTTAGAATTTTAATAAGATAGTATAGATGATTGTAATAATTTTTTGAAATTTTCTTACCGAATACTCATATTTCCATTAAAAAATCAAGAACTTTTAATATATTTAATCATTTATGTATAAAAGTATATGATTATTGAAAAGATAGCAAAGTCACCCTCATCTATATTAATACATGAGATTTTACATATGAAAATATCAAGGTCTTTTGAGTTTGTAAAAGACTTGCCAAAAAAACAAATGCTTTGAAGATAGAGAACTCATGTGATCAACCTCTAACATTTGCCATCACATTCTGGTATAGTTATGGTGATTAGAAAAACACCCTACAAATACAAAATGCTAGTAAAACATTTTTAATTCTAATTTCACTTCCAACAACTTTCACCACTTGTTATTGTTTGTTTCTTTGAATTGAATCCCATATAGGATTCATGTCCATCTCAAGTTACAAATAAAAATGATACTCTTTTAAACCATCATTAAGGATGAAGATTGCTACATGGGAAGCAACCACAAGACCGACCATAGCCCGAAAAATGCATGCTTTCGTGGACGTTCCTGTCTTCGTTGCTCGCACGTTTGTCTTTTGAATTTGAACGTTGTGCTCACGTTGGGCTGCCGCTCTCAATTATTGCGCTAGTCTATGAACAATTGCCATCCTCCTCATCATCTTCTCCTCAAATTTTGATCTCATTTTCTGAATCTTTACCGGTTAATATCATCCAAATGCACGAAGACATCAACTATATCTAACCTGCTGTATGGCCTCAAAGATAGGTACGAAGACATCAGTATCATAATTGCTCATTTTATTTTGAAGAATAGAAGTCAGTCTTTCAAATCCCATTCTAGTATCCACGTGTTAAACTATAAAATAGACACCAAAGGAATGTATGATTATTAAACAAAATGCCCCTAAACAAAACACAAAATCTATGCATGCTTAGACATAAGGCAAGTTTCAAAATCTTACTTGAATGAACACAATATTCCATATCTCAATCAAAGTAGGGTCATCATTATTAACCAGCTCTGCAGCATCACGACCCCCAATTCTGTCAAAGTGTATTTTACTGCAGGTCCACATGGTCCAGTATCACCCATCTCCCAGAAGTTGTCCTACTCGAATTAAATAGATGAATAAACAATATCAATGAACTCTTATTTGCTCCATATTATGAATCGTCCGCTAAAGTATGTTTAATGAAAGCAGAAAAAGATTGCTTAGCAGATAAATGTCAAACAAAAAATGTGATAAGAAAACTCACTTTACAACCAAACGGCAACACACGTTTAGGGGGAAGATATTTGAACCATATATCTGAGCTTCGTTGTTAGCAAGAAGGCCTAGTTTTTCATCACCGCCAAAGTAGCATATATTCGATTTGTAGGTAGTTTAAAAACCTACGCATTGAAAAACAACAATTTCCATATTGTTAAGCAGAACAAACCTCCAACAACGTGACAAACTTCCAAATATTAATAACGCAAAAGATTGATGGGAAGATAACTTGTCGTAGTGAGGAGCTCCCAAGCCCATCCAATACCTTCAGCTTTGAAATAATCACCAAACGACCAATTACCGAGCATTTCAAAGAAGGTGTGGTGGTAAGTGTCTTTGAAGCCATCAAAGATATATATGTTAAAATACCGCAAGGCATGATTGAAGATATATCACACAATTGACACAAGCCTATCAATAAATTCAAAAGAAAAAAATTTTACTGCAGTTTACAGGCCAAATAACTACGCTTCTAACACCACTCATACAGACCTATTAATTTAGTCCAATAAATGAACATTTAGCCTAGTTCTCATTCATGAACCACATCTGATGGAAGATAGGATAATGAATTAAAATTTAAAAACTTGAAGGTTCTTTAACACAAATATGTATCAGGCATTCAAACAGCAAAGTAAACTAAAACCTATTAAACCCATTACGCAGTAGATGATAAGAGAGAGCGAACGCCATATATCTTGAAATTAAGAGAAGATTAATTTGTTCGAGTTTGACTAATTAAGAGAGATCAATACAAGTTATGTTATTCCTTCTTTTAAGCCAAATTTTAACCGAAACAGATGAACACAATGCATACCCTGCTTCATGATTTGCTCTTAAAGAATTGGAGTTCGTGCCTGTCGAATTCAGATTGTAGTGTTCGTAGGAATCACCTAAACGAATGAATCATCATAAAAATATCACTCAAGTAAACTTGTAAAAGTCCACCTAAATCCATAAAACCAAACCCAGTATATCCCACACAGAGAAAACAACTGTTTCCGTGAATACTCCCAGCTTGTGAAACAACAATTAACAGGAAAAAGTGCGGAAATTGATGAAGACCAAAACATGATCGATGCCTCACCATTGTTTTCATTGTTGGGATCGGCATTGTTCTGCTTCTTTGACCACCCAAAACAAAAACAAACGAGAACACCATATATAAAAATAAAAAGTTAAATGTCATGGGGATGTTGAAATCTAATTGTACAACACTACAACTAACTTTCTAGAAACAAACTCTACAAGATAAGGATGACAAACCTAAAAACAACATCAATGCTAATGAAATGCTTTAGTACGTTCCAAAATGTACCAAATTCTTGACATAAAGTTTTTAGCAATTCCAAGATAGTGAATTAAAGATGACTAACCTGATGAGAAATGTTGGGTCTATACTCAGCCGGATTCCAGTTATTTTTCCTCAAAAAATTGGCATGATCCTCAGAGTTAAACAATTGATAAATCTGAACAAACACACATACAAATAGAATACGTCAATACATAGTAGCCTTAGAAATCAAAAACCATTACAACAAAAGCTCAAAAGGGTAAAAAAACCATTAAAAAATCACTGTTCCAAATTCCAAACCGATCCATATTCAAATTTTGAGTTCAATTAAAACATTTCAACTCCGAAAAAGTCAAATTTGAAGTAGCTAAAGAATCCCACAAACATGAGGATAAGTTTATGCCATATAATTTCATAAACACGTAAAGAATCAAGGCAAAACAATATTTATGTATACTTTAGATTATCAGAGAAAATAGAGATACAATGGACTGGCTGCATATGGAATTAACCACATTATGCAAGGATGAAAAGAAAAACTCCAATACCATAGGCCTTTGGCAAAGAATTTATGCCAATTCTCAGACTCATTAGTGTTTCTTACCAAATACCCAAATTGGGATTTGGCAAACGAGCGTTGTTGAGATTCCAGCCTTGATTAATTATATGTTGGAAGCCATGTCATTCACCATACATAGAGTGGAAAATCAATATGCAAAAGAAGATCAACTGTCTTTGCCATCTTAAAAATTAAAAAAAGAAAATTCCAAAAGAGCAAAAAAAACTACATACACAAAACAAAGAAAAGGATTACATTTTGCAAATAAAAAATTATGAAAAATCCAAACATGTAAAAACATATAACCAATGAAAAAACAATAACATATTCAAAAAAATATCGTTAAGAAAGAAAAATAAATTCGCATCTGCAGATCTTTCACAAAATACTCGATAGACATTGTGAACAATTGTCAAAAGCAAAAGTAATCACACATAAAAACAGTTAAATATGCTTATAAAGAAACAATTATCAAAACAAAATGGTTTAGAAATATACGATTTTGCTATAAAGTATACATGTAGAAGAAATATTAAAAAATACAATTCTGCTATAAGGTACATATATGATACAAGGAGGATATGTTTATGTATGTGATCCATGCATATTCAATATCCATCACGAAATGAAAATTTCAGTCTTACTAAACTCATCATAAAAGCGCTAGAGAAGTGACAGAGGATAAAGGAAAGAGTTAGTGAACTGTCAAATATCACATAGATAAATAGCTTACCAAGTCAGATAACGGTCCACCAGCACTTGCATCTTTGTCACCACCCAAAATAGACCCTTCTTGCACATTTCAGGCGTTGAACCGAAACCATCACGCAGGAGTCCAACATTTTTTACATGATTAAGGGTCGTTTCCTGTCAAACCAACACGAGGTTGTTTAGCAAAAGCATACATGTGCCAATAAACACACGTCGACATCATATTTAAGCTTCTGGTAAGAAAATTACATCATTAAGAACAACTATGAGAATCCATTGGATTACAAATATTACCATACCTGCAAATGATTCATTAACGTCTCTACCGATGCAGTTCTATCATCCACTATTTCATATGATCTAATAGAAAAGTTTTGACGGAACATAAAACCATCGTCAACAATTCTCCCTAAACCAAAAGGATGCATATCCGAAAGCATGTGTGACACCTGTCAAATTCTGAATATTAAGGTTAGCACCCTTAGATTATTTTATAAGTTTTGTCACTTCTAGATTTTTATTAAAAGCCTTTAAGATAAAAGTTTCCCGAAAAATTTAGAAGTTGCGTTAAAAACCCGGAACAGTTCCGTATCTGACCGTCACTGTCCAGAAATGCCAAATAAGTGAATAAAAGTCCAAAATCCTTAAACTATAAAAATCAGTATGTTAATTTCTCTTGCATTGCAAAATTCTCAAATTTGACATTTATTTAGCAAATATTGAGAATCGGGTATTTCGGTTCTCAATTATATCTAATATTTTATAAATTAGACTAGTAATTTAATTAATAATATTAAATTAAAATTTTTATGATGATGAGTCATTAGGACACTTGTCCTAATTATAACATATTCTAACTATTTTATTTATTAAAAACAAATTAAAATCAAGATACATCCTCATTTTTTCAAAATCAACTCTTCATCTCCTCTCTTCCCTCTCCTCCCTCTTGTTCGGCCGAAGAAACCCACCACCACCACCATTCCATTTTTTTTTCTTTGTTAAAAATCAAAATCCAAGCAAGAAACCATCATCAATTTGAAGTTAGAATCAAGTTTCCTTCTCAAATCTTCAAGGTAATCTCAAAAACTACATTTCTCTTATGCATGTTCTCATATTTCGAATTTTGGGTTTGAGGAGCAAAAGATTTCATCTAAATGTTGTATAAATTGGATTTTTGATGATGGGATGGATTACATTTGGTGTATATAGTATCATAAAATGAGTTTTTGATTCTTGTTTTCAAAGAAAAATTTATTTATTATCAAATTTAGGGTTTTTGATTATAATGTTGAATTTTGGTATCATAAACTACTAAAATGTTGGTATTATTGAAATTATGATTATATTATCATAATGAAATGTTAGTATAGAAATGTTCTTATGAAGGAATTTCCCTATAATTCCACATGATTAAGAACTTAGTAATAATGTCATTGATTTGATGTTGTGTTCATGCATGCATTTGGATGAGAATTTTGATTGCAATGAATCCATGATGCATAAGTTAGTTTATCATATAATGAGGAGTGAAGACATGGTTTATAATCAAAAATCATGTCTAATGATCATCATTTTTAGTTTAAAATAGTATTTTCTTCATTTTAGAATCTGTCCAGAAAATGGACTTGACTTCTAGCTTGCACAACTCACAAACCACATGTCCAAATTTGGGGTTTTTGCTTCTAAACCTTAATTTAGAGTGTTAGATTTCTAAAAAGTCCAAAAACACTGAATTTGGAGTTGATTTGGGCACTTAAATGGAATTTATAAGAAAGGGGTGCAATCTGTCCAATGAGGACAGAATCATACACCCAACTTGTAAAGACCATAACTCCCATATTATTCATACAAAATAAGTGAATCTTTTTCCAAAAGATAGGATTTTGAGTTAGGTTTGCATCCATATAAGGATCACTAACTAATTCCAAGAATTGATACCCCAAAAGCCTGTTACAAGTGAGGTATGTCACTGATCCGAAAATCAGTGACCCTCTGATTTGTAAAAATTATTTGAGGTATCAAAAGTTATTCAAAAATTATAAAAAAATGCAGATTTACTCTAAACATATTATAGTATCATCACAAAATTTGTGATTAAATAATTCTCTTGGGAAGTTAAGCTTCCGTGTTGATTTTATCGAACAACTTTCTGGACAGCATGTGCTGAATCCAGAAAGGTAATCTTCTTAAGTCTAAATTTTTTTTTATTGTATTTTGGAACTTTGTATAGTTTAAAAATGGATATGGACTAAAGAATTTATATAATGGCATTTCATGGGACAATTGGACATATTGGTTGGACATCGGAATAGGGCATTAATGTGTTTCTCTATGACAACTCTTGTATAGGGAAACTAAGGGCGAGGCAAATTCCATAAGAATTAAAGTAAAGTTTCACCCTTTCCATTCGTTAAGGTGAGTATTCACAGCCCCACTTTTATCGTTTTAACTTATTTTGGGGTGAAAAGCATGTTTTAGTTGCGTATTTAAAGATTCATGAGAATTGTTTGAAAGTATTGCGAATTGGCAATTTATAAGGCTTTGTTAAAAGCGTTTGGAAATTATAAGCTATATGATAAGTATGCAATTGATGTGTTGAGTATTAAATGTTAAGACCCCGTGACACTACTATTAACTCGAAGAAAATCGGGCCTATAGTATTAGTGGATAGCGCTATTTGGTGTGACAAACCCACCTTAATGCTGACGAGCAGGGGTGCACTATACTAGAGAAGATGACTAAACATGTGGCTTGAACCACCGCTGAGTTAGTTCATCGGGGGCGTTGAAATTGGTCAGGGACGACTTAGTAGTGGCTCAACGTAATATTATCTTTGCATACACTTATCATAAAGAAATTAAATTGTGGTACTCATGAATCAAAGAATTGAAGTTTGGTTTATACGTATGTTTTACAAATGACAACTTGCATATAAAAATGATTTGTGCATATTTAAAACCTGTGAACTCACCAACTCTTTGTAGTTGACCTTGGTTTTTATTCATGCTTTTCAGGAATCAAGAAGGTAATTCCATGATGTTTTATCAGCGCACTTCATATTTTGAAGCAAGATTATTTTGCTTTATGCGTATCGTTATATTCTAAGTTTGGGAATTGTAAACAATGACGATACTATGTTCTTAAAAATGTAATGTATTTTGAAAGTTAAGTAAATGTTGGTATGTTATAATCTTGTGCTATGGCATCGGAGCTGTTATGCCTCGTGTTTCCGCTTTAGCGGGGTGTGACAGATTTGGTATCAGAGCCATAGGTTATAGAGAATACCGGTTTTATTTCCGAAAACCTTACACTATAACCTTTTACAAATAAAGTTTTCAAAATTAAGGTGCGCTGTTAGTATAACTAAGAGGTGTCTCACATTATCATATTTTAACTTAAACAAAGCTTGATCACCTTTGTTTAATTTAAGTGTGTATAAAGGGGACATGGATTGGCTATACTAGGAATTACTAAAAATAGAAACTTTTTGATACAAAAATGAAAAGCATGATTGTTATGTGAGTTTGCATGATATTTTTGGTTTTTAATAAAAATTATAGCATGATTGACAATTAAACTTTATTAATTATCGCAGTTAATATGTCACGATCACCATCTCACCAAGAACAGTCGCCTGACGAATCAGGCTACCTCACCTACATACCTAGAGGAAATACTCCGACGAGTGATGATTTTGACCCATCTGAGCATGGTTACTCAGATTCCGATCGGCCACTGGAGAGATCGGTCACACCTACATCGGAGTCGACTCCACCTGCCACATTCGAGCGAGAGATTACACCTGTCCCACGTAGGGACGAGGCGGGGCCTTCTCGACTTAGGGGTCGGAGGGTATCGCCACCACCATGTGCTGGGATACCAGTGTCTCAACCAGCCGGTATGACAGCATTAGAAAACTACTGGGTCTCGGGTATGGCTCGAGAGGTGGAGAGAGTTAGAATGGAGATAGATCATCATGAGCATTCCATCGATGCACTCATGATTATAATGAATTCAAGTGATCAGATTTTAAATGGACTTATATCAATGGTAAGTACGGGTGATCAAACTATGAGTAGGATTATGAGGGAGCTGATGGAAACTAGGGCGATGGTAGCATAGCTGCACTCTTGTTTATCTGTGATGATGGGACTTTTGGTGATTGTGATAACATGGGTGATGATGATGTTTTTCAGGCATCAATAGTGTGGTTCATTGTTGGATATTTGGATGATTAACTTTCTTTTTGGAGATATGTAACTCGTCGTATTAAAACATTTATAATCAGCATGACTATTATTTCTGGATGAATGTTGAATATTTAATGTAGTATTTTATTGACATTGGATATGTTTATGACATATTGATTATGTTTGCTTATAAATTGTGAATTTCAATACTATGAGGTTGATGTATGATGTATTGGATGTCTGAATAAACAAATACAATTTATATTGTATTAAGATTATAGGATAGAAATAAGGGAAATAAGGATATGGAATTAAATATTAACGAGGCTTTAAAATAAATTGTTGCATTAGAATTATGCCGCCAAGAAGAGAAGATCCTGATATTGCACGACTCGTATCCGAGCAAATCTTAGCCACACTTCCTAACATAGTCAGTCAGATAGCAGCAGGCCTAAATGCTAACCAACCTAATCAACCAAGAGCCGGTGCAAATATAGAAAAAGAATGTACATATAAGACTTTTAGGTCTTGTAACCCAAAGGAATTCTGCGGTACCGAAGGAGCGGTTGGGTTATTATCTTGGATTGAAGGAATGGAATCCGTTCTCCACATAAGTAAATGCTCGAAAGCAAACAAAGTAGAATTCGCAGCTTGCTTACTACAAGGAAGAGCACTGACGTGGTGGAACACTCAAGTGCAGACTCGAGGAAGAGAAGCAGCTAACAAACTTACTTGGGATGAGTTTAAGGAAATGCTTAAGGAAGAATATTGTTCAAGAAGCGAAATGCAGAAATTACAAGCAGAGCTATGGGAGCATGAAATGAAAGGAAACGACATAGATACGTACACGACACGATTTCATGAGTTGGCGAAGATGGTGCCACATCTGGTTACACCAGAAGAGAATCGAGTGGACAGGTATGTCTGGGGTTTAGCTCCAGAAATCCGAGGGGATGTGACGTCGGGTAATCCAAAAACCATTCAGGAGGCGGTAAATCTGGCAACCAAGCTCACCAATAATGCCAATCGATCGGGACTTTTCACTCACGATAAAGTCAAAGGAAAAAGGAAGGTAGAGGAAATTTCAAGGAGACCTTTTGACAGAAGAAGAGGGAAGGAACAGAGAACAGTGGGTAATTATGGGATTCAGACTCAAACAGCCGATGAAGGAAAGGAAGTATATCCGAGATGCGGTAAGTGCAACAATCGTCATTTCGGAAACTGTGTTATTTGTCTCAAATGCAACAAAGGAGGTCATTATGCGAAAGATTGTAAGAATGGGGGAAAACGAGCTTGTTTTGAGTGTGGGAGTCAGGATCACTTCAGAAATGCCTGTCCCAAATTTATCAGAAGGATGAACGCAAACCAGACTCGACCGGTCAATCAGAGGAATCAAAAAGGTCAAGCACGAGGTCGAGTATTTGAAATTGGAGCGGAAGAAGCGAGACAGGATCCGGATGTGATCACAGGTACGTTTCTTTTAAATAATCATCGTGCATCTGTATTGTTTGATTCCGGAGCAGATAGAAGCTTTGTGTCATTAAGTTTTAGATCAAAAATTAATCAAAAGCCCTAAAAGCTAAGAGAAACTTATGTCATTGAGTTCGCTAACGGACAAGAGATTAGGGTTGGAGATGTATTTTCGAATTGTACCCTAAGTCTAGCTGAAAAGGAATTTAAGATAGATCTAATTCCAATAAAGTTAGGAAGCTTTGACATAGTTGTGGGCATGGATTGGTTGTCCAAAAACCAAGCGGAAATATGTTGCTCCGAAAAGACTCTTCGAATTCCGTTAGCGAAAGGAGAAGTACTTATAGTACATGGAGAAAAATCCAAAAGGAAGTTAAGAATAGTGTCCTGCATGAAGATGCAGAAGTATTTAAGGAAAGAATATATTGCATTTTTAGCTCATGTAGTCAATAAAGAGACCAAGGAGAAGTGTTTGCAAGATATTCCTGTAGTTCGAGACTTTCCCGAAGTATTTCCTGAAGATCTACCTGGGTTACCTCCACCGAGACAAGTCGAATTCCGCATTGATTTAATTCCAGGAGCTGCACCAGAGGCTAAGACACCATACCGTTTGGCGCCATCCGAAATGCAAGAACTGTCTGAACAACTTCAAAAGCTGCTTGATAAAGGATTTATCAGACCCAGTTCTTCGCCATGGGGAGCTCCAGTTCTTTTTGTTAAGAAGAAAGATGGAACATTCCGAATGTGTATCGATTACAGAGAACTCAATAAGCTAACCCTCAAGAATCGATACCCACTTCCTCGAATTGACGATCTGTTTGATCAACTACAAGGCGCAACGTATTTCTCAAAGATTGACTTGCGATCTGGATATCATCAAATGAGAGTTCGTGAAGAGGATATTGATAAGACGGCATTTAGAACTCGTTATGGACATTATGAGTTTCTAGTTAGCGGGGTGTGACAGCATGTCCGACCGCTTAGTCTTTCACTCTAGCATCATCAATTGCTTCTCGACAGCCAAGAAAATAGTTGTAATAGTAGTAAGAAACATGCTCCGATCAGGCAATTGGTTGATAAAAGTTCTCGGGGCAGCCGGTGATGGACTATCATTGATCTTGAGGCCATCCATGACACCTATTCTAGAACCATTTACCTTTGCAGGGCCTGTGCATTGGCCTTAACTTGCAAACTCTGAGAAGACCCAGATTTTGTCTTATTTCCACGCACATCCACAGTTCCCAGACCGCCTCCATGCTTAACAGAGTTCTTAGCACCAAAGTCGGGTTGTGGGGAAGAAACCGGAAACAATGAAGCAGTAGCCACCGTGATCGAATAACTCTAATTACAGAAGGAATTTCTGTTAAATAAACGCTTCTAAACAGGCTCAGAATAGTTGAATAATTGCTCAAAGCAAATGAATGAACAACGTGTATCCCTGCATGACAAGAAATTCGTCCAAATCAACAGTTCATATATGAGCGAACCACGTATTAAAACACAAGAACATAAATTCTACCGAACGAGACTATGGCTCTTAACAGAAATTCAATAAATAATTCACTCTGACAACATAAAAATCAACAAAATCCAACTAACATGAAACCAATCAAATAAATGATTACATAAAATTAGGGTTCTTGATCAATACCTTCGAAGAAGCCTGTAAAATTGAACCAATCAAAGATGGAGAATTTGAAATTGAAATTGAAATTGGGGTTAGACTGGAATCAAGACCGATTTCATCCCAAAATTGAGAGTGACAGAGATTTGTTGAGAGTTCGTTTCGTCGATTGCTAGTGCGATTGAGAGAGGTAGGGAGATTATGGAGAGCAGAACGTGGGGTTGTTGGGGAGAAGTCGGGATATCTTAAACCGATAACGAGATTAAGAATCAAAACCCAAATTCAAAATCTCGTTGAATTTGGGTTTTGGTTCATATGGGTTTTGGAATTCTGCGATTAAGAAGTTAGCAAAGAGGAATTGATCCAAATACTCATAAACCCATTTCTGACGTTCCTAGTGATGAAAACGATTACCGAACCATGACTCATAAACCCAAACCATTGATGGTATCGCCTATCCCGATTTGGAACGGGTGATAGAACCGCCGCACACTGCCGCTGCGCAAGTGCCAAATCTGGGCAAGCACGACTGTTTTCTTGAATAGATTGTCGATGTGTTCTGCGAATTCATCCCCAGTTAAGAGTTTATCGTCGACCGGTAGGGTGATTGAGAGAGAACGTGGGAGGAGAAGGTGAGCGGAAAGGATGGATTTCCAAAAACTGCTTTTCAAGAACTGCATTTCAAGAACCGTTTTAACCTTTTAATAATATAGTAGAGATAACGTTGAGGTATTTTTTGTTTTGAAAAATGTTTTTCAAAATTAAATTGTCAACATTTAAATAAACATTGTTTAAATTACACATTTTTAAAATATATTTTCAAAATGTTAAATAAAATACACGCATTTTATTGCTTGTTTTTTTAAACCTTGAATTTTATAATTTTGAAAATTAGTTTCAATGTGTCTAAAATTAATAAGTGGCAATTATATTATAAATGCTGAATCATTGGATCATTTAAAGAAGAGTAAGTTACATATTTGGTCCCCGTGGTTTGTAATTTATAATGTATTTGGTCATTTATCTTTATTTATTACATAATAAACCTCCACCTATGCAATTTGTATTGGATTCGGTCCCTCGCACTAACGTTTGTCATATTTTCCCGTTAAGTAAAATGAGTTTTTTTTGCTATGTTGCAGTCAATGGTTGTTTCTATTATCATCGTCATCTTCCTCTTAATTCCTTCATCGTTTGCTCAATACATCATCCATCTTCGATAAAAAAATTCATTCCCCTATTTGTCCATCTCTTTAACCTGACGGTGTTGGATGGGAGATAAGGGATCAAACGCCAGGGAAAAAGTTGTCCACTTCAAAGGAATGCCTACTCACCGACAACGTCATTTGTTGAAGGGTTATACTTCTTCTATCTTTAATCATCGACAATACCATCTATTGACACAATCTAAATGATTGTCGATAAATTAAAATGTGGTTATCAATAATACCAATGACATGTCGTTGTAATAAGTTCAAATTAGATTTTCAAATGTAACCCAGAACGACAACATATCATCATAATAGTTCAAAATAAAATTTCAAATGCAATCACAACAACAATGTATCGTTGCAACTATTCAAAATCAAATTTTCAAATGCAACCTATAGTGATGACACATCGTCACAATAGGTTGAAAAAACAACTTTTCAAATGTACCACAAACCAATGACATCCTGTCGCCATGGGTCAAAATTAAATTGTCAAATATAATCTACAGCAACGAGGTGTCATCGCAATAGGTCAATAATATTTTTTTAATATTATTTTATTTTGATAATAAAACTATATTAGAGCATTACTAATGACATATAATCGCACTAATGATACATTGTCGTGACAAGTGGTAGTTTTGTGAAATAAAACCAAGGGTTTTTACAAGAAATTCGAAGTCATTGTTAATGAATCAAAACATGGATTACGTATGAGAAGAAGAAGTGGGACACGACTCACGAGGCATCACATAATTGGGTGTTTTAATGAGTTATTTTTTTATAGCAATATGTAATGATATCAAAATGTCGTTCACTTAATATGATTTTTAACAGTGTTAGTCAGAGGAACCCAATCCATGTAACATTCTAGGCCTCGCTGGCACACCAATGTCCTCACTGGCACCAACCAATGTGAGAGCTTACAATCCACCCCCATTGGGAGTCCAGCGTCCTCACTGACACACCAGTCTGGTTTTTAGCTCTGATACCATGTGTAACATCTCAAGCCAAACGTACCAGATATTGTCCGTTTTGTCCACCCACGCCTTAACCCACTGTTTTAAAACGCGTTTGATAAAGGAGGTATCAAGTCCCTTATAAGGCAACTTCCGTTCTCCTCCCAACCAATATGAGATTTTACAATCCATAAAAAAATGTAAACTATGGTGACTGGAAATGTAACAAACAAATTATAAGGACCCTATTATTATTTTTAGAGTGAATTGTGGATTTGGTCCCTGTGGTTTTGTGTTTTCTTTAGCCATGGTCTTCCTTCTATGTTTATTGTAGATATAGTCTTTGTGGTATGCAATATATTGTGACTAGGGTCCCTGAACTCTAACATCGTTAACTTTGAAAGATTAAAGGCATCATGTGTCTTGCACACTATGGGTATAATTGTCAATTTCCTTTTCCCTTTCAATTTAACATATACACCTTTAAAAACAAAGATACTAAATTATGGATTTGGTCCATATGCATCACTCATCATCTTTAAAACTCATTTATCATATCTCTTAATTTTTTTCATCCATTATTCATTGTCAAAGTACAATGAAAACTAATTTGTTAAAGTGCAAAAAAAAGTTATTTGCATTTAAAAATAACAATTTTTAAGACCAACACTACAATCCAAAAAAGACAACGCATCAAAATAACAATTGACAATTATACCCATCATGTGCAAAGCACATGATACCTTTAACCTTTCAAAGATAACGTTGTTAGTGTTCATGAACCCTAACTAGGGGTGAGCAGAACCCGACCGACCCGACAAACCCGACCCAACCCGACCCGAAAATAGCCAAAAAATCGATACCCAAATTATCCAAACCCGAACCATCCGACCCGATCTAAATTATCGGATAAAGTAGGATCGGGTTGGGTGTCCAAAACCGAAACCCGAACCGCCCGAATATCCGAATTTTTTTTTAAAGAAAATCAATTTTATTATTTTATAAAACTAAGCTAAAATACCCAAATCACTTTCCAGTCTCCAGACTTCAGCCCTAATTTTGATTCCTCTTCAAACATAAAGGTTTTTTAATTCTCTTTGCCTTGATCTTTACCTTAAAAGCATAACAAAAATGAAGTAAACAACAAAAAGATAACTATAATACAAATCCACACACAACACAGTGACACATTTGGTAGCACAACTAACAATCGACATAAAATTAGAGAAGAAAACTATTCTAACTCTTGTAATTCAAAGTCTGATCATTTGGGGGGTCATATAGTCATGATGAAAAGTGATTTGGATGAAAAACTTACCAAGCAAAAAAGATGGTTAGCATCAAAACAAGCATGATGTCTTTGGAGACCCAACCCGAACCACCTGAACCCGATCTCACCCGAACCCGAACTACCCGAACTTCATTCGGTCGGATTTCGGGGCATTCCGGCCTACCCGAATATCCGATCGGGTTTAGGGTTTGGATACCCGACCCGACCGATGCACATCCCTAACCCTAACCACAATATATTGCATATCATAGGGATTATATCCACAATAAAAATAGAATGAGAACCATGGTAAAAAAAACACAAAACCACATGAACCAAATCCACGATTCACCTTTTATTTTATAATATTATATGGACCAAACAAGATTTGAATGTAGACAAAAAGGGATGGGGGTATCATTATAAGTAGGGGTGAGTAAAACCCGACCAACCCGACCCGATTCGAACCGAAAAAGCAACGAAATCCGAAACCCGAAAACCCGATATAACCCGATCCGTTTATATTATCGGATAATATAGGATCGGGTTGGGTATCCAAACCCAAACCCGATCCGATCCGAAAAATCCGAATATTTTTAAAATTTTTAAAAAATCAGTTTTATTTTTATAATCCTAATTCTAAATTTCTAATTTCTAAATACCCTAAAACTCCTAATCTTTAGTTTGTTTCTGTTATCGGCCTTGTGTTTTTGTTTTTCAGTCCTAAAACTCCTAATCTTTAGTTTGTTTTTGTTTAAGTTTTAAGTTATAACATGCCCAAAAAAAGCATCCCAAAGCAGGGCCAGACCCGACCCACCCGACCCCGAACTACCCGAACTGTTTTGGTCGGGTTTCGGGGGCTCACTTCTCACCCGAATATCGGATCGGGTTTCGAGATTTTAGACCCAACCCGACCCTACCCGTCCGATGATCCGCCCTAATTATAAGAGTGGGTGAGAAAGAATCAAAGAATGGGTGGGATAGTTGGTGATGGGAGGGATAACAAATTATTTTTCCAAGTTAATAATAAACGTGGTGATATTATACATAAAGTACTCCATATAAATTATTTTATTTTTATAAATTAATATTTTAATGTTAATATAGGAATATAAATTTTCTATTGTATTTAATAATTTTATATATGTAACTTGTAGACAGTGTGTATCAAAACTGGTTGAAAAACTATTAAAAATTTAAAATTGAGTTAGGAATATAAAAGGAGTGATAACTAATTTGTATTAAAACTGAATCAATCTTGTTATCATTCATATTTTGAAAACCATAAATATTAAATTATTTATTAAAAGAGTTATTATTCAAAATTCTCCATCATGTTTGGTAAATATAAGACAGGTTGTTTTTTGAGTTTATAGCAGTCTTGTTTTAACTTATGAGTTTTATTCAATAAGTTTATCTTTTTGTCTCTTTCTTTCAATTATAATATAAGAAATATTTTTTTTACTTATTATTAAGTACTAGTGTTGCGCCCCTGCATTGCACGGGAGGATAAATTTTTTGTTGGAATATTGAACCGAGTTAAAATGAAACATAATTTCTCTGTTAACAGTTAATGAAATACAATGTGAAAAACGAATGTATTTTCATAAGTGGTTAACTTGCATATATTCTTAATCGTTTGTTGTTATGACTTTGTGCAATAATATTGGAAATAGTTTTGTATTATATTATTTAAAACTCAAACAACATGTCTCACAACATATTTATCTGACTATTGACTTCAAGACCTCATAATATTAGTCGATAAAAATAAAGATATGTATATATATCTTATTCCCCTACTTCGAAAAATATGATTGTGGGTTTTGAAAAATATAAACAAATCCTCAGTAAATAAAATAAAATATAAAAAATTAGTTTTTCAAAGAAACAAAAATATAAGGGAATACCTTTTGTTCAGTTGCAGGTTCCGCCATTGACACTCGACCGTTCGTCTTCTTCTTGTACTCGGATCTTACATAGAGAATGTAGAGAATATTTTAAAATCTTTTCTTTTTATTTTCGATTTTACATTTAAATGTAAATATATTAAAAATATGGAAAAATATTTTTATATCTACATCGTTTCTATTTTATTATATTTACACTTGGTTAATTTGGAAAGTATTGCGGAATATTTTTATATAAATCATTATGAGATGTAATATAAAAAAATACGGAAGAAAAAAGAATTTATATTACATCTCATTAATATAGATTTAAATGTAAAATCTACATTTAAAATAGATTATGCTAATATAAAATCTATTTTATTAAATTCTCCACCAAAAAAACAAATAGTTATATTAATAAATGAGTATCCATTCCACAAATATATGATTATGTGAGATACTGTGCTTGAAAAGGTTGTACCAAAGCATTAAGAAATTGTAAATTAAGTAATTGGTTTTAATTAGTTGTAACTTGTGCTTAAAATGTTGTAATTAAGAGTTTTTTATGTCGTGTTTATAATATAGTATAGATAAAAAATACGGAAAAAAAATATTTTATATTACATCTCATTAATATAGATTTAAATGTAAAATCTACATTTAAAATAGATTATACTAATATAAAATCTATTTTATAAAACCCTCCACCAAAAAAACAAATAGTTATATTAATAAATGAGTATCCATTTCACAAATAGATGATTATGTGAGATATTGTGCTTGGAAAGGTTGTACCAAAACATAAAGAAATTGTAAATTAAGTAATTGACTTTAATTAGTTGTAACTTGTGCTTAAAATGTTGTAATTAAGAGTTTTTTATGTCGTTTTTATAATATAGTATAGATATATTAGCAAAAAAATACCGAAGAAAAAATAGTTTATATTACATCTCATTATGTAAAAAGATTTTATAAAATAAAATATGGAAAAAGATTTTATAAAATAAAATATGGAAAAATCATTATGAGATGTAATATAAAAAAATACGGAAGAAAAAAGAATTTATATTACATCTCATTAATATAGATTTAAATGTAAAATCTACATTTAAAATAAATTATGCTAATATAAAATCTATTTTATAAAATCTTTCACCAAAAAAACAAATAGTTATATTAATAAATGAGTATCAATTCCACAAATAGATGATTATGTGAGATACTGTGCTTGAAAATGTTGTACCAAAGCATTAAGAAAATTGTAAATTAAGTAACTGTCTTTAATTAGTTGTAATTTGTGCTTAAAATGTTGTAATTAAGAGTTTTTATGTCGTTTTTATAATATAGTATAGATTAATTAAAAATTATCGTTAAATATTAAATATAGATTAAAAAATAATTGTTAGTTAAATTTTAAATTATTAATTAATTTTAATTGTAAATTATTCGTTAATATTATTTATTAATTATTGTAAATTTATCAATTGTTTTATACTATTATTACCTTTATGATTGTTCAATACTTAGGGTCTCTTCGGTTCGTTTTTTATTAATATCTGTATGGATATATATGTCTGTATTGATAAAGTTGTCTGTATGATTACAAATAAATTATTGTTCGATTGTTGTACAAAATAAGTAGTCTGAACAACAAAAATGACTATTTTACCCTCATAAAAAATAAAATAAAAAATGGCAGCTACATTATTGATTATAATGAATCATTTAACAAAAATTTCAATCTTAAAAGTTGTTGGCAACTTGAATCATTATCAACTAGAAACGTACCCGCGCAATGCAGCGAGATACATCACGGTTTTAATGTTTTATTTTATTTTTTGTTTTTTTGTCGATTTACAGTACGCTTTTGGATGGTTTTGATAAAGTGATAATGTTTTTTTTAATAAATTTGTTTAATTTAGGCTTAATAATATAATGTTTTTATATAAAAAAATTAAGTATTTTGTTAGAATTCAATTATTATCTTATATATTTTAATGACATATAGAAAAAATAACCAATTACATATTTGATAATATAATTAAAACAAAATTATAGTAATATAATATATTAATTAATAGTGATACATGGAAAGGTTTGCAGAAAAGGAAGACCTTGCACATACCAAATTGGTGGGTGTTACAAGTCTGCAGTAGTAATATGTATCTTGTGTTTTGATACTTGTAAATTAAGATATTTTTAAAATCTTGCATAAAATGATAGTACATTGTGCCTAATAATTTGTATTTAAGAGTTTTTTTCCGTGCTTTATAATATGGTATAGATATAGATTATAACAAATTGAATCCTTAAAAAAACTTCAACAATAACAAAGAATCACAAAAAAAAAAAAAAAAAGAATGAAGAACCCAATAACGATCTCACCATTTTTCAAATACAATAACTCAATAGCAAGAATCAAGATTTCTAAAAAAAACTAGAAAATAAAATCAAAAGGAAGAAAAATAGCCAACCCCACCATTATCTCTCTTTTGACGGTGAACATATGGGAAAAAAAACCAATCCCAATTCCCACCATTGTTGATTTGCATCTCCTTTTACGATGAGATAATCCAACCAAATCCAGTTGTTGTTTTTTTACACTGAATCGATGAAAACACAAAGGGAAAAGGAGGAAGAAGGCAGATTATGTACATATGTCTGTCTTTGAATTGACTACAATCATCCTCCCCACCCAATATTTTTTCCTCTGCAAACCTTCTTAATAGATGGGAAACTCTGCACTTCTTGAAAAAAATGGAGCAAGAAGAAAACCAATCGATCTAGAACACTAAAACAAAGAGGGAGCAACTATCAATATATGCCCAAATCCAGATGTCAATAGATAGGAAAAACTCAGATGTTGATCCATGGAGACAACAATAGTTGCAGATCGATGGAGGGAGTAGTAAATAGTTGCATATTGATGGATCGAGAGTGAAGATGAAAAAGGGGGGATCGAGAGGAGTAAAAGAAGGGTAAAAGGGGAATAAATGACCTGATAAGTGGTTGAGTCTATATGACTCTATTTTTTAGCCATTAAGCCACTTTCGAACAACTTGGTCCCCATTAGCCACAAAACGCTACTCATAATCAACAAAACGCTCACGAATAATCACTTGGTCCCCATTAGCCACTTCTACAACCAAAGCATCGGGAAGAACACTACTAGGAGTGACGAATCTCTTACAGAATTCATTCGACACAAATGAGCACGTTGCACCTGAATCAAATAACACACGAGCGGACAAAGAGTTGACTAGAAACGTACCCGAAACGACATCGACATTAAAGATAAAAGAGTCCTTGGAGTTTGAGGCGTGAGGCTTGTGCTTTCTCCAGTTAGTTAAGTAACGATCTTTATGCTTCGTTAACCTACGGATTAAGATCATGTTCGGTTGTTCGAATATGGTTGATTTTGGAATTGTTGGAATTTGGTACGACGACAGGCTATGTTACGGTGGTGTACTATATTGTTGGGTAATTGGATTAATGATGATGTTATGGTTGACTGGTAAGAATATTGGAATTGGACGACTACTTCCAATAGTAGGTGTCAACTTTGAATCGACATTGCTAATCGGAAAGAAAATATTTAGAAGTATACCCACGTTTGCAGAATGGTCATCTCGAGGTTAGGTGTTGGCGCGTGATTTTGAGGACAATGACTTTTTGGTGTGCTTCAGTGTGCTTCCGTTAGATCTGGTGTGTCTGCAGGACAAGCGGTAAACTTAAGGAAACTAGATGTCAATAATTAAGAATCAACCTTGGGTATTTTGTTAATTGTCAGAACTTTCGCTGATTTGGAAATCGATGCTTGAGTGCATGGTGGGAGTTTGGTGGAAATGTTATTGGATACATTTGGTGAGAATGCCGAGGAGGACATGAAGTGAAGATACCCTCGCTTGTTTGTGTAATTTAGATTTCGAGGACGAAATCATTTACAAGTTGGGGAGTATTGTAACACCCCGATTTTCGAGAGATATCATCTCAAGTTTATACAGAAACCGATATATTAAGGAAAAATAAGATATTAGATTTTGGGCTTGAATCCTTGATTTTATTGTCTTGGTAGATGAATGATTAAATTACGAGTCCAACGGTTCTTTCCGAAGCGAAAACGGAGCTATAACGAAGAAGTTATGACCGAAACGAGATTTAACCAAATAAGAAGAAAAATCAATTTCAAGTGAGCCAAAATTAGTGGCTGAAGTACCTTGTTATGTGGGTTGCTGAAGTTGAACCCACGGAGCAACCTACGAGAATGAAAATTAGGGTACCTTGCTATGTGGGTTGCTGAAGCTGAACTCACGGATCAACCCACGTAGGGTGTTGGACGTTTTTTATACACCATTTTCCCTAAATATTTCTCATTTCCATTCTCTTCCCTTTCTCTCCCAAATCGATTTCCTTCTTTTCCCTTCAAACCCTAACTTATTTTGGCTCAAATCCATGGATTTTGTGGAGGTAAAACATCATCGAGTGGTAGGATTGAAAGCTTTGGTCAAGGATTCACCATCTCCATCTTCATCTTCAACCTCAAGCTTATTTTGGGTTTTCTAGGTTTTCATCAAAACCTAAGTGGTAAGTGTATCCCTTCCATTTCTAAACCATGAAGTAAGTTACAAATGATCCATTGATGGTTTCCTAGTATTTGATTTCTATAAATTTCAGTTTAGTTAATTTTGGGAGTTTTGGGTCAAAATTGGGGTTTTTGCCCAAAATAGAGATATTGATGTTAAGTGTTTGAGGAACAATTAATTATGGTGGAATATGTATATTTATGGTTGGAACCTTGTGAAATTAGGTTTTGGAAGATTTGGTTTGAAGAACCAAGTTTCTTCAAGGGAAGCTCTAAGTGGGTAAAATCTAGATTTAGTCTAAATCTAGCAAGGTGAGTTCCTACTATCATTTTCTAAACTTTATACACATCAAAACATATATTTTGAACTCCTATACATCTCCTTGGTTTTGGATCTACGAAAATTACATTTTTGATCTAACTTGAGTTTTTGGAGATTTTAGGGTTCTTGCTATATCTTGTGAAATTGAAGGGTTTCATTTGTTATGAAATAAAATGAATTATTTCTTGCATATATTTGGTGAATTTCTTGGAAGAATGTATAAAATCTCATTTTTATGATTTTTCATTCTTATCAGCAGTTAACTTGGAATTTGCATATTTGGGAATAAATATTATGGAAGCTATATGTTTAGCTTTGGTTAGTCACAAATGTAATTGTGACAAGTCTTGATTATTCTAGTGGATCCCTAGGTATTGAGTCGGCTTATATATAAATTGGGATGTTTTTCCCCATTGTAGCTATGGATGCATTAGATCATCGAGTGCCTTTGGTACGGTTATGTGAGACCGGTTACTAGCCATGGATTCATAATGTAGTCCTAGTGAACGAGTATGACTTGGTTTCCTCGGGTTCCCTCCCTCACATCATCGTACGGACCTTCGTTGTTCGTGGCCATGGTTCCAAGTATTTAGCTCACAACTCGGATTGTGGCCTACTCGGTGTTCCGCCGACAATCCTTGGTAAATCGGGTATCCCCCGTCATCGCAAGATGAATTTTATATAAAAGGCCCTTTTATGGCAAATTGTTCAATTGTAAACTATTTTTTCTTGAAAAGAATTCCCTTCGTTACAATTGCATATATTTCTTCAATTTATAAAATGTATGTTCTCATCACTAGGCTTTAAGCCTAACACTTTTTCGAAAATGATGTGTATAAGAGGTTCTCTTAGCGGTGGGTCGTCAAGGGGTTGAGTGAAGAGTTTGGTCTTCTTGAGGAGTATTCTGTATGATAGTTATTTTGGGAGATTTGATGTTTAAACCAATTTATTCATTTGGTATTGGGCTGACAACCTATGTAAGCTAGATATATTTGGTTTGGCTTGGTTTGGTTTGTTGTCAATTTTCCGCACTTATTGGCAGATTTTGTGAATGTTCACGCCTTGCCCATTATTTGGGTGGTTTGTCCTATTTATAGACGTTATATTGCCGAAATTTCAATTTTTAAATTACCCCAATTTTTAGGGTGTTACACATCCTCCACCAGGAATGACTCTTCAATCACCTCTTCTATCGTCGACACCTTGGCATTCCTCACCGTCGTCTTCATCTCGGCCGACAATCCCAACAGATAGGCCTTAATCTTCATCTTCTCATCGGGGGCCAGATGCTCCACCAAACTCAACTTTTTCATAAATTGCTTTGAGTAGTCGGAAATAGACATGCTACCCTTCTTCAGATTGCAGAACTCAAGCTCAAGCTTGTCCAAAGCCCTATCGCTATAATACTTGTTGAGGGTTTTCTTCTTAAATGTTGGCCACGAGAGTTTGGCCAACACTTCGGGTGTAAGGGATGACTGGGTGAGATTCCACTAATTCAGGGCCTCGCCCTTAAGTAGATGAGAAACAAACTTTACCCTTTGAGACTCATCGCATTCACTAGCCTAAAACGCCATTTCCACTTCCCGGATCCAATATATGCACCCGACGGGGTCAGTAGTACCTACAAACTCGGGTGGTCTGCACCCTAGAAAAGCCTTATAGGTGCATCTTGACTCTTTCCGCTTTTCACGAACAATAGCCTGCTCTTCAGTGCCCACGACGTTTGGTCCACCACCCGACCCAACCACATCATTCTCCGCCACCGTTTCGGGCCGTCGATGACTAGCGTCACGATCTTCCAAAAGCTTCATAAAGCATTCCTGTTGTTGTGCCATGGCCGAATTCATGGCTTGCATCATATTGTCTCGGATTCGAGTCTCGAGGGTCACCTCCTCGACGATCGGGTTGTTAGTGGCAATATTCACCCGCGGAATGAGTTTGGGCCCTCTGCCCAAGACAGTGGTTATGGGAGGCCCCATAGAGGTCACGACCACGGGAGGTTGGTCGGCAGTAGATTCATCTTCCACGTGGCCCTCTTGCGGGTTTGGTAATCTGCTCCGAGTATTCACCATGGTTATCTGCCACACACGTACGAAAAGAGGTTGAGAAAAGACTAAACGAGTTGAACTCATGGTACGTACTAATACATTTATCAATCATCATAATAATAGCAATTCAAGCGTGCTTACGTAAGAGCGCATTCATAATAGCATTAACTACGTGATATTATGATTGTGTTATACACAAGGATCTGTCATTATCGTCATTAGGGCTGTAAACGAACTGAACGTTCAGCGAACCGTTCGTGAACTGTTCGGCGGGAAGTTCGTTTATGTTCGTTTATTTAATAAATGAACGAACATGAACACATTTTTTTGATCGTTTAGTTAAATGAACGAACATGAACAATGGTCTCGTTCGTTCATTTATGTTCGTTAATGTTCGTTCATTTATGTTCGTTTACGTTTGTTTATGTTCGTTCATATTTGTTTATATATATAAATATATTTATATATATTATGACATTAATGTGTCAAAGCATTAATTAAATTAATTTTTTATTCCTTTTTTATACCTCCTAAGTTTATCCGTTTTTTTATTTTGTTATGTTATTTTTTACGAATTGAATGATGAGTAACGGTGGTTGTTTTTTATTCATTTGTGTTCGTTTATGTCCGTTCGTTTATGTTCGTTCGTTTACATTCGTTTAGCTCTTAATGAATGAACATAAACGAACACGAACAAACATATTTTCTTAACGAACGAACATGAACACAAAAAATTTTGTTCGTTTACCGTTCGTGTTCGTTCATTTGTTCGGTTAAGTTAAACGAACAAACATGAACAAGCCTCCGTTCATGTTCGTTCGGTTCGTTTACAGCCCTAATCGTCATCACAATTCTTAATCAATGTAATTCCGTAGGTCCTAACGCTTTCCCCACCTATGACTTTTACCCTAAGGTGGATAACCTATTATTAACGCTTACAACTTAAGTCTAGATATGCTAAGGTCAATACCTAGTTCACTTAAACTAAAGTTATGATACCAACTTGTAACACCCTAAAAATAAGGATACCAAAATTCTGAAAAAACGGACATGTGGTATATAGATTTTCCAAAGCAAGAGCCTCCCAAAAAGGGGAATATATATAAGACCTGTTTAATTACAGTTTGTAGTTTAACCGGAATAAACAACAACCATCTAATCTAATTTCTATGATAGAAATAAGATTACAAAAAGGGTGTCGCCTATAGACCCAAATAAAATTTTCACAAAAAGTGCTCCCCAATGCACATCCCCAAGCTCACACGGAAGTCCGCCTAAACCGTCTTAGGTGCGGAACCACTGGAACCTGAGATACACATAGACACGAAACAAGTGTTAGGCCAAAAATCTTAGTGAGTTTGTACAAGCAATAATGGATCAACAAGTGAGTATATATATGAATAACATTTAATACGAAGTTCCCATATGAGGAGTCAATGGGGGAGACCCATAGCACCAATCAAGTTCCACCCAAAGAGTCGATACACCTTTATGCCAACTACCATGAGTGACATCTGAAAGGCCCGACACATCCGAGAACTACAACCATGGCATTACCTCGAATGACGGAGGTCTAGGTACATACCTTCACGGTGGCACCCAAGATTATATCCTCCTAGTGTCTACCGACTTGGTTCATCCAACAATGACATCGATAGGCCTCAAGCACTAACATTTTCATGCATTGATCTCAATACGAACCATGGTCACTACATTTAAATTTATTAATCTCTACATATGCATTATGACCAATTCCTCTCTTCCACATGCTCATATTTCCACATAAGGGGTTATCAAGTAATATAATGCAAGTTATATGATTCTTTACCCAAGAGGACATAATATAATCATCTACCATCATATAAGCCCAAATATATCACTAAACCAATATTAGGTCAAATATCGTGATATAGTTAGAGGCTCTCATAACAAATAGTATATAATTCATGTATAAAAGAAATGACAACAATAAATAGCATGTTATAATGTGTATCTAGTTTTGACAAGGTTTAGGAACTCACAATATATGTTTTGGTTAAAACCTATAAAATAGAAAACCCTAGATGTTGATAGTGGAAGACTTGGTTGAGAGGAGTATAAATCTTGCTAAGAATACTTCAATAAATGTCTTGGAATTACTTTGATGACCAATAAATATGCCTACCAACCCAAACGCTAGAAATAAATGAGAAGGGTGTTTGATTGCCCGAAAATCTCCTTCAAGAGTTCTCTCCCATTTCCCCCAAATCAATTCTTTAGAAATGAAGCATTAGGTCTTGATTTTAAACAGGAACCCAAACTACGCGAGCGACTTTACCCTGAGACTTTTCCAAGGGCATTGTCGCGTAGTTCCAGTACCATTCAGTACACCCCCTGCGAATGTGACAGGCGACAGTGCCAATGTCACAGTCGCGAGTCACAATCGCCGTCCATACACCGTAGCCCCACCTCCACCAGCGAGATTGCTATCCGCGACTATGACCAGTGTCATAGTCTCCGGTCACTGTCGCTCGGCTCAAGCTAGCTGCTGGAAGTTTTGCTATTTTCACGATCTAAATGTTCAAAGTCAATTAGGGTCATTTGGGGTTTAAACCACTTATCATTGAGGGTCACTTAGTCAATAACATAAGAGGGTGGGATCGATAAATTAAGATTACTTACGAGGAATTTTCTGGGTGTTACAATATTCGCACGAAGCGAGGAGGGCGCGGTACCACCTGGGCGAGAGTGCCCGACGATAGCGTCGTGGTCACTCTCGTGTGTCACTATTGCCCTCGGTGCCCAACATCTCTTTTAAAGTCGTTTTTGGGCAGTAAATGTTCATTCTCCATCAGATCTCTTAGAACTCGATTCTCTCTACTCCTAGATGATTTTTTACCCCTTTCCTTCACTCTCTCACTTCATTTGCTTCATCCACCAAGAAATCTCAAGTGAGGTTAATGTTATACTAGGGATATTCTACCATTTATTGCAATGCTCAAATGGAATATCAACTCCCAACCATCATCTACACTTTTCTAGGGTTTACACCATTCCAGGGTTTTCTCTTACAAACTCTTTTGGTGAGTTTTACTTTGTTTTTAATTACTTGATTACATGTTCACTCTCATATTGACTTCTATTTAAACATGTTACATTGGTTTTGACCTAAAAAGGAATAAATGTGAAATTGTGTCTATATCTAACCCCAACTTTATTTGGAGCTTAATAATGCTTACGTTATACTTAAGGCTTTGGGTCTTGGAAATGGAGGAATCATTTTGGAATGTTTGAATCCTCAACCGTGTTTGACCAAAAGTGATGCTTTATGTGGATTTATGATAGGTGGTTAATTTATATCGATATATAAGAATGGTGCATGTTATGGAAAGAGTTAGTGGGCCATGTATGACTATTTGACTACTTGTGAATTGGATATATGCTATGAGGTCAATAAAATATTCTATGAGTCTCGATTATTATGATAACTTTAATTGGTCTTTACTAAGGTGATAAATTATTTGGAGCGGACCCTTGTGCGTGAGGGTGCACTGTGCTATAGTAATAAATCATGGATACTTTTGGATATATAGAAAGTAGGCACTAAAGGGCTATAAAGTATAAACCCTTAAGGTGAAACTCTTACAGGATCGAGTAGGCACTAAGGTTCAAAGACTTTTGAGGTGGAACTACGTGGAGTGGACAATAAAGGAAATAGAAATACTTGGGGTTCGTTTTGGTGAATTACTCATCGGGGTGGTATCATGATTTATGTTGATGGTGTATCGTATTAGTGGGCTTTGCGATATAAGGATATTCTTGTGGTCCGTCTGTTAGAAATGCTTGAGTTGAAGTTTTAGCACTCAGTTAAGCGTCAACCTTACCACGGATATCCGTCTGGAATGGGGTTTTGGGACAGGATGTCCATGTTTTCCAAAACGTCGCAAAACAATATTCCATAAAAATTCAACGCGACTCGTACAGACCCAAAATTCCCAAGGAAGTTCAGACTCAACAACATGGGAACAACTCTTCCTTTAAAACCTTAACATACGTGGAGGAGATCCAATGTCAAGGTTAAAAATTCTACAGTTACTTGCCCAATACCCCATATGGCATTAAAACAAGGATCTTAAGATGTCCAAAATAGCGTTAAACACAAAACAGGGACGGAGAGATTTTCAATATAAATTGCAACCACATGCAATCAAAACAACTTCATGCAAGATTAAACTCACGGTTCAAAATCTGATGAGTGTTAAATGCTTTACCAAGACTTCGCAACATAATTCACTTTATACTTTGAAAACGTGAGAAATAATTTATGCAACTTATTTAGAAATAAATTTTATGCATGAATTTGGTCGGCACTCGGCATCTTAGGACCACGCTTCTCAATTCATACTATTATCATCCGAATGCTTAACATCTTAAGACAATACTCGAATATTTTATCGGTTCACCTTATAATTTCTCCTCGACTAACATCAATTCCATAAGTCTAAGGTTCTATTCCAACCAATTGTCCTGACCCACAATGGCCAACTTCCAGCATTCATCATGTCTTAACTGTTACTCCAAAGTGACATTACTATAAACATCAACCCTCCTTAGATCGCTCGCTTAGAACTTTCTCACTACCCCAACAGTAATCATACCAAGGTAGTTCAAGTACACACATGTAGCATGTAGGTTCACCATAACACTGGCCAGGTGCCATTATGAACGTACCGTACAAGTTCATCCTTGCGACCCTCGACAAGTTTTCCGTTTCTAGCGACTCGATCAACTCCAAAATATCATATCTTAAGGTTCCTAATATGCAACTTCACTTACAAACACTTATAAAAAACGCTAGTTTGAGTCTAGGCATCCAAAAATCAATACCTAATTCTCTCAAACTTAAGCTCTGATACCAACTTGTAACACCCTAAATTCTGGAAATAACAACTAATTAAAATTTTTCTAAATACATCAATAAATGATTCATCTACAACCATAATTTAAGATTTAACCTCCATACATACATTCATTCTATACCTACAGTCTATAATAAGGACAGGTGTTACTAAAACCCAATAAGTGTCGCTATCTCCAAACTGCGAAAGACTTCGCCAAGCTACTCACTCTCACGCAAGCTAGTGCTCACCTCTTCATAGCACCGCTAGGACCAACCCCAACTGAAACCTGATGCACATGCCGACAAATAAAAGGTTAGGCTAACGCCTAGTGAGTTCAAGAGTTTTAAGATAAATAGGTATATCTTTAAAAGAAAGGAAATCAGTTCAAATCAAGATCTTTCAAACTAATTTACTTTAGAAATAGAGACGACTCGTTTTCCACAATTTACACCATTAAAGTCAACGTTCCAAAACGACCATTCTTTATAAAACGATGTGATCCAAAACTCACTCAAAACGTGAATATAAATCGATTCCCAATTGTGATATTGTGAATAACACTTCACATCCCAAAACACCCAAAGCACGGGTGGGGCATAACACTCAACCCATAAATCATGGTTAATAAATCTCATATGCAATATGTCACCGAAAACATGGACACAAGACTCAATACCCAAAACAACACATTTCGGTGATGGGGAAGACCCGATTCTATTAAATGTGGCGGGTACACAAAGTTAAGCCACAGATGTATGTTATAAGTGTATCTTCAAGGATAAATAACCATTGACATCAAGCGTATCTAGGTCTTTAGTCACAGTAGACATCAACCCTATCCAGGTCTTTAGTCACGGTAGACATCAGCCCTATCCAGGTCTTTAGTCACGGTAGACATCAACCCTATCCAGGTCTTTAGTCATGATAGACATCAACCCTCTCTGGGTCTTTAGTCATGATAGACATCAACCCTCTCTGGGTCTTTAGTCATAATAGACATCAACCCTCTCTGGGTCTTTAGTCATTTGAACATCAACTCTATCCAAGTCTTTAGTTCCAAAGAATCACCAAGTTCAATCTTATCCATATCTTTACCTTGGGATCTCTCCATCCTTGACACACTTGATTATGTAGGACTTACATCGTATCATCAACGCCTATTTCCAGATTAAAACACAGGAATCTTATCCCATTTACACGATAAAAACCAACCTCTATGCCCATGGATCAATTGCATTACAACCTAACACGTTACATGACTCCAACGGATGAACTAACGCATCCAATACACGTAACTCACAAATGAGATGCAACTAGGTACACCACACGACAAGGCTCCTTAACAGGCTACCAAAACTGAACAAATGTTCCAAAGACTTATTTGAGTGCAAACCAAGCCCCAAAAGGCACAATGTACGTTCGGCTAAAATACGAGAGCCAAAGTGGTTACATAAACCAAAATACATCTTTCCCAAAACTTTGTTTCTCAAGTCACAATTGGCCTTCGGCCCAAAACCCAAGAAGGATTATCATTTTCTAAAGCGTTCCCAAAGTCGGGATCGACCCAAAACCAAAGGACTCACACCTTCGTACTTTTCAAAGTATCTCATTTCATGAATGATGCATAAAACCCGACAAACACTTAAAAGTGCATTTTTGACCAAATACCCATTTATGCAATAAATCACCAAGTCACGTTCCTTTGTGACACATTTATCAAAATATCCCAAAATCCCAAATGTGGTGTTTTACAAGGTTTAATAAGCTAAACACTTCAAATAATCAAAAGTTACCAAACAACTCAACAGTTGATAATTTCATGTAAAACACATAGATGCTTTAAAATAAACATTTTGGCATGTACAACGTTTTCACAAATCAACTTGAACTCAGCTTGCTAGATTTAGGATAAATCTAGATTTTACCCAACGAGTTCTTTTGAAGGCCACTTGAATCCTCAAGCCGAGAGCTTCTAAAACCCTTTTTGATGATGAGACTTTCCGAGGACACCCAATCCAACTCTTCAACTCGAGCTCCCAAAACCTAGATCCACACATTTTCGACCGTAAATAACCACATCCAACCATATAGAAACATTCCCCAAACATAATACACCAAAATCCCCAACGAGATCAAAACCCTAGTTTCTCCCAAAAACTGTCAAGTTCGAGATTGATAAGCCAAATACTAGGGGAAACATCAATGGAGCATTTATAACTTATTACAAGGTTTGGAAATGGAAAGAACATACTTACCGCTTAGGTTTTGACGAAAACCTAGAAAACCCAAAATGAACTTGAGGTTGAAGGTGAAGATGAAGCTTCTTGACCATAGCTTCCAATCTTTGATGGGTGGAAGGAGGAACACTTGGGACATAATAGATTTGGTGTCTTTGATGCATAAAACCGATTTTAGGGTTTGGGGTTCGGTTTTTAGAGAGAAAAAGGGTGAAAGGGGTTGAGATAAATGAAGAGGTGTTGCTCAAAGCTGCTTAAAAACGACCAGGGGTCGTCGGCGATAGTGCCACGCGACTATGACCTTGGCATAGTCGTCGGGCATAGTCTCCCGAAGGGGGAGACCCGCGGTACACCTCTCACGATAATTCCCCGTGAGAGTGACATTCTGTCACAATCGCGGGCATAGTCGCCCAGGCCACCCCGAAGGTCAAAATTCTGACTTTTCGACCCGACGTGCTCTCGGTCCGAAATTCAAAACCCACAAACACCAACTGGATAAGATCTATAATCATGGCTTAACCGGATAAGGGTGAATTAAGGATTAACCAAAAATCACGGGTGTTACAATAGGCACGGTGTTCCTCTGTCCCCATTTGGGAAGTTGGTTCACCATTTGGCACGGAATAGGCATCAGGCTCCATGGTAAGTAGGGTGTGGGCCTATACGGTTGGTCAGCGTCCCATGGACAGTAAGATGTAATTCCATTGTGCCCGAGTTGCCCGGTTTTGGGGACTCTCAAGAATAGACCTGGAGTGGTTGACTTGATGTTTTCGGGCAATAGACTTGGAGTAGTTGAGCTCGGTGGGTGTTTTATGTGTAACCTACATGTTTTGATTTACTACATAACTATGTGACGTACTTTGTGTTCCGTCACGTACAATGTAATCGGGTCTTCCCCGTCACCAATAGGTGTGGTTTTGGTTATGGAGTTTTATAATCCATGTTTTCGGAGACGTTTGAGTATGGGTATTTATCTATGTTTTAAGGTTTCGGTTATTGAAACACATTCGAGTTATTGGGATGTCTTGGAAGTTTGAGTTATCTATGTTTTCAACGTTTGATCATTATAATATCATTTATGTTTTACGTGCGCTTTGGGTTTTGGCTTTATTTAAAGAGGCGTGTGTTTTATGATTTTAATCATGAAAGGGGTGAATGATGAAATGAGATTGTTTTAAGATTTAATGTATTTCATTTCTAGTCGTTTCCAAATTAGTTGTATTGCATTTTGGGAAATCATGATTTTAAATAACATTCCTAAAGTTATCGCTTTATTTATCTCTAACGAAAACTCTTGAGTTCACTAGGCGTTAAGCCTAACCTTTTATTTGTCGGCATGTGCATCAGGTTCCAGTTGGGGTTTGGTTCTAGCAGTGCTTTGAGGAGTTGATCTATAGACTTACACGAGAGTAAGTAGATTGATGAAGTCTTCCGCAGTTGGAGATAGTGACTATTATTGGGTTTTAGTAGCACCCGTCCTTATTATAGACTGTATGTAGAAAATAAATGTGTTTATTGAGGTTAAATCCTATATTTTGTTTGTAGATAAATTATTTATCGATGTATTTTAGAAAATTTTAAATTAGTTGCTATTTCCGAGTTTGAGGGTGTTACACTAGGCTTCTAGCCTAACATTGTTGTTACGTTCATTGTTCTACAGGTCCCACTAGTGGCGGTCCTAGAATGATTTGATGTGTCGGTCGGTGCAAGTTGGAGCACTTTAAAAGGTGGCATTTTTGGGAACTGTGTGAAGAGAGTATACTTTTGGGGACATAGCGACACTCAATTTAATCTAGTCAAACTAATGTAGATTAAGTCGGTTGTTACATTTATATCTTATTTGATAGATGATATTTTTGGTTATTCAAACTACCCTTATGGGTTGTAGTTGTATTATTGGGAAGTTTTAATTTGGTCCATTTTATGGAATTTCCTCTTTTTATTGTTGAAATATTATAGTGTTACATCTAGTCATTTTACGCAAGTAACGATTTTAAGAAATGACAATAAGTAAAAAGCATGAATTATAAATGACAATAACTAAATGACGAGATGTAACACCCATAATTTTTGATTAAACAAAACGTATTCGTATGTTCGTAAGTCGTTCATATTTTGGTAGATTTAATTAAATTTATTTTGGTTTAAAGGGTTGTGTTAAGTCGGGAATCAATCGAGCAAGAAAAGCCAAATTTCAAAGCCAGAGGAGTTGGGGCGATAGTGCTCGACAAGAGTGCTAGGGTTACTATCGTCGTGTCACTCTTGCGGTGGGGAAACCACCCGCGGTACATTTGGGGCGATAGTGTTCGACGAGGGTGCAAGAGTCACTATCGCCGTGTCAATAGCCTACGCCTGCAGTACCATCTAGGCGATAGTGCCCGTTATAGTGACAATGTCACTACCGCCTGGCACAATCGCGATTTCCCCAAAGCTTTAAATGCTCATTTTTCCCAACCACCTCTCATTTACTCCATCCTCTTTCTCTCCCAAGAGCTACTCCCAACATTTAATTCGAACCCTACCCCTTTTAGGGTTACTTTCTTGAAGATTTAAGTGTTCCACCCTCATCAAAGCATGATTCATCCATCTAGAGTTCAAGACTAAGTGTTCCCATTCATCTTGAGAGATTTTGATCTCTTAAACTTCTTCTAACTATATTTCATCATTTAATGAATTTTGACCTGACTTGACAATGTGAGAAGATTTAGGGTTTACATAATTTCCTGAAAAAATGGAAGGATTTGTGTTAAAGGTTATATGGTAATGTTATTTGTTTTTTTTGGAAGGGTGTCCTAGGCTATGCCTACACTAATCCCTTGGCAAATTATGACTGTAAGATATCAGGTCTGATTAAACCTCAGTGGCCACAATTGTTGTGTACGTCTAGATTCGAACCCTGGGCAAATGGGATATTCCACCACATCCCCAGGGCCTTAACCAGTACGCCACAACCCTTGTGGTTGCTATTATATATGTTTTTGGTCAAATACTTAGGTGAATCCATATGGAGCACATTTATGAGTTTTTACCTATATTATGGATCTTGGTTGGGAGAAAGTAAGGTGGCGTTTGTTTTTTAAGAGGTATGAAGTCTTATTTCACTTATGATTAATAAGAGGTGGTGCTAAAGTCTGCAATCTGAATCAATAAGATTGTTTGTTTTTATAACGTCTGAAGTTTGAAACCTGAATCAACAAGATTGTTTGTTTTTATAAATTGAAACGAATTTGAATCAAAAATATATAGTTCATCTCACTCCTCCATTCTTACTCTAATCTTTCTCACCAATCCCCAATTTTCAATTTTCAATAGCAATCCATTACATGTCCTTTTGAAGAACATTCCATGGTTTCTGTTCAAGAATCAGACGAAGACAACTCAATCAATTTTTTAAACCCTATTTCTATGGTCGATTCCATCCAATCTAATTATATCGAAAATGATAGTCCTCCAAAATTAGAAACGTATTTTAACTTACAACAACTTTATATTTAACTTCCCGCTCTGTTTTTGAACCTCCCTCCTCTACTGCTTCTTCACCATCCAGGTTCCAGAAGCATCTGGTCGTTCCATGAGAACTGTTCTGCTCTAATCCTTCGCCTCCACCCAACAACACCCCACCACCACCACTACTTCTTCTCTTCTTCCAACCCAAAACCTAACTGATTGAATCGATATATGGAGATCATACCATTGAGGAACAGTGGCTTCTTGAGAGATCGATGGATGGAGCAGTGGCTTCTTGAGAGAGCTCGATCGATATGCCCGCTTGAGAGTTCAAATCGATGTTGAGGATATCGATGGGTGGAGCAGTGGCTTTAGGAGGGAGCTCGATCGATCGTTACCTTCAAGAGGGAGCTCGAAATCTACAGGTTCAAGAGGGAGGAGGCGTGTCTGGAGGGAGGCGGCTATGAAATAAGAGGTTTTAAGTTTTTTTTTTTTATCACTTGTTAAATCAGAGGTTTTAAAAAAGAAAAAACAAATGGTCTTAATGCAAGGACATCTGACCGAATTAGACTTCAGATGTTTTTTTTAAAACAATATGACCCTAAGTTTTGGAAATAAATGAAGGGGGTATTTGTATCCATGAGTTAGAATCGTTTGAAAGAAATAACCTCTTGGAAATCCACTTTTGAAATATGATGTACTGGATTTGGGAACAATGAACACTAGTTTTTATATGGATTAAGTTCATATGATGGTATGGTGCAATAAAGATGTTTTGGTGAATTTGGTGTTAAAACTATATGTGTAAATATGGTTTAGTCACAATGTGAAAGTAACGAGCATTAGGCTAATACTATTGGATCCATAGGTGTAGAAATTGGCTTATTTATTTGAGATGATTCCCGATGTAACTAGTTGAGACACTGGGTCATTAAGGGCAACGTGTTACGGTTATGTGAAGTCGGATACTAGACATTAACCATGAATGTAATTATAGTGAATGAGTATGATTAAGATTATCGGGGGCCCATATCTACATCTAAAGTGCGAGTCGACGAGCTCGTGACCATTGATCCTAGTCTTATCTCACTATCTCGTAAGGTAGCTTACTTTTGTGTTTCGCTACCCTCCTTGGAAATCGGGTCTCCCCGTCATCGCAAGATGTTTATTGAACTGTATGTTCTCTATATGTTTTGATGGACTAAATCTTATTTCAACTTATTGAGAATTTTTTTATGTTATCTTACATTTATTCCATTAAATAATTGTATGTTCTCACTGAGCGTAAAGGCTAACACATCTCCGACCATCAAAATTGATTGTTGGTAAACTCCTTACATTTGGTAAGCGCTTACCGGGTAATAGTCATTTCTCTCTCTTACCGGGTAAGACTCTCGGTCCTTGTTACGACTCTTATCGGGTAAGATTTTAGGTAGTTTCCATGCTCAATAGGTAAGGAGAGTAAGGTAAGTGATACCGTTAAGCGGTTACGCGAGTAAGTATCTATTAAACGGCCCCTAAGCCTAGGTTATAGATGGATGTCACTATCGTCTTCCAAAATAATATTTCCAAAAATCTTCACGCCAAGCTAATCAAAGTCGTCTAACCCAAAAGAGCTGCTATCGACGACCAACTATCCACTCAAGACCTTGATCCTCGCTGCTAAAGGAGCTTGTTATACATGTCATTTAAGAACTATACGATAAGGTAAGTGAGAATAATATCCTTGCCGATAAGCGCTTACTCGGTAAGATTTTGGTAAACAACCCCTTAGCATAGCTTAGATTAGTAGATTGTTATGTATCACCTTTGTAAACGCTCTTACTATTTCCCCTTATTGGGTGATCCCGTTTATATAGTCGTCATTTATCCGTTATCTTCAGGTTTAAATTCACCTTTATTTTTAGGGGTGTTACACGAGAATTAAGTGCGAGAAAGTAAATTGCGGAAAGTAAACGACGATAAATTAAATTACGGAATGTAAAGTGCGACAATGTAAATTACATGAATTTAGATGACTAGAAAGTAAATGCGAGAAGAAAATTGGTAACTTGCCAGCTAAGGGTTGATTCGGAAATTAAAGACTTGCTCATTTCTTGTAGGAAAATAATGCTTCGGACTTTTGAGTGATAATGACGAGCCACAATCGAATTTATAAAAATTCAACGTAAAACTACAAGCAAACGTTCATCGAAAAGTAAAAACCTAATTATAAAATTCCAAGTTAAAAAGAAAGTTTAGAAAACACGTAATCATAATCACATAATAATCACAAGGAAATCTGGTCACTAAAATTTGAGAATCAAACCTTGTTAAATTACGGGGTGAAAACTCAAAATTTATAAAAACGATTTATAAAGCTTTAAAGACGTGAAAGATGCAATAAGTAAATGAGATGAAGGAAAAAAAACTGGGGAACACCCCAATGCTTGAATTTGAACTTGATTTACTTGAAAACAAAATTCTAATCGGTTATGGATGAAACCAACAACCGAACGTACACAAAAACTAAAATCTAAACACACTTCAATTATTCACGTATATATTTCTCTATTTTGAAAATGAAAAAAATAAGAGAGAAGGAGTAATGTGGATGATGTAGAAACTAAACACTATTATCACCCATCTATTTATACTAAAAATAGATGTGCAAAATGACCAAAATACCCTTAAGGGGTTAAGAAAATTACAATTAAAACTAAAACATAACTAAGGGTCTGTTTGTTAGCAGCTTAATGAGCTTAATGACACTCGCAACTTATTCAGGCAACTATATATGACTGTTTGGTAGTGGCTTAATGGTATAGAAAGTGACTTATTCAGTAAGATTTTAAGGGGGAGCTTTATGCAGAAAGCCAAGTTTTTTTCCAAACCAATCTCTCCCATTAAAAAACACGTTCCTTCCATTTATGAAAAACTCTCTCAAATAAAAATCTTCTAAATCTATACAGACAGATTAATCCACACAGACAACTTTATTCATACAGAACTTAATGGAAAACCAACCAAACAGCCCCTAAGTTGTTTTCTTCCACAAATAAAACCCGGTCCATGGCCCATGGCCCCAACCGAAATGTTAGCTTAAAAATGTCCCAGTCTTCGGCCCAATGCAATTAGAAATTTAAAGTGTTCGGCCCAAATTTTAACCCAATGTATACTCACAAAAATCCACGGCCCAAATTTCAAAAAAAGTCTTCTCAAAAATCCATTATCGCCATCTTCCTCCAAATCGATCATCTTCCAAAAACATGTACCAAAAACATCTTTCAAATATTCTACATGAACAAGACATAGAAATGAGAGATTTTTCATAATAATAAACATAAATTCACATCTCATTCACCTCTTATTCCAAATCCTAAAATCTATATTAACTATAAAGAAATAAATAAAAGACTCGATTTATTAAGATAATTTGACATTAAAATATAACAAAAGTGATGTAAATGAGGTTAATAAATTAATCTCACCAATTATCTTTATAAAAAACCTTACATTATTAACACTAAAATAAATTACATATTGTCATTAAATTTAAATAAATTAAATTATAATAAAAAATTGAACAAACTATACCATAAAAGATAATTTTCAAATCGTTAATTTGATACTAATATCGATATACACTTCTAGATAATAAATAAAAATTAATATTAATAAACTAGCTTATAAGTTACTTTTTACCCATCCAAACGGAGCTTATGTGATAAGCTCAAAAAACATGTTAGCATGTTTGTCAAACATGACCTTATTCCTTATATACCTAAATACCCAAGCAAAAGGCAATTACTTGAAATTTTGCAGGCATAACCTTATTTTGACCTTTTCGAATATGTTATACGATGTGGTATGCTGGTATATACTTTGAAAACATAAATAACTAGATTGTAATTTTGCATGATTTGAATTGATGAGTGAAATCAAATCAATAAGGAAATAATTATTCAAAACCGAATGGTAAAATCTAAAAATGAGGTATTTCATTCAAGCTTTATTGGGGCACCATGTCTTGTGGGCCAATGCGTATACACTTACGATGTCGTAGAAATATCAAAATACTAAAAAATACACCGTGATAGCATATGGGACTTGAGATGTACCAAAATGAGCGTTGATCATCTAATAAGAAAGCAATATATCAAAATAAGACATTATTATCAATATGGTTATTACAACATTATTGTTCTCTTTTACATAAAAATACAACGAGCACCACTATTTATAAAAAAACCCGAGAGAAATAATATGATCAACCAGTGGTTACTTTTCTTCATCTTCTTAGATCAATCATTTATTTATGTTGATATAGGTTGCTATGATTATTTTGTACCAATTATCATGTTTATGGTCTTACTCTGTAATGAAATTAAATGATTTAGTGGGCCATATAAGATCTAATCGTTATAATTCGAACCCCATAAACATAGCATCACACGCCATTATTAGTTTTTTTGACAAATCGAGCCATATGCATCACATATGACTTATTTTAAGACGACTTTTGCTACGTGTGCATGATCCCCAAGTAACGTGTGCTGCTTTCTCAACTTATAACCATCTAAAGATTCTTTAAATAATAAACTTTATTTTATATGCTTTAATGGGGTTTTATACTTATCCTTCTTCTGTATTCACAAAATCATAAATTCATAATCCAAAAAAGTTAATTGGTGGGGTTTCACCATTTCTATTTCTATTTTTTTTAAATCTTGATAAAATTCAACAAAAATTGCTAAAAATTAGACGAGAGCAAAGATTACGAGGGTTCTGATTCAATCAAATGATACAATAACATGTAACTTGCTTCCTTAAAATATAATTATATCAAAATAAAATGTAAAAATATCATAATTAGATTTATCAAATATCGTAAAACCGAAACACCACGATGACATGCACAACACGTGAGTTATTTCCAGACGATATTTGCTACGTGTTTTGTGCACGAGCCAAAATAACACACCTTACTTTATTAACTTATAGTCAGTTGAAAATTTTCTTCCCTCAATTGACTTTTCATTTGCTTTAATAATGTTTGTACGTATCCATTGTCTTAGAGTAATTATCTTCATTAAATTAATACAAAACTTGCTTGCTACGAATGATCATTCAATATTAAATAGAGTTATAATTCCGTAGGGAATTGGACCCGTCATTGAACTCTTAAATCACTTAGCTACCGAAAAATCGTTATATCCCTAATCTGCTTCTTAATATCACTCTTGACGTCGAACAAAATGAACCGACTCAGAAGATGTCGTCTACAAACGGACAAACCCTTTCTTGCAATTTTTTTTACCTGTTTTTCGATTATCGAATTTAACTATAAAAATGTCACATATTAGATTTATCAAACACGTGTTGCTATATGGGTTGGGTTCCGATGAGAAGTGGAGGTTAACATGAGAAGAGCGATAATTGGTTATTAACCGTTGGATGAGATATGGACGCACATTAGGTTGAGATGCATCAGATGAATCCTTTTCTAAGGTGCGATTTATGGGAGGACATGAGATTAAAAGTGATAAACGGTCAGATTCATTTCTCACGTAAATCTTAATTTCTCACATGATCATTTACCGTTGCTACATCTATACTATATTATAAAGACGGAATAAAAAACTCTTAATTACTACTTATAAAACATAAGATACTACCATTTTATGCATACATTTCAAAATTTTCTTAATTCACAACTTAGTATGCATAAGGTACAAATCATTTGAAAAAAAATTCAAACTTTACTTATTCACTACCTTCTATATTCAAGTTTTTCCCCTTCCATTTAGGGTTTCTCCAAAAGAAGAAAAATTATTTACTTGCTCAAATTAACATATTTCTTTAATTATAATAGTACATGTATTTTCTTCATGTATACAAGTTTTTAAAGACTTTTGAATTCTATAAAACTAACTAATAATGAACCTATATATACGTTTAGATATAAAATAATATTATCCAACATTATATTTGTTATTTTTACCTATTCTATATTTCAGTATTTTGAAAAAAATATTATCATTCGTTAGATATCGTTGATTAATACATGTTTTTAAAATTAAAATATACATTTAACGATTACTTTAATATAATTTTCTTAATGCTTCATGATTAAAAAAACTCAAGTTATGCGTTTATCACTACTAATGCCACATAAATTATAAATATATGATTTACAATTGCTCACCCCGATGAATTGCACGGATACACTGCTAGTATATACATATGTGTATATATATACTTATATCAAAATCAGATAAATCATAACAAAAAAACATGTACTTTTAAAACTGAAACACAAGGGTGATTGAATTGATTCGGTTGTCTACTCAAATAATTGTTACAAAGGGGGAAAGGGCAAGTAAAAGGAATCAAAGAGATAGATAGAAAATTATTTAGAGAGAAAGAGAGCGACAAAGAGAAGGTATTCAAAGAAGGAAGAGAGAGAAAGCTTCGTGTATCTCTTATTTTGGTCGAGGCGGATTCCATTAGCAGCAGTCATCACTCCTCTTTCGTCCCAGTTTGAACTGACACATACTACTGCGCGAGAGAGACAGAGACTGCAAACGGTGGTGGCGGCGGTCACGACGGTGTTAGATCTGACAACAAGTATGGGTAGCAGAGGCGGCGGAGGGAGTAATGGCGGAGGATCACAAGGAATACCGGCGGCGTCGAGGAAAATGGTACAGAGTTTGAAGGAGATAGTAAACGGAGTATCGGAAGCTGAGATCTACTCGACGCTTAAAGAGTGTAATATGGACCCTAACGAAGCTGTTAATCGCCTCCTCTCTCAAGGTGAAATCAAATTTTTTTTAAATATGTTTTTAAATCTATTACTTTCTTTGAATCTAATTTGATGAATTAAGAAGTCTGAAGAATGGTTATTGAGTGTAAAAATTGAAGACTCGTTATTGTTTTGAATTGTTCTGCGAAAAGTAAATTTTGTGTTTGTGGGTTTTTGGGGTAATAGAGTATTTGGATATTAACTTGAAGTTGAAGAAGCCGTAGCTGTTTATGTGAACGAATATAGTTCAGTTGTATTTGTAATTTTTGGATTTTATAATTTGTTGTTGGGTTTTAGGGTTTAATTTGGACGTGGTAAAGTGGTATTATTACCGTAAGCATTCGATAGATGGAAAAGAAGATCTTTTAAGCCGTTTATTGTCTCACGATTTTCTTTCCTAATCTGTTTGTTTTGATATTCTTTTTCTTTCTAGATTTTTTTTATAATTATCAAATTTACATGCTCGAATCTTCGTAGCCTTATCGTTTTTCATTTTTAATGGAACGGTTAAGGGTTAATTGTCTTTGTGGGTTTATAATAAGGGTTTGGTTTTGTACTTGCGAAAAAGAAGTTAGAGACGCTGTTCAACGAAACTGAGCCGTTGCAGAGCATGATTGATCTAGTATTTTATTGTGATTTTTTGGGGGTTTTTTGTTGTCCTTATAAAAGGCAATGCTAGGCTTCCGTTATAAAGCATTATGTATTGCACTAGAATTGTTCTTTAAGTGTTTTCCCAATAACTTAAATAGGTGCAGAGCTTGTAAGAATCTTCAACTTGGCCACGCCAAACATGAAACATGCTCCTGAACCGACGATTACAGGAGGTTCTAAACTTCTAATGCTCAAGTTATGCACATGCTGCAAGTTGCACTGATTGATAATGGGCATGAACGTTGTCAAGTTAGGCATCAAAACTTTTAAAACTTTTATATGTACATGAACTTATAGCTAAATGTATGAGTGTCAGCAGTTTGTGTTAGTATTGGATTGAGAAAATGACGAATTTTGACTGATTTAGCCGTAGCTTCATATTGCATACGACCATGGTGCTTAATCATAATTGTGTTCCTTCATGTATGATTTTCCTGATTTAGTCATTATCTATTTTGATATGCATGCGTTTTTGTTCGACTATCCTCATTGATCTGCATTAAACTTGTATATTTATTTGAAATTATAGTAACATCATCATATTGACCCACCAATGCTAGATTCAAGGTTGAACTGTCTTTCAAGCTTCTGCTAATCTTTAAATCAGTTTCAGTCTGAAATTGTCGATCTTTTAAATCTTTTTCACAAGATATAAGGTTTGAACTGTTGTTTGAGATTATGCTAATGTTAAAAACAAGTTCTAATATAAAGTTTACTGATTGTCTAGATACTTTTCACGAGGTGAAGAGCAAACGAGAAAAGAAAAAAGAGGTGCGTGGACATGGACACATGGAACTCGTGGTTCCAATTTCTCTCCTATTCTAATCTTATTTTGGTGCATGTAAAATGCCCAACCAGGTTTCCTAAAGACTACGAAGGATAAACATATTTCATCTTTCTGTTACGGTTTTGATATAAGATTGTATTCCTTACACTTCTTTCTTGACCCTGTGCGATAATCAGTTTCACATCTCTAATCTCCATATGCTTAGTATTTTGGTTTGTATTTTACATGTTGATTTTACTTTCCTTATGCAATATTGCAAGAAATTTTTACACAAACTGGTCACTAGATAGAGACACCCCAATGCTGTTACTTGCGGTGTAAATTTGTCTTATTGCAATCTGCATGGCAAATGGCTCACATGCCATCAGTTGAGTTAGGATATCTGCCTGTATCCATACGTATATAGTTCTCCTCAATGTTTCACTTTACTGCTGATATTCTTATGTTGCTAGTATGAGTATAGCTTATTCTTGAATTTGTTTACATTCAGTTAAAGGATACAACAGAGCCCAGACCTCGTGGTGGTGGTAGCACTTCAACTCGGGGGGCTAGAAGTGGTACGGACCGATATGCTGGACGTAGTGGATCAACCCAGTTCAACTCTTCTGGTATATAAGTGCTACAAATTGGGAAAAATGTTATTTGATCTTGATTCTGATAAAAAAAAACTTTGACTATTGATGTCTATAGGCATTCTTACATGTTGTATTTTTTAGAGTCTGGTGGATTGCATGGAAAACCTACATACAAGAGGGAAAATGGGACGAGTTCTTTTACAGTTTCAACCGCGGCAGTTTCTAAAGCGGCACCACGTAATGCAAATTGGCAACAGCCAACTTTCAGGTTAGTCATGTACTAATGTAAATACAAATTTATTGGGGTTTTAAGCTGTGGGTAATTAGTCTGTTTTCATTCGAGGAGATTCAAGATATAATTGCAACTTCACTTTGCACCCCACGTCTACATTCTATGTTGTGTGCGGAGGTAGAGGACCACCTCACCCCCATAGGGCACTTATGTCACTCTTTTATGCCTTTCTCCTTGCATTTTTTAAGGCAATAACTTATTTAATTATCACAAAATCTTGTCATATTGTGTCTTTTTTTGTGACCTTGCCTTTCACATTTAAAAGCTTCATGATTGTTGCACAATTTTGTCTCTGTTGCATGTCTTTTTGGTCATAAAAACTCTTGTATATTTTTTTGGGTTAGTATCAACATCCAATATCGTGCGAGTTTCAGCATTTCACGTTTTTTATACTTCTAAACACAAATTCAATCTTTTGCCCCAATGTTTTCATCATTCTAAGAAACACGGTTAATATGGACCAATCTTTCTAATTTTAAATTCGTTTGTTGGTTGTGCAAAATTGGAGAAACGTCGTTACTTCTTTTGAATTCATTGGCCTTTTAGTTGATAAGTTAAATCACACATATTGGAACTAATTATTTTGTGGCCGTTATTTCTTGACCACATATTAATTTGGTTTCTTGTGTAGCTAGTTCTGTTTCAAAACTTTTTAGAGGATTTTGATGTTCACAATTATCTTTAAATTATACATTTGCCATCAAGCACGAGATCTCCATAGTTTTTAGTCGTTTCTCTGATCTGTTTGTGCTTTCTATTGATTCTTAACTGGTACAGGTAATTCCACAAGGAATTATGAAAATACATCGACTGTCTGTTTTTCTACTTTTTAGGTATTATTTGAACTCGAGTCATTTGTATTTCTCCAAAAACGATGGTCACTTCAATTAAATAGCTCAAATTGAGCTATGTATATTTCACTGGATGTTAAATTATAATCATACTTTTGTTAAATGTGTTGGCCAGAAAGTGTTGAGCTTCAAGCATCCTGAAGATTTGGGGAAATGGATTCTCATTAAGAGATGAACTATCATCAACTATTATAGCTGGTTGCTCATGGGTAGAAGGCCTTTATAGGCACACTTGATAACCATTATATTTTCTATTTACTGGTCTCATTTTCTTGTAGTTACAACTAGGTTGAGATATTCTGGTTGTATTTCCAAATTCTTTCTACGTTATAAACTGGGTTTTCCATAAAAAATGGTGCAAGTGGAACAACGAGAAATGCCATTTACAAAGAAATATATCTAAATGACTGAAGCATGGCTCCGAATGCATTGTAGTTACTTAAATATGAATTGTGTACACTGCACTGGTAGCAGAGACGAAGGAGAGGTGAATTGTGTACATTGCACTGGAACAACGAGAAATGCCATTTCCATTTTTTTTTGGCAAAACCGTTTTCACATTTTTTTTTGGAAGTTGGTGGTCTTCAAGCAAACAACCTCTCTACCCTATGGGGTAGAGGAAGGGTCTGCCTACAGTTTGCCCTTCCTTGATCCTACTTTGTGTGGGATTTACTTGGTTCGTAAAGTTTGCACATGGGAGGTTCAAGAATTACACCAAGGTATTGTCAATTGTATGACTTCTCATTGGGTGGAAACGTTCACATTTGACCTTCTATATTTTTCTTTATTACTGAGTTTGTAGAGGAATAACTTTTAAATCCATTTAGCAACTGTTTGAAAAGACTGGTTTTTTTTTGGCTGCATGCACATGCATCTATGCTTTTCGAAACCAAGATGATGTTGATGCTGAAAGTTGTGGAAGTATTAATCCAGCTCAACAGAAAGCTCATCCTCCTCCTACTAGGAATCGAGATATGTAGCAACTGGTTGGTTCTTTGCCTAGCTTTACCTCAAACACTCCAAACACAGGAAGAGAGAGAAAAAAATAACCCTCTGATATGATATGATTCTTGTTTTTAGACATTTTTCTGTCTTGACTTTCAACTTTTTCTTTGTTATGGGGAATATATTCTTTGGGCTTGGAAGGTTGATAGTTGAAACAATTGTTCTTTTTGAGTTCATTGTGCTGTTATGATTGGTATTTGATGTTTGTCATTTCCAATCAATTGGTCGCCTTAGAAAATTTGGTGCCTTAAGACCCAATCTCTTTGACATGCATGATACCTGACTTCCTATTGATGCCTTGGGACTAATTCTCTCTTGATCTTACATGACCCTAACTGTTCTCTATTAACTGATGCATCATAATGTCAGTTCTATCAATTCAGTAGTGCACATTGCTGCTAGGTAACAAGAAGAGCTTGGTGACTACGTTGGTGGATTTCATAATATTGCAGTTGTGTTGATTTGATTGCTTGAACAATTTATTTTTAACCTGTTTATTGGTATTGCTATTACAGTGATGCTCAAGGCCCTGAAAATGAAGTGCCAAACTTTAGTGCAGCTGATGGTGTATCAGTTTCACAGCCATCTTCGGGATATCAATCTGCTTGGTTGGGTGCTTCTGGTCAAAAATCAATGGCTGACATCGTTAAAATGGGTAGGCCACAGAACAAGGGTTATAGCGCTTTAAACCAATCTCACCAAAGTATCAATCAACACCTTGTTCCTTTGCCTCCAACCAATGTGTCACATCACGGGTTGCCTTCTGAGGATTATGCTTCCCAAGTTCCAGAGATACATCCCGACTATGGTGCTACTGCAGACCAGTATGCTTCTCCTGATAATGAATGGCCCTCTATTGAGCAGCCACAGGCTGTTGGTGTGCACTCTGTACTGGATAGTCATGCAGAATCTGGGTTCAATTCTGGTCAATCAAGCTTGCCCTTTGAAAGAAGCAACCAGTATGTAGGGTATGAGACCAATGAGGTTGAGGAACAAGATGAAAGTTGTTCTGAAGATGATATTGAGAACAATGTTGGACCTGCTTCTGTTCCAAGTAGGAAAATGCAGGAGGATACTTTGGTGACTGCACCCCTTTATGACAATGACTCTTACGGGAACATGGACTCCTACCACCCCCATGACGCTGCTTGTGAGCACAAGGAAGGTAAGCTAGACATTTTACTACATGGTTCATTATGCTTACTAGCTGAGCACAATAACTCAATCCTCCTGAAGTTTATTGATGTTGAATTTCATTATGGTCAGTGAACTGTGTGATGTTTTACACACCCCTGAAATTCTAATTTGTGTTTTGTTTATTTTAATATCGACCTCATGATGAATTGTTTTGCTTTAGATAATCATGATGTATGCACTTACGATATATTTTCTGCTTTAGAAACTTAGTTCTGGAGATTTAAAATTCTGTTAAGCCCACAATGCAGTTGGCAATTAGTAGCATTAAGAGTCATTTGTATAGTATTGTCAATGATGACGGCAAGTTGTCATATCTGTTGGTCCTTTGTTCACTGTTGTAGCGAGAATGCTTAATTTTCTTGTTAAGGATTTTATTTCCGTAAACAAATAGAAACATGGGAGGAGAACTACAAGTATCCTCTGTAATATCCTTTTATTGCTAAATTTGGTTTTTCTTTGTTGATATGGATGCCTTCTTTGTTAATTACTTCTGTTTCTCATTGTTCTCTTCAGTTGGTAATTTTAGTCTGAACTCGAGTATTTAGATGTTTTTTTTTGTTGCGTCTCATCAGGAAGATAGCTTTCTATCATGGTTTTATGGGCCTAAATAAAGACAGACGCTATTTCATTTATGAATCGAACAGAGAGTTTGCTTTTGAAACATACTTGTTTGATTGGTGTGATGCCAAACTGCTTGGCTGTGAAGCCTAAGAGATCCTAGGGTTGGAGGTGATTCCTTAAAATCCCATTTCTTGTTCCCTTGTATATTCCTAGACTTCGTGCCCTAGATCCTTCATGCATCAATGGTACCATAGCTCGAGAAGAGGGACCCAGATTCGTCTAACCAGGAACCCTGAATCAAATCCTAAATTGATGGAGCCTCGAGTTCGTCCCACAAACAGCGCTGCCATTGTCACCCTTACTGTGCTCACCCGTCATCCACTTGTGCCATAACCTGGGGATATATCACATTCTGTTTATCTTACAAATATGATCTCTTCTTCTGCAATTTTGTGGCCTTTTGAATCTTGCTCTCTGCATTTTTTTTAAATATCTGAGATGCCTTTGATTAGTTTGATATGGAGTGGTTGAGTCTGTTCTTTATCGAGAGGCTCCATCATCTTGCAAAAATCACTTTGATCTGGAGTGGTTGTTATGCCAAAATCACTTGTGATATGTTGATATGGGGAAGTTAATAGGAATTTGATTGTTGGCTGTCCCTTGTCATCAAAATGTCATTGATGTCAGTATGTCATCTGGGCAGCTTTTGAATTTTTGGAAGCTTCATCCTTGGTTCAGATTTACAGGCAGTTTAGGCTGTTCTGCAAAACCGAGGGTTTTCTGCAATTTTCAGAAATTCGGGGGTTTGTCAGCAATGTACCAAACGTTTTAGGGGAAACTCTCTTGAGGATTCTTATTTCCTGCAATTTTTCAAAAGTTCAGTAGGGGGATCTCAGCAATCTGCCAAAAGTTTTAGGCGAAATCTGCGATTAGCATGAGATGCTTTTTAAAACTCTCTTGAGGATTCCTAATACCCAAGTTCTTGTGTTTGAATCATCCAGACTGATGGCCATGCCAAAAGTGGTCAATAAGGAGTCTAGGGGATTTTTGAAGCAATGTTTTAGTAGGAGTTCATGTTAGCATGTGGGATAGTGTGTTGTGCATAAGTTTTTTCCAAGTCTAATATACTGTTTACCACTCTTACCTTTGTTCTGTACCTAGAACTGATGAGATTAGAATCTTTAGCTTACAATATACTTGGCCACTCAGAGAAATGACAGAAAATTAGTTTGACCACTGCTAACTATAAATTTAGAGGTAATATTTGGAAGACGGTGAACACTAAAAGGATGAATTCCTTTTAATTCTGAAGAAGACTGGCACCAATGTGGATCCTCCAAAGGCATAGCCATTTAGGTCGAGTAATTTGATGTCAAAGACCTTATCTGTTACGTTGGGCCTATGGACATGTTGCTACATACTGTAACCCATCATCTAATTAATTTTCAAGCTATCCCTTTCCCATTCCCCGCTTATTTTTCATCCACAGCATGCTGTTGAGGTATTTGAGGAGGTCGACAAATAGAGGATTATGTCGTCTTGTGGTAGATATTGATATAGATAAACTGAAAACAATCTACTTGATTACTGTGGTAAGACTTCAAAAAGCTTGATGCTAATGTCCTTAAACCCTTACTATGTTTTCCCTCTGCCAGGGGTAAACTTTTCACAGGAGAAGAGATGATAGGCGTTGTCATTGTTGTTGGATACCTTTGTGTAATATTAATTTTCTTCACTTGGTATTTATTTTTATTTATCAGGAACTTCAGTATTAGTCGCTTTTTTGTTTGTTTTGTTACATGTCAAGATGTGAAGCTTGATAGATCCTACAGTTTTCCTTGTCAAGACAAATGTGTTTTATTATGGATTTGTAGGCCTATATAGAGGCAACCTGTTTGACTTATCAATTGATTATAATGTTTAATTCTTAATTATACTTCTCTTATAATTGGTGTGGTGCCAAACATCTCGGTTGTGAAGCTTGATAGATCCTACTGTTTTGTGGCATGATTTTTCAAATCCTAGCTCCCTTTGTAGCTATGTTTTCCCTGTTGTGCCCTAAATTGGCCCTACCTGACCAACCTGAGCATATCGAGTCCTTTGAAGATTTGAAATTTTAGTGGGATAGTAGCAACTAACATTGGTCTTTCTCTTGTTTCAGTAGAAGAAGGTGATGCCCCTATATCATCAGTGAGTGCAAATATACAGAATCTTAGTATACAGGAAGAGAAGCACATGGAAGAACCTGAAGAGGTTGGCCCTTCTGTAGTGATTCCAGATCACCTGCAAGTTCATACTGCTGATTGCTCACACTTGAGTTTTGGGAGCTTCGGAGCAAGCATGAATTCTGGCTTTTCTGGACCTTTTGCATCTAGGACATTGATAAACAACATAGAAGAGTCACCTGCAGAACCAGTTACTTCATCTGTTGAGCACTCTGAAAACACGTAAAACCTCCTCCTGGAACCGATTGTCGATTTTTTTTTTAATTTGATTTCTTTCTCATCATATAACCACCCTTCGCAGAAATCTTGAGTACTATGAGGATGGGCCTACAAGAACATCAGAGAGCAATCTAGTTCAAAGAACAGGAGCAGGTGCTGAGAATTATGATCTACCTTCTGCTTCACAAACTGCGGTGTTGAAACAAGAGGATCCTGAAGTGATACATGGGAATCAATATGGGTTCCCTCCGTCGACACATGCTCATACGTTCAATGGTCCCCAGTTATTGAACCCTTCTTTTCCTCAATCTCAGACACCTGCACAGACACAAATTTCTACTCCCTTTTTGAATGTCATGGTAATAATGTGTATAGTTCAGATGCAAGTTCTCTTATTCTCTTTCTATTGCCTAGAATTTCAATAACTTCTACATGTTTTTGCTCAGGTGATTTCTTACCGTATATTTAATATTTATGATGATAATACAACCTTGCTTCAAACTGGCAGAATGATAGACTAAGAGGTGTTTTCTAATAACATATGGTAGTGAGGTTGGCTTATCACAATCGTTTATAGTTTTTCCACCATATTGATCCCATGTCGGCTTCAAGGGAAATGTGCAAGTAACTAGTAGTTGTTCTGCTTGCCCTTAATTATGGAAGAAAGTTGTTATTTGTGCTAGCTGGCAATATTACCATGTGTCCTGATAGTAAGAATTACAAGCGTCGTGTCATGAATCTCATGATGGTGATATGTTATTATTCGATAGTCAAGATGTGTCTATCCTTGCCTTCTGAACACTCTGATGCAGATGGAGTTGCTGTAGTCCATAATTGATTCCAAGTTGGTTCTTATCTTGCATGCATTACTAAAGTTAGTTCTTCTTTTGATTATTCTGCAGCAGGCTGCTCACACAAACTCATTACCAAATACATTGTTGGCGGCGAATGGTCATCCTGTCAGAGAATCTGATCTGTCATACTCACAATTTTCAGTTGGTCAATCAATGCCTACTAGGTATGGCAACTCAGTATCTTCCATCAGCGATCCAACCATATCTATGACTGAGGTACTGCACTGAATCTAGTTACTTGTATGTGTTGTGAACAAATAAATTTATCTTTTTGTGTTCCTAGTTGTAATATTCCAATTTTTAGTAAACAAGTTGATTAAATGTTTTGCAATAGCAACTTGTATATATTACTGTTAACAATTAACAACCAATAAATTGTTAACCAAACTGTACAGCTTATACAGTTTTCTATGAACAGTAAGCACAAAGTTGAAGGATCTCAACAGTACAACACACAAAGAAAAAACAGAGAAAATGAATTCAATGGGGATTGTGATTCGTCAAATAAAAAATCAAAATGAAAACCATGTAGACAAGAGTAAAGAAAGGAGATGCACATTGTTGAAGGAGAAAGAACAAAGAAGTGGAGGCTGAAATTGATTAAGAACTAATGAAACAGAGAAGATAGAATAATGGAAGTGAAACATATTCTCTTTATCAGGCCACCTTGTTTTCACCCCCAACATTTCACAGTTCTTCTATTTCTTTGTTCATGGTTCTTGTCAATTCTGCTAGTTATTTTTTCTTTTCTGAAAGCGTGTTATTATATATCCCATTGCTTCCATAAAAATCAACTTATGTGGCAGCCTCTTCCTTGTTGAAAAGAGAAAGCATACTAAGTTATTTATTTTTCTTTTCTTCTTCTAGTGTATGATTTGTTAGATAAAGGGCCCAACGCTCCAAAAGGAAAAACAAAGACTCTAAAATACAATCATATCACATTTATGGAGAATGACCAAATAATCATGTTGCATCATGGGATTTCTATATTCTATTGTGTCTTTGTATCTATTGAGTCAGCACATAATAATATCCCATGCCACATGCTATGGTTCATGCGTTTACAACTATGAGTACAATGAATCATCATTCCTTTGGAGTTAGGTTTGTAGCTCAGTCAATTATTATAATTCTTAATCTCATTGATACTAACGATTATGTTGGTGGTGTCATTTGAAACAATGTCTAGCATTTGTAATACTTGCACTTGGCGGTAATGTCTTTATACCAAGTTGGATGTAGTCACACAGGAAATTTATCAGTTGACTTACTTTTAGCTCTTTGGAAGTTCGGAACATTGTATGGATAGTGATGTTACTTTCTTAATGCAACTTGGTTCATGTATTTAAAAAGACCGTTGTTGGACAATCAATCCTCCTTTTTTCTCTTTATAATTCACATTGAGTTTATACTGATAAATATCTTTAGAATTGACTATAAAAATTCTCCAAGTATCGTATTTTCTGGTCCTCTGGAATCACAATGGTGAACTAATGTTTTTATTGGAGTGATATGTTGTCTGAAAAGTAGTAATAGAAAATTTCAAGAGCTGGAAGGAGTTCAAACTTTATTTTTCTAGTTACGATTTTGAGAAATTTATTTGTGCAAGCAGGCTTTGAAGACTGTGGGGCTCTCGTCATCTCAACCAGCACAACATACTCCAGCAGGAAGCAGTCTTCCTACAGGACCTACTCTTCCACAACACCTTGCTGTGCACCCTTACTCCCAACCTACTCTTCCTTTGGGACCTTATGCCAACATGATCAGCTATCCTTTCTTGCCCCAAAGTTACACATATATGCCATCTGGTTTTCAGCCAGCGTTTGCCGGGAATAGCACATATCATCAACAGTTGGCAGCCATTCTCCCTCAGTACAAGAATAGTGTTTCTGTCAGCAGCTTGCCGCCTCAATCTGCTGCCGCTGCTCCTGGTTATGGTTCATTTGGCAATTCAACGCCAATTCCTGGAAACTACCAAGTGAACCAACCTGCAGGCCCTGCAGGATCCACCTTAAGTTATGAAGATTTATTGAGTGCCCATTACAAAGACAACAATCAGTTGCTCTCTCTTCAGCAGGTATCCTTCTTTGGTTTTGTTACATTACATCAAAATCAGCTTTATAGGACATCAGATATGTCTAAATGTCCTAATTGACTACTTTGTAGGACTTCAAATTTATAGGACCAAACAATTGTGTGTCCTATGTAAAGTTGTTACAATTAGTTGATAAGATGATTTTGAGCGTCCTAACAAGTTTTTTAAGGGTCCTTTTAGTTTCTTTTACATGACATTATTTGAAAAAGTGTATTAAAAACGAGTGTTCTTTAAAAATATGGGTTCATAGAACATTTTTCAAAAGTGTCACAAAAAAGATAATGGGACATTTTATTTCAAAAATGTCCTAAGGGTTTAGGGTCCTAAGAACTTGTTGGACGTCTAGAAGCGTCCTATTAACTTATTCTAACACTTTTACGTAGTATGCATAATTGTTTGGTCATATAAACTTATGTTCTATAAAATAGTTTATTAGGACATTTATTCTTATTTGATGTCATATAAAGCCAATTTTGTTTTAGTGTTAAGTACATTAGAACTCTGTGATTTGTTTCTCATCATATGGTAGATATTGGGGAGCATCATACTATATTTTTAATGATCTGGGCATCACTGGTTTTGTTATGGCAAGTAGTCTCACCAATTGTGGCACTAGCCCTGCATACTGTGAATCTGGTTTAATCCATTAAGTTGAGACTCATACACTTGGCTTGGCTTTGTGGAAACTGATTATTTCAGTCTTGCATTAAAGTTGACCTTTTTTTGTCAACTAATCTCATGGGGCTCTGAAGATAACAGCCCAAAAAACCCCCCAATGGCTCTTAAGGAGTCTCGAACTGCCGACATATTCCTTTATTTTCTAGCTGAGCTGGCCCTAGATTAAAAAGATGCATCTTACAGGGATTCATTTAAGTTGCTGCTTTATAACCCGTGTTGGTGTGATTTTGTCAGAACGAGAACTCTCCAATGTGGGTTCACGGAGGTGGTTCGCGGGGTGTTCCAGCCAGTGCGTATTACGGGTTGCAGAGTCAGAACCAGCAGGCGAGTGGGTTCAGGCAAGGTCAACAGAGTTACGGTGGAGCAGGTCTTAACTACCAAGATTTCTTCCATTCCCAGGGTGGCATTTCACAGGAACATCAGAATCCTAATCCTAGGGAGGGTTCACAGGGCCAACCAAAACTCCAGTCACAACAGCTATGGCAAAACAGCTACTGATGAAGATTTTTTCTTTCAGAGTTGTATCTTACTACTACATACTTGATGGCCCGAGTGAGTTGAATCAGTTTTAACGCATCTGGTTAGTTTATTTCGTGGGTGTATTTTTCCATAAGTTTTAGATGTCGATCGATCTAACCACTTTTTATCATTATGGTTTGGTTCATATCAAAGGAATGACAGCAAAAAGTCTCATCTTTTCTGCTTTTTTTTTCCTTTCATTTCTTTACATCCTTTTGTTGCAATTAGATTGTGTGGTATCAAAAAGCAAGCAAATACCGTACAAGTTTAGAAAATCGAAATATACTTTCTCGTTGCCATACCCACAAATAATATTTCTAAATATACATATACAGGCGGTAGGTTCATTTAATAATATTAAATATTCTAGGTTTTCAGGAATCATTTTTTTGTAAGTATTTGTGATGAATGTTATTTATTATGAATATTTGTTTTGATATTTTTGTGAATATTTTATCATGTTATTTGTTATGAATTCTCATAAAAAGGATGGTTCATATGTTTTTAAAATATTTTAGGTTTATAAATAAATTCACATAAACTTGGAGCATCTCCAACAACTTCTCCAAAATGGATTAAAGTCGGAGAGAGGGTGTAATTTTCTACAAATATGGAGAACTCTCCAAAAATGGTTACAATGAAAGAGAAATTGTTTTTTATTATAGGGAAAAGTCCAAAAAAAACCCAATGGACTTTAGTGTTTGGAGTGATCAAGTTCTTAGACAATTTTTTGAAACAAATAAGTCCTTATACATTTCAAAACACACTAAATAAATTCTTGGACTTTTGGAAATCTGTTAAATACATTCTTATTACTTAAAAATGTAACTTGTAACCTACATAATAGGTAAAACTACAAATTAGAAGAAAAAACAAAAAAGATGTCACCTACTTTATCACCCTACAAATAAGAAAAATAAGAAAATTAACTAAAATAATCAATCTTATCAACAAAATTAATTTTTTAAGCACTTTTCAAAATCTTTTCTTAAAATAGTCAAAACATATTATTTTTTTGCCTTCAAAACTGTTTTTGGCAAAAAAATATATATATATATAGAAAACATCTTTATAATTTGTTATTTAATTTACTTTATATCTTCTATCTTTTTATTTTCATTTTAACTTTTTATTATATTAACACACATAATCGTATATTAACTAAAATATATAAAAAAAATACGTTTTTTTTACAAATTACACAATTATAATTGTCTCGTCAATACGTTTAAAATGAGCCTAATATTAATTTTTTTGGATTTAATCTCATATTATTAAATATCATAAATACGTACCAATTATATTTAATATTTACACTTTCTATCCTTTAAGGTTATTTATTTAATAATATAAGATTAATTTGTAATTATAAAGGGTAAATATTAAAAATAATTCGTACGTATTTATGATATTGAATAATACAAGATAAAGTTCAAAAACAATATTGAGTTCATTTTGAACGTATTGACGAAACGACTATAATTGTGTAATTTGTAAAAAAAACTAATTTTTTTGATATGTTTTAGTTAATATCCGATTGTGTATGTTAATAAAATAAAAATGTAAATGAAAAAGTAATTGATATAAAATAAATTAAATAACTAATTATAACTTTATAAGAATGCAAAGTGTAAATTTTTTCTAAAACTATAAGCAGAAAGTGAATCTTTATACATAAAATTTTCTACGTGAGGATGTTTGTTATTTTTATTTTTTTGGAAAAAAAACAATCCTTACGCAGGAAAAAAACAATATGTGCAAACTTTGGCAATTTTAGAAAAAAAAAACTTTGAAAAATGGTAAACGAAAAATAAATATGGTTGATGAGATTGACTATTTTAGTTAATTTTCCCATTTTTAATTTGTAGACGGATAAAGTAGGTGACTTTGTTTTTAATTTGTAGTTTACATGTTATATAGGTTGCAAGTTAAATTTTTAAGTAATAAAGATGCATTCAACAGGTTATCAAAAGTCCAAGGATTTAGTTAACAGGTTTTGAAATGTCCAATGACTTATTTGTTTTAAAAAATTGTCCAATGACTTAATCACTCCAAACACTAAAGTCCATTGGATTTTTTTGGACTTTTCACTTTATTATATTCTACTAATAAGATTTCTTCAAATGAAATGAATTGGAGAAAGAAATAATACTTTATTAGATTTATACAATATTTTAATATTATAAGTAATGATGTCATCTCCAAAATGAAGGATCTGTTAGAGATATATGTAATTTTTTAATGTAGATTTTGACTTTTAAAATCTCCATTTTGGAGAAATTTTGGGGATGCTCTTAATAAACTTAGTTGGAGAGATAATGATTTAAATCGGAAATCAATGTTACATTTTATAAAATCAATCAGGGGTTGTTATATGCACCCTCTTTAGAGCATCTCCAATGAAGGTTCTTATAAGAACCTTTTTTTTGTACTTTTTGGTGTCACATCATTTCCACCTCATCAAATTAAAAATTCACATAAAAACCCACAATGGTAGTTCTTATAAGAACCTCTTTTTGTGGGTCTCATACATTTTTTTCAACTTCAATAAGAATTATTATTTATAAATGAATATTTGATTTCAATATTAATAATTATTAAAAAGTCATGAAAAAAAATAAAAAAATAAAAAAATAAACATGATGTCAAATCTCACATATTTCATGGTAAGAACCAAGGTTCTTGTTTAAGCACCTAGAAAGCTTTAGGTTCTTTTAAGAACTCTCCACAATAGTAGTTCTTATAAGTCATTCCACTTTTTGCTTATAAGAATCTTGCATTGGAGATGTTCTTAGATCAAAATGGAGTCAAATTATGCATTGAAATTGTAAAAAGATCATTGAAATTGTAAAAAGAGGGATTTGATGTTTATTGGTGTGAGGAGAAAATTAGTAAAGTATGGTGCATTTAACAAATAGGGAGGGGTGCATGTATCCTAACCCAATCAAAATATAAAACGTAAAGGCTACACTATTTATATGTTTATTAGAAATTTTTTCAATTTAGCTTATATTTTACATAAAGCGAAAAATGGAAAATGTATATATGTTTTTGTAATGGGAAATTAATTAAAATACCCGTATTTCGATCCCGTATTACCGAAATACCCCAAATCTCTCTCATTTTGCCGAAATACCCTTTTTTCCGGGATCGTGGCCGGGATTGACACCCATCCCAGGGTTACCTTCATCGGCGGCATGAATAGTGACCGAAATACCCCTTTTGGCCGGGATCGTGGCCGGGATTGACACCCATCCCGGGGTTAGCTTCATCGGCGGCGTGAATAGTGGTTTTCCCGACGTTAAGCCGGGATGAATAAGGGAATCCCGGCATTAGTCCGGGATGAACAGTAATATCCCGGGGTTGGGGGCCGGGATGAAGCGATGTGTTGATCAAATTAAAATCGACGGTGGGGGATTAAGGGAAATTAGGTTTTAGATGTTCCCCCATTATTATAAAAGCATGGTCCCCAATTCAAACCACACCCCACACAACCATTTCCTCTCTTCTACTTCTAACTCTCTTTTCTATCTCGTGCATCTCACGCTCGGATTTCGACTCGAGTTATTGGAGTTTTAGCAATCTTCGATATGTCTCGTCTACTTACTTTGGTAAGTTTTCTTTTAACCCCATTGTAGTTTTATATTTTATAAAATATTTGTTGTATGTTATTTAGACTATGTGTTTGATTATGCGTTTATTTTAGAGATTATGTGTTATGTTTATGTTGTTAATATGCTAGAATATTTCGTGTTTTTTAGAGTGTTGCGTTAACTTTAGAGTGTTTCGTTAATTTTAGAGTGTTGCTTTAATTTTAGAGGGTTGCGTTAATTTTAGGGTGTTGCGTTAAATTTAGAGAGATTGCGTTAATTTTAGAGTGTTACGTTAATTTTATAGTGTTGCTTTAATTTTAGAGTGTTGCGTTAATTTTAAATATTTTAGAGATTGCGTTAATTTTAGAGTGTTGTTTTACTTTTAAATATTTTAGAGTGTTGCGTTTATTTTAGAGGTTGCGTTAATTTTAGAGTGTTGCTTTAATTTTAGAGAGATTGTGTTAATTTTAGAGTGTTGCGTTTCATTTAGAGTGTTGCGTTAATTTTAGAGTGTTGCTTGATATTATTATATTGTATGGTTGGGGCCATTTTGGCATTATTATAAGAAGATTAAATTGTTATCTTGCTATTCTTTGGTTGGGTTGTTACATAAAGTTTTTTATTTGGTACATATTTCCAAAAACATTTAATTAAATGAAATAACGATACAGTTTTTAAACCCAACTTAAAATAAGTATTTTTGGAAAGTGTAGACAAAGTTTCATATATAGAGGTTGCGTTAATTTTAGAGTGTTGCTTTAATTTTAGAGGGTTGCGTTAATTTTAGAGTGTTGCGTTAATTTTAGACATATTGCGTTAAATTTAGAGCGATTGCGATAATTTTAGAGTGTTGCGTTAATTTTAAATATTTTAGAGATTGCGTTAATTCCAAGTGTTGTGTTTTTTTTAAATAACTATAATCATAAACCTTTTAATCGCAACATATCGATTTGGATTTTGTCAAACGGGTGTAAATAACCCTAAGGTTTGTAGGGATTTAAGCAATCCATGTGATTCCCCTACTACCTGGAAGTCCAATAGATTGAGTGGTTTCTTTTCTAAACTTAACAAATAGACGAAATCAACAAAACGTAGGTCTCCTTAACTTTGCAAAAAAACAGAAATATTAACTATAACCAAAAGTCGTTGTCTTTTATTCGTTACTATGTAGGAGGATTTTCATTACGTCGATCTGTCTTTCAAAACACGCCTTGGGTTCGCCAAGGAAATTAGAGATATTTTTGCAGCGTGTCCACTAGAACGGGCACAAAACTTACATCAAATATTCGGACGAACACCGTTTGGCCCTTGGCTGGAGCTTTTCAATACTGCGCAGGACCCCCTCCTAGTGTACATGTTTTTACAGTTCGAGGTTGACGTAATGAATGTCGATGAGGAGGAAATGTACTTCGATGTGCGTGGGAACCACATGCGTTTTGGTCGTCTTGAGTTCTGTCTTATAACAGGACTCCTTTTCGGACAAACACCCGACCTTCCTGTCATATCGGAAGGGTCCTTCGTCAGGAGGCTTTGGCCTAATCACGCCCCCGCTAATTTGAAGATGAAAACCATCGTCCAGACGATGAGAGGCGGCATGCAGGAGCTATCTGATGAGGATGTTGTGCGTGTTTGCTTGGTAGTGATGTTGGAAATCATGTTCATGGGTCGTGAGCTGAGTCAGGTGGTTACCGACACTGTCATTAGGGTCGTCGATGACCTTGTGACATTCAACAACTACCCGTGGGGTATCCACATCTGGAGCCACACATACAGGTCTTTACACCACGCCACCGCCAGACGCCATTTAGAAAAGAACAAGAACATCAACAAGAGTACGTTGAATGGGTTCGCACACGCTCTGAAGGTTAGATAAGTAGTATAACATAAATATTATGGCATCTTTCGTTTATTTTTACTTACTTCTCTATGTTGTGTAATTCCAGGTTTGGATCTTGGAGATGTTTCCTGTCTGCCGTCACCATTTCACCAGTCGCACCGACAGGGCCATTAGGGGAACCCGTTGGGACCGGAACATTGTACTGAATAAGGCTACATGCGTTGCAATCTTCAACTCAGTTTCGGACGTACGCTCTATTACTATATTTCTAATTTTAGTAAGTAAACAATTAACTGTTTAACTTAGTCCTCCATATTAAATCTTATATGTTTTACAATATATTTAGGTGAGGCATCCGGCTCTCGAGCGCCTCACTCCTACGGCTGCCGAACAACATAGTCGTTGGTATCTATCCAGCGTCGCCTATTTGGAAAGAGAGGAGGCCAGGCGACCGACGAAGAGATACTGATCACGATGAGGACGATGAGGACGATGATGACGATGATTATGAAGATGATGAAGATGACGATGTTGGCACGGGATATCAGGCTTCCCCTAGCTCCTCCCATCATGGAGCGCCGCCTCCCGACCCATACCAATACAGGTGGGTACGCTACGATGCGTTGCACGATTACGTCCACGGGTCCGTCGAGACACGCCTAAGAGAACTCGAGGCCCTCACCGCACACCTTCGCCACACTCCGGTTAGTGTTTAACTTAATTTGAGGATATTACGTTCCATACTTGTATATTGGTTTGTATATTGATATGACGCTTAATACTTGTATTAGTTGGCAACGAGCTCGACGCCGACCTACACGTCCCCTAGGTACGGACACACGTCGGCTGCGTACGAACAGACGTCGGATGGGTGGGGACACACGTCGGCTGGGCACAGACAGACGTCGGGTGGGTGGGGAAACACGTCGGCTGGTTACGGACACACGCAAGCCGATTGTTACATACCCCAAATGATAACGAGCGACAATGTGTCAGGGCCGCCGTACGTGACACCGCCAGCACACCTCGATCAGGGTAGGTCATTTCTTAGCGATATGGTGGATGATTTTTTGGGACCTTCCATCCCGGGTTCGATGGGGTCGGCGGTTGACACCACCCAGGTGCGACTCCGCTCTTCTATGGGTAGTGATATCGTTGAGTGCCACTTCGAGGATGATGCTCCCATGCTTGACCAGTTGGAGGTGGTAACACTTGGGAGGGGGAGACGAGACATTGTAGCAGGCCCAAACTTACGTTTCCCATATACCTAACAACCTTCGACCACACCGGCCCCTCCGAGAAAGACCAAGCCAAGGGTGAAGGCAAAGGGTAAGGGGCAGGTTGGGGGGTCCACTACGATGACTTCAACGGGACAATCGATACACGTTTCGGCGGCACAGATCGTGGACCAATGTCAACACAATCAGCTCCCCAACCTGTGTTGTCCATTTTATGGCGACCTTCAAATGGATACCGGTTTTTTCATGAAACTGCTTGCTGTAGGTTGTAACGGTGATTTGGAGGATTTGGTTAGTATTTAAATATAGTCATATAAACAACTACATTTGTAGTTACAGGTCTAACAATCTATGTTTTGTGTATAACACATCGACGCTTGGGTCAAAATGATCCAAGACTCCCGCTCTCCACATGCGACATGGGCGGTGATGGACAACAATTTTTTTGAGTGGCTCACCCTGCCGGAGCAAGGATACAAGTTCGTATACGAAACTTGCAATGGAATGACGGGAAACCATCCATATTGGAAGGACATCGAGCGGGTATGAAAATCGATTTACATAATTTTTGTTTAACTTGTTTGTTACTAACTATTTGTGTGTTACTGTAAAATCTCAGGTATACATCCCAATCTGCATTATGGACAAACATTGGGTGCTTGAAGTTCTGTTCCTTAACGAAATGACGATGGTCATATATGACAGTTTACGAGCGGCCAGGTACACCAGTCCCTTGGAAGAATGCCTTAAGATCTTCAAAAAACAATTGCCAAAGTTGTTAAAGAAGATCCGCGACACACCGGGTCGTATAAATGCCAGCAAGAAATTAAAGCATCAGTATGAAAATGATGCACCACAACAGGCAGGGGCGTTTGGGGATTGCGGTGTCTGGGTGTGTCGTAATTTATCCAAATTTGTTGAAGAAATGCACCCAGCAGTTGCACCAGATGCAACTGAATCTGTGGCCAAGGAATGGTGACATTACATGGCGGAGACCTTATATGCGTTGTCTTTTCGGTTAAACGAGTAGATTGTTTTTGCTGTTCTTTTATGTATGTAATACAATTTTTATATATATTAATATTGTTAAAGGGAAACTTGTATCTATATTGTAGTTTCAAAATATATAAAGTGATATACAATATAATTCCACAACCACGAAAAGGTATATTAAATGAACAATGAACACAACTATCATATCACTTCGTATACAAGATGAGGTCGTTACAATCAAGGGAAGTCAATGTTAAGGTCAATGCTATCATGCCTTAGGGTTCCATGTGGTTCTAGGTTCGATGGCCCCTGAGAGCGAAATCTTTGGCTACTTGAAGCTCTACTCCTGGGCACGGTTGAAGGGGCAGGAGTTGGACATTCACCACGAGTATGTCCTACTGCTCCACACCTAGTACAAGTTCTCTGTATCGGATCCTCACCCCGGGATGGACGCCGATCGTTCTTTCTTGGCCTCCCCGCACGTCTCTTTATTATTAACGGTGGATAGCATGGCGGAAGGGGGACGTGTGGCAAAACCCATGATTGAGGGGGTCCAACTGGATTGATTACTTCATGATATGTTGACCGGTAAGTATGGGACGTGAAGTAACCTAGAGCTAGATCGCTACAATCTCTACGGTTCATAGACCTTGCAGCTGTGATGGCATGACCACATGGTAACCCAGAATATTGCCATTGTTTACATTCACAAACACGGTTGAGCATATCGACAATCGCGTGTCCACGGGTATCCCGAACATCGAACTTATCATATCCAATCCCTCTTACCCTTCATTGCCCAGACTTTCCCGCCCTTTTGAGAATCTTCGCCTCCGCCATTGGAGTGAGATGATTACGCATTTCACCTACAAACATGTGTGTGTTAACTATGGTACGAATTATAAATAACACAAGAAGAGAAAATAACATATAAGTTCAAGATTTCAAAGTTTATCAACCTCCCTTTTGTCGTCGAAGTAGGTACCACTCTTGTTGAAAAGATCGGACGTACTCCATAAGCCCGACAATCGGTAACCTACGAGCAAAACGGGACAGTGCATTCACCGACTCTGCACTATTAGAGGTCATTATGTTATATCGATGTGCAGGAAAATGGGCCCTTGACCACCTCTCCTTCCCAGCAGTGTCCATAACTTGTGCTCCACGATCTACTTCATATCATAGTGCATCCATGTACCGGTCAAACTCCGTAACCGTATATGTTTTGCATGCCTTCCAGTAGGTCGGGTGGTTTGTAGTAATACGCCTGTCCGAGATTTTCACGTTCATCTCTAAATGTCGACAACATAGGGCATGAGGGGTCGATGGGTACACGGCATAAATTGCGGCACTTATTGAAGGAGACCTGTCAGACATAAACACCAGCCATTCTGGGACTCCGATACATTCTCTCAACCTGGACAGAAACCAACCCCACTCCTCCCCCGTCTCGGACTTGCCTACTCCGAAAGCCAAGGGCACGATGTTGTTATTTCCGTCCATGGCAACCGCCAAGAACATCATACCTAGGTAAGGTCCCTTTAAATGGGCAGCGTTTATTACGATGACAGGACGCAGGTTTGCTAAAAACGTGCGGATCTGCAAATAACGTACAATTATTGTACATATACGTGGAACAACTTTGTAATTGTTATAAGTTATAATATGTAAAGATATGGCGTGTTGATATACGTACCGTACATCCAAGAGCAACGAAACAAAACTCAAAACGTCCGTGCGAATCCGTCTTTATTCTGGTGTGTGTACCCGGATTCTTCAACTCCAAATTATATAAGTACATAGGGAGTCGTTCGTACGACTCCTCGGGAGTGCCTCTCACCATTAGCAGGGCCTTGCATCGCGCACGCCATCCTTGGTGGTAACCAATATTGAGCTCGTACTGCTGGTTGATATCGTCGACGATGTCATTCGGCCGAAATGACCTGCTAGCGTCAATAAACTTCCCTTTCAAAATGTGGCCCAAAGTCTTTCTGTTGGCCTGTCGGTGTCTGGAATTCAGTTGCGTCCTGGAACAAGTGTGCACGTCGTTCAGTTTCCTAACGACAAACATCCCTCCTTTTGGGCCCACGGACTTCGCCGACATACGCCACTTACAATTTTCTTGCTCACAGACAGCCACGTATCTGCTATTGTCGGATTTATCTGTTCTAAACACAAAACCCTCTTTCAAGAACTTAATTCCGAGCTGTATGGCCATTTCCTCCTTAGTATCAAATAGTTGTCCTTCATGTATGCTTGTACCGCGATTGTAAGGTACGGGTTGGTAGGGTGGTATATTGGTCTCCGGGTTTGGAAGGGAAAGAGGCATATCAAAATAATCGTTATACTCACCAAGTGATTTATTGCTAGGGGTATATGTTTCTTCTTCTTCGTCCTCATCGGTATCGGTATTTGATCTGTCCAGATCAGATATACCCGTTGTGAAAACATGGGTTTCCTCATGAGCAACTCCAGCAAACCGTCTTTCTTCGTCTTCTTCTTCTTCTTCCTCTGCTTGTTGTTCTTCTTCTAGTTGTGTCTCCGGAACAACATCAGGATAAGAGTCGTAAGGACGATATGAATGATCAGAATAAAGTGTGGTGTCGTAGGATGCCTGAATTTGAGAATCAGGCTCCTGTTGACTACCACCGAGATGGATTTCGTCATCACCTCCGGCATCATCTTCGTCATCACCTTCGTCGCACATCAATGTTGCCTCATACACAAAGACTTTTGGAGGTGTTTCTGAATCGGCTGCAATTTGCATAAAACCAAGGATTAGTTCATCGCTGTTTAGCTCCACTAGTGAGCGATCTTCACGTTTGAACACCAACTTGCAAGTAGCAGAATCTTCGATTCCACATTTTCCCATGGCGTAATGAAGAAACCTCTTATATGTATAGATTACTGGAATCTGTACACCACGCTTTGTGTACCCAATATAATCCCACTCATTGTTGTTTTGAACCCACTGACCATCGAAACATAAATAGAGCTTAGTTTTTACAACAGGTGAACTTATCTTTCCAATTGTATGAAAAATGAAGCAATTCAAACAATGAAAGTTGAGAGAAAGAAAGAAAAATGCAATGGATCTGATGAATGCCTTGCATTATACTGATCTTTAAACGCAAAATTTATAGCCGAAGATGAATTATTGAATGACAAAGTGGAAAAAACAGTAAACTAAGTCAACGTAAACAGTAGACCCAAATATAATTATTGTATGAATTATTGAAATCATATGAAATCATAAGACCAAAGGAACCTTCTTTTTCTCAAACCCTAACCCTAAATTACCCAATCCCGGCTCCCATCCCGTCCCCCATCCCGGCCCATATCCCGGCTCCCATCCCGACCCCCATCCCGACCCACATCCCGGCCCATATCCCGGACTAACGCCGGGATTGAACTATTCATCCCGGCCTAACGCCGGGATTTCACTATTCACGTCGTCTTTGAATGTAACCCCGGGATTGGTAAGCATCCAGGCCACGGATCCCGGAAAAAGCGGTATTTCGGTAAAATGAGAGAGATTTGGGGCATATTGGTAATACGGGATCGAAATACGGGTATTTTAATTAATTTCCCTTTTGTAATTGTAGACGTCTAGATTATCATAAAATTAATATTACTAAAAGTTAAAAAATAAATCTTAGAAATTATTAAAAATAATTCATCTAAAAAAATTATAAATTAAATACTCAATGTTAATATTTAATTTATCAATAATATTAACTAATCAAATCAGATGTGACATAAAAGTATTTTCAATGAAATCATCTACAAGAATCCTAATTTTAAATGTTTTATTGTTATCGCAACCAGCTCAACAAATTAAAAACTTTTATAAAAGTTTATTATAAATATATATACATATAGAGTCAGGGGAAAATTGCAAAAACAATAAGAAAGTAAGAAACACTCTGGTAGTTGTTCATCTGGACGGTATATACATGTGTATACTAGTAATTTGTAATATGCACATGTGCATTAGTGCATAATGCACACGTTCATAAAAACCAAAAAACAACTTCAATTACTTGTATACATGTAACAACATCTTAAAGATTGTGGTTTCATCTTGTCGGCACGCGATTTAAAACCTTGCCTTTAACACAATATTCAAAAGTGAAGAGTTCAAAAAAGGAAAAGAAAAAAAAAACAATGAACTTTGAAGTCCTTAAACTTTTAATTGAATGAATAAATTATTTAACTTTCTCTTAACTCTTTTTTTAATAAATCATCGAACTTTTAGAAATTGGTGTTACTTGCATCATTTTTACTCAAAAAAGTTACTTGTAACAACTAACAAGCTAGAAATGTTTTAAAGTAGGAAAAAAAAACATAAATCAGTGTTAGCGTTCTCAAACCATACGTCATTCAAACCCCTCACACTTTAGGGGCCGTTTACCAAATTCTTACCCGGTAAGCGTTTACCGGCAAGAGATTCCCCTTCATTCACCTTATCATATTACATTCTTGGCCATGAAAAATGATTGTTGGTAAGCATTTTAAACCGGGTAAGAGTCGTTTCCCACACTTACCGGGTAAGACTCTTGATTCTTGCCTTATCTCTAACCGGGTAAGATTCTCGGTCCTTTCCATGCTCGATCAATAAGGTAAATGATATTGGTAAGTGCTTAACCGGTAAACGTTTAGTAAACGGCCCCTTAATGTCATTGCTCCCCTCCCCGTCCCTTACCGCTCCATAGCATCCATTCTCTATCACTGCCCAATCCACCACCTCTTTGGCCCTTGCCATTGAAATCTGTTTTTTTATCAGTTATTTTTGGTTTTTGATTATCCCTCCTTTTTTTATCTATCTATCTATATGTACCCCATCAAATTGTTGTAGAAAAGGAAAAATCGAAAGAAAAAAAAAGATCAAAGAGAGGGAGTTCGATATTAGGCGACAACGAACGGTATGGAGAATGGACGATGGGGTGGTGAATAAGTGGTGAGGGGGAATGATGTCGTCAGATGGAATAGTTTGAAGCGATAAAACGGATTCGGGAGGTGTTTGGGATTGCTTATTTGAGGTGCTTTTTAGCTTATTGCGGTGTGACACCGGAGATAAACACTTTTTAGTGTTTGGATGAAGAAAAAATCAAAGTGCTTATAGCGGTGCCAAACCGGAGATAATCACTTTTTCATAAGTCATTTTGTTTTAGATTATCAACTTATTTGAAAAGTGCTTACAATTTTTTTGGTTATTTTATATGTATAAACAATCTCAAAAACCTTTAAATAACAACTTATTAGCTTATTACGTTTTAGTATCACAACACAATAAGCTAATCCAAACACTTTTAGGGTCTGTTTGTTAGCAGCTTAATGAGACTCACATCTTATTCAGTCAGCTATATATGACTGTTTGGTAGTGGCTTAATGATATAGAAAGTGGCTTATTCAGTAAGATTTCAAGGGGGAGCTTTATGCAGAAAACCAAGTTTTTTCCAAATCAGTCACTTCCATTAAAAAACACGTTCCTTCCATCTATGAAAAAACTCTCTCAAATAAAAATCTTCTAAATCTATACAGATAGATTAATCCACACAAAAAAAAAACTTTATCGGTTCAGAACTTGGAAAACCAGCCAAACAACCCTTACTCCGAAATCAAGGGATCTAAATAAATGTAGAGAGTGGCGGTAGAATCTAGACACTTACCCACTGCTGTGTGGTAGTTATGCGTATATTGGAACTCATCTTTACAACGACGGACGGAATTACTTCCCGGAAGCAACTCAGCCACATTCTCCGGCCACCATCTCTCTCTCGCTGTCTCACTAGTAAGGTCAGTTAACATCACAGTTCACACTCTACACACACATATGTGATTAATCGGTCGAAATCTACTTTCCTCTTCTTCCAGGGTTTAAAACTGATGATTTCTTTGCAATTAATTGGTAGAAACCTGCTTTTGGTGCGGCCTATGGCAACTTTTTCCATTTATGATTAATTACTTGCATTAATTAGGTCTTTACGTCATTCAATTTTGTTGCTGTTAGCTTTGGACTGAGAAATTTTAAATGAATTTTGAAATTGCGGAAGTTGAAATGTATGAAGAATGCTTACTGAAAAGAATTTTAGTTATGCATACGATTTTTACAGGCCATGTACATATAACAGAACAATAAAACAAAAGACAAGAATATAATACTAAGAACGAAGAAAAGACAAAATACAAAATTTGAAAGAAAGCTTAAGTGTGAGAGTAGGTAGTGTGGCTGAAGAAGAAAATGATGTTTTTTTGTCCAAAAAGGAAATTAGATTCACATGGAATTGTTTTGACTTTATGATTCATTTGGAGTCTTGCTCAATTGTTAATACTCATTGGGATGAAGAAACAAAAAGTCTTAAATAAAGAGATGTGTGGAAAAATGAGTGATAGAATATTATTAAGTGTTAATCAAACAAACAAGCCCCTGGTTTTAGGTTTTTATCCCTCCTATCCCACGAAAAATGGCACTAATTTAGTCCCCTTGTTCCAGTAAACAAACTACGGTTTTTAATGATCAAAAGGAAGGAAAGTATGGGATGGGGCTTTCCTGATTTTGAATCCCGCACTTGTTTGTTGTTCAATGAGTTAAAAGCAGGGTTCAAATGGGTGGGCTCTACAAAATTCCACCCCTGGTTTACTCATCTTTGGGTATTGATCTTAGTTTTCATAACATCATAGTGATATTGACATGAACATTTATGAACGACTGGTTTAATTTTTTCCCCTGGATGCAGGTTAGCTAATCGGTTCTTCCTGTATGGAAAAGGAAAAAACAATCCATTGGAATTTCTTTATATATATTGTTTCTTTTGTACACGTGGTTTGTTGAGTCTCTATAAAAATATGATTTAAGTACAGAAGTAGACATAATACAGAGACATTTATAATTTAATAGACTTAGTGTCGTGGGTATTTTCGAGGACCAGGTTGGTAATTTGAGCATCAAAGTGCTTTTTTTAGTGCATGGGATGACAATTTTTCTGGTCATTGTAAACTTAGTTTATGGTTTAGCATCTCCATGTTAAAAATTTTTACAAAGTTGGGAACACTTTAACTTCTGGAAGTTATTGCCAGGTCTTGATAAACTACCAAAGGAAATATGTAACTTTTCTTGATGAGGAGGTAGCAAAAATTTATAATGAACCTCTACAGAGATCTGATAAATTTTTGTATCTTGTCCAATGTGAAACACAGTATGGGTCGTATTGATGAGGACCAGCGCATGCCTGAGGAAAAGCTGGAACAAAATCATTACAGCAAGGAACCCTTGCCTGGTAGTGAGCTCTGGACAGATGGACTCTTATGTGCTTTTGAATATGTTAAAGGAAAGAGTAGACCAGTTAGGTCTAACAAAAAAACCCACTCAACTCATCAAGCGAACAATCATAACATGAAAAAGCATGTGTCTTCAGGGACTGATGCATCTGTTCAAGAGCAGTATGATGGTTATTTATCAGAACCCACTTCTCTAAGAGAAAGCAGGGGTGACAATATTTTCCACACCCACAAGGGAGAACATTTTGATGGGAGTCATTGGGTCCCAATTGGTTGGGCTAGAATATCTGAACTTGTGGAAACAGTGCAAATCAATGCTGAATGGGTCTCGCAGCAGTTTGATTTTATGGATGATGAAGATGACCGTACAATTGCAGATCTAGCAGCTCCCTATTGGGTGAGGCCAGCAGGGCCTGTATGGTGGTGTCATGTTGCTGCAAGCCATCCACACATTGGTGTGTGGCTTAATAATGCTTCATGGTTACATCCTGCTGTGAGTATTGCTTTGAGAGATGAAAGCCGTCTGATAAGCGAGAGGATGAAACACCTTTTCTATGAGGTATATTGACTATTTTGTATTGAACCTTGCTAGGTAGACTGTCTAGGGACTAAAAAATATCTAAGTACTTTTTACGGCTTGATAAATGATATCCACAAGAAATCTTGTGTATAGAGCACTTTGTGGAAAGTAGACTACAAGATAAACATAAACCGCAAGGTTTTTTAATTGGAGGTAGGCTAGGTAATTTGGATGAGCTTTTATAACCTTTTGCCTTGGAACAACTACAATTCTGAAGGTCGTATGATTCATTATTTTTTAGTACATGATGTAATTCTTACTGAAAAGCAATTATTTTCCCCCTCTGCAACTTCTTTCAATAAAATCGAAGGAGACGCAGCTGTGAACTACTAATTATTGCATACTGTAGCAAATGTCTTAAATTATTACAACACACACACACACACACACACACAGAGTTTTAGTATGGTGTTTCTTGTGACGATTCTTTCTGAAATGTTGATTGCGGTCACATCTTGGCCAGGTCCCAGTTAGAGTTGCTGGAGGTCTTCTGTTTGAACTGTTGGGTCAGTCAGTTGGTGATCCGCATAATAATGAGGATGATGTCCCAGTTGTCCTGCGTTCGTGGCAAGCACAAAATTTTCTAATAACCGCACTGCACCAGAAAGGAGATACATCAAGCTTAAATGTCTTGGGTGTCATAGAAGTTCAGGTTATTCAACAATCTTGTCCTTGATCAATATAATTACTAAGAATTAATGATTTAATTCTAATATTGGTTTTTAGCTTATCAACTTATCCTTTATCTAGGAACTTCTTTTTGGTGGTGGTAATAATATACCTCGGACAACACATGAAGTTATAGCACTTTTAGCCAGCCGGCTTGCACGGTGGGATGATAGGTGAGCTTATATCTTTGCTTTACGCTGCACCGGCAGAGATACTTTGTGGTAGGATTAATATAGGTGGTATATTTTTTTGGGCAAAAATTGGAAGTGTATTGATGGGATCTCAAAAAAGACCCAAGTGAGAATACAATTGAAGGGAGGAAGATGCCTTCCCAGACTACACTGAAATTGCACCACGACTTGAAACTAGACATCCTTTTGGAAGGTTGACAAACGAATCTGAATTAATGAATCAATGAGATCGAAACTAAAAATTGAATAGGATACATGAATACTTAGAAACTAAAATTATTTGATGTCAATATATTATATTCTTTCTACTTGCAATTCCTATGATGGAAAGATAATTAGTTTGTGGCATTTGATATATCTTTTCAAACCCTAAAATTGTAACACCCTCAAATTTGGTAAGAGCAACTAATTCAAAATTTCGACATAACATCAAATGAGGGACAAGACTCCCTCTTACTATTCAAAACTCAATACACCTCAATAAAAAGTTTTATAGTTAACCTCAACAATATAACTCCAATAAGATACAAGGACTAAACCAAGCACGGGTGCTACGTATCCCCAATACAAGTTGCCCTTCATAAGCTAACGCGGAAGACTTCACCAAGCTACTCACCTCACGAGCACACAACTAGCACTTCCCTCTTCATAGTGTCACTAGAACTATTCCCCAACGAAGCCTGTTGCACATGTCGACAAATAAAAAGGGTTAGGCTAACGCCTAGTGAGTTCAAGAGTTTTACATGAGTAAATATATCTTTAAAAGAATGAACTTCACTTGAAATCATGACCTTTCAATTGATGTGCTTTAAAATGTGGAAACGACTCTTTTCCAATATCATGCACTTTCAAAGATGGACCTCATTACAATAAATTGATGCAACTTAAACTTACTTGAAACGTTTATATGAATTGACTCCCTAAGATACAGTTGGCCGACGACGGAGAGACCCGTATCCGTTGAGAGTGGAGGAACACAAAAGTATGCCACTCTGGCAACGTTAATCGCATGACACCTCACGACATACCAGCCCAAGTGTCCCTACGACTTCTTAACAAGTTACACCATAAGAGACGTTTGACCTTGATGAACATTACAACGAACTCCATCCCGAAGGCCCAACACACTTAAAGACTACCTCTCAGGCATTACTTCAAGCGGCGGAGATCCTAGTGCCTACCTCTCAGGTAGCACCTCCGGACTCAACCCTCCAGTGCCTACTTGTAAGTTTCCGGTCGTAAAACATGGGTACCGGGGTTCAACCCCGCAATACCCAATTGACCATCCAAAACAGACTTACTTACGTGCCTATGGATCCAATGCAACTAAGTCTAACATTACATGACTTCATAAGAATGACCAACGCACTCGAGCATGTAATAAACATCAATATGCAACACGGTGCATTAACGTGTAAACCATAACCGGCTTTACATTGAGCCATCAAAACCGGACAAGCGTCCTTAAGACTCTTTTAAGACAACATCGAGCCAAAATGCTCAAAACCCTTTTTGACCAACGATTAACAATCCCCAAATAAATAATGCAATCGACTCACGTCATGCAAACACACGCCAAAATACATGTGCAGACTCCAATACAGTTTAAATTTGGACAAATTACTTTCCAAATGATTTTATACCATTTACTTCTTCAAAACGTCCCATAACACACAATTAAGCATTTCTCCAAAACAAATACTAAAAATGCCTTTTAACCAAATAATCCCATTTATGCAATAAATCACCAAAACACGTCCATTTACAACTCATTTACCAAGATGCACAAAAATCCCAAATATGGGTGTTTTACAATGTTCACAAAGCCAAACTTCTCAAATAATCAAAACCCATCAATAACTCTACAAATGATAATTTCATGTTAAACACATAAGCACTTTAAAAATTAACATTTTGGCATGTACAACGTTTTCACAAATCAACTTGAACTCACCTTGCTAGGTTAAGTTAAACCTAGGTTCCAAACTCAACCATTTGCCTCCAAAAGTGAAGATTCCATCATTTCCAAGTCATCACCAACAATAAGCTAGGGTTTCCAAACAACCCATTCCTTCAAGTTTAGAAATGAACCAACATCAAGTAAGACTTTTAGATCAACAAAGATCCTTATACTAAAGCTTAGATTACTCAAGGAAACTTACCCCTTTGGATATTGAGACTTTCCACCCAAAGCTATTCAAGGAACCCATCCAACTCTTCAACCCGCGCTTCCAATTACCGAACCTTTAAACTTCTTTATGATAAACCCACCATGTATGCTCCAAATATGAGACAAGAGCCCTCAAAAATAGCACCAATGGAGAGGAGAGAAGTGGCGATGGAGGCTAAATGAGAGAAAACCCTAGAAATGGGGTTTAAATCGATCAGACTGTCCCCGCGGCCTTGGCCGCGATCTCAAGTCGCGGGCCAAGCCGCACGTGTCCTCTAGTTGCAAAACCTCAGTGACTTACGCGGGCCTAGCCACGGCTTGAGGCCGCGGGCCAAGCCGCGCGTGTTACTGATTGTGTCTCTCGCGTCTTGTGCTGAGCCATTCCCCGACGGTTCCTCTCGGCCAGCCGCTGACCATTCCTTGACTGATCGTTGACTGTTCTTTTAGAATTTACGGGTGTTACAAAAATGCTTTCACAATCAAAACGCTAGATCTCATGAATATGGGTACAAGGTCCCAACAATTGTGGAGAATGGCGGATCTAGGAATTATAATCTACGGATACACTACCATAACAATTTTATTTTTACTATGCACCAAGTATGATGATATCTTTACGTAATATCATAACTTTTTTTATGGGTATGCACATCAGCTCATGCATACCCACTGTACAACATAGGTCTGCCCCATGCTTGTGGGGTTTTATATAGATGTGATGTATATTATCTCAAACTATCAAATAGAGAGACTGGATGTACTTTTCATTCATCAACTGTATTCCTGCATCTTTCATTACCAAATCATGGAAACATCACGAGTTTTTCAAGGCATCTCATATGATTAACGGTGCTTAAGGAAGAGGTTATGTGACCTGTCGGGGGTTGCATGTGGTGAATCTCTTCATTGAACACTAATGTTCGTTAGAATTTAAATACATGAAGTACTTCGCCACACACAAACACTTACACACATACATATGATACATATGTACATACACAAGTATGCATATACAAAGATGCTTGTATATGCACATATGCATGTATACACTTAGATCTGTGTGTATATATAGGGAGAAAGATGTGTATATATACACACACATACATACATAGAGATATACTTGTATTTTGCATTTAGAAGCATAGTATATGTGCTCTGCCTCTTGGCAGAGCTTGATATCAGTATCCAGTTGAGGCGCATGAAGTACTATGTGAAAAGATCAAAGTATATAACAGCAAACCTATGTTATGAGCACTGATGGAATAATCTCTTCCCTGTAAATCGATGCACCACTGCCATATTATTAAGTTTCTTCCAGATCATGTTCCCTTTTCAGATATGTTGTCATTGTTATATTGTAGAATGGTCTCCAATGTTAGTCGTTAGAAAAGTTTGGTTCTCTTCATTATGCTCACAGTTTCTCCTAACAAGTGATTTACCAAGCCATCATTATCTCTTACTGTGATCTGAAAAGTGGTGGTTTTGTCTTGTGTCTTTTTATTTATTTAGTAGATACTATAAATATTGTTAATGTTCAGGTTATTCCGGAAGTCTATATTTGGGGAGGCTGACGAAGTGGAACTGAAGTTCATTAACAGGTACTTTGTGTATATTATAGTCTTAAACGTGGATTATTCTGGAGATGCTTTACTCCTAATGATCCTCTATGTTTAAATAGGAGAAACAATGAAGATTTGAACCTTTTCATTGTAATCCTCAACCAAGAGATCAGAAGGTTATCACAACAGGTTTGCTATGATTTTATTAATTAATAGAATTGATGCTAACAGTTGTATCTCTTTATGTTAAATTGTAGTGAGTCTGTTCTTGAAAGGAAATTAAGAATTTTGCTAAGCTATCCACTGATGCTTTTAGTTACAACACCGATCTGTTATTGCTTTGTGAGAAACTATTCCAGCTTGGAATAACCCCACATATTGACAATAAAATAATCTATGAGCAATGGGTAAATGAGAATACTTGTGCAACTTCTGAATGTGTAATTGTATTTGTATGTCCGCATGTGCGATTGTGCGCTTGTCTGTTTGTCTGTCTGTCTGTCCTCTTTATGTGTATAGTTGTCACTTGATACGTTTCTACTTTTCTACCCCCTTAAACTATATTCTGTATGGATGTTTTCTAAAGAGAGGTCTCACCAAGTCGTGTCTAAATGCAAGAAGGTTTGAAGCCAAAGAAGTGGCAAAAATACTTGGTTATGGAGAAAAAGGGTACCATTTTTCATTCATTGTTTGGTTCGTGTCATGGATTATACTTTCTTGAGCTTTGTCATTCCAACTTTCTGGGTAGTGGCAGCAGTATCGACCTTTTAGGTTCTTTCATTGATGTCATTAGTTCAGCAGTACTGGCCTGCAACAAGCCATACTACATATATTAACATCAAAATGATGCTTAGAGGTTATTAATTTGAATGAGCATGTGCTAATAAAATATGTTGTTCAATTCTATGTAATCTGAACTCGATAGTTATGTCCCACCAATGTTTACAGTGACAAAATTTCCATCTCACTTGGGCTGGTTCCTGCTTGAACTTGGTAGGGGAAACGAAAATGCATCAATAATGTCGGGAAGTGAAATTTGCATCATATATCCGACAGGATAGATCAGCATAGTTAGACTTGGAACCTTGGCCTTGTGTGACTAGAACTTTGATGCTGCAAGTATATATGTATGGCCATAGCAGAAAGGGAATAGCCTCTCATCCACGCATAAGCTCTCCTCACTCCCATGTCGTCCAATATGATATCCTTATGTATGTGTTCACCTTAAGCACTACTGTTTTTCCATGCAATTTAGGACAGCAGGTATTTGCAACCAATTTGTTTTAATCAACCTCAAATTTTGCTGCAGAGAAATGGTTAGATAAATAGAGTTCGGCCGGTGGAAACAGACACCAAGTTACCTCTTGTGCATGGACATATCTGAACATAATCAAAATGTAGCGAGTATATGTATGCAACTGAAGAACACTTTGCTGGTAACCAGAATCGTGGTACTATATATCAATGACCAATTATTCTAGTAGCTTAAGTTGTTGCCAAAGGCCCAAAACAAGGCATCATCCTCAAACAACTATTCTTTTCCCTGTTCTTTTAATTGTTGATTTCTTTAAATATGGGTAGTGGATTGGAAGGTTATTAAACTATTTGCTGAATACTGAAGATGTCCTCCCCGGCAAAACAAGTTTCAAGTAAGACAGACAACTAAGACTGTGTTTAAAGACACCGAATTCCTCTTGAAAACCTGAATTGGCCGTTGTCCCATGAAATGAAAATAGACTTTTTACCCTCTATAAGTTCAAATAATAGTTTGGTATCTGTAGAAGTTATAGATTCAATATGTATTTTTATTTGATTGTAACTAAATTCAAATATACTTTTAGTTAAATTAGTTCATCTAGTATGCAAGTATTAAAAGCCTTTGGACAAGTATTTTGATTGAAACAATGCTACTACTGAATACATATTCCTAATTTTGGTTATAACTAGATTTAAGAGTGTTGTACAATTAATATTTTTTTGGGCTTTTGGGTACATGTAATTAAAAACCATTTTAATTACTCCCATCCACTCCTCTCCCACCACCCCCTTTTCTCAGCCCCCTGCCCCCTTAACACTCCCCTGTCCTCGTTCTTCCTATGGCGCCCCTTCTTGATTCCTAACTCCCTAAAGCACCACTGCGGCTGCTGAATCTATTCTGCATCACTGAATCCTGCAAGCTCAATGAGATCCCTTTCAATCAAATTTTAGGCTCAGTTACCTCAAATTCTTTCATTACTCAAGAAATAAGGACAGGCCATGCCTGAATTCCATTGAATGATCCCAATTATAAGTAAATTTTTCTCACTTTTGAGACTCTATCCATATCCATAAGACCAGCTATCTAAGGTAACCTATCGTCCTTGATCTTACAAACAATCTTTTCTCTTTTCTGTCTGAAACTGGATACGAGGTTTGGGGAAATGGATATACCATCTTCAGCAAAGGAGTTATTATCATGGAAATCATGATGAGTGGGTTCGGACTGGAGATGGTCATGGGCCTGGTGTGGATTTGATTGGAGCCAATTGAATTGTTGTAGAATTTAGCCTATTTGAAGATTTTTTTTGGCAGATTAGAGGAGGAAGTATGTTTATGAACGTCAGCATCACTGTAGAATATCTGGTGATACTTGTAGCTATGACCTTGTTGAGCAAGTGTCAGTTGAGTCCAATGAATTGGCAATGGTGGGTGGAGTGACAGTGGCTATGATGTAGACGGTGGTGGGTTATGGAGGATGGAATCAGGGAGGGGTCTCTCAGAAAGAAAGGAAACCGGGACAAAACAGAAAGAGTCAAAGGAAGAAGATTTTTAATTTAATCATTAATAAAATTATATAATATATGAACTACTTGCATATTGCTGTACTTAGTTGTAGCTTAGATATCAATATTTTGTACACTAAATTCGTTAATTCTAATAGAAGATTACACGAACTATAATATAACTTGAAAATGTATAATAATCGGTTGTAATTTATCATCACTACTTCTACGTAAACCAAATTAATACTTTCAAGTCCTAGGGATTGAAAATGTCAACTTCCAAGTTGGTGTAAACAGTCATTTTGCATGTTTTAACTGATAATGGACTTCTGGCCGGAATCCTGGTTGTTGAACCTGGAACATTGATTGAGTGATCTATTTGAAACTTATTTTGCAGGGGTGACCTCTCAATAATTTGGGCAATTATCATTTCATTTAATAGTTATATATATATATATATATATATATATGCCTTTTTGGTGACTAGAACTATTATTGTTTGTTTATGTTACTCGATCTAAATTTGTTTTTTTTTCCTTTGGTGGGCATTCTCAATGTAATTACTTGACATGATAAGTCTAAATAGAATATAAATAAAATATACTTACAAGAAAGTTACGTAAAATGTGTCTTCTTTATTTTGTAACATTTTTTAAAAAGTAAAGAAGACTACACTCATCCTAGCTAAGCAACCACTCGGAATCAAGAGTAGCTGAGGCTAGGTGTATCTAGTCTTTGTTCGAGTTAGAGAAGGTCAATCCTGCCCTTTCAGTTCCTGGCATTTTCTTTTGCAGGTTATTCGAGTCAAATGGTCACTGCATGCAAGGGAAGAAATAGTGTTTGAACTTCTCCAACATTTGAGGGGAAACACAGCTAAAATGTTGCTCGAGGGAACTAGAAAGAGTACAAGGGAAATGCTTGAGGAGCAAGAAGCAGTTCGTGGTCGCATATTTACAGTTCAAGATGTCATGCAGGGCACAAAACGAGCATGGTTGCAGGTTTGTTAATCGAAAAGACATTGAAAGTTTCATCATCACATATTTATGTTTCAAGAAATCTTAGGGGCTGTTTACCTACTGCGGACCCATGTTGATTCAGTCAGCACGGCTGACTCGGTCAGCATCAGCTTGTTTACCTAGGGACTGATCTGACTGAAGGTGCTGACCGAGCACCTACCCGGCCAGCATTATTATTTCACTTACCGGGTCAGTTTACATACTCTTACCCAAACCACAGTATTACCCGGTTAGCGCTTACCCAATTTGTATCCTTGCTAGGTCAAGGACAAGGAATCCTGAAAGTTCAAAAGTCCAGGGAGGATTCAATTATAACCTTCAAAAACTATAAGTCTATAACGAAATGAAAATTTCTGACATGATCCCGACTCTTGGTTCCTCTTATGCATGTTTAATGGACGTCGGATACTTATAAAGCATTCCATTTAGAAATCTTGAACTTTATATCGACACAAAATAACCAAAATTTTTGTGACATTCAGGATAAAAGCACGAGAGTAACACATAATTTGGCCGTCATTGGTGGGTGTGGCCTTATCCTCTCCATCATCACCGGATTGTTTGGGATCAATGTTGACGGAATTCCAGGATCCACGAATACGCCTTATGCCTTTGGTCTGTTTTCAGGCATCCTCGTGTTCATAGGAATTGTATTAATTGCAGTAGGTTTGCTCTACTTTGGACTCAAAAAACCAATCACCGAAGAGCAGGTTGAAGTGCGGAAACTGGAGCTGCAAGAGCTGGTCAACATGTTTCAACACGAGGCCGAGACTCACGCTCAGGTTCGTAAACATAGTTCTCGGAACAACCCGACCTTAACTTCCCGATTCCTACATGATGCAAACTATGTTGTCATTGATTAGGCCTACATGGATAATTAATAAAGAGATGATCTAAAAGTATTGTTTGCATCAAGTATGGTATAGTTTTATGTCAAAAACCAAATTAAAAACACCAGGTAAAAATGTATAGCCTGATTGATACCTATTGTAGAAATGAGACAAATGAATAATGCAATTTTTTGTTCTATTGAAATAGATGGGAAAAAAAAATATTAAAGTAGAGGGGGGAGTAAATGAAAACAAGGTCAAAATAAGAAAACAAGAAAACAGCCGCATCTTAATATGTGATTTTACATGCGACTACGAATACGGCCAAAGTCGTGTGATTCATATGTGATTTTATAGGTGATTTTAGTAATTCATGTGACTCGGTCGTTTTCCTGTTCTCTTATTTGGTTATTGTTCTTGTATGAACCTGACTCTATATGTATTGTCAATATAACATGTGTTTAATCATATATGATTAAGCTTGTGTATCATATATGATTAAACATTTCTCGCCTTCTCGCAAAATGTTTAGCTTCTCGTTTGAACCTGCCCCTATACTATAGAGGAAAGATCATGCGAGAAGTTAAATATTTTGCGAGAAGACGAGAAGTGTTTAATCATATATGATACACAAGCTTAATCATATATGATTAAACACATGTTATATTGGCAATACATAGACGTTTAATCATATATGATTAAATACACCTACAAGCCATGTAATCATATATGATTAAATACTTCTCGCCTTCTTGCAAAATGTTTAGCTTCTCGTTTGAACCTGCCCCTTATACTATATTATAAAACATTTAATTTTACTTCTTAAATACTCTTTAAGTTTTCCGGAATACAAGTGTAGCTAAAGCGTTATGAATAAAGCATACTAAATCTTTCATTTTTTATCATATTTTTATTTACCCTTTTTGTAAACAATGAGAATGGAAGTTGGAATGATTTTTGGAAATTCATATATTACATTTCATATGAATTTATAAAGTTTTGAAAATCCTCAATGTCTCGACTGTTCATGGGCTCACGGCTATTCGTGAAACGTGAGAAACAGACGACCTTCCGTAAGAAATCAAAGAATTTCTTGGGAATCCTATAAGATTTGTTCGTTCTTTTTTATCTGACAGATGGTCAAAACTTCATTGTCCTTGAATCTAATGAGAGGTCCACTAAACAATTATTATATGATAAAAAAGCCATTAAACGTTTTTATTTGAGGATGACGCTATTATTTTAACAATTTTGTTGAACATAATTTGCTTATCAACTAGATTATTAGCCATCAACTAATTTGCTAAATATAATCGTAGTTAACAATAATGTAATATTCTCATTGAAGTAGGCATGATGTAATTTTTGTGCCTTATATCAATCTAATGTGATTATTTGAGTTCGAGAATTATCAACTGACTTTCAAATACTTTTATTTAGAATGATATGATGACTATAAAATAATTACAAATAGACTTGATTTTAGACGTTATCTAAAAAAATGGCGTTCAATTCCGAGAAAATTGATAGTTGAAACTTTAATTGCATTTTTTTCATTATGTAGTGAAAAATCTTTATTACAACCAAACGAATGACCTGAATGTTAACATATGAAACAATTATGTATAAATAATGCATTTTCATATAGACGTAGAAGAATTTTTGCAACCTCCATTTGTACAAATATTTTTATATTAATGGACATCTCTAAATGCATTAGGCCTTATGCAATAAAATTGTTTATTATCAAACGTTAAAAGAGTTATCTTACGATGTTACTGTCTAATAGCTTATACGGTCGTCTTGATTAATTAAAATTACCAAAATATATATGGTTGAAAACTCTAAAAATAAATAATTAATGTTTTATCCGACAAATAACATGAAAAATTCTTTAAATGACACCAACAACATACGTATAAGTCTATATAAGGGGGTGTTCGGTTCGCGGAATTGGATGGAATTGGAATGTCCAAATCCATTGACCAAATTCCAAAGTCTTGTTTGATTCACATAATTAAAACTAAGGAATCCTGCGGATTCCATCAAATTCCTTCAAACACGGATTTCACAATTCCACGGGGTATCCTATGGAATTCATTTTCTTTCCAACAGATTCCAATTCCATCCAACCAAACGCGACCAAAATGTGTGGTCAAATTCCATCAAATTCCAATTCCAATTCATTCAAAGTCAAATTCCTTGATGAATTCCAATTCCATCGAATTCCATTCCACGAACCAAACGCCACCTAAGAGTTCTGGTTTTTAAGTCTATACGGTCTCTTTGAAATAGGTCTATTCCTAAGCACACATTTGAACATAAAAGTTTATTTTCACGCAAACGAACCGTATAGCCGTCCGCATGTGCTAGAAGATTTTCAAAACTACATCTAAAAATTGAAACTTTTTTATTTATATGTCAAGTAATAAATATGAGTACTATGAAAGTCAAATTGGTTTATTTGGTTGATTTTTAATGAAGTCATGTATGGATAAATCATAATATGTCCATTAATTTGTCTGTATAGATTGAGATTTTTTTTTTGTTGTGAGATTTTTTTTTTCATAAATGAAATGAACATGTTTTTTAACTAGGACGGGCAATTTTGGAAGAAAAAAACTTGGTTTAAGAACCCCGGGAGGCTTACTGGATAAGCTACTTTATATATCATCAATCCACTAACAAACAGTCATGTACGGTTGACCGAATAAGTTGTGAGTCATATTAAACTCATTAAGCTGTTAACAAACATACAATAATACGAACACGGTCTTTGAAGAAATAAGTATTATTTCTATTGATATTCATTTGTACTGACTCTATCGGTTTCGGTTGCATCATAATGTAGTGATTGTTGAAAACACTTAAACGATGGTTTATATTATTATCTATTAGATATGTTTTTATACATGTTTCTTTTAAAAAAAACTGAAGATGTATATGGAGACAAACAAGACATGACTTTTGACATCGTTTGTCTCAATGATAAAATATACATAGGAAATAAGCCGGTTCAGTATACGAACGTGTATTTTCAAAGTATTATCAAAATCAAATAATCGATCAAAATCATAAAACCGATTACTGTGACATAAAAATGTAATAATCAAAGGACTGAACATGTCAGTATAAAAGTCCAGGGGGGTTATTTGTAATTCGTGGAATCTGTTGTATATATAAAGCTCATCATTCTCCGATTCCGTATACACACGCATCTTCGTAGCGAATTCTAGGGTTTTTTTCTGGGTGCTTCTTGTCGTTCATCTCAATCAGGTTCGATCATTTAACCATTCTTCTTATCTCATATCATCTCATCATGTAACCATCAATGTGTTCTTTGCGATCGTTCTGCTTCTTGTTTCTTTTGTAAAATTCTACAACTTGAATGCTATTTTCTGTAGCATATATTGCCGTTCTAGTATTTTTGTTATGTTTTCTTCAATGAGATCTATTTTTATAATGCTTAAAAAATTTGCGTCAATTTGTAGATGATGTTTCATTGGAAAAAAATCAACATTTTTTGTTCTTCAATTTTCTTTGATATATTTACAAGAATCCTTATTTGATTTTGAGTGGATACAACTTATCGAAAGTTGGAAATTTGATTGCTACAATGTTTTATTTTTTGTGCTTTACCAAAGATGGATGATTAAAGCTTCTATTACTTGATTTTGTATGTATTGGCGTTTTGGATTCGTGCAGGAGTCGTATTGTGAAGTATGGGTGAGAGTGGGAGGCGTCAGCGCAATAAAAGGGAGAGGGACGGGGGCAGCGGAGATAATAAGAATCAGAGAAGAAGAGGAAGTGAAAGAGATGATAGAAGCAATAATAATAATAGGGACAATGATGAATTGGTTGCTTATAGGATACTATGCCCAGATGGGTTTATTGGGAGTGTGATTGGAAAGAGTGGGAAGGTCATAAATTCAATAAGACAAGATACTCGGGCAAAAATAAAGATAGTGGATCCATTTCCGGGTTCCAAGAACAGGGTCATAACAATCTATTGTTATGTTAAGGAGAAAGAGGATATTGAGCCTGATGAGGAGTTTAGTGATTTTGAACCCGTCTGTGCTGCCCAGGATGCACTTTTGAAGGTGCATAATGCAATTGCAAATGTGGTGGGATCAGCTGGTGATTCAGATAAGAAGTGGAAAGACAAGGAAGAGTGCCAAATTCTAGTTCCATCTAGTCAGTCTGCGAATATTATTGGGAAGGCTGGGGCAACTATAAAGAAATTGAGAAGCAGGACTAGAGCAAACATTAAAGTCACTCCAAAAGATGTTAGTGATCCTGCTCATTCGTGTGCCATGGACTTTGACAACTTTCTTCAGGTTAGCCTTTACTCTAAAAAACTTAATTACTTGAAGTTGCATTCACAGGATATACAATTACGTTGGTTGGATAATTTGTTTTGGCACACAATTACAATGGTTGTTCTATAAATTCCGATTGATGGTACTTTTTGAATGCCACAGATTGTTAAGATGTTAATTCATTCTAGCTTGAAATGGCTTATTAAGATATTGAATAATATGCATCTGTATGTTATGTAAGTTGTTTTTTCCCTTGAGTTGCAAATTGTAGAACCGGATATTTTGAAGTGATCCTTTACAGAGAAATTACTTAAGAGGGGATGAGAAGAACAAAAAGCATGACATAGAGCTGAGAGAAGAAAATGTTTTTTTTTATTTAATTGTTAAAATTATGCTGATCAGCGCATGCATCATCCTATTATCTGATTTTTTCAAAACCACTTAATGGATTACTACCACACTCTAAAAGGCACCCAACAGATTGGTTTCGTAATTACTTAATTACCTCTGTCTCCATTCACAGCAGTGTAATGCAGTTTCTATCATGTAATTATTAGTGATTGTTATGTTGCATTAAATGTGGCCTTTAGGAGACCTTGAGCAAAACTTATGGTTTGAATGGGTGAGTGCATTTATGGCGACCACTACGATAGGGTGATACCCCTTAAGTGTTGTTCGAGATAATTCTACTTTTGTTATGGGATCTCAGATTTTCTTGTCTCCTTGTGGTGGAAGCCTATCTTTGGCAAGATCTTTTTGCTATGGGAGGTTAACTCAATCACTGTTATTTAATAGAGGTCGAATGCAGATGAGAATATTAGTTTTTTTTAAGATTATCTCTGCCTCTGAACCTATCTCTTTCTAGCACACATGCAGATGCACCTGCACTCACATTTTTTCTTGCTAATAATCTTTTATACCCTTGTTTGAATATAGATAACTGGTGAACCAGAGGCGGTGAAAAAAGCACTCTTTGCAGTTTCTTCAATTATGTACAAGTTTGCTCCAAAGGAAGATATTCCTCTTGAAACATCTGTTCCTGAAGCTCCTCCAAGCATCATTATACCTTCTGATGTACCCATCTATCCTGCTGGTGGGCTATACCCGGGTGTAGATTCATACATGCCCTCAAGATCTCTTCCTTCTGTTCTAGGTGCTTCACATGTACCAGAACTTCAAGGCTATGCGGATTCAGGGAACACATGGCCAATTTACTCTTCTGCTCTCCCTGTGGTTTCTGGATATCCTGGTGCATCTCATCTATCAGGGGAATTAATTATAAGGGTGCTATGCCCATTTAACAAGATTGGGCGTGTTATCGGAAGAGGTGGGGCTTCTATTAGAAGTGTCAGAGAAGCCAGTGGTGCTCGTGTTGATGTTGATGATACCAGGCGTGATGAATGCATTATAACAATTTCAGCAACAGAGGTATGGTCCTTTACACTCAAAGATTCATCAGTTTGTTTTCTATCATATTTGTACAGTGTGCTTGTGTACAAATCTATTATCATTATGATTGTTCCCTCCATCCCAAAAGGTTGACTTACCTAGATATTTGTCCCAAAGAGAGAATTGCATTGCGAAATCATCTTGAAAACATGTGACCATTCTTAATCGCGCTTTCTATTAGAGAGATATGATACGAATCATTATGTTAATTATCTATTTAATTAAGCCTGGACATGTCTAAAAAATTTCTTTATGTTCTGGACAATTGTTATCTGGACCCTTTCTTGGTTAGTGGGAGTACCTCATATTTTATTTGTGTGTGTGTGGGGGGGGGGTAGTGGTAGAGTTATTTTTCAAGAGTTTGGAGTAGGTTCTAGCTTGCTGCTGTGCTAGATGAAGTTTTTTGGGTTACCTTTGTTCATGCACATAATTTATTCTCAAACTATAAGTTTCTCGTTGTGGTCAGTGAGATTCTATTACTCATCATTATGGCGAATGACTGAAGCATGTGGCCAACTTTTACATGGGCATGTGGCCATGTGCTGTTTGTACAAGACAAAAATTCAGAAAGTATATAAAATATGGCAAGAAAAAGTAAATGACATTAATTATATACATATACATTATACTAAAAAAGCATCATATTATCATTCAACTATCTATGCAAAAGCTAACCATAGAGCCAATATTTAAGTAATTAAGTTTTTAACCCAGCTACCCTCCACAAGCACACACAAGTGGTTAAATGTTATAGTTTACTTGTTTAGTTCAATAGAACATAAGGAAGAATCAGTGTTCTAAAAAATTGGTCTGATCTTAGCACACACACACATGCATGTATTTGACATGATGAATTACTGCAACTGTGTTTGTGTATATAATAAAAGGCACACCACAGTGCATCAATGCTCAAAGACTAGGACTCTAGGAGGGTTGGGGATGGGTTCCTTGTATTGGGTAGTTGTACTGTTTCATTCTTTGTCTTGTTTGGACCTCATCTAGTGTTTGACCCTTTGAGTAAATTATGATTTGTTAATTTTTGGGGTTATTGACTGAACATTACATTAATACTTTAGATGGTCTGGTCAAGGCCACCCCTTTTGTTGATTGTTTTGGATTTGGCCCTACGCATACAAGTCTAAAATAGTTGATTAATTGGCTCATTCTGATGTATCTTCATAATCTGATTAATCCGCTTCACTTGATCAATCTACTTAATTCCCCCTTAACTTGCTTAATTACCACATAATTTATACTTAATCACTCAGGTATTTAATACCCAGCTTTAACGAAAATCTTAGCGGGTGCTTAATTGGCAGAACTGTCAGTGAAGTGTGGAAGAAATAAAAATAGAACAAAGAAGAAGAAGATGAAGAGAGGCAAAGTGGTCTGACTGAGAAAAAAACATGGTTAATCTGAGAAATTGACCCAAGGCCTATGCCTTTGTTTGGTTTTGATTCATTTCTTTTTATCTGATTGCTGTTGAACTGAAGGCACATTCAATTAAATAAATCAATTCGAATCTTGTGCTTTTGGTTTATTTTCATTTTTTAATCGTTTATTTATTCTTCTCTTGCTACTTAATCGTATTAGCTAGTGATATTTAAAAGCCAAAAACATACTATTTAGAAAGCCAATGCACAATTGCAGAATATTATGGCTGCCCACTTTTTGTGCCTGGATGTCATTTACCCAGAAATGGCACTCGATCTTCTACCTAGCTTTGTTGTTCCTTTGTTGGGAGGTCTAACAAGGATTCTGGGCAGTGCCATAGGCTATAGTAGTTCCAAATATGAAAAATGACATATTTTAGGAAATTATGTTTAGTGAACGACCTATATTTGGCAGGAAGAGTATTAACGATTATGCTTTCCATTAATTGTCTAGCATCAGGCTGTAATTTTGTGTCTCTCTCTGCTATGGTTACTTGTGAGTCTCTCTGCTTTCCACTTTTTTTTAGTTTGACCAACCATAATCAGTTTAATGATCTAAAAGTACACAGCCTTTTCATTCTTGAATGATAACATGTAGAGGATTGTGACATGTTAATACTATTTGTGTTTGTGTACAGCGCAATTATTATGTTTGTGCCTTGTAGTTTTTTTTTTTTGGGGGGGTGTTGTTATTTATGTTACATGCCAGTTCCATCTAGGCTTTCTTTTTCTTTATATCTGATCATATTTCTGACGTTTTTGCAGTCATTGGATGATATAAAATCCATGGCTGTCGAAGCAGTTCTATTACTTCAAGGAAAGATAAATGAGGAAGAGGAGGAAAATGTTTCATTAAGGCTTCTTGTGCCATCTAAAGTTATTGGGTGCATTATTGGTAAAAGTGGTTCGATCATAAATGAAATTCGTAAGAGAACTAGAGCAGACGTTCGTATATCAAAAGGTGATAAGCCCAAATGTGCAGATGCCAATGATGAACTTGTTGAGGTACACATCATTCTATCTTGAAAAAATTAATCTTTTGCTTCTTCTATCAAGTTATTCCTAATTGTTTTTTTAAACTGTAGGTCATTGGAGAAGTTGGCAGTGTAAGGGATGCACTTGTTCAGATAGTACTCCGGCTTCGAGATGATATCCTGAAAGATAGGGATAGTGGTCGCAATCCATCTTCAGGAACTGATTCCCTGTATGCTGGTGGCAGTGGCCTTCAAGTGCCTTCAGTCATGCCTAGTGTTTCATCAGTTGCTCCATTGGGTTATGAGCATAGAGCTGAAACTGGGAGCAGTTTGGGTTTGCTTTCTTCAAACTATGGTTATGGTTCCCTGCCGGTATGCCATTGTGTTCATTGATTAATTTGTTTGGATGCATACCATAATAAGCCCTAACTAGTTCAAATTTCAGATAAGTTGATTTTATTTTCAACTTGATTGAGTAGAAAGTAAACGTGTGGATCTTACTTTATTGCAACTTATTTCACCGCTCGGGTCTGTGTTTTTTCTTGTGACCTAAGTATGCAATTCAACTTCTATAGCATGTTAGCAACCTTTAGTGTGGGCCTATTTAATAAAGGTATTCTAGGAACAAATTTAGGTGCTAGTATAATAAATTGGAATCCTATTAGTGCAAAAGAGGAAACATCGGGCGACATTCAGTTTTTTTCTACAAGTAGTATAAGTTGATATAGGATGCTGATAAATGATATATTTTGCGGGCTTTAAATGCTGAAAGACTTTCTGGATTAGGTTTCACAGAAGATTAAGCAGATGTGTTGCAGATAAAATTCGGAAGTTTTTGGGTGATAATTTATAGGAGTACTTGAGCTTCTAAACCATTCGGTTTAGAAATGCATGAAAAAGAGGAGGGTGGTTAGGAAAAATCATAAATGGTATCTTGTTGCAGGCAATTGTCAAGTTTTCCAATCGGCATGCATTATACATATAATTATCTTTTATTGATGTTCCATGTCATTTGTTAAGGTGTTTTTCTATTGTGAAACTGGATATGATTTTTTTGGTTACAGATGGGTGACAATGGCTATGGATCTTTGTCTTCATATTCGTCAAAGCTCTATGGAGGGTGGGTACTCTTTTCCCTGAAATAACATCCATACTGTCTCTCTTGGGTGCTTCTGAATTATTGTCCCTTGTTTTATTTTTTCATGTGAACCAGATTGCCTCCATCTGCTTCTGAGATGTTGATCCCTGCTCATGCGGTGGGGAAAGTGATGGGTAAAGGTGGAGCCAATGTAGACAACATTCGTAAGGTGATTTCCGTACTTTCTTTTATGTCATGTTTTTCTTTTATAAGCTGTGAAAGTAGAGAGATTATCTGCTATCGAGCATTCTGCGTGGGATTGTGAAGGGAGTAGCTTAGATTTGGAAGTACTTGCACATTTTATAGTTCAAACATGTCCTCTTGATGAAGGGAATCATTTGATTTGAGTCCCACCTTTTCATAAAAAAGAAGCAATCCATTCTTTCTTCTGCGGTTGGGTGGTGGGATGATGCAACTGAGTTTAACGCTGTGTTCTCGAGTTTAGGAAGGAAAGAAAAGAAAAGAAAGGGAAGGAAAAGAAAGAAATATTTGTATTTGTGTTCTTGAGATTGAAGGAAAAGAACGGAAAGGGAAGGAAAGAAAATAAATTTTCATGTTCTCCAGTATGAGAGAAAGGAAAAGAAAGATGTCATTTTTACCAATATACCCTTATTTATTTAACAGTGGAATGTAACTAATGGGTATATATGTAATTTTATAAATATTTTTAATTTTTTCTAAATGCCTTTCTTTCCTTTCCTTCCGTTTCCTCCCACATTTGGGAGGACAGTTTTGGGAGGAAAACAAACAATATTTTCCTTCCCTTTCCCTCCTTAAAAAACTCGAGAACACAACATTTTTTCTTTCCCTCCTACTTTCCTCCCCCTTCTCTTCCTTTCCTTTATAAAAAAAAAACTTGAGAACACAGCGTAAGAGATTTTTATGGCATTAGCTGTTTAAATTTTCTCTTTACTTGGTAATTGTCAAGTGCTATGCTCCCTACCATTTTAATTCGTCCTCTGTCTAGAACTCCTATGGATCTATCGGTTTTCTCATTTGGGGTTTTCTTCTCTTCCAGATATCGGGAGCTGCTGTAGACATATCTGATTCCAAATCATCCCGAGGTGATCGAGTGGCTCTGATATCTGGGACACCTGAACAAAAGCGTGCAGCTGAAAACTTGATTCAGGCATTCATACTGGCCACATAATTTGTGAGGATATATACGATGAAGGTGAATTTTGGTTTAAACTCCTGGGACCTCCTCCTTCAGATGTTGCCCTCGTTAGCGTTATTAGGTTTTTTAACTCAAGAAATGGATCTCATTCTCTTCGGTTCTTTCTGCTGGAATTTTCTTTTCTTTCGTTGTCTTATAAAGATCATCCATGAAGATTCATCACTGGCTGCATGCAAGGTCCTGCCAAGATTCATCTTAGGCTCTATCCAGCGGCACTGGTCTTAAAGACTTTAATAGGATCTTTTCTTTCATTCCATACTCTTTTAATTATCTCTTGTTCTCAGTTGTGCGGATTCTATCTTATTCAATTATTATTATGCTCCATGAAGTTGATGCTCGTGCGGTAATGTTCTATCATAATTTTAGTGATGATAATTGGTGTTTCTGAATGTTTCCTTTTATTCCTCTTGCTCTTTGAATCTTCGGTGTAATCCGTTCTTGAAGTGATGCATTCTGAAAGGGGTTAGCTGCTTGATCTTCTTGATAACCTCTTGATATGGTATACATGATCCTGAAGCAAAAAGTTGTCTTTTGCAGCTGCGGTAAAAATAAGAGAATGCAGTACTCTTGAGACATGTAGGTTTTACCTTCAGAGTTCACATTCTTTATAATTCAAAATTCATTTCTAAACTGAAATCAATCCTTCTTTGACCATTTTCTTCATGCTATTTGTCAAATTGAACTAATCCATGTGCCTCTTGTGAATTTAAGAAATTACACCCCGTCTGTTATGGTTACGAGTCCTGATTTTTTTCTTCCTGCGTAGTGCATCTGACTTGTGAACGTATTCTAGCTAACATCTGTGCTCCATTTTTTGATTCACTTTTCTTTAAACATCTCAATTGGACTTTTAGGCAAGATAGGGTGTGAAATTTAGTACTGCCCAGTAGTTAGAATTTTCTTTGCCGTATTTTACGGCTGCTGTTCTGATGAGGATCAAATCCTTACTCGGTAGGTACTTCTTTCTTGTCCTGAAATGGTTGGTCTCTAAAATGAGATATCAAAGCCTGTGTAATACACTGTGTACCTAGTTTACCATTTCCCACTCGAGAGTATATATAGTTCATTCCGTAAACAGGCTACATGTTGTATCCAGCATGTCTGGGTGTTTGGCCTGCTTAGAAAGTCAGAAAAATTTAAGCAGGGGTGTTTATGTTTACTCTGCCTAGAGCATATTATCGATACCTATAACTACATGATGACAGAATAATGTGATTATCATAGATCTAGATAAGGAATGAACCAAAATTGACATGAGTAGTGGTTCTTCGTAAGTGAATGCTCTTAATAACTCTAGAAAAAGGGGTCTTCCTACATAGGATTGAAGTAAAAGCTACCAAATGTGGAAAAGGGGGGGGGGGAGGTCTCTTTCTTTGCCTTCCTTTTCATTACCTCCCTCTATGTTCCCCTCCTTTTATCAACGAAAAGAAATAAATTGTAAAAATGGAAGGAAATAAAGATAAATTATATTTTCTAATTTGTTAATGTCACTCCCTTTGTTTGATGAAAAGAGTCCACTTCCATCTATACGATTTGTTCATGCAGTTTTCAATTTTCCATGAGAAACTAATTTTGATTTGAGAATAATTCAACTCTTTTGGGGTATCTTTAGTATTATTTCCATGAAGCCCTCCACTTGTCTTCTTGAATTTTTAATTCTCTGACAAAAGATATGTTTCTTGCATATGGATTTTCTTTCTTTCTTCCTGGCTGATTAAAGAAAACCAAGACTTACTATATATACCCAAAAAGGAGGGAAGCTAGTTATTAATGCCTTCCACATATTTATAAAAAAAATATGCATCTTATGTGTATATTAGGTTTCTTCATTCCTGGTCTATAATTATATGGAATCACATAATACTTCATCAGCTTTATTGGGAGAGAATTGCTTGGTTGTTCAAATAGAAATGCTTAGGTTATTATTCTACCCATATATGGGGCATCATAGGTCATAACAAATTGAATAGATATACATCCTTTTTTGATAAATTCCATAACTTTATATAAGAGTTACCAATGGATCTTAAATCCTTTCAAGTGCATTTAACATTTGCGTTAAAGTAATGCTCTTGTTTTGACTCCCAAAAGGCTGTGTCGTGCCCATTGTATTGTCGTGCCATTTTTTTTGGGGGGGGGTTCCTATTCCTATTTTAACACGGTCGGTTCTATTCCAGTCTAATGTCGTGCCAAATGTGGGGCAACAAGTTTTTGTCCTGTCCTGTCTTTACGGCGTATCAAATGCATCCCAAACATCTTAGCACAGAAGTGAGTTACGATCAAATGCACCTCAAACATCTTAGCATAGAAGTGAGTTATGAACATGATTCTTCTACATTTACGTTGTAGTTTACTATCAAATATTCATTCCATGTCCATGTCTTTGTGTTAGCTGTAGGATGCATTTCGTCTATGAACTCAATCAGTCTTCCATCTATGTAAACACCCTGTCAGGTCCATCATGTAAAGCTCCACCAAGCTTTATCTCAATCTCACCATCCTCTTCTGTCTCTGCTGTCTTTTTAGCATTTCATCCTCTGACTTACAAATATGTTTGCTAGCGCTTGTTTTGATGTACACATTCATGCGTTAGTCACTTTATCTATGTTTTGATGTTTAGTCATCTCATCGCCTGGAATATCTAATATTTAGGTATCATTCTGAGCTAATCTAACAGTTGATCATTTTTTTCAACATACTGAGCATGAGGAAAACCATCCTGAGAAGGTCTAAATGGTAAATTCGAGTCAGATATGTACCTCACTTCCAATTCCAATCTAGTTATGCTAGGTAGGCTGCCTAAATCCTATAAGTAACAACATATTGGAAATCGCTTCTAAACGTAGAACATACTATAAGACTCGTTATCAGCGTTGATTGTTTACGCTCAAAAGAACGGTCATTACGCCAGTAGGCATATGTGGGAGCAGTTAGAATTGGATCTTGACATGCCTTCTGAGTAATCTTTTGACTTGTTAATCTTATCTGTATCTTATAATTTTTGCTGTCAACTTTTATGGCAAAATGATCCAAGTGTATGAAAGAATCTTGTTGCATTACGAAAACATCAAAAATCATGGATGGCATCACAAACAACTTCATCCCTTGCTACTATAATCAATATACATTTGAAATTATCTCAAATTTCCTCTGATGATATCACATTCCTTTTTCATTGATTCTGGGACAGATTGTTCAATTTTGAAGTAGCATCCACAATTTGCCCTCATACAATAAGGCAATCTGATTTTATGGCACATTTTTCTTGTTTTCCATCTGTTCATATTTTTAAAATGGTAAAAAAACAGTGTATTCCTTGTTCATTTCGATACCACGATAATTATCACCATGAGCTGGTATCTGTTTGTCAAATGGCGTTTTCCCATATTCCCCTTGTTAGATTCAGTGATTCCACCATTCTTCGATGGTGATATTTCACTGACACTGGCCACCGTTGGATGGTTTTTTGAGTTCATCTTTGGGTATCTGGTTCGGTTGTCTGTCTCAAGTGCTACTAGCAAGAATGTGGAATCAGGTGGTTTCCCATGTCAGCAAGCAACAACACCAGAAGCAGGTAAGAAATTAGAACTGGTTGCTTATTCAAACTATATGATCTGGTGAACTGGTTCTATTTATCCCCTTTTTATGTGTTTGCTTTTATAGTTTTGAGTTTATAAATGTTTTCTTTGAAATCTGTATGTTTCTTTGTATTTTGTATTTTAGGTAGCTTGTAATAGCTGAGTTTCTTTAACTGATAGTTGTAGGTTCAATACTAGTCGCGTACACCATATAAGCTTGGTTGTATGATATTACTGCTTTTATGTCGATTTTACTTCATTTTTCCGCTTGTGATTACTATGGGATTGCCATTGTTTCTTCCAAGCTTTTTGTTTACACTCCTACACGACTTATGGGTCTTTGGGTGAGTTTGGTACGTAGAATGGAAGTGGTGGATGAGAGTGTGGTAGACGGGTGTAAGAATTGTGCAAGATTTCAGGATTGTAATTTGAAGTTAGTAGTTTTGTTATTTACCAATCATGTTCCAGTTTAAATGTCGCACCAAACATGGGGATAACAGGTTTTTATTATTTTCTGTCTTGTCCCACTTACCAAACGCACCCTTCTGGGGGGAAAGTTTTTTTCTTTTTCTTTCTTGTCTCTGTGCATCAAACCTCTTACTTTTGAGGGGATATAATGGCTTGTATCGGTTTGGTTTACGTCAATTTTTGGTGGCGTTTGCCTTCATCCTTGTCGGTAGTTCCTTCTCTCGTGGCTAGTAGTCCAATGTTTGTATGAATTTAACCCATTTTATCAATACGACCTCATTGGACAGTGAACAATTTAAATGGTTTATACTATTATTCAAGGAGTCAATGACGGTGAACAATTTAAATGGGTTTATATGAAGGTATATTTGAGAGAGTTACTTAGATGCAACAAAAAACTTGTTTTTGTACCATCTAGCTTATTAAAGAGAGAGGTTGTGTCATTGTCTAGACATTTAGTCTGCATAGAAATATGAGAGTTAGCCCATAGATGCGTGTCTTTTTCAACTTAAAAGACAGTGCAGTAGAGATTGTAATGGTTGGATAACTCAATTAATAACATATCTTCTAATTTAGTTATTTAAACGTCCTAATAAATCTTTATGCCCTTGTTCCTTTTTAAGCATTTATTTCACTTCAAAACCATGCATTAGGCCATTGTGTCTATTGCATGCTATGAACTTAACGTGGCGTTGGAGACAAGTCTTAAAAGCCTATGGTCAGCTTTTTGGAAATTGATTTTACCTTGTATGATTCGGACCAATTCTTGCAACATTTCAAAGTAGATACCATGGTTGGGTTAAAAAACTTTGAAATGATTCTTCCATTACCAAAAAAAAGCTAAGAAGCTACAATTAAAACTTGAATGACAGGGAATTTTTAGTCCCCTTCGTTTGACATGAAATAAAATTTTGGGCTTATGTGGAAATGAGCTCATTATATTACAAAAAATCAAATAAGGGTTTTTTTTTTCATTAATTACTGGTTAATAACTCTAAACACGATCCTTAGAAATCTAATGCCAAGGGTGTAAAAAATTCGAGACCGACTTCATTGACGACATGATCAAGCATGATGATCATTCGACCTCGAACAAGCTAGAAACTTTAGTTGTAAATTTAGGATCTTTTCAGGATCTACGGTTCGGCATCGCTTATGTTTTATACGAAAATTCGAGGCCCCACCTGTCCCAACCCAAGACCTGTTATATATAGATCTGATTTTTTTTTTAAAAACAATTCAAGATTTTATAATTTATATATCAAGTGTTCAAGATTTATATAAGATTTTCAAATTTTTTTATCAAAAATTTCAAGGTTTCTTTTTTCAAGTTTTTTTTAAAGTATTCTTATACTAAATCTCAAAAATCATAATTATAAAAACATGTATAACATTTTTATGTGAAAAAGATTAAAAAATATTTTAAAGTGTATTTAAAAAAGATATTTTCTAAAAAAATTAAATCCTAAACTAGATATTTTATATGTTCAAAACTGATTTTAGAAAATAAAAATTAGGAACGGGATCGGACTTTGTACATGTAAAACGTACCGGATGTTTGGTCTGACCAGTTACCACGTGACCGGTTTTAAAAGTTCAAAAATCTCAAACCGGAATCGATGTGGGCCCAACCCGACAACGGACCAGATGTTTTGGTCGGGATAGGGCATGGGACCGGTTTCAAGAGTTCAAAAATCTTAAATCCGAACCGATTTGGACCGAGCCAGACACCGGGTAGACGTGTTTTGGCCATCTAATGTTAACCAATTAAAGGAATCTTTTTAAGGCCAGGATTGAAATGGGTGATGGCATGATTCATATTTCATAATTCGGGAGAAAAACAAGATTTCTTGGGAGTTGGTTAGAGCATCTCCAACAGCATTGCTAAAATAGAAAATAATGGGTTTTTGTTCTCTAAACCTCTCCAACAGTTTTGCTATCTTGCTTGCTATAATAGAGAAAAATTGAAAATTTTTCAAATTTAGAGAATTCTCTAAAACTTGATGGTAGGAGAGAGAAATGATTATTTTATTCATAATCACCAATGAAATTCAATTTTTATTATTTTATACTAGAAGTGTACCCGCGCAATACAACGAGATACATCACGATTTTAATGTTTCATTTTATTTTTTTGTCGATTTACAGTACGATTTTGGATGGTTTTGAAAAGTGATAATGTTTTTTTTTATAAATTTGTTTAATTTAGGCTTAATAATATAATGTTTTTATATAAAAAATTAAGTATTTTGTTATAATTCAATGATTATCTTATATATTTTAATGACATATAGAAAAATTAACCAATTATATTTTATAGTAATATAATATCTATACTATATTATAAAGCATGGATAAAAACTCTTAAATACAAATTATTAGGCACAAGGTACCATCATTTTATGCAAGATTTTAAAAATCTCTTAATTTACAAGTATCAAAGCACAAGATACATATTACTATTGCAGACTTCTAACACCCACCAACTTGGTATGTGCAGGGCATTCCTTTTATGCAGACCTTTCCATGTATCACTATTAATTAATATATTATCTATACTATTATATTAAAGGGCTTAAACGGTTGTTGACGGTTCTTGAAAGTAGTTATTATATATATAGTTACAGTTTTGGTCTCTTAACTCTTTTGATAGATTTATTTTATACCTTTTAGTTTTACATTTTACATTTTCATTATATTAACACATATAAGCATATATTAACTAAAATACGTTAAAAAAATAATATTTAATTTTAACAAGTTACACCATTATAGTCGTTTATTCTATACCTTCGAAATGAGTCCAATATTGAATATTTTTTTATTTTATTATATGTTAAAAATATAATATTCATAGTATGGATAGAAAACAAATTAATTCACAGATATTCATAGTTTTTAATAGTATGGTTAAATTAAAAAATATTCAATATTGATCTCGTTTTGAAGGTATTGACGAGACGATTATAATGGTATAATTTGTAAAAAAAGAAACATATTTTTTCATTGTATTTTTTTCCATATACGATTATTTGTGTTAACATGATAAGGGTGTAAAATGAAAAAACAAGGGATATAAAGTAAATTAAATAATTAATTATAAGAGTGGTAAATGTAAGGTTTAATTTCAATGGATTTTAAATTCCCTCTCACATCACATCTTATTTTATTTTTAATTCATAGTTATAGTTTTTGTCCCTGAACTATTTTGATAGATTTACTTTTTACCTTTTAGTTTTACATTTTACATTTTCATTATATTAACACATATAAGCATGTATTAACTAAAATACGTTAAAAAATAATTTTTAATTTTAACAAGTTACACCATTATAATCGTCTCGTTGATACTTTCGAAATGAGTCCAATGTTGAATATTTTTTGATTTAATTATATTATTATATGTCATATATTATACCTTGGTTAATCGATTTTTTTTAAAAGAGAAAATGCATTACATCGAACGTAAGTTTTAACATCAAGATAATAAACATAATAAATATATTGTGTATTTTTTTATTCCAACAGATTCCAACTTTGATAATTCATTTAAATCAACATATTCACGAGTACGAGTACGCTCTATATATTCTTCATTCACATCTAATCTACGTTTGTATGGGATAATCCACGACATTGCATCTGGAAGTGCATGACGTGTCCAATGGTGTATGAGTGTGGGCATTGGGTAATCTCCTTTGTTGGGAACTGAAGAATTCATCAAGTGTGGTTAATGCTGCTGGTTCAATGTTAATACTGCTAGAAGACATAAAGGTTAATACTGCTGAGTGTTACTACTGCTAGTATTAATTAATACTGCTAGTCAAAGTTAGTACTGCTTGAACAAAGTTAGTACTGCTTAGCTAGTTAGTACTGCTAGTAGTTAGTACTGCTTAGTAGTTAATGTTGCTAGAAGGAAGTTAATGCTGCTAAAGATTAATACTGCTTATATGATGAAGATTCGTATGAAAGGATATACATGGAAGCTTAGAGATATACATGGAAGATATACTGAAGATATTTTATTTATTGTAATTATCTTTGTATTCAGTATATATTGTATAGTTTAGAATAATGAAGTAGTTTTTTTTTTAATTTTCATTCTAGAGAGAAAATCAACCTCAAGGCATAGATCCTAATTCTAGAGAAGTAGAATTCGTATTGGTGAGCCTGTTCATCAATATTGAGGTTGAGTGAGTAATCTTGTAACTTCAAAGCATTAAATACAAGTTTACAGTTTGTTCTTCATATTTTCTGTATTGATTTACTGTTTGATTGAATGTCAAAGTGTTATTCCGCAAACTTCTTTGATATTGTTTCTGAGAATTAATTCTTGTTAAGAATTCGATCCTGACATCCTTTTAATACTCAGTTAGTTCACCCATTAACTCTATACGGATAGTGTCTCATGCATCTTCATGACCACCAAAACAAATAGATATGATTCGAAATTCACAATTTTCATCGCCTAATTCATTTTGTACTTGTGCGATGTATGGATGAAATAAACTCGGGATTTGATCAAGATATGGAGGGGGGTTGTCGTTGGAAGTAGGAGTTATGCCTCGCTGATTCTTTATGACCAAAATCTTTGGAGTTGATAAATGTTGGCGTGTTAGAATAACTGTGTATACGAGGATCTTCAATAATATTTTTATTTATTTCAAATCAATTACTTTACTTTATTTCAAATAATATTGGTAGCGGAAAATCGTATAGGTCCACAAAGTGGCCACTATGTTGCCACAGTGGCGGTGCAAGTGCACACCGGACACTATGATCGCTACAAGTAATAAAGTGGTAGAGTACCGAGATCGTTTCCACAGGGACTAGTCAACTAAGAATCAGAGAACTTTTCATGAACTTCTAGTGCTTGGTTGATTTTTGAGAACAATATCAATATTTTGTGGATTTTAAGGAACTAAACAACGATTAAACGGAATTAACAGTATTAAAGGCAGGATGTGGGTACAAGCATATACTAAGACTGATGTAGTAACAACTTGGTCAGAAACAAAATGACACACGACAGCCGTAAAACCCTTTTCTCTCGAAAATGAGCTTCCTCGGAACGTGGCCACCTTGTCCCCACTTTGTCACCACGTTGGCCAACTCTAGACTTGCCGACTTAACTAAGTAAACCTCTAAGGATTTCAGTTCCACCAGTATAGATATGAACGCCCAAATCTCTTTGTGACACCCATATCAACCGACATTTGAACCTTAGTTAAAGTCATGCAAAAACCCGTATCTCTACGTGGTTATAAAAGACTTTCTCAAATCTTCTTTGCATCACCCAAGCCGTATTTCAGATCTGCCCCTCTCGAGGTCTAAGATATAATATTAACATTAACAAGTGATCGGCTTGTCCGCGTTGAGTTGAAGTCCCGACTCAAGTGACCAAGTCTAAGAGTTAGCAACGATAGCAACACCCAAGTGTTACCTACTAGTCTTAGCTTTGGCTCATACCCACACCCAAGGGGGTGCTTAGCTCATAATGACAACAAAAGACATGGGAGAAGAAGGAGAAAACATAAACATAAAGTGCATAAATAACTAAAGAGCTACTGCCAAAGTGGTGACAAGTGGCCACTTTGGCGATAGCTTTTACAAAGAAGTTAAAATTAAATGCAACTAAATACAAGCTTCAAAGAAAGATTAGAAATTAAATGCTTAAGCTCCAGAAGTCTTCAATGCTCCTGGAAGTTGTTGTGTTGAAATGGTTCCTTCAAGCTCCAATTTATAGCCTAAGGAAGAGAAAAGTGTGATGTGACTATTCCTCAAAAGTAGCTTTTAAGGAAGAGTGTTGAACTTTCCTTGGACCTCCACTTTTTGTCCTCTTCCTTGAATATTCTAGTGAAAGATCAGAAAGCTCTTTTCATTTCCTCAAAAGTCAATCTTTCCCAAAATGGCTAAATCTTATCAACAAATTTTCAGCCTATGTTCAACGTGGTGATAAGGTGCCAGAAAGGTGGCCACTTTCTGCACAAAAGTTAGTGAAACCGAAATTTTTGCATTCTTGAGACTTCATCATCATGTTTGAACAATTAAGACCAAATGAGGGAGATGAGAAGCAAATTGGGTGGAAATGTGGTAAAACGAATATAAAAAGGGAAGAATTAACTCTCAATATTTGAGAGTTATCAAATATATTATATATATGTCGAATGATTCTGTTTTCATTGATCGACATGCGATATCCCAAAATAATCGAAATTTGTGATATACACAATTAATCACATGTGATATCCACAAAATACAACGTAATTATATATGTTAATGTGATATGTTAAAACGTATTTTTTAACATATTTTTAACATATAATAAAATAAAAAAATATTCAATATTGGACTCATTTCGAAGGTATCGAAGAAACGACTATAATGGTGTAACTTGTTAAAATTAAATATTTTTTTAACGTATTTTAGTTAATATATGCTTATATGTGTTAATATAATTAAAATGTAAAATGTAAAATGTAAAACTAAAATGTATAAAATAAATCTATCAAAAGAGTTAAGGGACCAAAACTGTAACTATATATATAATAACTACTTCCAAGAACTACTTTCAAGAACCGTCAACAACCGTTTAAGCCATTTAATATAATAGTATAGATTAAAATTGTAAACGGTTATTTTCAAAATTCAATGTTACATTTAACATCTTTACAATTAGTTATTTAATTTACTTTATATCCCTTACTTTTTCATTTTTAATTTTACACATGTGTTATATTAACACAAATAATGGTATATGAACAAAATGCAATGAAAAAACATGTTTCTTTTTTTACAAATTATATCATTATAATCGTCTCGTCAATATCTTAAAAACGAGTCCAATATTGAATATTTTTTTAATGCAACCGTACTATTAAATATCATGAATATTTATGAACTAATTTATTTTATATCCATACGTTTTATTTTTTTCCACCTTTAACATATTAAAAATACATAATCGTAGATCAACTAAAATATATTAAAAATACATTTCATTATTATTATAAACTAGGCATATACCCGCGCACGATGTGACGCGAAAAATCGTGAAGTCGAAGGAACAATTGACAAATGTATGTATCCGCTCGCAAAACATCGCGAAATCAAAATGACAACAACGTTTCATTTTAAGTTTGTATTCTTCGTTCTTATCGATATTTTAGTCTATGATTCACATATAAGTGCACCAAACGAATAACGAAATGAAAACTAATGTATTTAGTCTATGATTCATAGACTAAAGTATTGATAAGAACGAAAAATACAAACTTAAAATGAAAACGTTGTTGTCATTTTGATTTTGAGATGTTTTGCTAGCGGATACATACCTTTGCCAATTGTTCCTTCGATTGCACGATTTTTCACGCCGCATCGTGTGCGAGTATATGTCTATATAATAGTATAGATAAAAATTCTAAAACGGTTATTGTACAATCTTTTGTACAATAACATTTACCACTCTTACAATGTTACATTTACCACCTTACACTTACTTATTTAATTTACTTTATATCCCTTGTTTTTTCATTTTTCATTTTACATCATTATCATATTAACACAAATAATCGTATATGAACAAAAATGCAATGAAAACAAATACGTTCATTTTTCTACATATTATACCATAATAATCATCTCGTCAATACCTTTAAAACGAGTCCAATATTAAATGTTTTTTAATTTAACCGTACTATTAAATATCATGAATATCAACGAATTAATTTGTTTTCAATCCATACGTTTTATTTTTTTTCCACCGTTAGCGCATTAAAATACATAATCGTAAAATACCTTTCATTCTTATTATAAATTATATCATTATAATTTTTTTCGTCAATAATTGTAATATAAATTAATTATTGAATATCTTTATGGGTTTAGGGTTTAGTGTTTCATAAGTTGTGATTCTTAGGTCATGATTTATTGTTGATGACATGTTTATAAGGAAATAGCATTAATTGTTCATTGTTTACTCACATTCCGTTGCATCGCGCGGGTATATGCCTAGTATTACTATAAATTTGTTTTATATTAGTATATTATTAAGCCTAAATTAAACAAATGTATCACTATTAACTAATATATTATATTATTATAAATTTGTTTTAATTATATTATTAAATATGTAATTAGTTATTTTTTCTAGATGTCATTAAAATATATAAGATAATCATTGAATAATAACAAAATACTTAATTTTTTTATATAAAAAACATTATAATATTAAGCCTAAATTAAACAAATTTATAAAAAAAAACATTATCACTTTCTCAAAATCATCCAAAATCGTACTGTAAATCGACAAAAAAAAATGAAACATTAAAATTGTGATGTATCTCGCTGCATTGCACGAATACGCTTCTAGTATTAATTAATAGTGATACATGGAAAGGTCCTGCACATACCAAATTGGTGGGTGCTAGAAGCCTCCAGTAGTAATATGTATATTGTGCTTTGATACTTGTAAATTAAGAGATTTTTAAAATCTTGTATAAAATGATGATACCTTATGCCTAATAATTTGTATTTAAAGATTTTTTATCCGTGCTCTATAATATAGTATAAATATAGATTAAGATTTTTTTTTAAAAATGTATTAGAATGATAAATTATAGAATATATTATAATAATATAAGTTGTTTTAAAATCTCTAAAATAGTAAATCTGTTGAAGATAATATAATAATTCTTTTTAGATTTTCATTTTTGGTTTATAGCAATGCTGTTACAAACTTTACTCTTCTTGGGAGGTGGACTCTGACGGGTTCATCTGGGGCATCATCGTATTGCATCCAATTTTAAAAATTGTTGGTCTATTTGGGGTGATCATCGTAGTTTTGAGCTCTACGTAAAGTTTTGATCCCAGTAATCCGATAAAATACGACCCGATTGCTGTAATTATCAAGAAATAGTTGGATATGGCGAGCAAGAGATCTCTGCAGCTTGTATTGAACAGAGTCAAAAGCAGGGGAAGCGCGCCAAGTGTTCGATGTTTTGCGACTGCGACAGAAGGCATCGTTTCTCCTCCTCCTGCATCTTCTCGTCACCTTATCGATTTAGAACATGATTACAGTGCCCACAAGTAATACCTTCTTTCAATCTCTATTCACACACATATGCCCCTTTTGTGCGTGTACATGGTCTATTATGAATTATGATTGATGTTTGTTTTTTATTGGTTTGTGGGTTTGTTAATTCTGTGATGGTGGTGTGATTCATTCTTCTAAAGATGAATTATGCTTCCTTTGTTCCTTAACTAGGAGCTATCTTTCTGAAATCTGCAGAGATTAAGGGCTCCTGACTAGCTTATTCGGTCAGCTATATATGACTGTTTGGTAGTGGTTTAATGGTATAGAAAGTGACTTATTCATAAGCTTTTAGGATAAACTGTATGCAGAAACCCAATTGAAAAATATGCCTCTTCTATCCCTCCCAAACAAAAACCTTCTCGATCTATATAGACAAATTAATCCACATACACAATTTTATCGATTCTGGACTTAATAGAATATCAACCAAACAGCCCCTAAGGTTATTTGGAGACAAAAACTTGAGAAATATTGCTTTCGATCAAAAGATTAAGCCTTAGAGTTGATCCCGGCTAGTGTGCTCAGATTCTTTGATTCCCGCTATTATTAGATGCCTGGAAGGCCTTAAATAGGTGGTGTGGACCAGTTTGGCCAATAGAACAGTTAGAGAAAGAGAGACTGTAAATATGTTTTTTTTTTCCTTTTGGGAATGGGCAAACTTAATTTATGCAAGATGGACTAACTTCTAAATTTTTTATGTATATGTGATTCGTCTATGTGATTGTATAGTCGTATATTGGTCTAGTTTTCTATAGGCCATTAATTTAGAACAACAAATTTAATTGGTGTGTTCACTGAATCATAGGATGTGTGTGTATGAATGAATGAGATACCTAGTTGTGAACTTATGGCGGTTGTCTATGGTGCGCTTTCTATATTTTCATTTTTTGTTGAACATTATAACTCTTGGATAGAGTATTAGAACGGAAAGATCCATTAGATAATGAACTATTGGTTCTAAGCCATCTCTGGCGATTAATCAACAAAAATATTTGTCTATCTGAATCTTGATTTGTTTGTAATATACAGGCTTCTGCATAGGCTATTTGTATATATTAGGATCAACCCATCATTTGATTTTCTGGTGGTTTGCCAATAAATTGTTTTCTTAAGGTTACGTGTCATCTTATTATTTGGTCCGGTTGGCAAATATCATCATATGTTTACTTTTTGGCCTTTTGTTATCTAAATTTCTGCAGGACCATTTGTTTCTATTTGTTGGATCTCTATATATCGATGTGTTAATGACTTGAAATAATTTCTCATCTTAAAGTCTACAAAGAATCATTTCGGATCAGAAAACCTGGTTTTTGTTTGTTATTATTAAAGGTTGAAAACAGTAATGCATTTATATCATCTCTGGGAATGAATTTTGGTCTAAGTTCTTTTGAATACTAAGCTTTTCGAATCACTTCTAAGCTTTTTGTTTAGATGAGTTATTTTCATATATGTTCTTTTAGAGAATTATGTCTTGATTTACATACTTGTTTGGTATTTTTTCAGTTACCATCCCGTCCCTATCGTGTTTTCTCATGGAAAGGGATCAGCTATTTGGGATCCAGAAGGCAAAAAATATCTCGACTTCCTTGCAGCTTACTCCGCAGTTAATCAGGTGAAGTGCATGCATTGTTTTTACATAATATCACGTATTATTCGGTCAATACCTGTAAACAAACTATTTTGGTAACATTTTCTTTTTGCCGCTTCTGTAAACAAACTACTAAAACTGCCTGTGTATAACGTTTGTTATCTATTAACAGAAGTTGTTGGTGAAAGTAGAATATTGTTGTGGTTTTCGTTTTCTTGCATTATTGGATCAATGGGCCTTATTGGTTTTTGCTACAGGGACATTGTCATCCAAAGATCATGAAAGCATTAGTTGAACAAGCACAAACCCTCACTCTCAGTTCTAGAGCCTTCTACAACGACAAATTTCCAGTTTTTGCGGAGTATCTAACCAAATTATTTGGATATGATATGGTTCTTCCGATGAACACTGGTGCTGAAGGAGTAGAAACTGCTATAAAGTTGGCAAGGAAGTGGGGTTATGAGAAAAAGAGAATTCCCAAAGATCAGGTAGTAACTCAGTACTCATTTTCAAGGTCCTTACTTGCCAATTCTACCCCGGAGATGTAGAAATTCATTACTCCCTCATTATAAGGGTAAAATTGTCATTTAGTTAATTAAAAAGTGTAATAATTATACATTTCTAAAACTGTGTGCCTTTTTCATTGTGGGTATTTATATTGGGACGGAGGGAGTTCGTCATTTTCTGTTGCCTCAATCTCTAATCATTTATGTGCAGGCTATCATTGTCTCATGTTGTGGCTGCTTCCATGGTCGTACGATGGCTGCTATATCTATGAGTTGTGATAACGATGCCACTCGTGGATTTTGGCCATTGTTACCTGGCCAGCTTAAAGTTGATTTTGGAGATGAAGCTGCTCTTAAGAAACTTTTTGAAGGTTTTGAAATGCTGTTTCCTCTCTAAATAGCATCCGTTGGTTTTATACCTTGTTAGCAGGAAGCTTACTTTTATGATTCTTTCTGCTGTTTATGTTCAAACTGGCAAACATATATATATATATATATATATATGTGTGTGTGTGTGTGTGTGTGTAGAGAGAGAGAGACTAAGGTTCAAGGAAAAACCACAAAATGGAAAACTTCGGAAACACCCTAATAATCATTCATATGTATGTTGTGCACATGTGCATAGAAGTAATTGAAAATGTTTCTTGGTTTCTATGCACGTGTGCATTTTATGCACATGTCCATATACCAGACAAATTACTTTTATGCACATGTACATATTATACAGATGAACGGTTAATAGGGTGTTCCTCAATTTTCCTTTTGTTTGTGGTTTTCCATGAACCCAACCATATATATATATATATATATATATATATATATATATATATATATAACACAACAACATCATCTTTTTTTAACCCACAAACATATATGTTTAAGCTATTTTTCTAAGCATGTATGATAACCCTTCAATTTCTTTCTCTGATATATGCAGAAAAAGGAGAACATATAGCTGGTTTTCTATTTGAGCCCATACAAGGAGAGGCAGGGGTATGTAGCTGTTTTGCCCTTCCCTTTTCTTTTCCGATATCTTTTCTGTTTTCTATATTCCGATTTGCATCTTTACTGAATTCTCATTGACGGAAATAGATTTCATTCTGTCTTGCCAGGTTATAATTCCTCCAGATGGTTATCTTAAGTCTGTCAGAGAACTTTGCTCAAAGCATAACATCTTAATGATTGCGGATGAAATACAAAGTGGCTTAGCAAGATCGGGAAGAATGCTGGCTTGTGATTGGGAAGGTGTGCGGCCTGACGTTGTTGTAAGTTTCTTTTTCTGTTCTCTCATGCAAAATTTGTTACTATATTTTTAAAAGAAAAGATAAACGCCATCAAACATCTTTGCCCTGGATTTCGGGGTAATGGCAATTATGGCATAGCTGCTATTTTTCTTATGAGGCTCATTCAGTTTTCTTCTTCATGCTTGTCCCGACATACACATGCACATGCAATCTTCATGCATGTATGTGTATATTCACACATTTATATGCATACAAAAACTAATGGTCAAACGATGGGGATACTGGGACGCAAAAGATGAGTGTCAAACCAAATATGATGATAAAATGGCCTTGTCGACAATCGGAATAAGCAAATGCAAATTTAGACAACCAAACAGAGCCAAAAGGGGCTTGAATGAAACCATAAAGATTTTCTTGCAATCAACAAAGTTGCTTGATAACCACAAGAGTTGTGGCGTACTGGTTAAGACCCTGAGGGATGTGGTGGAATCGGAATATCCCATCTGCCCCGGGTTCGAATCCAGACGTACGCAACAATTGTGGCCACCGAGGTTTAATCAGGGCTGATGTCTTACAGTCATAATTTGCCAAGGGATTAGTCTAGGCATAGCCTAGAACACCCTTCCCAAAAAAAAGAGAAGGACAAAGTTGCTTTGATTATTAGCTATGTATTACAGATGTGGCTTACATAAATCTGTTTTAGTTGTGGTTTTTCAATGTAATCTTCTACGGATCATTCTTGTATTGTCTTTATAATCACCCACCTGATGGCGGTTATTTCAGATACTAGGGAAAGCATTGGGCGGTGGAGTCATACCAGTAAGTGCGGTTCTTGCAGACAAAGATGTTATGCTTTGCATACAACCAGGGGAGCATGGGAGGTATCCAGTTTTCGTTGTTGCTTGTATTCATATTTGTTCTTTTTTTTCTTTCATAATAGCTAACATGCTTAAATTTGATTTGATCTCTCTAGCACATTTGGAGGAAGCCCGCTAGCTAGTGCGGTTGCTATTGCATCGTTGCAGGTGATACAAGAGGAGAAACTTGCCGAAAGGTAACAATGCTATTGTCTTTACATAATTGATGAGTTCGTATCGTTCTTTTATGCAAAAAACCTTAAAACTTCAAAAAAAAAAAACATCTAGTATGGTGTATAGGCTACATGATTATCAAATACACTTACCAAACCTACTCAGACATAGCTATTGGCTGATAAGCTAGTCATGTTTGCTAAAAACTAGCTGATGATAAGACAGATGACAACGTAAAATGACCTAAAATGACATGTTGAAAAGTTAATTGGAAAAATATGAGGGGAATAATTGGAAAAAGTGGGAAAAAGCCCCTGAAGCATATTGAAACGTTACTTGAAGTTTCTTTTCAAAAAGCTAGCCTATGACTAACAAAACGGGGTTTCTTCAATAAGCTCAAAAAATAAGCTTGCTTATGGTTGTCAAAGATGCCTCAATATATCTTACTCAGAAGTAGGTTTGAGGTGTAGAATGTGCTAAGCATGTTTTTTCTTGATTCTTCTTAACAAGTACGCATTTGTAATTGCATCTACGCGACTACCTCTATGACAAAACCGTTATCTGCTTTAGATCCGCTGAAATGGGAGAGGAGCTGAGGCGATTGTTAAAGAGGACTCAGCAGCAATTTCCCGACATTGTGATGGAAGTCCGAGGAAAAGGCTTATTCAACGCGGTGGAGCTTGTTAGCAAGGCTTTATTCCCTGCAACCGCATACGATCTCTGTATCAAGTTGAAGGAAAGAGGAATTCTCGCGAAACCTACTCATAGCGCTACTATCCGATTAACTCCTCCCCTTTCCATGAGGTATATTGGCTTCTATTTAGTTGTAGGTTTGTACGTATATAAATAACCTGTCCCCAAACTCCATGTTCCCTCACTGTCCACCAATCAACCCCTGACACATCATCAATTAATTAAAGAGAGAGAAAAAGAATGAATATTAATATAAAGTAACTTATCTGTCAGGAGTTGATTGATGAGATAAGAATGGAACATGGAGTTTGGGCCCAAGTGATTTGTATTCGCACGATGAATATATAAATCATGTGCCCCCAAACTCCATGTTCCCTCTATACCCACCAATCAACCCCAGACACATCATAAAAATTTATGCGATTCATGACTTTATCATGAGTTTGTTTTTGGTTCAGTTTGGAGGAGATTCGTGAAGGTGCGAAGGCGTTTCATGATGTTTTGGAACACGACCTCCCGAAACTGGTGAAGGAGAAGCCGAAGACAGGCGCACCGAAGGCGCAAAATTCGTGTGACCGTTGCGGGCGAAAGTTGTATGGCTAAGAAGCTCTGGTTCATCTGAATAAGCCATTTCAAGTGGTCCTTAGTTGCTCCCTTCTAAAAGAGAAGGAAGGAAAGAATATTATAGTTTTAATAAGTTGAATTTCTTTATATTTTTCAGTAACTCCAAAAACACAAACATTATTTGATTTCATAAACACTGGTAAACCAACTTTATGTGTGGAAAGGAAAGAATACAAAAAGGAATAGGGTACAAGAATCCAAATTAAGGGATAAAGAATTATATTATATTATCCAAGGGGACAACAATGAGACACAATCATTTTTAAAACCTCCATGCCTTTATATATATAAAAGATCCAGATCGTTACCTAAAATTGATTAAGAACCAGGAGACCATCTACAACATGACACGTGATATATTCGTCTTAGATATTGACATGTTATTCATCATGAATGTGTGATTCATGTTGAATAATACCTTCATATTTATCATGAATATGTTATTCATGATAAACCTTCATCCTGAAAAAGGACACATGGCATTTTGTTTGCGGTTCCCGGATTCCTAATTAAACTTCTCTATGCAATATTCAAGTAATATATAAATATTCTTAATTTTATGTATGTGATTAAAAGGATGCTTTATGTTTGGTAAAACAGATTCTCATTTTGAATTTGTGGTTATAATAACTATATTTTAAAAAACTTAATATTGATGTAAAAATACTTGAATATCTATAATGATGTAGCTAGTTATTTTTCTTTTATTTCATATAATCATGATAATTGGTATAATAAATGAACTCCATTGTTGTACATTTTTAAGTCCATATAAAATATTAACATGAGGAATAAATATTGATAGTATCTAATAAAATCAAATTAAAATATTTTATATATTTAAATAATAGAGGATATATATATATATATATATATATATATTAGAAACAACTAGAATGATATGTAATAGTAGCTGTTGAATCATATTTATTTATTTATTCCATTCATAGCTGTTTTTTTTTCTTGTATTTTATGGTCACATAATTTATATCACCAAAGCCCTTAGCTGTTCCTTATAATTAACACTTGCTTTTTTTATTATCATTAATTATTTTATTTAAATCTTAAATAAACTATTTATTATTTTATAGTAACTATATATACATATATTTATATAGAGAGGGATGCAATTATGTTTATTTGTCTTTTTATAAAAGCCATCAATACTGATCAATTTAATATAAGTACAGTTATATTAATTATATTTTATAAGGTGGATTTATACAAGAACAATATTTATTTAAGAAAACACGAGAATGTCGAGTACATACAAAATCATATATGATTCACACGACTTAAGTCGCGGGCAAAGTCGTCCCCATCCATTTTTGTGGCCGTTAATCCGAATCATATATAATTTTGCATATTATTTACTGTTTTCCTTGTTTCTTAAATAGTTAGCGTTTTTGTTTGAATTTCCTTTATGTAACTATAATTTTCTAACTATATTGTTATGTAAAATACTATAAGATTTTTGGCGACTATTTTTTGAAATTACAATTAGGGGTCTTTTACCCAAACACTTATCTGATAAGCATATAAGGTTAAGTTCAATGTTATCACTTATCTTACCGAGTAAAATTTTAGTTCATTAAAACGGTATCGTAAGCAAAAATTCACCCAGTAAATGCATACCAGGTAAGAGCCATCACCCTCACTTACCGGGTAAGACTCTCGACTATTGCTTTCGCTCTTACCGGATAAGATTATTAGTCATTGTCATATTCATCGGTTAAGGTAATATAACCTGATAAACGCTTACCCAAGTAAGCGTTTGATAAACCCCTTAGTTTCAATTAAAAAAAAAATCCTTTATTTCATCTTTATCAATATGTATATTTAATTAATAACCACATATACTATTAGAGGGGTGTTCAAATGCAACTCATTTACATGGTGCAACCTTTGCAACCCCTCTATCCACCACACATTTTATGTAATTAAAAAAAAAGAAAAAAAAAGTAAAAGTAAAATGTATGGTGGATAAATGGGTTGCATGAGTTGCACCATGTAAAGGGGGTTACATAATAACCTACCTCTATACTATTAAACTAGATTAAAAATTAAATATTTATTATTCTTATTCTTATCATTTATTAAATTAATAAATGGATAAAGATTGGTGGAGAGCTCGTGCACATTTAATCTATAGACTTAGAACACAAAGTATGGAACACCATCATACTCAATTACGTCTATCTTTAATTTATTATTCTCTCAATTACATTTTCTTTTAAATTATTTGATCTATCTAAAAATATATGGTTTTTAAAATTCCTGTTAAAATTTATTTAATCAGGTTAAACGTTACACCCTTGCTTTTTGATACGCAATATTTTAATACCCTAAATAATTCTATTAAACGATAATATACTTGTCTTATACGATATAAATATTGCATTTTATGCATATTTGATTATGTTCATATGAAGTTTGGTTTTTTGATGATGTTATACAACTTGCAGAAAACACATAAAAAAAATATATCATATTTCTAATAAAAGGAATATGAAATAATCTCTCCCGTACTCAATTATGTCATATTACAATTTTAATTAACTAAATAACTAATTACACCTAATAATAAATTGACTAATTAATTTTTTCACTTCATAATTAAGAATAAAATTAAAATACATCATAATTAAATATATACAATTGGACAATTTAAAAAAATAAATGTACACTATTATTTTGGACCACATTTAGGAAAATAAATCACTCCCTCCCTTTCAATTATGTTTGTCACAAAACAAGTATCCACTTTTAAAAGTGGATGACTATATTCTCAAATTTATCCCTAATTAATTAATACACAAACATTTAAGAGTTGATGAAGAGAAAGAGAGAGAGAGAGAGAAATTAAATAAGAATAAAGATGTTATTTGATTAAATAAAAAATATAATAATTATGTGTGTCTACGGGGTTGGTTGGTTAGTTTTCCATTAAGTCCAGTATGGGTAAAACTGTCTGTGTGTATTAATCTGTCTGTATAGATTCGAAATGTTTTTGTTTAAGAGTTTTTTCATAAATGGAGTGAGTGTTTTTTTAATTGGGATGAGCAAGTTAGAAAAAAAAAATAGCTTTATGCATAAAGCTCCCTTTTAAAACTTACTAAATAAGACACTCCCTATATCATTATGGGGGTGTTTGGGATTGCTTATTTAAATGATTTATTAACTTATTCCTTTTTGTCACTGCTGATAAACAATTTTCAGTATTTGGATGGGAGAAAAAAAATTGTTTATATCGTTTTGTCTCAGCAGATAAGGAGTTTTTAACAAGTCATTGCATTATAACTAATTAACTTATTTGAAACAACTTATAAGTTTTTTGGTTATTTTACATGTATAAGCAATCCCGAACACCTCCTAAATAAAAACTTATTAGTTTATTATGTTTTGGTACCACCATAAGCTAATTCAAACACTTTTTATAAACTCCGATTTGACACCACATAAGTTAATAAGCATTTTTATATAAAAGCATAAGTTGTTTTAAATAAGCAATCCCAAACACCCTCTAAGTCATTACCAAACAATTATGTATGACTGACTGAATAAGTTATACTGCCTCCGTCCCAAAATAAATGTCCATAATAAAAATGGCATACAATTTTTGGAATGTGCAATTATTACACTTTTTAAATAACCAAATGACACTTTTACCCTTGATAATAGAGAAACTTCATCCACCTCATAATTAAAGGTAAAATGTGAAATTGAAAACTTACTTTTGAAAGTGAACATTTATTTTATAACACACTAAAATAGTAATATAGACACTTAATTTGAGACGAAAGGAGTAAATCCAATGTTTTAAAAACCGGTTTTTTGGTTGACCCGGTGTGGTGACCAGGTCACTGTTCAACCGGGTGGTTGATCCGGTTTCAAGAATTTCTATGTATTTTTCATTTTCCTGTAAGTGGTAAGAACACACATATGGTAGGAATCGAACTCCAATAATCTGTAAGTGGTAAGAACTAATATGGTAGGAATCGAAGAACCATTAACACGTTTCTATTAAAGTTTAAACAACCATTAACCCACTGATGAAAGTTTAAATAACCATTAACCCCTTGTTCTAATGGAATCGATGTACCTGTAGATGGAATCGATTGAAGCTGTTTGTGGGCTGATGGAATCGATCGAAGCTGTTTGTGTACCTGTATATGGAATCGATAGAAGCTGTTTGTGGAATCGATAGAAGCTGTTTGTGGACTGATGGAATCGAAGCTGTTTGTGGAATCGAAGAAGGAACCGATCGAAGCTGTTTGTGGAGTCGATGAAAACTGATGGAATCGATGGAAAGTTGGAAACCCAAAATAACCCTAGCCGCTTCCTTTAAGAAATTGTCAAATTGATTTTTTAACCGGGTTAACCGGGGTTTTTAACGGTTCAATAAGACCGGTTCTCTCAAAAAAACGGCGGTTCGATCCGAGTCGTAATTCCCCAAAAAACCGGTGGTAGTTGACCCGGTCTCTTCACTGGCTCCCAGTTGAACCGGCCGGATCGACCCGGGTTTTAAAATATTGAGTAAAATCTCATTGAAACTATAAACCATTTTCAACTATCGACACTGAATTTTTTAAAACCCAAAAGTATTATTTCTATTTTAAAGAAAAACAAATAAAAGAAAGAGAATTATGAAAGATTCGTGTAAAATTACCATTCTACCCCTCGATCTCTCTCCACCCATCTTTATCCCCCGTACACGGGCACAATATCTCTTCTCTCTCTCTCTCTCCACCATTATCTTTCTCCGGTGAAATTGTTGTTGTTGGCACCAGATCCTGTTCATCATTTCTTTCATTCAATTCTTCAAAACCCTAGATCCCCCCACCCTATGATGTCTTCCTTCCGCCCAGATCTCACCAACAAAATCTACCCTGAACCATCGGCCGTCGACCATTTCGACCTCCTCCCGGACTCCCTCCTCCTCCTCGTCTTCAACAACATCGGCGACGTCAAAGCCCTAGGCCGTTGCTGCGTCGTTTCCAAGCGATTTCACACCCTCGTTCCTCAGGTCGAAAACGTCGTCGTTCGTGTCGACTGCGTCATCTCCGACGACGACGCCACCTCCGCCTCCGCCGCCTCCGATAAATCCCGCGGACCGTTTTCGAGTCTCGTCAGGCTCGTCGTTGGGGGTATCGTTAAGCCAATCCAAGCTCTCGGTCAGTATTTAGGGCCAAAGAGATCGTCGTTGTCTTCATCGTCGACGTCGTTATCCGTCGGTAACAACGTCGACGGCGATGACGATCTCGAACAAGGAGGTGGAGTCACTCACCATTCTCCTACACAAGTCCTCAAAAACTTCAACGAGATTCGGTTTCTCAAAATCGAGCTTCCCAGCGGTGAATTAGGGATCGAGGACGACGTATTGTTGAAGTGGAGGGCGGATTTCGGATCCACTTTGGATAATTGCGTCATGCTCGGCGCATCCTCCGTGATTCACCCCGAGAATTTCACATCTAGTGATAATAATTACGACGGAGTGTGTGCGATTGGGAATGATGATAATGGGAGTATACCTGAATCGTTTTACACCAATGGTGGTTTGAAATTACGTGTAGTGTGGACGATAAGCTCATTGATTGCAGCATCAGCAAGGCACTACTTGCTACAACCGATCATTGCTGAGCATAAGACATTGGATTCTTTGGTTTTGACAGATGCAGATAGACAAGGGGTGTTGTGTATGAACAAGGAACAGTTGGAGGAGTTGAGGGTGAAGCCATTGTCAGCTTCTTCAGCTTCAAAGAGGACACTTGTGCCAGCTTTGAATATGAAGCTTTGGTATGCTCCATATTTGGAGTTGCCTAATGGGATGGTTTTGAAAGGGGCTACATTGGTGGCGATTAGGCCGAGTGAGCAGTTGGGACAGAAGGAGGTTTCTGATGGTTCATGGGTTTCATCTGCATTTGAGGAACCTTATGGGAGTGCTGCTAGGATGTTGGTCAAGAGGAGGACTTATTGCCTTGAGATGAATTCCTTTTGAGGTATTCATTCTGATGAAATTCAGTTGTTACTTGCTTAGTTTGGTTTGATATCATGGAAATCTGGTAAATATAAGTAGTACTGTAGTAGTGTGTTCTTTTTTTAGTTTGATAGGTTGCTGATGTGTGCGGCAATGTTTGTGGTTCTTTTATAGACTCCATGGTTGATATTCATATATTGGTATCTTGCTTTGGGATGACATTTTTTGCAAATAAATATAAAAATGTTCAAAGACATTACTTTATAACATTTATTAATACTAGGTTATTGTCTTTTAGGAAGTTAGATCAGTCATGGTCATAGTATTCGTGCTTTTCTCTCGATCACACACTTCTCACAAGCCGGGGGGGGGGGGGGGGTCTTGCCTTGCTCAAAAACACCACATATAGGTGGGATATCCTGGGCTCATTTGGTTTGGTTTGGTTTAGATCAGGCATGGTCATAGGGTAATTGCTCAAGATGTGGGCAAGGTTTAATGGAACATTGGTTCTTTTCAAGTTGTTATTGCTAAGTTTGGTTTGATGTCATGAGACTTTTTTGGGATAAGCAAAACTTGCTTCAACATTGTCTTTGATATGCGTTTAAGCGGTTCCACCAGAATGAATGAAACTAGGGGCTGTTTGGTTGGTTTTCCATCAAGTCCTGAATGGATAAAACTATATGTGTGGATTAATCTGTCTGTATAGATTGGGAAGGTTTTTGTTTGGGAGGGTTTTTTCATAGATGGAAGGATCATGCTTTTTGACAGGTTTGGAAAAAACTTGGGCTTCTCCATAAAGCTCCTCCCTAGAAGCTTACTGAATAAGCCACTTTCTATATCAATAAGCCGTTACCAAACAGTCATATGTGGCGGACTGAACAAGTTGTGAGTCCATTAAGCTCCTAAAATACAGGCCCTATTGGGAGCATCTAAGGATGCAATAATTGTGGGTAGTTTGGTAGATTATTTAACTCGTTTGTCATTGACTCTCACTTTTGGATGCTACAATTTCCACCTTGCAATATATACGTGTTGTGGTGTATTTTGATCTTAGAAAGTTAATGCCTTCAAAATTGCTCTTCTTTTAACTATTTAATCTTGTTTGATAGTACAGTATTCTCATTTCGTTTTTGTTTTTTGTTTTTCAGTTTTCATGGGTTCGTAAAGGTATTAGCTTTTTATGATGGCTTTGGGAGTTGCGGATTCTTGAAGGCACACAATTTTGTTCTGCATGTAGCTTACTTTATATATAATGAGTGCTTTGATGGTACGAATGTTACTTACCTTGTTGCATACTTTGGTGAAGTGACCGTCCGTGGTTGAGACAGAGCCTGTCACATTTGGTGCTTTGACTGATGGTTGGTATCGGGTATCTTTCAATTTGTGTATGGTACGAAAAGCAAGAAAAAAAAGTTGGTGGTGGATGGTGTTGTAAGAGCTTCTTTGTGGTTCTAGTCATCTATATTTTATACGATCTTTATTTCTGTGAATATTTATAGGGGTATGAAACATGAGTAGTGTTTATATATGGTTGTAACGTTCATTCATTCAGCAATGTTATGCTCAAACTGGCTTCCTTCCTTTCTGTAGATTTTTCTGTTCTGCTTTCAAAGTATTGATTCTTGAGTTGTTTGTGGTAGAGACTTGTTGCTCCTTTATTAACCTAGCTCTCATGTTTTTGTTATACAAATAGCATGGTTGCATCAATCACATGGCAATGGTTTTATTATATTGTTGTTTGCAGCTCATATTAAAAGCAGTGGCATTCATTAACCTGACTGATTGCTTTGAAGATGGATATTGTCAAAGAGCTTTGTTGATTGATTAAAGAAAGGACAGAGCATGGCATAAGAAGGCAAATACCTCAGCATTTTGATGGTGTTCAAGAAATGGAGAAATTGACAGCTTCAATTCAATCATTCCTACAGAAAATCTTGATTTCAAGATTCACAAGCCCAATAATGCCAAATCTGACCCAAACCCACATTGAAAAATGCAAATCTTGAAATTAAAAGATAGATAGATAGATAGTTGAGAAAAAAAACATAAAACACACAAAGCAAAGCAAGCCCTTGCATTTCAATCAAAAGTTTCAAACTAAAAACAAGAATGTGTGTTGCCTTCTTCCTCATCAATCACTTCATTGCAAATAACTTATATCATATGTAGATGATATATAAAATATATTGTCTTGATGAATAGATTTTATCCATACCCATTTCTCCCTCCATCTTCAGTACTTACCTGCACAACAACATATAGAGAGGGAGATCATTTCAGTTACAACTATTTGGAGCCAAATCCATCAAATGAAACCAAAAATGGAATGGATGCAATTAAGTTTATGCATTGTAGGGGATATTCCATACCTCCTACTTTCGAATTCGAAAGTGAATTGTGCCTGTGTCAATGACCATTTTCGAGCTAAGGTGTGGTTACCAAGTCTTTTGAGAAAAAGAAAAAGGATACAAAATACACTCTTGAAAGACCTCGTAACCACACGTTAAGTTCAAATACAAGGGTTAAACCACATCCAGCAAGTGAAAAATTAATTTACTAAGCAATAACCAAACACTGCGAGACCGGTTTTTGTCATGTATACTCCAATTTACCCAAATGACTCCTACAAGATCTTCATGGAAAGCTTCGTTGGTGTTCTCAACTATTCTTCAGAAAAAAAAAAAAAAAAAAAAAAGGTCCACACTTGAAAATAGCCTAAACATTTTCTGGTAAAAATTATAATCGATTATTCTCTACAATTTCTGTGGAAACTAAAGAGAATCCTGATTTATAACCAAATAATCTCTAACAAAACTTTTCCATTAACAGGGGAGCTGTTAGGTTGAGTTAGAATCACAAGAGAGGCAGATGTGTGGTAAGGCCACATGTTTTGGTAGGTCAACATCATGACTGGTATAAAGAATGACAAGATAAAGACCTCTACAACTCATCATGAAAGGCATGTTGCTCCTGATATGGTTTTGTTAGAGTCCCACTTCAACTAGATTTTGACCATTTCTTCTAGATATATGTTAGACCTAAATAATGGCTGCTTTAGAGAGTAATCTAATGGAGTTCCACATATTTTCACAGGTTTATAGCTAAAGCACTAAACCAGGGTACTTGATGCTTCATGCTTCGGTTCCTATCGACCTCACAAGATGCTACAATATCAATATATTGCTAACACCAAGAAGTTTGTCCCATTAGCATTATGATTACTTGCTAATGATTATCCACTAATTAAATTAATTTTATTGTAATGTTTGTTAGTTATTGCAATTATAATACAAATGATTGGCAACAAGATTATTACCATTAAAGTAGAAAGAAAAAGGGTATTTGTCACCCTCTAGAGCGCCCCCACCACACCGGTCTCACGGTCATAATGAGTAGGTAAATCACACATGCATTCCGAACCTCATACATGTGGATTACACCTACACTTTCTACCTTTAGGACAGGTCGGTAGGTGAACAAACACATCTCAACTTAAAACACATGGATAAGTAAGAACAACCATGCATCAAGTGAAAGTTCAAAGACAAAATAAGCAAGATCAAAATCTAACCTAACCCTAAAACGGACCATATTAAACTCCCTAATACAAGGACCATATCATGTTTTTGTTGACCGACTCTAGGAAGGCTTCATGGAGCTATATATGGAAGAACTGGTGTAACATTGGTGGTAGTTTTGTGCGTTATTGAATAATCAGGATGTGCAAGGTTCATGTCTGTAAGTTGTGGATGAAGGATCAAGGTACAAAAGTTGCTGAAGTAGTTCCAAAAGCACTCAAGTGCAGTGAGAAGTGATCATTTCAATTAGGGTCTCATCACTACATTTGCTTTCCTACACTTTTGTAATGTGAGGAATGCTTTACTGATCAAATCCTAGATGTGGTTGGAAGATTTGAGTAGCAGGTTAGTTTTGAGAGCGGCAGCCATGACATTATTGAGAGAACATGACCTTTGATAGGAGTTCTTAGAGCGGCAAGATTGGGGTAGCAGACTAGGTGTTGGACCTGTAGCTAGCATGGATGGGAAGGATATAGTTGGAGAGGTTGAAGGTGGGATGGGGAGGGTTAGAGAACAAAGGACTACAGTAGATAGAGGGATTTGTGCTTTTCCTTGCCTTTTCATGTTTCAATGTACCTACTTTTTACTCCTTTTTCTTCTTTTGTTACTTACCAATTTACCATTTACTACTTTTTGTCCTTCTTACCTTTTCGCTCAATTTTTCACAAGCCGCTCACGATAATAGTTGCTCTACCCTTTGATAAGATTATGCAGTGATTAGTGAATAGCGAATAGTGATTACTATTCACTTCCATCAAATAGTTTATTTTCAAAATGATTTGGATGATTAAAATGGTAATTTCTTTTCATTCAAAATACTTATCAATAAGTTAATTGAGCACTTATTCTCTAAAACATAAGAAACATCTTATTCATCTAATTGCAACAAAGACACACACAGTACCATCATACTTCTTAGGAACAAACTACTACTCATGCATCTATAACATATTAGGTACAATGAACCACTCCTCATGCATCTATAGCACATTCACATATTAATGTTTTCTCTTTTATCTTGGAAGGGTACAATTTTGAAAGTGAGATTCATATCAAACTCTTTTCATACAACTCTTTTGTAGTTCCTCCTAATGATTTTGGTTGCATAAACTTGATGCTTCTGTTAATAGGTATACTTTCATATACCCTATGTAGCTAGATCCTAACAAGAGTATTGGTGTCACAACCATCTAAAAGGTAATTTGTTTATTCGTCTTACTTTGACATATTTCTTTCGGTTTCTAATAATGCTCATGGCGACTCCTTGACTATATTGACTCTTAATGAGCCTCTAGGGGTCGCAAGCTACAATGCCTGCTCTAGCTAAGGAGGACTCCACTTGTTATTGTTGGTGATTTTAATTCATCAATCGATTTTTGGTGTAGTTGTGATTCACTTGAGATCGATAAGGTGATTAGGCTAATATTGAGAGTTGGGAGGTGTGGAATGCATACTCACTAATGTTGCCTATATCACCTTAGATCGCCATAAGCCGAGGATAAGGGGGTTGTGTCCCCTTGCAGGGTCCTAGGGGCAGCGCCCCCAGCGGTGGTCCCGCTACGGATTTTAAGGAGAGGTTTACTTAGGAATTTTAAGTTGATATGGACGAATTTCAGAAGGTTGGAAACCTTCTTGAAGTCGTTCCTTAACTTAGCTAAAATTTGCCTACGTACGGATTAGAGGCTTTGGACTCAGAGAAGGCTTGGAGCCTCTGAGGGGCTGTTTGGTTCATGGAATTGGAAGGACTTTGAAGGAATTGGAATAGCTAATTCCATTGACCAAATTCCAAGCCAATGTTTGGTTAACGGAATGAAAGCAATGGAATCCTTCCAATTCCATTGAATTCCACAATTTAAAGAATTCATCATTCCTTGGCTTAAGTGAAGGAATTGAACTCCTACCAACCAAACGCGCGGTCAAATTCTATCAAATTATATTCCAATTCCTTCAAAGTCAAATTCCTTCGATAAATTCCATCAAATTCCATTCTATGAACCAAACGCCCCCTGAGTTTCCTCAGATTTTGTCGTGGTCTAGAGCCTCTGGACCTTCTGTTTCAGAGCCTTGAACTTGAACATTGCTTCTAAGGCCGGTGATCAGAGGCTCTCTGGTGCCCAGAGAGCCTCTGATCATGTCTTCTCTTTTGGACATGGTTCTTCATACTCAGAGCCTCTAAATCAATAGTAATTTTTACTTAATCTTATCTGTCAGCGGCTATAACTGCTATGCAGTTACATATTAACCACCAACCGTCTATAACCATCGATCTCTCTTATAAATACATAAACGGTTGATGTGGTGAATATAAATACATGAGTTTGTGCCTTAATTTATATATGAAATTTATGGATTATCCCACCACTAATTTCGTGTAAGCCTAAGGCATATCTAGGGGCCAAAAAATATAGTATTTGGAAAGTGATTTCCAAGAATTTTATCCAAGTCTCTACTCTCTACAACTACACAAAACACAGTTTCCCTAATAGTTATCTTAGGCATTCACCTTTAAATCCTTACTGCCCAACAAAACGAAATACACACTAGTGTTGGTAAAGCCATTACTATAATTTTGTTATTCAACATCTAATCATTTTTCTTAATTAATAGCATCCACAATAAGAGGTTCTTATAAGCAAAAAGTGGAGTTCTTATAAGTCATCAACATATTTCGAGTTCTAGTATAAGAACTTCGGATCTTGTCTTGATTATTGTGTCAACTGTCAAATGTTATTTTAATATTTTTTTACTTATATATCCACATTAAATTTAGGTGTTTTGTAAGTCACTATTATACTGGAGTTTTATAGAGGTTCTTATCTTGTTGAGTTGGTAATAATGCAACAAGAAAAAGTGCAAAAATTAAATTCTTACAAGTCACTCTATTGAAGATTTCTAAGCTCTCTTTCTTTGAGTTGCCATGCCTTTTTTCTCTACTATGAACAACCATCATACTTTTTGGAATGTGCAATACTCTGGAGATGGAGCAAATTAAGTTATGCATGAGGAATATCAACTGTAATAGGAAACCAATTATCCCCCTGGCAAGTGCCATGTAGGATGCACATGGATGTTTTCAATAATAATGCATTCAAATGATTCTCTTGTTTGAAAGCCTATTAACAGCTCATTGTTTATGGTGAGAACTATAGCAACACTTTCCGTCCTGTAGATAAGATAACATCATTTTACCTTAACATTGCTCAAGTTTGTTTGAACAATACTAGACAGGTGAGAATAAGGCAGACGAGTGAAGGAATTGTAATAAGGTTTTAGGATTTTAATTTGATACGAGTAGCTTAGTCCTTTACCAATCTTGTCTCATGCCCTTGATTTTTATTACACCTATTTTTATGGGACAAAAACTTGCATTTTGTGTAAAATGCACCTCTGTATATTGCTAAATGCACCCCTACCTACTAATTTCATCCACACACGTTAGCATCAAGACTTACCTTTTACATTTTCAATGTACGATTTGACATGATTCTTACATAAATAGGACACATATAACAACACCCCCTATTATATCCTAGTCTAATGTCCCACCAAATATTAAACAACAAAATTTTGTTCTGTCCTTTTTCATACTGTCCCATGTACCAAATGGAGCTGGAACTTTACAAGGATTTAAATGATGGTCACCATGGATCAATGTCCTTATGGTAACAGATCTATTATAGCTTTTGTACCTTCTTTTATATATGGTTATCTTACGCTTGAAAGAACAAGAAGCAAGATGTAATTTCATATATGAGATCTGAACAAAAAGCAAGATTCAGGCCTGAATCTCTGGATCAGTATTTGACAAACGAATTAGTGAACTTTTATCTTGGAGTTTGCAGAGATGAATCTTTTTTGTTACATATTTTATCAATAAAAAAAAATATTGATCAACACCTCCATGATGTGACACTATTTCCTTTCATTTTGCAATTATTTTACACATGTACATATAATTTCTTAAATTTTGATTTTCTTTGTTGAAGTTTCTTTTTATAAAGTTGCCTAATTTGCAGGGTTGCACAAGAAGCAGGCTTTCTAAAATAGACAACTGATTAACTAGTGTTCCAACCATGGAAATGTCTAAAATTATTCATGTATTAGAAAACAACATACTATAAGCACAATAGCTAATATGTACAGAAAATGAATAACCACAAGCGACTCTATTGGTTGATTTGTTCATAACATGAACATCACAACATTGTTCATCGACATGGTTATTAAGTTACTCAATTATCTTTGTATGTATGAATTGTTAGAAAGGCAAAACATGTTAGAGTGTCTCACTTTTAATATTTTTGTCTGGACCATTTTGGAGATGAGTTTTCCTAGGGTTTGAACATCTTTTTTATACATTTTTTGGCATTTTCAAATACAAAGTAAACATCTAGTTTATATATAATATTTACAAATACAAAAGTAAACATTTTTAAAAGGATTTTGGCCATTGTAGTCAAGCTGTGCTACTCAGGTTGTAGTGTTGCTGTACTATTAATTCTTTTATTTAATAAAAAATTTATTAGTATCGAATTTTGAAAAAAAAAAGTATGGCTCAACTCTTACATATAAATCCAAAAGAAAACAAAAAATACAATTAAGCGTTAAATGCCTAACTATTAATTCCTCATTTATTGGGTCATATAAGTTTTTTCTTTAGATGAGCCATCTTATTGAGAATTTGTTGTAAAATCCTCATTTAATAAAATACAAAAAATATATTGGATTTCAAAATTTAGTTAAATAACATATTTTTCCCCTTGTTTAGGCCAAATATGCTATTTTTGTAAATCGTGTTTCCAACCAAATGGAAGGTAAAACCCTTGTAAGAAAAATTGAAATAAAACCATAATTAGTAGGAAAAATAGTTCTACTGCAACATCAATAAATAAATAAATATTACTTGGATGAAGTCTGTAAATCAAGTATTTTATAACAACATTATAAATGAAATTTTACAATCATTAAACTCAAGTATAGTAATTTGGCAAATGTGGTTCATTCCAAGTTTACTTCACATTTTGGAGAACACATTTATACTTATATGATAAACTGATAATAATTTTGGTATCTTTTTTTATTAAATGATCTTTTCTTTATTAAATGTAGCATAATTTTATGTTTCAAATCAAAGATTTCTATCTCACAACTTTAGCAAATCCAACTTAAGAATTCATCATAATTTTTTTTTTTATTATAATTATATATTCCATCATCAAGAATTTAGATGGATAATATATGATCATATCCTTATAAATAAATAACATTTTAAACATCATTAACAGAAGTTCTTTTCTTCAAAAAGGGGGAAAACAGGAATGCAGGGTGTGGGAGGAGGATTATTTTGTCATTTCAATCAAGACTTTCCACCAATCAGAATGTGCATCCGTACGTGCATGGATGTGTGGGTCCTCCAAAAGCAAAACCCTAAAGCAAAATGGTGGGTTATGTGCTCGAAATCTGCAGGGCTCGGGGCGGCCCAGCCCGGCAACAAAAATAAATATCGGGTTCAGTGAAACATAGCCAAGTGGCCAATTATAAAACATTAAAAAGGACTTAGATTTAAGGAATCTGTCGGAATTTTAATGAAGGTGGGTTCATGTTAATTAAAGTAGATGGTTAACACCTGTCTTCCCTTAAAGACATGCTTGAACCAAAGGAAACCAAACCATCAATGAATCCATAAACCCAACAAAACAAACATCTACCCCCACCCAATCCAATCCAACCCTATCATAATCAAACTCCCTAATTATATATATATTAATTAATAATTAACAATTACCACATTAATCCATGCATGTTTTCAACAAAAATAAACATAAAAATTAATAATTAAAAATTGCCACCCAGAAAGAAACTGTTTTTACTTTCATATATCAATTCCGATACTTATTTACATTTTCAAGATTAACTATTTGTATGTAGATATAGGATCAAATTATGTATTATATGGTATTTTAAAATTTTAAATAATAACTAAATATGTTTGGTCAAAATCTTGATTATTAAGAAATTCTAATAATAACCTAAATCTAATACTTCCTCTATCTTAAAATTAGTATTTACATTTTTTTATTATGTTTGTCTTAAAATAAGTGTCCACTATCAAAATTAGATAAATAAATTCTCAAATTTACCCTTAATGAATCCACAAATATATAAGAATTTTAAATAAGTGTAAAGATGTCATTTAGTTAACAAAAAAAATATAAAAAATTAGACATGTATGTCAATTTATTGTGGACACTTATTTTAAAAGCATAAAGTAGTTTCTTAAATGAGTATGCAACAAGCCATAAAAGTTCAAATGCTTAAGAAATTTGGAGAAAAAGTTAACAAATATATTTGTAATTTTAAATTACTAATTATCCTTTCACAAGCTGCCCAAAGACTCTTGTACTATTTTTACAGAATCTTTTTAGATGTAATTTTTTAAAAATGTTAAATTTGGAATTTCAGAAATTCCAAGTTAGTCCTTGAGATAAAAGCAAGTATTCTTTTCCTTGACAAAGTGTTATTTGCAGTCCTTAGAACTTCATCCAGACAATGCCTAAAAGATGATATTTGTTTCAATTTATTTTCTCAAGTATGTATATAAGCTTTTTTTAGTTAATAAAGGCAAAAAAAATGTCTTTTTAACCCATAAACATAAAAACACATCATCATATCTATGAACAATTAGATAGTAAATGGTGTGAAAATTTTCATGATCTAAATGCCATTTATGTAACACAATTGCATAAAATGCAACATTTTCAAATAATTGTGTTGATTGAAAAAAGATCTACATATGCATAGCAAAATAAGGGAAACAACCCGCTTTCCATTTAATATGCAAAAAACAAGTTTTGATTTGAACTCTTTTCATTTTTGCTTATTTTGAAGACATCCAAATAACAACTTGATTAACCAAATTGGCAAACTTAACTAAAATGGGTTTCAAGAAATAATTTTATTTTTGCAACTCTTGTAAATTTAAGTAATTTTACCCAAAAATGGCATTTAGGGTTGGTGAATAGTGAAGGCAAGAGAGTTCCATTTCTATATGGAAGTGCTTAATCTACTTCCATGATAAATGCAATAACAGATACATACATATATATACACACATAGAGAGAGAGATGCATATATAGATGTATATATGTAAAATATATATAGATGTGTGTGTTGTTATGTGTGTGAAATAAAATATGAAAGAGATTTACCAGAGAATGAGATGGGGAAAATGGTCATCGATGCAACGCTCAGTTCTTCGCTTTTTCTTTGTGATGATCTGAATTCCGTCCTACACCATCTCCTCCGCCGCCGTAGCTTAAGTGCAACCCCTGGGAGTCGTAACTGCCGGTTGCCGGAAAATGGTCGGAGGCTGCGTTTGGAACGATGAAGAAAGGAAGATGTGTGGGCGTTGATCCATCTATAGAAGATGATTGGAACCTCTGCATATGGTGATTATGATGGTGATGAGGCAAAAGAGAGGATGGTAAATTGGACTGAAGGGTCCCCCTACTGAAACCCGGAGCAAGGCCGCCACCGGATGATGATGACGTCATCGAGAAGTTTAAGTTGTAACTTTCTCCCCCACCGCCGCTGCTACCAGCCGTCGTCACCGCCGGCACGAAACTGTCTTGAAGGAAGGAGAAATGATGTTGTTGGTTGTTGTTGTTGTGGTGGTGGTGGTGGTGGTTATCTCCGGCGGTGATGTTGAATTGTGGCATTTGAATTGAAGGCGGTGGAGTACGGCCGAAGAAATAATCCATAGGAGTTGTCCAGTGAGCTCTCGACTCGGGACTGACGGTGTGATTAGGACGACGTACGGCGGTGCTGGTAATCCCGCCGGTGAGTAGATCCGTGAAAGATGAGTTTTCCGAAATATTATTAACCTGATTCAGAACAGTAACCCTAGCGGAATCAGTTTCCTTATCCTTCTCCTTCTTCGAAGCCATTTCCCTCGCCCGTTCTCGAGCTTTGACTCGATTCTCCGATCGAGACAACGAAAGCCCCGAACCCTTGCTTGTTTCGGATGTACTACTACACGCCGGCGATTTCGCCTGAGAAACATTGTTATTATTATTATTATTACTATTTTGTTGTTGATAATTCGGATCTTCGAAATCGGTACTGTTTTCTGTCGATTTCTTCTCTTCACTCACCTGTTGTTGTTGGTGGTGGTGGTGTTGGTGGTGGTGGTGGTTGGAGATAGCACCGGGAAACGACGGATCAAGTGAAGGAAGCTCATCAATGGAAGTAGACGCCGCCTTGAGCAACCACTCCACCGCCTTACTCGGCTGATCACAACCTAATCGATCTTGTAAATCATAAAACTGGATAGCGGTACTTACAGACAAACGAACACGACGATCTCTCAATCCTTTCGATGTCAAAACCTTGCTGTGTCTATCCTTCCCTCCCGACGCCCTAGAAACCCTAACAATCCGCGACGACGGCCATCCACACAGCCTCGCAACACCACCACCACCGCCACCACCTACAACAACATCAATTCCTCCACCACCATCATCAACAACACGGTTCCGCAACTCCAAATTCTCGTTATGAGTAGCTATTTTTTGAGGATTTGAAGAATTATCAGTTGTTGTAGTGCTGCCATTAGAAGAAACCCTCTGAAATTTACACACCTGTCTTTGAATTTCATCCACCTCCATACCCAGCTTTCATACCTTGCTTCTACAAACTCATGAAATCCAAAGCAAACTCTAAATTACTAAGCTCTCTTTTCCCTCCCCCAAATATCTTATCTAGAGAGAGAAAATAGTGAAGTTTTTAGAGAGAGAAAGTAGTGGTATATATTTAGAGAGAGAGAGAGAAAAGTATTAATGTGGTGGTGGGGGTGGCTACTAGTGTCCTTTGTATTGATGACTGGTTGGGTTTTTGTAGTCATGTATACAGACAGATACATACAGCTATCTGTATCTATCTATACACACACATAGAAACCAGTACCAGAAGCAGAAGCAGGCCGGAAATGTCAGAGGGAACCTCCGTTTAAAGCTTATTTTTTCACAGCTGATTCTCAGAAAGCAAAGCCTGTGAAAAGTTCAAACAGAAAAACAAATCATTTCTTATTCTCAAGGGTAAAATTGTCATTTAATAAATTTAAACGTACATGTGCAATGTGGGATGGGGTTAGGGTTAGGGTTTCGGTTTCGTTTTTCAACAATGTTTCAAACTTAAGGGGTCGTTTATTAAATATTTACCCGATAAGCGTTTACTAGTAAAATTCAACACTTATCATTTACTTACCGGGTAAAATTTTAGTCCATCAAAATGACATCATATACAACAATTTACTCTGTAAGTGTTAATCGTGGTAAGAGTCATCACCCTCACTTTCCAGGTAAGATTCTTGGTATAGGTCCTTTAATTACATATTCTTCCGGTAAAGCTGGTAAAGTAATGTGACTTGGTAAGCGCTTACTCGAGTAAGCGTTTGGTAAACAACCCCTAAATAAGATAATGCAGAAATAAATAGTTTGACGATATTTATACTGGTTCATCTAAACTTGGCTACTGAATATTTCATGGGCGCACCTTGAGACATGATGATCCGGTATTAATTTTTTTTTTATTGTATGATGAAATTGTTGTAGAGTGTATAATACAAACCCGTCATTTATGTAGAAGTTAGGATCGATCTTTGGACACACTTGACAAATTATTCACAAAAGATATGAATATCAAGTTGTAGACACGAGTGTTTGAGTATCAAATTTGGATGAGCGTTTTGTGTTTTCGAATTCTCTTAAAGAAAGAAGGATTGTTACTGAAATGTGTAAGAGCAAACTGGTTTAGCAAGAGTTTTAAGAGTTCTTTAAATGATGGGTCAAAATATCAATGAATTTATAGTCGAATAAAATTACACCCAAAGGCTTGCGACGTATGGATTCAACTTTTTATAACATTTGTAAGTTAAAGTGGTATAGTGATTCATATTGCAAAATCTGATTCTGAAAGGATGTGGATATTTGTATTGAGTCTCGATATATTTTTACCTTTGAATTATTCGTAGCACGTGTCCCAAGAATTTTGATTTTTCGAGTTCCAGATCGGCATGCATTTCAGAATAACTTCTTGATTTCATTGCTTGTTTTTCAATCCATTTTTCATGAATAACTTAGCTATATGGATTTCAATGTTTTATGATTGGATTATTGATTTGCCCTTAATATATTCCATATGTAGACTAAGATCACATAATCATTTCTTGCATAAATCAAAGGAAATACTAGTCCGTAAAATATGTTGAATTCCATTTGTCATCATCAAAATTAATAAGATTGTAAATTGTTCATCTTTACAAATGACGTTTATGTAAACTTGCACCAATAAGTCATATGATATCCATATGAAGCCTTGCTCTTTTCCGAGCGTCATTCAAGATTCAAGTAACATACATATGAGAATCCCATGAGCTATTAAACTTCTTTAAGGTATTTTATGTTGTTTTCGGAGTATGACAAGCCAACGTTTTATAGAGCCGTTAAATGTGTTTAAGGCACCATATATGTAACGCCCGGAATTTTCGGTAAGCATTTGTCACTCGTGCAATTTTACAACTTATTATCAGTAGGAATTATTATAGAAAATCATTACTTTTAGTCTGTAAGAGTATCGGGAGTGTTGGCATTGAAAAAATCGAATTCGGGGTTTGGTACGAGTCCGACTACAATGCCCGACATTTGGCATAGTCGTAGGCATGAGTCAGCTCACGACACACTTTGAGTGACTATGCCATGCGACATTGACATGTCATTGTCGCCTGCCAATGTCGCCAGGTGCACCAGACTTGTTTAAGTCACGAATTTTGGCTTTTGGCTTATTCTCACTTATCCCTATCAACTGCTTTCTCTCTCAAAAACCTCCCAATGCGTCCCTACTTTATTTATTGCAAGTTTGGAGCATTGAAAGATTAAATCCTTGAGCATTTAAGAGGGTAATCATCATCAAACCAAGGTGTGGAAGCTAGGAATCAAAAGCTATTCACCTCCATCCATTTCTTCAAGGCTTTGGCTGAGGTTTTCTAGATTTTCTAACAAAACCTAAGTTGTGAGATCATTTTCATTCTAAAACTTTATACATGTCAAAATATGTGTTTTAACCTTCTAAACATCTCCTCACTATTTTACCTTGGTCTTGAAGAGTTTAACCTAAAACTTGATTTTAGGAGATTTTATGATTTTGATGATTTAATTCATAAATGTTAAATATGAGCATAAAACGAGATTGAATATGTATTGGGGATTATTATGATGATTATGGCCCCATTTATCTTGTACATGGAATTTTAGAAAAAACTAGTTTTAACCAAGGTTCGAGATAATTGGGTGTTTGATGCCTTAGATAATGGTTTCTTATGTTTCAAATGATACTCAAATGATGGTTTTGATGGATTTCCACCATAAATGACCATTTTTGGACTATGTGGAGTCATGATGGTAAATAAAAGGAGTTGTTTAAATATTATGTCTAGGCATCTTTATGTTAATTTCAAAGGTAATGGTGTGATACACTATGACTATATGGTTGTGATTTAATTTTAGTGTAATTGATCCATAGGCACGAGAGTCTTTGTGTTCTTATTGTTGGGATATCAGTTTCCTTGTTGTGGCACATAATAGGAATCAGGTCTTTACGGTATGTAAGATGTGGACTCGTATGGCCGGGCATCATCTCATAAGCGGTAAGGTATAATTCCATTGTGCTTAAATGGTTTATTGGATTTGGACATCTCAATGTATAGACCTAGAGGGTTGAAATTGAGACTTCACGGGCAATAGACTTAGAGGAGTTGAGTTTGATATATCATATGATTATAATCGATGGGTTTGGTTTCTCTAACATGACAGATGATCTACTTTCATGTTCTGTCATTGTTTAAGGAAATCGGGTCTCCCTCGTTGTCGTAAGATGCTATGTGATTTATTGTGGTTCTTTTCTATTAAATCTTCAATATTTATGGACATCCAAGTTATATTTCTAAAGTTATTTATTATGATTTTGAATTACAATCGTTTTTCTCACTAGGCTTTAGTTTAACATTTTTTCTTCGTTCTAACGGTAGGACTCCTTGGGATTGAGTGGAACATTTTTGGTGAACTTAGTCATGGTGTCCTTTTGATTTAGTAGAGATTCTTTTAGGAAAGAGATAACAACACCCGTCCATAATCTAAGTTAATGTAGTTTAGATTAGTAGATTGTTGAACTTGTATCTCTTATTTTAAATTTGGAATATAAACGCCTTACTATTCTCCCCACTTTTGGGTGAATTATTTATAGATGTTATGTTGCTTTCCGCATTTATTCAAGTTTAAATTTACACCAAATTTTAGGATACTACAATATCTTTTGGGTTAGGTTAATTGCTCGTCATATTTTACTTGCAATTGGATGCACTTGTTTTGGTTCGTTCCTATGATACATGTAGGTGTTTCAATGAATACCGTTTTCACGTTGTGAACTAACACGTATTCAAAACAAAACAATTTTATATAACACTAGTTATACTAAAAAAAATTGTGTTATACACTAAAACGTTTTATATGTAAGTGTCCACTTTTCCTGTAATACCACTAGTTATAAGTTGAAGATTTTCTCTCTCTCTCTCTCTCTCTTATTAGGGATAAAAGTGTCATTTAGATAATTTAAAGGTGTAATAATTACATATCTCTAAAACTGTATGTTATTTTATGGTGTAAATTTATTTTGGGACGAGGGGCTATTTTATTTTTTCTAAACAAAACTCTTTAATCACTTATGTAATGATCTTGGTTTACAATGTTGAAAATAAAAATATTTATGGAATATGAAACTTGATTTAATATGAGATATTTGGGAGGTTTAAATAAGAAGACTCGTTATTGTGAGAAGATAATAAGAGAGTATTAAGGAAGTGTTCAAATGTGATCATTCAAAAAATATATTTGAAGATGCATATGTGAACCCATATTAATAATCTGTAACATCGGTTTTCACATATGCATATTTAAATTGATTTTTTGCAAAAAATTTCAATGATTCACATATGAACATTTGTTTAACCTTTTCTTCTTACCTTCTCAAAAGAGACGTTACAATCAGTTACCTTCGTATAACATCGTCGACCATCAAAATGGAATGTTGGTAACGGTAAATGCTTACAGGGTAAGAGTTTTTCTCTCATTTACCGGATAAGATTATCGGTCTTCAAATCAATCGGTAAAGGTAAGTGATATTTTTTTGGGTTATCGTGGATTTTCGGGCCCGCTTACGCACACCAATTAATTTCCCCAGCGACCACGAACGACCTGGAGTCATCCCAGGTGAACTTCCATGGCCACAAGGGTTTTGACAACGCCTGAATTTGAACCCGAGGTGAATGAGATTTTCCACTACACCCCCCAAAGGTTTAACCAGTGCGCCACAACTCAAGTGGGTTAGGTATGTGATATTAGTAAGCACTTACCAAGTGAGCGTTTAGTAAACAGGCCGTTTACTAAATGTTTACCGGGTCACCTTTTTTTATCGGATGAACATGACGACAAGGATTGAGAATCTCACACAATAAGAGCGATGATAAGGACCAATAATCTTACCCGATAAGCGCTTACCGAATGAATTATTACATACGATGTCACTTTAATGAACTAAAATTTTACCCGATAAACTAAGTGAAATTGTTGACTCTTATCCATAATGTTTACCAGAGAAACGTTGAGTAAGAACTCCTTAGTCTTTTTATTTAAACCGACCATATAAAATATTTGATAAAGGAGTAATATTTGCTTCTACAAGTGAGGGCACTTGCAACTTACTTTGTCCGTACAATCAATTATGTGTCTCAATGCTTCTACCATTTGCATTGTCCTAATAATATTAATTTTATTCAAATTAGATGATGGGCCTTGGGGAATTGTATACATTCCACTCAATATTTACCCTTTACTTATTTTTTAATTATATATCGGGTTTGTTTAGGTCAGGATAAATGTATCTTTATATATATATATTACTAAATGCATCTTTATTTATTAATTTTATTATCACATACATCAACTGATCAACATCAAGACTACTTTTCATGTTTTTAATATATGATTTAACATGATTCTGACATAAAAATATGCATTTAACACACTTTTTCGATTACATAATTAATATAAAGTGTTCTTTATATATACACTTGACAAAAAAAATCTTTAGAAATACAGGCAAAGTGTATGGCCTGAGTATAAATTATATGATATTTATCGGAGAATTATATCTGAATATATATATATATATATATGTGTGTGTGTGTGTGTGTATAGTATAGTATAGAGATATTTGATTAAATAAATAGTTTTTACTGTATTATTATTTGAATGATATTACAGTTGCATTTCAATTTCGTTATCTTTTTTTTTTTTTAGTTTCAACTGAAATTTGATATAATATGATTAGATCCGATAATTATCACATGGTAATGTAATATTAGTTAAAGGATTGTACCATAATTGTTGTACAATTGATAATTGTGTCTCCCACCACCAACTCCCCAAAAGAGTTGCATTTTTAACATCCCAAAATGTACTTCCACGGAAACCAAGGGTAAAATCGTCAATTCATTAGTTTCAGTAACTCAACGTTTCAAACGGATTAAAAAAGGTGGTGTTGTATACACATTTCTTTATATTAAATTATACATTGAAAACATTTTATGCGTAATTTCCTCAATTTTCCTTTTTTCTCATATGTCAGAAGCCTAAGGAGATATGAGAACGTAAAAATTCGATTTTGTAAACCATTATAATTCCATTTTCACGTTACGCGAAAGATTATACTGGTTAAAGTATTAAAAAAACTTGTTAAATAGATTTAAGTGGTTTAATTAGGACAACTCAATGTTTTAGAGAAATTATTTTCCAAAAGTTCCATTTAGTGAAATATACTATATTTTTTTTATATAATTAAAAAACATATTTTTATTACACTTTTTCTTAGTCATGTCTCGTTATAAATACTATAAAATTTAAAATTGATACCGTATCAATTATTATAATACACTTGTCATATTAATGATTGTACTTAGTTTTATTGCAAAATAATACCCAATAATATTTATAGCAATAGGATGATAAATTTGAACCATGGTATGATGCCTAAAAATCTATTTTACCCTATATTTTATAGGGTTAGGTTCTGGTAAAAAGTTGAGTTAAAGGTGAGAAACGTGAGAAATGGTTATCAACTGTTGGATGAGAAATGGACGCACATTATGATGAGATGCACGATGCACCAGATCAATTCCCTTATAAGACGTAATTCATGAGATGACTTGAGATTAAAATAGATTAACGGTTCAGATCCATTTTCTCACATCATCCTTCGCCATATTTTATATACCTTAAAAGTTATATGGCGTATTTGACTATGTAAAAATTTAATTATCGTCCATAATATCATAATCAACATGTTACTCGTTGTTATAGTTGATAATCTTTTTTTTAAATATAAACTATTATAAAAATAATTTAAAATTATATTAAGAAAAATAAAAATACAATATAAAAATAAAGCAAATTTTACCCCTAAATTAAAAATAAGAGTAAACTTCAAATTTGGTCCCTTTGGTTTTTCAAAAACAACAATTTTCATTTTTGTAATTTCAAAATTACGAAATAATCATTATGGTTTGCGAAAACATTCGTATTTGGTTCCTCTCTTTAACGACCATTAAAAGATTTCACTAAATGAATGGAGTTTTCATCATTTTATCGATCTTTTAGTATTTTATGCAATCAAGATCGATTTTATAATTTGGTTCAAGTGGTTTTTGATTCGTAAAAAATAAAAATCGATAAAAGAACGAATTCCTCCTTTGAAGGAAATTTTTTTAATGGTGGTTAAAAGCAGGGTTCAAATCCGGACATTCTTGCAAATCACGATTGTAATTTTAAAACTATAAGGATGAAAAGTGTTACTTTTTACAAACCACAGTGACCAAATTTGTAGTTTACTCTCAAAACAATAATAAAACAAAAATTCATCAAAAATGAAATACCAAAGAAAAAATATGAGATAATTTAAAATGTAAAATATTATAGTTTTTATGGGGGAAAATAATATTTATTTCGTTTTCCTATAAATTGTTGATTGATTAGTTCGTAAAATAAGATATTAATTGGATTTTATGTATAAAATATAAAATAATAAAAAATAGGAAAAGGTTTAAGCAAAGGCACGTGTCGGTGGTCGGGAAGGCGTGTTGATTCGGTATTCGAGTAAAGAGGGAGCACGTGTCGCGGTATCTTTCTTCTCAATTTGTGTCTTAAAAGTTTTGCCTGCATCACCACTTGTACATTATGCATTTCTTTTGATTTTCTTTTTGCAAGTAATAATTATTTGGGTTATGTTTGACAAACTAACTTTATAAGCTAGCTGATAACTGATAAGTTAGCTGATGAAAAAGTCATGTTTGACAAAAATCTAACTTATAAAAATTTAAATTACCAAAAAGGACATTAATTATTTATTTATAATTAAAAGTTAATATATAATTATAGAAATTAATGAGAGGTATAATTGGAATAATCACAAAAAGCTCCCCATAAGCTACTCCAGGTAGCTTATCAAAAAGTTAACTTATGGTCATCCAAACATGTACCCAGAAAATAAGCTAGCTTATAAGTTAGCTTATTTTTGCCAAACAATGCCTTGGTACAATATCAAGTTTTTTTCATCAATATTGTCTAATAATCGATTATAATTGACACGTAAAATTTTAAGAAAAGTTAAAAAAAAAAAAAAAAAAAAAAAAAAAACTAACGAACTTATCATATTTTGAATTATTAAGTTTTTGAACTTTTCTTTTGAACAAATAATCCCTTAAATTTTCTAAAATCGGACAAATAAATCTTTCAAGATTTTAAAACTAAAGAAACCCAACGTGCTTCCATATTTTGAGCAATTAAGTATTTAATCAATTTGTTGAACCAAGTCTTTACGCTTGTAAAACAAAAGGAATATGCCATTTATCTACCGATTTATCAATAGATTGGCAATAAATTACAATAAAACAATAAAAAGAAATGATTAAATTTCCTTTATTCATTATTTATTTTTCACATTCAAATTAGAAACTAATAATTATTTATTTTTCAGATTTGGATGACAACCACGAGATCATAACAGACACTTGTCATTGTCATTTGAATCTGAAAAATAAATAATGATTAATAAAATTCGTTTTATCCGTTCGTTGTACTTTCTTACTGATATGTTGATAGATGTTAAGAGAAATGGTATATTTATTTGGTTTTTTAAGTGTATTACTTTATTCGTTCAGAAAATGTTAATGGACTTAATCGCTTTCGATTTTTGTAAGTTCAATGATTATTTGTTAATTTATGAAAGTTCAAGAGTTTATTTGTGAAAAAAAAGATTAGTTGGTTGGCTTATTTTAAATATTCCCTAAAAAGTTATTTGATATACTAACTAACTATATTTAGGTGCCGTTTGTTTTTTAAGAGATATGAAGTTTGAAGTCTTATTTTACATCTTATTAATAACTAATAAGAGGTGGTGCTGAAGTCTGAAATTTGAATCTACAAGGTTATATGATTATGTAATGTCTGGAGGCGTCTTGAGAGAAAAAATAGCATATGAAATGAGGTGTCAATAAGAGGTTTTAATAAGTTAGGTCACCACTTCTTATTTCAGACGTATTTAAGAGTTAAGAGATTCTGAAAACTAGAAAAAAAACAATCTAAATCTAAAAAGGTCTGAACAATTCAGACTTAAGAGTCAGTAAGAGGTTTTTTTTTTAAAAACAAACAACCCCTTGGTAACAATTTTTTATGAGTTGTATCAAATATTTTAATAATATAATTAATTATGTAATATCCAAAAAAATTAGAGAATATGCAGATAATTTTTTTAAAGATTTTGACTTTTTGACCTTTTCATTTTAAAGAATCTTTTAAAGATGATCTTAATACACATATTGGTTGACTTGTTTTGGTACATAATCGTCACATCTAATTATAAAAGCATCTCTATTCCAACATCAATTCTCAAATTATGTACCAATTTCTCCGATTCAAAGCCATTTTGATGTTAGTGAAAAAAAAATATCAAAATTGGTATTATATACTGAAGAGCCGACATCGAGGTGCCAAACCTTTCCGTCGATATGAGCTCTTGAACCGATACCCAGAACTCCCATTAAGAGAAAAGTGGAACCTCCTATACTATTCATTAAAACCAACTTGATGTTGAAATTTTGTTATACAAAATCTTCCTCAAATTTGATATGTATGTAATTTTGGTTTATATATTTAACTAAATGATATTTTGATTACAATATTTGTTAATTATATTTATGTAAATTTATGACATATTTGAATTTCATTTTTGTGTTTCAAACTTATTTAAAAAATAGTAATTTAAAACATAATAACATACTTAAATTAAAGCGCGCACACACACACATATATATATATATTACAATACGATGAAATAAAACTATATAATCGGAAAACAAATTTAAATAACACATAGTTATAATCTAATAATAAAAAAATAAGCTTATTTCAATATATATTGATCATTTATGAAAAAAAAAACTATTTACATATTTAAAAGTACAGGTTTTATTTATTTAGATGTGTGTATTATGTAACTTCTTTTAATAAAATGGTAATTAGTTCAAATATACAAATAATTTATTTTAGTTATAATTTATAAAGTTATTGTAGAAAAAAGGTTTGTGGGTCCAATTATACTATATAACATTTACCAGGAATGATTTCAAACAGTAATTTACAGCTTTGGTCCTTGAGGTTTTTAGTAACTTACAGATTTGGTCCTTCAGCTTTTAATTTTTTTTTTCTATGTTTGTAGAGTTACAGATTTGGTCCCTATAGTTTTATTTTTCCTCTTGAATTTAGTCCCCATAATTTGTTGATTCCAAAATAGACTTTCGATTTTGCATTTGCGTAACGTTTTGGTCCTCGAAACTAAAAGTTGTTAGCTCCTGACCGTTAAGTAAATGACATTTCAATCATTTATAACTTTTTCATTTTCTAATTTAAATAAATAAAAGTTATATTATAAAAATTATTTTTATTATATAAGCATAAAATAAAGATCCCTTAACATGCATCGCATCTCAATGACTGTGTCTTCTCCAACCCAAAACGTATGTAAAATTTGTTTAATTCATATTTTTATTATAATTTAATTTAGGTTTAATAACAATGTAATTTTTTTTAAGTTTAATGATGTAATGTACCATTTGCCAATTTATTTTCGCTTCCTATCATACACACACATCATCCTCATAGGGCATTTTGTAAATTATAGTGATGCTGCTAACAGACACAAAATGTTTTGTTCTCATAATTGATGATGCTCAAATTTATGGTCTTAATATTTCTTTCCATCCGCAGTAACGCGCGGGCATTAATCCCACCTCGTTTGTAAACAAATACAAAGGTATGATTAAAAATTTATATAATTTAGAAATATTTTATTTTATGTAAAAAAAATCGCATAATGGATAAGAGAAGAATTACGGTTTACACCAGATTTACATCAATTTAATGCAAGAAACGATGAAATGGAATGAAAATGGTCTAAGAAAGTTGACATTAAGATAAATATAAACCTCAAATTTATGTATTTAATTATCTGGTTGTAATTTTAATGCTTCAAGTTACAATAATCACTTTAATAAACATATCCAAACCAAATATGCATAAAAAGGACCAGGGACCGACACAGACCTACCCTGAAAAAGTTAGGAATGGGTTGAAAAGCTCGATCAACCCCACATTTTCTAGATCAGGATCGGTTACGCCAAGGTCCAATCAAAGTCCGAACCCAAGGCTTAGTTAGGACCGGTCAAACCCCGATTAATGACTATTTTAATTTGAATTTTCAGACCGAAAAGGATTGATCTTATGACCAAACAAGAAACGGCCAACAGTCAAATTTCACCTTAAACGACTCGGTGCATGTTTGTTAGCAGCTTAATGAGTTTAACATGACTCACAACTTATTCCGAACACTATACACGACTATTTGGTAGTGGCTTATGTTACAAATTGCTATCGATAGTCAAGAAAACTAGGATAAGATTTGATTATTCACTCATAACCCAATGATTATGAGATATTTTGGGGTTCGAGAGGCCAAGAACTCTCCCAAGGGTTGCACCCAATTGATAACAAAATTCATGCCTAATCGTTTCCACCCTACTTCTATTTATACTTCTCCTAACAACTCACTTACCTCTCTTATTGACTAATTGACCGGAACACTATTATCCCTACTATCAATATATGTAACAGCTTCATGATATAGAAAGTGGCTTATTTAATAAGCTTCTAGGAGAAGTTTTATGCAAAAAGCCAAGTTTTTCCGAACATGCCCCTCCCAACTAAAAAATATGCTCCTTCCATCTATGAAAAAACCCTCCCAAACAAATATGGAGTTAATGGTGTTACCCTTTTCCACACAATCTCCACAAATCTATGAAGTTTTCTTCGACAATCTGCTATCTAATTTTTTATTGGAGTTTTTGTAATCTCACCAGGTTGATAATCTCGTAAGTTTTATATTCTCGTTGAGTTGAGCGTCGAAGATGGTGATACAAAACCGCTAGCGTTCCAACATTTGGATGGCGAATGTATCACAACGGAGATGCAAAACAATCTCCAACCGAAAATACAAACCGATGAGTTGTATTCCCTTAAAACATGATGCACTCTAAACGTGGGTGTTGTCCAAACAAGAAATGCAAATCACTTTTCAAGATTTAGAAGATCGTGTGACTTTAACACGCAACGTTTAGAGTACGTACATATTTATGTGTCACGATTTGATCACAAAAGAATATGTATCCAAGTATGGGTACTTCATAAGGACATGAAATCTAAGAAGAGTGGATAAACCATAGAACAAGCACACCTGAGTTGAAGTAGTTTGTATATACAGATGATCAAACTGGCTGCAAAATCCATAATCAGGGTTGCTGTAACACACGATATAGGATAGGCCACCTGAAATGCTTACAAAACGAATAGTCAACAAAGTAAAACCACACATACATCATGGTCATTATTCCAACAAGGGTATCGTAATAACACGTCCCACATGGATAGAAAATTAGATTTGAGAGCTCCTTATAAGCTCAAGATTAGGTGCTACCAATAACTTCCACCATGTTCTAAAGTTGATTGGGAGGTTAGTGGGCCAGCATGTTGCTTCGGGCTATAGGGCGTCCCCCACGTTCTGTTGTGGTTAAACCAGATATATGTGAAACAATAATCATAGCTGCTAGTGGAAATAGGAGCAATACTAGGGAATTTATTTTATTTTATTTTTTTAATTTTTGGAAATGTGTGATCTCAAGCTTTGTCTAGACTAATTCCAAGGCAAGTTGCAACTGTAGGCTTCAGCCACAACCCATGAGGTAAATCTCCTAAAAGCCACAAGCACATGTGTAGATGGCAGGATTTGAACTCGGGTTGATTTATCACCCCCTTGTCTTTATCCACCATGCTACCACCCTTGTGGTTATTACTAGGGAAATTTGGTTTGTACTTTCACAAATACTTGGAAGTTTTGGGAATTTGAAACCTACTTGTATTAAACGAAAATAACGAGTTGGATTTCAGAATTCAACTGTTTAAAGCTTTCCGGATAGGTTTTTTTCTTTTTTTGTTTCTGCATATCAGGAACAATAGTTTCATCGATTTACATACTTCTGATTTATAAGAATATAATAGGCGAGGTGGAAGTGGACGCACCTAGTGTGTTTTCTTCAGTCGTTTAGGGGGCCTCATTGTTTCTTTCCTTGAGTCTGCTGCAACTTTTATATCTGCATAGGGCTGCAAGAAATTTGAAAGGACTGAATATAGGCATTCTCAAGACAAAAGATATCTTGGTATCAAACAAGTTTGGGTAGGCTAAAAATGATAACATAATAGCTCTACATATCCCTATAAAGAAAAGGGGATGATTATAATATAGAGGTTAAGTACCGTTAAGAATGACCCACAAGTAAAGGTCCAAAGTGGGCTCATCCAGAAACAAGAACTTTTTCATGATGGAAAAGCTTTTTGTTTACATAAAGAAAAGTGTCATGAAATTAAATCCTAAATGCCCTTGCTGCATCTTCCCCAAATGCTCTCAGAATCGCACAGCGGCACAGATACTGATACAGTTGTACAAACCTTTAGCATTTCCTGCTGAGATCCCAAGTCTCCAAGTAGGCCCTCTTGGCCAACCAAAACTTGGTAAATATTTTATTACTGGTGACATAGCATTTTCTTGAGATTAGAATCTGTCAGACCATTATCGAGTATATCAATAAACTTTTTAGTACTTCATCGATTAATATTGTTACCATTTATATTGATTCTATTGCTAAATTGTCCGCTTATTTATCAGTTATGATGTTTCGTTGTAAATGCAGGAACCGGGTACATGGCACAGAACCACAACAAGAAGGAAGGGTTACAAACCAAAAATGGAAAGTGGGAAGAAAAGTCTTAAGAGGTGAGCTACACCTGGGATAAGTCATAACCCTATGCCTTTAAAGAAAAAAGGAGCGCAGAAGTTCTTTTAGCTATATGTATCAATAGGGTAGGATCAGGGCCTCGTTTTCCTTTGAAATAGTAGTGGATATAAAGATGGTGTAGGCTTTAAGGTGGCCTTAGCATAGACTTGCCCTGGCCTGATGTAGACTCATGTTAGATGAAGAATTACAAATGCTTAGCTTCAGATTTCTGGCTATGTTTGATTGTTTAGGTGGGTCCATATCATAGGTACAGTGTGCATGGATGAATTGGAGAGGTGGAAGATGTTGGGGCCTCTCCTCTTCTTTCTGCCACATATATACATACAGCACCATTGGAGCTTCAATAGGATCATTCATAATCAACCAACCACAGTCGATCATCATCTCCACTACCATCGTCAAACTTTACACCCCTTTCCTCCATCATTCAATTCAACTACAACTAAGATGTGAATATACCTAACAACCACTATGACAAACACATAAAGTATGATAGCAATTCAACCACTACGACAAATACATGAAGTATGTACAGATAGGCACATGAATCTCTTGCACGAGATAAAACCATAGTTTGAACTTCTCTTCGTAGCATTTTAATCAGTTTTTGTATTCTACTGTTCATAGACATGTATGCAATCTTAACAAATTGTTCATTCAGCTAATCAATTTGTTGTTTCTTTCCATGTGTCCTAATCTTAAGATAGTCTTCCATTCATGTTGAACGAGTAGTTTGGTGTTTAAACAAATGGTTTGAAATCACATAGCTTATGACGAGAATTAGGTCTATCTATAGTTCATGCTTTCCAGATTACAAAGATTGGTTTTGAGAACATCTTGTGGTGGAATTGAACCTTGGGAGTGATCCTATTTCCATTCACTTTAGTTTTGTTTTACTCCAAATTCAGGATTGTAATATCACATGATACCTGTGGAGACAGACCTTATCATTGGCTAAGCATTAAACCTTAGTTGTATTTCTGGTGTTGACTTTGACACATGTTACTTCTGCTCTTCGAGTCAAAAAGATTGAGCATATTATAGATTCGTGTTAGAGTTTTGACATGGTGTATATCTAGAATACAACTGAACATATTGATCATCACATTCAATTAAGAGAGTGCATGAAAGGATGATTTCTCATGGTCCTTTAATTATTTGAACATGTGCAGCTGTGCACCATCCATCCTTTCCAAGATGGAGCAATATATCCTGACTATTGCTTATAAATATAGCCTCTAATCAAAACAATACATGGCAGTTTCTTCCTAATGTAGTGTGTTGACGGATGCAAGTTGAGCCTAAGCAACCACATCAATGCATTTCTACTTCTCTTGCATTCCTATTCTAGTTCCCTGGGAACAGGGGCTAATGACAATACCACTAATTGAACATGAAAAGATGAGAACCTTGCATGGAGTCTTTCCTGCATTTTCTCCATCCAACTGGTTACATGTTGTTTCAATAGTGTATCTACTTCTTATCCAGTTATCCTTATTTCTCAATTAAGTATTTTTGACAATTACAAGCTACAAAATAATATTCTATTGATTACCAGCAGCAAGACGTTGGCTTAGTGGACGAGGCCTTGTACATTGGTTTAAGAGATCACATTTTCGAATCTAACAGGGACTATGAACTCCTTAGAGGACACACCCACTGGCCAGAAGGCCTACAGTTTTTGCGGTCAATGTAAAGGGGCTACTTTGCATGGACCCCATGGGTATTCAGGCCAAACTCCAAAGGTGTGAGATACCATGAATATTTAAAAAAACTCCTATTACTTGAATAAAGAATGATCTTCACTAAATAAATAAACTTTTAATACCCCAACCACAAGGGTTGTGGCGTACTGGTTAAGGCCCTGGGGGATGTGGTGGAATATCCCATCTACCCAGGGTTCGAATCCAGACGTACACAACAATTGTGGCCACTGAGGTTCAACCAGGGTTGATGTCTTACAGTCATAATTTACCAAGGGATTAGTCTAGGCATAGCCTAGGACACCCTTCCCAAAAAAAAACTTTTAATACCACAATTGTACCCAATTAGGTACAAATGAAGGTAACCATGTCAAGACCAACGGCATTGCTATATGTAGTCGAACATTTCTTCGAGATTTATTGGGTAACTTCAGGATTGGTTCTTGAAGAATGTCTTGTAAATGAAATTACTTAGCTTCCTATCAATGTAATTAGCCATTAAAATTTCTTCATCATATATGTTTTATGTATTGTGATTACATGAGGGATCCATGCTTTCAGTTCACATTTGCACAACAGATTTGATTCCAAGAATTTTGTTGAAGGTATTCAACAAGAAGAGCATCTTCCATTCTCATGTAACACGAGTCATTTGTTGAATTGCAAAACTAGCATGATCACTCTAAGCATGTTAATTCTCCAATGAACCAAAAGTTAAAGGCCCACCCTTAGGAGTTTTACACTTCTATTTTCAATGGAAATTCATAAGTAGAAGTCTAATTCCACATTGCTTTAATCCCTAACTTAAAATGTAAGTTCATGCCCCGGCATACAAGCTCTCAGCCACCACCTTCACTTGCAATAGTGTCTTAATATTAGTGTTTTCAGATGTTTGCTTCGTACAATTGGAGTCGCACCGCAGGGACCCATATATCTGAATATGGTCCAATGTGGCCGCCAATCATTTTTTTTTTGGTAACAGTGGGTTTTCGGGCCAGCTTACGCGCACCAACTAATCCCCGGCCGCCAATCATTCTAGAAAGAGTATTGGGTGGTTAGTTATGCAAAAAAATAAAAAACAAGTGTACATAAATAAGTATCATTTTAACTCAAAAACGGTAAGAGAACTAATACAATCAAATTGTCAGCAAAGTTATACTCATGTCACTCATCGCAAATTTGTTGGTATCCAATCTTTTTGAGAAATTAGTCACATTTGACCATTAAGGGAGGTTGATATTACCTGCTGCGGTAGTACCAACCAAAAGTATGTTACTTTACATGATTGGTTTACAGAAAAACAGCCTGGCAGGTATCCAGGAAAGGAAAATTAGTTTGAACATCTCTCTGTATGGATAAAGGGATTGTGATCTAATAGGTTAGAACTTGGCAGAACTGTACCTAACTGCTACTTTACTCACCTAGGCAACATGTCAACTACTTAGACAGTCTGCAACTTTTGAAAGTTGAATTGTTAAACTAACAATGAGTGTATGCCAGCCAACCATCAAATTTCCTGTTGACATGACATATGTTTCAAAGAATCAATACTATGTTATTTGTCTTCACTCAAAATTACTATACACTAGGCATCTACTCCGTGATACATCAAATGTCGCTTCTTTCTTTGTTTCTTCTCTTTCTGCTTCAACTATGTTTTTGTTCTGACTAGTGTCTGTACTGACTTTGTTCCATTCTTTCAGACTTCAACATTCTTATATGATGGTCCATGCCTTAATGTTGATAAGGTTCTTCAATTTATTGTCTAAACCAGAAAACCATGATGCCAAAGTTCTTGTGGATTTTAAAAAACAGTTTCATTCGTCAATGAAAACAGTGTACACCACACTGAGCATCATGTTTTTTTTCTATGGACTGTGCCATATGCCATAACTCGAATGAGAAATTTTGTTTCACAATCTCCCATCGATCCTTAAATCTTAGAAGGAATAAAGATATGATGGCTGAAAATCTGATGTGCTACCATGGAGGGTTATGATTTCAAATTAATTTCACTGTATAACTTGTTGGTGATGTCTGTAAATGTTGAATGGAAAATAAAAACATATACTAATCTCAGCAACGAACAGCTATATCCGATATTTTTATGCCATAAAACAACCAGCCATGAGAATGGATATTGACCAAAGACAAATAGTTTGTGAAACTAAAGAGGGTTGGCTTTCCCTGATGAAGCACAAGACCATGCAAAATTAGTATCTTTAATAGAAAATATGAATATATAAGCACGTTCATACCTCTTCACATTTTCTTTGGAGTTCTAAAAGCTCTTGGCAATATGCAAGGCACTCAGCATGGTACACGGCCGCCAAGTCTTTTATCAGGGCTTTCCTTTTGATAATACCAATCACTTCAAAAGAATTCAAAAATAAAAGAAAGTGTTATGATTTAGATACTCAAAGAAGAAGGTTATGCAAAGTTTTTTGGCAATATAAGTAGAAATTGTGGAGGCAAAAATATATCAGCCTTGACAAAGAGTCTTCTAATAAGCAAAATAATTTTAGAACTCCATTTTCCAGCATCACAGGGTTACAATATCAAGTAATTATGGATGCAAGACTTGAGGATTTTTATTTTCCTATGATTGGACTGAAGCACACTAGATATGTCTACCCTATGAAAAATTATATTTAATATAAATCAAATGTGACAATGTTACAACTGTTAATCTGTCTACTCTACCAAAAGGGAATAAAAATGGGTACAGGAAGCAGGAGTCCAGCTTTCTCTCTGTAAGATACAAGAACGTCATAATCCCATAATCTTGTTTTGAATTTTCAAAAACTATTCACATATCTTGAGAGTATTACAATAATGAATACTGACCAAGTGGTAACCTTCTAAGCATACTTGTCCAATGAACTTTGGCTTACAAACTAGACTTCTTTCCTTTTCAAAATTATTTTACTGGACCTAAGCAAAACTACTTTTACAATGCTTACCTTGACTCTTCACTAACACAAATGATAGCAAGAAACATACATAGAAAAAGCAAAACAAATGCAATGCAACCCACTGCAACCTTATTTCTAGCACTATCATTAGGAAAACAATACCAACCTCCAATATTACTTTATTTGCATATCTCCATCAAGTTGCCTAAAAATTTTCATCATGATTATTCACTTATGATAAAACACATATCAACTGGCTGACAAATAAATCACAGGCACAAGACCAGTATAATAAACCAATTTATATCTTTGTATAACAGCTTTTAACAACCACAACAAACTATTCAATATGTATCACCTTCAAATTTTATTTACATCTATAACCTGGTGTTCTTTAAAAAATTGCATAGTTTGCAAAACCCTCGCAAACATTGATTAGTCACTGGCAATAACTCACGATCCAAAAGTTGATTAATTGATCAATCACATAGAGAACAGTCTAGCGCGCAGCGTATCATTAACCTTAATTGCAAATTGAAAAACCCTAACAAACGAAAATCATGGAGGCACATATCTTTTAACGTTTACAACTAGAATTCAACAAATAGGATGCAATAAACAATACTCCATCAGTAACAGTGGTTGAAGAATGGTAGAATGATAAAAGAGTATGCTTGCGTTAAAGAGAGCTTACTGCGGCTGGGATCGAAACGATTGGGAGGAGGCTTGTTCGACGGAGAGGTAGTAGGAGATTCTGTTGATGCAGGCGGCGGCGGCGGAGGAAGAGTGCCGGCAGGAGGAGGAGAAGGTTCCTTCTGTAACTCACTCATTTGGTTTACCAACAACAATCGATCGCCGATAGCTCCTCCGTGTCTGTACCTATTTCGCCGGTGAAATTGACCTTTTGTTCCGGCCTCCGCCGGGTTACCCTGCCCAGGACTCCCTCCCTTTCTTTTTGTCCTTTTCTTTTTATAAATATACTATAAGAGGACTTGCGCAATGCAGCCAGATACATCAAGATTTTAATGTTTCATTTTATTTTCTGTTTTTTGTTGATTTACATTACGATTTTGGATGGTTCTGAGAGAGTGATACTGATTTTTTTATATAAACTTGTTTAATTTAGACTTAATAATATAATGTAATTTATTTTGGTTTAATAATATAATTTTTTTTATAAAATATTCTGTAAGATTTTTTAATTATATTTTAGATTTTTTATATCTAAAATATGCTGGGAGTTATTTTAGGGGAGTTAAAGTGGAAAATGATTTCAGGGGAGTTAAAATGGTTAGAGATAATGATTGAAAATTAATGAATATCATTAAATGTACTACATACAACTTTTATGGCTGTTTTTTAAATAATTAGCATTAAATAGCGGTACATTAAGTTTTTTAGTCCGATCTCTGTGGGACGATATCTGGTATCTTTACCATTTTATTACTTGCAAGGCGACATAGTACCAATTTGTATACTTGCTTTTTGGTATTATCTGTCTCATCCTAAGGTACACAAAAGGGCCTGTCAGTCATGAGTCCACATCTCATATTAAAAGTAGTGCATGCTAGAACTAGCCTAATAGTTACTTGGGACACAATTTGGACCATGTTCTACACATTTCACACTCATATGATTGGTATTCATCCTTTTCTTGAACCATAGCCACCCAATTGTCAAAGATATAAACACCTTTCTCTCCTACAATGAGGACATTGCAGAATTCTTAGTTTGGGGTGGGGGTTGTCTAAAATGGCACAAGAAAAGCCATGAAAAGTGGCAAATCAACACCATAAAAGTCCCATAGGGGCTGGTGTATGTACCAACAGAAAATGCACAAAATTTGAAAATTTTCAAGTATTGGTACATGTGTGAGAAAAGGCATGGAGAGGAAAGAAAGAGCCAAAAGAGAGAAACCCATACACTCAAAGCCATGAAAGAAGTGTGATGTAGGATGTGTGTCCATAACAAAAAGAATATAAGGCTAGCATATGGTTCATGTTAAAACACATAGGATGAGATTGTTGGTTACTTTGGATTTATGAAAGGCTATATGATATAGACTTGGCATGCTCAAACTCATGATATACACCTAATGTATTCCAATGCAAAACTTTCACATTTAATGTCTTTTCTTTTGTTCTTTTTATTGCTTGGGGACAAGCAAAGTTTTTAGTTTGGGGTGGTGATAAGTACTCAATTTTGAGTACTTAAGCATATTTCTTTTAGCCTTTTAGATAGGATTTTTCATTTCTAAATCCCACTTTGAGTCATTTTCTACCTTATTTTTTCATTTATCGTGTCTTGGAGCTGAATTTGTGTGGTTTACTTGTTCTATTAAGATTGTAGGCTAATTTGGTTATCATTTGGAAATCTATTTGGAAACAGGGCATGCTGCAGCATTGGCACAACATGGAGCTGATCGTTTTTTATGGAAGATCTTGAAGACCGAATCTGATTTTTGGCTTGAAATTAATCTTTTGTAACCTTTGGACAATTAGTTAATCTGGTTTATAATATGTTGGTTAAGTTGGGACAAGCTTTGGTAACTCTAGTTAGGTTTAGACTAGGCTAAGTACAATTAGATTCCCCTTAATTACAACTTTGCCACTCCTCTTGTCTATAAAAGGAAGGCTTAGTTGCTTATAAGGGGACATCTCTCTACATCATCCTAGTTTATGTTTCTTCATGTTTAAGCATCTGATCGGTAGCTAGCTTGGGGATTGATCCTAAATCATCCTTTTAATCTCTTTAATTCCAAGAAGTAATCTTTAAGTTCTTCATCTTGCTCTTCTTATTTTCTTTCAAGCTTTCCATCTTGTTATGTTTAGTCTAAATCATTTACTTTCTGTTTGATTCACGAACTGGTCCTATTCCAGTCCAGTGTCCTTTGTAATTTCCAGAATTCATGCTTATGTTCTTACATTCTTCATCTTGTTCTTCATGTTCTTCATGCTAGTACATGCATGCTTGCAACATTGAAACAGCACCCACCTGCACTTTTCATTTAGTTGTATTTTCTTTCTTCATCTTGCATCTCTAGCCTTTCCTTTATTCTTTTGTTTTAGATTTTAGTAGTTAAAATTTATTGTATTTATCTTCAAGTTTACTTTCTTGTCATTTCCATTTCCTTGTAATTTACATTCTCGTCTTTACATTTTAGCAACATATATATATATATATATATATATATATATATATTTATATACCTTCAAGTTATTTATCTTTCAAGAGCACTTTACATTATGTTCATCTTTGCAATTCTTAGTAGTTGTTTTTATTTCTTTATTGTAATGAGTAGCTAATCATATTAGCTTGGGTGTGAGGCAAAGGGTGGTTATGTGGATCTAAAAGAAAGTAGGTGTTTGTGACTTTAACGAAAATTTATTATTCCAACTCAAGTTTAATCAAGATAATAAAACTCTTTGACAAAATGATCATTTTGATAGTGTAATAGTGTCATGGACCTAGAGATAGGCCATTGAATAGCACGTCAATTTAGTGACATGAGAGGTAATATCGAAAGAGTTACTTGCAACGAGAGTTGTTACTTGTGTCATTTAAAATGATCCATTCTTGATAAGTTGTCACTTTTTCAAAGGGTTAAAATAGAATAGACTTAGAGATAAGATATTTGGAATACATCAACTTGGGAGGTACGGGGGTTATATCGAAAGAGTAACTTTTAACAAAGAGAATTTGTTTTGTCGTATATTGTGAGAACTCCATTCCCATCATTCCTTTATCTTGAACTTTGCTCAGAGATGAGACTGTTTATGGCTAATGGAATAATGGGATGGTGAGAGTCCGAGAGGAACGTGTCTTGAAATCGATAATAAAACTAGTTACAGTCAGAAGCATGCTGCAGCATTCAAATAGCATCATGCTATGACAGTGCTGTAGCATTGACCTGCTGGATTTTGGATTCATATACCATCAAAAGTCTTACACCCTTACTTCTCGTTTATTCTTGTTCATTTAGATTTGTGTTAATCAACCTTCAAAAATATTGCTTCAAATTCGTCATCTGAAATCTCATCTTTCATCATACTTTTAACACATTTTTTAGTCCGATCTCTGTGGGACGATATCTGGTATCTTTACCATTTTATTACTTGCAAGGCGACATAGTACCAATTTGTATACTTGTTTTTTGGTATTATCTGTCTCACCCTAAGGTACACAAAAGAGTCTGTCAAGTTTTTGGTGCCGTTGCCGGGGATTGACAAGTCAAAAGTGTTTAAAAAGATTTGGTTTTTCTACCACCTTTGGGAATTTCAAAAGATTTTTAAAAGTGGTGCATGCCAAGAATACAACGCGGGGAATTTTTCGATCTAGATCCAGATATTGAGAGAACCTTCCGTCAAAGAAGAAGAATTCAAAGAACTTTTCAAAACATAAATCCTCTCAATATGGTAGGACCTCCCCCGGGTTTTGAAAACATGCATTTCAGACCACCACCACTTTTGGAAAATCAACCGCCACCTTTGGAAAATCAAATGAGACCACCTTTAGTGAATCAAATCAGGCCGCCACCAATTTTTGCAAATAATGCACCAAATTTTGGAAATCCTCCACCTCATCAGTTTCAAAATCACCAAAATCATAATGAGGAAGAAGATAATGCCGGATCTGTTGGTAATGTTGAACCACAAAACATCATTGATCTTGCAAACTCAAAAGATGGAAGAATTATGGACTATGCAATTCCTAATTTTGAGCAATTGAATTCTGGGATTGTTAGGCCACAATTAGAAACTTTACATTTTGAACCAAAACCCATCATGTTTCACATGTTGCAAGCCAATGGTCAATTTGCCGGAATGCCATCGGAAGATCCACATTCACATTTAAAATCTTTTATGGAAATCACCGATGTTTTTCTAATCCCTGGAGTATCTGCTGATGCCATAAGGCTCACTCTATTCCCATTTTCTTTAAGGGACCGGGCAAAAGTTTGGTTCAATTCATTAGCACCAGGTTCAGTACCATCATGGAGTGATATGGCCGAGAAATTTTTGCGAAAATATTTTCCACCCACCCGGAATGCCAAATCCAGAAATGAGATTTGCATGTTTAAACAAATGGATGATGAAGCTATTCCGGATGCGTGGAAAAGATTTAAAGAATTGTTGAGAAAATGCCCTCATCATGGCATTCCCTACTGTATTCAACTCGAAACATTTTACAATGGGCTAGTTCCCAATGCAAAACAAATGCTCGATGCGACTTCAGGAGGGGCTTTTACATCCAATACCTACAATGTCAGGTATGAGATTCTTGAAAAGATTTCAACAAACAATGGACACTGGGCTGATCCAAGGGCCCAAACTCAAAGGAAAACTGCTGGAATGCATGATGTGGATGCATATACTGCATTGACAGCTCAGCTTGCTTCCATGACCAACATGCTTAAAAATCTAACTTCTGGTCAAGGAGCACAACCGACTGTCCCTACACCTGCTTCAGCAGTTCTTTCTGTGCAATGTGTGTGTTGTGGTGGAGAGCATTCTTATGAAAACTATCCACATAATTCTGAATCTGTAAATTTTGTTCAAAACAGACCTGCTCCCTACTCCAACCACTACAATGCAAGCTGGAAACAACACCCAAACTTCTCTTGGAACAGTCCATGTTTGAATCAACCAACACCAAAGCATCAAGGGAACTCCAATTTTCAAAACCAAGGGAACTCCAATTTTCAAAATCAAGCAAGTAGTTCTCAAAACCAGTACAAGGGAAATTTTCAAAATAATCATCATCAGAATAATCGTAATCAAGGTTTTCAAAACAATCAGCACACTCAACCACCTTTTCAAAATCAACATCATGCACCTCCGCATGATGACTCAAATCTCTCTCTTGAAGCAATGATGAGAGGATTCATGAGTCAGACACAAGCAACTCTCCGGAGTTTAGAAACACAAGTCAGTCAAATTGCACTTAACCAAAACAACAGAGCCTCAGGCACTTTGCCTAGTAATGCAGAATTACCCAAGGCTCCTGGAAAAGAACATGTGAAAGCTGTCACACTTAGGAGTGGTAAAGAATTACCTGAGTCAATGGAAAAGGAATCTGGACCAACAACCAAAACAGGTTCTAAAAAAATATCGAAGTCCATTCCTGATCCAAAGATTCCTGTAATTCCAATACCAGAAGTTCAAGTAGAAAATCAAGATCCTAAGATCACAAGTTCAAGTCCATCTTTGACTAATCCTAAGACCACAGTTGTGATTTCACCTAATGAAACCAAGACCAAAAGCATACTGGAGCCATCTTGCTCAAAACAATCAAACCAAGCTGTTATCAAACCAGTTCCCCCTTACATTCCTTACCCCCAAAGGTTAAGGAATGAGAAGGAGGAATTGCAATTCAATAAATTTTTGGATGTTTTTAAAGCATTGCATATCAACATACCTCTTGTTGAAGCAATTGAGCAGATGCCCAGTTATGCCAAGTTTTTAAAAGACATATTGAGCAAGAAAAAGAAGTTGAATGAATATGAGACTGTTGCCCTCACTGAAGGTTGCAGTGCTCTCTTGAACAACAAAATTCCCCCTAAGCAAAAAGATCCAGGGAGTTTTACCATTCCTTGCTCCATAGGTGGGAAAGATGTTGGGAAGGCACTGTGTGATTTAGGTGCTAGTGTCAACCTTATGCCATTGTCCATTTTCAAAAGCTTAGGCATAGGAGAGGCCAGACCTACCACAGTCACACCCATTCTGTTGGGAACTGAAGAAATGCTAAGTAAAGTTAATGCTGCTAGAAGAACATGGTTACTACTTCTGGTTGCTACTTCTGTGATTAATGCTGCCAGTTGAAGATTAATACTGCTGAACAAGATTAGTACTGCTAGTTCATAGTTAGTACTGCTTGAAGAGATTAATACTGCTGAGCATAGTTAGTACTGCTGGAGTTAATACTGCTCAGAGTATTAATGTTGCTGAAGATTAATGCTGCTTATAAGATGAAGACTTCGCATGGAAGGATGACAGCTGGATGGACTGAAGATATTCATGGAAGTTTGGAGATAAAGATAGAAGTTTATATTGAAGATCTTTTATTATTTTGTAATTATCTTTTATCTTCAATATATGTATAGATTTGTTTAGAATAGTTCTGTAATTTTTGTGAGAACTATTATTCTGAGTTATTAGCTTATTAAGAGAGAATCAACCTCAAGGTTAGAACCCTGATTCTAGAGAAGTAGAATTCGTATTGGTGAGTCTGTTCATCAATATTGAGGTTGTGTGTTTAATCTTGTAACTTCAATCATTCAATACAAGTTTACAAGTTGTGATCATTGATTTACTGTTGTATTGTTTTCAGAATATTAAAGTGCTATTCCGCAGCTTCTTTAATATTATTTTCTGAGTGTGTGTTCTTGTTAAGAATTAAGATCCTGACAAGTGGTATCAGAGCCTGTATTCTCAGAAATCTTATTCATCATGGAAAACATTGCTGAATCAAACAGTACCTTGGTCTCAAAGGTTCCAATGCTCAGACCCAATGAATTCGACATGTGGAAGATCAGAATCAAGCAGTACATACTCCTCACTGACTATTCTATGTGGGACATCATTGAGAATGGCCCTTCTGAAGCAGGAAAGATTGGTGCAGATGGAAAGAGGACACCTCCAAAAACTGATGCAGAGAGAAAGACTAGACAGACAGAGATGAAAGCCTTAAGCACTTTGCTCTTGGCTATTCCCAATGAATATCAACATAAGTTCTGCAATTGCACTGATGCACAGATGCTCTGGAATGCTCTAGAGAAGAGATTCTCTGGTACCAAAAGTACCAAGAGAAATCAGAAGGCCATACTGAAGCAACAGTATGTGAACTTTATGTCAACCAAGAATGAGTCCATGACTCAAACTTTTGACAGATTCAACAAACTTATTGGTGAACTAGCTACAGTTGGAGTACAAATTGATCAAGATGATCTAAACAGGAAGTTCCTAAGGTCCCTGGGTGATGAATGGACCATGTATACTATCTCTTTCAGACAGAATGATCAACTGGAAGAAAAGGAACTTGATGATCTATACAATGATCTAAGAGTTTTTGAATCTGAGGTAGAGGCTAAGAAGAAGCCTTCTGGATATGTTCACAATGCTGCACTCTTATCAGCATCAAGTGATTCTACCTCTAACCCTGAATCAGTTAGTGCTGCCAATGGAGCAAATCAAGAGAAAGGCACTGAAACTGTGTTTGAAGCCTTTATGTCCAGTCATGGAAACTCTTCTCTAATTAATGATGACTTGGAACAACTCCATCCAGATGACCTTGAAGAGATGGACATTAAATGGCAGATGGCCATGCTCTCTATGAGAGTTAAGAAGTTCATCAAGAGAACTGGGAGGAACAACTTCTCCCAAAGAAGAGAAGATGGAGCAGGTTTTGACAAGTCTAAGGTGGAATGCTATAAATGCCATCAAAAGGGACACTTTGCTAGGGAATGCAGAAGTGGAGTGTCTCACAACAACAACCATCAACAAGCACAGTCTGGAAACTTCAATAATAACAGAAACTCTGCTCAAGCCCTAGTCTCTCAACAAGGTATGGGGTTTGATTGGAGTGATCAAGCAGAAGAGGCTGTCCAAAACCAAGCTTTAATGGCAGAGGTGTCTGATCTCCCAACAGAGGTAACTTCTAATCTTTGTACTCAAAATTGCATTAACACTGTTAAAAGGTACAGGGATCACAACCAGAAAATGAGTGATGACCTGAAGAGATTAGAAAAGGACATAAAAGACTATGTTAGGATTGTTGAGAGGTTTGAAGAGCAGATTAAGAGTTTTCAAGCCAATGAGCTTCAACATTCCTATGACACAAACTACTGGAAGTGGGAGAAGAATGACCTAGAACTTCAACTGACCAAATCTAAAGAGGAGAGTGAAAAGTTAAGAGGAGAGCTAGCTAAAGTCAAGCTAGATGTAGAAAAGTTTTCCAATGCTTCTAAAGCAATGGATTCTTTACTAAAAACTCAGATTCATGATAAACTGAGAAGAGGAATAGGGTACAATACCACACCACCACCCTACAACAACAACTACATCCCTCCTAGTTCAGACTTGTTAGATTCAAAGGTTAGGAAGGACCTGCCTGAGGGAGCCACTGAGATTGATCCCTTAGATGAAGTAGTTGTTAAGGATAAAACTGAGAAAGAAACTGTCAAAAGTAAGGACAACACTGTGAGTGGTGAGATTCCTATAGAAAACCACATAATTACCAATGAAGGATGTGGAAAGCATTGGGTCAAGTCAAATAAGGTAGAAAAGACTGAGGGTAAGAACAAGGAGATTCACTATAAGCAGACCACTGTTGTGAACTCTGTCCCTTGCAAACAGTGTGCTTGCAGTAAATCTGAGCCCCAAAAACATGATAAAAAGAGGGGTAATCAAAGGAACCGGAATAATCAATGGGCACAAAAACAAAGGGTTGATCTGAGTAAAATCAATAGACCAAAACCCTGTTTTATTTGTGGAAAGCTTAATCACATTGCCAAATATTGCTATTTCAATCCCATGAACCAAAGGATGAATTTTCAGAGACCTACTCAAAAACCCTTTGGTTATAGGAAGAAAGAAAAGAACCATGTGGCCAAGAAAACTGTTAAATCTAAAAGCCACATGAAGAAACAGAATATGGAAGACAGTGTCAAGATGTGGATTCCTAAAAGTACTAAAACTGTTAGTGCTGCTACTGCAAATAGTGCTGCTGAAAGTGATAGTACTGCTAGAAGCAATACTGCTGCTAGCAATGTTAGTGCTGCTGACATTGTTAGTACTTCTGCAAATGTTACTACTGCTAACTCTGTTAGTGTTGCCAACAAGGTTAATACTGCCAAACCTGTTAGTGCTGCTAATTCTGTTAGTACCTCTAAAGATAGTACTGCTTCTAGTATTAGTGCTGCTAGACCAATAATCTTGACAAAGTACTCCAATAACAAGTGTTCTGATTTTAAAAACCTCATTAAAAAGGAATGCAAGTATTTTGATGAGAAAGGGAGACCCAAGACCACTTTGGCTTGGGTCCCCAATCAATACTAATTGTCTAATCTAATGTGCAGGGCAACCAACAGCTCAAAGGGAAGAGCATCTGGCATGTTGATAGTGGTTGCTCTAGGCACATGACAGGGAACATGTCTTGCCTCAAGAACTTCAAGAAGATTGATAGTGGGCATGTTGCTTTTGGGAATACTCCAGATGGAGGTAAAATCAGTGGTAAAGGTGATGTGACCAAAGGTAAAATGACCTTTGAGGATGTATTCTATGTTGAACAATTAAGATACAACCTGTTAAGTGTATCACAGGTTTGTGACAAACAACATAGTATATTATTTACAGAGTCTGAATGTATTATCCTTGCTCCTGGATTCAAGGTAGTTGATGAAAAGATGATACTACTAAGAACCCCTAGAAAGGACAATGTATATTGTTTAGATATGGAAAGTGTTTCATCTGATTCATCCATAAATTGTCTTGTTTCAAAAGCTTCTCTGGATGAATCATCACTTTGGCACAGAAGGATGTGTCACATGAATTTTAAAACAATAAATAAACTTGTTAAAAACAACCTTGTAAGAGGTTTGCCTTCTAAAGTCTATTCATGTGATGATCATTGTGTTGCTTATCTTAAAGGCAAACAACACAAAACTTCTCATAAGCCCAAAGAAGTGAACAATATTTCTTCTTCTCTTCATTTATTGCATATGGATCTGTTTGGCCCTACAAATGTTATGAGCATAGGGAAGAAATCATACTGCCTAGTTATTGTTGATGATTACTCTAGATTTACTTGGGTATATTTTCTAAGGACTAAGGATGAGACAAGTGGACTGATCAAATCCTTTATTCTAAGAATTGAAAACCAAACTAATCAAAAAGTCAAAATCATTAGGTCAGACAATGGTACTGAATTTAAAAATCATGACCTAAACACCTTTTGTGAGGAAAAAGGAATTGAGAGGCAATACAGTGCTCCTAGGACTCCACAACAAAATGGAGTTGCTGAGAGAAGGAATAGGACACTAATTGAGGCTGCTAGATCTCTGTTAGCTGATTCTAAACTTCCAATAACTTTCTGGGCAGAAGCAGTTAATACTGCTTGCTATGTCCAAAACAGAGTACTAGTAGTCAAGCCTAAAAACAAGACACCTTATGAGCTCTTAAATAAAAGAAAACCCTTTATTGGATTTTTTAAACCATTTGGGTGTCCTTGTACAATTCTCAATACCAAATCTCACTTAGGAAAGTTTGATAGCAAGGAAGATGATGGATTTCTTGTTGGTTACTCATCTCAGAGTAAGGCCTACAGAGTGTTTAATACTTCTTCTAGAATAATTGAGGAAAGTGACAATGTCAAATGCAATGAGAACACACCAAATCCTATTGGGTCTGGTCCTCAGTGGCTGTTTGACATTGATTCACTAACTAACTCTTTTGGTTTCAGTAGTGATGATTATGCAGGTTCAGGAAGTGGAGGATCAGGGGCTACACAAATTCAAGACAATAGACCACAGTCTGTGATCTTTCCTATGCCTATAAAAGAACCTGTTGAATTCTGTGAAAAAGAACCTCTAACTGAGCCAATTCAGAGTGAAGAAGAAAGAAGAGAAGAGGAATCTTCAGTGCATAAAGAGCTAGAAGTAGCTGAGGTGATCCCCTCTGCTGACTTAAATGATTCCAATCTAGAGGAAGGAATCCATGAAGAACCTAGTTTTCAGACTAGAACACAAAAGAATCATCCTCCAGAGCTGGTAATAGGAGACATCTCTTCTCCTATTATTACAAGGAATCAAAGCAGACTTCAAGAGCTGCAGGATCAACAACACACAGTACTCTCCTGCTTTCTATCCCAGATTGAGCCTAAGAAGGCCTATGATGCAATGAAAGATTCAAGTTGGATAGAATCCATGCAATAAGAGTTACTTCAATTCAAGCTACAGGATGTTTGGGACTTGGTGGACCTTCCAAAAGGTCATAGAGCTATAGGTACCAAGTGGATTTTCAGGAACAAAAAGGATGAGAGATGTATTGTGATCAGGAACAAAGCAAGACTTGTGGCACAAGGGTACACTCAAGAAGAGGGCATAGATTATGATGAAGTGTTTTCCCCAGTGGCAAGGGTTGAGGCAATTAGGCTGTTCTTAGCCTATGCCTCATACATGAAGTTCAAGGTCTATCAAATGGATGTAAAGAGTGCATTTCTATATGGCACAATTGATGAAGAAGTATATGTCTGTCAACCTTCTGGTTTTGAAAATCCTTCATATCCTGACAGAGTATACAAGCTGAAGAAAGCACTCTATGGTCTACATCAAGCCCCAAGAGCATGGTATGACACTCTGTCTACCTATCTCTTGGAGAATGGGTTTGAAAGGGCATCATTGACAAGACCCTTTTCATTAAAAGAAGTAAGAAGGACATCCTACTAGTTCAGATCTATGTGGATGATATCATCTTTGGATCCACAAAAGATCAGATGTGTAGAGACTTTGAAGAGTTGATGCACAAGAGCTTTAAAATGAGTTCAATGGGTGAACTTACCTTCTTCCTTGGGCTTCAAGTGAAACAGCAGTCAGATGGAATCTTCATTAGTCAATCAAAGTATGTGCAAGACATCCTGGAGAAATATGGTTTAAAAGACTCAAAGCCAGCAAACACACCAATGGAAACTCACAAACAGATCACTGCTGATCTTGAGGGGGAGGATGTTGATGTCCATCTATATAGATCAATGATTGGATCTCTCATGTATCTCACGGCCTCAAGACCAGACATCATGTTTCCAGTGTGTGTATGTGCCAGATTCCAAGTCAAGCCTAAACAATCACATCTTCAAGCTGTGAAGAGGATTTTCAGATACTTAAGAGGGCAACCTAGATTAGGTCTTTGGTATCCATATGAATCTTCATTTGACTTGATTGCTTATTCAGATAGTGACTTGGGCGGTGCAAACATGGACAGAAAGTCTACTTCAGGGGGATGTCAACTTTTGGGTGCAAGACTAGTATCTTGGCAATGTAAGAAACAAACCACAGTGTCCTTATCAACAACAGAAGCTGAGTATATTGCTGCTGCAAGTTGCTGCTCTCAGGTTCTATGGATTCAAAATCAGATGCTGGACTATGGGGTAACATTTCTTCACACTCCAATCTTTATTGACAATAGCAGTGCTATAAGCATTGTTAACAATCCAGTCAAGCACTCCAAAACAAAGCACATTGAGATCAGGTATCACTTTATCAGAGATTGCAATGAAAAGAAACTCATTCAAGTTGCTAAAGTCCATACTGACAACCAGTTTGCAAATCTATTCACTAAAGCTTTTGATGTGGGTAGATTCACTTTCTTGGTCTCAAGTGTGGGCATGATTAACTCTGAATGAGCTCATGTTTTAAAAGGTGTTTCTATACCTGCTACTTTGGTTATTTGTGGGCTGCTAATCATCGTTCACAGGAAGTTATTGCCTTGATCAGACCTTCATAAGCTTCAAAAAGAGTAAGTATGGTTAATACTGCCAGTGCATTTTTAATACTGCCAGTGCACAGTTAATACTGGTAATGGTTAATACTGCTCTCAGTTAATACTGCTAGTGGTTAATACTGCTCTCAGTTAATACTGCTAGTTAGTTAATACTGCTAGTGGTTAATACTACTCTCCGTTAATACTGCTAGTTAGTTAATACTGCTAGTGGTTAATACTGCTCTACGTTAATACTGCTAGGTAGTTAATACTGCTATTAGTTAATACTGCTCTAGGTTAATACTGCTTATGTCCCGTATACTATAAATACCCTTTGCCCGCCTAAAAGATCATAACGACTCTTTGTGTACTGTTCATCTGCTCTCTAATCCTTCTTTTTCTCTCCAAGAACAAGTGTTTCAGTCTAGCATACTCAAGTTCAATGGCATCCATGACTTTCATTGACGAGCACAACGAGATTGCGATGCTACAGAAGCCGAAACAAGCCGATGGATTCCACCAAATTGTGGATTTTCTCAAGTCAAGCCACATTGCCCACGCTCTCACTGTATCACCAACTATTTACATAGAGCATCAAAGGCAATTTTGGGCTAATGCCACCATTGTTACTGAGAATGGTGTGCAAATGATCAAGCCAAGAGTGTGTGAAAAACCCTTAACAGTTACTGAAGAGGTGATACGCATCTGTCTACGTCTAGACGATGCTGCAGGTATAACCTCTATTCCTAATGAGGAATTATTCTCAACTTTGTCAAGAATGGGGTATGGAGGCCAGTTGGGTGGTTTTAAATTCTCAAAGGCTAAATTTTATACCCAATGGCGTTTTCTTGTTCATACCTTAATGCATTGTATCTCTAAAAAGACTACTGGATGGAGTGAGTTCAGTAGCACCATTGCTTATGCTTTGGTGTGCTTGGCCACTGCCAGAAAGTATAATTTTTCTCAAATGCTTTTTAATCATCTTGTCTCAAACCTGGGAAGTAAAAAGAGTTTTTATATGTACCCCAGGTTTGTACAAGAAGTAATAACCCATGAATTGACGGATATACCTTATTTTGATGAGGTATATGTACGAAAAATCCCCAAAGGTAAGGTCTTTTCAAACATGAAAAGATCCCCTCTGGACTCGGAAGGAGTTGACACCCCATTGTTCTCTACAATGATGGTGGTGTCCCACACTGAAGAAGGTATGGCAGCAGGGTCAAGGCCCTCATCAGACCATCCCACTGCTAGCCAATCCCAACCTTCCCACTCTATATCTATCCCACAGTCCCTACTTCATAAGTCCACTTCTCCAATCACCCAAACTTATACAAGGAAACAGGTAAAGAAGACTCCTTCCCTTCTTGTACCTTCAACCACTGAGCCTTTAAGCCCTCTAAGGGAGAATTCTCCTTTAGAGAATATCAACAGGGAAACCAAAGGGGTGTCTCCCAACCCCAAGGAGGTGCTCACTGAGGTGGAGGTTGAGCATATGGGTGCTAAGGCTGCCACTACTCCTGCTAGCACAGAGGAGGTCAGTGGTAACATACATAAGAACTTCCCCATGGCAACTTTGGGTGAGCAATAATCCAAAGGTCCCAGGTGCCAAGAAACCAAGGGGGTGGATAGTGCTTCTGCTAGGCAGAAGACTTCCACTACAAAAAGATCCAATGATCCTTCAAAAGAGGGTAACATTTCTGGAGAAGGTGAGGACAGGTATAACTATTTTGAATTGATGGAAACCATGGGAAACATCAACATGGATGTAATCAAACAGGGTAAAGATATAGAAGAGCTTAAAATGATAGTTCTGTCACAACAAGAACAGATTGTCAACTTGAAGCAGATGGTGAGGAAATTGATTCTGCAAAAGAAGAAGAGACAATTTGTGCTAAGGAGAAGGAAATCAGAGGATGATGCTCCCCAAAAGGGGGAGTTCAACATGGAAGACACCACAGATAAGGGGGAGCTGGATGGGGAAAAACATGATGTTGAGGGGGAGCATGAGCAAGCAGCAGAAACAGAGCTAGCAGCAGAAACCATTGATACTGCCAGTTCAAGTAAAGCAGCAGAAATGGTTAATACTGATGAAATTAAACAAGCAGCAGAAACAGTGAAAGAAGTACTAACAGAGCTTGAGATTGCAGAAACACTAACAGAGCTTGAGATTGCAGAAACACTAATCAAAGCCAAGAATGATACTCCCAAGGTCATCTCAAAGGCCAAAGGAGTTGTCATAAAAGAAAGAAGTGAGGCTGCAAAGAAATCAAGCATTGAGAAGGTGATGAGCAAAGACAAAGGCAAAACTAAGCTAGTGGAATCTGATCAACCTATCAAAAAGCAAAAGTTGGTTGAATCAGATGAAGCTTTGGCCAGGAAGATGCAAGCCGATCTTGAGAAAGAAGAGAGGGTTCAAGTAGACAAAGATAGGGAGATGGCAAAGGCTTTAGCTGCAGGACTGAATAAAGCTTATCAACAAAGCTTAGCAACTGAAATGGCTCAGAAGAAAGTTGCAACTCTTAAGAAATCTATGATGATCAAGAAGGCTGCAAAGAAGAGACAACCCTCAAAGACATTCCTAGGTAACCAAGAGAGAAACAAGATGATCACATTTCTCAAAGGTGCTGTAGGAGTCAGAAAGGAGATGTTCTCAACAATGCCATTTGAACAGATTAAAGAGTTGTATGATTCAGAAATGCTCAAGCTTCAAGGGAATGAAACTGCAAGAGTGGAGATGGAAAAGAGAATGAAAGAAAGCAATGATTTCATAGAAAAACCTTTTCCAGATGAGCAAGAGACTCCAAAGAAGGAAGCCACTATTGGTGAAAGTCTAAGGACTTTAAAAAGGACAAAGATGATGGCAAGGAGAAGGTCAACAAATAAGCCTATAATAAATGAAACAGAGGCAGAGAAGGTTGCTGAAGAAGAAGAGGCACCTAAGTCATCAGAAAAGAAAGAGCCTCCAAGATCTGAGGATGTAAAGATGTACATGGTAGTGATGGACAAAGTGCCTGAACCAATTTCAGCTGAACCTGTAGGAGTTAAACCTCCTGAAGTCATTCACTGGGATGTACTGGAGGTAGATAGAAAGGAGTACATAAGGCTGAAGAGGAAAGATGAAAAGTATGAAGTTTACAGTACTTGGGCAAAGATTGTTAGAACATGCTCAAGGTCAGATATTGAAGAAATGTTTGATATAGGGATAAAGTTGTATGCAGATCAGTTGACAGCTCCAGGGATTTCAATTACAAAACTGGTAATGGAGTATCTGTGTATGATGTTCAAACCTGATGAAGTGAAGGAGATCATAAGGAATGTTTTTCAAATAGTCACCAATTGGACTTTATATGAAACTAGTGGAGTATATGTTGTGACTTTGGATAGAAATCACACAGAGTACTTCCTAGTGGATAGAGTGTACAACCATAGCAGACTGAAGCTTCATGCAATGTTGAAGAAGAAGCTAGGATGTGTTACAGATTCAGAGATGGCTAAGTATTTGATCCAAAGAACAATCAATCAGAGTTTGGGGTTGGATGCAAATACTGGAATATAAGCCATGATGAAGTTTTGGGAGCATCTAAGAAGACATCTGAAGAACTTGACTTCTCTCCCTAAAAGTCAAGTTAATGCTAAGTAATGCTAAGTAAAGTTAATGCTGCTAGAAGAACATGGTTACTACTTCTGGTTGCTACTTCTGTGATTAATGTTGCCAGTTGAAGATTAATACTGCTGAACAAGATTAGTACTGCTAGTTCATAGTTAGTACTGCTTGAAGAGATTAATACTGCTGAGCATAGTTAGTACTGCTGGAGTTAATACTGCTCAGAGTATTAATGTTGCTGAAGATTAATGTTGCTTATAAGATGAAGACTTCGCATGGAAGGATGACAGTTGGATGGACTGAAGATATTCATGGAAGTTTGGAGATAAAGATAGAAGTTTATATTGAAGATCTTTTATTATTTTGTAATTATCTTTTATCTTCAATATATGTATAGATTTGTTTAGAATAGTTCTGTAATTTTTGTGAGAACTATTATTCTGAGTTATTAGCTTATTAAGAGAGAATCAACCTCAAGGTTAGAACCCTGATTCTAGAGAAGTAGAATTCGTATTGGTGAGTCTGTTCATCAATATTGAGGTTGTGTGTTTAATCTTGTAACTTCAATCATTCAATACAAGTTTACAAGTTGTGATCATTGATTTACTGTTGTATTGTTTTCAGAATATTAAAGTGTTATTCCGTAGCTTCTTTAATATTATTTTCTAAGTGTGTGTTCTTGTTAAGAATTAAGATCCTGACACATTCTAGCTGATAAGACCATTGCATATCCCAAGGGTAAGATTGAAGATGTGTTAGTCCAGGTTGACAAGTTCATTTTTCCAGCTGACTTTATCATTTTAGACTTTGAGGCTGACAAGGATATTCCCATACTTTTGGGAAGACCTTTCTTAGCTACGGGTAGAACTTTGATAGATGTCCAGAAGGGTGAGTTGACCATGAGACTACAAGACCAAAAAGTCACATTCAATGTCTTCAATTCTTTGAAATACCCTAGTGATCTAGAAGACTGCTCAAGCCTAGGTGTCATTGAGGAATTGTGTCATAAGGAGGGAGTCAAACAAGTTTGTAGGATAGAAGAGGAGGATGAGGAAGACCTGACCTTGGGAGACTTAGACAATGAATATGATGATGATGATGATAAGACCTTGGAAAAAGAGTCTATCCCTTTGGATGCTGCAACATTTGAGCTGTTAGAAAGTAATGAACAAAAGTCATTTACTCCATCAATAATCTCACCACCTGACCTGGAGTTGAAACAACTCCCATCTCACTTAAAGTATGCTTTTTTAGGGGAAGAAGACAAATTGTCAGTCATTATTTCTGCCACCCTAGAATTGCATCAAGAAAAGAAGTTAGTAGATATGTTGAAGTTGCACACAAAAGCCATAGGATGGACTATTGCTGACCTTAAAGGGATTAGTCCCTCTATTTGTCAACATAAGATCATCTTAGAAGACAAGAACTTCACTTCCATAGAGCCACAAAGAAGACTGAACCCTGTCACGAAAGAGGTAGTGAAAAAGGAAATTTTGAAATGGTTAGATGCAGGAATTATTTTCCCAATAGCCAGTAGTTCTTGGGTTAGTCCAGTCCAGTGTGTACCCAAGAAGGGAGGGATCACTGTCATTTCCAATGACAAGAATGAACTCATCCCTACCAGAATAGTCTCCGGATGGAGAATTTGCATGGACTACCGTAGGCTGAACAAGGCTACTCAAAAGGACCATTTTCCCTTACCTTTTATTGATCAAATGTTAGATAGGTTGGCTAGAAAAGAGTACTACTGCTTCTTGGATGGATACTCAGGATACAACCAGATAGCCATAGCACCAGAAGACCAGGAGAAGACTACCTTCACTTGTCCTTATGGCACCTTTGCCTTCAGAAGGATGCCTTTTGGACTTTGCAATGCTCCTGCCACTTTTCAGAGATGCATGATATCCATATTTTCTCATATGCTTGAAAAATCCATTGAAATATTTATGGATGATTTTTCTGTTTATGGTTCATCTTTTGATCAGTGTTTGGATAATTTGAAACAAAGTCTTAAAAGGTGTGAGGAGACTGACCTGGTCCTTAATTGGGAAAAATGTCATTTCATGGTAACAGAAGAGATTGTCCTTGGTCATTTAATTTCTAAAAGAGGAGTTGAGGTAGACAAATCTAAACTTGAAGTAATTGAAAAACTACCTGAACCAACCACTGTTAAAGGTATCAGGAGCTTTCTTGGCCATGCTGGATTTTATAGACGGTTTATAAAAGACTTTTCAAAAATTTCGAAACCTTGATGTCTATTATTACAGCATGACCAAAAGTTTGATTTTAATGATGAATGTAGAAATGCATTCCTCACTTTAAAGAAAGCTTTGGTAACTGCACCAGTGGTTGTGGCTCCTGACTGGGACAAACCTTTTGAGATCATGTGTGACGCCAGTGACTGGGCTGTTGGTGCTGTATTAGGTCAAAGAAAAGAGAAATTTTTTCATTCCATCCATTATGCAAGCAAAACCCTAAATGAAGCTCAAATTAATTACACAACAACCGAGAAAGAATTATTGGCTGTGGTGTTTGCATTTGAAAATTTTAGATCATGTTTGATGGGTGCAAAAGTCATTGTACATACCGACCATGCTGCCATTAAATATTTGATATCAAAGAAAGATGCTAAACCTAGGCTGATAAGATGGGTTTTGTTGTTGCAAGAGTTTGACCTAGAGATTGTTGATAGGAAGGGGACTGAGAACCAAGTGGCTGACCATTTGTCCAGGTTAGAGAAACTTGTTGAAAGTAGGGAAGAAGGAGACATTGTAGAGACTTTTCCAGATGAAAAGATTCTTATGGTGCAAGCACAACTTCCATGGTTTGCTGACATAGCAAATTATTTGGCTTGTGGCATCATACCTTCTGATTATACTCATCACATGCTTAAGAAACTTCTCCATGATTGCAAATTTTACTTGTGGGATGACCCTTTTCTGTTTAAACTTGGTACAGATCAATTGTTGAGAAGGTGTATCCCAGAAACTGAAGCTGCAACAATTCTACAGCATTGCCATCAATCAGCTTATGGAGGACATTTCGGAGGCCAAAGAACAGCAGCTAAAGTGCTTCAATCAGGATTTTATTGGCCAACTCTCTTTAAAGATTCCCATAATTTTGTTCAAAGATGTAATGAATGCCAGAGAAGTGGTTCCATTTCTCAGAAAAATGAAATGCCTTTGAATGGGATCTTGGAAGTTGAGTTATTTGATGTTTGGGGAATAGATTTTATGGGACCTTTTCCTCCTTCAAACAACTGTCAATATATCTTAGTTGCTGTTGATTATGTTTCAAAATGGGTAGAAGCAATGACATGTGTTTCTAATGATGCTAAAACTGTTGTAAAGTTTTTACAAAAGCATATTTTTACAAGGTTTGGTACCCCCCGGGCACTAATTAGTGATGAGGGTACCCACTTTATAAACAATTTGTTGAGTAAAGTTCTTGAAAAATATCATGTGAAACATAAGGTTGCCACTGCATACCACCCACAAACCAATGGTTTGGCTGAGCTCTCAAACAGGGAAATAAAAGGGATTCTTGAAAAAGTTGTTAAACCGAACAGAAAAGACTGGGCTTTTAAATTAGATGATGCTTTATGGGCATACAGAACTGCTTTTAAAACACCTTTGGGTATGTCTCCATACAAGCTAGTCTTTGGAAAGGCCTGTCATCTTCCTTTGGAACTTGAACATAAAGCATATTGGGCTATAAAAGAATTGAACTTGAATTTAGATGAGGCTGGCAACAAAAGAAAGTTGCAACTCTGTGAGCTAGAAGAGCATAGGAACCTGTCCTATGAAAATGCCAAGTTATACAAAGAGAAAAAAAAATGGCATGACAATAGGATCAGGCACAGATAGTTGAAAGCAGGCCAGAAATGTCTTTTATTCAGTTCTAGGCTGAAATTGTTTCCAGGCAAACTTAAGTCTAGATGGTCAGGCCCATTTCTCATCCACAAAGTATATTCATATGGGGCTGTAGACTTAGTCAATCCGGAAAACAATAGTGTGTTCAAGGTCAATGGCCAGAGAATAAAACTATACCATGATGCTGTAGCATCTCCACAGCATGGCTCTGTGGAGATGGTCACTCTATGCTAAAAAGCTTCAACCAAAGATGGGAACTATCTTAAAGTTCCACAATCTGTGTAAATAATTTATGTTTAATTAGTATAGCAATTTTCTCTGTTAATCTAGTATAATTTGTTTGTTAGTGTGCAACCTTAATTTAGGAAAAAGGGGGAAACAAAAGGATGTTATTCCAATGCTGCAGCACCAAAGATCTGAGTCTTCAAAAAGAAATAAGGAATGTCCAGCTGAAAGTTTGGGGAATATATCAGAAGAATTTTTGGGTTTGTTTAAGAAAAGTACACTGGGTGACATCATATTTTTGGCTATTTTTAGACCTTGTGTCTAATTTATAGCAACAATGATTAGGAAGGTTCCAAAAGATGCCTTTTGTGTACCTCACCTTAGAAAACCAAAGGTCATTACCCAAATTACAGCTAACATCTCCCAAGATTTTCAGATAAGGACACTATCACTTCAACTTTTTGTCTTTTCATCTCTCAAGAAACCCTTTTTTTTATTAACCGTTTCTTCTCTCTCACTCTCACTCCCACTCTCCTCACTCCCTGTTTCTTCCCTCTCAAGCTGAACGTATCTCGAAAACCACCATATCCTTCCCATTTCTCCGTGTTCAATCTGTAACATGGCAAGAATGAAGAGAGCAATGGTAAGAAACCCTCCGAACGCCGAACGAAGAAGAAGCCCCCGAACCAGGGAGAATGATCGAGCATCAAGCACTAATACGCCTCAATCACCAGTAGTCCTTGAGGATAACTCCATCTCTCCTCAGGTTCGAGCATTTCCATTCCTCCACATTTATTCTCCACTCACCAAAGACACAGAGGTCGATAACACCTCTGTGGACGATAAAGGAGAAAGTTCGACAAAGCCAACCTCAACAGGGGAGGATTCGGCAAGAAACCTTCTTGCTATCATTGCTCATCCTAAGTTCATTGCTATGGAAGAATCTCAGGTATTGCCTACTGTTCACAAATCCTTGGTTGATGGGTCTTTGACTTCTTGTTCAGAGGATGACTCTGACAGGCCTATTGCTTCCACAAAAATTGATCTTGGGCATTTTAAAAGGTATGAGTTTGATGGCTCTTTTGGACCATTGAACCCTACGGCCAATGAGGTGAACACCCCCGCTGATGTTCTCAAGGGTAAAGAGATTTTGGTCTATGTTGAAAATCCCACTGAGGAGGTTGTGATTCTTGAGGAACCCCCTGTTGAAAAAGAAACAGAGAGAAGTGAGGGCAACTTATTTGAGAATCTAGAGACACAAATGGAGGTAGAAAGGGACGAAAGAACAACGGGCCCATTTGTAGAGTTCCCTCAAACTGATGTCATGTGGACTGAGGAAAATGAGCCTATTGTCACTAAGCCAACTAGGAAGAGAAAAGGGTTAGGAAAAGTCCATACCAAGAAGACCATTAGGGAAGGGTCCAGAAAGATTAAGAGGACCAAGAGAGTGATGACTGAGGGAGAACCATCTGGAACCAAACCTAGTGACACCAACTGCTATGCTGCAGCATCATTGCAGCATGAGCAATCTGTGAGAAGGAAAGAGAGAAATGAGGAACCTGTTGTGGCTCTCTTGCCAAGGCCAACCTCACCTCACAATAGGTTCAGCTCCAAGGCTGCAGCAAAAATGTGGCCTAAATTTCAGACTAAGATTGGGTTCCCTGAGAAAGGAATAGATGAGCACAGTATGAGGGAATTCCATTTCATTAGGCAGGTAGTTGACACCCAAGGTCTCAGCAAGCTGTGTCAGGTGTATACCTCCTACAATCTCACCCTCATTAGAGAATTCTACTGTGAAATGTCTGTAACTTCAGCCTCAAAGATTCAGGTTAGAGGAACCACTGTCAACCTCACTACCAAAAAGATCAACCAGTTCCTAGAACTAAATCCACCCAAGAAAACAGAATACTATGCACTTGTGCATAAAGCCACTGTCAATGACCTTGCTGAGGTTGTTGCAGTCTTGGGAAAGCCTAAAACCACTTGGGAAAACCACAAAAATCTCATGCTAAGGACCTTCAGAGCCTCCAACCTCACAGCTGACTCCAATGTATGGATCAACTTTGTAAGGCACACTATCTCACCAACCTCTCATGACACTTTCATCACTGTGGAAAGAATGTTGCTACTATATTGCCTTGTGACAGGTAAAACAATAAACTTTGGAAAGATCATCATGAAAGGCATAAGGGAGTGCTTTACAAGATCAAAATCAAGGGGAAAAATTTACTTCCCTGGAATGTTGACCAAGCTACTGACTGAGATGGGAGTACCTAGGTACATTGATGATCTGATTGTAAAGAAACAGAGAGAAAGACATCAGATGGACATGAATGCAGTGCAGAGGTTGAGAGACAGAAAAGAGAAGGGTATTGGGGCAAATGAGATGGTGGGAATGATGCAGGAAATGTTAGCTCAAAACAGCAATCTGATGGACACACTCCTGCAACAAAGGACTGAGTTTCACGAACTGGTCCTATTCCAGTCCAATGTCCTTTGTAATTTCCAGAATTCATGCTTATGTTCTTACATTCTTCATCTTGTTCTTCATGTTCTTCATGCTAGTACATGCATGCTTGCAGCATTGAAACAACACCCACCTGCACTTTTCATTTGGTTGTATTTTCTTTCTTCATCTTGCATCTCTAGCCTTTCCTTTACTCTTTTGTTTTAGATTTTAGTAGTTAAAATTTATTGTATTTATCTTCAAGTTTACTTTCTTGTCATTTCCATTTCCTTGTAATTTACATTCTCGTCTTTACATTTTAGCAACATATATATATATATATATATATATATATATATATTTATATACCTTCAAGTTATTTATCTTTCAAGAGCACTTTACATTATGTTCATCTTTGCAATTCTTAGTAGTTGTTTTTATTTCTTTATTGTAATGAGTAGCTAATCATATTAGCTTGGGTGTGAGGCAAAGGGTGGTTATGTGGATCTAAAAGAAAGTAGGTGTTTGTGACTTTAACGAAATTTTATTATTCCAACTCAAGTTTTATCAAGATAATAAAACTCTTTGACAAAATGATCATTTTGATAGTGTAATAGTGTCATGGACCTAGAGATAGGCCATTGAATAGCACGTCAATTTAGTGACATGAGAGGTAATATCGAAAGAGTTACTTGCAACGAGAGTTGTTACTTGTGTCATTTAAAATGATCCATTCTTGATAAGTTGTCACTTTTTCAAAGGGTTAAAATGGAATAGACTTAGAGATAAGCTATTTGGAATACATCAACTTGGGAGGTACGGGGGTTATGTCGAAAGAGTAACTTTTAACAAAGAGAATTTGTTTTGCCGTATATTTTGAGAACTCCATTCCCATCATTCCCTTATCTTGAACTTTGCTCAGAGATGAGACTGTTTATGGCTAATGGAATAATGGGATGGTGAGAGTCCGAGAGGAACGTGTCTTGAAATCGATAATAAAACTAGTTATAGTCAGAAGAATGCTGCAGCATTCAAATAGCATCATGCTATGACAGTGTTGTAGCATTGACCTGCTGGATTTTGGATTCATATACCATCAAAAGTCTTACACCCTTACTTCTCGTTTATTCTTGTTCATTTAGATCTGTGTTAACCAACCATTCAAAAATATTGCTTCAAATTCGTCATCTGAAATCTCATCTTTCATTATACTTTTAACACACTTTTTAGTCCAATCTCTGTGGGACGATATCTGGTATCTTTACCATTTTATTACTTGCAAGGCGACATAGTACCAATTTGTATACTTGCTTTTTGGTATTATCTGTCTCACCCTAAGGTACACAAAAGGGCCTGTCAATGGGCTTGGTTTACAGTGAGAGATTCATGTACCTAACCTAAATAGATGGCACAAATACGATCAAACTGGTATCACTTCATCTCCATAAGCTTGAAATAGGTATCACATAAAAAAACATTGAGTTCATGTATTCTTTTGTTGAGTTTGAGAATAACCCTAATGTGCAGATTTTCTTTTGTTGAGTTCTATTTCATGGTATACTGGATCTTGATAATTTGGGAATTAAGTCAAAAATGATTAGGAAAAAATCGTATATCTGTTATGTAGGTGTTGAACTTTCAATTGAGGTGGTGGTGGTGGTGGTTGATGTTGAAGGCGAGATTTGGGTTCGATTGGGCACACAAGGCTCCATCACAGAACAGAAAAGAGATAAGAGAGAGTTGGAATAAACACAAAGGAAACGTACTACCACATTACCAATCGTCATAGCAATAGAAATTCAAGCACACTTACGTACGATATCCTCATAATAACATTAGCTAAGTGAGATTATGAACATATAACACATAAAGGTTCTCGTCACAATCGCCACAACGCCTGATAGACGTACTTTCCGTCGACTCTAAGACTAACCCATCTTAGAAGCTCTACCCAAATCTCGCGGATCAATTCTTATCATACTCGATCTAAGTCTAGGCATCTTACATTCATGCCTAGTTCACTTAAACTAGAGCTCTGATACCAACTTGTAACACCCTAAAAAATCAGAGTAAATTAAAACCTGGAGACATGGCAACATGACATTCGTATTGATATAAACCTCCCATAAAGGGGATCGGTCCTTAAGACTTTACAAAACCTGCACAGATATAGGATTTATCAACAAACTAATCTAGACACCTCTATCAAGATTACATCAGTTGACAATCCATAATTCACCAAAAGAATGGGACTTAACAAATGCCCAATTACAATACTAGTCATCTCAAAATGGCTTGAGACCAAACCCGTCTCTCAAAACCCTGGCAACCCACCGCTAAGGGAAACATGTTATACACATCATTTGAGAAAAAGTGTTAGGCTTAAAGCCTAGTGAGAACATACAGTTCATAAATCTCAAGAGATATAATCAAATGCATTAAAGTAAATCCTTCCAAAGGTTTAGTTATGCAAATATAGTTCTTTGATAATATACGGACAACCGGTCCAAAACACACCTTCCGATGACGGGAATTACCTGATTTACCAAGGATTATAGTGGAACACAAAGTAAGCCACAAATCCGAGTTATGAACTAAATACATGGAACCATGGCCACGAACGCTTCGGTCCGTACTACGATGTGAGGGAGGCCCCCAAGGAACCAGTCATACTCTTTCGTTAGACTACATTTGACCCATGGCTAGTAACCGGTCTCACATAACCGTACTAAGTGCCCCCGAAGATCAAATGTATCTAACTACAACAGAAGGGGTACAAACATCCCAACAATAAGCCGTCTCGATACCTAGGGATCCACTAGTATATTCATGACTTGTCACAATATTTCATGTGACCATTTTAAAGCTAGATAAACAGCTTTCAACACATTTATATTTCAAAATGTCATTTTCCAGACCAACTGCTGGTAAGAAAGATAATCATAAAACCAGTTTATATACATTCTTTCAATAAGCCACAAACATGGGCAAGTAAAACATCATTTTACTTCTAATAAGGCGAAACCCGTCATTTTAGTCAAAACTGATCGGGAACCCCGAAAATCACCAAAAACTTCATTTATATCAAAATATAGAGAACATGAAATCATACCGTAGAAATACTTCGGATTTCGCAAATAAGAGTTTTGACATGTATAAAGTTTGTAAAATGGTAGTAGGAACTCACCAGTAGGTTTTAGAATAAAACCCGGAAAACCAGATATCAATCACGACGAAGAGGTGAAGCTTAAAACACCGACCCCTTGCTAGAAACACCGCAAACTAGCAACCAAACGAGACTCGAAGATCGAAAGAAGAAAAGGAAAAAGAAAGAGAGAGAGAGACTGAGAAAAGGAGATACTTTAAGAAATATCTCACAAATGAGATATTTAAGGCAACTCCAAAAAGCATCGTGCGCCCTCAAAGAAGGAAATGCGCACGACCCGTGCGCAAGCCCACTGCCTCGCCGCTGATTCTTACGCACGACCCGTGCGTTTTCTCTGAAGGAGGGCGCACGACCCGTGCGCCCTGCAGAACAGTGCAGAAACCTCAATCTCCAATCTTTTCCTCTTCGCAAATCGACCAAACGAAACTCGGGGTGTTACAATCCTCCCCAACTTGGGAATGATTTCGTCCCCGAAATCCCAACTGCTCAAAAAGGTGAGGATATCTTCACTTCATATCCTCCTCGGCTTCCCACGTCACATTTTCTCCCCGGTGATACTTCCACTGCACCTTGACCAAAGTGACTTCTTTGTGACGCAACTTCCTAGACTTTCTCTCTAAGATGGCGTCGGGTTCTTCCACACAACGGTTACCTTCATCCACTCTTAACTCTGAGAGGGGAATAACGCTGTCTTCCACAGCCAAACACTTTCGAAGGTAATAAACATGAAACGTGTTGTGAATTATGCTCGACTCCGGTGGCAGTTCCAACTGGTAGGCTTGCAAACCCACCCGTTTAAGCACTTTGAAAGGTCCGAGGAAACGGGGACTCAGCTTCCCACGTTTTCCAAACCGGATAATGCCCTTCCATGGCGACACCTTAAGCATCACGCGATCGCCCACTTGGAACTCTATCGGTCGTCTCTTCTTATCGGCATAGCTTTTCTGTCGATCCTGAGCCGCTTTCATTCTTTCACGAATGCATTTGACCTTATCGGACGTCTCTTGCTCTATTTCAGGTACGGCGAACTGCTTTTCCCCCCGCTTCAAGCCAGCACACGGGAGTCCGACACTTTCGCCCATACAATACCTCAAAAGGTGCCATTCCAATACTCGAGTGGTAGCTATTGTTGTAAGCAAACTCCACCAAAGGCAGGTGAGAGTCCCAACTACCCCCAAAATCGATGACACAAGACCTCAACATGTCTTCTAAAGTTTGGATCGTTCTCTCGCTTTGCCCGTCGTTCTGTGGATGGTAAGCCGTACTCAACTTAACTCGCGCACCAAACTCTTTTTGAAACCCATCCCAAAAGTTCGAAGTGAACCGACTGTCGCGATCCGACACAATTGACAATGGTATTCCATGCCTCGAGACCACCTCATCGATATAAAGTTTTGCTAACTTATCCATCGGTAGTGTCTCGCGCATAGCCAAGAAGTGAGCGCTCTTTGTCAATCTATCAACTATCACCCAAATGGTATCGTGACCTCGAAGTATTTTAGGCAACTTCGTCACGAAGTCCATGGTGATATGCTCCCACTTCCACTCAGGAATCTCTAAAGACTGAAGACTCCAATACGGTCGTTGGTGTTCGGCCTTAACTTGTGAACACGTCACACAACGCTCTACATAACGTGCCACATCAAGTTTCATTACTGGCCACCAATAATGCAGTTTCAAGTCCCTGTACATCTTTGTACTCCCCGGATGAATGGAATACTTGGACTTGTGTGCATCTTCAAGCAACAGATCGCGGTTATCCCCAAGCTTGGGTACCCACACACGACCGCTGAACAGTTTTACCCCACGGCTATCTTCTGTTAAGAGCAACCGTTGTTTCGTCATGACTTCTTCTTTGAGATTCTTTTCCAGCAATGCTTCCACTTGTGATGCCTTGATCTTTTCAACAAGACTAGACACTAACTCGATTCTCGAATGGGTAGCCCGAATACTTCCGCTGTAGTCCTTCCGACTTAGCACATCGGCCACCACGTTCGCCTTACCCGGATGGTAAAGCAATTCACAATCATAATCTTTAAGTAACTCGAGCCACCACCTTTGCCTCATATTTAACTCTTTTTGATCAAAGACATACTTCAGGCTCTTATGATCTGTGAAAAGTGTACATTTCGTGCCGTAGAGGTAGTGTCGCCAAAGTTTTAAAGCGAACACCACCGCCGCTAACTCTAGATCATGGGTAGGATAATTCTTCTCGTGAATCTTGAGTTGTCTTGATGCGTAGGCAATCACCTTACCCCTTTGCATCAACACACAACCCAAACCCATTTTCGAAGCGTCGCTATAAACCACGAAGTCTTTGACCCTTCAGGTAACGACAAGATCGGAGCTTCACACAACTTCTTTTGAAGTATCCGGAACGCCTTCTCTTGTGTTTCGGTCCATTTAAACTTCACATTCTTCCGAGTCAAAACTGTCAAGGAAGAAGCAATTTTCGAAAAGTCTTGGATAAATCTCCGGTAGTACCCCGCCAAACCCAAGAAACTTCGGATCTCTGACGGACGCTTGGGAGATTCTCAATTCATCATAGCTTCAATCTTGGAGGGATCCACTTTCACTCCATCTCGAGTGACAACGTGACCCAAAAATTGTACCCCTTTAAGCCAAAAGTCACACTTGGAAAACTTGGCGTACAATCTTTCCTTTCTCAACACTTCAAGCACTTCCCGCAGATGTTATTCGTGTTCTGACTCGCTCTTGGAGTACACGAGTATGTCATCAATGAATACAATGACCGACTTGTCGAGGAATGGTCGACACACTCTATTCATCAAGTCCATAAATATCGCCGGTGCGTTTGTTAGGCCAAAAGGCATTACAAGAAATTCGTAATGGTCGTAACGTGTTCTGAAAGCTGTTTTCGGAACGTCTTATTCTCTCACCTTCACCTGATGATAACCCAAACGTAAGTCGATCTTGGAAAAACACCCCGCTCCTTGAAATTGATCGAACAAGTCATCTATTCTCGGAAGCGGATACCTGTTCTTTACTGTAGCTTTGTTCAACTCACGATAGTCAATGCACATTCTCATCGTGCCATCTTTCTTCTTTACAAACAAGACCGGAGCTCCCCAGGGTGACGAACTCGGTCTTATAAAGCCCTTCTCCAAAAGCTCTTGGAGTTGTGCCATCATTTCTTGCATCTCTGACGGCGCTAAACGGTAAGGAGCTTTAGCAATTGGTGCTGCTCCAGGCACAAGGTCAATCCGGAACTCCACTTGCAGATCGGGTGGTAACCCGGGCAAGTCGTCAGGAAAGACATCTGGAAACTCATGCACAATCTTCACATCAACAAGCTTTGATTTTTCTAACTTGGCATTGATTACATAGGCTAGGAAAGACGAACATCCTTTTATCAGACACTTGCGTGCCCTCGCCATTGTGATTATCGCCACTTCGCCCTTTCTCTTCTCACCATAGATCACAACAACTTCACCATTGGAATTGGGAAGTCGTATTAATTTCTTGGAACATACGATCTCGGCATGATTGTTTGACAACCAATCCATACCGACCACAACATCAAAGCCTCCGATAAACATCGGCAGTAAATCGATCGAGAATTCTCTCCCCTCGATCCCGAGAGTACACTTCTTCAGAACATCACGGATTAGAACTTGACTACCATCAGCTATCTCTACCACTAACGCATCTTAAAGACTAGTAGTGGGCATAACAATCTTTTGACAGAACAACTCAGATACGAAAGAGAAACTGGCACCCGTATCGAATAAAATACGAGCAGGTACAGAGTTTATAAGAAAAGTACCCGATACCACATCAGCGGATGCCTTGGCCTCTTCGGCCGTCATCTGAAATGCTCGACCCGGAACCCTCGGAGGGTTCTCCTTCTTTGCCGCCACGCTACCCGACACAAGCTTCGGGCAATTTCTTCTCATGTGCCCCGATGCCTTGTACTCGAAGCAGACCATCCCCGCGATAGAACATTCGCGGGCGGTGTGATCAGACTTCCCACACTTGAAACAAGCTTGAGAAGTGGTGCTACAGTTACCGTGGTGCTTTGTTCGACACTTCGAGCACCATCTGGCTTCTTGGTAACTGCCGAAACTGCGGTTTCCGACAAAAGGTCGGGTTCTCTTGGGAGGTACAGAATTGCTCTCCCACTTTCTCTTATCAGTCACCACCACAGCTTTCTCAGCTTTGTTCCTCGCGAACATCTCTTCCATGTACTGAGCTTCTTCAACCATCTCGCGGAGGTTAGAAACTTTAGAATTGTGGACCATGGATTGCATGTCCGCGGGTAGACCATTCAGATAGGCCTTCATCTTATCCTTCTCTGTTGGGGCAGCGTGCCCCACCAGATCAAGCTTCTCCATGAACTGACGGGTGTACTCCCTCACCGTCAGGCTTCCCTTTACCAGAGACCGGAATTCTTTCTCGATTCGGTCCATTGTTCTTTCATTGCAGAACTCTTCTAACAACTTTTTCTTGAACTCGGCCCAAGACAACTGAGCCAACACAGCAGGAGATAGGGTGGATTGAATGACATTCCACCAAATGAGTGCAGTATTCCTCAGCAGTTGGGTACCGAACCGCACTCTCTGATCATCTCCACATTCGGAAGAGCCAAAAGCTTGCTCGACTGCTCGAATCCACTTCACACACAAGATTGGGTCGTCGGAACCAGAGAACTCTGGTGGTCCGCACCCCAGAAAGGATTTGTAGGAACAACTTTTCCCACTTACCGGAGCATTAACAACTAAGCGCTCCTCGTTCTTGATTCCAGGGCCAGCGCCTCCAGAACCAAGCACAATGTTTTCCACAACCGTCTCACTTCTCCGAGTGTTCACATCGCGATCCTCAATCACTTTTAGCAGAAACTCTTGCTGCTTTGCCATCTCTTCCCTCATTGCCAACATCATGCTAGCCATCATTTCAAACTGGGAACTAGCATCCCTGATGACTGGGTGGGACGAAGCCAGGTCTACTCGCGGAATGACCTCTGGCCCCCCACCGAGCCCTTGCTGAACAGGTGGTCGCACAACAACCTCAACTCCCTCCGGCTGACCAGCGGTGGAGGCTGTCGCTTCCAGACCATCAACACGCGTACGCGGTCTATCACGCGTATTCACCATACCAAACTGCTTCACAGAACAGAAAAGAGATAAGAGAGAGTTGGAATAAACACAAAGGAAACGTACTACCACATTACCAATCGTCATAGCAATAGAAATTCAAGCACACTTACGTACGATATCCTCATAATAACATTAGCTAAGTGAGATTATGAACATATAACATATAAAGGTTCTCGTCACAATCGCCACAACGCCTGATAGACGTACTTTCCGTCGACTCTAAGACTAACCCATCTTAGAAACTCTACCCAAATCTCGCGGATCAATTCTTATCATACTCGGTCTAAGTCTAGACATCTTACATTCATGCCTAGTTCACTTAAACTAGAGCTCTGATACCAACTTGTAACACCCTAAAAAATCAGAGTAAATTAAAACCTGGAGACATGGCAACATGACATTCGTATTGATATAAACCTCCCATAAAGGGGATCGGTCCTTAAGACTTTACAAAACCTGCACAGATATAGGATTCATCAACAAACTAATCTAGACACCTCTATCAAGATTACATCAGTTGACAATCCATAATTCACCAAAGGAATGGGACTTAACAAATGCCCAATTACAATACTAGTCATCTCAAAATGCCTTGAGACCAAACCCGTCTCTCAAAACCCTGGAAACCCACCGCTAAGGGAAACCTGTTATACACATCATTTGAGAAAAAGTGTTAGGCTTAAAGCCTAGTGAGAACATACAGTTCATAAATCTCAAGAGATATAATCAAATGCATCAAAGTAAATCCTTCCAAAGGTTTAATTATGCAAATATAGTTCTTTGATAATATACAGACAACCGGTCCAAAACACATCTTCCGATGACGGGAATTACCCGATTTACCAAGGATTATAGTGGAACACAAAGTAAGCCATAAATCCGAGTTATGAGCTAAATACATGGAACCATGGCCACGAACGCTTCGGTCCGTACTACGATGTGAGGGAGGCCCCCAAGGAACCAGTCATACTCTTTCGTTAGACTACATTTGACCCATGGCTAGTAACCGGTCTCACATAACCGTACTAAGTGCCCCCGAGATCAAATGTATCTAACTACAACAGAAGGGGTACAAACATCCCAACAGTAAGCCGACTCGATACCTAGGGATCCACTAGTATAGTCATGACTTGTCACAATATTTCATGTGACCATTTTAAAGTTAGATAAACAGCTTTCAACACATTTATATTTCAAAATGCCATTTTCCAGACCAACTGCTGGTAAGAAAGATAATCATAAAACCAGTTTATATACATTCTTTCAATAAGCCACAAACATGGGCAAGTAAAACATCATTTTACTTCTAATAAGGCGAAACCCGTCATTTTAGTCAAAACTGATCGGGAACCCCGAAAATCACCAAAAACTTCATTTATATCAAAATATAGAGAACATGAAATCATACCGTAGAAATACTTCGGATTTCGCAAATAAGAGTTTTGACATGTATAAAGTTTGTAAAATGGTAGTAGGAACTCACCAGTAGGTTTTAGAATAAAACCCGGAAAACCAGATATCAATCACGACGAAGAGGTGAAGCTTAAAACACCGACCCCTTGCTAGAAACACCGCAAACTAGCAACCAAACGAGACTCGAAGATCGAAAGAAGAAAAGGAAAAAGAAAGAGAGAGAGAGACTGAGAAAAGGAGATACTTTAAGAAATATCTCACAAATGAGATATTTAAGGCAACTCCAAAAAGCAGCCTGACAGTCGTGCGCCCTCAAAGAAGGAAATGCGCACGACCCGTGCACAAGCCCACTGCCTCGCCGCTGATTCTTATGCACGACCCGTGCGTTTTCTCTGAAGGAGTCGTGCGCCCTGCAGAACAGTTGTAACGCCCTAAAATTAGCGGAAATAAAAATTCGAAATTCTGCAATAGACTAAACCCAAATCGATGTCACGCGGTGAGTATGGCCATGAGCTAAGTCAAGGAACCAAATAAACCATTAGTGATTAAACATGGTACAAATAACACCAAATCACATAACGAGCTCAACCCCTCTAGATCTATTGCTCAAAACATCAAGTCAACCCCTCTGGATCTATTCTTGAGAGTTCCAAAACAGGGGAACTCAAGCACATAATGGAATTACACCTTACTGCACCATGAGACGCTACCCGACCATATAGGCCCACACCTTACTTATCATGGCAACCCGATGCCTATTCCGTGCCAAAACGTGAACCAAATGCCCAAAACGGGGACATAGGAACACCGTGCCTATGGATCCATTGCACTAAGACTCAAAGCCAGAGCATGTCATTTTATATCATACTGACATTAAATCAAGCATATAAGCAATTCATATGAACAATGGTTCAATTCAATAAATCTTGATTCTTGTAAAGAAAGTTGTAAGTGATGGAATTTAGAAAACATTATCCGACAACTATATACCATACCAAAATCGTGATCCTCCATAGTTCAACAAATACATTCATCACATAGCTGTTATAATATAGACGGATTTATTTTAAAAGACTCACCTCAGAATTCTTCCTGTTTAAAGGCCCGGTTTCTAACGATCGCTACCTATGATAACACCGATAAAATCGATAAGTCGAAACCTAGATAACTCTGATAACAGAAGCTAACATCGTCGAATACACACCGGTCGAATGCAACACCGGTCGAATGCAACACCGGTCGAATGCATATCGGTCGAATGCTATATAGCGGTCGAATACTATATACAGGTCGAATACTATATACATGTCGAATGCTATATACAGGTCGAATGCTATATACAGGTCAAATGTTCACCAAGAACACGTCGGAGATACAGAACCCAAATCCAAACCGAAACACTCAAAACTCAAAATGGAACGGCTAAAAACCTTAACAACGAGATTCTATACGGCAGATAACACTCAGATCAAGGCTTTAAGCTAGAATCGTACCTTGATTTGAACGAAACGACCGATCACTTCTTCACCCTGCTTCCTTCTCTCTCTCTTAGATCTCAAAAATACCAGGAAATGAGATATTTAGAAAATATCTAAAGTTGATTTATATTTATATAACCCAAGTTACATTTGACCCCCTTGAACTTTGGGTAAAGGTCAACTTTCCCCCCAACTCCAAAATTAAATAAATTTTGGATCCGGATATTACAATATCCCCCCCTCAAGAGAATTCCGTCCCCGGAATTCCATTTTCGAAAAGATGGGGATACTGAGATCTCATATCAGCCTCTACTTCCCACGTCGACTCCTGTCCCTTATGAAACTTCCACTGAACTTTCACCAGTCGAATCTCCTTGTTCCTTAACTTCTTTACCTTGAGATCCGTAATGGTATCGGTTCCTCAACATAGTTCAATTTCTCATCCACTTGTATGTCGTCTAAAGAGATCACCACATCTGCTTCTGCCAAGCACTTTTTCAAATTTGACACATGAAAGGTGGGATGGATCCCACGCAAGTCCTCGGGTAGGTCAAGCTTGTAGGACACTTCACCAACACGTGCTACAATTTTGAATGGTCCAACGAATCTCGGTCTCAACTTTCCTTTCTTTCCGAAGCGGACTACCCCTTTCCAGGGTGAGACTTTTAACATAACTTTGTCTCCCACTTGAAACACTATCGGTTTCCTCCGCTTATTTGCATACATCCTCTGACGATCTTGAGTTGCTTTTAAACTTTCTCGAATTTGGTTGACCTTGTCGGCAGTCACTTGTACGATTTTGGGTCCGGTAAACTGTTTCTCCCCCGCTTCGAGCCAACACACGGGAGTTCGACACTTGCGTCCATATAAAGCCTCAAATAGTGCCATTCCAATACTTGAGTGGTATCTATTGTTGTACGCGAACTCTACCAAAGGCAGGTGCGTATCCCAACTACCCCCAAAATCGATCACACACGATCTCAACATGTCTTCCAGAGTCTGTATTGTCCTATCGCTTTGGCCATCAGTTTGAGGATGGTAGGTCGTGCTCAACTTCACACGTGTACCCAATTCCTTTTGTAAACCGTCCCAAAAATGCGATGTGAACCGACTATCTCGATCAGAGACAATAGATAGCGGCACACCGTGTCGGGATATTACTTCATCGATGTACAACTTCGCCAATTTATCCATTGGTAAGGTCTCCCGCATGGCCAAGAAATGAGCGCTTTTGGTCAAGCGGTCTACTATGACCCAAATGGCGTCGTGACCTTTCAAGGTCCTTGGCAGTTTCATCACGAAATCCATCGTGATGTGTTCCCATTTCCATTCCGGAATTTCCAAGGATTGCAAACTTCCGTAAGGTCTTTGGTGTTCAGCCTTCACTTGTAAGCAAGTTACACACTGCTCCACATAGTGCGCCACATCAAGCTTCATGATTGGCCACCAATAATGCAATTTCAAATCTCGATACATTTTCATGCTTCCCGGGTGAATAGAGTATTTTGACTTGTGGGCATCCTCGAGAAGAAGTTCTCTAATACCCCCAATCTTAGGCACCCAAATTCGCCCATTGAAAAGTTTCACCCCTCGACTATCTTCAGTCAACAAAAGGTGTTGTTTTGCCATGACTTCTCCTTTGAGATTTTCTTCTAGCAAGGCTTCGACTTGCGATTCCTTGATTCTGTCAATGAGTGTTGAAGTTATTTCAATACGTGCAAAGGTAGCACGAGAATTTCCTCCACAGACTTTCCGACTCAAGGCGTCGGCAACAACATTTGCCTTACCCGGATGGTAGAGCAACTCGCAGTCATAATCCTTCAACAACTCCAACCATCTCCGCTGCCTCATGTTTAGCTCTTTCTGATCAAAGATATGCTTCAAACTCTTGTGATCGGTGTAAAGAGTGAATTTCGTACCGTAAAGGTAGTGTCGCCACAATTTCAATACAAACACCACCGCTGCCAATTCCAAGTCATGAGTAGGGTAGTTGACTTCGTGCACTTTTAGTTGTCTTGATGCGTAAGCGATCACCTTCCCTCTTTGCATCAGGACACAACCCAAACCCATCTTTGACGCATCGCTGTACACCACAAAATCTTCCGCCCCGTCGGGTAAGGATAGGATAGGAGCTTCGCAAAGCTTCTTTTGTAAGGTGTGGAACGCCTCTTCTTGCCTCTCAGTCCACACAAATTTCACATTCTTTCGGGTCAAGGCTGTCAGTGACGAGGCTATCTTCGAGAAGTCTTGTATGAATCTCCGGTAGTACCCTGCCAAGCCTAGGAAACTTCGGTTTTCCGACAGACTCTTGGGAGGTTCCCAATTCGTCGTCGCCTCAATCTTTGCGGGATCCACTTTTACTCCTTCCTTTGAAACCACATGCCCCAAAAACTGTACCTCTGGGAGCCAAAAGTCGCACTTTGAAAACTTCGCGTAAAGTCTTTCTCGCCTTAACACATCCAACACTTCACGGAGATGTTGCTCATGCTCTTCTTCATTCTTGGAGTAAACTAGGATGTCGTGGATGAACACGATTACCGACTTGTCAAGGAACGGTCGGCACACACAGTTCATCAAGTCCATAAATATTGCTGATGCATTGGTTAGGCCGAATGGCATCACCAGAAACTCGTGGTGTCCATAGCGTGTTCTAAATGTCGTCTTTGGGATGTCGCTCTTTGCTACCTTCACTTGGTGATACCCTGATCGAAGGTCGATCTTTGAGAAACAACCTGCTCCCTGAAGTTGATCGAACATATCGTCGATTCTGGGAAGCGGATACCTGTTCTTCACCGTCACTTTGTTCAGTTCTCTGTAGTCTATACACATTCTCATTGCACCGTCCTTCTTTTTGACGAACAGGACCGGAGCTCCCCAAGGTGACGGGCTCGGTCTAATGAAACCTTTATCAAGAAGGTCTTGGAGTTGAGCCATCATTTCTTGCATTTCGGTAGGAGCCAAACGATAAGGAGCTCAAGCAATTGGAGCCGCTCCAGGAATGAGATCAATACGGAAGTCCACTACACGATCGGGTGGCAAACCGGGCAAGTCTTCCGGAAACACATCGGGAAACTCGCGCACCACCCTAACATCTTCTAGTTTCTGTTGCTCAAGTTTGGTGTCGATAGCATAAGCCAGGAAAGATGAACATCCTTTCGCCAAACACTTCCTAGCTTTGATCACTGAAATAATCGCCACATCACCTTTCCTTCTTTCTCCGTAGACTAATGTCGCCTCTCCGTTTGCCACGGGTAATCGAATCAATTTCTTAGAACATACAATTTCGGCTTGGTTCTTTGATAACCAATCCATACCCACAACCACATCGAACCCGCCAATTTGCATAGGCAATAAGTTAATGGAAAAATTCTTTCCTTCAAGCTCTAAGATGCAATCTCTAACGATATTATGGATTAGTATTTGACCTCCATTTGCTATTTCTACAACAATAGCATTCTCTAGCATACTCTTAGACATAGCAAGCCTTTGACAGAACAAATCGGATACAAACGAGTAGCTAGCACCAGAATCAAATAACACACGTGTGGGTACGGAATTTAGAAAGAACATACCCGACACCACATCGGTCAATGCCTTAGCTTCCTCTGATGACATCTGGAAAGCCCTTCCGGTCGACCGCGGGGGTTCTATCTTCTTCCCGCCATAACCTCCGGTCTTGATCTTCGGGCATTCCGCCCTTACGTGCCCCGGTTCCTTACATTCGAAACATATTTGCCCCTTAAGAGGGCAATCTCGAAACGTGTGGCCCGTCTTTCCGCACTTGTAGCACATTCCGGGAACAAAGTTGCATGGGCCAAAATGTTTGCTTCGGCACTTGGAGCACCACTTGGCATCACGTATAGAATTGGCTCCTCGCTGAGCGTTGCTGTTGGCATAATAAGGTTTCTTTGAGGGCATCGAGCTTCCCTCCCATTTCCTCTTCTCGACTTGGCGACCACTTTGATCCCTGTCGAGACTATAAGCATCCTCCATGAGTTGAGCTTCTTCCATTGCCTCCCGAAGGGTGGAGGTCTTTGTTACACGCACCATCGACATCATGTCCGATGGGAGGCCCTTGATGTAAGCCTTGATCTTATCTTTCTCTGTCGGGACCAAGCGTCCCACAAAACCCAGCTTGTACATGAAGAGACGGTTGTACACCTTCACAGACATACCACCTTTCTTTAAGTTCTGAAATTCCTCCTTGATTCGGTCCAACGACCTCTTGTTACAGTACTCCTCTATCAGTTTTTCTTTGAAGGTAGACCAAGACAGTTGATCCAGAATAGTTGGCTCAAGCGAAGCAGAGTATACGTCCCACCAAGTAAGAGCCATACCCCATAACATTCGGGAACCAAAGATAACCCTCTGCTCCTCCCCACATTCACTCGAGCGAAAAGCTCGCTCCATTTCTCGAACCCAACCCATACAATCCAGGGGATTGTCTGAGCCCTTAAATTCTGGCTGTCGGCAACCCAGAAAAGCTTTGAACGTGCAAGTCTGCGTTGCTCGCCCGGCACCCAGGATTGCGGTCACCGCAGGGGGAATTACAGGTCCAATACCCCCAACTCCCGCAACAACCACATTCTTGTCAATCGTTTCGCGCCTACGGATGTTGGCGTCTCGGTCTTCTAGGAGTTTCAAGAACACCTCTTGCTGTTGCGCCATGGCCCTGTTCATGGCTAGCATCATACGGTCCATCATTCTCGTTTCTGCCGTCACTTCCTCAATAATAGGCTCTTCAGCCTCCAAATTGCGTCGAGGAATGTGCTCGGGTCCTCCACCCAGCACATTACCCACACGTACGGTTTCCCCCACTACAGTCACCAGCGGATGGTCGGCCGTAGGCATTTCGGCCTCCTGATCTTCCGAACGATTCCTGGTATTAACCATGGTTCTGCTCAACGCAAACAATGTAAAAGAACGGGATCAGGATTACGGAAAACACAAAGAACGTACTACTACACTTATCAATTATTATAACAACAGTAATTTAAGTATACCCACGTAAAACATTTTCATAATAACGTTAGCTAAGTGAAATTATGAACACATAATACGTAAGAGTTCTTATTACCATCATTACAACTTTCAATTTGTGCAAGTTTCCGTTGACACTAAGACCATCCTATCTTAGAAGGTCCACCCCATCTCACGAGTCATAGCTTAATAGTCTCGGCTTAAGTCTAGGCATCTTTCAGCCATATCTAGTTCACTTAAACCAATGCTCTGATACCAACTTGTAACGCCCTAAAATTAGCGGAAATAAAAATTCGAAATTCTGCAATAGACTAAACCCAAATCAATGTCACGCGGTGAGTATGGCCATGAGCTAAGTCAAGGAACCAAATAAACCATTAGTGATTAAACATGGTATAAATAACACCAAATCACATAACAAGCTCAACCCCTCTAGATCTATTGCTCAAAACATCAAGTCAACCCCTCTGGATCTATTCTTGAGAGTTCCAAAACAGGGGAACTCAAGCACATAATGGAATTACACCTTACTGCACCATGAGACGTTGCCCGACCGTATAGGCCCACACCTTACTTATCATGGCAACCCGATGCCTATTCCGTGCCAAAACGTGAACCAAATGCCCAAAACGGGGACATAGGAACACCGTACCTATGGATCCATTGCACTAAGACTCAAAGCCAGAGCATGTCATTTTATATCATACTGACATTAAATCAAGCATATAAGCAATTCATATGAACAATGGTTCAATTCAATAAATCTTGATTCTTGTAAAGAAAGTTGTAAGTGATGGAATTTAGAAAACATTATCCGACAACTATATACCATACCAAAATCGTGATCCTCCATATTTCAACAAATACATTCATCACATAGCTGTTATAATATAGACGGATTTATTTTAAAAGACTCACCTCAGAATTCTTCCTGTTTAAAGGCCCGGTTTCTAACGATCGCTACATACGATAACACCGATAAAATCGATAAGTCGAAACCTAGATAACTCTGATAACAGAAGCTAACATCGTCGAATACACACCGGTCGAATGCAACACCGGTCGAATGCATACCGGTCGAATGCAGTCCGGTCGAATGCATACCGGTCGAATGCTATATACCGGTCGAATGCTATATACAGGTCGAGTGCTAAATACAGGTCGAATGCTATATACAGGTCGAATGTTCACCAAGAACACGCCGGAGATACAGAACCCAGATCCAAACCGAAACACTCAAAACTCAAAATGGAACGGTTAAAAACCTTAACAACGAGATTCTATACGGCAGATAACACTCAGATCAAAGCTTTAAGCTAGAATCGTACCTTGATTTGAACGAAACGACTGATCACTTCTTCACCCTGCTTCCTTCTCTCTCTCTCTCAGATCTCAAAAATATCAGGAAATGAGATATTTAGAAAATATCTAAAGTTAATTTATATTTATATAACCCAAGTTACATTTGACCCCCTTGAACTTTGGGTAAAGGTCAACTTTTCCCCCAACTCCAAAATTAAATAAATTTTGGATCCGGATATTACAACAGTGCAGAAACCTCAATCTCCAATCTTTTCCTCTTCGCAAATCGACCAAACGAAACTCGGGGTGTTACAATTCTTTTGTTGAGTTTGAGAATAACCCTAATGTGCAGATTTTCTTTTGTTGAGTTCTATTTCATGGTATACCAGATCTTGATAATTTGGGAATTAAGTAAAAAATGATTAGGAAAAAATCGTATATCTGTTATGTAGGTGTTGAACTTTCAATTGAGGTGGTGGTGGTGGTGGATGTTGAAGGCGAGATTTGGGTTCGATTGGGCACGCAAGGCTCCATCGACGTCGTGTGAGGTGAATCCGGGTTTGAGCTTTTTGAGTCATGTCTCGAATTGTTTCTCTAGCGAAGTTTTGGTTCTGAGATTGGATAAATGAGGTGGTGGTGGTGGTGGTGATATGGTGGTAGCGGGGTTTAGGGGTTCACTGGCGGCGGCGACGGAGATTGACCGGCGATAAAGAAAGGTCGTTGGTGTGGTAGAGAGAGAGTGTTGGTGTAAGATTTGTCTAGCCATGACTTCACAGTGGTTTAGAGAAGAAGAAAATCACATTTTGGGGGAGGGGTAAAAAAAGAAAAATCACCATTGACCATAGTAAGCATGGTTGTGATGTCTGTCCTCGGTTAGAGATATGGTCAGCAATCAGTAGCGGTCAGAGGGAACGTTTTGTTTTGGTAAAAGCTTCTTTGCTTACTCGGGTAAGAACCTCTTATCAGATAAGTACTTTGTAAATAAACATAAGTTAATAAGCACTCTTACAAACAAGCATAAGTTATTTTAAATAAGCAATCCCAAACACCCCATAAATAGGGAATTGTAAATTTCTTTTATTTTTTAGTTGGTATGCATCGTTTGGTAAAAACAAGGGGTTATTTAACAATTAAAAGATGTTGAATGATTAAAGCATTGTTTGGCAATGTTTGGATTACCATAAACTAGCTTATAAGCTAACTTATTGAAAAGCTACTCATAGTAACGTTTTGAAAAGTTAGCTTATCAGCTAGTTTGCCAAACATAACCTAAGTGGTCAGGATAATTAAGAGACCCTTATGATATAGTACAAAATGAAATATGGTTATTTGGTAATTGTTAATAATGATATCAGGGCTCTGAATGGTAAAGGGAGACCCAATATACAAAATCATTCAGAAATGAACCTTAAAAAGGCAAACTTTTCCTTTGCCAAACAAGATTCACCTCTTAACGATTTAGATGTTGTCTCTTTATTGAACCATTAAGAGGTAAACAAACAACCCTTAAGCTATCTTATAAACTAACTTATTTTCTGAGTACATGTTTGGATGGACATAAGGTTTTGATAAACTATTTGGAGTAGCTTATGAGAAGTTTTTTGTGATTATTTCAATTATGACCTCATTAATATTCATCATTATATATTAACTATTAATTATAAATAAATATTAATTATTAAAATTTATTATTATTAATTAATTAATATTAGTTAATATTATAACTTAAATTTTATTTATACATCGATATTAATTTTTAATTATTTAAAATTATCAGCTACCAGTTAACTTATCAGTCATCAGTTAATGTTATTATATTATAAATCATATACCTCGTTTTTTTTAAAATCTATTAACATTCAAATTTAGAACTAACTTCTGAATACGTGGTTATTAAAATTACAATGTTTGAACTCTATAATTCTAACCAATGAGTATATTCAAATAGAAATGAAGCTTACCAAATACAACAAAATATTTTATAGAATTGATTACCACCAAAGTTATTGTGGTTGTAAGTTCGCATCGAAAGTTTGGGAAAGATTCAGATTGGTGGGGTGTTGAGTCTAACTTGGGTAGCACAACATATCTCCTCCTCAACCACATTGATGACTCTTTGATTTCAGGTTCGTTCTCAAGGTTTTGACAAGCAACGATTTGGACAACATCGTACTTGATAGGGGGTCACCATAACAACTCGGTTTTCCAAAACAAGTTGAGTTATAAGGAGATCTTGTTCTCTGATATACAAGTTCGTGTGTATGATTGGATCTTGAAACGATGCTATAAGAATTTTATCCCTTGGGACAGTTGGCTTAAAACTCCGCTCCAACTTACCAGTTGAGCCTCTCGTTTCTTTTGAATTCTCATTGGTTCGTTTGTTCGATTGTTGGTTACTTTTCCTTGTATATTTTTGTTTTCCTTCAACTACAGGTTGGATCTGCCTTTGATTGTTGCATCTCGTTGCTTCAGACCCTCCCTAATTGTGTAATTTTTGTTGCTCTTTTTAATATAATTTGTTGTTTTTTAAATTAAACCAAATAAGTTGGACATTGATGATTGATTAAAAAAATATAGAGTAAGTTACAGATTTTGTCCCTTGAGGTTTGTCATTTATTATGGAATTGGTCCTTTATATTCATTTATTATAAAAGAACCTTTCACTTATGCAATTTATTATAGATTTGGTCCTTCACACTAACGACCGTCCCCATGTCCGTTAAATACAAGGGTAAATTGGTTCTTTCACCTTTTCCCTATATTTTACTAGAGTTGGATTCCAGTGAGAAGTTGAGGTTAACGTGAGAAACGTGAGAAGTGGTTATTAACCGTTTGATAAGAAATAAATGCAAACTAGGATGAAATGATTAAGATAGATGCACCAAATCAATCCTTTATAAGTCGCAATTCATAGGTGGACATTTAATTAAAAGTAATCAATGGTTCAGATCCATTTTTCACGTTTCTCACATTAACCTTAACTTCTCATACTATCTTTCACCTATTTTACCATAACAAATTGTATAAGTAGAAAATTCTTTTGCTATAAATAAAGATAAAAGGCCAAATTATGTAATAAGTAACAAACTTCATAGACCAAACCCCTAATTCACTCAAATATAAATCACGATTAAATTAACGGACTGGAGTGACGTCAACGTCGTCACATATGAAATTAGGGTGCATCCTAAAACCCTAAAAAATCTTTGCTATCAGCTCAAAGGGTTTAAGCAGAATCGATACTTTGTAGAGGAAATCGGAGAGAAACGATCGGAATCTGCAGAGATGAGTTTAGTAGCAGGATCATACGAGCGATTCATCTGGGGATTCAAGCTCAAAACCCTAAAACACTCCACTGAAACCTTAACCCTATCCCCAATTTTCTCTTTTCCATCTCACCTTTCTCCAATCAAGTGCGTCGCCGTTGCCGGCACCGTCGCCGCATCCGGTGGCTCCGACGACACCATCAAGATATACGACCTATCCACTTCATCGGAAGTTGGTTCACTCAACAATCCAACCGCCACCGTCACATCGCTATCGTTTTTCACCCCTCCGTCTCTCTCATCGTTCCCTCGTAGCATGTTTTCTTCATACGATGACGGTAACATCTCGTTATACGATGCCGATCCTTTCGTTCACCTAAAAACGTTGAAGATGCACAAGAAAGGTGTTAATGATATGTCCGTTCATCCGTCGGGGAAGTTGGCGCTGACGGTGGGGAGGGATTCGTGTTTAGCTGTGGTGAATTTGGTTAGAGGAAGGAGAAGTTTTCATCATAGGATGGAGAAAGAAGCTTCTGTTGTGAAATTTGATTGTAGTGGTGATAAGTTTTTCATGGGGACGGATGACAAGATATCAGTTCATGAAGCAGAGGATGCAAAATTGATTGTTGAATTGGAATCCAAGAAAAAAGTTCTTTGCATTGCACCTGGCATGGTTGGTTTGCTGTATTATTCATTAATTGTGTATAATTGGTTCCTTTTGTTCTTAATCCCTGCCTAATTAAGTTATTTATATTGCATTAATTATTACATACAAATATGAAATATGATATGTTATATGGGAAAATTGCTTTGGAGCTATAGGTTAGTCTGAATAACCAAGGTTGCGAATTGAGATGATTCATAAGCGATGAGGATTCAAAAGGTTCTTATTGTTGGCTGATTTAAAGTTGGTTTTTGTTTGGTACTGCCATGTTCTGCGATGCCTTCACGTTTACAACATGAAAACAAAGTCACAGCCTTTGATAATTTGTTTCAGTTTAATCAATCAATCGTTGTATGTTCAAATTGTAACATTTGCAGTACATCATTTGTTCATACTTTTTGAGTAGGTGACATGCTCATTTCTGATTTCACCCAATCTTGCTTGCCGATATGTGTAGTGTCTCTTTTTGGGCTAATTTGATAGTGATTGAGCCATGTCGACACTAAAAAGCTAGGATAGTGGTATAAGTATGTAGATGCACGGGTTGGGGAAATTTGGAAGGGATATGGAACATATAGAATTATTAGAAATAAATGTATTTGCACAAGATTTATACATATTCATGCATACACTAGAACTGTATAAAACAATCTAAATACCGTCTTTTTGTTGAAAATTGTGACCAAGAGATTTGCTTGGTTTCAAATATGAAATTTTGTCTGGCATACAGACTTCCATAGTATAATTCAAGAACGATACTTACATCCAGACCAAGAGATCTGCTTGGTGGCACCTTGTAAAATTGGAGGAATCCTCGATGTGTCAATCCATAACTAGTCCACCTTAGTACGGCCTTCTGGCTAGAATTAAGTTTTCAGCACGTTTGTGTCACCATCTTAGTTTATTGTGTTTTTGGATGTTAGTTCTGTGTTTACTTCTTGTTTTTCTTCATTCTTTTATCAGCTTAGATTGAGATCCAACAACCTGAAGCTTTGTTTGAAACTATACCATTGACATTAGTTTCCAACTCCAGCAACTAACACTATACCATATTATCCAATTAAATCATGATGGTAGTAGAGATTAGATAACATTACCAGTATTATGCATAACATTTAAAAGTCATTCACCAATTAGAAGAAACCTTTTGGCACGGTATGCCAGATTGGAAAAATCTTGTGATGACCAGCAAGTGATGGTATGTGTGTGTGTAATATATTTAGACTCAGGTTAAGGGGAAACCCCAAAAAAATGTAAAATTGAGGAACATCTTAATAACCGTTCATCTGTACGGTATGCACATGTGCATAAAAGTAATTGAAAATGTTTCCTGGTTTCTATGCACGTCTGCATACTGGACAAATTACTTTTATGCATATGTGCATACCATACAGATGAATGGTTATTAGGGCACTTTTTTGTGGTTTCCCTTGAACCTGATAGTGGTTGCAGTTATTTCATCTTGTAGAGAGGACCCAAGTTATATCAACATTTTGCTTTCATAATGTGCATACACAAGTGCTTTAATATCTGAAATAACTATGAAACTATAACAGAATGGACTTCTTTACACTGGTGGAGAGGACAAGAATCTCACAGCATGGGACACAGTCAGCGGAAAGGTTGCGTATTGCATCGAGGATGCACATTCAGCTCGTCTAAAAGGAATAGTAGTGCTTTCTAAGATTGATGGGACCTCCGATGATGAACCATTCTTGGTGGCATCTGCCTCTTCAGATGGTATCATACGTGTTTGGGATGTTCGCATGGCCAATAAGGAGAAGACAAATCCGTTAGCTGAGGCCAATACGAAGTCTAGGCTCACTTGTCTTGCTGGATCGTCCGTTAAATGTGAGTCTTTAAGACTTTTTTTTTTTCCCTTTTATGGTTTTTCTTATCAGTCTACCAAACCAAGTACTAATAAGTTTGTCTAAATTGTGTTTTTGCTGTCATTCTTTTTTTTCTTTTTTTCCGTTCGGGGTTTCTACGATAATGAGTTGCCATCCTGTGATCCCCATGTTTTCAATTTTTACAACTGCGTAACTTGTCTCCTGCTATGGCAAAAAGGCGGATGGAAATGCAGACTCACTTCCATCCGGATTTACTCCTGTCCCAAAATAAACGTTGAGAATGAAAACGACACACGGTTTTAGAAATGTGTTGTCGGTAAGGGATGTATTACTAACTAACGAGATCGATATTTTTATTTGCAGCGATGAAGAGGAAAGAGCAGCAGCAGAAGAGGAGGAGGAACCAGTAGAAGGGTTGTAGTGTGTGTTCATTTTTGATTGAATTGTTTGCTTTTCTTAATCAAGCAACAGTAACGGTTTTAAGTCGACAAGTTCATAGGTTAGTTTAATCGAGCAACGGTTACGGTTTGAAGCTACCCTTTTGAAATATTACTCTACTCAAATTATAGCTACAAGATATTCTAAGAGCTTTTTGTGCTTTTATTCCAAATATACATTAAGATTTTACCTAATACTATTTAATTATTAATTTGTTATATTAATTAATATATTTAATATTTGATTTACAGATCTATACTATATTATAAAGCAAGAATAAAAAACTCTTAAATACAAATTATTAGACACAAGATACTATCATTTTATGCAATATTTTAAAAAAAAATTAATTTACAAGTATCAAAGCACAAGATACATATTACTACTGCAAACTTCTAACATCCACCAATTTGGTATGTACAGGGTCTTCTTTTTATGCAGACCTTTTCATGTATCACTATTAATTAATATATTATATTATTATAAATTTGTTTTAATTATATTATTAAATATGTAATTGGTTATTTTTTCTAGATGTCATTAAAATATATAAGATAATCATGGAATTCTAACAAAATACTTAATTTTTTTATATACAAAACATTATATTATTAAGCCTAAATTAAACAAATTTATAAAAAAAAAACATTGTCATTTTCTCAAAACCATCCAAAATCGTACTTAAAATCGACAAAAAAATAAAATAAAACATTAAAATCGTGATGTATCTTGCTACATTGCGTGAGTATGCTTCTAGTATTAATATTAAGTATTTAATTATTAATGTTTATTACTCATTTTTTGTTTATAAAATATTAGTAATGACTTCTATTATTTTAACAAAGTATTAGTTTATTCTTAGTTGCTTTTTGTTTTTTTATTAAATATAATAAATTAATTATTAGTTGTTTTGAATTAATTTTAGTCATTAATTATTATTATTTATTTTTATGTTGTTATTATCTAGGTAGATGTATTCAACCAAAAATCATATAAAAAAATTCTAAAAATATTTTTGTAAGTTATATTAAAAATAATGTTATAATTTTTATGTTAAAGAACTAAATGATCTTAATAAAATATTTACTAGTAATTGCTCTATTTATCTATACTTACTATATTATAAAGTACGGATAAAAAACTCTTAAATACAAATTATTAGGCATAAGGTACCATCATTTTATGCAATATTTTAAAAATCTCTTAATTTATAAGTATCAAAGCACAAGATACATATTACTACTGCAGACTTCTAAGTTCTAACACCCACCAATTTGGTATGTACAGAGCGTTCCTTTTATGCAGACATTTCCATAAATTTGTTTTAATTATATTATTAAATATGTAATTGGTTATTTTTTCTAGATGTCATTAAAATATATAAGATAATCATTGAATTCTAACAAAATACTTATTTCTTTTTATATAAAAAGCGTTATATTATTAAGCCTAAATTAAACAAATTTATATACAAAAAAAAACATTATCACTTTCTCAAAACCATCCAAAATCGTACTGTAAATCGACCAAAAAAACAAAATGAAACATTAAAATCGTGATGTATCTCGCTGCATTGCGCGAGCACGCTTCTAGTATTATATAATGTTAAAATTAAGTAACTTATCAACACATTTTTTAAAGGCATTCATAATTTTTAACGGACTTATCAGTTAACTTTTGATAAAGCGACTCATCCATCAGCTAAGGCTATGTTTGGCAAACTAGCTGATAAGCTAGCTGGTAGCTGATAAGCTAGCTTTTCAAAACGTTACTATGAGTAGTTTTTCAATAAACTAACTTATAAGCTAGTTTATGGTCATCTAAACATGTACCCAAAATTTTGCCAAACAATGCCTAAGAGTTAACTACTAAACATAGCCTAAAATCAAGGGTGTTTGGTTCACATAATATTTTTGGATATAATGAAATATTTCAAAAAGAATTTGACTTTGAAAGAATTGAAATGGAATGGTATTGAGTTTGACCACCTGTTTAATTGACATACATTGGAATGTAATTCGTTAAAGGAATAGGAATTTGTCAGTTTGGTTCACATAATGTAGCTTTATAATTGGAATGAAATATTAGTAATTGACCAAAATACCCCTTTTGAAAAGTTTGAAACCGAAATCCAACTATGTGGTGGTCAGTGGTGGTTTAGAACAATGGTGGTCGACCATGGTTTAGAAAGGTGGTTTAGATCGTGGTGGTCGGCAGTGGTTTAGATCGGTGGTGGTCAACGATGGTGGTTGGCAACGGTTCAGATTGATGGTAGTCGACGACAGTTCAGATCGATGGTGGTCGGCAGTGGTTCAGATCATGGTGATCAATGATGGTGGTTTAAATCGGTGGTGCTCGATAGCAGCAGTTTAGATCGGTGGTGGTCGGCGGTGGTGGTTTAGATCGGTGGTGGTTGGCGGTGGCGGTTCATATTGGTGGTGGTCGTCAACGATTCAAATCGATGGTGGTCGGCGACGGTTCATAACGGTGGTCGGTGGCGGTTTAGAACGATGGTCGATTGGTGGTGGTCAGCGGTGGTTCAGAACGATGGTCCGTGATGGTTCAGAACGATGGTCGACTACGGTTCAGAACGATGGTCGATTGGTGATGGTCAGCGGTGGTTCAGAACGATGGTCGATTGGTGGTGGTCAGCAGTGGTTCGGAACGATGGTCGACGGTGGTTCAGAACGGTGGTTGGCGGTGGTTTAGATCTGGGGTGGTCGGCAGTGGTTCAGTTCTAGGGTGGTCGGTGGTGGTTCAAATTGGTGGTTATCGACGGTGGTTCAGATCAATGGTTGACGATGGTTCAGATTGATGGTGGTCGACGGTGGTTCAGAATGGTGGTCAACGGTGGTTCAGAATGATGGTCAACAGTGGTTCAAATCGGTGGCGGTCGACGGTGGTTCAGAACGATGGTCGCGGTAGTTCAGAGCGGTGGTCGATGGTGGTTCAGATCGGTGGTGGTCGGTGATGGTCAATGGCAATTCAAATCGGTGGCGGTCGACGGAGGTTCATATGGGTATATGCAAATCAAGTAGGGAAGTTGGAGATAGTTTTGTCTTTTTGAGAAAATGTGATGAAATGGAATTGAATTTCTTCTCGGTTGTGATGGAAAGACCAAATCCATGAATGTTGGAATTTGTGGATTTCAACTCCATTCCATAGGTAAACCAAACCCCCGAATGGAATTTGGTAAATGGAATTGATCATTCCAATTTCTTCAGCTTCCGTCAGAATTCTGTGAACCAAATGCCCCCTAAGGGTTTTTTTCTTTTTTGCCATCTTCAAACTTTTTCTCACAAAATAGCCGAGAAGCCGCAGGTGAACGTTGCAAGACACTTTTTCTTGCAGTTTCTGACATTTTCTGACACACACAGATGAAAAGTGAGCGCACCGCAAAAATAAATCGAGGCACCGCAACTTGCAACACCACAAGGACATGCATCAACGTACAAAAAACAAGCCAAAGCCTCAGGTTGCGTCACTGCAAAAAGTATTTTACAGCAAAGACTTGCAGTTTCTTGCATATTTAAAAATAAAATTAAATGACAACTACAATATAAACCATTTTCTATTATGTGGCTATTTAAGATGATAACCCTAAAACTTATGGGGTGTTTGGTTAGAGGTACTAAGTAACAATTAATTAGACTGAAAAGAAAAGATAATGTTTGATTTTATATAATATAACGAGTCCAGCCCCCTATAAGCCCAAATTTTTATTTCATGTCAAATTAGGGGAAATGAAAATTTATTCCCATTTTCATTTCCTAACCTGAACCAACCCTTAAGTTAAAGATTGTTTGGTTGATTTTTTATTAAGTCATGTATAGATAAAATTGACTGTGTAATCTGTTTGTATGTATCGAAAAGGTTTTTGTTTGAGAGTAAAAGAAACGGATTTTTTAATTGGGAGGGACAACTTACTACATAAAGTTTCCCCTTAGTAGCTTACAAAACAAGTCACATTCTATATTTTTGAAGCTACTAGTTAGCCTACTAATAAACAATCATGTAGAATTGACTAAGGGGTCGTTTACCCGAACGCTTACCCCGCAAGTGCTTACCGGTGAGACCAGGGGCGGAACACAGTGAGGGCTTATAGGGGCCCTGGCCCCTGTGGTTTAAAAAATTCCAAGAAGCAAATATTATACCTGCAGTGTAAAAAATTTTAAAAAATGTATTTGGCCCCCCATATCCAAAAAAAAATTGCATTTGTGTTCCGCCTCTGGGTGAGACTACACTATTATTTAACTTACCGGGTAGGGTTCTAGTCAACTGAAACGGTATCGTATGCAATAATTTATTCGGTAAGCGCTAACTGGGTAAGAGTTGTCACATTCACTTATCGGGTAAGACTCTCGGTCCTTGTCATTGCTCTTACCCGGTAAGATTTTAGGCCCTTGGTTGCCATGTATATCCAGTAAAATAATTGATCTGATAAATACTTACCGGATAAACATTTCATAAACGACCACTAAATAAACTGTAAGTCTCGTTAAACTATTGAGGTGTGAACAAACACAATTATTCTTATTTTTTTTAGAACTTGGCAATACAATTATTAGACGGTGGTAAGTGGAGGCAAGTACACCCATGTGACTGCCCATCGTAAGCTTTTGTGGATTCACGGATACGGAATCTCTCCCTACACCTATAAAACATTAAAACCACATATGCTGTCCAAACAAAGATCCAGTTATTCCATAAAAACAATTTTAACCTTTTCTTTCATGAATGTTTCCAACGAGGTGGGATTAATGTCCGTGCGTTGCTGCGGATGGAAAGAAATATTAAGACCATAAATTTGAGCATGATCAATTATGAGAACAAAACATTTTGTGTCTGTTAGCAGCATGACTATAATTTACAAAATGCCCTATGAGGATGATGTGTGTGTATGATAGGAAGCGAAAATAAATTGGCAAATGGTACATTAAATCATTAAATCTAAAAAAAGTTACATTGTTATTAAACCTAAATTAAATTATAATAAAAATATGAAATAAACAAATTTTACATCATTATTAAACATAAAATAAATTATGATAAATTACTTTATTAATAAATAAAAAATTGGTGCGTGAATCACCTACGACTATGTGCTTGGATTGATGGGGAAGGCGGAAGGTTTTGGGTTGTAGAATACACAGTCATTGAGATGCGATATATGTTAAGGGATCTTTATTTTATGCTTATATAATAAAAATAATTTTTATAATATAACTTTTATTTATTTAAATTAGAAAATGAAAAAGTTATAAATGATCGAAATGTCATTTACCTAACGGTCAGGAGCTAACAACTTTTAGTTTCGAGGACCAAAACGTTACGCAAATGAAAAATCGAAAGTCTATTTTGGAATCAACAAATTATGGGGACTAAATCCAAGAGTAAAATAAAACTATAGGGACCAAATCTGTAACTCTACAAACATAGGACTAAATCTAACAGGAAGATAAAACCTGAAGGACCAAATCTGTAATTTACTAAAACCTCAAGGACCAAATCTGTAAGTTACTGTAAAAAAAAAAAACACTGTTCATGAACAGTTCTGATAAATGTTATAATATATAATAACAATTTATGAATTATTAACTGCTTTTTTTTTAACTTTAAATGTTGAAGGCAAAGGATCGTATGAGAAATTGACGTTAATGTGAGAAGCGTGAGCAGTGGATCTAAACCGTTGATCACTTTTAATCTCTTGTCCACCCTTGAATTGCGCCTTAGAAGAGAATTGATCCGGTACATCTCATCCTACGGTTGATAACCGCTTCTCACGATAACCTCAACTTCTCATCGGAACCCAAACCAAATGTTGAATTGGTATTATATACTATACGAAAGATTTTGTGAGAAGAAGAGTTCAAGTGAGAAGGAATTTGGACACTTGATGATTTTTAATCTCAAACCCATCCATGAATCGCGTTTGATACGGAAATTGATCTGATGAATCGCAGTACATCTCATCCTAATATGCATCTAAGGGTGAAAATCTCTTCTTACTATTCTTAGTATATTTTTCATTCCCATCGAGATCCAACCCTTGTATGTACTGATGAAATAATTGAATTTTAATTTCAAAATAGGACAAAAAATAGAGAAAGTACGTAGCAATAAATGTTTAGGTTATAAATGATAATAATATTTTCAATTTTTTTTGCCTTGTTAAACTTATTTAGGCTATGTTTGGCAGCTAACTGGTAACTGATAAACTAGCTTTTTAAAACGCTACTATGAGTAGTTTTTCAATAGATAACTTATAAGCTAGTTTATGATCATCCAAACATGTACAAAAAAAAAAATATCTTATAAGCTAGCTTTTTTTTTGCCAAATAGTGTCTTAATTATGTAAATATTACTTTTAGTTGTTTTAGACATATAATAATTTCAAAAAGTTAGTTGTTGATATTATATGGTAGAATTGGAAAGAAAAAAAAAGGGTTGATTAAGTTATAAACAAACAGAAGGGTTATTTGGTTGGCTTTATATTGAGTGTCTGTTAGTCAATAGTTTAATGAGTTTAATGGATTTACACTTTATTCGGTCAACTACACACGATTGTTTGGTAGCGATTTAAGGATATAGAAGGTGACTTATTTAGTAAGTTTTTAGGGGGAACTTTATGCAAAAAGCCAAATTTTTTCCAGACCTGCCTCTCGCAATTGAAAAACACGCTTCATCCATCTATGAAAAAACCATCCCAAAAAATCTTTCCAATCTATACAGACATATTAATCCACACAGACAGCTTCATCCATATATGACTTAATGAAAAACCAACCAAACGACCCCTAGGTCTTATATGGATAAAGTTGTATATGTTGATTAATTTATCTATATAGATGAGGAAGGCCTTTGTTTAGGAGAGTTTCATATATGAAAGGAGCGTGTTTTTAATTGGAATGGAGCATATTGGATAAAACTTGGTTTGCTGCATAAAGCTCCTCCGGAATAAGCTAGTTTTTATAACATTAAGGGGCTGTTTGGTTGGCTTTCCATTAAGTTTTGTATGAATAAAGTTGTCTGTATGGATTAATCTGTCTGTATAGATTTAGAAGATTTTTATTTGAGAGAGTTTTTTCATAGATGGAAGGAACGTTTTTTTTAATGAGAGGAACTGGTTTGGAAAAAACTTGACTTTCTGCATAAAGCTCCCCCTTGAAATCTTACTGAATAAGCCACTACCAAACAGTCATATGTATAACTAACTGAATAAGCATAAGTATCTTTAAGCTCATTAAGCTAATCACCAACAGGCCTTGTATGATTGAATGAATAAGCTGTTTGGATAATTGAACTTATAAAGTCGTAAACAAAAAGACATCTATCGTTGATATGTAAAAGGTTAAGTTTTAAAACCCAAATTAAATTTTATTTAAGTTTGACAAATCGAACAAATGAGCTTTAATAGAATATTTATTTAATTAATTTTAAATATCAATGGTATAATGATCATTTTAATTAGTATTATTTTCTAGAATAAATTTAGTTGAAAATTGACATAAATGAAAAATAATTCATAATTGAGTGTTTCTTTTTATAGAAGAGAAACTTTTATTAGTTCTGTGACCTCCATGTGCATTTTCAGTTTCTTTAAAACCTTTTGCATTGTAGTTTTTCTTCTTTTTGGATACGTAAATTTGTTCAATAATAATTGGTATAATTAAGCGTACAACAAAAATATTTATTAAATTGTACATTTTATAATCAATACAACCAACTTATTGTTCAATTAATTAAAATGGGAAAGAAAATATTGTTGCCATTTCGTCAATATATTGATCTTACAAAAAAAACTGAATCATCGAGGAAATTAAAGCATAATATGTTACAAGTATTTTGCATTAATTTTTTGAGAATCGTGCAACAATATTATTTGCAGATTCAACACGAGACATGTGATGAATGTCGACGAGTTTTATTAAACGATGAGCTCTCGTGTTTAGAATATGATATGTTGGACGAGTGATTTTTTTAGCACTTAATATTCAAGTTAAAAAAACTGGGAAAATAATAAAAGGAATTTTGTGTGCAAGTGTTTATAAGAAAATATGTGAAAAATGAAATTAGTAAGTGTTTATGCCAAAAATCTCCCAAGGAAAATTTAAGGTAATCGTGAAGCTTAATCCAACCAAAGAAAGTAACGACAATAATCGTATGACTATAATAGAAATAAAGTAAATAAGACGAGATAATTGGTGACGCGGAAAACCCCTAAAGTGGGTAAAAACCGCGGACGAGTGTAAGTCGTCGTGCACTATGGACGTCAATCAGGGACGTCGTCCTTTAGAACAAGTGTTACAAGTAAAATGTAAAATCAAATAGTACAATAAAATAAAGTCGGTCGTGCGTCGGATAGATTCAGACTTCGGTCGTACGTCGTATGACAAACAGCGGAAGGCTTTATGAACTTTGGGAAAAGATTGCGCAAGCTTGAGAGTATAATTCCAGAGTTTGAGCCTCAGATGCCTGAATATGAAGTTCAATCTTCATATTTATACTCTATTCGTCTGTTAGTAGGTCTTGAATGCATATCTTTAAGAAAGTAGCCGTTTTGACATTGACGATTGCGTCCGTTATGTCTGTTGCTATTGATGATGAATTCAGTTATAATCTTTGGTCGTAAAGATCCTTTAAATCCTGCATTAAACATAATATAACGTATGATATAAATTAGTAACTGGAATCATGTCGTACGATGGTATTCGTTAGACGGATATTTAACCGTTTTAGTCGAGGTCGCCTGAAGAAAGAGCGTCCTTTATCTTATGTCGTACGACCATAGTCTGTTGGACTTTTTACCCAAACAGTTTGCCCCCAAATTTAAAATTCAAGCGGCAACTTTTTGAAAATTAAATTTAAGATTAAAACACGTGTTGCAAAAGAAAACGCGGATCTTTCGATTAGAATCAAATTGGTTCATTTCTAACTAGATAATGACGTCATCACCTGCACAAGTAATCATCCAGACAACTAATTAGGGACAGGTGTCGCATACTGGAAGGACATACTCGAGTATTTCTTCTGACACAGGTGACACGTGTCAAATGACGACTGGCGACCTACTTTCTCGGTCGATTCAGTTTCCAAATTTACAATATAAATAAGGATTGTTGCTAATCCTTTCCTTCTTTACGCTTACATTTCTTAGAAAATATATATCTCCGGCGAGATTTCCGAGCGATCAGAATCCTTTCCATTCTAAATTCGAGGTTTAGACTTTTATTTAAGGTACGATTTTCAGTCCTTCCTTTGTGTTTGATTTATGCATAGAAAGTCTATAGCTAGAAAACCTAGGAAAGCTTGGGATATTTTGAATTATTGGTGTGCGACTCTTAACATCCCTGATTTTTAAATGTCGAGTGAGCCAGTAAGTTTGTTCAGGGAAGAAGAACACATAGATTTTTTCAAGAGTTTGGCTAAACTTCCAGATGAGATAAATCTAGTGTCGCCAGAGGATTTAAGGCCGGACGAGGTTCCGAGGGGATACTGTGTCTTGTACGAGTACCCCTTTAAGATAGGTTTCTCTTGGCCTTTTAGCCCTTTAGTCAGGGCGTTTTTAGATACCTTTGATTTGACACCTGGACAATTAATGCCTCAATTCTAGCGTATTGTCCAAGTGATCGATCGTGTCACAGCTGAGTGGGAGGTACCGTTCAACGTGAACGACCTCTTGACAGCCTATAGCGTGCGACCAGATGGTTATCACCGTTATAGCTTGTTTCCTCGTTCAAAGGGGGATAACGTACTGATACTTAACACCGTGGTGAACGACCGTGGGTGGAAACATCGGTATGTCTTCCTTCAAGTGGCATCCGTAAGTGACGAAGACAGCCAATGGTTGTCATCAGGTTGGAATGAATCGGGTAGGTTTATTGTCGTGCGTTTTTGTTGTGCATTTTGGTCGTGCGTTTTTGTCTAATATATATCTTTGTTTTACAGTGATTGACTTCAGTGTCGTGAAGCCAAGGAGGGATTCTCTCAACAAGGTTCAAAGAATCTTAGAGAGAAGTATTGTCGATCGTTCATTCTCTCTTCGGTCGAACGACGAGGAGGAAGAAGTTGTCCTAGTCGTTGAAGTTACACCTACCGAGGGTTCTTTGAAGGAAGGAGAGAATATAGAAGAGGAGAGAGAAGTAGAAAGAGAAGAGGAGATGACGAGTAAGTTGTTCAACAATACCTCCTTCTTATGTATCGTAAGTATTCTCTAACTTGCTCTTTCTGTCTCTCTTTTTTATTAGGAGACGCAACTGCAAAGTCGGCTGCTGCTAGGCGAGCCGAGCAATTAGAGCTCGCTCGTCAAGGAAGGGAGAAATCGAAGAAAAGATCTGCCCCTTCCACAGGGGTAGATCCAAGACGTGTTCGAGGCAAGCAACCTCAGTCTTCGCCTAAGAAAACGAGCGACGTTACTTTGACGTCCCTTCCAGGGGTGTCACCGATGAAGGGAACCGTTGCTGGTGTCGAGCTCGGAGGCTCGACCCAGGTGACGAAGGACATTCCCCTGTCGAGGGTGTCGGGCGTTAATAAGCCCATCTCCGAAGTTCCTTCTTCTTCTTCAAAGGAAGAGAAGAACAAGGAGAAGGTGGGAGAGACGACATTCAAAGTCACTCTCCCATCTGACTTCATGGTTAATGACGTTCTTGAGAGGGACGTCATTTTCCCGCACTTGGGAAAATTTCTTCTCCCGACTTTCCGCGATCGCTACAACGATTCTCGGATCGAGGATACGGGAGCACATGCTGCCGGTCTTTCTTTCATGGTAAGCTCGTATTATTATATATATATTTTTTTATTTTCTTTGTTGCTTACTTGTTATGTTTTTTAATCTTTTCTTTATTGTCTTGCAGGCTTTTCAAGCGTGTCTGAGCTTTTACGCTCAGACAGAAGGTCTCAGGGCGGCCTTTCCTGACGTACAAAAAAGGGCGGACGAGGCTCTTGAAAAAGAGAAGGTTGCCTTAGAGGCGGTCGAGGCCGAGAAGAAGAAGGTAGAGAGCCTTAAGGCTCAACTCGTCGAGGCTCAAAATGAGAAGATTGAGTTTAGGGATCGCATCCTTGAGCTCGAGGCGATAACCACCAAACTGGAGGTCGAGAAAATAAAGGCCACTACCGCCGCTGCTGCCTCTGCTGATGAAGTCACGTCCCTCCTCAAGAAAGTCGAAAGTTTAGAGGGAGATGTCAAAGATTTAGAGGAGGAGAATAGGCAGATTGAAGCTTTCTCTCGTCTCACAGCCCGAGCTGCTTTGATGAGACGTCATCTGAATGGGAAGAATCCCATGGTGTCGGCCGCCGAGGAGCTCAAGACCTATCTTGACACTGTGGGGACCGAAAGGGACCTCGATGAAGATGATGACCTGGAGGGTAGCGATGACGGAAAAGAGGTGGCAACAGTAGAGACTGACGTCGTGCAGGAACAACTTGACGTTCCTCCTTCTTCTTAGCTTATTTTCCTTTAGATTTATCATTAAGGGTCGGCCGTCTATGGTCGTCTCTTATACTTGTAATTTTTTGGAAATGAAAAAAGTTTCTTTTGTTTATCAATGCTCGTCTTTGTTTTTTTTTTCAAAAGTACGTCAAGTAAGTTTAAGAAGATACAAAGTCACTATATACTATACATTCGACCAAACCATCATTCATTAACATGCTATAATGAAATCAACTGAGTTTTACGATCGAGCAAGTGCAATCGTAATAATGGTTTTTGTATATATATATACATACTGGGAGTCAAGTGTAAAAAATTAACCTTTAACAACAATTACAACCAACCACATACATGCGATCGTATGAGTATTACTTGACATGAAAATCTTAGTTAAGTCATGCGTCCCTGCGAAGAACAAAATTAGCGGGGTGGTCGTTGGTTTGACCAACGACCCTCCGATGCTTAAGTTAGTAATTTTTCTTAAAAAATAATCGAAGGAATTAAATATGGAATTTAAAAGAAATACCTCTTTAGATGAACTGCATTCCAACTTCGTGGGAGATCTCGACCATCGGAGGTCTGGAGTCTATAAGCTCCTTTACCCACGATACCAGAGATTTGATAAGGCCCTTCCCACTTAGTGGAAAGTTTACCTGCATTTGGTTCTTGAGTGTTTTGAAACACACGTCGCAAGACGTAGTCGCCTTCTTGAAAAACTTTGACCTGGACATTTTTATTGAAATGTTGCTCGACAGCTTGCTTCTCAATAGGTAACACAGCTTCACATCCATAGACTAAGGAAAAGGGAGTATGTCCTGTGGATGTACGAGGTGTCGTACGATTAGCCCATAGAACGGAAGACAATTCTTCCACCCATTTTCCTTTGGCAGCTTTAAGTCGTTTCTTGAGTGAATTAATGATAGTTTTATTACTCGACTCAGCTAAACCATTCGACTGTGGATATCGAGGCGTTGATGTTACTAACTTGATATTTCTTTCTTCACAAAACCTTCGTGTTCGGTCACTGATGAATTGTGTCCCGTTGTCGCACGTTATTTCAGATGGAACTCCAAACCTACAAATGATGTTAGTCTGGATAAAAGAAACGACTTCTTTATCCCGGACTTGGGAAAAAGCCGCTGCTTCGACCCATTTAGAGAAATAATCAGTTAAAACTAAAAGGAATACCTTTTGCCCTGGAGCAGGTGGAAGTTTCCCAACAATATCCATTCCCCATTTCATAAAGGGACATGGAATCAAAGTCGAGTGCAAAGGTTCAGAAGGTTTATGAGACATACCTGTGTGTCTTTGACACGCGTCGCACAACTGTACATACCTGGTCGCATCTTGTCTTATCGTCGGCCAATAGTAACCTTGTCTCGATATCCGGTTGGCTAAACTGCGGCTTCCGGAGTGATTTCCACATTCACCATCATGCATATCCTGTAAGATTTTGTGTACTTGTGCCTTGCTGGTGATACACCGCAAATTCAGACCAGTTGAAGATCGTCGATACAATTGTCCTCTGATCATAACGTACCTCGACGCTTTGAATCTAACTTTTCTCGCCTCCATTTTATCATCGGGCAATTGATCGTGCTCTAAGTAATTTCGAATGTCGTCCGACCAAGAATTTTCTTCTTCAATTGGCGCGACTGAAGTATTATCATCCTCCTTGATGGAAGGGGTTGCAAGATGAACTACTGGGATATTGTTGAATGTCGTTCGACTAAGTGCTAACCCCAAATTGGCTAATGCATCGGCTTGAGTGTTCTGATCTCTTGGTATTTGCTCGATTACAAAGTGACTGAACTTCTTTGCTTCTTCTTTGACTATTTTATAATAGGCAATCATCCTTGAATCTTTTGCTGCGAACTCTCCATTGATTTGGTTAACAACTAGGGATGAGTCACTTCGGACGTGCAGACGTGTTGCCCCCAAGTCGTGAGCAATTTTGATTCCTGCAATCAATGCTTCATATTTTGCCTCATTATTTGTTTCTTTGAAATCGCACCGTATGGAATATACCATTTTGCCCCCTTGTGGGGACTGTAGGACGACACCCAAGCCTGTGCCACGTATATTTGCCGAACCATCCACATCGAGCATCCACGTAGTGTCGTGCAAAGTCGCCACAATTAATTTGTCGGACGTCATCGTGCTTTCTAGTTCTGGACTGAAATCTGAGATGAAATCGGCTAAGACCTGTGACTTGATCGCCGTTTTGGGCTGGAAATCCAGATTAAAGTTGCTGAGGTAAATGCTCCATTTAGCTAGTCGTCCTGTTAATTCGGGTTTTCTTAACACAGATTTTAAGGGAAAGTTAGTTACCACAATTATAGGATGTGACTCAAAATAATGTCGTAGCTTTTTAGCAGCCATGATTAATGAAAGTAAGAGTTTTTCTATGGACGAATACCTGGTTTCTGCGTCTAATAGAGTTTTACTTACATAGTAAATTGGCAGTTGTCGACTGTTGGTTTCTCGTATAAGAATTGCACTTACCGAATTAGTGCTAACAGCTAAATAAAGTTGAAGAGTTTCACCTTTCTCAGGTTTAGAAAGGAAAGGAGGCGACATCATGTATTTTTTGAGTTGCTGCAACGCTTCTTCATGCTTGTCCGTCCATTCGAACCCTTTATTCTTTCGCAGGACATTGTAGAATAAATGACACCTGTCGGATGACCGAGAAATGAACCGGTTCAGCGCTGCTACTCGTCCTGTAAGACGTTGGACTTCTTTAAAATTTCTGGGCGATTTTAGCTCGATAATTGCTTTAATCTGTTCTGGATTAGCTTCGATTCCTCGTCGTGTGACCATATAACCGAGAAATTTTCCAGCTCGAACTCCAAAGGAACATTTCGTCGGATTCAACTTCATCTTGTATTCACGCAAGATGTCGAACGACTGTTTCAAATGTCCGATATGATCGTCTGCATGTTTCGATTTGATAAGCATGTCATCGATGTATACTTCCATAGTATCACCCAAATGTTCTTTGAACATCATATTCACCAATCGTTGATATGTCGAACCTGCATTTTTAAGACCAAAAGGCATTACCTTATAACAAAAAATACCTTTATCCGTCATGAAGGCTGTTTTCTCCTGGTCGTATGAATGCATCAATATCTGGTTATACCCAGAATATGCATCCACGAACGTGAGTAGCTCATGTCCTGCTGTAGCGTCGACCATAGAGTCGATATGTGGTAATGGAAATGGATCCTTCGGGCAAGCTTTGTTAAGGTCTGTGAAATCAATGCAGACTCGCCATTTGCCATTTTTCTTTTGGACGACTACCACATTAGCGAGCCAATCTGGATACTTGACTTCTCGTATTTTTCTTGTTTTAAGTAAATTATCAACTTCGTCGTTGATAACCTTATTCCTCTCAGGAGCAAATTTTCGTCTTTTCTGTTGAACGGGTTTAAACGATGGATCGATGTTGAGTTTATGAGAAATAATACTTGGATCGATACCCACCATGTCTTCGTGCGTCCAAGCGAAACAATCATAGTGGTCCTGCAAAAAAGAAATTAGTTGCTTTTTAAAGGAAGGGTCGAGAGTCGAACCTATGTAAACCATCTGGTCAGGCTTATCCTGGTTTAAGACGATAGCTTCCAAGCGATAGTCATCGTTAGTCCCAGGAACGTCCTGGTTCTGTAATTGCTATACTGTCTGCTTCGGGGGCTTCAAGGAAACTTTGTAACATTCCGTAGCAACCTTTCTTTCGCCTTTGATTTCCTGTACTCCCCATCGCGTGGGAAATTTCAGGGTTTGATGATATGTCGAAGGCACAGCCTTCATGTCATGAATCCAAGGTCGCCCAAGAATAACATTATAAGCTGATGAGCAATCGACGACATTGAATTTCGTCTGTCTGTTGATTCCTTTAGCATATAATGGGAGTGTGATTTCCCCCATGGTGTTTGTGGCTCCACCATTAAACCCAACGAGTGTGGTCGAACGTCGTATAATCTCGGATTTGTCAATGCCCATTGCTTTCACTGCATCAAAAAAGATAATGTTAGCTGAACTACCTCCGTCGACGAGTATCCTTTTGGTCAGACAATTCCCAATGCTCAATTGGATAATTAGTCCGTCATGATGCTTCTGATGTACGTCATCGAGATCCGCCTGGTCGAACGTTAAGGGCATAGCCTCCAATTCTACGTCCTCTTTGAGTCGTGCCTCCTTCGGAATTGGTCGATCATCAGGACCGCGACTGGCATGTCTTTTAGCGGCTGAATAGGTGGTCCCACAGATATCAGAACCTCCGGTAATACAATTAATCACCTTGGCATGCTCTGGGGATGTGGGACGTGCGTCTTTATCTTCCATCAATTCTTGTAGGTAACCTTTTGAATTGAGCCAGGACAGCTCCTTCTTTAGGGCGATGCAATCATCCGTTATATGACCGAAATCATTATGGAAGTCGCACCATTTGGTTTTGTCCTTCTTGTCGGTATCTTTGTCATTTTTCTTTGGCCATCGTACGTTTTGCTGAAGCTGCTTCAAGGATACGACGACATCTTTAGCTGATCCAGGGAAACCATAAGATGACACCTTAGGATACTGGACAGATTTAGAAGTCGCTGGTCCTTTCTTTTCAAATCTGACATTTGAAATATGCTTAGTAGGTTCCAATCGATTGGACGACTTTGATTTAAAGTCAGGCTTTTTAACACCTAAGCCTTTCCGGTCGCCCGAGTGTTTATTTCTGAATGCAAGGTCATCCTCAACCCTCATATGGGCAAGTGTCCGTGCTCGTACGTCTTCAAAGGTTTCCGGAGGATACTTTGTAAGATCGAGATATAACCCGGAACTATCGTCCAGACCTTGTTTGTATGCTTCGATTGTTGTTTTTACATCGCAGTTGCGGATACTGATCATCTCCGCGTTGAACCGATTAAAGTAGCCCCGGATGGACTCTCCATTCTTCTGCACGACGTAGTAGAGGTCACTCGTTTGCTTCTCCATTTTTCGGCTGCTAGCGAATTGTTGAGTGAATTGATTCACCAATTCTGCAAAAGACCCAATAGTTTTAGGTTTGAGATTTATTAACCATTGTAAAGCTGCCCCGGTCAAGGTCGCCCCAAAACTTTTGCACATGCAAACTTCTTGGAATTGGTACGGTATTGAAACAGTCCACATAAGTTGCTTATATTGTGCGACATGTTCCGTTGGATCCGTGACGCCTGAGTATTTTGGATTGAAAGTCGGGATGCTGTATTTCTTTGGAACATCTACTAACGCGATCTCATCAATGAACGGTGACGACTCAAATCCTGCACGTGGTTCGACATCGATTGGAACTGCTGCCCCCGGCAACTTGGCCAACATCGACAAGACACGTTCATTTTGTTCTTCCAGAAGTTTTAGTCTTTGTGCAACGGGATCTAAGGGAACACCATTTGGAGTACCCAATGGAACATAACCAGTCCCATTGAGGCTATTCTGCTGCGAGGCATCAGAGGCATATCCATTGAATGGAATAGAGGCCATAGGCATAGTTGGAATCATAAAAGTCGCAGGGTTAATTGATGGTGGACGAGGATAATTTGGTAATGGAGGGGGTACATTCCAAGTACCAACGTAAGCATTCGTGATCCCTGTTACATTGTTCCCACTTTGATTTCTCAAATTCTCGATGGTTTCAGCTGCTTGTTGAGCTTGAGTTGTTAAGGCGTCAATACGAGCACGAGCAGCTGTTAGCTCCATGTTCATTTGAGCTACGATATGATCTTGAGTTCCTTGGAATGTCATTATCCTGGATAACTGGACAAGAAAACACTAAGAGAAAACGTTAGTCTGCCGTGAGATTATTGAAGATTTCCTTTGGATGGGCCCCACGGTGGGCGCCAAACTGTTTATGCCAAAAATCTCCCAAGGAAAATTTAAGGTAATCGTGAAGCTTAATCCAACCAAAGTAAGTAACGACAATAATCGTATGACTATAATAGAAATAAAGTAAATAAGACGAGATAATTGGTGACGCGGAAAACCCCTAAAGTGGGTAAAAACCGCGGACGAGTGTAAGTCGTCGTGCACTATGGACGTCGATCAGGGACGTCGTCCTTTAGAACAAGTGTTACAAGTAAAATGTAAAATCAAATAGTACAATAAAATAAAGTCGGTCGTGCGTCGGATAGATTCAGACTTCGGTCGTACGTCGTATGACAAACAACGGAAGGCTTTATGAACTTTGGGAAAAGATTGCGCAAGCTTGAGAGTATAATTCCAGAGTTTGAGCCTCAGATGCCTGAATATGAAGTTCAATCTTCATATTTATACTCTATTCGTCTGTTAGTAGGTCTTGAATGCATATCTTTAAGAAAGTAGCCGTTTTGACATTGACGATTGCGTCCGTTATGTCTGTTGCTATTGATGATGAATTCAGTTATAATCTTTGGTCGTAAAGATCCTTTAAATCCTGCATTAAACATAATATAACGTATGATATAAATTAGTAACTGGAATCATGTCGTACGATGGTATTCGTTAGACGGATATTTAACCGTTTTAGTCGAGGTCGCCTGAAGAAAGAGCGTCCTTTATCTTATGTCGTACGACCATAGTCTGTTGAACTTTTTACCCAAACAGTAAGTAAGAGCACTTAGGGTTGTTTGTTTACCTCTTAATGGTTCAATTAAGAGGTGTAACACCCTAAAAACCAGAGTGAATTTAAAACGCGGAAACTGGACAAATAAGCATCAACGCTTGGTATAAACCTCCCAAACAGGGGAAATGTACTTAACCTTTACAAACCTGAATACGGATATGAAACTCAACAACAAACTAGGATAATAACCAAAGTTATACTCCAACAAAATGCACCTACTTTCAGCCAAAAAAATCGATCTCTAGAATATCAAAAAGATTTGGAAGGGTTAAAAGTCAAGATTTCCATTTTCTTCAAAAAGTGTCCTTCAAGCTTCATTTTCAAAACAGTCTCCAATGCTCCAGCATTAACCTGGCATTACAATAAACAAAAGATTTTAGGTTGATTTACGCAAAATAGCAACAATTAGTTAAATAATAAACTTAGCTCCATGAATAAGAAAATTTGGAAAATAAGATAAGAAAATGACTCAATTGTTTGGGATAAAGAAAATTTAAAATCCTAAAAGATAAGAAAACGACGCAATATGTATTGAATTCTCAATACATATCAGTCACCGAAAACTTGGATAATAAAACTCAATACCCAAAAACAACACATTTCGGTGACGGGGGATACCCGAATTCCATCGAAAGTGGCGGACACACAAAGTTAAGCCACTTATCACTGTTCTCGAGTTTCACATAAGACCATGGTTCCCCGTATCCGGCTCATCTAAGCTACCACCGCAAGACACCACTGATCCTAGTGTCTACTCGACCTCTAATGAGTCTCACCACAAAGTCACAAGTCCCCGTATCCGACTCACTCTGGGCACCACCGCAAGACTTAGCTCCGTATACGGCTCCTCCAGAGCACCACCGCAAGCTTACATAATCAATAACATGACTTGGGGACCACTCACTAGAATTCAAACGCGGACACTAAATTCCACGATGAGTAACCAGACTGGATTACAAACGGTCATCGAGTTCAACCACCCATGATATCTACCTCGAGCCCTCAATAAAGGTTACGCGGTTATCGAGTCCAACCACTACCCACAGGGAGAAGGTCCCCACTAAACAATATCCAGTCCCAACACGGGGATAAAGTCCCCACTAAACCAACTGACTGACTCATATGCCTATGGATCCAATGCATTACAGTCTAAAACGTTACATGACTCAAAAGAATGAACTAACGCATACAAAACATGTAACTCTCAAATAAGATGCAACTAAGTACACCATACGTCCAAGGCTCCTTAACGAGCTACCAAAACTGAACAAATGTTCCAAAGACTCATTAAAGTACAAATCAAGCCCCAAAAGGATTAACAGACGATTGGCTAAACCACGAGAGCCAATATGGTTACATAAACCAAACTAAATCTTTCCCCAAAATCTTTATTTCTCAAACCAAAACCCAAAAAGGTTATTGTTTCCAAAATGTTCCCAGGGTCGGGAATGACTCATCCCAAGGACTCACACACTCTTATTTTCAAATTGCCCATTTATATGAATGATGCATAAAAACCCAACAAGCACTAAAATGCATTTGTGACCAAATATCCATTTACACAATAAATCATTAAAACACTATCGTTTACGACTTATTTATGAAAATGCCCAAAAATCCTAAATGTGGTGTTTTACAAGGTTTAATAAACTAAATACTTCAAATAATCAAAAGTTACCAAATAACTCAATAGTTGATAATTTCATGTAAAACGCATAAATGCTTTAAAATAAACATTTTGGCATGTACAACGTTTTCACAAATCAACTTGAACTCACTTTGCTAGATTTAGGCTAAATCTAGATTTTACCCCCCAAAACTTGAATCTCCAAAGAAACTTCTCTAGATCTTAGATCCGACACACCTACAAGGTTCCCTTCAACATACAATTCACCAAAATCAAACCCAAGATGGAGGATGAAAGGAAAAAGGATGAAATCCTCAAACCCTAGCTTAACATTGAGAGAGATGAGGAGCTTACCACCACAAAATACTCTTGTATACTCTAATAGACTTCCAATATCTTGCTAAATCCTTGAAGAGCTCTCAAAAACGAAACCATGTCAACTTGAATCACCAAAAACGGAGTTGGAATGAAGAAGATATGAAGAAATGAAGTTATAGGGCTGAAAAATCGGGTTTTAAGCTCGAACAGGGCTCCGTGCGGGTTACCGGGCGGCCTAGGTCGCGCCACAAGTCGCCCGAATGGGTTTTATGCTTGAACAGGGATCCGGGCGGGTTACGGGGCGACCTAAGTCGCGCCACAACTCGCCCCGTGCACTGTTTGTCCAGTTTCTTCGTTATTCACTGTTTTGGCCGTAACTTCTTCGTTATAGCTCCGATTTTGCTCCGGAAAAAACCGTTGGACTCGTAATTGAATCCTTAATTCATCTAGACTATAAAATCTAGGATTCAAGTCCAAAATCCTTTATCTTATTTTTCCCTAATATATCGGTTTCGGTATTAACTTGAAATGGTGTCTCTCGAAATCGGGGTGTTACACTAGTGGTTGTGGTCCTTGTGGAATCTGCCCTAAATCGACTACTTGATGCTTGCCCCTTCCCTAAATCGACAGCCGCACATCACAGCCTCACAGGTGTATTCTTTCTATGGTTCTGCCTTCTTGGTTGTGTTTTTCTCTCGACTAACTCGCAGGCTGCAATGGTTCTGCCTTCTTGGTAAGTGCCTAAGTGGCAATCTTTATATTTTTCTTTACAATGTTATTATATGAAAAACTAGAGTAACTTGGTAGTGGGTAATTTGGTATTTAGGTTTTATTCTTTTAGTCTCTTAATCAATAACAATGTCTTTTTAGTTTTTTTAAATGAAGCCATTTAGGTTTATATTTTTAGTCTTTTAATCCTATTTATTTTTCATATTTCAGATTAAGGTTTCAACTTTGAAGTTTCAATTGCTTTGACAATTTCACGAATCACGACTAAATCAGGTATGATCTTAATTTCTATTATTTATTTCGTATCACTGTTTAAGATATGTATCATCGACCACAACCTAGGATGCTCAAAATTGGATCGGTTGGCAATTTTGAGTATTGAAAATAAGTTCTTGGCTAATATTAACTATAATAAAGTGATTGATATTTTTGCTTCAAAAAACGCAGGAAGACATTGTTTTAGACTTCTAGGTGATGCATTATATGTTATACAGGGTTTTGGTTTATGTCGCCCCGATGTATTATTTTTGCTTTTTTTAATAAAATATGGCGCAGGAAATGAGCCACCTAGTTTGACTAAGTTTCAAACCCCTTTAAATTGTTTTTCATTTGCAAGAGGCATTTTTTTGGCCTTCCGCCATGGGCATCCGAAAACTCAGGACCTGGCCTTATTAGCTTCTTAATGTAATCTTATTTTTCTAAAACCTCTTTATAGTCTCGTTATTCACTTTGCAATGTATATAGACATTATTATGAGATCATTTTTTTTTAATAAACTTTAGATTTTATTACATATAGACATTATTATGAGATCATTTTTTAATAAACTTTAGATTTTATTATTTTAGTTTATTATGCTAATTAATGAATTAATAAAACATCTATTTATTAAAAATATTTAATGCATTATTGAAATAAATAAAAAATTTGAACTATATATTAATAAATCAACAAAAATATTTTGACTATTAAATACTATGTTATTTAACATATTATATTTTATATTTTATAAATTTTCCTAATAATGATAAATAAACATGTGAAATTGTTGAAAATTTGTTGAAATGGATGGACAATTTTTAAAAAAAAAATTGTTTGAAAATATATGTATAGCTACAAAAGATTTTTTATATATTTTTTTATATATTTATAAATTAAAAATCTAATTTATATTATAAAAGGTAAAATAGACAATTCTCTAACATTATAATTGTCAAAGTATAAAAGAAACTAAGCTATATTAGAATCAGGGACGGACACAATTTTTTTTATACGATGGCACCAGATAAATATAGACAAACAATAATTAGAAAAAGCACGACTTTATCGAAGTGTCTTCGCCTTTGTCTGATGTGTTTTTAGCCTATTTTTACCATTTCGAGGGATTTTTGAAGCTTTCTGGTTGATTTCGACGGATTTTTAAGTTTTTTTTTTATCGATTTCGAGGGATTTTTTCGGATTTTTTTAATTGATTTCAAGAGTTTTATTCGGTTTTTTTGGTTGATTTCAAGAGTTTTCTTTGGTTTTTTGGTTGATTACAAGGCATGGTTGCACCTTCTTGAAGTTTCCAAAACAATACGGTAGCACCTTCCAAAACGATACGGTTGTAACTTTCACGAATCTAAATTTTTTTACCCTTCAACGAAGAAATAATACGGTGACATGTGCCACCATAGGCACGACACTAGGTCCGTCCTTGATTAGAATAAGAGACTTACACGATTAATATAAGGTTCTTTTGTTGTAAACTAGCATAATGCTATATTTTTTTTAAAAGACCTGGAAATTTATATTAAAAGAAAATAAAATCCATATCATTTATTCATCGTATATATCTTCGTAATTTAATAAATAGTATAGAAAATCAAAATATAATAATCACTAGGTTGTACTCATGTCGAGGGTAGAAATACACATTGAGCCAAAGACCGACCGATTATAAAAGAAAATGGTCCTTGTTATGTGCCTAGTCTAGGATTTCAGGTTTATACTAATTAAAGACGAGTTTGTTACCCTGATATATGACCCGACCTCTAGGGCTAGTCACTGCATAGTCAAATGCCTTGTTTTTATTAAGGTGCGTTTGGTACGTAGAACAGATGGAACAGGACAGAACATAACGAACTTGTTCTATGTTTGGTGTGACTTTAAGAGGAAATAACAGAAACTAAGTTGAACACGGGTGGAACACATGTGTTCCCCCCTTACCCCCTCGAACAAACTTGAACAAGCTCCCTTTTACCAAAATTCCCCTGACCTAAGGGGGTGTTTGAGATTGCTTATTAAAACTGCTTATTAATTTATTGTGTTTTCAAACAACAAATAAGTTGTTTTGAGTGTTTGGATTGGAAAAAAGAAAAAAAGACTTATGACTTTTCCACCCCGCTAATAAGCAGTTTTTGATAAGTCATTCCCAACTGACTTATTTGAAACTCATTATTAACTTATTTAACCAAATTACATATTTGCCCCTTCTATCTATAAGTTAATAAGCACTTTACAAATAAACATAAGTTAATAAGCACTTTTACAAATAAGCATAAGTTATTTTAAATAAGCAATCCCAAACACCCCTAAATACAATTCACGTATCTCTCTCAAAATCGCAGAGACACATATCGTCACCTTCCTTCAGATTGATTCGCGCCTCCGTCCTTCAGATCGATTCACGTTCAGATTGTTGCTCTCATCTCCCTCGTTCAAATTGTTGCTCTCTGTTCGATTCAGGCATCTATTCCACATACCGATTCCATAGATTTTGGTCTGGTAATCGATCAGATCGGATCCTTCAGATTGTTTGGTCTGTAATCGATCGATCGATCCACATATTTTGGTCTGGTAATCGATCATCTCCCTCGTTCAGATTGTTTGGTCTGGTAATCGATGGACGAATCCTTCAAAAATCGATTGATTTATGTGATATGTGATTTCGTCTTCATCGATTGATCCATGGTTAATTTCTGATTTTTGTCTCTATTTAATATCTCTTTGATTTTTGTTAACCAAGAGAATCGATTTCCTTTGTTAGAAATGGATAGCATTTTTTGTTAGCAAGAAAACCGATTTCTCTGTTAGAAATCAATAGCAATTTTTGCCTACATAGATCAATAGCATTTTCTCTGTGATACGTTGAATTGTAGAGGTTTCATAGAGGTTTACAATGTATTTGGTTTTAGCTTTTCTGTAGACCCATGTATTTGTTGTAAGAAGGCTGATTCTATTTACATTACCTTTGCTTTTCTGCAGACCCATGTTTTAATCTTTTGATGATGGCAATTTAGTTTTGAGAAATGGTTCAAGTTCAAGTCCACCAATTTGGCAAGCACACATGGTTGGAAAGTTTGGAGCAGTGGAATTTGTGGTTCTTAATGATGGCAATTTAGTTTTGAGAAATGGTTCAAGTTCAAGTCCACCAATTTGCAATAAACTAATTATCTATTAATTTTCATTTTGATTGAGTCTTTGGAAGAAAAAAAAAAGCACTAAACAACTCACTATGAGTAAATTGGTCATTTGGCCAGTCATGTCTTGTTATGTCTAGTCCTGTCATGTGCGGAACAGTTGTCCTGTCCTGTTGTAACTTGAGGGATTTTGAACCAAATTACAATTGGTTTAACCATGTGTTTGGTTGGCGAAAAAATGGAACTAAATCAATTAAAGCATCTCCAACAACTATGCTAAAATAGGGATTTGTTGAAAAGAACTTAAATCTGATAAGTTTTTTGTTGTTGTGCAACTCACCATGCACTTGGTACAAGTATTTTGATGCTTGAAACTGTGAATTTTTTAGAGCCACATGTATTAAGTGGACTTTCTTATTTTATCTTATTATAAGGCAAAATACTTGGTGGAGAATGAAAAGAAATATTTCTTGTGGATGACAATTCATTTAGTCATCTTGTTTGCAAATGAGAGAAGAAGGAAATAAAGCCATCAGTGATGAGAAGACAAAGAAAAGGAATGGCATCAATGAGGACAAGAGTGACATCAATGATAGGAAGAAAGCATCACTAATTCCTCCTCTAATCTTTGCCAACCCATTCTTTTTCTCAGTAGTGGATGATAACTCGTCTATTTTATCATTTAGCTCCATGCATGTATATACAGGGCCGGTCCTGAGTTTCCGGATGCCCATGGCGGAAGGCCAAAAAAATGCCCCTTGCAAATGAAAAACAATTTAAAGGGGTTTGAAACTTAGTCAAACTAGGTGGCTCATTTCCCGCGCCATATTTTTATTAAATAAAGAAAAAATAATACATCGGGGCGACATAAACCAAAACCCCGTATAACATATAATGCATCACCTAGAAGTCTAAAACAATGTCTTCGTGCGTTTTTTGAAGCAAAAATATCAATCACTTTATTATAGTTAATAGTAGCCAAGAACTTATTTTCAATACTCAAAATTGCCAACCGATTCAATTTTGAGCATCCTAGGTTGTGATCGATGATACATATCTTAAACAGTGATACGAAATAAAGAATAGAAATTAAGATAATACATGATTTAGTCGTGATTCGTGAAATTGTCAAAGCAATTGAAACTTCAAAGTTGAAACCTTAATCTGAAATATGAAAAATAAATAGGATTAAAAGACTAAAAAAGATAAACCTAAATGGCTTCATTTAAAAAAAACTAAAAAGACATTGTTATTGATTAAGAGACTAAAAGAATAAAACCTAAATACCAAATTACCCACTACCAAGTTACTCTAGTTTTTCATATAATAACATTGTAGAGAAAAATACAAAGATTGCCACTTAGGCACTTACCAAGAAGGCAGATCCATTGCAGCCTGCGAGTTAGTCGAGAGAAAAACACAACCAAGAAGGCAGAACCATAGAAAGAATACACCTGTGAGGCTGTGATGTGCGGCTATCGATTTAGGGAAGGGACAGGCAACAAGTAGTCGATTTAGGGTAGATTCCACAAGGACCACAACCACTAGTCCCCTGTCCAGTCGTCGTCTCGTCGATTTAGCAATTTAGGGCAACCACAGTCCACAGAGTTGTTCGTTCAATCGTTCGTTGAGTTCAGCCTTCAGGGCAACCACGAGATTGACGAGAGTCGATTTAGGGGCGAGCGATTGAGAGGCGATAGTTGATTTAGTCAAGCAATTGAGAGGCGAGAGTTGAGTGAGAGAGAGAGAGAGAGTCGAGAGTATGAGAAGTGATAATCGTGAGAGAGAGAGAGTTGAAAGTCTGATCAATTCTTCGCTTAATTGAAGAAATTAAAACGGTAAAAAATATTTTGGCCCCCCATAAAAACTCAGCCTACTACTATACCTATGCTCCTAACATAATTATGATGCCCTTAAGGGCCCTGCTGCCCATGCCCAAGCCACATTTGCCATGGGCCAGGGCCGGGCCTGTGTATATAAATATACATGCTACGTGAGGTTTAGAAAATATGCACAAAAGGTATTAAAGTTCTTCTTCTCCTTTGTTTTCCTAGTTTCCTTCTTGTTGATATTTTATATATCTTATTGATATATATATATATATATATATATATATATATATATATATATATATACCAGGTTTGACCCCGTGTATTACACGGGGTGATTTAAAAAAATTAAATCATGTCAGAAAACTTATCTTACATATATGAATGATTATCGAAAGTACGATACTACTTTTTCAAGCTTTTTTTTTCCTTCAGAGTTGTTTTTATTTTTATTTTTTTGCAGTTTGTTACAAAATGTTCTTGTTTTAGTCAGTTTTCACAAATAATGTTTTGCAAAAAATTAATAAAAAATATGAATATTTATAAAACAATAATAGAACGTAAATGAAATTATGGAAAAGTACACAGTTAAAATATTAATAAAATAAGAACCACGTATCATAAATTAGCAAATACTTTTTTATATACAACATTCTTTGTTCTATTGCTAATATATAAGTAATATATACTAAATATCATAATGTCAATAAAATAAAATTAAAAATGTTATTTTATAAAACTTCATGATAAAAACTAAAATTCGTGTATAAAAAATTAAAAAGGATGAGGTTTTTATAAAAAAAACTCTTGAAGTAAAAATTGATATGAAATAGCCAAAAGAAAATTAAGACAACTTAGTGATTATTTGTAGGGGTGTACATAAAATTGTCAACCAACCCAACCCGCTCCCAACCCAATTAAACCCAACCCGCGAAACTGCAAACCCGCCAAACCGCTAATTAGAAGGGTTGAAATTGGGTTAGGAAAACTCAACCCAACCCAAACCGTCAACCCGCCGCTATTTTTTTTATAAAATTATATTTTTGTTGTAGGATTATGTGCCATCATCAAAAGGAAATGATTGATATAATATTTTCCTAGTATTAGAATTTACCATAATTAATGTTTCCTTTTCTTTGTTAAATTCTCCCTATTTAAAGGGCTTATGATTAATGAGAATTATAGATTTCATTGTCTCCCTATTCTGTTGTTATTCTGTTTCGTTTTTCTTTTAACACGTTATCAGCACGAGCTCTCCAATGGCTTTTTAAACAAGTCTCTCTCTCTCTCTTTGGTCGACGATGCTACTATTTGAACTTGAGGGAAAGTGGAAAACATCAAAACAATGATGTACATGTGTATCATCATTGTACAAAAATTGAAGCATAGAGTACAACGATTTTTTTTTCTCAAGAATTTAATGTGCAAGTGTTATCTCAGGTTTGTTTTCTCCCACATCCACTAAAAGAATTTTTTTTAATTGTCTTTGCCGTACTCTCTCATGCTTTAATAATCAGTATGTTGCGTTTCTTAGGGTATGTTTTTGATTAAATTCTCTTAAAGTGATGCTCTAGTTATATCTTGCTATTTGAAAATTGCATGTATTGGTATATAATTCCCACTTTTATTTGTAACATACATATTGAATTGTTAAAATTTAATTATTTAAAGTTTGGTTTAATACCATTTAATTTTAATGGTGTTTATTATAGATTTTAGAATTTCAAATGTGTTATCGTTATTTGTTTTCGACTATGAGTGAATCATATTTTGTTTACAAATTTACTACTAGTTTCATAAAAACTATTTAATTTTGATCTATAAAAAAAATCTACCTGCAATAAAATAACTGAATATATATTATGGTCCTGGTTTAAATCTTTTCAGTTTTAAAATAAATCATTTTATTTAACCTAAAAAAATGTATTTAGTTGATAAGGTTTAGTTATTATAGAACACTAGTTGTGTACCCGCACAATGCTGCGGGATACATCTTGGTTTTGAAACTGGAAACTCAAACTCAAACCATCAATCTTACTTCATTCTTTATTCAATTATCCGTCCCTCTTGCTTTTTTACGTGTAAGGTTTTGAAATATTGATGGGAACCCAATTTGTGGTATATAAATTCAAGGTTAATTAGTCAAAGATTTAAAAACATGATTGTGAATTATAATAATATGTTATGAAATTGCATTACACATACAATAATATGTTATAAAGTTGTATATAAAATATATTTTGGTACGTTGTATGTATACAGTAACACTACAAAATCAAAAAGTAAAAGATTTAAAGATATGAAATTAATGTTTGATAATAAGATAATAGACAATGGATGCTTTATGCGAAAAAAATAAAATTAGAGAGTATATTTATAACTAAAATTGGAATTGTGGTGAAAGATGGTTCACTTCGACTTTGATTTTGTTTGGCATCCAAACAAAGAGCTTCTTCATCCTTTAATTCACTCGTTGCACCAAATGAGCATCAAGCAGTACTTAAACATGTTTCATGTTCATCATTGCTTCAACTTTGTGAAACTCGATTATGGAGTTTTCCAATAATAACACCAACCCAGCCATTTGGTATCTCATTTTTTTGCTTGTGTTTCAATAACCATAAGAAGAAGGCACCGAAAGAGCAATATTCAACATGGGCTTCTGTCCTAAATCTGCATTCATTAAAACATGAATCCATAAGATAGAATCTATTTGAGCGATTATAACACATTCAGAAAACCATAAAAGCAGGGCATTAGGCATTCCATTGAAAAATCAATTGAGAAGTAGTAGCCCACATGAGCTTCTGTGCTAGATCAACAGTCATAACATACTTGAAGAACCAAGGAAGTAGGTGTTTCGGGGTGCTTCATAAGAATCAAAACAAAAGATACAGCATTGAAGTGAACTCAAATATGGAGAACGACCAAATACATACCTCATCAAGCACATACTTTGTAATCTACTCGGCCTTTGCTTTAGATTTTGCAGAACCTGTCAGCTCAACTTCTGTAGTAAGCGAATGTGGGTCTGCATCCATATTCCTAGTAACCTGGATCTTTGCTCCAGATTGCAGCTGAAAGTACTAATGCATAAGTGATTTAAAAATTAAAATAACATTAAAACAAGTGATTTAACCCAGGAATGTTTAAACAAAGTGAAGCACCTGCACCCTGCAGCAATTAGAAACATTAAACATGGATGCAATTAAGTCCAATGTGTAGCAACCATCTCAAAATCAAGGTCCATTATACACAGTTTTGGTATAAGTAAATTGAATTTCGTATATTGATAATTAGTTAATTACACATCAAAATAATCTTACTTTTGAAAAACTATAATATGTGAAAAGCTTCTCTTTTATAAGGTTCTGAAAGCAACCTTCAAAGATACAGCTTGCTTTAAGCAACCTTCAAAGATACTATTGTATTTAAAGATGATTAGCATAACCTCTTCAATGGGAAGTAAAAAGTATAAAACACTTTGCAAAATCTAAAGACGAACAACATAACTGCATAAGCTCTAAAAAGTAAAAACACTTCATTAAATCTAAAGATGATTAGCATAACTACATATGCTCTTCAATGGGAAGTAAAAACAATAAATTCTTGCCTTTAGCTTTCAAGTGAATTTTAGAACGGGAAACTGGAAATGTAGTCACTTTTGCATCTTGTCCTGCTAGCCTCTCTCAGAATGTTATCACCCAGGGACAAAAGAACCAATTAGCATTGGAATTCCTAAATAAGCCTACATGACTGCATAGTTGAAAAAGAATTCCAAAAATGTAATCTTGGTAATGAACAAAACCCGACTGGTTTTGAAATACAATTGCTTTGCAGGTGGCTTAGATAAGATTAAAAGTACTTGAAATTACCTTAGTTTCCATAAAAACTGATATCATTGGGACATTTGTTCCTCATACAATTTTTTCTTCTAATGAAATGCAATATAATGTTGAACATGAAAGTACCATTCCGGTCCGAAGATCTACTTTCATACTTCATGATTGGAATAAGAAAAAAAAGGGGGCTTTTAGTACAGGAAAACAAATTGTTTTTCAGGAAGCTTGGCTTTATTAGAGTACAATATACACATTTTATATATAGGAGGACATATGTTTAAGTCATTCGGAGAGAATTAAACTTGTTCAAAGAACTGGTAGTCATAATCCATCAGCGGGCAGCTTTATCTGATCAAGGGCCGGGGCACAAGGGTCCTAGTACTATCCAGGTGCGAATAAGCCCGGAGGTGACTGCAATGAGCAGAAATCTCACTCACTGGCCTAAACGACGAGCAAACACTCGAACGTGAGAGCAAAGGATCACCCAACGAATGGACGAGCTCAAAGGGGGGAGGAGAGAGGGGGGCAAGAACCATGTTTTCAGAGAAGTGGCGGTCTGAATCTTATCTGAACTGCGAGAATAACTGACTAAGCCGTGCAATAAGGGGTCATTCTCAGATCTATAAAATGCTCACCCACTAACATATGTGCATATTGTAAAAAGGAAAATAAAAGAGGAGAAAAACATGAAAAAATAGACAAGTTGAAGACGACTACAATCGACAATAAAAAAATGTATATTCATTCTATAACCTGCATGAAGGTTAGTACACAAATTCATAAATGAAAAAACATGCATCTGAAACCATAAAACAGTGTCATTTACATCTCCAGTTCTGACCAAAACCCACTTCCAGTAAACAATATGCGAGTAACGGAGTTAAAAAAAACTTCAGTTAATCTATGAACCAAATGATGCAGAGAAAAATGAACTACAAATCTACATATTATGTCCTAACTTTTTAAGATTACTACCCAGCTGTTCGGAGAATGATCTAGAAAATCCTAGATTTTTCAAGTGATCATCAGGCACCTACAGCCAACATTCACAAAGGAAAAATGGGTATAATTCTGATGCTATATTAAATTGTTACCGATTCCCCTATTGAATCTGTTTACTGTGGATGCAAAACTAATGCCAAATGAAGTGTATCAATAAGCTAACCAAACAACTGCTTTTGTGACTTAATTTTGTCAACGACATGGAAAATTATCTGGAAAAAGAAAACCAAATCGATCCAGATTAAATGCTTGTATTTACAAGTTTGGACAACTTCATTAGAATCAGGCGCATTCAGCATTAGAATTAGGTGTAATTTTAAGCTCACCCAATCAAAGTGAGCTCACAAGCAGCAACTTAATGTTACAAGCCAAATTTCTAATGCGAGCATAGACATCCCAAAGTTAGATCCTTTGCGGATTAGGTAGCTTAGCTCTTACTGTTTGTCTCAAAACTACATGATTTTGCTTTATATGAAGAAACAACATGGTATTTCGGGGTGCTTCATAAGACTCAAAACAAAAGATACAGCATTGAAGTGAACTCAAATATGGAGGACGATCAAATACATACCTCATCAAGCACATACTTTGCAATCTACTCGGCCTTTGCTTTAGATTCTGCAGAACCCGACAGCTCAACTTCTGTAGTAAGCGAATGTGGGTCTGCATCCATATTCCTAGTAACCTGGATCTTTGCTCCAGATTGCAGCTGAAGGTACTAATGCATAAGTGATTTAAAAATTAAAATCACATTAAAACAAGTGATTTAACCCAAGAATGTTTAAACAAAGTGAAGCACCTGCACCCTGCAGCAATTAGGAGCATTAACATGGATGCAATTAAGTCCAATGTGTAGCAACCATCTCAAAATCAAGTTCCATTATACACAGTTTTGGTATAAGTAAATTGAATTTGGTATATTGATAATTAGTTAATTACACATCAAAATAATCTTACTTTTGAGAAACTATAATATGTGAAAAGCTTCTCTTTTATAAACAGGTAACAGACATAAATTTTATCACAAAGCTTCTATTGCATAATTTCACAACCATCGGAAAATGCAAGACATTCGTCTTTTTCCCTTATTGTGTCAAACTATACATGGTGTCTTCCACAAACCACAATCAATACCAAAACATAACAACTTCTATTTTAGATCAAAAAACCGACTTCTAAGACAAAAATAAAAACGAAACTAATTAGGTGTTAAATATATAACACAAATTACTGAACATACCAAGCTCTGTAATTCCTTCCTTGTAATTATTGTTGTGCTATAGATATGAAGACACTTCAAGAATGCTTGGTAATCATCATGATTACGTAATCTATCCTTCACTTTCTCACAAAAAGTAAATTCCTGGCTGTACATACCTGTAATAAAGAAATACTAAACTGTCAGAATTGTTTCGAGGAAAATTCTTTACTACAGAGGATGAATCATTGTTACGATCACTGAAAATGGTAACAAAGTAGCATGAAAAACTAAACAGGATTTCTTATGTCAACTGCATGTGATTGCATGTTCTTCACAACTTAAGAAACCAACCAAAATAGCCTCAGCCTTTACAACAATATGCAGAAAGAAAAATAATGTTTCTAATTATAAATTAAAAAAAAACAAGTATACACTTATCATCTTAGCAACAAATACTCCACAAAGAATTGACTCACTGTTTAGGGCATCTTTATCACCATATGGGGCCACACCTGAATGGACTCCAAAATCTTCAACCTTGCACGCAGACTTCCGTTTTTCAATACGATGCATGTCCCTATTAGTATCAAGATCGGTCTCTTTGTAATCCTGATCAAAATTCCTCCTATCCGTGCTCTCCTTTTCAGATCGCTTTCTCTGGTCCTTGTGAAGTTTCATTGTTTTATCATCCTCGTCAATATCACGACGTTCAACACTTAGGTCCCGCTCAGGATGTGAAGCAATGATCCTATCTCTCTGGCCTCGGTGCTAATGATATCAGAACTTAGTCCCTCGTAGAAAATATAATGAAAACATTTTAAAAAAAAACAATCAGCTATATTACCTTATCCATTTGAGGTTGTTTTGAGTGTAGCCATAGCTGAGCTCCGTTCATCGTATCAATGATAGTTATGCCGACCCAATGAAGCATGATGTGCAGTTGCAGCAGCAGAAGCGTCTGGCAGAAATCTTGTGAACTCGTCAAGAAGATCGGGTTGATCATCAAAAAGTGCAGCAACCTGAATAAATAACACGAAGTGACTAACGAACTCTAGTATTTCGATGAACCATATACCATTTTGAGTACAGCTTACAGTAGTTACCTCATGGTAGACTTCATTGATGCCCTTGTGTTCTTTCTGATACATGTTCAAGATGTCCAAAAACGACTTGTAGACATGATCGTCATTTTGGAAACGTTTCTGCAAACCGGGGGGGTTAGAATGTACATACTACAAAATTTATACTAATTTACATGTTGACAAATAAAAATAGAAACCTCACCTTTATTTTGTTTACAAAGCTTATAGCCTCTTCAAACTCCACTGTTCTTTTTGTTGGAGGCTCCTCATCATCAATTACAGTAATTTCATATCCTTTGGGCAAGAAAGTGTTAAACCCAAAAATTAGATTATTGTGCCCTTTAAACAATCCCTTTACCCTTGCTATGACACCAGTAGTATCAATTCTGCAACAGACAGGTTATTGAATAAGTTATAATCGACTTATCTAATCGTTTATCTGCAAAATCTGAACTCCTGATAGAAAATTGATGTACCTTTGAGCTTTAAAATCTTTCATTACATCAAGAAACATGTCGTATTTTTCTCTCTGATCATGGAACATGTCCTTAACTTCCTTTAGATACGTTAATGCATCATTGGTTGTGAGTTTTTGTGCGCTACTACCACCTCCTGCCCCTCCTCCTCCTCCACCTCCTCCTCCTGCACCCGTCCCTCCTGCTACCTCACCTACTCCATCGCTCGGGACATGGAATTGGCCATATCTTGAACATGAAAAAAAAAGAGAACGATAAGTGAACACTTCACAATGGAATATCACAGCATATCAAACATGAAAAACAAGCTGTAAAATGAACATACGAACCCTTTATGATAATCATAAGTTAAGATACTGATGGATACTTCAAATTATCGTATTTCATGTCATGCCCCATATACTTGTTGGGGTTGTTCATTCCTTGGGTTCCAAAATCCTTTCACTCCATGCCATCATAGACAAGTAAATGTCATGTACCCACTTTAGACCCAAGCCTATCCATACTTGTTATTCTATAAGGGGTTAGAAAGGGTATTTTGGGTTGTTACTTGCAATAAATCTAGTAAGAAAGAGGGTTGATGTAAGTGGTGGAGGGCATGTAGAAAATAGTGAGTTGTATTTGGGAGAGATTATCACTCTTGAATTGCTAGATTATACCTTGTTTTCCATTTAAGTAATCATTTGATTAGTTTTTTTTTCCATGTTCATTATCTGTTCTTACTAATTCGGAATACGGTTCATAACAAATTGGAATCAGAGCAACCAAGTTTAATCAAACAAAACAACATTTCCAATCAACTTTATCCTTTTGTTCTGCTAGCTTTCTAATAAACAGATACCAATTACCACACCCCTGTTCCCCAACCACCCAAACCCTAAAAAATCTAAGAAACAAAAACCTAATTTGTATGCCAAGTGCACTTGTGCATTTCTGATGGTAATAACAAACTATTATGCAGAAAGATATGAAATTTAGGGTTACATGCTTGACATCCAAATCATAAAAGATTAAAGACCTCCATCTAATCATAGCTTATATAAGATGAGACTCCAAAAATCCAAACAACTTCCATTGCAAAATTTAATGCAAAACCATCTCAAACATCATAAATCCACTTCATCACCTCAGAAAACCAAATCAATAGTGATGGTGAAACACAAATCAGAAATCGATGAAGATGGTGAAACACAAAGAAATGTTCTAAGCATGAGAAACCCAAAGAATCGTACCTGATAAACCCAAAGATGTTCTAACGTGCAAACAGAAATCGACCTGAGAAACCCAAATCTAAGTACTATCCATCTGTCAAATGTGAATCAAATCATTAAAATAATAAAAAAAGGAATAGTCTGTACCCAAGTTTCAGGTACCTGTATTCCTAGGAGGCGACCAAATCGCTTGTTGCATCATCCAGCCATGGTTCGCAACCATGAATAGCATAATCAGCTTGTCCATCATCAACTCTAATATCAGAGCAAAGCCAATTACTACAACCATCAACTTGAAATCTAAAGTGATTAGAGGAGTAACTTCTCAGAACCTAGAACGAAGCAATGTCGTTTGAGAGAAGATTCGATCGAGAGCAACATAGGGTTAGGGTTTGGAAGCATAAAAGTTGTACCAAAGAAGGATTTGTTACCTGAGCAGAACCTAGAACGAAGCAACGCCGTTTGAGAGAATCCGATCGAGAGCAACGTGGAAGTGATAAAAGTTGTACCAGGATTTGTACGAATTATGAATTACCAAAGCGATTACGTGTTTAGTTAAGTTGTATCAAAGCTGTACGAGGTTGTAAATTAAGTAATTTGCTTTAGTTGGTTGTATTTTGTGATTAAGATTTTGTAATTAAGAGATTTTTATGTCTCATTAACGAATGAATAAATTTACCAACTACATTAAAAATTACTTTGGACTACATTAACGAACTATTAAGTTGGTAAATTTAATGGAAGATAAAATGATGTTGTTTCATTGCGCGGGTTTTAAAAACTTCTAGTTTAAATATTAAGTGTCAAGATACGACTTTCTTCATTCTCTTCGTCTTGATTATACAAATTCAAAACCGACTGATCATTCCACTTCCATTTATCTTCCATTTCTTTCCTCAAAGACTTTGTCAATTGCCACTTGGCAGATCGCCAACGTTTCCAATTCTCAAATCCTGCAGAGAGATCTTTCTTTGCCAAATGCAACCCGGAGAAAAACAGTGAATCTTGTAAGATCGAATACGCATATAAGAAACCTTTGTCTGCAAGGAAAGGCACAAACCAGTGCAGCTTCTGTCTTTCCTCTTCCTCAAACATTTCATATGGTTTAACACATAAACTATCAAGATTGCCCAATACATTATTAAGAGACCTCGGTTGAATGCTAGTGTTAGAGTGTTTCATACTGCTCTTAACTCGTTGATCCTGCTCTTTACTGACCTGACAAAAGCAATGCCAGACTATGAAGAGGAAAAAAAAAACTGACATGTAAAATGTACATATCCACTTTCTAGTATCCTACTCAACATGATTTGAAGGTATCAAAACGTTTGAAAATCAAATTTCGGACCTTTTATGATACTATGATTCCCACATAGAATCAGAGGCTTGTATTCCAATTAAATGTGCAAGTCCAGTACTAAGGCCTTGGCCATGTGTATGGAGGGGAAGAAGGCTAATTATACCAAAGATTTGTACTTCAGCAAGGAATAAAAATATGCAAAAGTATTGAATCATGGTGCACTTTAGACTTCATTCAATATAGGGATATGTTATTGCTTAGATTGGTTAAGAGAATATCCATTACATTCCAAAACCAGAGATATTGGTACAGAGGATAATTACTGTAATAGTTTCAACCTGTTAATTCTATAGATAAATTATCACCCATTTATTTACAAAAATTATAATAAAAATCAAATTTTAAATATAAAAAATCTAAAAGATAATTAAGAAAATCTAACACAATATTTAATGTTTTTATTTTATTTTTGGAATTATCAAACATTATACGCGAAAGGAGATCATTTAACGAAAGGACCCAGACCCATATTATACGCGAAAATAATCTTGCCTTTTGAATGTAATCCAATATTTCTTCATCTGTGATTTTGTTCTCTTATGGATCAGTGACATTGAAAACTGTCCAAGAAACAGGCTCTTTCAGAAAAAGAAAACGCTAAAGTCAACAATAGGCACTTTCAGAAAGTACCTGTGTGCGACATCGTTCAATCGGTGTATGTGGTTTGTGTTAGCATCACCTCGTCTACCAAGGATTGTATTCATATTTATTCCATTGGTAAATTTATGTGATGAAGGCCAACGTGTGGTAAGCATTAAAGCCACAACGAAAGCAATGAGCATAAATGTATGTTAAGTGCATAAATTTACAGACAAGAGGACTTTGGCACCTTGAAGAATCACATACATGAAAAAGAAAACTACTAAAAACATGGATAGGTGAGCAAACAGTCGATGAATGACACCTAAAACTAAGGACTAAATCGACAAAGAAGAAACATGACATACCAGCAGCAGACCATGGCTCAAAGACGGCTTTCATGGCCAGCCCTCCACCAAGAACTCCTCGATCAAATATATGCAAGGTTACCAGCGAGAGCTGCTTTTAAGACTAATTTCCTCGGGCTGCCAAAAACAAAAAACACAAGCACTTCTAAATCCAGCAGATTCTTACATCAAACAAGCAACCATAGCTGAACTCCTTTTTCGCAGAGCAGGAACAGCCAAATCTGCACAAATGTGATGCAAGGTACAAATTGCTAGTGCATTTGTTCCATAGGAAGGTTTTACCAAAAAGAAGATAAAATAAGACAACACAACATAACAATTATGCCCAACACAAAATAAGACTACTGGAAAATAATCATGAACAAGCACACATAGAGACATCTTGTGCTAAACATAAAGTCTCATAAGAGAAACAATGTTGTGTGATATCTAGCAGACCTCTAGAAGTAGAGACAACTATCGCGAAAATATATCTGAAGAAAGAAAGTAATCTTCTTCAACTGTCCCAGAAACAAACCAATAAATGAATAAAGCATTCGACTACCCATTAAAATGTAATAAGTAACAACATGAAAGACAATTCTGGGAGTAAATTGACAGCACTAACTGCACAAATTGTGCAGTAGCATTCAAAAATTATTATGAATTTATGATTAGTTGTACTATGTGAAAATGTGTGTTCTACAACATGCACCTTGGATGTTTGTAGCTGAAAGTTTATGCGGGTACACCAAATTAAATCAAGCATACCCTATATCCTATTAAAGTAGCGTCAAGGGGTAGGATAGGATGTACACAGTCCTACACTCTACACCGAATATACAGTACAAAGAGTTGATTTTAGAATCTAGAAGGAATTAAGAACAATTTTAGATGAATTCCCACATGATTTTAGGGGTTCTTTCTTGAAAACAAGAAGCTTTAAGCTTTGAGTTATAACAAATATCGATTCAATCTTTAGAAAAGTATCGATAATAACATCCTGGTGATCATACCAGACATTATCTGGATCTTGGGAGCAGTATGTAACTCCAGGAGCATCTTATGTGGCACGACATGATTCAGGATTTAATTTTGGACACCGCACCCGAAAGGAGACAGCTATCAGATTCCTGCAATTACATGTAGAATTGTAAATGAACATCATTTTGTTATATGATTAGCAATCTGCTAATTTTTTTGTTACTTTCAAATTTCTAGTAAACAATCTTAACTTTTCACTCCTAACTTTGTTTGATAATAAAGAAGTGCTAAAAATAGCAGTTTTATTGAAATCACAGACTAATCAATAAGTATAATCAAATAATGTTGTATGCATTACCTGAGCCAAATACCGAACAAGAATGTTTGCTCCAAGAGACCAACCAGCAGCATATAAATTTGCATCTGGGTATCGAGAGGAAACATGTGTTACTACTTCACCAATATCTCCCAAAAATGATGCCGAATAGAACTGTAAAAAAATGATACAAATAAGTTTACTAAATGCACACAACAATCATGCCCTTTTCTTGAAAATAGACTACATAAACCATTTCCTAAATTGCACTCCCTCCAACCCAAAAAAATAGAATCTTTTACATTTTGGGTTGTAAAAATAAGGCAAGACTCCAATCCAAATTCAGCTAGTAGTTGAATTGCAATAACAAAATGAGGTTGGACATGGAACATTGATGCCAAGAAGTTGGCAATGAATCTTTATTCACACTTTTTAAGGGAGAAGTTGCATGTTATTAATCAATCTCATTAGTTTTCTCTTTTAAGGGAGTATGTGATTAATATTCCTAAGTATTCATTTAAGCATACAATATGCAGAAAGATAATAATGTTCCATTGAAACCAAGGAGTAAAGTTCGATTTTGATACCTTAGGTGTTGTTACAGGGCTATTACCACAACCACGGTTGTCCTAGAATATCCAAATCTGCAAGCATAACAATTCAAAAGAGATGGAATATAGAGGCTAATATCTATCTATGAATCAAAATAAACGACAATTCCGATCATGTTACCGGGAGGATTACTCACCTGTGATGTGAGTGCGTGAAGTCGGCAACGGATTCCGGTAAGTGCATGAAGTTGGCAAAGGGATTCCGGTGAGTGCGTTAAGTCGGGAACGCGATTCGTGACTCGGGAACAGGATTCGTGTAGATTGGCAAACCTAGAACGAAGCAAAGCTAGAAGCGAGACGAATTAGGATTTGGAAGCAAGAGAAAAGAATTAGGTTTTGGAAGCGATAGCAGCGAATTTGTTCGGCGCCAAAGCGATATTGTGTTTCGTTAAGTTGTACCAAAGCTCTATGAAGTTGTAAATTAAGTAATTGGCTTTAATTAGTTGTATTTTGTGCTTAAAATGTTGTAATTAAGAGTTTTTTATGTCGTTTTTATAATATAGTATAGATAATATCTTCGACTAAAAGATGTAGATACCTATATATCTTCAAATTTATACATATCTTGAATTTTTAAAACAAATTTAACTTTATTACAATATGGTATTGTTTTAACAAATATCATTTGAAAGAAAATATTTTTTTTATTATGTAATCCGATTTGAAAAATAAACATATTATATCTTGGACGTAATATATTGAATCTTGTTTATTTAAGCTTATATATTATTTTGTTTCTTGGATTACTGGTATAATTGATTAGCCTTATTATGATATTTATGAGTTATGTTATCAATACATTTTGTGTTATTTTGCTTTAGTTTGATGTTTTATAAATTTAAATTGAGTACTTAATGATTTTATTCAAATATTTATTTTAATTCTGAGTACTTACTTATAATTTTTAATCTTATGAATTGTTTATCTTGATTGTGAGTTCTTACTCATAATTTTCAACTTTATAATTACTTTTTGGAAGTTAAAATTTCAACCTCCAATATATTTTGGTCTTTTACCAAAAGCTCCAAAAATACTTTTAACATGTTAAGAGTTTGAAATTGACTTAATGTCAAAACCAATATTTATTTGTCTGATGACAAAATCTCTTAAAATACTATTAAGGTATTAAAATATTGAAATTGGCTTCATATGCCAAACTCATAGTCATTTCGGCCTCATGCCAAATGCCCTATATTCAACAATGTTATATTTAAATTAAATAAATCACAAGATATCGAAAGGATTTTGTCAAGCGGGTGTAAATAACCATAAGGTTTGTAGGGACTTAAGAAATCCATGTGATTCCCCTAATACCTGGAAATCCAATAGATTGAGTTATTTTTTTCGCAAATTGAAATATTGATAAGTTAACGAAAATTTATAAGTTGCGAAAATACCGATGCGAAACTCGCACGAGACAAAATATTAAAAAAAAAATTATAAGTTAACGCACACAATAATGCAAGTATACACCTCCCAAATTTAAAAGCACGACGCAAAATGTCGTAAGATAGAATTCTGTAAGACCCAATAAAATCTTCCATAAAACCCAATGAAACACAACGATGCTCAACATCATATGGTGTCAACACCGTCATTCTCCAAAATTAAATAGCATGAAACAAAGTCATGACTATAATGTCAAAATTCCAAAATTTTACCTTTTATCGCATAAGACTCAACGCTTTAATAAAACTCATAAACTTACACGTAAATAAAATTAAAACTCACGCAATTTGAAATACACTCGCGAGTAGCAAAGCGTCATAAAATAACGTTTCATGAATTCTACATGACTTGTACCGACTAAAATTCCAAAGAACATTTCGACTCAAGAACATAGGGACAACTCGTCCTTTAAAACTTTAACATACGTGGAGGAGATCCAATGTCAGAGTCAAAAATTCCATAGTTATTTCCCCAACAACCCAAATAACATTAAAACATAAATATTTCAACATCCGGAAAAATGGTGTCAGACACGAAACCAGGATAAAGAGATTTTTAATAAAAATTGCAACCACGTGCAACAACATAATTTTATGCATGTTTGAGCTCATGGTTTAAAATCTGATGAGTGCTAAATGTTTTATCAATGCTTCATAGTAGAACAAAATTTATGCTTCGAAAGCATGCGAAATAATTGATGCAAACTTATTTTTTTAGAAATAAATTTTGTGCATGAATTTTCGGTCGACACTCACATCTTAGGACTCCACTCCTCTATTTCCCGACATGCAATTTTCATTCGGATGTACCCAACATCATAGAGCAACCCTCCCACTAATTGGTTAACTTACAATTCTCCTCGCAACATGATCGATCTATCGCCCCGATAGTTCCACTCCAACCAATAACTCTGACCCAAGATGGTCAACTTAATGCATTCATCACACTTACCTATCACTTCCAAGTGACATTGCTATAAACATCAACCTTTCCTTAGATCACTCGCTTAGAAACTTTCTCACTACCCCAACAGTCATTCCCCCAAGGTAGTTCAAGTATACACATGTAACATGTAGATTCACCACGACACTGGCCAGGTGCCATTATGAACGTACCGTACACGATCATCCTTGCGACCCTCGACAAGTTTCCCGTTTCTAGCGACTCAATAAATCCTCAAAATGTCTTATCTTAAGGTACCTAGTGCGCAACTTCACTTATAATCACTTATAAGAACTCTAGTTTGAGTCTAGGCATCCAAAAATCAATACATAATTCTCTCAAACTTAAGCTCTGATACCAACTTGTAACACCCTCAAATATGGAAATAGCAACTAATTTAAAAAATTTCTAAATACACCAATAAATAAATCATCTACCACTACAATTTAATATTTAACCTCAATACACACATTCTTTCTATATGAACAGTCTATAATAAAGACGGGTGCTACTAAAACCCAAAAGTATCGCTATCTCCAAACTGCGGAAGACTTCATCAAATGCTTACACTCGTGAATCACTAAGCACATCCCTTCATACGACTGCTAGAACCGAACCCCCTTCTGGAACCTGATGCACATGCCGACAAATAAAAAGGTTAGGCTTAACGCCTAGTGAGCTCAAGAGTTTTACATTAGGGATGTAAATATAAAACAATAACTTTAAGAATGTTATTTAAAATCATGATTTCCACAATCCCATACGTTTGGTTTGAAAGCAACCAAAATTGAAATACATTAAATCTTAAAACAATCTCCTTTCAACGTTCACCCCTTTTTGTGATTAAGATCATAAAACACACACCTCTTTAAATAAAGCCGAAACCCAAAGTGCTCGTAAAATATAACTGACCTCATAATGATCAAACACCAAAAACGCAGTTAACTCCATCTTCCCGAAACATCTCAATAACTCGAATGAGTTTCAATAACCAAAACCTTAAAACATAGATAAATACCCATACACCAACGTCTTCGAAAACATGGATTATAAAACTCCATAACCAAACCACACCTATTGGTGACGGGGGAGACACGATTACATTGTACATAACGGAACACAAAGTAAATCTCATAGTTATGTAGTAATTCAAAACATGTGGGTTACACATAAAACACCCACCGAGCTCAACTACTCCAAGTCTATCGCCCGAAAACATCAAGTCAACCACTCCAGGTCTATTCTTGAGAGTCCCCAAAACCGGGCAACTCGGGCACAATGGAATTACACCTTACTGTCCATGGGACGCTGCCCGACCGTATAGGCCCACACCCTACTTACCATGGAGCCCGATGCCTATTCCGTGCCAAATGGTGAACCAACTTCCCAAACGGGGACAGAGGAACACCGTGCCTATGGATCCATTGCACTAACTAAACCATTACATGACTCAAAACGAATGAGCCAAAGCATTCAAAACATGACATGCTCAACTAAGATGCAGTAAATGCAAATCATAACCAAACGCTCAACATCGAGCAATTAGAACGGACAAGTGTCCTCAAAACCCAACAAAATCCAAACCGAGCCAGAAGCTCAACAAATCCAAAGACCCAACGTCGAAATTCATAAAATGAAATCAAATATAAACAACCCATATTTATATAAACCCATGCTCCAAAGCATATAATTAATTCCAATGTAGTTTAGATTGGGACAATTCATTTTCCAAGTGAGTTTACAACATTTATTCTTTCAAAACGTCCCATAACACAAAATCATGCATTTCTCTAAAACACAAATCAAAACACATTTATACTCAAAATCTACTTCCATAAAATAAATCATAGAAATACCAAAATACATGATCTATTCATCATAATGCTCCAAAATTCCAAAGATGTGTACTAAATGAGTTTATAAAGTTAAACACCTTTGAAATACTCAACTTATCAGCAGTTAACCAGACTTATCAGCATTTAACAAAATTTATCAGTAGTTAACAAAACTTATCAGCAGTTAACAATTTCATGTAAAATGCTTTAAAATAAACATTTTGGTATGTACACCGTTTTCAAAAATCAACTTGAACTCACCTCGCTAGATTTAGGCTAAATCTAGATTTTCCCCCAATTAGAGCTCCTTTGAAGAACACTTGGATTCTCAAGACCAAACTTCCAAAACCTAAATTCATACATATTCAACCACAAATAAACATAATCAACCACAAAGAATCGTTTCCCAAACCATCTACATGAATATCTCCATTACTACCGAAACCCTAACTTCCATAACCGAAGAGAATAGAAGATTACCTTAACCCAAGGTTGAATCCACCAACCAAAACACTTCTAGTTCACCAAAATGGTTACAAAACTCCAATCTATGAAAGGGAGAACAAAGGGTGGATGAAAACCAAGAAAACTTTGGGGAAGAAGGTGAATAGTGAGAGATGAGAAGCTTACCACCACCAAATACTCTAGTATACTCCAAGATACTTCCAATATCTTTCCATATCCTTGAAAAGCTCTCAAAAACGAAATGGTAGCAACTTGAATTGCCCAAATCGGAGTTGAAATGAGAGAGTTATGAAGAAATAAAGTTTGGGGCTGAAAATCGCGATTTTAACACCCTGAAACACCCAGGCGATTGTGCCAGGCTATAGTGACAATGTCATAATCGCCGGGCACAATCGCTGAGATTGTACCGAGCGTTTCTGGGCTTCGGCGACCTTGACAGGCGATTGTGACACTGTCACAATCGCCGGGCATTATAGCCTAGCGCGTACCGAATCTGTTTTGTCCATAACTTCTTCGTTATAGCTCCGTTTTCGCTCCGGAAAGAACCGTTGGACTCGTAATTGAATCCTTCATCCATCTAGACTATAAGGATTCAAGTCCAAAATCAAAAATCTTATTTTTCCTTGATATATCGGTTTTTGTATTAACTTAAATTGATACCTCACGAAACTCGGGGTGTTACAGGAATACATTTACTAGAACTCCCTAAAGAACTGTGGGATGCTCCGAAATGGAGAATCAGGAGTACTCATGAATATGTACTTCCAGAGTTAATCGTACTGTGAAATGAAACCCACTTACTCGATTACGAAAATTTAATTGATCTCAACAAAGAAATGTTATATCCAAAATGCGTCTCAATCTCTGTGGCAAGAAACTCACAGAAGATGACATAATTTATAACATTATTTCCACCATTCATATGTCAATAAATATTAATGAACCAATATAAGTTGGAACACAACCTTTAGACAAACTCATCAACCTACTGTAAGTGGTTGAGAGATACAACAAGGGTCTTTTAAATAACAACACCAGATATGTCGGAACAAAGAAAATTCCCAAGATCAATAACGACAGTGTTGGAGGTGGAAACAACTCTAAAGAATAGTAAGTGAAAAACAATTTCTCACACGTGCCATCTATGTACCACGTGGACAAGACCGTGGAGAGGGTCGGAGGGTCATGACAATAGTTGGAAGGATTTTTCAATCCCTAGAGCAGAGATGCAATTACTGCCCAGTTGATATTGGATAGTCAAAGAAGAAATACATTAAGTACCAGTCATTTCGAAAAGGGAACAAGTTGGAAATAAACTATATCATATTAATTAAGCATAAAATTAATATACACACTCAAATCGATAACCATTATAGATGTAAAGAAAACATTAAAAACAAATACAAAACTCTCAATATTCTCCGTTCCGTATAGGAATGTATCGAGGAGAACTCGAGTTTTTGTAGGAAATATCACACAATCTAAAGAAATTGGTTAATATTTATTTTATAATTTATCCAACCAAAATAATTAAACGATGTACTGTCATTCTCTTGTTGGTATAAGATTAATAGTCACTAAGGCACTATATTAATGAAAACCTTGTTAAGATATTCATATCAACTGGAAATCACATTATAAGAATGGAATTGAGTATATGTACATCAACTCTAATGATATGAAAGGAACATATATTAGAGAAATTAACGTGTCAAATTAGTGGATTATCTATGTCATCAAATCATATTTTGTCATCAATAAATAATTTTTGGACAATGACACATATATGTTTCACATCGGACACCATGATCATGACATAGTGAACCGTGTTTGCAAAATACACATAGACACATTCTCTTTCGAGTGAAAGGCAAAAATGAGGCAAATTGCAATTGTTGACTTCTGCAGCATAAGAAGTAACGCCATTATCATAATATGCCCTCTCGAATACCTACAACTTTTGTATACCCTGATCCTTAGCCAAGACAAGAATGAGATCATCCTAAAGCTAAGGACATAATACAAAAATATTCCATTCTTACAACAAATACAGTATGATATTTATGGACATAAACATCCAAAATGCGGGCCATTAAAGTACTTTATGGTTCTAGTTTCGACACGATGAACGTTTGTCATATTATTGTCAACATGAATGCTGCACTCCTAGCACTACTATACGTTTAAGGGCTCACCACCCTAATTATCTCATCAAGTCTATATAGCTTGATAATACAAGAGAATTTACATCATAAGGATTTGATGATCTTTGCATTTGTATTGGGATCAATGTAGAGCATCCTATACCCCTATGTGTATACAGTGGTCTCACAAAAGATGTCATCAAAAGGACATAGATGGTAACTAGGGCATTGGTTATGCATACCAATTTACCCATATCTACTTGGGGTTATGCAATTTTTCATGCAACTTTACTTATTTGTTTTTAGACCCACTACTAGCCAACCAATATCATGCATACCAGTTGGTAACTGGATACAAGCCTGATCTTTTGAATTTATGCATGTTTGTTTGTATAATATATGTGTCAATTGCGCCCCCATATCGTACTAAAATGGGTCATAAAAAACGATTAAGTATATATGTTGGATATGAATCTTCAACAATTATCCGCTCTTTAGAACCTTTTACGGGTGATCTTTATATTGCATGATTTGCAAATTGTCACTTTGATGACAGTCTTCCCGTCGTTAGGGGGAGATAGGAAAAAGTATTTTCCAAGGGAACGACAGGAACTGTCATGTAATGTTCCCACTCTGTGTCGTTTTGATCCCCAAATTTCACAACGTAAAGTTGAAGTCAAACGAATCAGACTCGATACCTGATACATTATAGTTATTCTAAAAGTGACAATATCACACATACGAGCTGCTAATATACCCGTAAGGTTAAAAGTCCCCAACAGGTGCACAACGCCATTGGAAAGTGCGTTGCAATCACACATAGTGGAGGTGTGGTTGAGGTCGTAGCTACCAAATGGATGTGGTGGAAGCTACTTGGTTTGATGGATACTATTCTAAAGGAAGAGAATAGTGAGGCACATCAATTTATCATCAATACATAAAACTCTCATGAGATTATCTCTAATTATAATTATGTCCATGAATCATCACTGGAGGATGCTCCGAAGTTAATATGATTCTAGAGATGAAAGAAAATTTTAAATGAACTATGAGAGTACATATGAGTCGATGGACAGTTCATATATACTCATTGATGATTTATTCACATATACTATTGCTCAAAAGATGATAGAGCACAACGACATCGAACCACACTCAGTTGAATAATATCAACAAAGAACATATTGACCTAAATAAACAATCCAGAAAGAATTATGTTCTTTGACAAAGGATCGGGTATTTGGTCCGGTAGTGCTAACCCACCAAGTGTAAAGCCCGTAGGACATAACTAAGTCTTTGTCATACATCGTAATGAGAATAATAAAGTCCTAATGTTTAAGGCTCTCCTTTGGCGCAAGGTTTCTCATAACGCCCTGGATTGACCATGATGAGACTTGCTCTCTCATGATGGATGTTATAACATCCGAATAATTTATTAGTCTAGTAGTTTTCGAAGGACTGGAAATGCAACTCATAGATGTGGTTACTGCATGTCTCTATGGGGATCTAGATTCAGAGATATATAAAAGCATTTGATGATATTACATTATCAAAATCAAGTAACACTAAACCACAAAATGCTCTTGCAATAAAAGTAAAACGCTAATTTTATATAGTGAAGCAATCTATATGAATGTTCTATAACCACCTAAGTAGATACTTGATTGGGAAAGTATATAATAACGATGAATTGTGCCCTTGCGTATTTATTTAGGAAAACAAGTTCTAAATTTTCAGTGTAGCTCTATATGTCGATGTTATGAACATAATAGGCACTCTTGATGAAATAAGAGAAACAACAAGCTACTTGAAATCTGAACTTGAGATGAAAGATCTTGGGAAAACTTGGTTTTGTCTAGCTATTTGAGCTAGAACATCAAGTTTGTGAAACATTAATTCACCGATCGCATATGTCCAGAAAATAATCAGGCAATTTAATATGGACAATACGCATCCGGTTAGCACTCTCATGATCGATCGAAGTGTCGGATATAAAGAAAGATCCATTTCGTCTAAAAGGATGATGACAAAAAATGTTGGGAAATTCCCTATCTAAGTACAATATGTGCATTATTGTACTTAGCACAATACACTTGACCGTATATTGTATTTCTCAGTGAATTTGTTAGCTAGATTTAGCTCAGCGTCAACGCAATGTCATTGGAATGATATCAAATTAATCTTTTGAAATCATTGACATAAGCTTATACTTTCCCTATAGAAAGAAAAATGGGATTGATAATGAAACTTCAATACCTACTTAGAATATAAGCAGCAAAAGTACTAGCTCTTATAGAAAAACACCACACAATGTCTTGGTATGTCTTTGTTGATATTAGGTATCTGTCTGACCCATACAAAGGTTGTTCCCAAACTGGATAAATAATTACCATGAGGAACACGCCGATTGCTTGGAAGTGAATTAAGCAATCCTTTGTAACTACCCCCTTAAGCTAATCCAAGAATATTACTCCCCATGATAATTAAATAATATATATGATTAAGGACTATCATTGCATATATTAGAGGAGCTAATAATTATGGGTTCAACCAGTATCCTACTTGCATATATGGAAATAATGCATCATGTATCGAAGAAATGAACATAAAATACATCAAATATTCTACTTAAGTCTTATACAATCAGCAAAAAGAAAACTATCATCAAGATTCAATTGAATCAAGTAAGATGTCAGGAGAACATGACACATTTTACCAAATCATTACCTAAAACCATATATTGGGAAACATATAGAAAACAAGTGCAAATGTTTTCCAAACTCCCTTGATTAATGCACGAATCAGGGGGAGTAATAGACAAAAGGGGGAGTCTACTATATTTGTGATGTTTGTATGTTGTGCTTTTTTCTTCAACCAAGGTTTTATTTTTTCCATTGGGTTTTGTTCCTTGGTGTAAGGTTTTAGTGAGGCAACTTAAACATATATCATCATGCTTTCTTAACTCTCGTGATTAATGTACGAATCTAAGAGAAAACTAGACTGAAGGAAAAGTCTATATATATTGCAAAGAAACTGGTGCGTTGTACTCTTTCCTTCGTCCTATTTTTTTTATCCCACTGGGTTTTTATTTTGGCATAAAGTTTTAACGAGGCAACAATTGTGCACCATCACTCCTTTGACTCGGCACAAGGGGGAGTGTTGTAGGATTATGTGCCATCATCAAAAGGAAGTGATTGATATAATATTTTCCTAGTATTAGAATTTACCATAATTAATGTTTTCTTTTCTTTGTTAAATTCTCCCTATTTAAAGGGCTAATGATTAATGAGAATTACAGATTTCATTGTCTCCCTATTCTGTTGTTATTCTGTTTCGTTTTTCTTTTAACAATTATATATATATATATATATATATATATATATATATATATATATGCAGTTTATTCACAACCCAAATTAACTTTAAGACTTATGGATTATAATTTATAATTGGATGATTGTAATTAGAGCTGTAAACGAACCGAACGTTCAGTGAACCGTTTGGCGGGAAGTTCGTTTATGTTCGTTCATTTAATAAATGAACGAACATGAACACATTTTTTTGTTCGTTTAGTTAAATGAACGAACATGAACAATGGTCTCATTCGTTCATTTATGTTTGTGAACGTTCGTTAATGTTCGTTCGTTTGCATTCGTTTATGTTTGTTTATTATATAAATATATTTATATATTGTGACATTAATATGTAAAATCATTAAGTAAATTGAATTTTTAGAATTCTTTTTTTATCGCTCATAAGTTTACACAGTTTTTCATTTTGTTATGTTAGTTTTTTGGAACGGGATGATAAGTAATGGTGATTGTTTTTTGTTCATTTATGTTCGTTCATTTAAATTTATTTATGTTCGTTCGTTTATGTTTGTTTAAGTATATTTGTGTTCGTTTGTTTATGTCTGTTTAAGTCCATTTATGTTCGTTTGTTTATGTCTGTTTAAGTCCATTTATGTTCGTTTAGCATCTTAACGAACGAACATAAACGAACACGAACAAACACATTTTCTTAATGAATGAACATGAACACAAAAAATTTCATTTTTTTAAGTATATAATATTTATATACGGCAAATGCAACAAATAAACTCACACACCCTCCTCACCTTTGATGAGGTTCGAACCTCTGACCTCCTAGGAAGTCAAAGGCTCTTTTATCGCTAGGCCAAAGGCCCTTTAGTCTAAAAAAAATTCATTCGTTTATCGTTCGTGTTCGTTCATTTTGTTCGGTTAAGTTAAACGAACGAACACGAACAAACCCTAATTGTAATAACTAATAACTTTGTTGAGAATAATTTTAGTATTATTTATCGTATTTCAATCGGTAAATTTATGTATATTACTAACCCGCCAACCCAACCCAACCCGCCATAACCCGCAAGGGTTGGGTTGGGTTAAGATTTTCCAAACCGCCATAACCCGCAAGGGTTGGGTTGGGTTGAGATTTTCCAAACCGCCATAATTGGGTTGGGTTGTAAAAACGTCCCAACCCGCCCAACCCAACCCGCGTACACCCCTAATTATTTGTATCAAATCTCATACTAATCACGACACATTAATTCGTATATATTTATGATATTTAATAATATAATTAAATCCAAAAATATTCAATATTGGAATTGTTTCGAAGGTATTGACGAAGCGATTACAATGGTATAATTTGTAAAAAATAAAAATGTTTTTTAATGCATTTTAGTTCATATACATTATTTTATGTTTATATGATAAAAGTCTAAAATGAAAAATAAAAAAGTAAGGATTAAAAGTAAATTACATACCTAATTATAAGGGTAGTAAATGTAAGATATAAATTAAAAAAATTGAATTAAGAAATATTTAGGGAGGAATGAATGTGGATGTACTAAATGAACTTATAATCTAAAATGCGTTCAGATATATGTTTAGGCGGGAAAATGAAAAAATAGGTTCACCAGAAGGCGACACGTGTCCTTCTAGTTACTTATTTATTATATATATGTATATATATATATATATATATATATATATATTTCGTTCGTTGAGGAAACATTTGGGTAGCTGATTCGTTGATCCAAGGATCTCGTAAACACGTTGTAATTTTTCCCGGTTGGTAATATAAAGATCGCTCTCTCCTGTGGACGTACACTATCACACCGATAGTGGAACCGCGTTAAAATCTTGTTGTCTCGATTTATATGCCGCTTTGTTATTTTATCGTATACTCGATAACTGTTATATTTACGTTTGTGGATCGATGTGAAACATTAGACCAAAATATACAATATTTAGATCTCCTTATTCCACATTTGTTGTATTGGATCAGTTGCACGTGATTTATTGTTTTCACTTTGGAACCGTAAATCACTTGACATACGATCTTGTAACTGCCACTGATCCTATAGGGTTGTGGTGGTTTTAGAGATTTTTTTTGGCTCCAACCAGTATGTTATAATGTATGCTAAAATATGTGTGTGTGTGTGGGGGGGGGGGGGGGGGGGAAGAGAGAGATAGAAGGTGAAATCTTCAAATTTGAAGAAATCTTTTGAAACCCAATATTTAAAGAGAGAAAAGCAATATTTTAGGTCTCGTTTGGTTTGCGGGATTAGAATGGAATGGATTGGATTTCAAGGAGGGATTTGGATTTGGGGGGATTTGAAATCCCTTCATGTGTTTGGTTTGTAGGATTTGGAATGGATTTTCAAATCCATTCCTTGGTTTGTAGGATTTGGATTGAGTTTTTTTTTAATTATTTGTTTGTTTTATAAAGAATTTATTTTTATTGGTAAACGTCGAATTTGGATCGATACAATTTGAAGTATGGATCACACTTTAGAATCCATCGTATTTGGATTTCAAATCCAAGCCCAATGCCAAGGATTTTCAAATCCATCATATGAGGGATTTTAAAATGGTCAACGGATTTGAAATCCGGTCAACGAAATTCTTTCCTGCAAACCAAACGCAGGATTGGAATGGATTTGAAATCCAAATCCCTCCAAATCCATTCTAATCCCGCAAACCAAATGCGCCCTTAATTTTTCCTACCAATAAGAGACATTTAAATTATATGTTTAGCAGAGATAAATAATATTTTATTAAATATATAAAATACTTTAATGATATAATTAGAATTAGGACCAAATTTGTAATTTACTCTTCTTTTTTTTTCTTTTGATTATCTCACACATAGGTAGGAAAATGACAAGACATACTATGTTTGGTCAGAGTTGTGTTTCCCTCATGATGTTGAAAGCGACATCTCCATCCTTCCAAGTTCCAATCCATTGCTCTCTCTCTCTCTCTCTCTCTCTCTCTCTCTCTCTCTCTCTCTCTCTCTCTCTCTCTCTATCTATCTATCTATATATATATATATATATATATATATATATATATATTCACAGGACTAATTGAAATGAACCACAAGAAGATTAAAAACAATGAGAACTATGAAATAATTGGTATTTTTTGTTCTACATTACGAAATAATACTGTATTTTTCAAATGGATTGTTTCACAATGTAAAAAAACATATAATCAATGATTCTCAATTTCTCATGATTCTCAACCTTTCTATTATTCTTATTTGATTAAGTTCATACATATATATATAGAGAGAGATGAGTTCATAGGAGAACAACATTTATTTAAGAAAACACGAAAACAACCAAGTACATACAAAATCATATATGATTCACACGACTTTAGGTCGCACCCAACATCGCCCGTGTCCGATTTTTTTGGGTTAATGTAACATCATATATAATTTTGTACATGATCTACTGTTTTTTGTTGTTTTCTTGTTTTCTTAAATAGTTAGCGTCTTTCTCTCTCTTTCTCTCTCTCTCTCTCTCTCTCTCTCTATATATATATATATATATATATATATATGTGTGTGTGTGTGTGTGTGTGTGTGCGAAAGATCATTTGAGAAGTTGAGGTTAACGTGAGAAATTGATCTGAAAATAAGAGAACAAGAAAATTTTCAAATCATATGTGATTACAAAATATGGTCAATGCAAAGGTGAGCGGGTGACCTAGCCCACGACCTATCAACGCAGGGTCAGTGCGGGGCCTAGCCCGCAACCTCACATCGCAACTAAAGTCGTGTGAATCATATGTGATTTTACACATGACTTTAATGTAAAATCACATGTGATTTGACCGATTTCGTTTTCCTTTATTGATTACTGTTCTCGTATGAATCTGACAAAATAATATATATATATATACACACACACACACAGGGTCGATGAAAATGAAAGTTATGTTGATAAGGGTAAGAAGGAATCTCCACCCTTGGATGCATATTAGGATGAGATGCACCAAGTGCACCAAATCAATTCCTGTATCAAGCATGGAAATATATAGATGAAGAATAATATGAGAAGAAAAGTTAAGATGAGAAGCATAAGAAGGGAACTCGACCTCTGATCACTTTTAATTTCAAACTCATCCATGAATCACGTTTGACATGAGAATTGATCTAGTGCATCAGAGTGCATCTCATCCTAATATTCATCCAAGGATGGAGATCCTTTCTTATACTTCTTACTGTAACTTCTTTTCTCACGTGAACCCAACTCTCTCTTTATATATATATATATATATATATATATATATATATATATACTAGAAACGTACTCGCGCAATGCAGCGAGATACATCACGATTTTAATGTTTTATTTTATTTTTTTGTCGATTTACAGTACGATTTTGGATGGTTTTGAGAAAGTGGTTATGAATTATTTATAAATTTGTTTAATTTAGGCTTAAATAATGTTTTTTATATAAAAAAATTAAGTATTTTGTTAGAATTCAATGATTATCTTATATATTTTAATTACATCTAAAAAAAATAACCAATTACATATTTAATAATATTAGTGTTGGGCCCGTGCATTTGCACGGGAGGATAAATTTTTTGTTGGAATATTGAACCGAGTTAAAATGAAACGTAATTTCTCTGTTAACAGTTAATTAAATACAATGTGAAAAACGAATGTATTTTCATAAGTGATTAACTTGCATATATTCTTAATCGTTTGTTGTTATGAGTTTGTGCAATAATATTGGTAATAGTTTTGTATTATATTATTTAAAACTCAAACGACATGTCTCACAACATATTTATCTGACTATTGACTTCAAGACCTCATAGTATTAATCGATAAAAATAAAGATATGTATATATATATCTTATTCCCCTACTTCGAAAAATATGATTGTGGGTTTTGAAAAATATAAACAAATCTTCAGTAAATAAAATAAAATATAAAAAAGTAGTTTTTCAAAGAAACAAAAATATAGTGGAATACCTTTTGTTCAGTTGCATGTTACGCCATTGACACCCGACCGTTCATCTTCTTCTTGTACTCGGATGATACATAGAGAAGCTATATATATTTATAGTGAATGTAGAAAATATTTTAAAATCTTTTATTTTCATTTTCGATTTTACATTTAAATGTAAATATATTAAAAATATGGAAGAATATTTTTATATCTACATCGTTTCTATATTTTCTTTACACTTGGTTAATTTGGAAAGTATTTCGGAATATTTTTATTTTAAAGAATACGATAATTTATTAGTGTATCTCGTTATTTTTTATTCATATCAACCTTCTTTTTTCTTCTTTTAATACTCGTGAAAAAAAATACGTGTAGATTTTATATTATCAAAAAAAAATACGTGTAGATTTTATATTATGCTAATATAAAATACGTGTAGATTTTATAAAATAAAATAGATTTTATATTAGCAAAAAAAAAATACGGAAGAAAAAAGAGTTTATATTACATCTCATTATGTAAAAAGATTTTATAAAATAAAATATGGAAAAAGATTTTATAAAATAAAATATAGAAAAATCATTATGAGATGTAATATAAAAAAATACGGAAGAAAAAATATTTTATATTACATCTCATTAATATAGATATAAATGTAAAATCTACATTTAAAATAGATTATGCTAATATAAAATATATTTTATAAAATCCTCCACCAAAAAAACAAATAGTTATATTAATAAATTAGTATCCATTCCACAAATATATGATTATGTGAGATACTGTGCTTGGAAAGATTGTACCAAAGCATTAAGAAATTGTAAATTAAGTAATTGGCTTTAATTAGTTGTAACTTGTGCTTAAAATGTTGTAATTAAGAGTTTTTTTATACCGTTTTTATATTATAGTATAGATAATTAAAACAAAATTATAGTAATATATGTAACACCCCGATTTTTGAGAGGTATAATTTCAAGTTTATACAGAAACCGATGTATTAAGAAAAAATAAGATATTTGATTTTGGGCTTGAATCCTTGATTTTATAGTCTTGATAGATGAAGGATTCAATTACGAGTCCAACGGTTCTTTCCGGAACGAAAACGGAGCTATAACGAAGAAGTTATGACCAAAACAGTGTTTGAACACATTTCTCACGGTCTGAGGGACGCACGGGGCGTGCGTTTTCCCTTCACAAGGGTGCACGGGTCGTGCGCAACATCCAGTGGAGCGGGTTAAAAGTCTGGTTCAGCCTCATTTCACCAAAAAACTTCATTTCTTCATATCTTTTGATCCAGAGCTCCGATTTAGGTGATTCAAGTTGCTACGGTTTCGTTTTTGAGAGTCCTTCAAGGATCTAGCAAGATATTGAAAGTCTATTGGAGTATACTAGAGTATTTTGTGGTGATAAGCTTCTCATCTCTCCCACTTCATCTTCTTCACCAAGTTTTCTTGGGTTTTCATCCACCCTTTGTTCCCCCTTTCATAGATTGGAAGTTTGTAACCATTTTGGTGAACTAGAGGTGTTTTGGTTGGTGGATTCAAGTTTGGGTCAAGGTAATCTTCTAATCTCTTCATTTATGGAAGTTAGGGTTTCGGTATCAGTTGAGGTATTCATGTATAAGGTTGAGGATCGATTATTTGTGGTTGATTATGTATATTGTTAGTTGGAACCTTGTGGATCTAGGTTTTGGAAGATTTGGTTTGAAGAATCAAGTTCTTCAAGGAAAGCTCTAAGTGGGTAAAATCTAGATTTAGCCTAAATCTAGCAATGTGAGTTCAAGTTGATTTGTGAAAACGTTGTACATGCCAAAATGTCTATTTTAAAGTGTTTATGTGTTTTACATGAAATTATCAAACATTGGGTTAGTTGGTAATCTTTGATTATTTGAAGTATTTAACTTTATAAACTTTGTAAAACACTCACTCCTGGGATTTTTGGGCATTTCGATAAATGTGTTATAAATTAATGGGTTTTGATGATTTATTGCATAAATGGGTTTTGGTCGAAAATACACTTTTAAATGTTTGTCGGGTTTTATGAATCATTCATGAAATGGAATGTTTTATGAAATATTACTTGCACATTTATGTGAAGTACTTGAAAGAATGTGTATGGTCTCATTTTATGATTTCCATTCTTATCGGCAGTTAAACTCGGAAATGCATATTTGCAAATAAATGAGTCTTTAGGACTTCGGTCCGGTTTAATAGTCCGATTGTGAAATACCAAGTATGATGGCGTTTAATGCGCATCAATTGAGATTTACATGTTTGAGTGCGTTAGTCATTCAATTTGAGTCATGTACTGTTTAGACTGTAATGCAGTGGATCCATAGGCATATGAGTCGGTCTTTATAATTTAAAAAGAAAATGGGCTATTAATTATATGTTGGCCAGAATTAGTCTTGGGATTTTCGAGGAGATTACGATGAGGGCTCGTATAGTCCAATACCCAGGCCTGGATCCGCGAGTTAAATTATGAGCCTGTATTTTATGGGATAGTCACTTCCCATTTGTAGCTAGTTGAGACATTGGATCCTCGGGGGCGTTTGGTACGGTTATGTGGGATCGGTTACTAGCCATGGGTCGTAAATGTAATCCTAGCGAATGAGCATGATTAGGATCCTCTGGGGCCCTCCCTCACATCTTATTACGAGTCGGCGTGCTCGTGGCCATGGGTCCTAGTATGGTGAACTCAATAACTTGGAATGTGACCTACTTTTGTGTTCCGCCACTAGCCTTGGAATTCGGGATTCCCCCGTCACCGTGAGGTGTTGTTTTGAGGTATTTGATTTTATCCTCGTTTTCAGTGACGTTTGAGATTTGGGTTATCTCCTTATGCTATAATTTTGGAGACTTGAGTTTACTTATATTTTCGTCGTTTGTTTTTATAAAGCTTATTCAAATGTCATTATTTGAGCATTACCATTATTCTTGTTTTAAGTAAGTGTTGGATTGCATTGTTTCATGAAAGAATGTTTGGCGTTGAGGCGTCCATCTATAAAATGCATATTGTTGGTAAATGAGTTGTTCTCTTATTTCAAAGTAAATCATTTAAAGGATCATGATTATAAGTTACAATGTTTCCATTTTACGCTTTCCTCTATAATCATGATATAAAACTCTTGAACTCACTAGGTGTTAACCTAACCTTTTTATTTGTCGCCATGTGCATCAGGTTTCATTTCGGGATTAGTTCTAGCGACACCGTGAAGTGATGAGTGCTAGTTGTGTGCTCGATGAAGTGATTTAGCTTGATGAAGTCTTCCACATTATTGTTGGAGATAGCGATTTGGTATTGAGTTATAGTAACACTCGACTTTAGTTAGTCTTTATGTAAGATTTAATTATCTGTTGATGGTTCAACCTAGAAATGTATTTCAATTATGGACTGGTAGTAAGAGATTTATTATCCTTTAAGGTATTGTTGAAAGTTTTTAATTAGTCGCTTTTTCCAAATTTGAGGGTGTTACAATATAATATATTAATTAATAGTGATACATGCAAAGGTCTGCATAAAAGGAAGACCATGCACATACTAAATTGGTGGGTGTTAGAAACATGCAGTAGTAATATGTATCTTGTGCTTTGATACTTGTAAATTAAGAGATTTTTAAATTTTTACATAAAATGATGATATCTTGTGTCTAATAATTTGTATTTAAGAGTTTTTTATCCGTGATTTATAATATAGTATATATATATATAGGTGCAGGTTCAAACGAGAAGGTAGTCAATTTGCGAGAAGGCGAGAAGGAATAAGAACCACATAATTTATTAATTAAAAAATAGCATAAATAAATTATTTTTTTTAAAATTAGGATAATTACAATTTGAATTGGATAAATCCTTAAAAATCTTATAATATCTTTTAAATTTATTTATTTTTTATTTTTAATAAATTCATAATTTTTTTTATCAAATTCATATTATTATTTTGTAGATAAAATCATAATTTTCATCAAATATCATATGGATATCCATAACTAATTCATTATTTATTTCACCATTTTTTATCTATTTTTTATATTTACGTTTTGAATCACATTGATTAACTTCGTTTAACATTTGATATATTATTATGTATCACATATGAATCCACTAGGTGATTTTTGTAAATATCACATATGATAATATATGTCTGAATATAAACGACGCATAATCACATGTGATAATATTTACATCACAATAAGATCTATAAATATACATAATCACATAGGATTAATTAAAATATATACAGTTATCACATGTGATTATATTTACATCACAAAAAGATTTATAAATAGAAGTATACATAATCACATATGATTAACTAAAACATATACAATTATCACATGTGATAATATTTACATCACAAAAAGATCTATAAATAGAAATATACATAATCACATATGATTAACTAAAATATATACAATTATCACATGTGTTAATATTTACATCACAAAAAAATCTATAAATAGAAGTATACATAATCACATATGATTAACTAAAATATATACAATTATCACATGTAATAATATGATATGTGATATGAATAAATATTTATATAATGATATCACGTGTGATATTTGGTTAAAATTGTGAATTTTTTTAATTAAAAGTATATTTAGAAAAAAAAAATTAATAAATAATTGAAATTACAAAATAAATAAATCTAAAAGATATAATGAGAATTTTAAGAATTTATTCAATTTTAAATGATAATTATCATATTTTCTAAAACTATTTTTTATTTATGTTTTTTTTAATTAATAAATTATGTGGTCCACATTCTTTCTCGCCAATTAGTCTGCTTCTCGCATAATCCTCCTCTCTCTCTCTCTATATATATATATATGTATATGTCGGGGGCCTTTCATGGGAGACCCTAATATTTTGTGGTAACCATGAGATCCAATCTCATCCATTCATTTAATTAATCAAGGGTCTAAAATAACTAATATAAATAATACTTAAAAAAAGAATTTTATGCCACTAAATTAGAAAAAATGGGTAAATTTGTCAAAAAAATATTATAATTAAGTGTGATCTAATTTTGGGCGCTCCGATAATTATGGCATGGAATCAATTACGATAATCTCAAAATATTGAAACTGTATACATATTTTCTTGATGATATAATAAACCGTGTTACACTGTGGTCTTACAATTTTAAAAGGAAACGAGTTTTGTTACAACAAATGGGATGTGATATAATATGATCATCTTACAAAAATCTGATCTCCTTGATGATACAATTTTAAAAGAACATTGTGTTACACTGTGATTAACATTATGATGCACTCAAAGAACATTGTGTTACACTGTGATTATTATTGTGATGCACTCAAAGAACATATGTTACACTGTGATTAACATTATGTTACAGTATGATTAACATACAAATGTGATACCCATTATGATAAGACGGTAATACCAACTGTGGTACCACTATCAAAATGTATCACAGTGTGATACATTTTGATAATACTCACATAATAGTTCGGCAAACACAAACAGCGATCTCCTTTTTCTAACAGCGTCCTTCTTTATCCATCAATTTTTCAGACCTGCAAAAAAATGGAAACGTGAATGTTGAATAAGTTTGATTTTGATAAATCAATTAGTTGAGTATTATTAGGAAACGTAATCTTGATTGATTTTGATTGATATAAATCTGTAAAATAAAATAATTATTTATTAAACAAAAATTATTCAAATTACCAATATACCCTCAATAATTAATATATAAAAAACAGTAAATAAATTAAAATGATTGGATGAGATTGGATCTCATAGTTACCACGATCTAATAGGGTCTCATTTGATTAGCCCTGTATATGTCTATGTATATGTATGAATTGACTGAAGCGTGGAAATATCTGGCAGGTCTTACTTACCTGAGTCCTGATTTGCCATGCAAAGGCAGCGCCTTGGTTTCCATTTTGGGCTCTCAACACCAAGCAGCCTTTCCCCACTCCACTGACATTTATTATTCCAATCTCTTTATTTTCATTAACACCCCCTCAACTATCTCTTTATTTCTCTAATTCCATTTGTTTCATCCAAACTTATTATTTCTCAACTATATTTAAATTTTTGTTTCACAATAAAACATTTTTATTCTGCTATGTATATAAACCAAGCATAGAAAATGAAACCTTATGACCTTCCTATCAAAAACAAGATTTTTCAATAAATCTTGTGGACTTAGCAGACGAAAGTGTCGATATCATGTCCTATAAAAACGAAACAATTGAATGATATGGTATGAGTTTTAAGATCTTTATAGAAAATTTATGCAAGTATAATACATATAAGTAAATAAACCAAAGTCTAGGGAGTTAAAACACACAATACTAAATAGTTATGGATGTATAGTGAAAAATTACAATATATCTAGAGGGTCTAATTGCAAATACCCAAAAAAACCAAAGTCCTCCAAACACCCATTGTCCCTTTCAATGGTTTCATCACCTTTATAAAAACTTATCACATCTTCCCATTTTTTTAATTTATTTGCATCCATTCTCTCCCACCACTAAAAATGACTTCCTGTTTTTTCCTTCTTCTTTTCCTTCATGCTCTAATGGCATCCACTACATATTCACAGGGTGTAAGCATGGAAGATGGTGAGCTTTTAGGTCTCTTTGAGGTAATGGGTTCACTCTTAGCAGACCCCACATGGGCCCAAGTGCACCCACAACCATGCACCAACACACCATGGCCTGGTGTCCAATGTGAACTCATGGCTCAAGAAAATAGTGATGACCAACAACAACAAGATTACAACATGATCAACCCTACAATCTTTCATGTAACCAAGATCCATATTGGTATGGACATCCTCAATACCCCACCTTGCAAACCCACTGCCACTTTGTCTCAAAAATCTTTACTCAAACTTCCATACCTCAAAACTCTCTCTCTTTTCAACTGCTTCACTGTTTCACCATTATATCTCTCTTCATCTCTCTTTGAAAACAACTCTCTCTCATCTTTAGAGTATTTAGCACTTGTTTCAAACCCTAGTCTACATGGCAGTATCCCTTCAAGTTTAGGTCACATTCAGAGCTTAAAGATTCTCTCACTTTCACAAAACAACTTAAGTGGTGAAATCCCAGATGGGATTTGTAGTGGGTTGGTGAATCTACAAGAGCTTGATCTTAGTTACAACAAGATCACAGGCTCAATCCCTAAAGAAATTGGATTCTTGAAAAGTTTGACCATCTTTGACCTTAGTTACAACTTGCTACAAGGTCAACTGCCATCTTCTCTTGGTCAACTTCAATTTCTTGAAAAGATTGACTTGGGATTTAATGAGTTTACTGGAAGGGTACCTCAAGAAGTTGGAAATTTGACCAAGTTGGTGTTGTTGGATTTGAGTCATAACTCATTTAGTGGGCCATTGCCTGAATCTTTAGTGGGTTTGAAGGTGATTGAGTATTTGGTTATTCAAGAAAACCCTATTAACACAAGTATGCCATTGTTTATTGGGTCATTGGGTAGCCTTAAAGTTTTGAGCTTTTCAAGATGTGGGTTGATGGGACCAATGCTAACTTCTTTGTCAAGATTAAAGAATCTGACTACTTTGTCTCTTGACAATAATAGCCTCAATGGGACTGTCCCTTCAAGCATAGGGTCACTACCAAATCTTGAAGAATTGAACTTGAGTCAAAACCAACTCAGTGGGGAGCTTGTGGTCTCAGAAGAGTTTATAAGAAGGATTGGTAAGAGGGCTGATGTTAGAGGAAACAATGGGCTTTGCATAAAGAATGGTACTGTTAGTGTGAAAAGCCCTAGTTCTTGTGTTGATGCAAGAAGTAAGAGTGGTGGAAATAAGAGCTCATGGGATGAGGATGATCCAGATGAATGTGGAAATATGAACACAAGTTTACATCAAAGAAATAGGTGTACAAGGAGTCATGATCATGGTTATGGGTTGAATAAGATGTTTTTGTTGATGGTTATTTTTTATATTTTAGGGTTCTTAGTTTAGTTTTTTATCCGAATTTTGTCAAATCCATAAGTTGTAATATAATGATTCTTTTTCATGGGCCGAATTTTGTCAAATCCATAAGTTGTCAAATTTATGCCGATTGAGCAGAAGGCCAACATATTTGCCGTTTCTCTCCGAAAAATTTAGTCGGTCGATTGGAGATTAAAGACCAGCAAAAACGCTTTTTTAATGTTCTATTGGAGTTGATCTTAGAGCATCACCAACCATCCGACATTCCTTCAAACTTGCGGATTTCCGGCTCCAACTGACTGCCGGGATTTGCCAGACATTCATTTTGGACGACAAGTTTGGAGTGGAAAGTTTCAAAAGGAATGACACATCTTATTCTTTAACCTAGTGAATCACACTGGTGGTCCCTATAGTTTGCTCAAAATTCGGAGTTGGTCCTCAAAACGTATAATTTACACTAATGGTCTCTAACTATTTAAATTCATAACACTAATGGTCCCTAAAGTTAACAATGTCAGTTAGCAAGTAGCAACCATTATGAAGGGCAAATCAACATTTGGCTAACTATAAGGCCCAAAGGTGTAATTCATTCTAAAATTAATTGTGATTCGTTTTTTTTTCTTTTCAATTTCTTATTAAAAGTGTTTTATATTTCTAATAACAACTCAAATTCTTTAAATTTAAGTACATATCTTTATATTTATTTAAAAAACTATATAATTGACAAAATGACTTTTATGTTATAAGGGGGCGTTTGGTTCGCATGATGTGATGGAATCTGGTGGAATTGGAATGTTGAATTCTTTTGATCATATTCTATTCCCTTGTTTGGTTCAAGTTTTTCAATGGAATGGAATCTTCTAATTCCAATAAATTCCATACCTAAAGTATTTTAACATTCCATCATCAAACCTAAGTATTTCAATGGAATGGAATTTGTTATTTCCATAATTCCAAAATTACCCCTTACCCCAAATAACCCTACCTTTTTATCAAAGCCAACATCAGACAATCAACCCATTGCATCTGCTCTTCTCCATTCCATCGTCCAAAATCGAAGGTCTCCTCTTCTCCAAAATCGAAGGTCTTCTCTTCTCCATTGCAAGAAAACACATGTTATTTCTCTCTCTCTCTCTCTCTCTCTCTCTCTCTCTCTCCCCTGGACAATTTCTCTATTTCAATTTCGTCTTATCTGTATATAGATTAATGTTTGTTTATCTCTGGACGATTTCTCCATCTTCTGGTTATCTCCATCTTTGGTTATCTCTCGTCTTCTTATTGTTCACTGTTTGTGATGGAGAATGTTCATTGTATATGTCGATTTGTTCAGTGTTTGTTGATTTGTTCAGTGTTTGTCGATGCGACAATAAACCCTTTTCTCATAATCAATTGCTCAACATCGATTTCTGAAAATCCTTTTCTCAAAATCGATTTCTCTTGTTTGTTCATTGTTTTTCATGGATTAATGCTTGTTAATGTGTTTACTGATTTGTTCATTGTTTGACCAGATTCCATTTTTTCATTAATCCATTTTTTCATGGATTAATGCTTGTGATGGAGAATGTTCATTGTTCGATTTACTCACTGTATTCCAGCCTGTGTTTAGTGCTTGTTCATGTGTTTACTGATTTGTTCATTGTTTGACCAGATTCCATTCATTCATTATCTGTTATCCTGTTTGTTCATTGTTTCTCAAGATCGATTTACTGATTGTTCATGTGTTTACTATTTTATTAAAGCAATTTTTGTTTAAATAAGTTAAAATAATAAAAAGGGGTATTTTGGTCATTTACCAAAATTCAATTCCAATTCCAAAGCTACAATATGTGAACCAAACAGACAGATTTCAATTCCTTTAACATATTCCATTCCAATTTTGTCAACCAAACAGGTGGTCAAATCTGACAACATTCCATTCTAATTCCTTCAAAGTCAAAAAATCCTTTGACAGATTTCATTCCATCCAAAAACATTCTGCGAACCAAACGTCCCCTTAAGAGAAATTTACATATCTTTTGGATTGAACATTGAAATATACAAACAAAATATTAGAAATTAAATACGGCCGTTGCAAAAAAAAGATCCCTTCCCCGCTTTCAAAAATGATGAATATGAAGTCCGAGAGGTTGCTCTAACTTGAAATAGTTATATATTAAAATTTGTTCGTTATAATAAATAAATTTTATATTATGAAAAATATAATCATGTTTTAAAAGTTAAAATATCGTGAGATATATATTATTAAATTGAATTATCAAATAATTGTGAATAAGTTACAACAATTAAATTTATATAATAATCAAAATATTACTAAATACTAATAACTTGAAGGATTTCATATGGTTCTTGAAAAAAAAAGTTAATATTGCAACTTTTGATATTTTGGGACAACAAGTTTTTTCTTTATATTTGCTCATACAATTATCCATTATTCTTATAAGATTTGTCAATAGTTTTTTTTTAATTGTTTGAATAAACAATGTTTTTTAAATTTTTATAGGCTATAGCAGTTGTATATGTTCAAAATTTTAACGGTTTTTGGATTTTTATTTTGCTATCATTTTAATTATTTGTGTTTTGACTATATATTAATAATCTCACGTTAATCGTCCTTAACCTCTAATATTATCTTTACATATTTCAATGCCCAACCTAAAAGATACGTGAATTTCTCTAGATTTCATTTGTCTTCTAAAGTTGGGAATTTCTAAAGCAGAAGTCATTTTGTCAATTTAATAGTTTTTAAATAAATATATATTTTATTTAATCGTACTATAATTTAAGAAATTTGAGTTTAATTTAGAGTGAATTACATTTTTAGTCCCTATAGTTTGTCCAAACACTGATTTTTCCAACGATTGCTAATTGACGATGTTACCGGGACCGTGAATATTATAAAATTGAAATTTTTGTGACTATTAATATACCTAGTTCAATTTAGGGAACAAATCCAAATTTTAAGCAAACAACATGAATCACCAGTGTAATTCACTCTTAATCTTATTTACATTAAATTTGTTTATTGATAATATATTTATCATATTATTAAAAAATATTTTTCTAATATTCATTTTTAAATATTATGTAAAAATTTTGTTTTTTATGTTTTCCATATATATATAATTATATTTTAAATTTGTGTAATTCAAATTAATATATTTTTTTATTGTAAAATTGTTTAATAAAAATTTTATCATTTTTATTTTATTAAATAATTAATTAATAGTGATTTATAATTATAATAAGTATTTACAAATTATATTTTTTTTATTTAAAAATAGTTTAATAATAAATAAAATATATTAATTCAATATGAGACACATATTTGGTGTTTTTTTAATTATGGTTGTAGTTGATTTTTTTATATTGATGGACCCACCATATTTAGGCATCGTTTGGCAAAAATAAGGTAGCTTATAAACTATCTTGTAGTAGCTTATGAGAAGTTTTTTATAATTATTATAATTATGCCCTCATTAATATTCATTATTATATATTAACTATTAATTATAAATAAATATTAATTATTAAAATTTATTATTATTAATTAATAAATATTTATTATTATTAATTAATTAATATTATCTGAAAATTATAACATAAATTTTAGTTATACATTGATATTAATTTTTAATTATTTAGAATTACTGATAATTATATCAATTTTTTTAATATTGATCAATATATTTTTAGTTATCAATTATTATTATTTTTGTAACGTTTATTTAAAATCATAAGTTAATGTAGATTTTTTTTAAAATTTGGTTTAAAATTCAAAATTTATAATATATATAATAAACCCTAATTAATATATTATATTTTTTACTACCTTCTTTGTATTAATTAATATATTATATTATTTACTACCTTCTTTGTATTAAATTAATATAAATTTATTTTAATTTTCATTAAATATTTTAACTGATTATTTTTTCTAGATGTCATTTTTGGTAATTTTACATGCTTATAAGTTAGATTTTATCAAACGTGACTTTTTCATCAGCTAGTTTATCAGCTACCAACTAGCTTATCAGTAGCTGTCGGCTAGCTTATCAGTCATAAGCTAACTTATCAGTTAGTTTGCCAAACATAGTCTTAGTGTTTTTTTAGTCTGTTACCAAACACTAAAAAACAATAAAAATGATAGGTCATTGAACACTAAAAAAATCCAATCACACAATAAAAAATAACACTAAAAACATATTTAATATAATAATAATAATAAAATAATATTAATGTATTAAACTATTAATTTGTATATATAGTTATAAAAATTGAATAGAATATTATTATTGCATTTTAGAGGCCTATTTTATTGACCTCCAAATATAGAGGTCACCTTTATTGACCTCCATTTTTTTGTGTTTTAGTGTTGGGTTGTGGAGGAAAAAAACTCATTTTTTGTATTTTTGGTGATTTTAGTCTTGGGTTGGAGAGGGAAAAAACTCTATTTTTGTGTTTTTGGTGATTTTCATGTTGGGTTGGAGATGGTCTTAGAACATCTCCAACAACTTCTCTCAAATGAGGATTTTGGGAATTTTTTGCTTCAACAGATTTTCTAAAACCTTCTTCACAATGGAGAAAATATGGGAGAGATGATGAAAATCTTCAAATTTTGAGAGAAAAGTAATATAATATGAGTTGTATTAATATTTTAATAGTATAATTAATTGTATATGATATTTTTATGTTAAACAAAAACTTTAGCCACTATATATGGATTAGATATTGCCAAATGGGCCCGGCCTAGTCTAGGCTGATGGAGGACCGAGACCAGTAGCGATCGGTTATGGCCCGATGGTCCTTAACCCGGTTACGATTTTCATCCAAAAACAAGGTCCCCAATTCATGTGAGAGTTTGAGATTAAAAAAGATCAACGGTTTAAATCAACTTCTCATGTTTTTTATCATTAACTCAACTTCGTACACGATCTTTTGCCTATATATATATATATATATACACCACACCAGGGTGTGGGTTCACTTGAGAAATGTCATTTTCCGTTAAAAATGTGAAAAATTATAACCTTCATATAATACATATGAATGTACCCTGCCTATTTATTATTTGAAGAGTGAAGACGTGTAAAAATGACTGTCTTTATAGATACAAATGAATATACATATTCAAATCATTATGTAACCTTAATTACATTCACAAAATATAACATAAACATTCACGGAATCACACATTTCGAATAAAAAATAATATCTCAAAGTAAGACCAGACCAACTTATTTATACTGATCTGAATTACCAGGTACAAATATACCACCGATCTGAATCACAACGAACGACATATACATATAACAATTAATTGATCACGTGGGCTCTTACACCACAATTTTTGTTCGTATTTACCCGTGAAAGTTCGCGGTTATTTCACTAGCCCCCATTTTGGTCATATCAAATCATCACCATCATCATCATATACATATATATACAACTCTCCTGCTTACATATTTCCTCACAAAGTTTTCAACACCCGATCAAGGTCCGTTTTTACCCTTTTTTTCATCTAATTAATTTGGGTTTTGGATTAACATGGAAACGTTTGATCGGAATTTGGGTTTTGGGTTTATCATCTATACGAGAAATCCCAAATTCTTGTTTTTTCTTTAATTATCATGATCTTGATTGTTTTATATGCTTGTGTTGATTCAAGTTAAGATTGCTTGCTTTACGATGACGTATATGAATAGTTGCTAAAGTTACGTGATGAAAAAAATGTTCCTTTGTTGAATTATTTTGGTCTTCATTGCCTTGTTTACTGTTCTATGAACTTTTTTGTGATCTTGAAGTGAAACAGTTTGATCATAAGTGAGTTCATAATGCAAATGCAGAAAATCCATCGATGCAAATGAGTGTTCTTGTGTTTATCGATTCGGGGTATTTATATCGATTGGAGATTTAAGGGTTTTTTATGGAAGAGGATTCACTCTTCTTTAGGGGTTTTCAATCTTGAAGTTATTAAGAATCTGATTGTTGTATTTATGCATGTTTCATATCTACAAAATGAGTGATTGAATGTCAATTACAGTAGCTTAATAGTCCATTTTTAGCACCACAATTACAGATTATATGCTAATTTCACAAAAAATAGATGCATTAACTGTGTCACAATATGGCCCTCCGGTGTATAGCTCAGTTGGCAAAGGGGTGATTTTGCTCAAATACACAACAGGTTCAAGTTTGAATCTTGCGGGACGCGAACTTGAACCCCTTTGCTAGCCTCAGCCGCTGAGTCAGCTCTGAAATGTCTACTCACATATGGTCACTAGTCCCTAGGGGGTGGGTTTCTTGTGGGGCCGGTAATCAATCTTTTGCTCAGATTGTGTCAAAATCTAATGAATTTATATAGTAGTTTTCGAATGATGTTGATTTTTCGAGTTGATATGAAATAAACATTGCTCGAAATGGACCTTATACTTAAACATTTTCAGTAAGTTTGAGTCTGCTCGAAAGATGGAGATAACGAATGTGATGGAATACGAGGCACTTGCAAAGGAGAAGTTACCCAAGATGATATACGATTACTATGCATCGGGTGCGGAAGATCAATGGACTCTTAAAGAGAATCGAAATGCGTTTTCAAGAATCTTGTAAGTTGTTTCTGGGGGTGTTTGGTTCGCGGAATTGGATGGAATTCAATGGAATTGGAATGTCCAAATCCATTGACCAAATTCCAAAGTCTTGTTTGGTTCACATAATTAAAACTTAAGGAATCCTGCGGATTCCATCAAATTCCTTCAAACACGGATTTCACAATTCCACGGGGTATCCTATGGAATTCATTTTCTTTCCAACAGATTCCAATTCCAATTCCAATTCCAATTCCAATTCCAATTCCATCCAACCAAACGCGACCAAAATGTGTGGTCAAATTCCATCAAATTCCATCAAATTCCAATTCATTCAAAGTCAAATTCCTTGATGAATTCCAATTCCATCGAATTCCATTCCACGAACCAAACGCCACCTTAGTTCATAAAGTTCTATGCGGATTCGTATTCTGTTAATCATCATGTCACTTGTTAATCTTTTTAACGTTTCTTATGTTTTAAAAAAAAACCTAGGTTCCGACCACGAATACTTATTGATGTGAGCAAGATAGATTTGACCACAACGGTTTTAGGCTTCAAGATTTCAATGCCCATCATGATTGCACCTACGGCTATGCAAAAAATGGCTCACCCCGATGGTAAAGACTCCTCCAAAAAAAGGGGTGGTTGTTTAGCTGAATGACCTTCTGACAGGTTTCTAGGCATTTTGTGTATGGAAGTGACATTCTTCTGTTAAACAGTGACATTCTCTGACCTGTCAAAGGTCACGGCTTTTAAAAAAGATCTGTCAGAAGGTCATTCAACTAAAGGACCCTCCAAGAAGTTATTTGATTCTAAGCCTAGCAATAGATCATGTGTCATTATATATATATATATATATAGGGGCAGGTTCAGACGAGAAGCTAAACATTTTACGAGAAGGCAAGAAGTATGATATCATATATGATACACAAGCTTAATGTTGTGTAATCATATATGATATCACACTTCTCGCAAAATGTTTAACTACTCGCATGATCCTTCCTCTAAATATAGGGGTTGGTTCAAACGAGAAGCTAAGCATTTTGCGAGAAGGCGAGAAGTGTGATATCATATATGATTACACAGTCTGTTATTTAAACACATATAACCGTGATTCTTTGTGCAACTATAATGAGTTTTAAGACGACATTTTTGAGTTTTAGAGAACTTTAAACAAGTTTGATTTGGTACAGGAGAGTATGCAACAGCGAGAGCAGCAGCCACTGCAGGAACAATCATGGTTTAGTTTCTTACCCTCTTTTATCGTATTTACTTTTCCTCTGTTTCGTGGGCCCTTTAGTTCGATCATTTGGTGTCGTTGTGTACCTTTGACTGTTGGAGTTTTAAATGGGACACCTTCGGTTTTGCAGACGTTGTCCTCATGGGGTACTTCAAGTGTCGAGGAGGTTGCTTCAACTGGTCCTGGTGTTCGCTTCTTTCAACTCTATGTGAGTCCCTCGATCTTTAGTTTCTGGTTTACATAACTGTTTTCCATCTTTGGATTTTGAATTTAGCACCATAATTCTGTTAAAGATCTTTCAGAAATGAAATGAGTTGCTATGAATCTGTTTTCGAGTTATAATATTCCAAAGGCTATGTTTGACAAACTATCTAAAAAGCCAAATGACAATGTAAAAATGACTTATTTTAGTCATTTATGTAAAAATGTAAGAGGCATAATTGGAAAAAAAAAAAAAAGTGAAAAAATGCCACCAGAGCTTATTGAAACGCTGCTTGAAACAACTTCTAAAAAAACTAGCTTACACTACAACAAAACTAGATTTATAAGACACCGGAAAGTCTTTTAATAGATCGCTTTATAGGATTTCAGTTTATAGGATCAAACAATAAAACGACAGGTTTATAGGACACTTGTCAAAAGTGTCCTGTAAACTAGCTAATATCGACACTGTTTTAAAAATATCCTAAAAACTTGTTAAAACACTCAAAAGCATCCAATAAACCTATTGTAACACTTTTAGATAGGATATTTTATTGTTTGGTCCTGTAAACTTAAGTTTTGCAAAACATTCTATTAGGACGCTTAGACATTTTAGACATAATATAAACCCCTGTTTGTTGTAGTGTCATAAGCTAGTTACGGGACTTTTATTAATAAGCTCAAAAAATAAGATAGCTTATGGTCGTCAAAAACGACCCAAATGAAACAAAGTTCACCTCCAAGACTCCAACTTGACAGAAGCTTATTTAAAGACACTCGTGATACTTTCGTATACAATCTATCGATGACTGTTTCCTAAATATATCTGCATACCGAGTAGGTGTATAAAGACAGGAATATAGTTACTCAGCTGGTAAAACGAGCTGAAAAGGCCGGTTTCAAGGCTATTGTTCTTACTGTCGATACTCCAAGACTTGGCCGAAGGGAGTCTGATATCAAGAACAGGTAAACTTTAGATTTCAACGAACCAATTCAACGTTTTTGTTTCTTTGTTATTGTTACTGTAAGAATATGTGGAACCCCATTAGATTACTCTCCAAAAAAAAAAGCAACGTTGCTTTTATGAGTGTGTTAACAAGTTCTTGGAACGATTATTTTCACAGATTTATTCTGCCACAAAATCTGTCGTTGAGGAACTTCGATGGATTAAATCTTGGCAAGCTAGATAAGGTAAATGTCATGCAGAATTTGGTTGATAAATGAAATTATTCATTATGAATACTTCAAGAATTTGTGATGAATATGCAGACAGATGACTCTGGATTAGCTTCATACGTTGCCGGCCAAGTAGACCGGTCTCTTAGTTGGAAGGTGAGCCGTATTTTACGCGTTTTGTAAGCCTATTTCGACAACCGATTTCCTTAAAAGTTATCACGTTTGATGCATGAAAACAGGACGTCAAGTGGCTGCAGTCGATAACCCCATTACCTATTCTAGTGAAGGGTGTCTTAACCGCTGAGGATGGTAAATGATTTGAAAAACGATTCATTTTCTTGATTCTTAGTTCTGTATACAAATCGTGCAGCCTGTTAATCCCTCCATTTTTCATTCCCGTTTTCCGAAATTTCTTTTAGCAAGGATCGCAGTGCAATCCGGAGTAGCAGGAATTATCGTGTCGAACCATGGGGCTCGACAACTTGATTATGTCCCTGCAACTATTGTGGCTTTAGAAGAGGTCTGTTCATGTCTATGTTCTTAGTTAAAACTGTTTCTTTTTTATCGGTAATCTGGGTGTCCGGGTCAGCTTGCGTGCACCTCGACTGATCCCATGGGCCCTGAAGATAACAATCGAGAAAATCTTCAGTGGCTCTAAGGAGACTCGAACCGGTGACCTAATTATGGGAGGGCCCCTCAAGGCCTGACCTTTATTTGCTAGTTGAGTCGGCCCTCGAGGTTAAACTTTCGAGACAATTGAGGTGTTGATTATGAAATTCTACAGGTTGTGGAAGCGACTCAACGGAGAGTTCCGGTATTTCTTGACGGAGGCGTTCGGCGTGGGACAGATGTCTTCAAAGCATTGGCTCTTGGAGCATCCGGCGTATTTGTAAGTGTAAACTAACATTGTTTTCCGCTTTCAAAAGTGGGTGCTTGTTTTCCAATTCTACCCTTAATTATAAGATGAGGGTAAAATTGTTACTTAGTTAACTAAAAAGCGTAATAATTACATATTTATAAAACTGTGTCATTTTAATTGTGAACATTTATTTTGGGACGGAAGGGTTAGCTGTTTGTGCGTAGTTTTAATTACAATTTACAAATACATAGATTGCACGTTAAGGAGCGTTGGTGCACCGATGTTGCCCTTTGTGTGCACGTTGGCTAGTAACGCAGGCTCGTTGTGTTTGTTAAGTAACCTGTTTGTTATGATGGTTTTCAGATTGGTCGACCGGTGGTGTTCTCGTTGGCGGTAGACGGTGAGGCGGGTATCAGGAAGACTCTTCAAATGTTGCATGATGAACTTGAGCTCACGATGGCGTTAAGTGGGTGTCGTTCCCTAGCGGAGATAACGCGCAACCATATCGCGGCACCATGGGACCCGCCTCGTGTCGGTTCTAAGCTTTAGGATGCATATTAAAATATTGAAGTTTACGGTTAGAGAGGTTATGTTATGTGTGGTGGATTATGTTCGATGCGTATGAACTAGTGTCTTCGATTCATGTAAGAATAAAAATCGGCTTAATCAAGTCTAGGTTCTCGAGAGATCGGATGTTTGTTTCTTATAAATCGAGTGGTTTGGCAGTAAGTGACTAAATTGGTCAAACCAGATCATAAAGGACGGTTACCAGTTTAAACAGTTTGAGCCTATTTTGTTGTTACCCTGAAAAAACACAACATCAATATAACGTTGTTAAAGAAAATTATATCGAATTATAAAAGAAACATTCTTCTCCAAAATTTAAAGAAAAAACACTAAGCAAGTCGAAAGACGATTGTAATTTTGGATAAACAATTGAGAAATGAAAACTTTAACTTAACGATTTGTAAGAATTTTTTTAATTGGGTCATAAAAGCTGAGCCTACAACATGAAAACAAAATATAACTAATACATGTATATTTTGGTGGCGGTTCAGTTAAATCAGCTTAACAAAAGTTTAGATCGGACTAGGGGTCGTTTACCAAACGCTTATCCGGATAAGCGCTTACCAATAAAATTTAACACTATCACTTACTTAGCGGGTAGATTTTAGTCCACCAAAACAGTATCGTATGCAACAATTTTCCTAGGACCGATTCAATCTATTTAGGCTAAAATTTGAGAAAAAAGTGTTACCAAGAGAAATATGATATTACCAAAATCGTACAAAATGATGGCCTAAAACTCCATAAAATCACGTTTTTTTAATGCATTTTCGATATTAAGTGTGCCAACAACCATTTTTAGGTTGTGTTAATGTTAATTATTGTACATTTGATATCAAGATAAATCGAATTATACCTTATTTTTTTAAACATATTTATATCAAGATAAATGGAATTATACCTTATTTGTTTAAGGTTATTACAAAAATTTTGATTCAACTCTAAAAGTTTATTCATTTTAGAGATTTCATTGTTATTTATATTATTAAAATATTCAATATAATTTTATACGTGTGTACTCAGTTTTAAGATTACTTGAATTCATATTTGCTAGATTAAATTAAATCTAGTTTTCATCCGACTTGTGCATTTATCTTGCTACCTAGATAAACAAGGTATGATCAACATTCACCAAGTTAATATCACTCTAAACAAAATACTTAGCTAACCCTTTTACCTTTCCAACCCATTTATTAATAAAAGAGGGTTTAAGACCACTCAACAAAAAATATCTTAAAGAAAAACTCTCTCCTAGATATTTAATTTCAAATATTTTCGTTGATAAGAAGAATAAAAAAATCACTTTTCTTTCCAAAGTAATCATTTTTTGAGAGTTATCTTCAAATTTAGAGATTTTTATCTCTTCTACTTTCTCCATTTTGGAGAATTTGTTGGATATGCTTTTAGAGCATCTACAATAAATTTTTGGGAATTTAATTAAAATGCCCTAACATGGAAAATCGATACCCAATATGCCCCAAATCTTGTCATTTTTGCCAAAATGTCCCATATGTCCGCGTTTTCACTATTACACGCGGACCCAACCCTCGTTTTCACTATTACACGCGGACCCGGCCCTCGTTTTCACTATTACACGCGGACCCGGCCCTCGTTTTCACTATTACACGCGGACCCAGCCCTCGTTTTCAATATTACACGCGTACCCGACCCTCGTTTTCACTATTACACGCGGACCCAACCCTCGTTTCTCACCATCCTCGTGCCAAAGGAGTAAAACGCGGACCCAACCCTCGTTTTCAATATTACACGCGTACCCGACCCTCGTTTTCACTATTACACACGAACCCAACCCTCGTTTCTCACCATCCTCGTGCCAAAGGAGTAAAACGCGGACCCGCTCCTCATTTTCACTATTACACGCGAACATATGGGGTATTTTGGCAAAACTGACAAGATTTGGGGCAATTTGGGTACTAATTTTTCAAGTTAGGGCATTTTAATTAAATTCCCTAAATTTTTCATAGTTTTTTAAAATGGAGAATGAAAATCCAAATTTTCTAAAAAATTGCATTTAACTCTAACAGATTCTCCATTTTTTTTATTACATTATTAATTATATTATTAATATATTTCATATATTTAATAAAATATTATTTCTCTTTTATAAACATTTAATTTCAGGTTTCTTACTGGTGGAATATAATAAATAATCATTTATCTCTTAAAGTAATCATTTTTAGAAAGTTCTTCAAATCTAAAGAAATTTACTCTCTCTCTCTCTCCTACTTTCTTCATTTTGGAGAGTTTTGAAAAATGTATTGGACAAAAAATTGTTCAAAATCTTCATTTTCTCTATTTTGGAGAAGCTCTTGGAGATACTCTTCAACAACAACTATGCAAAAATAAAGAAAAGAATGAGATTTTAGCAACTTTTTTACTCTAACAATATGCTAAAATATAAAAAAGAGAAGCGAAAAGATAAAAGATAAAAATCTCTAAATTTGAAGAAAAAATCTCAAAACCCACTATTTAAGGAAAACAAATATTTTAATTTTTCCACCATAACAATTGTTCATTGAGGTTTGTTGATTTATTTAAAAGTGGGACTTGTAATTCAATAAGTCAAGTTATAGTCCCTGAGGTTTGAATTTTTCTTTTAAAATAGAACAGATAAATCAAGTTGTAGTCCCTGAGGTTTGGATTTTTCTTCAAAAGTAGGACCTGACCACTAATTTCGTTAAGAAACTCAGTTAGAGTCAAGGGAAAACTTGCAAATTTTCCAACTTTAAAGAAAATTCTCTAAAACTTGATTGTGAGAGATAGAAATGATTATTTCATTTAATGTCACTAATAAAATTGAATTTTTATCATCTATACTATATTATAAAAACGACATAAAAAATTCTTAATTACAACATTTTAAACACAAGTTACAACTAATTAAAGCCAATTACTTAATTTACAATTTCTTAATGCTTTGGTATAACCTTTCCAAGCACAGTATCTCACATAATCATCTATTTGTGGAATAGATACTCATTTATTAATATAATATTTGTTTTTTTTTTGGTGAAGGATTTTATAAAATAGATTTTATATTAGCATAATCTATTTTAAATGTAGATTTTACATTTAAATTTATATTAATGAGATGTAATATAAAATATTTTTTCTTCCGTATTTTTTTATATTACATCTCATAATGATTTTTCCATATTTTATTTTATAAAATCTTTTTCCATATTTTATTTTATAAAATCTTTTTACACAATGAGATGTAATATAAACTCTTTTTTCTTCCGTATTTTTTTTGTTAATATAAAATCTATTTTATTTTATAAAATCTACACTTATTTTATATTAGCATAATATAAAATCTACACGTAGTTTTTTTGCTAATATAAAATCTACACGTATTTTTTTTCATTAGCATTAAAATAAGAAAAAAGAAGGTTGATATGAATTAAAAATGAAAAATAACGAGATACACTAATAAATTATCGTATTCTTTAAAATAAAAATATTCCGCAATATTTTCCAAATTAACCAAATGCAAAGAAAATAAAATAGAAACGATGTAGATATAAAAATATTATTCCATATTTTTAATATATTTACATTTAAATAAATCGAAAATGAAAATAAAAGATTTTAAAATATTTTTTACATTCACTATAAATATATATAGCTTCTCTATGTATCATCCGAGTACAAAAAGAAGACGAGCGGTCGGGTGTCAATGGCGGAACCTGCAACTGAACAAAAGATATTCCACTATATTTTTGTTTATTTGAAAAACTACTTTTTTATATTTTATTTTATTTACTGAGGATTTGTTTATATTTTTCAAAACCCACAATCATATTTTTCGAAGTAGGGGAATAAGATATATATACATATCTTTATTTTTATCGACTAATACTATGAGGTCTTGAAGTCAATAGTCAGATAAATTTTCAAGTGGTACTGAGTGAATTTAAACTATACCAGTTGAGTTGCCGGTTACAAAAGATAGAAATCATTTATTTTCTTTGTCATATTTGATGTGAGTTGAATGTTGTTAATTAATCTACAGATTTATACGTTCAAAGTGATTAAGTGTTGTCGAGGAGGTTTCAGAAAAATTGCAAAATCTGTAAAAACGTATGTTCATATTTATAATTATTTCAATAATAGTGATATGTTGTGAGACATGTCGTTTGAGTTTTAAATAATATAATACAAAACTATTACCAATATTATTGCACAAACTCATAACAACAAATATATGCAAGTTAACCACTTATGAAAATACATTCGTTTTTCACATTGTATTTCATGAACTGTTAACAGAGAAATTACGTTTCATTTTAACTCGATTCAATATTCCAACAAAAAATTTATCCTCCCGTGCAATGCACGGGCCCAACACTAGTTTTATATAAAGCTTTTAAAAAAGTGTATTGAAATGATATTTAAAAAAAATTTAATAATATAATTTGTGTTAAATTTTGGAGAATTTATTAAAGTTAAATATAAATTTTTTTTTAGAAATTTTATAAAAAAAGTTTTAAAAACCTATTGGAAAATAAAGAAATGGTGCATGTTGAAGCAAAGAAACCTAATAAAAAGGTGATGCTAATTTTATTAGTATTAAATTGAAAAATGGCAAACAACAACAACAAAAAATAAATACTTTTCTTAAAATGTGAACTATGTCGGAGAACAACTGAGGACGAAGGTGATTGGGGTTTGTTTCTTCTCATCATATTCTCTCTGTTCTTCAAAAAAACCAGAGAGAAAAAATGGGTCAAGAATCCTTCATCTACAGCTTCGTAGCTCGAGGCACCATGGTTTTAGCTGAGTACACCGAGTTCACCGGCAATTTCCCCGCAATTGCAACTCAGTGTCTTCAAAAACTACCTTCAACCAACAACAAATTCACTTACAATTGCGATCACCATTCCTTCAATTTCTTAGTCCAAGATGGATACGGTAAAAAATGCCCTTTCTTCCTTCCTTCCTTTTTAAGCTTTAATTGTTTTATTCAGCTGGATCTGAATTTGGTTTGAGATCTTATACTATATCTACGTTTACTCAAATCTTCATTATTTAATTTGTTTCGAGAGGTTTAGGGTTTTGTTTAAAAAGGGAAATTCCAGATGCTAGCCATCAACAAGGGGTGATTTACTGATTTAGATTGGAAATTGGATGATTTGCTCTGTTTTTGTAGGGTTTTGTTTTGATTTGATTGAAAATTTGACAGATTGGAAGAAGAAAAGTGCCCTAGAAAAGTGGGGTATGTATATTGTGGGTGGAAAAGGGTAGCTTTTTTTGTTCCTTTGTGTGATTCAAATTGGGCCTAAGGGTTTTATTCATAGATTCTGGTGTATTATTCATTATGAATAAGTGAGTTGAGGATTATTAGAGGTTGAATATTGGAGATTGATTCAGCTTAACAAGTGTAGTTCACCAAGCAAACACATTCTTGGAGTTGGTTTGGTAAATTTAAGGGGAATTGAATCAAATTATTGATGAAATGAGTTATGCAAATGGATATAACAATTTCACTTGTTTTAAAACTATGGATAATGACATTTAGGTTTTCTTTTTTTGACTTGTATATTTCCTTTACATGTCCCCTCGTTTTCACGAAATTAAATTTGTTCATGACAAATCCAACTGTTAAATGAATCAGAATCTTGAATTGATTATTTTGGCCATCTACGATTCATTTAAGCAAATCTAAGCTATCAGAAGACTATGTAGAACTTTCCGATTTTCCTTTTGCAATACATAAAAATTTGATATATCATATATCTCATTATTTTCTCTGTGTTATAATCATATGCTTGGTTAGATTTAAGAAACTGATGAATTGGAGCCTCTCCGATATATGGCAAAACCCTTTTGGGGGTATGGTAGGTCTAACGAGAAAAAGTTCATTTAGGAACCGTAAATATTTTGAGAACCAACAATTCATGATGAATATACATGAATCTTATTCATTATGAATGTTATGCATATTCATTCATAAATATTCATCATAAATAGTTGGTTCTCACGGTGAACCTGCTTATCAAGGATGTAAATTCATAATTGTTCGTAGGTTCTTTCTGAAAAAGTTTCTTTTTCGAGACACAAATATTATTATTTGGTAAAATTTTGGGTCATGATGTCGTATGATTCTTGATTACGCTATTTGGAATTGCAGCTTATTGTGTTGTTGCAAAAGAATCGGTTGGCAAACAAATATCTATTGCATTTCTAGAACGTGTGCGGGCAGACTTTAAGAAAAGATATGGCGGTGGTAAAGCAGATACAGCAGTCGCTAAAAGTCTCAACAAGGATTTTGGGTATGTATAGACGAACGATCTTTTATAAAACCATGTGTTTTTTGTATTGAATTGATACCAAGATGATTTGATGATGCAGGCCGATAATGAAAGAGCACATGCAATACATAATCGAGCATGCAGACGAGATTGAGAAGCTGATAAAAGTGAAAGCACAAGTTTCAGAAGTTAAAAGCATTATGTTGGATAACATAGACAAGGTACGTTGCTACGGTTGGAATTGCGTTTAGAATTTGTTTGTTTTTTGGTTAATCAGCTTAATAACCTAAAAGGATGGGGTTTTTGGTCATTTGTGTAAAAATATAAGGGGTATAATTGGAAAAAGTGAAAAGAAACCCGGAGCTTATCGAACTCTACTTGAAATAGCTTTCCATAAAGCCACCTTATGGCTTACCAAACAGGGTTTTTTCAATAAGCTCGAAAAATAAGTCGGTTTATGGTTGCCAAATTCAGCCATCTTATTCCAGTCATGTCTAAATAGAAAAACAAACAAACAACCATTTTATTTGCATTTGCATCATACTAATTTACCTTCAAGATTCTAAATATTTGTTACTACAAAAATTTATTTATTTTCATGTAAGTTGTGGTTATTTATTAATTTCAATATTGAAAGTAACTATGTTTGACCTCGCTTTTTCAGGCTATCGATAGAGGGCAAAACCTTACAACATTAAACGACAAGGCTGAAAACCTACGTGATTCGGTACGTTCATTTCTTGTTTCCACTATTAACCAGTATTATATCTCACCTGAAGGTAGGGTATGAGGGTAAGATGTACGCATACCTTGTCTGTCTCAAAGAATAGAACTTTTCAAACTAATTTATGATCGTTTTCCGGGCTTGTTAAAATCTTTCTTATTTCCTCAGGCGCAAGAATTTAAGAAAGCGGGTACGAAGATCCGAAGGAAGATGTGGTATCAAAACATGAAAATAAAACTAGTTGTTCTTGGTATACTTCTGCTACTAGTTCTTGTTATTTGGCTTTCAATTTGCCATGGTTTTGACTGCACCAACTGAGGGAGGATATATTGTAAAATTGGTTTTAGTTGTTATTTTTTTTTTTTTTAAATTTGTTGTGAAATGACAAAACATAAGTTTCTTGAATTACCTTCTCCATTTTCAACTTAATATCATGCCTACATTTTATTCCTTCCATACCCCTGGTAGGATTTATTGAGTTTGTTTTGTTTCTGAAGGATACACTACTGAGGAGTTGTTTGTCAAACAACCACTTGGTTCCTTCAAAACTTGAAACCTTAAAAAACAAAAAATTATATTCAACTCCAACAAATTCTATATTTTAGAGATTACAACATTAACTATATTATTAAAATACTATAAGCATACTCGTGCAATGCAGCGAGATACATAACGATTTTAATGTTTCATTTATAGTAATATAATATATTAATTAATAGTGATACATGGAAAAGTTTGCATAAAAGGAAGACCCTGCACATACCAAATTGGTGGATGTTAAAAGTCTGCAGTAGTAATATGTATCTTGTGCTTTGATACTTGTAAATTAAGATATTTTTAAAATCTTGCATAAAATGATGGTACCTTGTGTCTAATAATTTGTATTTAATAGTTTTTTATCCGTATTTTATAATATAGTATAGATATTTTATACATGTAATAAAATATTATCTCTCTCATACACATTTAACATCAAAGTTTTTTATTTATGAAAATATAATAATTCTTGTAAATTGGTAACCATTTTTTGGGAGTTCTCCAAATTTAGAGCATTTTTCACACTCTCTCCCTGCCTTATCTATTTTAGAGAATTTGTTAGAGTAAAATTTTGCTTAAAATCTTCATTTTCTTCCTTTTGAAGAAATTGTTTGAGATGCTCTAACCGGAACTGGTTGCTATTAATTTTGTTTTTTAAACTATTTCTTTATTATTTTAACTATAACTAATTATAGTAAGTAAGAGATAAATTAAATAAATAAAACGTTACATACTTCAATCAAATAGTAATATTTTTATTTGATTATGAATTCAAACAACCTTTTATATTTTGAAAATTAGAACAATTATTAACAATACAAATAGTCACATGAAAATTGTTTAAAATGTCTAATAATCGTTGTTATCTCCACTCTAACCGGGTTCAAAATGTCTAATAATCGTCGTCGATATCGGTTAGAGCTAACCGATTACATAACCGGCTAGATTGGTCCCTTCATATCTTATTGTAAAAAGGGGCCCGATGATTACGTTTGTCAATCTCTATTGAATGCCTGTCGGCACTTTGTGAATGGGGTGCTCAAATGTGTTGGATATCATGGTTAAAAGAAACAAGTCTTTTTATCATTGCTTTTTATTTCAAACAGGTATGTTATTTTTTTTTTCACTTCTTTTAAATTTAAAGATTTATTTATTTCCGATTATTTTAGAGAAAGTTTAACATAGTTGTTAGAGTTTTCTCAAATCTCTAAAGGGCGGGAAGTTCGTTTATTTAATAAATGAACAAACATGAACACATTTTTATTTCGTTTAGTTAAATGAACAAACATGAACAATGGTCTTGTTCGTTCATTTATGTTTCTTTATATATATAAATATATTTATATATATTATGACATTAATGTGTAAAAGCATTATTTAAATTATTTTTTTAAAATTTCTTTTTGAAACCTCCTAAGTTTACCCGGTTTTTCATTTTATTATGTTATTTTTTACGAACGAAATGATGAGTAACGGTGGTTTTTTTTGTTCATTTGTGTTCGTTAATTTATGGTCGTTCGTTTAGCTTTTAATGAACGAACATACATATTTTCTTAACGAATGAACTAAACACAAAAAATTTCGTTCGTTTACCATTCATGTTCGTTCGTTTGTTCTGTTAAGTTAAACAAACGAACACGAACAAGCCTTTGTTCGTGTTCGTTCGGTTCGTATACAACCCTAGATATGGATACCTCCCATAAAATGGTTCTTTATGAGTGAAGAAATGATATTTTATTTATTCTTACCAATAAGAGTGTTTAAAATTAAATGTCTATGGAAGAAAAATGATATTTTATTAGATGTATTGAATATTTTAATGATATAATTGATGTATAATCTCTAAAATGACAAGTTTTTGGAGTTAAATGTAACTTTTTTTTGTGAAAGATTTTGATTTTTGAGTCTCCATTTTGGAGAAAATTTGGTGAATCTGTTGAAGATTCTCTAAGAGGCATGATATGGACCAAGGATTTTACCTGATAAGTGAGGGTAGTGAATCTTACAAAGTAAAAGACGTTTACCAACAATTTACCATACCATTTTAAAGGTTATAATATTACCTTGTGAGGTGAGTGTATTGACTCTTACCCGGTTTCACTATCATATCACATATATTAAACTGGTAAAAATCATCTTAATGAAATTGATATGACATGTAACAAAATCAAAACCAAACTTTATTTTTATTTTTATTTTGGGTAACCGTGAGTATCCGAGCCAATTTATGTAGACAGACCAATCCGTCGGACGACCACAAATAGCGTGGAGCCATCACAGGTAACCTCCATGGTCACAAGAGCTTTGATAGTGCTTAAATTCGAACCCAAGGAATATGAGATTTCCACTAAACATTCATCAGTTGCCATTAAGAAGCACTTCACAAGCCATTTGTTCATGAATCTCAAAGAGTTCGTGTTGGAATATTCGAAATGGAAGCGAAAGAAGTCAAATTAAAGTCGGGGGTCGAATTAATAAAAACAAATAGGATCCTGCAACTTCAATTAACTTCTGTTTGTAACATATTGCTGAATAGTAACAACATACATGAACTTCTGAATAGTACATTCAGTGTGACAATTTCATAAATCGGGTTTTATGTAAGTCAACAGCAAAGGGGATGACTTACACGATTCATTCAGCACCACGGCCATTTAGCATCTCTCCATCTAAACCAACGATCCTTTCGATTCATGTCAGAGGTAAAATTGGGACCACAGCTTTGTTCAATTTGTTGGTGCTCGTCTGTTTGCGTTGCAAAAGCAAGGCAACACCCAAGATTTTTATCGCGTTCCATTGCATCTTCCTTGTATGATGGATTTCCATACCTTGGGTGCTGAATGAACACCACCTTTTTCCACCACAGCTTCAGAGCCTGCATCAAGGAATTGAGATATTAATATCTGGAACTACATTAGATTACTCTTTCAAAATAGCCGTTTTTGGTATAGGACCAGATCGGACAAGTTGTCTGTTTGGACTTTGGTACGACAAGGACAGACAAGACTGTTAAAATGACCATATTGCCCCTAAATCCTGTTTAATTTTTTATATATGTGATGATGGTTATAAATGACAAAATTAAAGTAAATACTAAAATAATTTTTATAAACATTCTTATATAATACAAATATATATATATTGAGGAGAAATGGTCCAGTCTAGTCGATGTAGGACTTTAACACGTCCCCTCCAACTGAGGTTAGAGGGCACATAATGTCCAAGAGCATCGAGAAGGGGATAGACGGGTGAATGGGCTAGATGAGCATAGAATTCCCCACAGTGGTAGACCTCGGCTCTAATACCATATGAGAATATGTGGAACCTCATTAACTGACGTTTGTTTCGTTGGAATCCAATGAAATTTGAAGAAATCGATCAAATTCCATTCATGCATTGGTTCATTCGTACGAGTTAGTATGGAATTTCTATTCCACATATGATGGAACTTAAATTACTTGGGTTGGTAAGGAATTCTAATTCCATTCATCCAATATGTTGAGAAAAACTATTATATGCCCTTATATTTAATATATCCTATTCCCTCTCACCATGATGATTGTCACCACACCACCATCATCATCGCTACCACCATTGCCACCACCACCACCACCACCATCGTCGCCGCCATCACCACCACCAATGTTGTCACTTCGTCATCTCCACCACTATCTTTACCACAGCCGACACTACCACTGACACCACCACCACAGTCTACACCGTCGTCACCAAATAATATTATTATTACTTTTATCATTATGTAGTATTTATAAATTGATCAATAAAATATGAAAATATCATGAACGGGTGTTTTGGTAATTTATCATTATTTTATTACAATTTTGAAGTTAATTTGGCAAACCAAACAAGCAGATTCGATTCCAATTCCTATCAACCAAACGCATGGTCAAACCTAATTAAATTTCAATTCCGACACATTCCATTCTGTAAACCAAACGTCACCTTAGATTACTCTCCAAAGGATCCCTTAAAGAGAGAAAATGGGGTTCCAACATATATTGAGGATAAATTGTCCAAGTGCAGCCGATGTGGGACTAGCAGTCAAAAGGATGAACGACTTCACATCTAACTTTTAGGCAAAGTGCTGCCACAAAATGAAATAGTAAAGATCCATCATAACCCGTATAAGTTATTTAGACATGCAGGTTGGACAAATAACATAACATTTATATAACACAGAGATTAATCCAATAAGTTGCCCTTCATCCCGATACTTAAACATGCAGCCAAGCCATTGAAACCACTCTAGTAATATCTCTTTTATAGCACAACGCTTAGTAATAACTAAATGCAACTGAAGAAACAAAAGAGAAGAAACTTACATGCCAATAAATCCAGAGTGCAACTTTGTGGGGCATTAGCCAGAAGAAAAGGGCATGCTGAACAGACGATGAAGATACCCTATTTGCCGTCAAGGAAGCAGTGAAATAGTCACCGAGCTTAGGATGCTTAACCGAAATATTTACCACAAGATTATCTCCGGGTATATTTGTTCGCATGCTCCAGCTCCCAAGCATATCCTAGAATTAGCGGCAATGAACAGGTAATCAAACCAACAGTTGGAACAGTCCATTAGATAACATGACCCATGCCTTCCTTAGTTGTCTTTTTTCCAATAAGAATTGTCTGGATTATGATGATTGAACGTGAACAACAAATATATGGTAGCTTATTGAATTCAGTCATTTCTATCCATTGTTTAATACTTGCAAAAAAGACAAACACTAAATAAGCCATTAAGCTCATTAAGAAAGAAAGAAAAAACAGACCTTGATCACACAAAGTGCCTGGAATCCAGTGAATTCAATCTTTTCTTTCCTGGTTTTAGCTACTTGCCTGATTTTATTGAATTTCAGAATACCCGTCACAAAATATTGTACGTAGGTGATGTTGTAATGTCGTATGTATGTTTCACATAAGAAAATTTGGTATCCGGGTAATGTTAACAAACTAATTAACCCATCATTAAGTTCACTTTTTTCGTAAACAGCCCCTTGAGCTTGAGTTTAATTCCACACCATCCCTTGAAAAATCTTCAACCAAATTTTTGGTCAAAACAAAATTCAATCATACCCTTGTATTATTATGTCCTGTTCAACTAGTACCTGTTTATGTTTCTTTTCAATTTTATTTTTGTTACGATATTGATGGTAATCTGCAAAATAACTAAATAGCACATGGTAAATACATACATATAGATCTATACATTTATGTGTCTATGTTTATATTTGTAAACATATGCCTATATATGTATACATATGTACATGCAGATGTATATGTAGGCATATATGTTCATGGATACATATAGAGGCATAATTATATTTGTGTGTGCTTATGATGTAGGGTTGAGTCAATACTATACCATGAAAGGGCTAACATGAAGCGGTTTGGCGACTATGTCAGAGTTTGGGTTAAAAAGAAACCGTACTCGTTCTCCCCATGGTGTATTCGTAACCTAAAGCATGGAATTGAAACAAAGTTAGAATACTTAACATTATAAACTAAGAAATAAGCCATAATGAAATAATCAGAATCGTTTGTCAACAGTAATTTCGCTTTGTGTAATATTATCCAGCTCTCTATCACTCTGTCTCAGGCCCTCCCACCCTCTCTTTCATTTATGCACAAGAAGATGTGAAGATCAGCTTATATATCAGTAGTGGGTTTGTTCATATAATCGTCAAGCAATCTCAATTTAATGCATGGGTGTACTAAGATCACACATTTAATTTCGCCTGACAGATGCTAGCACACTTAGGGCCTGTTTGTTAGCAGCTTAATGAGCTAAATGAGATTATGAGACTCACAGCTTAATCGGTCGGCTATACATGACTGTTTGGTAATGGCTTAGTGATACAGAAAGTAGCTTATTCAGTAAGTTTATAGGGTGTTTTAAGTACAAAGCCAAGTTTTTTCCAAATCTGCCCTTCCCAATTATGAATAAACCTCCCAAACAAAAACCTTCGTAATCCATACAGACATATTAATCCACACAACTTTATCCATACAGGACTTAAAGGCAACCAACCATGTAAAATTATTGACTTAGGGGTTGTTTGGTTGGTTTTCCATCAAGTCATGTATAAATAAAGGTGTATGTTTGGATTAATCTGTCTGTATAAAATTGGAAAGGTTTTTGTTTGGGATGGTTTTTTCATAGATAGGAGGGTGTTTTTTAATTGAGAGAGACAAGCTTCGAAAAAATAATTGGCTTTCTGCATAAAGCTCCCTCTTAAAAGCTTATTGAATAAGCCACTTTTTATATCATTAAGCCATTACCAAACGGTCATGTATAGCTGACCGAATAAGTTGTGAGTTCCATTAAGCTCATTATGCTGCTAACAAATGAGCCCTTATTTCCATAACTAACTTACAGACCTCAGCAATGCATTTCTTCAAACATCTGGTGGAGCCTTCAACATCATAGCAGTAGTACAAACTCAGTGGGTTCTGTTCGTATCCCACACTAGGAGGAATCGTCAACAGAAAACTACACCAAAAATTGGTGCAAAAGTTAGTCAATACGCATGTTTTATCTACACCCCAGAATGACAAATAATATAGCAAATTCTAGTTGATACCTCCCAGTTTCTATAAAAAAATGATATACTCCAGTCACCATTTTGGTATAAGCATATTAAGGTGAATGTTATATTTCCAATCCCACTGCTCCAAATTGGAATTCGAACTATACCTAATTTTATCCCCAATTATAATTTTCCACATCTCTGAATTCTGTGCTCACAAACACTAGATCAATTCAAACTTCAATAACATAATTGTTCCGATTCCATTCCTAAACCATAAAATCTGAGTTCCGATTCCAAAGAACAATTATCTTAATCTTCGAATTCCGCGGAAGTTGAAACCACTTCAGAAATCAAACTATCATTTTCAAAACCAAAGTTATCCAAACTATTGAAATCAAATTGACAACTACAGACTTACACAGGACCATTGGTTTGAGCGATATCGCGAGCTTGTTGAGGGGAGAGATGGTCTGGTGGAGAGTGAATCGCGTGATCGAGGTCAATGAGAGCATAACGAACAGAATACTTGAAAGAATGGTGAACTGGACGACGACGCTCGTGCCAAACGGTACCGTCATAGAGTGCAATTCCGTCGGCGGCGGTGGAGTGAGGGAAGAGACGGCGGAGGAGGAGGCGGAAGGGAAGGAGGAGGGATAGAGTGAAGGAGGTAAGAATGGTGGAGAAGATTGAGCAGAGTAGATAAAGCGCCTCCATTGTAGACCGTTTGGAGAGAACGTCATCGTCTTGTTGCTTTTATGCAACAAATAACCGCCCGGTGTTTTATATTCAACCACATGTTAATGGAGATGAAAAATTAGGCCTTGTTTGTTTTAATAACTTCAGCTCTTAATTTCTCCTTTTATCTGAATCGATCAGAGGTAAAGCAATTAAGAGTGTTTGTTTTTCTAAAAAATCCCATATGCTCTTATCCCTAAATTACATCTAAATGAAAAAGAGTTGCCTTAACCTCTAATTCGCTTAGAGGTACCACGCCTCCATCAGATACCGCCTCATCTCAGATCCATCGATTCCAAAATTCATTCTCTCATCGACGGCATCGACTGCAACGACTCCATCGACCCATCGTCTTTCTCTTCTGTGATGGGGGTTACTAAACCGTCAGGTGGAGGAGAAACAGGGGAAGGAATTGATACCTGAGGTTCTTCTGGGGTCAGTGGTCGGAGCTACTTCAGTTGGTGACTCCATCTCAGATCAGGTACCTTTCGTCCTCTCCTCTCATCGACTCCATCGACCCACGACTCCAACGACCCACTTGTGCTGTTTTTGAACCATCGATGTTGTTGTTTTTGGCCATTGACCCACTTGTGTTGTTTTTGAACCATCGGCTATTTGTGGAAATCAGAAGGCGGAGTTAAAGATCTAAAGTGATGGTGTAGCAGCACTAGCAAAAGGGCAGTCTTATATTTGTTCAGATCAACCGATGTACTTTGATCGGATTTGGACGTTTGTGCTTCATCTAATATTTGTGTTTATAATTTTCTTGAATTCCACTTGATTTATATGTTTTCATTCACGTGAATAAAGTGAGACAAATGAAACCATCAAATGATAATATAACTTAATTAAAAAGAATTGATTCAGATTTCAGACGTTTATCAGTTTACAAAAACAAACAGTCTTATTATTTCAGACTTCAGCACCACCACTAAAAAATCAGAAGTGAAATTAGACTTCAGACTTCAACACCTCTTAAAAAAACAAACGTCACCTTAATTTTTTTTTGAGGAAGTTATATTTTCAGTCCTTATGGTTTGTTGAAATCTTTGAATTTTGAGTGAATTGCATATTTGGTCATTGTGGTATATTGAAAATTATGACTAGAGTATCTAGGGGTGCTCAAAAATCCGACCAACCCGGCAACCCAACTCGTAAAAAATGAACTCAAAGTAACATGACATGTAACCGATACAAAATTAGGGTAAAACGAATCTATTGGGTTGAAATTTGGTTAGACCCATAATAAACTGACAAACCTGATAACCTGATGAAAAGTTTTTGATGTTTCTCTAAAATTATTTGTATTTATCTTTAATATGTATATGTTACCAAAAAACGACTTGACAACAACGAGAGCAATGGACTCATAAGAGAACATTATTGGAAAGTTATACGTAAATACTTAAATATCTGATGAACTTGTATATTCATGATTGATCGCATTTCAAAAGAAGATTTCCTTTATTTTTATATTTCAAATGTTGATTTTATTTTGTTTAAACACAAACCAAACCCATCAGGTTGGGTTAGGTTGGGTTGGAAATTTTCAAACTACCAACATTGGGTTGAGTCGTTTAAATGTCTTCAACCATACTGACACAAGTCACAACCTATGAATACCCCTATGGGGACGTTTGGTTCACAGAATGAAATTGGAATTGGAATTCATCGAAGAAATTTAACTTTGAAGAAATTGGAATGAAATTTGGTGGAATTTGACCACGCGTTTGGTTGGTAGAAATTCAATTCATTCACTTAAGACAATGAATGATGAATTCCTAAAAGTATGAAATTCAATGGAATAGGAAAGATTTCATCGCTTTCATTCCGTGAACCAAACATGGGTTTGAAATTTGGTCAATAAAATTGGTCATTCCAATTCCTTCAAATTTCTTCCAATTCCGTGAACCAAACAACCCCTAAGAGTACCTATACTTCATTAATTATTGATATGGTCCGGATGGTTGTCAATTTTTTGTGGGTAGAGTCCTAACAAAGTTAACAATAATCTCTTAACCCAACTTGTCTTTTGTCTTTACGTTTTTTAATCTTAAATTTATCTATTGTATTTTCAATATATAATATATACATATATATATATATATATACACATACAAAAGATCATTGTTTTTCATCTTCTCACCTCCCTCTATTTTACCGGTGACTGCCAACCCTTCCTTCCTCCTTCTTCTACTCTGATGGGGTTTTTGCGACCTTTTTCTCCGGTAGATTTCCTACAACCTTCATCACTTTAATTTTTTGCAGCCTTAACCAATTAGTCCCACGGTGGAGTTCAAGCGATTATATGTGTCTTTTTAAAAGTGTCTTCCAACAAGTCCCTAGCTTAAAAATGAAGTTCATTGTACACACGGGCGGAGCCAGCTTTGGCCTAGAGGTCTCACTGGCCCACTCTCACATTCAAACATTTTTTTTAATAAACCAAAAATTTTGTTTTAATAAGCCGAGATTTCAGACCAGGCTTGTTGTATACAAACATAAAACAACAAATTGAACTTAAAAATATGGATAAATTATCTATTAAACTCTTAATATTTTTATTATACTATATGAACCAACATCCCATTGCAAATTATCTATTGTTGTATCTATAACAGTCCCAAGTCTCAACCCTAACAAGTTTGTTCCTAGACTTTTAAGTATTTCTATTTTGAAATTGTATATTTATTTTTTGATCGAACTTTTGAAGCACGTCGAATTTATTGTTCAATATATAAAGGTTAGTGTTACGACTTTTGAAATACATATTTACTTTTTGATCGAACTTTGTCATGAATATAATATCATTATATACAGTGGCGGATCTAGGATTTTTTTTTCTGATGGGGGCACCTTTTAAGGTAGATTAAATGTCCGTAAAATTGTCCGATGCATTTTAGCCTAAATCTACCGTTTCGAGGGATTTTTAAAGATTTTTTTGTTGATTTCGAAGGAATTTTAAGTTTTTTTGTCGATTTTGAGGAACTTTTTTGGTTTTTTTAGTTAATTTCGAAAATGTTTTTTGGTTGGTTTCGACGTATTTTTTTGATTGATGGGGTCCCAGACAAAAATACACTGGGGGGATTGAAGGTATAAAGTTAAGAAAAAACATACTTTCACCTAAAAAAATCCTACTTTTTCTCATTTAATGGGGGCCCATAGCCTACATCCGTCCTTGATTATATATCTATTTTTCTTTTATTAAAGATGATCACTCTCGACGAAATTCCTAACTCCATTCCTGATTGTACAAAAAGATATTACATACCTAACATGTATGTCAGTATGTATGTGTGTTTATAATTAAATTTACTAACTTACTATAAAGTATAATGAAATTTTATGTTTGATAAAAAAAAATTAAAAAATGTAAAATAATTAAAATACCCCTTAAATGAACTAGGTTAATAGATTATTTTTATTTCTGTTAGAAACTATAGCCAAAATAATTGACAACCACAGGAACCAAATTCATATTTAATCTATTTTTTTAAAGGACATATTTAATCAAGTTTAGAAACGTAAATTTTTATTAAACCATAGAGACCAAATCCGTATTATAAACGTGGTGGGCCAACAACACCAACGTCGCTGATTTTATACATCCACCGCGATAAATACATCCACGTAGACAACAATCATGCTACAAGTCTTTCTCGTAACACGTGGCGCATTCATACTGGACGGAGCATATCTTAACATGCACCTTCGCTGTAGGCGAACCGGCGTTATAATCGAAGCCCCAATTCCTCCTGGAACTCCCACCCACTAATGGCGTCTCTACATTAAATCGACACAAACCACCATCAACAACCAGAGAGCTTCCTCAATCTCCGACTCCCACACACACACACACACTATAAAAGCAAATTCGGTGTTTATAATCTTCGTGCAAGTTCTAGTTTCCTCTTCCAATCTTGAAGAAAATGGCTTCGATTTTTCAAGGTGTCGGAGCTACAACTGCGCTCTCGTCCTCTACCTCAATTGACACCAAAAAGTTCCAGTTATCTTCTCGCAGATCCTTTTCAGGTTTGTAAATTTACATTCATTTGTTTTGATTTGATTGCCGCATGCTATTTTAGATTTGTAATCACATTTAGATTGATTTTGGTTTGTGTATTTCCTTTGTTGTGTGTTATTGTTTGAGATTATGATTGATTTTCGCTGATTTTTTATGTTTATTGCTTGAATTTCAGTGAGGAGAGCGAGTTTTGTTGTGGTGAGATCTGGTGGTGACAAGAGGGATAGTGGTTCGAACCGGATAGGTGGCAGAGCTGACCAATTGGTTACAAATGCTGTTGCGGTGAGCATCTTTCACACTTTTTTGTTTCTGTATATCTGTGTGTGTCTATCTGATCAACTAGTTAATTGTGTGCGTGTGTGTGTGTGTATTGCAGACAAAGGCTGATACCCCAGCAGCATCAACTGCATCTAAGCCTGGGTAAGCATATCTACTGCGTATGTTAATGAGTTTCTTTTGCTTGTTTAAATTGGGGAAATTGTCCAAAATAGCCGATCAGGCCTCCCCTCTTCACTTTATAGCCACCGTTCTAACATTGAGACCGAAATAGTTGGAGATTACGCAAGTAGCACTTACACAGCTTGCTTTATGTCTAATTTTTCTGATTATTGTATTGGAAAAAGTGGGTTACACAAGTTGTATAAGCGCTACTTGCGTAATCTCCGGCTATTTTGGACTATTTCCTTTTAAGGCGAAGGATCGTGTGAGAAGTTGAGGTTAACATGAGAAGCGTGACAAGTGGATCTTTGATCACCGTTTATCACTTTTAATCCCATGCCCTCCCATGAATTGTGTCTTAGAAGGGAATTGATCCAGTGCATCTCATTCTAATGTGCGTCAATTTCTCATCCAACGGTTATAACCACTTCTCACGCTTCACACGTTAACCTCAACTTTTCACTGGAACCGAACCCTTCCTTTTAAATTGTAGATAGTTACACTTTTGGTTACTCAGCATGTCCCATGCATCTTTGAAAGTTTTTTAAAGTGCTTTCCGTTTTGATACCTAGAAAGAGGGCTCAACTTGGTATTCTGTTTCTAAAATGTAATGGAACTCTAGACCGGTTTTGATTGTAGATGAAGAATGCTATAATTTCCCAAGGAATGCACACCGTTAAACCATTTTTTTGGGGGCCGAATGTTGCAAACTATTGGAAACTCTTCATTTAGAATGTGGTCAAGTGGACCAATTTAATGCCACATTCAGGTATTTTGTCATGAAAGAACATCTTTTCCTAAAAAGATCTCATCTTCGCCCCATCACTTCAACTATACATCTGAATGATCTTATGCTGAAAAATCTCATCATTGCCCCATATTTGCATGAGTGCTCCACCAATTGCAGATGGTTATCACTAACTTCAGATAAACCCTGAGTAATGAATCATCTATCCATCATGTTGTATAGTTTTTCCTGTCCGAGCTCACCTTTTTCTTGATAAGTTATAGAATTATTAATTACATAGTATGCATGTATGTGTCTAACCATATTCCCCAAAACCGGCCATGGATTAGTCCCTAGCCAAATGGCAACGCCAAACACATTGAGATTCTTTGGAAAAAGCAAGTTCATCAATTTTGCAGACAAAGGGACACTACATACATCAATCTGACATTGTTATCTTGTGGGTTGACTGGGTTCTACGCTGTTTGTGGCCTGGTTTTAATAGAAAGCCAATAAACATTCTTCCAAACCCATGCACTTCTGCAAGGAGAGAGGAGAAAGTAGATGCATGAGGTGAACAAGTGTCCCTGATTCTTCTAATCTAGAATCTTTCAGTTATTACTTGGTGAAAAAACCTGAAGATCTATGTTTTGCGGAAAATTGTAAATATTGAGAAGCTATATTTCAGCACCGACCATTTGTTGACAGGATGAGGAAATACAGTCTATTGCTGAGTTAGTTCTATATTGTCTAATGAATCCATTTCATTCTCCACATGAAATTACTATAAAAGGAAGAAGTCAAGACTGAATAAAGTTGTATGCCAGCTCAAGCAGCAATTTTACCGAAAATTTTGCATTATTAGATTAAAAGGTGTAATTGTATGATGTGATAAGAGTCACTAATATACATTCTAATTATATTATCTTTGAAATGAGGTGGTTCACATTAGCTCCTCTAAGGATTTATTAACCCTTTCCCAATTGATGTTGAGTCATTAAAATTAGAGTTCTAATCTTGTACGGACTGTTTTGAAAATCTTCGCTTAGGACCACATAAGCTGATAAGTACAAGTGAAAGCAAGGATTCTTAATTAGCAGGGAAACAATATTCTTGCCACATTTATGACTCTTGAGAGTCTAGAAATACTTTCATTTGCTTGTACTCTATGCATTAAAAGTTTTATTTTCTAAAAATTTCCAGTCATATTGAAGTGATTTGGTTATCTTGGACAGTTCTACAACATTTTCTTTTGATGGTACAAGTACCTTTATGTGGGTAACATAATCAAAGTTTGGATAACGGTTATAATACTTCTTTCGCAGTCATGAATTATTACTCTTTGAAGCTCTCCGAGAAGGCTTGGAAGAAGAAATGGAAAGAGATGCCCATGTATGTGTCATAGGAGAAGACGTGGGTCATTATGGCGGCTCATACAAGGTGACAAAAGGACTCGCCGATAAATACGGTGATCTGAGGGTCCTCGACACCCCCATTGCCGAGAACTCGTTTACCGGAATGGGAATTGGAGCCGCCATGTGCGGCTTAAGGCCAATTATCGAAGGAATGAACATGGGATTTCTCCTCCTTGCTTTTAATCAAATCTCCAACAACTGTGGTATGCTCCACTACACTTCCGGTGGTCAGTTCAAAATTCCGGTGGTCATCAGAGGACCCGGCGGAGTCGGGCGGCAGCTCGGAGCCGAGCACTCGCAACGTCTCGAGTCATATTTCCAGTCCATCCCCGGAATCCAAATGGTTGCATGCTCAACACCTTATAACGCAAAGGGACTAATGAAAGCAGCTATTCGTAGCGACAACCCTGTCATACTTTTCGAGCATGTTTTACTCTACAACCTCAAAGAACGTATCCCCGATGAAGAATACGTTTTAAATCTGGAGGAAGCCGAAATGGTCAGACCTGGAGAACACGTCACCATTCTGACGTATTCCCGGATGAGATATCATGTGATGCAGGCTGCCAAGACTTTAGTGAACAAGGGTTATGACCCTGAAGTTATTGACATCAGGTCTTTGAAGCCATTTGATCTGTACACAATCGGGAACTCGATTAAAAAGACTCATCGCGTGCTTATCGTGGAGGAATGCATGAGAACCGGTGGAATCGGTGCGAGTTTGACAGCAGCCATCACGGAAAACTTCCATGACTATTTGGATGCACCGATTGTGTGTTTGTCGTCACAGGATGTTCCAACCCCGTACGCAGGGACTCTAGAGGAATGGACCGTGGTCCAGCCGCCCCAGATCGTGGCGGCAGTCGAGCAGCTCTGCCGGTAGGAAGGCTAACAGCAGAAGTGAGTCTCCATCTTCATGCTGGTACCATTACTTTGCTCTTATATATTGAACTGCTGCTGTAATTTACTTATCTTTTATATATTTGTGGTGTTTTTTTTTCAATCTAGTGATCTTGGTGAGGTATTTTTGTGCTGGTTATGGGACTTTGAGTAGACTAGCCATCCTACTAGAAAATGTATTGCAATTGGACAATACAAATGCAAATAGGATGCAATTATAATTTAGTGACTTGTTAAATATGTTGTTCTATATGTTCACATATGATCTGATACATAATTTAATAGAATTTTGTAGTTGATAATTAAATACATAATGTTAATCTTATAAAATCCCTTCAAACCAAACAGGCCCTAAAAGTTTGATCGTGTGATCTATAGTGAAGCTTTGTTGAGTTAGTAATAGTTATAAATCATATTTCTAATCAACAAACTGATTTTCATTATCCTAATATGTATGATTATCTTATTATGTGATGTAACATCTCAGATCAACTGTATCATATATTATTCGTTTTATCCACAAGTACAGTTCATGGATGAGGTTGGGATTAAAAATGATTAAGGATGCAGATCCTTTCTTACACTTTTCTCGTTAACTTTGTTTTTTTTTTTTCTCATGCTATCCTCCTTCCACTAATAATAAAAGGGGTAATCTCTAAACCCTAAAATTGCAAATATACACTTATTTTCAGAAATAAATACTTTTATATAAATAACTAGAAAAATATAAATTAGAATTAAGACGGAAAATAGTGAAAACCACACACAAACACCCATTGTTTAATTTTAATTTTAAAAGTTATTTCTAGAGTAAACTACAAAATTGGACCCTGTGGTTTGTCGAAAATAACATTTTCTGTCCAGTACTTTCTAAATTACATTATGGTTATCGTGGTTTACAAAAAAACGTCTACATTTTATCCCTTTCTTTAAGATTGTTAAAAGTTCCATGACACGAGGCATATTTTAGTTCTTTTTATCGATTTTTTGTATTTTACCCGATCAAAAACCATATAGACCAAAATCATAAAATCGATTTTAATTGGGTAAAAGACAAAAAACAATCGACAAATAACGAAAATACCCCAACAACCGTTAGAGCCTTAGATGGAAGGATCAAATCCAAATGTTTTTTGTAAACCACACTGAGTATCTTGTAATTTAAAAAATATAGGGACGAAGAAAGTGTTACTTTAACAAATCACATGGACCAAATATGTAGTTAGTCTTATCTCTATAAATAAAGCATCTCCAACAAAATTGCTAAAATATAAAGAAAAAAAAAGTTTTGTTTTGCTATTCTTCTTCAATAGCATTGCTATATTGTTTGTTAAAATAGAAAATCATGGAAAAATCTCTAAATACAGATAAATCTCTATAATTCTCTAAATAGGATAGAGGAATATTATTTTATTTCATCCTACCAATGAAATTCAATTTTTATCATTTTATATTAAGTTATTTTTTTAAAGTATATTGGGATTATAAATTGTTTAAAATTTCTAAAATATCAAATCTATTGGAGTTGAATATAATACATTTTATAGATTTTCACTTTTAGTTCTCTATTTTAGAAAAATTATAAGAAAATTGTTAGAGAGCTCTTATTAATGGTGGAAAACGGTGGACATCGAGTGGACCAAGCTGGCTGAATCAAATCAATGGTGGATTGGATTGGAGTAAAGTCTACTCCCATCCCATCGGCACTCGTGTTTTGCACGGGTGGGTCGGCAATCAATTCAATTTCACACGCATCAACACTCCATTCTAAATTTGTTTTTTAGAGGTCCTTTACCAAAATGTTTACGGGATAAGCGTTTACTGGAAATGACATTATCCTCACTTACTTTATCGTATAACATTCTAGATCATCAAAATTGATTGTTGGTAAACGTCTTAAACCCGATAAACGCTTACCGGGTAAGAGTCATTTTTCTCACTTACCGGGTAAGACTCTAGGTCCTTGTTATGGCTCTTACCGGGTAAGATTCTAGGTAGTTTCCATCCTCAATAGGTAAGGACCGTAAGTTAAGTGATACCGATAAACTTTTATTCGGGTAAGTATTTAGTAAACGGCCCCTTAGTTATTCCTCTTTTGATTTTACATTTTTGTCACTACCTCCGCAATGACCAAGTCCGCAATTACGGATCTGGGTTTAAAATGTAATTTTTCTATAAGTTTTCTATATAAAAAAAATTATATGGATCCGCAATTGCGGATTTGAGTCCGTAATTTTTTTTAAGTCAAAAAATAACTAGATTCGTATTTTTTATCTGGATTCACAAGTTGTAGACCTAAATGTTACGGAAATACTTAGAGCATCTCTAATGCAAGGTCTTATAAGAATCTTCTTTTTGTACTTTTTGATGTCACCTCATCAAATAAAAATTTACATAAAAAATGGTAGTTCTTAACTTCTTATAAGAACCTCTTTTTGTAGGTCTCATACATTTTAATATTAATATATATAATATTAATACTTATTATAAAATCAAGAAAAAAAATAAAAAAATAAAGATAATGTCACATTTCATGGTAAGAACCAAGGTTCTTATTTAAGAACTTAGAGGAGTTTGAGTTCTTATAAGAACTCTCCACAATATTAATTCTTAGAGTAAACTACGATTTTCGTCCTTGTGGTTTGTTATTTATAACTATTTTCGTCCCTGGTCTTTAAAAATTGCTTTTTAGATCTCTATGGTTTTATTTTATTTCGCTTTTCATCCTTAGGAATAACTCCTTAAAACAAATAAGTTAAATTAAGGGCATTTTTGTCTTTTAACTTAAGTATATGACTTTCTATTTAAAAAAATAAAACCCATTCAATAAAGAACTTCATAGGTGTCTTATTCTAAATAAAAAATTGTCTTATTTTATTAAAAAAATTGAACCCCCACCCTCCTCTTCTTCTCCAGCCCTCCTATGCCATGTGTGTCTTCTTGAGCCAACTCCATCTCGTTGAAAACAACCTTCATTAAAACCTAAAAAATTACTTACATCCAATTCTCCATCATCATCAAAACAACCTCCATATCCAGAAGCTTTGAAACACATCTTCACTCAGTGCTTCTAACCCATCTTCTTCTTCTAAATCTTGACCGATCTTCTAAGAAATATAGACATGTATATGCATAAATTTGACCTTCTTTCACTTTTTGATGAAATCCATATTTTCTTTCTCACCTGTGCAAGCTCCCACTCCAACTTCTACATCTAATTTTTTAGAAAACTTATTTTTTTTAACTCACCAACCTCAATCTCCCATCATATTCACATATAAATTATTATGCATCTGAAACTTTTGAGACGAAAACCATTGTCCCGTATCCATATCATAGACAAGCACAACTTTCCACCATGACTCTGTATAAAAGCTGAGCTGGAAGGAAACAGTAGCCTGGGCGGCTTTACAAGCCTATAAACCCGTTTCAGAACTCACGTTAGCTACTGTTTGTTTGTAATTCAAATCGTATTCGGGCGAGTTTCCAAGTCTCTTAAGCCGCAAGGAAAGACACATGAAGTGGTAGTGGACAATTTTTGAGCAGTTCCAGCCATTGTTCATGTGGTGTACTCTCCATAAGTATTGTAACTTCGATTAAGTATAGTGGACTTCTCGGTGGATCGGTTTTTCCCATTTTGGGTTTTCCACATAAATCCGATGACGTTTCTATCTCTTATTTATTTCTGTCAAGTTACATTATTTGTTTGTGGTTGATTATTTCTCCATTGAGATTTCAAGTTTATCATTTCCGCATTATAAACTACGTTTTTATGTTTATTTTTGGGTCTTTGGCGATTTTGACTAAGTTTCTACTCGGTTTCGGTTATGTTTTTCTGGGTTGGATCAAGTTTGGTGTCGTCGATATTTGCAACAGAGATCGATGAACTATCCAGAAATGAGGTGATGTAGTTGCAAGGTTGATGAACTTACGGTGATGATGCAAGGAAGCAGACTAGAGAGAGTTGGTGTTGCAGATCACAAGGAGTAAGGATTTGCATGTTTGATCTCAATCGCCGGAGAAGGATAGAGAACCGCCGGAAGGAAGGGAGGGGGACGGGGTTGTCTCGGTGAGACCGTGAAAGTCGATTTTTATATATACATATATTATATTATAAATATATAATATAATAATATAACATATTATTATTACCTTTTAGTAGAAATTAGTTAAAATATTAAAAAGTCTAAAATGCCCCAGAGTTAACAGCAGGAATTTAACAGAGTTAGTACTAGGGACGAAAAACGAAACGTAATGTAAACCATAGTGACCAAAAAAGCAATTTTTAAAGACCAGAGATGAAAATAGTTATAAACAACAAACCATAAGGACTAAAATCGTAGTTTACTCTAATTCTTACAGCTCATTGTTACTTTTGATTATAAGAACTTTGTACTCTTATCATATTTATGTAAAAGTAAAACCGAATTTTTTTTATCCTACTTTAACTATTTAAATCAATTTCCCCACCAATATAAACATCACCACCACCGTCGACCACACTCTTGAATCATGGGTTTTCTCTTAAATCACCTCCTCTTTGATATCTGAGGTGGGTTTTCTCAATTTTGCAAAAATCACGAATCTTTAGGGTTCTTGAAAAGTTTCTTGATTTGGGTTTGTTTTCAAAGATGATGCAAAGGGTTGTTCGAATATCGTCACACCAAGCACCACTTCACAAATTAGGGGATTCCCATTTGAAATCAACCCCTAAATTCAACTTGGATGCTGTTCGTGATGATTTGTTGGAATCAAAATCGTGTTTTGCTCCTTTAATTCCTGGTCTTCCTGATGATATTGCTCTGAATTGTCTTCTCCGGCTGCCGGTCGGATTTCATTCCGGTGGCCGGACTGTTTGCCGCCGGTGGTATCATCTGTTCGGAGATAAAGCTCGATTCTTTACACAAAGGAAGGAAATGGGGTTTCAAGATCCATGGTTGTTTGTGCTTTCTTTCCATAAATGTAGTCGAAAGATTCAATGGCAAGTTCTTGATCTTATTCACCTCTCATGGCACACAATTCCGGCGCCGCCGTGCATGGAGGAGGTCTGCCCACATGGGTTCCGGTGTGTTTCCGGTGACGGGGCGCTGTTCGTCTGCGGTGGCGTGGCGGCGGACGGCGATCGCCCGCTCAATTCGGTGTCGAAGTTCGACGTACGGTCGAATCGTTGGAGTTCGATAAAGAAGATGAATACTCCGAGGGCGTTTTTCGCGAGCGGTGTGATCGACGAGATGGTTTATGCCGCCGGTGGGAACAGTGGTGATCGGTTCAAGAACAATGCGGCCGAGGTTATGGATCCGAACGAGGGTGTATGGCGTCCCGTTGCGAGTATGGGTGCAAGCATGGCCGCTTATGATGCGGCCGTGCTCGACGGGAAGCTTTTCGTAACCGAGGGATGGTTTTGGCCGTTCTACGTTGTACCGCGGGGTCAGGTTTACGACCCAAGAAGTGATCGTTGGGAATGTATGGCGACGGGCCTTCGCGAAGGATGGACGGGATCGAGCGTCGTGATGTTCGGGCGTTTGTTCGTGGTGTCGGAACACGAGAGGACGAAACTTAAGGTTTACGACTCGAGTAACGATACATGGAAAACCGTCGAAGGGCCTCCGTTGCCGGAGGAGATATGCAAGCCGTTCGCGGTGAACGGTTGCAACGACAGGATTTATGTCGTTGGAAGAAACCTGCATGTTGCAGCTGGTTTTATTCGTATTCATCGGTTGTGCAACACAACCGATGAAAACTTGGAGTTCTCCGTCCAGTGGCAGGTCGTAGAAGCTCCACAAAGCTTCTTCGACCTGACACCTTCAAATGCGCAAATTTTGTTTGCGTAACGAAATTCAATTTTGGACACGTTATATACCGCTTCTTATGTAATTATGTTGTGGTTTGTAGCCATGTCAAGAAACATATAGTATACCAGCATTTCTAGTGTTTGAATCTTTTTTTTAATCGTAGGTGTCGAAACCACCTTATCTTGAAAATAAACAGCGAGAAAATTTTCAAGTGGCACTGAAAAAGCTTAGGGGACGTTTGGTTCGCAAAATGAAATTTGACTATGAAGGAATTTGAATGAAATTTGACCACGCGTTTGGTTGGTAAGAATTAGATAGAATTCAATTCTTCCACTCTAACTAAGGAATGATGAATTCCTTGATTTGTGGAATTGAATGAAATTCAAAGAATTCCATCATGATCAATATGTGAACCAAACAAAGAAATGGAAATTTGGTCAAATGAATTATTCATTCCAATTCTTTCAAAATCCTTGACCAAATTCGAAGCTTATGTTTGGTTTATGAAATGAAAGAGATGGAATCTTTCATATTCCATTGAATTCCATAATTTAAGGAATTCATCATTCCCTGGATTAAGTGAAAGAATTGAATTCCTACTAACCAAACGTGTGGTCAAATTCCATCAAATTTCATTTCAATTTCTTCAAAATCAAATTCCTCTATGGATTCCAACAGTAGATGTTTTATATATATTTTTTGAAATAAAGAAGCAACAGTTCTTTAAAGAAATTACAATCAATTTGATTATAATCTTTATTTTAGAAATTTCAACATTAATTATAATATTAAAAGATTTTATAAATTGATCGTCATAACTCACTTTAGAAAAACTTTATATAAATAATAACATATTCAATCCTACTAGGTAGAGAGAATTAAAAGATCGTTTCTCTCTAATATCTCCTTATTAAATTTTAGATAATTCTCTAAATTTAAAGAATTTTATCTTCTATCTTCTCGTTTCTCTATTTTAGAGAACCATTCTGAAAATTCAATTTACCAAAATTTCAATTCTCTTTGTTATAGATACTCTTACAAGTTACGAGTTAAAACCGAATTTCTTTCGATTATTATTTTTGGTTATGTATTACTATTTAAATTATTATTATGCTTAGAATTGGGAATTATTCATAAGATTTTTTTTAATATAATTCATATACATATTAAAAAAAAAGGAGAGATTGGCTCAAATGGCTATAATAGGGAGAGGGATTGGCCTCCTAGCCATCCCTCTCCATTTTTTACAGAAATATCACTACTTGCACAAAAAAGGGGTGTACAATTGTGCAGGGGTGCGCAATTGCGTACCTCCTTTTTTGTGCACCCCTCTTTACCTTTATAGAAAATACATTTGCACCTATTTTGCACATCTGCTACCTTTTTTGCGCAAAAAAAGGGGGTGCGCAAGGAAGCCAATCCCTTCTCTTATTATAGCCATTTGGATTAATTTTACTAAAAAAAGAAGCCAATCCTTGTCATGATTTTGGCCAACTGAAATTGATGAGATTGTTCCCAAAATTTATGGAATCCTCAGTCAAAGGTTATATTATATCCGTTTTTAAGGTGACTTTTGTTTTTATGTTTTTTTAATACAAAATTTAATAATTTATAAATTAATATTTACATTAATGGTGTTTAACTTTTGTAAATTTTCCATGACAGTTGAAGCTGTAATAATTTTGTCCTTGGCCACTTGTTTCTTGTTCTAAATTATTTATGTCCGTTAAGCTTTTTATAAGCCTCAAATTATGTTCTATCAATAACTCCTACCTTTATTTTAAGTTGAATTTAAAGTTACTGGGTTAGTCCGCTTCTTTGGGCTTGGGACGTTACATTAGGGTTGGATTGAAATATAAAAATTAATGAAATCGAAAAATATTACCGAATGTATGAATCTGAACCAAACTAGTCTGGTCCAAAATTAACTGATATAGCTATAAATTTTGTAACAAATATAGATACGTGTTTGATAAAAAAAATTCGTATATAAAATTGAAATACTTGACATTAAGGGGCTATTCGGTTCGTTTTCTATTAAGACCTGTATGGATAAAGTTGTCTGTATTGAAAAATTATTTGTATCATAACAAATAAATTGTTGTTCGGTTATTGTGCTGAATAAGCGGTTTGAATGTTAAAAATGACTATTTTACCCTTGGTCTATATTACAGTTGAATAAAAACAACTCTTTGATAAATTTCAATCAAACATCCAAAATTTCAATCAAACATCCAAACACCAAAACCAAAGATTTTAATAAACAAGTCATGGAAAAACAGAAGTATATTGAAAAAAATTAAAATAAAAAAACACCAAATTAAGAAAGAGACCATCATCTCAGATGCAAGTTGTATACCTTGGGATAACAATCAAAAATCACAGCCAGATGCCTAAGAGTTCAAGAAAAAGGGAAAAAGACAAGGATTACAAAGAGAAAATGGAGTCGCCCAACAAGTTTGTGACAGAAAGTCAAGGAAATCGGCCGTGAATCACATACCGAAAAGTAAAATTAGGTTTGGGAGAAGAGAAAGAGAAACATGACAGTGCTTTTTGTTTTATCTTTTTGTGATTTCCAGTTGGTTTTTGGATGATTATGGAGAAGTAGGTGAGAAACTCATAACCAACAACACCAAATCCATATTGAGGGATGGAGATCGAGAGATGGAAAGAATCTAGATGGAAGGAGTGCAGTTCGGTGATGCCTATAGCAGGTGGATCGAGAGAGAGAGAGAGAGAGAGAGAAGTCGTGAGCGTCTTTTCTGCAAGGGGATCTCTTCTTATGCTAAACTTTCTACAAATCTGAGAAACACTGGTTGAATGTTGAGAAAATGTCCAGCAAGATAGATGGGGATAACCACAAGGGTTGTGGTGTGGTGGTAAAGGCTTGGGGAGTTCATAGCGCTCAACCCAGGTTCGAGCCCCACTAGCAGCATTTGTGGCCACTGAGGATAAACTCAGTGACGCACGCTTTAGCAGCTGGGCCAAAGGCCCTAATTGTCAGGGATTAGTCTGGGCCATAGGCCCAGGATACCCTTTCCAAAAAAAAGATGGATGGGGATGAAAAATGGGAAGGGTAAAAGAGGAATAAAAAGATTAATAAATGGCCGAGTCTAAAGGAGATATGTATTTTAGCTAAGCCGATACCAGACAACTATTTATGGTTGTGCGAATAAGTCATATCCATTATACAGCTCATTAAGCTCCTACCGAACAACCCCTAAGTGTTTGTATTGTTGTATTTATCCATCTGTTAATATTGAATTTTATTTGTTAATTTTGAACAAAATGGTTCATATGTACATACGATTGTTAAATCAGTTTCTTTAACATGGTACATATAAATAGAAATGGTCTTAAACACTGAATAGATAGCATAATTATAATGTATTACGCCGACAGAGAAAATGAATCGATTCTTGACATTTCAACATTTTATGACCATCCATGGCAATTTATTTTTTAATTGAATTTATGAAGTGAAATGTAGACAAAACACATTGATCTAGCATAACTTTTGTATTACAAGTTATGGTTTTGGCAATTTCTAATGATCACTACGGTACTTTTAATGTAATTGTTGATATTATATCAATACCTTTAACTGATACGAGTTTATAAAATAAGTTCATAAAAAATTGCAAAAAATAAATTTATAAAATATTTGATGCAAACATAGAAATATGAATATATATATATATATATATATATATATTACAAATAACATTAAAAAAATAATTACTACAACAAAAATAAATTACATCATTGCTCGTTTAAAAGTTTTTGAAGTTGATTTCCCTGTCTTTCTTTTTGTTTCAATCACCGTTAACGTGAAGGGATCCAATTTCATTAATTTAATTATCATCTTTCGATTTCCGTCTTTGTTTTTTCCCCATTTTAAACAGAATGTATAGAATTCTCGCAACACCTCCTTCCTTCTCAATATATAAATAATATTCATATTAAATTACTGATATTAATACTAATAATAGATATCCGATATGGATAACTAAGGACATACCTTCATCCAATCATTAAACCCAAATCCTACAAGATCGTTTCATATATCAAACATCACAAGGGTTCACCAGACATCTGCGCTCTCTTTCAAGACACTTGGTTAACTGGTTTGTCATAATCAGACGTTCATTTTACGACATATAAGAATGTTGGACTTTTGGGTTAATCCTTAAACTTTTCTAAGACATAGATTTCGACATTTTTTATTTTTAAGTACCATTCTAACCTAATTGCATGCATGCACATAACCACTAGTTCATGTTTTACAAATTTAGTCCCTCAACTTTTAAAGTTCTATTTTTGGCCCCTAAGCTTTTCAGCAGCACCACATTTTAACATATGAGCATCTAATCTAATAATACATATCATATAGTAGCAGATAGACATATTAACACTCGATTCGACATATCTCGAGGACAAGTCGGTTTAAATAGTGAGCTATACCTTCGTAGTATTCGTTGGCGCTCCTTGTTTCTGATCATTCTTCCATCCAGCGGCTCTTAATCGTCGCATCACGTTAGCAATGACGAAAGGGTCTGAAATTTCACGCTCACACGTTATAGTGCAGTAGATGATAAAACCATATGGCGACAAATTACAATTTACAGTTAAAAGTCTACATTCTCAAAAAGATTAGAAAAGATGAGTCATCCCTGTACATACACAGGCATGGGGATCATAACAAAGTATGTCCCATGTCGTATGCAGAAAACGGAAGCATCGTAACTGGTTTTACGCTAGGTAATTGTATATTTGAGGATTGTTCCTGTCTCTCTCTAGATATTCCCTATCAATCAGGCTTTCGATCCTCTTCTTCAAGTCCGATGGCTTTATAGGAAACTTCAGCTGTGGTGCAACAAAACGAGTGAGTAAAGTCGGCCTAGTTTCTGAATTTGTAATATTTTCAACCAAGTCTCATAATTTTATGGGTTTAATTGAGTAGGGGCAGGTTCATTTGAGAACCGTGGGAACCAACTACTCTTGAATTTATTCATAATGAATGTTGTGATAGTCGGTAGTGGTTATGATCGATTTGATAGAAAAGACGGAATAGTGTCATATGATGATTATCATGAATAAATTGCATGATGAAAAACATTCATGAATATTTAGATATATTCATCGTGAATAATTGGTTCGTTCTCAAAATATTTAAGGTTCCTAAATGAACTTCCCCCAATGGAGTAGCTCAAATGGAACTAGTTTAAGGTTAAAATCAAGTCAACTCGTTCAGATGTTAACTTTTTCTAAGGAAATCTTTGCAGTTGATCAATTCTTCACAAAGAAATTCAGGATTATATATGTTACCTGCTGAAAGAGTTCCGTAATCAAAAGTGTGTGACTCAGCACTTTTCTGGTCTTCATAATCCGAACAATAGCAGCATCAACCTGATAATATATATATTTTTTCAACATTCTAAACACCCGATCCTTTGGTCTCCAGGTTCAAACTCAGCAGGCAATTTTAAATGATTTTCTTGGTGAAATAATAAGAAATTAGACCTGATATTGACGATCTTGAAACACTCTCTCTGTCGTGCTTGTGTTTTCTTCAACAGTTTCCTTCAGCTGGATAGCATTAACCTGTACCACGCAACAAAATTGGCCTCAATTCATCAAGACCCTCAATTTTGCAAAATGTTGAACCATCTTTTTCATTGGTCTGACCTTTATACGATAAAGAGGAGCAGTAAATCCATCATTGAACATAAAGGAATCATTGTCATCCACCTCCCTGCCTTTTGGATTCTGGGAATTAAGTAAATTAGTTGATTCTCAAAGGGATAACAACAGAATGAAAGGTTAATGATATCAGCTTCAGTTAAAGCCACCTTTTGGAGGACACGAACTTTTCCGCAAGCAAGGGACTGCAGAGTTCTCCTCAGTTCCTTGTCCTCGATGCACGTGGCATCCTTAATGTCTTGAAAACTAAGCTTTTGTGCATCATTGAACAGCATCAAAACAACAGTCTGGGACCACATTGACCGATAAGAAGATAGGAACATGAAAAAAACGACACCAAGATATAAAAATACACACGAAAAGGAGTAAATAAGGAGACTAACCTGAAACAAAGAAACTGCCAGCTCCTTTTTACCTTTGGGAAATTCTGCTTTTAGAACACAGTGACCCAATGAATTTTGCCACATTAACCGCCTACCACTATATTTGCTCAAGTAAAACTCTTTAAAAATGTCCTGCAGATTCATATTGAATTTCAGTTCTCAAAAAATATGAATACGGGGTCAACAAACAGAACTCGATCATCTTCCCTTCATACCATACCTGATACACATTTAGCTCATGGGGAAGGCGAACATCCATCAGTGGATATGTTGGCCAATACCTGCATCCAAAGAACCACCTTAGTTCCATTGTGAAAAAAGAAAGCAGATCATCAGCCATCTTTCATAATGCATCTAAGAATAGTAAACATACCCTGTTGTCAAGACATGGACACTCATCTCGATTCCTGATGGAAGTTTTGTCCTGGCTTGAGATGATTGCTTGAAAGATTCATTTATCTCTTTTGATAACTCAATGTCCTGCAAAAATGATATCGTAAATCATAGAGCACTGTAGTTTGTATGTCATGCTTATATATCCAAAGGACCTGCTAGGTTACATAACAAAGAAAGGATAGGAGAGAGAAGGAAGATATAGTGCTACAGATACTTTGTATAATGCACCACTTCTGATTTCCAAGCTAATTACGATTCCAATCAAAGTAGGAAAGATATAGAACTCTTTCAAGACAAAATATAATGTAATAAAGCGAATTTTCTTAACAAGATTGTGCCCTCTCATTAGATAAAAGAATGAGAACAAAAGTTTTAGAGTCTACAATGACAACAACGCCCACATTTACTTCAGATATCTATGGGATTTATCATAGCTGCTGATGACATGGAGTTCTAACCACCTCTCTCACCCTTCAATCATTCTTGCTCCTGTACCCCATACATAGATCCAAATTTATGGTCTATTTTATTTGTGAACACAATACATTTTGTTACCACTAATATAACTAGATTGAATAGTTCACCAACAAATTTTGTGATTGTGTTTATTTTAATTTTGACATCCTGTATGTGTAAGGGGAGATTTTTTTTTGGGAGGGGGGGGGGGGGGGGGGGGGGGGAGAGAAACCGAGTGTCTGGGGTATGTGAGAAACATTGTGATCACATTGCATGGTGTAAGCTTGGCACAACTCAAAAGCATGTCATTTGGCACATAAAATGGAAAAAGAAAAATAGACAAACAGAAGTGCATGATACTAAATCCATTTCTAGAGATCTTATATATCAAAAATCTGTAGCTAGTACTTTAACACCAAAAGAACATAAAACAACTCAAGCCAGTAAGCAAAATGCATAGTTTTTCATAATTGACCAACCACAAACACATTAACAGATGATAAATAAAGAGAACTGAAAATATATCAGGTAATTAATTATACCAATTCAGCATTGAAGAGAACTGAATATATATATATATATATCAGGTATTTTTGTTATATTATTGAATTATAAATGAGATAGGATTTCTCATATATGAACATCATGATAAACTACCATGAAGATATTGATGAAGTATATCCTTGTATAGGATATACAACAAACATGTCTTCAACAAACACCAAAAACAAAACAAGTAAAGCCTAGATAAGCAACTAAGTGGAACTCATAATATTTCTTACAGCAATCTCTTTCCTAGTCATCTTGCTTTTATCACCTTCAGAGATCCTTTGAAGCAACCTTTATAGACTTCGATTTTCTTGGTTTTCATTGAGAGGTTTGGTATTGATTCAAACCATCTATTTATGTACAGCCCCCAGAGGGTTTGATTGTACCAAGACATTCGGCACACCCTCCTTGTGAATACTCAGTTTCTAATCCTCGTAAGAAGGGATGACTTCTTGGTGTCTGATGTTCATAATATTGTTGCCACTTGTTAGAGATATATGCCACGTGGCAAGTTAGTTAGAGGCAGTTGAGTTGAGGCGGCCAGTTGTTAACGGAAGTTAGGTAGGTTGTACGCAGTATAAATACTAGATCAATTCCTGTGATGTCATAATAATAAAAATGACTCTCTTCCTCTCTATATATATTTCTTTCTCTTTCTAGATCTTTAAGATTTTCACCACTAAACATAATGGGAAGCTCTAAAGTTTTCCCTTCAAGATGAATTTCAAACAAAATGTTCGGGGATGCTTAAGCATTTGATGGGCATCAAAGTGGTTAGATCTTGTAATGGCATCTTCCGATGAAGTATACCCTTTATGTTCTAGTTACGGTTGGAATGTTGAAGAGCCGGACAGTTGACTCACTTATGGTCCTAAATGTGAAGTTTATACTGATAACTGGAGTTCCTTGATAACCCATGAAGATGTAAGAGACAGATACGGGAAGAGACTATCTCAAGTCAATAAGCTGATGGAACACTGTAAGGATTTATTGATGAAAACAGCAGAGAATATCAAGATAAGATTGCCTACTTTCACGAGGTAGGCGCTCTCCCATTATGATCAATTCAATATTCAGTAATTATAATGAAATCAAGCATGGTGCCTTTCTTCTCCTTGCTAACATTTCTAATATGGTAGTGAGAATATAGCTGGTACGTTTCCTTGATATGGTTACTGTATAGATAATATGTTCATAATATAGTTGCTACTTCTCCTAATATAGTTGTCATATATACCACAATTACTCCTGGAATAGACTAGCATGTCCTTAGGCCCATGCGCTGCTCTAACATAAGCCTGGAATTTCTTTCTTAGTGAGCGTTATTGTTCAATTCATTAGTTACCCTCAACTACTTTTGCAATATCTAAACTCCAAAGGGTGCTCTAGGTCAAGGTCTTGTGTATCCTAATTAGGGACACTAGTAGGGGACATTCAGATACCAGTCATGCAAGATGCACATATCTTACTACCAGATACAATGTTTTTGCTGATGGGAATCTACTGTCATAGAAAGGCAAAAAAAAACATGATAAGCTTCTCTTTCACAATGAGGATAAGTTGAAATAGGTTATGTTATTGATTGATGCAAAAGAGGAGGAATACACCCAAATATATAGAAAACATAATTACACTTAGCACCCTTGAATAATAAAGGAAATATGAAATTAGGCAAGCTAATTAGACTGAAATTAGGCAAGCTAATTAGTCTAATATTCCCCCGCAAGTTCAGCGCGGTTAGCGATCTGTAACTTGGACCGTAGAAACTCAAACTTCTGACAGGATAAGGGCTTGGTGAAAATATCAGCAATTTGGTCATCGGCGGAAATGAACTTGACATTCAACCTCCCTTGAGTCACCTGCTCACGAACAAAGTTATAATCGACTTCAACATGCTTGGTTCGTGCATGGAAAATAGGATTAGCAGTGAGGTATGTTGCACCAAGATTATCACACCAAAGTGTGGGTGCCTGGCTATTTAAACCAAGTTCTCGTAGGAGAGACTTCAACCAAATCAACTCAGCAACAGTGTCAGCAATGGCCTTATACTCGGACTCCGTTGAGGAACGAGAGACAGTTTTCTGCTTGCGGGCAGACCAAGAGATGAGATTCGACCCCAAGTATATGGCAAATCCCCCCGTGGATCGACAATCAATTGGACAACCAGCCCAATCGGAGTCGGAATAAGCCTGAAGATTGGGGCTCCAATGAGAATCGGAGAAGGCATGAAGCTGATATCCCGTATCATGACGGATCCACAGACCCAAGTTTACGGTGCCCTGTAGGTAACGCAAGATCCGTTTGACAGCGCTCCAATGATTCTCAGTGGGAGCATGCATAAACTGGCAAACTTTATTAACGGCAAAAGCAATGTCAGGACGAGAAAGAGTGGCATATTGAAGAGCCCCAACGGTTTGCCGATATCGAGAAGGGTCATCGAGCAATGGGCTATCGTCCGGTAACAATACAATGGAGGTGCTCATAGGAGTAGCAATTGGTTTGCAGTCTGCAAGACCAGCACGATGTAAGATCTCACGAATGTATTTGCGTTGTGAGAGAATTAAGTCAGCGCCCTTGTGAACAACTTCAACTCCCAAAAAATAGTGCAGTTGGCCCAAATCCTTAAGTTTAAAAAGAGCGTTGAGCTGATTAACGATCGAGGTAATGACGACAGAGTTGTTACCAGTGATAATAATGTCGTCAACATAAACCAGCAGGTAGATAAGCGAACCTGGAGAATTAAGGATGAAGAGTGAAGGATCGGTTTTGGAACCAGAGAACCCCAACTGATGAAGAGCGGTGGACAGTTTGATGAACCAGGCACGGGGAGCTTGTTTGAGCCCATATAACGACTTGTGTAACAAGCAAACATGATCAGGTTTGGTTGGATCAATGAAACCAGGGGGTTGTCTCATGTAAACAGTTTCCTTGAGGTCACCATGCAGAAAAGCAGTCTGAATGTCCAACTGTCGGAGAGGCCATTTGTTAGTGACAGCAAGAGACAAAACAGTGCGGATAGTGACGGGCTTGATGACCGGGCTGAAGGTCTCATGATAGTCGACACCATGCTGTTGATGAAAGCCTTTGGCCACAAGGCGAGCTTTGTGCCTGGTAACCTGTCCATTTTCATCAGTTTTTAACCTGTAAACCCATTTGCAATTAACAACATTAGCGTTAGGAACAGGGGGCACAAGAGTCCACGTGCCATTCCTATGAAGTGCAGACAACTCATCAGCCATTGCTTGGCGCCATTCTAAACATTTGTTAGCAACGGTAAAGCTAGTGGGTTCAAGAGGTAAGGATGAGGAGGTGGTGGTGGAATAAGCGGCTGGGTTAAAACGGTCAGGTTGCTTGGGATTGGGACGTAGGTTTGAAGGCCGAGGTCGAGGGGCAGGTGGTGGATTGGAAGTAGGGGCGGGTGGTGGAGCGGAAGAGGGAGGTGGGATGGGTGAGTTTTGAGGAAGAGGCGACGGGGGTGTGGGCGGAGGTGTAGAGGGAGGTTCGGGTGGAAAGGAGAGAGGTGGGTCAGGAAAGATAGAGGTGTAAGGAGGAGTGGGACGGGGTGGTGGGGGTGGTAAGGGTTGGTAGGGAAACACATGTTCGTTGAAACGGACATGTCTGGCAATGTAAAGTCGCTCATTAGACGAGTCAAAGCAACGATAGCCGTGGTGAACAGGGCTGTAACCAAGGAAAACACACGAAGTGGACCGGAACTCGATTTTGTGATGATTGTATGGTCGGAGGTAAGGGAAGCACTGACAACCAAAGACTCGGAGAAAGGAGTAATCGGGTTTGCGGTTGAAGACTTGTTCATAAGGAGATTTGTTGGAGGATACACGAGAGGGGAGACGATTGATGAGATAGACGGCGGTGTCAAAGGCCGAGAACCAGAAACGTTGAGGGAGGCTGGACTGGGCGAGAAGAGTCAGTCCAGTTTCTACAACGTGACGATGACGGCGTTCAACAAAGCCATTCTGCTCACTGGTGTGAGGGCAAGAACGTCGATGAATAATGCCACGGTTGTGACAGAGAGTGGTGAGGGGTCGAAATTCGCCCCCCCCCCCCCCCCCCCCCCAGTCAGATTGAAGGCTTTTTAATTTGGTGGTGAATTGACGTTCGACCATGTTGATAAATTGTGTGAGCACAGGAAGCACATCGGATTTGTGAATTAAAGGATAAATCCACATATAACGTGTAAAGTGGTCAACACACAAAAGAAAATAACGATAACCATCGAGAGAGGGTTGTGGAGAAGGACCCCAAACATCACAATAAATAAGATCTAAGATTTTATTACTGCGAAAAGTGGAGGTTGGTAAAGACAACTTTGATGACTTCCCTAATTGACAAGAAGAACATAAATTATTTGATAGTTTATCTAAAACCGGTAAGGAACAAGAAGAAACGATTGAACGAAAAACTTGAGCATGCGGATGTCCTAGACGTTGATGCCAAATGGTTGAAGAAGCTTTGACGGCAGTGAAGGCGACTTTGGGTAGTGACTTGAGTTGAGGAAGACGGATGGAGTATAAGCCCTGTTCACTGGGACCCGAAAGGAGGGTAGTGCGTGTAGACTCGTCCTTGACAACAAAATAAGAAGAGTGAAATTCAAAGAAAAGGATTCAATTGATAACCAAGAGCCATAGTAAGCTTGAGCCCGTGGGGCAGGAAGAGGATTCAATTGATAACCAAGCTGAGAAGCAGTAAGTTGAATGCTCTGAAGTTGTTGTTGAAGTTGGTCAAGAGTAGGTTGTGAAGCCGAAGCAGCCGGTTGAGGCTGAGAAGTTGGAGCAGTAGGAGCCAGAAAAGCCTGTGGAGGTAGATTCTTTGTGAAGACATAATCATGATCACATAGAAGACCATGCAGTTCATTGAAGCGAACAGGCGGTAAGCGAGTTAGAAGATTGCCCTTGATGACGTTGTATTCGTCGCGAAGACCGGCAATAGTGAGCATAACCAGGTCTTTGTCCTTCATCGGTTCTCCAATATTAGCAAGGGCAGTAGCATATTCGTGAACCCTGCTCAGATAGTCGGCTGGTTTCTCATCACCTTTCATGGTGATTCGAAGGAGTTGGTTTTTGAGGGTAAATTCATGAGAGGCTGTAACAGGGGCATAGGCGCGTTCAAGCGATAGCCATACGTCACGTGATGTTTTGCCCTGGATATGTTGATAAGAGTTTTCGGATACAGTGGCGATGATAAGCATCCGAATATGGGCATCGTTGGATATCCACGGGATGTAGCTAGGGTTGTCGGTGACAGCTGTATCAGTGGTGACTTTTTGGTCAGGGCATGGGACAGTTCCATCAACATAACCAAAAAGGTTGTGAGATGTAGGAAAGGCTTCTATCATGGATCGCCAATAGCCATAGTTTGTAGGTTTGAGAGAGAAGGAAAATTTGTGAGAGTTGTGTATGGTTTTCTCTTGAGGAGAGAAGGGGATGATGGCTGCCATGATTAGGGTGTGGGTTGATCGGCGCTGTTGGTTGAAGATGGTGATGGTCGGCGCTGTTGGTGAGAAGAAGATGGTTGCTAATGGTGAAGAGTAGTGATGAACGGCGCTGATTATTGCTGGGGAGATAGGGTTTAAGCAGAAGAGAGGTGGCGCAGATTGGCGCCGCTGGTTGGCTGCCGTAGGGTTTAGGCGGCGCTGGTTGGCTGCCGTAGGGTTAAGGACTTGGCTCTGATACCAAGTTGAAATAGGTTATGTTATTAATTGATGCAAAAGAGGAGGAATACACCCAAATATATAGAAAACATAATTACACTTAGCACCCTTGAATAATAAAGGAAATATGAAATTAGGCAAGCTAATTAGACTGAAATTAGGCAAGCTAATTAGACTGAAATTAGGCAAGCTAATTAGTCTAATAGGATAACTATGGTGCCATAACCCATGGCACATACCCTCGTGAGTTAGACATGGGTACCCTGCTTGGTTCAAGAAAAGGTTGTCAACACTTACCAATAGCCACCTTCTACTAAGTCAGATAAGTCCTGGTAATGAACTTGCATACTGATCCAATATATGGCAAGTTGATTATGTGTGGCACTAGCATTCCAACTTGACAAGTGTTAAGACATAGAGGAATATTATTAGTATCAACCATATCTATATGTTTTCTTCTTCTGTCTATGCCATTGGCCCTCTTATCTGATCATTTATATGTGCTTCTCTTCCGATAATGAGAACATTTTTCTAGTTGCTCCAAAAATTCAAACAGTATGACATCAATAAATTTGCTTTTAGTAAGAAGGCATGTATAGAAATACACACCTTGAACATTCCTTCAAGCTTGTTCGTAAACTGACTGCCACATTCAGTTTTTAACTGAAATAATGAGGAAACAAATTAATATGACCAGCCGATACGCTTGCTTAAAGCAACATTTAAACAGCAGACTGAACCTTAGAGATCATGGACTTTTCAGCATCAATTGATGCACTCTTTCCAAGTAGTAGCCTTTTTGCAAGATCCTTCTTATAGAACGCTTCGAAGACATCCTTACCCTATAACACAAACAGGACAAGAAAGTTTTCGGCAAAGAAGCAAGAAGAATATGAAGGATGAGAAGCAGAATACGAAGTATGACATAACAGGAACTGCTAATTTGTTGTGATAGCTTTTTTTCATAAATTAGAAGGTGACCTGTATAAATCTGAACAGGACTAAGACTTTATCAAGAGTACCCTCCAACTCTTCCTCTGATGTACCCTTATTTCCAGCACGGAGTTTCTCATCCAAAAATTTGGCAATCAATTCAGCTGGCCGATTCTGTCAATAAATTGAAAACTATTAGTTTCAGATCACAAAGATGAAAGACCATTAAAAAAAACGCAAAGAAGCAGAACTGACAAGCCAGTTACATTTTTTTTTTGGGAAAGGGTATCCTGGGCCTTTGGCCCAAACTAATCCCTTGGCAAAGAAACCGACTGCGAAAGCATGCAGCCCTGAGGTTAAACCCAGTGGCCACAAAGTTGCGAATGCAGGGAATCGAACCCGGGTTGAGCGCTATGAACTCCCCAGGTGATTACCGCTACACCACAAGCCTTGTGGTTGACAAGCCAGTTACATTACAGGTATATAATGAGATGATAAAAACTGGATGGTCCCATTTAGCTTCCATGATATGACAGAACGAATGAGAAATCATGTAAAAAGTTTAAGTACCTGGCGGATATTGATAAGATGCTCAAATGCTTCTTTGATTGTGTTGCAAAAGGCTTCATTCTTTGAAAAACTATCTTCCCATATTGCATCAAGAGATGCCTTAAATTCCAAGAGGGAGAAGACCATGTCTTTGTCTTTTTCTTCATCAGTTACTATGCTCTGCCCCCTTCGTCGGATGTATGAACTAAGGGCCTGTCGTAAGGATTCAAGGGCATTTACTCTAGACAAAAGCACATACATCCTTTGGAGATCTTGAATTCGACTACCATCCATTAACATCATGAAACCCTGGATCCAATTGTCACAAAGGTTAATATTAGACCCAAAAATTTGCACTGAGCACTGGTAAAGAAAAATGCATAAGTGAGAAAATTCTCCTTGCCTTCTCAAGTATTGCAGCAATATGGCGCTCAAGGAGTTGTCTTTCAGCAGTGGCTAATAATGGCTTTCTTGTACTAGCATCCAGATAGAGTACACATCTGTCATGCTCTTCGTGCAATCTTACCTGTGATGATTTCCTCAAATACTTAAGGCACCGAAAGGATGATCAGAATATAAGCTACAAGGGTATGTTTGCCAAACATGATCATACAAACTCTTGATTTCAAGTTCATCTGCTTTGTACCACTTGTACTTCTGCTTTAAGAATGATTTAGTTACCAAAAAGGCTACCTACAATTTTGTGGTTTGCCAATTTGACATACCTACTTTTTTTCAGTTAATCTGAAACGTACTAATGTGCTGAACAATAAGTTGTCGGTCAATTAGGCAACTGAACCTAGACATGGGGATCTCGTTGACTAAATTAGTAGAAACTGTATTTATCATCTAAAAGAACAAAGAAATCATTCTACAAACCATGAGGAACTTCATGTGGTGATCCGGTTTGACTCACCGGTAAAGAAAAGCCACACCCCTCAGCCAGATCCAAACCCCTATACAATCCATGAACCAATTTTATGCACACTGCCTATAAGATCCTCAGGTAGAGCAACCTCTGTTGGAAACTAATGATTTAAATCTAGTTTAGAAGCCTTAGTTTTTTATTATTATTATTATTATTATTATTATTATTATTATTATTATTATTATTATTATGTAAATAAGTATTGAAAATAGGAAATTAATTAACTGCAAAGGCAGTTATGTTTGGCGCCAGTTGTGAACCATTGTGTTGGTTCAAGGCACCTGTTCATGTCTATAAATATGTGTATTGAACATAATTGTATATATCGATATATCAGTTTGTGTATATTTCTTGTTCTCTTGTTTTGTTTTCTTCTAAAACACACATGCACACAAGCACTGTGCGAAACCAGAAGGCTATATGAATAGTAACATGAGGCGATCAACAAGGATGTCAAACCTGAACAGAATCGGTGATCTAATCAATTCTAACAGTTGGTATCAGAGCCCAAGGTTGGGCAGATCTTTGGGAAGCACTGATTGCGAAACGGAGAATTCAAGGATTCAAGAAACTCGTGATTACGATGCTGGGGACAGTGACCAATTCAAGAGGAAACTATGGCATCTACGAAGGAAAGAAGTATTAAAGAGGCTGGATCATTTGAACCTTCGTGAAACTGATTTTTCAGCAAGTAAACCACAACCTTCGTTGTTCTTGAGTAGAAAAATGAAGAAAGCACGGTGTTATTTTTGTTTTTCTCGTGGACATATGTATTGGAATTGTCCAAACATGAATAAAAGAGTTTTATTCAAGGAAAGGAATTCACAAGAATTAGGAGGTTGTGTAAAATCAAAGAAGAAGATAACAAGGACTCTTTCTGATAAATTAATAATACCCTCACCAAATTGGACCGTAGTCGGATCGGATGTAAGTGGGTGGAACGAAATCTGGTATATATCAGATGAGTATCCACGCCATATGACAGCAAATATGGATTTGTTTAAGCATTTCAAGAAAGGATCTATTGGCACAAGTAGTATGGGAATTAAAGTTGAAGGTTTCGGTGAAGTTGTGGTATCAACCGAGGGAAGAAACTACCTAATAGCAGGTGTGTATTTAGTGCCTAATTGCGCACTGAATGTGTTGAGCCTTCAACAATTAATTGTGCAAGGATTTAGGGTAAGACTCCAACATACGAAAGCCATTCTTGAAAGAGCTTTTGAAGAAGAGTATGTTAAAGAGGAAGAGGAAGTCAATGATATGGATGGGATGTGCAAGAACGAAGATTTGTACAAGTTAGATTGCATCCAAGAAAAGGCAATCATTGAAGTGTTCAAGTATTACAATTCATGTGATGAATTATCAATAAAGGAAGTTTTAGACGGTAAAAGGGTTGGAAAGGTGCCAACTAAAAGTGAATTTGAAAGTTTAATAGGTTTCATGAAGATGGTTAGTGAAGATGAGATCAAGGAAGATTGTAAGAGCCTCGTTAAGGAGCATTTTGAAAAGTTAGTGGAGTGGTTTTATAAAGACTACTTGGATTGTGAAGAAAGGATTACTCCGGTTGAAATACATGGAGTCGAGATATGTTTGTTGGACGTTTATTTAACTGTACAAGGCTTTGGAGGTCATGTGTATGTGACCACGAAGAATGAGTGGGAAGATGTAGCAAAGGCTTTGGGTTTTTCAAGTGATTTTGCAAATGGTATCAAGAAGGTGTACATGACACACCTTGGACTTTTGGGAGCCTATTACGATACCGCCACAAGATACTCGAGGGACGAGTTAGCACCAAAGGCAAAGGAGTGCAAGGGTGCAAGTGAGGCGAAGGGTTTGGGTTTACCAAAAGGAGAAGACTTACCTGGAGGAGTTGGAGATACCGGCATGGAAGAATCCGTGAAAGAAGCTGACTACTGCAAGGAAGAAGATGATGTTTTCATCATCATAGACTGATCAAGCATAAGGGATTTAGATTAAATCATTAGGGGGGATGTTGGAAACTAATGATTTAAATCTAGTTTAGAAGCCTTAGTTTATTATTATTATTATTATTATTATTATGTAAATAAGTATTGAAAATAGGAAATTAATTAACTGCAAAGGCAGTTATGTTTGGCGCCAGTTGTGAACCATTGTGTTGGTTCAAGGCACCTGTTCATGTCTATAAATATGTGTATTGAACATAATTGTATATATCGATATATCAGTTTGTGTATATTTCTTGTTCTCTTGTTTTGTTTTCTTCTAAAACACACACGCACACAAGCACTGTGCGAAACCAGAAGGATATATGAATAGTAACATGAGGCAATCAACAAGGATGTCAAACCTGAACAGAATCGGTGATCTGATCAATTCTAACAACCTCAACATGGCCAGCAATTCAATCATAGAAAGGACAATAGGCGTTTATTATCTCTATTCTTGCCTGTGCAGGTGGCAATATACAAAGTCAGTTTTCTACGAGGGCAGATCATGGCCACAACTGTAAGCTGTTACCCTCCTCAATTGAAGAAATTGAGTTCAGGGACTTCAAGTAGAAAACCAACTGGAACCGTCAGAATAGAAGCCCATAAGGAACTTCCTATAATGGAGATGTACAGATATTAAACACCCACATCCCAGTCCCTGGAGCATTTACATATCCAATTGGATATACGAGTCAAGAGAGATATGCGTTTAAACGTTGAATGGTCTATGGTTTGAATTTCGATTTTGATTGGAATATTTTTGTAAAGTTTTGATTTGAGTCAATAAAGAACAATGTGGCATACATATTTCAAAGAATGTAGGCTTGGCAAATGGGGAACCACGAATTGCTGACAAGTATATGTTATGAACCGGTTTAACAGGGTGAAGCACACACAATAATAGAAAGGAAATGCTTGGCCAAATTGAGTTCGCTAAAAGTAAATGAACGGATAACAAAAGGCAACAACCGGAACCTCTAGAAATTCGAGAGTGCTAGACTCTCCCAAAAGAACTCACTAATTTCTGCATACCTCCCTACAACCAGACCCACTATTTACACTACTAGCATAATAGGATTATTCTAGATTATTCTAGGTATGAACCAAAGGCCCCTTCTGCTAACAGAATAATTCCCCAAAAATACCAAAAACACCCCTTTTAACCTCTTCTAGAATCCATAACGTACTGATGGCCCTGGGCTTGGGTCAATGCATAACAGTATATTTGGTACTTAACCCCTTTAAGAAGAGGGGGGTTGGTCTAGTGCAGAAATGTGCCACAAGGCGAAAACAGAAGATTCTACAGACCTCCACATGTTTCAAATAATCTGAAACATCTGATTGCTGCATGTATTTTACTCCTTCAGCTGCATAGAACTCTGATGTGCAGTCAAGGAACGGCTTCTCAAAACTCTCAGAGTAAATTCCCAATGCAGTGAACATCTTCAAAAGATGGTTAAGCAGGGTCCGATCAACTGCTTCACCTAATCTGGCAAGTGAAAATGGAAAGTGCAATAGAGCATATTAGTTACAATTGATACGAAGTGCATATAGATTTAGGTCCCTTTTTCCTTTTACAGTGATAGTAGAGGAAAGGACACAATGCAGCTTAATAGTGTGTTTATCACAATTTTAAGTCCTAAAAGCACAAAACGGTTAACATGCACGTGGCTAAGCTAATCAATCCAACCAAATCTGAGTCGTTGTCTTCATACAACAAATAATCAACCTTATTGGTTTTTGTTTTCTCTCTCTCTCTCTCTCTTTCTTTCTCTCTCTCTCTCTCTCTCTCTCTCTGTGTGAGGCTTTTCTGCTTTAACATTTCTTTAAATTAGTCAAATTCAAAAAATGTAATTGGTGCATGGAGCAAACATAAAAGCTCATGGACTTAAAAAGTGTGGTTCAGATACCTTGTTACAAGAAAACACATGCCAGACTACTACTGCACAATGTTATAAAGACAGACATCCAATCCCAGGTTAAGGATGGCAGAATAGTAGCAACAAGTGATACACCTCAATTAAATAGGTAAGATGGTACACATTCAGTCATGTTTTCAGTTAATATAGAAAAAGGTCAAAGGAGTGATATATGTTGTCCATACCAATAAACATATAAAGCAGTTGTTGAGCACTTAAGCTCCATGCATAATAAAAATGCCTTAAAAACAGTTACTGTTGTTCTGGTTCATGCTCTGAGACAATCATAACATAATCAATGCATCTAACTATTAGACTATATGCATAAATAGTGAGTCTATGGGTTATGATACCAACAGATCAGGTAATCATCAGTTAACAGTTCCTGGGGAAAGCGTTACACTGTTGCACAGAAAACTGAGAAACTAAGATTAACATTAGGAAATGTTCCCCAGAGGAGAATTAGCAAGGACATAACCACTATGGTTTAATTGATATTTTTGATTCAGTAAATACAAAATGGAAAAGGTCAGGCAAAACGAATTAGGTCATATATTTATTTGACTGCAAAGAAGTTAGGACTAAGAATGTTACAATACAATATCTGGAACTGCATTCCATAGGGATTGCTGAAACATACCTGTATATAAACATCATGGTTATATATATATATATATATATATGTGTGTGTGGGTGGGTGGGTGGGTGGGTGAATTCTATAACATGAGTTCTTCCTTGTAAACATATATCGACAGGTCGTCATCTTGAAAACAGTCATGTAAACAATCTGAAACTGAGGCAAGAAGCATTCCATCAAAACGTTAATAGGAGAAGAGTATGATAATTAATACTACAATGACGGTGATGACTTCAAATCCCCTCTTAGAGAATGGTGGTATGAACTTCTAAATCTTCTCATGTTGAGCTAGCCAAAGCAACCAGAATTTCTCTTCAAATGGATATATGATAATATACCAATAATGAAGGTAAGATGGGATGACAATAAAGAGTGATACATGACAAACATCACCATGATGCAAATGGAAAATCTAGACCAGTTCACAGAAGTAAAGCACTCTTCTCATGACACTTGATCAATATATTTCTATTGTTGACAATTTCATACACATGAGATTGTGAAAACAAAGCAGCAAATGAATATGATGAAATGATGTTCAAGAATATATAACACTGGCTCACAAATCCTTCTCATATGTGGCATCGAAAGACAAAAATGGGAAGAGTAAGCTGCTTCATATAGGCATTGGCGTTTGGTGGGCTTGACGGGAAGGAAGGGAAGAGGGAGTGCAGATCTCCAATTTGTTCTTACTCCTACCTACAAAGTTACAGGGAACAAACTCATGGCTCTTTTTGTACGTTAAGAAAGACAAATAACAAAGTGTCACCTTCTCCAGCTTTGCACAAGATAACACAAAGTATTTCAGCTTTAGACCACAAATTCTGGTTTCTTTCTGAAAACTGACCAAGAAATTCGCATTTAAACGATCTTGATCAGTTCCTTCCATAATTGGATAATTATGAGCACTCATTTCGCCTATAAGCCACACCAACTAAACAACTTTCTCTGACCATTGTAGTAATGACCGCACATCATCAATGCATACAATCTAGGACATACAGTCCTACAATGACTAGCATGTATTATGAATATGTGAGTAGCTCAGGCAAGCTAAAGTTGTGGGCCATTTCAAACCTCATAACCCAAAACATAATGAATACTCATACCTCTTAGAAGGACTTACGTAACATTCACCATGTTCAAATGACTTGGGTATTTGCAAAGTTTTCCTCTCTACGGTACCATTATTGCCAATCAGACCTATCTATATGGTAAATTTTACTATATTGCCTCCACAACTTTATGATACTGCTATGGCTAATTGACAGTACCTCTATGGCCAATAATATATTGTCATTCTTACCATATAATGTGGTAGATTAAGCAAAGGAATAGGTAAGCATTCAAATTACATAAGAAGGTAAGACATTTATTAAAATATAGTTAATTACCTCTCACTCTCGATCATTTTCAAAAGGCCAAATACTGTTTTGTGCTCAACTTCTGAAGCTATTGATAAATGCTTTCGAAACAATTGCAAGCCCATGTCCCATAACGATCGCACATTTGTAGTTTGTTTCACATATGTACGGTCAAGATACAATGCTATTCCCCGGATCATCAACAGTTGGTCACAGAAATCTTGCCAGGTTGTCTCTACAAGCGATAAGAAAACTACTAGATCTTCACTTTTGCCAACTAAAGACTGTAAAGTAGCAGATATGTGGGATTCACACTCCTTCTCAATCCGTTGGTAAAGATTTCCCCCCATCTTGTGTAGGCAAAGATCATTGACAGCCTATTGATGACAATTATTTAGTCAATAACAGATAGGAATACTACCAAGTAGTAAAGAATCAAGTAGTGGAACTCACCTGATAAAGCTTCTCTAGATCACAAAAATCTGGCTGCTTCAAGAATATGGCACTAATAGCTGACTTCAAAACTGCCCATGTATTCTCTTCGAAGTTTGTAGGCAAGGTCGGCTTGGCTTCAAAAAGAAAGAAAAAGAACGCATTTAATAAACTAAGTTTGAGGTCACTATATTACCAAACATTAGATAAAAGAATTAGAGTGCCACTTCATCACTCAGATTAAGTATTTAGTTGGAAAATGCATCCATGGAGATGTGACCTTGTTCAGACAATATTTGGCCTATTACACTAGACAAGGAACATAGTTGGCATGCATATCTAAATAAGAATCAGAAACGAGAAAATGAACAATTGACCAGCTGCTCGTCTTCTCACAGAAGCAACACCCAAAATCATGTCATTTGGACTTCACTGGGAAAAATTAACCACATATTGAGGTAAATGTAGAAGACAACCATACAATGAATTATGCAACACCATACATCTTGAATCATGCATCAAAATTTCATTAAGAAGTTTGGAGATTACATACAGTAACTTACATAAGTATATAATAGAGGGTTTCACATTGCTCTATCATCTATAAGATTAGGCCGTATAGGAAGCCTAATCTTGGCTATTGTTATCCTGATATTAACTAAAAAACTCGCAATTGTCTACAGAATTCATATTATAAATGTCCAATAGCATTTGAAACATTTCTAAGTTGTTGAAAATGTGAATATATACTTGATAGAGATATATAGCAGTTTCTTAAACCTAGCTTTCCTATATGAGAGGCAAAATGATATTTTCCCCAACAGAATTATAGTTATAATTCTATTTGGAAATTCAGACCAATAACAAAGTAATTCCTACAAAGTTGAAGGCTTCTGTGACCAGTCACTATATTTCAGCTTAAAACTAGAAGAAATACAACCCAATCAAGCTACATATCTGAAGCCGCATATGTTCAATTCAACTAAAAATTGGAGCACAGCATATCAAAGTATTTACAAAATTGAAGTGAGCAAGTTAGACAAGAGATTCGAGGACCTTTAAGTAGCTTGATAACAAGCTTCTTAGCAGGCTGAGGAGGTGTTGCTTTTTTACGAGCCAAATTGGCGGTGAATCCGCCAGAAGAGGAGGCGCGTGAACTATCGGCATCAACGACATCGGTTTCGTTGGGATCCTGGATCATGGAGAAAGGTTCGAGGGAAGAATTAGCAGTAGCATCATCAAATTGGTGCAGTTTGATGCCATTTTTGGTGTCGAGAGAGCAGGCAACGGCCTGAGACTTGGCCTTCTTCATCGCCGGAAAATGAGGTCCGCCGTGGCCGGTAAGAGAGGAGCGGTTGTGTGTGGTAGTGTTGAAGGTAGAAGTGTTGTTGGTGTTGATGTTGATGTTGATGTTGGGTTGAGACATATATGATGAGATTGAAATCAAAGAGCTGATGATGTGATGTAATTGAGCGAGCTAGCTAGCTACAGAGATAGATGATGATGAACTTGCTTGCGACTGTCACATTCCTCTTTTGTTATTAATTAGCATCAAATTTTAGGTTTTAACCGCAATAAGTATCTTTGTGTTAGCAAAATTTGATTATCAAATCTTTAGGTTTTAACTTTTATGAGTATTTTTCGATAGATTTATCAATGGAGGAATAATAATTAAAATTTTAAAAAAGGGTTGCATCTATCTATTTCTCATTTTAAAGATAAATTATTTATATATATATTTAATAAATATTATTTCTCTTACCTAAATATTTTATTTCAAAGTTTCTCCTTAGTTATATATAATAAAAAGTTATTTCTCTCTCATAGTAATATTTTTTAGGATATCTCCAAATTTGAAAAAAATTACATTATCTCTCCTATTTTCTCTATTTTGAAGAAAGTTATGGAGAAACTATTGTAGCAAAAAAAATTGCTCAAAATCTCTATTTTCGCCATTTTGAAAAAATGTTAGACATGCTCTAGCTGTAATAATTACCTTTGTGTTAGCAAAATTTGATTATTTATTGGAAGGTGGCCAACTATGTTATAATTTATGTAATATAGAATGAAAAAATAAAATATGTAAAACCCATATAAATATCTCTTGTCTCTTTGTAAAGCATGTACATTAGAATATTTAGAAGTTTGAGAAGTTTAGAAGGATGAATGTAAGGGGACGTTTGGTTTGCAGAATGATTTCTGAATGAATGAAATATGTCTAAGGAATTGGAATATGGAAGGAATTTGAATGAAATGTTATCAGGTTTGACCAAGTGTTTGGTTGGCAGGAATGGAATGTAATCAGTAAAATAAATTGGAATTTGTCTGTTTGGTTCGCAAAGGAATTAGAATGGAATTATGAAAAATGAAAAAAATACCCTTTCTTTTATTTTTATTTTTTTAAATGCCGAGAGAGAGGGGAGAGATAGAGAGAGGGGAGAGGAGAGAGAAGAAAGAGAGAGGAGAGATAGAGGAGATAGAGAGGATAGAGATATGAGAGAGAGAGGAGAGATAAGAGAGAGAGGGGATATAGGAGATGGAGAGGAGAGAGAGAAGAGAGAGAGGGTTTTTAGAAGCAGCTAGGGTTTTTAGAAAAGGTAAGGAGGGTATTTGTGTCATTTTGAGAAAATCTGATAGAATGGAATTCAATTCCATCCATTTTAAGAAGGAATGACCAAATCCATGATTAAAGGAATTCATGGAATTCAATTCCATTCCATTGGTAACCAAACAGCAGGATGGAATTTGGTCAATGGAATTTGGTCAATGAAATTGACCATTCCAATTCCATCAGATTCCGGCGGAATCCAGCGAACCAAACGCTCCCTAAGTTTCAAGATTCCAAGGATTGTAACTCACTGTTAGATATACGACTACAAAACTTGTGACATTTTTCTCTCTCTAAAACTTTCTTTAATATTTGTTCTTTGATTGTCAAATATGCTTGAAATCTAGGATCACAATATTCAACTCCAACTGCTACTCTATTTTAGGGGTTGTTTGGTTGGTTTTCCATTAAGTCCTGTATGGATAAAGCTGGTTGTGTGGATTAATCTGTCTGTATAGATTGAGAAGGTTTTTGCTTGGGAGGGTTTTTTCATAGATGGAAGGATTGTGTTTTTTAATTGGGAGTGCCAAGTTTGGAAAAAACTTGGCTTTCTGCATAAAGCTTCTCCATAAAAGCTTACTGAATAAGCCACTTTCTATATCATTAAGCCACTACCAAACAGTCGTGTATAGCTGACCGAATAAGCTCTGAGTTCCATTAAGCTCATTAAGCTGCTAACAAACAGGCCCTTACTCATTCTAACATTAAATATATATTAATAAGATTATAACATAGCCGGGTGTTATTCCCTGTTTTTCTAGTCCCTAATTACAAACAAATCAAACATAAACATAATTTCAATCAATTACCTGTTTGATTAACTTTCAAATCCAACGATTACAACTTTCTCTCTCTAGAACTCTCTTTCTCTCTCTAACGTATTCTCTCTCTCTCTCTCTGAATTCAATTATGTTAGTTACCAATCTAATGAAATACAAATACAAGAAGGTATTTATACCTCCAAACAATTACAAAGGAAAAACAAAATACAAAGACATTGACTTTGACATTTTATTACAAAGACTTTGACTTTCACATGAGAGTTGACTTTTCTCAGCTTTGACTTCTTGAACTTTGACTTTTGTCTTCTTGATCTTGTATCCAATATATTTATGCTCTAACAATCTCCCCATTTGGATTCAAGATCACTATTGAAAAATCTAGCAATTCAGTCTTCACTTTAAAGCTCTGCCAGTACAATCTCCCCTTTTTCTTTAATGGTATTCTTTCCAAAACATGTCTTCAAACGATTAACAATCTCCCCAAAACTTTCACAAGATACTTTCAGACTTTGGAAAGAAATTATCTTCAGAATCAGCTCGGATTGCTTTAGCAAATAATCTTCAAAGAAAATTTCCTTAAATCTTCAGAAATTCTTTGATCTTCTTCAAATCTTCAAATCTTTACTTTGAACTTTTCTGACTTGGACATTTCTGAAAATCATTTCTCAAAACTTTATCATTTCTTGATACCATTATCTCCCCCTTTTTGATGATTTGAACATCGATATCATCAAAACTTTCAACAATAAATGTCTTTGACCATTCTGATCTGTCAAACTGAGCCTCTGATTTTGTGATCCATAACCAAGTATTCATCTAGATCTTTGCAAATCCATACAAAATAAGAACATGTAACTCCTGAATCAACAAATGAATCAGTTAAAATGCCTGTCAGTAACACGAAGTCACTGTGTGTAACGAATACACAATATAAAATAGCTTTTGTGATGTTCACTCCCCCATGGCTTCCATCCAATCATCGAAACACCACAAAGGCAATTTCTATGAATGTTATGACAAAGAAACAAATTCCTTGTGTGTTCGTGCATGTGTAGAAAAAATTAAGCACGAAAGATTGCTTTTTAAGGCTCAACATAGTGTAAACCACTAAGACAACAGTAGATAAACACAGACTCAATGTGCATGATTGAAGTGCAAAGGCGGGGCAGACTTCCTTCTTTTTCAATATCCAGATTTTCCAAATGAAAACCAGATAGATTATATGTTGCGTCCCCTTTGAAATATGAAACACCTTCTTTTTTAGAAGAAAATGAGTAGCTGGTGGGGTTTAGTCAAGAGTTGGCATGGGCTAGTTGTCTGTTTCAATAACGTTCACCAAAGAGTTGTGAAACACTAGTAATGTGGTTGCCCGACTCAGAAAGTAGTTGGTGCAGAGTTTAATATTCTTTTACTCTGTTCTCACACCCTCTTTCTTTTGATCATTAAGCTCACTACTAACCAAACTCTCCTTTACATTTTACCTCATCACACCCACACTCATTTCTTTTAGACTCCTCACACTCAATCTCTATGGATTAACTTCTTGGGTAGAAATCACTGGTTAACGTGATTTCATAGAAGTTCAGTTAATTCCTAGCACAAAGAACCCATGTAGTCCTAAAAAGCATGTGTTGCTCAGATGATTTAGCTTTATCAGTTAAAGCTCATATACAAATGTCAGATGAATGTAAGCTCATAAAATATAATCATGAATATTTGAGCATTTGAAACATTGAAGTATTTTCAAACAAGTATATTGAATGAATGAATACGAATGCAAGAAACTTGTTTGAAAATCTGACATTGTATGAAAATGATCAAAAATGAATGATATAACAATCAAAGCTTAAGGTCAAGAATAATGGATATTGTCTATACGAAACAAAAATATAGACATTCTTGAAATGACGTTTCGCAATAAAATATCACTCAAAATTCTTTAAAGTACAAGCGGGGTGTCTTACCATCGAAATTATGTTTCAATATGAGACATGGTAAGAACAAATTGACCAAAAAATAAACCGGTGTGTGTGAATACTTGAAAGTATATAGAAAAGACAATACACAAGTATTTATCTTTGGAAACACACGGTTTATGAACTTTGAAACACAAATTAAAATGAAAACATTTAAAAATCACACTTCCAATTTATGAAATCTGTTTAAGAATCGGAAAGTGGTTTGAACATTTTAAGAACATGTTTTCTAGGATTGAAAGTTGTCCTTCTTTCAATCATATATGAGATTAAGATAAGAAATTTACCTTTTCGCGCAATCTTAACTCTCATAAAGTCAGCTGTAGTCATTAAGATATGATCGTGTCAGCTTCTCTCAATCTGCATAAGTCTCAAAGTCTAGTCAAAGCAACTTTATTCACAAAATTTATTCGAATGTAAAAGACATAAAGCAGTAAAACGATTAAAGTACGAGTTCTGATTTGAACTAATCAGAAATCATAGTCTTACTCCTTTTGGTATGGCATATAAGCTCCTCCTAAAATCATGCATTACAAAAATTTTGTCATTTAAGTAAAATGCAGAAATTAGATAAGCTCCCCCTCAAAAAAAAATTGTAGATCATCTTTAATCTTCTCTTACTCCCCCTGAGATCATGAGCAAACAATTAAAGTGCAGATATCCTTCAAACATAATAATAAAGAAAATGATGAAAAATAACAATACATAACTTTATTAGGTAACAACCGATTACGTCTTAAGATTTAACATACCAAGCTTAGAGACAAGAAAATTAAATCTCTTTTCATCTAAGGGTTTGGTAAATAAATCTGCAAGTTGATAATCTGTTTTTACAAAATAAAGTTCAATTGTTCCTTTTTCTACATTATCTTTAATAAAATGATACCTGACGTCAATGTGTTTGAATTTTCGTATGCTGGACAGGATTAGCAGATATCGCGATTGCACTCTTTGAGTCACAATATATTGGAATTTTATCAAACTTGAATCCATAGTCTCGCAACTATGTTCGCATCCACAGGACTTGAGAGCAGCAACTGGCAGCAGCTACATACTCTGCTTCAGCAGTCGATGTGGAAACGCATAATTGTTTCTTTGATGCCCAGCTAACGAGCTTGTCTCCAAAAAATTGAATGTGACCTGAAGTGCTCTTTCTGTCCAACATGCAGCCTATATGATCTGCATCTGAATAGGCAGTCAGCTGAAAACCAGTATCCTTAGGATACCACAGACCAAGATCTGCAGTCCCCTTAAGATACCTAAAAATCCTTTTGAAAGCATCCAAATGGGATTCTTTAGGAGCAACCTGATATCTAGAACATAAGCATGTTGAAAACATAATATCTGGCCTACTTGAAGTAAGATACATTAACGATCCTATCATACCTCTATAAGTTCTAACATCAACACTTTTACTCGAAGGATCAGTGCTAATTTTAGTACCTGGTGCCATCGGGGTTCCAATTGGTTTACAATTTTCCATTTTGTACTTCCGAAGAATATCCAAAATGTACTTAGATTGGTTAATTGTAACACCCGGTTTTTCGTAAGACAAGCTCCGTCCTTCGTTGGTTATCTCTCCTCCTTCCGTCTATCTTTTGAGTGTAAAAGGTTGTACTTTCGAACCTTAAGTCGACCCATGCGAGAATCTCGAGTTTCAACCTTTTCGGGGCTCGGTACGTGTGGCGCGATTGTGACATGTGTCACTATCGCGTGGCACAATCGCCGGGGGTGTACCACCCGCGGTACATTTTCCGCGAGAGTGCCCTCGCGATAGTGACAATGTCACTATCGCGTGGCATAATCGCCCGCGACCACTGGTTCCCTAAATGCCCGAATTTCTCACCATTTCTCTCATTTTTCACTTCTATCTTCTTCCCTTTTCTCTCCCAAACTCCAAAACCGAACCCTAACCCATGTTGGGGGGGTTTTCCTCCCCAAACCACATGTTTACTCACCATCTAACTAATTGGAATCTTGAACCACAAAACCTCCATTTTCATCTTCCCCATCAAGTCCATCGGTTGGGAGCTCGGGTTGAAGAGTTGGATTGGGTGTTCTCGGAAAGTCTCGTCATCTTTAATGGTAAGCTTTCTTGAAATAATGTTAAATGCTCCATTGGTGGTTTCTTAGTGTTGGGTATCTCAAATCTCGGATTTGATGGTTTTTGGGAAACTAGGGTTTTGGTCTTGTTGAGGAATTTAGTATATAAAGGTTGGGGAAATGTTTCTATATGATTATGTATGGATATTTATGGTTTGGATTTGTATGGATCTAGGTTTTGGAAGTTTTCGGCTTGAGGATTCAAGCGGCCTTCAAAAGAGCTCGTTGGGTGAAATCTAAATTTAGCCTAAATCTAGCAAGGTGAGTTCAAGTTGATTTGTGAAAACGGTGTACATGCCAAATGTTTATTTTAAAGTGTTTTGCGTCTTACATGAAAATTGTTAACTGCTGATAAGTTTGATTATTTGAAAGTGTTTAACTTCATAAACTTATATAGCACACATCTCTAGGATTTTGGATACTATGATAAATAAATCATATATTTTGGTATCTTAAGGTTTTATTTTATGGAAATAGATTTTGAGAATAAATGTATTTCATTTTGTGTTTTGGAGAAATGCATGGTTTTGTGTTATGGAACGTTTTGAGAGGTAAATGTTATAAACTCACTTGGAAAATGATTTGTCCCAATCTAAACTACGTTGGAATTAATTATATGTTTTGGAGTATGGGTTTACATAAGTACGGGTTGTTTATGTTTGATTCCAATTTATGATTTTCAACGTTGAGTCTTTGGAATTGTTTGAGCTTATGGCTCGGCTTGGATTTTGTTGGGTTTCGAGGACACTTGTCCGCTTTTAATAGCTCAATGTTGAGCGTTTGGTTATGATTTGCATTTACTGTATCTTAGTTGAGAATTACATGTTTTGGATGCATTAGTTCATTCACTTTGAGTCGTGTAATGGTTTAGTTAGTGCAATGGATCCATAGGCACGGTGTTCTTATGTCCCCGCTTTAGGCATTGGTTCATCATTTGGCACAGAATAGGCATCGGGTCACCATGGTAAGTACGGTGTGGACCTATACGGTCGGGCAGCGTCCCATGGGTAGTAAGGTGTAATTCCCTTGTGCTAGAGTTCCCCGTTTTGGAACTCTCAAGAATAGACCTAGAGGGGTTGACTTGATGTTTTCGAGTGATAGACTCAGAGGAGTTGAGCTCGGTGGGTTTTTATTTGTGTAACCCACATGTTTTGATTTCTTACCTGATTATGTGACCTACTTTTGTGTTTCGTCACGTACAATGTAATCGGGTATTTCCCGTCACCAGTAGGTGAGGTTTTGGGGATGGAGTTTTATAATCCATGTTTTCGGAGATGTTTGAATGTGGGTATTTATCTACGTTTTAAGGTTTTGGTTTTTGAAACTCATTCGAGTTATTGGGATGTTTTGGAAGTTGGGGTTATCTACGTTTTTCGTGTTTGATCATTATAATGTCAATTATGTTTTACGTGCGCTTTGGGTTTTGGCTTTATTTCAGGAGGCGTTTGTTTTATGACTTTTAATCACGAAAAGGGTGAATGATGGAAAGGAGATTGTTTTTAAGATTTAATGCATTTCATTTTGGTTGCTTTCAAATCAAATGTATTGCATTTTGGAAATCATGATTTTTAAATAATGTTCTTAAAGTCTTTGCTTTATATATCTCTAAGGAAAACTCTTGAGCTCACTAGGCGTTAAGCCTAACCTTTTATTTGTCGGCATGTGCATCAGGTTTCAAGGTTGGGAGTTGGTTCTAGCAACCCTATGAAGAGTAGTGCCTTAGCTAGATCCGAAAGTAAGTATTCGGTGAAGTCTTCCGCATTATGGAGATAGTGACTATGCATGGGTATGAGTAGCACCCGTCATATATAGTCCGTATGTATAAGATGGTATATGTGTATTGTAGTTGAATCCAAATTCGTGGTTGTAGATGATTCAATTATTGACGTGTTTAGAAATTTTAAATAAGTTGCTATTTCCAGAATTCAGGGTGTTACAATAATGAAAATCCCCGTTGAAAACTGTTTAACTTGTAATCCGAGAAAGAAATTCATCTCTCCCATCATACTCATTTGAAAACGTGACACCATGAGGTTAGAAAAGTTTTTGCAAAATTTAGGATTAGTAGAACCAAATATTATATCATCAACATATATCTGTATAAGAATAATATCAGTTTTTTCCTTTTTGATGAACAAAGTGGTATCAACTTTACCTTTGGAAAAACCTGACTTGACCAAGAATTTAGATAGAACATCATACCATGCTCGAGGGGCTTGTTTTAAACCATACAGGGCTTTGTCCAAGATGTAGACATGATCTGGCTTATCTGGATCGACAAACACTTCTGGTTGAGACACGTAGACTTCCTCCTTAAGAATGACATTCAGAAAGGCTGTTTTCACATCCATCTGATATACTGTGAAATTCTTATGAGTTGCGTAGGCTAGAAACATACGGATTGCCTCTATACGCGCTACTGGAGCATACGTCTCATCGTAGTCTATGCCTTCCTCTTGTCGGTATCCTTTGGAAACAAGTCTACCTTTGTTCCTAATGACGATACCATCTTCATCCTTCTTGTTTTTGAATACCCATTTAGTGCCAATCACGGATTTACCTTCCGGTTTTGGAACTAATCTCCATACCTTCAGGGCTTCAAACTGATTGATCTCTTCTTACATAGCAGATACCCAATCCGAATCAGCAAGAGTCTCTGATACTCGCGTGGGCTCTATCTTACTGAGGAATGAGTTATGCATACATTGATTAAGAGTCGCTGACCTAGTTTGTACAGGCTTGTTGAGGTCTCCAATTACTTGATGTAATGGATGCTCTTTGGTCCAGCGATGCTCATGAGGGAGTGGAGTAGATACTGATTGAACATGATCATCATCTAGAAATCCACTATCAGGCTCTTCAGTTTGAATAATAGGAGGGGGGTTTGCAGTTGAAGTTTCAGGTGCAGAAGCATCAGTTGGAACAGCAGACTCTGGCTGTTGAGTAGACAATATATCACACCCAACTGAAACAGTTACTTCTGGCTCATCAGTTACTTGTGTATCTTCAACTGTAGGAGTAGATGTTGGAATGTGAGTTTCTGGCTGAACGAGGGATACAAGTTCAGTTAAAACTTCTGAAGTGACTGGATGATTGCAACTTGTGTCTTCAGACCTGTCAGTCACAGCAGATTTAGGTACATTAGATCCTAGAAACTCATCATAAAATAATTCAAATAACAAATCTAAATCAGATAAATGTGAAATAGAAGTAGAAGCTTTATTTGAATTATTCGCTGTAGAAGCAGGTTCTGGACTGATCTGCCCAGAAGCTAATACTCCAGTTATCACGGGTTCTGAACTGAGTTGTTCAGAAGCCATATCTTCATCAAATGTTACATTAACGCTCTCAACGACGGTCTTTGACTTCTTCAGATAAACACGATATGCTGCATATGTTGAAGAATAGCCAATGAAGATGCCTTCGTCCGCCTTAGCACTGAATTTATTCAGACTCTCTCTGTCGTTAAGCACGAAACACTTACACCCAAATATGTGAAAATATTTGATTGTCGGTGTTCTGTTGTTGATCAGCTCATATGGAGTCTTTTGAAAACGGCGGTGTATTATGGACCGATTTTGAGTATAACATGCAGTTGACACAGCTTCTGCCCACAAGAATAGAGGTAGATCGGATTGGCTAAGCATAGTACGAGCAGCCTCGACTAGCGTCCGATTTCGCCTTTCGACTACTCCATTTTGTTCAGGTGTACGAGCAACAGAGTATTGATGTGATATCCCGACCGATTCGAGATATTCTTCAACTATCTTGTTTTTGAACTCTGTGCCGTTGTCCGTTCGAAGAAACTTGACGTATCTTTGCATATTCACAGAAACTGGTTCACCAACATTAGTTGATGATTCATCAGTTTTAAGAACACTTGGTAACACTTTTTCATTTATAAGACAAGTAGAATGATCAGGAAGAGAAGCATTGAAGTCAAACATATCAATTTCTTCTATGCACCCACCATCAGAATTAAGAAAGTCATTTGCAGACTCAAATAAGTCATCAAAATTATCAAAGGAAATTTGAGATGTCTTTGAAACTGTATAACACTTTGTAGATTTAGTTTGAAAAACAGTGTTCTTTAAAACAGTAGAAAATACACTTTGTTCAATGTCAACCAAAAGTTTTTCATCAGATAAAACATTTTCAAGCTCAACTATTTTGCTTTCCAGAATGAGTGGAGGAACATAAACCTTTGCAACTGCAGGTTTTGCCTTCATCTCAGAAACAGAATAACTAGCAAAATAGTCATTTGAAAGAACTTTTGGTGTTTCTGCAAGATAATTATCATTTAACTTGGCATAGTTAAATGGTAGTTGCATTTTCTTTACATTCTTTCTATTTTCAGTTTCTTTGACCTCAACTTCTTCTGGTAATTTGGTAACAAATTTAGGTTTTAAATGAGTATGTTTACCAGCACAAGCAAGAAAATCAAAATTATATAATGCTGGTTGTTTTCTGATGGCTTTCTTTAAGTAATGGGGATTTTGAAAACCAAGACCCCATTTTTCTTTAACATCAGCCTCTTCATTAGGTGCATTAAGAAAAATAGTTTGATCTGTTTGTCCTCTTGCATAAAGTTTGGCTTCCAGACCATTTACCTTCTTATTCAAAAGCTTGTTCTCAACCTGCAATTTATGAACAGTTAGTGCAGATTCTTTCTTCTCAAACTCAAACTTAGAAATTTTAACTTCAAAATCAGAAATATTCTTTTCAAAAAAATCTACTTGAAGTTTAGAATCAGAAGCAGACTTGCGTAAAGAATCAATCAGATAGTTGTTCCCAATAACTGACTTATTGAGTTCAAATATCTTATTGTTTCTTTTAGCAACTCTTTCTTTTTCCTTTTTCAATTTATTTTGTAAGTCTTGAATCTCAACCATCATAGCTTCCATTTTGGTAATGAAATCATCAGCTGTCTCGTCATCTGATTCATCATACTTAACCTTTTTTCCCATAAGACAGAGATGAGCAGTTTCTTCCTTCTCTTCCTCTTCACCTTCTGAATGATCCAGCCAAAAATCGTCCTTAACCATTAAAGTTATGCCCGCTTCTTGCTGTTTGGCCAGTAGCAGTTTGTTCTGATAGTACTGAGAATTACGAACTTTTGGCTTTCTACAATCTTTTGCAAAATGTCCAATCTTGCCACAGTTGTAGCATTTGACTGGATCACTTGTTGGCTTTTCGGCAACAGTGTAATCATTCACGAACTTCTTCCTTTCATCAGGTTTCTTCTCAACATATATGTTTTCTTCATATCTTTTTCCTTCCACCCTCTCTCGGTGCTCATGATTCTTTGAACTTGATGAAGAATACCTTTGAGAATTTGATCCCGGTTTTTTGTAGAATTTCTTTTGAAAGGCACGGGTTAGTAACATCATGGCTTGTTTCAGACTTTCTCCATCATCACCATCTGATTCTGATTCTGACTCATAACTCGTAAGCACTTTCTTCTTTTTCTTCTTCTCTGCCTTTTCTTTCTTTTCTTTCTTCTTCTCTCCAACAATGAAAGCAATCGGATCAGGAACCTTTTCAGCCTTCTTCTTTTCAGCTCTTTTCTCCTCAACCTCATCTTCATTATGTCGTAAAGTCTCATAGACTTCGTGAAGAGGTATGTCATTCAAGTCTTTCATCTACTTCATCCTACGTGTATGTTTCTTCCATTCAGGTCGTAGGATACTAAGGAATTTGACATTGTTTTTCAGCTGCTTCTTTGTCACTTTGTCCTTCGTCAGTTCATTCAGAAGCAAAGTAAACCGTTCATAAGTATCTTCCAAACTCTCATTCTCCTTAGCTTTGAATTCCTCGTAGCTATTGATGCAGTTATCCACTTTCATCTGATTACCGACCTTGGATCCCATCATCATCTTTTGCAATTGATCCCACATCTTCTTAGCATCATCCTTGAAGCTATCAATCTTGATGTAAATCTCATTAGGAATGCTTTGAAGTAGAAGAGATCTTGCTTGCTTGTCTGCTTTATATCGACTTTTCTGTTCTTCAGAGTACTGAGATAAATCCACTTTAACTGGTTTTGTCTTTTGTTCTCTTTCTTTATCACCATGTCCACTATCAGATGAATCATCATCAGCAGGTACTTGAACTATGATTAGTGCCATAGGACCTTCTGTAATTGACAAAAGAATATTCTCTCCATTTGTGTATCTGTCCACAAAGTCGATAAATCTGTCTTTCCACTGTTCATATTCCCCTTTGAATAGAACTGGTGGCTTGACATCCGTGCCTATAGAAAGAGCGTCTTTGGAAGTCATCTTGTCTGAACCTGTTTGAAAAATATATGCAATAAGAAACTAGAACTGATCGTTAGTCCAAATATGAAATCAAGAAAATACAGAAAAAACTTGAAATATAAAATCAGAAATTTTGATCACAAAAAGAAATATGTCCCCCTCCGCAGACTTAACACGGGGGTCCCGCTACTCGGTTAGCGGGTGGGGTCAAGGGGCAACGCCCCTAGAGAAAAAAATTTCACTATTAAAGGGCATATTACAGTTTTAAAAATTTCTCATAAAAAAATTCTAAGTATAGAAACTCGCAAGTCACTATTAAAATATGAAACTCGCAGACGCTGAAACTCGCAAGCAACTGTTTACTGAGAAACTCGCAGGCTTAAGCTTGCGCGTTTGTGAAACTCGCACGCAAAGCTTGCGTGTTCTGATAAACTCGCAGATGGCTAAAACTCGCTTGACGTTGAAACTCGCAAGTGACTATTCCCTTTGAACTCGCTAACGTTTAAACACGCATACCACTATTCACGATGAAACGCGCTAAATGAGACGTGCACGTTTCCAAAACTCGCTAGTCAATACTTGCGCGTTTGAACAAACTCGCTAATCAAGCTTGCGCGTTCCAACACTTAGAAACTTTTCTTGAAATTCCAAACTCGCACGATGAATAAACTCGCAGATCATTGTTCCTCTCAAACTCGCACCCTTCGATTAGCGCGTTTGTAGAACTCGCTAACCACTACGTGCGCGTTCTGATCCTTAGAAAAAATTTCAGTTCTCCAAACTCGTAGACTTCAACTAGCGAGTTTCTAGAACTCGCTAACAACGCCTTGCGCGTTTTGACCAAAATCTTCCACTTGCGCGTTCTTACGAAGAACTTGCGTGTTTCATGAATCTAGCGCGTTCTTCATCTTTTCTTGCGTGTTCTTCATCTGATCAATCACAAACCACTTGAAACAACGAATTACAATTCAAAACTTTGTCAATTTTATCACCTAAACATCTCGAACGCATTACAATCAACTAATTTTGATCTAAAACACAAATCTATACAAATCGACTCGATTACAGTGTATAGAACTCGTGAACTTCGAACTCAACAAATTCCAAAATTAAAACTCAATTACAGTGAAATTAAAGAAATTTCCTATACAAACTCGATCGATTTCACTATACAAACAAAACCTAATCAATTACAACTCCAGATTCACACTTAAACTCGAACTTGATTCTGACTTCGAACAACACAGAGTCGACTTTTCTATATTTTCTTGAATTCGATTTGGATCTGCTCTGATACCAATTGTTATTCCCTGTTTTTCTAGTCCCTAATTACAAACAAATCAAACATAAACAGAATTTCAATCAATTACCTGTTTGATTAACTTTCAAATCCAACGATTACAACTTTCTCTCTCTAGAACTCTCTTTCTCTCTCTAACGTATTCTCTCTCTCTCTTAATTCAATTATGTTAGTTACCAATCTAATGAAATACAAATACAAGAAGGTATTTATACCTCCAAACAATTACAAAGGAAAAACAAAATACAAAGACATTGACTTTGACATTTTATTACAAAGACTTTGACTTTCACATGAGAGTTGACTTTTCTCAGCTTTGACTTCTTGAACTTTGACTTTTGTCTTCTTGATCTTGTATCTAACATATTTATGCTCTAACACCGGGACCGGACTAGGACCTGAACCGACTTGGGACCGGTTTGGGCCCTCTGGTTCTTAACCGGTTACGATTTTCATCCAAAAACAAGACCCAGCCCGAAACTGGTTATGGGACTGGCCCAGAACCGGCCCGATTTTTTATTTAAAAATTATTTTTAAATAAAAACGTATTTGTTAGTGTATTTGATTGACCCAACTATAACAAAACATATTTTTAGTGTATTTGATTGCCTCATTTATAATAAAAATGTATTTGTTAGTGTATTTGATGTACCCAGTTATAATAAAACGTAATTGTTAGTGTATTTGGTTGACCAAATTCATCAAAAAAATATTTTTTTTAAGTTAAAAATCAATTTAAAAAATATAATAAGTGGGATCGGGACCGATTCTCATAACCAGGTCTTATCAAGCCTAACCAGACCTTGGTATTTGGATCGGAACTGGGACAGGGACCGGTTACGTTGGACCATTTACAAAATAACTATTTGGGATCGTGACCAATTTGGGCTCGACCCGATCCAACCCGAGACCGATTTTTGGTTATCTCTCAAACCTGACAAGTGACAACATTCTATTACAATTCTTTCAAAGTCAAATTCCTTTGACAGGTTTTATTCCACCAAAAAAACTTTCTGCTTATTCTTTTGACTTTTCATATTCTATTATAGAAAAACAATCACTTATATTTCAATTAATATCAAATTGTTTGCTTAATATTCAAATAAATGAATAATCACAAAAAATTGCCATAACGCCAATAACACTATAAACTAGTAATTAGATAACTACTTTCAAATACTATATCAACTTAAATGTAACGACTAATTTCTTGGACGATCATGAATGGACTATAGTCATCGCATAAGAACTTTCATGACCACAAGGAATTTGACTATGCTTGAATTTGACCGAGGAATATGAGATTTATTTTTACATCTCTCCAAGCCTAAACCAATACACCACATCCAAACACCTTTGGTAACTTTTAATTAATATTATGCATCAAATAAAATGATGTTTGTAATGACACATTTATACGAGTATTTATCAATGATAAATAAGCAAAATATACTATCATTTACAATTTCATGGTAAATGTTGCATGAACCAATTAATCATTATTGGTGATTTTGGTAAAATAATCGATTTATTTTAGGTAATTGGATTTACAAAAAAATAATGAAGTAGGTAACTAAGATATAACATGAGTTAGAAGGTGTAGAGTGCACACTCACGTAAATTAACTAGAATTCGGGATTGTTAGATGGTTTTGTATGGTGAGATTCTAAGTGGCAAATGACAGTGCATGGGCCGTACGGTTTTTTGTCATAAGAAGAGCACATGATGTGCTTAGAAGTATAATGCAGTGCATGGGTTGTGTGTTTTTTCACATGAAAAATCGATGCAAGCCTCCAAGACGGTCAAGATGATGCATTGAAGATTTCGACTGGACCCATAATAAGAGCACAAATTAAAAAGATAAAAGAGGCGTTAAACGGGCTGATAGAAGAAATGAAGACAAAAGAAAATGAAAGTGGGCCGAATTATGTTGAGGGCCATGACATCATCCTAGCCCAATAAAGGCCCAAGTCAAAAAAGAGCCCATATCTTTTTTCTATTTTATTTTTGAATTTCTTTCAAGACTTAAATGGCTTCTTAAATGTCTAAATTTATGGTGATTGAAAATTTAAGTTTTCGCATTTAAGGAAAGTCTCTTGGTTAGTACTTCGAAACCTATAAATAGGCCTCTTCTTTGTACTTGGAGATTCATTCGATGGTCAATATGTTTGAGTGTTTTTACACATTGAGAGAGAGTTTCTTCTTAATGTTCTTTGTTGAACTTCTTGAACTTATCAAGGTTGATCACCTTGTGGTGTTCCTTATCATTCCGAGTCCTTATTCTATCATCGACAGGGTTCAAGTGTCTATTTGATCATCTATAACCTGATTCTAGACATTTCTTGGGGTAAGTTATCTTGATTGTGGGTTCGAATGAGATATTTTCTTTCGGGTCACATAAAAAACGTACAACCTGTGCCCTTATGTCATCAACTGATGGCTATGCTTCAAATGTATTATCAATTGACGGATTTTGCAATAAACTGGGTCATCAGATGATGAGTTATTAACGTATGGGTTTCTCAATCATGAGTTATCAGCAGATGATTGTTTCATCAGTTTGTAACTGTCAACTACTTATCTTCAGTAACCATTTTCATTTAATGGAAAGTTATTATCAACATTTATATAGGAACAACGAAATCAAGAGAAAAAGTTTGAAATTATCCTCAAGGGAATTTCGTGACACCCAAACAAATCAGGGTCGAAATATCACTTAAAGAAAGTAAACTCTAACACGATCTCAAATTATTATTCACGTTCTATACTCATAATTTTCTCACAAAATCCACAATTCCCCTAACAACCATTTTTTACAATTGTTGATTTAAAAAAAACACCATTTCATACATGTGTGTGTTTTACTATTTTGTTAAGTTCATTAAACATGCATTTTTAAAACAAAAAATGGCACATGTGAACTAATAACCTTTTTTTCTTCTTCATGTTTTACACGTGTTTGCCATCATTTTAAAATTAATTTCTTATTTTTTTCTATATATTTATTGTTTATAAAGTTTGGAGATGAAAATAAAGCGTTTTTGTGACCTTTGATATGGAAAGTGATAATTTGATAAGTGTGATAACGGATAACTATAGTGAAAAACATCAGTTGAAGAACAAATATGATTTATGATTATATCATATAAACATATTTGTTTTATATAATGAATTTTTGAAATAGGTCGGGACAAAAATTTGATGGACGGACAATAACGTTTGCAGGGACGAATTTAGTGCATTGGCGTAGGGGTCTTGCCCCCCCCCCCCCCCTACCATTTCATGTCCACAACACTAAAAAAATTACATATATTTTAGACTAAATAAAACTGTAACACCCCAAAAATGGGATTAACAAAAATTTCCGCTAACATGGAAATGTGGTAAATAAGTCGCCCAGAACAATGAGTTCATACACAAGGGAACCATAAATGCCAGTTAATTACAAATTGTAACAAGAAACAATAATAGATGACAACACTCTAATCTAGGCCTCACTAGACATAAGATTACAAAAGGTTGTCAACTATGTCCAAAAGTATAGTCTTCAATATTGGCATCCCAAAAATGCTCCCGAGCTCACCACTACGGTCGATTAAACATCCTTGGCGCTCGCGCCACTAGAACCTGAGATACATACCAACAATCAAGTGTTAGACCAAATGGGTCTAGTGAGTTACATAAAAACATGGCATATTAATGTAAGCATAATATGAACATTCATGACACTTCAATCACCAAAGTCCTTACGGTTCAATCATGGGGGAGACCCATCACTCCAATGAGTTTTACCTCGAGTCAATGTACCTTGATATTCACTCGCATGAGCAACATCCCGAAGGCCCGGCACACTTGAAGACTACCTCCCAGGCATTACTCCAAATGGCGGAGGTCTAGGCGCATACCCTTACGGTGGCACCTAAGACTACATCCTCCTAGCACTTACTCATGGTTCGTTCTGTGTACTTACAATGTCCGTCTCTATACATCATTTCATACTCATAAGATACATGTATAAGACCACAACAATCCCAAACATGCTTAGGTACAAAACTCTAAAATATGCAAATACTCCATATAATCGATGACTCGCCAAAACGAGTATGTACACATGCTCAAAACATCAAGTATGATAACTTCATCCATGTCCCTCACTTTATTCAAGTCTAGATACCAAGAATACCAAGTTTAGCAGTTAGGTCAAACTTATCAGGTGATCAGGTCTTCTCATAAAATAACACATTAAACATGAAAGCATATTAAGTAAATATCTCATTTGAAAATAATGTAAGAAACTCACTATCTAGGGTTTGGTACAAAACCCTAGAAAACTTGGTTTGGATGGTGAGAAGGTGGAGACTTGAATGGGACTTGAATGCTTCTCTTGAGTGATCTTCTAGCTCCTTTAAACACCAATGAATGTCCTCAACTAATCTAAGGTTTCAATAAATGTTTGGTAGGTTTAGAAATAGAAGAAAATCGCCTAAACTAGTTCCAAGCCGGCCCCAAAACGATTCGAGATGATAAGTGAAGTCAAAATGGTCAAAGTGGGATTTTTATACTCTCAGACCCCGCCGGCGATAGTGCCTGGCGATTGTGCCAATGGCACTATCGCGGGGGCACTATCGCGCCACTCCACGGCTCTCGGTACAACCCAGGCGATAGTGCCTGGCGATTGTGCCAAGGGCACTATCGCGGTGGCACAATCGCGACCACCACCGAACCTACGGTACCACTCCAGCGATAGTGACCAGCGATTTTGCCCAGGGCACTATCGCGTGGCACTATCGCGCCACACCCCTTCGGCACCAAAACTTGACTTTTCTAAGATTCATGAAGTGGAACTAAATCTGCAGATGAACATACTATTAACAGATTGGTATATCACATATTAGGCACACAAAGGGATTCTCAAGTTAACCAAAAGTCAAGGAACGAGGGAAATACTTACCTTAGATTTTCGGGTGTTACAAAAACAATGGGCCCCCAATAAGTTTTAATTGAGACTCCTACTCTCTGGACCAATCTGATTTCACTTGCTCTCAATCTCAACTCAACAGCTCAACTCCAATCTGATTTTCCTCTTGGCAGCGATTTCTCTTCTGTCAATTAACTCCTCGTTTTTTCTGCCTCGTCTCGCTTCTGTGTGGACTGTGATTTTCGAAAATCGAAAGAAGATATCTGGAAAGAAACAAGTGAAAGGGTCCAACCTCCTCTCCTCCAAGCAACCTCCATCCTGACCTGATTGCCGATTGGATTTGGGTAAAAATTTAAAAACCTACATTTTTTATTTCTTGATGATTTTGTTGAATTGTTGGTATTTGGTAACTTGGATTTATTTTCTTAGCATTTGGTATTGGTATTTTAGATTGATTTTGTTAGATTGATTGGTTAATTTTGCAACTTCCAATTTTTGTTAGGTTAATTTTGTTAGAATAATTTTGCAACTTGCAATTTTGTTCATATTGATATGCTATTGCTAATTTGCTATTGATATTTGATAAATAAACCATTGATTTTTATATAATTATTTTGCTATTGTTATTGCTAGAAAAAATGGAAAGATTTTTTAAAAGGAAAGCATCAACACCCGAATCGAGTTATACTCCTTCAATGTCTTGCGAAATTGATTTGAGTGATCTTCCTTGGGATCCGGTCGATAGGAAAATAATTACCGAGGATAATCCGAACCAAAGAGATGAAATAAGGAGAAAGTATTTAATTAGAGAATCTTGTCAACCACGAGGCCATGTCTTTCCAAAAAAATTTGTCGGGAGGACCTTGTCAACCACGGGCCCCCATCAATTATTTTTTATAGATCTGCCACTGAACGTTTGGGTCTTTGGGGATTCTCTTCAAAGGTCACCGATTCGAGTCTTGCAAGTAAGGATGAGATTGGTACCGTACCGGTACTGAACCGATTGGTACCGATTTTTTGTGAGACTAAAAATTATGACCAAAAACCTAAGTGTATGTACAAATTCGGTATTGGTTTGGTTTTGGTTTGGGACGGGAAAATCGGTACTAGGACCGCTTAGGACCAAAATATGAAAATGTATCAAATGTGTATCACAATCAATCGCAAACCAAAATATATTCTAATGTTTCAAGTGTGTATCAAAATCAATCGCAAAAGTTCAAAACCAATCGCAAACCACATAATCTTCGGTATTCTTTTTCCCTTTTCATTTTCCATTTTGTTCGTTTATCGCCTCTACAATCTCTATATATAAAACAAGAAACAAAGATAATTAATATTAACAACAATCAAGAAACAGATAAAGTTAATATTAACAAAATTTTTATTACATATGGTGATGTCGCCGTCCTTTAATATATCATTAATGTCATCTACAATCGGTTTCTTCGACTTTCTCACTTGATGTTGAGTGCAAACCAAAGCCTCAACTATGGAAGTTGACAAGTTTCTTTAGGAGATGATATGCATAATTTAGGAGAAAATACTATTTTAAAAATGGGGATAGAATTTAAATAGTCATGTCCCTTTATCTCTCGACTCGGTTCGAAATTTTTGAGAAAATGGTGGAACCGAGAACCGAACTACCGAATGTGTAGAAAAATGGAACTGATAACCGAACTGATTACATGCATATGGTTCGGGTTTCGGTCCGGTTCGGGAATGTGGTCCTCGAGTCTCATCCCTACCTGTAAGGTCACTGTGAATTTTCCTGGTTGTTCTTCAGGGGTTATGGGATCAGTCGAGGTGCATACAAACAAGCTTGAAAACCCACGATTAACAAAAAGAAAAAATCCTATGGACGAAATGCATAGTTGTAGGCATATAGACACCCTTGTTGTTGGTAGTTTTGGTAGTGTAGTATAGTGTCAACATGTATACATAATGTACAAGTGAATAGTAGGTTGGAGGCTCATATCATTGTAGTTATAATGTTATTTAATTATCTGTATTGTAACTATTGTTACTTAATTTATTGTTCTCTTTACGTTTATATATAAATTTATATTTATCATGCGTCCATATTTTAAAGTTATATGTATGTTAGTTTTTTTTTTAACTTGGGTATGGGGTAAAACTGGGTTAAAACCGAATGTCAAAACCTATTTTGGAAAAATTTTATCATCTTTCTCCAACTTTCTCTATTTTAAATAAAAATTTAAGAAATATGTTGGAACAAATAATTAGTCCAAAATCCCTGGTTGCTTACCTAAACGCTTAACTGGTAAGCAGTTATGACAAGATTCAACACTCTTACATACTTTATCGGGTAAGATTGTAGTCTATCAAAATTGTATAATAAGCAACAACTTACCTGGTAAATGCTTGTCGGGTAAGTGTCGTTACCTTGTCTTGCCTTTCTATCCTTATTATAATTCTAATCGGGTAGGATTCTCACCTCTTATTATGTTCATCCGGTAAGGTAAATGATACGATAAATGGTTATCGGGTAAGCGTTTAGTAAATGATAGCGAAAAATCGTATATGTCCACAAAGTGGCCACATGTGTTGCCACAGTAGCGGTGCAAGTGCACACCATACATGTAACACCCGTAAATTCTTGAGGTAAGTGTTATGTCTCCCTTAATGCATTGATTTCGCTTATGTGTGAATGTGTGTCTTTGTGTACATTTTATGATCTTGAATTATGTTAAAATGTCATGTAATTGAATTACCTTTGTTAATCATTCAAACCTTGCCCTCGCCATCGAATTCGATTAAGTTTCGGACTGTTTTGGGATGCCAGCGATTGTGCCATTGGCACTATCGCCGGAGGCATTATCGCCAGAGACGTACCGTGGGTTGTTGGATGCCAGCGATTGTGCCACGCGATTGTGCCTTGGCACTATCGTCGGACTTGTACCGTGGGGGTGGGAACCTCCACGATTGTGACAAGCGATAGTGCCCATGACACTATCGCCCGCGTGGTCTGGTTGATTTAAAAACACTTTGGCAGTCTTGTTTCTCACATTAACACTTTACAAAAACGGGAGAGCTCTTCTTGGAGGCGATTTTTAGGATTTCATCACCTACCTCATTCATTTCTAGGGTTTTGGGTTGTTGGGAGCATTAAGTGGTCATCAAGCTTCATCCAAGTGTCCCCATTGAAGTGTTCTTCAATATTCTCATTTCTCACCTTCAAGTCTCATCTTCTCCAACTTCTAGGGTTTCCATATTTTTTAGGTTTTGGGTTCAAAACCTAGATTGTGAGTTTACTAAACCTTTGTTAAAACTAGATACACATCATAATCTCCTATTTGTTACTTTATCTCTATATGTTCAAATGTTTGGGGATTTCTTCATGAAAATAGTTGGAAGATGTATATATATATGGGTGATTTGCCATGATTATTGTTATATGTATCATTATTTGGGATTTGTCTCTTAGATATATAATGTGGATACCTTGATATGTTAAATGTATGCATATATGGGTATTATGATGATTCTAGTTGGAATACCATTTTGGTGACATAGTTATATGCATGATGAATATAATTGTCATTTGGGACTTTTGTTGGACTTCATGAGGATAGGATGGTAACATTTTACCCGTAGTCAGTATGGAAATATGTTGGGTTGAAATATACCTAAGGACCTCCTATATGCATTATGTTGGACGAATCAAGGCAAGTTCACTAGGAGGATGTAGTCTTGGGGCACCACCGGAATGGTATGTGCCTAGACCCCCGCCACTCGGAAAGTTTCCTTTACGGTCTGATCTTCGGTGTGCCGGGCCTTTGGGGTATTCCTTGTTAAGGGCATCAAGGTGCATTGACTCTTTGGAATGGAATTGATTGGTGCTTTGGGTCTCCCCTAATGACTCCACATATATTTGGACACTGGTTAACTGCTGATAAGAAATTGTGACTGTTCATGCATGCTTATTATTGTCCAACTCACTAGGCTTTTTGGCCTAACACTTGTTTGGTGTCGATATGTATCTCAGGTTCTAGCGGCGGCGGTCCTAAGCAGGTTTAGTTGCTTTGGGGGTGAGAGCTTGGGGAATTGCACATGGACGCATTATACTTTTGGATATAGACCGTTTGGGTTTATAGATAACAACCCTTTTTGTAATCTCTTTTCTAGATGTAGAAATTAGATTAGTTGGTTGTTGTTTATTGTCCGTTAAATTGCAATTGTGATTAAACAGGTTATTTATATTTATATATATTCCCCATTTTTTGGGAGGCTCTTGCTATGACAATTTCAGTATACCTCATGTCCGTTTTCCGGATTTTTGTTATCCCTATTTTTAGGGTGTTACAAGCTGGTATCAGAGCTTTAGTTTAAGTGAACTAGGTATTGTTTAGCATATCTAGACTTAAGCTTTAGACTTTATGACTTCACTGTCCACTCGGGGTAGAAATCCTAGGTGGGGAGAGCGTTAGGATTACAGAATTACTTTAATTGAAAGTTGTGATGATGGTGACAAGAATTCTTGTGTATGGTTCGTTCATAATTGCACCTAGCTACTGCTATTATGAATGCATTGTTACGTGAGCATACTCGGTTTACTATTATTATAATAATTGATGAAGGTATTAGTACGTACAACGAGTTAAACTCGCTTAGTCTTTTCTCAACCTCCTTCTCGTGCTTGTGTGGCAGTGATCAATGGTAAACACTTGAAGTAGATTACCGGACATGCCAGAGGGGCAACCAGAAGTGGAATCTGCAACAGTACGACCCCCGGTGGGGGCAACCTCTGATGACATTCCTATACCCAGAATCTTGGGAGGAGGGCCTGAGCATATTCCGCGCCGGAATCTCAACGCAGGTAACGCCATTATGGAGGAAGTTACCATGGAGACCCGACTTCGGGATAACATGATGTTGGCTATGAATGCGGCCCTGGCTCAACAGCAGTTGTCCATGACTTCGACCATGACCCAACAGCAAGAGTTTTTCATGAAACTCCTAGAGGATCGAGACGCTAGCCACCGACAACATGAGACGATGGCTGAAAACATTATTGTGGGGTAGGGTGGACCAAATGTGGTAACGGTTGAGGAACCATCCGCTGAAGGGATTCGGGCGAAGACTAAGGGGTGCACTTACAAGACGTTTCTGGGATGCCACCCTAAGGAGTTTGCGGGTTCAGATAACCCGGTTGCTTGCATGTACTGGCTCAAAGAGGTTGAGATGGCCTTTGAGTCAAGTGAGTGTGATCCCTCTCAACGGGTCAAGTTTGCTTCTCAACTACTCTGGGGAGAGGCTTTGATTTGGTGGAATCTCACTCTATCAGTCCTCACTCCTGAAGTTCTGGCTAAGTTAACTTGGCCGGTGTTCAAAGAGAAGATTATGGACAAGTATTGTAGCGAGCGTTCGATGGACAAGTTGGAGCGGGAGTTCCGAGATCTGAAGAAAGGGAACCTGTCCGTGGTTGGCTACTCCAAACTCTTTTTGGAGAAATTAAACTTGGTGGGACATCTAGTCCCCGATGAAAGGTCAAAGACTAAAGCCTACCATCAAGGGTTACCGGCCGGGATGCGATCGACGGTGAGGAATGCTAGGTGTTTGACGTTACAAGAGGTCATCGAAGAGTCCTTGCTCGTTGAGGACGACATCAATGCCGAAAGGGAATAGAAGAGGTTGGTTGGTGAAAAACGGAAGTGGGAAGGACCATCCGGGCCCGTTCGTCAGTCGAGACCCTTTGTAAGTGGGAAAGCGGGCGATCATCGTCGTGATGAACGGTGGTGTTCCAAGTGCAGGTCAAAGCACTCGGGACCATGTTCTACCAGAATTTACTCCGGTCCAGCCAAGTGCGCCAAGTGTGGTAAGAAGGACCATACGACTCGAGAATGTTCCATCCAGGGACCGGTATGTTTTGAGTGCGGAGAACCGGGGCACATGAAAAGATTCTGCCCAAAGTTAGTTAGAGGAAATGGGGGAAATTCTGTGGGCTCGACGGCCAGAGTCGAGCAACCACAAAGGGCACCGAGTCGTGCTTTCCGGATGTCTACCGAGGAGGCAAAGGAGACCGCGGACGTCGTTTCGGGTACGTTCCTAGTAAACTCCTTGCCAACTCGTGTTTTGTTTGATTCGGGTGCTACGTGTTCTTTTGTGTCGGATACCTTCTGTAAGCAATTCTCTATTCCTATTAGTGTTCTTCCCGATGCGTTAGTAGTAGAAATAGCTAATGGAGATCAAGTGATCGTTCGTGACCGTTTTTGTGATTGCACTCTAGAGATCGACGGATTTTCTTTCGGAGTAGATTTACTACCTATGGCTATAGGAGGGTTTGATGTGGTCATAGGCATGGATTGGTTAGTGAGGCATAAGGCGGACATCTTTTGCTCCAAAAAGATGATCCAAGTACCATTGTCGGAAAATGGTGTGGCAACCATTTATGGGGAAAAAGGAAAGAGAAGTAATCCTATTATATCACCTCTAAAGACTCGCAAGTTCTTAGCGAAGGGTTACCCTTCGTACTTGGCCTACGTGGTGGACGCTAAGAAAGAAAAGAAGTCAGTAGAAGATGTGGAAGTGGTACAGGATTATCCGGACGTCTTTCCGGAAGACTTACCCGGATTACCACCGGAGCGACAAGTGGAGTTTCAGATTGACCTCACACCGGGAGCGGCTCCGATAGCTCGTGCTCCATATCGGTTGGCACCAAAAGAAATGAAGGAGATGATGACACAACTTCAAGAGTTGTTGGAGAAGGGCTTCATTCGACCAAGTTCGTCACCTTGGGGAGCACCGGTTTTGTTCGTGAAGAAGAAAGATGGATCCATGCGGATGTGCATAGATTATCGGGAGTTAAACAAAGTCACGGTGAAGAACAAGTACCCTCCACCTCGCATCGACGATCTTTTTGATCAACTCCAAGGGGCGGGATGTTTCTCGAAGATTAACCTTCGGTCCGGTTATCATCAAGTGAGAGTGAAGAACGAAGATATTCCGAAGACGGCTTTCCGAACGAGATACGGTAATTATGAGTTCTTGGTGATGCCGTTCGGCTTAACCAACGCTCCGGCCGTATTCATGGATTTGATGAACCCTGTGTGTCGTCCATTTTTGGATAAATCCGTGATCGTCTTCATCGACGATATTTTAATATATTCAAGGGATGAGTCCGAACATGGAAGACACTTACGGGAAGTATTAGAAGTTCTAAGAAGGGAGAAGTTGTTCGCGAAGTGCGAATTTTGGCTTCAAGAAGTGCAATTCTTGGGGCATGTGGTATTAAAGGACGGGGAAAAGGTGGATCCGGCAAAGATCGAGGCAATGATGAGTTGGGAACCTCCAACAAGTCCGACGGAGATCCGAAGCTTCTTGGGTTTAGCGGGTTACTACCGACGTTTCATTCAAGACTTTTCCAGGATAGCTACACCGCTCACTTCTCTTACAAGGAAGAACGTTAAGTTTCATTGGACCGATGCTCAAGAGCAAGCGTTTCAGACGCTCAAGAGGAAGTTGTGCGAAGCTCCGATCTTGTCCTTACCCGATGGATCGGAAGACTTTGTGGTGTATAGTGACGCTTCCAAGATGGGACTTGGGTGCGTACTAATGCAAAGGGGGAAGGTAATAGCCTACGCGTCGCGACAATTAAAAGATCATGAGAAGAACTATCCGACTCATGATTTGGAGTTGGCGGCAGTAGTTTTCGCGTTGAAGTTGTGGCGACACTACTTGTATGGGACCAAGTGTACTCTTTTCACGGATCACAAAAGTCTCAAGTACATCTTCGACCAAAAGAAACTCAACATGCGGCAAAGGAGGTGGCTAGAGCTTTTGAAGGATTACGATTGTGACCTACTCTATCATCCCGGTAAGGCTAATGTGGTGGCGGATGCATTGAGCCGAAGAAATCATGGTGATGACGTTAAAATGTCCCTTACCAGAATCGATGTGGTGTCGAGTTTGTTGGAAAGTATAAGAACGATCCAAGCGGAAACACTTAAAGAAGAGAACCTCAAGACCGAGGTTATGACCAAGCAAAAGGAACTCTTAACGGAAGATAGTCGTGGACTCAAACTCTTCCAAGGGCTAATTTGGGTGCCAAAGATTGGGGGAAATCGTGGCTTGCTTCTCGAGGAAGCACATAAGTCGAAATATTCTATACATCCCGGTAGCACCAAGATGTATAGAGACTTAAAGTTAAATTATTGGTGGCCGGTGATGAAGTTAGATGTGGCAAGTTATGTGGAGAAGTGTGTCATGTGCCTTCAAGTCAAGGCGGAACATCAAAGGCCGCATGGGAGTTTACAACCGTTGTCCATTCCCAAGTGGAAATGGGACAACATCACTATGGATTTTGTAACCAAACTACCGAAGACCTTGCGCGGTCACGATACCATTTGGGTGATCGTGGATCGGTTAACCAAGAGTGCATATTTTCTTGCGATGCGGGAGACTTTGCCGATGGAGAAATTGGCTAAACTGTATATCGACAAGGTGGTGTCAAGGCACGGAGTTCCGCAGTCTATAGTATCAGATCGGGATAGTCGCTTCACTTCGAACTTTTGGGCTAGCTTGCAAAAGGAGTTGGGTACTAGACTGAATCTGAGCACGGCATACCATCCTCAAACGGATGGCCAAAGCAATAGGACAATCCAGACATTAGAAGATATGTTACGGTCGTGTGTTATAGACTTCGGGGGAAGTTGGGATTCGCATCTACCGTTAGTAGAGTTCACGTACAACAACAGTTACCATTCTAGCATTGGCATGGCACCATTCGAGGCGTTGTACGGGCGAAAGTGCCGAACTCCAGTTTGTTGGTTAGAAGCGGGCGAAAAGTAATTCGTCGGGCCAGAAATAGTGCAAGAGACGGCGTACAAGGTGAAAGAGATTTGAGAAAGGCTAAAGGCGGCGCAAGACCGATAAAAGATCTATGCGGACAAGAAGAGGAGACCGGTTGAGTTTCAAGTGGGTGACCGAGTCATGTTGAAGGTGTCCCCATGGAAGGGGATCATACGTTTCGGGAAGCGTGGGAAACTTAGTCCTCGTTTCCTCGGACCATTCAGTATTTTGGAAAAGATTGGTTTGCAAGCCTACCGGTTGGATTTACCACCAGAAATGGATGGAATACATCCCACCTTTCACGTTTGTTACTTACGGAAGTGTCTAGCCGAAGAAGAAAGCGTTATTCCTTCGTCGGAAATTCGGGTGGACAATGGAAATCGTTATGTGGAAGAACCGGAGTCGATTTTGGAATCGAAAGTGAAGAAGTTAAGACATAAAGACGTAATCATGGTAAAAGTTCAATGGAAGCATCATCGGGGTGCTAACATTACTTGGGAGTCCGAAGATGATATGAAGAAGCGTTACCCTCACTTGTTTGCTTAGAGTGAGATTTCGGGGACGAAATCTTAATTAGGTGGGGAGGATTGTAACACCCGTAAATTCAGGTAAGTTGAGGTTTTGTTAATCTTACGTTTATGTGTTTATCAAAGTAGAACGTATGTGTTTAATTGCCATTTTAGTCTGTGATTAATTGCTCAATATCGAATTGGGAGTTTTAGATTTGTGTGGTAAACAGGGAGTTTCGCGACTTAGTCGCGTGTGGAAGTCGCGACACAAGTCGCGTAGTCCACTGGGATGTTTCGGGTTTGAGGAACCTCGCGACTTAGGCGCGAGTTATAGTCGCGACACTAGCCGCGTGATTCACTGTGTTCGAATTGGTTGGGATAGCGGGCGACTTATGCCGCGGGTCCAAGTCGCGGCACAAGTCGCGATCGACCTGCAGTCCCCAAAACCCTTTTCATCCGAATTTCTTTTATAATTCTCATCTCTCTCTCATTTTGGCGATTTTACTCCCAAGGAAATCAGTATCCTCTCTCACCAAACCCTAACCCTCATAAATACAACATCTTTGGTGGTTGGAGCTTGATTTCTAGCATTTATTACTTTCAAGGAAGCTCCTAGAGTTTCTCAAAACTACAAGCTTCATCTTCAAGTCTCATCTCTTCAAACTAGGGTTTCATCTTTTCTAGGTTTTGGTCAAAAACCTAGATTGTGAGTTTACTAAACCTTTGTTAAAACTAGATACACATCAAAATCTTCTATATATTATTTCATTCTCTATGTGTTTAAGTATTTAGGATTTCTTGATGAAAATGGTTAGAAATATGGACATTGGTGATATGCTATGTTTTATGTTATGTGTACCATTATGTGGAGCTTTTCCCATGGATATGTAAAATGGGTACCTCGATAGGTTAAATGTATGCATATATATGTGTGTTATGATGATTTTAGTTGGAATATCACTTTGGTGACATAGTCATATGCATTATGAATATAATTGTCATGTGGGATTTTGTTGGACTTCATGAGGATAGGATGGTAACATCGTACCCGTAGTCGGTATGGAATTATGTTCGGTTGAAATATACCTAAGGACCTCCTATACGCATTATGTTGGACGAATCAAGGCAAGTTCACTAAGAGGATGTAGTCTTGGGACGCCACCGGGATGGTTTGTGCCTAGACCCCCGCCACTCGGAAAGTTTCCTGTACGGTCTGATCTCCGGGTGTGCCGGGCCTTTGGGGTGTTCCTTGTTAAGGGCATCAAGGTGCATCGACTCTTTGGAGTGGAATTGATTGGTGCTTTGGGTCTCCCCTAATGACTCCACATATATTTGGACACTGGTTAACTGCTGATAAGAAATTGTGACTGTTCATGCATGCTTATTATTGTCCAACTCACTAGGCTTTTTGGCCTAACACTTGTTTGGTGTCGATGTGTATCTCAGGTGTTAGCGGCGCGGCTCCTAGACAAGTTTAGATGCTTGGGCAAGAGTTTGAGGATTTTGGCACTTGAACTAGTTTTGGGAAGATTCGGGTTTATAGATGGCACCCTTTTGTAATCTCTTTTCTAGATGTAGAAATTAGATTAGTTGGTTGTTGTTTATTTATCCGTTAAATTACATATTCGTGATTAAACAGGTTGTTTGTATATTTCCCCTTTTTGGGAGGCTCTTGCTATGGCAAACTTACTACCACTTCTCCATTTATGGAAAGTTTTTGTTATCCCTATTTTTAGGGTGTTACATTTGGGGTGTTCCTTTTTAAGGGCATCAAGGTGCATTGACTCTTTGGAGTGGAATTGATTGGTTCTTTGGGTCTCCCCTAATGACTCCACATATATTTGGACACTGGTTAACTGCTGATAAGAAATTGTGACTGTTCATGCATGCTTATTATTGTCCAACTCACTAGGCTTTTTGGCCTAACACTTGTTTGGTGTCGATGTGTATCTCAGGTTCTAGCGGCGGCGGTCCTAAGCAGGTTTAGTTGCTTTGGGGGTGAGAGTTTGGAGAATTGCACATGGACGCATTATACTTTTGGATATAGACCGTTTGGGTTTATAGATAACAACCCTTTTTGTAATCTCTTTTCTAGATGTAGAAATTAGATTAGTTGGTTGTTGTTTATTGTCCGTTAAATTGCAATTGTGATTAAATAGGTTATTTATATTTATATATATTCCCCATTTTTTGGAGGCTCTTGCTATGGCAATTTCAGTATACCTCATGTCCGTTTTCCGGATTTTTGTTATCCCTATTTTTAGGGTGTTACAATACACTATGATCACTATTAAGTAATAAAGTGGAAAAATATCAAAATAGTTTCCATAGGGACTAGTCAACTAAGAATCAGAGACATTCATGAACTTTCAGTGCTTGTTTGAGTTTTGAGAACAATATCAATATTTGTTAGTTTCGAGTTAGGCTAAATAATGATTAAAATAATCAAATAGTTAAGAGAGAGGATGTGGGTACAAGCACTGTCTAAGGGGTTGTTCGGTAACGACTTAATGAGTTGTATAACAGATATGGCTGATTCGCTCAGACATACCTAACTGTTCGGTAGCAGCTTATTCGTTCAGTCGATGGTTGATTCGCTCAGCTACAAAAACCATGTCCTCCAAGCTTAGCTATTAAATTACATTAATTTACCCCAACTACCCTTTCTCCCCAACCTCCTAAAACAACCATGGAGAGAACCAGCGATTCATCCTTTCTTTCTTCCGTCTCGATCTCCCCTCTGTTTCCAAAGGATCTCCCCAACTACCCTTTAATATATAAAAAAACTATTTTTAAGACACTTAAAATGGGTTGTTCTTCACGTCCTATTCACAACCCTCTTATCTTCAACCTCTGCGTCTCCAACATCATCAGGTACCCTCTGTTCAAATTCTGAAGGGTAAGCATGAAGGAATATCATGAAGGGACATCGAGGAGGGAGTTATGTACACAGGAATCAGCGATGGAGAGAACCAACTTCTTCGGGGATTCATCCATGGAGAGAACCAGCTTCATTGGGAGGTTGAATATGATAAAGTTTGAAGAGGTAGGATGTAACACCCGGATTTTCGCCTAGTAAGTTTCCGTTCATCCCCAGCCATCTCCTCACCTTTCGTCTGCCTTTTGGGGTGAAATGTAACACCCGTAATTTTCGGTAAGTAAATGTCAACCGGACATTTCTGTGACTTGTAATCAGTGGGGTTTTGTTGAGAAATGTCTTGTTTAAAGTCCCTTATTGTATCGGGGTTGTTGGCATTGGAAGAAGTCGAGTTTTGGGATTCGTGGAGGTCTGGGCGACAATGCACGCGACAGTGACAAGTGTCACTGTCGCCGTGTCACAATCGCGAGCAGTGTACCGCGAGCTCTTAGTAGCGGACGACGCCGTGTCATTGTCGCACGCGGGGGCTGAGAGGCTGTTAAGTCGCGAAAATCATCCCATTTCTCATTACTCACTTATCTTCTTCTTCCCTTTTCTCTCCCAAACCCTAAAACCGAACCCTAACCTATTTTGGGGGTTTTTCCTCTTCTTACCACATGATTCTTAATCATCTAGCTAGTTGGGAGCTTAAACCACAAAACCCTCATCCTCATCTTCCCCATCAAGTTCAACGGTTGGGGGCTCGAGTCGAAGTGTTGGATTGGGTGCTCTCGGAAGTCTCATTGTCTTTAAGGGTAAGTTTTCTTGTGTTAGTATTATAATACTCCATTAGTGGTTTCTTAAGGTTTGATATCTCAAATCTCGGATTTGATGGTTTTGGAGAAATTAGGGTTTTGATCTTGTTTGGGATTATGGTATTTATTTGTTTGGAGGATGTTTCTAAATGGTTGGATATAGTTACTTATGGTTTGGATTGTATGGATCTAGGTTTTGGAAGTTTCCGGCTTGAGGATTCAAATGGCCGTCAAAAGAGCTCATTGGGTGAAACCTAGATTTAGCCTAAATCTAGCAAGGTGAGTTCAAGTTGATTTGTGAAAACGGTGTACATGCCAAAATGGTTATTTTGAAGTGTTTTAACTGAAATGGTTAACTACTGATAAGTTTTGAGTATTTTGAAGTAAAAATGTATTTCACTTGGTATTTGTCAAAGTGTGAATATCTTAATGAGTTTTCATATTTGATAAACTTGGCTTGGTTAGTTTCATAAAAATGCTCACATTTGGGATTTGGACATCTTGATAAGTAATAGCATGACTTATACATTTTGGGGATTTTGTACAAATAGAGTCCATGTCATGACCTATGCATCTTGGTGATTTTGGTACAAAAGAAGTCTATTTCATGTTATACGCATTTTGGTGTATTTGCATTCATAATCCCGTGGGAAAATCTTTGGTCACACTACGTGTTGAGTCTTGGGTAAACCATGCCTTTGAGGCGTGTGTATTCGTAAACGTTGTTTAAAGACATTTCATCATTTGGGGGACCATTGATTGTTGGTCAAATGGATTTTGAGCATTTAGCTCGGTATTGACTAAATAGTCTTGAGGACAGTTGTCCGGTTTTAATGGCTCGAGTTAGAGTCCAGATTTCGGTTTACATCTTAATGCATCTTATTGCTTATTATTGTTAATTACATGCTCGAGTGTGTTGGTCATTTATGGGTAGTCATGTAATGTTAGACTGTGTTGCATTGGATCCATAGGCACGTAAGTCAGTCTTATTTGATGGTCATTTGGGTAGTACGGGGTTGGACTCCGGGACTCATGGGATATGACCTTGTCTTTTCAAGTAGGCACTAAGAGGGTTGAGTCCGGTTGAGCTATTATGACTATGGGTAGTCCTCTGATGGGCGTTGGGACCTTCGCCATGTGGGGCAATGCCTTCGTTGTATCCCCCGTGGGCTGAGCCTTTGGCGGTAATTCCGGTGTTGTTCGCTAAGGTCAGTTGTCTCTTTGGGTGAAACTTGTCAAGAGGTCGTAGGGGCACTTGGGCTTACGTGTCGTGAAGTGTCATACGATCAACGTTGTTTAGTGGCATACTCTTGTGTTCCTTCGTTCTCAACGGATACGGGTATCCCCCGTTGTCGGCCCGCGGTATTTTGGATATTTAATTGTCCAAGCTTTAATATTGAGATTTCATTCCATTTTATGGTCGCGTGAGTATTAAGTTTCGGTTCCATGTTTTAATGGCGTATCATATTTATATGGATTGTTTTCTTAATTAAGGGTTGAGTATTATGTTTCGCCCGAGTTTTTGGGTGTTTTGAGCTATGAAGTACTATTTACATTTTAGCACATTTGAGTATCGAACTATGACCCCGTTTTGGGTGAGTTACGGGTTGCATTGTTTTACAAGAAATGCATGTTTGGGAGCATTGTCTTTAAAAGTGTATATTATGGGAAAATGTGTCGTTTCCATTTTTAAGCATAATGTTTTGAAGGATCTTGCTTTAAAACTGATTTCCTGTCTTTTTAAGATATATTCATTCATGTTAAAACTCTTGAGCTCACTAGGCGTTAAGCCTAACCTTTTTATTTGTCGGCATGTGCATCAGGTTTCAGTTGGGGGTTCGGACTCTAGTAGCCTCATGAAGAGTTGAGCCTTAACTTTGTGCAAGAGTAAGTTGTTGATGAAATCTTCCGCAGGTTGGAGATAGTATCTATTATTGGGTTTTAGTAGCACCCGTCCTTTTCATAGATTTTATGTATAGGATGAATGTGTGTGTATTGAGGTTAATTCTTAAATTGTGTTTGTAGTCAAATTATTCATTGATGTATTTAGAAAATTTTTAGTAAGTTGCTATCTTCGATTTGAGGGTGTTACATGAAATGAGTTGTACTTTCGAACCTTAAATCAACCCATGCGAAAATCTCGAGTTTTGGACATTTTTGGGCTTCGGTACGTGTGGCGCGAGAGTGACTCGCGATGGTGACATGTGTCACTGTCGCGTGGCACAATCGCCGGAGGCGTACCACCCGCGGTACAATCTCCGCGAGAGTGCCCTCGTGATAGTGACAATGTACCTATCGCGTGGCATAATCGCCCGCGGCCACTGGTTCCCTAAATGCCCGAATTTCTCACCATTTTTCTCATTTTTCACTTCTATCTTCTTCCCTTTTCTCTCCCAAACCCCAAAACCGAACCCTAACCTATTTTGGGGGGGTTTTCCTCCCCAAACCACATGATTCTTCACCATCTAGCTAGTTGGGATCTTGAACGACAAAGCCTCCGTCTTCACCTTTCTCCTCAAGTTCAACGGTTGGGAGCTCGGGTTGAAGAGTTAGATTGGGTGTCCTCGAAAAGTCTCATCATCTAAAATGGTAAGTTTCCTTGAATAAATGTTATAAATGCTTCATTGGTGGTTTCTTAGTGTTTGGTATCTCAAATCTCGGATTTGGTAGTTTTGGAGAAACTAGGGTTTTGATCTCTTTTGGGGTTTCTTGGTATATTGTTTGGGGAATGCTTCTACATGGTTGGATATGGTTACTTATGGTTTGGATTGTATGGATCTAGGTTTTGGAAGTCTTCGGCTTGAAGAATTAAGTGGCCTTCAAAAGAGCTCGTTGGGTGAAATCTAGATTTAGTCTAAATCTAGAGAGGTGAGTTCAAGTTGATTTGTGAAAACGTTGTACATGCCAAAATGTATATTTTAAAGTGTTTATGTGTTCTACATGAAATTATCAAATGTTGGGATTTTTGGGCATTTTGATAAATGTGTCACCAATGAATGTGTTTTGAGGTCTTATTGCATAAATAGATCTTTGGTCAAAGAAATACACTTTTAAATGCATGTCGGGTCTTCTTGCATAAATAGATCTTTTATTGCATCATTCATGAAAATGGAATGCTTTATAAAGTATTACTTGCACTTTTATGTGAGGTACTTGAAAGAATGTTGATAGTCTTATTTTATGATTTTCATTCTTATCAGCAGTTAAGTTTGGGAAAATACATGTCATTTGGGTTATGAGGCATTTTGGAAATATAAGGGTATAAGTCATTTGGAAAATTGATTGCCTCAACTATTGTGGAGTTTAAATTAATTACAATATAAGTCGTGGCGTTTGCATATCCGTTGGTCGAGTGCGTTTTATTGTATTTTATTCCATTTACCAATGAGTCAATGGGTTGCTAAGCCAGCAGCTTGGTATTTTTATTTTGATTGTGTTTTGGGACAATTGTCCAGTTTTGGTAGCTCGACTTAGAGCCTTGGTTGCGATATTGGATGAGGGACTCGACATAAGGACCGTTCGTGGTTTAACTCGATATCCCGTGGGTGTACGTTTAAAGTCACTGAGCCTGACATCTCTTGCGCTTGGAATTATTGTTCCGACGTGGGACGATTAGTTTTCCACGTCGAGGCACGTTAGGTACCGGATGAGGTATAAGTTCTTCGTGCTCAAGTATTATGATATTGGATGAGGAACTCGACATAGGAACCCCTCGGGGTTGAACTTGAGTTTCAGTGGATGTATGTTTAAAGCTACTGAGCCTGACATCCCTTGCGTGTACTTTCGTTTATATGACTAGTCTTAACAACATAAAATGGGCTTACTTTGTGGACCGTCACATTTTATGGAATCGGGTCTCCCCCGTCACCGAAAGGTGTTGTTTTTGGGTATTGAGTTTTATTATCCAAGTTTTTGGTGACGTTTTGTATAATTGAGTTTTTCCCGTGGTTTATGGGTTGAGTATTATGCCCACCCTTTGTTTTGGGTGTGTCGGGATATAAGGTTTAACCGTATCTTCATAAATGGAGAGTTTAATTTATATTTACGCTTTGAGTGAGTTTTGGGTTAAAGCTAATTTATGAATGGGCGGCTTATATTGGTATCATCATCTTTGAAGTAGTTTGGTTTGGAAAACGTCCAAATTGGTGTTCTTTGCCTAAAATGCATATTATTGGAAAATGAGTCGCTTTCACATGTAAGACGTATCATATTGAAGGACTATAATTTTAACCGCATTCCTTCTTTTAAACGATTATTTCATATATGTTGAAAACTCTTGAGCTCACTAGGCGTTAGCCTAACCTTTTTATTTGTCGACATGTGCATCAGGTTTTCAAGGTTGGGAGTTGGTTCTAGCAACCCTATGAAGAGTAAAGCCTTAGCTAGATCGGAAAGTAAGTATTCGGTGAAGTCTTCCGCCTTTTGGAGATAGTGACTATGCATGAGTATGAGTAGCAACCGTCATTTATAGTCCGTATGTATAAGATGGTATATGTGTATTTGTAGTTGAATCTGAATTCGTGGTTGTAGATGACTCATTTATTGATGTATTTAAAATATTTTAAATAAATTGTTATTTCTATATTTGAGGGTGTTACATTGGAGATGATAAAGTTGGAAGACTTGTTGATGGTGGTTGACATAAAGCAAAATAGGGTTTGAACAAATTATATAATAAAATATTTTTTTAAAGAATATAATAAAAGAAATTAAAACCAACATAAAAGAAATTAAAACCAACTGGGATTTTGGGTATTTGAGGATGTGTTTATGGTGGTTGGATTTTAATTTTTTTTCTTTTATTATTGAAATGGGATTTTGTTGGTTGTATTTTAATATTTTTGTTTAACTATTGATACAAAAATAAAACGGTTGTTTTATTCATACAAAAATAAAGTCTGGGGGTAAAATGGTAATTTCTGACATTCAGACTGTTTATTCAGCACAACAACCGAACACCAGTTTATATGTTAACACTCAGACAACTATATTCATACAGGTCTTAACAGAAAACGAACCGAACAACACATAAGACAGATGTAGTAACAATATGGTCAGAAACAATTGGTACAAAACATTAATGAATACCCCTTTATCTCCAAAGTGATTTTTCACAGAGAGTGGCCACATGTCCCCACAAAGTCACCACATTTGTCAACTCAAGACTTGCCGATTTAACTAAGTAGACCTCTAAGGGTCTTAGTTCCACCAATTTGGATATAGATGCCTAAATCTATTTGTGACACCTATATCGACCGACATTTTGAACCTTAGTTCAAATCATGTAAAAGCTCGTATCTCTACGTGGTTATAAAAGACTATGGGGCTGTTTGTTTACCTCTTAATGGTTTTATTAAGAGGCAACATCTGAATCGTTAAGAGGTGAATCTTGTTTGACACAAAAAAAACTGTATCTTAATGGTTCAAAAAACCTCTGAATGATTTTGCATCTTGGACCTCCCTTAACCATTCAACACCCTAATTTAATTATGAACAATTACCAAACAAACATATTTCATTTTGCACTATAACATTAGAGCCTCTTAATCATTCTGACCATTTAATCATTCTGCACCAAACCATTCAGCAACTGCCAAACAGAGGCTCTCTCAAATCTTCTTGCATCACTCAAGCCGTATTTTCGGATCCACCCATTTCTAGGTCTAAGATATAATATTAACACTTATAACTGATCGACTTTGTCCGCGTTGAGTTAAAGTCCCGACTAAAGTGACAAAGTCTAAGAGTTAGCAACTATGACAACACCGAAGTGTTACCTACCAATTTTAGATTTGGCTCATACCCACACCCAAAGGGGTGTTTAGTTTATGATAAAAGTAAAAGACATTAAAAAAGAAGAAATATACATAAAAATAACTTGCATAAAAGAAAGTAGAAAGTTGTCACCACTTATGTCACCACATTGGTGATGCTGTTACAAGAAACTTAAATGCAACTACAACTAAGAACTTAAAAAATGTGAAGTAAATGTTAAAGCTCCAGATGTGAGAAACTCTCCTAGAAGTGATGATTTTCAATAGTGCCCCAAAACCTCCTTTTATAGTGTTCTTGAAGAGAAAATGTGTGATGTAACAAAACTTAAAAAGCCACCTTATGAAAGAGTGTTGAAGCTTCATTTGACTTTCAAATTTTGTTTTTTTCCCTAATTATTCCTTTAAAAGCTTAGGTTATTATTTCTTCTACTTTAAAAAACACATTACCAAAATTTTCTAAGGCTTATCCAAAATTCCAACACACTGTTGCCACTGTGGTGACCAAAGTGGCCACTTTGCTGCACAAAAAGTCAGAAAACCGAATTTTTGAATCCTTGAAACTTCATCACAATATTTGAACATATTAGACAAAATGAAGGAGAAAGAGGGCAAAATAGGCAAGAAAGTAGTAAAACTAAAAGAGAGGAAACAACTCTCAAGAATCGAGAGTTATCAGTAAACAACCTAAATCTCCAATTTTTTCCATTTGAAGAAAGATTTAGTAGTATTTTTTTTAGATTTTTTAAAATCTTTTTTCAAAATAAATAATACTTCAAATTTAAAGAAATATTTGAATATTTAGGGTGCGTTTGGTTTGCGGGATTGAAATGAATTTGGGGGGATTTGGATTTCAAATTCATTCCAATCCTGCGTTTGGTTTGCAGGAAAGGATTTCGTTGACCGAATTTTAAATCCGTTGACCATTTTAAAATCCCTAATATGATGGATTTGGAAATCCTTGGCATTGGACCTGGATTTGAAATCCAAATCTGATGGATTCTAAAGCGTGATTCATACTTCAAATTGTATCGATCCAAATTTGACGATTACCAATAAAAATAAATTCTTTATAAAACAAACAAATAATAATAATAAAAAAAAACTCAATCAAAATCCAAATCCTACAAACCAAGCTCGACTTGTAAAAAAATGAATTTGAATTCCATTATAAATCCTAGAAACCAAACAAGCCCCTTCCAATCCAACAAAGCACTTGTCGACCAAATTTGATGGTTCCGCAATCCGCAATCATGTTTTGAAAATTAAAATCCGAAAGACGCTCAAGACGTTGGCTCCGGTGCACTTGACTTGAGAGGGGGGGTTTTCTTTCCGTAGGCCATCAACCAGAAATTCGATTTCTCGGTCAAATTACACAGCAATCGATTTGAATATATGGCGGCCTTGCTTCTTCGCCGGAGACTCTCACCGTCGACCGTTTATCCTACTCTTTTATGCAACGGTACCTTTAGAACCCTATTTTCCCTTTCGTACTACATTATTTCAAAAGAAACCTGCATTTTGACGAGTTTAATTTTTCAAGGGATTGCTTTTTCGTTAACAAAATGCTTCATGAACTCCCAAGTTTCAGAGGAAAAACTTGCAATATATGTTTAGACTAGGTTTTACCCCGTCTTTGTTTGAAGATAGGGCGTAACTGGGAGAAGAGAGAACCTGTGTGTATATATATACACACACGCATGATACACAAGGAGTGTAATCATAAACACACCTAAAGGAGTGTAATCATATATGATATTGAGAATTCTTGCCTTCTATCAAAATGTTTAACATCTTGAATGATTCTTCGTGTGTGTGTGTGTGAGAATATATATACACATATATGTACGTATATGGATGTCTAAGATGAGTAGTTCTTGATATTATCAGAGTGTCTTCTAGAATGACGGATGTAACTGGCTTAATACCCAAGATAAATATGTATTCTGAAATCTCTCTGTCCCAATATACCGTATTAATTATCCTAGCAAGGGTTAAGATCTATCTCTATTGTGGTAACTGATTCAAATGTAAATTTATCAATATTGAAATTATAGTAGACATGATATTGTTGGGTATAGGAAAAAAACAGGGTAAAATAATGATCAAAATTGAAATTTTAGGAGACATGATATTGTTGGGTATAGTAGGTAAAATAAGGACCAATATTGAAATTATAGTAGACATGAACATGATATTGTTGGGATATAGGAAAACGGGTCAGTTTAAGGGGAAAACAAATAAATGGAAAACCGAAAAACCATGAAAAAGCAGATGAAAGAGTATATCAATATGAATGTCAAATTAACAAGAAAAATATTATCGATTTTTTGGTGTATAATTTGTTTCGTTCGAATTTTGATCATACTTCGTATTTCTTCGATTTAAAAAATAGGGGGGGGTAGGTGGGTGGGATTTTTTAATTTAAAAATAAAGTTGTAACCGCCTCTTTAATCACACCTATTGGATCAATTAATCCAATGGTTGATGGAGTGTTTTTCGTTTTTTCATTTATTTAGGGGTTTCCCCTGAACCTCCCTCTAGGAAAAACAGGGTAAAATAATTAATTTGAACTTAGCAGTTGACACTGCCCTAGTACGTAATGTGAACTTGTGTCGTGGGATGGAAGAAATTTTCGTTTTCGTTTTCATTTTCGTTTTCGTTTTCGTTTTACTCTTCGTGCCCACTTTAGATCTCATTTGTAACAGTTCAATTGTTCATTGATAACAGCATTGGTGTTGATCCATTGGTATATCGGTTCACAAACATGATATCTATTTGTATGATCATGACATTGATCTCTTTCCATTTGTGCAGTGAAATGTTTTCTCTCTCCTATTTCGACAGCTAATATGCATGCTTCTTGGGTTGTATGGGATCTAACATTTGGAGCATTAGTTCGTATACGTGTTTCCTCAAGGCAGTTTAGTAGTTCCAGTAGTGCAGTGAAGATGGATTTTACAGACCTGACGTAAGAACATCATACTCATGGTTATATTGCCAAGATTTTTGACACAAAATATGTCTGCTCGAATGAGTGTTTTCTTATGTGGGATTAACTTGCAAATATGACTTAAGTGTCTTCTTACTATCTATTGCCGAGGGAATTCATGCAATCTTTGCTTGCATTTTAGTCGGCCTCATACATGGTACCCAATTGCTCGACGAAAGAAGCGAAATGTATTTCTTCATGTGGGTCCAACAAACAGTGGAAAGACACATCATGCACTGAAGCAGTTGGAGCTAAGTTCTTCTGGTATCAATATCAATTATGCACCCCCTCCTTTATGGCAAGTTGTTCAAGTGTTGCCGTACACTTGGGTCGTTTTGTAGTTTCAGTATTGCCATTACATGGAAAGAGTTTAACGAAATAGAATAACTAAATAGTTTCACATGGTTTATATCTTCAAAAATAAAACTTCTGATTCTTATGTTGCAAGCATTTCATGGGCTTTAATAAGTCCACTTTCTTCTATGATTATAAAGTTATTTAAGAGTAGTAGGAAAAATGAGAGTTGGATGAATTTCAACTTGCACAAACCAAAACTTGATAACTGTTCTTGGAGCAAATAATTTTCATTAGCTTATAAGTTATAGCTTTTCTAAAGGGATGGTCTCAACACCGTATGTGCATTAAACTGAAGTTCCTTTTTATTGAAGTACTTGCAAAACTGTAATAAGGGTTATTTGAGCAATTCTCTCTCCTTTTTGTTTTTCCCTTTCGAAGATTTTCACACAAACATATTGCTAATTTTTTTTGTATTTCTTTTGAATCAGGTGTCTATTGTGGTCCTCTGAGATTGTTGGCATGGGAGGTTGCAAAACGGTTGAACAAGGCAAAAGTTCTTTGTGATCTGATTACCGGACAAGAAAAAGAGGTTGTTGATGGTGCAAGGCACAAAGCTGTCACTGTAGAGATGGCTGACGTTGCCTCTGACTATGATTGTGCTGTTATTGATGAAATTCAGGTTTGTCTGAGTTACTAATGGGATCACACACATGCTCGTAATAGTGATGCTTAGTTGCTTACATTGAAATTAAATTTATAATTAATTTATCTGAAGGACAAGTATGGCGGAATGTAAGCCATATATATAAAAGAAAAAGGCAGAATGAGCATTGCTACTTACTGCATTGCTTTGATGGGGGTACCCATTGTTAAAAGATGATTTTGTATATGCAGAGAAAGGACGGAATAGACTGCAATGATGCTCATTTCGTGAAATGAGCAGCTTCTTATATGTTATATATTGTGGGCTAATATTTCATCATTTCAGTCTGCATTATGATTTGATTTTGGGGAAGCCACGTAGATCGTTCCCTAAGGGTGATGGAGTGATTGTCTATTGAATACTTATATGAAGTCGTTGAGTGCATCTTGTCAATAAATATTCTGTAATTATTTCTTTGATTGCAAATATTTGTCAACATACGACATTTAAGGGGTTACTTGAAAGACTCCGGACACCATTGAGTTTGGACTGTAAATCTGTAATGAATTCTATCTTTTTGTATGCAGATGCTAGGGTGCAGGACACGGGGATTTTCATTTACACGTGCTCTTTTAGGAATTTCAGCTAATGAGCTTCACCTGTGCGGAGATGCTGCTGCTGTTCCATTAATTCAGGAAATTCTGAGTGTTACTGGTGACAATGTCCAGGTAGTGAAATAATGTTTGTGGATGATATGATTATATGATGTCATTATTTATTAGACACTAAGTGCATGCTAGGTAGTGTTTGGTAGACCACATTTGACAACCGCATGTATTTTCTTCTGAAGAAATACAATTACATGGATTTGGTCTAACAAGATGGTGAAGGTAATGTATGTGCGCACGAACTGCTATGAGAACTCTCTCTTCATGTAAAATGTTTTTGCTTGGGCAACATGCTTCTTTTGGACAGGGAGTATCCCTTCTGTATAGGATAATTATTTTTAACTATGTGCTTCGTTTTGGAATCACAAGCTACTTTCTTTACATTTCATTGATACCCTTTGAAGAACTATTCAACAACACTATTGTACAACCGCATATCAAATTTTTTTGACTCCATACATAAATAGTGGAAAATGGCAGTTTTGAGCAATTAGGGATGTCGACTTGTGTATGCTTCGTTCTGGAAAAATTCTGTTTTTTCCTATACATGAACTTCATTGGGTTAAACTTTGGGGTTTACTGAAATTGTCCCCTTCTGTTTTGTACGCATAAGTAATAAATTTGTCTCGCCCTTTTGATTATAAAACTCACCGTAAAGGTGCATTTGTTTCTGCAGTTAATTTAATTTTCATGAAGAACTAAAACGAGAAATTTACATTTTCAAATCATCTTTGCCATACCTCCTCCCCTTGTATTGATGGTGAATATTTCTTTTGGGCTAATCCTTTACATGCTTTTGTTGTGATTGATACGAGTTATTTTGTTGCATAGGTAAAATTCTACGAGCGACTTTCGCCACTAGTACCATTGAAGACTCCCCTTGGATCTTTTTCGAACATAAGAACTGGTGATTGCATAGTGACTTTCTCACGCCATAAAATATACAAACTAAAGGTGAGTTCTGACTCTTACTGGTTGTGATCTGACATAAGTTTTGGGTTAGACATTTTATGCTAAGAGATCATGGAAGAAGATAATAACTCTCTTAATGCAATTTCATTTTCATCATTTTTGTATGTTTTATTTTTTTTAATGGTCAACAGTCGTAGGCATTTTGTTGGAAAATTCGCCGGCTCTAGCAAAAATCTACTTGCCGACTTTCCATGGGATGAGTTATACATATATGTATGTCTCTATATGTATATGTATATGTATGCGTGTGTACGTGCATTTTGCAATCGTTAGTTTCTGTCACAAATTTGACCTTCTAGTTATCTCTCAGACTCCATCCACAAGGTGACCACTTCATGGAATTGGTACGCCGTGTACAATGATATGTAATCAGTATGTCTCAGGAGAATATCATAGTTCTTCCCAAGGTTTTAAATGACGTGAGGCATGACGTGGCGACGAGGTCAAGCCTCAAGCTTGTGGAGCCACGACGTGGCTATAAAGTTTTTCAAGACGTGGCAAATCTGTGTATCATATGTGAAATTATTTGTATTTACATATATTTTCTACTATTCCTCAATAATATTGAAATCATATAAAAAGAAGAAAAATCATATATTGATATAATATACACACACACATATATATATAGAGAGAGGGAGGTTCAAACGAGAACAATAACAAAATAAGAGAATAAGAAAACAACCAAATCACGTGCAAAATCACGTGAGTTTACACTAACGGTCAACACAAGGGTGTGCGGGCGACGTGGCCCGCGACCTCAGGTCACGGTCAAAGTTGTGTGAATCACATGTGATTCGACCGTCTTCTTATTCTCTTATTTTGTTATTGTTCTCGTATGAACCTGACTCTCTCTCTCTCTCTCTCTCTATATATATATATATATAAATAGAGAGCGAGCGAGCGAGAGCTTACAAAAAGTGTTATATCAAGAGCTCATGACAATGTAAAAAGCGTAAAAGTAGAAGTAAGGCAATTTTTTTTGTAAAGAGTCAAATAACACCCTAAAATACCCACGTCATAACACACCTTAAGACGCCATGGGGGACACCTCGCCTTTCACAACCCCTCCCGGGGTTAACGTGACATTAGAGATGTGCCTCGCGTCAATATGACAGTTTTGACTTCACTTTTACATATAATTTTAGACGTCTATTTCAAGCACTTATTTTTACATTGTGGTTCCTTTCAGGTTTAGTAGCACCTTTCATCTCCTTGGACTTGAAAACAAATTTCATGATAGTTGCATGTCCACTAAGGTTTTGCTTATGTGAAGTGCTTGCCTTTTTTTTCCTCTTCGGCCAATTGTTGTAACATATACAATGTTTAGTGTCTCAGATAATATTTTAATCTTTCATGTCCACTACAATTATTTTGTTGTCAGATGCTTCAATGTTTTATATCTAGTTGATCAAGATGGCGTCCCATCTACTTGGTTTTTGTTTGTTCTACAAAACCATCTTCAATTTATCGTCGTATAATCCATTGTGTCCACTCATTTATTCTTTTCACACCTTATGCATACAATTAGAAAGTTTAGGTATGTTAGAGAATTATGAGATTCTTTTAATGAAGGATAAATGCATTAGAACCTATCAAAAGTTGAATATGTTTATTCACAAGCCAATTATGTGTGTCGAATCGATTGCCTTGAACCATTATGGACATTCTTGGGTATAAGAATATGTTATATTAAAAGTCCTTGGTCTAGAAGAACTAATAGACTTGAATTACATTTTAGTTTGGACGTTCTCATTGAATTGAGGATTTGAGGAAGAAATGCTTGTGTTTGCAAGTCATGGAGGCTCTATATGCAAGTATGTTTTCTTCATTAAGAAATTCAGAATAATTGTAGCATGTCCTAGCAAGCCATGGGCACCAATATGTAGCATCATGGTGATTAACCAAAGTTCGGAAAGAAAAGATTTCATACACCCAAGTTTACATCGATCTAGTGAAATAGGGCTATAAGGATCAAGAAGCATGTAGATTATTTTCTAGATATAGTGTTCAATTGACCAGTATTTAGACTGATACCGATCATCCTTTTTACGATCAACTAAACTTACTTTTTTCTTTTTCTTTTATCAGAGAAAAATTGAAGACGATGGAAAACATTTGTGCTCTGTGGTTTATGGTTCATTGCCTCCAGAGACTCGAACAAGGCAGGTATTTACTTCTTTCGGCTCACAATTTTGTAGTGTTTATACCTTGTCACAATTTGTTATTGTGCTTGTATCTTATTCTTTTTTATAAGATACTACTCTGAAGTTCTAGGTGCAACTAGCAACAAGTCCACCTTATACCTTTTAGTGGAACTATACTTCACTATATAAACCTACTTGTATCCTAAGTTCTTTTCTTTCTGGCATCTTTACTAATTCCCTTGTTTTATCATTTTCTAGGTATTTCATCTTTTTTTTATTTATAGCTTGTTTCAACTTTTCATTTGCAAGAGCATGTAATGGGGGTTTGGTACATTCTTTAGATCCTTTTTAACAACATCTGTAAGATCTTGGTTATCTTCAAAAGGTTCTATTTCAGTTGGTAAACAAGGTTTAGAAGATATTACCTCAGTGTTTGGTTTCATTTTGAATCTTTTAGTGTCTAGATACATAGGTTCAACGCCGTTCCACCTTGTAAACACTTTCTCAAATCGTCCATCCTCAAGAGCATATTTAATCTTGGACTGGCTGGGTTTCGATTGTTGGTTGAAGGAATGGATTAGGGATTTCAAATGTAGAATTACTTTGACTAGTTTGGGTTTAAATGGTGATCTAGTTGGTACATGTTCTGGTATGATGGGTGATCCTGTTGGTATAGGTTAAGGATGGGAATTATGTGTTTGAGGCCTAGCATAGGTATGAGTGATAAATTCTGCCATTGTTCTTATTTTTCTTTACAAGGATAAGCGAAGTAGGGCTCTTGTTCATGAATCATGATAGGTCACATCCATAGAAACATAAAATTGTTCAGAAGGAGGATGGTAACATTTCTAACCAAACCAAACAAACCAAGTATGTCCTACTTGGAAGCAGGATCTAGTGGGATGTATGCAGAGTGTTCCTATACTTGGGGAATTTATGCAGAGCTTTCCTATACCTTAAAGAGTAGGGCGGCTGTTTCCATGACGATCTCCGACTTGCGAAAGAGTGTTTGCTAAAAGGTTTTAGGGAAGACCTAACTCCTAAGTGCTTCATAAAGTTTGCCAAAAAAATATTGAAAATTTTGAAAAGCAGGGAGGAACTTGGGACCAAAAGGTTAATTACGAACAATTTTCATGCTTCAGGAAGTTTGTCAATAAAGTTTGAAGAATTTGAAAAGTAGACCAAAAAGGTAAATTACCAGGATCTTTTTGAAAAGAACAAAGATTAGAGAAAAGTAAAAAATGTTACACAAGTAGGTATAGTAGAACATAGAAACATGTAGGAAAAGTACGAAAAACCGAACATTCCTTTATCTATCTTAAGGTTCCGGTAACCTAGTGGTAACCTATTTGTTGGCTCTCCAACCCTCCCCTGTCTCACCCACTACCTCTTCAATCTCTCTCCTCCCATCCACGTTAGCTACGATCCCTACATATATAGTCTGTTAACCAAATTCTGCGTCTTCAAGAACTTCTATCAGACGTCATATCCTCAGATATGCTAAGACCGCTATCTCCAACTTTAGCTGCCCATCCCACATCCTCATCGGCCTTCCCCTCTTGCTCACCCCCTTGATTTTCATGCTTTCTATCTTTTCACCGGTGTCGTCAGTTGTTTTTTGTGAACGAGTCTAAACCATGTTCCCTCTCTCAATTTATCTGTCATAAGCATAACTCCCAACCTTACCGGAAGACCTCGTTCAATATCCTGTCCAACATGGTTTGACAATAGGTACATCTGAGCATCCTCAATTCTGCAACTTCAACTGTCTCTCACGGGTCTTCCTTTCATACAACATTCCGACCCATACATCATAGTTGGTGTGATGGCTTCCTTGATTGCAACTATATGGACACATGACAACCAAATATTCAAAATTATTTGTGGTTGGTAGGTGAAGATAGAAAGTGATTGAACTAATAAGAAAAAGGACAAACAATAAAGGTTGATAAAAAATTATTGCAAGTACTATGTTTTATGGCAGAAAACAGAACAAAAACAAGTCTGGATCTTGGCAGCAATGAATGCTACATACAGGAATAAATGATTTCCATGAAGATGCCCTAAGGCTCTGATACCATGCCATAAGTCGAGGAAGAATAATGTGTTATTGTGTTACTTTTTGAAGTGTAAAATGTTGTATGTATATACATGGGGTTAACTTAATCCCACGATTTATGGGATCCTATCAAAATAAATCCCGTGATTAATGCAATCTAAACAAACTACGAACTATTCTTCTAACATTTGATTAACAATTTTCCTACTAATTTTGGATTTTTCTACCCAATCTTTTCCAACAATATACTTGCGTATAACTGTGTTGCATATATATTGGTGAAAATTCTGGGGAAACGTCAAGGGTTGCTGGTTTCTTGTAAGTAAATTGGAGAGAGAGAGAGAGAGTGTGTGTGTATATATATACATATCCATTTCCATGCATGAGCTTGAGGCGTGCACCCTGTCTATGTTTTAGATGCCAAATAATCGTTTTGCTTGAGTGGGCAGGGCACAAATTATTTTCTATGATATATATGGCTCAAAACTTTTGTATGTGTCCTAACGTCTCAAGCAAGTAACGTATATGTTCTTTTAGTAGAAAAGGCTTATAATACATATAAATTTCATACATGGTTTGTTCACTTGTTATGATTTATTAGTTTCTTGGTCCCTGTGTCCATATGATTCATTAAAACTTTTGAATTTGACATCTTTACTTAAAATTGCAGGCCACAATGTTCAACGATGAAAGTAGTGAATTTGATGTTCTTGTTGCAAGTGATGCCATTGGAATGGGCCTCAATCTTAACATTTCTAGAATTATATTTTCGGAAATGGAGAAGTTTGATGGACTGGAATTGCGACCACTTTCTGTACCAGAGATCAAACAAATTGCTGGTAACTTTTATTTTGTATGAAGCATATTTTGCATTCTGTTTCTAACTCAGCACTTTCCAGCAATCTAAAGCATCACATTAGCATTAAGGTCCATGAAAGATTAGTAATTGACTAAGTTTTGAAATACTATAATCTATTGCCTGACCCAACTTTGTTGTCTCTTTGGTCTTTAACTAGGAGTTCAAGTTTCAAATATATGAAAGAATGTACTAACGAAATTCTCCTTCAGTTTTCGTGAACCTGCCACCTCTGTTTCTTAACTACTTTTGATGCTAATGATCTTCTAAATGAATATTGTTCCCCACGTTTCTGTCAAATATTCACAAAACGCGACTCGGGGACTTGTTTATTTTCTGCTAAATAGATGCAAATTAGAACACAATATATGTGGCTATGAGCACAAAAGAATAATATACACATTGCTACTGAACTGAAGATTCCTTAGACAAATTATACAAATGCATACACATACGTATCCATACATGTCGAGTTATTAATGTAAAGTTTCTCTTCGGCCCCGTTTGGTTCACAAAATCCCGTGGAATCTGGAGGAATTGGAATGTTAATTCCTTTGACTACATTCCATTGCTATGTTTGGTTTGCCTAGTGAAAGGATTGAATTCCTTCAAAATCCCATGAATCCCACCAGTGGTGGAATCTACCATTTCATAGCATTTTGGGTGGAATTGAATTCATTCCAACTTCTTCCATTACATTTTCGAATCTCTATTATCTTGCAATCGAAATAAAATAAATTAGTGATCTATTTATCGCGTCTGCTTGGTGGTTAGCAGGTATCTTATTGTGGGATTACTCTCTGATACATGTGGAGTATGTGCATATATAAGGTTTGGAAGATGCATGTCAGACCTCTTTCCAACTTTTAAGCTCCATTTTCTGTCATCATTGTTGCTAAACATGTTAAGAGTAACTAGGACTGTAGATGTTGATTGGATTGAAGTAGTTGATTGTTTCTTGTTTAGTTTGCATATTTTGGTTTTTGCTGTTCTAGGTGTCTGATTACACTAAAAACACTATCTAGAGTTGAAAGAATTTGAGACATTTTGATAAGGAACATCTTGAATGGTAATATTTGAGTTTTGACGTAGTATGCCTGTGTCTTAATTGCAAAATCAGCCACCATACTAACTTCAAGTGTTAAGATGTCATAGAAAGATGCATATTCTCACTCTTTGTATCTCCAAATAGTAATCTCATGTCGGTCAGTTGCTTCCCTTATCCAATTGCTATAAAGGGCCTATGAACTTTGACATTTCTTTGTATAATATAAATTGTAGGTAGAGCTGGCAGGTATGGATCTAAATTTCCTGCTGGTGAAGTAACTTGTCTAGCTGCAAAAGATCTACCCTTGATTCATTCCTCACTGAACCGCCCATCTCCAATTCTAGAGGTATATGCACTTCTTAGTTCTTATACTTGGCACTCTATTACTATAAGTGGATTAGTATTCTAGTCTCATCAACTGCATTTAATCCAACGTCTGTTTGAGAAACATGGTTTTGGATGGTTATCTAAAACCTTTTGTTAATGATGCAGAGCGCTGGACTGTTTCCTACCTTTGACCTCCTATACATGTACTCTCGTTCACATCTAAATTGTGGTCTGTGCCAAATACTGGTTGGTTATTATCTACTTCTTTCTTTTGCTTATCCTTCTGACCTGAACTATGTGAGCATTAAACTTTACGACGCTGTAGTCCATAGAGAGAGCATATTCTGTTAACTTTGCTAATTACAATTTACAAGTTTCGTGGATGGTGGGTCTATGTCCTTATGATATCAAGCATGGTTTTAAAAATCGTTTGAGGCGTATGCCTCGAGGTGAGGCGTCCCAAAACCGCACCTGAGGCAGCGCCTCTTGGACCCTGGATGAGGCTTACACCTTGGTTCAGTGAGGTGGTTTGGTGAGGCGTTGTCGAGGCGTACACCTCAAATGATTTGCTTTGGTAATGGTTTTTTGGCTTTTTTACAAGCTTTATGGCACTAGTAGTACTTCTCTTTATAGTATAAGACTACAAGTGTCTTTTTTTTTATTTCAAAAAACTAAAAGTCAAATCCCAATTCCCCAATGTGTACTTTTATTATTTAAAACCCAAAAAGCTAGTACTTTCTCCTCTCAATCAAAAAGTGTGGTTTGACTCTTCCTCTTCCTCCAAGCAACCAATTTTTCCCACAGCCTATCTCACTCTTTCTTCTGTCGAGAACCACTGACAACGCCCTTAGTAATTTAGTATTATATCAATTGTATATAAATGTGTATATATTGTATATAAATGTATTATGTATATATATTTGTGTAATATATACACATATTTTGGTGTATATATATTTCCGCCTTGGGGCTTACGCCTCGAGGCCCGATTTCGCCTTTTAAAAACTTGATATCAAGTGCAACAGAGAAGTGACTTTCATTTAGCTATATGCCTACAACTTGATTCTATTTCTGACTTGTATCTTTGAATTACAAGTTGATAACTAGTGATGTAGTCAACAGGCATTGAAGAACAATAGAGATGAAGCATGAAGAAAGAAAACCAATGCTCTGTTGCTCACAATAGAATGAATTGAGTTGTAGTGAACTAAATAGGTTCATGTTAGAGCCTTATCGTGGTTCCGGTAGATTTTTGTTTGTGACACCATTGCCCTTAATGACCCCATCTTTTACAGTAGCATGTTATATTTTCCCATCATTATTTTATCTTTTGCTTCCTCCATTAAATTAGTTGTTAATCTTGTGAAGAATCTGTAATTGAAATCAAGGTTAGTTAATAAGAAGCTATTGGGCAAGGCCACATGATGATAAGTCAATAGGAGCAATGAGGTTACATGTATCGTCTTTTCGGGTGTCCATTAGATGGGGTAGCAACCTTCTATAGCTTAATGAGCTGACTTTCGAAACCCTTTCTTTGGCCATGCGAACGGGTTGGCTGTTGTCCAATCCCCTTGTTTCAGCTCCTTTATTATTATTTCTTTTTCCCCAAATCTCTATTACTACAGAATTAACTGAACTTCAAAGCTTCCTTCTTGGATCAACAATAACAAATTGTCAAGCTGTTTATCTAATTTTTGCCAACCATTCAATTTGTACTACTAAGGGGCTGTTCGGCAGTGGCTTAATGGGCTGTATAGCCTATATGACTTATGCGCTCAGCCATAAACAACTGTTCGGTTGTGGCTTATTCACTCAGCTGATGACTTAATTGGTCGGCTAAAATATATATGTCCTATGCATTCAGCCATGGTTATTCCACAAATGCCCTTATCAAATTAAACATCCTCCACATGAAACCCTCTCAAATCATCTCCAGTTCTCCACCAGCTGTTCCAAATTCCAATCGTCCCTACAGGTTCATCTTTTGCTTTTGCTTTTGCTCTTCCCAATATTCAACCTTTTCTATTAATTTGTGTTTTTTTTTTCTCTTCTCCACCCTCCCACAAAATCAGCCCACAAGTTATCAATGGAAGAATCAAGCGATTTGTTTTCTTTTTCATTTAGGGATTTAGGGTTTCCTCACCTGGTTTCAATGTATCAATGGAGGAGGTAACGATTTGTTGTGGATGTATCATCGATCTGGGTTTCTTTTTAAAAATTGGGAGACCAAAGGAAAAGTAATGGGTTTTATTGATGGTTTCATGGCAGTAGGTTAGAGAATAGGTTTCAAGAAGAATATGCAGTGCAACCCTATATTATCTAAAATCATATACATATCAAGGTTTAATATTATCTAAAATTATATATACATCAAGGTTTAATTTTATGTTATTCAGATATGGGTTCGATATATTTGAAGATGAAATGGTATAGAATTGGGTTAAATAAACTTTTAAATTGATATTTTTTTTTATCATTCAAAGTCATTCGTTTTATATTTTTATCAAACAATTATTGTTATCAGACAAAAATATAGACCGGGGGAAATGGTCATTTCTGAGACTGTTTATTCAGCACAACAACCGAACAACACCTTAGTTGTTATCACACAGACAACTTTATCGATACAAAAAACTTTATCCATACAGGTCTTAATAGAAAACGAACCGAACAGCCCCTAAGACGATCTTGGTACAAGGCTTCTCATTTTGGTATATCAACAGATTTTGGAAAGCAATTTGTATGTCTTCAATCTTCTAACACAAGATGTTTTCACATGTTTTGTACCCTAATCATGGAGAAGCTTTCACTTTGTTCATCAAGTGAATATCCTTTTGCCTTTTGAATTTGTTCATCATGTGTGAATAACAAGACGATAAATGGTTTAGAGCTGCATGAGAGGGGAGAGGTTGTGTTTATCAACAAATTATTGTGTTGGTGTAAAGTATATAAAAACCACATAAAAGAAAGATTACGAGGGAGGGGGAAGGTGGCAAAGTTAAAGAAACAAAAAGTAAAAGTAGAGATGAGGGCAAAACAGTCGAATTATGGTACAAAATATGCAAAAGACCTGTTTGGCTGCTGGAATAAAGGTCAGACCTGTTTTCGCCCATATAGAGTTTATAGGCCACACAGCCCACGTGTGTAATCCATGTACGCTTTTCTCATATCTACAATAGCTACTTAAGAGTAACCATGTTTGTACTGGGAAGAGAGACAAAGCCCTTTACTAGTTTTCCTTCACCGACTGTGTATTTGTTTTATATCTTAACCTTGGCTAATTGATAGAGCCTTGTACCAATGACGTGAAATAACAGGTAGGTCAAGTTTGATTTTGGTATCAAGTTTCCCTTTGTTAACCTGGTAATGATCGATAATCTGATCGTTTGCCATCTTCCATTCTCTATTTCCAGGAACAATTTTTGGAGAATGCCAAGTTATCAGCAAACTATTTTATTGCCGATTGTGAAGAAATCTTGGTATGCTTCGCAAACCTTTCTTCCCTCAATAAAATAATTCTTAGGAATCTTGAGAGGTAGCAGAGTGGTCTTTGGTGTCTCAGCTTTGACTCTTCCCATTCTCTTTGAGCTTGATATAACTACTTAAATAAATAAATCAAGTATTGTTGATGAATAAAACTCGTTTTATTCTAATATAGCTGTTGAAATCAGGTGTCATTGTTCCATGTATGCTGCTATTTTTGGATATAGATTTTTCTAGTTGTCCAAGTAATTTACTATATGTTTTTTTACCACAGAAAGTTGCTGCAGTTCTTGATGAGCTGCCAATTTCCTTGCATGATAAGTACCTTTTTTGTATCAGGTACATCCTTTTTCCTTTCTGAGCTGAAAATTGTATGCTAACATATATATGTATATATATATATATATACAGAGAGAGAGAGAGAGAACAGTAATAAAATAAGAGAATAAGAAAACGGCCAAATCACGTGCAAAATCACATGAGATTTTACACTAAAGGTCAATGCAAGGGTAGCGGGCAACGTGGCCTGTGACCTCAGGTCGCAGCCAAAGTCGTGTGAATCACATATGATTTTACACGTGATTTTAGTGTAAAATCACGTGATTCAGCTGTTTTCTTATTCTCTTATTTGGTTACCTTTCTCGTATGAACTTGACTCTATATATGTAAATCTTGCAAACTATACAAACCATAACCAATGCTTTTATTAGGAAACAATTGAGATATTTATGGACATTAATCATGATTTATTCATTATGATCAGATATTATTGGAAGATGATAGGGTTCATTCGTTATGATCATAGCTTTAGATTAGGAAACAATCGAGTTATTTATGGAACCTGATATTTATTAGACTAGATGAATGGTTAACATTGATTTGTATTTAAAACCTCCTCCTCCTCCTCCTCCTCCTCTCTCTCTCTCTCTCTATATATATATATATATAGGGCCAAGTTCAAGGGAAAACCTCAAAAAATAGAAAACTGAAGAACACCCTGATAGCCCTTCATCTGGACGGTATACACTTGTGCATACAAGTAATTTGTAACATGCACACGTGCATATGCACAAATGCATAATGCACACGTGCATAAAAACCAAAAAATAACTTAATTTACTTGTATGCACACAAGTGTATACTGTCCAAATGAAGGGTTACTAGGGCGTTCCTTAGTTTTCCATTTTTTGAGGTTTTCCCCTGAACCTCCCATATATATCAACATCGTGTATTGTCATGTTCCCTTATGGCATGTTTGGATGTTCACAGTGTCTTCAAAACGTTAAGAATGATGGGTGTTAAATATGTGGGTAAAATGTGCCATCTTTTTTCTACCATACAATCTTATGCCATTAGTCCGCTACAATTCCTTTTATGACGGACTTCACAAGGTAACTCCTCAACAACAAGACCAAACTAACAAATTGACCCCACACATCTTAATTGTGATTGCCTGATTGGCATAAAAATTAAGACTCCTTGTGGATAGTGATATATTCGATTGGTTCTTTGATACGTCTAATTGCTTCAGTGAGAATTATTGTGCATTGTGAAATGGTTTAAACAATTAAGAATTAAGATACATCTGATTTGTGGCTGGAAAACAATAAAAGGTTTCAGCGGCCATACTTTTTCGGCCTATTATATTTGTCAACTCTTCAACTCAATGACAATTGTTTTCTGCAGTCCTGCTGACATGAGTGATGAAATTTTATCTCAGGGCCTCACACAGGTAAGATCTACTATAATACTTGATGGATTTGTTTTGGATGATGACAAGTTTACTTTTATCGAATAGTTCGCCCATACATATGCAAAGAAGGAGATTGTTCGACTTCGAGAAATATTTACTCCGGGCACACTTAAGGTGCCTAAGACTCCAGCTGAACTCAAGGAACTTGAATCAATTCATAAGGTAAGTTTCCTTGTGATGAGCTTCACATAGTGCTTAAAGAGATGAAATGTGTTATCACTTTGGAAAGTTTATAGAAAATGAAAAATACCATCTCCTTCCAGAACACAGAAGTCCATGGTACAAATTGTTCTTTGTCCCAATTGAAGAGTATTGTTTCAAAATATAACATTTAAGATAAATTTGATAACCACAAAAGATTGAGAACGGCGAGAAACAACTTTTATGTGTGATTTTTTTGGTTAACCGTGGGTGTCCAGGTATGCTTGCGCGCACCTCGACTATTCTAGAGTGGCGCTGCAGGACTCAAACTGGTGACCTCTAAGGAGGATCCCCAAAGGCCCAAGCCTTACTGCCAGTTGAACTAACCCCACAAGGTTTCATGTGTTGTTTCACTGCATGTGAAAGCATAGTGTTAGTTTCACAATATGATTATTTATAATTTGTATTTATTGTTTCACATTGTGAAAGAACACTGTACATTCACATGCATTGTTTTGCATTTTGAAACAACACATGATCAACGGTTCTCACGGTTCTCAATCTTTTTGTTGTTTGAACACAGATAGTTGTGGTAAATAGTAACTCATTTGAAAGTCATAAGTTAAATATTGACTTAATCAAAACTACAATCACACCCTTCTTGTCATCACTATCTTATAAGCTTTTAGGGTTCATCTAAATCGAACATATTTTGTTTCTTTCTAGTGAAGAAGGTAATAGATTAGAGTTTTTCCAAGTGGCCATTATTCATCATTCAATTTAGCTCTATAGCTAGAAAAGTTTGAACTTTAAATGGGGTCTAATTTTAAAAGAAAGATGAAAAATGATCCATAACATAATACTAAGCTTTCCTTGCTGGTCGCGTTTAAGGTCTTGGAACTATACGTGTGGTTAAGTTTTCGGCTCGAGGATTCATTCCCGGATCGAGAACTCGCGTCATCGCAGAAGTCAATTTGTGGCATGTAAGTAAATTAAGCTCCCCATTTTTTGGCTCGCACAATCCAGGGGTTTTCACGTAAACAGTCACTTTACTCCTTCGGGTAGAGGTCACGTTTGCATACATCCCACCCTTCTCAGACCCTGCTTCCGAGTGGGGTTTACTGGGTCTTTTGGGTTTGATTTATTTAACACAAATTGTATGAATTCTATTTAATTCTGCAAACTCCAAATTGCAGGTTGATTGAGGAGTTTTTGGAAAGACTAGGGTTTCAAAAGCCATGGCCAAGGAGATTAAAACAGTTTCGATAGCCTTCACATCCCCACTTTGTTTCATTCTATACATCAAAGAGAAGAAAGCAGAGTAATTTGCGGGCTTGGATCGAATACGGATCAGGCCTAATATAGCAAACTCGAGCTCTTTTTTGCAGGCTTATAACTCTTCGATCTTCATACCCGCCTTATGTTAGGTTGGGCTTGCCCACGAGCTAACAGGTCTAAAAAATCTTTTACGTTTTTGAAACGATTGTGCTAGATTGGACATATTCTCATAATTATAACGAATAATGTTATATTTTATTTTTATTTTTGAACTTTCTTTTGAAAAAAATAATGTGATTTTTTGGCTAATATAATAAAATTTTAACAGATGTAATATTAGTCCATTGATTATAATCTCCCAACAGATTCTCTATGATTGAAAAAGTTGAGATTTTGGAACTTTTTGCTCTGATAGATTTCCTAAAAACTCACCAAATTGATAAAGCAAAGAGAATTATCTTAAAATGATTGTTTAGGAGTGAGGAATGATGTTTTATTATTTTCACCAATAAGTCTTTGAAATTAAATATTTATGAGAGAAATAACTTTTGCCTGTAGTTGGCTGACAGCCCTACCTAATCCATTATCATATCGGTCCTTAGGCTCCATTGCTGAAAAGGCTCGGCTTCAAAATTATACGTGGAGCTTCCGCCTTATAAGACTCCTCCAGGGATGGATCCGGTGTATAAGATACGGTGGCACATGTCAACGTTTCGTTCCTCCATCATAAAGTAAAAAAAATTAGAGTGGTGAAAGGGGTCACTGTATTATAATGTTGGGTGCCACCTTGTATATTTTGAAGTTATAATAATCACACAAATTTATCTTGACAATGTTGGTTTGGACGGTTTTTCTCCTATCCCAGGTGTGGCTTCGAATCCCGTTTCAACCATTTTCTTAGTTTTTAGCTGTTAATTTCAGGTTTATTATATTTTTTCAAAAAAAAGACTCGAACACATGACCTAACATACGAAAAGTAAAGAGCTAACCAACAGACCAATAATTATTTTTTTGAAAAATATCCATAGTTTCGCTTCTTATAGTCAAATGGTGTCACTACTTAAAAAAATTTCAAAGTCCGCCTATGGGGTCTTCTAAAAAGGGCGTTGTGGCAAAGAATAAGATGAAAACAAAAGGAGAAATTTGTCCAATAATCACAAATAATGTAATACAAAAAGTGTTATATAATCTCTAAAATAAATAATATGTTGGATTTGAATGTAATTATAACGATTTACCCAAAAATCGGGCGCCGTACTTTCCGTTGTTTGACAAAGGTAAACGAGTCATGACCAATTAAGAAATATTCCCCTTATCCCAAAAAAAGACGGCTTAAGTGATGTAAATACTTTTACATAAATAAATCATGAATTGTATTAAAATAATTTATCATTTGCTTTGATTTTATTTAAGTTAAAAGCTTTATTTTTTTATTATAAGATATGTTAAAAAAAGAAAAAAATGATAATCTTTTGTTTGCAAAGGTACACCACATTTTATTTTTTGTTTATAAGTATATAATATGTTCAATTAATTGCATCACATACAACTAGCTCAATCGGGGATTTTCCTATCCAAGGTCCATGAAATTAATCACATAATTAACAAATAATAATAATAATAATTGCATCACATACCTCTTTCTCTAGGGCTGTTTGATTTGTTTTCCATTAAATCATGTTTTGATAAAGTTGTTTGTGTAGATTAATCTATATGTATAGATTGATAAGATTTTTGTTTGAGAGATTTTTTTCATAGATGAAATAAGTGTGTTTTTAATTGGGAGGGGAAGTTTGAAGTTTTTGGCTTTCTACAAAAAGTTTTCATAGAAGCTTACTGAATAAGTCACTATCTATATTATTAAGTCATTACCAAACAATCATGTATAGCTAACCGAATAAGTTGTGAAGTCTCGTTAAGTTCATTAAATTGCTAATAAATATACCATCACTCACGTATCACACCTCATTTCTTATCTCCTTCCTCATTTACATATCACTATAGATGAGGTATGAATAGAATATATATCAAGATGAATATTTTCCATGTTGGAAGTTGGGATTTCGTACTCGACTTCTTGTTACGGTTTTAATCTGATCTTGTATCTAGCATTATACTTCATAAGTTTATCCACGTGTTTAGGGATTGTTATCAAATACTTAGGGGGTGTTTGGGATTGCTTATTTAAAACAATTTATGCTTTTATATAAAAGTGCTTATTAATTTATGTGGCGTCAAACCAAGGTTTTATAAAAAGTGTTTGTATTAGCTTATGGTGGTACCAAAACGTAATAAACTGAAAAGTTTTTATTTAGGGGGTGTTTGGAATTGTTTATACATGTAAAATAACCAAAAAGCTCATAAGTTGTTTCAAATAAGTTAGAATGAAATGACTTATTAAAAACTCCTTATCAGCAGTGATAAAACGGTATAAACAGTTTTTTTCTCCCATCCACACATTGAAAACTGCTTACCAGCTGTGACAAAACAGAATAAGTTAACAAGCCCTTTAATTAAGCAATCTCAAACACCCCCTTACTGGGTAAGCACTTACCGGCAAACATATAATTTCCTTCTTTGTAAATATTAGTTGTTTAATAAGATTTTTTTATTATAATCTACAAATAGTGGTATATTCAAAAGTCGATATTATCGATACGTAGATGCAACTACCTTTTTGAAATCTCAATATTAAGAAACTTTAGCTTTTTGCCTATTACTGATAACCATTTGTGCTTCTCATCTTTGTCGTTGCTCATCTTTCTTTTTTTTGCTCGAAACCTGACGTACACCAAACCTGTTTATGAACAAAACCATGTCCAACTTTAACTTTTCCATCTTGCCTAAACGCCAACTTACTAATATTAGTTATTGATTAGTCAAAATACACATCGATTACCTTGGCATCTAGAAAAAAAACTACAATTAGGTCAGAAAGAACGTTATCTACACAAGTATGAATATTATCGATATTGTTTTTCTCGTTTCTTCTTTTAATGAGATATAGGGTTCTTGTCTATATAGAATTTTCTTTTTGTAGTTAAGATTAGAATAAAGATCGGGTTCTTCCGGTTGATTAAAATTTGTCTCATTATCAGAAACACCTCCCTGTTTCATTAGTTTCGAGAAATAAGACCTTTGAACTGAATGCTTGATTGGGGAAAATCGGTGTCAAACCGGCAAACCTTACGTCTTGTTGATCATACCAATCTCTCTACCCCCAGGGGTAGAGGAAAGATATGCATACATCATATCCTTCGTTAGACCCTACTTCCGACTTCCAAGCGAGATATATCGAGTATATTTGGTTCTGTTCGATTTGTAATTTTGTACCTCAAACATACTTTTAAAGACATAATTCGACACTAAAAGTTGATGGTGCACTTTAGGCATATAGACTGGTTTTTAAGACACCAAGATATCTTTTTTAAAGTCTATATAATAACCCTTTTTTCAAAGTGAGAAAAAATATGATCTTGAAATTTTTGGTATCAAATATGGAAAATTGTAGATAACTAAAACACAACTAGAATAAAAACATAAGAAATCAAGTTTAATTATTTACTTAGAGATTAAGTTTCAAAGTTGCCATAAATAGTCCCTCAGATTGATATAGTATAAAAAGTATGGGGTTGGTTTTGTCAATTTCTAAAGTTCAAATATAAAAGAAAAATTAGTTCTAGGGTGCCAAATGTAAATCATAATGGAGTGACTAAAAGGATAGCATGATGAAACTTATTTTATCAAACGCTAACAATCTAGGCTAGTTCAATAACGGTTGATTTGGTTACACAGTTTTAAAATGTAACAAATTTAGTTCTTGATTTGACAAATGATTGCATTTTGGTCCTAGGTGATCTATAAGTTTTGTGAAATTATATTTTAGCCCTTGATATTTCAAAATTACCACACGTCTATAAATTTATATTTTTAACCTCTACATGACAAATTTTTTTTAACCCTAGAATAGCCAGTGCCCTCTGTGTATCTCGATAGACATAGCTTTTTCAAACAATATAGTATGTGCAACTTAAAATCCGAAAAGATAGCAAAACAAGTTGCAAAAATGACTGTATACTTTTGGTTTATCTGCAAATTGAGTAGCAACCAATTGATTTCAGTAAATAGGAATGTGAAATAAGATTTGCCTTACTGATGATTTCTTAAACATTCGAGAGCTTTGTTATATTCTTTGTAATACCCATATGAAAGCTTCCATCGCACAACAAGTTTTCTAATTGCCCAAATTAAAGGTCCAACTGATCAAATCCGATAAGATTTTGTAAACATTTCATCTCTCTTTTGACCAAAACTCTCCAGCTTTTTGATATTCCCCTACCATTTCTATGTTTTCACTAACACTTTACATAAATCTTCAAACACGATGAAACTTTTTAAGATTTTCTTACATCAACGTACATTTACTTACTTCAAATCTCACAGTCGTTATTTCCATCGACGCACAAAGAGCATACATTAACAACTACAAACCTTAACCATATATGTTTCTTGATTATTTTAAAAAAAAAATCCCAGTAAGACTTTTTGATTTATTAATAATATTTTAGAATCATACATCTTTTAAAAAAGTTACAAGTAGTTAATTAAATACAAGAAATTAATTGATAGTATATGAAAGTGCATGCATGTGTGCACATGGTGATGGGGTCCTCTTTGGGTCTATTAATGGCAATGGCATGTTGTCATACAAAGTAACCAAACGGCCCAAAAGCTACCTATTTGGTAGGTCGTTAATTTTGTAAGCAGTGATGGATCCAGAAATTTAAGTAATTGAGAGTACATTTAAGCGTGTAAAAAATTTCGAATTCGAATAACCCATCGGAACCAAACGGTTTTTGGTTATTTAATTTTCAGGTTAAATTGTTCATTATTTCGGTCTTTTTTTTTTCTTTTTTCTTTTTTGCTATTTTGGTTAAACCAAATAGCACATTATACTATTATTTTATTTATTTTATTTGTATATGAGTTTATTGATCATTGGAGACTCTCAGATATGGGGGCAGTTGAGGGCACAAAGTCAAAAATACAGGGGCCTAAAGTAAATGAAGAGAAAATCTTAAGGTAATTTTTTTAAATTTTCCTAAAATTTTGGTTTTCACTGGGGGCTTTCCCCCCCCCCCCACTCCTGGAGGGGTGTGTCTGCCACGAGGTTTAAACGAGAATACCTTTAATTTATAAAAACATAAGAATAGATTGTTGCTGCTGTTTTTTAAATACAAAAGCCACCCCTATATTTTAAATTGAAAATAATTACAAAAAATGGAGCCAAACAAATTACGGTGTGTCATGACGTTCTCACCTTCTTATAAATTGATACAAGAAGATATTCATATATGTATATATGTGTGTATAATAGGGGACATAATCAAATGAGAACTATAAAAACGTGAGAAACATTTATCATGTGTTGTTTCTTATTATGAAACAAATACACATATATACAATGTCGTTTCACAATATGATTACTTTCAATGTCTACTTTTTCCACTTTACATTCACATACATTGTTTCACATTATGAAACAATACATATATACAGTAATTTTCACGATTCTCAATTTTTTTTTTAAAATTGTCATTTGGTACTCTTGGTAACAAAATAAACGGGTTGGATAATTAAAACAAAGAAATTTTAAAATACATCAAGAAGTCAAGTTGACTCGTTTACAAATGCGATCACTTTTTTTTTTTTGATATTTATCGAATTGCCATGAATAAAAATGTTTTAATACATCTTTGGTTGATGTTGATGTTGATGTTCACATACTCCCTCACCATTCAACTTTCAAACGTTTTAATGTTTTTTTTATACTTCCTTTATTCCAAAATAAAAGTTAACAATATAAATGACACACTTTTAATAACATATAATTATTACACTTTTTAAGTAACAAAATAACCCTTTATTCTTTATAATAGAGAGATAAACTTTTCTCTATTTTATAACTATGGATAGAAAGAGAAATTGAAAACTTACTTTTAAAAGTGCACATTTATTTTAGGACAAACTAAAATAGTAACATGGATACTTACTTTGGGACAGATGAAGTATTTTTTTTTTAACAAGAATTTTTAGAAAGAAAAAATATATTATGCAAAAAATTATTACATTCATACAAACTACTCAATCAAGTCAGATAGAAATATGCTTTTCCAAAATTCACTATCCCCTTCGTATATCCCACCAATCAAATGAAGACACATCATTATTTTATTTAATATAACTTTATTTACTTTATGTTTATCTTCTTACTTTAATGATATGTATTTATGTAATTAGTGGACAAAAAAATAACAATTTTTTTGAAGCAACATGTTTTTTCCTTACAGTTTGTTTAGAACCTTTACACTATCCAAATATTTAGTTAATCCATATTTTTACACTATATATAAAACGGAAAAGAAAAATGAAATATCTATATAGTAAATTCTGATTCGGGTTTTGAAATCAAAGCCAACAACTCTTTTTACAGACATGAAGTCCATTCCACTTAGGCTATGTTTGGCAAAAAAAGCTAGCTTATAAGCTAACTTTTTTTCTAGTATATGTTTGGATGACCATAAGCTAGCTTATTGAAAAACTACTCATAGTAGCGTTTTGAAAAACTAGCTTATCAGCTACCAGCTAGCTTATAAGCTAGTTTGCCAAACAATGCCTTATTTATTGTTCCATCTGTATAAAATCTATCTTCTAACGATATATTTTCAACGAATTATAACTCTTACTTCATTAGTTATTTGAATGTAACACTTTATAAATACCGTATATCTATAAATTTTACTGTAATGGATATCGAGTATTTCGATCCGATGAAGAGGGATTCTTTATGACAAAAAAAACATGCATTGAAACCTCAAAAGGTGCTTTAAGAAAAGGATGACATTGAATGATGAATGCTGACGGTTATGTGCGTGGGAGGGAATAAAGCTCTCAAAAAACACAACTTTTTTTTTTCTCTATCGTTGTATAAATTGATAGGTTACGGATTTTATTTCATTTATCGAATTTTTGTTACAAAATATGTTCGTTTTTCATAAGATATAGTTTTTGATTTGTTTTGATATGTGTTACGATGAAATCAAACTCTGTAAACTTTAATCGTACAATTTAACATGCATGAAATGCTCTTTTTGCTTTTCTTCTTTCCGTTATACAATATTATCTCTTCTACACTTTGTACCCTATACTATATATATATTATATATACATATAATATACATAAATTTATAGTTGTAAAAGTTAAAGTAAGGACGACCTCAGTGATTTATGGTCGTAAAAAGGGATTAGTGTCGTTTTTTAATCATAAAGATACACAATACATATATAGGTGAAAGATCGTGTGAGAAGTTAAGATTGATGTGAGAAGCGTGAGAAGTGGATCTGAACCTTTGATCACTTTTAATCTCATGTCCTCTTATGAATTGCGCCTTAGAAGAGAATTGATCCGGTGTATCTCAGTGCATCTCACTCTAAATGTGCATCCATTTCTCATTCAACGGTTGATAACAATTATCACGCTTTTTCACGTTAATCTCAATTTCTCACCGGAAGCTAACCATACATATACATATACATATCTAAAGTCTCGTTCTTTAACAAACTCAATAATTTGTACCAACTTACAAACCAACTTTCATGTATTGTTTTATATATGGAATGTTTATAAGGGGTTATTTCATGCGTGAAATGTTTTTTTTGGAAAGGGTATCCTGGGCCTATGGCCCAGACTAATCCCCGGCAATTAGGGCCTTTGGCCCAGCTGCCAAAGCGTGCAACCCTGAGTTTATCCTCAGTGGCCACAAGTGCTGCTAGTGGGGCTCGAACCCGGGTTGAACGCTATGACTGTTTTTTTTCCATATGCAAAAAAATCATGAACGTTTCACATATGAAACAACACTGTATAAACACTGCATTTTTACTTGTGTTCTTTCATATGAGAAACAACACATGATAATTGGTTTGTAAATTTGTACAATTTATTTGGTTTGTAAATGATTATGCGTCTACATATATACATATAGGGTTAATCATGTAAGAAAAACAAAAATATTAAGAATCCTGAGAACCAACGCTACAACAAAAGTGGTTTTAAATGACGCCAAAAATTTCTAAGCGTCCTAATAAATTGCTCTAATCAAGACCTAATTTATAGAACCAAAAAACAAATATTATATTTAAAGACATTGTAATAAGTTTATAGAACATTTTTGGGGGGTTGTAACAAGTATTTTAGGACATTTTTATATATAAAAATACGTCGTATTAGTTATTTTATAAAACACTATTTGAAATGTATTTTATAGAAACAAGTGTCGGATAAAAAGATGTGTTTATAGGAAACTTTTTCCAAAAAATTCATATAAAATAACTAATGCGACACTTTGTATCAAAAGTTTTATTCTAAAAATTTGTTAAGACGTCCAAATAAGTCCTATAAACTTATTGAAAAATCTTTAGATAGGACATTTTATTTCTTGGTACTGTAAACTAAGGTTTTTTTTTTTTAAACTTCTTAATGGCTCTTAAGTCTGAATCGTTCAGACGTTTTTACACACCACCTCTTATTAATCATAACTAAAATAAGACTTCAGACTTTAGACCTCTTAAAAAACAAACGACACCTAAGTCTTATAAAAAAGTCTATTAAGATACTTATAAATTGATGATGTCCTATAAATCCCGTTTTATTATGGTGCAATTTTAACGTATTGTTTCACATTGATTTGTTTTACCTAATGCTAGAATTTAAGTCATTGTTTCACTATATAAAACTTTTTGACATGTATCATTTATTTCATATAATATTATTTCACAATATAAAATAACATGTTTTACTAATTTCACTGTTTTTAACATTTTTAAGGTTTTAATTTAATTATAAAATGAAATAAGAAACTATGAAAACCTTTTCGTCAACATGAATCTCTGTGATTTTGGAATTTTATATAAAAACAGTCATGGATTCCACGTACAAAAAGTAAACACTTTTCTCCGTATCCAATCACAATATCCTTCTAATATTTCTTTCATTAAATATAAATTAGAAATTAAAATTAAAACTAAAACTATAACTAAAATAAATAATAAATACATACATTCATAACAATTTCCTCAACTACCAATTAATTAATTTCTCCGACTCCACGAGATCCTCGTCGCGAAAAAAACAATTAGCGTGTACGAAAATGATTGAGATCGTCGCCAGATCATGTTCGGAATTTATAACACTGATGATCTTGTTTCTCGAAGCTCAAAAGAACACCGAGCTGATCAATGTCTAGTGTATGTACATGTACAGTATGCTTTTGAATCTGCTTAAAATGACAACGTCCCTATGGCCGCCAAACAAACACCGATCCAACACGCTAGACCCATTCTTTCTACCTGTACCAATCGATGACAGGTAATTATAAAATAACAGTTTAGAAAACTTATCAACAATATTTAATTCGAAAAAACGATGACGTATCTATATCTCGATAATATTTAATTATAAAACGTGAAGGTGTCAAATATATTTGTATCGTAGGTAGACATATGCGCTCACATGCAGATTAGATTCTATTTAGCACCAAAAAAAGAAAAAAGTATAAAGTATCCCTATAATAAATAAATACATAAAATAAATATATGATTTTTTTAATGATTTAAAACAAAATTTGTTGCATTTTTTTGGGTACAAACCGAGTACAACAATTTCTAAATTAAGATTTTAAATTTTAATAATGTTACTTTATTGCCACCTAAAAATTATTATAAATTTTTTAACCATTTAGTCGGTGTGATTTAAAGGGTGTTTTAGAAAATTTGACTACCAATTAAATACGTTTTTGAATTTATTTAATTGTTTTTTTTAACCGTAGGTATATATTTGAGACAGTTTGTGTACAACTCGACTGTTTCCAGGAGCTTTGCAGGACTTGAACTAGTAATGTGTGAGGATAATCCCTAAAAGGTTAAAACCTTATTACCAGTTGAACTAACCGCAAGTTTTTTATTTAATTGTTTTCTTTTTTGTAAACTCGAATTATGATATTGTGACATTACGACTACAAGAAATCGAGTTTCTTATTAAACATATAATTTCAGATTATGATGGCATTGATGAGGACGATATTTATATAAATCTGGAGTAGCATTAATAAATCTTATTTTGGATATGTCTGGTGAATTATCATCAACGTGAATAGACAGATAATGATATTTTTGTTTTATCGAGTTTGGTTACCTAAAACCCATAAAATACACATTAAATAAAACAGTTAAACAAACGAGCTAAACTAATATTAGTTATTGGATTGTCGAAGTAACACATAAGTTTTTAACACACATTAATTATCGTACATAATCGTCATTAACTAACATTGCTATGAAATGATTTAATTTGAACCTAATAGTTTATGAATTCGAAACTTGATGAGGAGGGTATATATGTAATTTCATTTACCACCTTTGCATATCATTTGGATTATAAATAGTTACGAGATTAAAAAAATTCATTTAACGACCGTAAATATTTTAAGAACATTGAAAATCAATTATTCACGATAAATATAAATATATATTAATGAATATTATATACATTTTCATTATTCATGATATTAATTATGAATAAATCATGAAATGAAATGATTTTCACGATTCTCAAAATATTTACGATTTTCAAATAAAATCTACCGTGTTACGACGATACATGTAAGAATATTGGCATGAAAATCTAAGTAATTATTACCTTGGTAGCCATGGAAGTGAGCGAGATCGAAGACGAAGATGTCGATGTTGATGCTGACGTCGACGTCGACGTTGACGGGTTCGTACTTGTCGATAAAGCCGACAACCCGACATTATAAGCCATTGTTCCATCGGGTTGATACAACCCGTAGTTCCTTTCCGATGTTGGGCCGGGCTTCATGTCCTCGTTAAACAACGCAAATAAGTAGATCTCGAGCCTCATTTTCGGCCTCAACGGCGTCCCTTCGCCACTCAATTGCCTTCGCAACAAATTCCGGTTGTAAATCGCTGCATTTTGAGGGGTAGCACCAACTTCATCCGTGTCGCCCTTTGACGGCCAACCCGTTTCCGAAACCCTAACCTCGATCCCACCGAACCCTAACCGTGCCATTGCAAATATAGCCGCGTCGACTTGAGCATACAACATGTTATCGTAATGCATATTCGTGTGAGGATCGATCATGCCGGTATTCGGGTTGAAAAGGGCGTAATCCAACGATATCTTACTCGGGCTATCTTTATACGCGAAATACGGGTACGCATTGATCCAAAACGGAGCCTTCGTGGTCGAAAGAAACTGTAAAAGCTGCGTCATTATCGTCGTGAGCTCCGGCGTAAAAGTCCCGGCGGACGGCGGGTACGAATTCGAAAGAACCGCTAGCGACGACGGTGTCGACACTTGAATATACTGTTGCATCCCTAATTGAGTCAAGGCTCGTTGAAGGCTAACCATGGCCGGAACCAAGTTCGACACCAATGTCATATCGTCTCCGGTGAACACCTCGTTCCCGACCGCGATTCCGGTTATCCTCGTCGCCGGAAAATACGGCTTTATATGTGTCGTCACCCATTGCAACGCTTGTTGTGGATCCATTAACGTCCCGAGCATCGCGTTTTCCACCGTCACGATCAATTCGACCCTGGAACCCGCAAATGCGGTCAAGATTTCTGGATTCGTATCGTAGATTCGGGTTTTCGTGATCCGTAATGATTTCAATAGCTCGAGAACTTTTTCCGGCGGTAGCAAATTGTCGCCAAGTTGACCGTAGTTTATCCCCAGTGATTCAACTTTTGTAACAAAACCAAACCCTAATGATTAACAACACAAAAACACCATTAAATAAAAAAACCCTTCCAATAAATTAAATTTGTGATTTTGAACAGGACCCTAAAAATTTGTATCAGAAAACGAAGAATATATATATACATATATCAGAAAACAAAAATAATATGCTTTATCATGGTCTTGGTCTTTATAATACGTATATTGTTGTCTCATTTTGCAGTGTAATCAAAAGTTTTAGTTGTAACAGGACCTTCAAAAAGATTTACCAACCTGATAAAGATAGAATGATGATTCCGAGGAGACATTGTATGATGAAAATTGTTTTAACGCAAAGTTGATCCATGTATATGTTTAGAGAGAGAGAAAGAGAGAGAGAGAGAGAGAGAGAGAGAGAGAGAGAGAGAGAGGAGGGAAGATGAAGAAGGTATGTGTATGTATATATATAGATATAGATATAGGAATTAATTGTAGTGGGAATTCTTTACTTTGCTTGTTAGAGAAAGGGTAATAAGAGAAGTTGCCTTGTTTATGAGGTTGGGGGCTCTCTTTCCTGTCAAGTACTCGTCCTAAAAGACAAGTCCTCTTTTTTTTCATTTCCCATGGAGACCAAAGTCTTTTTTTACTCATTTGACGATTATACCCCTCATCACTTTCTTCACCTAAAAGTTATCATTATTTTTTAAATATTAAGTATTTATTTGATGAAAAACAAAATAGTGAATTACGTATGTGGTGCTTCGTCAATATCTACTTTTGGTTTTCGGCCCTCTAATCGTGTTTTTTTAAAGCGTAAATGGGACCCTCTCACTAACACCGTTAGATGAGACCTTGTTAAACATTCATACAAATCATAAAAAGCAGCTAACAAGAACATTCATAAAAAAAAAGATTCCTAAGAAAACAGAACATTCAAATAACAAGAACATGCATTCATACAAAACATCCGAAAACAATCACAAAAATCAAATTTATACACACAAAATTTGTTGGCTTCCAGAATCATATTCAAGAACATTCTTAAACCAAAACCTAAATCTAAAAAAAACAAATACCCTAATTCATACCAAGAATTCGGAGGCAAATCCAGATTCAAGTCTGTTGAAGCATTCAACTTCAACTGGATTCAACTTCAACCGGAGTTAAGATCTCTAAAACAGATAATCAAAAATTAAAATCTTTAAAATAATATACATTCAACTTCAATAGAATTTTTATTTAAAAAGTTCAATGTTAATTATATATTTAAAATAGTCTATAATTTTATCATTTCAATGCATTTTTATTAAAAAAATTGTTAAATAAACTAATAATAATTTAATATTATTGGTGAGAATGAATTAAAAAATTCATTTCTTTCTCTTTAAATAAAATTTGGGAAAAATATTTATACTTGAAGTTTGATTTTGTTTTCTCTATTTTAAAGAATTAGAATATTTTAAAACAATGTAAAGAATATTTTTTTTTTCTATTTTAAAGAATGCAGATATATTCTAATGATTATTTACTACAAAAGAAGTCATAAATTACCCAAAAGCTATTAAATTTTGGATAACTCCAAAAGGTATTGTATTTTTTATTTTAAAAATGGGTATTAGAATTTATTTTTGTTTTAAATTTTTAATGTTGCAAACAAAAGGTAAAAGGAAATTTGTAGGACATAGAATCCAAAATATTACATACTGATATTGTTGATCATTTGAAGGGAAAGATGTCGATACATCCTGTCTAATTTATATATATATATATATATATATATATATATATATATATATATATATATATATATAGGAAGGATCATGCGAGAAGTTAAACATTTTGCGAGAAGGCGAGAAGTGTGATATCATATATGATTACACGGCTTGTGGGTGTGTTTAATCATATATGATTAAACGACTATGTATTGCCAATATAACATATGTTTAATCATATATGATTAAACTTGTGTATCATATATGATTAAACACTTCTCGCCTTCTCGCAAAATGTTTAGCTTCTCGATCTCTGATTTTTCATTGTGCACGTGAGGACAAATCTCAGTCATTCGATCTCTTTTGATCCAACAACTCATATTAAATAGAGTTTTTAATTTTAAAATGCTTAGGGGTAAAATTGGAAGAAAATTTAAACACACGCCTACCATATTTGACTTTTTATTTTCTTTTTTAATTAAAGACTTTTTACCCAATTAAAGTTTAAAATAAATTATTTTAAAAATTACTAATATTTTAATCAAACAAATTACATCAAAAAAACGAGAATTTCGTGCTCTTCGATATGACATCCATCTCGATATAGTTTTTTTTGTCGTTTTAACCGTTTTTACGTGAAATGTTATATATGTGTTATATTCATTATGAATATTTATGTACGTTCAAGTTTGTACAACGCCTCGGCACCGTAAGTTGTAACTCAACATCACCTTCTTCACCACTTTATTCAACGTCGTAAGGCATCATGTTTCTTCAGCACGTAGCCTAACACCCATCAAGACGAATCGATAACATATTGAGTAATTCTGTTGTGAATCAGGGAACAAAAGAGAGTGCGTCACGTCTTCATATATTCACAGGTCATTCATGTGTTATTCATCATGAATAATGTATCATTCAGGATGAATAATACAACATTCAGGGTGAATAATTCATGATTCATGAATTTGTGTATTATTCGTCATGAATGTTGTGTAATTCATTCTGAATACTATATTATTCATCATGAATAATGAATGAACGTTCACATTTGTTATTCATACTGAATGTGGGACATCCAGGGATGCGCATACATATTCATAATGAATTAAACCAAATTTCGGTTGTGAATTGAGAAACAAAATAGAGTGCGTCATATGTCTACACCTTCACGGGTCATTCATATATTATTCATCATGAATAATGTATCATTCAGGATGAATAATAGAACATTCAGGGTGAATAATACACGATTCATGATAAATAATACATGAATCATGGATTCGTGTATTATTCATCCTGAATATTGTATTATTCATCCTGAATACTGTATTATTTATCATGAATAATGAATTAACGTTCATCTTTGTTATTCATACTGAATGTGGACACCCGAGGACGTGCATGCATATTCATAATGAATATAACACATATATAGAATTTCACGTAAAAACGGTTAAAAAGAAAAAATCCTGAATATTGTATTATTCATTATGCATACGATATTATTCATCATGAATAGTGAATTAACGTTCACCTTTGTTATTCATACTGAATGTGGACACCCGAAGACGTGCATGCATATTCATAATGAATATAACACGTATATAGAATTTCACGTAAAAACGGTTAAAACGAAAAAAAAAACTATATCGAGATGGATGTCATATCGAAGAGCACGAAATTCTCGTTTTTTTGATGTAATTTGTTTGATTAAAATATTAGTAATTTTTAAGATAAGTTATTTTAAAGTTTAAGGGGGTAAATTTTTTTTAATTAAAAATAAAAATAAAAAGTCAAAGAAGGTAGACGTTGATTCAAAATTACAATTTTGTTCTTAATCACTTCTCAATTAACCTTATTATGTATTAACCATTGATTAGTTTTCTAAGTTTTGATCAATGGTTAAGATTTGTTCTCATGTACACAATGAATGATGAGTTTTCATATATATATATATATATATATATATATATATATATATATAGTGGAAGGATATTTTGCAACCCTTAAAAATGTTGCAACCCTTGCAACCCACATCTTAACCGTTGGATTCATGATCGAAGGTTATTTTATTTTTATTTTTCTTTTTTTTTAATTAAAAATATTGGACCCCATATCTATTGTAACCGTCGATCATGAATCCGACGGTTAAGATGTGGGTTGCAAGGTTTGCAACATTTTTAAGGGTTGCAAATTAAACAACCCCTATATATATATATATAGAGGTTCAAGGGAAAACCTCAAATAAATGATGCCAGAAAACTTATCTTACAGATATGAATGATCATTGAAAGTACGATGCTACTTTTCCAAGTTTTTTTCCACTTCAGAGTTGTTTTTTTGCAGTTGGTTATAAAATGTCCTTGTTTTAGACAGTTTTCACAAAAGATGTTTTGCAAAAAATTAATAAAAAAATTAATAAATATTAAAAAAATTATAAAACAAAATTTATAATAGAATGTAAATGAAATTATAGAAAAATACATAGTTAAAATTAATATGAAATTGCAAAAAGAAAATCACAACAATTTAGTGATTATTTGTATCAAATCTCATACTAATCACCAGGGCCAGACCTACCTTTCCCAAGGGGGGTCCCGTGCACCCGCTCAAGTTCATTTCGTAAGGGCGAAATTTTTTTCGGTACGTAAGGTGCACCCGCTCAACTACAGGTGGTGCTCTGTGATATAGATGTTTTTTAGAGGTGAAAGGTGCACAAGTCCAAAAAAAAACCAAAATTTTCTCTCAAAATCAACCAAAAAATCGAAAAAATCTATTGAAATCAATAAAAAAAACACAAAAAATCCCTCAAATCAACACAAAAAAACCAAAAAAAAAAAAATTCATCGAATCAACACAGAAGTTTAAAAAATTCCTCGAAATCAACCAAAAACATAAAAAGTCCCCCAATAGGGGAATTCGGCTAAAAACACATCGACAACAATTTCTTAAGTTTTTTGTTTGTGCACCCACTCACCTAAAATCCTGGGTCCGCCACAGCTAATCACGACACATTAATTCGTATATATTTATGATATTTAATAATATAACTAAATCCAAAAGTATTCAATATTGGGCTCATTTCGAAGGTATTGACGAAGCGATTACATTGGTATAATTTTGTAAAAAATAAAAATGTTTTTTTAATGCATTTTAGTTCATATATATTATTTATGTTTATATGATAAGAGTCTAAAATGAAAAATAAAAAAAGTAAGGGATTAAAAGTAAACTACATACCTAATTATAAGGGTAGTAAATATAAGTTATAAATTAAAAAAATTGAATTAAGGACAGATTTAAGGAAGAATGAATATGGATGTGCTAAATGAACTTATAATGTAAAATGCGTCCAAATACATGTTTAGGCGGGAAAATGAAAAAATGGGCTCACCAGAAGGCGACACGTGTCATTTGAGTTACGTATTTATTATATGTATAGATGTGTGTAGGGTTGGGTTAACGTGAGACCAACCTGTTTTCGTGAGACCGGTGAGACCAGAAAACAACACTAAAGCTTAACAACGATTCATTGTGAAAGAACGAAAAACAACAAACCTTCACAACAAAAAGACTGTGAAGGTTTACCTTTATAATACCTTCACAGTCTTTTGTTGTGAAGGTTTAGTGTTATTTTTGTGGTCTCACGGAAATAGCTTGGCCTCACATGATCCCAAGTCTATGTGTGTGTGTGTGTTATTTTATTTGTTTAGAGAAATATAGCGTTTTATTTCATAATTTAATAAAGAAAAAATAACATAAAAATCCATCGAACTTTTTTATTTAATCAGGGGAGTCAGGATTTAGGTATAGGGGGGCATCTCTCTCTCTATATATATAGAGAGAGAGAGAGAGAAAGAGAGAGGAGTTCAAATGAAAACTCAATTTTTCATTATGCACGTGAGGACAACTCTCAGCCACTCTATTTCTATTGATCCAACAACTCATATTAAATAGAGTTTTTAATTTTAAGATGCTTAGAGTAAAAATAGAAGATAATTTAAACTCAAGCCTACCATATTTGACTTTTTATTTTCTTTTTTAATTAAAATTTTTTACCCACTTAAAGTTTAAAATAAATTATCTTAAAATTCACTAATATTTTAATCAAACAAATTACATCAAAAAAACGAGAATTTTATGCTCTTCGATATGACATCCATCTCGATATAGTTTTTTTTGTTGTTTTACCCGTTTTTACGTGAAATGTTATATATGTGTTATATTCATTATGAATATTTATGTACGTTCAAGTATGTACAACACTTCGACACCGTAAATATTTAACTCGACATCACCTTCTTCAACATTTTCTTCAACGTCGTAAGACATCGCGTTCTTCAGCACCGTAACCCAACACCCATCGAGATGAATCGAGAACCTATCGAGTAATTCAATTGTGAATCGGAGAACAAAAGAGAGCGCGTCACGTCTTCACACATTCACTGGTCATTCATGTATTATTCATCATGAATAACGTATCATTCAGGAGGAATAATACAACATTCAGGGTGAATAATACACGATTCATGAATTCGTGTATTATTCATCCTAAATGTTGTGACTTGTGTAATTCATCCTGAATATTATATTATTCATCAATGAATAATGAATGAACGTTCAAATTTATTATTAATACTGAATGTGGGACATCTGGTGATGCACATACATATTTATAATGAATTAAACCAAATTTCGGTTGTGAATTGGGAAACAAAAGAGAGTGCGACATGTGTCTACACCTTCACGGATCATTCATATATTATTCATAATGAATAATGTATCATTCAGGATGAATAATACTGTAACACCCTCAAATTTGGAAAGAGCGACTAATTTAAACTTTCAATAATACCTCAAAGAAGGATAAAATCTCTTACGACAAGTTCACACTAGAAATACGATTCTAGATTTAACCATCAACAAAATGAATAAAGTCTTACATAAAGACTAATTAAAGTCGGGTGTTACTAAAACCCAATGTAAGACCCGGTTTTAAAATAAAACGTATATTTATTCTTACCCGAATTAAACCGTAATTAAAAATGACAATCAAAGATAGTTAAAGGTTAAAATCGTCATTTAACTAAACTTATATTAATTATATATATATATATATATATATATATATATATATATAATATAAAAAAAAAATACAAAACAAGACAATCCATATCGTCTCCTTCAATCAGTTTTCACCGTCTTTCATTCTCTCTCTATAGAACTCTCCTTCTCTCTAAAATATCTATCAATCTGTTGAAGTAATCGACGAAACAATTACATATTCGGAATCTACGCTTCGAGCCCTTCTTAGAGGTATAAATTTCTTCTTAAGTCATTTAAGTTGGTAAGTTAGGGTAGTTGAAGTTGGTTGGTAGATTATGATTATATATTGTAAAGTTATAATCATAAACATGTATAGGAATGTTTGTTTTTGTCAAAATTACAAACGGGTAAAGTTTAGAATTAAAACGGTGATATTTGTATCTAGATGTTTAACCGCACACCAAGTGACCGGTTTAATGTCTACGTGAACAAAATCCGTGCTTAAGCTTATAATATAACCATTGAGTTTTAGGTTATGCGATTATTAATAATTGATGGTTTAAATAGGCAATCGAACGGGTTAAAGTTCGTAGTCGGTCTCGATTAATCACGTGTTGCATTTCAATCCAATCAAGGTATGGATTTCATTTCTTTTGAATCGTGGGCAACTATTTGTTGTAGTTGACCCTTCCTAAAGGTGGTTCACCGCCTTGTGATTGATCAACCGAACGTGATCAACAAATACGAAATTGTACACACATATACACATTGATTTTGGTTTTATTGAATCAATTGTTTGAACATTTTGATGTTTTATTAAAATGTGTCTCGTATGAGATTGTTTATGAAAAATGTGAAGTATATAGATTATAATTTCTGTGATCGCCATTTGGGTAAGTGGCATATGTTTAGTTTTCGTTGATTTTAGAAGAACCCAATAAATGGGCACATTATTTGGGATGCCTTCTATGGCGGCTTTGTTGTCATAGCGTCCTGCAGATGACGGTCCACCAGAGTTAAGCCTATGTGGCTTACGTGAACCCACTCTGGGGGATTTGGCTGACTTTGTTGGCTCCAGGGCGGATGAATCGATTCTAGATTTTACCCACAGAATATGTGACCGTGGTTAAATTCACGGGGGATCCGTTGTGTGTGCCCGCATGCCGACCTAGTTCGTGTGGTTTGGCCACCCACGAACACAACGACAGGAATTGACGGACGTTATTTTATATTACGTTTTGAAATTAAAAGTGTGAACTGTTCTTGAAATTATTGTCTTTGAAAATTACTGAACATCTCTTTTGTTATGAACTTGAGTTTAAAGAACTTTCATCGAATGAATTTTTAAGTCTTCCGCTTCGTTATTGATGTTTTCATTATTATTTACAAACTTATATTATAATCCATTCACTGAGTTATGTGCTCAGCCGTGTTTTTGTTTTCTGACACGGCAGGTACGAAGTGACGTTTACGGGGACGGGACTTGAGATCGAGCGTGTTATTTTGGAGTTCTTAGAATCACTTTGTTTTATCTTTCTAAGTTTATAAAGACTTTTGAGGTATGATAGTTTGGATTGTAATATATGTTTAGAGTTTATTAATAGCTCTGAATTTAGATATGTATTTATGTTAAGTCTCGTATGTGACATCACCCGTTCCGGACCACGGGGACGGGGGATGTTACACCCAATGTCAGTCGTTATATCCAAAGTAAATGCGGAAGACTTACCAAACTATTCACTTCTTCGAGCACCAAACTAGCACTCATCTCTTCATAGTGTCGCTAGAACTAATCCCGAAACGGAACTTGATGCACATGCCGACAAATAAAAATGTTAGGCTAACGCCTAGTGAGTTCAAGAGTTTTCAACATGATATATTGTTAAAAGAAAAAGATACAATTTAAATCATAATCTTTCAAAATGATTTACTTTAAATATGAAAACGACTCGTTTTCATATTTACATTCATTTTCAAAGATGAATACCTCAATACAACACATTCCTTATAAAATGAGGCAACCCAAAACTCACTCAAAACGTGAATAGAAAATGGACTCGCAATTTATAAAAATGCAGATAAAACTTTATAAATTAAACGACCGAAATGTGAGTAAACTCAAACCCCCAAAATTGTAACATATAGAGAATACCCCAAACTCAAACGTCACCGAAAAACAAGGATAAAACTAAATACCCAAAACAACACCTTTCGGTGATGGGGGAGACCCGATTTCCATGGTTAGTGGCGGAGCACTAAAGTAGGCCACTTTCCAAGTTACTGAGCTCACCATACTAGGACCCATGGCCACGAGCTCGCCGACTCGTACTAAGATGTGGATGAGGGCACCCAAGGAACCTAATCATGCTCATTCAATAGGATTACATTTACGGCCCATGGCTAGTATCCGGCTCCACATAACCGTACCAAGTTGCCCCCGAGGACCCAATGTCTCAACTAGCTACAAATGGGAATAACTATCCCATAAAAACAGACTCAGAAATTACATCACGGGACCAATGGCAGATGTTTGACTCCACGAGCCAGCACCATAAGGCCTTCGATGCCCCATGACTAATCCTGGTCCCAACATGAAAACAACTACCCCTTTTCTTTTAAAATAATAAAGACCGAATCATATGCCTATGGATCCATTGCATTATAGTCTATAACATTACATGACTCCAACTGAATGACCAAAGCACTCAAAACATGCAATTATCAAATGATACGTAATAAACGCAATCATACTCAAAATTATACAAAAGGGGTTATTAAAACCGGACAAATGTTCCTAAGACTTATTTTAGTCAAACCAAGCCAAAACTCAACAAAATTACTATATCGTACAATAAATGTCAATGTAAACAATGAAACACCTTTAACCAACGGTTATGCAAACCCAACGACCAACAATATGATTAACCTAAAACACAACATTAGGATGGGACAAACCCCTTTTCCAACGGAACTCACGCCATTTATACTTTCAAAGCGTCCCACAACATTGTAAGATCTCATATTGGTTGGGGAGGGGAACAAAAGTTTCCTTATAAGGGACTGGATACCTTTTCTATCAGACGCATTTTAAAACCGTGAGTCCAGGTGTGTGGACAAAGCAGACAATATCTGGTACGGTTGGCCTGGGATGTTGCAAATGGTATCAGAGCTGGGAGTCGGACTAGTGTGCCAGCGAGGACGTTGGGCTCCCAAGGGGGGTGGATTGTAAGATCCCACGTTGGTTGGGGATACCTCCTTGTAACACCCCAAAAATTGGGATAGACAAAAATTTCCGGAATTGGAAATGTGATATATAAAAGTATGCCAAAGTACGAGCTCATCCCAAAAAGGGAAACAATATACGCCTGTTATGATTACAAGTTTGTAATAAATAACAATGAGGGAAAACAACCCTTTAATCTAGATCCTATCTAGGAAAAAGATTATCTCAAGTTGTCGTCCGAAACTCCAAAAGTGTGTCTTTTATATTTGGTGTCCCAAAATGCTCCCATAGCTCACATCTAAAGTCAACTAAACTTCTTAACGGCCGCACCACTAGAACCTGAGATACACATCAACCAATCAAGTGTTAGGCCAAACGAGTCTAGTGAGTTCAACAATAATATGACACAATCATTTAAACAATTATAACACTTGAGCCATAAAGGAATCAATGGGGGAGACCCATCACACTAATGAATTTCACCTCAAGTCAATGTACCTTGATGTTCACTCGCATGAGCAACATCGCGAAGGACCGACACATTTGAAGACTACCTCTCAGACATTACTCCAAATGGCGGAGGTCTAGGTGCATACCGTCATGGTGGCACCCTAAGACTACATCAATCTAGTGCTTACTCATAGTTCATCCGTGATACATACAATATCTATCTTTATACATAATTCATATCAACAAGATACGTGTATAATACCTCACATGTAACACCCTCGAATCTAGAAATAGCAACTAAATTAAAATTTTCTAAATACACCAATAAATGATTCATCTACAATCACAATTTAAGATTTAACCTCAATACACACATTCATTCTATACACACAAACTAAAGTAAGGACGGGTGCTACTAAAACCCAATAAAAGTCACTATCTCCAAGCTGCGAAAGACTTCACCAACTACTTACACTTGCACAAAGCTAAGGCTCAACTCTTCGTAGCTGCTAGAACCAAACCCAACTGGAACCTGATGCACATGCCGACAAATAGAAGGTTAGTCTTAACACCTAATGAGCTCAAGAGTTTTTTGTAACACCCTAAAAACCAGAGTGAATTTAAAACGCGGAAACTGGACAAATAAGCATCAACACTTGGTATAAACCTCCCAAAAAGGGGAAAATGTACTTAACCTTTACAAACCTGAATACTGATATTGAACTCAACAACAAACTAATATAAACATAACCTATCTAGATTACATCGGTTGTAATCCAATATCACCAAAAGAAAGGGGACTTAAACAAATGCCCAACATCAATACTAGTAATCTCAAATCCCCGAGACCAAGCTCGTCACTCAAGCCCTTATCAACCCACCGCTAACGGGAACATGTTATACACATCATTTGAGAAAAAGTGTTACACTTAAAGCCTAGTGAGAACATACAGTTTATAAATTTCAAGATATATAAACAATCGTATCATAAGGAAATCTTTTCAATAAGGTTTAGTTTTCAAATGAAACCTTTGCCACAACCGGGCCTTTTAAATGTAAACTCATCTTACGATGACAAAGATAACCAGTTTTACCAAGGATTCTAGCGTAACACAAAGTAGGTCACAATCCGAGTTATGAGTCGAAACACTTGGAATCCATGGCCACGAACTACAAAGGTCCGTACTACGATGTGAGGGAGGGCCCTCGAGGAAACCAAGTCAAACTCGTTCACTAGGACTGCCATATGACCCTTAGCTAGTAACCGATCTCACATAATCGTACCAAATTGCCCCCGAGGATCATATGCATCCATAGCTAGAAATAAGGGAAAATATGATCCATGGCTAGTAACCGGTCTTGCAAAACCGTACCAAATTGCCCTCAAGGATCATATACATCCATTTACAAAGAGGGGAAAAGACATCCCAAATATAAGTCGACTCAATACCTAGGGATCCACTAGTAATGGTACATACTCGTCACAACAAGATATGTGACCAACCATAGATAGTCATATGGTATAAAATAACATTTATAAACAACATGCATTTTCAAGTTTAACTTCTGGTAAGAATGAAAATCATCAAAAATGAACTTTAAACATTCTTTTAAGTAACCCACATAAATGTGCAAGTAAAACATCCTTTTACTTCAAATAAGATGAAACCCATCATTTTAATCGAAAATGATCAGGAACCCTAAAATCCCCAAAAACTCAAGTTATATCGAAATGTAGTAAACTTAGATCTGAAACCATGGAGATATATAGAAGTTCAAAATGTAAGTTTTGACATGTATAAAGTTTAGAAAAAGGTAGTAGGAACTCACCAAATAGGTTTTAGGCGAAAACCCGAAAAACCAGATATCGACCACGACGAAGAGGTGAAGCTTTCTACACCGAAACCCCGAGCAATGCACTTAATACTAGCAATCAACGGAGCTTCAAAGATCGAAGAAACCAAAGAGAAACTTAGAGAGAGAGAGAGATTCGAAGAGAGAGAGATTTGAAGAGAGAGAGATTTGAAGAGAGAGAGAGAGAAATATCAATAAAGTGATATTTGTGGCTGACCACCTTTAAGTCGGCCAGAGGGTTGCGCGGATTACACCGCGACCTTCAAGCCGCGGGAAAAGTCGCGCGTGCCATAAAACTGGAATACTCCAGTGGGTCACGCGGCTTAGCTCGCGGCTTACTAGCCGCGGCCTAGCCCGCGCGTGTCAAAATCTGGAAATCCTCCAGAGGGTTACGCGACTTACCTCGCGGCCTACAAGCCGCGACATAGCCCGCATAACTCTCTGTTTCCCATAATTTCAACCAAAACCAAAACCCAAACACTAACTCTCGATTCCAAAACTCGGCGTCCACGACAAAAGGTAAACGCAAGAATACAACGATAATATATAATGAAAATCCAGGGTGTTACAATCCTCCCCAACTTGGGAATGATTTTGTCCCCGAAATACCAACTATATAAAGAGATGAGGATATCTTCGCTTCATATCCTCCTCAGCTTCCCACGTCACGTTGGCTCCTCTATGATGCTTCCACTGCACCTTGACCATAGTGACTTCTTTGCGATGCAACTTCTTAGACTTTCTCTCTAAGATAGCGTCAGGCTCTTCTACACAACGGTTACCCTCGTCTACTGTTAACTCGGAGAGAGGGATGACGCTTTCCTCTTCCGCCAAACACTTTCGAAGGTAAGAAATATGAAACGTGCTGTGTATTCTGCTCAACTCTGGATGTTGGTCCCGAAGGTGCTTAACAAGTTTGTAGAAGGGGGGGGGGGGGTTGAATACAAACACATAATTTAAAGTTTAATAAATTGTTTATTGATAAATCAAATACAATTTACAAGTTTGTTGCGGAATAAGATTAAGACAGACTCAATCTAAACAAACTTAAGAAACACTAAGATGGTTGCACAAGAAATTCAGAGAAAGGAGGATTAAGAGATATAGAAAACAAAGGTTTCTATTTGGAGTTCAAGGATTGAGCACATCCTCAGATGGAGGGGTGAACTTCCTATTTATACCCTATGCATTAAATGCATGGCAGGGCACTTTACACGTGGCGTTTACTGATTGGCTTTGAATGTATGACTTTGGGAGACATGCTTTCGGCCGGATCATGAACAGTGTAGTTGACAGAGTTGTTGTACGAATTGTGGCAGAGGCATGTCCGTTCTGACACATCGTACTGAGTTGTGCAAGGTTAGACAAAAAGAAACTTGAGGTATAAGCTAAGTGATCATTCAATCGCTGAATATCTCTTTCAGCAGAGATATCAAGAGTTCAGCGATCGCTGAAGCTTTACTCATGTTCCTTCGCGTATAAGTAGAGTTGTCTTTGCTTCACTGATATCCGCATCAGGTCACTAGTAGACTTCTCTTTGTTCAGCAGCTTCGTCTTCGATTCAGCTATGAACATCTGTTGACGCGAGACTTGTCTTCAGGGATTACGTTACTGTTTACATCAGAACTATCAGCGATAACTGAACAAACTCAGTTTGATCACTGATAGTGAAACACTAATACATATTAAATGTTTGAGAAAGACTATCAGCGATAAATGAACATACTCAGTCTAATCGCTGATGGTGAAACACTAATACATATTAAACGTAATTTTCACTAAGTATAGAAAAGGGTCGTTTATCAAATCACTGAGAGAGTTTGGATCAACAATCTCCCCCTATTTGATAATGACAAAGTAACTGAAGAAAATTACTTTATAATTCAAAATGATGGAATAATCAGGACTCATAACATACATGTCCCAATTACTATTTTGAGGGATCTTTTACAGTACTGATAGAGTTAAGTACTTCACTGAAATTCTCATTAATCCAAGAAAAAAGATTACAAGGTATGAAAATTACAAGTACAAGTGATGTATTAACTGCTGTAAGTTAAACTAATAGATTACAAGAAAGAAAACTAATCTATCAGCTATCTAAAGAGGGTTTAGGAGGATTGATCAAATACTCAGGTATTTCTTCTCCTTTTTGCCTCGCTCTAAAGATTCTTTGCAGATGATCGCTATGATTGGCTCAGCAGCAGGAGAGAGAGTACACCATAGGCACATGAGATCCTTGAGAAGAGCGAGGGGACAGATAGGGATTTCAGAGACTCTTTAAAATCTGAGCTGTTCCTCGTCATCTCTGAAGAAGATTCCAAAAGGTTCTTCAAGAACTTGTCCCGCAACATATGGTCCGCCAGGAGGCAGAGAGAGATCCAGAACTGAAAGATCAGGAGGAGGACCGAACAGAGCTTCTCTTGAGAATTTGATGGAGGTTTCATTTCTGATCACTGCGACATTATCAGATGAGGAGGAGACAGACTTTCTCTTGATTTGCTTGGACTTTGGAGGAAGAGTAGATGGCACGTTTAGTATAGCAGCGACTCTGTTGATGAGGGCATCATTTACCCTTTCAACATAGCCTCTGTATGTTGACTTTGATTTCTTCAGCGCATCTTTGAACTCAAGCCACTCCATGTAGCCAAATTCTTCCAGCATTGAAATGAACATAGCCTTGCAGCTTCCATCCTCTCTGGTAATCTCCATTGTGACAGAGAGTTTATCCTTCTTCTTTCTCCCAGAGATAGCAACAGCTACGATCTTCATTGGGTCAGAGCAATAGTCAATTATGTGTTTGTACCAATCGACTGTATTATCGCTGACCGCTTTTTCTTTGGAGCGTTCCTCTTCAATCTCTTTCAAAAGAGTTGCCTGGACTTCCACTGGTTTGCTTTTCAGCTTCTTGTCTTTGACTTGAGAGGACTGAATTTTGAGAGCTAGAGAGGCATCTCTTTGACAGTCAGCAATCAGCTTCTCAGCCCTGACGGATTCTTCGATTTCAGCTTCAGTCAGGAACTCCAGATCTGATGATTGAGAGGGGATCTTTCGTCGTTGACTCTCCAGATGAGAGATCATCTCTGTTCTTTTCTTTCTCTTTTCCTCTGACCAATGAGAGGGTCTAGAGGGCATTTCATGATGTTGCAGGGACTCTTCTTCTTCTTCATCCTCTTCATCAATCTCTCTTACAGAGATTGGAATTATTTGATCATCAGCTTCAGCAACTGGGATTATTTGGAGTTCTTTACCCTTAAGCAGGGGAGAGAACTATCTGGTCAGAAAAAGAAAAAGGTTAGATTTAGTTTTAGGGAAGGAGAGAGATAAAGGCTAGAAAGAAACAGGGGTTGGATTTTTATAGAAGGATAAGGGAACAAGAGTAAGGCATACCTGAGAAGGATTCTCCTCAGGTAGTGAAATCATCTTCAGGGTTCCCTCAGCAGTTGCACCTTTGCTTTGGGAAGGGGTTCCTGAAGGTGTCTCTTGACTCCCCCCTGCTTTGATAACTTCTTTCGAAGCTATCGCTGATGAAGTGACGGCTGAAGAACACCATAGAGATTGATCTTTATCGTCATCATCATCATCTTGATGAGAATCTTCCTCTTGATCTTCAAGATCAAGGTTTTCATCATCATCGTCTTCTTCTTCTTCATCATCGATTAAATCTTCAAGAGAAGGAGAGGCTTTTTCAGCAGCTATCTCCCCCTCAACCTGAGAGGGAGTTTCCTTCTGTTGGACCTCATCAGCGACTTCAAACTCCGTATTTTCTTCAGCTGCTTTCTCCCCCTCTTTGTCATTATCATTGAGGGAGAGATCTTTGGAAGGAGATGAAGCTTTTGCAGCGGCCAACACCCGAAGTTCAGCCTCCAAACTGTCCAGTCGTCCTTCAAACGCAGGAAGATCTGACGTAGCCTGATGAATAAACTCCACGACAATGTTCAGCGATGTACGATCGTTCTCTGTGAATGAGGAAGTAGGAGTAGGAGCTGGTGCCTTCAGGTGAGTCAGGATTTGCTGAAGAAGGACTTCACAAGAATCAACCTTTGTAGTCAGGGATGCAAACTGTTGTTGTAAGTCTTCTCTGACTTTGACAATCGCTTCTTGGAGAGTAGCGATGTGAGAAACGTCAGCTTTGGAGGCGCAGGTGGCAGTCAGCGTCTTCAGTGCTTCACCAGTTGATTGAACAACGTTGGTGGTGTTGTTGAGAGAGGCAGTCAGAGATTCCACCTTTGCACTCAGATTGTTGACATTTGTGTCGACAGACGCCAAAATAGGACCTGAAATATAAGTTAGTTTTTGAGAAACAGGCTTATATGGTGAGTTGGGAGAAGTGTTTAAGGTTATAGGGATACCTGAATTATCAAACATTTTGTAGAATTGTAAAGATTCCTCAAAAGATTGATGTTCAGGTCCTATGGGTCCAAACTGTGGAGTAGAAATAGATGGAGGGTTAGAGATCAAAGAAATAGAAGGACTAGATACGGGGATAGAAGATGTAGGGATAGGGGTAGTTACCTCAGGTTGTTGTTGAACTGAGATTGTAGGTTGCGTCACTGTTGTTGTGACAGCGACCGAGATCGCTGGCACGGTTGAAGTGGTTATAGCTGAGGATGTGGAGGAGAGACCCACGAAAGCATCCAAGGAAGTTTGTTGATAAACATCCTTAGGTATAGAGCTAGAGGTATCTTTCTCCTTGGTGACCTTGGCCTTCTTCGAAGGACCAAGGGAGCTAGTTGATGGTCGTTTGGAAGGGGTAGCGGCAGGGATAGCTGAAGAAGGAACCTCCTGCATGGCCGCTGAAGTAGAAGAAGTGAGGAGAGAGAGTCGGGAGCGAAGTTCAGAGATACTTACCTCGTTGGGGAGCGTCTTGACCTCCAGGGAGCGCTGACCCACTTTTGGAAAAGATGCATCCGAGTTAGTGGGGTAAGTAGCAGGGTAGAGGAACTTCAGGTACGCACAAATAAATCGTACGTAGGGGACCTTGGGATCCCTTTCGGTCTTCTCTATCTTTGACTTGAGATCGTCAAAGATAGCTGTTGCGTAGTCGAAGTTTCGTCCAGTGATCACTGAGTAAGCCATCTGGACCTGAATCTTGCTTGCTTGGTCCAGTGACCCACTCTTCCCACTCATACACTGAATGAAGTGTGAGAAGATGTAGTTAAGCTGAGAAGGCATCAATGCCTTCTTCACAAGAGTCAACTTCTTGTTTGGAATCGTCGTCCTTGGCTTGGGTTCCCAAGCGTATTCCATGGCATCCAGAAATTGGATGAGTTCAGCATCAGTTGGCAAGGCGTCGAATCCATTCCTGGGTTTGTCAGGAAAACGCAGAGCTTTCCTCAGGCCTAAAGCAGTCATCATCCCTGAGCCAAGTTGAGTGCTGAAGGAGATAGCAGGAACCTGTTCACCCTTTTTGTTGGTGATAGAGGTTTCGTCAGCGGTAAACCAGAATTGCTGGAGAAGAGATTTGGAGGGTGTTGGATCCACAGTGATAGCATAAGCAATGCAGGATTGCTTTAGAAACATTGCAGCTTCCTTCAGATGTGGGTACTTAACACCGTCAAAATCGAGGCGAGCGAGATGATTGTTCTTTGGAAGCTCCGAGTCAGTGATGGTGAACTTGACGTTCTTAGAGGCGACAAGTGCAGATTGAGCCATTCTGAGCTATGAGTAGATAAAAGAGTAGAAGAAAGGTTTTAGTCTAAAAATAAAGAAGATTTGTCCAGTTTCTATTTTGGGAAAGAAACATAGGGAAATCAACAAATTTGAAGATTAAAAAGGTGTTCTTGACAGAAGATACAAGAACAAGAAGAAAAACCAAGGATTTTGAATGAAGAACAATCAAAATAGAATGGTTTTTAAAGAATAAAATCAAAAATGAAAATGATTTTATGTGATTAGAATCTTATAAACCCATAAATGGAGTTTTATGTAAAAAGATTTAAGATAAGAATTTGAAAAAGATCAAGAATAACCTGTTGATCTTTGAAGAAGATGATGCAAATGTTTGAGAATGCTAGAATGCTTGAGAGAGTATTCTTGCTTTGAAAGTATTTCCAGAAAGCGTAAAATGATAAGAATGGAAAAACATTCCTTTTATATGTGAGAGAAAGGAGAGAGAATGTGAGAGGCGGGAAAAAAATGCTCATCATGACATGGACACGTCCCACGAAGTTGATTGGATAGAAGGGCAACGGACGAACGTGTCAGAAAAAGGCATGTCGTGGATTGTCGGTTCAAATGACGTCATAGAAAAGAGACTGTTCATTTGTTCGTTTTGAAATTATCGCTGAAGAAAAGTCAGCGACAGGTTTTTCTTTTTGAAAGCATCCCTAATGGTAAAGATAGGGATAGATTTTCTTTTAAAGGATCACTGATTAGAAATATCAGTGATAAATTTATTTTTCAAAAAACTTTTAATCATTTGAAGAAAGTTCGGTGATTAAGGTTTATATTTTGAAAAACAACTGAATGAAGATTCAGTTGTATGGATTGAGAGAACATACCTGAGAGTCAGAATATTTATCAGAGAATGATAAAAGGGGAACTTATGAGTACTGACACAATGCATTAACGCTGAAGAATTATTCTTCGAGATTCAGCATTCCAAGCTCACTGATGAGAAAGTTGAACCTTGTCTCATCAAGAGGTTTGGTGAATAAATCAGCAAGCTGAAAGTCAGTAGGGATAAAGTGAAGTTCAATATCACCATTCATCACATGATATCTGATAAAGTGATATCTGATCTCTATGTGTTTCGTCTTTGAATGTAGCACTGGATTATTTGCTATAGCGATAGCACTAGTGCTGTCGCAATAGATAGGAATCTTTGACAGCTGAAGGTCATAGTCTAATAGTTGATTTCTCAACCACAAGATTTGAGAACAACAGCTTCCAGCGGCTACATATTCAGCTTCAGCTGTGGAAGTGGACACTGAATTTTGCTTTTTGCTTGTCCAACTTACCAGCCTTCCTCCGAGGAGTTGACATCCACCAGTGGTACTCTTTCTGTCAAGTTTAAAGCCTGCAAAATCACTATCAGAATAACCAGTTAGATCGAACCCTGAGTCTTTGGGATACCAAAGACCGAGGTTAGGAGTTCCTTTCAGATATCTGAATATACGCTTAACAGCGATCATATGAGATTCCTTGGGTTCAGATTGATAGCGTGCACATAAACAAGTAGAATACATGATGTCAGGTCGGCTCGCCGTAAGATACAGCAGGGAGCCTATCATTCCTCTATAGGCAGTGACATTAACAGGTTTTCCAGAAGGATCTTTGTTAAGTGTTAGGGGTGGTGCCATAGGAGTTTTCATTGATGAAGTTTGTGTAAGATCAAACTTCTTTAGCATATCTTTAACATACTTACCTTGGCTGATGAAAGTACCTTTATCAGATTGTTTAATCTGAAGACCAAGAAAATATGTCAGCTCACCCATCATACTCATTTTATATTCTTTCTTCATTCTTTCAGCGAAGCGAGTACATAGAGATGGGTTAGTAGAACCAAATATTATGTCATCGACATATATTTGTACAAGAATTATATGACCTTTTATCTTTCTGAAAAATAACGTATTATCAATCTTGCCACGTTCAAAATTTTCAGAAATAAGAAATGATGAGAGAGTGTCATACCAAGCACGAGGGGCTTGTTTTAGACCATAGAGAGCCTTATCCAATTTATAAACATAACTTGGATACTTAGGGTCATAGAACCCTGGTGGTTGTTCTACATAGACTTCTTCATTCAACTTTCCATTGAGGAACACTGATTTTACGTCCATTTGATAAACGATGAAGTCTTTATAGACTGCGTAAGCTAAGAATAGTCGAATTGCTTCGAGCCTAGCCACAGGGGTAAAGGTTTCATCATAGTCTATGCCTTCCTCTTGTCTGTATCCCTGAGCAACAAGTTGAGCCTTGTTGCGGGTTACAGTTCCATGTTCATCTAACTTGTTTCTAAACACCCATTTGGTGCCTATAACAGTTTTTTAGATGGTCTAGGAACGAGATTCCAAACAAAGGGTAAACTCAGTCAGCTCTTCTTGCATAGCGCTGACCCAGTTTGGATCTCTGAGGGCATCATCAGTCTTCTTTGGTTCTATTAAAGATAGAAAGTTGACAAAGAGACAGATATTACCTGAGCTTCGTCGTGTCTGAATACCTGCATCTGGATCACCAAGAATTTGATCTATTGGATGATCTCTGGTCCATCGCTGAGCAGGAGCATGATCGCTCAACTCAGAGGTTGAATCAATAATTGGGATGTTTACTGATGAGGACGTTTGAGGTTCATCAACAATTAACTGTTGAGTAGTGGACAACCTGTTGTTATCAGAGAGGTTTTCAGACAGAGGTAGATCTGATGGTAGCAAGGTGTTTAGAGGTTCAGCTGAAACCCATGAGTTGGATTCAGCGCTAGGAGGTATAATGTTTGGATCATCATCAGCGGCTGGTGAATCTGAATGCTGATGGTTTGAGAAGAAGGGTTCAGTTTCCTTGTAGTGAGAAAACATCCAAGCATTTAACTCTTCATTGTCAGTGATTAGTTTGGAGTTCGTTGAGCGAGTTTCATCAAAAGTGACATGAATTGTTTCTTCCACAGACTGTCTTCGTTTGTTGAAAACTCTGTAGGCTTTTGAGATGGAGGAATATCCTAGAAATATTCCATCATCAGCTTTTGGGTCGAACTTTCCAAGCTGATCTTTGTTGTTTAAGATAAAGCACTGACAACCAAAGATATGAAGAAAGCTGATAGAAGGCTTCCTTCCATGAAAGAGTTCATAAGTTGTCTTACCAAATCGCTTTACTATCAGCGATCTGTTTTGAGTAAAACATGCAGTGTTTACAGCTTCTGCCCAAAATTGAGTAGGGAGATGAGAATCGCTGAGCATTGATCTAGCAGCTTCAATGATCGTTCTGTTTCTTCTTTCAGCGACTCCGTTTTGCTGAGGTGTTCTTACTGTAGAGAAGTTATGAGAAATTCCCTTGTTTTCAAAGAAATTGTTCAGGGAACTGTTTTTGAATTAAGTTCCATGATCACTTCTTATTGAACGAACAGTAAGATTATTCAGCACTTCCATCTTTTTAACAAAAGATATTAGTTCTTCTGGAGTATCACTCTTACAGCGAAGAAAGATAACCCAGGTATAGCGAGAGAATTCATCTACAATGACAAGCGTATATTTCTTTCCAGCTATTGATTGGATATTGACAGGGCCAAACAGATCCATATGCAAGAGCTGAAGAGGATTTGTCACTGAGGAAACTTGTTTAGACTTGAGACTCGCTTTTGTTTGTTTTCCTTTTTCACATGCTGAGCAGAGAGATTCTTTAGCATATGAGTGCTGAGGAAGACCAGAAACCAGTTCCTTAGATGAGAGAGAATTCAAGGTTTTGAAGTTTAGATGAGAGAGCCTTTTGTGCCATAGCCAGTTGACATCAGAAGAGGCCTTAGAGAGAAAACATAAGTTTTCAGTGGTAGTAGAGTCCATATCTATTACGTAGACATTTTCTCTGCGATAACCACTGAGAGCAAGTTTTCCTTTCTCATCCACCACTGAACATGCTTTTTTAGAAAAGCGAACTTCGTAGTCTTTATCACATAGCTGACTGATGCTTAGAAGGTTGTGCTTCAGTCCATCTACATAAGCGACTCTTCGAAAGGTAGTTGTCCCATTGCTGAGGACACCAAACCCTCGGGTATATCCTTTTCCATTTCCACCGAAGGTCACAGAGGGACCTTTCTCTTCCTTGTATTCAGTGAGCAGGTCTTTTTGTCCAGTCATATGACGAGAACATCCACTATCGAGATACCAGATGCCCTTTGATCCCTGCACACATAAGGAAGATTAAGCATTGTTTGGTACCCACTTTTCAATGGGTCCTTTAGAGTTAGTGGATGTGGAAGCTTCAGCAGTCTTCACAGCAGATGAAGATTCAGCTTCAGTGGTGATCTTCACTTTGGTTAATTTCTTAACCTTAGTGGTTTTCTTCACTTTGGTTGATTTTTCAGCTTTAGTGACCTTTTCAGCCTTGGAGGCATTCATCTTCACTTTAACTGATTTATCAGCTTTAGTGGCAGTTGGACATTTGCTTGTAATATGGTCAGTAAAACCACAGTGATAGCATTTTCTATATTTGAAAATGGTTTTAGGACCAGAAGTAGAAGGTTTTGCAAGTTTAAGATGAGCAGGGCCAGGTCCAAGAATGCTTTTCTCATGAGATCTGGGAGGAATTTTCATTTCTTCAGATTTCATGGGTCTTAGATCAATCTTTAGCTTTGGAGGACAGAGATCGAAGATTTCTATCACAGAGCTAGAAGATTGATTTACTGAAGGTTTAGAAGGAACTTTCAGTTTTGCTTTCTTGGTAGCCTTCTGGGGACGAAGAATGGACTTTCCTTTATCCGCAGACTTAGTGTCTTTGGATTTTACCTCAGGTATAGAATTATAAGAAGGATAAAATTGATCATACGAAGTGTCAGAGATAGGAGTGACAAACGTTCCAAACTTAAGCATGGAACTTTCTTCTTTAGGCTCATCCTGTGGTGTCCAAAAGCCAAGACCAGTTTTATCACTTTCAGGAGTTTGAGCATTTATTATCTCAGAGATCTTTGTTGATGATTTGCACCATTTTTCAACATGAGCCTTTTCTGCTTTTAGAGCAGCGATGGCTTGTTCGCGTTCAATGCTGATGATTTCATTTATAATGACTTGATCTTTCAACTTTTCTTCTAAAAGATTTAGTTCTCTGATCTTTTCATGACATTTCTCTAGCTCTTGAGTTAAATGAACATTTTTATTCTCAGCTTGAGTTTTGTCGTTTAGAGCATTATAAAGGTCAATCGTCAACACATCAACATCGCGACTTCTCTCAGCTTCAGGCAGAGAGGGATTTGTAGAGATAGATACCTGAGATGATATGTAGCTCATAGAAGGTTCAGATGGTTCTTCCACTTCTTCTTTAATCTCGGCCATGAGGCAAAGATTAGCGACTTCTTCTTCATCAGAACTTGATTCTTCTGATTCAGCCCAGTCATGTTCTTCAGTGATGAGACCTTTACCTTTTCGCTTATAGCTTTTCAGCTTTTGATATTTGTTCTTCAGCTTTAGGTATTTGTCATCACTGGATCTTCTTGAGGTAGAAGGTTTGAACACCTTTTTCGATCTGCACTCACTAGCAAAGTGTCCAATCTTTTCACAGTTATAGCAAGTGGCAGTAGCCTTATCAACAGGCGTTGATTTTGGCTTTTCAGTAAGAGAGAGAGAGGCTTACTTCTTCGGAAGTTGCTCTTTCTTGCAAATCTCTTAAAAGAGTTTGTCAAGAGTGCTAAGGACTCATCAAACTCTGAAAGATCAGGGTCTGATAGATCCTCAGATTCAGAATCTAACTCAGTGATGGTGATAGTAGATAGCTGAGATGGAATTATCTCTGAAGAGACTAAAGCAACAGGAGTGCTTTTAGAGTCCTCAGAATCTTTAACAAGATTCTTTTTCAGGAGATTCGATTGCTCATAGTTGAGCAATATTCCATACAAAGTGCTTAGAGAGAGAGAATTTAAGTCTTTTGTCAGCTTAAGACATATTGAATAACTGTCCCAGCTTTCAGGAAGACATTCTAAGAATTTTGTTAAGACCTCAGAATTAGAATAGGTCCTACCAACAGTTCTTAGATCAATGATTAAGCAGTTAAATCGCTGATGAACGTCAGAAAGAGATTCATTCTTACCAGGGATGAAATTTTCATACTGTCTTACCAAGTTAATCTTTCGAGTCTCTTGGATTTCAGTGGTGCCCTCATATTGAACACATATGGTTTCCCACATTTCTTTAGAAGTTTTCAGATGCATGATGGAATGGAAAACTTCATCAGGCAGAGCCATTGAGATAATGGTCTTTGCTCTTGCATCTATACCTACCTTCTTTTTGTCTTCATCACTCCACTGTCTTATTTCCTTAACGACATAGCGTTCAGGAACAACTTCAGTGGTGGCAGTAGCGGGAACTGCAGCTATAATTCTAACAGGTTCATAGGGTCCATTTTCTATATATTCAAGTATAGTAGGATCAGCACCTTCAAGAAATAGCATCATTCGATTTTTCCATTGAGAAAAGTTATCTCTGCTAAATCGAGGAGGTTTAGAAAGTGAACCATTATCATAGTAGTTTGTGTTTGTGTTAAGTGCCATTTAAAATAGCAAAGAAGAGAATAAAGCAAGATCTTGTTTATTAGATTAAACAGACTGCTCTGATACCACTTGTTGGTCCCGAAGGTGCTTAACAAGTTTGTAGAAGGGGGGGGGGGTTGAATACAAACACAGAATTTAAAGTTTAATAAATTGTTTATTGATAAATCAAATACAATTTACAAGTTTGTTGCGGAATATGATTAAGACAGACTCAATCTAAACAAACTTAAGAAACACTAAGATGGTGGCACAAGAAATTCAGAGAAAGGAGGATTAAGAGATATAGAAAACAAAGGTTTCTATTTGGAGTTCAAGGATTGAGCACACCCTCAGATGGAGGGGTGAACTTCCTATTTATACCCTATGCATTAAATGCATGGCAGGGCACTTTACACGTGGCGTTTACTGATTGGCTTTGAATGTCTGACTTTGGGAGACATGCTTTCGGCCGGATCATGAAAAGTGTAGTTGACAGAGTTGTTGTACGAATTGTGGCAGAGGCATGTCCGTTCTGACACATCGTACTGAGTTGTGTAAGGTTAGACAAAAAGAAACTTGAGGTATAAGCTAAGTGATCATTCAATCGCTGAATATATCTTTCAGCAGAGATATCAAGAGTTCAGCGATCACTGAAGCTTTACTCATGTTCCTTCGCGTATAAGTAGAGTTGTCTTTGCTTCACTGATATCCGCATCAGGTCACTAGTAGACTTCTCTTTGTTCAGCAGCTTCGTCTTCGATTCAGCTATGAACATCTGTTGACGCGAGACTTGTCTTCAGGGATTACGTTACTGTTTACATCAGAACTATCAGCGATAACTGAACAGACTCAGTTTGATCACTGATAGTGAAACACTAATACATATTAAATGTTTGAGAAAGACTATCAGCGATAACTGAACAGACTCAGTCTGATCGCTGATGGTGAACCACTAATACATATTAAACGTAATTTTCACTAAGTATAGAAAAGGGTCGTTTATCAAATCACTGAGAGAGCTTGGATCAACACTGGCAATAGTTCCAATTTGTAGGCTTGCAAACCCACCCTCTTGAGCACTTTGAAAGGTCCAAGGAAATGGGGAATCAGCTTCCCACGTTTTCCGAACCGTATAATGCCCTTCCACGGCGATACCTTAAGCAACACACGGTCGCCCACTTGGAATTCCATCGGCCACCTCTTCTTATCGACATAACTCTTCTGCCGATCCTAATCCGCTTTCAATCTTTCACGAATGCTCTTGACCTTATCGGCCGTCTCTTGCACGATTTCAGGTCCGACAAACTGCTTTTCTCCCGCTTCAAACCAACACACGGGAGTTCGGTACTTTCGCCCGTACAATGCCTCAAAAGGTGCCATTCCAATACTCGAGTGGTAGCTATTGTTGTAAGCAAACTCCACCAAAGGTAAGTGAGAGTCCCAACTACCCCCGAAATCGATGACACAAGACCTCAACATGTCTTCCAACGTTTGGATCATTCTCTCGCTTTGCCCGTCGGTTTGTGGATGGTAAGTCGTACTCAACTTAACTCGTGTACCAAGCTCTTTCTGAAACCCATCCCAAAAGTTCGAAGTGAACCGACTGTCGCGATCCGACATGATCGACAATGGTATACCGTGCCTCGAGACCACTTCATCGATGTACAGTTTTGCTAGCTTGTCCATCGGTAATGTCTCGCGCATGGCCAAGAAGTGAGCGCTCTTTGTCAATATATCAACTATCACCCAAATGGTATCGTGACCTCGAAGAGTTTTAGGCAACTCAGTCACGAAATCCATGATGATATGCTCCCACTTCCACTCGGGAATCTCTAAAGACTGAAGGCTCCCATATGGTCATTGATGTTCGGCCTTAACTTGCGAGCACGTAACACAACGCTCCACATACCGTGCCACATCAAGTTTCATTACCGGTCACCAATAGTACAACTTCAAGTCCCTGTACATCTTCGTACTTCCCGGATGAATGGAATACTTGGACTTGTGAGCATCTTCAAGCAGTAGATCACGGTTACCCCCAATATTGGGTACCCACACACGACCGCTGAACAGTTTTACCCCACGGCTATCTTCCGTTAAGAGTAAACGCTGCTTCATCATGACTTCCTCTTTGAGATTCTCTTCTAACAAGGCTTCGATCTGCGATGCCTTGATCTTTTCCACAAGGGTGGATATTAACTCGATTCTCGAACAGGTAGCCTGAATACTTCCGCTATAGTCTTTCCGACTTAACGCATCAGCTACCACGTTTGCCTTCCCGGGATGGTAAAGCAACTCACAGTCGTAATCTTTAAGCAATTTGAGCCACCGCCATTGTCTCATATTCAACTCTTTCTGATCAAAGACATACTTCAGGCTCTTATGATCTGTGTAGAGTGTACAATTCATTCCATAGAGATAATGTCGCCAAAGCTTCAAGGCGAACACTACTGCTGCTAACTCCAAATCGTGGGTAGGATAGTTCTTCTCGTGTATCTTAAGTTGTCTCGAGGCGTAAGCGATTACTTTACCCCGCTGCATCAACACACAACCTAAACCCATCTTCGAAGCATCGCTATAGACCACAAAGTCTTCTGACCCTTCAGGTAACGACAAGATCGGAGCTTCACATAATTTCTTTTGAAGAATCCAGAACGCCTTCTCTTGCGTTTCGGTCAAATCAAACTTCGCATTCTTCCGAGTTAGAACTGTCAAGGAAGAAGCGATCTTCGAAAAAAAATTCTGAATAAATCTCCGATAATATCCCGCCAGACCCAAGAATCTTCGGATCTCGGACGGGTTCTTGGGAGGCTCCCAATTCATCATAGCTTCAATTTTGGAGGGATCTACTTTCACTCCGTCTCGAGTGACAACATGACCCAAAAACTGTACCTCTTCAAGCCAAAATTCACACTTGGAAAATTTGGCGTACAACCTTTCTTTTCTCAACACATCAAGAACTTCACGTAGGTGTTGCTCGTGCTCTAACTCGCTCTTAGAGTACACGAGTATATCCTTAATGAATACGATGACCGACTTGTCGAGGAAAGGTTGGCACACCCTATTCATCAAATCCATAAATACCGCTGGTGCGTTCGTTAGGCCAAAAGGCATTACAATAAACTCATAATGGCCGTAACGCGTTCTGAAAGCTGTCTTCGGAACGTCTTCTTCTCTTACCTTCACTTGATGGTAACCCGAACGTAAGTCAATCTTGGAAAAATAACCCGCTCCTTGCAGTTGATCAAACAAGTCGTCTATTCTCGGAAGCGGATATTTGTTCTTCACTGTCGCCTTGTTCAATTCACGATAATTCGATGCACATTCTCATTGTGCCATCCTTCTTCTTGACGAACAAGACCGAAGCTCCCCACGGCGACGAGCTCGGTCTTACGAATCCCTTCTCTAAGAGCTCTTGGAGTTGGGCCATCATCTCTTGCATCTCCATTGGCGCTAACCGATAAGGGGCTCTAGCAACAGGAGCCGCTCCCGGTACGAGATCAATCCGAAACTCTACTTGACGATCGGGTGGCAACCCGGGCAAGTCGTCCGGAAAGACATCTGGGAACTCACGCACAATCTTCACATCTTCAAGCTTTAACTTCTCTAACTTGGCATCGATCACATAGGCTAGGAAATACGAACATCCTTTTACTAAGCACTTACGTGCCTTTGCCATTGTGATTATTGTCACTTCACCTTTTCTCTTTTCACCAAAGATGACAACGACTTCGCCAGAGGGGTTGGGAAGTCGAATCAATTTCTTGGAACATACGATCTCGGCATGATTGTTTGACAACCAATCCATGCCAACCACAACATCAAAACCCCCGATTAACATCGGCAGTAAATCGATCGAGAATTCTCTCCCTTCGATTCCGAGAGTACACTTCTTCAGAACATGACGGATCAGAACATGACTACCATCAGCTATTTCTACCACTAATGCATCCTCAAGACTAGTAGTGGCCATAGAAATCTTTTGACGGAACAATTCAGATATAAAGGAGAAACTGGCACCCGTATCGAATAAAACACGAGCAGGTACAAAGTTTATAAGAAAAGTACCCGATACCACATCAGCGGATGCCTTGGCCTCATCGGCCGTCATCTGAAACGCTCGACCTGGAACCCTAGATGGGTTTTCTCTTCTGTCCGGTGCGCTACCCGATTTAAGCTTCGGGCAATCTCTCTTCACATGCCCCGGTGCCTTACACTCGAAGCAGATAAGCTCTCTGATCGAACAGTCACGTGAGAAGTGGTCAGACTTCCCACACTTGCTGCAAAGTTGAGGAGCGGTGTTACAGCTACCGTGGTGCTTGGTTCGTCATCTCCGGTACCATCTAGCTCCTTGATAGTCGCTGAAGCTTCGGTTTCCGACAAAAAGTCGGGTTCTCTTGGGAGGTACTGAACTGCTTTCCCACTTCCTCTTTTCAGCAACCGCCACAACCTTCTCCGCAATTGCCTCAACCCTCCGATGGCTCACATCGCGATCCCCGATCACTTTCAGCAGAAACTCCTGTTGTTTAGCCATAGCTTCATCCAATGCCAACATCATGCTGGCCATCAACTCAGATTGGGAAATCGCATCCCTGACGACTGGGTGGGACGGAGCCAGGTCTACCTGCAGAAAGACCTCTGGTCCCCTACCTGGTACTGGTTGAATAGATAGGCACACAACGACTTCAACCCCAGCCGGTTGAACGGCGGTTGAGGCTGTCGCCTCGACACCCTCTGCATGCGTACGCGGTCTGTTGGTCCCGAAGGTGCTTAACAAGTTTGTAGAAGGGGGGGGGGGTTTGAATACAAACACATAAATTAAATTTTAATAAATTGTTTATTGATAAATCAAATACAATTTACAAGTCTGTTGCGGAATAAGATTAAGTAGAACCTAATCTAAACAAACTTAAGAAAAACACTAAGAGGGTTGCACAAGAATTTCAGAGAATGGGGGATTAAGGAATATAGAAAACAAGGGTTTCTATTTTTGATTCTATAATCGAGCACTTCAAATGGAGAGGTGATCTTTCTATTTATACCCTATGCATTAAATGCATGGCAGGGTACTTTACACGTGTCACACAGTGATTGGCTTCCGGGATCTGACTTTTGAGAGACATGCTTTCGGCCGTATCATGAACAGTGTAGTTGACAGATTTGTTGTACGATTTGTGACAGAGGTATGACCGTTTTGACACATCGTACTGGGTTGTGCAAGGTAAGACAAAAGGAGACTTGAGGCATAAGCTAAGTGATCATTTGATCGCTGAATATCTCTTTCTTCAGAGACATCAAGAGTTCAGCGATCGCTGAAGCTTTTCCTCATGTTCCTTTGCGTATAAGTAGATTCGTATTTGCTTCACTGATATCCGCATCAGGTCACTAGTAGACTTGTCTTTGTTTAGCAGCTTCATCTTCGATTCAGCTATGATCATCTGTTGACGCGAGGCTTGTCTTCAGGGATTACGTTAGCTGTTTACATCAGAAACTATCAGTGATAACTGAACAAACTCAGTCTGATCGCTGATAGTGAAACACTAATACATAGAAATGTTTACAAGAAAGACTATCAGCGATAACTGAACAGACTCAGTTTGATCGCTGATGGTGAAACACTAATACATATTAAAACGTAATTTTCACTAAGCGTAGAAAAAGGGTCGTTATCAAATCACTGAGAGAGTTTGGATCAACAATCTCCCCTTATTTGATAATGACAAAGTAACTGAAGAAAATTACTTTATAATTCAAAATGATGGAATAATCAGGACTCATAACATACATGTCCCAATTACTATTTTGAGGGATTTTTTACAGTACTGATAGAGTAAAATACTTCACTGAAATTTTAATTTAATTCAAAAGAAGGAATTACAAGATATGAAAATTACAAGTACAAGTGGTGTACTAACTACTGTAAGATTTACTAATAGATTACAAGAAAGAAAACTAATCTATCAGCTATCTAAAGAGGGTTTAGGAGGATTGATCAAATACTCAGGTATTTCTTCTCCTTTTTGCCTTCGCTCTAAAGATTCTTGGCTAATGATCACTTTGATTTGCTCAGCAGCAGGAGAGAGATCACACCATAAGCACATGAGATCCTTGAGAAGACTGAGGGGACAGATAGGGATTTCAGAGACTCTTTGAAATCTGAGCTGTTCCTCGTCATCTCTGAAGAAGATTCCAAAAGGTTCTTCAAGTACTTGTCCAGCAACATATGGTCCACCAGGAGGCAGAGATAGATCCAGAACCGAAAGATCAGGAGGATGACCGAACTGAGCTTCTCTTGAAAATTTGATGGAGGTTTCATTTATGATCACCGCGACATTTTCAGGGGAGGAGGAGATGGGCTTTCTCTTGATTTGCTTGGACTTTGGAGGAAGAGCAGATGACACCTTTAGGATAGCAGCGACTCTGTTGATAAGGGCATCATTTAGCCTTTCAACATAGCCTCTGTATGTTGACTTTGATTTCTTCAGCGCATCTTTGAACTCAAGCCATTCCATGTAGCCGAAGTCTTCCAGCTTTGAAATAAACATAGCCTTGCAGCTTCCATCCTCTCTGGTAATCTCCATGGTGACAGAAAGTTTATCCTTCTTCTTTCTCCCAGAGATAGCAACAGCTATGATCTTCATTGGGTCAGAGCGATAGTCAATTTTATGCTTGCACCAATCGACTGTATTATCGCTGACCGCTTTTTCTTAAAAGCGCTCCTTTTCAATCTCTTTCAAAAGAGCGGCCTGGACTTCCACTGGTTTCCTTTTCAGCTTTAAGTCTTTGACTTGAGAAGACTGAATTTTGAGAGCCAGAGAGGCATCTCTTTGACAATCAGCAATCAGCTTCTCAGCCCTGACGGATTCTTCAATTTCAGCTTCAGTCAGGAACTCTAGATCTGTTGATTGAGAGGGGATCTTCAGTCGTTGACTCTCCAGATGAGAGATCATCTCTGTTCTTGTTGGATCAAATAATTGTATTCAAGATTAAAGTTAAATTAGAGGGTTTAAACTGTATTTGTTTGATAGTTACAGTTCAGGGTTTAAACTGTAATATGTTAATAGTTATTTGTAAAAGGGCCTAAAGCCTGTTAGAAAGCCCATTAAGGTTAAAGCCCATATGGCCTAGGTATTTAAAGTTTTGTTTAATTAGTTTTTAGGTTTAACTCTGATAATATTCTAGTTAATAGCCGTACGTATTCTTTGTATTCAAGGGTATCAAGAACACTCAAGGTTTACATTGATTATTCAAGGGATTGATATGTTTATCTGATCTTTATATCTCTCGATCTATATTGTGTTTCTTGTTTGATTATCAACTAGATTAAACTGGGATAACAAGTGGTATCAGAGCCTAAATAATCAAGTTTTAGGATTAAATTTGTGTTTTGCGATTTTACTATTCATCGATTACTATTCACGCAGTTTACTGTTCATCGAATTTTTTTTTTACTGTTCATCGAATAGTGAAATTCGATTGCATGAATTGATGTGCTTATTGGTTTAAAGTTGATCTGATTAGTTGAGGTTCATGCTTCTGAATGCTATCTGATTGATTAATCGCATTATAGATCATCAAGTGATTAGATTTTTAGGATTTTGTGAATCTGGGTTCGTGAAAAGTTAACACTGTGTTCTTCAAAATTGATGCATGAAAGTTGGATTTGGCTTTTGATTTTGATTGCCTGATAATCGATACATGTTATTGGATACCAAAGTCTGATTTCTGCACTTAATTTTGAGTTCGTGATTGATTTCTGGGTTGATTATCTGTTATGTTCATCGACAATCTGGGCTGGAATTAAGAACATATCGGTCCTTAGCTTTACCGGTCATAGCATCTTATCGGTCGAACATACTTTATCGGTCTTTATCTTTTATCGGTCTATATTCTATCGGTCAAATTGAATACTGGTCGAATAATCTTTATCGGTCGAAGGAAGTTTATCGGTCAAAGCCTTTGTCGATCAAAGCTAATACCGGTCGAAGACCAATTCCGGTCGAAGACCATTACCGGTCCATAATTATACCGGTCCATTCATTTTTCCCAGTCGATCGGCACACTCACAATCTATATCGGTCGAAGTGTTTTGCCCATACCGGTTCTTACATATTATCGGTCGCCCGGGCCATTGTCAATATCGGTCAACTATATTCCCGGTCGAGCAAAGTACCGGTACAAGCAACTTACCGGTCGAACTCTCTATACCGGTCTCAGTCGTTTATCGGTCTACACTTTATCGCTCCATACACGTTTACCGGTCGAGAATAATACCGGTTGTTACATCTTACCGGTCAAACAAGGTACCGGTCTAAGTAAGACCCCGGTCGACTCAATACCGGTCGAAGCACATCCCCGGTCAGCATATCGGTCGATTTTTGCAAACTGTAATAGGGCATCTAAATGTCAAATTTTTTTTCTCTAGGGGCGCTGCTCCCATACCCTCGCAAGGGCGTTGCCCCTTGACCCCACCCGCTAACCGGATAGCGGGACCCCCGTGCTAAGTCTGCGAAGGGGGACAAAAGTTTTGTGCTTGATCAAAATTTTCCTAATTTCATTCTTCAGTATTATTTCTTTGTGTTTTATACTGTGCAAATTATGCACTTAATTATTTTTTTGGAAATTTATTTTTCTGAAAATTTTTGAGTGTGGTTTTTATATTGATTCTAACGATCTCATCTAGTTGGTTGTCTTGGTACAGATAAGTTTAATTACTAACAAGTGATACAACTAAAGATGTCTGAAGGTTACATCCTTGATTTTGAAAAGATGACACGTTCTGAAGCAAAAGCAAATGCTAAACGTCTTGCTAGACAATTTTCAAGATATACAGACATGGCTTATGATTATGAAAAGGAGATTAAAAAGCTCAAATCCGAGATGTTACCTCTTGAAGTTGAGAAAGAAAATCTAAAGATTCAGAACTCATCTTTCCTTATTCAGATCAATGCTTTAAAAGAAAATTCAAAAGATTCTGATTCTAAAATTGACTTTGCAGGAATAATTGAGTCTAAAGAAAAAGAGATCTTAGATCTACAAGCAAAGTTGAAAAGATCTGAGTCCAGCTCTACATGGTCTAAGAAGGAGGCAATGCAAAAAGAGCTTGATGAGCTTATAAGAAGAGCAAACATTGCTATTCAGACATCTCTAGAGCTTAAAAAGTCAAATTCTCAAGTATTTGCGGAAAGAGATAAACTAAAAGATAAAGTTCTCAGTCTTGAGGTTGAGATTGAAACGCTAAAAGAAAAGGCAACCCAAGACAGAGACAATACAAAAGTTCAAGATGAATTGTTGAAGATTGAGAAAGAAAGAAAAGACTTTGCTAAGAACTTCTCTGATTTCTCCAGAAAAGCCTTTGAAGAAAAGAAATCATTAGAGCTTAGATGTGTTAAGCTTTCTCAACAAGTTTCAAACTTTGAGAAGGTTATCGTTCTTGAAAGAGAAAAGGCTGAGAAAGAGAAGAAGACAGCTGAGCTGAAGAAAGCAAATATAGACTTTTCTGAAGAAAAGAAAATATTTGAGACCGAGATAGCCAAGCTGACAGGAAAGCTATCTGAATTGTCAACAACCATCATGAAGGAGAAGAATGCAAAATCTGAGTTGCATAAGAAGTTTGATCTGATTGAAAAGAAAAGAAACAGTTTGTCTTCAAAGATAAAGGAACTTGAAGAGATCGTATTCAAGGTGAAGCTGACTGAGCACAAGACGCCAGAGTCAATAGCTCAATCACCAAGAGATGATCCAGCTGATTCAGATAGTTCATTAGAAACAACTTCAAGTTCACATTTTCAAATGTTTTCTATAATCCTTTCTATGATTTAGATGATTGTCTTACTTCTAAATCTACTGATCAGATTCGTCCTTCTAACCTTTTCTATGACAAAAATGTTGATGGTTCAGGTAACTTCAAGAAGACTAAGTCTCAAAAGAAAAGCTTCTGGAGAAGGGATGATGAGAAAGAAAGAGGAAACTGGATCTGGAGAGTTAAAGGATCCTCGGAGGAGAAGAAGAAAGAAGAATCATTTGTGCATACATCAAATGCTAAATGGAACTATGCTACAAAAGATAACACTTTTGGCAAACCTGATCTGGTTTACACTATCAATCAACTGATCAGGTTAGCACAAAAGAAAATGATTTGTTCCTACTGTGGCTCAAATGATTTTGTCAGAAAAGAGTATGTAAATAACTGGTATGGTTCTTACTTCATATCTCCCACTAGAACTGCAACTAATCCATTAGGACCCAAATACCAGTGGGTACCAAAAGCTAAATCTGTGTTGCAGGCACCCAAAGTTTAAGGGGGAGAAAGAACAATGGCTTTTGAACAAAACAGTTCAAAACCCGGACTTCATTGTCAAAAAGAAGGCTTCTAAGTAAATCAGCTTAGAACCCGTACCTCAATGGAGTATGGCTTCTAATCACATCAAATTAGAACCCGCACTTCAGTGCTTCATTTTCCTATGTTTAAAAAAAAAAATCTTCAGTTGAGGGGGAGCTTAATCGTCTATAACCTTCTTCAAACAACTATGAGCTTAAATGTCAAAGAGCTTAATTGAAAAGGTCCTTAGAGCTTAATTGTCAAACTTTTTTAGTTTGAGGGGGAGAATTGCATCGTCAAACACAACTGTTTTGACTTCTCCATATTTTTATTCTTCATGTAACTCTGTGCTTATTTGTGCTTACATGTACAATAGCCTGTTGAACAACACGTTCTTTTAGGAAAATACATGGGATTCAGTGTGAGAACTTAATAGAACTTCCATGGATTCACGATAACCAGTGTTTCCTACCCAGGAAGTATTCCCTGAGTGATTGAGGGGAGAGGGGTCAAAAGAATTGAGTGATGGTGTGTGAAAAGGTAAAATGGAAAAGAGAGATTGGTTAGAAGTGAGCATTAAAAGAAAGAGGGTGAGAGATCATAGTAAAAGAATATTAAACTCTGCACCAAACTTCTTTCTGAGTCGGGCAGCCACATAATCTGATTGGTTCACATTCTTTGGTGACCATCATTGAAATAGGCAACTAGCCCATGCCATCTCTTGCATACAACCCCACCAGCTAATCATTCTTTTCTTAAAAAAAGAGAATGTTTCACATTTTCTGGGGACGCAGCACATACGCTATTGGTTCTTGATTTGGAAGATACTAATATTGAAAAAGAAGGAAAGTTTCCCCACCTTCAAACCCTTTCTCATGCACATTGAGTCTTTGTATAATTTGTTGCTGTCTCAACAAGTTTACATACTTTGAGCCTAAAATGAAAAGCAATCATCTGTGCTTAATTTTTTTTCATACACATGCACTTGCACACAGAAATTTGTTTTATGTCAGAATGTTCATAGATAACCATGTGTTATTCGATGATTGAATGGAAGACCTGGGGAGCCAACATCAAAACCAACTCCTTATATAGTAACTTTGTGTTACTCAGTGACTTTGTGTCATTGACAGACATTTTAACTGAGTCATTTGTTGATTCAGGTTTACAGCTCTTAAACTGTTTGAATTTCCAAAGATTTAAACGGTTACTACTTTCTATTTTAATCTGAAAAGATTGAAATAATCACTCTTTCCGTCTGGGAAGACTGCTCTTATTTCCATACAAAGGAGGAGATTGTTTTGCAAAGTTTTGATGATGATGATTCTCACCACTCATCAAAAAGGGGGAGAATATTCAAAAAGGGAGAATATAAGAAGATTACAAGAATATAATCTTAAGAGTGCTGAAGATTTTCAAAGATTTGAAGATTTAAGGACTATTTAAAGATTTAAAGTTTTGAAGCTATCAACGTCATATCTGAAGTTTTTCAAGAATAGTGAAGACAAGAGAAGACCCGAAGATAATTACCAAATTTTTTAAATCTTGAATCCAAAGGGGGAGATTGTTGGATCAAATAATTGTATTCAAGATTAAAGTTAAATTAGAGGGTTTAAACTGTATTTGTTTGATAGTTACAGTTCAGGGTTTAAACTGTAATATGTTAATAGTTATTTGTAAATGGGCCTAAAGCCTGTTAGAAAGCCCGTTAAGGTTAAAGCCCATATGGCCTAGGTATTTAAAGTTTTGTTTAATTAGTTTTTAGGTTTAAATCTGATAATATTCTAGTTAATAGCCGTACGTATTCTTTGTATTCAAGGGTATCAAGAACACTCAAGGTTTACATTGATTATTCAAGGGATTGGTATGTTTATCTGATCTTTATATCTCTTGATCTATATTGTGTTTCTTGTTTGATTATCAACTAGATTAAACTGGGATAACAGTTCTTTTCTTCATCTCTTCCTCTGACCAATGAAGTGGTCTAGAGGGCCTCCGTGGTTGTTGCAGGGACTCTTCTTCTTCATCCTCTTCATTAATCTCTTTAGAGATTGGGATTATTTGGTCATCAACTTCAGAGGCTGGGATTATTTGTAGCTCTTTTCCCTTAAGCAGGGGAGAGAACTGTCTGGTCAGAAAATGAAAAAGAAGATTAGTTTATTTTCAGGGAAGTAGAGAGATAAAGGCTAGAAAGAAACAGGGGTGGGATTTTTATAGAAGGATAAGGGAACGAGGGTAAGGCATACCTGAGAAGGATTCTCCTCAGATAGTGAGGTCATCTTCAGGCTTCCCTCAGCAGTTGCACCTTTGCTTTGGGAAGGGGTTCCTGAAGATGTCTCATGACTCCCCCCTGCTTTGATAACTTCTTTCGAAGCTATCGTTGATGACGTGACGACTGAAGAACACCATAGAGATTGATCTTCTTCATCGTCATCATCATCATCTTGATGAGGATCTTCCTCTTGATCTTCCAGATCAAGGGCTTCATCTTCATCGTCCTCCTCTTCCTCTTCATCGATTAACTCATCGATGGTAGGAGGGGCTTTCTCAGCAGCTATCTCCCCCTCAACATGAGAGGGAGTTTCCTTATGTTGTTCATCAGCAGCAGCTTCAGTCTCCTTATTTTGTTCAGCTGTTTTCTCCCCCTCTTTGTCATTATCACGGAGGGAGAGATCTTTGGAAGGAGTAGAAGTGTTTGCAGTGTCCAACTTCTGGACTTCAGCCTCCAGTCCTGTGAGACGGCCTTCAAGTACAGGGATATCTGTCGTAGCTTGATGAATAAACTCCACAACTATGTTCAGAGAGGTGCGATCGCTCTCTGTAAATTAAGGAGCAGGAATTGGAGCTGGTGCCTTCAGCTGGTCGAGGACTTGCTGAAGAAGAGCAGTGCAGGATTCAACCTTTGTAGACAGGGCATCAAACTGTTGCTTGGAGTCCTCCCTGACTTTGAAAATCGCTTCTTGGAGAGTAGCGATTTGAGAGGCGTCAGCTTTGGAGGCGCATTGAGCTGTCAGTGTCTTCAGTAGCGCTGGTGGTGTTGTTGAGAGAGGCAGTTAGAGACTCCACCTTTGCACTCAAACTGTTGACATTGGTGTCAATAGTCGGCAAACTAGGACCTGAAATAAAAGTTAGTTTTTGAGTAACAGGCTTATATGGTGAGTTGGGAGTAGTGTTTAAGGTTATAGGAGTACCTGAATTATCAAACAATTTGTAGAATTGCATAGATTCCTCAAAAGTTTGATGTTCAGGTCCTATGGGTCCAAGCTGTGGCTGTGAAAAAATAGATGATGGGTCAGAGACCAAAGGAATAGAAGGATGAGAGATGGGGATAGAAGTAGGGATAGGGGTAGTTACCTCAGTGGTTACCTCAGGATGTTGAGGAGCTGAGATGATGGGTGGTGTCACTGTTGATGTGACAGCGACCGTAGTCACTGGCACGGTTGATGTGGGTATCACTGAGGATGTGGAGGAGAGACCCACGAAGGCATCCAAGGAGGTTTGTTGAGAAACATCCTTAGGTCTTGAGCTAGAGGTACCTTTCTCCTTGGTCACCTTGTCCTTTTTCGAAGGACCAAATGAGCCAGTTGATGGTCGTTTGGAAAGGGGTAGCGGCAGGGATAGCAGAAGAAGGAACCCCCTGCGTGGCCGCTGAAGACGAAGAAGTGTGGAGAGAGAGTCGGGAGCGGAGTTCAGAAATACTTACCTCGTTGGGGAGTGCCTTGACCTCCAACGAGCGCTGGCCGACTTTGGGAAAAGTTGCATCAGAATTAGTGGGGTAAGTAGCAGGGTAGAGGAACTTCAGGTACGCACAAATGAAGAGCACATAGGGGATCTTGGGATTCCTCTCTGTCTTTACTATCTTTGACCGCAGATCGTTAAAGATAGCTGTGGCGAAGTCAAAATTCCTTCCAGCGATCACGGAGTAGGCCATTTGGACCTGAATCTTGCTGGCCTGGTCCAGTGACCCAATCTTCCCACTCATACACTAAATAAAGTGAGAGAAGATGTAGTTAAGCTGAGAAGGCATGTTCGCCTTCTTCACGAGAGTCAGCTTCTTGTTGGGAATTGTCGTCCTCGGCTTGGGCTCCTAACAGTATTCCATAGCATCCAGGAATTGGATGAGTTCAACATCAGTGGGCAAGGCATCGAATCCATTCCTGGGTTTGTCAGGAAATCGCAGAGCTTTTCTTATCCCTAAGGCAGTCATCATCCCCGGTCCAAGGTCAGTGCTGAAGGAAATAGTAGGAACCAGCTCACCCTTTTTGTTGGTGATGGAGGTCTCTTCAGCGGTAAACCAGAATTGTTGGAGAAGAGCTTTTGAAGGTGTGGGATCCACAGTGATGGCGTAGACAATGCAGGATTGCTTTAGAAACTGTGCAGCTTCCACCAGATGTGGGTATTTGACACCATCAAATTCAAGTCGAGCAAGATGATTGTTTTTCGGAAGCTCAGAGTCAGTGATGGCGAACTTGACATTTTTAGAGGCGACAAGTGCAGATTGAGCCATTATGTTGATCTTTGAAGAAGACGATGCAAATGCTTGAGAATGCTAGAATGCTGTGAGAGAGTTTTCTTGCTTTGAAAGTATTTCCAGAAAGCGTAAAACGATAAGAATGGAAAAATATTCTTTTTATACGTTTGAGAGTAGGAGAGAGAGTGTGAAAGGCGGGAAAACAAATGCTCATCATGACATGGACACGTTTGAAGGAGTTGATTGGATGGAATGGCAACGGGCGAACGTGTCAGAAAAAAAAGCATGCCATGGACTGTCGGTTCAAATGACGTCATAGGAGAGAGAGAGAGACTGTTCATTTGTCCGTTTTGAAATTATAGCTGAAGAAAAGTCAGCGATAGATTTTCTTTTTGAAAGTATCCCTGATGGTAAAGATAGGGATTGATTTTCTTTTAAGAAGGATCACTGACTAGAATTATCAGTGATAAATTTATTTTTCAAAAAGCTTTTAATCATTTGAAGAAAGTTCAGTGATTAAAGTTTATATTTTGAAAAACATCTTAACTGAATGAAGATTCAGTTGTAGGGATTGAGAGAACATACCTGAGAGTCAGAATGTTTATCAGAGAAAATGATAAAAGGGGAACTTATGATTACTGACACAATGCATGAACGCTGAAGAATTATTCTTCGAGATTCAGCATTCCAAGCTCACTGATGAGAAAGTTGAACCTTGTCTCATCAAGAGGTTTGGTGAATAAATCAGCAAGCTGATAGTCAGTAGAGATGAAATGAAGTTCAATATCACCGTTCATCACATGATCTCTGATAAAGTGATATCTGATCTCTATGTGTTTCGTCTTTGAATGTAGCACTGGATTATTTGCTATAGCGATAACACTTGTGTTGTCGCAATTGATAGGAATCTTTGACAGCTGAAGGTCATAGTCTAATAGTTGATTTCTCATCCATAAGATCTGAGAAAAACAGCTTCCAGCGGCTACGTATTCAGCTTCAGCTGTGGAAGTGGATACTAAATTTTGCTTTTTGCTTGTCCAGCTTACCAGCTTTCCTCCTAGGAGTTGACATCCACCAGTGGTACTCTTTCTGTCAAGTTTACAACTGTAAAATCACTATCAGAATATCCTGTAAGATCGAACCCTGAGTCTTTGGGATACCAAAGACCGAGGTTAGGAGTTCCTTTCAGATATCTGAAAATTCGCTTAACAGGGATCAGATGGGATTCCTTGGGTTCAGATTAATAGCATGCACATAAACAAGTAGAGTACATAATGTCAGGTCGGCTCGCTGTAAGATACAGCAGTGAGCCTATCATTCCTCTATAGGCAGTGACATTAACAGGTTTCCCAGATGGATCCTTGTTAAGTGTCAGAGGAGGTGCCATAGGGGTTTTCATCGCTGAAGTTTGTGTGAGATCAAACTCTTCAGCATATCTTTAACATACTTACCTTGGCTGATAAAAGTACCTTTGTCAAATTGTTTAATCTAAAGGCCAAGAAAATATGTTAGCTCACCCATCATACTCATTTTGTATTTTTTCTTCATTCGTTCAGCAAATCGAGTACATAGAGATGGGTTAGTAGAACTAAATATTATGTCATCGACATATATTTGTACAAAAATAATATGACCTTTTATCTTTCTGAAAAATAACGTATTGTCAATTTTGCCACGTTCAAAATTTTCAGGGATAAGAAAAGATGAGAGAGTGTCATACCAAGCACGAGGGGCTTGTTTGAGACCATAAAGAGCTTTATCCAGTTTATAAACATAATTTGGATACTTGGGGTCATATAACCCTGGAGGTTGTTCTACATAGACTTCTTCATTCAGCTTTCCGTTTAGGAACGCTGATTTTACATCCATTTGATAAACAATGAAGTCTTTATAGACTGCATAGGCTAAGAATAGTCGAATTGCTTCGAGCCTAGCCACAGGGGAAAATGTTTCATCATAGTCTATGCCTTCCTCTTGTCTGTATCCTTGAGCAACAAGTCGAGCCTTGTTGCAGGTTACAGTTCCATGTTCATCTAATTTGTTTCTAAACACCCATTTAGTGCCTATAACAGTTTTATCAGATGGTCTAGGAACGAGATTCCAAACTTTGTTGCGAGTGAATTCAGTCAGCTCTTCTTGCATAACGCTGATCCAGTTTGGATCTCTAAGGGCATTATCAGTCTTCTTTGGTTCTATTAAAGAGAGAAAGTTGACAAAGAGACAGATATTACCTGAGCTTCGTCGTGCCTGAATACCTACATCGGGATCACCAAGAATTTGATCTATTGGGTAATCTCTGGTCCATCACTGAGCAGGAGCATGATTGCTTAACTCAGAGGTTGGATCAACAATTGGGATGTTTACTAATGAGGATGTTTGAGGTTCATCAGCAATTAACTGTTGAGTAGTGGACAGACTATTGTTATCAGAGAGGTTTTCAGACGAAGGTAGATCTGATGGTAGCAGTGTGTTAAGAGGTTCAGCTGAAACCCATGAGTTGGATTCAGCGTTAGGATGTATGATGTTTGGATCATCATCAGCAGTAGGTGGATCTGTGTACTGATGGTTTGAAAAGAAGGGTTCAGTTTCTTTGTAGTGAGAGAACATCCAAGCATTTAACTCTTCATTGTCAGCGATTGGTTTGGAGTTCGCTGAGCGAGTTTCATCAAAAGTGACATGAATGGTTTCTTCCACAGATTGTCTTCTCTTATTGAATACTTTGTAGGCTTTGGAGATGGATGAATATCCAAGGAATATTCCATCATCAACTTTTGGGTCGAACTTTCCAAGCTGATCTTTGTTGTTTAAGATAAAACACTGACAACCAAAGATATGAAGAAAACTGATAGAAGGCTTTCTTCCATGAAAAAGTTCATAAGTTGTTTTTCCAAATCGTTTTACTATCAGCGACCTTTTTTGAGTAAAACATGCAGTATTTACAGCTTCAGCCCAAAATTGAGTAGGGAGATGAGAATCGCTGAGCATTGATCTAGCAGCTTCAATGATTGTTCTGTTTCTTCTTCAGCGACTCCGTTTTGCTGAGGTGTTCTTACTGAAGAGAAGTTATGATAAATTCCCTTGTTCTCAAAGAAATTGTTCAGAGAGCTGTTTTTGAATTCAGTTCCATGATCACTTCTTATTGAACGAACAGTAAGATTGTTTAGTACTTCCATCTTTTTAACAAAAGATATAAGTTCTTCTGGAGTATCACTCTTGCAGCGAAGAAAGATAACCCAGGTATAGCGAGAGTATTCATCTACAATGACAAGTGTATATTTCTTTCCAGCTATTGATTGGATGTTGACAGGGCCAAACAGATCCATATGCAAGAGCTGAAGAGGACTTGTCATTGAGGAGACTTGTTTTAACTTGAAACTAGCTTTTGTTTGTTTTCCTTTTTCACATGCTGAGCAGAGAGATTCTTTAGCATATGAGTGCTGAGGAAGACCAGAAACCAGTTCCTTAGATGAGAGAGAATTCAGGGTTTTGAAGTTTAGATGAGAGAGTCTTTTGTGCCATTTCCACCGAAGGTCACAGAGGGACCTTTCTCTTCCTTGTATTCAGTGAGCAGGTCTTTTTGTCCAGTCATATGACGAGAGCATCCACTATCAAGGTACCAAATGCCCTTTGATCCCTGCACACATGAGGAAGATTAAGCTTTGTTTGGTACCTACTTTTCAATGGGTCCTTTTGGGTTAGTGGAGATGGAAGGTTCAGTAATCTTCACAGCAGATGAAGATTCAGCTTCAGTGATAACCTTCACCTTGGTTAATTTCTTAACCTTAGTGGTATTCTTCACCTTGGTCGATTTTTCAGCTTTAGTGACCTTTTCAGCCTTGGAGGCATTCATCTTCACTTTAGATGATTTGTCAGCTTTAGTGGCAGTTGGACATTTGCTTGCAATATGGTCAGTGAATCCACAGTGATAACATTTTCTATATTTGAAAGTGGGTTTTAGGACCAGAAGTAGAAGGTTTTGCAAGTTTAAGATGAGCAGGTCCGGCTCCAAGAATTCCTTCATCATGAGATCTGGGAGGAATTTTCATTTCTTCAGATCTCGTGGGTTTAAGATCAATCTTTAGCTTTGGAGGACAGAGATCAAAGATTTCTATCACAGAGCTAGAAGATTGTTTAACTGAAGGTTTTGAAGAAACTTTCTGTTTTGCTTTCTTGGGAGCCTTCTGAGGTAGAAGAATAGATTTTCCTTTATCTGTAGGCTTAGAACTTTCAGATTTTTCCTCAGGAATTGGATTAGAAGATGATGCAGGATAGAACTGATTATAAGAAGTGTCAGAGATAGACGTGACAAATGTTCCAAACTTAAGCATGGACTTGTCATCTTTAGGATCGTCCTGTGGTTTCCAAAAACCAAGACCAGTTCTATCACTGTCAGGAGTTTGAGCATTTATAATCTCAGTGATTTTTGTTGATTGGTTGCACCATTTTTCAACATGAGCCTTTTCTGCTTTTAGAGCAGCGATGGCTTGTTCGCGTTCAATGCTGATGATTTCATTTATAATGACTTGATCTTTCAACTTTTCTTCTAAAAGAGTTAGTTCTCTGATCTTTTCATGACATTTCTCTAGCTCTTGAGTTAAATGAACATTTTTGTTCTCAGCTTAAGTTTTGTCGTTTAGAGCATTATAAAGATCAATCGTCAGCACATCAACAGCGCGACTTCTCTCAGCTTCAGGCAGAGAGGGATTTGTAGAGATAGATACCTGAGATGATATGTAGCTCATAGAAGGTTCAGATGGTTCTTCCACTTCTTCTTTAATCTCAGCCATGAGGCAGAGATTAGCGACTTCATCTTCATCAGAACTTGATTCTTCTGATTCAGCCCAGTCGTGTTCTTCAGCGATGAGACATTTACCTTTTCGCTTATAGCTTTTCAGCTTTTGATATTTGTTCTTCAGCTTTAGGTATTTGTCATCACTGGATCTTCTTGAGGTAGAAGGTTTGAAGACCTTTTTCGACCTGCACTCACTAGCAAAGTGTCCAATCTTTTCACAGTTATAGCAAGTGGCAGTAGCCTTATCAACAGGAGTTGATTTTGGCTTTTCAGTAAGAGAGAGAGAGGCTTATTTCTTCGGAAATTGCTCTTTCTTGCAAATCTCTTAAAAGAGTTTGTCAAGAGTGCTAAGGACTCATCAAACTCTGAAAGATCAGGGTCTGATGGATCCTCAGATTCAGAATCTAACTCAGTGATGGTGAGAGTAGATCGCTGAGATGGAATTATCTCTGAAGAGACTAAAGCAACATGAATGCTTTTGGAGTCTTTAGAATCTTTTACAAGATTCTTCTTCAAGAGATTCGATTGCTCATAGTTAAGCAATATTCCATACAAAGTGCTGAGAGAAAGAGAATTTAAGTCTTTTGTCAGCTTTAGACATATTGAATAACTATCCCAGATTTCAGGAAGACATTCTAAGAATTTTGTTAAGACCTCAGAATTAGAATAGGTCCTACCAACTGTTCAGAGAGATTCATTCTTACCAGCGATGAAACTTTCATACTGTCTTACCAAGTTAATCTTTCGAGTCTCTTGGATTTCAGTGGTGCCCTCATATTGAACACATATGGTTTCCCACATTTCTTTAGAAGTTTTCAGATGCATGATGGAATGAAAAACTTCATCAGGCAGAGCCATTGAGATAATGGTCTTTGCTCTTGCATCTATACCTACCTTCTTTTTGTCTTCATCACTCCACTGTCTTATTTCCTTAACGACATAGCGCTCAGGGACAACTTCAGTGGTGGCAGTAGCTGGAACTGCAACTATAATTCTAACGGGTTCATAGGGTTCATTTTCTATATATTCAGGTATAGTAGGATCTGCACCTTCAAGAAATAGCATCATTCGATTTTTCCATAGAGAAAAGTTATCTCTGCTAAATCGAGGAGGTTTAGAAAGTGAACCATTATCATAGTAGTTTGTGTTTGTGTTAAGTGCCATTTAGAACAGCAAGGAAGAGAATAAAGCAAGATCTTGTTTATTAGATTAAACAGTCAGCTCTGATACCACTTGTTGGTCCCGAAGGTGCTTAACAAGTTTGTAGAAGGGGGGGGGGGTTGAATACAAACACATAAATTAAAGTTTAATAAATTGTTTATTGATAAATCAAATACAATTTACAAGTCTGTTGCGGAATAAGATTAAGTAGAACCTAATCTAAACAAACTTAAGAAAAACACTAAGAGGGTTGCACAAGAATTTCAGAGAATGGGGGATTAAGGAATATAGAAAACAAGGGTTTCTATTTTTGATTCTAGAATCGAGCACTTCAAATGGTGAGGTGATCTTTCTATTTATACCCTATTCATTAAATGCATGGCAGGGTACTTTACACGTGTCACACAGTGATTGGCTTCCGGGATCTGACTTTTGAGAGACATGCTTTCGGCCGTATCATGAACAGTGTAGTTGACAGATTTGTTGTACGATTTGTGACAGAGGTATGTCCGTTCTGACACATCGTACTGGGTTGTGCAAGGTAAGACAAAAGGAGACTTGAGGCATAAGCTAAGTGATCATTTGATCGCCGAATATCTCTTTCTTCAGAGACATCAAGAGTTCAGCGATCGCTGAAGCTTTTCCTCATGTTCCTTCGCGTATAAGTAGATTCGTCTTTGCTTCACTGATATCCGCATCAGGTCACCAGTAGACTTGTCTTTGTTCAGCAGCTTCGTCTTCGATTCAACTATGAACATCTGTTGACGCGAGGCTTGTCTTCAGGGATTACGTTAGCTGTTTACATCAGAAACTATCAGTGATAACTGAACAGACTCAGTCTGATCGCTGATAGTGAAACACTAATACATAGAAATGTTTACAAGAAAGACTATCAGCGATAACTGAACAAACTCAGTTTGATCGCTGATGGTGAAACACTAATACATATTAAAACTTAATTTTCACTAAGTGTAGAAAAAGGGTCGTTATCAAATCATTGAGAGAGTTTGGATCAACACGGTCTATCGCGCGTACTTACCATTCTGATCTGCTACACAAGACAGAGAAAGAGAGACGAGAAGCGTAGGGCAAACACAAAGGAAAACGTACTACCATATTACCAATTGTCAGGGTAACAGCAAATCAAGCACAATCACGTATAAATATTCTCATAATAACATTAGCTAAGTGAGATTATGAACATATAATACATAACGGTTATTGTCACCATCGCCACGACGCTCGATAACTATATTTCCGTCAACTCTAAGACCAACCTATCTTAGTAGTTATACCCAATACTCACGAATCAATGCTTAACATACTCAGTCTAAGTCAAGACATCTTACATTCATGCCTAGATCACTTAAACTAGAGCTCTGATACCAACTTGTAACACCCTAAAAACCAGAGTGAATTTAAAACGCGAAAACTGGACAAATAAGCATCAACACTTGGTATAAACCTCCCAAAAAGGGGAAAATGTACTTAACCTTTACAAACCTGAATACTGATATTGAACTCAACAACAAACTAATCTAAACATAACCTATCTAGATTACATCGGTTGTAATCCAATATCACCAAAATAAAGGGGACTTAAACAAATGCCCAACATCAATACTAGTCATCTCAAATCCCCGAGACCAAGCTCGTCACTCATGCCCTTATCAACCCACTGCTAACGGGAACCTGTTATACACATCATTTGAGAAAAAGTGTTAGGCTTAAAGCCTAGTGAGAACATACAATTTATAAATTTCAAGAGATATAAACAATCGTATCATAAGGAAATCTTTTCAATAAGGTTTAGTTTTCAAATGAAACCTTTGCCACAACCGGGCCTTTTAAATGTAAACTCATCTTACGATGACAAAGATAATCAATTTTACCAAGGATTGTAGCGTAACACAAAGTAGGTCACAATCCGAGTTATGAGTCGAAACACTTGGAATCCATGGCCACGAACTACAAAGGTCCGTACTACGATGTGAGGGAGGGACCTCGAAGAAACCAAGTCAAACTCGTTCACTAGGACTGCCATATGACCCTTAGCTAGTAACCTATCTCACATAATCGTACCAAATTTCCCCCGAGGATCATATGCATCCATAACCACAAATAAGGGAAAATATGATCCATGGCTAGTAACCGGTCTTGCAAAACCGTACCAAATTGCCCTCGAGGATCATATACATCCATTTACAAAGAGGGGAAAAGACATCCCAAATATAAGTCGACTCAATACCTAGGGATCCACTAGTAATGGTACAGACTCGTCACAACAACATATGTGACCAACCATAGATAGTCATATGATATAAAATAACATTTATAAACAACATGCATTTTCAAGTTTAACTTCTGGTAAGAATGAAAATCATCAAAAATGAACTTTAAACATTCTTTTAAGTAACCCACATAAATGTGCAAGTAAAACATCCTTTTACTTTAAATAAGATCAAACCCATCATTTTAATCGAAAATGATCAGGAACCCTAAAATCCCCAAAAACTCAAGTTATATCAAAATGTAGTAAACTTAGATCTGAAACCATGGAGATATATAGAAGTTCAAAATGTAAGTTTTGACATGTATAAAGTTTAGAAAAAGGTAGTAGGAACTCACCAAATAGGTTTTAGGCGAAAAACCGAAAAACCAGATATCGACCACGACGAAGAGGTGAAGCTTTCTACACCGAAACCCCGAGCAATGCACTTAATACTAGCAATCAACGGAGCTTCAAAGATCGAAGAAACCAAAGAGAAACTTAGAGAGAGAGAGATTCGAAGAGAGAGAGAGAGAGAAATATCAATAAAGTGATATTTGTGGCTGACCACCTTTAAGTCGGCCAGAGGGTTGCGCGGCTTACACTGCGGCCTTCAAGCCGCGGGAAAAGTCGCGCGTGCCATAAAACTGGAATACTTCAGTGGGGCACGCGGCTTAGCTCGCGGCTTACTAGCTGCGGCCTAGCCCGCGCGTGTCAAAATCTGGAAATCCTCCAGAGGGTTACGCGACTTACCTCGCGGCCTACAAGCCGCGACATAGCCCGCGTAACTCTTTGTTTCCCATAATTTCAACCAAAACCCAAACACTAACTCTCGATTCCAAAACTCGGCGTCTACGACAAAAGGTAAACGCAAGAATACAACGATAATATATAATGAAAATCCAAGGTGTTACATTTTCAACATAAACAAATGAATCGTTTAAAGAAAGAAGAATGCCAATAAAATCATAATCTTTTAAAATGATATGCTCCGCTTATGAAAACGACTCGTTTACCAATAAATATGCATTTTAAACGAAAGGGACACCGAGTTAATCGTTAATCAAACCAAACTGTTTTACAGACTAAGGTCCCAATATAAAACGTTCTTTCGTAAACTTAGATTTAACCCAAAACTTGCTCAAAATGAGAATAGAGAGAGAACTCCCAATTTTATAAAACACGGGTAAAAATGTTATAACTTGAAATACCCAACACGGGTGGAACATGATACACAACTCATAAACTATAGATGAAAATCTATATAAATAAATACTGCCGTGAACACGGACGTTAGACCCAACTCACACGACCATAAAATGGACGAAATCAAATACCGAAACATAGAAATGACGCATTCCATTCAAACCTTAATATACGTGGGAAAGACCCAATATTAAGGCCATCATTTATCGTCGACCACATAAACCAAAGTTGGTAAAAATACGATATTAACCTTTTTAAAAAAATACCACGGATCTACGACGGAGAGACCCGTATACTTTGAGAATAAAGGAACATGCAAGTAGACCGCCCATACAACTTCCTCGCATGCCATCTAAACGTTTCCATCGTGGGTGGCGAGAACACGTAAATAGGGCCACCCGTGATATTATTGGATTTCACCACACATCTCGGTCCTAGTTCCCATGCCATACCAGATATCACAATCCTCAGACCGTTTGCTGCCTCTTGCCATACTCCGTCGAGTTACACCCCAAGGTCTTACGGACATGGATGCCTATCTAATCTAGACGAGTTTCAACTCAGCGGCTCGAGCTACCTATTGCCTACTCGCTAGCAAACCCAAGCGGTCACTAAATGTAACCCAAAACCTTAGGCGTTACAAAACAGACAGACTTACGTGCCTATGGATCCATTACAACACTGTCTAACATTACATGACTTCAATTGAAAGACCAAAGCTCCCAAAACATGTAACTCCCAATGGCATGAAATAATCGCCATCGTACTCCAATATTCCACAACTGTTTTTAAATCGGACAAATGTTCTCAAGACTCCATTTAGTCAAAACCGAGCCAACGACCCAACAGTTTACGTAAATACCCAAATAAAAACCGATATAAATATTGGAACCCGTTTGACCATCTAATATGCAAACACGACCAAAAGTATAAATAAATAAAATCTCATCGTTGATTGAGACAAACCATTTTCCCAAATGAACTCATACCCTTATGTTTTCAAAATGCCTCATAACACAATAATATGCATTTTCTGAAAAGGTTTATAAGATCAAATACACAAAATGACATTTACGTCAATTGAACTCCAATTATATATGTAAAATCATCAAATAAATATTTCAACATGATTTATTTACCAAAATACCCAAAGATCCCAAAATGGGTGTCTCGACATGCTTATAAAACTAAACATTTCAAAATAACTAAAACTTATCAGCAGTTAACAATTTGAGGTAAAACACAAACATTTTAAAATAAATATTTTGGCATGTACACCGTTTTCACAAATCAACTTGAACTCACCTTGCTAGATTTAGGCTAAATCTAGATTTTACCCCAACTTGAGATTTCTTGAAGAAATCCGAATCCATGAGCAACTTCTTCCATAAAACCTAGATCCACAAATTTTCAACCGTAAATAACCATATTCAACCATCTAGAATCTTTCTCCAAAACATTTACATCCAAAAACCCCAACTTGACCAAACCCTAATTTTGAACTATTTTCTCCAAAATCATCAAATTCGAAATTTGATAAACCAAACACTAGGAAATCATCAAGAGAACATTTATATCTTATAACAAGGTTTAGAAATGGGGAAGATTGTTGGGAACTGAAGAATTCATCAAGTATGTGAAGAATTCATCAAGTATGGTTAATGCTGCTAGTTCAAAGTTACTACTGCTAGAAGACTTAAAGGTTAATACTGCTGAGTGTTACTACTGCTAGTAGAATTAATACTGCTAGTCAAAGTTAGTGCTGCTTGAACAAAGTTAGTACTGCTAGTGGTTAGTGCTGCTTGGTAGTTAATGCTGCTAGAAGAAATTTAATACTGCTGAAGATTAATACTGCTTACATGATGAAGATTCGCATGAAAGGATATACATGGAAGATTAGAGATATACATGGAAGATATACTGAAGATATATTTATTTTTTTGTAATTATCTTTTTGTTTAGTATATGTATAGAAGATACAGAATAGTTTCAGAATATTAATCAATTCATTCTAAGTGTTAGTTCTAGAGAGAAAAACAACCTCAAGGCATAGATCCTAATTCTAGAGAAGTAGAATTCGTATTGGTGAGCCTGTTCATCAATATTGAGGTTGAGTGTGTAATCTTGTAACTTCAAAGCATTCAATACAAGTTTACAATTTGTTCTTCATATTTACTGTGTTGATTTCATTGAATATCAAAGTGTTATTCCGCAAACTTCTTTGATATTGTTTCTGAGAATTAATTCTTGTTGAGAATTCGATCCTAACAAGTGGTATCAGAGCCAAAACTCTCTCAGAAACATCTGTTCATCATGGAAAATCTTACAGAATCAAGCAGTACTTTGGTCTTTAAGGTTCCAATGCTCAAACCCAGTGAGTTTGACATGTGGAAGATCAGAATTAGACAATATATTCTTCTCACTGACTTCTCAATGTGGGATATCATTGAGAATGGTCCTTCTGAAGCTGGAAGGATAGGAGCAGATGGGAAAAGACCTCCACCAAAGACAGATGGTGAGAGGAAGATCAGACAGACAGAGATGAAGGCCTTGAGCACTCTGCTCTTGGCCATCCCCAATGAATATCAACATCAATTTTGCAACTGCACTGATGCTCAGATTCTCTGGAATGCTCTAGCGAAAAGATTTGCTGGAACTAAAAGCATCAAAAGAAATCAAAGAGATGTTCTAAAGCAGTAGTATGAGAACTTCACTTCCTCAAAGAATGAGTCTATGACTCAAACTTTTGATAGGTTCAACAAACTCATAGGTGAACTGGCTACTGTAGGAGTAAAGATGGAACAAGATGATATCAACAAAAAGTTCCTCAGATCTCTTGGGGATGAATGGACTATGTACACTATCTCATATAGACAGAGTGACAATCTGGAAGAGAAAGAACTTGATGATCTATACAATGATCTAAGAGTTTTTGAAACTGAGGTAGAAACCAAGAAGAAGCCCTCTGGTTATATCCACAATGCTGCACTTCTCTCAGCATCCACTGATACTACTGCCAACCCTGAAGCAGTTAGTACTGCCAGTGGAGTAAGTTCAGAAAAAGGCACTGAAACTATCTTTGAAGCCTTTTTGTCCAGTCATAGCAGCAATTCTTTGATTAATGATGATCTGGATCAAATTCACCCTGATGACCTGGAGGAGATGGATATTAAATGGCAGATGGCCATGTTATCAATGAGGGTGAAGAAGTTCATTAAAAGAACAGGAAGGAATAACTTCTCTCAAAGAAGAGAAGATGGAGCTGGGTTTGACAAGACCAAGGTGGAATGTTATAAGTGTCACATGAAAGGACACTTTGCTAGAGAATGCAGGAGTGCTGTTCCAAACAACAACCACCAACAAGCTCAGAATGGAGGCTAAAATCAAAACAAGAATCCTGCTCAAACCCTTGTCTCTCAACAAGGAATGGGATTTGACTGGAGTGATCAAGCTGAGGAAGCCATTCAGAATCAAGCTCTTATGGCAGAAGTGACTGATCTTCCCTCTGAGGTAATTTCTAATCTTTGTACTAAATCTTGCATTGACACTGTCACAAGATACAGGGATCACAATCAAAGTATGTGTGATGACCTCAAAAGATTAGAAAAGGACAGAAGAGAGTATGTGTTGATAGTAGAGAGATTTGAAGAGCAAATCAAAGGCTTTCAAGCTAATGAACTTCAACACTCTTATGACACAAACTATTGGAAGTGGGAAAAGAATGAGTTAGAGACCAAACTGTCTAAATCCTTAGAAGAGAGTGATAGGCTGAAAGAGGAACTGTCTAAAGTTAAACTTGACATAGAAAAGTTTTCATATGCTTCAAAAGCAATGGATTCTCTTCTAAAGGCTCAGATTCATGACAAGATGAAGCCTGGTATTGGATACAACAATACACCTCCTCCTTACAATAACAATTATATCCCTCCTACTTCAGACTTGTTAGAAACCAAGGAGAAAAAGGACTTATCTGAGAAAGCCTTTAAGATAGATCCTTTGGAAGAAGTAGTAATTAAGGATTTAACTGAGAAAGAAGCCAGTGAGTATAGGGATAATGATGTGAGTAAAAAGATACCATTAGAAAACAATATTATCACCAATGAGGGATGTGGGAAAATCTGGGTCAAGTCCAAGGAGATAGAGCAGACAAAAGGAAAGAATAACAAGGTCCATTACAAATAAACCACAGTTGTGAATCCTGGATCGTGTAAACAGTGTGATTGTAGTAAAGCCAAGAGCCTAAATTCTGGTTTAAAAAGAGGAAATCAAAGAAACTGGAATAATCAATGGGCTCAGAAACAAGGAGTTGATCTGAATAAAATCAATAGATCAAAACCTTGTTTCATATGTGGCAAGTTAAATCATTTGGCTAAGTATTGTTACTTTAACCCTATTAACCAACAGATGAACTTTCAAAGATTTGTGCAAAAACCTGTTGGTTATAGGAAGGCTGGAAAGAAACATGTGATAAAGAAACATGATGAAAGGAAAAGCCCCATGAAGAAAAAGATTTTAAAAGAAAGTGTCAAAATGTGGGTGCCTAGAAGCACTGAAACTGTTAGTACTGATGACAGGGTTAGAAGCACTAAAATTGTTAGTACTGCTAACATGGTTACTACTGCTACCTGTGTTAGTACTGCTGAAAATATTAATGCTGCTAATACTGTTAGTACCTCTTCAAAGGTTAATACTGCCAACACAGTTACTGCTGCTAACACAGTTACTACTGCTAACAAGGTTAGTACTGCTAAGCATGCAAGTGCTGCTAAGGCAGTTAGTACTTCTAAAACCAGTACTGATTCTAGCAAAAATATTTCCAAGCCTATTATTGTAACAAAGTACTCCAAGAATGAGGAGTTAAAGTTCAAAAATCTTGTCAATAAAGAATGCAAGTATTTTGATGAGAAAGGGGTACCCAAGACCACTTTGGCTTGGGTTCCTAATTCATACTAACTGACCTATCTTATGTGCAGGGCAACCAACAGCTCAAGGGAAAGAGCATATGGCATGTTGATAGTGGTTGCTCTAGGCACATGACAGGCAACATGTCATGCCTTCAGGATTTCAAGCATATCAATGGAGGACATGTTGCATTTGGAGATAATCTTACTGGTGGTAAGATAAGTGGAAAAGTGATGATTATACAGGAACAGGAAGTGGAGGATCAGGGATCACACAAGTCTCAGAAAGTATATATAAATCTGTGATATTCCCCTTACCCACAGTGAATTCTGTTGAAGACTGTGAAAAGGAATCATCTACTGGACCAAGTCAGAGTGAAGAAGAAACTATAGATGAGGAGACTCAAGAAATTACAGAATCAGAAGTGGCATCTGAAAACACTTCAGTTGAGTTGCATGACTCTAATCTAGAGGCTGGACTGAATGAAGAACCTAGTCATAACACCAGAGTTCAAAAGAATCATCCTCCACAGCTGGTAATAGGAGATATCTCTTCTCCTATGATGACTAGACATCAAAGCAGGCTTCAAGAAATGCAAGATCAACAGCATACAGTTCTTTCTTGTTTTCTATCCCAGCTTGAGCCTAAAAAGGCACATGATGCTATGAAAGAATCTAGCTGGATAGAAGCAATGCAAGAAGAACTGTTACAGTTCAAGCTACAAGATGTATGGGATCTAGTAGACCTTCCTAAAGGTCACAGAGCAATTGGCACAAAGTGGATTTTCAGAAACAAGAGAGATGAAAGAGGTATTGTCATAAGGAACAAAGCAAGGCTAGTGGCTCAAGGATATACTCAAGAAGAGGGTATAGATTATGAAGAAGTTTTTGCACCTGTGGCTAGGATAGAAGCAATCAGATTATTCCTAGCCTATGCTTCTTACATGAACTTCAAAGTCTATCAAATGGATGTAAAAAGTACTTTTCTCTATGGCTCAATTGAAGAAGAGGTATATGTCTGTCAACCACCAGGGTTTGAAAACCCAAGCTATCCAGACAGGGTATACAAATTAAAGAAAGCACTTTATGGGCTACATCAAGCTCCAAGAGCATGGTATGACACTCTGTCATCCTATCTCTTGGAAAATGACTTTGAAAGAGGAGTCATTGATAAGACTCTATTTATCAAGAGAAAGAAGAAGGATATCTTGCTGGTCCAAATCTATGTTGATGACATTATCTTTGGATCTACAAGAGACAACATGTGCAAGGAGTTTGAGGATCTAATGCATCAAAGGTTCAAAATGAGTTCCATGGGGGAACTTACTTTCTTCCTTGGACTCCAAGTTCAACAGAAGTCAGATGGCATCTTCATCTGTCAATCCAAGTATGTGCAGGACATTCTAACCAAGTTTGGTTTCTCAGAGTCAAAACCTGCCAGCACACCTATGGAAACACACAAGCAAATAACAGCAGATCTTGAGGGGGAGGATATGTATGTGCATCATTATAGATCCATGATTGGCTCTCTCATGTATCTCACAGCATCAAGGCCAGATATAATGTTTCCAGTCTGTGTATGTGCAAGATTCCAAGTTAGGCCAAAGCAATCTCACTTTCAAGCTGTTAAGAGGATATTCTGATATCTCAAAGGGCAACCCAGATTGGGACTTTGGTATCCTCATGACTCACCCTTTGACCTAATAGCATACTCAGACAGTGATCTAGGTGGGGCAAACTTGGACAGAAAATCTACTTCTGGAGGATGTCAGTTTTTGGGGGCTAGACTAGTTTCATGGCAGTGCAAGAAACAAACCACAGTATCCACATCTACAACAGAGGCAGAGTACATAGCAGCTGCAAGTTGCTGTTCTCTAGTCTTATGGATTCAGAATCAAATGTTGGATTATGGGGTAACCTTTCTACACACTCCAATTTTTATTGACAACAACAGTGCTATTAGCATTGTTAATAATCCAGTCAAGCACTCAAAGACAAAGCACATTGAAATCAGGTATCACTTCATAAGAGACTGTAATGAAAAGAAACTTATTCAAGTTGTAAAAGTCCACACTGATAATCAGTTTGCTGATCTATTCACTAAAGCCTTTGATGTGGGTAGATTCACTTTCTTGGTAACTAGTGTGGGAATGATCAACTCTGAATAAGCCCCTTCTCAAAAAGTGGTTTTATACCTGTATATTTTTATTCTTGGTGTTACTAATCTTCTTTTCCAGGATATGCATAGCAGTACTCAGTGTTTCACAAGCTTAAAGGAGTAAGTTAGTTAATACTGCTAATAGTTAATACTGATAGTTAGTAGTTAATACTGCTAGTCAGTTAATACTGCTAGTAGTTAATACTGCTAGTAGTTAATACTGCTAGTTAGTTAATACTGCTAATAGTTAATACTGATAGTTAGTAGTTAATACTGCTAGTCAGTTAATACTGCTAGTAGTTAATACTGCTAGTTAGTAGTTAATACTGCTAGTAGTTAATACTGCTAGTTAGTTAATACTGCTAGTTAGTAGTTAATACTGCTAGTAGTTAATACTGCTAGTAGTTAATACTGCTAGTTAGTTAATACTGCTTGTTAGTTAATACTGCTAGTTAGTTAATACTGCTAGTAGTTAATACTGCTTTCAGTTAATACTGCTTTCAGTTAATACTGCTTTCAGTTAATACTGCTAGTAGTTAATACTGCTCTCAGTTAATACTGCTAGTAGTTAATACTGCTCTAGGTTAATACTGCTTATGTTCCGAATACTATAAATACTCTTTGCCCGCCTAAAAGTTCATAACGACTCTTTGCATACTGTTCACTTGCGCTCTAAACCCTTTCTCTCTCAAGTTCGAAGTTTTCAGGCAAGCTTTTCACTAAGATCAATGGCATCCATGGCATTCATCAATGAACACAATGAGATCGCGATGCTACAAAAGCCAAAGCAAGCTGCAGGATTTCATCAAATTGTGGATTTCCTCAACTCAAGCCATATTGCTCATGCTCTTATTGTATCCCCTACAATCTATATCGAGCATCAAAGGCAGTTCTGGGCTAATGCCACCATTGTTGCTGAGAATGGTGTGCAAATGATCAAGACAAGGATCTGTGAAAAGCCACTAACAGTTACTGAAGAGGTTATTCGCATCAGTCTACGTCTAGACGATGCCTCTGGTATAACTTCTATCCCAAACGATGAACTGTTTTCCAATCTTACAAGAATGGGGTATGGAGGCCCATTGGGTGTTTTCAAATTCTCTAAAGCCAAATTTTCACCCCAATGGCGTTTCTTTGTCCATACTCTCATGCACTGTATCTCCAAAAAGACTACTGGATGGAGTGAGTTCAGCAGCATCATTGCTTATGCTTTGGTGTGCTTGGCCACTGCCAGAAAGTATAACTTCTCTAAAATGATTTTCAGTGATCTTGTCTCAAACATGGGAAACAAAAAGAGCTTCTTTATGTACCCCAGGTTTGTTCAAGAAGTCATTACTCATGAATTAACGGATATACCTCAACCTGTTGGGGTATATGTACCTAAACCCCCCAAAGGCAAAGTTTTCTCAAATATGAGAAGATCTGCTGGGGACTCTGAAGGAGTTGACACCCCATTGTTCTCTACAATGATGGTGGTGTCCCAAACCAATGAAGATATGGCAGCAGGGTCAAGACCCCCATTAGACCAACCCACTGCTAGCCAATCCCAACCTTCCCTCTCAAAATCTATTCCCCAGTCCCTTCTTGAAAAACCAACCTCTCCTATCACCCAAACTTACAAGAGGAAACAGGTAAAGAAGGCTCCTTCCCTTCTTGTACCATCATCCCCCAAGCCTTTAAGCCCTCTATTGGAGCATTCTCCAGTAGAGAATATTCAAAGGGAAACCAACAGGGTGTCTCCCAACCCAAAGGAGGTGCTCTCTGAGGAGGAGATAGAGCATATGGGTGATGAGGCTGCCACTATTCCTGCTAGCACAAAGGAGGAAAGTGGTAACATAAATAAGACCTCCCCCATGGCAACTTTGAATGAGCAATCATTCGAAGGACCCTGGTGCCAAGAAACCACGGGGGTGGATAGTGCTTCTGCTAGGCAGAAGACTTCCACTACTAAAAGATCCAATGATCCTTCAAAGGAGGGTAACACTTCTAGAGAAGGTGAGGACAGATATAGTTACCAGGAATTGATGGAAACCATGGGAAACATCAACCTAGATGTTATGAAACAAGGAAAAGAAATAGAGGAGATGAAGCTGGTCATTCTGTCACAACAAGTACAAATTGCTAAGCTGAAGAAGATGGTGCTAAGTCTGGTACAGAGGAAGAAGAGAAAGCAATTCCAACTAAGGAGAAGGAACACTGAGAATGATGCTCCCAAAAAGGGGGAGATCAACATGGAAGAAGCCACAAGAAAGGGGGAGCTTGATGGAGAGAAATTTGATGTTGAGGGGGAGCAGGAAGCAGAAACACAAAGAAATTCAGTGCCAATAGAAACACAAGAAGCAACAGAAACAGTTACTACTGCTGACATAAATAAAGCAGAAGAAACAGTGAAAGAAGTATTAACAGATCTTGAGATTGCAGAAACCTTACTTAAAGCCAAGAATGATACTCCCAAGATCACTTCAAAGACCAAAGGAGTAATCATCAAAGAACAAGGTGAAGTGATCAAGAAAGATAACAGTAAGAAGGCAATGAGCAAAGACAAAGGAAAAGCAAAGATGGTGGAATCTGATCAACCAGTCAAGAAGCAAAGGTTGGTTGAATCAGATGAAGCTTTAGCCAGGAAGATGCAAGAGGATATTGAAAAGGAAGAGAGAGTTCAGATGGAAAAGGACAGGGAGATGGCAAAAGCTCTAGCTGCTGAACTAAATGAAGCTTATCAACTGAATCTGGCAACTGAAATTGCACAGAAGAAAGCTGCAGCTATAAAGAAATCAGTGGTAGCAAAAGCAGCTACAAAGAAGAGAAAACCCTCAAGGACATTCCTAGGTACCCAAGAAAGAAACAAGATGATTATATTTCTCAAAGGTGCTGTAGGAGTCAAAAAGGAGATGTTCTCCAAAATGTCTTTTGAGAAGATCAAAGAGCTGTATGAGTCAGAGATGTTAAAGCTTCAGGGAAATGAAACTGCTAGGGTGGAGATGGAGAAGAGGATGAAAGAAAGTAATGACTTTGATTGTCAAAAGCCATTTCCAGATGAGCAAGAAACACCCCCTAAGAAAGAGGCCACTCTGGGAGAAAGTCTAAAGACTTTAAAGAGAACAAAGATGATGGCTAGAAGAAAGTCAATCAAGAAGCCTAGAATAGCTGAAGGAGAGGCTGAGAAGGCTTCTGAAGAAGAAGGGGCACCTGAGTCATCTAAACAGAAAGAGCCAGCAAACACAGATGATGTAAATTTGTATATGGTAGTGATGGACAAAGTGCCTGAACCAATTTCAGCAGAACCTGTAGGAGTTAAGCCTCCTGAGGTCATTCACTGGGATACATTGACAGTGGATGGAAAGGAATACATAAGGCTGAAAAGAAAGGATGAAAAGTATGAAGTGTTCAACACATGGGCAAAAATTGACAGAACATGCTCTAGGTCAGATCTTGAAGAGATGTTTGAGATAGGAATGAAGTTGTATGCAGATATACTGAAGACTCCAGAGATTTCAATTACAAAACTGGTATTGGAGTATCTGTGTATGATGTTCAAGCCTGATGAAGTAGAGCATGTGATCAAGAATGTGTTCAAGTCAGTCAACAGTTGGACTCTATATGAAATTAGTGGAGTATATACAGTGACTTTGGATTTAAATCACACTGAATACTTCCTAGTGGATAGAGTGTACAATCATAGCAGATTGAAACTTCATGCCATGCTGAAGAAAAAGTTAAGATGTGTTCCAGATTCAGAAATGGCTAAATACTTGATTCAAAGAACCATCAATCAGAGTTTGGGATTGGATGCAAACACTGGAATGTAGACCATTATGAAGTTTTGGGAGCATCTTGAAAAGAATCTTGAAGATTAATTCTGAAGAACTTGACTTCTTGTCCTAAAAGTCAAGTTAGGGGGAGATTGTTGGGAACTGAAGAATTCATCAAGTATGTGAAGAATTCATCAAGTATGGTTAATGCTGCTAGTTCAAAGTTACTACTGCTAGAAGACTTAAAGGTTAATACTGCTGAGTGTTACTACTGCTAGTAGAATTAATACTGCTAGTCAAAGTTAGTGCTGCTTGAACAAAGTTAGTACTGCTTAGCTGGTTAGTACTGCTAGTGGTTAGTGTTGCTTGGTAGTTAATGCTGCTAGAAGAAATTTAATACTGCTGAAGATTAATACTGCTTATATGATGAAGATTCGCATGAAAGGATATACATGGAAGCTTAGAGATATACATGGAAGATATACTGAAGATATATTTATTTTTTTGTAATTATCTTTTTGTTTGGTATATGTATAGAAGATACAGAATAGTTTCAGAATATTAATCAATTCATTCTAAGTGTTAGTTCTAGAGAGAAAAACAACCTCAAGGCATAGATCCTAATTCTAGAGAAGTAGAATTCGTATTGGTGAGCCTGTTCATCAATATTGAGGTTGAGTGTGTAATCTTGTAACTTCAAAGCATTCAATACAAGTTTACAGTTTGTTCTTCATATTTACTGTGTTGATTTCATTGAATATCAAAGTGTTATTCCGCAAACTTCTTTGATATTGTTTCTGAGAATTAATTCTTGTTGAGAATTCGATCCTAACAAAGATACACTTACCACTTAGGTTTTGACGAAAACCTAGAAAACCCTAAAAATAGAGCTTGAGGTTGAAGATGAAGGTGGAGCTTCTTGACCCTAGCTTCCAAGCTTTGGTGGGTGATGAAGTATCACTTGGATTCCCGAGATATTGAGTATTAAAAGCTCAAAATCAACAATGGTGGTCATGAGGTTTGGTTTAGAGAGAAAGGAGAGAGTAAGGTTGAAGGAATGAGTGAGAAAGTGAGAAAAATGGGTTTAAGAGAGGTTTGGGCCGACGATGAGTATGCCACGCGAAAGTGACATGTGTCACTTTCGTCGGGCACTCTCGCGGAGAGTGTACCGCGGGCATTATGCCCTTCGCGAGAGTGACACATGTCACTTTCGCTGTCACTTTCGCTCAGGCTCCCCAAGCCCGAAAATCCAGCCTTTTTTCGACACTAAGGCCCTCGACCCTCTTTGGAACTTTTAGTAGCGTTTTCCCATCATGAATCCCACCAAACACGAGGTACAGAAATGCCTGGGTGACTCTATACTTACTGAAAATTACGGGTGTTACATCTCATAGTTTCAACCCCATTTTAGGTCCAAAACCCTAAAACATGCAAGTTCACCAACAATAACCATCAATCCTTTGATAATACACAATCAAGACCAAAATATTGCCAATAATAACCTCATCAAAACCCACATGAAGAATAATAACCAAGACTCCAATAAATACCCAAAAATAGAAATTAGGTCAAACTTATCAGGTGATAAGATATATGCACAAGTATGAAATAATGACAAGTAGCATTTCTAGATATGTATCTAATTTGAAAAGTTTAGTTGGAACTCACTATCTAGGTTTATATAAAACCCTAGAAAACTTGGGGATGATGGTGAGAAGATGGAGGCTTGATTCAACTTGAAATACTTCACTTAATGCTCTCCCAACACCCTTGATTAGCAATAAATGTTCCCAACTACCACCAGGGTTTCTATCAAAGAGGAGAGAGTTTAAGATGTAGAAAATCGCCCAAAAAGCTCTCCAAGCCGGTTATATAATTAATGAGATGAGAGAAATGAGGTCAAAAGGTCAAAAGTCAGGTTTTATACTCTCAACCCCCGCCGACGACAGTGCCCGACGACAATTCCATTGGCACTGTCGCAGGGGCACAATCGCGCGCTCTCCCTGAGTCTCGATATGTCCCGAGCGATAGTGACTGGCGATAGTGCCATATGTCACTATCTCGGTGTCATTCTCGCGGGGGGTCTAGGGGTTGTGGTACAACCCCCGCGACCTTGACAAGCGATTGTGCCTAAGGGCACTATCGCGAGTCACTGTCGCCCCAGCCTCCCAAGACGCTGTTTTCTCGCTACAACTGAACATTGGTCACGTGTTTTAGGTCTTCCTCTTAAGATTCAATAATAATAAGTTTAAATTACGGTAATGCAACATTAAAGACTCCACAACACAAATAATCGTATTAGAATTTAAATTGTGGTTATTGAGCTCTTACCTTAAATTCTCGAGTGTTACGCTCCTCTACCAGACACGTTTTAAAACCATGAATCCAGGTGTGTGGACAAAGCGGACAGTATCTGGTACGGTTGGCCTGGGATGTTACAAACATAATCTATACATATTTTCAAAACATACGTTAAAAGTGCATTTCCACCAACTACTCTCTTTATATAAGATAAATCATCAAAACACATTTATTTATTATTTATTTGTCAAAGTGTCCAAAAATCCCAAATATGGTTTTTTCACGAAATTTATAAAATCTTATTTGTTCAAATAACAAAAGTCGTCAAAGATTTCAACATTTTATAATAATCATGTAAAACACACAAAATACTCTAAATTAGACATTTTGGCATATACAACGTTTTCACAAATCAACTTGAACTCACCTTGCTAGATTTAAGCTAAATCTAGATTTTACCCCCAAAACTTGAATCTCCTTTGATGAAGGCTTGAAATCTCCAAGCAATCTCCCTAAATATTAGATCCAACACATCCACAAGGTTTCCTTCACCACACAAGTAATCAAAATCACACCCAAGTTAACACACATGAAATGTAGGGTGGATCCCGTCCATTTCCGATGGCAAGTCCAATCTATAGGCTTGGAGTCCAATCTTCTCCAATATTGTGAAGGGTCCAAGGAAACGAGGACTAAGCTTTCTGCGTTTCCCGAAACGGATGATCCCTTTCCACGACGATACCTTCAACATAACTCGCTCTCCCACTTGAAACTCAACCGGTCTTCGCTTTTTGTCCGCATAGCTCTTTTGTCGAACTTGGGCCACCTTCAAACGCTCCCGAATATTTTTCACCTTGTCCGCCGTTTCTTGCACGATCTCCGACCCCGCAAATTGTTTATCTCCCGTCTCGAGCCAACACACTGGTGTTCTACATTTCTGTCCGTAAGGATCGAGAATCTTACCTAATAAGCACTTATTGAATAAAAGATGTTTTACCAAGAATATATTCTGATGCCGTAAAGTGTTACACGATAAGGCAAGTAAGTAGTGCTTTTGCCGGTAAACACTTACTAAGTAAGCGTTTGGTAAACCACATACTCCTTAAATCGAAACCACAAAAATCCTAAAATCTTGAGAGAGAAGTTGGAAGCATGATGTAACACCCGATTTTTCGTAAGCAAGTTTCCGTCCTCCGTTGGTAATCTCTCCGCTTTCTACCCACCTTTTTGGATGGAAAATATTGCGCTTTCGAACCTTGAGTCGACCCATGCGAGAATCTCGAGTTTTGACCTTTTTCTGGCCTCGGTACGAGTGGCGCGATTGTGACTCGCGACAGTGACACGTGTCACTATCGCGTGGCACAATCGCCGGGGGTGTACCACCCGCGGTACATTCTCCGCGATAGTTCCCTCGCGATAGTGACAATGTCACTATCGCGTGGCAAAGTCGTGCGCGACGTTTGGTTCCCTAAATGTCCGGATTTCTCACCATTTCTTCTCATTCCTCACTTCTATCTTCTCCCTTTTCTCTCCCAAATCCCAAAACCGAACCCTAACCTATTTTGGGGGTTTTTTCTCCTCAAATCATACGATTCTTCACCATCTAGCTCGTTGAGTCAATGAACCGCAAAAACCTTCATCTTCATCTTACTCATCAAGTTCAACGGTTGGAAGCTCGGGTTGAAGAGTTGGATTGGGTGTTCTCGGAAAGTCTCATCATCTTAAATGGTAAGCTTTCTTGATTTAGTGTTATAAATGCTCCAGTGATGTTTCCCTAGTGTTTGGTTTCTCAAATCTCGAATTTGATAAGTTTTGGAGAAACTAGGGTTTTGATCTCGTTTGGAGTTTTTTGTATAATGTTGGGGGAATGATTCTAAATGGTTGAATATGAGTATTTATGGTTTGGATTGTATGGATCTAGGTTTTGGAAGCTTCCGGCCTGAGGATTCAAGTGGCCTTCAAAAGAGCTCGTTGGGTGAAATCTAGATTTAGCCTAAATCTAGCGAGGTGAGTTCAAGTTTATTTGTGAAAACGGTGTACATGCCAAAATGGTTATTTTAAAGTGTTTTGCATCTTACATGAAATTGTTAACTGCTGATCAGTTTGGGTATTTTGAAAGTGTTAACTTTATAAACTCATATAGCACACATTCTTATGATTTTTGGGCATCTTGATAATGGGTCATAAATGGGTGTGTTTGGTAACTTATTGCATAAATGAGATTATTTGGTTAAAAGGCGTTTTTGATATAGGGAGAATTCGGGAGTTAATAAGAATTTTTGAAAGTAATTGGAAAAGAGGAAAACGGGATCGAAAGAAAAAACGAGCTCGCAAGAGACTCAGGATTTGGCATCAAAAAAGAGGCAAACATAAAGCACCAAATATAAAGAAGATTGCCATAGAGATCGAAGAACGAATCGAAAACCGTAAACAGAAGCGAATGCGAGTGCCAAGCGACTTGAGCCGCATGACACCCGCATGACAGTGTCTCTCGCGACTTTCTTAGCGACTTTCACCCATAAAGTAAACCGCATTAGGCACTGTTTTCCAAGATATCATCACATGACTCTCAAATTATCACATCCATGAAATTTTCATCACGTGACAACACAAGTCCTACTTCCATTCTATTTCCTTTGTTTTTTATTATTAGATTTAGTAATTAATTATTATCTCTTTAGTTATCTTTAGGATTAGTTTTAGTTAATTCGTAATTATCTTTTTCATAGTTTAGATTATAAATAGGATAGTTCGTTATCAAGTTTTTATGAAGTTCAATTTTTTAATAAAAGTTTAGTTTTTTAGAGAGCTTTCTCTTAAATCTGAGTTTTACGTTCCGTAATTCTCAACCGTAAAAGGGTTTAGACGCTTGTCGATCCTTCCGCAAACCTACGTTGCGTCAGTTGGTATCAGAGCAGGATTCGCTTGTCTTTTCACTAACAATTGCAGATCGATAGCCGACTACCAAAGCGGGTTTAGTAGAGATGAATGTGGCCTTATCCACATCACTTACTAATCTGACAGCGGCTGTTAACAGGCTTCAACCAAACATCGTCAACGACAATCGTGGGAGAAGAGACAGGTTTGAAGGACCGGATATGGCGCCATGCAATGGCAACCGTAACCGGGTCGATCTCTCGAGTTCCGAATCCGAAAAGGAGGAGGAAGAAGAAAAAATCCATATCGTACTTCAACGAATACTTCTTTCGTCAAAAGAAGAAAACCAACACGAAGATCTTTTTCGATCGCATTGCTCTGTTCACAAAAAGGTATGTAACCTCATCATTGATAACGGGAGTTATGAAAATCTAGTATCCCAAAAATTGGTCGATTAGTTTAATCTACCCACTCAACCCCATGAATATCCTTATTCTCTTGGGTGGATCAAGAACGGGTTTCAAGTTAAAGTTACAAAAACTTGTCGAGCACCCATCTCAATTGGCAAATATTATCGAGAAGAGGTACTATGTGATGTCCTTGATATGGATGCTTGCCACCTTCTATTGGGCCGACCGTGGCAATTCGACAATCATGCCACTTACAAGCATCGGTACGACCTCGTACTATTCCATTGTGGTGACCAAAAGATCGTCGTGACTCCGGTTGATAGCTTCGATGCAGGCACCAACAAGAAGAGCAACATCAACAACCGTATTATCGGTTCGGTTACTTCTCTGGTCAGACAACCACCCATTCCGGTGGAGCCATCGAAACAAGACGACGAAGTCTTGCCAGACAAAGTTGAAGATGAAGTCGTGACCGAGTCACAACAAGAAATTGTTATCGAGGCCAATGTGTTGGAACTAGATCTTGGACCAGTCACCGAAGACACCGAAAGCAAGATAGTGGAAGACATTCTCGAGCCAACGAAAGCGTTGTCACAAGAAGTCAAGAACGGTGATTCCGAAGGTGACACTTCAATTATTACCGCACCCAAAGCTCTGGTTCAAACCGAAACAAATCCCGGTAAAGTTAATTTAATCTCTTACGCTTTCGAATTTGATAAAATATCGCTCGTATGGAGACGATCACGGCAACCTCAGTTTAGATTTGAAGACCGGTCAAGATTTTTGAATTTTGAAAACCGGGATGTGGATCCCATTATTTTGAAGAAAAGAATGTTCTACGAGTCAGAGGAAGACGTTTTTCAAGTGAACTCGAGGACAAGTTCTTTTCAAGTGAGGGTGACTGATACAAGGAGAATTCGGGAGTTAATAAGAATTTTTGAAAGTAATTGGAAAAGAGGAAAATGGGATCGAAAGAAAAAAATGAGCTCGCAAGAGACTCGGGATTTGGCATAAAAAAAGAGGCAAACATAAAGCACCAAAAATAAAGAAGATTGCCATAGAGATCGAAGAACGAATCGAAAACCGTAAACAGAAGCGAATGCGAGTGCCAAGCGACTTGAGCCGCATGACACCCGCATGACAGTGTCTCTCGCGACTTTCTTAGCGACTTTCACCCATAAAGTAAACCGCATTAGGCACTGTTTTCCAAGATATCATCACGTGACTCTCAAATTATCACATCCATGAAATTTTCATCACGTGACAACACAAGTCCTACTTCCATTCTATTTCCTTTGTTTTTTATTATTAGATTTAGTAATTAATTATTATCTCTTTAGTTATCTTTAGGATTAGTTTTAGTTAATTCGTAATTATCTTTTTCATAGTTTAGATTATAAATAGGATAGTTCGTTATCAAGTTTTTATGAAGTTCAATTTTTTAATAAAAGTTTAGATTTTTAGAGAGCTTTCTCTTAAATCTGAGTTTTACGTTCCGTAATTCTCAAACGTAAAAGGGTTTAGACGTTTGTCGATCCTTTCGCAAACCTACGCTGCGTCAAAGGCGTTTTTAGTGTTGTTGGGTAAAAGGTTCAATTTTGTGTTATGGGACGTTTTGAAAGGGTTAAAGAGCATAAGTCTAATTGGAAAACCTTTTGTCCCAATTTTAACCGTGTTGGAGACCATTCAAGTATTTTTGGAGCGTGTGATTTCACGGTATGGGTCGAGTACGTTTATTATTTGAACATGGGTTAATCATTGGTCAAAAACGGGTTTTGAGTCTTTGGACTCGATGTCGTTCTAAAGGAGTTTTGAGGACACTTGTCCGGTTTTATATGGCTCAATGTAGAGTCCAGTCATGACGTACGTATTAATGCGTTGTGTTGCGTATTGAGGTTGATTACGGGCTCGAGTGTTTGGGTCATTCATGTGTAGTCCGGTAAGTTTAGACTGTGTTGCATTGGATCCATAGGCACGTAAGTCTGTTGGGATGGTCAATTGGGTATTGTGGGGTTGAACCCCGGTACCCATGTTTTATGACGGTAACTTTACAAGTGATCGCTAGGAGGGTTGAGTCTGTAGTGCTATCGAGGAGTGAGCGCTAGGACCTCCGCCGCTTGAAGTAATGCCTGGGAGGTAGTCTTTGAGTGTGTCGGGCCTTCGAGATGGAGTTCTTCGGAATGATCCATCAAGGTCAACTGAGTTGGGGTGACACTTGGTAAAGAAGTCGTAGGGACACTTGGGCTGCGATGTCGTGAGGTGTAATACGATTAACGTTGAATGGGTGGTATACTTTTGTGTTTCCTCCGCTCTCAACGGATACGGGTCTCCCCCGTTGTCGGATATCAGTACTTTAAATTAAGGACGTCTTATTTTATTGTCATGGGTTCCTTACGGTCGCGTGAGTATTGGACCTAGTGTCCATGTTTTCGGACGTACAGTATATGTGGTTTTGATAACGATTCATGGGTCGAGCATTATGTCCCGCCCGCGTTTTGGGTGCTTTGGGTTATGAATTGCCATTCATGTTTTACCAATTAAGTGTTGAACTATGATCCCGTTTGGGTGAGTTATGCGTTGCACATTTTATAAGAAACGTGTGTTTTGGAAGTATTGTCTTTAAAAGTGCATAGTATGGGAAAATGTGTCGTTTCCATTTTTAAGTATAATATTTCGAAGGACCTTGCTTTAAACTGAATTCCTTTCCTTTAAAGCTATATTCTTTATGTTAAAACTCTTGAGCTCACTAGGCGTTAAGCCTAACCTTTTTTATTTGTCGGCATGTGCATCAGGTTTCAAGGTTGGGAGTTGGTTCTAGCAGTCCTATGAAGAGTAGAGCCTTAGCTAGATCCGAAAGTAAGTATTCGGCGAAGTCTTCCGCTTTATGGAGATAGTGACTATGCATGAGTATTAGTAGCACCCGTCCTTTATAGTCCGCATGTATAAGATAGTATATGTGTATGGTAGTTGAATCTAATCTCGTGGTTGTAGATGATTCATTTATTGATGTAATTATAAAAAATTTAAATAAGTTGTTATTTCCAATTTTGATGGTGTTACAAGTTGGTATCAGAGCTTAAGTTTGAGAGATTTAGGTATTGATTTTGGATGCCTAGACTCAAGCTAGCGTTCTTATAAGCGATTGAGAGTGAAGTTGAACCTTAGGCGCCTTAAGATAAGATATCTTAGAGTTGATCGAGTCGCTAAAAACGGGAAACTTGTCGAGGGTCGCAAGGATGATCATGTATGGTACGTGTAATATCCGGATCCGAAATTTTATTAATTTTGGAAGTTGGGTGAAAAGTTAAACGAGACCCAAAGTTCAGGGTTTTTTTTGAAACATTGGTTATATATAACCTAAACCTCAGATATTTGGTTTCATAAATCTCATACTGATTCTTTGTGAGACCGACTTAAGAAGAAAGAGTGCAGAAGCAAGGCAGAGAAAAGTTGTGAAGGATCGATCCGTTTTTGTCAAATAGAGGTATGATTCTAGCCTAATACTTCTATTTGCATGTTATAATCGGTCAATAGTTGTGTTATTTAAGCTTTTATCCGTGTTTTCAATCGATTCATGGATTTGAGTTTACTGTAAACCGACTTAGTATGAACTCGACCGGTATAGGACCTAAACGATGATATTGACCGGAAGTAGGGTCGACCGATATATTGTGAAGGACCGGTATGTTGTGTCGACCGGTAAAAGCATTTGACCGATAAGAGTAGTCGACCGGTATAATCGACTGATAAAGACGGGTCTATGAGAATGTGCATAGATTACCGTGAGCTCAATAAGGTGACTGTCAAAAATAAGTATCCGCTTCCCAGGATTGACGATCTTTTTGATCAACTTCAAGGAGCGAGTTACTTTTCAAAAATAGATCTACGATCTGGTTATCACCAGTTGAAGGTGAGGGAGGAGGATGTACTTAAGACTGCATTTCGTACGAGGTACAGACATTATGAGTTTCTAGTTATGCCATTTGGTTTGACCAATGCGCCAGCAACTTTCATGGATCTGATGAATAGAGTGTGTTGTCCGTTTTTAGATAAGTATGTCATAGTCTTTATAGATGATATACTGATCTATTCATGTTCCAAAGAAGATCATGAAACTCATTTGAGAGCGATTTTAGAATTGCTTAAACGTGAGAAATTGTACGCCAAGTTTTCAAAATGTGAATTTTGGCTAAAATAAGTTCAGTTTTTAGGGCATGTGGTGTCAAAAGATGGGATTAAGGTTGATCCGGCTAAGATTGAAGCCATTAAAGGGTGGGAAGCACCGAAAACACCATCAGAAGTAAGAAGTTTTCTAGGATTGGCGGGTTATTATAGAAAGTTCATTTAGGACTTTTCAAGAATAGCGACGCCACTAACAGCATTAACCAGAAAGAATGTCAAGTTCGTATGGGCGGAAGCTCAGAAAGAAGCGTTCAGTAAATTGAAAGAGAGTTTAAGTAGTGCTCCTGTCTTGTCTCTACCCAACGGAACGGAAGGATTCGTAATTTATAGCGATGCTTCAAAGTTGGGTTTGGGATGTGTGTTAATGCAAGAAGGCAAGGTGATTGCTTATGCATCTCGTCAGTTGAAAGAACATGAAAAGAATTACCCAACTCATGATTTAGAGTTGGCAGCAGTAGTCTTTGCTTTGAAAATCTGGAGGCATTACTTGTATGGTATCAAGTGTCAGATTTACACAGATCACAAGAGCCTTCAATATCTTTTCAATCAGAAGGAGCTTAATATGAGGCAGCGTAGGTGGATGGAGTTGTTAAGTGATTATGACTGTGATATTCTGTACCATCCAGGCAAGGCCAATGTAGTATTAGATGGTCTAAGTCGTAAGGAGCATGGAGAAATAACAGAAGTTGTGGCATATCGAATTGATGTTGTTTCTAATTTCTTAGAAGAGGTTATAAAGTATCAAGAAGAAGCAACGTCAAAAGAAAATTTGAAAAGTGAAAGAATAGTTGGAATTGTTAACTCATTAGTAGTTGACAATCGAGGAGTAAAGTGTTTTAATAAAAGAGTATGGATTCCAAAAGCAGGAGATCTACGGCAGAAAGTGTTGGAAGAAGCACATAGATCCCGTTACTCAGTACATCCGGGAACCAACAAGATGTATAGAGATTTGAAACAAAGCTATTGGTGGCCAGGTTTAAAGAAATATATTGCTCACTTTGTTGAACGATGTCTGACATGTTTGAAAGTTAAAGCTGAACATCAGAGACCTTATGGGGAGCTTCAGTCGTTAGAAATTTCAGTTTGGAAGTGGGATGAGATTACGATGGATCTTGTTACTGGGTTACCGCGATCACCTAAGGGGCATGATGCTATTTGGGTGATAGTGGATCGACTCACAAAGTCAGCTCATTTCCTACCGATCAAGGAGACGTACTCACTAGAGAAATTGGCTCGATTGTATATCGACGAGATAGTAACCAGACATGGAGTACCGTCGTCAATTATGTCAGACAGAGATGCTCGATTTACATCAGCTTTTTGGAGAAGTTTGCAAAGGGAATTAGGCTCTCAACTTAAGTTGAGTACGACCTATCATCCGCAAACTGATGGCCAGAGTGAAAGAACTATTCAGACATTGGAAGATATGCTTCGTGCTTGTGTTATTGATTTCAAAGGTTCGTGGGAAATTCATTTGCCGTTGATTGAATTTTCCTACAACAATAGTTATCATGCTAGCATACAAGCGGCTCCGTTCGAAGCTTTATATGGTCGTAAATGTAGAACACCTTTATGTTGGAATGAGGTGGGTGAAAGACAGCTAGCGGGACCAGAAATAGTACAGGTGACAGCTGATAAAGTCGACCAGATTCGAGCAAGATTACAGATTGCTCAAGATCGTCAGAAAATGTATGCTGATAAGGGAAGGAAACCGATAGAGTTTTAGATAGGAGATAAGTTAATGTTGAAAGTTTCGCCCTGGAAAGGGGTAGTCAGATTTGGAAAGAAAGGAAAGTTGAGACCAAGGTTTGTTGGACCATTTATCATCACGGGACGTGTTGGTGAAGTGGCTTACGAACTTGATCTACCAGAAATTTTGCGTTGGATTCATCCCACATTTCATGTGTCAAACTTGAAGAAGTGTTTGGCAGAAACAGATGTAGTAGTTCCCTTAGAAGATATTCAGATAGATGAGAAATTAAGTTATATTGAGGAGCCCGTAGCAATTACGGACCTCAAAGTAAAGAAGTTAAGAAACAAAGAGATCCGCTTAGTAAAGGTCCAGTGGAAATTTCACCAAGGACAAGAGTCCACGTGGGAAGTAGAGGCAGACATGAAATCTCAGTATCCCCATTTGTTTTGCGATGGAATTCCGGGGACGGAATTCTTGTAAGGGGGGGGGGAGATTGTAATATCTGGGTCCGAAATTTTATTAATTTTGGAAGTTGGGTGAAAAGTTAAACGAGACCCAAAGTTCAGGGTTTTTTTGAAACATTGGTTATATATATAACTTAAACCTCAGATATTTGGTTTCATAAATCTCATACTGATTCTTTGTGAGACCGACTTAAGAAGAAAGAGTGCAGAAGCAAGGCAGAGAAAAGTTGTGAAGGATCGATCCATTTTTGTCAAATAGAGGTATGATTCTAGCCTAATACTTCTATCTGCATGTTATAATCGGTCAATAGTTGTGTTATTTAAGCTTTTATCTGTGTTTTCAATCGATTCATGGATTTGAGTTTACTGTAAACCGACTTAGTATGAACTCGACCGGTATAGGACCTAAACGATGATATTGACCGGAAGTAGGGTCGACCGATATATTGTGAAGGACCGGTATGTTGTTTGACCGATAGGTTGTAAGGACCGGTAAAGGTATCGGTTGACCGGTATAAAGTTGTCGACCGATAAAGCTGTTGACCGGTATGTTGTTGTAGACCGGTATTGAGGCTCGACCGGTGTAGTGAACCGCCGGTGTTTACCAGTGTATATATTCGATCGGTATTTTGTTAATCGGCCCTAAGAGGTATTGATCAGAGTGGTTTCGACCGGGATAATAGCAGTAGATTGTATTTGATGAGTTTTTAGAAAGAAAGAGTATTAGTTGCAAGTTATCTTACCTTTGTTTTAATACTATCGTAGGTGGTGTTAATCAGTAGAAGTCAGAGTTAATCAAGAAGAATCAGAGGTGAGTCTTTCAAACTAAATCTTTTATGATTTTAGCAGTTATTTGATAAATGTGGGTTTTATATACTGCGCATTTATAGTATTGAAAGTTATGCAGAATTATTTCAAAAGATTGATTTAATCAGTTTTGCATGTTTATGCTCAGTTTATATAAACTTGTTTTATATACAATCAGGACTAGGTGTATGCATACATTTGAGTCAGAAGTCTGACCTAAGTCGGGAAGTGTGACCCGCTTGCTCGTATCGGGGAGTGTTGCCCGTTTATGCCATTAGGGTGTGTCCCTAAAATAAGGCAGTGCGAGACAGACATACCGTCTTTGACGGAAATGTTGGTCAGTAGCTTAAGGTACGCTTGCGAAGCGTAAAAGTGGTCAGTGATGGTCAGTAAATTGAGTTATGCCTGCAAAGCATAAAGTATTTTAACTTTTGATTAAAAGAGCAGGTTATGTTTTTGAGATATAAAGCTTTGTTTAAATGTTTTAATTAATATTTGAATTGTTGTAGTAGTGATTGGAGGGGACTCATTAGACCATTGGTCTAACCCTCGCTATTTCAAAATTATAATCCTCTTTCAGGTTATCGCAAGATAGCAGGTACTGATAAGGGTAAGGAGAAGATGTGAGCTATTTCCAGGAAATAGAAGACTTCCTGCAATAGTTTACTTTTTGAACTCAGTTGTGTAATAAGAGATAGTTGTAAACCTTACTCTGAAATGTAAGTTGGGGCAGTATTTAGACAGAAATGTTATTTTATTGTATGTATAAATGTTCAGGTTGTTACAGTACGTTCATAATGGCACCTGGCCAGTGTCATGGTGAACATACGTATTACATGTGTATACTTGAACTACCTTGGTGTGATGACCGTTGGGGTAGTGAGAAAGTTTCTAAGCGAGTAATCTAAAGAAATGTTGATGTCTATGGCAATGTCACGTTGGAGTGATAGTTAAGTGCGATGAACACATTAAGTTGATCATCTTGAGTCAGATATATTGGTTGGATTAGAACTATAAGTCTCTTATACCGTTTCTATTTCGAGGAGAAATTGTAAGTAAACTAATGGGATTGTTGCTCTAAGATGTTCGATGCATCAGGATGACAATAGTATGTCGGGTTATTGAGAAGCGTAATCCTAAGATGTGAGTGCCGACCAAATTCATGCACTAAATTTATTTCTAAAATGAGTTTGCGTAAATTGTTTCTCATGTTCTCTAAACATAAAGTGATTTCCACTATGAAGTCTTGATAAAGCATTTAGCACTCATCAGATTTTTAAACTGTGAGCTTAAACATGCATAAAATTGTTTTGTTGTACAGGGTTGCAAACTGTTATCAAAATCTCCTTATTCTCGTCCCGTGTCTAGCGCTATTTTGGACATTTTAAGATCTGCGTTTTAATGTCATTTGGGTATTGGGCAAGTAGCCATGAGATTTTAACCTAGACATTGGATCTCCTCCACGTATGTCAATGGTTTTTAAAGGAAAAGTTATTCCCATATTTTAAGTAGGAATTTATTGAGAATTTTAGTTGTGTGAGTTTTGTAAATTTTCGTGGGGTATTGTTTTGCGATGTCTTTTCTATGCGTAAGTTTAATTTTGCTTCATATTAACTTGTGAGTTATTTGGCGTCGTGTCCTATGTAATTTTGTTAAAGGTGTCGTTTAACCTCTCATTGCAATAAAAAGAGGGAACTCTGAGAAATTTAAAATTTGAATCATGGTGTGTGTTATTTTACGAATAATGTTACTTGACGTCATCCCACATGTTGTTTTGGGAACTTCATTATCTTGCAATTTATCTTTGAGCTTATACAAATATCATTCGTTGCATACTATTTGCATTGGGATTAAGGTATGACGTTGGTGTGAGTAGTTGCATAAAAGATTTACGTTATTTCAAACAGAGCTTTTGTTCTGAGCATTATTTTCGACATTAAATTTTTTTTACTGTTAGAGATTTCCGCAATGCATTTAACGAATTAGAAGTACTCATGTCGTTATAATTTCTATTTTGGTCAAATGTGTTTATCTATACAACTTAAAGCTTTAAACTCGACTTGAAATTTTATTTGCATTCCCGTCATTCTACCGAACTTTGGGGATTAAACTGTTGCTTATGGAGTTGTTGAAAATTCTTTTGCCACAACGTCCTTTGGTTAAAGAGGAAGAATTTTAAAGTTAAAATTGTGAATTTCTCTGTTGGAGTTGTACAAACATTTATTGTGCGTGTTGGGGTACAAGACCTTATTCTCATGTATATAGTGTAAATTGTTGCGCATGCTTTATTATCGTCTTTATTAACGTAAGTATTGAACAATTCAAATTTTGGAAAAATGGTTTCTTATGCGCTGTGTTGTTGATCAATTTTAAAATCTATCGAATGAAAGGTAGTGTATCCTTACCGCACGTTCGATCGTTAAAAAGCTTACGTATTGGAAAGTTTTATAAAAAAATTTAAATTGGCATAATAATTGGAAAACCTTGAACTCATTAGGCCTGTAGACTTAAACCCGGTCGTGAGAGCAGTTATGATTAGGGACTAAGGGAGTCCTTGAGAATTGAAGCGTCGGATGATCCGACCTGCGGTCAGTCTTGGAATTTGGGTTTCAGTTTTGAATCTGTGTACGCATGGTTAATGGAGATAGTATGTTTAAGTTTTTTCAGTTAGTTAAGGGGTGATTTTATAATTGGGTAAACCTGCGGGATAAGATCGTATGTGATAATTTGCGTTTTAATTTGGATCCGGTTTGGGTGGTTGCTCCTCGGTGTGACATCATGGTATATGTTGTTGGTGTATCGTCTTAGTAGCTTCCGCAATTAAAGGGAATTTTGGTAATCTATCTGTTAGAAATGTAAGATTTGGAATTTTAGCCCTCAGTTAAGTGTCAACCTTAGTGCGGCTATCCGTCTGGAATGGAATTTTGGGCAGGATGTCCACGTTGTCGAGGTCACCGTTTACTCCTAAGTGTCGACTTATTCTCTTGAAGTCAAAGGATCTTGAAATGTCGGAAGTATCCCGGTTGGATATTGGGAAATAATGACCTTTCGGTGATAGGAATTTGAAAGAGGATTAAGTGTTGTTGGCCAAGTACCGATGCGTTTAAGCCTTCCTGTGGAGGTAAATATTTTATTATAAGAATGTTGTGAGGTTGGTGTTGGAGCGGAGTTGAGTGCTAACAGAATCGGGGCTAACCAGTCACCTGAAAGACGCATTGGTGCGCCTTGGAAGGATATCTTTATAGACATTAGGAATGGATTAGTTGAAATCTGAGGATTTTGGAAGTTTGGTTAGGATCTTTGATGTTGGGTTCGGAACCGTATAGATCCGAAGGAAATTGGTCTGTGAGAAGTTGGAGTACAAACTACCCTAGAGGTAGTAATTGTCATTCTAAGGTTGGGAGACGACCGTAATCTTGTAGGTAAAGGTTACTTTGGTGAGTTAAGTGTTCGCTCGGTCATGAGTGTAATGTACCCACGAGGGGCGGTTGGCGTGTATCAATTCAAGGAACATCATAGCGGCGCTGGAAGAAGGGTTAAGGGAAATCCTTCTGCGGGCAAGGTTTCATGGGAATCTAGATTTCGAGGACGAAATCGTTCTAAGGTTGGGAGGATTGTAACACCCGATTTTTCGTAAGCAAGTTTCCATCCTCCGTTGGTAATCTCTCCGCTTTCTGCCCACCTTTTTGGATGGAAAATATTGCGCTTTCGAACCTTGAGTCGACCCATGCGAGAATCTCGAGTTTTGACCTTTTTCTAGCCTCGGTACGAGTGGCGCGATTGTGACTTGCGACAGTGACATGTGTCACTATCGCGTGGCACAATCGCCGGGGGTGTACCACCCGCGGTACATTCTCCGCGATAGTGCGATAGTAACAATGTCACTATCGCGTGGCAAGGTCGCACGCGACGTCTGGTTTCCTAAATGTCCGGATTTCTCACCATTTCTTCTCATTTCTCACTTCTATCTTCTCCCTTTTCTCTCCCAAATCCCAAAAGCGAACCCTAACCTATTTTGGGGGGTTTTTCCTCCTCAAATAACACGATTCTTCACCATCTAGCTCGTTGAGTCAATGAACCGCAAAAACCTTCATCTTCATCTTCCTCATCAAGTTCAACGGTTGGGAGCTCGGGTTGAAGAGTTGGATTGGGTGTTCTCGGAAAGTCTCATCATCTTAAATGGTAAGCTTTCTTGATTTAGTGTTATAAATGCTCCAGTGATGTTTCCCTAGTGTTTGGTTTCTCAAATCTCGAATTTGATAAGTTTTGGAGAAACTAGGGTTTTGATCTCGTTTGGAGTTTTTAGTATAATGTTGGGGGAATGATTCTAAATGGTTGAATATGAGTATTTATGGTTTGGATTGTATGGATCTAGGTTTTGGAAGCTTCCAGCCTGAGGATTCAAGTGGCCTTCAAAAGAGCTCGTTGGGTGAAATATAGATTTAGCCTAAATCTAGCGAGGTGAGTTCAAGTTGATTTGTGAAAACGGTGTACATGCCAAAATGGTTAGTTTAAAGTGTTTTGCATCTTACATGAAATTGTTAATTGCTGATCAGTTTGGGTATTTTGAAAGTGTTAACTTTATAAACTCATATAGCACACATTCTTATGATTTTTGGGCATCTTGATAATGGGTCATAAATGGGTGTGTTTGGTAACTTATTGCATACATGAGATTATTTGGTTAAAAGGCGTTTTTAGTGTTGTTGGGTACAAGGTTCAATTTTGTGTTATGGGACGTTTTGAAAAGGATAAAGAGCATAAGTCTATTTGGAAAACCTTTTGTCCCAACTTTAACCGTGTTGGAGACCATTCAAGTATTTTTGGAGCGTGTGATTTCACGGTATGGGTCGAGTACATTTATTATTTGAACAGGGGTTAATCATTGGTCAAAAACGGGTTTTGAGTCTTTCGACTCGATGTCGTTCTAAAGGAGTTTTGAGGACACTTGTCCAGTTTTATATGGCTCAATGTAGAGTCCAGTCATGACGTATGTATTAATGCGTTGTGTTGTGTATTGAGGTTGATTACGGGCTCGAGTGCTTGGGTCATTCATGTGTAGTCCGGTAAGGTTAGACTGTGTTGCATTGGATCCATAGGCACGTAAGTCTGTTGGGAAGGTCAATTGGGTATTGCGGGGTTGAACCCCGGTACCCATGTTTTATGACCGGTAACTTTACAAGTGATCGCTAGGAGGGTTGAGTCTGTAGTGCTATCGGGGAGTGAGCGCTAGGACCTCCGCCGCTTGAAGTAATGTCTGGGAGGTAGTCTTTGAGTGTGTCGGGCCTTTGGGATGGAGTTCTTCGGAATGATCCATCAAGGTCAACTGACTTGGGGTGACACTTGGTAAAGAAGTCGTAGGGACACTTGGGCTGCGATGTCGTGAGGTGTCATGCGATTAACGTTGAATGGGTGGTATACTTTTGTGTTTCCTCCGCTCTCAACGAATACGGGTCTCCCCCGTTGTCGGCTATCAGTACTTTAAATTAAGGACGTCTTATTTTATTGTCATGGGTTCCTTACGGTCGCGTGAGTATTGGACCTAGTGTCCATGTTTTCGGACGTACAGTATATGTGGTTTTGATAACGATTCATGGGTCGAGCATTATGTCCCGCCCGCGTTTTGGGTGCTTTGGGTTATGAATTGTCATTCATGTTTTACCAATTAAGTGTTGAACTATGATCCCGTTTGGGTGAGTTATGCGTTGCACATTTTATAAGAAACGTGTGTTTTGGAAGTATTGTCTTTAAAAGTGCATAGTATGGGAAAATGTGTCGTTTCCATTTTTAAGTATAATATTTCGAAGGACCTTGCTTTAAACTGAATTCCTTTCCTTTAAAGCTATATTCTTTATGTTAAAACTCTTGAGCTCACTAGGCGTTAAGCCTAACCTTTTTTATTTGTCGGCATGTGCATCAAGTTTCAAGGTTGGGAGTTGGTTCTATCAGTCCTATGAAGAGTAGAGCCTTAGCTAGATCCATTCAATTGTAAAAGATGAAACATTAAAAGACAAAAAAGTTGTTCAAAAAAAGGGAGGTCGATGGCAGGGACAACGAGGGCGATGGGCAATATAGAGGACACAAATCGATGGGGCGACGAGGAGTGGTGAGGAAGAACGATGTTGTGTGCAAAGGGTTTGAATGGGGTAGGGCTTGAGAACGATAAAACTGATTTATTTATTTTTTACTTTAAAACCTTCCAAGTCGTTTGCAGGTAATTTTTTAGTTAAAAGAATGTAAATAACACATTTTTAAAAGTTCGGTGGTTTATTTTCTTTTGAAAAATGTTCATAGACTTAATCATTCAAAATGAAAAAGTTTAATCGTTTTTTCAATCAAAAAGTAGCTTAGGAATTTAGTCAATAAAAATAAAAAAATTTCTCTAGGTTTTTTTAAACTTTTTTTAGTAAATAAATTTTATTAATGATTAATTGTTTTAAAATATTATTTAATTTGGTAAAATTAAGAAAAGTGATGGACCATAAATAATCTCATAGATATTTAAGTTTGTAATGTTTAGAGTAAACTACAAATTTGGTTCCTATGGTTTGTCGAAAATATCAGTTTTTGTATTTGTAGTTTCGAAATTATAAAATGGTCATTATAGTTTGTAAAAATGTCCAGATTTAGTCTCTCTTCTAATGACGGTTAAAAAATCAATTAAATGAAGGATATTTTTGTCATTTTAAGATTTTTTTAGTTTTTTACCCAATCAAACCCCACAAGGACCAAATCATTGAATCGATTTTGATTGGGTAAAAGACAAAAATAATCGAGAAAATGATGACAACCCCTCCTTTAATGAAAGTTTTTAATGGTCATTAGAGAAAAAGACTAAATCCGGACGTTTTTACAAACTACGATGGCCATCTTGTAATTTTGGAAATGCAATAAGGAAAACTTTTATTTTCGACAAATCACATGGATCAAAGTTATAGTTTACTTTAATGCTTATAAAGGATAGAATATTGTATTAATTGGACAACATTGTAACATCCCAATTTTTTCTTTGTATATACATAAAATTATATCCAAAATCAAATTAAGACCGAAAGCCCCAAAGAAACGTATGAAAAACCGAAGGGGTGCACGCCCACCACATACACGTTGAGCAAATAACACAATACGTCAAGCCAAGAGACGCACCCGAAAAAGGTGCAACACTCGAACCCTGCCTATGATGCCTTTAGTCTCGACGTTTTCAAATGATTCTATTAGGAAAAATTTCCTCATCTAGTCACACGGGCACATTACAAAATGGGTATAGCGGATTAGCGGGTGTGACCTTCCTGCTCTAATTAATGTAGTTGATATAAGTATCGTGGGGCGTAATCAAATGAGAACACCATATATTGTGATAATCGTGAAAACTTTTACCATATGATATTGTTTCACATGATTTTTTCTTATCTAAGACTAGCATTTAATATATTAATGAACATATATTTATTTCAAAATGTGTTGGCTTCATATGTATTCAGTTCACAACGTGAATTTTTTTACGTGTTACTTTTGTTTCACAAACAAACTAAAAAGATTAACATTGTGAAACAAATATATGTTAATCAATATTATAAATCCTAGTCTCAGTCTCTCAGATGGGAAAAACAAATCACATAAAATAACATATGATGCACTATTTTTCAAGGTTATCATGAGTTCTCTAAAGAAGCCCACCTCATCATCGTAACATAAATGTATATGTTAATTATTGAAAAACCGAATGAAAGATGTAACATAGTCAACCAACAACGTTATTGATAAGTTATTAATTTACTCGTATCTGTTAATTCCAACTTTATAAATTTTAATATGTTATCTAATTTCGGTATAATTTAAATTTTATTTATATGGTCGACATAACATAAACGTTTGAAAAAGGGTCAAAAGATGCATAGTGATGGTGTAACATATTTGACTTGGAAATGGAAAAGATGTAATTTGGCCTTGTAAAGTGGAATCGATAGTGTTTTATGAAGTGGATAAGGGAGGCCAATACGTCGGAATTATGAGATGTGATTTTGTTATATGTTTTCTTTTTTAATTTATAGGTTTCAGAATCAGATGATGAGTATCTAGACTAAGAGGTTGTTTGTTTTTTTAAAAATCTTAATGATTCTTAAGTCTGAATCGTTCAGACTTTTTTAAATACCATTTCTTATTAATCATAACTAAAATAAGACTTCAGACTTTAGACCTCTTAAAAAACAAACGACACCTAATTCTAATCATTTTTTAGAATAGTCAGGAAAATCCTTAGTGGCATCGCAGGATTCGAACCGGTGATCTTTGAATAGGATCCTTAAAAGTCAAGTTTTATTTATTGACAGTTGAGCTAACCCCTTGTAGAATTTGTTATCTGTTTTATTTTATGTAAAACTAGAAGCGTACTCGCGCAATGCAGCGAAATACATCACAATTTTAATGTTTCATTTTATTTTTTTTGTCGATTTACAGTACGATTTTGGATGGTTTTGAGAAAGTGATAATGTTTTTTTTTTATAAATTTGTTTAATTTAGGCTTAATAATATAGTGTTTTTTATATAAAAAAAATTAAGTATTTTGTTAGAATTCAATGATTATCTTATATATTTTAATGATATCTAGAAAAAATAACCAATTATATATTTAATAATATAATTAAAACAAAATTATAGTAATATAATATATTAATTAATAGTGATACATGAAAAAATCTGCATAAAAGGAAGGTCCTACACATACCAAATTGGTGGGTGTTAGAAGCCTGCAGTAGTAATATGTATCTTGTGCTTTGATACTTGTAAATTAAAAGATTTTTAAAATCTTGCATAAAATGATGGTACCTTATGCCTGATAATTTGTATTTAAGAGTTTTTTATCCGTGCTCTATAATATAGTATAGATAGATAAAGTTTTTCTATTTTGGAGATTATAAAATTGATTATATTATTATAATATTGCATATATTTATTAAAATATTATTTATCTCTTTTAAACATTTAATTTCAAATTTTCTAATTAGTGAAATATATAAAAAAACATATTTTTCTTTCATGGTAATATATTTTTAAAATTCTCCAAATTTGAAGAATTTTACTATCTTTCTCCTATTTTCTACCCAAAATCTTTATTTTTTTTATTTTAAAGAATCTGTCGAATATAGTAAAGATTTATAGCCCGCTCATCCAAGAATATAATTGATCGGTAATTCGACCGAAGACTCTAAAAGGACGTTTGGTTCGCATAATGGAATTGGAATCAATTGAAAGAATTTGAATGGAATTTGACCACACATTTGGTTGGTATGCATTGGATGAAATTCAATTCTTTTACTTTAGCTAAGGAATGATGAATTCCTTGATTTGTGGAATTCAATGAAATTCAAAGGATTCCATCATGATCAATATGTGAACCAAATAAAGGAATTGAAATTTGGTCAAAAGAATTATCCATTCCAAATCTACTATATCTTATATGATAATTAAAAAAAGTTATAATCATACATAGATAGGGGTTAAATCATGTGAGAACCAAAAAAAGATTGAGAACCGTGAGAACCGATCTAAGCCGTAATTTGATTTTGATCTTATGGTTTTAATTAAAGTTGTTTCATTTCCAATTTATTTTAAAATTGTCATTGCCTTTAATGACCATGAATTAAAATTAATCAATGGTTTAGATTGGTTTTCACGGTTCTCAACCTATTTTGGTTCTCATTTGATTATCGTCCTACATATACATGTATGTATATATTTTAACCATATGTTTTGTAATTTTTTATATTTTGTCTTTCTTTTGTTTTTTTCTAAATTAATATGAATCAAACAAATTGTTTTCTCAAGAATAAAATTGACAAAATCCAACAAAATCAAAATTATTATTTTTTGTTTCATAATATAACATATAACCTGTAGATTTTAAAAAAGATTGGGTTTTAGTCTAGATAATTTATAAAACAGATGAAATTTACAAATTAATTATAAGTCTAATAGTTAAAAAAAATAGATATTAATAACTTTAAAAAACTGTTTTGCTAAACTAAGTTTTTAATTTTATTTACAAGTCAAAAGTATATTCTAAAACAAGTAATTGAAATAGAGGAAATTAATACTCATATATGAACTCGTTCCATGTATTTGTAAAATTTACGAAACTGTTATTCTATTTTTGGAATAGTCACAACTTTTGACCAGTCAAATCCATAATTGTTGATCAGTCAAAGACGCAATATTTAACCAGTCAAAGCCGATCTTGACCGAATGAAATGCTAGGATTACTTCTCTATTTCTCATATATTTAAGGGAAAAGTCCAAAAAAACCCAATGGACTTTAGTGTTTGGAGTGATTAAGTCCTTGGACAATTTTTTGGAACAAATAAGTCCTTGGACATGTCAAAACCTGTTAACTAAATCCTTGGACTTTTGATAACCTGTTGAATACATCCTTATTACTTAAAAATGTAACTTGCAACCCATATAGCAGGTAAAACTACAAATTAAAAACAAAGTCACCTACTTTATCCGTCTACAAATTAAAAATGGGAAAATTAACTAAAATAGTCAATCTCATCAACCAAATTCATTTTTTTTACAATTTTTCAAAGTTTTTTTTTTCTTAAAATTGTCAAAGTTTGAACATAATGTTTTTTTTCCTACGTAAGGATTGCTTTCTTCCAAAAAAATAAAAATAACAAACATCCTCACGTAGAAAATTTTATGTGTAAAGATTCACTTTCTGCTTATAGTTTTAGAAAAAATTTACACTTTGCATTCTTATAAAGTTATAATTAGTTATTTAATTTATTTTATATCAATTACTTTTTCATTTATATTTTTATTTTATTAAATACATAATCGAATATTAACTAAAATATATCAAAAAAAAATTAGTTTTTTTACAAATTACACCATTATAGTCGTTTCGTCAATACGTTCAAAATGAACTCAACATTGTTTTTGAACTTTATCTTGTATTATTCAATATCATAAATACGTATGAATAATTTTTAATATTTACCCTTTATAATTACAGATTAGTCTTATATTATTAAATAAATAACCTTAAAGGATAGAAAGTGTAAATATTAAATATTTAAATATAATTAGTATATATTTATGATATTTAATAATATGAGATTAAATAAAAAAAAACAATATTAAGCTCATTTTAAACGTATTGACAAGACAATTATAATGGTGTAATTTGTTAAAAAAACGTACTTTTTTTATGTATTTTAGTTAATATACGATTATATGTGTTAATATAATAAAAAGTTAAAATGAAAATAAAAAAAATAAAAAATAAAAAAATAGAAAATATAAAGTAAATTAAATAACAAATTATAAAGATGTTTTCTAATTTTTTTTTTTGCCAAAAAAAGTTTTTAAGGCAAAAAAAATAATATTCTTCGACTATTTAAGAAAAGACTTTGAAAAGTGCTTAAAATTTTAATTTTTTTGATGAGATTGACAATTTTAGTTAATTTTCTTATTTTTCTTATTTGTAGGATGATAAATGGGGTGGCATCTTTTTTGTTTTTTCTTCAAATTTGTAGTTTTACCTGTTATGTAGGTTACAAGTTACATTTTTAAGTAATAAGAATGTATTTAACAGGTTTCCAAAAGTCCAAAGATTTATTTAGTATGTTTTGAAATGTCTAAGGACTTATTTGTTCCAAAAAATTGTCTAAGGACTTAATCACTCCAAACACTAAAGTCCATTGGGTTTTTTTGGACTTTTCCCAAAATAAAAATAACAAACATCTTCACGTAGAAAATTTTATGTGTAAAGATTCACTTTCTGCTTATAGTTTTAGAAAAAATTTACACTTTGCATTCTTATAAAGTTATAATTAGTTATTTAATTTATTTTATATCAATTACTTTTTCATTTACATTTTTATTTTATTAACATACATAATCAAATATTAACTAAAATATATAAGAAATTTAGTTATTTTTAAAATTATATCATTATAGTCGTTTCGTCAATACGTTCAAAATGAACTCAATATTGTTTTTGAACTTTATCTTGTATTATTCAATATCATAAATACGTACGAATTATTTTTAATATTTACCCTTCATAATTAAAGATTAATCTTATATTATTAAATAAATAACCTTAAAGAATAGAAAGTGTAAATATTAAATATAATTAGTACGTATTTATGATATTTAATAATATGAGATTAAATCAAAAAAAAAATCAATATTAGGCTCATTTTAAACGTATTGACGAGACAATTATAATGGTGTAATTTGTAAAAAAAACGTACTTTTTTTATGTATTTTAGTTAATATACGATTATATATGTTAATATAATAAAAAGTTAAAAGTTAAAATGAAAATAAAAAAGTAGAAAATATAAAGTAAATTACATAACAAATTATAAAGATGCTTTCTAATTGTTTTTTTTTTCAAAAACAGTTTTTAAGGCAAAAAAAATATGTTTCGACAATTTTAAGAAAAAACTTTGAAAAGTGCTTAAAAATTAATTTTGTTGATGAGATTGACTATTTTAGTTAATTTTATTAATTTTCTTATTTGTAGGGTGATAAAGTAGGTGACATCTTTTTTGTTTTTTCTTCCAATTTGTAGTTTTACCTGTTATGTAGGTTACAAGTTACATTTTTAAGTAATAAGGATGTATTTAATAGGTTTTCAAAAGTCCAAGAATTTATTTAGTGTGTTTTAAAATGTCTAAGGACTTATTTGTTCTAAAAAATTGTCTAAGAACTTAATCACTCTAAACACTAAAGTCCATTGGGTTTCTTTGGACTTATCCCTATATTTAACATTTATCAAATGAACCTCTCCCTATATATATATATATATATATATATATATACACTATTAATTTTTAATCTGTTAAAACAAATTTTAGAAAAAATCTACATTAATTTATAATTTTAAATAACCATTACATATAATTTGAATAAAAATAAAATTGGTCAACATCACATATTCTAATTAATAACAATTTAAAAAATATATATAATTAATAATTAAATTAAATATTTTATTAAAATTATTTATTACAGTTTTATTATCTATAAAATAAAATAAGTATAACTTTAATTTTTATGTAATTTATATGAACAAGTTTTAGAATTATTATATTTGGTTTTTGATAACTAAATATGTTGAATAATAACTAAAAATTAAAAATAATTGATGTGATTAACAATAATTTTAAACAGTCAAAAATTAATATTAATGTATAATTAATATTAATGTATAATTAATTATTATTAATATTTAGTAATAATAATATTCATTAATATTTGTTTATAATTAATAATAATAAATAATAATTAATATTAATGAAGGTTATAACTATAAAAAGTGACAAAAAAACTCCTAAAAAACTATTTCAACTAGCTTATCAATAAACTACCTTATGTCCATTCAAATGTGTACTCAAAAAATAAGTTATCTTATAATGTTTGTCAAACAATGCCTTAGGGACTGTTTGGTTGGTTTCCATGAACTTGTGTATATATGAAGTTGTCTGTGTGGATTAACCTGTTTGTATAAATTGAGAAAAATTTTGTTTGATAGAGTTTTTTCATATATGGAAGAAGCGTGTTTTTTAATTAGTAGGGACAAATCTGGATTTTTTTTAGCTTTCTGCATAAAATTCCCCTAGAAACTTAGGGGTTGTTTGACAGTTGCTGAATGGTTTGATGCATAATGATTAAGTGGTCAGAATTATTAAGAGACTCTTATGATATGGTACAAAATGAAATATGGTTATTTGGTAATTATTCAGAATGAAATTGGAGTGCTGAATGGTTAAAGGAGGCCTAAGATACAAAATCATTCAGAGGGTTTCGGAACCATTAAGAGAATTTTTTTTTCCAAACAAGATTCATCTCTTAGCAATTCAGAGGTTGCCTCTTAATGGAATTATTAAGAGGTAAACAAACAACCCCTTGGTCATTAATTACTACTAAATAGTCATGTATTGTTGGCCGAATAAACTATGAGACCTATTAAACATTCATTATTCCATATTAAACTACTAATAAAAACACCTTAAATCATAAATATACGAAATTTGTTTGGTTGAAAAACATTGAGCAACTTAATTGTCTCTTCGCCGACATTTGCCACCTTTTTACGTGTACACATGGTTTGGTTCGGATCAATGCCCATGCAACACATAACCATGCACATGTGCATATAGAGCTTTCTCTCCAAACCTTTTTATGTTTCCCTTTGCCCACATTAATTGTATATAGAGTAAATTACACATTTGGTCCCTGTGGTTTGTCAGAGATAACAAATTTAAAATTTTGAAATTATAAGATGACCATCAAATCTTGTAAAAACGTTAGGATTTGGTCCCCTTCTTCTAACGACCGTTATAAAATTATGTTAAATAGAGATATTTTCGTCATTTTATCAAAATTTTATATTTTGCTCAATTAAAATCAATTTTAGGTTTTTAGTCCCTGTGGTTTTTAATTGGGTAAAATACAAAAATATCGATAAAGAACGAAATTGTCCCTCACTTAACGGTATATTTTTTAATGGCCACTAGATAGAGGGTCCAAATCTGGACGATTTTGTAAACAACGATGGCCATCTTATAATTTCAAAATTACAGGGACGAAAAGTGTTATTTTTGACAAACCACATGTACCAAATTTGTAGTTTATATATATATATATATATATATATATATATATATATATATATATATATATAGAGAGAGAGAGAGAGAGAGAGAGAGAGAGAGAGAGTCGGGTTCAAACGAGAACAATAACTATTTAAAAGAACACGAGAACTAACAAAATCATTAGTGATTTTACATTAACGCGCAAAAAGAGGACTTTGGTCGCGGCTTCAGGTCCACGTGACTTTTTTGCACGTTAATATAAAATCACTAATGATTTTGTTAGTTCTCGTGTTCTTTTAAATAGTTACTGTTCTCGTTTGATCCTCCCTCTCTCTCTCTCTCTCTCTCTCTCTCTATATATATATATATATAGGGTCAGGTTCAGGGGAAAATCTAAAAAAAATGGAAAACTGAAGAAAATCCTGACAACCTTTTATCTGGACAGTATGCACTTGTGCATACAAATAATTTGTAACATGCACACGTGCATATGCACAAGTGCATAAAAACCAAAAAAACAACATAATTTCCCTGTATGCACAAGTGCATATCGTCCAGATTAAAGGCTCCCAGAATGTTCTTCAGTTTTCTTTTTTTTTGAGATTTTCCCTTGAGCCTCCGTATATATACACACACACACACACACACAAATGATCGTGTGAGAAAAAAGAGTTAAGGTGAGGAAGGTAAGAAGGGATTTGGACCCTTGAGCATTTTTAATCGCAAAACAACCCATGAGTTACGCTTTAGATATGAATTGATATGGTGCATCTCTTTAGTGTTGATCTTCAATGAGGATTGGTCCAAGGGTTCAAATCCCTTCTTCCCCTTCTCAGAATAACTTTTATTCTTATCGAAACACAACCCTATATATATATATATATCTATATATATATATATATATATGGTTTAAATCATGTGAGGACCATAGAACCAATCTCAATCATCCAAGGGTTTTAATTAAAGACCATTAAACATGGTGGCATTTTTTGTAATATTTATGAAAATCATGTATAATCTCACATCTACTTTGAAAGTGAAAGGGCATCTTAGGGTTTTTAAATCCAACAAATAGGCTTCATCGGAAAAAAAAAAACCTCGACCCTGCCTCACCCATCGCCCCCTACCACCGCCTCCTTCTCCTCCTCGACGTCGCGCACGACGACACTAGTGGCTACCATCATCAACTGTCTCCCTCTCTCTCTTTCTCTCTCTCTCTCCTATCACTAAAACTCCGGAGAATACCGACGATGGTTCTCCCAACCCAAACCCCGCTAAACACCGATCACGACCCAATACTCGATGGAAAGAGAGTTTACGTCGAGTTCAATGAGAAAGAGAGTTATCGTCAGAGTGGAAACTAGGGTTTCTTCACTTTCATCCCGCTACCGGATGATGATAACAAGCCTGACGTTGTCCTCTAAGAGATTGTCATTGTCAAAAATCAATTTCCAGATCTAGAGTTTGTTTAGTAAGGTAAAATTGATTTTAATTATTTAGTGTTAGAATTCATTTTGGGGTTCCTTTCATCCTTCGAATCTCATCTTTTTTCTGGTTTGGTTCTGATTTCCAATCAATTCTTGGTGTTGTAACGATCGTTATTTTATTTCACTCTTATAAAATTAAGTGGTTGTCGAAAGTGAATAAAAGAAACTAAGGGCCCTTATGGGCAATTCCTAGAAATTGTTAAAGTAGGGGATGTGTAACACCCTCAAATCTGAAAATAGTAACTAATTTAAAATCTTCTAAATACACCAATAAATGCCTCATCTACAAACACAATTTAATATTTAACCTCAATACACACATTCATTCTATACATACCGTCTATAAAAAGGACGGGTGCTACTAAGATCTAATAATAGTCACTATCTCCAAACTGCGAAAGACTTCACCAAATACTTACATTCGTGAAAAACTAAGCACAACTCTTCGTAGTACTGCTAGAACCAATCCTCCATCTGGAACCTGATACACATGCCGCCAAATAAAAAGGTTAGGCTTAACGCCTAGTGAGCTCAAGAGTTTTCAACATATATAAATTAATCGTTTAAAAAGAAAGAATGCGGTTAAAATCATAATCTTTCAATTTGATTTGTCTTACATATGAAAATGACTCATTTTCCAATAATATGCGTTTTAGACAAAGAACACCAATTTACGTTTTCCAATCCAAACTACTTCAAGGATGAAGATACCAATATAAACCGCCCATTCATAAATTAGATTTAACCCAAAACTCACTCAAAACGTGAATAGAAATTAAACTCTTCATTTATGAAAATACGGTTAAAACTTTATATCCCGAAACACCCAAAACACGGGAGGGGCATAATACTCAACCTAGAAATCAAGGATTAAACCCAATTATACAAAACGCCACCGAAAACTTGGATAATAAAACTCAATACCCAAAAACAACATCTTTCGGTGACGGGGGATACCTGAATTCCATCGGAAGTGACGGGCACACAAAGTTAAGCCACTTATCAATGTTCTCGAATTACACCTCAGATCATTGACTTTAGTGCACACTACTCGAGCGTCACCTCAAGTCCCCAACACCTTTAGTGCACACCCTTAGCGGGCGTCACCTCAAGGATACGGTACCTTTAGTACACACCACGTAGCGGGCGTCACCTCAAAGATACCCGATCTTAGTGCCCATTCGCTCTCTAGTAGAGTTCCAACCTCAAGGTTCTCGTTCGACCTTTAGTGTCTAATCACTAGCATTCAAGGTAGGAGTCTCAACTCCTTACTTGATAACCCATGATGACTAACACTCGTGCACAAGAATTAGACATCCAAACACAAGACCCATGGTCCCAAAGTACAACCCATAAAGGTTCCTCTTCGCCAAACAACCGGGACGACACCAATGCCAACACGACATTATATCCCAAAATGAGAATCCCAAGAGTCCTTACCATTAAACACGACTAACTTACATGCCTATGGATCCAATGCATTACAGTCTAAAAACACATGACTCTTAATGGATGACACCCACACTCTAAACAAGTATTCTCCAAAATAAAGTACAGTAAATGCAACTCACATCCAAGGCTCCACTTTAAGTTATTAAAACCGTACAAATGTTCTCAATACTCAATTTAGTCAAAACTGAGTCATAGGCCCATCAGTTTACGTAAACACCCAATGAAAGCCAATAGAGACATCGAAATACGTTTGACCAACAATTATACAAACACCACGACCAAAAAGGTAATTAACCCAAAACTTCTCATTGATTGAGACAAAATGTTTTCCAAATGAACTCTTTATCTTCATGTTGCCAAAATGACTCATAATTCAATGATATGCACTTTCCAACGGTTTATAAAATCGTATGCACCAAATGGACACTTATATAAAATGACCTCAATTTATATATTATATCGTCAAAAAATATATCAAAATGGTTTATTTATCAAAATACCCAAAAATCACAAAGATGTGTGTTACATAAGTTTATAAAGTTAAATATATCCAACTAACCAAAACTTATCAGCAGTTAACAATTTAATGTAAAACACAAACACTTTAAAATAAACATTTTGGCATGTACACCGTTTTCACAAATCAACTTGAACTCACCTCGCTAGATTTAGGCTAAATCTAGCTTTTACCCCAACTTGAGCTTCCTTGAAGAGATCCGAATCCACAAGCAAAACCTTCCAAAAACCTATCATCACAATTTTCCGACCATGAACATACTGATTCAACCATTTAGAATAGTTCCCCAAACATTTTACATCAAAAACCCCAACTTGGCCAAACCCTAATTTTGAACTATTTTCTCCAAAATCTTCAAATTCGAAATTTGATAGACCAAACACTAGGAAATCATCAAGGGAACATTTATATATCATATTAGGGTTTAGGAATGGGGAAGATACACTTACCACTTAGGTTTTGACGAAAACCTAGAAAACCCTAAAATAGAGCTTGAGGTTGAAGATGAAGGTGGAGCTTCTTGACCCTAGCTTCCCAACTTTGTTGGGTGGTGGAGAAACACTTGGAACACATTAGATTTAGTGTCTTGGATGCGTAAAATCTGATGTTAGGGTTTGAGGGTTGATTTTGGAGAGAATAGGGAGAAAGGGTTTGAAAGAATGAGAATGGTTGCTCAAAATTCGAGTTTTAAAGGAACCAGGGATCGCAAGCGATTGTGCCCAGGGCACGACGGGTGGTACCACCCCCGCGATCTTGACACGGCGACAGTAACACTTGTCACTGTTGCGGGCACTATCGCCCAGGATCCCCCGAGCTCCGAAATTTGACCTTTTCGACACCAAGACCCTCGACACTCTTGGGGGTTTTGAATAATTATTTCCCAACGCGAATCCCACCACTTCCAAGTTGCAAAGAGTTCCAGGTGATCCTTACTTACCGAAAATTATGGGTGTTACAGGATGAAACCCTAAACCCTCATTCTATTCCAATATTTTCCCTAGGGTGCGGTATTTGAAGAGAAAAGAGTGACGAGAGGAGCCATTTTGGGATTGAAGCTTTGAAAGAATTGGAGAAGAAACCAAAGCAAGGATTGTGAGTCTCTCCTTTTGAGGTAAACATCTTTCATTTATATTCTTTGTGGAGAATGATTGGGTCTCTTAATGAATTTTCCTAATGTTATGCTAAGACCAGTGAAAGTTTATTATTTGGATTTGTTGTTGTGTAACTAAAGGATTAAGATTATCCAAGATCGAGAATGGAAGCAATACGTGGGGTAAATCCTTTGGTTTTGCGCGAAGGTTATTAGGGGGGAGGGGTCTTATCGACATCTTCCCTTGGGGATCTGTCGGGGATCGCCTCTCCCGATTGTGAAAGGAAAACCGAGAGTCAACCTGGTAGGTGATTGAACCGGGAAGACCCGGATGTATGTAAACCCGAGAGCTCAAGACCCGGGAGCATCGACCGAGAAACCCGTGAGCTTAAGACCCGGGAGTATCGACCAGGAAACCCGGTAGCTCAAAACCAAGAGCACTCCACCCAGTAGAACTGGACTGCTTCAACCCGATAGATACCGGGGACGATGCCAAACCAGAGGAGCTGAGGACCGGGGTCCAACCCGGGAAGTCCATTGGGCCGGTACCGGGACCCGGGTAAACGTGAGTACCAGGAGATCAACCCGGTAAGGGCCAAAGCCGGGAGTTGGGCTTGTTAGGCAATGTTCGGAAGTTAAGGGGGTTTCTGGATTGGGTATTAGAACTAGTCGATGACGTAATTTCAATATTATATTCACATTGTAGTGAGTACGGTGTGTGTCGAGATTCTATCCATCAGGTGAGTTCCTTTGATACTTTGTCTTTAATTATGAGTAAATGAGCCTGGATGATCTATCTTTATTTTCACTATGGATTTGAAAGCATGCTTAGATGTTATACGATAAATGTTACATTTTTCACTATTAAGTGCTAGTTTATATTTATGTAAAACTATCGAATGGTTGTCAAAACATGTGTCGTTGGATGTGAGACAATCATGTGAAGTTGAGGGGTGAACCGTGTGCCTTGAATTTGTTTCTCGAGCACACGGTGACGAGATCTACTAGGGTCGGATGGGGATCTACTGGGGGCTCGAGTGTGGTTATCATATGAATTGACGGGATCTGGTTTAGTAAATCAATTCCGTGCGCGGAGTTGATTATCATTGCATTACTGTGTGGTGTTTGGTATTTAAGAAATCAAACGTTATCGAATTTTATCCTTTTAAATTGTTCTAAACTGCCTGAGGGTGGGAATTCACTAGACCTTCTGGTCTAACCCTCACTTTCAAATTTCTAAAAACTCATTTTCAGGTAAGGGGGTCGTTGGTGCTTCTTCAAAGGGGAAGGAGAAATGTTGAGAGCTAGGGAGTCGAAGGCAGTCGGTTTAGAAGCGGTGTTAGATGTGGACCCTATAGTTATCTCGACTGTGATATAACTCTTTTCTTTCTGAATTTATGTTAATCTTCTTTTGTTTGCATTGTATTGGGACCCGATTTGGGATTTATCTTTATATTATGCTATTTTTGTCGTTTTGGGTTGTTACAGTTGAAGCCACCGCTTGAGAAACCAGCCACATCCCCCTTCAAGAGTAAAAGTCTGTTCACAGATTTGGGGGTTTTGTTTCTCAATGGGGTGAAATAAGATGAAACCAATTTGATTTTGGTTTAGTGTTTGAATTCAATTTGGGGTTCCTTTCATCCTTCAAATCTCGTCTTTTTTCTGGTTTGGTGCTGATTTCCAATCAATTCTTAGTGTTGAAGCCACCGCCCGAGAAACCAGCCACATCCTTCTTCAAAAGTAGAAGTCTGTTCACATATTTGAGGTTTTTGTTTCTCAAAATTGTGTTTTATTTTATGGGGGTGAAATAACATATAGAAGAAAATTGTATTTGATTTTCATGAGGTGAAATAACATATAAATGGAAATTGTGTTTGATTTCATGAAGTAGAATAAATTATCTTTAGAAATTTTGTTTGATTTCACATGGTGAAACAATATATATATGAACATTATGTTTGGACTTCATTAGGTGAAATAACATATTTATGAAAACATTGTGATTTATTTCATGATGTGTAATAAATATGGCGAGTATGTGTTTCATTTGATAAATCTTTGTTATCAAAATGATGATTATGCCTTTTTTTTCTAATTAAAAACAACTTTCAATTAAAACTATGGAATCAAAAACAAATTAAGGCTTAGATCAGTCTTCACGGTTCTAAACTTTTTTGTGGTTCTCATTTGATTATCGTCCCATATATATATATATATATATATATATATATATATATATATATATATATATAGATAGATAGATAGATAGATAGAGAGAGAGAGATGGGATGATAATCAAATGAGAATCATAAAAAATAATAAACCCTGAGAACCGATATAAAAATATTTTTTATGTGAGTTTTTTTTATCAAAAGCAATGATTTATGGTATTATTTCATGTATGTTTATATTCACATTGTGAAAAAAAAACGAATGTGATTGTATACCTGTTATTTGGTTATTTTTGGTGCTACTAAACATCTTTCTCAGGAAGTGTATTGCCTTGCTCAGACTAACACAAGCTTCAAAAAGTGTAAGTACAGTTACTACTGCCAATGTAGTTTTAATGCTGCCAGGGCAAAGTTACTACTTCAGGTGTTAGTTAATACTGCTAGTGGTTAATACTGCTAGTTAGTTAATACTGCTAGTGGTTAATACTGCTAGTGGTTAATACTACTCTTAGTTAATACTGCTAGTGGTTAATACTGCTCTCAGTTAATACTGCTAGTTCGTTAATACTGCTCTCAGTTAATATTGCTAGTTAGTTAATACTGCTAGTGGTTAATACTGCTCTCAGTTAATACTGCTAGTTAGTTAATACTGGTAGTGGTTAATATTGCTCTCAGTTAATACTGCTAGTTCGTTAATACTGCTCTGAGTTAATACTGCTTCTATCCTGAATCATATAAATACCCTTTTGCCCGCCTAAAAGCTCATAACGACTCTTTGCATACTGTTCATCGTCTCTCTAATCTTTTTCTCTCAAGCACCTACTGAGTTTCAGTCAAGAATCCTCAAGCTCGATGGCATCAATGGCTTTTATTGACGAACACAACGAGATAACAATGCTTCAAAAACCAAAACAAGCTGCTGGATTCCATCAAATAGTGGATTTTCTCAAGTCCAGACATATCACGTATGCTCTTACTGTGTCACCATCCATCTACATTGAGCACCAGAAGCAATTCTGGGCTAATGCCACCACTATTACTGAAAATGGTGTAAAGGTTATCAAGACAAGGGTGTGTGACAAACCCTTGACAGTTTCTGAAGAGGTAATTCACATCTGTCTACGTCTAGACGATGCCTCAGGTATCTCATCTATCTCTAATGATGATCTGTTTTCCACTCTCACTAGAATGGGGTATGGAGGCCCATTGGGTGTTTTCAAGTTCTCAAAAGCTAAATTCTCACCCCAATGGCGTTTCTTTGTCCATACCCTTATGCATTGTATTTCTAAAAAGACTACTGGATGGAGTGAGTTCAGTAGTACCATTGCTTATGCTTTGGTCTGCTTGGCCACTGCCAGAAAGTTTAATTTTTCAAAAATGATTTTCAATGACCTTGTGTCAAACTTGGGAAACAAAAAGAGTTTTTATATGTACCCAAGATTTGTCCAGGCAGTTATAACCACTGAATTGACGGATATGCCTCAATTTGATGAGGTATATGTACCTAAAATCCCCAAGGGCAAGGTCTTTTCAAACATGAAGAGATCTCCCATGGACTCGGAAGGAGTTGACACCCCATTGTTCTCTACAATGATGGTGGTGTCCCACAATCAAGAAGGTATGGCTTCAGGGTCAAGGCCCTCATTAGACCATCCCACTGAAAGCCAATCCCAACCTTCAATCGGTATATCAATCCCTCAGTCCCTTCTTCAAAAACCAACTTCTCCAATCACCAATACTTACATCAGGAAAAAGGTAAAGAAGGCTCCTTCCCTTCTTGTACCTTCACCCACAAAGCCTTTAAGCCCTCTAATGGAGAATTCTCCATTAGAGAATATCTATAGGGAAACCACAGGGGTGTCTCCCAACCCCAAGGAGGTGCTCACTGAGGAGATGAATGAGCATATGGGTGAGCAGGCTGCCACTACTCCTGCTAGCACAGAGGAGGACAGTGGTAACATCAATAAGACCTCCCCCATGGCAACTTTGAATGAGCAATCATTCAAAGGTCCCAGGTGCCAAGAAACCAAGGGGGTGGAGGGTGCTTCTGCTAGGCAGAAGACTTCCACTACAAATTGTTCCAATGATCCTTCAAAAGGGGGTTACACTCTTGGAGAAGGTGAGGATAGATATAACTACCAAGAATTGATGGATACAGTGGGAAACATTAATTTGGATGTCATCAAACAAGGAAAAGACATAGAAGAGATGAAATTGGTAATTCTGTCTCAACAAGTACAGATTACAAAATTGAAGAAAATGGTGACAAGATTGGTGCACAAGAAGAGGAGAAGACAGTTTGTTTTGAAGAAGAGAACAAGTGCTAATGATGCTTTCAACAAGGGGGAGAATCAAGAGGCTGAAGCAGAAAAGGAAAGTACATCTGAGATGGGATTTGTTTTTGAGGGGGAGAAAGCAGCAGAAACAGAACAACAAGCAGCAGAAACAGATGAGGTTCAAGCAGCAGTAACAGAACAGGTAGCAACAGTAACAGGGCTATCTGTTGAAGAATTGGAAATTGCAGAAACGTTGGTAAAAGCCAAGAATGACACTCCTAAGGCTACTCAAAAGGCCAAGGGAGTGGTCATTAAAGAAGGAGGCCTTGAAAAGAAAAGAAAAGAAATGAGTGAGGCAGATTTGTAGGATGCAAAGGGAAAAGCTAAGATGGTTGAATCTGAACAACCCATAAAGAAGAAGACTCAGATAGAGTTAGATGCAGAAGTGGAAAAACAGCTTCAAGCTGAGATGGAAAAGGAAGAACAACTCCAAGCTGAAAAAGACAGAGAGCTTGCACTGGAGATGGCTAAAAAGCTAAATGAAGAGTATCAAAAGAGCATGCAAACTACAGCTGAGGTCAAGAAGAGATCAATGACAGTATCCAAGCAAAGAATGCCAGTCAAGAAGCAGAAAAGACAACATTCCAAGACCTTTTTAGCCAATCAAGAAAGGAGAAAAATGATCAACTTTCTGAAAGGCTCAATTGGTGTAAAGGGAGAAATGTTTACAAACATGGCATACAGCAAAGTTGAGGAGCTGTATAAGAAGGAAATGACAAAGCTTCAAGGGGATTCCTCTCAAAGGGAAGAAGCAGAAAGAAGGATGAAAGAGAGGCATGATCTCAACATCCAACAACCATTCCCTGAGGAAACCATACCTTCAAAGGAAAAGGTTGAAGAAAAGAAGGAAGAGCAAGAGAATGTTGGAATGGAAATGAAATCTGCAAAGAGAGTAAAGACTATAGCTTCCAAGAAATAGTCCAAGAAGCCAAGGGTTGAAGAATCAGAAAGAGAGGCAGAATCTTCTGTTCCAACTTCAGCAGAACCAGAGCAGAATCCAGAATCATCTGTGGCAGATCATACAGAGCAACCTAGTCAAAGTGCACAACAAACAAGTCAGTCTGATGAACATGTGGGGCTTTATATGACTTTAATAGAACCAGTACAAGTTGTTCCCATTTCTGTGAAAGCACCAGAAGTCATCTTTTGGGATATTCTGAGGGACAACAGAAAGGATTACTTCAGATTTAAACGAGTTGGTGATGTATTTGAAGTATATTCAACTTGGGGGAACGTAATCAGAAGTTGTTCAAAAGCTGACCTAAAAGAAATGTATAAAGTGGGAATGAAGCTTTATGAGCATGTTTTGAAAGGAACTGAAGAAAATCTACTCAAGGTTGCAATGGAATACCTATGTATGATGTTTGAACCAGAAAAGGTGGTTCACAGGATCAAGGATCTACATCATGAGTATAGGTTCAAGAAGATTGATCACTGGATACTATTTGAAAACTGTGGTGTATACATTATCACAATAGATAAATGTTATCATGAATACTATCTGGTGAACAAAGTATATGATCATAGCAAGGAGAAGCTGAATGGGATGCTGAAAGCTAAGCTAGTGTGTGCAAAGGAATCAGAAATGGCCAGAATTGTGGTAAGAAGGACAATCAATCAAAGTCTGGGTCTGAATCCAAATTTGGGCAACTAAGTTGTAGTGTTGAAAGCATCTTGAAGACCATAATTGAAGAACTTGACTTCTCTTCCTAAAAGTCAAGTTAGGGGGAGATTGTTGGGAACAGAAGAATTGTTCAAGTATGGTTAATGCTGCTAGCCCAACATGATTACTACTGCTGAGCAAGATTAGTACTGCTTGAAGAAGTTACTACTGCTGAGCAAAGTTAGTACTGCTGATGAAGATTAGTACTGCTCAGTGTGATTAATGCTGCTACAACTTAATACTGCTTATGAGATAATCAAGATACGTGCAGATCAAGTTTGAAGATAATCATGGAAGGTGTTGAAGATAATTATGGAAGAATTCTAAAGATCTTTTATGTTTTATAATTATCTTGTATCCAATCTTTGTGTATATAATATAGAATAGTTTGACAGAAGAAATTAATTCTGAATTTTTGTTTTCATAGAGAGAATTAACCTCAAGGTTTAGAACCCTAGTTCAAGAGAAGTAGAATTCGTATTGGTGAGCCTGTTCATCAATATTGAGGTTTTGTTTAAAATCTTGTAGCTTTAATCATTCAATAAAGTTTTACAAGTTGTGATTTCTGATTCACTGTTACATTGATTGTTGAATATTAAAGTGTTATTCCGCAACTTCTTTAATATTGTTTCTGAGTTCATTATTCTTGTTAAGAATTAGATCCTGACAAGACCCTTCCACTCTCAAAACCTCTTTTCATCCTTTATTGCAATGCTTCCCATGACCTAAAGAGTTCATAGCCTTCATGCTTGGTAACACAATAAAATTTAATCGTTTGATACACATGAACTTTCCCGTAAGCACCATATTACCAAACAAAGTTGGGTACACGTGACACCATGCTGCCACAGTTAAGTAGTCATACACACCGATCTCGAGAATCGTTCACACTCAACTCCTTGATAAATTAAACTTTATCCAACCAAATCGATGTTGGCCCAAATGAAAGAAAGAAAAGAAAAGGAAAAATGTATTTTCAATGAAACTTTGTTCATGCGATTTATAGAACTTTGATAAAATTACTCACACTCGGAGAGTTAATCGGCTCTCACTAAGAAAATCATGCGATCAAATGTTGTTATGATTTCTACGATAAAAGTTAACTCATTTATCGAAAGGGTAAAATAATTCTCTAACCATGTTCGAAATTTATCTCCCAACGCAATAAACTTGTCTTTTCAATACCAACACACGTTTACACATGTCATCACGTTTTCAAAGCGAGTGTCTCACAAGGCACACATACACACGCCAAAATATTGACACGAAGGACCCCGACAAATAGTTCGAAACACAATGCATGAGACTCACTTTACATTGAAGGCTATTCACTCTAACAAGGTCAATTGTTTGTACCCACCTTATTTATCACGGGCTCCTTACTTCCGACCAACCAGTCAAGATCCTCACTTCGATACAACCCCCGACACCAACGCTTCTCAACGTCCTTGAATGTCTAACTATCAATTTCCACCGCGACTAATAATTCGCAATACATGTGTCCTCACTTGACCCCAAACAACTTACCAACACTAGCCCGTTTCCATCCTGTCCTCACTCTGCATTATCAGTCAACACCGATATCATCTTTTAACTAATCTTTTATTAACTACAGATTCCAAAAGGCTTACTTCTATTATTCTATTCTTAGGTGAAACTCTCCAGATTCCCATTAATCGACAAAACCGATTACCAAATCAGACACTCCCTTGAAGCAAAGAGCTCACCACCAATCGTTATTCTTCCCTTTTTGGGACCCATATAGTTCTTCCTTAAATTGAGTTATCTAAAACCCGAACCATACTCACCCCATAAGGTGAAAATATTACTACCGAAGACGGCTCACACACCGCACCGATATCAAAGCTATCAATTCAAAAAAAACCTCACTACCCATACTACCCCCATCTTTCACCTCAGCGACAGTACTCGAGTACACTCATGCACCTGTAAATTCATAATGGCATTGGTCAGATGCAATTCTGAATTTACCTTACATGAAAGTCCTCACTACTGTTAACACCACTCCTAAATATCAAAGTTTTCCTTAAAGGCTTCCTAAATTCTCAGTTGTGTCCCCCCTACTCCACAATTTAAGTTTAGGTCCATCCGGTCACCTAAATCCCCTAAACTATGACTCTGATATCAATTGCAACAACCCAAACAGAACTAAATACATACTAAAATAATAATAGTCTTTACGCCAAAAACGGCTCCCAATCAACCGGTACAATCATCAAGGTTTATGAAAAGTAACCTATTACAACTGAGATTTTCAAGAAATTAACTAAGCTAAAAGGTGGTCTTCTATTCCGGGATCCGATCACACCTTCTCCTTACCCTTGGATGAACTTCCTGATTCACGACGACCTGAAAAGATTTTTAATTTTTTTTAAAGAGCGAGGGTTAGACCAATGGTCTAGTGAGTCCCCTCCAAAACAGTTCAAAATATATACGATAGAAAAAAAAATTATAATAAACTCAACCCATTCAGCTATGAAATTTAAATCACGTTCAAATACTCGCTTCCGGCACACACTACTGTTACCCGAAGGTATCAGCGTGTCTGTCTCACACTTCCTTTGATGGGTCACACCTCCCAATCGGCATAAATGGGGCACACACCCCGGTATGAGTACAGGCGGGCCACACCCCCCGTCTTTGGCCATCTAGCTCACAACAACGTATGCATACATTTAACCATCAATAAAAACATACCCCGCATCTAAAAATGAAACTCGCGTATATAAAGCTCGCGTAAATAAAGATATGCTTTAAAATAACTTCCACATGTCTTAAACAGTTAAACACCACAAGCATTTTAATGAAAAATCCACATATATAAATAACTTCATAAACTTACGGAGTTTTAATTGAGAAAACTCACCTGTGTCCTGAACAAAGCCTCTCACTTGAGAATGGTCCAGATCCCAATTTCCTAAAGTACAGAGATAACGATGGTAAATCTCACGATAGATCCCAAAACAAGGAAATTCTATAATTCTAAACTACTTGGACTAGCTTAAAATCTCTCAACCCGAACTACTCAGAAAACTTCCAGTGCACCTACTTGACTGGAATCGCCCGAGCTCTATCTTCCTGCCCGGGGTCGACCGATGCCATAGGGCCCGGTATCGACCGGACCACACCCCCCCCCCCCGGTGTCGACCGGGGCCGCATCTCCTGGTATTGACCGAGGCCTCCCATCCCGGTATCGACCGGGACTCCCACGCCCGGGGTCGCCCGACACCTCAATGCTCGGGGTCCCTCGGTCCTTACGACAACCCCCATCGAACTGTAAATCTCGCATTCGGCGATTCAAAAAAACCAACCCAAACATCGATTGGAATTTCGTTCCATTTCAAAAATCAATTACTAACTTTCCCTCCTAAGGTCAATTAGCAATCATAGAGTTTAATAAAGCCCCCACCACCGTCGATTCAATCCAGTCCAGAACAAAACCTCCACGCCGCCGTCGCCCCCCCCCCCCCCCCCCTTGAGAGGTCGATACCAGTGGCGACACTCGGACCAACCCCAATCGAACCGACGATTCAACCTTCTAGATGGTTTGGTCCAGATATTCATCAACTTTCCCTCTCCCTTTGTATCGATTGATACAGGGACAGATTAAGCTTAAATCCCTTTTTCCATTAAAATGAACTCAAACAAATCAAAATACTCACCCAACGATTCCTCTAAATCCAACCAAAGGTTCACAACAAGATGCACTAAAGGAATTTAGATCTTACCTTTAATAAAATATGCAGAGAACTCCTTCCAATATTCCAGGTCTCTTCCACACCAACACAAAGTGTTCTCAAATTCCATAAATTCAACCATGATAAAAAAAGAACTTGGCGGCTAGGGATTTGAGTACTAAATCTCTTAATACCTCTAGTTGCACAATAGACCCCCAAACTTTAAGGTTAGGACAAAACTTACCCAACTTCCTTTTCTTTAAAATTTCCAAATCGTGGTTATTACAAACAACAACCATCTAATCTAATCTCTATGACAGAAATATGATTACAAAAAAGGGTGTCGCCTATAAATCCAATACAATCTTCACAAAACGTGCGCCCAAAAGCACTATCCCCAAGCTCTCACCACGACCGCCTAGGCCTTCTTAGACGCTATGTCACTAGAATCTGAGATACACATAAACACCGAACAAGTGTTAGGCCAAAAAGCCTAGTGAGGTTGAATGACAGTTAATAAATGCATAAATGGAAATTTCTATAGTCCCAACGAAACTCAAGAATGGAATCAATGGTGGAGACCCATAACACCAACCAAGTTACACTCAAGAGACGAGATACCTTAGTGCCCACTTCTACAAGTGACACCATTAGGCCCGACACACCCGAGGATACAACATTGGCATTACCCCAAGTGGCAGGGGTCTAGGCACATACCATCATAGTGGCACCCAAGACTAAGTCCTTCTAGTGTCCATTTGGCTTGGTTCATCCACACAACTCATTTATTACCATGTAGCATATTAGTTCACACAAGGCACATCAAATTCCAATATTTGTCATATGGTCCAAAGATTTATATTCATTATCAATTAGGTGTGAAGCACCTAGTGACATACACATCATGACCATGTATGCATATAACCATGAAAGAGTTTACCCGAAATGTGAGATATTTCCCAACCACTTAAGAAACAAAATCATAGAGGAGTATGAGCATAAACACCATGGTTAGTTCATCCATAACACCAATATAAACTCATCCCTTTCCTTCAACAACAAACATTCATAATCCAAAGCCATATTAAACCCAACTAATCAATGTGAGAAAACCCTAATTTCATAAAATAGTAAAAGACAACAATCAAGCAAATAAATACATGTATCTCAATTTAAAAAGGGTTTAGAACACTCACTATCTAGGTTTTAGTTAAAAACCTAGAAAATAGGAAACCCTAGATTGAAGAGGTTGAAGCTTGTAAGTGAAGGTTGGTTGACTTGATAAACTCTAATAAATGTTCCTTGAAGTGTAGTGAATGCAACCACAAACCCCCCAACAACCCTATGATCAATATTAATGAGGATTAGGGTTTGAGAGGGATGAAATCGCACCAAGAGGCACCAAAATCTCCCAACAAAACAGGAGAGGAGAGAAAATGAGGTCTAAATCAGTCAACAACTCTATTTAAACTCTCAGACCCCGATCGCGACAATGCCCCGGGCATAGTCGCTTAGCATTATCGCACCCACACCACTCCCTTCGGTACATGGCCGGCGAGAGTGACACGCGAGAATGCCCTCGGGCACTATTGTGGTCACAATCGCGGTGCATATACCGTAAGTCCTGAACTCCCCGCGACCTTGACACACGCGACTGTGACACATGTCACAGTCGCCGAGCATACTCACTCGATCCCGACTCGAGTCCGTTTTCTCGTCGTAAACGTCAAGTCTAGGTGGTTTAACTAAAGCAAGGGTGCTTCCCAAATAATCGACTCGATCACAAGAAACTTAGAAGAGGCATTCAATAATCTACATTAACTTACTAGCGAATTTTCCGGATGTTACAGGATTTATATCACAAAGATATTTGGATATAAATCTCCATACTGATAGAACTTGATTTTATATCAATTTAGTTAAATAGGCAAGATTAAGAGTCGGTAACAATGAACACTTTGTGAGAATTTTGTAGGACCGGTCTATAAAAGTCCACTTTTGAGAGATCGGGCCTTTTATAGACATTTCGTACTACAAAGTGACCTACCATTTTGTTACTATGTTTCTCTCAAAGAAAACTTACACCCATATCCATTCTTTAATTATAAATTTCAATTCGTATTTTTAGCATTAATCCACCACCAAAACGATAATTTTTCCTACAACCAAACTTGTGCAAGACGTTCATGTAAATCTATGATTCTCAGTAGTTAAGCCCCTGTGGAAACGATACTAAATTTTATGACCATTAGATTATTTTTAGCGATCCTAGTGTTGGTATATACTGTAACACCCCGATTTTCGAAATGTATCATTCAAAGTTAATACAGAAACCGAGATATTAAGAAAAAATAAGATATTTGATTTTGTACTCGAATCCTGTATTTTTATAGTCTTGATATATGAATGATTCAATTACGAGTCCAACGGTCCTTTCCGGAGCGAAAACAGAGCTATAACGAAGAAGTTATGGCCAAAACAGTGATCAGACGCGAGAAATGGGGTTTTCGGAGGCCTGCGGGTTGGTGGGCGACCCTAGGCCACGACCTAGGCCGCAGAACCCTCTGGATGGGTGTTTTGGAAGCGCACGGCTTACCCTGCGGCTTCCAAACCGCAAGCCAAATCGCGGGAAACAATCTGAGGGTTTTATACGCGATTTTTGGAGGTCTAACTTCATTTCCCCATAACTTTCTCATCCTAGCTCCGATTTCAGCGATTCAAATTTCCATGGTTTAGTTTTTGAGAGATATTCAAGGATATAGAAAGATATTGGAAGTCTATTTGTGTATACAAGAGTATTTTGTGGTGGTAAGCTCCTCATTTCTCTCGATGTTAAGCTAGGGTTTGATGATTTCATCCTTGTCCCTTTCATCCTTCATCTTGGGTGTGATTTTGTTGACTTATGTGGTTAAGGTGACCTTGTAGATGATTTGGATCTAATATCTAGGGAGATTTCTTGGAGATTTCAAGCCTTCATCAATGGTGGTTCAAGTTTTGGGGGTAAAACCTAGATTTAGCCTAAATCTAGCAAGGTGAGTTCAAGATACTTTGTGAAAACTATGTACATGCCAAATTGTGTATTTTGAAGTAAAAATATATTTTACTTGGTATTTTTCAAGAGTGAGTATTTTAATGAGTTTTCATAATTGGTAAACTTGGGTTGTTTAGTTCCATGAAATGCTCATATTTGGGTTTTGAATGTTTCAACAAGTAAATGACATGTTTTACATATTCTTAGCGATTTGGTACAAATCAAACCCATTTTATGAAGTATGCATCTTCGGTGATATTTGTACAAATGAAGTTTAATTTATGACGTACGACATTTTGGGGATATTTGAGTTCATAAACTATTTGGTTAATCCTTGGTCCCTGTAACACCCGGAAATTCTTAAGGTAAGTATTTGTTCCCTTAATGCATTAATTGTGCCTATGTGAGAATATGAGCCTTTGTGTGCATTTTATGATTGTTATTATATTGAAATGTCATATAAATTGATTTACCATCTTTACTTGTTCAAACCTCGCGCTCGTTATCGAAATTGGTCAAGTTTTGGGATATTGGGGGCTTGGTGCGACAGTGACTCGCGATTGTGACATGGTCACTCTCGCGGGAGGTGTACCGTAAGTGAGGGAGCCCGCGCGACAATGACACGCGATTGTGACATTGTCACTATCGCGGTGTCAAGGTCGCGGGAAGTGTACCGAGAGTGGGGGGTTCTGCGCGATTGTGACACGCGACAGTGACAATGTCACTGTCTCCGGGCAATGTCGCGAACGGGTACTGGGTCTTAAATGAGATCCCTAGCCGATTTTCAATTCATTTCTCACTTCTCCTTTTTTCTCTTTGGCGATTTTAGAGCATTCAAAGCTAACCCTTTCCCCTCAAACACTAAACCTCATTTATTACAAACCATTTTGGTTGTTGGGGTTGTTGATCTTGCATTTGCTACCTACCAAGAAGATTCCTAGGGTTCATAAAGCTCAACTTCTCATCTCCAAGTTCATCCACCAACTTCTAGGGTTTCATCTATTTTCTAGGTTTTGGTTCAAAACCTAGATTGTGAGTTTACTAACCTTTGTCAAAACTAGATACACATCATATTCTTCTATTTGTTGTTATTTATCTTTATATGTTCAAGTACTTGGGATTTTCTTATGAAGGAATGTTGGAAATATGGTTATGTGTGAAATGCCATGTTTTACTCTAAATATGCAAGTATTTGAGGCTTTTCTCTTGAATATGTATGATGTGTACTTTGTTATGATATATGTATATATATGTCTCGGTATTGAGATGGTTACTAGTTGGAATCCCTTTTGGGTAATATATGTACATGAACTGATGAGCATGATTGTCATTTGGGGCTTATGATGGACTTATGTGTTAGGATGGTAACATTGTACCCATGGTTGGTATCGAAATGTGTTGGTTGAAATATACCCCAAGACCTCCTATAATTTATGTTGGACGAACCAAGTCAGTAGACACTAGGAGGATGTAGTATTGGGTGCCACTGTGATGGTATGTGCCTAAACCTCCGCCATTCGGGGTAATGCCATGGTTGTAGTCCTCGGGTGTGCCAGGCCTTTGGGTGTCACTCTGAGAAGTGGGCACTAAGGTACATTGTCTCTTTGGGTGGAACTTGATTGGTGCTATGGGTATCCCCTATTGACTCCACATATGTTGAACTCTGGTTAACTGCTGATAAGAATTGTAACCGTCCATGCATGCTTATTATTGTTCAACTCACTAGGCTTTTTGTCCTAACACTTGTTTGGTGTCGATGTGTATCTCAGGTTCTAGCGGCGCCGGTTCTAAGCTGGCATAGTTGCTTGGGTGAGAGCTTAGGGAACGCTTGCAAATTAGCATTCATTGGATAGGAGAACTTTTGGAATTATAGATGACAACCATTTTGTAATCTCCTTTCTAGTAGTAGAAATTAGATTAGTTGGTTGTTAATTTATTGTCCGTTGAAATTACAATTGTGATTAAACAGGTTTATATTATTTCCCCATTTTTGGGAGGCTCTTGCTTTGGCAATTTTTATACCACGTGTCCGTTTTTCGGATTTTTGTTATCCCTATTTTTAGGGTGTTACAGTCCCAATACGTGATGAGTTTTGGGTTAATCACATCTTTGGGGTATGTGTCTGCATAAACGTCGTTTAAATACATTTCATTATTTTGGGGGATTGTTATTTGTTGATCAAATGGATTTCGAGCATTTGAGCTCGGCGTTGACTTAAAAGAGTCTTGAGGACATTTGTCCGGTCTTAATGGCTCGATTTAGAGTCCAAATTATGATTTACAACTTAATGCATTTTATTGCATAATTATGATAATTACAGGCTCGAGTGCTTTAGTCATTCATGTGTAGTCATGTAATCTTAGACTGTGTTGCATTGGATCCATAGGCACGTAAGTCAGTCTTATTTGATGGTCAGTTAGGTGGTACGGGTTTGGACAGTCTTATTTGATATTCAGTTGGGTGGTACGGGGTTGGACTCCGGGACTCATATTTTATGACCTTGTCCTTTCAAGTGTACACTAGGAGGGCTGAGTCCGGGTTGTGCTATCATAACGATGGGTAGTCCGCTGATGGGCGTTTTGGGGCCTTTTCCTTGTTGGGGTAATGTCATGGTTGTATCCCCCTAGTGCCGAGCCTTTGGTGTATTCTCGTAATATTTGCTAAGGCCAGTTGTCTCTTTTGGTGTAGCTTGAAGGGAGTCGTAGGGGCACTTGGGCTTGCGTGTCGTGAAGTGTCATACGATTAACGTTGTTTGAGTGACATACTTTTTTGTTCCTCCACTCTCAATGGATACGGGTATCCCCCGTGGTCGACCGTAGTATTTTGGATATCGAATTGTCCATGATTTAATATTTGGATTTCATTCTATTTTATGGTCGCGTGAGTATTAATTCGAGTTACATGTTTTCGATGACGTACCATATCTTTATGGCTTGTTTTCCGCTATCTATGGGTCGAGCATTATGCCCCACCCGTGTTTTGGGTGTTTTGGGATATGAAGTGTCAATCACGTTTTCACAAATTGGGTGTCGAATTATAATCCCGTTTTGGGGCGAGTTATGGGTTGCATCGTTTTATAAAGAATGTTTGTTTTGGAGCGTTGTCTTCAAGGATGCATATTTTGGGGAAAACGAGCTGATTCCATTTCTAAAGTAAACCATTTCAAAAGATCTTGATTTGAACTGAATTTCTTTCTTTTAAAGATATATTCATTCATGTTAAAACTCTTGAGCTCACTAGGCGTTAAGCCTAACCTTTTTATTTGTCGGCATGTGCAGGTTCCAGTTAGGGGTTTGGATCCTAGCAGGTCTTTAAAGAGTTGAGCCTTAGCTTTACACAAGTGTAAGTGGTTGGTAAAGTCTTCAGCCGTTTGGAGATAGTGACTATTATTGGGTTTTAGTAGCACCCGTTCTTTTTATAGACTGTAAGATATAGAATGAATTTGTGTATTGAGGTTAAATATTTAATTGTGATTGTAGATGAATCATTTACTGATGTATTTAGAAAATTTCAAATTAGTTGCTATTTACAGATTGAGGGTGTTACATATACTTGTGCCCACGTTGTGAGTACACGATAAATAGCTACCATAAATAAATCCTAAAGTTTTTTGAAGAAACAAAATCATGAACTGAATTTTGAACAAATAAATCTGAAACTTTTTTTGAACAAAAAAATATATAATTCCTCTCACCGACAACAAAGTAAAATGAACCAATTAAATAGAGAAAAATTATTCCATTATTAATTCCGAAAATTCAAAAGTTATGCCTAAAGCATAAATAGATGCATATAAAATTATATTTATCCTTTCACAAAATATACCAAAAAAACGCTCATTCTTTCACAAAATATACCAAAAAAAACGCTCATCCTTTCACAAATATACCAAAAAAACCCCATTTTTTTGGTATATTTGTGAAAGGATTAACGTTTTTTTGGTATATTTTGTGAAAGGATTGACGTTCTTTTGATATATTTTGTGAAATAATGAGTATAACTTTTGTATTTATCTATTTATACTTCAGCATAACTTTTGAATGTTTCAGAATTAGTAATGGTAATGGTATAATTTTTCTCTGTTTAATTGGTTCATTTTACATTGTTATTAGTGAGAGAAACTGTATATATCTTTTGTTCAAAAAAAATTTTGGATTTATTTTCTTAAAATTAAGTTCATGATTTTGTTTCTTAAAAAAACTTTGGGATATGTTTGATTAAAAAAAGTTCAAGAATTTATTTGGTAAAAAGATTTAGTAAAAAGTTTAGAGATTTATTTGTTAAAAAAATTCAGGGACTTAATTATTCAAAATCAGATAGTTTGTTGGGTTTTTTTAGACTTTTCCCAAATTTTTATCACATTAACTTGTTTTTACAGGTTAGAAGGATGTATTTAACCGATTTTAGAAAGTTTAATGGTTTTATCATTCAAAAAAATAGTTTAAGGACTTAATTATTCAAAATTAGATAGTTTGTTGGGGGTTTTCAAACTTTTCTTTTTTTATGAATTTTAAAACTTTGACGGTTTTTTATATAGTTATATCATATTTTTAACTTAACTAACTTATTTTTTAAATTTATTAAAAAATATCATTTGACAAGCCATAAGCCACCATTTTCAAATGTCGTTTCAATAAGCTATATTGGTTTTTTTTTTCCATTTATTTTCCTTGTACTTTTTCTGTTCATTTTTTAACATAAAATTTATGTTAATTTACAGTATCATCTAGCTTAACAAATAATTTTGATCAAAAGTGACTTATTTATCAACTAACTCATTAACTAACAATTAATTTATTAATCAACAACTAGTTTTCAACTAACGGTATACATTATCAGTTATTTAAACAATCATATACTTGGAATTCATAGAACATGCCTACTTATATGCATGATTCTAAATTATTGTTATGGTCTCGTTATGGCGTGTTACGACACCGATGCCTGGCTTTGCCGCCACGTTAACCCTTGTGGCTCTACTCTAAGGCTTGGTTTCCGTTGTAATGCGTTATTTTGTAAGAGATTTGTTTTTTATTACTTTTTTTAATCATATAACCTGGAGGATAAATAATAATTATATATGTACGACACCTAAGACTTAAATAAACATTAAAAGAAAGCTTAAAACCTAAAACCCTAAATAGGTAAATTCTTATTCTCATTCCCGTATGAAGAGTCAAACATGAATTCTTTGAATATTGAAGAAAGTAGTGAGTAGAGTCTCAAGAGATTTAAACCAGATTTTGCACTTGATAATATTTTCTTATAAGCTCGATATATTTAATATAAACAATTCTTTTTCTTTTTAGTATTAACTTTATATGTATTTAAATTGTTCCACGAGATTACTAAAAACACTAAACCACACAAGTATACATACATATATAGATGAAGATTCAAACGAGAACGCTAACTATTTAAGATAACAAGAAAACATCAAATCATGAACAAAATCATATGTGATTTTACATTAACCCGAAAAGAAGGACGCAGACGACTTTGGACGCGACCTAAAGTCGCGTGAATCATATATGATTTTGTATGTACTCGATTGTTCTCGTGTTTTCTTAAATAGATATAGTTCTCGTATGAACCGGTCTCTCTCTCTCTCTCTCTCTCTATATATATATATATATATACAAACACACATACACACAATATATGTATGTGTGTGCCACATTAATTAGCGCACACCTTAAAAACGACGTGATTTCACCGTAAATTATAATGTTTGAGGCTTGACCTTGTCGCCACGTTATGGTTTACGTCATTTAGAACCTTGCTTTTATAACATCTTCTTTTTGAAAATGTGACTATTATTTTTGTCGATTAACTTTAAAAAGTGATAAATTGTTACTTATACCTATAATTAAGCTTTTAGAATATCATTGGTTTTTGGCATCAAATTTCCTAAAATTTGATTATATTTTGCCAGCCGATTTTATAAGACGATGGGTTTTTTTAATAACACATTTTCTGGTACGTAAATAAATGTATTTTTTATAAATAAAATACAATTTTTTCTTTCAAAAATAAGTAATATGTACTTTTTTTAATCCGACTAATTTGTATGTCGTTATGATCAAGGTCAAAATAATTATCCCCATTCTAGAAAACAAACCCTCAAACCGGGACAATAGATAACTTTAAAAACAACTAAGGTTTCATGTGGTTCACATAATGAAGTGTAATATCCAAATAGAAGGAATTAGTTAATAAAGCAAAGTGTGGGGACTAAAAGTGCAAGTTGGTTAAAAAGGGGTTTTAACCCTAAAACCCTACTCCCCTTTTTCCTCCTTGGCGGTTGAGGAATTTCACAGAGAGGGTTACCCAAGGCGATTTTGAAGAAAGAAAAGGAGGGGAACAAATCTGGTGATTTCGGACGTCGCATTCATCATCTTCAGGTAAGATCTCTATGTTGGTATTTTCCCATTTTGCTAGTAGTTTGAAGATTTAGTAAGATCCCTTGTTCTAGGTGAGGTCTGATGTTTCTTCTAGTTGGGTTTTGAATAGGATATGGTAGAGAATCCTCTCCTTGCTCCCTAAAATGTATGCTAATGATTTGAGATGGTAATGGGTTGATTATAGATGATTGGGATCCTAATCCTATATAATTTGATAATTTAAAACAGCAGGATTAAGGAGTTTTGGTGTCGGTTCGAGGTTTAGGGTTCGCACAAAACCCTTAATCGCCTCTGTTTTTTGGGGTGAGAATAGCATGACCGGGCGAACTCGGGAGACGAGTCGCCCAATGTTGGTCGAAGTCCCGGGCGACGGGAAGGTACCGGGGGAGTGACCCCAGGGATGTTTGATCCCGGGCCGTGACCCCGGGAGGCGGGGGAGCCCGGGATGGGATGTTTGATCCCGGGTCATGACCCCGGGAGGCGGGGAAGCCCGGGAGGGGTTGTGTAACCCGGGAGGCGGAGGATCCCCCGGGGGGTTATGTAACCCGAGCCGTGACCCGGGAGGCGGGGAGAGCCCGGGGGTGTTGTTACCCGAACGGGGTAACCCCGGGAGTCGGGGTCTAGTAACTTTTGGGAAATTGTTGGTCTTGAGTAGTCCAAATTGGGGAGCAGCGCTATTTAAGGTCAAGAGAGAATGAGAGAGAGAGAGAGAGAGAGAGTAATCACCTCTCATTAGTTAACTCTTTCAAGGGGGGTGTCTTACCGAATTATCGATGTTATTGTAGGTTGTGAGAGCGCTAGAGCACGGAAGTAAGCAAGGACCAAATGTGAGTTTTTCTAACTGAATGTTTTTGCGGTATTAAAGTAGTTAAATACGTGTGGAAGTTACTTTAAAGCATCTTTTTATTACGTGAGCTTTATACATGTGAGCTTTCTTATAAACATGGTTTATGCTTTTGTTGTTGGTTAAATGTATGCATACATTATTGTGAGTTGTATGGACAAAGTCCGGGGATGTGGCCCACATGTGCTCGTACCGGGGGGGGGGGGGGGGGTGGCCCGTTTATGACAATTGGGGGGGTGGCCCAGCTAAGGCAGTATGAGCCAGACACGCTGTTAGTTTCGAGTGGCGGTAGTGTGTGTCGAAAGCGAGTTTATGAATGTGGATATGTTTATAAAACTGAATAGATTGATTTTTATTATAATCCTTTTTCTGTATCATGTAGTTTGAACTGTGTTTAGAGGTGACTCACTAGACCTTCGTTCTAACCCTCGCTCTTTCAAAACTAAAAACCTTTTTCAGGTCACCGTGAGGTAGGAGGCTCGGGCAAGGGTAAGGAGAAGGAATGATTTGGTGCCAGAATAGATGACCTCCTTTTTGTATAATTTCCTCTTTGTTCTCAGTTGTGTAATAGGTTGTCTTTCCGCAAACCTTGAAATTTTAAATTGTTGACTTGGGGCCGTTTTTGGCGTGAATTTCTTATATTGATATTATGTTTAGTTAGTAATTGTTTGGGTTGTTACATGAAGTCCGTGAAATAAATTGGAATATGAAAGAATTGAATAAAATTAAATCAAGTTTGATCATACGTTTAATTGGCAGGAATTTGAATGAAATATGTTAAAAGAATTTGAATCTGTCTATTTGGTTTGTTGAATATAATAGTGGTGGTAGGGTAAAGGTGGTGGTGGTGTTGATAGTAGTAGTAGTTGCGGTGGCAATGACTGTGGTGGCGGCAGGTGACAACGATGGTGGTGTCAGGGACAAACCAAGGCGGTGCATGTGGTGTCATGGGTCGTCGCTTCGTCCTCCCTTGTAGTGTAAAAAATTAAATGGTCGTGAAAAGTGCAACCGTATCAATTTGCCGTGTGCCGCCGTATATATTTTGACACTAAAATGAGGATACAAATTTCTCTTGGTAGAGTTATTTTGCAAGGCTTTTCTTTTCCATCCCAGACCCGAGTTCGAATCCTGTTAGTGTCATTTTCTTAGTTTTTAGCTTTTAGTTTTAGATTTATCATGTTTCTGAATTTTTTTTGCAATAAAGACTTGAACACAGGACCTCACATATAAAATACAATGAACTAACCAACAGACAAATGATGATTTTGTGAAAAATATCCCTATATTTGTTTCTTATAGTCAAATGGTGCCACCACTTATAAAAATTTCTAGGTCCGTCTCCGGATGGTGGTGGGGGTGACGGTGGTGGTGGAGGTGAAGGCGACGATGGTGGTGGATATGAAGAGGACAGTGGTAAGGGAGATGGTGGCAGCAGCAACGGTGTTCGTGGCGCAAATGTGATGACAACCATCATGGCGAGGTTGAAAGAAATGAAGTCAAAATAGGATCATAATTTTTTTTAATCTTTATATATATTAAAACAACAACCAAGGTGAATGATGTGGCATCATGTGGTTTGAGTATTGGGGTATTGGTGAATTGTGGTTGATTTGAGATATCCCACATTGGTGAGAGATTGAAATATTGGAATAGAGTGTCATGTATAAAAGAGAAGGATATGATGCTATTGTGTCAACTCATGAGTTTGAGTTATAAAGTTATCTTATTAGGATGACACTATTTTTATAAAACAAATTTCATTATATAAAATCAACTAATCATCAATTTCTTTATGTTTATATATATATATATATATATATATATATATTAAAGCAAAAACCAAGGTGAATGATGTGGTATCTTTATCTTTATATATATATATATATATATTAAAACAACAACCAAGGTGAATGATGTGGCATCATGTGGTTTGAGTATTGGGGTATTGGTGAATTGTGGTTGATTTGAGATATCCCACATTGGTGAGAGATTGAAATATTGGAATAGAGTGTCATGTATAAAAGAGAAGGATATGATGCTATTGTGTCAACTCATGAGTTTGAGTTATAAAGTTATCTTATTAGGATGACACTATTTTTATAAAACAAATTTCATTATATAAAATCAACTAATCATCAATTTCTTTATGTTTATATATATATATATATATATATATATTAAAGCAAAAACCAAGGTGAATGATGTGGTATCATGTGAATATTATAATAACAATCTTTATATATATTAAAACAACAACCAAGGTGAATGATGTGACATCATGTGGTTTGATTATTGGGGTATTGGTGAATTGTGGTTGATTTGAGATATCCCACATTGGTGAGAGATTAAAATATTGCAATAGAGTGGCATGTATAAAAGAGAAGGATATGATGCTATTGTGTCAACTCATGAGTTTGAGTTATAAAGTTATCTTATTAGGATGACACTATTTTTATAAAACAAATTTTATTATATAAAATCAATTAATCATCAATTTCTTTATGTTTATATATATATATATATATATATATATATATATATATATATATATATATATATATATATATATATATATTAAAGCAAAAACCAAGGTGAATGATGTGGTATCATGTGAATATTATAATAACAATCTTTATATATATTAAAACAACAACGAAGGTGAATGATGTGACATCATGTGGTTTGAGTATTGGGGTATTGATGAATTGTGGTTGATTTGAAATATCCCTCATTGGTGAGAGATTGAAATATTGCAATAGATATGATGTTATTGTGTCAACTCATGAGTTTGGGTCATAAAGTTATCTTATTTGGATGACGCTATTTTTATAAAACAAATCTTATTATATAAAATCAATTAATCATCAATATCTTTATGTTTATTTATATCTTTATATATATAAAAACAAAAACCAAGAGAAATGACATGGCACAATGTGGATTGATAAATCTAAAATATTGGATTGTGGTTAACTTTGGTCATCCCACATTGATAGAATAATGAAATGTTAGAACATGAAGTTGATTATAAAAAGAGAAGAATGCCAACATTTTTTATATGACCTATGATTTGTTTTAATCTATTTTGGATTAAAGAGTTTATTTTTAGTTACAAATTTGTTGATGTTAAATATATATTATATATTGTATTACAACTATCTTTATTTTTATACATCTTTACATATATAAAAGCAAAAACCAAGAGAAATGACATGGCACAATGTGGATTGAGAATTTTAAAATATTGGATTATGGTTAACTTTGGTCATCCCACATTGATAAAATAAAGCAAAAACCAAGAGAAATGACATGGCATAATGTGGATTGAGAATTTTAAAATATTGGATTGTGGTTAACTTTGGTCACCCCACATCGATAGAATAATGAAATGTTGGAACATGAAGTTGATTATAAAAAGAGAAGAATTCCAACTTTTTTGACATGACCTATGATTTGTTTTAATCCATTTTGGATTAAAGAGTTTATTTTTAGTTACAAATTTGTTGATGTTGAATATATATTATATATTGTATTACAACTATCTTTATCTTTAAATATATAAAAGCAAAAACCAAGATAAATGACATGGTACAATGTGGATTGAGAATTCTAAAATATTGGATTGTGGTTAACTTTGGCTATCCTACATTGATAGAAAGATGAAATGTTGGAACATGAAGATGATTATAAAAGGAAAAGTATGCCAACTTTTTTTACATGATTTATGATTTGTTTTAATCCATTTTGGATTAAAGAGTTGATTTTTAGTTACAAATTTATTGGTGTTGATATATATTGTATTACAACTAATAAGATACACTTATTTCATTTAATTTGTTTATTTTTTATATCTTTTTGTCTTTGTATACATAAAATGAAAAACAAGACAAAATGACATATCATGATGTGGATTAAGAAATCTAATATATATATATATATATATATATATATAAAAGTAAAATTACCCAAGAGAAATGACACGCCTCAAATAAGAATCATCAATATATATATATATATATATATATATTTATATAAAAGAAAGAACCATAGAGAATGATATGACATTGTGAGATTTGAGTACTGTAGGTACCTATAAGAAACGAGGACATTTGGATTTGATATGAGATACGAGTATTCTCAAATACTTCTATATTCTGGTGGTGTTTTACACATCTCACATTGATGAGTGAATATAAGATTGGAGAATGAAGATATACCTGTAGAAACACAAAGATTTAGATTTTGATAAATTAAAGGATTACTTGGCTAAATATTCTTTTTGGCCGACCCCTATTTTTGTTAAAAATACCCATTTATATAAGCAAATAAATCGATAGACAAATGTATACAAATCATCATATTTCATCAATTTATACAATATTATCAATGTTGAACCTTGATGTCTTTTTATTTTCTCACAAGTCACAAGAAGATTTAAGTATTCTCAAATCTTGAATTGTGATGTTATTTGGTTATCCCACATTGATAGAAAGAAAATAAATTTGGAAGAATGGATGAGTATGTAAAAGTTGAATGAGATGTCTTATTTGATTGTCCCACATCGACATAAAGACAATAGATTTGGAAAAAGATGTTAGTATATAAAAGCTGGATGAAATGTCTTATTTATTTATCCCACATCGGTAAAAAAAAGATAGATTTGAAAGAAGAGGTTAGTATATAAAAGGTGCATGAGCTGTCTTATTTGGCTAATCCACATCAACGTAAAGATAATAAATTTGGAAGATGAGGTAAACAAAAGAAAAGGCGGATAAGATGACTTACAAGTTTAAAAGTTTGTGGCAACCTATGTGGTTGTCTCATTTTAGTCGACCTCTTTCGCTAAAAATCAAATTTTATAAAATATTAATCTTTATGTGACTTTATTTATATAAAAAAGAACAACCATAAATAATGAGATGACATTGTGAGATGTCAGTATTCTAAAATATTGCATTGTGTTGTAGTTCAATTATCCCACCTTGATGCAAGGTGCAAGATTGGAGAATGAAGATGACTGTAAGAAACAATGTTTGATTTTGATAATCAAAATTTTAGTTGGATAAATATGTTTTACCTCACGATTGAAATCCCATAATAAATTAGCAAGAAAGTAGGATTTGGAAGAGAGGGTTGATATTGGCTGTCAACTCTCATTTTCCAAAAAAAATTATATATATATATATATATATATATATATAATTAACCACTCATTGAAACACATCAATTATTTTATATTGTATTCAATTAATTGTTAACTGACGAATTATGTTTTATATATCTTATCTCGATACATATATTTCCTGAAATAATTATCGCCACAACTGATGATGTGGCCTAACCAAGTTCGAGTATTATTAAACGTTAAATTATGGTTTGATTAAATTATCCCACATTACTATGAAGATGATAAAATTTAAAAATAGATGGTTATATATGAGTATAAGTTGGCTTGAAAAATTTAAAAATAGGTTTGACTAAATATATTGACCAACAATAATTTTTCAAAAAATCTATACATCTACTTTAGGCCTTAAGTTTAAAACTTAATGTCAACATGTTTGTTAGAGTGTTTTTATTATATGTCACCTTATATATAAACTCAAGAGCATCAAACGAACTTTTGGAACGAATCAAGTTGTATATAATATTAGCGCATTATAAGTTTGAGTCATTAAAATAATAAGCAACATTTTTTAAGTTCAAACTTCAAAATTATCAAACTCAAATTTGAGCCAGACGGTGATTCCTCAAAACTTTCGTAACAACAATAATGATATGGGTGTATGACATGTTGTTTCATTCTAAATAACATAACAAAAAAGTTAATGTCAATACGTGTCAAACTCTTCGTAACAATAAAAGGTTATCGATACGTGAAAATAAATCACTTATGTAAATACATTCTTCATTTTAAATTGTATCTCATTAATTATTAAGTAAGAAATTATGTTCTATTTTAACTCGGTCAAGTACTTCTTTAAAAAAAATTATCGCTACCGTGCAACGCACGGGGTTGCCACTAGTTGGATGAAAGAGAATTCCTTGCTAGAACCCATGGGACTTACATTCTACCGTATGTGGGATTCGAATTCCTTACCAAAACTAAAAGACTGAACCAAATGCATTCCATTTCCTTCATATTTCCTTAGATTCCAACGAATTAAACACCACCTAAAATGATTAAAAAATAGTAATAGGAAATATTTGTTAAAATTATCTTAAAATGATTAAAAATTTAGATATTTCTATACATGATTAATTAGAAGTTATGAAAAAGGCCCTATTTTAACTTTCAGTTTTAAGTATATTAGCATTAAATAATTAAATTGAAGAATATCAAAATCTATGTAGATAATTGTTTAACTATATTTTGTTTATATTTTTGTCGTATAGTTCATTTGGTGAAAGAACAGAATGACTCTCCTAAATACAAGATAGGTCACGGGTTCGTTCTCCCCCCCCCCCCCCGGCGCATGTCTCAATCGATGAATGAGCCAAAAAATATTCCCTCAATTGACGGCCTTTGAGACGAATTCTATATAGAATCGGTTGAGATTGTCACTAATCAACTTTTTACCTAGATTATTTACTCATTATTTTAGAACATTTCTCAATTTTAAAACACATGTGTAAACACTCTTTTAATATTTTATTTCTTTTCCCAAAACTTCTTTAATTATGGATTTTTCAATCCTCAAAATCTGATTATTTTAATTCTAGAAAAACTTAAATGAGACATTTTTTTTTGCAAAACTACCAAAATATCATTTAAATTTGAAAAGACATTATTTTAGTGTGTTTGCTATCATCAATTTCATTTACAATCTGTTTTTTTACACTGTAAAAAATTTAGGAGGACATAAACTATGATTTCCGAGACAAAATGTTACCCTTCAAATTAATTAACATGATTTGTCGATTTAGGAAGAACAACTTGATGAAGAATCGTTGGTCATATTAATGAATTTCTTATTTATAAAATTATGAAAAATTGACAAAAAAAAGTTTAGACCCGTGTTGATCTGTATCAAAAACCAGTTATTTAATCTGACAAAATTTGTCACGTCTAAAAATATCCGAAGCTTGATTATATTAGTTGACTTACAAGTGACAACACCCGCAAGCATAAACTCGTTTAACCAGATCACAAACGGAAAAATCAAAACGAAAGGGTTCACGTGATTTGGTAGTAAAAGCTATGAAAATGAACCGTTGCAAAATTTTCAGTAGTTATCATATTCAAGTTCTGGATTTACATTAAAAAAAATCCATATGGCTCTCTTATAAATCAAAGTTAAACACAATTTATTAAAATGACTTTTGCAATCTCTAAAATAAATATAAACTTCTTTCAAACCTTTTACGAGCCTTAATCTCCCACACTGAGATTAATCACCTTGTTGATCGAACTAAAAATCCATTTCCTTAAAAATTTGCTTTATTAAGATTAACAAAAGCGTAGAGAGAAAACATAGGGCCATGGATGGTTTTGCGCTATCAAACATTAATTATGAGTTCAATAATCATGTTTTATTATAAGAAAAACGTTAAGAAAAAACAGACTGTAATTTTCTTATGAAACCATGTATGGACAAAAATGTTTAGGTGGAAGGAAGACCCAACACCTAAAAAGTTCCCGATTACATGTTCGAGACATACTTTTCTTTTTTCTTTTTACAATTACATACCGAAAAGGAAAAAAAATGGATAAGTGATGCATTAAAATAGATTTCAAACCTATACATGCTTTAATTCATTAAAGCGATTTAGTAGTAAAAGGAATAACCATGCTTGTTTTTCTATTTAAAAAAGCACTAAACTACAAAGATTCAATATTCAAGAATTAAATAAAAATGTAATATATATATATATGGGGAAAGGGGGAGGAGATGATCTAAAGAGAACAAGGTCACAATAACGACCAAATCTTTATATATATAAAAGTAAGATCTAAGGATGATGATGTGAAACTCTAAAATTTGAGTATTCTATACTTCTTGAATGGAGGTTGATTTTTATCTATCCCACATTGATAGAGAGATGAAAATTGACAATTGATGTTAGGTATATGAAAGAAGGTTGAAATGTCTTTGTTTCATCTTATGGGTTGGATCCTCTTGCCTAATCCATTAAACTTATGTTGTTCGTTCATGTCGGCTAACCTTCCAAACTTATGGGATTGGTTTATTTTTGCCAACCCTCTTTTTGCAAAATCTTTATATATATATAAAAGTAAGATTCAAGGATGATGATGTGACACTCTAAAATTTGAGTATTCTATACTTTTTGAATGGAAAGAAAATTCCATAGAGTAAAGTATAAGCATCAACAGTTATTCTAACACATTGCACGTTGTACATTAGTGCATATCATATGTACATAACATACATCTGCTGAGAAGGAACGTTGTAGAAACTACATATTAGTAGTCAAACGAAGTTTGTAGGTGATAAGAGACGTGTAGTAACAATATACTTAGCATGTGAAAATCTTACTTGATATTGCTTGAAATCAAAATAAATTGTGTTTTGTTTCTTGTGTATGCAATCCATAGGAGTCGAGATGGAAGATGATGTAGCAAAGTCTTAAACTCAAAACTCAAGGAAATAAAGTAAAATATGTAACTTAAATTGATAGATTGATGCTTGAGAGATTTTTTGATAGATGAAGAAAACCAAAAGTTTAGGAAAATGACACAATTGTAGGAAGGAGAGGAGTTAGGGAAAACAAAAAGAATGATGCGTAAATGAATAATCAAGTGCAATACACAATTTTAAAACTCATCTTTTATGAGGTGTACCAAAACTTTTTTTTAGAAGTGAGAATTTGATTAGTTTTAATATGGTTTCATTGACGGAAATGTATGTTCTCATATTACTTTATTTTTATGCTCATCCGAATTATTAACAAATTGTATTATATATGCTTATCGTATGGTTAAATCTTTTTAGTTTTTATGTTGTATAGGTGTTTTCTGATAACGACAATGGTTTGGAAAACCTTGGTTACTAAGTTTAATTGTTTGTTACAAGAATGAAATGTATATGTTTTGCAAAATTTCAAGGTTGTCGAGAATTCTAAACCTTGGTTGTTTCAACCACTTATGTTTAGTTGGTTGGATTAGTACAATCCATGTCAACCTTTGGGGTCTCTCCCATTTGGAGAGTGAATATACGTTTGGGCGGTAGTTATCGTGTCACATAAGTGTACATTTGTTTTTTTCTTAACAAAATTGTCAAACATACCGCTCTCTTTCCGGATTAATGTTACTCATTTTATTTTACTTTACAAATTTATTCCTTAACAATATATATATTTATATATTAAAATTTCACTAATTAAATTCTACTAATTTTTACAAATGATATGAATAAGATTTGTAGGTAATTGTAGTAACCAACTAACATTTATTTATATGGACAAATTACATATTACTGAACCCAAATTACTCATGCTACCGTGCAACGCACGGTTTACACACTAGTATATATATTAAAGGAAAATCATGGAGAGATGATGTAGCCTCTTGAGAAGGCTTGATTCATACTTTTCTATTTTTTTCATGTTTTTGAATTAATTTTTAAATAAAAATTGTTATTAAATAAGCAAACCTTTCATTTTCTCTTTAAGTTTTGAATATTTTTAAATATTAAATGATAAACATTTTTATTCATTAACTATTAAATGATAACACTTTTATTCATTAATAAGTTTTATTTATGAAAACTAAAGAGAAAATGAGGAAGCCTTTCATTTTTTTCTTATTTATATATATATATATATATAACTAAATAAAATTGGAAATTTATAAACATATAGAAAGTTTATTAAAATCGATATATCGATATCAATTTATATCTATATGTAAAAAGAGAAACATAGAGAGATGAGTTGATAAGTTGTTAGAGTAAGAGTTATGTTTCCCAATTTTCTCCATTTTTTGATTTTTTAAATGTTTAATATGTTAAAGACTTTTATACCCCTATATGGAAAATGTGTAAATTCATTATTAACTTGGGTCTTTTTTTTGTAAATTTGCATGTATGAGTTTAACCCCCAACTATTGACTTGCTTCTTCATTTATTTTCTTTTATTTCTCAATTGATTTGGCTTTTAAAGTTGCATAATAAACAAAATGAAATTCGTGAAGTTCATTTGATGGATGATGAAGAGGATAAAGTTGAAGACATGAAAGTTTCTGTACAAGTATGTAGAATTATGTTCTTCAAAAAATGTGATTTGTTATTATATTATTCGTTTTTCCCATTCTGTTAGATGTAACACTCTGAAATTTAGACGGAAGTAAAATTTGAAATTTCGACAATATGACGTTTGAAAATAGAGGAACCTGTCACCCTAAAAATAGGGAATAATTTAAACTTGTATAAAAAGGGTAAAACAATTCAACCCAAGAGTATCATCCCATAACGGGGTATATAGTAAGGCATTTACAAACCCAATGATGAAGCATAAAACGACAACCTACTAATCTAAATTTTGGTTAACTAGATTATGGTCGGGTGTCGCAATCCTTCCAAAATGTATATCTTTAAAAGTCAAGGTATGTTGGTCACTATATCTCTCAAAAAGACCACTCACGACCCCAAGGTCGTTCCCTCAGTCCCGACGTGCCCCACCGCTAAGATGATCTATCAAACATGACAACAAAGAACAAGTGTTAGGCTAAAGCCTAGTGAGAACAAGTCAAATAAGAATGAAAATACTAAACCCATTTGAAGTCACGCGGAGGATATAACCGAGAGCTAAAACCAATAAATCAAATAAACCATTAGTGATTAAATATGGTACAAATAACACCAATCACATAATGAGCTCAACTCCTCTAAGTCTATTGCTCGAAAACATCAAGCCAACCCCTCTAGGTCTATTCTTGAGAGTTCCAAAACGGGGAACTCTAGCACAAGGGAATTACACCTTACTACCCATGAGACGTTGCCCGACCGTATAGGTCCACACCTTACTTATCATAGTGACCCGATGCCTATTTCGTGCCAAAGTGGTGAACCTAATGTCCAAAACGGGGACATAGGAACACCGTGCCTATGGATCCATTGCACTTAAGACCAAATACCAAAAACATGCTAGCACATGAAATACTCATATTAAATCACGCATACAAGTAGGTCATATGTATAAAGTTACTAACATAAAATCTTGACTCCCATTATTGAGGAGGCTTAAACAATATAACCCATCAATAATATACCATATACATTCCATTTAAAAATCATGATTGTGATTAATAAGTCCAATACTTGCATTTCCCAAAAACCCTAATTTTCCACTTTGGGTTCACCAAAGTCCTATGGACTAAGGGTTGTCTATCAATTGAGTAGAAGATATAGAAAACTATGATTCTTAGTCCAAAGGTATACTTCTCCCATTCTTACTTAGGTTACAAAACCCTAACATTCCAAAACTCATATTTAGGTTAAAGAACATAGATGACCAAAATACAAGGAATATATTCACATATAATCTTATATAGAAGTTTAAAGAAGTGAATGAGCTCACCTTGCAAGGGTTATACACAAACCCTAGGTGTTGGATGAACAAGAGGAAGATGAGAAAGTCCCTTGAAGCTTTAAATTCTTAAGCCCCTTAATCAATGCTTACCAAAACCTAGATTGAATCATACATAAGGTTTTAATGCTCTTACCCAAAAGAAATCAATGAAGAGAGATGATGAAACCTACCTCTCAATAAATGTAATCGCCCCAAATCAGCTCCCAAAAGCAGAAAATGGGTTTTAGGTCGTGAAAATGGGTTTTAAAGGGACTGGGCCAGACCGTGACCTTGCCCGGCGGTTGTGACACTTGTCACAATCGTGTGTCACTATCGCTCGCTAATGCCCCCTCTCGGTACAGATCCAGCGATAGTGCCATGCGAAAGTGGCATAGTGTCACAATCGCGGGCACTGTTGCCACCTCCCCCTCGACTTACGGTACGTCTCCCGCGAGAGTGACCCTCGTCACAATCGCGAGCACAATCGCCCCGTGAGTACCGAGGCCCAAACTTCTAGATTTTTGACCCGAGAGGCCCACGACCCAGATTCCAAAACTAACGACAAAAAAAATAAATGTGATCGTTTTGCGGACTATGCTAAGAAGATGCACTTGATGAGGTCGTACCAAATTACGGGTGTTACATTAGATTTGTTGTTATCATAGTACATGATTGTCTTCATGAATGAATCATATATTTTCAAATTAAATTTTGATATTTTGTGATTACAAATCTGATAAAAATTCATTAACAATACCCGTTTATACATGATTGATACATTGCATCAAGTTTTGACTATTCAAGTGGCATGGATTTTTTCTATTGACATTAACGTTGTTATTGCTATGATAATTTACAGTGTCCATGACTTTATCTTCAAGAAATCATGCTCAAATCTTAGCAGAAAAGTTCAAATCATTACAAGGATTTGATGTTTTAGGGATCATTTCTTTGGCTTTTGATGTCACACACTTGAAGTCTATGATACAGGTTTGTATATCAATCAAAGTTAGGTCTTCTGAGAAAGTATAATTTCTTTTAATTATCAAACGTCGAAATATCTTTTGTTGAAAATGTTTGTATATTTGGTTTGTATGGGATAAAAGTTATTCTTACTTCTAGATTTTCATTTTAACTTTTTTTTTTCCATTTTAACTTGTATGTTGCTTATTTACAAGTTCTCTAAAACTTAGTTTTATATTTTATTTTTCCAAATATGGTAACATATAAGGAAGCTTCAAATATTATGTTCTATTTTCTCTAAATTTAAATTAATTTAAAATTAAAAAACATATCATTTAATTAATGAGTCTTTCATTTACTTTATCTTAAGTTAAATTAAAAAACATATCATTTAGTTAATAAGGCTTTCATTTACTTTATCCTAAGTTACATATAAAAATCTTATTATATATATATATATATATATATATATATATATATATATATATAGGGTCAGGTTCAGGGGAAAACCTCAAAAAAACGGAAAACTGAAGAACACCCTTGTAGCCTTCATCTGGACGGTATGCACTTGTGCATACAAGTAATTTGTGACATGCACATGTGCATATGCACAAGTTCATAATGCACTTGTGCATAAAAACCAAAAAAACAACATAATTTATCTGTATGCACAAGTGCATACCGTCCAGATGAAAGGCTACCAGAGTGTTCTTCAGTTTTCCGTTTTTTTGAGGTTTTCCCTTGAACCTCCGTCTATATATATATATATATATATATATATATATATATATATATATATAATTTTCATGATTAAAATATAAGCATTAATAGTAAAAATGAGGAAAATTGATCATAATAAAAACAAATGTAAATGACAACAATAAGAATAAAGTTTTAAAAATCATTTATCAAGAATAAAGTTTTCTCTATTTTTTTTTAATTTGCATAATAATCAATATAATCTATTATTTATTTTTATAGTATCTTAATTTGTTTCGGTGACAATTAATATAATCAAAAATATTAATATTATGATAAAACATATTTTGGATTATTTCTCTCATTAATTAGAGAAACCTATCACTAATTAGAGAAATAGTATGATATATATATATACACACACATATATATATATACAAATATGGAGAGGTTCATTTGAGAAATGCTAAATATATGAGAAATAGAGAAGTAATCCTAGCCTTTCATTCGGTCAAGATCGGCTTTGACTGGTCAACAATTACGACTTTAATTGGTCAAAAGTTGCGGCTATTCCAAAAATAAAAAGACAGTTTCGTAATTTTTACAAATACACGAGACAAGTTCATATATGAACCTGTATGTGAACCAGTGTAATTCACATATGAACTCTTTTAACTGATTCATATATGAATTTTTGTGATTCATATATGAACCAATTAACTAATTCATATATGAATTAATTAACTGTAAATTCATATGTGAATCAGTTGAACTAATTAACAGATTCATATATGAACATTTGTGATTCATATATGAACTATACGTTCATATATGAATCGGTTAATTAGTTCATATGTGAATCACAAACTACCCCTCTATCTTCATATATGAACATATAATTCATATATGAATTAGTCCTGCGTATTTTACGAAACTACCCCTCTATCTTCTATAGGCCACACAAGGAATTATCCGGTGCTTCACGGTCAAAGCCGCAAATGTTGACCAAATAAAGGGTTAGGATCATTTTCTTTATTTCTCATATTTTTAGCATTTTCAAATGAATCTAATCCTCTCTCTCTATCTATATCTATATATATATATATATGAACTAGTCCTGCATATTTTACGAAAGTACCCCTCTATCTTCTACAAGCCACACAAGGAATTATCCGGTGCTTCACGGTCAAAGCCGCAAATGTTGACCAAATAAAGGGCTAGGATCATTTTCTTTATTTCTCATATTTTTAGCATTTTCAAATGAACTTAAGGCTATATATATATATCCTTAAGTTCATTTGAGAAATGGTAAATATATGAGAATTAGAGAAGTAATCTTAGTCATTCATACGATCAAGATCGGATTTGACTGGTCAAAATTTGCGGTTTTGACTGGTCAAAAGTTGCAGCTATTCCAAAAATAGAAGGACATTTTCGTAATTTTCACAAAATACACGTGTTGTGTTCATATATGAACCTGTATAATTCATATATGAACTATATGTTCATATGTGAATAAGTGTAATTCACATATGAACTCTTTTAACTGATTCATATATGAACTAATTAATTTATTTACATATGAATTAATTAACTGTAAGTTCATATATGAATCAGTTGAACTAATTAACAGATTCATATATGAACTAATTAACTGATTTACATATGAACGTATAGTTCATATGTGAATCATATAGGTTCATATATGAACTCATCCCACATATTTTACGAAACTACCCCTCTACCTTCTATAGATCATGCAAGGAATTATCCAGTGTTTCGCGGTCAAAGCCGCAAATGTTGACCAGATGAATGACTAAGATTACTTTTCTGTTTCTCATACATTTACCATTTCTCAAATGAACATCTCCCTATATATATATATATATATACACACTGCAAAGCAAAACTCCAAGTTTACTAATAATATCTTTCATATTTATTTTTCACCTATTTTTTATATTAAAAATCATTATACCTCATCAAAACATTTCATAATTATCATTATGAAAACATATATGTGTATATATATATATATCAAAGATTAATGACAATTAAAGAAAACTTATTATATTCAATATATATTGATGTGGCCACTCCTCCAAATATGTAAGCAAGTGTTTTGTTTTTCAAACTATTTCATAGTGATACATGATATTATGTATATAAGTTCGTGTATTTACAAGAAATCTCTATACGTCAAGTGTTACATGTAAGTTTCAAAGCATATCAATATGTGTGATACATGTCCTTGATTGTACATAGTATGGATTGGTAAGAGATCTATTGTAAGAGGCTTGCTTCCAATCATTTGACAAACAAATCAAATACAATGTCTCTCCCCGAAATGTGCACATATTCAACATCTTTCATAATCATATTCATTAAATAAACTCGAAACCAGTATTTAAAAGCTAAATTTGGAATAATAATATTTTTATACACTCAATTTCATTACCTGCAATATTCCATATGAACATGCATAATCAATGAAAACAAAATTTGCATTTTTTTCGTAAACTAAAATTTGATCACCGCGCAACGCGAGGTGCCGAACACTAGTTACATGTGATTTTGTATTGAATTTATTGAACACGGTCAATGTATGTTCTCTCTCTATATATATATATGTGTGTGTGTGTGTGTGCCTAAAAATCAAACGAGAACCATAAAAATGTTGAAAATCGTAAGAACCAATCTAAACTATTCAATGAATTTCATTTTAAAGTGAGATTATTGTTTATATATATGTATGTATGTATACAACTTTTAGTTGAGACTTGGTGAATTTATTTCGCCCTCAAAAGCAAATAGCAAAAAAGAAGAAGAAATTATTTGTTATCTTGTAGGCGATTCATGATGACTCTCTTATCCAATAAAAGTGTGTAAACGAGTATGAATTTTGTATATTAAATAAGACACAACCTTTTTCTTGTTATCGTAAACCGGTTTCCTAGAGAACATCAAGTGTGTTCTCGACTAGCCAATATTGACCACTCAAATGTCGATGTTTAGGCAGTGATGGAAAAAGTTGAAATTCAACGTGTATGTGTCGTTAAAGATGGTTTGGTGAACCTTCGGTTTCTGACCAAATACTTAAGAAAAGGTTTTCGGGATAAGATAAGCAAGAAACATAAATGTTTATTATTCATGTATGGAGGGCCATTGGATGCCATAAAGGATAAAGCTTCTTGGTGTTTGACAATTTACAAAAGACAATCACATGTTAAGCGAAAAAGTTGTAGATTATTTGGTTTGTTAACTGTAATATGATTTTTTATAAACTTTATATATATTGGATTAAAACTTTAAGTATGATGCTTTCATATTCACAAAGTTAGAAGGACTGAATTTGGATCAAATCTAGATTGAGGACCATGTCGGTTACAGGCTGGTCCAAGCCTTCAGATCTGGTTCAATTAAAGATATGAGACCTACACCAAAATAAGAACGGGTTAAAAAAAGGACTGATTAAAGATTGATCAAGGCCTGGTTAAACCCAAATGGTGAAGGTAGACTTCTTCCATGGAGAAAACAATGAACTTAAAAAAACGAATCCGATTGAGACCATTAGGTCTGTCGAACGTAGATCAATGTTAGTAGACTATGACTGGTCAAAGATCACACCGATCTTTGAAAGGACCAAAAATGGGTCTGAAAAAGATTGAATGGATGATGAGTTCTTGTATGATAGTGACGTTCATTGTGAATTGATCATATATTCGTTATTTTGATCATGAATTTTTTTTTTCAGAAAAAACCAACGATAAATATTGTTTATTTTATTTGTTTTTCTTTTTGCTAAGTATAAATGGATCGACATATTTGATTTTTTTTTACTTTATGAAATTCGAGTTTATTGTCTATATATATGTATTGGACAATATTACATTTTTGATAGCGGGGTGTTCTAACACATGAATGAAACACCGGTTTGAAATGGACAAATATCGCGTGATTCACATCTCCAATAGATTCTCCAAAATTTATCTATAATGGAGAATTAAAACTTAAATCTTCAAAAAAGTTACATTTAACTACAACAAATTCTCTATTTTAGAGGTTACATTAATTATATTATTAAAATATTTTATACATTTAATAAAATATTATTTATCTCTCATAAATATTTAACATCAAAGTTTCTTGTTGATGAGAATATAATAAAAAAAATTATTTCTTTCCCATGCTAATCATGTTTGCCTTTTGTGAAGTTCTTCAAATTTGGAAAATTTTACACCATTTTAGAGGTCTTATTATTATTATTATTATTATTTAATTTAGGAGGCTTTATATTTATTTTATGAAAAAAAATACGAGATAAGCATTAATCAATTTACAAATCTATACATATAATAAATAAGTAACTAGAAGGATATGTGTCGCCTTCTGGTGAGCCCATTTTTTCATTTTCCTGCCTAAACATGTATCTGGACGCATTTTACATTATAAGTTCATTTAACACACCCACATTCATTCCTTCTTAAATCTTTCCTTAATTCAATTTTTTTAATTTCTACCTTATATTTACTACCCTTATAATTAGGTATGTAGTTTACTTTTAATCTCTTACTTTTTTATTTTTCATTTTAGACTCTTATCATATAAACATAAATAATATATATGAACTAAAATGCATTAAAAAAACATTTTTACTTTTTACAAATTATATCATTGTAATCGCTTCGTCAATACCTTCGAAATGAGTCCAATATTGAATATTTTTTGGTTTAATTATATTATTAAATATCATAAATATATACGAATTAATGTGTCGTGATCAATATGAGATTTGTTAAAATTAGTTAGAGAGTTGATACAAATAATCACTAAATTGTCGTGATTTTCTTTTTGCAATTTCATATCAATTTTAACGATGCATTTTTCCATAATTTCATTTACATTATATTATAAATTTTGTTTTATAAATTCTTAATATTTATTCATGCTTTTTATTAATTTTTTACAAAACATCATTTGTGAAAACTGCCTAAAACAAGGACATTTTGTAACCAACTGTAAAAAAACAACTCTGAAGGGGAAAAAACTTGGAAAAGTAACATCGTACTTTCGATGATCATTCATATCTGTAAGATAAGTTTTCTGGCATGATTTAATTTTTTAAATTAACCCGTGTAATACACGGAGTCGAACCTAGTTTATAATAAAAAATAATAATAAAATAAATTTACAATCTGATAAATATTACACTTTAAAATAAAAACACACCAAATGCAATATCAGTGTTCGAACCCAATATTTTGGGAGTTGGGTGAAGTTTTTATTAAAAGCGGAAGGTAAAAGGGGGCAAGTTGTAAATAGTGGATAAGAGAGGTTTTTACCCTAATTCTCTCTCTCTCTCCCATTTTTGGTTGGTGGCGGCTAGGAAAGAAGAATTTGGGAGATTTGGAAGTGAAGGCTTTTGGAAGAATTTGGAAAGGGAAGTGCAATATGGAAAGATGATTTCTGTAACACCCGAATTTCAGGTAAGTATTGGGAATCCGTTAAACCTTGCATTTTACTTGATTAATTAAAGCTAATTGTATTCTTCATATTATTTTTCTATTTGAGGCTTTTATCTGTATGCATGTCGCTTTATGTGACTCTAGTAGTACTGTTATATTTGGTAATGGTAGTCGCGCGTGAGTCAGCTGCCTTTTCGTTAGGAAAATCAGGCCCTATGGGTGGGGGGCGACATTGCCCCAACAACAATGCCCTGGGCAAAGTCGCTGGGCATAGTCGCCCAGGGTGTACCGTAAGTGTTGGTGCTTCGGCGACATTGCCCCAGCGACAATGCCCTGGGCAAAGTCGTTGGGCATAGTCACAGGCTGTGTACCGTGGGTGGTGGCGAGACCGCGACAATGCCCCGGCGACAATGCCAGGGGCAAAGTCGCTGGGCATTGTCGCCCGCGTGGTCCAGTCTTCTGTTTTAAATTCAATCTGATACCTCATTTCAACCATTCTCATCTAAAAATGGGAAAGAGTTCTTGAGGGCGATTTTTGAAGCATCCAAGTCTCATTTCACTTCAATCTAGGGTTTGGTTTGGTGGTCTCATTAATTGTTCTTCAAAACTCCATCCAAGTGCATTTATTGGAACGTTCTTCAAGGATTCTCGCTCTCCTCCATCAAACCCATCTTTGGCAACTTCTAGAGTTTTCATCTTTTCTAGGTTTTAATCAAAAACCTAAATTGTAAGTTTACTAAACTTTTGTCAAAACTAGATACACATCATAACCTTCTACTTGTTATTATTGTATTTTTACTTGAAATGCTCATCTCTACATGTTTAAGTATTTGGGGTTTTTCCCTTATGTTTACATGTCTATATATGTCTTGCCATGACTAAATGGAATGCATAAATTGTCATGGGGATGGTTTTCTATTTGAGACACTACTTGATGGTATCTTGTTTATATGATGAGATTTTGGTCATACTAGTCTTGTAGTGGACTTTATATTGATTAGGATGGTGATATTGTACCCATGGTTGGCATTGAAATATCTTTGGTATATTGTGCCTTGAAACCTCCTATAATGCATGTTGGACGAACCAAGTCAGTAGACACTAAGAGGATGTAGTCTTGGGTGCCACCGTGATGGTATGTGCCTAGACCTCCGCCATTCGGGGTAATGCCATGGTTGTAGTCCTCGGATGTGTCGAGCCTTTCGGATATCACTCTTAGTAGTTGGCATCAAGGTATATCGACTCTTTGGGTGGAACTTGATTGGTGTTATGGGTCTCCCCTATTGACTCCACATTTAATGAAATTTGGTTAACTGCTGATAAGAATTGTAAATGCTCTTATATGATATTTCTTGTGCAACCTCACTAGGCTTTTTGGCCTAACACTTGTTTGGTGTCGATGTGTATCTCAGATTCTAGCGGCATCGTTTCTAAGCAGGCCTAGTCGGTCCGTGGTGAGAGCTTGGGGGAAGTGCTTAGGATGCATTTTTGGTGAAACCATTGTTTGGACTTAGACAACACCCCTTTTGTAATCTTCTTTCTAGTTTAGAAATTAGATTAGTTGGTTATTGCTTATTTCCGTTACATTACAATTGTAATTAACAGGTTTTTATAGTTCCCCATTTTTGGGAGGCTCTTGCTATGGAAAATTATATACCACATTTCCGTTTTTGGAAAGTTTTTGTTATTCCTATTTTTAGGGTGTTACAATTTATCCATCTCTTTGAAAGGTAACAAATCCTCCCCAATTTGACTATTTGATTTCTTGATTGGATGGTAGATTAGCAAGTTTAGAATCTTTGGTTTGGTGTTCTTTTTTAAACTTGTTTTGATTCAATCGATGCTTTAAATCTTACAGGTTTGAGTGTTTAGTTGGGGTTAAATCTCAAATCAATTGGGGTTAGGAGATTGTAGTCTCGATTGGTGGTGGTGTGCGTCGATTCCAATCTTCCGGAATCCGTCGCTTGCGATGGGCTGTGTTGCTGCAGTCACTGCCGCTATCCTTGTCCAAGCCGAGGGTTCCACGGGCGACCCCGCGTTGTTTCAACCGGGGTTAAGCTCGGATCCTTCTCATATGCGAGGAAGTCGGGCGCTGAGAGTCGGGCAACCCGGACCCCTTTGACTCGGGTGACCCCGACATTTCCTTAGTCGGGTGATCCCATGAGTGGAAGAGTCGGGCGGCCCACATGAGGCTTAGCCTGGGTGAATCAGAGTCGGGCGGCCCGAGTGTGGCTCGACCGGGGTGGAGCGCAGACCAATGAACCGTGGGTGTCATCCGACCTATCGATCTTGGGGTCTCTTTTAGCGAATTCTATGGATCTCTAAATATTATTTCGGGTTTGCGAACTCGAAGCTGAAAGGAGAGAGAGAGAGAGAGAGAGGGAGAGAGAGAGAGAGAGAAAGAAAGAGAGAGAGAGTAACCGCTAGCTTTTAAGTTAGCAAATTTAAAGGGAGTGTCTCACCTTGTTATCGATGTCACTGTAGGTTGTGAGATCGTTAGAGCGGGGAAGTAAGCAAGGACCTAAGGTGAGTTTTTCTAACTAAATGTTTTACATTGTTAAAATGGTTAAAGGCATGTGGATGTTTATTTAGACTATGTTATTTTTTATGTACATGTGAGATTTATTAAATATGGTTTATACGGTTGTTAATGATTAAATGTATGCATACATTGTAGTTGGCGAGTGTGGCCTAAGTCGGGGGTGCGTCCCGCCTGCGCTCATACCGGGGTGTGTGTCCCGTTTATGTCAATGGGGGGTGTTGTCCCAGAATAAGGCAGTATGAGCCAGACACGTTGTCGCCTATGTGTGACTTCAGTGTGTGCCGAAAGCGTGATTTGCAGGTGTGATGTTTTTATAAAAACTGAATTGGTTTATGATTGTTTATAAATCTTTTATATTATGCTATGGCTTGAGAACTATTATTAGAGGGAACTCACCAGACCTTTCGGTCTAACCCTTGCTCTTTCAAAACTAAAAACCTTTTCAGGAGATCGGGAAGTAGGAGGATCCAGTAAGAGCAACGAGAAGATGTGAGTCGGGGCTTATTTTAGGAGATTGCTATTTTTTGTCCTCCAGCCTTAGTTGTTCCTATAAATTCTCAGTTGTGTAATAGGTTGTTTTCCGCAAACCTTGTATTTCTTAATTGTTGATGTGGGAACATTTTGGCATGAATCTAATTGAAAGTTGATTATGCTTATTTCTAAATTTTTGGGTTGTTACACCAAATATCTGTGGGATGTTTGGAAATTTTGGATGCACGTTTTCAAAAGAGTAAACAATACATTTGGTCGATGTGGTTTGTTGAAAATAATATTTTTCGTCTTTGTAGTTTTAAAATTATAAGATAATCACCGTGGTTATAAAAAAACGTTCTCTTTAACGGTCGTTAAAAAAAATCCGTTAGACAAAAGATATTTTCATCCTTTTAACAATTTTTTGTCTTTTACCTAATCAAAAACCACAGGAACAAAAAATTGATATGATATTATTATGTGTACTTTAATTCAAGAAATTATATATTTTTTTAATAAATATTAAAAAATGAATCACAATTAATATTTAAGTGAATTACAATTTTGGTTCATGTAGTTTAGTCAAAGACTAATTTGTCTCTTATAACAGTTGCTAACTGACGATGTTAACTCCAGAACATTGAGTGTTATGAAATTAAAAAGTTAAAAACCATTAGTATAAATAATTTGTTTTAAGAACCAAGTCCAAATTTTAAGCAAACCATATAAACCATCGGTGACTGGTGTAATTCCCCTCTCTTGTTATAATTTCAAAAATCAACCAAAATATGCAAATCAAATAACCACGTTATTGAAATAATAAGAGAAAACTACAAACTTGGTCCAGGTAATTTGTCAAATTTAGTACTTTTCGTTCTTGCAATTTTAAAATTACAAGATGGTCATCGTGGTTAGCAAAAACGTTCAAATTTGGTCTCTTCCTCAACAGCCGTTAAAAAATTCCGTTACAGAAGGACATTTTTGTTCTTTTATCGATTTTTTTTACCCAATCCAAATGTGCGTTTGGTTTGCGGGATTGAAATGGAATGAATTGGATTTCAAGGAGGGATTTGGATTTGGGGGGATTTGAAATCCCTTCATGTGTTTGGTTTGTAGGATTTGGAATGGATTTCAAATCCATTCCTTTACAAGTCTTGCTTGGTTTGTAGGATTTGGATTTGGATTGAGTTTTTTTTGTTGTTTTATAAAGAATTAATTTTTATTGGTAAACGTCGAACTTGGATCGATACAATTTGAAGTGTGGATCACGCTTTAGAACCCATCGGATTTGGATTTCAAATCCAGGCCCAATGCCAAGGATTTCCAAATCCATCATATGAGAGATTTTAAAATGGTCAACGGATTTGAAATCCGGTCAACGAAATCCTTTCCTGCAAACCAAACGCAGGATTGGAATGGATTTGAAATCCAAATCCATTCCAATCCCGCAAACCAAACGCGCCCTTAGGGTCCGTTTGGTTTGATGGAATGGTTTTGATGGATTTGAATTTCGTGGAAAGATTTGGAAATTTGAGGGATTTTGATTTGGAAGAATTTGAAATTTTGTGTGTGTTTGGTTTGTGGGATTTAGAATGAAATTGAATTCCATTATTTATCAAAAAAAATATTAAAAGAATTATAAAATAATTACATTAACTTTTTGTTAATTGATTATTAGAAAACAAATGTTTTTAACATATTTTTAAACATTATTATATACAAATCATACGAAATCTCGAGAAATACTAGCCACCCCTGGGATTTCATTGAAATCCCTCATTCATCACGTCTTGGACAACCACCTTGGAGAAAAATTATCCACTTCCCCAGACGAATGTATTTAATATATTTTCAGGTTCAGTGAGGACAACCCTCCTAGCAACGGTTCCTTTTCATATCCTTGAAGCAAGTACCGGATTTCAAAATCTTATGTTTGAGGAATTTCAAAGAAATCCTAGGATTTCAAATCCGGATAATCCTACAAAACAAACACGGGATTTGAATGAATTTGAAATTCAAATCCCTAAATCCATTCTATTCCTGCAAAAGGGTCCTTATGGTTTTTAATTGGTTAAAAGACAAAAAGAATCGATAAAATGACAAAAATACCCTCTTATTTAACGAAAATTTTTAAAGACCTTTAGAAGGACTGGTATTTAGAACATCCAAAGGGGTGTTTGTTTTCAACTTAATGGATGGTTAGCTTAATTGGCTAAGGGGTTGTTTGACAGTTGTTGAATGGTTTAGTGCAGAATGATTAAGTGGTCTGAATGATTAAGAGGTTTTTATAATATAGTGTAAAATGAAATATGGTTGTTTGCTAATTATTCATAATGAAATCTGAGCGCTTAATGGTTAAGGGAGGGCCAAGGTACAAAATCATTCAGAGGATTTTGGAACCATTAAGAGGCAGTTCTTTTTTTTGCCAAACAGAATTTACCTCTTAACGATTCAGAGGTTGCCTCTTAATGGAATCATTAAGAGGTAAACAAACAACCCCTAAGAGCATCCACAATGTGCTCGTTGGGAGGTTTTTCGTGAGGTTTTTGGGAGGTTTTTCAAAAAGCAAAAACCTCCTTTTGAGGGTTTTTCACATAGTGGAGAGGTTTTTCAATTGAGGTTTTTCGTGAGGTTTTTCGTCATAGCTCGTAACTGCACGACCTGCTTTTTCGTAACTTTTTCGTATTTAATCAGTTTTAACTTTATAGAGTTTTATAAAAGTTTCGTATTTAATCAGTTTTATTTATTAATATATTTAAAGTAATCTTATTTAAATATAATTATTAAATAAACAATATAAATAAATAAATAATGAAAGTAATTATATTTTATATTTTTAAAATAATATCTCAAATTTGACATATTTATATAATTCTAACAGATTTCTTAATGACCCAATTTTTATTTTCGGTTATACATACTTTTAAATTTAAATAAATATGTATTTGTATAAATTTTAATGTATTTATTTTTATAAATAAGAATAAAAATGATATAAAGTTAAAATAGTGGGACCCGAATAGTTTAAAAAAGTAATGAAAAAGCTTGGGTGAGGTTTTTCACATAGTGGAGGTTTTTAAGTTGTTGATGTGACAATAATGTGTAAGAAAAAAAACTATTATTAAAGGGAAAAACAAATAGACCAACAATATGGTGAGAATAACAATAAGACAAAGAGAAGATGTCTGTAATTCTCATTAATCATAAGCCCTTTAATTAGGAGATGTTTACAAAGAAAATGAAACATTCATTATGGTAAATTCTAATACTAGGAAAATATTATATCAATCACTTCCTTTTGATGATGACACATAATCCTACAACACTCCCCCTTGTGCCGAGTCAAAGGAGTGATGGTGCACAATTGTTGCCTCGTTAAAACCTTACGTCAAAATAAAAACCCAGTGGGAAAAAATAAAAGTTTGACGAAGGAAAGAGTACAACGCACTAGTTTTTTGCAATATATAGACTTTTTCTTCAATCTAGTTTTCTCTTAGATTCGTACATTAATCGAGAGAGTTAAGAAAATATGATGGTATATAAACAGTTGCTTCAGTAAAACCTTACACCAAGGAACAAAACCCAATGGGAAAAATAAAACCTTGGTTAAGGAAAGAGCACAACATTCCAATATCACAAATATAGTAGACTCCCCCTTTTGTCTACTACTCCCCCCTGATTCGTGCATTAATCCAGGGAGTTTTGAAAACATTTGCGTTTACTTTCTACATGTTTCCCAATATATGGATTTAGGTAATGATTTGGTAAAATATGTAATGTTCTCCTGGCATCTTACTTGATTCAATTGAATCTCGAGGAGAGTTTTCTTATTGCTGATTGTATAAGACTTAAGCAGAATATGCTTTGTGTTATCACCCTTGATGTATCTTATGTTCATTTCTTCGATACATGATGCATTATTTCCATATATGCAAATAGGATACTGGTTGAACCCAAAGTTACTAACTCCTCTAATATATGTAATGATAGTCCTTAATCATATACATTATCTCATGGAGAGTAATATTATTGGGTTAGTTCAAGGAGGTAGTTACAAGGGTTTGCTTAGCTTACTTCCAAGCAATCGGCGTATTCCCAGTGGTAATTCCTTATCCAATTTGAGAACAACCTTTGTATGGGTCAAACAAATACCTAATATCAGCAAAGACATACCAAGAGGTTGTTTGGTGTTTTTCTATAAGAGCTAGTACTTTTGCTGCTTAGATTCTAAGTAGGTATTGAATTTTCATTATCAATCTCATTTTTATTTCTACAGGGAAAGTATAAGCCCATGTCAATGGTTCTAAAAGATTTACTTTATATCATTCAAAATGACGTTGCGTTGACACTGAGCTAAATCTAGCTAACAAGTTCACTGAGAAATAGAATATACAGTCAAGTGTATTGTGCTAAGTACGATAATGCTTATATTGTACTTATATAGGGAATTCCATCTCCCAACACTTTTTCGTCACCATCCTTTAGACGAAATGGACAATTCCTTATATCCAACACTTTGACCAATTATGGGAGTGCTAACCGGATGCGCTTTGTCCATATTAAATTACCTGATTATTTTCTAGACATATGCGATCGGTGAATATTTCACAAACTCGGTGTCCTGACTCAAATAGCTAGACAAACCCAAGTTTTCCCAAGATTTTATCTCAAATTTAGATTTCAAGTTGCTTGTGGTTTCTCTTATTTCATCAAGAGTGCTTATTATGTTCATAACATCGACATATAAAGCTACTTTGAAAATCTAGAACTTGTTTTTCTACATAAGTACGCAAGGGCACAATTCATAGTTCTTATATATCATTTCCCAATCAAGTGTTCACTTAGGGGGTTATACCACATCCGCATAGATTGTTTTAATCTATAAAGTGAGTGTTTCAATTTTATTGCAAACGCACTTCGTGGTTTAGAGTTACTTGATTTTGGTAATGTAATGCCATCAAGCACTTTTATATCTCTGAATCTAGATCCCCATAAAGATATGTATTAACAACATCCATGAGCTGCATTTCCAGTCCTTCAGAAACTACTAGGCTAATTAATTAGTATAACATTATAACGTCCATCACGGGAGAGTAAGTCTTCTTATGGTCAATCCAGGCGTTGTGAGAAACCTTGCGCCAAAGGAGAGTCTCAAACATTATGACTTGATTATTCTCATTACGCTTTACGACAAATGATTTATCTATGTCTTACAGGCTTTACACTTGGTGGGTTAGCACTACCAAACCAAATACCTGTTCATTTGTCAAATAATATGATTCTCCTGGATTGCTTATTTAGGTCAATTTGCTCTTTGTTGATATTTTTCAACTAAGCATGGTTCGATGTCAATGTTCTCTATCATCTCATAAGCAACAATATATGTGAAATATATCATCAATGAGTATGTATGATCTGTCCATCGACTCATATGTACTCTCATAATTCATTTGAAATTTCTTTATTCTCTGGAATCAATATTAACTTTGGAGCGTCCTCCAGTAATGATTCATAGACATAGTTTAATCAGAGACAACCTCATAGAGGTTTATGTATTGATGACAAATAGTTGTGCCTTACTCTTCTCTTCCTTTAGATGAGTATCTATCGAACCAAGTAGCTTCCCCCATTTCCGTTTGGGAGCTACGACCTCAACCACACCTCCACCATGTGTGATTGCAACGCACTTTCCAGCGACGTTGTGCCCTTGTTTGGGGACTTTAACCTTGCGAGTATATTTGCAGCTCGTATATGTGATCTTGTCACTTCTGGAATAACATTAAACGTATCAGGTATCGAGTCTGATTCGTTTGGAATTCAACATTACATTGTGAAGTTTTGGGGATCAAAATGAGACAGAGTGGGAATATTCAATGACACTTCCTGTCGTTCCCATGGAAAATCCTTTTTCCTATCTCCCCCTAACGACGGGAAGATTGTCTCATGAAAGTGACAACCCGCAAATCTAGTGGTAAAGATATCACTAGTCAAATATTCTGATTAGCGGATAATTGTTGGGGATTCATATCCAACATATACCAAATCGTCTTTAAGGACCCATTTCGATGCGCTGTGGGGGCGTAATTGGCACATATAATCAAACATGCGTAAATGTAAAGTATCAAGCTTATATCCAGTTACCAACTGGTACGCATGAGGTTGGTTAGCAAGCAATGGGTCTAAAAACGAAAAAAAACTGTATATAATAATTGCATAACCCCATGTAGATGTGGGTAAATTGGTGCGCATTACTAATACTCTAGATGTCATCATATTCTTTTGATAACAACTTCTATGAGACCATTTTATATATACACATGGGGTATAGGAAACTCTACATTGATCCTCATACATATGCAATTAACATAAAATCCTTATGATGTAAATTCTCCAGCATTCCAAGTTATGTAGACTTGATGAATAATCAGGGTGGTGAGCCCTTAAACGTATAGCTAGTGCTAGGAGTGCAGTATTTCATGTGGACAATAATACGACATGTGTTCATCGTGTCGAAACCAAAACCATAAAGTTTTAATGGCCCGCATTCTGGATGTTATGTCAATAAATATCACCTTGTATTCGTTGTAACAATGTAATATTTTTGTATTATGTCCTTAGCTTTAGGATGATCTCATTCTTGTCTTGGCTAAGGATTAGGGTATATACAAAAGTCTTAGGTATTCGAGAGGGCATATTATGATGGCAATGTTGTTTCTTATGCTGCAGAAGTCAACAGTTGCAATTTGCCTCGTTTTGCCTATCACTCGAAAGAGAATGTGTCTATGTGTATTTTGCAATACACGAATCACTATGTCATAACCATGGTGTCCCACATGGTCATGTCGAAACATATATGTGTCATTTCCCTAAAGTTCTTTATTGGTGACAAAAATGTTTCGGTGACTCAATAATCTACTAGGTAGTTTGACACATAGTTTCCATGATATATGTTTACTTTCAAATTCATTAGAACTTATGTATATATGCTCATTATAATTTCCATTTGATATGAATATCTTTACAAGGTTCCTATTGATCTTATACCAACAAGAAAATGACAGTTCATCGTCTAAGTATTTCGGTTGAATTAATTATAAAATAAGTATTTGTCTATCATTTTAGATTGTGTGAGAGGTAAAAAAAATCAATTCTCCTCGATACATTCCTACACGAAACGGAGAATATTGAAATTTTTACATTTGTTACGATGTATTTCTTTACATCTATAATGGTTACATATTCGATTACTTAGAAGAGAAATTAATTTTAATACTTAAAATTAATTTTCAAAGAAACATATGCTTAATCAATATTAAATATTAAATTAATATGTTATAGTTCATTTTCAACTTGTTCCCTTTTTGATAGAAGCACTTTTTAGTGCATTTCTTATTTGATTGTCCATTATCACCTGGAATAGTAGTTGTATCCTTACTCCAGGTGTTGAAAAATTCTTCCTGACTCTTACCAAGACCCTGACCCTTTATAGGGTCTTGTCCACATGGTGCATAAATGTCACATGTGTGAAATTGTTTTTAACTCACAATCCTTTGGAGTTGTTTCTACCTCTAACGCTTTCATTATTGATATCGGAAATTTTCTTTATCCCGATATATGTGGTGTTATTCGAAAAAACCTTTTTATGTCTCTCAACCACTTGCAGTAGGTTGATGCGTTTGTCTAAAGGTTACATTCCAACTTATATTGATATTTACTTATATATGAAAGGTGAAAATAATGTTAGGAATCATCTCATCTTCTGCGAGTTCCTTGTCACAGAGATTGAGACGCGTTTTGGATATAACATTTCTTTGTTGAAATCAGTTATCATTTTATAATCGAATAAGTGAGTTTCATTCCACTAAACGATTAGTTCAGGAAGTACATATTTCATGAATACTTCCGATTCTCCATTTCGGAACATCCCACAGTTCTTTGGGGGTTTATAGTAAAAGTATTCCTATGAAAGTTATGATTTATATGTTGTCTCAAAACATGAGGGTATTTGCTTGTATCTTTTCAAGAGGTTGGTTTTAGAGTCAATTGGGGAGTTGATGGACTTTAGATATTTTCTTGTACCTTTTCAAAAGGAGGTTTATATACTCATTTATGATACTCAGATTATTTTGAGTTTACGACGTTGATTTTGGGATAAGTTGATTCAACCATTTACGTATATAAGGGATAATATATGATTTTCTTTTTTATAAGACAGTGGATTGTGGTTATAATTATTATTTTATGTATGAAATTTCATTATCATAACCATATTGGATTTTTGTATGCTTTAATTTTATTGATAATACTTCATCAATATTTCAATTTGCGAAAACAAATCACTCAATCTATTGGATTTCCAGGTAGTAGGGGAATCACATGGATTTCTTAAGTCCCTACAAACCTTAGGACTATTTACACCCGTTTGACAAAATCCAATCGATATTTTGAGATTTATTTAATTTAAATATAAAATTATTAATTATAGAACATTTGGCATGAGGCCATAATGACTATGAGATTTACATATAAAGCCAATTTTAATACCTTAATAGTATTTTTGGAGCTTTTGGTAAGATACCAAAATATGGAGGTTAGAAGTGTAACTTCTAAAATTTAATTACAGAATTAAGAATTATGAGTAGAAACTCAAGATAAACATTTAAATTTATATATTAAATTTTATAAATCATTCAATGTCAAAATGAATAAACTACAAAACATTTTAACAATTACAAATATAACTACTAAGAATTCAATAGACTTTAAATATACTTAAATACTAATATAATATTTGAATATTACAATATAAATAATAGGAACGTATTTACATATCCATATATAGTTGGTTTTAAAAAAAAGCAACTAGATTATTAAATAACCCATATAATTAAATTAAAAATGGCAAGCCAAGTTAAATAAATTAACTATCATATTCAAATAATAATTAATTAGCATATCCCACAATAATATATTAGTCTAATTTTAAAAATACCATCAAATTGTAGACATAAATAAATACATAACATTATATAAGGAAACTAACCATCTAAACATGTTTAAACTAATTGAATAATCATAAATAAAAAATAAAAATAAATTCAAAATTATAAATCTATCATATACATAAAAGTTATCATTCCGTATTAAAACACAATAAATTAATATAATAAATATTTAATAAAATTGATAAATAAAACCAATTTAATAGAAGCTAAATACAAATCATATTTCAAGTACATACGGTGAGCTACATCTGTGAAAATTTAATTGAAGAATACGATTTTTTTTTACTAATTGTTTTTTCTTACAACAATTCTAAAGTTGCATAGTCCCCAAAAAGTTATTGATTTCAAATCAAATTAAATAACGATCAATTACTATTATCAAAAAAACCATATCACCATTAAAAAAATAGAAGGATTTTGAAAGTAATTGGTTACAACTTTGCAAATTGCCAGAACTATTTTTATGTTTGTTAAAATTGATTGGCGACCACAAAATAATAAGAATAAGAAAAATAAAATAAAAACTGAAGCATATAAGCATGATCATGGCTAAAAGGTTATCACGAGTAATCATATTTATAGACAAAAAAATTGTAAGTTTTTGTAGAAATACTTACTTGAATTGCAATATTGGAAAAACAGACCTTCTAATGCTGGTAGATTGCGAATAGAACAACCGTTTAATAGCGGCGGAAACGATTTGAGGGAGCGAAAGCGCAAACGAGCTACGTGCTGATAACGTATTAAAGGGAAAAACAAATAGAACAACAATATGGTGAGAATAACAATAAGACAAAGAGAAGAAGCCTGTAATTCTCATTAATCATAAGCCCTTTAAATAGGGAGGTGTTTACAAAGAAAATGAAACATTCATTATGGTAAATTCTAATACTAGGAAAATATTATATCAATCACTTCCTTTTGATGATGACACATAATCCTACAACAACTATAAAAAAATTCGATGAAAAACACGTACACTGTGGATGCTCTAAGTTATATTAACAGGGCCGGATGGTAGTAAGGGATGGCCCATGTGGTTTAAAAAATTCCAAGAAGCGTGTATTTGATCTGTAGTGTAAAAAAAAAAGAAAAAAAATTGTATTTGGGCCCCCATATCCAAAGTCAGTCCAGTCCAGCTGTAGAGATGAGTCCAGTTAGAGAAGTCCAAGTCTGAGTTATGTTTTGGAAAATCAAAACTCATCGAATCGAACTCTCAAGTCTGAGTGGCGACCGACGACTCATCAAAACTCAAGAGAGTTACGTCTCCATCATCGACGAAGTCTGGCCGCCGGCGACTCTCAGGCGTTCAACTCAGACACAGTAAGCCTTCTTGATTTCTTTCGGTCTTGCCTTCTAGTTCTTGTCTCTTGGATTTAAATCTGTAAATGACATTTGTAAATTGTAATCTGTAATCTAGAGTAACAGAAGTAGAACAGTAAGCTTTCTTCCCAAAACCCAATTTCACAAATATGGAGCCACTTAGCCCTATCACCTATGGGTAAATGTAGCCGCTTAGCCCTATGGGTCATGGGTGAATGTAATTTCACAAATCTGGAGTCAATTTAAATCTGTAAATGTAATTTGGATCTAATTTGTAGTTTAATCAAGATTCAAGAGTCTCTAAGTTCTAGTCTGTATTGCAGATTTGCAGAGTGCAGTAGTCAAGAAACCAAATCAGGGGCAAGATCCTCTCAATCCAAATGCAATTCCTAGTTTTTTAACTTCATCTTTATCGAACAACTTACTAACAGCCCCTAAATCACAGGTTTTTTCCATTTTATTCAAGTGTCATTGCTATTTGCTCATAATCTCATTACTTGTTTGAGTTTGAAATTTTTTTATTAGCTATGTTTAATTTTATTTGAAATTATTTGATCAGGAATTAGGACTTTACTCTTAATCTCATCACTTGTTTGAATTGTTGATTGAACATAGACATAGACATTAATTTTATTTGAAATTATTTGATTAGGAATTAGGACTTGTTTGATTGAATTTTATTCAAATTTGTTTCACATGCAGATGAAATGAAAACTCAATCTACTATTCATGGACTTTTTAAAAGAAAACATGTTAGTTCTTCTTCTGAATCTCAAGATCCCAAAGAAACAACAAATAACTTTGGATAATGTATTTTTTTTAATACGTTATAACTTTGGATATCTTCTTCTCAATCTAATGCGTTATAACTTTGTATAATGTATTTTTTTGTATTTTGGAAATTATATAATATATTAGGCTCGGCCCCTGCGGTTTTAAAGCTTGTGTTCCGCCCCTGTATATTAAGATTTTAACTTAATACTAAGAGATTGGTTAACATGTTAAGTTAGCATCTCCTATCTTAATGTATTAAGTTACAATTTTTTCTAAAACTACCCATGTCCTACAATTTTTAATTACACGACTCATTAAAAAATAAATAGTTTACCAACATCCTTAAATTAAAAAATTGCAATAAACAATAATACTTTATTGTTTTAAATATATTTTAAGTTATTAAGTTATGAACCTCTTGAATTCATTTTATTTATGCTACTTTAAATAATTCATATTATTATAAATTTTTGTCATTTTAAATGTTTATCCAACAATTTTTTTTTTCATTCAACAGTTAAAAATGGTCATTTTTGTTGTTCACACTTGCAACTTCATGGATAAAAATCAAACATCAGGCAACCTTCAAAGTCATTTTCAAAATTTGTACGAATGGAACTGTTAACCATCGGCAAGAGATGAATCAATGGCATGTTGAAACATTTGGGGATTATTGTTCTACAAATCTACGGCACAGAAATCATGAATTTATGATAAATTGAATCCTGGCTTTAATCGTAATGCAGAAGTTCAAGATTACACCATGAATGAATCGTGTTCAAAACCTGATTACCAAATCTTCGCAAGCATACTTAAAACTTGCGCTAACAATTCCAACATCAAGTTGGGAAAATGTCTTCACAGCGGTGTAATTAAACTGGGTTTACGCTCTTGTCAGCTGGTCTCAAAAGCACTCCTTAACATGTATGCAAAATGTAAGGCTCTTGATGATTGTCGTCTTATTTTTGATCAAATAAGTCATCCTGATGCTGTCACCTGGAACATTATGTTGTCTGGTTTAGCAGGCACTCGGGTTCATGATTCAGAAGTGATGAAATTGTACAATGCTATGAATTTGGGGCAACACGTTAAGGCCAGTTCCGTTACTGTTGCAATTGTTGTCCCTGTTTGTGTACGGTTGAAGGGTTTGAATCTAGGAAAGAGTGTGCATTCGTATGTGATAAAGTCAGGATTAGAGTCGCAAACGCTTGTGGGAAATGCGCTTGTTTCGATGTATATGAAGTTTGGGTGTGTTTCAGGTGATGCATACCAGGTGTTTGATGAAATGTCTGAAAGAGATGTTGTGTCTTGGAATGCTATGGTTGCAGGGTTGGTGGAGAATGGATTGGTTTTTGAAGCGTTTGCGATGTTTAGATGGATGATAGAAGAAGGAACATGGCCTAATTATGCTACAATCGCGAATATTCTGCCCGTTTGTGCTTTGCTTGATAGCAGTCGTGCGTACCAGTTTGGGAAAGCGATCCACGGCTATGCACTGCACCGGGAGGAACTGGTTGCCGATGTTTCTGTTGTGAATTCTCTCGTGGGTTTCTACTCAAAGATCAGACGAATGCAGGAAGCCGAATCATTGTTCAAAAGAATGCATTCAAGAGATTTGGTTTCTTGGAATTCTATGATTGCAGGTTACACCTTAAATGGTGAGTGGTTGAAAGGATTGGAGTTCTTTAAAAAGTTCAATTCTTTGAATTTAGCAGAACCCGATTCGGTCACTTTCCTAACCGTTCTCTCTACTTGTGCAAACTTACAGAATTTGCAGGCGGGGAAGCAGATTCATGGCTATATTATCCGTCGTTCTAGCCTACGTGATGTTACATCCGTTGGCAATTCCCTAATGAACTTTTACTCGAAATGTGGCGATCCGGTATCTGCATTTCGGTCATTCTCATTGATTCATAAGAAAGATTTGATATCATGGAACTCGATACTTGATGCACTTGCCGAGGGTCAGCTTGTTAACGAGTTTCTTCAGCAGCTACGTTGCATGTTTAAACAAGGTGTAGAACCCGACTCCATTACTGTTATAACCGCACTTCAACTTGGGGCTAATGCTTGTCAAGTAGGTATGGTTAAACAAGCTCATGCCTTTTCACTTAGATCTCGTATGTTGCTCGTAAATAGAGAACCGACTCTTGGTAATGCGTTGATTGATGCTTATGCTCGATGTGAGAAAATGGAGTATGCGTTAAAGATATTCGAGAGTTTATCTGGAAGAACGAACATTGTGACCTGCAATTCTCTGATATCGGGATATGTTAATAGTGGTTCGCATGATAGTGCAAACGATATATTCAAGAACATGATCGAAAGAGATTTAACCACTTGGAATTTGATGGTTCGAGCTTACGCTGAAAATGGTTACCCTGATCAAGCTCTAAATCTGTTCCACGAGTTGCAGAATCATGAAATAAAACCCGATACTATGACGATAATGAGCATCCTTCCTGTTGCTACTCAAATGGCATCTTTCCAGATGCTGAACCAGTGCCACGGCTACGTGGTCAGAGCTTGTTTCCAAGACGTCCAACTCAAAGGAGCGTTGTTGGACGCTTATTCAAAATGCGGGAATATAAACTCTGCGTGTAAGCTTTTCAAATCAACCGTTCATAAAGACCTGGTTACGTTTACGTCTATGGTGGGAGGTTACGCGATGCATGGAATGGGGGAAGAAGCTCTCGGGATTTACCATCAAATGCTTGAACTTGGTGGAAACCCGGATCATGTTATAATCACCGCAGTCTTATCTGCTTGTAGTCACGCAGGGCTAGTAGACGAAGGTTTGGAAGTTTTTCGTTCTATAAACGAGGTGCATAGGATTAAACCAACCATGGAACAATACGCTTGTGTGGTGGATCTTCTTGCACGAAATGGTCGTATCACCGATGCATATGGTTTCATTACCGGCATGCCCGTCGAACCGACTGCCAACATATGGGGAGCGTTGTTGGGTGCTTGTAAGAATCACGGCGAGGTGGAAATGGGAGGTGTTGTCGCTGATCATCTTTTGAAAATCGAGGATGATAACATGGGAAACTATGTTGTGATGTCGAATATATACGCTGCGAAAGCTAAATGGGAAGAAGTGTTGGAAATACGGAGGTTAATGAAGACGAAGGATCTGAAAAAACCGGCCGGATGTAGTTGGATTGAAGTCGATGGGAGGAAACATGTATTTATCGCTGGAGATACGTCCCATCCGGTACGAACGAGCATCTTCGACATGTTGTGTAACTTAGACAACATGTCACGGAGCGATTTTAGTTATGAATCTAAGATAATGTACGAACGGTTGGTTGGGTGAGAGAATCGTAGAATTCTCGACTAATTTAATCCATTGGGAAACATCCAACGATCACGAGGTACTCAAACTTGTACAAATGATGTTACATATGAGGAGAGAAGGGGAGAAAACGAATTAGTGTTCCTTCTTTTAGAAACCTAATTTCATGTTTCATATATGAAACAATATGTATGAGAAACACAATGTTTATTAAAAGAACGATAGTCGAAGCATTTTAACCAATAAATTAAATTAAATATATCCTACTTGAAACTAATGATGGTGGTTGAGGCAAGATTTACCAATAAATTCAATGATGAAAATATCTATAAAAAATTAATTCCGCAAAACATTCAAACACAAATTAGATTTATGTGCTATTGATTCTGAACTAATGAGTCATTTATTAAACATTATGGTAAGAGTCATCACTTATCATAATGGATGGGTTTCTAGAATCGTATAATAACCCAGTAAGAGTAAGTTTATTGGTATTTGTGATATGCACGTTCAGTAAGCCGCCCATTAACGGTAAAGTACTATGTTAAATAAACTTTATTTTGGGGCAAATTGCATGAAAATGCAACGTACTTTGGTTTTATTCCTATTTTGCGTAACCTACTCTTAAAACCTTGGTTCTAGTACCTATGTTGTAAACATTTAAGTATTTGATTCACCAGATGACCTACAAATACTAATCATAGGATTGGGTTTTTACTAAAGTATGTTGCATTTTCATGTAATTTACCCTTAATTTAATATGTAAACTTTTTATATCATTTACAAAAAACTAGAAGTGTACTCGTGCAATGCAGCGAGGTACATCACGATTCTAGATTATAAAACACAAATAAAAAACCCTTAAATACAAATTATTAGGCACAATGTACCATCATTTTATGCAAGATTTTAAAAATCTCTTAATTTACAAGTATCAAAGCACAAGATACATATTACTACTGCAAACTTCTAGCACCCACCAATTTGGTATGTGCAGTGTCTTCCTTTTATGCATATATTTATTTATGTATCACTATTAATTAATATATTATATTATTATAAATTTGTTTTAATTATATTATTAAATATGTAATTGGTTATTTTTTTCTAGATGTAATTAAAATATATAAGATAATAATTGAATTATAATAAAATACTTAATTTTTTTATATAAAAAACATTATATTATTAACCCTAAATTAAACAAATTTATAAAAAAAAACATTAACAATTTCTTAAAATCATCCAAAATCGTACTATAAATCGACAAAAAAATGAAACATTAAAATCATGATGTATTTCGCTGCATTGCCATTGTACGACTATGATTCTAGTATAGTATAGATATAGGGGGTGTTTGGGATTGCTTATTTGAGGGGCTTTTTATCTTATTGCGATTTTGCACCGGAGATAAGTCATTTTGAGTGTTTGGATGGAACAAAAAAAAGAGCTTATAGCGGTGCCAAACCGCTGAAAAGCCATTTTTGATAAGTCATTTTGTTCTGACTTATCAACTTATTTGAAAAGTGCTTATTACTTTTTTGGTTATTTTGTATGTATAAGCAATCCCAAACACTTTTAAATAACAACTTATTAGCTTATTACGTTTTGGTACCATAATAAGCTAATCCAAACACTTTTTTAAAAACTCCGATTTAACACCATAAGTTAATAAGCACTTTTCAAAATAAGCATAAGTTGTTTTAAATAAACAATACCAAACACCCCGTAGTTAACACAAGAATACAATAAAAACAAGACAGGAGTTTGCCGATTTTTATTTGTATTTCAGAAAAAGAACAAGATGACATCGTTTTGTCCGTCTTCTCGCCCTTGTTGGCTTCTGCTCTGTTGAGACTGTTGAGTGAGACCTGCGACCAGTAGTTGGGATCTTCCTGCCGATTCACCACTTTCAATTGGATTCGTCGTTAGCTAAGATCGAATTTTAATCTAAGTGATTAGTTGCTTATGAATTTTACCATATATACTTTCAAATCCTTAAACCTGATTGCTTTTATTCTTCATCTTTGCAGGTGAGAATTCTCAATCGATCAGGTTTGCATCATCAAGCCCTAATTTTCGTTTAAACTTGATTCTGCTTTCGTTTACACTTTTTCCTTGAAATCGAAATGAAGTTTTGCGTATTTTTTAAGTGAAAACGATCTGTAAGTACGAAGATTTATAAGAAATATTTAGATCGTTCTTGCGATGATTCTGAAATTTGTTTGTTTAAATTATTAGGAAGTGAACGAGGCTAAAATGATGAGTTCCATAAACGAGAATGTAGATAGGCTTAGCAGCTTGCCTGAAGAGGTTGTTTCAGACATACTCTCTCTAATGCCTACGAAATTCGCAGTGCGAACTAGCATTCTATCGAAAAGATGGAGATACAGTTGGACATTGATCCACAACCTTGACTTTGATGATATTCACCCTGTCTATGGTTTGGATTGCTTTTCGAAATTTGTGGATCGAGTACTGGATCTTTGCGAAACATCCGAAGTTAAATTATTCAGGTTGTTCTTTTTGGAAATTTGGGTTCAAAGGTCAAGTGTATCAAAGTGGATTAATGAAGCGGTTAGGTTAAACGTTGGTGAGCTCGATATACAAGTTAAACTACTAGAATTGCCTATCAGTCTGTTCACTTGCAAGACGCTCACAAAATTAAGATTAAAATGTGATGTTTGTGATATGGATATTTGGAACTGTCCGTCTCCTGTTAATCTCCCTTGTTTGAAAACACTCGACATTGTTGTTTCTAGAGAACCTTCTGGCAGTGCATTCAAACTCATTCGGGGCTGCCCAGTACTCGAAAGTTTATCTCTGCTAGTAATGTGGCGCAACGATGAAGAAGAGTACAATTTCAGTATCCCTACTTTGAAGCGATTGAAACTAACAACATGGAAATGTGTATCAGTTATCAACAAAGTTGTTTTAAATGTCCCTAATCTTGAATACCTCTTTGTTGATGGGGTCTTGTGCTCGCTTTTTGTGATGGAAGATTTGTCATCTCTGGTTGAGGCAACAGTATCGTATTTTGAAGTTAGATTTAGCGATATGTTGGTCGAGCTTCTAAATGGAATAAGTGGAGCTAAATCAATTTCATGGTCCAGTTCAACTACTGATGTAAGTTTCCTATTTATAGAATTCAATGTGTTAATCTTGCTTTAGTAGGTTGTTTCATCCAATTGTACGTGTTACCTGTTTGCACACGCTTTTCTGCTTCTTACAACACTTGTTTCTCGTTAATTTTTGATTTGCAAGCCGGGGGTTTTCATGGAAACAACATCTCTAGAATATACTGGTTGGTTTGGTTTAGAATCTATATATCTGTTGTGTGTAAAAATACAAAGCAGAGAGCACCTGTTCATAGACAGGTAGAACAGCTACAACATAATAAGGGACTGTTTGGTTGCTTTTCCATTAAGTCCTCTATGGATAAAATTGTCTTTGTGGATTAATCTGTATGTATAGAACGGGAAGGTTTTTTTTTTTTTTTTGGGGTGGGGGTGGGGGGGGGTTCACTTGGCTTTCTGTATAAAGCTCCCCCTAGAAGTTTGTTAGATAAGCCACTGTCTATATTCTTAAGCCACTACCAAACAGTCATGTATAGCTGACCGAATAAGCTGTGAGTTCCAATAAGCTCATTAAGCTGCTAATAAACAGGTCCTAACAGATGTTAGTCAAGGTCATATAGTTATCAACTATGAATGATTCTTCTTTTCATGAATTCAACTATAATTTTGTTTATGTTGAAGGTACCATCGAATTCACCTCTTCCCAAATTTCCAAATTTGAAGCACTTGGAATATAAGGGTGGTAGTTTCCGTTCTGGATGGCCACTAATCCCTCAAATTCTTGAAACCTCTTCAGAGTTGGAACATTTATGCATTGAAGAGGTACTTGGGCTGTTTCTAAAGCGTCGACATGTTTTATTCTATGCTTCCTAAGTTTTCCTTCGACATATATGATATAACATTGGGTTATCTATCTTTTTTGTGTTGAAACAAAAGCTGGATGAATCTTGCTGGATTGAGCCGCGGTCCGTTCCCACGTGTATGCTAACAAACCTTAAAACCATGGAGCTTGCAAAATGCAAGGGGAAAAAGTGTGATATACAGTTCATGGAATTCATGTTGGGAAATGCAGAGATTTTGAAGACAGTAACAATCACGTGTGAACGCTTGCGTCTAGAAGAAGAGATGCGGTTTTGTGCACAATTGCTAAAGCTACCAAGGGCTTCCAGGTATTGTGAGATTCATTTTGTTGGGAATTGGTCTCATTCTGCAATTACTTAGGGGTCATTTACCAAACGCTTACTTACCGAATAAACATGACAAGTACCGAGAATCTTACCCGGTAAGAGTGATGGCAAGGACTGAGAGTCTTACCCGGTAAGTGAGGGTGATTATTCTTACTAGGTTACCGCTTGCCAGGTAAATTTGTTGCATACGATGCTGTTTTGATGGACTAGAATCATGTCCCTGGTAAGTAAGAGTGTTGACTCTTATCAGTAAGCGTTTAGGATCTTAGCTTTTGTCAAAACAAGACTGTGGTGGGTTCTAGTAACTGTGGGGCAAGACCAAGTGGATTAGTGGTGTCTTTGGGCTGGTAATGTGTGGGATTACTGGTATGTGATGATCATCATGTGTATAATATATAAAATGCACTATGGCCATCTCCCTTGTTGGTTATATGACATAATGTTGGGCCTCTTACCCTTGTATCTATATATAATGTTGTATACGGAAATAATCTCTCTATCCTTTTCTCTTTGGGACAGAGGAAAGACTCCATATCTGTATAGGATTTACTGGGTTTATTTGATTTGGTTTACAGCAAGGGACTCGTTTGATGTTGACCAAATTATTTAACATCTTTTTTTTTTTTTTTCTGATTTCGTTTTTCTGACCATATGAGATATGACATTTTTCTTTAAGTTAAAGATTTTAAATTTATTTAGTTTTTTTGTAAATAAACAATCCCTTTTTATTAAATGAACGTTATATATTTTGTAAAAGTAAAAATTGTCATGATTGATAATTTATTGTGTTTATAAATGTCTAGTATCATCTATTTTTGTAAAGGGAAATTGACTCAAATAGTCGGTTTATCCAAGCAAATTGGTCTCCTAGTCATTTCTCTTCCATTTTTATTAAAATGTTACTACATCCGCAATATACAAGTCCGGAATTGCGGACCTATCTCACAAACACACAAAAAAAATATGAATTCGATCAATTTTTCTTAAAAATAATAATAATTGCGGGCGTGGGTCCGCAATTGCAGATCTGTGTCGTAATTTTTTTAAGGAAAATTGATCATATTCGTATTTTTTTGTGTTTTTGAGCTAGGTCCGTAATTACGGATCTGTATATTGTGGAAGTAGTGGCATTTGTACAAAATCAGGAGAGAAATGACTAAGACACCAACTTTATTGTGTAGAATAACTATTTAAGTCTATTTCCCTTCTTTAAATCAAAATATCACCTTTTTTGTAAGATAGTAAAACCATGGTCACGTTTAGGGTGTTTAATGGGTGGGTTGAATGCATTTGAACAACTCAATCCAATGTTGACGGTTTGAAAATTTTTAATCCAATCCAAACAAAAGTGCAACCCAACTCAACCCGTTCGGGTTGGTTGGTTTGGTCGGATCGTGTTTAAACAAAGTAATACCAACATTGAAAACATAAAAATTATGAAATCTTTCTTTAAAATACGATCAATCATTCAAGAGAATACACATGTTCATCAAATATTTAGGTATTACATATAATTTTCCAATAATGTCCTCTCATGAGTTCTATTGTTCGTTATTACCGAGTTGTTTTTGTTAACTTATACATATTAAAGAGAAATACAAATAATTTTAGAGAAGCGCTAAAACTTTTATCGGATTATCGAGTTGGTCGGGTTACTTTGAGTCTAACCCAATAGTTTCGAGTTGCTCTAAATTTGTATCGATTATATGTCATGTTACCTCAGGTTGATTTATTTGGGTTGGGTGGATTAGTCGGTTTTTTTAGTATCCCTAATCACGTCGCAACAAGAGACCAGGTGACCAACTACAATGATCTAAAAGTCCTCCATCCTCGGCTTTGGTTGGTTTTCATTAAGTCCTCTATTGATAAAGTTATTTGTATTGATTAATCTATTTGTATAGATTGAAAAGATTTTTGTTTGTGAGGGCTTTTTCATATATGGAATGAGTGTTTTTCGAGGGATAGATTTGGAAAGAAAAAAAAAACCTTGTTTTTTGCATAAAGTTCTCCCATAAAAACTTATTGAATAAGCGACTTTCTATATTATCAAGTCACTACCAAACAATCATAGTTGACCGAATAAGTTGCGAACCACATTAAGCTCATTAAGTTGTTAACAAATAGGCCCTTACTTTTATAACCAATGTACTTGGCTTGTGGTTCGATAATCCCAAAAAACTTGTATCTACAAAACATAAATATATGTACTTATTGTTAGCTTACGTGCATCGACTAATTTCTCAGATGAATGGACTAGAGTTATCACAAGTAAACCTCCATGGTCGGAACGGTTTTGATAGCTTCTAGATTCGAACACAGGGAGGGAAAGATTTCCATCACATCCGTTTGAATCTTAACAGGTCGACCAAAGGGCCTTTGGCCTTTTAGTAGGTCAGTGGTTCAAACCTCACCAAAGGTGAAAGAGGTTGTGTGAGTTTATTTCTTGCATTTGTCGTATATAAATATTATATACTTAAAAAAAAAAACAGATACGGTCATAAACCAAGTGATTTTAGTATACTTAATTTTAACATTAAAAAACAATGATCTTCGTATTTTAATCAAAATTTTAATGTTTTACAAACATTTAGTTTTTTTATTTAAATTCAATGATTATTTTAATACAAAATATCAAATACATTGTAAACGTAATTCACTCTTTTGCAAATTCTTTGTATGATTGAGATGGGCGGCTGGCTAATCCCAATTCGATAAAGATGGTTTACTATCAATCATGTTCATATACCTACTTATATGAATGTATGTAAATACCATAAATATATTGTGTAATCCAACACAATGTATAATTCAATTGTAAATTGAAATTGAATTATTTTATTTTTATTATTTTATTATTATTTTTTTTAACGGATCAATCAATTGTGAGATGAAATCTCCAAAAATCTCAAATATTTTATTTTTTATGTAGTTGATTGACCTTATATTTGGGAAGGGTGGTATAAATTTTGAAAAGATCTTTCTCTAACATTCAAAGAACAAAATAGGGGGATTTCAAAAAATAATTTGTGTTTAATTTTTATAAGTTATGTCCTTGAAAATTTTAAAAGTTTTTAATAACAAAATTTTAAAATATTTTTATAATATAGTATAAATACCTGCTATCAACCATGATTTTACATAAGGATCTTATCCATAGTATACTTTATAAATGGTGTCTACACATGAATATATAGTACAAATGGTATTTATATATATGTACAGTATGAGTATATTCATATGTAAATAAAATTACAAGTGATGGTTGAATTCGGGTTGTTAATTTGAAGACCCGAGTAAAAAAACTCGAAAAAATATACCGATATAGTTATTGAATTAAGAATAATTAAATGCTCGTTTTTTTTGTTTAGTTTTTTTAATTCAAAATTTATTATAATTTTAGTATTTAAAATTTTAAAAAATGCTTTAATCGGTTTTAGTTTTTTTTTTAATTGCAATTTGGAAAATAGTAATTCAAATTACATTTCTGTCTTTTTTAATTAAAAATTTGTCATTTAATTGTGTTTTTTTTTTCTATAAATTAAAAACAATGTTTGGTTACCTTTAACAAGATACCATTAGTTCTTTAAATTATTAAAACGTTATAAAACTCCTATTCTGTTGTTTTTCAGTGGTTACCTTCGACATTTGAAGAGTAACATATGTCAATAAGTCAATAATGTTAGGTCTTTTTCCACTAATTATGCATTTATAGACTATATATTGTTAATTAATACTTTTACAACATATTAATACAGTAAAAGAGTAGGTAAATAAGAAAAAACGAGAGAAAGTAAATATAAGACACACAAAACAAGTTGAAGACCCGATCTCCCAAAATGGTTTGCACTGAAATCGAGGATACAGTGACTAATAAACCAAAAGTCAAGACTCATCATTTTATGCTCAAGGTGAATTGTATCTAAACATTATGTTCTTCGATCCTGTACATAGATTGTAATATGAGTTAGATTTACGTCAAATTAACATAATGTAATTTTAGATTTTTAAATTATATATTAGGTTTGGCAGCTTGTAAAGCTTGAATTAATTAAGAAGATGTTCGGCATTTTCAGTTTGTCGTCTTTTTATGTATGTTTGTGGGCATGGTTTTTTTGTTTCCAACGATCCTGTAGAAAATGTTTGTTAACATCGGGTCTTGTCTCTTGATACAATCGCTATCACCCTTATAATCAAATTTTAAACATAGGTCAGCCGATGTTATAATGTGGATATTCACCCAAAAAATTAATTAAGTTTTGTAACAAAAATATTGTATATAGGACATACCAATAAAAACTGTTATGATACTTTTTTTCTAAGTCGAAATCCTGGGTCTATAACAAGTTTCAAATATTTAAAAAACTCGATTTATCAACAAAATTTGTGATATAACTTGTTCGTTCATTGTAGCTCTGTGTCAAAACCATGTAAAAAAGCAAAATCCTACATTCCATTTTGTTGTGGTCTTAGGCCCAAATATGAAAATATGTATAATAATATAGAACGCGCATAAGTGAGTATTTGTTTGGATGCGTTGCAAAAAAATTGTCACGAGTTGAAAGTTACAATAATCAGTTTTGCGTTGTTTGACAAAAATGGTTTTGAATTGGTTTAATTTAGTAGGCAAGTAAGTAGTTATTAGAAAAGTGATCATCTCACTTTCACTACAAAAAAGAAGTCTATCAGTGACGGAAATTTCCGTCGCTAATCCGTCGCTAAAAGTTATTTCCGTCGCTGAAAGTTTGTCGCACAATACATGGTAGGTGATGCTTATCAGTGACGGATTAGCGACGAATATCAGCGACGGATTATAGCGACGGATATTTTTTGTGACGGATTAGCGACGGACTTTTAGCAACAGATTTCCGTCGCTGGTCCGTCACTAATTTTTAGTAATTTTAAAAAAATATATTTAAAAAAATTAAAAAATAATAATTAAATTTTGAGTAAATTTTATTATATATATATATATATATATATATATATATATAACAACGTAGTGGAAAGTAAAGTTTTCTTTCTAAAATATAAACAAAATAAAATTATAAATTCAATTGAATTGAATTGAATTATAAATCTAACATTTACCATTGTTCTCAAAATCCTAGACGTGGATTTTCTTTTTTATTTATTTTTAAATAGATTCCGTCGCTAATTAGCAACATAATTAATTCCGTCACTAATTAGCGATGGATTAGTGACGGAATTGGTTTTCTTGCTTATCTCTCACTAATCCGTCGCTAATTAGTGACGGAAATTTCCGTCACTGATACTCCTTTTTCTAGTAGTGATATAATTTCCCCTTAATTTTGATTAATGAATTCATAATAATCACTTATAAAATACACATTTAGACACTCCATATTTATTACTAAAACGGTTCACCACATTAAAATGATTTTCTGTTTAATTCGCATATACAATCTATTTTTAGTACGCTTCATTATATTTTTTTCAATAAAAACGTTTTCGCCAAAGTTAATTGTCTATGACGGTGGATTTACTCCCCATAACACACACATATAGAAAAGTTCAGTTGCAAACCTGTTTTATATTGTGAATTGGGGGACAAAGAAGAGCACGACATATGTCACAATTTGTTCACATTCATCATACATGAACTTTTTACAACACGTACATAATTAATATCTCGTGAATGTCTAAGACACGTGGAGCGTTTTCTTTGTCCTTTGGTTCATAACGGAATGAACCTGATCATATTTATACACACACACACACACCCAAGGTCGTGTTCAGAAGAAAACGTTAAATAAGTAAAAAATCGAAAAGCCAAGAAAAAACAGATGAAAAAGTATATCAATATGATGTCAAATTAATGAGAAAAATATGATCTTTTTTTGTGTAATTTATTTCTCTGATTTTTTAATTTAAAAAAAATATTGTTGTAACCGTTCATTTAATCACATCTGTTAGATCAATCTAACGGTTGATAAGATGTTTTATAGTTTTTCATTTATTTAAGGTTTTTCCTCTGAACTCACTCTACACCCCTATATACCAAAGTTCTAAATAGTGTGAAATGTAACGTGGTAACAAGGTCCAACTTCAAGCCTTAGAAGTCAGGACGAGGCCATAATGTTTACAAGACATGACTTATATATGGCTGCAAATACGTATTTCCGTGTATATACACGTATGTTTTCTACAACTGTTCAATAAATCAATAATATTAAACATTTTAAATTAGGTTATATATACAAATTTAACACATAAAATAAAGTATAAGAAAAATCAAATATCACATTACAAAAATTATATATTAAACCATGACGTGTCACAAATTCAAAGTACGTGATATAAAACATAAGTCTTGAATCACGATATTCTACAACGACTGTTATAACGAGCCTTTGTTTTAAAGATGGCCATATACACATAGGCATTTGTGATGAATCATGTGAGGAAAATACATATTAATTAATTAGCTATATTTGTCCTCCTTTTTCCAGAAGAAACATAGGCTGCCATTTTAAATTAATGGAACTTGGACCAAACCTTTACCAAGCAGTCAAAATATGATCATCAATTGATTGATGGTAATTATGTAATTTTATTAATATAATCTACTTTGAATTATCCTACCAATCCTTAATTATCCTCGTGGTAATATAATCATAAAAATAAAATGGCATACATTACAATTAATAATTAAAATTGATTTCATAAGACCACAAATATATTCAAACGTATATATTAAGAAAATGTTTTATAAGATTTTTAAGTTTAATATATATATATATATATAATATAATAGTTGAGGGAGGATCATGTGAGAAGCAAACTAATTTACGAGAAGGCGAGAAAGAATGTGAACCACATAATTTACAAATTAAAAAACCATAAATAAAAAATAGTTTTAGAAATTAGGATAATTATCATTTTAAATTGGATAAATCCTTAAAATTCTCATTATATCTATTAGATTTATTTATTTTGTAATTTCAATTATTTATTATTATTTTTTTCTAAATATACTTTTAATAAAAAAAAAATTACAATTTTAACCAAATATCACACGTGATATCATTATATGAATATTTATGCATATCACATATCATATTATTACATGTGATAATTGTATATATTTTAGTTAATCATATGTGATTATGTTATTTATAAATCTTTTTGTGATGTAAATATTATCACATGTGATAATTGTATATATTTTTGTTAATCATATGTGATTATGTATACTTATATTTATAGATCTTTTTGTGATGTAAATATTATCACATGTGATCATTGTATATATTTTAGTTAATCATATGTGATTATGTATATTTATAGATCTTTTTGTGATGTAAATATTATCACATGTGATTATGCGTCATTTATATTCAGACATATATTATCATATGTGATATTTATAAAAATCCACCTAGTGGGATTATATGTGATACATAATAATATATCACATGTTAAACGAAGTTAAACGAAGTTAATCACATGTGATTCAAAACGTAAATCTAAAAAATAGAGAAAAAACGGTGAAATAAATAATGAATTAGTTATGGATATCACATGTGATATTTGATGAAAATTATGATTTTATCTAGAAAATAATAATATAAATTTAATAAAAAAAATTATGAATTTATTAAAATTAAAAAATAAATAAATTTAAAAGATATTATGAGATTTTTAAGGATCTATCCAATTCAAATTGTAATTATCCTAATTTTTAAAAAATTAATTTATTTATGCTATTTTTTAATTAATAAATTATGTGGCTCTTATTCTTTCTCGCCTTCTCGCAAATTGACTACCTTCTCGTTTGAACCTGCCCCTATAATAGTTATGTGTCAATCATATGTAAATGTGTTATAGTAAGATGTTATGACGTATTTGAGGGTGACGTTTGTTTTTTAAGAGGTGTTGAAGTCTGAAGTCTGATTTCACTTCTGATTTTTAAAAGGTGGCGTTGAAGTCTGAAATCTGAATCAATAAGACTATTTGTTTTTGTAAACTGACAAACGTCTGAAAATGTATAATTGTCTATTTTATCCCTAAAAAGTCCGACTTTAATACGTCAATGAAGTGAGCATCGAGGCCCGAAGGACGGAACAAGATGTTGGCAGATTTGCGAGGCCGTTGAGTTTTAATCATATCTCACACACCGAAGCCCCGATTTAAGCGATTCAAATGTTCTGGAAAGCCAACACATGGATCTACAATCTTCGTGCTTTGCGTTTTTGAAAATTCGGGGTGCATTTGGGCTAAAACCGATGTTGAAATCAAAATAATGGTATTTGACGAAAATAAGAGGTAATTAAGTGGATAGGTCACTTAATTTATCAAAGGACATTAAGGCTTAAGAGGCTCTGAAAAGGAAGAAAAAACAAAAATTCTGAATTGTCTTATGTCTGACCGAATGAGACATGAGTGACAAATAAGAGCTTTTTTTGAAAAAACAAACACCGCCTAAGAGTATCTCCAATTGATTCTCTAAAATTTCTCCAAAATGGAGAATGAAACTTAAAAATCTCTAAAACAAAAATACAGTCAACTCCAACAGATTTTTTTTTATTTTGGAGATAACAACACTGATTATATTATTAAAAATTTTATTTATCTAATAAAATATTATTTCCTTCTCTAAAATTTAATTTAAAAGTTTTCTATTGGTGAAAATATATTAAAATTTTACTTCTTCTTTATTGTAATCATTTTTGAAGAGTTCTCTAAATTTGGAGAATTTTACAATCTATCTCTTACTTTCTTCATTTTGGATAAATGTTTTAGAGAATCCTTTGGAGCATAAAATATAACCAAAACCTCCATTTTCTCCAATTTTGAGAATCTCATGCTCTAACATTTTTTAGGACATTTTTAAAATAGGGAAAAGTTTTTAAAAACCCTATAAACTTTTCTAATTTTGGGTGATTAAGTACGTAGATAGTTTTTTTATTTATAAATTATTGGACTTTCTAAAACCAGTTAAATACATCTTTTTGACCTATAGAATAAGTTAATGTGGTAAAATCATTGAAAAAGTTTGAAATAATCCAATGCACTTTCATTTTGAGCAATCTAGTCACTGCTCATTTTTTGAACGAATAAATCCTTATATTTTCTAAAACTTATTAAGGGGGTGTTTGGGATTGCTTATTTAAAGTGTTTTTTAGCTTATAGCGGTTTGACACCGGAGATAAGCACTTTCTAGTGTTTGGATGGAGAAAAATTAAAAGGGCTTATAGCGGTGCCAAACTGCTGAAAAGGAGTTTTTGATAAGTCATTTGGTTCTAACTTATCAACTTATTTGAAAAGGAGTTTTAGATCTAACACCATTTTCGGATATTATAAGATTCGTGTTTTAATGTCAATTGGGATAGTGGGCAAGTAACTGTGAAATTTTTAGCCTTGACATTGAATCTCCTCCACGTATGTTCGGGTTTTAAAGGAAGAGTTGTCCCCCTGTTCTTGAGTCGGAGTTTTCTGGAAAATTTTGGTCTGTATGAGTCGTGTTTAATTTTACGGAGTATAGTTTTGCAACCTTTTTGGGTCCGTGAGTGTACTTTTTACGAGCTTGTTGGGCGTCATGTCTCGTTAAAATTTTGTTGAAAATGGTCACTTTATCTTACGACATTTTGTGTCGCGTAAATAAATTCTGGGTACGTGTACATATGCATTTGTGTGCGTTAATTGACGAGTTTTGTTAATGGATGTCATCTCACATGTTGTTTTGGGAAAGTTTCATTATTGTGAGAGTTATCTTTGGGCTATATACGAATGTCAATCGTTATATACTATTTGCATTGGATTAAATTATACTGTTGGTTTGAGTAAGCATATAAGGGATTTATGTTATTTTAGTTGTTGATTTTACTGTTAGAAATTTTCCGCAGTGCATTAAACGAGCATCAGTTTTCAAGTCGTTGTAATTACTATTTTGGTCAAGTGTGCCTTTTGTGCAGCTCAAAGTTTAAATTTGATTTGATAGTTATGTACGTTCTTATCACTTTACTGAGTTTTTGGGAATAAACTGATGCATATGGGACTTGTTGAAAACTTTATGCCACAACATTTTTGGTTAAAGAGGAAAATTTTAAAGTTAAAATTGTGAAGTTCTCTTTTGGGGTTGTACAAACATTTATCGCACGTGTTGGAGTGCATGAATTTATTTTCATGTTAATGGTGTAAATTTTGTTACACACCTTTGTTACCGTTTTATTTACGTAAACATTGATCCAATGAGTTTGAAGGGTTTTATATGCATAATGTTGGTAACCAGTTTTGAAACCTATTGGATGAACGATAGTGTATTTTCACGGTACGGTTAATTGTTATAAAACTTATGTATTTAGAAGTTTTATAAAGGTTTAAATTGGCATATTAGTTGAAAACCTTGAACTCATTAGGCTTATAGATTTAAACCCCCTATCGTGGAAGGAGTTGCAATTAAGGGACTAGAGGAATCCTTGGGATTTGAAGCGTCGGATGATCTGACTTGTGGGCAACCTTGAATTTGAGTTTCAGTTTTTGAATCGGGTCATGCATGAATAGAGGAGGTATTAGATGTTTTCCCCCGGTTAATTAAGAGGTGATCTATATGCTTCGGTAAACCTGCGGGATAAGGTCTTGTGTGATTACCTACGCCTGGTTGGGTTCGATTTAGTGGGTTGCTTGTCTGTCCGACATCGTGGCATATATTGATGGTGTACCGTCTTAATGGGTTTCGGTGATCAAAGAATTTTGTAGTCCGTCTGTTAGGGATGTAAGATTTGGGAATATTAGTCATCTGTTAAGTGTCAACCTTAATGCGACATTACTTCTGGAATGCAGTATTGAGTGGGATATCCGTGTTTTGATGTCACCATTTTGGTATTAGGCGTCGACCCGTTTCTTGAAGTCAATGAATCCTAGAATGTTTGGGGGTATCCCGGGTAGGTCATGAGGAATGTTGACCTCTCGGTGATGGAATTTAAAGGAAGATTGAGGTTGGTAATTAAATATTGACGTGTATAGGTTTTTCCTGATGTGGTAAAGATCTTATTGAGGGAATGTTTTGGAGGTTGAGAGTAGATCGGCGTTGAGTGTTAGCCGGATCTGCATCAACCAGCTACCCGGAGAGCGCATTGGTACGCCCTTGGAAGGACGACCTTACCAAAATCAAGAATAGATCAGTAAGAATATCGCGAATTCTTTGGGGTTTGGTGTCGATCGTTGGTTTTGGGTTCAGAAACATGTGGATCTGGGGTGAATTGGCCGATGAAAAGTTGAGATCACAAACTACCCTTGGGGTAGTACGTGTTACCCAAGGTTGGGAGACAACCGCAGTCTCATGGTTAGAGGTCACGTTAGTAAGATAATTATTCATTCAGATATAAGTGTGATGTGCCCAAGGGGACATTTATCGTGAGGACCATCATAAGGTTATGGTGGTACTCCTGACAAGCTGTATAGAAACGACCTTTCATGCGGTCAACGTTTCTTGGGAATCTAGATTTCGGGAACGAAATCCTTCTAAGGTTGGGAGGATTGTAATACCCGTAATTTCGGTAAATAGTGGCCACCCAGACGTTCTTGTATCTTGTAAATGGTGGGATATTTGGTGGGAAATCATTATTTAAGTCCCCAGGAGTATCGGGAGCTTTCGAACGCGAAAAAGGAAGGAATTCGGAGCTCTACACAGCTTGGGCGACAGTGCCTGGCGATAGTGACATATGTCACTATCGCATGGCACAATCACGGGTATGGTACCGCGAGTGCCTGGATGCGGGCGACAATGCCACGTGACTATGCCCAGGGCATAGTCGCCGGTCATTGTCGCGGTCGGGGGCAGGGACCTTTAAAGCTCGAATTTTGCCTATCTCATCCCATTTGTTTCAACCCCCTTCAACCCCACCCTCTCCTTTCTCTCTAAACCGAACCTTATGACCACCATTGTTGATTTTGAGCTTACTCAATATCTCGGGATTTCAAGTGTTAATTCACCATCTAACAATGTTATGCAAGCTTAAGCTCAATCTATCCACTTTATCATCTTCACCTTCAACTTTCTAGGGTTTTATCAAACCCTCCTTATGACCCTCTCCATTCTCTTAAAGGTTGTGGTGGTGGCTCCCATGGGTGACCAAGAGAAGTATAATTGATAGATTCAATCTATAGTAAAGGAAATATCTCATTTTCTTCATATATGGAAATTAGGGTTTGGGTACAAGTTGGGGTTTTCATGTTTATATGTTTGGGGAAGGATTCTATAAGGTTGAATGTGTTTATTTATGGTTGGAAGTTATGGATCTAGGTTTTGGAAGAATTGGCGTAAGGTTTCAGATTTCTTCAAGGAAGCTCAAGATGGGGTAAAATCTAGATTTAGCCTAAATCTAGCAAGGTGAGTTCAAGTTGATTTGTGAAAATGGTGTACATGCCAAAATGGTTATTTTAAAGTGTTTTGCATCTTACATGAATTTGTTAACTACTGATCAGTTTGGTTATTTTGAAAGTGTTTAACTTTATAAACTTGTATAGCACACGTTCTTGTGATTTTTGGGCATTTTGATAAATGAGTCATAAATGGGCGTGCTTGGTAAATTTATTGCATAAATGAGATTATTTGGTTAAAAGTCATTTTTAGTGTTGTTTGGGTAAAGGTTTAATTTTGTGTTATGGGACGCCTTGAAAGGATAAAGAGTATAAATATATTTGGAAAACCTTTTGTACCGACTTAAACTATGTTGGAGTCCATTCAAGTGTTTTGGAGCGTGTGATTGCATGGTATGGGTCGAGTACGGTTATTATTTGAAAAGTGTTAATCATTGGTCAAAAAGAGGTTTTGAGTGTTTTGGCTCGATGTCGTTTTAAAGGAGTCTTGAGGACACTTGTCCGGTTTTATATGGCTCAATGTAGAGTCCAGTTATGACGTACGTACTAATGCGATGTGTTGCGTATTGAGGTTGGTTACGGGCTCGAGTGCTTTGGTCATTCGTGGGTAGTCCGGTAAGGTTAGACTGTGTTGCATTGGATCCATAGGCACGTAAGTCAGTCTGGTTGGATGGTCAATTGGGTATTGCGGGGTTGAACTCCGGTACCCATGTTTTATGACCGGAAACTTTACAAGCGATCGCTAGGAGGGTTGAGTCTGTTAGTGCTGTCGGGGGTGTAGGCGCTAGGACCTCCGCCGCTTGAAGTAATGCCTGGGAGGTAGTCTTTAAGTGTGTCGGGCCTTCGGGATGGAGTTCTTCGGAATGATCCATCAAGGTCAACTGACTTGAGGTGACGCTTGATAAAGAAGTCGTAGGGACACCGGGCTGTGATGTCGGGAGGTGTTATGCGATTAACGTTGTTTGGGTGACATAATTTTGTGTTTCCTCCACCCTCAACGGATACGGGTTTCCCCCGTTGTCGGCTATCAGTATTTTAAAATATAAGGATGTTTTACTTATTGTCATTGGGTCTATATGGTCGACAGTGAATGAGGACCTTAATATTGGACCATCCTCCTCGTATATTAAGGTTTGAATGAATTATGTCAACTCCGTGTTTTGGTAATTAAAGTATGTTCGTTTATGGTCGTGTGAGTATTGGACCTAGTGTCCATGTTTTCGGACGTACGGTATACATGGTTTTGATGATGATTCATGTTTCGGGATAGTTTAGGTTGCATCAATTTATAAAGCATGTTTTAAATGAGGTGTCAATCTTTGAAAGTGCATGATTTTGGAAAAGAGTCGCTTCCACGTTTTAAAGGACACCAATTGACTGGTCATGGTTTCAAATGAGGTTCATTCTTCTAAAGATATATCTACTCATGTAAAACTCTTGTACTCACTAGGCGTTAGCATAACCTTTTTACTTGTCGGCATATGCATCAAGTTCATGTTGGGGTTCGGTTCTAGCAGCTATGAAGAGTTGAGCCTTAGCTTTGTGCAAGTGTAAGTGGTTGGTGAAGTCTTCCGCAGTTTGGAGATAGTGACTATTATTGGGTTTTAGTAGCACCCGTTCTGTTATAGACTGTATGTAGAGAATAAATTTATGTGTGTTGAGGTTAAACCTTAATTTGTGTTTGTAGATTAATCAATTATCGATGTATTTAGAAAATTTTAAATTGGTTGTTATTTTCAGATTTGAGGGTGTTACAGCTAATCCAAGCACTTTTTAGAAAACTCCATTCACCGCATAAGTTGATAAGCACTTTTCAAAATAAGCATGAATTGTTTTAAATAAGCAATCCCAAAAACCCCCTAAATAAGATTTTATATATAACACATAAAATGAATGAAGTATACCACTTTATAGGATACTTTTGAGACGTGTCACATTAACATGTTTTTTATAGGACACTTCTTTTTATTAGACAAATTTCAAATAATATCATATAAAAATATTAATAAGATGTTTATTGTCCTAAAAGAATTTGTTATGACGCTCAAAGACAACATATCAACTTATTGTAAGACATTATTATAAAACACACAATTATTTGGTTTGATAAACTTAAATCATATTAAAATATTGATTTTGACACTTAGGCATAATATTGCGTCATATTCAACCGAATTTTTTGTAGTGACAAATGATCCAATAGTAATATTTAATGTGAATTGCAAGTTTAACATGTTACACAAGAATGTTGCAATAAGTTGATATGACCAAGTTTGACAACTTAAAAGCATCTCCAACAACTGTTATTTTAAATTTTTGGAGATTTGAGAAAAGTTTACTCCAACAACGATGTCAAACTCTCATCTAAAATAGAGGGAGAAAAAAGGAGAGATAATGAAGTGTACACTTGAGAACAAGAACCTAGAAATTTTAATGTTTTGTCTCTGCCAAAAATGGAGATCATTATAAATGTTTCTCGTCTCAACTGAAATTAACCGACATCTTTATGTTTCCTCACTTTCAAAACGTATCTCCTCATCAGATTAAGAGACCCAAGACCATTTTAACCTTTAATATGTGCTTAGCCCAACTAGTGAGTTAGACAAATTGATAGGAGATATTGGTAGGGTGAATATAAGACAAACATATGTTTAGGATTTGGTCTATGTGGGACAAACCAAAATCCAACAATATGTAATATCGGTTCACATCATGGGTGAACCTATGTATGTATGAGTGGGCTATTGTGCACTCGTTCAACTTATTTTCACAAGTAGGTTTTTATTTAATGTACAAAAGATGCACCCATTAAACATTGAGGAGTGCTCTGAGATATTAGAAAATATAAGAAGCATCAACTAAAAAACAAAACAATATAACTCAAAATCAACCAAAAAAGTCTCTCGAAATCAACCAAAAAACTGAACAAAATACCTCAAAATCAACCAAAAAAGTCTCTCGAAACCAACCAAAAAAATCACTCAAAATCAACCAAAAATCTTAAAAATCTCTCTAAATTAATCCAAAAAACTTAAAAAAATCTTAACAGTGGAATTCGTCTAAAAACACATCGGGCAACTTTACTGACCTTTGATCCACCTTAAATGCAATCACTCAATAAAAATCTTGCGTTCGCCACTGGTTCACATATGCATCTTTAAATACATTTTTCCCGAATTTTTCCAGTAATTCACCTATAAACCTTACCTTAGTTTTTACTTCTTACCCTTTCGTAATATTTATGAGTCGTTTACCAAACACTTACTGAGTAAACGCTTACCGACAATAGTCACCACCCTCACTTACCTTATTGAGTAACATTCTCGACCATTAAAATGAATTATTGATAAATGTCTTTTACCTAATAAACGCTTACCGAGTAAAAGTCTTTTCCATCACTTAACGAATAAGATTATTATTCTTTGAAATACCTTTTACCAAATAAAATTCTTCATCCTTATCATACACCACTTAACCAACAACCACTAAGAGGCTGTTTGTTTACCTCTTAATGGTTCCATTAAGAGGCAACATCTGAATCATTAAGAGGTGAATCCTGTTTGACAGAGAAAAATGTTGTCTCTTAATGGTACAAAACTCTCTGAATCATTTTGTACTGATTAAGCGTCTCTTAATCATTAAGCGTCCTGATTTCATTCTGAACAATTACCAAACAACCATATTTCATATTGCACTATGTCATAAGAGTCTCTTAATCACTCTGACTTCTTAATCATTCTGCACCTAACCATTCATCAACTGCCAAAAAACCCCTAAACTCTTACCCAATAAACATTCGATAAACCAAACCCTTAATTATTCTTATTATTTAAATGAGTTCTGAAATATATAATTACGTAACCAACAATAAATATTTGGCAGGTCATTAATGTCTGCGCACATGCATGATACATCCATCTCTGTAAATAAATAAAAGAACTTCAATTCCGGGTCCAAAGTATCTTGATTTCAATTCGTCAATGGAATCTTCCCTTAATCTTCTTCAACCTTCTTTTTCTTTTCAAACCCTAACCTCACTTTTTCCAAACCAACCATAAACCCTTTTCATTTCCTCCTATATCTATATCCTAATATCCATATATCTATATCTATATATATATGAATTAAATGCCATCGATCACCCCCACTACTGCACCTCGATCTTCCATAACCAAATTCTTGATCGAATCGCCATGGATGACGACATGCTTGCAGCTGTCAAACCCACCAAGAAATCATCATGTACCAGAAAGAAAAACAAGCTTAAAGTCGTCTACATATCTTCTCCAATGAAGGTTAAGACCAGTGCTTCCAAATTTAGAGCTCTGGTCCAAGAACTCACTGGTCGTCACTCTGATATCAGCCGCTACCATGGTCATGTTGGTGGTGGTGGTGGTGGTGATGGTGGTTACTTCCACCACCACCACCACCACGCCGCCGCTCCGGCCACCACGACAACGACCTGTGCAGGTACACCGGGTGATGGGAAAGCGGTTGAGTGTAGTAATGAATTAGGAGGAGAGATGTTGAGTAGTGGGTCGGAGTATTCTTTTCTTGATGATGTTTTTAGGTCGGAAATAATGGTGGATGATGATCAGTTGTTTCCATCCTATTCTTTATACGACTCTTGTTTGTAAATTGTAATAGTTTTATTATATATCTTACTTTTAGGGGCTGTTTAAGGTCTAAATCGGTTAGACTTTTTTACATTCACACCGTTTGTTTTTTTTTCTAGTTTTCAGATCTCTTAACTCTTAAATACATCTGAAATAAAAAGTGGTGACCTAACTTCTTAAAACCTCTTATCGCCGTCTCACTTCATATGCTCTCATTTCTCTCAAGACGCCTCCGGACGTTACAAAAACAAACATTCCTATTGCTTCAGATTTTAGACTTTAGCACCACCTCTTATTAATCTGAAGTAAAATAAGACTTTAGACTTCAGACCTCTTAAAAAATAACTTCATTGGATCTTAAGTAATTAAGGACTTATACAAGGGTACGTCTTCTTTTAAATGTCATATCTATCTATCTATCTATAAACCGTTTCTTTTAGAAACCATGTAAACGAGAGTATTTTCGTTCTTTTGATCAACAATATTGTCCTTCATTTATTTCCTTTTTTTTCCATCAATTTGTAACTTCCAATTCAAATATAATCATTGATTAAAAAAAAGGGCGGCTAGGTTTGTAAGGTTTGTATTATTAAGGTGGTTTTCAAAAAAAGGAGAATCTTTATGTGTATATCTATGAATGAAATGCGTAAAATGACCAAAATACCCTTTACTTAACTTGACTTAACAGAAAAAGTTAACGGCCGTTAGACTGAGGAAGCAAAACCAAAGTGAAATGACAAACGTGAGGGACCAAATCCGAGTTTCTTTAGTTTAGGGACGCTATATCTATTAAAATTGACAAACTTTAGGAACCAAAAGTGAAGTTTACTCTTATTAGTTTGATGTATGTACACGAAACCATAATTAGTTGTAAGTAACAAAACTATAATAGACATTGGATAGTTATAAAATACTATTTAATTAGGTTAGAGCATCTCCAAGAGCTATGCTATAATTTTTCTAAAATAGAGTAGAAAAACTTAAAATCTCTAAAAAAAAATTACATCCAACTCCAACAGCTACTCTATTTTAGCAATTCTATCATCAATTATATTAATAAAATATTATTTCTCTCTCCTAAACACACATCTTCAATGTTTCCTATTGGTGGAAAAGAATATCTCTCTTAAATATGGAGTTTTAGAGATTTCTCCAAATTTAGAGATTTTTACATTCTCTCTTCTTTTTTCTATTTTAGCATACGATATAGCATAGCTGTTGGAGCAAAAAAACTGTTAAAATCTCACTTTTTTCTATTTTAGCATAGCTGTTGGAGATGCTCTTACAACCTCGTTTTACATTAATAGATATGTCATCAAACTCAACATTAATTTTTTTTTTATCAAAATCATCACTTTCGTTCAAAATCTTATGTTGGGGAAAAACAAATGTAATTGTAAATGACTAAAATACCTTCTTAAAAATATTTGGTCTAATAAAAGATACGTGCCTAATAAATAATTAATAATCAAACACCTAAACAATGAAAAATTAAAAATAAAAACTTGTAAATAATATCAAACACTATTATTTTACCTATAAAATTCAAATATCATATATATATATATATATATATATATACTATTTATATTAAAGGGCTTAAATTGTTGACTATTCTTGAAAGTAGTTATTATATATATAGTTACAGTTTTGGTCCCTTAACTCTTTTGATAGATTTACTTTATACCTTTTAGTTTATATTTTATATTTTCATTATATTAACATATATAAGCATATATTAACTAAAATACGTTAAAAAAATAATATTTAATTTTAACAAGTTACACCATTATAGTCGTTTCTTCGATACCTTCGAAATGAGTCCAATATTGAATATTTTATTATTTTATTATATGTTAAAAAATATGTTTTAACATATCACATTAACATATATAATTACGTTGTATTTTGTGGATATCGCATGTGATTAATTGTGGATATCACAAATTTCGATTATTTTGGGATATCACATGTCGATCAATGAAAACAGAATCATTCGACATATATATAATATATTATTTGAAATAAAGTAAAGTAATTGATTTGAAATAAATAAAAATATTATTGAAGACCCTCGTAGACGCAGTTATTCTAACGCGCCAACATTTATCAACTCCAAAGATTTTGGTCATAAAGAATCAGCGAGGCATAGCTCCTACTTCCAACGACAACCCCCTCTATATCTTGATCAAATCCCGAGTTTATTTCATCCATACATCGCACAAGTACAAAATGTATTAGGCGATGGAAATTATGAATTTCGAGTCATATCTACTTGTTTTGGTGGTCATGAAGATTCATGGGACACTATCCGTATAGAGTTAATGGGTGAACTAACTGAGTATTAAAAGGAGATTACCCAATGCCCATACTCATACACCATTGGACACGTCATGCACTTCCAGATGCAATGTCGTGGATTATCTCATACAAACGTAGATTAGATGTGAATGAAGAATATATAGAACGTACTCGTACTCGTCAATATGTTGATTTAAATGAATTATCAAAGTTGGAATATGTTGGAATAAAAAAATACGCAATATATTTATTATGTTTATTATCTTGATGTTAAAACTTACGTTCGATGTAATGCATTTTCTCTTTTAAAAAAATCGATTAACCAAGGTATAATATATGACATATAATAGTATAATTAAATCAAAAAATATTCAACATTAGACTCATTTCGAAGGTATCGACGACATGATTATAATGGTGTAACTTGTTAAAATTAAAATTTATTTTTTTTAACGTATTTTAGTTAATATATTCTTATATGTGTTAATATAATGAAAATGTAAAATGTAAAATGTAAAACTAAAAGGTAAAAAGTAAATCTATCAAAATAGTTCAGGGACAAAAACTGTAACTATGAATTAAAAATAAAATAAGATGTGATGTGAGAGGGAATTGGAAATCCATTAACACCCTTATAATTAATTATTTAATTTACTTTATATCCCTTGTTTTTTCTTTTTTTATTTTACACCATTATCATGTTAACACAAATAATCGTATATGGAAAAAAATGCAATGAAAAAATACGTTTCTTTTTTTACAAATTATATCATTATAATCGTCTCGTCAATACCTTCAAAATGAGTCCAATATTGAATATTTTTTAATTTAACCATACTATTAAAAACTATGAATATCTGTGAATTAATTTATTTTCTATCCATACGTTTTATTTTTTTTCACCGTTAGCATATTAAAAATACATAATTGTAGATCAACTAAAATATATTAAAAGTATGTTTCATTAGTATTATAAATTCTAATATTATAACTTTTTGGTCAATAACTTTAATATAAACTAATTATTGAATATTTTTATTGGTAGCATAAATATGTAACATTATATATATACTATCTATACTATTATATTAAAATTGTAAACAGTTATTTTCAAAATTCAATGTTACATTTAACATCTTTACAATTAGTTATTTAATTTATTTAATATCCCTTACTTTTTCATTTTTAATTTTACAACTTTGTTATATTAACACAAATAATGGTATATAAATGCAATGAAAAAAAATTTATGTTTCTTTTTTTACAAATTATACCATTATAATCGTCTCGTCAATATCTTAAAAACAAGTCCAATATTGAATATTTTTTTAATGTAACCGTACTATTAAATGTCATAAATATTTATGAACTAATTTATTTTATATCCATACGTTTTATTTTTTTTCCACCTTTAGCATATTAAAAATACATAATCGTAGATCAACTAAAATATATTAAAAATACATTTCATTATTATTATAAACTAGGCATATACCCGCGCACGATGTGACGCAAAAAATCGTGAAGTCGAAGGAACAATTGACAAAGGTATGTATCCGCTCGCGAAACATCTCAAAATCAAAATGACAACAACGTTTCATTTTAAGTTTGTATTTCTTCGTCCTTGTCGATATTTTAGTCTATGATTCACATATAAATGCACCAAACGAAAAACGAAATGAAAACTAATGTATTTAGTCTATGATTCATAGACTAAAGTATCGATAAGAATGAATAATACAAACTTAAAATGAAAACATTGTTGTCATTTTGATTTCAAGATGTTTTGCGAGCGGATACATACATTTGCCAATTGTTCCTTCGATTGCACGATTTTTCATGCCGCATCGTGTGCGAGTATATGTCTATATAATAGTATAGATAAAAATTCTAAAACGGTTATTGTACAATCTTTTGTACAATAACATTTACCACCCTTACAATGTTACATTTACCACCTTACACTTACTTATTTAATTTACTTTATATCCCTTGTTTTTTCATTTTACACAATTATCATATTAACACAAATAATCGTATATGAACAAAAATGCAATGAAAAAAATACGTTCATTTTTCTACAAATTATACCATAATAATCATCTCGTCAATACCTTCAAAACGAGCTCAATATTGAATGTTTTTTAATTTAAACGTACTATTAAATATCATGAATATCTACGAATTAATTTGTTTTCTATCTATACGTTTTATTTTTTTTCCACCGTTAGCACATTAAAAATACATAATCGTAAAATACCTTTCATTCTTATTATAAATTATATCATTATAATTTTTTTCGTCAATAATTGTAATATAAACTAATTATTGAATATTTTTATGGGTTTAGGATTTAGTGTTTCATAAGTTGTGATTCTTAGTCATGGTTTATTGTTGATGACATGTCTATAAGAAAATAACATTAATTGTTCATTCTTTACTAACATTCCGCTGCATCACGCGGGTATATGCCTAGTATAATAATAATAATCTCTTTTTCACAACTATAATATAACAACTTGTTTTCTACTATTCTCACACTCAACATATATGATTGATCAAATTATGTATTTTATTTTATAAGATGTATTTTATACTCTACATTTTTACTTTAATTTGTTTAAATTTTAGGGAAATTAATTAAAATACCCGTATTTGAATCCCGCATTACCAATATGCCCCAAATCTCTCTCATTTTGCCGAAATACCCCCTTTTTCCGGGATCCGTGGCAGGGATGCTTACCAATCCCGGGGTTACATTCAAAGACGCCGTGAATAGTGAAATCCCGGCGTTAGGCCGGGATGAATAGTGAAATCCCGGCGTTAGTCCGGGATGTGGGCCGGGATGGGGGTCGGGATTGGGTAATTTAGGGTTAGGGTTTGAGAAAAAGAGGGTTTGGTCCTATGATTTCATGTGATTCCAGTGTTTTTCACGTTTTTGTTGCTGATTCTTTCTACTGTTTTTTTCTACTCTGTCATACAATAATTGTACTTGTCATTGAATTGTATTTGTCCTTGAACTAATAATAATCGGCTATAAATTTTGCCTTTAAAGATCAGTATAATGCAAGACATTCATCACATCCATTGCATTTTTCTTTCTTTCTCTCAACTTTCATTGTTTGAATTGCTTCATTTTTCATACAATTGGAAAGATGAGTTCACTTGTTGTAAAAGCTAAGCTCTATTTATATTTCGATGGTCAGTGGGTTCAAAACAACAATGAGTGGGATTATATTGGGTACACAAAGCGTGGTGTACAGATTCCAGTAATCTATACATATAAGAGGTTCCTTTATTACGCCATGGGAAAATGTGGAATCAAAGATTCTGCTACTTGCAAGTTGGTGTTCAAACGTGAAGATCGCTCACTAGTGGAGCTAAACAGCGATGAACTAATCCTTGGTTTTATGCAAATTGCAGCCGATTCAGAAACACCTCCAAAAGTCTTTGTGTATGAGGCAACATTGATGTGCGACGAAGGTGATGACGAAGATGATGACGAAGATGATGCCGGAGGTGATGACGAAATCCATCTCGGTGGTAGTCAACAGGAGCCTGATTCTCAATTTCAGGCATCCTATGACACCACACTTTATTTTGATCATTCATATCATCCTAACGACTCTTATCCCGATGTTGTTCCGGAGACACAACTAGAAGAAGAACAACAAGTAGAGGAAGAAGAAGAAGAAGAAGAAGAAGAAGAAGAAGAAGAAGAAGAAGAAGAAGAAGAAGAAGAAGAAGAAGAAGAAGAAAGACGGTTTGCTGGATTTTCTCATGACGAAACCCATGTTTTCACAACGGGTATATCTGATCTGGACAGATCAAATACCGATACCGATGAGGACGAAGAAGAAGAAACATATACCCCTAGCAATAAATCACTTGGTGAGTATAACGATTATTTTGATATGCCTCTTTCCCTTCCAAATCCGGAGACCAATAAACCACCCTACCAACCCGTACCTTACAATCGCGGTACAAGCATACATGAAGGACAACTATTTGATACTAAGGAGGAAATGGCCATACAGCTCGGAATTAAGTTCTTGGAAGAGGGTTTTGTGTTTAGAACAGATAAATCCGACAATAGCAGATACGTGGTTGTCTGTGAGCAAGAAAATTGTAAGTGGCGTATGTCGGCGAAGTCGGTGGGCCCAAAAGGAGGGATGTTTGTCGTTAGGAAACTGAACGACGTGCACACTTGTTCCAGGACGCAACTGAATTCCAGACACCGACAGGCCAACAGAAGGACTTTGGGCCACATTTTGAAAGGGAAGTTTATTGACGCTAGCAGGTCATTTCGGCCGAATGACATCGTCGACGATATCAACCAGCAGTACGGGCTCAATATTGGTTACCACCAAGGATGTCGTGCGTGATGCAAGGCCCTGCTAATGGTGAGAGGCACTCCCGAGGAGTCGTACGAACGACTCCCTATGTACTTATATAATTTGGAGTTGAAGAATCCGGGTACACACACCAGAATAAAGACGGATTCGCACGGACGTTTTGAGTTTTGTTTCGCTGCTCTTGGATGTGTGGTACGTATATCAACACGCCATATCTTTACATATTATAAATTATAACATTTACAAAATTGCTCCACGTATATGTACAATAATTGTACGTTATTTGCAGATCCGCACGTTTTTGGCAAACCTGCGTCCTGTCATCGTAATAGACGCTGCCCATTTAAAGGGACCTTACCTAGGTATGATGTTCTTGGCGATTTCCATGGACGGAAATAACAACATCGTGCCCTTGGCTTTCGGAGTAGGCAAGTCCGAGACGGGGGAGGAGTGGGGTTGGTTTCTGTCCAGGTTGAGAGAATGTATCGGAGTCCCAGAAGGGATGGTGTTTATGTCTGACAGGTCTCCTTCAATAAGTGCCGCAATTTCTGCCGTGTACCCATCGACCCCTCATGCCCTATGTTGTCGACATTTGGAGATGAACGTGAAAAGCGCGGACAGGCGTATTACTACAAACCGCCCGACCTACTGGAAGGCATGCAAAGCATATACGGTTACGGAGTTTGACCGGTACATGGATGCACTACGATATGAAGTAGATCGTGGAGCACAAGTTATGGACACTGCTGGGAAGGAGAGGTGGTCAAGGGCCCATTTTCCTGCACATCGATATAACATAATGACCTCTAATAGTGCAGAGTCGATGAATGCACTGTTTTGTTTTGCTTGTAGGTTACCGATTGTCGGGCTTATGGAGTACGTCCGATCTTTTCAACAAGAGTGGTATCTACTTCGACGACAAAAGGGAGGTTGATAAACTTTGAAATCTTGAACTTATATGTTATTTTCTCTTCTTGTGTTATTTATAATTCGTACCATAGTTAACACACACATGTTTGTAGGTGAAATGCGTAATCATCTCACTCCAATGGCGGAGGCGAAGATTCTCAAAAGGGCGGGAAAGTCTGCGCAATGGAGGGTAAGAGGGATTGGATATGATAAGTTCGATGTTCGGGATACCCGTGGACACGCGATTGTCGATATGCTCAACCGTGTTTGTGAATGTAAACAATGGCAATATTCTGGGTTACCATGTGGTCATGCCATCACAGCTGCAAGGTCTATGAACCGTAGAGATTGCAGCGATCTAGCTCTAGGTTACTTCACGCAACACTCTAAATGAAACGCAACACTCTAAAATTAACGCAATCTCTCTAAAATTAAAGCAACACTCTAAAATTAACGCAATCTCTAAAATTATCGCAACCTCTAAAATAAACGCAACACTCTAAAATATTTAAAAGTAAAACAACACTCTAAAATTAACGCAACACTCTAAAATTAACGCAAAATATTTAAAACTAAAGCAACACTCTAAAACTAACGCAACACTCTAAAATTAACGCAATCACTCTAAAATTAACGAAACACTCTAAAATTAACGCAACCTCTCTAAAATTAACGCAACCTCTCTAAAATTAATGCAACACTCTAAAATTAACGAAACACTCTAAAATTAACGCAGCCTCTAAAATTAACGCAACACTCTAAAATTAACGCAATCTCTCTAAAATTAACGCAACACTCTAAAATTAAAGCAACACTCTAAAATTAGCGCAATCTCTCTAAAATTAACGCAACACTCTAAAATTAAAGCAACACTCTAAAATTAACGCAATCTCTCTAAAATTAACGCAACACTCTAAAATTAAAGCAACACTCTAAAATTAACGCAACCTCTAAAATTAACGAAACACTCTAAAATTAACGAAACACTCTAAAACTATCGCAACCTCTAAAATTAACGTAACACTCTAAAATTAACGCAACACTCTAAAAAACACGAAATACTATAGCATATTAACAACATAAACATAACACATAATCTCTAAAATAAACGCATAATCAAACACATCGTCTAAATAACATACAACAAATATTTTTATAAAATATAAAACTACAATAGGGTTAAAAGAAAACTTGCCAAAGTAAGTAGACGAGACATATCGAAGATTGCTAAAACTCCAATAACTCGAGTCGAAATCCGAGCGTGATATACACGAGATAGAAGAGAGAGTTAGAAGTAGAAGAGAGGAAGTGGTTGTGTGGGGTGGGGTGGGGTTTGAATTGGGGACCATATGCTTTTATAATAATGGGGGAACACTTCTAAACCTAATTTAAGTTAATCCCCACCGTCGATTTTATTTTGATCAAGACATCTCTTCCATCCCGGCCCCCAACCCCGGGAAATTACTGTTCATCCCGGACTAATGTCGGGATTCCCTTATTCATTCCGGCTTAACGCCGGGAAAACCACTATTCACGCCGCCGATGATGCTAACCCCGGGATGGGTGTCAATCCCGGCCACGATCCCGGCCAAAAGGGGTATTTCGGCCACTATTCATGCCGCCGATGAAGGTAACCCCGGGATGGGTGTCAATCCCGGCCACGATCCCGGAAAAAAGGGGTATTTCGGCAAAATGAGAGAGATTTGGGGCATATTGATAATACGAGAGTCAAATACGGCTATTTTAATTAATTTCCCTAAATTTTATGACATTAGATTGTATGACTAGTATATATCCACACGTATACAGACATATAATATATTGATTATTTGAATAATACACACCGTTTTCTATTTTGTTATTTTAATTTATTAAGAAGCAATAAATATATTTATGATAGTCTTTACCGTAGAATTTTTATATTTTTTGCACAATTCTTTTGTCACGGCTATCTTTATCTTGAGAGTAGAAGTTTAATTTTGGTACTTTAGGTTTAATGAAAAGTCTGAAAATGGGACGTAACCTTTGACAAGTTTAGAAAACGTACTTGTAGTTTGCATTTTATTATGAAAATAGTCCATGATCACCAACTCCGTTAAAGATTTACATTAAGTGAAGGGCGGCATTTTTATCTTTTTACCTATTTTAATTTATTTTAAAAAATTAGATATATTTCGTTCCAGTAATCCTTTGATTTCACCGGCCTAACCCCCGTTAACAGCCAAACAAACAACTCACCCCTTCTCTGCCCTAACCACCATCTCTGTGCATTGTTGTAGAAACCCTCCTTCCATGTTTCCAACAACGATACTAGATGTGTTCATGATCATCAAAGATGACCCGATCCAAGATCTGAGTTTACGGAGATCAATGGAGGTTGTCAGATCTGAGCTCTAAAAATCGATGAAGTAGGTCAGATCTAAGATTCGGAGATCGATGGAGAAGGTCGTTGTTAGAGATGGAGGATGTCAGATTGAGCTCTGCATATTGACACAAAAGGTTGTTGTTAAAGATGGAGAAGCTCCTTGCCGAAGATGTGGTGGTGAGTGGGTGAGGAAGAGAGACCGGAAAAGTAAGGGGACGGTGTTGTGGTGTGAGGGAAAGGTGTCACCGAAACATAGATGATCGTCAAAAAACCACAAAGACGAAGAAGGTGTGGGGGTGTTTTTCAAACTGATTTCCATATGCAGGTAAAATAACAAAATAAAATTATTCTCCAAAATAAAATTAATAAATGATAACAGGATTAAAATACCCCTCACTTAACAAATAATTTTAACAAAATTATCAACCAAGGACCATTTTCATTTTCATTAGACCTTAAGGACCAAAACATAACATATTCAAAAACCATCGAGTATAAACTATTTCACAACTTAAAACAAAATACAAGTGACAACCACCACTAAAAACACTTTGTGGTTGAGAATCCACTTTCATTCACCCAAACAAAACCACAACCATTCACATCCATGGCTGCCATCAAATATCTCTGGTGGACCACAAAACTTGATAACAGCAGAATCTTGGATAGCCAATCAAAATGTAGCTAAAGATTTATCAAGATAAGCATCATATCACCAATTTCACCCAAAAAAAAACCCTATAAATCCACTTCAACATCAACTCATCTTCACAACTCAAACTCACAACACCAATCTTCTAACCAAAAACCCACAAAAAATGGCAGCTTCCACCATGGCTCTATCTTCTTCTTTCATTGGACAAGCAGTGAAACCAGCACAATCCGGTTCTGAAATCCTCGGAACCGGAAGGGTTTCCATGAGGAAGACAGCCGTCAAGAAGACCGCACCATCGGGAAGCCCATGGTACGGTCCCGACCGCGTCAAATACCTTGGCCCGTTCTCCGGTGAGGCACCATCGTACCTCACCGGAGAATTCCCCGGCGACTACGGCTGGGACACCGCCGGGCTCTCCGCCGACCCCGAGACGTTCGCCAAGAACCGCGAGCTCGAGGTCATCCACTGCCGATGGGCCATGCTCGGCGCACTCGGGTGCGTGTTCCCCGAGCTCTTGGCCCGTAACGGGGTCAAGTTCGGCGAGGCCGTGTGGTTCAAGGCCGGAGCCCAGATCTTTAGTGAAGGTGGTCTTGACTATTTGGGGAACCCTAGTTTGGTCCATGCACAGAGCATCTTAGCCATTTGGGCTACTCAGGTGATCTTGATGGGTGCGGTTGAGGGTTACAGAATTGCGGGTGGACCACTTGGTGAGGTGGTTGACCCATTGTACCCGGGTGGGAGTTTTGACCCGTTGGGTCTTGCGGATGACCCGGAGGCGTTTGCTGAGTTGAAGGTGAAGGAGATCAAGAATGGTAGGCTAGCCATGTTCTCGATGTTTGGGTTCTTTGTGCAGGCGATTGTGACCGGAAAGGGACCATTGGAGAACCTGGCGGACCACCTTGCAGACCCTGTTGCGAACAATGCATGGTCATATGCTACAAACTTTGTACCCGGAAAGTGAATTTAGAACCAAAATGGGTTCAACTTGTTTGTGAATTAATTATTGATTATTAATATATGGTTTTAATTTCGGTTTTTATTTATTTGTTATTACTATATTAGTTCATTGTTAATTTGTTTTTAATCTTTTGTTTCTGTAGCAAAACCCAGAAAACCCATACTATGAGAACATTTGGTTTATTATAATTGATAAATATTTAGGCGATAAACTGTTTTATAAGACTTAATTTATAAGACCAAACAATAAACCTTCTTATCTAAAGGTGTTGTAATAAGTTTATACGACGTTTTTTTATTGTCGTAATAGTTTTTTAGAACATTTTATCAAAAAGAAGTCGTATTGGTTATTTTATATGACACTATTTGAAAAAATGTCTTATAAAAACAAATGTTTTATAAAAAGATATGTTCTTAGGACAATCTTTGGAAGTCTCCTATAAAATAGATAATACGATGTTTTGCATTGTTCTAAAAAACTTGTTAAGACGGTAAAAAAAACGTGCTATAAATTTATTACAAAAAAGTAGTCTATAAACCCGATTATAGGACGTTTTTAAACCCGATTTAAAGTGTCAAATCTATACACCTTTAGATAAGACGGTTTATAAACTTAAGTCTTATAAAGCAGTTTATAAACCCAAGTTTGTTGTAGTGTTAAATCTATATATACACTACAACAAAATCGGGTTTCTATGACAGCAAAAGTGTTTAAGTGTCCTAGTAGATTACGTTATAAGACGTAAGAGTATGAAACCAAACATTTGTGTATTTAATAGAGTGTTGTAATAAGTTTATACAACACTTTTAGGCGTCTTAGCAAGTTTTTTAGAACAGTCATGAAACAAATAGTTGTGTTGGCCTTTTAATAGGACAGTTTTTAGAATGGTCCTATAAAAGCATATCGTTTTATTGGACCCTTGTTTTATAAAACTATTTTTTAAATTGTGTCATAAAAGGGTTAATATGACAATTTCAAAAGTGAATTTGTCGACAATTCAGCCCAAGCAATATATCCTTCTGTTATTAGCTTTCTATGTGACATGAAAATGTTACAACCAACCATTAATCCAAGAAACAAAGATCCCTAACCATCAAAAACACCATCTATTCGTATGTATATTTTCATCTTCGATTTTGGTTCAACTTGCAATATTTCTTAGTTACATGAAACGATTATATGGTTATCTACTTCGGCTATGCATAAGGTCAGCAAGCGAGATCTTTCCAGAGTTTCCTGTGTCGAGCCGATCAAAAATTGTGCATATCTGCAATATATCTTTCTCCGTAACCTTTCCCATCTCCTTCAGCTTGTATATAACGTACTCCGCCTTGCTGAAAACGTCACCAAAACAAGTAGTAATTAGCATTCTTTACTTACGACCCTGGTTCAAGTTGAAACCAATGTTTTAAAAGCAGTATATCACATATATTATATATAGAGAGAGGGGGAGGTAAATACGAGAACAGTAACCAAAAAAGAGAATAAGAAAACGGTCGAATCACATACGATTTCACACTAAAATCACGTGTAAAAGCACATGTGATTCACGCGAATTTGGCCGCAACCTGAGGTCGTGGGCCACATCACATGCATATCCTTGCATTGACCGTTGGCGTAAATCACATGCGATGTTACACGTGATTTGGCCGTCTTATTCTCTTACTTTATTATTGTTCTCGTTTGAACCTCCCCAGGAATGTTGGTACTGAGCAGGGGAGACATGCCCAAAGCCAGCCAAAGTGGGATCCCAAAATAATATTAATAAAAAATAGTAAAGTATTAATTAATTCACTATAAAAATATAAACGGGTCAGCCGGACATATCTCAAATTTTTTGTATTGGTCAGGCTCGCCCGTAGATATTAACCAAAAAGCCTGGACCCACCTATTTTTTCTAGAATGATTGTCCAAGTTTCCTTTTTAACGGCCCGGTCTTACCTAGGCGTCTAATTAGTAGCATAAAGAATCAGAATCCGGGTTTCGAGACTACGTGGAACCTAATCAAATTAATCTCCAAAAATGTTTCTAGGAGAAAATGATGGTCCAACATATATGAAAAAAAGAGATCATCTATGATCTAACATGTCTATTACGTCGGTGTGTATCGTTCAGTAGTACTAGCATTTTACCTGACGGAACCGTTGTTGTCGATATCTGCTGCAAGAAACTGAGCGACCGTGAGATCTTGACCAAGAACCCATTTAACCATGTTCCTATGCCGCTTATCAACTCGAGCCTCAGCCAAATACAAAAAGGCACGAGCAACCGCAAGTGTCGACACAAGTAACCAAACCGACGCAAAAATCCGACCAGCGGTCGATGTAAACGCTTTATCACCATAACCAACCGTAGTCACTGACATAACCGACAAATAAAAGCAATCGAGCCAACCAAGACGCTCCACAAAATGCAAAACCGCAACGCCTATACCAATACAAAGAACCACAACCCCTAACGCCAGTGCCACTTTCATTCGAATCCTCATCCGCCCCTTTTTCACATCGATTATATACGAAGGATGACCGTCCTTTTTCCGGTTACTCAAAGAAGTTAACAAATAATTCTCTTGAAGATCAAGAACATGACTAACCATCCCACTAAGCAAAATGTCAATAAACCCGAACCCAACCAACACAAACATGATCGAAAAGAGCTTCGTTACAGAACTGTTTGGAGTTATATCGCCATAACCAATCGTACACATTGTCACAATACAGAAATATAAAGCATCAATAACCACATGAGTCTCAGATCCCATGAAACTATCCCTGTTATACCAGTATATGATCACACCAAGCAACAAATACAAGATCAATAACATTACGGATTGGCGAATAATCGAAGGAGACACTAATTGAGGTGGTTTAGGTTTCGAAGGTTGATCGAATTCATTGATTGTAGAAATGGCAGGGGCAGTTTTGGAACGATGGAGATTAATCTTCCTAAAAGGATAATTACGATCCACTGGTCGATTAGAGTCTGGATTTATAACGGGAATTGGTTTAGCAAACGGATTCGAATTGGAAGAAGAAGCAAAAACTTTTGGTGAATCATTATGATTATCATTTAGGTTTAGGGCATCAATAACGTGTGAGGATGATGACGATGAGTCTCTAGGAGAACCAAATATGAGCATATCTTTGAACTCCGATGGAGTCAGAGATGCCGGAATCGAGATCTGGTTTTCCTCCGGTAGAGGACATAGTAACGACGGCGTTCTCGGAATTTTTCCATACGTCGGAAGCAGCGGCTCTTTTTCCATCAGGTAATTCTCCGGAAAACCGCTTTAATTCAGTGGAATCAAGGTGGTTTTCTCATGTAGGTATTCAATTACACGACTGAAATCGATAAAACCAGAAGAAAAACAAGCGATTATTCAACTACACTACTGAAATCGATAAAAACCAGAAGAAAAGCATGCGATTATTCAACTACACGACTGGAATCGATAAAAACCAGAAGAAAAGCATGTGATTATTCAACTACACGACTGAAATCGACAAAACCAGAAGAAAAAGCATGCGATTATTCAACTACACGACTGAAATCGATAAAAACCAGAAGAAAAAGCATGCGATTATTCACCTACACGACTGAAATCGATAAAATCTGAACAAAAGCATGCGATTATTGAAATCAACTGACCTTGTGATACATGCAAATCGATTGAGGAGACGTAGTGATGATTTTGATGTGATGGTGGTGGTGTTAGTATGTGTGAATTGGTGATTGATTTGAAAGGGGGCAAATGATGTATGAATGAAGGGGAAAAGGGGAAAGAAGGATGATGAAGGTGGTGGTGTTGATCGAGTCATTATTTCTCGATTGTTTCGGGGCCCTAAGAATGCTGGGAACACGATGATATCACGGGGAGACAACAGACTGTAAATTACACCGCCAACTTCCTTTTTGGCTGGGATTAAATTACAAATTTAGTCCCTGTACTATTTATTAATGTGCAAATTTGTTCCATTAAGAACTTTTTTATATGTTCTATTTTAAGTAGAGGTGGCCAAAATTGGTCCACGTTCTGATCCTTCGTCAGTCTTGAGTTGGGTCGGACCCATTTGGCCATCTCTAATTTAAAGTAGTGAATTAGGACATGTTTATTAGCAACTTAATGAGTTTAATGTGACTTACAACTTATTCGATCAACTATACATGACTGTTTGGTAGTGACTTAATAATATAGAAAATGACTTATTCAGTAAGCTTCCTGGAAGCTTTATACATAAAGTCAAGTTCTTTTTTCCTAAACTTGTCCATCTCAATTAAAAGTCACTCTCCTTACATCTATGAAAAACCATCCCAAACAAAAACTTTTAAATCTGTATAGACGGATTAATCCACACAGACAGTTTTATCTATACAGGACCAACCAAATAATACCTTAGTGTCATTTTGATCCATGTCCTTAAAGTTGTATACAAATGGGACTCGACATAAATGGAGTTGACGAATAAGGGTGAGATATTGTATAAGATTTTAGGGTTAAGTTTGATATGAGTAATTTATCAATCTTGCTTCATTTTTTAGATATATGTCCCACCTATTTCACTTAGACCTTGTTATCTGATTGATGAACAAAGGACAACAAAATTATTAGATTTTCTGATTCTCTCTAACTACGTGTAACACCCCGAAATTTCGTTGGTTAAATTGGATATTTGATTTTGGACTTGAATCCTTGATTTTATAGTCTTGATAGATGAAGGATTCAATTACGAGTCCAACGGTTCTTTTTGGAGCGAAAAATGAGCTATAACGAAGAAGTTATGACCGAAACGGGATTTGACCAAATAAGAAGAAAAATCAGTGGCTGACGTACCTTGTTACGTGGGTTGCTGAAGCTGAACCCACGGAGCAACCCACGAGAATGAAAATTAGGGTACCTTGTTATGTGGGTTGCTGAAGCTGAACTCACGGATCAACCCATGTGAATGGCTGGACGTTTTTTATGCATTATTTTCCCCAAATATTTCTCATTTCTCATCTTCTTCATTTCAAGAATTCTCTCCCAAACCCTTCCTCTTCACCTACCTCTTCTAAGCCTCTTCAACCACCAAATCATCACCATTTATTACTAGAGTGAAGATCATCATCCAAGGTTTCGGGTTGGAAACTTCACCTCCATCTCCATCTTCATCTTCTTCATCACCTTCTCACCATTGTTGACCATATTTTGGGGTTTTCCAAGAAACCTACTTGTAAGTCATTCTAACCATTTCTAAACCATTAAATAAGTTATAAATGTTCCATTGATGGTTTCCTAGTGTTTGATTTCTCTAATTTTCGGTTTGGATAATTTTGGGAGTTTTGGGTCAAAATTAGGGTTTTGCCCAAAATAGAGATTTTGATGATTAAGTGTTTGGGGATCAATTATTTATGATGGAAAATGTATATTCATGGTTGGAACCTTGTAAATCTAGGTTTTGGAAAATTTGGTTTGAAGAACCAAGTTTCTTCAAGGGAAGCTCTAAGTGGGTAAATACTAGATTTAGCTTAAATCTAGCAAAGTGAGTTTACTAAACCTTTGTTAAAACTAGATACACATCATAATCTTCTATTTGTTATTTCATTCTTTATGTGTTCAAGTATTTGGGATTTCTTGATAAAAATGGTTGGAAATATGGATGTTGGTGATATGCTATGTTTTAGGTTATGTGTACCATTATTTGGGGCTTTTCCCATGGATATATATGATGGGTACCTTGATATGTTAAATGTATGCTTATATGTGTGTTGTGATGGTTTTAGTTGGAATATCACTTTGGTGACATATTTATATGCATGATGAATATAATTGTCATTTGGGACTTTTGTTGGACTTCATGAGGATAGGATGGTAATATTATACCCATAGGCGGTATGGAAATATGTTGGGGTTGAAATACACCTAAAGGACCTCCTATATGCATTATGTTAGACGAACCAAGTCAGTTCACAAGGAGGATGTAGTCTTGGGCGCCACTGTGATGGTATGTGCCTAGACCTCCGCCATTCGAGGAATTTTCCTTTGGAGTAGTCTCCGGGTGTGCCGGGCCTTGGGATGTTCCTTGTTAAGGGCATCAAGGTATATCGACTCTTGGGGTGGGCTCGATTGGTGCTTTGGGTCTCCCCTAATGACTCCACATATATTGAACACTGGTTAACTGCTGATAAGAATTGTAACTGTTCATGCATGCTTATTATTGTTCGACTCACTAGGCTTTTTGGCCTAACACTTGTTTGGTGTCGATGTGTATCTCAGGTGTTAGCGGCGCGACTCCTAGGCAAGTTTAGATGCTTTGGGCAAGAGCTTGGGGATTTTGGCACTTGAACTATTTTTGGAAGATTTGGGTCTATAGATGATACCCTTTTTTGTAATCTCTTTTCTAGATGTAGAAATTAGATTAATTGGTTGTTGTTTATTTATCCGTTAAATTATAGATTTGTGATTAAACAGGTTATTTGTATATTTCCGCTTTTTAGGAGGCTCTTGCTATGGCAATTTTAGTATACCTCATGTCCGTTTTTCGGATTTTTGTTATCCTTATTTTTAGGGTGTTACAAGTTGGTATCAGAGCTTTAGTTTAAGTGAACTAGGTATGGTTTAGCGTATCTAGACTTAAGCTTTAGACTTTATGACTTCACTGTCCACTTGGGGTAGAAATCCTAGGTGGGGAGAGCGTTAGGATTACGGAATTACTGTAATTGAAAGTTGTAATGATGGTGACAAGAATTCTTGTGTATGGTTCGTTCATAATTTCACTTAGCTACTACTATTATGAATGCATTGTTACGTGGGCATACTTGGTCTACTATTATTATAATAATTGATGAAGGTATTAGTACGTATAATGAGTTAAACTCGCTTAGTCTTTTCTCAATCTCCTTCTCGTGCTTGTGTGGCTGTGATCAATGGTAAACACTCGAAGTAGATTACCGGATATGCCAGAGAGGCAACCAGAAGTGGAATCTGCAGCAGTACGACCCCCGGTGGGGGCAACCTCCGATGACATTCCTATACCCAGAATCTTGGGAGGAGGGCCTGAGCATATTCCACGCCGGAACCTTAACACAGGTACCACCATCCTGGAGGAAGTTACCATGGAGACCCGGCTTCGGGATAGCATTATGTTGGCTATGAATGCGGCCCTGGCTCAACAACAGTTGGCCATGACTTCAGCCATGACCCAACAACAAGAGTTTTTCATGAAACTCCTAGAGGATCGAGACGCTAGCCACCGACAACCTGAGACGATGGCTGAAAACATTATTGTGGGGTCGGGTGGACCAAATGTGGTAACGGTTGAGGAACCATCTGCTGAAGGGATTCGGACGAAGACTAAGGGGTGCACTTACAAGACGTTTATGGTGTGCCACCCTAAGGAGTTTGCGGGTTCAGATAACCCGGTTGCTTGTATGTATTGGCTCAAGGAGGTAGAGATGGCCTTTGAGTCAAGTGAGTGTGATCCCTCTCAACGGGTCAAGTTTGCTTCTCAACTACTTCGGGGAGAGGCTTTGATTTGGTGAAACCTCACTCGATCAGTCCTCACTCCTGAAGTTCTGGCTAAGTTAATTTGGCCAGTGTTCAAAGAGAAGATTATGGACAAGTATTGTAGTGAGCGTTCGATGGACAAGTTAGAGCGGGAGTTCTGATATCTGAAGAAAGGAAACCTGTCTGTGGTTGGCTACTCCAAACTCTTTTTGGAGAAACTAAACTTGGTGGGACATCTAGTCCCCGATGAAAGGTCGAAGATGAAAGCATATCAGCAAGGGTTACCGGCCGGTATGCGAACGGACGTAAGAAATGCTAAGTGTTCGACTTTGCAAGAAGTTATCGAGGAGTCTTTGCTCGTTGAAGATAACATCAACGCTGAAAAGGAAGAGAAGAGGCATGTTGGTGAGAAGCGGAAGTGGGAAGGGCCATCTGGACCCGTGCGTCAATCAAGGCCGTTTGCTAATGGAAGAGCGAGTGATCAACGTCGTGAGGATCGGTGGTGCCACAAGTGCGGGTCAAAACATTCGGGACCATGCACTACCAGAACTCACTCCGGGCCAGTCGGGTGTAACAAGTGTGGTAAGAAGAACCACTCGACTCGAGAGTGTTCCCTTAGTGGGCCGGTATGTTATGAGTGCGGTGAATCGGGGCATATGAAGAGGAGTTGCCCAAAGTTAGTGGGAGGAATCGGTGGAAATTCTGTAGGGTCGACGGCTAGAGTCGAGCAACCATCAAGGGCACCGAGTCGAGCTTTCCGAATGACTACCGAGGAAGCCAAGGAGACCGCCGATGTCGTTTCGGGTACGTTCTTAGTAAACTCCTTGCCAGCTCGTGTTTTGCTTGATTCGGGTGCTACATGCTCTTTTGTGTCAGAAATCTTCTGTAAGCAATTCACTACTCCTATTAGTGTCATTCCCGATGCGTTAGTAGTAGAAATAGCGAATGGAGATCAAGTAATTATCCGAGACTGTTTTTGTAATTGCACTATAGAAATCGATGGGAATCCTTTTGGGGTAGATTTGCTACCTATGGCCGTAGGGGGTTTTGACGTGGTCATAGGCATGGACTGGTTAGTGAGGCACAAGGCCGACATCTTTTGCTCTAAGAAGATGATTCAAGTGCCTTTGGAGGGAAGCAATGTGGTCATCATCTATGGAAAGAAGGGAAAAGGTCGCAACCCTATAATCTCCTCTCTCAAGGCTCGGAAATTCTTAGCTAAGGGTTACCCTTCGTATCTAGCATTCGTAGTGGACGCGAAGAAGGAAAAGAAGACGGTGGAAAACGTGAAGGTCGTGCGGGATTTTCCGGATGTATTTCCGGAAGACTTACCCGGATTACCACCGGAGCGTCAAGTGGAATTTCAGATTGATCTCTCTCCGGGAGCGGCTCCGATAGCTCGAGCCCCATATCGTTTGGCACCGACAAAAATGAAAGAGATGATGACGCAACTTCAAGAGTTGTTGGAGAAGGGCTTCATTCGACCAAGCTCGTCACCTTGGGGAGCACCGATTTTGTTCGTGAAGAAGAATGATGGATCCATGCGGATGTGCATAGATTATCGGGAGTTAAACAAAGTCACGGTGAAGAACAAGTATCCTCTACCTCGCATCGACGACCTTTTTGATCAACTTCAAGGCGCGGGATGTTTCTTGAAGATTGACCTTCGGTCCGGATATCATCAAGTGAGAGTGAAGAAAGAGGACATTCCGAAGACGGCTTTCTGGACGCGATACGGCCATTACGAGTTTTTGGTGATGCCTTTCGGTCTAACCAACGCTCCGGCCGTATTCATGGATCTGATGAACCGTGTGTGTCGCCCATTCTTGGATAAATCCATGATCGTCTTCATCGACGATATTTTAATATATTCAAATGATGAGTCCGAGCATGGAAAACACTTACGGGAGGTATTAGAAGTTCTAAGGAGGGAGAAATTGTTCGCTAAATTCTCGAAGTGCGAATTCTGGCTTCAAGAAGTGCAATTCTTGGGGCACGTGGTATCAAAGGACGGCGTAAAGGTGGATCCGGCAAAGATCGATGCAATGATGAGTTGGGAGCCTCCAACAAGTCCGATGGAGATTCGAAGCTTCTTAGGCTTGGCGGGTTACTGATATGCATTGAGAATTCAATGCATAAGAACACCTTTTCTTTCTTTTTAGATAGATCATTTTGTTTAATCCCAACTTTGAGTCCATTTTTCTTATCTTATTTTCCCATTTCTGTTATATGGAGCTAAGTTTATGATTTTCTTGTCTTTTACTACTTATGGAAGCTAACATATGTTTTACGCTGATTTCATTACTGTCAGTCAATGCTACAACATCCCGATCTGCTTGTTGGAAAAGCCATGGATGAATTTGATGAAGATGGCCAACGAAATTAATCCAAATCCAACCTTTTGTTACAATGGAACCAGATATTTTTGGCAATAATAGAAGTAGTAGTTGGCTGGAGTTGGAGTGTTGGCATCACTTGGAGTGTAACTTTGGAAAAAACTTTAGTTGTTGTACTTTTATTATTATTTTAAGTTTTTTATTTACATCTTTGTCATCCTTGTTTGGTATAAATAGGGGTGATGGCTTTGTGTTTTTAAGAGGTAATAAATCAGTTTTAGAACTGATATTGTGACTCTCTCTCTAAAACTTTTAATATCAAGTCTTTAATCTTTTAGAATTCTTGTTCTTACACATGGGTTGCTATAGCATTGCATGACAAATTCTTCTAGTTTAATTTATTGTTTTATGTCATTTACTTTATGCTCTTTACTTTCAGTCATTTATATTTAGTAATTTACATTCCGTCATTTATTTTCCGTCATTTACATTCCGTCATTTACATTATGCTTTTACTTTATTTACATTTCTTGCAATTTATTTTACGTAATGAGTAGCTAATTTTATAGTTTGGGTGTGAGACAAAAAGGGAGGTTGTAAACCAAAAACTAGTGGACTTTGTTCTTCAATAACATTGTTCCACTATGTCATTTTAAGTTTTATAAATCCAAACGCATTTCTTGACGAATTGATCACTTCTTAAAGTGTGAAAGTGCCACGGACTTAGGAATAAGCCATGAAAAAGCACGTCAGTTTGAATGATACGGGAAGTATACTTGGAAGAGTTGCTAGCAAGGGAACTTGTTATCTTTGTTTTTCAAACCGATTGATTCTTGACGGGTTGATCACTAGTCAAAGTGTTAAAGTGTAGTGGACTCAGGAATGAGCCACTAAGAACACGTCAACTTGAATGATATGGGAATCGACTCGGAAGGGTGATTTTTAAACAAAGACATTTGTTTTTCCATATACTTTAAAGAAACCATTTGACACTCACACTGGTCCGGACATTTGCATAGGCATATGTTGATTGAAGGCTAAACAAAAGTGCAATGGTAGATATCCGGAAGGATACTCTTTAAAGTACTTGGTGGAACTTGTTGTTGCTGAACTAGTGCTATAGCATTTCTATAGCATTGGCCTCCAGAATTTGTGTTTACTCCTCACTTTAAGTCTTGCACCCATTCTATCTTTATATATCTTGTTAATTATATCACTGTTAACCAACCCAAACAAAGTCTTCAAACTCGCCATCTGAAGTTAGTTTTTCCATCTCGAGATCTTGCAACTTAAGATACCTATCCCTGTGGAGTACGATACTTGGTTCTTACCATTTTATTACTTGAAAAGACGATATTGGATCCCATTGTATACTTGCTATGAGATTCAATTATCACATGTCGTAGAGGTGTGCAAACATTTCCTATCAGTTACTACCGGCGTTTCATCCAAGACTTTTCCAAGATAGCTACACCGCTCATTTCTCTTACAAGGAAGAACGCCAAGTTTCTTTGGACCGATGCACAAGAACAAGCCTTTTAGACGCTCAAGAGGAAGTTGTGCGAAGCTCCGATCTTATCCCTACCCGAAGGATCGGAAGACTTTGTGGTGTTTAGTGACGCTTCCAAGATGGGGCTTGGGTGTGTCCTAATGCAAAGGGGGAAAGTAATAGCCTACGCGTCGCGGCAATTAAAGGATCATGAGAAGAACTATCCGACTCATGATTTGGAGTTGGCGGCAATAGTTTTCGCGTTAAAGTTGTGGCGACACTACTTGTATGGGACCAAGTGTACTCTTTTCACGGATCACAAGAGTCTCAAGTACATCTTCGATCAAAAGGAACTCAACATGCGACAAAGAAGATGGCTTGAACTCCTAAAGGATTATGATTGTGATCTACTCTATCATCCCGGTAAGGCCAATATGGTGGCGGATGCATTGAGTCGGAGGAACCATGAGGGTGGCGTTAAATTGTCCCTTACAAGAATCGACGTGGTATCAAGTTTGGTAAAAAGCATCAAGACGTGGCAAGGGGAAGCACTCAAGGAGCAAAATCTCAAATACGAGATCATGGTAAGGCAAAGTGGACTTTTGACGGAAGATAGTCGCGGGCTTAAACTCTTTCAAGGTCGAATTTGGGTGCCGAAGTTGGGTGGAAATCGGGAATTACTTCTAGAAGACGCGCACAAGTCGAAGTATTCTATACATCCCGGTAGTACCAAGATGTATAGAGACTTAAAATTAAATTATTGGTGGCCGGTGATGAAGTTAGATGTGGCTAACTATGTGGAGAAATGTGTCACTTGTCTCCAAGTCAAGGCGGAACATCAAAGGCCGTATGGGAGTTTACAACCGTTGTCCATTCCCGAGTGGAAATGGGACAACATCACTATGGACTTCGTGACGAAGCTACCAAAGACCTTGCGAGGCCATGATACAATTTGGGTAGTCGTTGATCGGCTAACCAAGAGTGCACATTTCCTTGCAATGCGGGAGACCTTGCCAATGGAAAAATTGGCCAAGCTTTATATTGACGAGGTGGTGTCGAGTCACGGAGTTCCGAAATCTATTGTATCGGATAAGGACATCCGATTCACTTCGAACTTTTGGACTAGCTTGCAAAAGGAGTTGGGCACTAGACTGAATTTGAGCACGGCGTATCATCCTCAAACGGATGGTCAAAGCGAGAGGACAATTCAGACGTTAGAAGATATGTTGAGGTCGTGTGTGATAGACTTCGGGGGAAGTTGGGATTCGCATCTACCTTTGGTAGAGTTTGCTTACAACAACAGTTACCATTCTAGTATTGGAATGGCACCGTTCGAGGCATTGTATGGACGGAAGTGCAGAACCCCGGTTTGTTGGCTAGAAGCGGGCGAGAAACAATTTTCCAGACCAGAAATTGTTCAAGAGACGGCCGACAAGGTGAAAGAAATTCGGGAAAGGCTAAAGGCGGCACAAGATCGACAAAAGAGTTACGCGGACAAGAAAAGAAGACCGGTCGAGTTTCAAGTAGGCGACCGTGTCATGTTGAAGGTATCTCCATGGAAGGGAATTATTCGGTTTGGGAAGCGTGGGAAGCTTAGTCCTCGTTTCCTTGGGCCCTTCATTATTTTGGAGAAAATTGGTTTACAAGCCTATCGGTTAGATTTACCACCAGAAATGGAGGGAATACATCCTACGTTTCATGTATGCTACCTTCGGAAGTGTCTAGCCGAAGAGGAAAGTGTAATTCCTTTGTCGGAAATTCGAGTGGACAATGGGAATCGTTGTGTGGAAGAACCGGAGGCGATCTTAGAATCGAAAGTGAAGAAATTACGTCATAAAGACGTAGTCATGACTAAAGTACAATGGAAGCATCATCGGGGTGCTAATGTTACTTGGGAGTCCGAAGAATATATGAATTTACGATACCCTCACTTGTTTAGTTAGGGTAAGATTTCGTCTCGTTAGGTGGGGAGGATTGTAACACCCCGAAATTTCGTTGGTTAAATTGGATATTTGATTTTGGACTTGAATCCTTGATTTTATAGTCTAGATAGATGAATGATTCAATTACGAGTCCAACGGTTCTTTCCGGAGCGAAAAAGGAGCTATAACGAAGAAGTTATGACCGAAACGGGATTTGACTAAATAAGAAGAAAAATCAGTGGCTGACGTACCTTGTTACGTGGGTTGCTGAAGCTGAACTGTAACACCCTGAATTCCGGAAATAGCAACCAATTTAAAAGTTTCTAAACTCATCAATAATTTAATCATCTACAATCATAAATTCAGATTTAACCTCAATACACACCTTCAATCTATACATACAGTAAACAATGAGGACGGGTGCTACTAAAACCCAAAACATGTCACTATCTCCAACTCGCGGAAGACTTCACCAATTACTTACTTTTGTGTCTAGCTAAGGCTTTACTCTTCATAGAACTGCTAGAACCCAACTCTCAATTGGAACATGATGCACATGACGACAAATAAAAAGGTTAGGCTTAACGCCTAGTGAGCTCATGAGTTTTAACATAGAAGAATATATATTTAAGAGAAAGGAATTTAGTCTAAAGCAAGATCTTTCGAAATAATATACTTTAAAATGGAACGACACATTTTCCCATATTATGCACTTTTAAAGTCGATGCCCCTAAACACTCGTTCTTGTAACACGGTACAACGCATAACTCACCCAAACGGGATCATAGTTAGACACTCAGTTTGCGAAAATTTGAATAACACTTCGTATCCCAAAACACCCAAACACGGGCGGGACATAATACTCGACCCTTGAATAGAGGAAAGCAATTCAAAAAGATATGGTACGTCATTGAAAATCTGTACTCGAATTAATACTTACACGACCATAAAATAGAATGAAATCCAATTATTAAAGTATAGACAATTAATTACCCAACATGCAACGGGCCGACAACCGGGGGGGGGGGGTACCCGTATCCGTTGAGAGCGGAGGAACACAAAGTATGCCACTCAACAACGTTGATCGCATGACACTTCACGACCCGCGGCCCAAGTGCCCCTACGACCTCTTGACAAGTTCACCATGAGAGGACGTTGACCTTGGTGGCCGTTACAAAGAACTCCACCCCAAAAGGCCCCGGGAACTACAACAAAGGCAATTCCCCAATAATGAAATGACGGGGGGTCACAGTACTCACCGTCCAGGCAGCACTATCCAGACTCAACCCTCCTAGTCCCTCCTTGTCAAGTTTCGGTCATAAAACATGAGTCCCGGAGTCCAACCCCGTACCACCCAATTGACCATCAAATAAGACTGACTTACGTGCCTATGGATCCAATGCAACATAGTCTAAAATACACGACTACTCATGAATGACTACAATACTCGAGCCTGTACTTATAATGAATTTGAAATAAAATGCATTGAGATGTAAACCATATTTTTTTGGACTCTAAATCGAGCCATTAAAACCGGACAAGTGTCCTCAATACTCATTTACGCCAGTACCGAGCTAAAATGCTCAAAAGTCTTTTTACCAACAGTTAACGTCCTCCAAATAATGAAATGTCTTTAAACAACGTTTATGAAGACACATACCCCAAATATGTGGTTAACCCAAAACTCAACACGTATTGGGACCAACGATTTTCCAACGGGTTTATGAATGCAAATGTACCCGAAATACGCATAACATGAAATAGACTTCATTTGTACAAAATCACCATGTATGTGAAAACCATGCTATTTACTCGTTAGAACATTCAAAACCCAAATATGAGCATTTCATGAGGTTAACACAACCCAAGTTCACCAAATATGAAAACTTATCAAAATACTCACACTTTGACAAAAACCAAGTAAAACATAATTTACTTCAAAATATTCCAAACTTATCAGCAGTTAACCATTTCGTATAAAACACTTTAAAATAACCATTTTGGCATGTACACCGTTTTCATAAATCATCTTGAACTCACCTTGCTAGGTTAAGTTAAACCTATTTTTCAATCCACAACCATTGGCCTTCCAAGCATAGCTCCCACCCAAAGCTTTCCGAAGACATCCATTCCAACTCTTCAACTCAAGCATCCAAAAACCTAGATCCATACATTTCAAACCATAAATACCCATACTCAACCATCTAGAAGCATTTCCCCCAAACAATATGCCAAAAACCCCAAACGAGATCGAAACCCTAGTTTTCTCCAAAACTTACCAAACCCGAGATTTGAGAAACCAAATACTAAGAAACCATCAATGGAGAATTTATAACCTTAATACAAGAAAACTTACCCTTGAAGACGATGAGACTTCCGTGGACTCCCAATCCAACACTTCAACCCGAACTCCCAACTGTGGAACTTGATGAGGAAGATGAAGATGGAGCTTCTAATCTTTGTTGGGTAGAGGAGAACACTTGGAACATGATAGGTTTGGTGTCGTGGATGCATATAAACCGATTTTAGGGTTTGGGTTCGGTTTTTAGAGAGAAAAGGGTGTAATGGTTGAAAAAATAATGGGGAAGGTTGCTCAAAAATCGATTTAAAACGACCAGGGGTCGCCGACGATTGTGCCCGACGATTGTGCCCAGGGCACTATCGCCCAATCTGTACCGCGGGCACCACACCTCTGGCGATTATGGCCGGCGATTGTGCCCAGGGCACTATCGCCCAGAGTGTACCTCGCCCCAATTTCCTCCATTTTTCACCCGGAGTGCCCACGATACAATAAGGCTAGAAGATAAGGCGTAGGGGATGAAAATCTGAAATCGGAACTCGAGGATTCCTCAAAGGATTGGCTTACACAGATAGAAAGTTGCGGGTGTTACATGAACCCATGGAGCAACCCACGAGAATGAAAATTAGGGTACCTTGTTATATGGGTTGCTGAAGCTGAACTCACGGATCAACCCACGTGAAGGGCTGGACGTTTTTTATGCATTATTTTCCCCAAATATTTCTCATTTCTCATCTTCTTCATTTCAAGAATTCTCTCCCAAACCCTTCCTCTTCACCTACCTCTTCTAAGCCTCTTCAACCACCAAATCATCACCATTTATTACTAGAGTGAAGATCATCATCCAAGGTTTCGGGTTGGAAACTTCACCTCCATCTCCATCTTCATCTTCTTCATCACCTTCTCACCATTGTTGACCATATTTTGGGGTTTTCCAAGAAACCTACTTGTAAGTCATTCTAACCATTTTCTAAACCATTAAATAAGTTATAAATGTTTCATTGATGGTTTCCTAGTGTTTGATTTCTCTAATTTTCGGTTTGGATAATTTTGGGAGTTTTGGGTCAAAATTAGGGTTTTGCCCAAAATAGAGATTTTGATGATTAAGTGTTTGGGGATCAATTATTTATGATGGAAAATGTATATTCATGGTTGGAACCTTGTAAATCTAGGTTTTGGAAAATTTGGTTTGAAGAACCAAGTTTCTTCAAGGGAAGCTCTAAGTGGGTAAATACTAGATTTAACTTAAATCTAGCAAGGTGAGTTTACTAAATTTTTGTTAAAAATAGATACACATCATAATCTTCTATTTGTTATTTCATTCTTTATGTGTTCAAGTATTTGGGATTTCTTGATAAAAATGGTTGGAAATATGGATGTTGGTGATATGCTATGTTTTAGGTTATGTGTACCATTATTTGGGGCTTTTCCCATGGATATATATGATGGGTACCTTGATATGTTAAATGTATGCATATATGTGTGTTGTGATGGTTTTAGTTGGAATATCACTATGGTGACATATTTATATGCATGATGGATATAATTGTCATTTGGGACTTTTGTTGGACTTCATGAGGATAGGATGGTAATATTATACGCATAGGCGGTATGGAAATATGTTGGGGTTGAAATACACCTAAAGGACCTCCTATATGCATTATGTTGGACGAACCAAGTCAGTTCACAAGGAGGATGTAGTCTTGGGCGCCACTGTGATGGTATGTTCCTAGACCTCCGCCATTCGGGGAATTTTCCTTTGGAGTAGTCTCCGGGTGTGTCGGGCCTTGTGATGTTCCTTGTTAAGGGCATCAAGGTATATCGACTATTGGGGTGGGCTCGATTGGTGCTTTGGGTCTCCCCTAATGACTCCACATATATTGAACATTGGTTAACTGCTGATAAGAATTGTAACTGTTCATGCATGCTTATTATTGTTCGACTCACTAGGCTTTTTGGCCTAACACTTGTTTGGTGTCGATGTGTATCTCAGGTGTTAGCGGCGCGACTCCTAGACAAGTTTAGATGCTTTGGGCAAGAGCTTGGGGATTTTGGCACTTGAACTATTTTTGGAAGATTTGGGTCTATAAATGACACCCCTTTTTGTAATCTCTTTTCTAGATGTAGAAATTAGATTAGTTGGTTGGTGTTTATTTATCCGTTAAATTACAGATTTGTGATTAAACAGGTTATTTGTATATTCCCCCTTTTTGGGAGGCTCTTGCTATGACAATTTTAGTATACCTCATGTCCGTTTTCGGATTTTTGTTATCCCTATTTTTAGGTTGTTACACTACGTTTCTTTTGGACCAACCAGTTACCGATCATCGCATTGGTATAATGTGGGACAACAAGTTTTGTTATGTCTATCCTACATACCGAAAGTACCATAACACTAACGTGTTCAATATTTTCGACCAAGACATGTCAATCTGGTTACAAATTTTGTTTTAAAAAAATATAAATTCTTCAATTTACTAAACTTTTCAACATTTTTATTAAAATACAAAAAAAAAACGAGATGTTTTTTAAAATCGATTTTTCATATTAGTTGATTTACACAAAATCAAACCAGAATGTTACGATTAATGTTATTATATAGGGTTGGGTTCACGTGAGACCAATCTGTTTTTGTGAGACCCGTGAGAGCATGATTTTACACTTGAAACTTCCACAACAAAAACTGTAAAGTTAAAAAAATCTGAACATTTACAGTGTTTTGCTTCACAGTGTTTTGTTGTAAAGTTTCAAGTGTAAAACCGTGATCTCACGGATCTTACGAAAACAAACTATTATCATGTCATCCCAAGTCTTATTATATAAACATAATATGTAAATGAATATTTTTTTTTAAAATGAATAACCAAAAGAATATTTACATGTTTTTAATATATGTTCTTGAAATGGGCCGGCCCACGATTAGCATTGCCATCAAATGGGCCTTCTAATCTCGTATATGTATAAAAATTTAAACCCTAGATTGACATTCTTCAGCGCCTCAAACGGAACAAGCACTGTAATTGTGCAAGGACTGATCCAGAGAGCAGCAGCAGCAGCAGCAGCAGCAGCTTCTGAAAATGAGCTACAAAGTAGGTCTTCTCCATGCAAATTTCTTGAATTAATCTCTCCATTTTAAGCTGAATCTTCATTTTCATTTTTATCGGTTATCAAACGTGTAATTTACGGTGTTTTCACGATTGCGATGTTGTATGGTATGAGTTTCTGAATGAGGACGATTGATTGCTTGTTCGTTGTGTTCGTTGCAGTTCCATCAGTTTCAGGTTGTAGGCAGAGCCCTACCGACGGAGACAGATGAGCATCCGAAGATCTATCGTATGAAGCTTTGGGCCACAAATGAAGTCCGTGCTAAGAGCAAGTTCTGGTAAGTATCAGTAACATCACGTAACTTTTTCACGTCGGATCGTGCGAATTACTTGCTAAGCGAATCACATGGATTGATTTTGTTTATGATTCTGAAAATCAGGTACTTCTTGAGGAAGCTGAAGAAGGTGAAGAAGAGCAATGGTCAGATGCTCGCCATTAATGAGGTAAAGCCCGCAAATTCATCCTATTTGTGTTATATAAATAGAGATGCAAATGTAGTTACGAGTTTCTAGTATAAAACCTTTTTCGTTTATGCTAACTAGGAGAGATCTTATATTGTATGATCTATTGTTTTATACTTGCGTTCTGGTTCCTGATGCAATTCGAATGTATAATGACGTTTAGGGCCTTTGGTTTGCTAATCTATATGTATCATATCCTTTGAGGCCAATTTGTTTTAGTGTAATAAAATGTCATTATGCTTCGTTATTTGAGTTGATGAATATGAACATAGACATCTTATAATAATGATTATTATAAGATGACATAAATGATAAAATGTGATGAAGTGCTAACTTTATAGTTAAATTGTATATTTTATATTTGATCATCTTTATATATGTACTTCATGTGTGAACATGCCTTGTTCAGATGTTGTAAAGCATGCTATATGCATCTTCCAAAGACTAGTTATTAATATTTTGCAATATGTTGAAGGGGAATGATTGATTATGTCTACTTATACTTTATGCTACCTGAAAATGCAATTAGGATTGAAATATTGCGCAAGGAAAATTGTACCGATACATTTTGAGCTGTGATTCGAATAGACACTTAGGGTGTGTTTGGTATGCGAGACAAGACGGAACAAAAATATGTTGGTCTCATGTTTTGGTGTGATATAAGACCATCTCCAACAGGAACACCAGATCTTACACCAAATACCAAATTTGACGTGAAATTACTCCAATGGGGACACCAATATCTGGTGTAACACTGTTCAATTACACCAAATTTTGCACCATTTGGAGAAGATAAAAGGAATATAGCTACAATCTTACATTTTGGTATTAGCCAGTGGAGAAGATTTATCGTATCACCAAAATTTACTCTTGTTTTTATATTTAGTGTAAGATTTGGTGTTACCCATTAGATATGCCATAACTAGACTGGTACATGATAGGTGGAACAACAGTAGGGAGATGAGACAGTTCTGGTAATTTACTAAACTATCCATGTCAAATTAAAACCTTTAACCTTCCACAATTCTTTCAACCGCTTTCAACCGCCTAACTCACTCTTGCCAGTCCCATCTTGTCCTCCTGTCCGCATACCTAAAGCACCATTAATAGCTTGAAATTCTGTTCACTTGATGAGCTTTTGTAATGGAGCTCTTAATGTACTTTTCAGCTTGAACAGGCTTTGATATTAAGTTACTTTTATCACTACAAATCCAGTTGGGATCGGAAGTTATCATTGTTTCTTACAAGTATACCGGGTTTTTTTTCACAACCAATCAATTGGTTTGTTTTTGTTTGTGATATAATCAGCACCTAGAATGTTTGATTGCACCATATTTTTTATGTTCATGATGCAACTATTTTGATTGTTCTCCCAAATGTATATCTCATCTTAATATGTTACTTTATTGTACAGATTTTTGAGAAAAACCCGACAACAATCAAGAACTACGGTATCTGGCTGAGATATCAATCGAGGACCGGGTATCACAACATGTACAAGGAGTACAGGGACACGACCTTAAACGGTGCTGTTGAGCAGATGTACACCGAGATGGCTTCTCGTCACAGGGTGCGTCACCATTGCATCCAAGTCATCAAGACGGCCACCATTCCAGCAAAGCTTTGCAAGAGGGAGTCCACAAAGCAATTCCACAACTCTAAAATCAAGTTCCCATTGGTCTTCAAGAAGGTTAGACCTCCAACTAGAAAGCTCAAGACCACATACAAGGCTTCAAGGCCTAATCTCTTTGTCTGAGTTGACTCACTTTCATTGCATTTTGGAATTTTCATTTTGAAATCACATGTTAATTGCTGACTTATGTTGTCTTAAATGGAGATTTTTGGTGTTATTGCCTTTGAGAATTATATACCAAATTCATGGTCATTATTTTGTCACATTAAATTAAGCTTCAAATCTCATATTGGTTTTTTGATTACATGTTCACTTACAAATGTCATTACTCTATGATTACAATGATGTTGGTTTTCGGAGATGGTCTCTTGTTGGGTGACATCCGTTCGGCCTTTTAAGGACCCAACATTGATTTGCAACCGTGTTGCTGGGTTCTACGATTACAGAATACGACATGCCATGCGACAAAACCATGTAAGATAGGAAATACAAGTTATATGCTCTTGTTTTGAGTTAAATGTTTATAGTGAAAAAGGCAAATATGTAGTTATTATAATTTTTTATCTTATAATCGAGGACTGAGCTGGAAAGTATGTACTTTTTGAAACAAATTAAAATAGAAATGTAAACCCTTGGTATGGGAGGACTATTGAATGGTGGCATGTGGCCACCTGTTTGAATGGCTAGTTCATAAAGCTAAATAATGATATAAACCGAGCTAAAAGCAATGTTCTAAAAAACTCGTCGCACAGCCGTCATGGTGTGCCATGGCACGTCACGTTAAGCTCGTGGCACGCCATGACTTAATGTACAATTTTGTAATACAATATTTGATTTTTCTTTTTGTTTTTAATGTCTTATTTGAAGTTTTTTTAATATATACCATAATTTAACTTGTTTATTGATATTGACTCATTAAGTAACAGTATAAAACATATGTTTTTATATATAATGATATATATTAATTAGAGAAATGATGCCGTAAGTCATGCCATGAAAACGCCGTGGCTCCCAAGGCATGAGGCTTGGCCTCGCCGCCACGTCACGCCTCACGCCATTTAGAACTTTGGCTAAAAGGGTGTACGTTAAAAAATTAATCGGAAAAATATATGGAACATGCTTGGAAAAAATTGTAAAAAGCACCGGACTTGCTGGTAGTTTCATGCTAACCAAACCTGGCTTTTTCCAATAAGTTTAACTTATGTTGCGGAGCGGGTACGTGTTGAGTTGAAGTAGGGTTGATTGCAAAAGAACTTGAAGTCGAGTTGAGTAGTAAGTTATTTGAGCTCATTTCGAAAAATTAATACCACGCTTGAGCTCAAATAACCTTTTCAAAGTAGGGCATATTTTTTGAATTATCGAGTTGCTCATTTATGGGTTCGAACTCATGATCGATTAACTTGTTTATTGGCTTGAGCTTGATAATTTTTATATTTTTATTGTATGATAAATGAATATATATAAGTATGTTTGGAGCGTAAACGTGTATGCTCGAATGGCTAGACTTGACTCGAAAAATTTAATCGAGTTTTCAAACGAGTCAAGTTGAACATTGATATTATGAATCTGAACTCGTTAAGTTAAACGAGTTCTATTTTGTGTTTAAAATCGACTCGAGCTCAAGAATTATTAAGCTCAAGTTCGAGTAGCTCGTTAAAAGCTCAAAACATTTACACACCTATGATTATAGCAGCGCGTGGTGCAACTAAAAAAAAATTGTCGGGAAATCTATTTTAGTTTTTATTTAATAAATTGAATAAAAATACGAAGAATTGTATGTTTACAACAGTTGAGATTATTTTTTATTTACTGAGTTTATCTTTTACCAATAAATTTTAATACAATATTGCAAAAACAAAGAGTCTTGTAGGTAAACTAGTTTGACATTTTCTTGAATCGAAATTTAAATTGAAAACAAATTAATTATTTAATCATGTTAATTGATTTGCCAATTCGGTTGATTTTTTTTTTTACAAAAGGGAAACTTTTATTTAAAAAAAAAAGACGGAAAATTAGTCAAAGATAAACATGAAACTTTGGGGCAAATTTGTTTCATCCTTAGTTCCTCACCACGACCTGCATAGAAACACGATTCCTTAACAATGTTATGGACAATCTTGTTGGCAGAAAAACTGATGTATAATAAAATTTCCTTACAGTTCTGGATAATAGAGTCAAAGGACGAGCTCAAACTCGTGCTGTTGCGTATGGTTTGGATCACCACGAGACAGTCTGTTTCCACCACCACCTGTTGCCATCCTGTCGTACTAGTCCAATTCGGTTACTTGGTTAACCGATTAAATACATATTATATATTGTTTATCTCGAATTAACTATGATTAATATATTAAATTTACAAATAGAAAGGATATATTTAAGAACTATGAAAGAAAACTTTATTAAAAAAAGTGCTTTTAATGTGTAGGAGAAGGGTATATTGTTGGGTTGAAGACTTTTGAACAACTTAATTTAATTAATACGGTTTGAGAAATCTCAATCCGTTAAAAAATGTTTAAAACATGCACAACCCAACCCAACCCAATCCTTGTGTGTTGAGTTAGTCGGGTTGTGATATAAAATTACTATGGCAACATACTTAACCAAATATTAGTGACAAGTATGAATTAATTGATCTTTATGTTACATGAGAAACATAGAAAAAATAAGACTAGCATCAAAAAGAAAGTTGAACGTTATGCAAATAAGAAAGTAAAATTGTGGTTGGCATAGTGATAAACTTGTGTATAGGGCTAATTACATGTTGGTCTAATGTTTAATATATATTAAAAACTTAACAATCATATTAAATCTCTTTATATATATAAAAGCAAAAACCAAGAGAAATGACATGACACAATGTGGATTGAGAATTTTAAAATATTGGATTGTTGTTAACTTTGGCCATCCCACATTGATAGAATAATGAAGTGTTGGAACATGAAGTTGATTATAAAAAGAGAAGAATGCCAACTTTTTTGACATGACCTATGATTTGTTTTAACCCATTTTGGATTAAAGAGTTTATTTTTAGTTACAAATTTGTTGATGTTGAATATATATTATATATTGTATTACAACTATCTTTATCTTTATATATATAAAAGCAAAAACCAAGATAAATGACACGGTACAATGTGGATTGAAAATTCTAAAATATTGGATTGTGGTTAACTTTGGCTATCCTACATTGATAGAAAAATGAAATGTTGGAACATGAAGATGATTATAAAAGGAAAAGGATGTCAACTTTTTTTTTACATGATTTATGATTTCTTTTAATCCATTTTGGATTAAAGAGTTGATTTTTAGTTACAAATTTGTTGGTGTTGATATGTATTGTATTACAACTAATAAGATACACTTATTTCATTTAATTTGTTTATTTTTACATCTTTTTGTCTTTGTATAAAATGAAAAACAAGACAAAATGACATGTCATGATGTGGATTAAGAAATCTAATATATACATATAAAAGTAAAATTACCCAAGAGAAATGACACGCCTAAAATAAGAATCATCAATATATATATATATATATATATATATATATAAAAGAAAGAACCATAGAGAATGATATGACATTGTGAGATTTGAGTAATGTAGGTACCTATAAGAAACGAGGACATTTGGATTTGATATGAGATACGAGTATTCTCAAATACTACTATATTCACATTGATGAGTGAATATAAGATTGGAGAATAAGATTGTAGAAACACAGAGATTTAGATTTTGATAAATTAAAGGATTACTTGGCTAAATATTCTTTTTGGCCGACCCCTATTTTTGTTAAAAATACCCATTTATATAAGCAAATAAATCGATAGACAAATGTATACAAATCATCATATTTCATCAATTTATACAATATTATCAATGTTGAACCTTGATGTCTTTTTATTATCTCACAAGTCACAAGAAGATTTAAGTATTCTCAAATCTTGAATTGTGATGTTATTTGGTTATCCCACATTGATAGAAAGAAAATAAATTTTGGAAGAATGGATGAGTATGTAAAAGTTGAATGAGATGTCTTATTTGATTGTCCCACATCGACATAAAGACAATAGATTTGGAAGAAGATGTTAGTATATAAAAGTTGGATGAAATGTTTTATTACATCGGTAAAAAAAGATAGATTTGAAAGAAGAGGTTAGTATATAAAAGGTGCATGAGCTGTCTTATTTGGTTAATCCACATCAACGCAAAGATAATAAATTTGGAAGATGAGGTAAACAAAAGAAAAGGCGGATAAGATGACTTACAAGTTTAAAAGTTTGTGGCAACCTATGTGGTTGTCTCATTTTTAGTCGACCTCTTTCGCTAAAAATCAAATTTTATAAAATATTAATCTTTATGTGACTTTATTTATATAAAAAGAACAACCATAAATAATGAGATGACATTGTGAGATTTCAGTATTCTAAAATATTGCATTGTGTTGTAGTTCAATTATCCCACCTTGATGCGAGGTGCAAGATTGGAGAATGAAGATGACCGTAAGAAACAAGGGTTGATTTTGATAATCAAAATTTTAGTTGGATAAATATGTTTTAGCTCACGATTGGAATCCCATAATAAATTAGCAAGAAAGTAGGATTTGGAAGAGAGGGTTGATATTGGCTGTCAACTCTCATTTTCCAAAAAAAAAATTATATATATATATACAAATTAACCACTCATTGAAACACATTATTTATTTTATATTGTATTCAATTAACTGTTAACTGAGGAATTATGTTTTATATATCTTATCTCGATACATATATTTCCTGAAATAATTATCGCCACAACTGATGATGTGGCCTAACCAAGTTTGAGTATTATTAAAAGTTAAATTATGGTTTGGTTAAATTATCCCACATTACTATGAAGATGATAAAATTTAAAAATAGATGGTTATATATGAGTAGAAGTTGGCTTGAAAAATTTAAAAATAGGTTTGACTAAATATATTGGCCAACAATAATTTTTCAAAAAATCTATACATCTACTTTAGGCCTTAAGTTTAAAACTTAATGTCAACATGTTTGTTAGAGTGTTTTTATTATATGTCACCTTATATATAAACTCAAGAGCATTAAACGAACTTCTGGAACGAATCAAGTTGGATATCATATTAGCGCATTACAAGTTTGAGTCATTAAAATAATAAACAACATTTTTTAAGTTCAAACTTCAAAATCATCAAACTCAAATTTGAGCCAGACGGTGATTCCTCAAAACTTTCGTAACAACAATAATGATATGGGTGTATGACATGTTGTTTCATTCTAAATAACATAACAAAAAAGTTAATGTCAATACGTGTCAAACTTTTCGTAACAATAAAAGGTTATCAATACGTGAAAATATACCACTTATGTAAATACATTCTTCATTTTAAATTGTATCTCATTAATTATTAAGCAAGAAATTATGTTCTATCTTAACTCGGTCAAGTACTTCTTTAAAAAATTTATCGCTACCGTGCAACGCACGGGGTTGCCACTAGTACAAGGAATAGAAAGACACCAAATTCATTTGGATTCAAATGATTTAAGCCAATTCCAAACAAATATCAATCTTTTCAAGATTTTTTTTAAATGACATATAACACACACACGTTCCCGCGGTATCCGGGCATCCGAGGGCAGCACCGACTAATCCGCGGCGACCCGACCCAACCCTTTGGACCGGACCCATCCAGGCTCCGACTAAGCTCGGCCCAAGGACCGAACCCGCAACCCATAGACCGGTTGCCCGGAAACCTGGACCCGAGCCGACCCAGAGTCTGGGATGCTTCTCATGCGCCCAAAGCTTCCCCCTAGGTTCGAACCCGGGTAGACTGGGATACCATCCACAGTCCGCCTGGGGTGTTACCGAGATTCAGGTTACCACTCAGGCAAGACATGAATTGCAATCTTTTCAGGATTTTACAACTTGATTAACTATCAAATGCTTTTAAATTAGATTGAACTGAGTTATTTGGATTTTTGTGCACCCTCTACTAATGGAGATTTATTTAGCTCACTTCCTTTAAAATCATATTATGAAAAATAAATATGGAATTGAAAATAAATTCGCCAAGCAAACAGAAGTTGGCGTTATTACCACAAATAATCACATGGGGAAAAATTACTTTTTAGCCACCTTCAAATTGTTTTTTCCAAAAAATAGTCAAAAGAAAACGAAAGTTGACGTCGTAAGACACTTTTCTTTATGTTTTCTGTCATTTTCTGACTTTTCATACGAAAAGTGGGTCCACCACAAAAATAAATTGAGACATCGTAGTTTGCGGCACCATAATCCAAATTCACAGCTTGCAGCTTCGCAAGGACATGTCGCAACTTGCGGCACCACCAAAGACATGCCGCAGCTTGCGACACAATAAGAGAAAATGTATTGCAACCATGACTTACAGTTTCTTACCTATTTTGTTAAAAAAAAAGTTATGTGATTATTTACGATAATAACCCTGGAAGTTATGCTATTCTCCATTTGGGTAAGGATAAAGGTGCCAATTTTCTCCTATCCTTTTAGCTTCAACACAGTGAAAGAGATGAATTCCTCAATCTGCACACCCAATTCCCTTCTTTCTTACACCCCTTTGAAACCCAATTCCAATTCCAATTCCGTTGTTCCAAAACGCCCTTGTTTCACTCCCAGAGCTTCTGTTTCCATCCCCAAAGAAACCATTCTCAAGTCTTTCCATGAACGAAGAGCACTCAAGGTCCAACTGCTTAACCATCTATATATACATATTATGTTGGTTGCCATGATTTTTAACGATTTCGATTCTAAATTTTAATGGGGGGTTTTGCAGATAATTTCAGGGTTGCAGAATTTCAATAAAGACAACGTTGCATCTGTTGTTACTGCTGCTGATAAGGTAAGATTTCTTTCTTGCAAACCAACCATTTTCAAACTATTACAGCATCTCAAACACCTTCTCGAAAAATTGAAAATTTTGGATAATTCTTTGCTCCATTAAATTTATTAAAAATATATATAAGGTCTCCTTCTTTTGTTAACCAAGATTTTAGTGTTAACTTTGTTAACCAATGAGGACTATTCATCTTGAAAATCAATGTGTGACAAGCGGCTTTACATATATGAAGAGGGGCATAATAGTCAAATGATAGAAAAACCTAACAAGGAAGCCACCCTTGTTTCACGACATGTCTAAAATGGTAGTTTCCGAAATTGGGGTGTGATGTGCATATATGAACTTGTGTTGATGTGCCTATATGAAATGGGATTTGATGACCATATTTGAAATTGGGTTTTGATGTGCATATATAAACTTGTGTTTTATGTGCCTATATGAAATGAGATTTGATGACCATATTTGAAATTGGGTTTTGATGTGTATATATGAACTTGTGTTGATGTGCCTATATGAAATGGGATTTGATGACCATATTTGAAATTGGGTTTTGATGTGCATATATAAACTTGTGTTTTATGTGCCTATATGAAATGAGATTTGATGACCATATTTGAAATTGGGTTTTGATGTGCATATATGAATTTGTGTTTTATGTGCGTATATGAACCTCTCTCATTAAGTGTAAAGCAACCTGGGTGACAAAAAAAATTATGTGCATATATGAAATTGGGTAAATGGTTATATGTGCATATATGAAATTGGGTATAAATGGTTTGATGTGCATATATGAAATCGGGTATAAATTGTTGGATGTGCATATACGAATCGGGTTTTGAGGAGCATATATGAACTTTTTAACAAGGAAACAAACTCGTGAATATGATGTATGAATTAGGAACAAGATGAATAATATGATTAATCTTTAAAAAAAAAAATCTAAAAAACATAACTTCCATATTTATCCATACGTTAATCTAGGAATGTAAATATTACTATTAACCCATTCTAATCCTTAAATTCCCTAAACTACCCTAATTAATGCCCCATGTGTTTACTAAAATAAAGAAAAATTTTAAATCCTATTGGTCCATATAGGTTAACAAAGTTAACACTATTTTGTTGGTTAACAAAAGAAGGGCCCTCTATATTAGGGCTGTAAACGAACCGAACGAACACGAACGGAGGCTTGTTCGTGTTCGTTCGTTTAACTTAACCGAACGAACGAACACGAACGGCAAACGAACGAAATTTTTTGTGTTCATGTTCGTTCGTTAAGAAAATATGTTTGTTCGTGTTCGTTTATGTTCGTTCATTAAGAGCTAAACGAACGTAAACGAACGAACGTAAATGAACATAAACGAACGAACATAAATGAACATTTACGAACGTAAGCGAACGAACATAAATGAACATATACGAACGTAAAGGAACGAACATAAATGAACATAAACGAACACAAATGAATAAAAAACAACCACCTTTACTCATAATTTCGTTCGTAAAAAATAACATAACAAAATTTAAAAAAAAACGGATATACTTAGGAGGTATAAAAAAGGATTTTAATTAATGCTTTTACAAATTAATGTCATAATATATATATAAATATATTTATATATATAAACAAATATAAATGAACGTAAACGAACATAAATGAACGAACATAAATGAATGAACATTAACGAACATAAATGAACGAACGAGACCATTGTTCATGTTTGTTCATTTAACTAAACGAACAAAAAAATGTGTTCATGTTCGTTCATTTATTAAATAAACGAACATAAACGAACTTGCCGCCGAACAGTTCACGAACGGTTCGCTGAACGTTCGGTTCGTTTACAGCCCTACTCTATATATATATATATATATATATATATTACCACTAGAGATAAAAGATTTTTTTATTATATTCTATCAAAAAGGAATCGTGAAATTAAATGTTTGAAAGAGTAAAATAATATATTATTAGAATATTTTAGTAATATAATTAATGTTTTACTCTTTAAAATAGAGAAGTTGTTGGAGTCTGAATGCAATTTTTTTTTAGATTTTAGATTTTGATTGTTCATTTTGAAGAATTTATTGGAAATGCTCTTATCTATTAAAATGCCTGAAATATATTAGTGTTAAAATGCCTGAAATAATATATTAGTGTCTGGGCCAACTTACTTGCACCTCGACTAAGTATGGCCTTAAGCGGTCTTTTGTCCATTATATTCTTATATTGATTAGTTGTATGCAATAAGATGTGGTATTAACGATCTTTCCCCATTCGTGTGCTCGTCGTAGGGTGGAGCAACTCATGTCGATATAGCTTGTGACCCGGAATTGGTCAAGCTAGTCACCCGTTTGACTCGTCTCCCCGTATGTTACAACTAAAAATTCCTTCCAAATTCGAATTCTTCAACGAAATTTTATAAATTTGCTTCTACATTGCCTTCTTTTCACTTTTTACAAGCCGAGGGTCTGTATGGAAACGACTGCTCTACTCTTTGGAACAGATGTCGAGTCTGCATACATCTCACCCTCCGTCCCCAGGCCCACCTCCGGGTGTGATATACTGGGCTCGTTTGCATACTCTACTCTTTCCAAGAGTCATTTGCTTCTATTTGTCTCCTTGTGCAGGTTTGTGTCTCATCGGTGGATCCGTCTTCTTTTCTTGCTGCCGTTGAAGCCGGAGCTTCGATGGTTTGCTCCCCGACTTTCATTAAACCTTTTGATATTTTAATTTGTTATCTCGGATTCGACTATGACCGTGGGATCATACTTGATACTGTCGTAAAATTGAAAAAAAAAAAAAGGAAATCCCACGAGATAGATTCAATACAGTAGTGTCGTATTTATGGTTCATAACGAATAAATGTTATACGCAGGTGGAGATCGGGAACTACGATTCGTTCTATGAGTCGGGCATAGTTTTTTCACCCGAGCAGGTTTGTTTGTAGATATCGCGTTACAATATCACATTTCAAGAATTTTTTTCGGTTTTCGTGAGAACGTGAAGGTATCCTTATATTGTGTGAAAGTTTGTCGTGAAAACTGTGAAGATACCTTTGTATTGTGCGAACGTTACAACAGTCGCACGATATAACGTAAGATTCCGATGCACAGTTGAAGGTGATTGTTGAATTGAACGATCGTATGATGTTTTCTGTAGATACTGAAGTTAACGATGGAGACACGAAGAATTCTTCCGTTGGTGACGTTATCTGTCACCGTGCCTCACACGTTAAGCCTCCCGGATCAAGTAATACGCCCTTATAGATCAAAATCTGGTCTTTCTTTTATGAAATATTTAGATTCGAGTGACCATGAATATTGATTTTACAGGCGAAGCTGGCCGAGCAATTGGAACAAGAAGGCGTTGACATCATTCAAACCGAAGGAGGAAAATGCTCCAATCCTTCTAAGTCGGGTGTTCTTGGATTGATCGAAAAGGTAGACTAGATTTCAACACGTAGACCCATAATATCGAAAAGGAAAATGCAATAAGCTTCTAGGGGGAGCTTTCGCAAGTTTTTTTTTTTCTTCCAAATTTGCCCCTCCCAATTAAAAAACACCTTCCTTTCGTCTATTAAAAAACCCTCCCAAACAAAAAAGTCTACGATCTATACAAACAAATAGATTTATCCATACAGATAGCTTTAGCCATATAGGACTTAATGAAAAACCAACCAAATGATAACAATTACTATGGTTTCAGATTAGTTATCTTTGATTATGATAAAACGCAGGCTACTCCGACACTGGCAGCAGCATATTCGATTTCAAGGGCTGTTAAGATCCCGGTCATGTGTGCATCCGGATTAAGTGCGGTTACAGCACCGATGGCCATCACGGCAGGGGCTGCAGGAGTGGTAAGTACATATCTTGAATGTCTTTTCTATCAAATTTTGAAAACCCTCTTTCCGTTTTCGACATCCGACCACTTTATTATTCTTTGTGTGCTTTTGCAAATAGGGTGTCGGATCAGCCATTAACAAGCTGAACGATGTGGTTGCGATGATCGCGGAGGTCAGAAGCATCGCAGATTCGTTAGGGCTGTCGATCAACATCGAAAGTGAAGTAGAAAACAGAGGTTTGAGAGTGTAGAGAGTTGAGCTTGTTTTGCAATAAAGAGTAGTGCACTTGTTGTGCATGAAGATGGATCTTTGTTTTGAATTTTTAAGAGTCAAAGAAATGTAAAAGGAACCATGAAAGCTTTAAGCTCTTTTATATGGGTGTTTGCGTATATCTTACCCTTTTCGGTCCAAGAGGTGAATCGAAGAATTTTTTTGAGTGATGATACAATTTGACCGTAAAAAACGAAGTTATGAATATTTTTTAAAAAAATCATCAATGGTCTACTGATTAGTTCCTTACTTTTCGTATATGAGGTTCCCTGTTTGAGTTTTTTATTGCAATGTTTCATAATCATATTAAACCTGAAATTAACAGCTAAAAACTAAGAAAATGATTCAAAACCCAACCTGGATGGGAGCAAAGCCGTACAAACCAACTTTGTCAAGACAAAGTTGTGTTATATACTTATATATGGTGGTATCCTGACATTATAATACGATGACATCTTTCACGACCCTAATTTTTTTTACCTATGACGGAGGAACAGTGGCGGATCCAGGATTTAAGCCTAGTGGGGGCACCTTTAAGGTACCCGCAAAGTCGACCGATATGCTTTTAGCCTAATTCCATCTTTTTGAGGGATTTTTAAAGTTTTCGAGTTGATTTCGAGAGATTTTTGAGTTTTTTTTGTCGATCTCAAGAGATTTTTCGGTTTTTTTGGTTGATTTCGAGATATTTTTTTGGTTTTTTGCTTGAATCCAAGTATTTTTTTGGATGGTGGGGACACACGTAAGAAATCAGTGGGTGAAACAACGTGGTGGCATGTGCCACCATATCTCGGCTCCTATCCCATGTCCCAGACCCAGATCTCATCTCCTCATGGGATATACAAGTCATTTAAGTATATAAAAAAATTACATATTCAACTTTGCAAAATATTAAATTAAATGTTGAGTAAATCAAGTTTTTCCTTTATATGGTTTATTAAAGATTGTGAATTTCGTCCCTATGATTTGTGATTTATCATTTTATTGTTGTTTTCGCCATTACGGTTAACTCCTGATTTCAAATATGAGGACGGAAACATCAAAAAATTGTAAATCAAAAGGACGAAAACAACAATAAATTGTAAATCATAATACGATAAGAACGAAACCAAAATAAATTGCAATGAAAATTGTAATTTCCACAGGGACGAAAAATGCAATTTTCAACAAACTATAGGGATGAAAAACATAATTTACTCTTAAAATATTTCATGGAACAAAAAAGAAAAGAAGTTTTTCGACGGTGAACACTTGAAACCATGAAACCTCACAATAAACTCTTCTTCTCTTCTCTCAAACAAGTAGAGAAGCGTTTAAAACTCGACGACAGAAATCCACCACCTCCACCGGAAACCACTGAACCGCAACCAACAGATTCCGTCATCAGCTCCCCAATTTACTTCCACAACCAACCCACAAACACCTCCTCAACTTTCCACGATTACTCAATCGAACAACCCCCACAAGAATTCCTCTCTTACGATTCCCCACCTCAATTCCACGATTCAAAACCCAATTCCCCCAAAATCAGCACCGTCGTCGACGACATTGATTCGATGATTCGGGTTCTCGGGTTATCGGATCTCGATGGGAAACGGGCGCCGGAGATGCCTGATGTTGGAGACGATGAATTTTATGATAAGATTGTGCAGGTGAAAGGACCAAAATGTAAGAAGGAAGTTGAGAGATTGGATGGATGGATCAAATACTTGTTGAATAATGGCGGAAAAGAGCCGTTGAGATTGGCGCATTTGTTGTTGGCGAAGGCTGCATTGGTTTCAGATGGTAACGAACTTGATTTTCCGTCAACCATTGACGAGTTTTTACGGAGTGATCCGCCTTTGGATTAGGGTTTGAATTGATGGATTTGAATGGAGGTTGTTGATTGTTGATGAAAGGAAGGTTCCATTCAAAGTTAATGTCTAAATCGTTAAGAGAGGTAAATCAAAAAAAATGTCAGTCTTTTAATGGTTCCAAAACACTCTGAATGATTTTGTATCTTGACCTTGTCTTAACCATTCAGAGTCGTGATTTGATTCTGAATAATTAACAAACAACCATATTTCATTTTGCGCTTTATCTATACTACATTATAAAACACGGATAAAAAAACTCTTAAATAAAAATGATTATGCACAAGGTACCATCATTTTATGCAATATTTTAAAAATCTCTTAATTTACAAGTATCAAAGCACAAGATACATATTACTACTGGAGGTTTCTAACACCCACCAATTTGGTATGTGGAGGACCTTTCTTTTATGCATACCTTTCCATTATCACTATTAATTAATATATTATATTACTATAATTTTGTTTTAATTATATTATTAAATATATAATTGGTTATTTTTTCTATATGTCATTAAAATATATAAGATAATTATTGAATTCTAACAAAATACTTAATTTTTTATATAAAAAACATTATATTATTAAGCCTAAATTAAACAAACTTATAAAAAAACATTATCATTTTCTCAAAACCATCCAAAATCGTACAGTAAATCGACAAAAAAAAACATTAAAATCGTGATATATCTCGCTGCATTGCGCGAGTACGCTTCTAGTCATAATAGTTTCTTAATCATTCTGTATCAAACCATTCAGCAACTGTCATTTATCATAATAGTCTCTTAATTATTCTGTATCAAATCATTCAGCAACTGCCACACGATGCTCGTCTTCGACGTCATGCAAATCTTGTGGCATGTCATGATATGCGTTTTTACAAGGTGTTATTTGATTTTTCTTTAATTTTATTTTATTTTTAAATTTTAGTATATAACCTAGTTGTACATGGTATAGTCTTGTATTAGAGTAATAAAAGAAATCATTATTATTTTGTAATTTATTATATGACCAACATAGTAAACTTGAATTAAACCATAACCTCTCAAAATATATAATGTTTGGTCTGAAACATAGTTTAAAAAAAAAAAAAAAAAAGACATTGTACAAAAATATAACCAAATTTGTTTCGATTTTCTATTTTAGATTCAATCGATGTAACACAAGTTTCTAAAATTCATATTCTGAAACCAATTTACTTGATGCAAAGTTAAATATAATTTATTTTTCAATAAAAATTTCCAATTCTATTTCGCCTCTTCTCGTTCCGTCGCTCCTCTACATTCACCGACGATGAAGAACCTGTTTCCATTTCAAAAAATTAAGGGAATCGAGCATGCCCGTTCAAGAGCATTAAAACATCTAAGGGGGCGTTTGGTTCGCAGAATGTTTTTGGATAGAATGGAATCTGTAAAAGAAATTTGACTTTGAAGAAATTGGAATGAAATGTTGTCATGTTTGACCACCTGTTTGATTGACAGAATTGGAATTTTTCTGTTTGGTTCACAAATTGTAGCTTTAGAATTGTAATGGAATTTTGGTAAATGACCCTTTTTGTTTATTTTAATATTTTTCAACAAAAATTATTTTAATGAAATAGTAATTAAATAGTTTAATTTTTAACTAAAATTGCTTTGAGTATTTTAGCACACGAATGATCGAAAGATGAGGAGAGAGAGAGAGGGATAGAGAGAGAGATAGAGAAGAGAAAGAGAGGAGAGGAGAGAGAGGGGGAGAGAGAGGGAGAGAGAGAGGAGAGAGAGGGAGAGAGAGAGGAGAGAGAGGGAGAGAGGATAGATTGAGAGAGAGAGGAGAGAGAGAGGAAAGGAGAGAGAGAGAGGAGAGAGAGGGTTGGTGTCTACTGATAATGTTGAACGGTAGTGGTGGCCGGTGGCGGTGATGGCCGGATGTGGTGGTGGCCAATGTTGGTAGCCAGATGTGGTGGTGGTTGGTGGTGGTCGGTGGTGGTCAATGGTGGCCGGAGGTGGTGGTGGTGGTGGCCGGAGGTGGTCGATGGTGGCTGATGTTGGTAGTCGGAGGTGGTGGTGGTGGTGGTGGTCAATGGTGGCCGGAGATGGTGGTGGTCGATGGTGGCCTGTGTTGGTAGCCGGAGGTGGTGGTCGATGGTGGTGGCCGGAGGTGGTGGTGCATATTAGGAAGAGGGGCAATTTTGTCCAAAAAAAATATGACATTTCATTCCAATGAAATACCACCTCCCCCCAAGAAATGTTGAATTCCTTCATTTGTGAAATTCAACATTCCAATTCCTTAAAAAAAATGAACCAAACGATGTAATGGAATCTGGTCAACGGAATTCAACATTCCAGTTCCATCAGCTTCCATCAGAATCTGCGAACCACACCCTTAAAAGAAATTACTACATTTATAATCAAGTTACGGGGAAGAACGTTAAGTGCCCCTCACATGAGAACATTTGATTTGGTTCTTCACATTTGAAGAAACTGGTTTCGTTTGGTTCCAATCAAAACCCGACAAAGTCATACCCAAATGAGCAAAAACATGAAAACAAAATCAATTTCCAAGATCCTATGTCCAATATACCTACCTAAAACTCCACAGCCACCCACCCACCTCCGTCGATTATTTAATTTATATTAATTAAAGGTAAATTTGAGAATTTAGTTATCTACTTTTGAGAATAGACTCTGGAACAATCATGAATAGAAATGTGAACACTTATTTTAAAATAGAGCGAGGCTATGTTTGGCAAAAAAAAAAAACCGGTACATGTTTAAATGACCATAAGCTAGCTTATTGAAAAGCTACTCATAGTAGCGTTTTGAAAAGCTAACTTATCAGCTACCAGCTAGCTTATAAGCTAGTTTGCCAAACAATGCCCGAGTACTATTTTACCCATGTGCAAGGCAAATGGGAGGGATGAAGGCATACCATGTTAATAGGAAGAACCAAAATAAGCAATTTTTTGGATAATAAATAAATCGCAACAATCAAAACCAAGAAAACCCAAAGACCATATAGACCAAATCTGTAATTTATATCCTCGAAAATTATAGAAATGTCATGTAAGCAAATGTTAAAACCGGTGCAACCGGTCATTTTAGTACTGGAATAGGAATTCTAGAAGCTTCGCTACATCAAATGCCGATTTAGACCCACTATTACCCAAAATAAGAATCCGGGCAAATTTGGTTACATTTCCATGCAATTTGCCCCTACTAAAATGTTTTTGAGTTTTGAATCAAATGTCTAAAATACCTTTTATTTTCCGCCTTTAATTGCTCAAAGCCACAACAACCATAATTAATGGAAGGAAAGTAGATAACAAAACCAAGCTACTTATAGTATACATCCTATGTCAGCAGTACACAGCAAATCCCTCCTTATTTTGGGAAAGAACAGCTTAATTCGAGATCATTGTTTACTCCGATCCGTCAACATGGTTTTCACCAGGGCGTAGGTGGTCTAAATTCCTATGACGAGGTTTCGATGGCCCTTGTGAACATCTTTCTTAAGGGCTATTTACCGAACGCTTACCCATGCAACTTACCGCATCTGGCAAACGGCCCCTTAAATGTACAAAAGAGGGTCTCTCTAACCAGTGAACACTAACAGCCATTCAAGGCTTGGCTAAAATGATAACAATAACAACCATTATTGCTAAGAGACACAAATAAGTAAATCAAGATTCAAAACTTCCCCAAAAAAGGAAAAACAATGTATTGCATTTTCTTCCAAAAAAGGGGTTTTCATTTATCTATAACCAGGTTTTCCTGCAAACTTGAAATTTTACTACAACTTTCCATTTGATGAACAACTTAGTTATGGATATAGACTGATGACAACTACATGATTTTAACTCACCTGATCTTGCTAAGATTACGAGCATGATAGAAAACTGGTTCGTCTATTGCATTCTGCAGATAGATGCAAGCAGCCTCACAATGGCAAGGACATGTAATAACATCTGCTGCCTGAATTGGGTCAAACGTCAACTAGGTGACCCCCGTTAGCTGAATCTGTATCAGATTGTATCAAATTTGTATCAAATTGTGTTTTTGTATCAGATTGTATCAAATTGTGTTTTGAAACTAGAATAACAATAAATGACGATGATACTGAAAAGCATGGTTACCAAAATCCGATCAACGTTCTAAGCACAGGGGCAAAGCCTCCTTGTATGCTGATGAGATCCATCACAAGAAAGCAACGATGGTCTTCGTGTATATAAGCACGCTCCTGGATTCAGATTGGTAGGGGCATCCTCAACCACTTCGGCAGGTTGGTCAGATCCGATGCTTGCCAAACACGATCCTCTGCATTTCATATACTTCTGCATAATTTCACATTGATTTATAAGCACAAATTTGCTTGGAACACATGATTGCCCATTTGATTTGCAGACAGAATCACACGACTCCCCTTGTTTACCGACAATAACATTAATGCCAATCAGCCGGACTTCTATCTGCGTATCAGTGATTCCGGCGGACATGTTGGATGGCAGCGCAAAACAATGGTGGAATTCACTGTGATATGCGTTTTCATGAACCACGCTCTCGGAATTATGGCGGCATCTTCCAGCACAGTAATCAAAAAGACTTGAATAGGTCCCGGAAGTTACTGGCTTGGCGATCTTCACTGTTAAAGCTTGATCAATATGTGTTCTTTCAGGATTTAAGCAGCAAGAAACACAATATTCGTAGGAATTGCAGCATTGTGAAACAAGATTGCAGCCATGGCAGCTATACCGCTCTTTCTTCACACGGCAGCAATGAGACAGAGGATCAAGTGAAAGAGCATCACAGACGTAACCAGTATAATCAGTTATTAAATATCTTCCTTGAACGGTTGTTCTGCAGATTCGTGTTTCTTGGAAACTGATATCCTTCCTAATGGCAAATCCAGTCGATGCCAACATTAAGATCAGCAGTTGCAAATATTTGAACTTGAAATCCATGTAATACTCAAACTCAAGCCCTCTCCCACCACTGTGATATTAAAATCTAAAGTTCCAATTGATCTCTTAGATTCGTTTCCCAGTAGGAGGATGCTTCGAGTCCACTCGTTTTCTTAAAGTTCCAATGAGTATCACAACATATGTCACGTGAATTTACGATCATTTCAACCCAATAATCCATCTACAAAATATACCCATTTCCACGCAATGTTCAGCTGCCACAACAACAAGAATGAATAATACTTATAAGCAGAAACAAAAGGTTACTAACTTCAATTGGAATTTCATTCACACCAATTGTCAATACACGATTCTTAACACTTCCTATTAACACTCCATTTCAAAAAGGGAAGCATTCTGATTCAATCTTTTTTTTAAATCAACATCAATTTGAATTGCAAATGCAAATGCAAATGCCATACCATAGTTGCTAGATTATAGTAGATGTTGCAAAGTAATTATCCTGAGCAACTTATCATGAAAAGTTAACAATTCATGTCAATTTAGGGATTAAAGAGCAACTCGTTTGATCCAAAATCAAAGCGTCCTCCTCTGATCGAAAGTATAGATCAACAGAGTTCAACAATGGCGAATCCTTGCTAAGAAACATAATCAATGATTAGAATTTGTGATGAAAATTCATACATACGAATCACAACAAAATCATAAGTCGTAACAAAACCTAATCAACAAACCAATTTCGAGTCTCTCCAATTAATCCAGAGTGCGACATAATACCGTAACGAAGTGACAGGATTGAAATCGTTTAGAAAATCTTTATATTAAAGCAATTATCATACTTGGAGTTGAAACGAATCCACTCTTTGCATAAATCACAAGAACATAAAATGAAAATGAAACCATACACCGAAATAGGAGATTACCTTGGATGTCAAGAACCCTAATTTCCTTGCGTCGGTGTGTTTTTCATAAATCTTGAGAATGTTAGGGCTAGGTCGATCTTGATGAAGAGTGATTTCACAGGGTTCTAATTCCGAAAAGCAAAATTAAGGGTTACAGTTTTACAGAGATCGATTTGGGCGATCTTGGTGCTCGAAACCGAAACGGAAAAGTCTCCACCAGCGTCCAATTTATACTTGCAGTGTGATCACAACGTGTATCTAAACACAATAAATAGGATGTTTGATTTGATGCAACTTATGGCTTCCGGGCAATTAGTCGATGTGCGTAAACTCATTTTACCCATAAAAAACTTACTATTGATTAGAAAAATAGATGGGAATCGATAAATCTAAGAAGTGAAATCGAGAACTAGTTCTGAGTTAAACTAGTCCGACCTCAAACAAACATGCAAGCCAATATAACCTTGAGCGGCCGTTTACCAGAAAGTTTGGGTAAGTGTGATCAGATAAAACACTCCAACGCCGTAAGTCAGTCTCTTCGTTTTCATCGGGTCAATATCTTGGTCAACAACGTTTATTGGTTATAATATATTGGCTTACAACGTTATTTCTCGTTCAATAAGCTCTTATCTGGAAACAAGTTATTCCTCGAAGTCTCTTTTAATTTGGAAAATATGGTTTGAAACAAAACTGGGAGCGAATGAAAAATAAAAAGGAAACATGTTTAGTTGCGATTTCAAGCTAGAGCAAATCAATGCAGTTGGTTCAGTTCTTCTCGTTATCGGTTCGAACCAGATTGGTTTATCGTAATTATTCTTTTTCATTAATTAATAGGCCACATGGACCGATCAAAGAAAGGAGGGGGATAAACAAAAACAACCAACCTCCAAAAGTCGATTTGTAACGAAAAAACAATTAAAAGGAGGGAAGTAATTTATTAATTCTAAATAGAGGGGCCAAAGTCGGGCGATTTCAAAAAGTTGCGAGGGTGAAACAAGGTCTTACCACCGAAGCCGCTAAACCGACACAAGGGTAGATAATGGAATCCTAATGGGTTGAGCGGAAAACAAATGACAGATGGGTATCAAGCCATATAAACGAAATCACACTGAACTAAAGAAATTCATTTAAAAAGTTTAGAAGAAAATAGGAGGCTCATTAGTCACAAGATGGTGACAACCATTAAGAATGTTTGTGGGTCGATGTTGCAATGATAATGTCACATCATTTGCCTTTTTGTGGTTGCGGTTGAGCCACAAGAGATATCAGACAACCTTTTGTCAACGGTATAACCTTTAATTGATGCATTGTTGGTCGACCAATATGACTATGCACCAAAAATGGCAAACAGGTAATGATGCTTTTTAAGTTGGTTTTGTGAAACTTTTTAAGTTGGTTTTGTGAAACCAGTCTAATTGGGATAATGGAGTTTATATATATAATAGTACTTAGGTGTTGTTCAGTTCGTTTTCTGTTAAGACCTGTATGGATATAGCTGTCTGTATGGATATACCTGTCTGTGTGTTAACAACTAAGTTGTTGTTCGGTTGTTATGCTGAATAAACAGTCTGAATATAAAAAATGACCATTTTACCCTTTTATTTTATATTAATCATCTATTGATGAAATTTTACAAAACAACAACAATTTCCATGAAATTAAATCAATCTAATTACAACAAGTTTTGAAATTCAGTTAACCTAATTTATATAGATCAAACTTTTTTTTACAAGTTTTGTAAAAGAAAAAATCAGTAACCAACCCAAAACCCATCAATCTGTAGATCAAACTTGTTTTTACAAGATTTGCAAGACTCAAAAAAATCAATAGATCAAACAAAAACCTAAAACCAACCCAACATCGATTTGCAGAAACACATTCATCCAATGCCAAAAAAACCCACCTTGTTTCTCTCTCACAACCATATTTCCAGAACACACCACCGATGATGGCACAGAGGTTCGTGATGAAATGAGAAAATGACTTCGGGTTTTCCGTTATCAAAACCTGGAGACATTCAAATCCAGCAACGATCGTTATGAGAAAGATGACTAAAATCCAGCAAAAAAACCCACCTTGTTTCTCTCTCACAACCAATGGAGGTTTTTGGAGGTTTAATGGCGATGGAGGTTTTAATGGGTCCAATAATTCCAAAATTCCCAGTACACTCCAGTGTTGTCTTCAATGGCGATGGAGGTTTTGGATGGCAATGGAGGTTTTTGGAGGTAGGTTGTCTTCAATTGTTAGGTTTTAATAAAAGGGAATAGTTGGGAGTTGGGAGGGTAAATGAGGAAAGTAAAGTAAATTTAATGGCCGAGTGTGGAAGACATTATATTTGTAGCTGATTCGGTCAGCCACCAGCTGGCCGATTAAGCTGCTATCGAACACTCAGATATGGCTGACCGAATCAGCCATATCCCTTATTCAGCCCATTAAGCTGCTACCGAACAGGGCCTTAGAGTTTTAAACTTCATAGTTTGACCGCTAGAAGTTTGAACTTCATGGTTTAGCCCCAAGAACGTTAAAAAGTTTGCATTTTTTTTTTGTAACCGTGGATTTCCGAATCAGCTTACGCGTACCGACTAATCCCCAGGCGACCACGAATTGCCTGGAGTCATCGCATTTTGCATTTTGGTTAGTATTTGTGGACAATTTTGAAAATTTCATTTTTCTCCTCTAGTGACTAAAGTATTACATTTTGGTCCTACTAAAGTTTAAAGCTTGTACTCGTACCCAAAAATGGAAATTGGTTGCAAAATTATTCAAAGTGAAAAAAAAATGCAAATTACAACATAAAATGTATTCTGTTTCGTAGTTTTTTTTTTTTTGGTAGACATACTTTCAAAAGCTTCCATTTTTAATGAAATGTGCATGTCTTTGATGTAATTACAGAAATGTTGATTTTGTTAAAAAAAAACGTATTTTAACTCTGTATATAAAAAGTCATTTTCTTAGAAAAAAATTATTGAACTTTCACGTTTAAGATATTTTGTCATAAATACACAAATTAAGCTTTTGGAATTAAGGTGATGTTTGACAGTTGTTGAATGGTTTGGTACAGAATGATTAAGAGACTCCTCTTATGATATAATACAAAATAAAACATGGTTGTTTGATAATTGTTCAGAATGAAATTAAGGCGCTAAATGGTTAACGGAGACCCAAAATATAAAATCATTTAGAGAGTTTTAGAACCATTAAGAGACAGATATTTTTTTTTACCAAACAAGATTCACCTCTTAGCGATTCAAATATTGTCTCTTAATGGAACTATTAAGAGATAAACAAACAGCCCCTAAGTTCCTCAAAATGAATAACATAAACATGTTTGCAACCTAAATTTCATGAAAAGGAAAACGTAACTTAATCAAATCTTTTTAGATGATAAGAAATGATTACATTTTTAGTATCACCGAGACGATAACCATTTATGAGTGTCATTAGGTTTGATGCTTCTACGTCATAACCATTAAGTTGAGTGGTTTTTTACGTGAAATTTTTTGTCTAGGGACTGAATCCGGAGAACCAAATTCTATAGTGGCAAAATGTATAAAATTACATCGATAGAGTTGAATATGTTCATAATGGTGGTGGCATATCCTTTATATATTGCTTTCTAGTGTTCTTCTAGTGGCAATCTTCTCATGGGGAGCTTATGATTTTGACAAATGATCATATTTATTCATATTGTTATTGTTATTCTAATCTAAGTGGTTTATTTTGATGGATCTTCTTAAAGAATTTATGCTCTTCAAAAGGTGATAAATATTGGTGAACATGTTCTAGTAATCTATACTAAACCCCTGTTCATCGTGAACTAAAAAGATTGTGGGTGATAAAAAATTCTCTGAAAATTTCAGGAATTTGGAGTTTTGTGTACCTGGGAATTCAATTTGATCAGTTGTATGCGAAGGAGCATGGATGAAGGAGAGGTAGAAATCTCGGAAAATCTCACAGGCAATTCGTCGAACACCTTCCGTGCACCATTAAAGCTTGAAGATCCACTGTTGGATGATCCTTTAAAGAACAGAAGAACGTGTACACACACTCACCCAGATCATCATGGTTCGATGGAACCCGGCAGGCCATCGGGAAATCGAGTGGCGGTTAGGAAGTATCGAGAGAAGAAGAAGGCGCAAAACGCTTACTTAGAGGAAGAGGTTAAGAAATTAAGGGTTGTGAATCGGGGATTGATTCGGAAACTGCAATTTCAGGCTGGTTTGGAATCAGAGGCTTTGAGACTTCGAAGCTTGTTGTTGGATTTGAAAGCTCGGATTGATGGGGAACTGGGTGTTTCTCCGTTTTACAAACAGAACTGTAATGGCAGCTCCGACGGTTGCAGCGGCGGTGAATGAAGTGTGCAATCTACCGGCGAATAACGTGGTGTTTCGACGTGGAAATAACATATGTTATCTTGAGGGGTGTTTGGGATTGCTTATTTAAAACAAATTATGCTTATTTTAAAAAGTGTTTATCAACTTATGCGGTGTCAAACCGGAGTTTTAAAAAAAATGTTTGGATTAACTTATTGTGGTACCAAAACGTAATAAGCTAATAAGTTGTTATTTGAAGGTGTTTGGGATTGCTTATACATATTAAATAACCAAAAAAGTCGTAAACACTTTTCAAAAAGTTGATAAGTTAAAACCAAATGACTTATCAAAAAGGGCTTTTCAGCGGTTTGACACCGCTATAAGCCATTTTAATTTTTGCTCATCCAAACACTCAAAAAAACTTATCTCCGGTGTCAAATCGCAATAAGCTAAAAAGCCCCTCAAATAAGCAATCCCAAACACCCCCTGAATCGTGTTGTTTTGATATGATTAGAAAAAAGTGAAAGATGTATACATACATACATACACGTTGTATGTTTATGTATGTATACATGTTGGACAAGTTTAAACGAGAAGCTAAACATTTTACGAAAATGCGAGAAGTGTGATACACAAGCTAAATCATATATGATTAAATCAATGTTACATTGACAATACATAGACATTTATGATTAAACACGCCCACATGCCGTGTAATCATATATGATATGACACTTCTCGCATTCTCGTAAAATGTTTAACTTCTCGCATAGTCCTTTCTATATATGGGTATCTACGTACGTATGTGTATATATGTATGTAGGACGATAATCAAATGAGAACCAAAAATAGATTGAGAACCGTGAAAACCGATCTAAACCGTTAATTGATTTTAATCTATGGTCATTAAAGGCAATGGCAATTTTGTAATAAATTAGAAGTTCATGGTTTGTTATAGATTGAAATTAAAATTGAAAGGGTATATTGGGTATTAAAACCCTTTGACCAAATTCATATATGGGTCATCTCATCAGCTCCATCAATGCCCAAATCAAGATCTGGTACACCATCGATCGGCACGAAATTCAGATGGTTATGGAACTCACACGACTTCTATCGCCGCCGGTAGATACATGTTTCCGGCATCCACTCTTGGTTACACTCGTGGTGCCACTGCCGGAATGGCGCCTAAAGCTCGTCTCGCCGCCTACAAGGTTTGCTGGAACGCTCGTTGCTTCGATTCTGACATCCTCACGTCAGCGTCTACGATGGACTTGCATTGGCTCACCACCGCCTCTATCCGCTCGGCAACGACGATTACTTTGGATCTTTGTGTCTAGAAGGTTCCTTAAACCCTAATTCTGTCAAGGGGGAAATCGTTTTATGCGATGGAGGCATCAATTCAACAGCGACTCACAAAGTACAATGGTAAAGTTTGGTTTAATTTCGGATTTCATTCTTCTGTGTTCCCTTCGTAATTCTGAAATCCCCTCTTTTTCATCGTCATGATTTCTTGAAGAGGAAGAACGAGAGTTCTGATGAGAATCCGGAAACAGGGACGATTTAGGGTTCCAGAATCAAATACAAAAGTATTCTTGAAGTTCCAAAATCTGGAATCTCACAAATCATGAACTAGATGATTTATGCCTCAATTTCTTGAAATTTCCTCTGTAATGTGAAGTAGGTCTTGATTACACTAGATGGAATCCGTGATGGTGCTCCTATGGTGGTCAAGGCCGAGGGGCTGAGGATAGTTATAAGTGGGAACTTCTCATCGTCAATTTAAGGTTTTTTGTTTCTGGTTTCATGGGGTGAATAACATATAGAAGAAAATCATGTTTGGTTTCATGGAGTGAAATAACACATAGGAGAAAATCATGTTTGGTTTCATGGAGTGAAATAACATATATGAGAAAATTATGTTTAATTTCATAAGGTGAAATAATATATAATGATTGGTTTCATGTGATGAAATAACATACAGTGTTTGGTTTCACGTGGTGAAATATCATATTTATGAAAAATATTGTTTTTATTTCATGAGGTGAAATAGTATGTGTTTCATCTGGTGAATTTTGTTACCAAAATGACGATTATACCATTTTCATGTGGTGAATCAACTTTTAATTAAACCATTAGATCAAAACCAAATTACGGCTTAGATCGGTTCTCACGATTCTCAATCTTGTTTTGGTTCACACATGATTTAACCCCTATGTATGTATATGTGTGTATATATATATATATGTGTGTGTGTGTATGTGTGTGAAATTTATAAATAGGTTTAAACGAGAAGACGGTCAACTTACGAAAAAGGTCAAATCACATGTGAATTGTGATACAAACACATCACAATGACCGATCATCGTTTCCCACAAACTTGATCGAGTTGATCAAGTCACTCACGTCCTTTTTGACGTGTTATTTCACATGTGACTTTCCTCTATGATCAAATGTGATCTCGCCCCTATAGCATTTCTCACAAATTGACCGACTTTTTCCATCTATGCATGTATGTATATATGCATTCACATATAGGGGCAGGTTCAAACGAGAAACTAAACATTTTGTGAGAAGACGAGAAGTGTTTAATCATATATGATACTCAAGCTTAATCATATATGATTAAGCACATGTTATATTGACAATACATAGACGTTTAATCATACATGATTAAACACACCTACAAGCCATGTAATCATATATGATTAAACACTTCTCGCCTTCTCGCAAAATGTTTAACTTTTCGCATGATCCTCCCTCTTCACATATATGTATATATACGTATATATGTGAGGATGGAGGCAGAGACGGACCCATAAATTTTTTCATACGATGACAACTATATAATATAGATAAAAAAATAATTACAATAAGCACGGTTTTTATCGACGTGTTACCAACATTCAGTATCGTCCGATGTGTTTTTAGCTTGATTCCATCGTTTCGAGGGATTTTTACAGTTTTTTGCTTGATTTCAATATATTTTTAAGTTTTTTTATAGGTTTCGATGGACTTTTTTCGGTTTTTTGGGTTGATTTCAAGTGCTTTTTTGGGTTTTTTGATTGACTACAAGGTACGGTTGCACTTTCTTGAACTTTTGGATATCATACGGTAGCACCTTTTAAAACGACACAGTTGCATCTTTCATAAACGTAAATTTTTTAACCTTTTGACGGATAAATAATACGGTGGCACGTGCCACCGTATGCCCTCTTGTAGGTTCGTCCTTGGATGGAGGTTTAAAGGAACCTCATAAAAAGATGAACAAATAAACCCTATCAACCCTTGGATTTATTAAAAAAATATATGGTTCATATTAATGTATCTGTCTTTATAATCTTTATAATCATGAATTTAGTTTTGACAATATATATATATACACACACACACGTATGCTTATAACAACATTATTCATCTAATATAGTACCTAACCAAGTTCAATGATGAAACGCGCTGGGAACAGGCAAACCAAGAATTGAAGGGGTGAACATATCATGATCTGAATTCTGATGCATCAAAGGGTCAGATGAATCGAAGCATATAGGTCGAGCCATCAAGATGATATAATATTATTCCTATATATACAAACTCTTGATGCTTTTCGTTCTATCACGAGTATATTATTATTATTAGAGTTGTGTATCGACATTAGATTGGAGAGAATTGTATGGAAACCAAAAATCCAAACCCAAATTTGTTGATGTATGCTTCCTTCCATAAGTATGCTAGGTGGTATGGTGCCCTTCGTGGATGACATAAATACGCATTTTTGTGAGCATGCTTTTGTCAATGCCCGTTCTACTGCTTGTTATTAATCATGGGCTTTAGTTATCACTATATTTGGGATTTTTCTTTGTTTTGCCCATTTTTCGTCAAGATTTTTAGCTCCTTGTTATCATTTTAGGGTATAGCTAGGTCATCTATTCCCGAAGCATATTTTGGGTAGGAATTTTGAGATGGGCATGTCTATCTGTTTTGTGCAATCTTTTGTTGGTCATACAAGTTTTATGAAGTTTTGTATCTTACTCTTATCAAGATTTAATATTTTGCTTTTCGAAAAGGCTTTGGTATCCTACTATTATCAAGATTCCTATTATTATCTTAAAGTATTGGTTTTTTATTAGTTTTTTTATAATAAAATAAGCTATGCAATAATTTGAACCGGTGATCTTTAGTAGAAGACACAAACTACCAAACAATTAATGAAAATATTGATCTTTATAAATAACTCGGATGACTTTCACACCTGGTCACATTTTTTTAATTTTCTTTGTCTAGTTTATGCTTCAACCCTAATTCTTATTTTAATATTATCTTTTTTTTTATTATTCGTCTTAGAGCATCCCCAACATATTCTCTAAAATGGAGAATTAAAACTCAAAATCTCCAATAGTTTATCCATTTTAAATATTACAATATTATTTATATCATTAAAATATTCAATACATTTCATAAACATTATTTCTTTCTCTTAAACATTTGATTTTACGGTTTCTCATTAGTAAGAAAAATAAAAATCAATTCTGTTTTGTAAGACTATCTTCAACCCAACTGCTAAAAATAAAACACTAAAAATGGTGGGTCGATTGAACACTAAAAAAATCAACTTCATCCACACACTAAAAAAAAAACTAAAAACTATCTTTAATATTTGTATAGTAATAATAATAAACATTTTAATTATATTAAACTTTTAGCCAATAGGTATATACATAATTACAAAAACTTGATATTATATTAATATATATTTATAGAGCTCTAACTTTATTGAATTTCAAATACAGAGACCATCATTTTTTACCTCAATATTGAACGGTAAGTGTTTAGTGTTGGGTTGAAGATGAAAACAACTCTATATTTGTGTTCTATATTAGGTTGGAGTTACCTTATATAATCATTTTTTAAGATTCCTCCAAATTTAAATTTTTTTATCATCTCTGTTCTATTTTATTTATATTAAAGTACCAGAAAAAATTATTATTTAGATACTTAAATGTTGAAATTTCATATCTTAGATATCATAACGGATATTTTAAATATACGTCACCTAAAATATAAATCAAGGCAAGGTACATTTTCTTTTCATATAATTTGTCTACCAAATAATTTGTTGAAGATACACTTTAAATTGATATAAAATAATATAAAACCATGACGTCTTCCGTACGGGCCCCACGTCTATCACCATCATCCATTCATCCCCGTGTTCCTACTTTCAGAGTAAATTACAAATGTAGTCCCTTTATTTATAGTCAACTTACATATATAGTCCATTATATTATAAAACACGGATAAAAAACTTTTAAATACAAATTATTAGGCACAATGTACAAGATACATATTACTACTGCAGGTTTCTAACACCCACCAATTTAGTAAGTGCAAGACCTTCCTTTTATGCAGACTTTTCTATGTATCACTATTAATTAATATATTATATTAATATAATTTTGTTTTAATTATATTATTAAATATGTAATTGATTATTTTTTATAGATATCATTCAAATATATAAGATAATCATTGAATTCTAACAAAATACTAATTTTTTTTATATAAAAACATTATATTATTAAGCCTAAATTAAACAAATTTATAAAAAAAATATTAGATTTTTTCATTCATTCCCATCCAATCAAAAAACATTACCATCATCACTTTTTCAAAACCATCTAAAATCGCACTGTAAATCGACAAAAAAATAAAATGAAACATTAAAATCGTGATGTATCTCACTGCATTGTGCAAGTACGCTTCTAGTAGTCCATTACGAATAGAAAATCATTAAACACATTTTAGATTTAGAGTTACACGTATTTGTTCAGCATAATATAATTAGTACTCGTAAAGGACTGGATTGCTTACAACATGTACGTTGTCACAAGGGTGATTTAGTTTTTTTTTTTTAAATCTCTTAATCCCTCTTAAGTATAAATCGTTTGGACATTTTTACACACAACCTCTTATTAATCATAACTAAATTAAGATTTCAGACTTTAAACCTCTTAAAAAACAAACAACACCTTAGTTTTTCTTTTTCCCATTATTTTTGTTTTCAATATCTTCCTATTTTTGTCTATTATTTTATGGACAAAAACAAGTACTATATAAAACATGTTTTAATTAATTTATAAATTCGGTTATTAAACTTTAACCGTAACATGGATGATCTTATGTTGATCCGGATTTTAGTTTATTTATTATTATTTTCATCGATACAAATAAACAAGAAGAAAACATCCTACTATATTTTTCCCTATAACTCTTTGGACCCAACAGTAATAACAATACTTTCAAATTTGTTGGTTCTATGAGACGAGGTTTAGTATGAAGACCATCACCTAAATAATTCTCTTGTCGTGTTCAAAGGACTTCATATACGAAATAAAGAAAGAAACTCTATTTCTTTCTCTCTATGATTTTTTTTTTTTTGGAAAGACGACAAATATTATAAAAAAAAACAAAGAAACCTAAAAAGTAGATACAAAACTCACCAAAACTTTCTGCAAGATACAAAAAGAAACCACAAAAAAAACACGGACACCAACCCCAAACAAGGGCACAATAAAACAATAAACGAAAAGAGAGACCAAAACAAAACACGACTACCACAAATATCAAGAGAAGTTGTGACGTAGTGGTAAGAGCCTGGGGACTTCATAGCGGTTGCCCGGGTTCGAGCCCCACTCCCAGCATTGTGGTCACGGGATGAATGCCCGCGGGCCATAGGCCTGTTTTTCAGGAGATTAGTCCGGACCCAAAGTGGTCTGGGATACTCCTTTACCAAAAAAAAAAAAAATCAAGAAAAGTAGAGAACCACCCAAAAATAGACGATATAGGACAACAATGCTTCCACATAAAAAACGACCTTTTAAGATGGATCTCGAGTTACAACACTAAGGGGCCGTTTACCTAATGCTTACATGGTAAGTGCTTATCAAGTCACATTACCTTATCGATGAATATGACAATGACCATTGTTCTTACCCGGTAAGAACAATGGCAAGGTCCAAGAGTTTTACCCGGTAAGTGATGATTACGACTCTTACCCGGATAGCGCTTACCGGATGAATTATTGTGTACGATGCCGTTTTTCATGGACTAAAATCTTAACGGGTAAGGTAAATGATAGTGTTGAATTTACCGGTAAGCGCTTACAGGCTAAGTAATTGGGTAAACGACCCCTAAGGCTATGTTTGGCAAACTAGCTGATAAGCTAGCTGACAACTGATAAACTAGTTTTTTAAAACGCTACTATAAGACATTGTTTAGCAAAAATAATTTAGGTTATAAGCTAACTTATTTTCTGGGTACATGTTTGGATAGCTATAAGCTAACTTATAAACTAGCTTTTTGATAAGCTATTTGGAGTAGCTTATGAGAAGCTTTTTGTGATTATTCCAATTATGCCCCTCATTAATATTCATAATTATATATTAACTTTTAATTATAAATAAATAATTAATGTTCTTTTTGGTAATTTAAATGTTTATAAGCTAGTTTTTGCCAAACGTGATTTTTTCATCAGCTAGCATATCGACTACCAGCTAGCCAGGGACGGACCCGGAAATTTTTTCATACGGTGACACCATATAATATAGACAAAAAATAATTACAAAAAACACGGTTTTTATCGACGTGTTTTCATCTTTTCACCGACGTTCAATATTACCCGACATGTTTTTAGCCTAATTCCACAATTTCGAGGAATTTTAAAGTTGTTTGCTTGATTTCAAGGGATTTTTAAGAGTTTTTTTTTTATCGATTTCAAGAGATTTTTTTCGGTTTTTTTGGTTGATTTCGATAGTTTCTTTTGATTTTTTGGTTGATTATGAGCTACGGTTGCATATTCTTGAAGTTTCCAAAATAATACGGTAGCACCTTTCAAAACGATACGGTTGCACCTTTCACAAACCTAATTTTTTTTACTCTTCGTCGGAAAAATAATACGGTGGCACGTGCCACCGTATTCCACACATTAGATCCGTCCCTGCAGCTAGCTTATTCGCCACCAGTTAGCTTATCAACTAGTTTGTCAAACATATAAGTAGTTTTTCAATAAGTTAATTTATGGTTATCCAAACATGTACAAAAAAAAACCTAGCTTATAAGCTAGTTTTTTTTTACCAAACAATGCCTAATTTGCCCAAGAAGAAATAAAACCTTTAATTTTGATCTCATCCATAACACTTCTACGAGGGCTTCAAATGTTTTAAATCATCGTTTATTTAATAATATATTTAATTACTTATGTACTAGGCATATACCCGCGCGATGCAGCGGAATGTAAGTAAAGAACGAACAATTAATGCTATTTCATTATATACATTTCATCAATAATCAACCATGACCTAAGAATCACAACTTATGAAACCTAAACCCATAAAGATATTCAATAATTAGTTTATATTACAATTATTGACGAAAAAAATTATAATGATATTATTTATAATAAGAATGAAACGTATTTTACGATTATGTATTTTTAACGTGCTAACGGTGGAAAAAAAATAAAACGTATGGATAGAAAAACAAATTATTTCGTAGATATTCATGATATTTAATAGTATGATTAAATTAAAAATTATTCAATATTGGGCTCGTTCTGAAGATATTGAGGAGACGCTTATAATGATATAATTTGTAGAAAAATGAACGTATTTTTTCATTGCATTTTTGTTAATATATGATTATTTGTGTTAATATGATAATGGTGTAAAATGAAAAATGAAAAAAATAAGGGATATAAAATAAATTAAATAAGTAATTGTAAGATTGATAAATGTAACATTTTAAGGATGGTAAATGTAATTGTACAAAAGTTTGTACAATAACCGTTTTAGTTTTTTCATTATATAGTATAGATTTTGATATTTAATAGTACGGTTAAATTAAAAAATATTCAATATTGGGCTCGTTTTGAAGGTATTGACGAGACGATTATAATGGTATAATTTGTAAAATAAGGAACATATTTTTTCATTGCATTTTTGTTCATATACGATTATTTGTGTTAATATGATAACGGTGTAAAATGAAAAATGAAAAAGTAAGGGATATAAAGTAAATTAAATAAGTAATTGTAAGGGTGATAAATGTAACATTGTAAGGGTGGTAAATGTTATTGTACAAAAGATTAAGGGTGGTAAATGTTATTGTACAAAAGATTGTACAATAACCGTATAACCGTTTTAGAATTTTCATTATATAGCTAGGCATATACCCGTGCAATGCAACGGAATATAAGTAAAGAACGAACAATTAATGCTACTTTCTTATAGATATGTCATCAACAATCAATCATAACCTAAGAATCACAATTTATAAAACCCTAAACCTATAAAGATATTCAATATTTAGTTTATATTACAATTTTTGACGAAAAAAATTATAATGATATAATTTATAATAAGAATGAAACGTATTTTACGATTATGTATTTTTAATGTGCTAATGGTGGAAAAATAAATAAAACGTATGGATAGAAAACAAATTAATTCGTAGATATTCATGATATTTAATAGTACGGTTAAATTAAAAAATATTCAATATTGAGCTCGTTTTGAAGGTCAGACGAGACGATTATAGTTGTATAATTTGTAGAAAAATGAACGTATTTTTCATCGTATTTTTGTTCATATACGATTATTTGTGTTAATATGATAATGGTGTAAAATAAAAAATGAAAAAGTAAGGGATATAAAGTAAATTAAATAAGTAATTGTAAGGGTGGTAAATGAAACATTGTAAGAGTGGTAAATGTTATTGTACAAAAGATTGTACAATAACCGTTTTAGTAGTATAAATAATTCGTATATATTATGATATTTAATACTATGGTTAAATTAAAAAATATTCAATATTGGGCTCGTTTTGAAGGTATTGACGAGACGATTATAATGGTATAATTTGTAAAAAAAGGAACGTATTTTTTCATTGAATTTTTGTTCATATACGATTATTTGTGTTAATATGATAACGGTGTAAAATGAAAAATGAAAAAATAAGGGATATAAAATAAATTAAATAAGTAATTGTAAGGGTAGTAAATGTAACATTATAAGGGTAGTAAATATTATTGTACAAAAGATTAAGGGTGATAAATATTATTGTACAAAAGATTGTACAATAACCATATAACCGTTTTAAAATTTTCATTATATAGTATAGATAGATACTTGTATTATGATTTGTACAATATCATTTTTTTTTAACTTTAATAAATTCAAATAATAATTTTTAATCACAAGTAAAATGGCACAAGTATAGGGACTAAAAGTTAAATAACTAAAGCTTAGGGACCAAAATTATATTTTACTCTTTATGGAAAAAAAACTGAAATGGAAGAAAACAATTGACTTAATGAACCCAGTCAATATTTTTCAAACAGTAGAGAATTTTAGGAGAAAATGGGTAAAACGAGAAAGGTGGTTTCCGGCGAGGAGAACGCGGTGGCGGTGAAGGATGAGAGAGGTAGGTGGGAGGATTTGAACCCTGAGATACTGGCATTGATCTTTGTAAGGATACCGGCGGACGAGATGGTGAGGAAAGTGCCATTGGTGTGTAAGCCATGGATGGAGGCGGTCGCCGGACCGTACTGCTGGCGTGATATCAATGTGGCGGAATGGTGTCGACGTCGCAATGATATCCGTGCGGTGGACCTGGCTGTCAGCAAACTCGTACGATGGAGCAAGTGTACGTTTCAACGTCTCTCCGCCTACCGATTGGGAAACCCTGGCTTCGTCTTCGTTGCGAACCGGTATGTAAATGTGTATACATGTGAAGTTGATACAATTGTTGCTTATGATTTTGATGAGATTTTTGTTGAATCATGATGAAATTGAATATGCGAAATTGCTCGTAGTTTGTATTAGTAAGGGCCTGTTTGTTTACCTCTTAATGGAACACCTTTGGATCGCTAACGTTACCTCTTAATGATTCTAAAACCTCTTAATGATTTTGAATCTTAGCGTCCCTTAACCATTCAGCGTCCAAATCTCATTCTGACCGCTCCATCTTGCACCAAACCATTCAACAACTGTCCCTACATTCGGATTTGAAGACACACAGTTGTTGGAGATTAGTGCTTCTAGATATATGTTGGAACCTCTCAATTGGAGAGTAATCTAATGGTTGACTGGGTTCTATATCAACTTGAACCATTTGCCCTAAAAATATGTTAGAATTTAGAAACCTCTACTCTTTAGGGAGTAAGTTGATGGGGTTCCACATATTTGTCACACAAGGATGGACCCAAGAACATTTTCATACGGTGGCACCATACTTTTTTATACGGCTTTTATCGTCTTCATCTTTTTAGCAACGTTTAATATCGTTCAATGTGTTTTTAGCCTAACTCCACCATTTCGAGGGATTAAAATTTTTTTTTTGCTTGATTTCAAGGATTTTAAAGTTTTTTTTAATCGATTTTGAGAGACTTTTTGGTTGATTTCAAGAGCTTTTCTTTTTCAGTTTTTTTGGTTGATTTCAATATTTTTTTTTTTGTTTTTTGGTTGATTACGAGATACGATTTCATTTCTAAAATAATACGGTTGCACCTTCTAAAACGACACGGTTACACCTTTCACAAACCTAAATTTTTTAATCTGGCGGAGAAACAATATGGTGGCACTGGCACATGCCATCGTTGGCACCACTGTAGGTCCGTCCATGTTGTCACATACCACTCGAGGACTTGACCATCTGGTGCAATCGGGTTGAAAAATCTGTTTCCGACTAGCCTCTGTTGGCAGTGGTGTATCGAGAAATTTAGATGACTGGGGCACACCTAAGGGGGTAAAAGATTTGGAAGTTAAATGGCCCATTCAAAGCAAAACGATTTTGGTTATTCATTTTTCAGGTTAAATCATAAATGGTTCGTTTTTTGGTTAGTTTTACTAGTTTGGTTAAATTGCATAACACATTATATTATTTATTTTACTTCTATATGAGTTTATTGATCGTCGTAGACACTAAAAAAATGGGGGCATGCGGTAAATAAAGAGAAAACTTTAAGGGTACAATTTTTATATTTTTCTTGCAATTTGTGGTTTCACTGGGGGCCTTTCCCCACCATTTACATAGTGTATCTGCCCCTGTCTGTCGGAGCCGATTGAGGGGCATCTTTGAGGCCCACATCGGTTGGACTTGGACCAGTTCTATCCCTTCTCTCGAAGGCCCTTTTGGAGAGTAATCTAATGGTGTTCTATATATTCTCACACGTACTAAATTACATACCAGACATTCCTAGTTATAGCATATGGAGAAGAGTGATAAACACATTATTTCATTTTCTCTTATTTTTTCTACAGTGGAAAATGTCTGACTGTGCTGCAAATGCCGATGAGCGATATCACTGACGATATGGTGTTGAAGCATGTCACGTCACTGCCAAATCTGAAAGTGCTGGACATTAGCGATTGCTCCAAAATTACAGTCAAAGGTCTCGAAGCTTTCGGAAACCAATGCAAGTCTTTGGTTTGCTTGAGAAGGAACCTGTCCACACAACGAATTTCTGCCGATCTAACGGCAATCGACGATTCTGAAGCAAAAATCATAGCCAAAACCATGTCGAACTTACAGCAACTTGAACTTTGTTATGGCCGTTTTGGTGATGCTGGTCTCTCTGAAATCCTTACCAATTGTAAGTCACTTACCTATCTAGATATTGAAGGAAGTTTGAATGTGAAACTGGAAGGTGATCTCGAGGAGAGTGTACAAAGAATCGAGTACTTCAGGTTTAATGGGAGCCCCTGCATCGATGATAGTGATGATGAGTCCTCCGGCAGTGAAGGCAGTTATGAGAGTGAAGATTAACTTTAGTCTTCAGGTTTGCTTGGTCTTGTTTTGAGTACTTGAAAGATACTTGATGCGAGATCTTTTTGCGTATATTGAGGTATATTTTGTGGGTGGTTAGGCCCGATGATACCAGAAATATAATTCTTCTTGATCATCTATACTTTTATCCAATTCAGAAGCTTCAGAATTATTACTTGCTGCTTGTTTCTAAGAGTGTTTTTGTTAATTTGGCAAGGACATTGTTCATGACTTCATTTTTACTGTATGCCATCGGTCCAGAACAGGCAAAAGCTCGGATTTTTACCTAAGCATACTACTTTTGAACTTGAAGATTGATATGGGTCGTGGAATATTTTCTAGAAAATTATGATAATTCCATTGAAATTTATGAAAATACAGTGAATAATGAATACCGTCACTTATCTGAAGTTTAACTTGGTGTACTTGCACCTCGGTGGTAGACTTTTTTTTGGTAACAAGTGCAGGAAAGATGAAGGAATTACCTATCACAGATGCAACATGTATAATATAGAAACTGATATATGGTTTATGCATTGACTGTAAGATATAATATAATAATATATTAAACTTGCCAGGGGTACCGTCCTCTTTCCAAGATATAATATATTGACATCAGAATTTTGGTAGCATACGATCATCTGTAGTGGCCAAGCTGATCCCAGTTTGGCATCGAGCATTCTGAATGAAAGCTGAGATGTTTGGAAGTTCTGTTTGGTTTCACATGACCAGGGACCCCTTTCAAGCTCGGAGATCTTTGCGAGAATCCACTACGACCGTTAACATTCCAAACCTGACTACTGCCTGCATCGCTGTTGATGGAAGATATAGGAGACAACAGCTTATGCTTATATGGGGAATTGGTGGCAGACCACGTATCTATGCTTAGCGGTCTTAACCTTGGTGAGCTCAATGATCTGGCTTTTGCTCTTGCAGATTCAGTTGCAGCCATGTAAGTCGGAAACACAGGAGAACCCACCATAGAAATGGAGTTTTCTTCTCCAATGGAACGTTGTTTCCTGTGATGGGTCACTCTCGAGATATACGTTGGAGCATCCATTCCCTTCAGATTCCGTAATTTGACTTTTTGACTTTCAAATACTTCTTTCTTTCCCAGGTTTTGAAGATCTTCTCTTTTAGCCAATTGTGTATCCACCCAGTGTTCTAACCAATACCTCCATTTTTCATTTACTTTGCTTTGTTCAGATTCTGATGACATCTGGAAGAAAAGCAAACAAGGATCAGAAAAGGACAGGTTTGATCCCTTAACTCCAACTGTTAGTAATAAAGAAGTAAAGTCTGACTTTTGAGGTCAAATTGATTTCTCAAAAGTAATTTTAATATGTACAATCTTTCTTTAAGTTTGATGTTGAATGAATTCCATCGATCTTTATCATACAATTTTGAAGGAAGTTATATCAATCTTGAAAAATGGAATTTACTCTCATGAACTTGAAAGTCGAACTGTAATTATAAATGTAAAACACACACGTACTCTGTGGTTAAATGTGTACTCTTTGATCCTTTCTCGCTTCATAGTTGCTTCTTTCTTGCTACATAACATAGCATTCTCCTCTTCCTTTGTTAAAATGCTGTCATCCCACCTCTTCTGACTGTTCATATCGATATGTACATTCTTGCATATTCCAACCAAAACGTATTAAGAAGAGCGGAAAATCAAGCTAAAGGGCAAGAAGCTAAATTATATATATATATATATATATATACACTACACATTTTATACCAATCTGCATACCGCCACTTATACACAGAAAATATACACATATATATACACACGCACTTGACACTTGAGTAATGGACACAAACTATATATCATACTAAATTACTAAAAGAATCTACATTAATTTTTTTTCAATCACGAAATATAGATATAGTAACAAAGAAAAGAATATTGATCTATTAATAACACACACACACACATATGTATATATATATATACGTACACACACACACATATATATATGTATATGTATATATTAATAAGTTTGCAGCTCATCAAGAAAAAATATTAAAATATCAACAAAGTGGGAGTAGAAGCGTGACATTGACACATAGTAGAGACTAAATATAAAAGAAGTGTATCCAATATATACATATACATAATACTCTGGTGAACTGGAGAAGAATCGAAGAAGAAAACAGAAAGAAAACCGGAGAAAGCTGGAACTCGTGAAGGACAATAGATGAGTAGCAGATAGGGCTTAGGAGAACCGAGAAGAACAAGGTTTTCAAAAATGAAACCAAGAAGGTTTCAGTCATTTTTTAAAATTAAATTTAGCCTCTGTAGTGAGGCGTACGCCTCTCCACCGCCTCACGCCTCACCGCCTTAGACAACCAAGGCGTACGTCTTGTTTGGGGATTGAGAGGCGCCGCCTCGGGTGCGATTTTGGGCCGACTCGCCTCGAAGCGCGCCTCGGGGCGTACGCTTCGCACGCTTTTTGAAACCATGGTTTTATAGTATAAAACCAAACAAACCCAGTATAAGAAACCAAACCAAACAAGCCCGGTATGTCCCACTGGGGGCTGAGATGTATGCAAACATGCCCTCTAGCCCAAAGAGTATGAGTGGCCCTTTCTAACTTTCCATAAAGACCCCTGGTTTGTGTAAAGTGTGCGGAAAGAAAGGATAAAGCTTGCTTAAAATATTTACGGAAATAAAACACAAGAACTTGAAAATAAGAGAGAGTGCTAAATTTTGCAAACTAGTTAGAAAAAACCCAGTATGCCAAATGCTTTATGCAATCTTGTTAGTAAAATGGCAGTAACCAACCTTTAAATCCTTTCCTCTATTTTCTTGGTAACCATTGTGAGAAGGGCAGTCCACCACCTGGATTCTCTTTGCACATGCTTGTGAGTGAATATTTATGACCGACTGCAAACGCTTGAGAGTTGTGACCGCCTGGCGTCGAACTAGATGCCCGCGAATAATGGCTTGTAGCCTTACTAGTCCCTTCAATGCCCTTAGAGCCTTTCTTGCCTAAAACATCAAGCAAAACACATAACTATGGTATGAAGTTACTCTTCAAATCTAATTGAGAGGTATGCTTTGACCTTTTAGGAGTCAAACTTGTGACATTTGAATTTGAATTTTTTTATGCATTGCTTGCTAACTTTTCTTCCTGCCTTTTTACCCAAGTAGTATCTGATCCAGATTTGGATAATTTGCTTTTAATATTTCTACAAACTTCATAGAATTCATGTTAATTTAGAACTTGAAAGTTAGTGATATTGAGTATTGACTTTAGAAGTCAAAAGTCATGTTTTGGCTGTTCTTGATTGCATCTACCCTCTTCAATCAATTGTTCTGGAGATTCTCTCCATACCAATAAACAAACTTATCGGCTGTTTGATGCAATTGAATGGATATATGACAAACTTTACCGACCCATTTCGAATGACAGAAGATTGTTTAATGTTGATAAAAACTTGGAAATATATCAACTAACAGGAAAAGAAACATACAAGAAATCCTCTAAATGCCGTTTGAATCCTGATGGCTGCACCATTTTCCCTCTCCTCGTCGCCTTGTCTTGATGACGAGGATTGAATATTACCATCCGATACCCGTTTGGATTCATCAATTTCTCGAGCCACTGGCTGACCTTTAGGTCCTGATTGTGGTCTCTCTATAGGTGCTGATTGGGAGGTTAACCTCTTCAGCTTATGCCTCCCCAATACCCATCTCCTCTTCTTTTCCTGAAAAAGTACAACAATCAAAATTAAACCTAACCAAACGAACACAGTATATCTCACACAGATGTAGGGTCTCGGAACATAGAATGTACAAGTAAACAAACATGGGTGTTGGTGTTTCTGATCAAAATAGATACAGCAGCCTATATATATATATATATATACCTTTGCTCTGTTTTGACAGGTTTCAGAGATGAAGAATCTCTTGAGAATACTGAGCCATCTTCTTTTTGCCATTTTGGATCATCAGATTTTGACTAGTGAGTCTACATACCATCACAGCATCAGTAATTCCAGTAAGTACTGCAAATTTGTCATCTTTAAAGAGTCTAGAATTGGGTAGATTTGATCACAAATTCCCAGAATTTCTATTATAAAACTGAAATCAAAAAGGGTTATTGGGACTTGGGGTGTAGTTTGGATTCAGATGCAATATTTTTTAATAGAAGGTACATTACATCACTTGCAAGTGAAGTGGAGATGAAGAATGTTTGCCAGAAACCCATGGTCCAAGTCGAGTTATATAATATATATTTATATATATGTATATATATCAACTTGGTCATGGGTAAGAATACTTGTATTCCAATTCTGTATTTGAGTAGTTGTGAGTGCAGCTTTTCAGGAGTGTGATCCATGTGGTGTCGACAATATCCCCAAGTTACTGACCAAGAATGAAGATAAAAGAGGTAATTTTGGTCTTTATTACTGAAAAGTGAAAGTTGGTAATTTGTGAAAATGGAAACAAAGGTTGAAAAAGAAAAAGGAAAATGGTTTAATGATTAAGAAAGAGAAAAAATAAATCATTGTAACATGTTATTTTTCTCATAATATTGTCACTCTAACCAATACTTCCTCCGTCTCAAAATAAGTGTCTACTTTTGAAAGATAAGTGACTATTTTTCCATTCTATCCTTAATTATGAGATGGAAAAATTAATTACTCTCTATTGTTAGGGGGTAAAACTGTCATTTAGTTCATTAAAAGTATACTAATTACACTTATCTAAAACTGTGTACCTTTTTTCATTGTGGACACTTATTTTAAGATGGAAGGAGTAGTAAAACACGTAAAGCAAGTTTTTTTCTTCTTTCTTATATTGCATTTTAGGATTTTAGAATCTTACGTTGTGTTTTCGACTCTCCGAGTTGTTTTTAGAAAGGAAAAGGATGGAAAGTTATACATTTACCCATCTATCAACCACTATAAAATGAATAAGGGTATATTTGTAAATTCATTCTTTTTCCTCCATTTCCCTTTCCTCTCAAATTTTATTTTCTTCCTAAATTCGAGAACATAGAGCAAGGGTCGTCGTATCTGCATAACAAATGCTTGCATTTCCCTAGGGATGTTAAAAAACCCGGAAAACCAAGGAACCAAACCATTTGATCTGAAACCGAAAAATCGAACCATTTGATCTGAAACCGAAAAACTGATAACCGAACCCCCCCCCCCCCCCCCCCCCCCCCCCGGGTATTCACTAGTTGATTTCGGTTTTGAATTATAGGTAACCTCAAGTACTGAATCGAACCGGATATAACCGAACCGTGAGTACCCCTACATCACTCTACCTAGAGTAGAGAGGTGGGCAACTTGGCCTAAAGACCTAGATCGGGTAAAAGCCCGACCAATTACCATTATCTATGATTTTTGGAGGTTGGATCGGTTACTTAGGGGCCGTTTACCAAACACTTACCAGGGTAAGCGCTTACCAAATCACATTGGTAAGATGAATATGGCAAATATCAAAATTCTTACCCGGTAAGAGCCAAGGCAAAAATCAAGAGTCTTACCCGGTAAGTGAGGGCGGAAATTCTTACCACGGTTAGTGATTACTGGGAATATTGTTGCATATGATACTATTTTGGTGGACTAAAATCTTTCCTGATAAGTAAGTGATCAGTGTTGAATTTTACCGGTAAACGCTTATGGGTAAGCGTTTGATAAAGGCCCCTTAATTACAAGGACTGATTACCATTTTGCTCATTTGCTTGAATATAAATAGGTATTCGAGTTTGCAGGTTATTCACACAAGTCAAGATACTTTCAGAAACTTCAAATCAAGAAATCATTTGTGTTCTTAGGAGCCTAATTTTCGTGTTTTAGTGATTATTAGATACATTTTTTAATCATAGTAAACGAAACATTTTTTATATTAAGTTATGTCAAATAAATCATAAATAGTTTAAATAAGTTTACTTCAAATTTTAATAAACAATTTATTTTAGAAAAAAAGTTAATAAATGTTTAAGTGTATATGAAATATAATAGAAGCCAAAAAAAAATCAAAATCCTATTAAAAGGATCTTTAATAACCGGTTATATTAGTTACAATTTTTTTAAAGGGACCAGTTAAGAACTAGGACTGGCTACGGCTAGGATGAATAATAAGGACCTCTAGCGGTTAAATGTATTGATCGATCAAACAGTTTGTCAACCTCTATAACCCTACGCTTATAAATGCAATGTAGATTGCCACACGGACTCTACAATGCTTTAACCTCTTAGACATATTAAGTTTGAAACATTAATTCGTACGTGCATCATGCAGACGTGTTTTCAAGATGTACCATGTCTTTATGTTCCAAACGTATGGTGGTACCGAAAATTCCTAATCTTCAAAAAGAAGAATATTTTACAATGTTTCGAGAAGTAATACAGTTGTTATGAAATGGGTCCGTACCAATTAGAATTGTCTAGATATGATCTGACTCGTCACTCTGAAGATCAAAATCAAAATGAAACATAAGTTTGTATCTACACATGGGTTTGAGGGACAAAAAGCTGAAATAGCAAAAAGGAATGGTCTTGAATGAGTATTGTGAATTATGGTTTCTTTTCCTATTTGATGGGACCATTACATGTTCACATGTTTATTTGACACCCAATATTAACAAATTTAACCATTTTTTCTATGATTTCTTTTCAAGTATAATAATAATAATAATTTAGAACTTGAATGTTATATATATAAAACAAATTTAATCTCTGAATAAAGAGGTTTCCTTTAAATATGTGGTTTCATATATGCAGATGAGATGAGATGTAGAGGGGTGTTGAGATCTGATTGCCTCTGGCGTTCGTTGAGGGAGCGATTGGGAGTGGTCAGTGTTGAACAATGATTAATGGTGTTGCGGGTTTTTGAACGGTGGCGTTTGTTGTGGTTCGACGACAGGAAGAAGAGGAGGGAGAGAGATTGAAATAACTATAGACTAGATAATCATGTAATCAATTAATGATTAAAATTTAAATTCAGAATATTTAAAAACCACATCAAAGTATTACCCTTTTCTTGGTTTTTAATCATTTCAAATTCAAAATTCTCCCATCTCTATATACTTTCCATAATATATATATATATATATATATATATATATATAGAGAGAGAGAGAGAGAGAGAGAGAGAGAGTAGTTCCTTCTTTTTTTCTTGAACAAATCGACATTTTTTCCATCTCATATTTTTATTTTCCATTCAACGCTGATCCATATACAATATCTTAGTCGTATATATAGGAAATTTTATGGAAAATATCAATGTTTTACAAATACATAGGATTTTTTTTTTTACTTTATAACTAAAAAAGTATATTTCACAAGTTACAAGATGTACACATGAGAAAACTTGATTATTTTTGTCAAACTGAAAAAATGTAGGTTAAAGAGTGAAAAATATTGTCTAAAATGGCTAGTTTAGTCAAATTCTCAATTATAAAATGGCTACTGAGTCAAAATATGCTCCCTCACATTAGTGATTTTGTATAGAACCGATTGGGGTTATCCATAGTTAACTTTTTTTTCCCAAATAAATAACATGTTGATCAATAATTGAAATGCACAAAAAGGGTTTTGTACTATTACTTATTTTGGAAGTTTTCTCTTATTTCCACTTCACTTCAATTCATATGGATGAGATCATGGGGACACCTCTTTTTTTTTTTATATTTAAGAGGTTGTTTGGTTCATGGAATTTGAAGAAATTTAAAGAAGTTGGAATGACCAATTCCATTGATCAAATTCCAAGTCCATGTTTGATTCACAGAATGAAAGGAGTTGAATCTTTCCAATTCCATTGAATTACACAATCTAAGTAATTCATCATTCCTTGGCTTAAGTAAAAGGATTGAATTCTTACCAACCAATCTCAATTCATTTAAAGTCAAATTCTTTCGATGAATTCCAATTCAATCAAATTCTATTATGTGAACCAAACGCCCCCTAAGATCTTTTTAATAAAAGGGTTGGGTTAAACGAATTTTCATAGATTTGCTAAATATTTTTTTTTATAAATATCAAAGTAAAAACCAATGCTTTTACATTTTTTTTAATGTATTAATAATTTGATTTTGTTTAATAAATTGAAAATATTAATAAAATTTAAAGTATGAGATGTTTTAAGCCTCAAACAGACAAATGATGTTATTGAAGGAAAATCAACAAGTACTGACTCCATGTGTTCATTATTGAAGTGGGGACCGATACTCTTAAACTCTCTCTCTCTCTCTCTATATATATATATATATAGAGAGAGAGAGATAGAGAGAGAGAGAGAGGTAGGGTCTTTTGTTAACCAATTCATTCGTGTTAACTCTACAAACTACTTTAGACTAATAAGAAACCAATTTTAGACAAGGTTGTTTCAAAGGATAAGTATTGATTGAGGGTAATTAGGTAATTTTTTATTTTATTCTTCTTTTATGACTTAAAATGACCGTTACAATGTAGACATGATTCCATGATTTAAAACATTTTAATTATATCAGTTTTTTTCTAGTTTCTTAGTGATTAAGACCATTGAATAACAAAGATGGATGATCAACATGAACATAGTGGCAGTGAACATGCATGAACGTGCACTCAATGTTCACTAGTGAACATTGTTCACATTGACAACTTGTTCATTGGTGAATAATGTTCACTAGTCACACATACGTACACATTCATGTATGTGTTCACTAATGAACATGTTCATATATGCCATATTTTCATAAGGTGGGGTTGAGATTAAAAGTGATACAATGGTCCAAATCCCTAATTACCTTCTCACCTTAACTCTTCTTCTCACATGATTATTTGTCTATATAGGGTTGAGTTCCGGTGAGAATGAAAGTTACAATGAGAAGGACAATAAAGGATCTCCACCCTTGAGATGCACAGAGATGTACCAGATCAATTACCATGAGAAGCACAATTCATAGGTGGGTTGAGATTAAAAGTGATCAAGGATTCATATCTCTTCTTACCTTCTCATATTAACTCTTCTTCTCACACGATTCTTCGTCTATTACGAGATAGGTATTATTTGCAAAGACACATGAAATAGGCAACCATCACATGTAATACTGTATTGGGATGAAATAGTGTGTGGGCGACACATAGGTCGCGTGTGTCCATCACGTGTATATCACCACTTTATCACATGCAATGACACTTGAAACGGCAAACCATCACACTTGATGAACTAGTGATACACACATGATGGACACGCGGACAACCTAGGTCGCAAACACACTATTTTATCCCCATACAGTATCACATGTGAAGTTGCCTTTTTTAAGTGTTCTCGTGTTCGCTTAAAATAATACCCACACCCATGAAATATTTTGAATAATTTTGTAGAAGTTAAAAGTATTTAATTCTGTTACATATCTTGTCATATACCATAGATAAGAGAGAATTGGAGGAAAAGGAGACTAACAAATAACAATGGGTTGTATAATAAACACCAAAACCTTAGAGGACAGCTATTGAGGACCCCAAGTAGGTTGTCCATTTCCCATATTACCCCCAAACATTATTTTTCCATTTTCTTAAATACTACTATTTATGTCATATATTATATTTAAACTGTAATTATAAACAACAAACGTTATCTGTCAATTTCATGATATCGTTATAAAATAAACTCTTAAATACTTGTAGACAACAAATTTAAACCAAATCAAAGGTATTCTGTATACTCCATTTAAAGTATAGTTTGGAGATGGAATGTAGGTAAATGTTTTTCTATTTAAAAGAATAAAGATAATGTTTTTGTAAATACTTTAGATTGCGGAAAATGAACAATTTTTAACGTTATATTTAATAAAGTATAATGATTAGTTTGTGATAAAACTATGATGATTAAAAAATCATAATTCTAATCTTATGAAATCATGGTGATTAGTTTGTAACGAGTTTATTTTCTAGAAAAAAAGGACATCTTTTTAATATGATATCACAATAATTTAGGTTATGATCGTTACAAGTAGAGATGAATAAGGTCTGGGTTTTTTTTTGGGCACAGGTCGAGCCTTCCAAACCCATTTCCAATGAGCAAAAATAAAGGTCTGGATTTTTTTAGGGTCGGGCCAGGCTTTGGGGCTTAATAAGGACTCACTTTTAAACATTTTTCGGGCTTAACCGGGCTTTTCAAGAAAAGGCCGTCAAGAAAAGGTTGTCCTACCCCCGAAATCTCGGCCTGATTGGACTTTGAGGCTTGACCCAGACTGGGGTTAGGGCCTAGTAGGACCAGGCTTTTTTAGATCGGGCTCAGGTCGATCCTAAACGATACTTTAGACTTGGGGTTTTTTTTTCCCGCATCTCTAGTCACATGACTCACAACCATATTAAATATAGAATGTATTAGGGGTGTTCAAAAAAACCGCTGGACCGCTCAAACCGGTCGAACCAAGTCAAACCGGACCGTTTTTGGCGGTTTAGGCGGTCTGGCGGTCTAGTCTGGTCTGAAAAATCGCCAAACCGGGCGGTCCGGTCTGGTCTGCGGTTTGGAGGTTTTTTTGGGCGGTTTGGACCAAACCGACCGCCAAATATATCTATATCTATATATTTTTTATTTTTTTTATTTTTTTATATATATATTTATATCATCTATTGTTTAGCCCAAACATCCAATTTATTTTTAGACTTAAATATATACAAAAAAGTCCAAAGATAATTTTAAATCGCCGTGGATTTTATTTGCACTTTGCATATTACTTTTTTTTTTTGTGTGTTTTGTTTTGAGATATTTTGTTAACTTTTGTGGACTTTGTTAACATTGTTGTAGACTTTTATTTAATTCAAATGAACTCAAGCTAATAACCTTTAAAGTTTAAATTTTTATATGTTTTTTATGTTTAAACTTTAAAGCCCACTAAAAGGCCCAAACCGTCTAAACCGGTCGACCAAACTGCCTAAACCGCGGTCCGACTTGACCGGTCTGGGCACTTGATGTCAAACCGCTCGGTTTGAAAAATCAACAAACCGCCACTAGCGGTTTGGTTTGTGGTTTGAGGAGTTAAACCGCCTAAACCGGACCGCGAACACTCCTAGAATGTATAGTAAATAGAAAGTAATGTTATTTGCATTTATAAATTTGTTTTAGAAGATATTCGACATAAATCTATAAACATCACATGTAGGGGTGTAAATGAGACGAGACAACTCGCGAGCTACTCGCGATCGACTCGGTCAACACTCGACTCGAATAGGCTCGACTCGAACTCGAGCTCAACTCGATATACTAACGAGTCGAGTCGAGCGACCTGATACTCGACTCGATAAGCTCGTGAAATACTCGATAAGCAAAATAATAATAATAATTAGCAATATTATTTTAATTTAATTGATAATAATAATAATAATAAACTCAAGTTTTTTTATTTTCTTTTGGAAAATGATGGTGTAAAAGACATGGGTAAACTTTTGATGGTGTGTTTAATCCATCCCACATTGGCGGGATATAGAACCCAATGTTTTGACCTCCATATATATAGATCTTTCTCCTTCCTTGTTTTACATCTTTTTCCTTTGCTAAATGGCTTGAGCCTAAGGGCTTGAGCCTATGTAAGGGCGTAAATGAGACGAGACAACTCGCGAGCTACTCGAGATCGACTCGGTCAACACTCGACTCGAATAAGCTCGACTCAAACTCGAGCTCGACTCGATATACTAACGAGTCGAGTCGAGTCGAGTATAATGATACTCGAACTCGACTCGCATCATTTACACCCCTAATCACATGGTCCATTTTATGAAAATCTAAAACATCTTATCATTATGAGAAGTGTTTTTCATAATTTTCTTTTGAGAAGATTGTTATGAATATATGCATTGCTACATAATAAAACATAAATTAAACTACAAATATAGTCCTTGTGGTTTGTTAAAAATAACACCTTTTGTCTCTCCAGTTACGAAATTACAAGATGGGCCATCATGGTTTGTAAAAGCGTCTGGATTTGATCCCTCCCTCTAATGACCGTTAAAAAATTTCGTTAAATGAGAAGTATTTTGGTCTTTTTTTCCAAAAAAAATTGTCATTTACCCAATCAAAAACTACATGAATCAAATCATAAAATCGATTTTGATTGGTTAAAAGACAAAAAAATGATAAAAGAACGAAAATGTCCCTAACTTAACGAATTTTTTTAACATTCATTAAAGGAAGGGTCCAAATTCGGATGTTTTTACAAACCACGATGGTATTTTAGTTAAACTATAATTATGTATTTTCAATATGACAAAACCATAAAGATGTAAAGTGAAAAAATTAAAACGTAAGGAATATAAAACAAATTAATTTATATTTAATCATAATATGATTAAATCCAAAAATATATTCAATATTGAACTCATTTTGAAGGTATTGACGAGACATTGTATAATTTATATATATATATATATATATATTAATTCATATACGATTATTTATGTTAATATGATAAAGGTCTAAAATGAAAAGTGAAAAGGTAAATGATTAAAAGTAAACTAAATAACTACTTATAAGAGTATAAAATGTAACCTTATTTTAATATAAATAGAAGTGTATTCATGCAATCTAGCGTGATCCATCCCGATTTTAATATTTCCGTATATATTTTGTCTTTATCGAATTTATAAAACAATTTTGTGTGGTTTTGAGAAAACGATAATGTGTTTTTTTTAAATAAATTTGTTTAATTTAATTTAATTTTTTTATTTTAATTTAATTTAAGTTTAATAATAATATAATTTATTTTAGGTTTAATAACATATTGTTTTTTATAAAAAAAAATTAAATACTCTATTAGAATTTAATGATTATCCTAATTATATTTTAGTTTTTTTATATTTAAAATGAGATATTTATCCTGTATTTGATTATGTTTATCAGTTAGTTATACTCATGTATCATTTACTTCTAATATTGAACTTTAAGTAATGTGCATCAGAAATCAGTACTTGACTCATAAAAACTTATTTTTAAGAGTTTTTTTTTCTTTTCTCAAATGCTTTATAATATAGTATAGAATAGATAAACAAACATAAATAAACTTCACCCTCTTTTTCTCAAATGCTTTATAATGAAATGTCTGAAAGAAACGTGAGACTTTTGGAATTCACTAATAAATGAGTACTTTAGATCAGGGAACTTTCAAAGTTGCGGATATAGAAGTAATTTAAATCGTTCCAACTGTTAGTTCAACGCATAAAACAAACATCAATTTATCTTTAACCATACATGTGAATTCTCCATACAGACGACTTATTTCAGATATGAAAGGAAAAACAGATTCCCCTAAGTATAATCAAACCAAACGAGCTCCGTAGTATATTCCACCTGGAGGAAGGGTCAGGGTGGTGGGATCTAACGAACTCTAGGAGGTGAAAGATTTGAAACTTTGGTTATTGATAGGGTCATTTTATTGACCCTATTTTTAGCCCTCTTTTTATAATTTTGAGCTAATTTTCGTTTTCCCATTGCGTCTTTTAATTTATTTTTACGGCTTTATTGTTTAGATTAACGTTTATCGCTTTCGGTTTTAAATAACTCTATTTTACATGAAAAAGTGACAAAATCTCATTTCTTTATATTTACATGTTTTAGGCTCGAAGAAAGGCCGTTGGAATATAATATAATCGAGATGCAATTTGGGCTTACATCGTGGACTTCCAATTTTTTCCGGCCGACTTCGTGGACGTAACTATGATTGGCGATTAAACCCGACGTTTTGGACCTGCAAGATGAACCGAATTTTGTTGGACTATTGCTACAATTCTCTTTGGGCCGAAACTTGCTAGGCTTTTGATAACATATTTTGGGCTAATATTTCCTAACCTCTTTGGGCCCCCATTTTTGTGTCTTGAGCCCCAAGTTGGATTGACACTATATATAGAGGTGTTTGGTTGCTAGTATCATCCAATTCCATTCCAAGGCATCACTTGGTCTTATTTTCTTTGTAGCTAGATCGATGGTTAACTCCCTTGTAATGGGAGGTTTGAAGTTTGTGAGCCAAGAGTTCATGATTTAAACTTCCTCTTTTGGTTACTATTAATGCTAGTCACTTTCTCGTTACAAGTATTCTCCTCTCGTTATTTTTCCGCAACTTTCGCCTATTTCTTGTGATTCGATACTCTTGGGTTTTTATTTGGTTTTCACTACAATTTTAGCTCTATTACAAACCGGAAGTCCGATCAATCATTTCGGATTCCCAACCTCTTTTGGTTCACGGTTTGTAGTAGTATTAAAATTGTTCCGTGTTTCCAAAGTTTTAAAAACCATCCCGCTTATTACGTTAATTAAATTAACAAATACCAAGGACTCTTGACATAACTTAAGGACTAAAGACACATTTAAAACAAGACTATCTTTAACTAATGATAAATTAGTTGGTAAATCGCAATTATATAATATTATTCTAACGTCGTGTAGTTAACTGAATTTAATTTCTTATAATTGTAGTATTTGTAGTTTAATATTGTCATTGTTCTCAAGTAAGTTAATTTTTCTAGTTCAAGTAAGGATTTTAGTTACATGCATAGTTGATAAATCATTTCTTTTAAGGTTAATTAACAAGTAGTTGACGTAATTCTCATTTTCTTTAATTGCTTTTACAATCTTTAAAATTAGGATTTAAAATGATGATGGGTTAACCGTCTCAGTTCGGGGTAAAAAGTAAAGTTGGGACCAAGACCGATAAGAGAATAAAAGGTGTATCGTATCGCATGATTGTCCAAAGTTATTTAAATCATTGTTATATTTTATGTCGAAATACAACTGATCAACTGACAACTGGTTCGTTGTGTGACGGCTTCTTTAAGTTACATAAAATATCGACTCTGAGATAACTGATCTCGTCTTTTATTTAATTATTAAATTCGTCCCAGCGGATCTTTATACCCTGCACTCTTTATAAATTAATTTCTCAATAGCTGTTACTCAAAACCCCCAACCAAAATATTGTTTTCGAATTCGCCATCTGAAACTCGCTTTTACAGACCCGACTTTCAAGAAAACTTTTCCACGCTTCCCTGTGGGATCGATATTCGGTACTTTGTACCATTATTACTTGTTAAAAACGGTAGTAGATTGAGATGTATACTTGCGTCAAGATCTACTTATTTGCATTTTAAAAAGGTGTGAACACGAAATACCGCAACAGTTATATAAATAGTAACAAAACTAGAGGATGCAGTAATGTATAAGATCCCGATATGGGTAATAACTATGTCAAGTACCGAAGAAATGAAAAATCAAACCAAACACGCCAGTATATCCCGGTTGGAGGTAGGGTATAAGGGTAAGATGCACATAAACCTTATATCTGTGTCAAATCCATACCCACCTCTTTTTTGCATAACAGGAACAGGGGGACTTCCCCTAGGGTGCGTTTGGTACCCGCATGGTATTAGACCAAACTAGACAGGCGAGTACGAGGTAGATGGGCAAAAGAATTGTGGATGGTTTTAGGGTTTTAATTTGACATGGGTAGTTCAGTAATTTACCAAGCTTGCCACATTCCTAATATTTTGTTTAACCTATTTTGATGAGACAAAAAAAACATGCATTTTTATTCCACTCTGTCATGTCTCATGTCCAATCTTATTCCAACTGTCGCACCAAACATGGGACAATAAATTTTGTTATGTCATGTGTCCCGCGTTACCAAACACATCCTATAGAACTACAAGATACATTTAGCACAGTAAGGCTGAGACACTCGTAACCTTAGCAGTTCGCAAAGCGACACAAGTCAATTCTAGAGCTATTATAAAACCGTACGTAACAACGATCGTGTAAATGGTGAGGATCTTAGCAACGATAGATGCATTACATTCCCTAGGATGATTCAAGAACGAAATCAAGAAAATTTCTGCACATTAGATTAATGTCAACAAAAGGTATATATATGATGTGATTCAAAAAAAGGGAAAACATACCTTTCCGGGGAGTTCAGATACACGACGTACATTTACGCCAAAAGGATAACGATTCCCCGTTATAGTCCACATCTTGCCAAACCGAGCTAACAAAAAGGAGCACAAGATACGTAGAATGACACGGCAAGAGTTTGTTCGGTTCATATATGCATCATAATTCATAAAAGGACTCACGGGCACAACTAACTCTATTATGTGTTTGTTTACCTTCGATACTGATTACCTTCCCTATAATCATCAGATTGAACTCTAGCACTTTTGTAACTTGATGTATACTGTTGAGAACCTTCTCGTTTTCGGCAACTAACGTTCGACTCCCCACCACCTCCATTATTATGTCTTTGATGCCCAAAAGAATTATCCCTGTAACCTCCCCTTTGAGCTCGATTATGTTGGGTTCCTCGAGACGTGCTGACGTTTCCGGCACGTCTATACCCCTCCCCGTTCTCCCAGCCATGCCGGCCGTACCCATTTCTCTGAAAATCATCCCGATGTTGGTTCCGATGCCATGAGTTATTTGCACCACCGGCCCATGTAATATCGTTATCCGCCAAGTTTCTTGATCCCCCTCTCCACATAGCGTCCTGGTGCCATGAGCTGCTTCCAACAATGCCCCACGTGCCGTCTTTTATATCTCGATTATCTTGAGTATTCTTTCCTCGCTCCCAAGGATCAGGAGTGTTCTTATTTACAGAGTTACTGGAACCATTCCAACCGTATGTCTTGTCGTTTAAATCAGCATTTTTATTACGTTCCCAAGGATTGTCGACATTACTCAGATTCTTACCATCCAATCCCAAAATGCATCCAGGGACCAAACTGTCGTCGTTTTTCTTGGCAGCCTCATAGTTCTTAATGTTCTCCGGATCGTCGGGATTGAAATATGCTAGTTCCAAATCCTTTACTAGTTCAGGATCAATCTCTGGATTCCAATCAATGTCGTTAGCATACATGTCCGGATCAGGCTCAGGTACATCGGCAGGGTTGCCGTTTATTTTTGCCCAAAATCGTTTCTTGGCATCACGGAACGTTTCTTCACTGGCTGAATCATTCCACTTCACGACATTGTCATAGCAGTGCATGTATTTTTTAGCATTGGCAACCTTCTCCCATGGAATTCCTACTGAAATGCAGAATCTTTCTTCCCACGGTAGATCAACATTTTCCCAGGCTCCTGTTGTGAGAATTAACATTAGATTTAGATACAGATAGGCGCATTGGAACGAGACCTAATTGAACAAACCAAACGAGGACGGTATACCCAACCAGGGTGTTTTTTTTTTTTTTGGGGGGGGGGGGGGGGGGGGTTTACAGACCTGGCCTCCACAAGAAAGAGTAGAGTTTGGCTAGTGAGAAGTGTGTGAAGGGAACCTAATTTGTCGACGAAAAAGACACGGACATTAGTATTGATGTGAGAATCCATAAGTGAGGTCTCGGGTTCGAATCCAGGCACCGTCAACTTGTCTTTGGGCCACTACTATTTACCTCTCACGTGATGGCCTTGGGAACGATGCAACAGGGGCGCTCCAGAAGGGTGGCGTATACCCTAGAAACCCTAACCTTAGCTCGGCTAAACACCTTTGTTAAATTCTAGGCCAGCCCGACATATTATATAATAAGCAACGACCAAAAACAGCACGGAAAACACAAGTAGCTGCATCATCCTCATTTACACACACTCCGTTTTCTCCAATACATGAATACATGATGGACATGCACTAATATATGACATCATATCGCGCATCCATGGCTGTAAGACATTGACCAAGCATTAGGTCCGGCTGTGGAACGATGGCCAATTGCACAACCTGTAATCCTACTGGCTTTAATGCGATTTAGCCCTCCGTTGACTTTTATGAGTATTTGTAGATATTTCTTCGTTTTATTTCAATATGTTATTTCTAATTATGGTTAGGGGTCTTCACGGAAATAGTCCCTCTACTTCTTTGGGTAGAGGATAGGTTTGCATACATCCTTACCCTCCCAGACCCTACTTCCGAGTGGGACATATTGCGTTCGTTTGGTTTGGTTTATTTCTAGTTATCCTTCACTTTTATAACACCACTGCTTCAAATTTGGGGTAAATTTTCAGCTAATAAATTGCTAAAAAAGTTGTGCACCAACACTTAGTTTTTGAACGCTACACCAAGCCCACTTGCATTTTTAGAAGGAGGCCATTTCCGTTATGAAAATGACCTTGTCCCATAGAAGGTAACCTTACTGGTTATCCCATAGTTCTCCCCTAACTTATGCATTTGCCCAACTTTTACATATTCAGGTGAAATCAGAGCTTTTCAGATCAAGATTTCAAACATACCAGTAACAGATTGAACTAAATGTCAACACATTATCCAAGTAATATAGTTCCAACTCATATTATAATAGCAAATCACATTTTGCATTGTTTATTTAAGTACGTAGTAAAATATGTAGGAAACCCTTTTTCGAGTGGCACAAATTAACACACTATTTTGCTCAAAAGTCCCTAATTCTGATCAGAAGTGTATTACACATTAGAAATCTTGTCAAACCCTAAGCAGTGTCATTCTGCTCACTGGGAAGCCTCTCTACAAAATCCTGATCCTTTGTGATCAGGATGGTGGGGCAAACCTCATCAAGCATGATGAGTCCCTGAGGGGAGATGTTTGTAACATCTAAGGTAAATCCCACATCACCGTTACAAGGATAATTCTGGGAAGGCCTAACGAGGATGTCAGGAATTTAAGTGGGGAAGTTTGTAAGAACCCATCCCACATGCATAGGAAATTGAACTTGTGTGCTCCTCTTAAGTTCTAAGTTGTGAGATAATAATACCTTCCACCATGGTTTGAAGTTGGGTTAGAAGTTATAGGGCTAGTCTGTTGCTTTGGGCTTTGGGACGTTACAGTCGCACCTCATATATTTTTTTATATCAAACGTCTATTGTACTTATTTTTTATCTTACAGGATTATCAAAATCCCACCTATTTTTATCTCCATTTGACCTCATATTTGGCGAAACAACTTATCAATGAAAAGAAAAGTTCACTTTCTTGATAAATGAGTGAAATTTTCCCTCTTCAATGACACTCCATATTTGAAATATTATCCAACTCTTGATCCCTTGGGATTTAAGAGAGAAAGTTGCCATAATTTACTTTGATCATTTCAGGTACTATCAACTCAAACTGAAATCTACTTGCAGCATAAAGGAAAAAAAAACAACAAAATAAAGATTTGTACTACCACCATCACCTTTCTCCTCATCATTGCTCGTGATACTTAAAAAAAATACCATACTCAATGATTATAGCCATTTACTTCTGTCAAAAAACACATACATGTTGGTTTGTAAGAACCAATTACGTTCAATCTACTCGGATTCTGACATAATTAGGTCATTTTCATTCATAATAAAGTATCCATGTATTTAAGAATCAAGAGATTTCACATTTTATACATTCCTAATGATGCTTAAACCTTTCAAATCTCTGCTTGTTCTTCGACTTTCACATCAATTTCATACCCAAAGTTCTTTACACCATTGATCACTGAATCAACAACATTTGAGACCTTTCTAAACTAATCTTCCATTGTGTTACCAATTCCTCCTTTATGCAAACCCTAGAAAACCTTCAAACTTGTAAATAACCACTCAATTTATCATTTTTTTCAAACTGCTATCAATTCACAATAACTCGTTCTTCTAAACCCTAGACCCTAATTCTCGATTACGAATCTAGAGACCAAAACACAAACTCCAATATTCATCAACACACTAACAATTAACATCAAGAAGCCTCAAAATCGAAGAACATTGTCGGAACTACGACAAATTGATCTTAACACAAATGTATCCAATAACATAAAATCGATAAAATCCGCTACAAATAATGCAATAAAGAAGAAAAAATATCCTGCATCAAGATCGAACTGGTGAAAAAATAGATGATTTACCTCGAAGTTTGAATTCAGTTTCGAAATATGTAGGGGGAGATGGTATTCTCTGATCTCGATAATAATTCTTTGGTGTCCATCTTCTTCGATAATTCCATTTGCCCATTTTTGCAAATTGTTTCTGATAAAAAAAAGGGTTCGCCTGATGAACGAAAAAAAGGTATAGAGAAAGAGTGCATATAGAACAGTAGAGGGAAAAGAAACGAAGAGTAACGAGGGTAAAACATATTTTCTAAATAATCCCTCCATAATTCATCTTTTTTCACTTTATGGTCCAATAACAAAATAAATTACATTTTGGTCCTAGAATGAGAGGTCTCATTTTAATCAACTTCGACCGACATTCGGCCTAACTCTTGGGTGCATTTGGTATCCCGGAGAGGGCAGAATATGACAGAACAAAACATGATAGAACTGAAAAAGATATTATTGTTGTTCATTTTTGATAAGACATGACTGAACAGAACAAGACTGATAAAATGATCGATTTACCTCTAATGAGTTGTTTAACATTTTTTTATACCAAATAATCAATCTAAATGAATACTGACCAATAGTTTTTAAAAACACAAAAATGTTTAACAAAATATATAACTGAAAAGTTCTTGTCAACACGATTAAAATGATCACACCAAAATATGAAATTTATGGAATTTCCAAATGTTTTTATTATTAATATTTTATAAATTATATAAATTACCCAAAATATAGGAAATGTATAAAAATAGAAAGTTTTTAAGGAGTAAAGTGAATGTTTAGAATAAAATACAATAAATAAAATTTAAAGAATATATAAACGATAAAGATGGAGGTGTATTTGATGTTTTAGGAAGGAATCAGGTTTAATTTTGCGAATATATTTGTAAAATATATGCTTGTTCCACCTTATTCTATGAGGTGGGCGAGGAACACACCTATTAGGTGTCGTTTGTTTTTTAAGAGGTCTAAAGTCTGAAGTCTTATTTTAGTTATGATTAATAAGATGTGGTATGTAAAAAGGTCTGAATGATTCAGACTTAAGAGTCATTAAGAAGTTTTTTAGAAAAAACAAACAACTCCTTAGGGTTGCACATGGATTGGGTTAGCCGAGTTGAAGGCACTTGAACAATTCAACCCAATGTTTGCGGTTTGAAAAATCTTAACTCAACCCAATTCATGCAAAACTACAATCCAACCCAACACAAACCGTATTACATCATTTACAATATAGTTAAGTGTTTGTGTTTAAACGAAATAATATCAAAATAAGAACATACAAAAAAGACAAACAAGCTCAAAAAAAAATTGAAAGTTCATGCCAATAAAAAAGTAAAGTTACGGTTATAATACTGAATATAGTTAATTACGGGTTAGTCTAATGTATGATGTACATATATTAATCAATGAATTAACAATCATATTAAATTTATAGTATAGAATGGCATCGGGTTCATCGGGTTGGGTTGATTCAGATTAAACACAATTCCAACCCAATAGATACGGTTTGACCTAATTTTGTATCAACTATGTGTCGGGTTACCTCGATTTGAGTTTTTTTTAATGTTTTTCCGGATTGGCTTTGTCAGGTTGTTCTGTTTTTTGAGCACCCATACCGCCTGTTCCATTTTGTTTGACTCTCCTGTATCTTGCACATAAAAGTCATGCCAAACATAGAAGAGTAATCTATAAAAGGCTTGCTAGTTGTATATAGATGCTTAGATTTATGGCTTCAGTATAAAACTGAATGATCATTTTTAACAATTTTTTAATTTAATTAGAGAATTTTGAAACTGATCAGTACAAAACTCGAGCTTAAGGTTAAAATCATTTGGTGAAAGGGTTTTCTACATAACAATTTCGTCTTCATATATCAAGATTAATGACTTCTTCTGGGTGTTTGGTCATTTTTACGGATACCTTCAATGTTGTTGTTGTTTCTTTTAGAAGAGGTTTTGTACACACTTTACCAGACTTTTTCAATGTCTAATGCAAAATTCATCTTTTCTTTTCTAGATTCTTATCTAGCGTGTTATTAGAGCTTTATTATTGACTATTGAGCATCAATAACACCACCTATACGTATATACTATATCGTTTTGTCAAGTCCATGAAAGCGAACAAAATTCATTATGATTTATTACAATATAAACAGGGATAACGATCACATTTTCAAACAAACAAACTGACTTCTATGCTTATTGATCCAATGCATTACAGTCTAAAATACATGACTCTAATGAATGACAAATACATTCAAAACATATAATTCCCAAATAAGATGTAACAAATGCAAATCATAACCAAAACTCCACAACGGACTATTAAAACCGGACAAATGTCCCCAAGACTCGTCCTAGTCAAACCCGAGCAAAAAACTCAACAATTTACTTTATCATACAATAAAAACCAGTGTAAACAATAAAACACATTTAACCAACGGTTATGCAAACAAAACGATCAAAAGTATGATTAACCCAAAACTCATCATTGGTTGAGACAAACCATTTTCCAAATGAACTCATACCTTTATGTTTCCAAAACGTCTCATAACACAATATATGCATTTTCCAAACGGTTTATATGATCAAATACACTAAAAATTCATAAATCGCCAAATAAACTCCATTTGTACAATAAATCGCCCAAAAGAACACATTTATGAGATTTACTCGTCAGAATATCCAAGGATCTAAATATATGCATTTCATAAGATTTATCAACCAAAATTTATCAAATATGAAAACTTTGTTAAATATTCAACACATTGATAAAAAAAAACCCAAGTAAAACACATTATTACTTCAAAATACACATTTTTGCATGTACATAGTTTTCACAAAAGCAACTTAAACTCACTTTGCTAGATTTAGGCTAAATATAGGTTTCAAACCCAACCATTAGCCTCCCGTGATGTAAATTTCACCATTTCCAAGTCATCTTCAACAATGAGCTAGGGTTTCCAAATAACCCATTTTTCCAAATCTAAAAGAAATGGACCACCAACAAGTAAGACTCTTTAGATCTACAAAGATCCTTATATGAGAGTTCTAGATATACAAAAGACTTACCTCAACCAAGGCTTGAAGCCTCCCAACCAACAATTCCCATGAAATCTTCCATCCCTTCCATAGCCAAGCCTCAAGTCACAAACTCCTTGATCTCTTTATTCTAGATCCACACCAAGAAGCTCCAATATTGGTAGTTAAGTTCCCACAATCGCTCTAAGGAAGAGAGAAATGAGGAGGGGGAGAAAATGAGTGTAAACCCTAAAAATCGGGCATTTAGAACTCCCACACTGCTTCCCGCGTCCTTGGTCGCCACCTCAAGTCGCGGGCCAAGTCGTGCGTGCTCCTAGGCTACACACCACAATGACTTACGCATCCCTAGCCACGGCTTGAAGCCGCAGGCCAAGCCACGCGTGCTGCAGGTCGTCCCTTTCCACGCCTCATGCTGAGTCGTCCCCCGACCGGTCTCTCGGCCGACCGGTGAATGTTTCCTTAGCCGTTCGTTGATCATCATCAGGAGATCACGGGTGTTACAATGAATAATTATTACACATTTTTGTTATGTTATCCAACACTATAAGGAATGGAGCTTTTAGAGAAGGAAGTTTTAGAGAAGGATTTAGAAGCGTATCTAAAGGTGATTTTTAGAGAAGGAACTATATGACAAAAGTGAGAAGTGTAATTGAATGTAAGACGACTTTCAGATAAGGATTTGGAACCAAATCATTCCGTTACGAAAACCGTCTCTAAAGCATTTAGAGGCGCTTTTTAGGAAAATCGTCTCTAAAAGTCAAGTCTGAAGCTTTAGCAATGCTTTTCAAAGCGTCTCTAAAGAATAAAATGATTTTTATTTTTAGTTCTAAATTACTAAAATCTTCATTTACACTTTTATAACTTTGCAAAATAGTGTCTAAAGGATTTTTCTTTTTTAAAAAATCAAAGTTATATTAAAAGTTATTATCAGAAATCAACGAGAGTTCAGCGACTTCGTTGATTTATCTTTGAATTAGGGTTTTGAGAGAGTACAATGGCTTCGATGGTTCCACAATTTCTCTTTGATTTCACGATTTTGATTCTTGTGGCCGGTCTTCGATGTCGACTTCGAGTTCACCTTTGGTGTTTAACATCGATTGCTCTAAGGTAAGCAATTTTCCTCTAATCTCTGCATCTGTTTAGTCCTTGTATCATTTTTCCTCTATTCTCTTCATCTGTTTACTCCCTCTATCTCAATCTCTCTCTCTCAGTCTGTGGTAGCAACGTTGGAACAATCAGACTCTTCTCTCCCGTAACCCTAACTCTTTTTTTCTACATCTACATGTTCATTTCTATGCTAATCTTCCGATTGCAGTAACAAATCACTTTCTTCAATTCACATTGCTTTTTTTTTTGCTTCATTACTGATTATTTCAAGCTAAATCGGAGATTTTTAAGCTTAATTTTACTTCACATGGAATTAGGTTAAGCTTTCGATTCGATTGAACTTTGACAAATTAGATATCTGCAGCAATAGTAGCTTTTGATTGTAAACTTAAGACCTAACCTCATCTCTGAGGCATATAATTTGATCATATATTAGTATCAATATACTACCTGTTGAAACAAATTCCAAGATTTGATTCACGCTGCAGCCTCGATCTTCTGCGATTTTTATTCCACGGATAGCAGATTGGTGTTTCCAGCAAGCTGTATTGTTGTTTTATTCATACCAGAGGTATGAAAATATTATTCTCTTGACTTTCTATGTGTCCCTTTACAAATTACCTGATGTAGATTCTTGGATTTAACTACCACTCTTACCCTATACCCTGCCTTGAATCTATGGTTTTTGTTTTTGATTTGAAGTCGATCTGATCAACATGCATGGTTTACCTACCCTTTTAATTTTCTAAATTGTAGTCAATTTTGGGGATGATATATCATCACCAAAGGTGTTTGATTGTTGTAGTTTAACATGGGATCTGGCAATGATGTCATCATATTTTGTTTAATTTATGTTTTCCTTCTATTGATCAACTATTTTTCTTTGTTTTTCTAAGTCTACTTTTTCTTCCTTTACACGTTACAACGTTGTTACTTGATTGATTAGTTGAGCCAATAGGGATTTTTGTCAAGATGATACTACCATAGCTAACCACACTGCTTTTCATCAATGTTAAGACCAACCAACCTCAGTATTAGTTTTCACCATGTAGCCTGGTGGGTTGTCATCGTAATATGTAAATGCGATTAGTTCTGCTATTATCTGCTTTCATTTTTAATTTGTTGGTTTATTGTTGGAAACCGTTTTTAGCATTACTTTTACCTGGCCTGCAATTACTTGTGCTCATTAAGCAGTACAGTTCTATTGCGACAACAATCACCATATCTTAAGTTCTAACAAAAGGAAGAGTGTAACTGGATGGAACATTAGAGTTTTCAGATGTTAAGTTTCCCCAATAGCTATTTTTACTTTTACTTATTAATCTCACTGTTACCAGCTGGATGGTTTAGCAGGAGTCTTCGATAAAACAACTACTTCAGTTTTTCGGAATAGAATACATGTTTACATATATTTTATTTGGAGACTTTGAATTCAAATAAAATATATTAAATTTGTTTGCCTCATGTAAAGTTCCTAGATTAGTTCAAATGTCCCTGAAGATCGAGGTGTTATCACTTCTGAGTCTGCCGTTTTCAGGTGAGATCAACTTTCAAACTGTTTTCTAGTTTTACTTGAGTTCCTAGAAATACTTGTTTGTCAATTGTAGTTAGATTTAAGATGTTTGTCTATGCCTTTATATGCCATTTGAGACAATTCTGATAGTTTATTACCATTTTGTTATGCAAACAATATTTGTGATTTATTGATGGATATACACTAATTATGTTCATAACAAACAGACTTTGCTCTGGGATGTTGTTTATGGTAGCCCCACTTTGTTTGATTAGTTTGTAGTTAGTTACCAAAGTACATTTACACAATGCTTATTAGATTTGATGCTTCACAAAGTTGATCTTCTATATGAGCTAATTTCTCTGTTTTTGTGTGTGTGGATTTGATGGACCTGATGCTTCAATGTACTATATATATATTTTTTTGCTAGTTTTAGTTTTTGAGTTTCAATTGATCAATCTAATAAAATGGTCTTTGTGCCTATTTCTATATGTGTTTATATAATAACTACCATGTTATCTGGAAAGGTTTCATTTGAGTCCTTTCTGCTGGAATTAATTCAGGTAGGATTTATATTTATTTGAAGTTGTTACCAATCATTCTATTTTTCTTTTAGCACTTGCCTACTAGACTTTATGTTGAAAAGTAAAGTTACTAAACAGGGTTACTACCACTTCCCAATTTTGTTTTTTGTTCAAGTCAGTCAAGTAAGACAGAACCAAGAATGCACCAGGTAAATTTCGTACTTATGTCATGGATGTATTCCTATTTTGCTTCGAGTATGTAGTGACAACATGGCTGCCATTACTTATTTTGTTAGTACCATCGTTATTTTCTTCTCATTGCACATTTTCAATTCACAAATACAAATACTTCTCTGCTCTGAGTTTGGATAAAAGGCCATTCTTCTTTGAGTCCAACTGAGCATTCTTTGCTGGTTTCGGTGACTTTTCTTTCTCACTTGTGTTTGGCTAGATGTTAGTTGTTTTAATGCATCAATTATTTTCATTTCAGCCAAGTGTACCTCTAACCAAAGAGAAAAATTTGAAAGAGAAATATCTCAATCATACTCGCCCTTTTGATGGAGCTTTTCTCTACATGGTTGCGAATACTTCCTTTTTGGCACCATGATTACCTATTTGTTTGCGAGTCTCTTTATCAGTGATCGGTGTCTCCCTGTTCGCTACCATATTCTCAAATATCGATTCTTCGAGTTTCGAAGGCTAAAGAATCCTAGTTCAAACGTTCCACCATATGACACGATGGTGTTGCCATCTTTTATAGTTTGATTTGCAAATATGGTGTCCACTGCATTAGAGCTTGAGAGAAAGAATAAAGCAGTGGAGAATAATAGAAAAATGGAATTGTTATAAAATAAAGTTGCTATGAAAAGGGATTACTTGTTATATGTGGGCTGTTTTAATGGTCGCAAGGAAGGAAATGTTCATGGTTGTTCTTAAGTTTAGCATTTTTTTAATTGCCATCCATTGTGCTTGGCTAAACCATCATGCATTAACTATAACAACCTTTTTTCTGAAGGATTATGTGTTGATTTTAGTTTCTTTTTTGTTTCATATACTATTTCAATTTTTTTTTCTTTTTAGAGTAAGCTTTCTAATATCTGGTCAATATGTAGCATCTCTCTGCAACCAAGGTGATATTCCCTTTGGTATGGACCACCACCTGTTGCATCCATCCGCAATACAAAGAAACCGAGCTTATTAAAGAAGATTCTCTTGGTAATACAAATTAAATATAATCCAGATTAATTGTCGCTAGGAACACACACTCATTTTTGTTCCTCTGAATTGCAATCAGGGGTCAGGAATGCTGCACAGAGGAAGCTTTTGGATGGACTCGGTATCCCTGCTGAAGATGTTTTGGTCGATCAGTTTACTCCCTTAGGTCGCTTGTTGTACAAGGCCCCATCTGACGGAAAGTAGGGAGAACATGAACGTAAAATTTCTTATCCTGAAATCTTCTAAATCTTGGCTCAAGTTATTTCCCTTCAATTATATGCTTACTCTGCATTCCTTGATAAGTCTATCATAGTACTTATGTTGGACTAAATGGTAGATAAAACCAAACCAAAAGAACCTAGTATATCCTACTTGAAGTTAGAGTGGGGGGTTAAGATGTATGCATATGTGACCTATGTTATAGTACATAGACAACAAATACCAATTGGTTTTTAGGTATACCATATGCTTGAAATTTTTTTGCTGATGCAAAAATTTCTTCGTCTTTTGTTTTATTTTTATGCATCAACCGACTGTCTCTCCAGGTACATCTTGTTTTTTTGTTATCCTCTCTTGTGCATCTCTAGAAAGAAGGGATTGTTAGCGATCCCTTAAGCCTTACAGCTCATTTTTGTCTCAAATTTACTTTAATGCTAAAAATCTACTTTATTGTTACGAGTTGCATAACCTAAAAGCTTTCGGTTCTTTACAAACTGAGGGTGAATCCTGATGTATGTTTTTTATAAATGCAACTGCATCTTCTAAAATTAACTTTATTGTTGGCAGTTTCTTTATAAAATGGATCAGAATATTGTGAGGAGTGATTATTGGTCAGGAGAAATGTCGACTTGTAGGGAAAAACACAGCAGGTGTGCACCTTATATTGAAATTTAGACAACCCCTTTAGTTGATGCCAATATGTTATTTTTCTAAATTTATTAAAGTTATAGAAACCCTTTTTCCTCTTCCAATTTTTTCAAGCACAGACTAAAATTTGGCATAGGTGAATTCTCTGCTTTCATAGCCAGTAAAATATATAGCTACTTTACTCTTGTTTTTTTTGCAGATAAAAGAGGAGAATTGGCACATTGAAGATCTTGGTTTGCTGTAATATGATTTTAGATGTGTTTTTATTTATTTATAAACTAGATTCGCCCCCGTGTATTACACGGGGTAATTTTAAAAAAATTAAATCATGTCAAAAAACTTATCTTACAGATATGAATGATCATCGAAAGTACGATGCTATTTTTCCAAACTTTTTTCCCTTCAAAGTTGTTTTTTTTGCAGCTGGTTACAAAATGTCCTTGTTTTAGGCAGTTTTTACAAAGGGTGTTTTGCAAAAAATTAATAAAAAATATGAATAAATATTAAGAATTTATAAAATAAATTTTATAATATAACGTAAATGAAATTATGGAAAATTGTATAGTTAAAATATTAATAAAATAAGAATCACGTATCATAAATTATCAAATACTTCTTTATATACAACATTCTTTATTCTATTGCTAATTATATTTTCATCATCTATAATTAATATTTTTAAAATTAAAATATCATAATGTCAAGAAAATAAAATTAAAAATGTTATTTTATAAAATTTCATGATAAAAATCAAAATTCTTGTATAAAAATTTAAAGAGGATGAGGTTTTATAAAAAAACTCTTGAAGTAAAAATTGATATGAAATAGGCAAAAGAAAATTAAGACAATTTAATGATTATTTGTATCAAATCTCATACTAATCACGACACATTAATTCATATATATTTATGATATTTAATAATATAATTAAATCCAAAAATATTCAATATTGGACTCATTTCGAAGGTATTGACGAAACGATTAGAATGGTATAATTTGTAAAAAAATAAAAATGTTTTTTTAATGCATTTTAGTTCATATACATTATTTATGTTTATATGATAAAGGTCTAAAATGAAAAATAAAAAAGTAAGAGATTAAAAGTAAACTACATACCTAATTATAAGGGTAGTAAATGTAAGGTATAAATTAAAAAAATTGAATTAAGAAAAGATTTAAGGAGGAGTGAATGTGGATATGCTAAATGAACTTATAATGTAAAATGCGTCCAGATACATGTTTAGACGGGAGAATGAAAAAATGGGTTCACCAGAAGACGACACGTGTCATTCTAGTTACTTATTTATTATATATATAGATTTGTATAGATGTGAGGATTGGGTGAAACTTATGGTTTGTTTGAAAAATTGTCTTTTATGACAAATATATAGAATTATACTGTTTTAGTATTTTTTTTTTGTTATTCTTGATTGATATTGTTATTTATTTTATTGTAATATATATATATATATATATATATTGTTGAAATACGGATGTTATATATATAATATATATACACATATATATTATACCATTTAGAGAATGAATTAATTTTTAATAAGTGTAACTAAATGATGTCCTTTAGAGAAGCTTTACAAGAAAGTGTAACTAATACATATAATTTTAGAAAAAGTTTTGATTAAGTGTATCTAAAGATAACAATTAGAGAAGGTTTGAGGAAGTGTAACAAAAGAATACCTTTAGAGAAGCTTTACAGAAAGCGTCACTAAAGCATATACCTTTAGAGAAGCTTTTCCAAAAACCTTCTCTGAAAGTATCTTTTAGTGACGTTTAAAAACCGTCATTGATGCTCAAAAAATGTCACTAAAAACATACTTTTAGAGAAGTTTTTAATAAAAATCAGTCAACTTTTAGATAAGTTTTAAAAGCGTATCTAAAACCCAAAAAATCTTCTCTAAAGGCTAACATAAATGTATCCTCCGAAAACACTCCCTAAAACCTTTAGCTACCGTTATATATGGAAGGTTATTGACGGAAGTGAAAAGCTTCTTTAAAAATTTTAGAGAAGTTTTTCAAACTTTTAAATACCAAAGAAAACCTTCTCTGAAGGTCATTTTTCTTGTAGTGTAATGACGTTTTTTTCCCTTATTTAATAATTTTATCTTTCTCTTCACAACTCTTATATTTGAAAGTGAACACTTATTGTGGGATGAAAGGAGTAGTATTTTTTCATTTTTTCATGTAAAATAATTTTTAATATCTTATTTTTGTCTTTAATTAATGACTCAGTATGTATTTATTATTCAATATGTAATGTCGTATTCATTCACCAAACTAGACGGAAATGATAATAAAAAATACATCACATATGAGGTTTAGTTCAACAACACCCATAATTCTATGTCTTCCTACAAATTCATAAACTTATCTTTCTCTTCTCAATAATACATTAATTCCTTTTAAATATAATATTTGTCACTTCATCAACAATTATCTATACTATGATATAATTAAAATATTTGATTTATCGGTGTGTTTTTGATATATTGGTTCAACTTGACAAAGTACGTGTAAATAAGCTTATTGAACGTTTTTGTATGTCGTAACAATTTTTTCTATGACATTTTTTACTAGAAAAACGTTGTATTAGTTAATTTATAGGATACTATTTGAAAACGTGTTTTATAAAAACAAGTGTTCTATAAAAAGAAAGGTTTATATGAGACTTTCTTCAAATTGTCCTATAAAATAGCTAATTGGATGTTTTTTACATTAAAAATGACATAAAAAATTGTTATGACACTCAAAAGTGTCCTATAAAATCACTATCACGCATTTAGATATAACTTTTTATTTTTCGGTCCTATAAATATCAAATCATATTAAACAGTCTATTAAGACACTTAATTGCCAACGTTCTATAAACTCAATTTTATTGTAGTGATATTTTCTTTATTGAATCAGAAAATTTGGGAAAGAGAGGGGAAACAAGCCCACAAGCCATATATCATAGAGATCATGTCTTCAAATTACAGAACGACAACGAACTAGTTAAAATCCTAATGAAGAATTGACCGGTTGGCATTAATGACAACTGCAAGAAATTTAGGCTATGATTTGGAATCAAAATCCAATCGAACAAATACCACAACCAAAATAAACATGTCCAAATAATCCAAGGTGGAATCGTCACATGAAAAACGTGTTTGGATGTTATCTAACAACTAGCTAGCATCTTAAAACAACCACAAACACCCAAATAAATCAACACAAAAATCATACAACTCAAAATAAAAGAAATCAATAGATCATACAGATTTTACCATAAACCCTGATTACATTTTTACGAATTAAGTACTATCGAACAGAAAGAACTCAAACTAGTACTTTCAACGATATACATTGATAATACCTCTATATAAATTATAACCAACAAATCGTCTTTCAACTAAAACAAAATGGTAGGAGTAGTGACTACCTTCGTAACTTTAACTAGAGAGTTAAAATCCTCTACTTTTGTCCTACCAGAATACCGTGGAACCCACCAAACCTTTATACTCTTATCAATACTCCCACTATACACCAAAAACCCAACACCAATACTACTTGGTGACACCTGTAAACATTTGATTGGTCCTTCATGACCCAACATCACACCAATTTTAGTCAACCCTTTGACTTCTTTCTTCCATACTCCAATACTTTGATCCGATGACCCTGTACACAAAATCTCCCCTTTCATACACATGCACAAAATAGCCATTTTATGTGCATGCACTTCAACCACCTTTTTCAAACCCTCACCCCATGACCACCCCATCACATAACCATCCGACCCACCACCGTAAACCACCGTGCCGCCACCGACGTCGCCGGAAACCACCACCGAGTTGATGGATATGTCTTTATGTCCTTCAAGAATGAACTTCAAGAAATGTAGTGAACCTTGTTGTTGTTGTTGTTGTCTCTCCCATGCCTTGATCTTGCCGTCGGCCGAGGCCGAGAACACGGTCCCGTCGTCGGCGATCGTCAACGCGTTAACCGCATCGTCGTGGGCTTTGATCGATTCTAGACATTTGTAATCCGATAGTCTCCAGATCTTTACGGTTCGGTCCCAAGAACCCGAGTAGATGAACCCGTTACGGACGGATAAACACGAGATGGTGTCGGTGTGTTCGATCCATAGACGGCGGTGATGGCGTCGGGTTTGGATGTAGTTGTTGTGGTTCATGAAGCTTCCGAAATAGTCTTTTGTGGTTGGAAGGGTTTCAACGAGTTTGAAGATGTTGTTGTTTTCGTGGTTGATTCTTGAAACCCTCCAAACCCTAATCTTGGAATCTTGATGGGCTGTGAAGATCTTGTTTCCGACGGTGACGACGGCCTTGACGGAGCCGCGGCCGTGGCCGAACTTGGCGAATAACCGGAGATCGGGTTGCTGCCAAACCATGATTTCTTTAGCGTGTGATGCACTGAGGATGAATTCTCCACATAATGCAAGGCAAGAAACGGAGTCTGTGTGGCCGGTGATGGTGGAGAGTGGGTGGTGGTAGGCGGTGGTGGAGGATGAGGGTGTTTTGGGGATTTTATGGTGGATGAAATTAGGTTGGTGGGGTGGTGGTGGTGGGATTTGGTCGCCGGAATCACTGGTGCTAGTGGCGGTGGTGGTTGTTTTGATTGATGGAAATGGGTTTGGAAGGAATTGGTTGGAAATTGAGGGATTCATTGTGGTTGTGGCATTTGAATAAATGGTGTTTTCAGCAGAATTTGAGCGAATTATATGGAGAATGTGATGTGAGAAAGATTGATCAAAAATAGGTTGAAAATGAATTGCAAGAAAAATGATGGTGCCAATAAAGGGCGATGTATGTATTTATATTTGATAAAATTATTAAAAACATATTATTAAAGTATTGTTCAATAATTAATGAACTTTGGAGCTTGGTAAAACTAACAAATTTATTTTATCAATTGATAAATTAAGAAATATATTAATCTATAGCTATAATTATTATTATCCAAAATTATATCGATAAACTTGAATTAAATTATATCTTTATTTTAATTATATTTAGATTATATTAGTTATAAAAAATTAAACCTTGAATTAAACAAATTATAAAAACGAGTAAGACTTTAATTTTTAATTTTACACGTATCAATATATTTATTTGGGATTTTGATTATTGGATCTTTAGAATAGCAAAACATATGTAACCGATTGTAGTTTTTTTTTTTGAAACATGACTTTCGGATTTTATTTTTAAATGATAATCTTTATTTATTTTTTAATTCTCGATTTATAATAAAATCTTACATGCACTATACCATATACAATAATACAAACGCCCTTTCTTGGGTCAAATCACCTTTGATATTGATTTGGAGAAAAAAATAATTAAATTAGAGTTTTGATTTTGGGATAGAAGTCGACTTGAAAAGCACATATATCTATATCTATACTGTATTATAAAGACGAAATAAAAAACTCTTAATTACTATTTATAAAACATAAGGTACTACCATTTTATGCATACATTTCAAAAATCTCTTAATTCACAACTTAGTATGCATAAGGTACAAATCATTTGAAAAAAATTCAAACTTTACTTTTTCACCACCTTCCATTATTCAAGTTTTTTCCCTTCCATTTAGGGTTTTTCCAAAAGAAGAAAAGTTATTTACTTGCTCAAATTAACATATTTCTTTAATTATAATAGTACATGTATTTTCTTCATGTATACAAGTTTTTAAAGCTTTTTGAATTCTATAAAACTAACTAATAATGAACCTATATATACGTTTAGATACAAAATAATATTATCCAACATTATATTTGTTATTTTTACCTATTCTATATTTCAGTATTTTGAAAAAATATTATCATTCGTTAGATATCGTTGATTAATACATGTTTTTAAAATTCAAATATACATTTAACGATTACTTTAATATAATTTCTTAATGCTTCATGATTAAAAAAACTCAAGTTATGCATTTATCACTACTAATGTCACATAAATTATAAATATATGATTTGCAATTGCTCACCCCGATGCATTGTACGGGTACACTGCTAGTCTTTAAAAGTGCGTGTAACCAATATTAAAACGTTAAAAGCTGATTATTTAATCCCAATAAATCAAGAAAAAGTAAGAGAAATAAAACTCCATATTAACAAATAATCAAAAATTGGAATTGTAATTTACTCAAAAACATTTCATCTATATAGAATACAATTTACTTTATGAATCTTAGCATCTACATAATCTTTAAAATGGAGAAAATTAAGACATTAGAGTAGGCATAGAAATGAGCCCCGACCCGTCGGAAAACCCGGTCCACCCGCCCCGATTGGGGATGGGGATTCCCCGTTAAACCGGGGATGGAGACGAGGATCCCCGTTTGTTTCAAACCGGGGATGAGGATGGGGACGGGGACGGGTATCGCACTCCCCGCCCCGTCCCCGTTATATATTTTAATTAATATTTAATATATATTATTTATTTAAACTAAATCGGTAATTCATAATTTTCTATTTCCTAACTAGGTTTATAATATAAAATTGTTATTTTTTGGATGTTAGTATGTATTTTGGATGTCAATCAAAATACAATTACTCGATATGGTTTTGAATATTACTCGATATCTTTTGGTACGTGTGAAGTTAAGTTTTTTTTTTCCGAATTCGGTTGAATTTTTTTTGGTTTTAAGTTATTAATTATTATATGATGTTGTGATTTTTTTATACTAAATTAAATTTCTTTCGATTTTAGGTTTATTGGAAATATGTGATATTTAAACATTTGTGGTGTCTCATATATTTGATTTAAATAGCTTAAATAAACGGAAAAGAAAATCCCCATTCCCCGTTAGGGATGAGAATGGGGATGTGATCATATTCCCCAGCGGGGACGGGGATGAAGATGAGGGATTGGGGACGGGAATGAGGATTGAGGTCCCCGCCCCATTTTCATGCCTACATTAGAGACAAGGAAAATAAGTTTTTTATTTCAACAAATTCTTCAAAACATTTCCCTAAAATAGAGAAAGGATAGAAGAAAGTGTGAAATTTTGTAAATTTGGAGAACTCCTAAAAAATATTATAATGAGATGAAAATATTTCTTATGAGTAAATTACGTTTTTCATCCTTGTGGTTTGTTAAACCTTGTGATTATTGTCCATGTGGTTTCGAAATTGTGGTGTTCATTCCTATGGTTTACAGTTTATTGCTATTTTCGTCCCTATGCTTAACTCTTACAATTAAGTATAAGGTACGGATGGTAATTGGCCTCGCCCCACTGGGGAACCTGGTTCACCCGCATTGTTCGAGGTCGGGGAGTCCTTGTAAAAACGGTTGTCAAGTTCGAGGCTGATGATCCCCAACATGTGGAAAACTGGGGCCACGACCTGGGCCAGCCGACCAGGTAACTTATTCCTCAACCCGCCCAGTTCCCCAGCTACAACTGGATGCATGATAGCAAGCTTGGGCAAGTCGGGAAAACGAAAGACCTAACAACACCCAAACTCGTTCCTCAAGAACTGCTCAGTTGGATAAATTCTTTTAGAGATGAGGCCTTTTGGCGAAACCAAGTCAATTTCGAGCCTCCAAACCTTGGTATGTGCATATATTAATTAAAATTATATATATTTTTGTTATATAATATATTTTATTTTTCAACAAATTTTAACCATGTTTTGAACAATTTATTGTTGAACCGGGGATAAACTAAAGATAGGCCCAACAAAAACCGGGGAGGGGATTCGATTCCCCTTACCCGACGGGGATGAGATAATGGAACCGGAGTCGGGGCCGAGGATTGCATTCCCCACCCCTATCCCCGCCCCGTTGCAATGTCTAGTATAAGAGACTAAAACAATAAAGAATTGTAAACCACAAAGGTGAAAATAGCAATAAATTTTAAATCATAAGAACGAAAGGAACAATGAATTGTAAACCCTAGAAATGAAAATCGTAATTTTAAAAGTACAGGGACGAAAATAGAAACTTTCAAAAAACCGTAGGGACGAAAAACGTAATTTATTCTTTTTTTATTATTATATTTCCACCAATAAAAAAACTTTGAAACTAAATGTTTACATTATATATATATATATATATATAGAGAGAGAGAGAGAGAGAGAGAGAATATTTTATTAAATGTATGATATGTTGTGATAATAAAATCAATGTTGTAATCTTCAAAATACTAAAGTTATTGGAGTTGAACGAATTTATTTTTGGAAATTTTGAATTTTGATCCTTCATTTTGAAGATATTTTGAAGAACCTATTGTAGATGGTCCTATTTTGGCCGTTTAACTCCATCATACTAACTTATTGTTTTATAAAAATAGAAACATGTCAGGCTATCAAATTCATCATAAAAGTTTATTGTCACGTTGTTGGATATGATATATGATTATTGGTCCACGTGGACTCGACGCCGCCTCTTCCAGTAATCGAGGGCACAAGTTGACTGCAATGACATCAAAAGGCGAAGCTTGGACTTTAGACAATCAACGAGAAGGCAACGACGACAAATAGCATTATGGATTGATACGTAGCATTGACAACGTCAATACTCGGAGAAAAAACGACCCGTTTAACCAATCAACCAATAATCCACCCCACAATCAGGACCACCTAACCTTCCGATATTTTGGGGATTGCATTAAACAGTTATAAGGAGCAAGACTAAATTCAACCACACAATCCTATTCACGCGAAATACTTCTACTCGATTTATTGCATAAGTCTATACTTGCTTATCGTAATGGAGGACTACCTAGTACGACATTCATCGATGTCAATATCCTTCGTCATCCACGATTTAGCCCACTTACAAGTTTTCCACATTACCAATCGTAACATGATTTATAAATATCTGTGCACTTTATTTTTTGTCATGCATTTCTAAAAATCATCTAATTGTTGATCAAACGTAAACCAGAAACCGTCTTTAAGCGAATTTCAGCCAAAACAATTCATATGATACGCCAAATGGTTTTCAACAATATTCAGATAAGCAATCATGAAACCAATTCGACGATTCAACAACTACATATAATCGATTTATATAAGTTCTTAATTTCGATCTAGAAATTATATTATTCTCCCCCTAAACATGTTAGAAATTTGATATACAAACCCTTCAAAATGGGTTTTTAATAAGAGAAGCAGATAGAAGCTGGTTCCATGTGTCTGGAACCCCAGCAACACACCAATGTGTGCAATCCATTCCTTTGAAGGCATTGAAACTGCTTGGATGTCCATCTTTTCTCAATTGAGACAACCTTGTTATGTTGAGCAATGACACTGGTTTTCTAACACCACTAATCACTTGCTCCACCACCGTCTCCGCCGTCGGTATGCCACTTGGGTACGTTGATCCGCGCACTGGAAGCTTTTCATTCGCACAATTCATCACCCCCTTCTCGCCCCAATCCACTCCGCTGAACAAATTTTGTTTTGGAATGTCAGTATTCAAAGACTCGACATTTAAAGAGTTTTTGTTCAATTTAACGAGCGTTGGATAGTACTATTGACAACCTTCGCACATTTGTTCTATTTTTGAGAAACCATGCATGATTGTATCAAATATCGGTCTCTACTATTGATGAACTATCGAAAGACCAAAAAAGTATTTCCATGAAAAAGGAAAATAGAGAACATTAAACTCTCATTTTTGCATAAATGTCCAAAATTTATTTGATTCTCAATCAGAAATATGGCATTAATTGTTTTACCATCTTTTTATAAAAATTTTGCTAAAATGTTAAATGCATTGAATATTTTAATATTGTAGTTAATATAGAATATGTAAAATTAAGAAACTATTGAATGCAATTTTTGAGTGTGAAAATTTTAACTTTTAATTCTCCATTTTAAAAAGAAATATAAAAATTCGCTCTAACAAAACTTGATTTTTATAACAATTTTATAGAACAGTTTCTAAAAAGTGTCATATAAAAAATCTGATAGGACAATTAACTTTGACAATCATATTAGGTTGTATAATTTTGTCCTAACAACACATTACTTTATAGTGATAAAATTTATTCGGTTGACCAATTTCATCCTAACAGATTATTGTAATAATTTTGTATAGGACACTCAATTGTTGGTTTTGTAAACTTAAATGTCTCATCAAGTACTCTCTTAAGATGGTCGTGGACATCTTGTACTACAACAAAATTGGGTTTATAGGATACTAAAAATTTATAAACGTTCTAATAGACCGTTTTATAAAACTTAATTTATAGGACGAAAAAATAAAGTGTCATATTTAAAGGCGTTGTAATAAGTTTATAGGACGTTTTTTGGCGTAAGTTTTTTAGGACATTAAAAAAACGTCGTATTAGCTATTTTATAGGACACTATTTGAGAAAATGTCTTATAAAAACAAACGTCTATAAAAAGATGGGTTATCGATTCTCAAAAGTGTCATATAAAATTAGCTAATACAACTCTTTGTATTAATAGTGTTCTAAAAAACTTGTTAAAATACCCAAAAGCATCATATACACTTATTACAAATAAACGCCTTTAGATGAGACACTTTATTGTTTGGTCCTATAAATTAAGTCTTATAGAACAGTTTATTAGGACACTTCTAAATTTGTGATGTCCTATAAATCCAATTTTCTTGTTACAGTGGTTCACTTTTCTTTTTGTTATAATATTTTTAAAATACTATAATTTAAATTGGTTTAGTGAAGAAAGCATTACTTGTAATGAAAAGGCGAAACTCCCTGGAAAAAGACGGTTGTTTTTTGTGTATCTACATCTGAATCGACCAAATTCGCCCAAGTCTTCAATGCCTCATGAAAAGCAGCCATCCTATCCATGTCCTTTAGTAATTTCCCACCTATTTGAATATAATCCCATTTGCACCAAACCATACAACTTTTAGAACCGATTTGTTAGGAGCTTAATGAGACTCATCATTTATTTAGTCAGCTATATACGAGTATTTGGTTGTGTAAAGCCAAGTTTTTTGTAAACTTGTTCCTCCCAATTAAAAAATATGCTCCTTCCATTTATGAAAAAAAAAACCTCCCAGACGAAAACCTTTTCAATCTATACAGACAAATTAATCCATATAAACAACTATATTCATACATGACTTAATAGAAAATTCTGACCAAACAACCCCTTAAACTTTTATTGTCATATGACTATAAATTATAATAGATCACTTGAATAAAAACCATACTTACGCTTGTTTCTCTCCTCGAACATACCACCAAAGCCAAGTATTAAAGATCAAAACATCGTTCTCTTTCCATGTATCCCCGCCTGTAATGGAATCAAGTTTCAAAACCCGTCCAAACTTCTCTTGAACAACGTCTACCAAGTAATGAGACGTGAAAATCGAAACCGAAACCTCGTAGTCCTACAAATGCATATCATAATATGACCATTAAAAACTTCTTTAAATGTAATTACATTGAACGGAAAGTAATGTTTGACAACAACCGACAACCTAATACGTGACGGTTGTAGCTGAGTTGATACTTTCTTCAGTGATGTTGGATTGAGGTGGCAAGGCGGAATGAAGAAGGCAAACCATCGATTGCCATTGATTTAGGCTCAATGAATCGCCAACATATAATATCTTTTTTCCACTCATTTTTCTTAAGAATCCTTCAACATCAAATCTATGGTGCAAATCAAAAGGGGATTGATCAAGCTCATATTTGGGCAAAAAGTTGATTACCAGCAACTCCATATTTAAAAGAAGTAAGCATGGGTTTCATGTCGATTTTCACAGGGAAAAGTTTTTCCCGCTTGAAATGTGTATGAGATTAGATTAGGTCAAATCGACATAAACATATATTATACAGTATACACCACCGTTAAAGAAAATAACAAAAAGAAAACCAAACACATATAAGAAAACATGATAACGTCTATATCATATATGATTTTACACTAAAAAACGTATGTGTTTTAGGAACGGTCAAATCTTCGAGGTCGGGCAAGAGTGCATGCCCATGGGTTGATCATTTGTGATTTATTGTATAAAATCACATATAATATAGATTTTTTCGTGTTTTATTACCAGATGATACCTAGGCAATGGGCAATTGGTGGGTTGCCATCGGAATTTGAGGTAGGTGAGATCAGGACGGTCGTACTTGAGGCAATCGTACTCCTTTCGGATATGTGGACATTTTGATGAATCAGATACGTCTCATCGTACACCCAACTCCCTTGGTACAAATCACACTTGGAATCACACGTTGTTGCTATCACAAGTGCACTCAATATCACAATTGCACACCAACCTCTTCTAATCCTATCACCCATCACTAATCCCTACACACCCACAAAACACAAATATATATATATATAGAGAGAGAGGGGGGGAGGGTATATATATATGTGTGAGGAAGAGGGGACAAGAAATGAGGTGTTGAATTTTCTTATTAGTAAAATTCAATTATAAATGAAACAACAAGATTTATTAAAAAATAACAACTTTAATTATAAAGATTCAAGCTTTATTTATAAAGTTAAAATCTTTATGATTAAGGTTCGACTATTATCAAACAAACAAGTTTTAAAGCGATCCTAATAACGTTTCTATCATTCGCGATAGATACGATAGAAGAAGGAGTAGAATCAGAATGTCCACTCTAGTGGACGAAAGCAAGAACAATACAGAAAACGTAAAAGAGAAACCAACCTGTGTAGTAGATCTCCAACAACAACGAATGAAAACTGTACGGTTTAACGTAAACCTGTCCTTAAAGGTTTTAACGATTCTCTATGAATGCTGTGAGAATTAAACTTGATAAACCCCCAGGATTTGATACAGTTTAGTTAAGCACTAACATCTATAATGCTTAATTATAACACAAAGTCGAGACAGAAAAAATGGCAGAGATCGTGAGAGAGTAAAGCAGCAGCGAGATTGAGAGAGAGGTCACAGAGAGCTTTTGTTTTTTCAGTATATCGAATCAATAGATGGAGGTGTCAATTTATACTTGAAAAATCAGATAACTAATCTGATAATTTTCCTAAAATCCTCCCCAAGAAACGGAATTAGAGATAGAGTTGGAGACTAAGTCTCCAACTGATTTCTATCTCAATTAACCACGTTTTTTAAATGCAAATTTTAGATAATTATCTGAAAAATCAAAACTTTATTTGTGAATAAAATTGATCATTAAGCTGCTGTAAATAATTAATTAATCATCACTTAATTAACTATCTCTATATCTCGATCTATAAAAAGAAAGCTCGTAGCTCGGGGCGAGGCTCCTCAGCTCGCGTGCGAAGTGCAAAGTACGCGACTCTTCGCGAGAACCGCGCCCCGCGCCCGCGGCCACGGCCACGCGCGCGCGCGTGCGTTGCACTTCTTTGAGACCCCCACCATAAGCCTACCAATTTACTCAACACCCACTTGAGATGATAGACTTATAAACTACAATTTTATTTATGTCTCTACCAATGTGGGATGGAAAAACTCCAACCTCACACTCAATTTCCAACAATCCCCCACCAGGTTGAAAAATTTTCTGACATTCAATAAAAGATGATGTCACAGTGGTGTCACTAAGATTAAACCCCGTTTAATGTGAATATGCAAGAAGGAATCAATTCAGAAGTATCCTTAGGATTTAAACTTTGAATCTTGCGATTACTTCGGCTTATTCACACACATCACCTTTTGTCTTTGCATTCTCACTGAGCGCAAATATGGCCATGCGCTAAAATCCTGTTTCATGACCTTTTAGAAGAGGAACCACAAATTTTCGTTTGAGGCGGAACCACCTCTCAGTCGTATAGGCAAAGTTCTATAACACCTTCGTTGCTAAGATGCCTCTAAACTTTGTTAAGAGAACTAACTCATCCTTGTTCTCGGCAACGACGTACTATCTTATACCTTACACGGGTCTATCATTCGATAGTACCTTCTATCAGTTAAGCAACTTGTTATTACCCTTTAAACTTGAGAGATAGGAGCACTAAATTCAAGTTGGGTTCCCATTACTAACCGATTCTGAGTGGTTTCAGACCCATGTCTCTGGTAGTTGATCCTACTAAGTCTCTCGTCAGAGGCTTAGTTAATGGATCTGCCAAGTTTCCACATGACTTGACATACACAATATTAATGGTACCATTTTCGATCAATTCTCGAACATAGTTATGCCGTAGACCTATGTGTCGAGATTTCCCATTATATACGGCATTGTACACTTTTGACAGTGTGGCCTCACTGTCACAGTACATGGGAATCGAGGGAGTTGGTCGAGGCCACAAATGGATATCTGTTAACAGATCTCTAATCCATTCAGCCTCTTTTCCTGCCGCTGCCAAGGCAATTAATTCGGCCTCCATTGTTTAATGGGCGATACAAGTTTGTTTCTTGCTTGCCCAAGAAACCGCTCCCCCATCTAGAGTATAAATCCACCCACTTGTGAATTTAGAGTCACCTGAGTGATCTATCCAACTGGCATCAGAATATCCCTCTAATATTCCTGGATGTGTAGAGTATGTCAGTTCTAGGTTACTAGTCCTTTTTAAGTAACCTAATACTCTACTAATTGCCTTCTAGTGCTCTGGACCCGGATTGCTAGTATATTGACTTAGTTTACTCACAGCAAAAGCAATATCCGATCTAGTGCAATGCATTGCATACATCATGCAACCTATAGCACTAGCATATTCTAGTTGAGCTACTGCTCTTCCAGAGTTTTTATCAAGTTTTACACATGAATCAAAAGGTGTGTTAAACTCCTTTATATTCAAGTGTTGAAACTTTGTCAGTATCTTCTCAATGTAGTGTGATTGACATAAGGAGATTTGTGATCCTGACCTCTTTACTTTTATTCCAAGAATAGTGTCTACTTCTCCTAGATCTTTCATCTTAAAGATAGAAGAGAGGTAGTCCTTTGTTTCAAGGATACCTTCAAGGTTAGTACCGATGATCAACATATCATCTACATAAAGACAGATTACCACAGTGGATCCTTTTGTGCATTTTGAGTAAATGCATCGATCAGCCCCGTTATGTCTGAACCCGAAAGAAGTGATAGTCGTATCAAATCTTTCATGCCACTGTTTAGGCGCTTGTTTCAACCCATATAGAGATTTAACAAGTCTACATACCTTGTTCTCTTGCCTGGGTATCACGAACCCTTCAGGTTGCTCCATATAAACTTCCTCGTTTAGATAGCCATTCAAAAAGGCTGTTTTCACATCCATTTGATGAATGTACAGTCCCTTTATGGCTGAGATTGCTATAAGAGTTCGAATAGAACTAATTCTAGCAACCGGAGCATATGTGTCGAAGTAATCGACTCCCTCTTTCTGTCTATATCCTTTAGCCACTAATCTTGCCTTAAAAGCTGATATTGATCCGTCTGGATGCAACTTCCTTTTGAATACCCACTTGGAACCTATGGGTTTCACTCCCTTGGGTAAATCATCCAATTCCCAAGTTCCATTCCCTATAATGGAATCCATTTCATCATTTATTGCTTCATTCCATAGTGGAGCGTCCCTTGAAGACATTGCTTCTTTAAAAGTCTTAGGATCATCTTCGATGTTTATTGACAAAATGACTTCTCTAGTCACTTTCTTTTCTCTAGGTAGGAGAAGAAGTCATCTCCTAGACTTTTCTCTTTTCTTACTCTAGTACTTCTACGTGGTTCGTCAACCTTGTTTGAGGTTTTCGAACTATCATGAGAAGTACTTGGAAGTTTTGAAGCCAGATTTCTTTCAGAGTTTTCAGCATCTTCTGAAAACTTGTCTTCAAAGAATTCCACATCCCTGGACTCTACTATAACTCCTGATTCCTTATCCAACAACCTATAAGCCTTGATGTTTCTAGCATATCCCACAAGTATGCTTTTAATAGCACGTTATCAACTGTTGAGTTATTTAGTAACTTTTGATTATTTGAAGTGTTTAGCTTATTAAACTTTATAAAACATCTACATTTGGGACTTTGGGCATTTTAATAAATAAATCATATATTTTGGATATCTTAATGATTTATTTCATGGAGTATATTTATGAGTATAAATACAGTTTATTGGGTGTTATGGGATGATTTGAAAGGATAAAATGTATAAACCCACTTGGAAAATGTTTTGTCCTCATCTAAACTATGTTGGAGTTATTTGTGTGTTTTGAAAGCATGGGTTGCATTATTGCGGGTCATTTACGTTTGATTCCATTTTATGATTTTCAACGTTTGGTCTTTGGATTGGTTGAGCTTATGGCTCGGTTTGGATTTTGTTTGGTTTTGGGGACACTTGTCCGGTTTTAATAGCCCAATGTAGAGCGTTTGGTTATGATTTGCATTTACTGCTTCATATTTGAGAATTACATGTTTTGAATACGTTAGTTCATTCATTTTTGGTCATGTAATGTTTTAGCCCCGTCTGCTATGGATCCATGAGCACTTTTATCACTTTGTCCGATGATGGAACGACTTGGTTTCCACATCCGTCAATAAGAGTTATTGAATTTAATTGTTTAGAAGAGATAAATAATATTTTACTTAATGTACTGAACATTTTAATAATATAATTAATGTTAGAATTATTAAAATAAAGTAGTTGTTAGAGTTGGATGTAATTTATGTTAGAGACTTTGTTGGAGATGCTCTAAGTGACTACCATAGTGAATTATTGAGGTTCATAGTTTGTTGAATTGAAAATGATGTGGCAATGGAAAAATGCACACAAAAAAAGTTCTCTATTATCTCAAACAGATTCTCTATATTGTTTTCGAAAATAAAGAAAGTAAAGAAAATTTTCAAGTTTGGATAATTCTCTAAAACTTATCTAAACTTAACGTGAGAAGAGAGAAAGTATTTTTTAATCTTACCAATCAATAACATTGAATTATTATTTTATATAATAAATTTAAAAGTTTATTAATAATATCAAAGTAACCTACAAATTTGGTGTTTATGGTTTGTCGGTTATAACATTTTTCCTTTCTACAAAATCTTTTTCTTATGGATGTCAATTTTGTATAATTTGTTTCGCTCCAGTTTTTGTTATATTTCGTCGATTTCAATTTAAAAAATGGTAGGTGATATTTTTAATTTTTTAAAAGATGGTTATAACCACTTTTTTTAACTATTAGATTATCTCAATGTAACGGTTATCTCATCAATTATAACATTAATTATCCCAATAGTAATCTTAAATTAGTGGTTTAAGATGAATATCATGTATCTCAAAGAATTTGAGTTCTCGAACAATTAAGCCCTTATAAATAAAACATTCAATATACCGAGACAATTTTCTATGAAAGTGTCGCAACAACTTTATAAATTCAACTATAGTTTCAAATCAATTATATTTCTAGGTTTTTCGATCTATAAATTATATTATTTTCCCCCAAATAATCGAAACTTGATATACAAATCATTCAAAAATGTGTTTCAAACAAGAGCAGCAGATAGCAGCTGGTTCCATGTATCTGGAACCCCAGCTACACACCAATGTGTGCAATCCATTCCTTTGAAGGCATTGAAACTGCTTGGATGCCCATCTTTTCTCAATTGAGACAATCTTGTTATGTTGAGCAATGACACTGGTTTTTTAAGAGCACTCAATACCTGCTCCACCACCGTCTCAGCTGTCGGTACGCCACCTGGGTACGTTGATCCGCTCAGCGGAACCTTTTCTTTTGCACAATTTGTTACCCCCTTCTCGTTCCAGTCCTCCCCGCTGTACAAATGTTGAGTTGGAGTCGGTATTCAAAGACTCAACATTTAAAGAGATTTCATTTAATACAGTTTCAATGTTCATGAGTTTTGGATTATAATCTATTGGCAACCTTAACCCATTTGTACTCTCTCTGTTTCAAAATAAACGACCACAATAAAAATGCACACAGTTTTAGAAATGTGTAATTATTACATTTTTTAACTAACAAAAACTCAAATTGCCCTTAATTATAGATAAATAAATTTTCTCCGTCTCATAATTAAGGATAGAATAGGAAAATAGACAATACTTTTAAAAATGAATACTTATTTTAGAACATATCTATACTATATTATAAAGATGACATAAAAAACTCTTAAAAACAAGTCTTAAAGCTTAATGTACTGCTATTTAATGCTAATTACTTAAAAAACAACCATTAAAGCTGTATGTACTACATTTAATGTTATTTATTAATTTTCAATCATTATCTCTAACCATTTTAATTCTCATAAAATCATTTCCCAATTTAACTCCCCTAAAATAACTCTCAGCATAATTAAATATATAATAAAAATCAAATTTTAAATATAAAATTATAAAATATAATTAAAAAATTTTAACAAAATATTTTATTAAAAAAAATTATATTATTAAACCAAAATAAATTGCATTATATTATTAAGTCTAAATTAAATAAATTTATACAAAAAAAATCATTATCACTCTCTCACAACCAACCAAAATCGTAATGTAAATCGACAAAAAATAAAAAATAAAATGAAACATTAAAATCGTGATGTATCTAGCGGCATTGCGCAAGTACACTTCTTGTTAAAATAGTAATATAGACACTTATTTTACGACAAATGAAGTATTATATTTTAGAAGCCATACATAAGGGTATTTGACGAACTACTTCTCCAACAAAATGAGTATATAATAAAAATGTTAGAGATTTTTTTTTAATAAAAGTTGGTTTTGATATAATTTTAAATCATTTTGGAAAAAGGATAAGAAAAAAATAAAATTCTCCATGTTTGAATAAATCTGGTAAATTTATTTTGGATGAGAGAGAATGAGTTATTAATTTTTTTTTCATTCTTTATTTAATTCTCAACTAAAATAATGTCACTAATTGTTTTATAAATCACTTTAGAAAATAGTTTGTTGCACTATTAAATACATTTAAATTTTTTAATACTATAATTAATTATATTGAAAAACTGATGAATGTAAATTTTTTAAGGCTTTGACTTTTGCCTCCTTATTTAAAAAATATTATGCCTTAATATAAATTTAATATAGTTATTACATCTTCAATAACTATTTTAAAATAAGAATTATGGTGGTTTTAGAATTTTTTTTTTCTTCAACACATATGCTATAACATATATTAAAATAAAGAAAAGAAAAAAAAGATAATGTGAAAATCTTCAAAGTTGGAGATTTGGAATAAAAAGGAAAATAATATTTTAATCTTTCATACCAAAAAATTATTGAAATTAAATGTTTAGGAGAGTAAAATAATATTTTATGAAATATATTTAATTTTTTAATAATATAATTATGTTAAAATCTTTAAAATGGAGTAGCTACTGAAGATGAATGTAATTTTTTTTAAAGATTTTGACTTTTAATATTCCATTTTTTAAAAAAAATGTAACATAGTTTTTTTTTGGAAAGGGTATCTTGGGCCTATGACCCAGACTAATCCCTGTCAATTAGGGCATTTGGCCCAGCTGCTAAAGCGTGCAACCCTGAGTTTATCCTCAGTGGCCACAAGTGCTGCGAGTGGGGCTCGAACCCGGGTTGAGCGCTATGAACTCCCCAAGCCTTTACCACCACACCACAGCCCTTGTGGTTAAAAATATAACATAGTTGTTGGAGATCATATTAGATTTGACCAAGGGTGGGATCTCCGGATGGAATTTGATCAAAATAGTCAATCTCCCAAACCAACTTCAATTTTTAGCCACTTTTGAACGAAATTCTTTTTTTAGCCAGAGTTTATGCAAATGTCTTACACATTTACGTCAAGTGCAGATGCGTAAGACATTTGCACAAACTCTAGTTAAAATGAGAATTCAATAGAAAAAATTGGCTAAAAAATAAAATTTAGTTGGAAAGATTGGATATTTTGATCAATTTCCTATTATCCCGTCTATCATAAAACTTGGTTTCTATAATGTTTAGAGCATCTCCAACAAAATTGTTAAAATAGAAAAAATTGGGTTTTTGTTTTCTATTATTCTCCAACAACATTGTTATCTTGTTTACTATAATATAAAATCATGAAAAAAATCTCTAAATATAGAGAACTCTCTATAATTCTCTAAATAGGATAGAAAAATATTATTTTATTTCATCCCACTAAGATTCAATTTTTATCATTTTATTAAGTTTTTTTTTCTTTTAAAGTGTATTGGAATGATAAATTAAAGAATATTATAACAATACAAATTGTTTTAAAATTTCTAAAATAGCAAATCTGTTGGAGTTGAATATAATACTTTTCAGAGATTTTTACTTTTGATTCTCTATTTTTGATAAATTATAGAAAAGTTGTTGAAGAGGGTCCTAGTAAAGAAATAATTACTTGTAATGAGATGGTGAAACTCCTTGGAAAAACACAGTCGTTTTTTGTGTGTCGACATCTGAATCGACCCAATTCCCCCAAGTCTTCAAAGCCTCACGAAAAGCAACCATCCTATCCATGTCCTTCACTATTTTACCATCTATTTCGATATAATCCCATCTGCATCAAACCATATATTATATGTACATATTTATCGATCGTGACCGTATAATCATCGAAATAAAAATTGTACTTACGGTTGTTTATCTCGACGATACCACCAGAGCCAAGTATTAAAGATCAAAACGTCGTTCTCTTTCCATATATCTCCGTCTGTAATGGAATCAAGTTTCATAACGCGTCCAATTTTCTCATCGACAATGTCTACCAAGTAATGAGATAAGAAAATTGAAATTGAAACTCCATAATCCTACAAAATTCACATCATAATATGACCGTTAATTAAGTACTTTTTTAAAACGTATTATTATATGAAATAGTATAAAATAATGCATATATAATAACAATTGATGTATGACCTGATACGTGAAGGTTCTAGTTGAGTTGATGGTTTCATCGGTTATGTTGGATTGAGGTGGCAAGGCAACATGAAGAAGACAAACCATCGATTGCCATTGATTTACGCTTACTGAATCGCCAACGTACATTATCTTTTTTCCGCTCATTTTTGTCAAGAATTCTTCGCCATCAAATCTATGTTGCAAGACAGACGAAGATTGATCAAATTCATATTAATTATTGACACATAAAACATCACACATGAATTTTGACATTCAAAAAGAGACGTTTCAGAAAAATAACGATACCAATTAATTAGAACTAAGACAAACAAAGTCTTAAGCATATATGTATAGGGTCAGGTTCAGGGGGAAATCGTATAAGGAAGGAAAAAAAAACTGAGGAATACTTTGATAACCGTTCATTATGCACATGTGCATACAAGTAATTTGTAAGAAATTTGTCCGGTATACACATGTGCATGTAGAAACCAAAAAACAATTTCAATTAACTTGAACAGTTACCAGAGTGTTTTTCATTTTTTTGTGTTTTCTCCTTAACCTCCCTCTTTATGTGCATATATATACACACACTCGATATATAATTGGGTATCTAAATATATTATCAATTATTCGAACAAATGTTCTTAAAACAATTGATTTGAATCAAACCGATGACTTAACCACATATTAAACAGTAAACACCCTATCAAAAAAACAAACAAAAATATAATATGCAAAAAGAAACTTGTATTAGACAAACATGCTACAAAGTACAAAACAACAGTTGTCCATCAATGATCAATCAATATACATACATACATATATATATATATATATATATAGAGAGAGAGAGAGAGATTTGACCAACGAACATAATTCCAAAAGAGATACTAATAAACATAGGGATTCAAATCTAAACTTTAGTAAAGCAAGTCTCAATTCTTGAACACACACATATACATACATATATATATATATATGGATATATAGATATAGATATAGATGGTATATATATACCTGGGCAAAGGGCAATTGGTGGGCTGCCATCTGAATTTGAGGTAGGTGAGATCGGGGCGGCCATACTTGATGCAATCATATTCCTTTCGGATGTGTGGACATTTTGATGAATCATACATAGGATACGATTCATCGTACACCCAACTCCCTTCGTACAAATCACACGTTCTTGCTAACACCACAAATGCACTCAATATCATCACTATTATTGCACACCAACCTCTTCCAATCTCACCACCCATCACTAATTAATATTCCTATCTACACACCCACTAAACACAAACAAAACATATATATATAGAGAGAGAATATATATATATATATATATAGAGAGAGAGAGAGAGAGAGAGAGAGAGAATGAGAGAAAGAGACAGATAGAAAAGGTTGTTTTTGTTTAAAGAGGGAAGGAGGAAGTGATATGGACCACCACGTTTGCTATCAACGTTACACTTCTACAAACGTATATCAGGGGTTGTTTAATTTGCAACCCATAGTAGGGGTTGTTTAATTTGCAACCCTTAAACATGTTGCAAACCTTACAACTCACATCTTAACCGTCGGATTCATGATCGACGGTTACAATAAATATGAGACCCAATATCTTTAATTAAAAAAAAGAAAAATAAAATAACCGTCGATCATGAATCCAACGGTTAAGATGTGAGTTGCAAGAGTTGCAACCTTTTTAAAGGTTGCAAAATATCCTTCCAATATATATATATATATATTCATCAAAAATATTTGATGTTGTGATGATAAGATGATAACCTATAAATAAATAAATATTTAAAAATGGCATTTTTGTAGATATATCTTTTTATTTTATCAATGATTTGTAATTGATGTTTGAATAATCTTTTTAAGTAATTAAATTTGACCATAGATAGCTTTTAATTTTTTATTTTTTTTTCTTTTCTTTTGGAGTTGATAAAGTAAGTTACCATATTTCATTTTCAAAACTTTGTGAATTAACCTTCTAATTAAATAGTAATAACTGCATTGATTGCTAAGGGAAATATAAAAATTTAATGCCAAATTAACAAGAGAGCCATTAAAAGCATTTTTTATGAGCATATGGAAGGAAAAAAAAAGTAATTACTCTTGACTTTGCAAAAAGGTATCCTTTTAAAGCATCTCCTTACGGTGAAATAGAGGTTTAGGACATTTAAAAGATATTTTTACTTTAACAGTTATTACTATATTAAAATAAAGGGAATTTAATTAAAATGCCCTTTATTGAAATATCAGTATCTAATATGCCCCAAATCGTGTTATTTTTGCTAAAATACCCAATATGACCGCATTTATTGTCCGCGTTTTTGAAAAAACGCGGACATAGTGTATTTTGGTCCGCGTATGGCTTGAAACGAGGGATTGGTCCGCGTTTTTCACTGTTACACGCGAACTTGGTCTGTGTTTTGCTTCCATTCACCGAGATACGGTCCGGTTTGGCTTCAATGCACGGGGATGACGCTTGACACGGGTTGGGGCCGCGCTTTTCACTGTTACACGCGGACTTGGTCCGCGTTTTTCACTATTACACGCGTACTTGGGGGTTGCGTTTTAACATATCTTGGTAAACCTTCATAGATCAACGGTGGGGATGGGTATTTTATTAGGGTTTCAGACCACAACCTCCCTATAAATAATTGAGGTCCCCCCATAACCCCACCACCATCACTCTCAAAGGGATTTCTTTCACTCTCTCAAATATATCGTGTATTACACACGCTCGGATCTCGGCTCGGTTGGTTAGCATTTTTAAAAGTCGGATATGGGTCGACCACTTTCTTCGGTAAGTTTCCTTTAACCGCGTTTTAATTTTATATTTTAGTGATTATGTGTTAATTTTAGAGTGTTGCGTTTATATTGATAATATGTTAGATGTTGCGTTAATTTTAGTTTTACAGATTACGTTGATTTTAGAGAATGCATTTTTTTATAAAATTATTGTAGAGATTGCGTTAATCTTAAAGATTGTATTAATTTTATAAAAAAATTGTAGATATTGTGTTAATTTTAGAGATTGCGTTTTTTTTATAAAAATATTGTAGAGATTGCGTTTTTTTAGGGATTGCGTTTTTTATATAAAATTATTGTAGAGATTCGTTAATCTTAGAGATTGCGTTTTTTTATAAAAAAAAATTGTAAATATTGCGTCAATTTTAGAGATTGCGTTTGTTTTAGGGATTGCGTTAATTTTATAAAAAAATTGTAGAGATTGCGTTAATTTTAGAGATTGCGTTAATTTTATAAAATTATTGTAGAGATTGCGTTAATCTTAGAGATTGCCTTAATTTTATAAAAACTTGTAGAGATTGCGTTAATTTTAGAGATTGCGTTAATTTTATAAAATTATTGTAGAGATTGCGTTAATCTTAGAGATTGCCTTAATTTTATAAAAAAATTGTAGAGATTGCGTTAATCTTAGAGATTGCGTTAATTTTATAAAATTATTGTAGAGATTGCGTTAATTTTATAAAATTATTGTAGAGATTGCGTTAATTTTAGAGATTGCGTTTTTTTTATAAAAATATTGTAGAGATTGCGTTAATCTTAGAGATTGCGTTAATTTTATAAAAAAATTGTAGAGATTGCGTTAATTTTAGAGATTGCGTTTTTTTATAAAATTATTGTAGAGATTGCGTTAATTTCAGAGATTGCGTTTGTTTTATAAAATTATTGTAGAGATTGCGTTAATTTTAGAGATTGCGTTTGTTTTATAAAATTATTGTAGAGATTGCGTTAATTTTAGAGACTACGTTTGTTTTAGAAAAATATTGTGAAAATTGTGTTAATTGTAGAGATTGCGTTTGTTTTATAATTTTCGTTTGTTTTATAAAATTACTGTAGAGATTGTGTTAATTTTAGATTTTGCGTTTGTTTTATAAAAACATTGTAGATATTGCGTCAAATTTAGAGATTGCGTTTGTTTTAGAAAAATATTGTGGAAATTGCGTTAATTGTAGAGATTGCGTTAATTGTAGAGATTGCGTTAATTTTAGAGATTGCGTTTTTTTGTATAAAAAAACTGTAGAGATTGCGTTAATTTTAGGGATTGCGTTTTTTTGTATAAAAAAACTGTAGAGATTGCGTTAATTTTAGGGAGAAACAAAAGGAGATTAGAAAGTTAGAAGATGAATTGGTAGACATCAAAGAAAACTACACCGTCATGGAGGAGCATATGAAGGCAAAGGCTGGCTGGGTTACGAAGTGCCGGGAAATCTACCCGTAGTAGGTTTCTCAAAGGGTGGTTGTTGTATGGATGCACTTTAACGTTTAACCTCAGTTTTATTTTATGCATTAATTTTTACTTTATCGATGCTTGAATGTTGTATGGATACACCATTTCGTTTTCTTTAATTTCAATAAAACGATGTTTTCATGTTTTAACTTTTATTTACACATAATATAATTTCACAACCACGATAAGTGTTGGGAACTAAAGAATTTACCAAGTATGGTTAATGCTGCTAGTTCATCATGGTTACTACTTCTGTGGTTAATGCTGCCAGTTGTAGTTAATGCTGCTGGAACAAAGTTAATGTTGCTCTTCAAAATTAATACTGCTGGAGTTACTACTACTCAGAGTATTAATGCTGCTTATGATTAGTACTGCTTATGAGATGGAGATCCGTATGGAGAGGATGACAGCTGGATAAACTGAAGATTATGGAAAGCTTAGAGATAATGATAGAAGATATTTTGAAGATATTTTATTGATTGTAATTATCTTTTATCTTTAGTATATGTATAGAATGTATAAAATAGTTTTATTATTCATTCTAAGGTTTTTGTTTTTAGAAGAAGAATCAACCTTAAGGCATAGTTCCTAATTCTAGAGAAGTAGAATTCGTCTTGAAAGAGTCTGTTCTTCAAGATTGAGGTTGAGTGTGTAATCTTGTGATTTTAATCATTCAATACAAGTTTACAAGTTGTTAATCATACTCACTGTTTGTTTACTGTTACATTGAATATCAAAGTGTTATTCCGCAACTTCTTTGATATTGTTTCTGAGTATTCATAATTCTTGTTGAGAATTCGATCCTGTCAATAAGGTAGATAAAATCAACAATTAGCATAATAACAATATCACTTAGCATAGAAGATGAGGTGGTTACAATCAAGGGAAGTCAATGTTAAGGTTAATGCTATCATGCCTTAAAGTTCCATGTGGTTCTAGGTTCGATGGCCCTTGAGAGCGAAATCTTTGGCTAGTGGAAGCTCTCCTGGGCACGGTTGAAGGGGCAGGAGTTGGACATTCACCATGAGTATGTCCTACTGCTCCACACCTAGTACACGTTCTCTGTATCGGATCCTCACCACGAGATGGACATCGATCGTTCTTTCTTGGTCTCCCCACACGTCTCTTGGTTATTAACGGTGGATAGCATGGCAGAAGGGGGACGTGTGACAAAACCCATGATTGAGGGGGTCCAACAGGATAGATCAGCTCATTATATGTTGACCGGTAAGTACTGGACGTGTAGTAAGATATAGCCAGATCGCTGCAATCTCTACGATTCATTGACCTTGCAACAGCGATGGCATGACCGCACAGTAAACCAGAATATTGCCATTGGTTACATTCACAAACACCGTTGGCCATATCGACAATCGCGTGATAATGGATATCCCGAACGTTGAACTTACCATGTCCAATCTGACTTACCCTCCATGTCGCAGACTTTCCCGACCTTCTACTAATTATCTCCTCCGCCATTGGTGTGAGATGATTACGCATTTCATCTACAAATATGTGTTAATTGTGTTACGATTTATACGGAAGACGAAAAAAGCAACTAACATATAAGTTAAAGATTTTAGAGTTTATCAACCTCCCTTTCGTCGTCGAAGTTGGTACCACTCTTGTTGAAAATCTCGGAAGTACTCTATAAGGCCGACAATGGGTAACCTGCGTGCAAAACGGGACAATTCATTCACCGACTCTACACTATTAGAGGTCATTATGTTATACCGTTGTGCAGGGAAATGGGCCCTTGACCACCTCTCTTTACTAGCCTCGTCCATAACTTGTGCTCCACGAGGTACTTTATATCGTAGTGCATTCATGTAGGTCTCGAACTCCCTAATCGTATATGCTTTGCACACCTTCCAGTAGGTGGTCTTGTTTGTTGTGATACGCTTGTCCGCGCTTTTCACGTTCATCTCCAAATGTCGACAACATAGGGCGTGAGGGGTGGAGGGGTACACGGCAGAAATTGTCGCGCTTATGGAAGGAGCCATGTCGGACATAAACACTGTGACACCCTAAAAATAGGGATAACAAAAATCCGAAAAACGGACATGAGGTATACTAGAATTTCCATAGCAAGAGCTTCCCAAAAATGGGGAATATATAAATAACCTGTTTAATCACAATTTGTAATTTAAATGGACAATAAAATAACAACCAACTAATCTAATTTCTACATCTAGAAAAGAGATTACAAAAGGGTTGTTATCTATAAGCCCAACGGTTCATTTCCAAAAGAAGTAAGCGTCCAAGTGCAAAATCCCCAAGCTCTCACCCGAAGCATCTAAACCTGCTTAGGAACGGCGCCGCTAGAACCTGAGATACACATCGACGCCAAACAAGTGTTAGGCCAAAAAGCCTAGTGAGTTGAACAATAATAGACATGTATGATCAGTTACAATTCTTATCAACAGTTAACCAGATTTCAATATGTGTGGAGTCAATAGGGGAGACCCACAGCACCAATCAAGTTCCACCCAAAGAGTCGATATACCTTGATGCCATCTACCAAGAGACATCCGAAAGGCCCGGCACACCCGAGGACTATACCAAAGAAAATTCCTCGAATGGCGGAGGTTTAGGCACATACCATCACAGTGGCGCCCAAGACTACATCCTCCTAGTGTCTACTGACTTGGTTCGTCCAACATAATTTATAGGAGGTCTTGAGGTATATTTCAACCAACACATTTCGATACCAACCAAGGGTACAATGTTACCATCCTAACACATAAATCCATTATGAGACCCAAATACCAACATAACCAATGTTTAGACATTTAATCACCAAAAAGGCATTCCAAGTAGAATTTATCATCTACTATAATACATACATCCCAAAATCATGCCAAGATATCCAAAGTGTACATTCATGGAGTTAATACCAAATACCCGATCAATAAAATAAAACATGGCATTTCTCACAAAATCACATTCCCAACTTTTCTTCATAATCAAATCCCACATACTTGAACATATAGAGCTAAATAACAACAACTAGAAAAATATGATGTGTATCTAGTTTTAACAAAGATTAGTAAACTCACAATCTAGGTTTTTAGACCAAAACCTAGAAAAGTGTCAAACCCTAGAAGTTGGAGAAGATGAGACTTGAAGGGGAGAGGTTGAGCTTTATGAACCCTAGAATTTGCCTTTGAGAGAAGTTATTGCAAGTGTGAAGATCCAACCACCAAGGAGAGTTGTATTTATGAGGGTTAGGGTTTTGAGAGGAAAAGTTCGGTTTGGAAGTCTCCAAAATCGCCAAAGAGAAGAGAGGGTTTAAGAGAAATGAGGTTAAAATCTGATAAGGATTCATTTAAAGCAATGCCCCCCGACGGCGATAGTGCCCGGCGATAGTGCCATTGGCACTATCGCGAGTCACAATCGCGAGCACCCAAAGACTTACGGTACAGACCGCGCGATAGTGCCCTCCGCGATAGTGCCATGGCACAATCGCGACCATCCCCGAACTCTCGGTACACCTTCGGCGATAGTGCCCTTCGCGATAGTGCCCAGGGCACAATCGCAGGGCACAATCGCGGGGCACACGAAAACAACCCTAAACTCAACCGAAAATGATAACGAGCATAGGAATTGCACGATTAAAGATGGTAAATCAATTTACTCAACATTACAACATAGGAACCATCACTAAATGCATATAAAGGCTCATATTTTCAAATAGGTGCAATTAACGTATTTAAGGAAACAAATACTTACCTTATAAATTTACGGATGTTATAATCCTCCCCACCTAAATGGGATTTCGTCCCCGAAATCTTACTCTAAGCAAACAAGTGAGGATAACGCTTCTTCATATCATCTTCGGACTCCCAAGTAATGTTAGCACCCCGATGATGCTTCCATTGAACTTTAACCATGACCACGTTCTTATGCCTCAACTTCTTCACTTTCGATTCCAAAATCGACTCCGGTTCTTCCACACAACGATTCCCATTGTCCACTCGAATTTCCGATAAAAGAATCACGCTTTCTTCTTCAGCTAGACACTTCCGAAGATAACACACGTGGAATGTAGGATGTATCCCATCCATTTCCGGCGGTAAATCCAACCGATAGGCTTGCAAACCAATCTTTTCCAGAATAACGAATGGTCCAAGGAAACGAGGACTAAGCTTCCCACGCTTCCCGAAACGTAGGATCCCCTTCCACGGAGACACATTCAACATGACCCAGTCACCCACTTGGAACTCAACCGGTCTTCTCTTCTTGTCCGCATAGCTCTTTTGTCGGTCTTGCGCCGCCTTTAGTCTTTCTCGAATTTCTTTCACCTTGTCCGCCCTCTCTTGCACTATTTTCGGCCCGGCGAATTGCTTTTCGCCCGCTTCTAGCCAACAAACTGGGGTCCTACACTTCCGTCCATACAAAGCCTCGAACGGTGCCATTCCGATACTAGAATGGTAACTGTTGTTGTACGCGAACTCTACCAAAGGTAGGTGTGAGTCCCAACTTCCCCCGAAGTCTATCACACACGATCTCAACATGTCTTCTAGAGTCTGGATTGTGCTCTCGCTTTGACCATCCGTTTGAGGATGATATGTCGTGCTCAGATTCAGTCTAGTGCCCAACTCCTTTTGCAAACTAGTCCAAAAGTTCGAAGTGAAACGACTATCCCGATCCGATACTACAGATTGCGGAACTCCGTGCCTCGATACCACCTCATCAATATAAAGCTTGGCCAACTTCTCCATTGGCAAGGTCTCCCGCATTGCAAGGAAATGCGCACTTTTTGTCAACCGGTCAACAATTACCCAAATGGTGTCGTGCCCACGCAAGGTCTTTGGTAACTTCGTCACGAAATCCATAGTAATGTTGTCCCATTTCCACTCGGGAATGGACAACGGTTGCAAACTCCCATACGGTCTTTGATGCTCCGCTTTGACTTGAAGGCATGTGACACACCTTTCCACATAGTTAGCCACATCCAGCTTCATCACCGGCCACCAATAATTCAACTTTATGTCTCTATACATCTTGGTGCTACCGGGATGTATAGAATATTTCGATTTATTAAATCTGAAGATAGCAACTTATTAAAAATTTCTAAAAACACCAATATCTACAATCACGATTTAAGATTTAACCTCAATACACATTTATTCTATACATACATTCTATGATAATGACAGATGCTACTAAAACCCAACAAGAGTCACTATCTCCAAACTGCGGAAGACTTCACCAAATACTTACACTTGTGAAAGACTAAGAACGCCTCTTCATAATACTGCTACAACCAAACCCCCACCTGGAACCTGATGCACATGCCGACAAATAAAAAGGTTAGGCTTAACGCCTAGTGAGCTCAAGAGTTTTCAACATATATAAAATACATACTGATGAATGAAAGAAGTCATTTAAATCATGAATTTCCGAAATGATTTGCTTTAAATAAGAGAAGACTAACTTTCCAATAATGCCCGTTTTAAAGAGGAATACCTCGACATAAAAATTCATTCACAAGGTAAACTCAACCCAAGACTCACTCGAAACATTTAGTAGAAATTGAACTCCCACTTTATAAATACGTAGATACAACTTATTTCCCGAAACACCCAAACACGGGTGGAACATATTACCTAACTCATAAGAATCATGGATAAAACCTGTGCATATAAAATGTCACCGAAAACATGAATTCCAAAGATACAATAACCAAATAACATATTTCGGTGACGGGGAAAACCCGTTTCCATTTAACGTGGCGGAAACACAAAGGTATGCCACAAATCCATGTTATACGCGTGTTTTCAAGGTGGAAACCACTGACATCAACTCTATCCAAGTCTTTAGTCACGGCACAACGGTGGGTTCAACTCTATCCAAGTCTTTAACCCCAAAGAATCACCAAGTTCAACCCTATCCAGGTCTTTACCTTGGGATCGTCATCAAGGTGGACAACCAATGACATCAACTCTATCCAAGTCTTTAGTCACGGTAGACATCAACCCTATCCAGGTCTTTAGTCATAATAGGCATCAACCCTGTCCAAGTCTTTAGCCGTCTGAACATCAACTCTATCCAAGTCTTTAGTTCAGTACAATTGTGGGTTCAACTCTATCCAAGTCTTTAGCCCCAAAGAATCACCAAGTTCAACCCTATCCAGGTCTTTACCTTGGGATCTCACCATCCTTGACACGCTTGATTATTTAGGACTTACATCGTATCACCCACGCCTATTACCCGCTTGTACGATAAAGATGACCTCTATGCCTATGGATCCATTGCATTACGGTCAAAATGCTACATGACTCAAAAGAATGACAACACACTCAAAACATGTAATTCCCAAATAAGGTGCAATTAAGTATACCATACGACCAAAGCTCCTTAACGAACTACCAAGATTGAACAAATGTTCCAAAGACTCCACCGAGTACAAATCAAGCCCCAAGAGGCCTAATAAACGTTTGGCTAAAACACGAGAGCTAATATGGTTACATAAACCAAATTATGTCTTTTCCCCAAAAATCTTGTTTCTCAAAATAACCATTGGCCTTCGGCCCAAAAACCCAAAAAGGTTTTCCATTTCTGAGAGTTTCTCCAAAGTCGGGAATGACCCAAAACCAAAGGACTCACACCTTCGTACTTTTCAAAATATCTCTTTTCATGAATGATGCATAAAAACCCGACAAACACTTACAGGTGTATTTTGACCAAATACCTATTTAAGCAATAAATCACCAAAACATGTTCCCTTGTGACGCGTTTATCAAAATATCCCAAAAACCTCAAAAACGGTGTTTACAAGGTTTAATAAGCTAAACACTTCAAATAATCAAAAGTTACCAAATAACTCAACAGTTGATAATTTCATGTAAAACACATAAATGCTTTAAAATAAACATTTTGGCATGTACAACGTTTTCATAAATCAACTTGAACTCACCTTGCTAGATTTAGGCTAAATCTAGATTTCACCCAATGAGCTCTTTTGAAGACCACTTGAATCCTCAAGCCGAAATCTTCTAAAAAACCTAGATCTGAACATTTCAACCCATAAATACCCATAATCAACCATAAGGAGCATTCTCCAAACATTATAAATCAAAATCCTAAACAATATCCAAAACCCTAATTTCTCCAAAACCACCAAATCCGAGATTTGGTATACCAAACACTAGGAGATCAACAAATGGAGTATTTCAACCTTTAAAATCAAGAAAGCTTACCACTAGAGACGATGAGACCTTCCGAGGACACCCATAACAATTCTTCAACCCAAACTCCCAAACACGAACTTTGGGGAAGATGAAGGTGGAGGTTCTTAACCATAGCTTCCAATCTTTGTTGGGTGGTGGGGAAACACTTGGAATATCATGGATTTGGTGACTTGAGGGTATAAAACCGATTTTAGGGTTTGGGTTCGGTTTCTAGAGAGAAAAGGGTGAAATGGGGGAAGTTGGAATGAGAGAGAGGCTGAGAATTCGACTTTATGTAGCTCTGCACTCCGCCGGCGACATTGCCACGCGACTATGCCCTTGGCATAGTCGCCGGGCATAGTCGCCCGAAGGGGAGTACCCGCGGTACCATTCTCGCGACTGTGCCACGCGAGAGTGACACCCTGTCACAATCGCGGGCATAGTCGCCCAAAGTGTACTGAGGGTCCAAATTCCGACTTTTTCAACGATAAAGCTCCCGATACTCTGAGGAACTTATACAAAGCATTTCCCCAACAAAACCCTACTGATTACAAGTCACAGAAATGTTCGGGTGACATTTACTTACCAAAATTACGGGTGTTACAGCCACCACGTTGGCCTTACCAGGATGATATAGTAAGTCACAATCATAATCTTTCAAGAGCTCTAGCCATCTCCTTTGCCGCATGTTGAGTTCCTTTTGATCAAAGATGTACTTGAGACTCTTGTGATCCGTGAAAAGAGTACACTTGGTCCCATACAAGTAGTGTCGCCACAACTTTAACGCGAAAACTACCGCCGCCAACTTGAAATCATGAGTCGGATAGTTCTTCTCATGATCCTTTAATTGTCGCGATGCGTAGGATATTACCTTCCCCCTTTGCATTAGGACACACCTAATCCCCATCTTGGAAGCGTCACTAAACACCACAAAATCTTCCGATCCTTCGGGTACGGATAAGATCGGAGCTTCGCACAACTTCCTCTTAAGCGTCTGAAAGGCTTGCTCTTGTGCATCGGTCCAAAGAAACTTGACGTTCTTCCTTGTAAGAGAAGTGAGCGGTGTAGCTATCTTGGAAAAGTCTTGGATGAAACGCCGGTAGTAACCCGCTAAACCCAAGAAGCTTCGAATCTCCGTCGGACTTGTTGGAGGCTCCCAACTCATCATTGCATCGATCTTTGCCGGATCCACCTTTACGCCGTCCTTTGATACCACATGCCCCAAGAATTGCACCTCTTGAAGTCAGAATTCGCACTTCGAGAATTTCGCGAACAACTTCTCCCTCCTTAGAACTTCCAATACTTCCCGTAAGTGCTTCCCATGCTCGGACTCATCCTTTGAATATATTAGAATATCATCGATGAAGACGATTACGGATTTGTCTAAGAAAGGTCGACACACACGGTTCATCAAATCCATGAACACGGCCGGAGCGTTGGTTAGACCGAAAGGCATCACCAAAAACTCGTAATGACCGTATCGCGTTCGGAAAGCCGTCTTCGGAATATCCTCCTTCTTCACTCTCACCTGATGATAACCGGATCGAAGATCAATCTTAGAGAAACATCCCGCGCCTTGAAGTTGATCAAAAAGATCGTCGATACGAGGTAAGGGATACTTGTTCTTCACCGTAACTTTATTCAACTCCCGGTAATCTATGCACATCCTCATGGACCCGTCCTTTTTCTTCACGAACAACACCGGTGCTCCCCATGGTGACGAACTCGGTCGAATGAAGCCCTTCTCCAACAACTCTTGCAGTTGTGACATCATTTCCTTCATTTCTGTCGGTGCCAAACGATATGGAGCTCGGGCTATCGGAGCCGCTCCCGGAGTGAGGTCGATCTGAAATTCTACTTGTCGTTCCGGTGGTAACCCGGGTAAGTCTTCCGGGAAGACGTCCGGAAAATCTTGCACTACTTCTACATCTTCAACCGACTTCTTTTCTTTCTTTGCGTCCACCACATAGGCCAAGTACGAAGGGTAACCCTTCGCTAGAAACTTTTGAGCCTTAATAGATGATATAATAGGATTACTCCTATTTCCTTTTTCCCCATAAATGGTAGCCACGCCATTTTCCGATAAGGGTACTTGGATCATATTTTTGGAACAGAAGATGTCCGCCTTATGCCTTACTAACCAATCCATACCTATGACTACATCAAACCCTCCTATAGCCATAGGTAGCAAATCTACTCCGAAAGAATTTCCATCGAGCTCTAGAGTGCAATCACGAAAACGGTCACGAATGATCACTTGATCCCCATTAGCTATTTCTACTATTAACGCATCGGGAAGGACACTAATAGGAGTGGTGAATTGTTTACAGAAAGCATCCGACACAAAGGAACATGTAGCACCCGAATCAAACAAAACATGAGCAGGCAAGGAATTTACTAGGAACGTACCCGAAACAACATCCGCGATCTCCTTTGCCTCCTCGGTAGTCATCCGGAAAGCTCGACTGGGCATCCTTGGTGGTTGCTCGACTCTAGCCGTCGAACCCACGGAATTTCCACCATTACTTCCCACAAGCTTTGGGCAATCCCTCTTCATATGCCCTGGTTCTCTGCACTCATAGCATATCGGCCCCCGGATGGGACACTCTCGAGTCATGTAGTCCTTCTTACCACACTTGGCACACCCCGTTAGACCGGAATAAGTTCTTGCAACACATGGCCCCGAGTGATTTGACTTGCACTTGTGGCACCACCGGTCTTCACGACGATGATCACCCGCTTTCCCGCTTACGAAAGGTTTTGACTGCCGAACGGGCCCAGATGGCCCTTCCCACTTCCGTTTCTCACCGACAACCCTCTTCTCTTCTCTTTCGGCATTGATGTTGTCCTCAACGAGCAAGGACTCTTCGATAACCTCTTGTAACGTCGAACACTTAGCATTCCTTACCGTCGATCGCATCCCGGCTGGTAACCCTTGATGATAGGCTTTAATCTTTGACCTTTCATCAGGGACTAGATGTCCCACCAAGTTTAGTTTCTCCAAAAAGAGTTTGGAGTAGCCAACCACAGACAGGTTCCCTTTCTTCAGATCTCGGAACTCCCGCTCCAACTTATCCATCGAACGCTCACTATAATACTTGTCCATAATCTTCTCCTTGAATACCGACCAAGTTAACTTAGTCAGAACTTCAGGAGTGAGGACTGATCGAGTGAGATTCCACCAAATCAAAGCCTCTCCCCGAAGTAGTTGAGAAGCAAACTTGACCCGTTGGAGAGGGATCACACTCACTTGACTCAAAGGCCATCTCTACCTCTTTGAGCCAGTACATGCAAGCAACCAGGTTATCTGAACCCGCAAACTCCTTAGGGTGGCACCCCAGAAACGCCTTGTAAGTGCACCCCTTAGTCTTCGTACGGATCCCTTCAGCGGATGGTTCCTCAACCGTTACCACATTTGGTCCACCCGACCCCACAATAATGTTTTCAGCCATCGTCTCAGGTTGTCGGTGGCTAGCGTCTCGATCCTCTAGGAGTTTCATGAAAAACTCTTGCTGTTGGGTCATGGCCGAAGTCATGGCCAACTGTTGCTGAGCCAAGGCCGCATTCATGGCCATCATCATGCTATCCCGAAGCCGGGTTTCCATGGTAACTTCTTCCATGATGGCGTTACCTGTATTGAGATTCCGGCGCGGAATATGCTCAGGTTCGCCTCCCAAGATTCTGGGTATAGGAATGTCATCGGTGGTTACATCCACGGGAGGTCGTACAGCTGCAGATTCCACCTCTGGTTGACCCTCTGGCATGTCCGGCAACCTACTTCGAGTGTTTACCATTACAATCTGCCATGCACGTACGAGAAATAGATTGAGAAAAGACTAAATGAGTTGAACTCATTGTACGTACTACTACCTGCATCAATTATCATAATAATAGTAAACCAAGTATGCTCACGCAACAATGCATTCATAATAGCAGTAGCTAAGTGAAGTTATGAACGAACCGTACACAAGAATTCTTGTCACCATCATCACAACTTTCAATTAAAATAATTCTGTAATCTTAACGCTCTCCCCACCTAGGATTGCTACCCAAGTGGACAGTGAAGTCAAAAGTCTAAAGCGTAAGTCTAGATATGTCAAACAATACCTAGTTCACTTAAAATAAAGCTCTGATACCAACTTGTAACACCCTAAAAATAGGGATAACAAAAATCCGAAAAACGGACATGAGGTATACTAGAATTGTCATAGCAAGAGTCTCCCAAAAATGGGGAATATATAAATAACCTGTTTAATCACAATTTGTAATTTAAACGGACAATAAAATAGCAACCAACTAATCTAATTTATACATGTAGAAAAGAGATTACAAAAGGGTTGTTATCTATAAGCCCAACGGTTCATTTCCAAAAGAAGTAAGCGTCCAAGTGCAAAATCCCCAAGCTCTCACCCGAAGCATCTAAACCTGCTTAGGAACGGCGCCGCTAGAACCTGAGATATACATCGACACCAAACAAGTGTTAGGCCAAAAAGCCTAGTGAGTTGAACAATAATAGACATGTATGATCAGTTACAATTCTTATCAACAGTTAACCAGATTTCAATATGTGTGGAGTCAATAGGGGAGACCCACAGCACCAATCAAGTTCCACCCAAAGAGTCGATATACCTTGATGCCATCTACCAAGAGACATCCGAAAGGCCCGGCACACCCGAGGACTATACCAAAGAAAATTCCTCGAATGGTGGAGGTTTAGGCACATACCATCACAGTGGCGCCCAAGACTACATCCTCCTAGTGTCTACTGACTTGGTTCGTCCAACATAATTTATAGGAGGTCTTGAGGTATATTTCAACCAACACATTTCGATACCAACCAAGGGTACAATGTTACCATCCTAACACATAAATCCATTATGAGACCCAAATACCAACATAACCAATGTTTAGACATTTAATCACCAAAAAGGCATTCCAAGTAGAATTTATCATCTACTATAATACATACATCCCAAAATCATGCCAAGATTCCAAAGTGTACATTCATGGAGTTAATACCAAATACCCGATCAATAAAATAAAACATGGCATTTCTCACAAAATCACATTCCCAACTTTTCTTCATAATCAAATCCCACATACTTGAACATATAGAGCTAAATAACAACAACTAGAAAAATATGATGTGTATCTAGTTTTAACAAAGGTTAGTAAACTCACAATCAAGGTTTTTAGACCAAAACCTAGAAAAGTGTCAAACCCTAGAAGTTGGAGAAGATGAGACTTGAAGGGGAGAGGTTGAGCTTTATGAACCCTAGAATTTGCCTTTGAGAGAAGTTATTGCAAGTTTGAAGATCCAACCACCAAGGAGAGTTGTATTTATGAGGGTTAGGGTTTTGAGAGGAAAAGTTCGGTTTGGAAGTCTCCAAAATCGCCAAAGAGAAGAGAGGGTTTAAGAGAAATGAGGTTAAAATCTGATAAGGATTCATTTAAAGCAATGCCCCCCGACGGCGATAGTGCCATTGGCACTATCGCGAGTCACAATCGCGAGCACCCAAAGACTTACGGTACAGACCGTGCGATAGTGCCCTCCGCGATAGTGCCATGGCACAATCGCATGGCACAATCGCGACCATCCCCGAACTCTCGGTACACCTTCGGCGATAGTGCCCTCCGCGATAGTGCCCAGGGCACAATCGCGGGGCACACGAAAACAGCCCTAAACTCAACCGAAAACGATAACGAGCACAGGAATTGCACGATTAAAGATGGTAAATCAATTTACTCAACATTACAACATAGTAACCATCACTAAATGCATATAAAGGCTCATATTTTCAAATAGGTGCAATTAACGTATTTAAGGAAACAAATACTTACCTTATAAATTTACGGATGTTACAAACACCAACCCTTCCGGGGCTCCGATACATTCCCGCAACATGTTCAGAAACCAACCTCACTCCTCCCCCGTCTCGTACTTGCCTACTCCGAAAGCCAAGGGCACAATGTTGTTATTTCCGTCCATGGAAACCGCCAAGAACATCATACCCAGGTAATGCCCCTTTAAATGGGCAGCGTCTATTACAAGGACAAGACGCAGATTTGTCAAAAACGTCTAGATCTGCAATAAACGTGCGTGGTTATTATTTGTAAATGTTAAAATTCATAATATGTAAAGCTACGACGATTTAATATACTTACCGCACATCCAAGTGCAGCGAAACACAATTCGAAACGTCCGTTTGAATCCGTCCTTATTCTGGTGCGTGTACCCGGATTCTTCAGCTCCATGTTATATAAATGCACAGGGAGTCGTTCGTACGACTCCTCGAGAGTGCCTCTCACCATTAGTAGTGCCTTGCATCGCGCACGCCGTCCTTGGTGGTAACCAATGTTGATCTCGTACTGCTGATTTATATCGTTGACGATGTCCTTCGGCCGAAATGACCTGCTAGCGTCAAGAAACTTGTCTTTCAGTATGTGGCCCAAAGTCCTTTTGTTGGCCTGCCGGTGGTTGGCATTTAGTTGTGTCCTCGAACATGTGTGTACATCGCTCAGCTTTCTAACGACAAACAGCCCTCCTTTAGGGCCCACGGACTTCGCGGACATACTTCATTCACAATTTTGTTGGTCACAGACAGCCTTGTATCTGCTTTTGTTGGATTTCTTCGCTCTAAACACGAAACCCTCTCGCAAGAACTTCATTCCCAACTGTACGGTCGTTTCCTCCTTCGTATGAAATATTTGACCTTCATGTATAGTTGTACTGCGATTGTAAGGTGCGGGTTGGTAGGCTGGTATATGGGTCTCCGGGTTAGGAAGGGAAGAGGGCATATCAAAATAATCGTTTAACGCACCAAATGATTTATTGCTAGGGGTATATGTTTCTTCTTCTTCGTCCTCGTCATTATCGGTATCTGATCTGTCCAGATCAGATATTCCAGTTGTGAAAACATGTGTTTCGTCATCAACAACTCCAACAAACCGTCTTTTTGGGTCTTCTTCTTCTGCTTCTTCTTCTTCTTCTAGTTGCGTCTCCGGAACAACATCGGGATAAGAATCGTTAGGACGATATGAATGATCGGAATAAAGTGTGGTGTCGTAGGATGCCTGAAATTGAGAGTCAGGCTCCAGTTGACTACCACCGACATGGATTTCGTCATCATCTTCGTCATCACCTTCGTCATCGCACATCAATGGTGCGACATACACAAAAAGTCGTGGAGGTCTTTCTGGATCGGCTACAAGTAGCATAAAACCAAGGATTTCGTCATCGTTGGTTATCTCCATCAGTGAACCATCTACACGTCTGAACACCAACTTGCAAGCAGCAGAATCTCCGATTCCACACTTTCCCATGACGTAATCGATAAACGTCTTATACGAAACCATTACTGGAATATTTACACCACGTTTTGTGTAGCCAGTATAATCCCACCCATTGTTGTTTTGCACCCATTGACCATCGAAACATAATAAGAGCCTAACTTTTTGAACAGATGAACTCATTTTTTCAGTAGTATGAAAAATGAAGCAATTCAAGTGGGTGTGATGAACGATTTTGCATGTAATCTTACTGATCTTTATAGGAAAAATTGAATGGAGAAGATGAATGTGAACCACAAATTCAATGACAATGGTACACTTATTGTATGACAATCAGACCAAAATGTGGAAAAAAACAGTGAAATCATTCAAAAAATACGTCAGAAACAGTTGACAACACATGAAATAATAGCCCTGAAACCCTAGTTTTGGAACCCTAATACGTTTTACACTATTCAACGCGGCCCCAACCCTCGTTTTTAAGCAAAAACGCGGGCCCAACCCTCGTGTCAAGCCAAAAACGCGGACGAGGCGCTCGTGTAACAGTGAAACGCGGACCAAGGTCGCGTGTAACAGTGAAACGAGGACAAAACGCGGACCAAGGCCTCGTTTGAAGCAAAAAAACGCGGACATAAGGGATATTTTGGCAAAAATAACAAGATTTGAGGTATATTGGGTACTGATTTTTCAACTTAGGGCATTTTAATTAAATTCCCTAAAATAAATACTATAATAGAGAGATAGTGGAAATATGCAAAATTTGATAAATCTCTAAAATTCATTATAAAAGAGAGAGAAAAATAATATTCAATTTATTTCTAAATATTAAAATTAAATGTTTAAAAAATAATATTTTATTAAATTTATTGAATATATTAATTATATAATTAATATTAGAATCTTTAAAATAAAATAGTGGTTTGATTAGATGTATTTTTTTAAATGGATTTTGACTTTTTTTTTTACTTTTGATACTCTATTTATGTCTATACTATCTATACTATATTATAAAGTACGGATAAAAAACTCTTAAATACAAATTATTAGGCACAAGGTATTATCATTTTATGCAAGATTTTAAAAATCTCTTAATTTACAAGTATCAAAGCACAAGATACATAGTACTACTGCAAGCTTCTAACACCCACCAATTTGGTATGTGCAGTGTCTTCCTTTTATGCATGCATTTCCATGTATCACTATTAATTAATATATTATATTACTATAATTTTGTTTTAATTATATTATTAAATATGTAATTGATTATTTTTTCTAGATGTCATTAAAATATATAAGATAATCATTTAATTCTAACAAAATACTTAATTTTTTTATATAAAAAACATTATATTATTAAGCCTAAATTAAACAAATATATAAAAGAAAACATTATCACTTTCTCAAAATCATTCAAAATCGTACTGTAAATCGACAAAAAAATAAAATGAAACATTAAAATCGTGATGTATCTCGCTGCATTGCGCGAGTATGTTTCTAGTTTTATAAAATTTATGTTAAAGATGCTCTTATAATTTTAAATTTGTAAATATAAAAATAACATTTTTATTATTATTATTATCTTTAAATTCCTTAAACGTGTTTAACAAAAGCTAACACCATATTATTATTTGTTTATTTCTAATTAGGACAAAGTATGAATATCTTTGTTTCTATATATACTACTACATGATAGTTAATAAATTAAGTTTGTAAAGGTTTAAAATTTTCATCATATACATTCAGAACAAATTTTTTATACTATACATATATTACCAACCATTAAAATTTATGTTTAAGTTTTTTTTAAATCATAGAAATATTATGGTCATAAACATAAAATAAGGAGTAAATTACATGTTTCGTTCATGTGATTATATGTTTTTAACCGTCTTTGTCCTTTTTTTTTGAAAATTCAATGGATCATATCTCTATGGTTGTATTTTTACAATGACTTGAGTCACTATCACTAGCTTTCGCTAAAAAAAATTGTTAGAATAAGGGGATTTTAGTTTTTTGACATTTTTCTTTATAAAAATTTAAAAACGGACTTATTAATATATATATATATATATATATATATATATATATGTGTGTGTGTGTGTGTGTGTGTATACATAGTTGCATATGCATTGCGATGAAGCTTCCCCATTCCAATGAATCCTGACGACAAACTCGGGTGTAGCCTCAACCTCTGGTCACCTCTGAGCTCAGTTTTAGGGAGCGTTTGGTTCACATAATAGAATTTGATGGAATTGGAATCCATCGAATAAATTTGACTTTGACTGAATTGAAATAGAATTTGACCATGTGTTTGGTTGGTAATAATTTAATTTCTTCACTTAAAGCAAGGAATGATGAATTTCTTAAATTGTGGAATTCAATGGAATTTGAAGGATTTCATCGCTTTCATTCTGTGAACCATACATGGGCTTGGAATTTGGTCAATGGAATTGGTCATTCCAATTCCTTCAAATATCTTCCAATTCAATGAACCAAACAACCCCTTAGTGTACTACTTTTAGTAATCTTTTTAATTAACGAATTATTTTTTTAATTAATGAGTAAACTCTAATGTTGGTCCCCGTGGTTTACCGAAATCTTTGAAAGTGGAACCTAAGCTTTAATAACTCTATAAATCGTCCCCGTGGTTCTCATTTTGCTCTGAAAGTGGTCCCTTATCACTAACTCAGTTAATTTTCTCTGTTAGTCATAGGGGTGTTTTCGTCCATTTAGATTTCCACCTTCTATTAAGAAAGGCCCAGCCCATTGCGATCAAAACCCAGGCAGATCCGTTCCTGACTTTTTATAGGCCCTGGGCAGAATGTAGAAAAGGGTCCTCGATAATTATGAAGAGAAAAAATCTTTGATATATTGTTTTTATGATAAGAAATAAAACTGAATTCAAAAAATACTAATGATTCATATAAAATTGTTTTTCCAAGTATTCTTAGACGAAAAATCAATCGACAATTTATTGTAAATTAATATTATCTGCCATGTCAATTTTACATAGCATAGTTAATCTGTTTCACCGTCAAAAACATCATTATGATGTACATTTAATATATAAAATGACATAATTTTGGGTCAAAAATGTTGACTATTTGGAGTAATCAATACACTATGTAAATCAATATAAATCAGTTGGGTTTTCATCTCATCTTAGGTTAATGTTTTTCATCATTGTTTTAAACTTTTAGGGTTGAAACAAACTTTTTGGAAACCATCAATCTTATAATTGATAACTCTCAAATATTGAGAGTTAATTCCTCTCTTTTTATATTTCATTTTACCACATTTTCACCCAATTTGTCCCTCATCCCCTTCATTTGGTCTTAATTGTTCAAACATGGTGATGAAGTCTCAATAAGACAAAAATTTCGGTTTCACTAACTTTTGTGCAGAACGTGGCCACCTTGCCACCACCTTGTCACCACGTTGGACGTTGGCAGAAAATTTGTTGATAAGATTTAGCCATTTTTGGAAAGATTGACTTTTGAATAAATGAAAAGAGCTTTCTGATCTTTCACTAGAATAATCAAGGAAGAGGACAAAAAGTGTAAGTCCAAAGAAGGTTCAATACTCTTCCTTAAAGCTACTTTTGGAGGAATTGTCACATCAACACTTTTCTCTTCCTTGGGCTATAAATGAAGGCTTGGAGGCACCATTTCAAAACAACAACTTCCAGGAGCATTCAATACCTCTGGAGCTTAGCATTTAATTTTTAGTCTCTCTTTAAAGCTTGTAGTTTAGTTGCATTTCATTTTAATTTCCTAGTAATAGCTTTCGCCAAAGTGGCCACCTTGTCACCACGTTGGCAGCAGCCTTTAAGTTATTTATGCAATTTATGTTTATGTTTTCTCCTTCTTCTCTCATGTCTTTTACTATTATTATGAGCTAAACACCCCTTTGGGTGTGGGTATAAGCCAAGGCTAAGACTAGTAGGCAACACTTGGGTGTTGCCATCTTTGCTAACTCTTAGACTTGGTCGCTCGAGTCAGGACTTCAACTCAACGCGGACAAGTCGATCACTTATTAGTGTTAATATTAGATCTTAGACCTCGATAGGGGCGGATCCGAAATACGGCTTGAGTGATGCAAAGAAGATTTGAGAAAGTCTTTTATAACCACGTAGAGATACGGGTTTTTGCATGACTTTAACTAAGGTTCAAATGTCGGTCAATATGGGTGTCACAAAGAGATTTGGGCGTCCATATCCATACTGGTGGAACTGAAACCCTTAGAGGTTTACTTAGTTAAGTCGGCAAGTCTTGAGTTGGCCAAAGTGGTGACAAAGTGGGTGCAACGTGACCACGTTCCGAGGAAACTCACTTTCGAGAGAAAGGGGTTTTTAAGGCTGTCATGTGTCATTTTGTTTCTGATCATGTTGTTACTACATCAGTCTTAGTTAATGTTTGTACCCACATCCTACCTTTAATATTGTTAATCCCTTTTAATCGTTGTTTAGTTTGCTTAAATCTAACAAATATCAATATTGTTCTTAAAACTCAAGCGAGCACTAGAAGTTCATGAAAAGTTCTCTGATTCTTAGTTGACTAGTCCCTGTGGAAACGATCTTGGTACTCTACCATTTTATTACTTATAGCGATCATAGTGTCCAGTGTGCACTTGCACCGCCACTGTGGCAACATAGTGACCACTTTGTGGACCTATACGATTTTCCGCTATCAATAATCAAAACTCATGTTGGTTATAACTTAAAATTTTATTATTGTTTTATAAACATGAGAGTACTTAAGATTCATACACTCAATATTAGGTAATAAAGAGTCAATAATGTTTGAAAAAACAAAAGTATAGATGTAAGTTAAACCGTCTCATATGGTTGGTACTTTTTATCAAAAGGTAGTGTAAAAACCCAACCAGAAACAACAAGATAGCAATCTAAATCTTAATAATGGAATAAAATTCATGCCAAAGTGGCCCCAAGCGTACAATAAAATTTCAAGGTTTGCAAAAGCAACCTATTCACAACTGAGATATTAATAAAAGAAACTAAGATGACGATCTCCTATCTGATCTCGCTACATCTTCTCTTTCCCTTTATCTGCCCTTCCTAAATCACGCCTGCCTGAAAAGATTTTTAGTTTTGAAAGAGCGAGGGTTATACCATAGGTCTAGTGAGTCCCCTCTAACAGATAAGCAATAAAATAACTTTCCAGCAAATTTAAATCAACAGATTCATAAGCACATAAAGATAAAACACGCTACTGACCACACGACCGTCAAAGACGATGTGTCTAACTCGCACTGTCTTAATTTTGGGACATACCCCCAATGGCATAAATGGGCCACACTCCCCCGGCACGAGTAGGCGGGCCACACTCCCCGACTTAGGTCACAATCTCCACTTATAATGTATGCATACATTTAAACACCAACAATTTATAACACACTTAAATCATTTCATAATAAGCATGCCATCGTAAATAAATCAAAGTTTAAAATTAAACTTCACGTGCTTTCGTTAACAAAAAGGTTTAGTTCAGAAAAAACTCACCTGGTGTCCTCAGCTTAATTCTCGCGTCTACCCTTATAGTTCGATCCGGAACCTATAAAGGAAACATTGGCCGGTGAACTCACAATTCAATCTATTTTAGAACGAGTTTGACCTTAACCCAAAATCCCAACGACATCTATTCCCAATACGCAACTTAGCCCACCAAAACCTCTGCTTAAAACAAGGTACCTGAGACCTTAAAATAAAATGAAATGGGTCGGCTCTCTAAAATATATATGGCCCAACAATTAAAACAAATTCAAGAAAATGAAAATTGGGCTTCGGCCCACTAGTTGAAGCCGGGGACCGGACCACAGTGGTCGCCCGGGTGAAAACTTGACCGGGGTCTCCCCCCCCCCCCCCCATGCGCCGAACGGGCCGCCCCCTGCGCCAACCGACTGCCTCTCACCCCGGTCACCCCCTTCTCGACCGGGGTCACCATCTCGACCGAAGTCTCTCTCTCTCGACCGGTGTCTATCTGATCGAACGAAAACCCCACCGCAGACTCGATACAGATACCAACGAACCATCTCTAATACCATAAATTTATAATAATCTCAATCCCAAAATCTATTAATCAAATGCAAACCTCGATTCACAAAGAAATCCCCTTAACCACACAAATACTTCTATAGCAAAATTTCAAAACTAAAACAAAACCCAAGAGAACAACTGATATCTAAATTGCCCAATTAGAAATCTTGATAAATCAATTGATAAAACCTTACTCAACAATAAGAACAATGGAAATAGGAATTACCTTGGAGATTTGATGATAACCAACAATTTCAGTCTCTTTCTCCCTTCGATCGATCGGCCAAAGTTCTCTCTCTCGCTCCTTTTCCCAAAATGAGCCGCCAACAATCAATCACCCTAAATCCTAGGGTTAAATCCCTCTTATTTCTCTTTTTCACTTTAGACCCTTTTCTTATAGACCTCTTCTACTTTTTCACCCGATAAATAAATTTATTGATTTTAGCCCGGTTATTACAGGTAGGAGTGCGCTCTCTTAATTAATAAGAAAAAACTATTATATTCTAATACAAATATAGTATAGTATTCATGCTGATGAAATAATTAAAAGTGTCAGTGGAAGATAAATGATGGATAATATATCAATATTTTCTATGTAAATAGTTTTAAACTTTGATACCAGATAAAAAACTTTAGAGAAACAATATGCAATACTATAAAATGAACTACCAATTAACTTTTGACATATTTCTTTTTTCTAATGTAATTAATTGATACATGTTTGGGCCCTTAATATAATACAAACTTCTTTGGGTCCCGTTATACTTTGGATTTCTAATATGACAAGTGAGAGATGAATGATGAAAAATATATCAAAGTTTTAGACTTTGATACTAGATAAATAACTTAGATAAACAATAAACAATACTATAAAATGTACGACCAATTAACTTTAAAACATATTTTTTTTCCAATGTAATTAATTAATACATGTTTGGGCTCTAATATATATAATACAAAAAAATTTCGGTCCTATTAGATACTAAAAAAAATTGTCTCTTTTATTTACCATTTTTTTACTACTACTATTATACTAAGAAAATTGAGCCTCTATTTCTCGTGGGCCCTGGACATACGCCGGACCCACACTCCATCAGGCACGGCCCTGAACCCACGGTGGAACAAGGTGATATCGGTGCTAGCTCTTTTGATTTATTCTGGATTATTTACAGTAGGAGAGGATAAAGAGACAAGTGAATGTTGAGGGTCGCCACTGAAACTCATGGAATGCAATAAAGATGAGGCTTTGAGGGCAAAGACCACAATCTGCTATCCAATCCACTCCTTGGCCTAAACAAGAAGATCCCAGCCCTTGATCTCGATTTCGTGCTCGATTTCGAATCGAAGAACCAATCGTGAACGTCCCAACATCAAATCGTCCAACATTCCGTCCAAAAACACGGTTTGATTCCCGCGAAAATTCCATCATAATCTCTTCACTTGAATCACATTCTTCTTATCGGTACAAACGACAAACTCAAAGAATTCTTGATTTTCCGGTCATCAGCCACACACGTACATCGTAATATCGTGCCACGCCCCGGTGTCGAAAAACTTGGCCCGGCTTGAATACTCCCCACCCGAAAACCTCTCGATACGAGATACCAACGAAGATTTGGCAAAAGGGTAATCGAAAACAAGCCTTTTTAACTCCAATTCTTCAAAGTCTTCATCACCAATTAGAATCATCTCAGAGTTGATCAAAATGGCCAGAAAGTAGCCTTTGACTGGTTCAGGCCCGATTTCGTAGGAGGCTTTGGCGAGATCCCAAATGAGTTCAATCTTTGAGTCAAAAGGTTCGAGCTTTTTGGACCCTCTGGTTTTTTTGAACTGAAAAGATTTTGAGGAATTAGAATGGCGTTCATGAATGGAGATTGAGAAGGCAAAGTCAATGGTGTGAGTTGACCAGGTGAGTGTGATGACATTCTGGGCTTGATGGCATCTCACAGATGTTGACGACTCTTGATGTATATGTCTCTGCAGAGAACAAAGTAAGTGGAGAAGTGGATTGGTATGGGATACTTGGTGTTAAACCCGCTGATGATGATGAAACAATCAGGAAAAATTACAGGAAGTTGGCTCTCATGTTGCACCCTGATAAAAACAAATCAGTGGGTACAGATGGTTCATTTAAACTTCTTTCATAAGCATGGAGTTTGTTGTCTGATAAGGCTAAAAGATTAGCTTATAACCAAAGGAGGAGTATGAGAGGGTTCCAAATGGAAGTTCCATCTCAAAGTGGCGGTCCATCTGCACCCCCTGCAGCCAATGGAGTTTAGAATTTTGCAAAGCGAGCAACTTCAAATCATCCACCGATAAACACATCGTGGATGATTAGAATAGGGTGATATAGGATTGACATTTAGATTCCACTCCTATGTTCTAATCATCCACCGATAAACACAGAATGGGGATGGTCGCCGGCTGGAAAAACAGAAGGGGAGAGTCGCCGGACGGTGATGGCCTCGCCGGGAATTGAATTGAACAGAAGGGGAAAATCGACTTCACCCTGGCTTTTGATCGCAATGGGCTGGGCCTTTTTTAATAGAAGAGGGAAATCTAAATGGACGAAAACGCCCCTATCACTAACGGAGAAAATTAATGGAGTTAGTGATGAGGGACCACTTTCAGAGCAAAATGAGAACCACAGGGACGATTTATAGAGTTATTAAAGCTTAGGTCTCACTTTCAAAGATTTCGGTAAACAACGGGGACCAAAATTAGAGTTTACTCTTTAATTAATTGTTATTTTTAAAGGGAAATAAAAGAAAGACTTAAAAAAGACTAAAATGTCCTTACCTTTACAGATTCTTTTTAAACAAAAGTTAATAACAAGGACCTAAGTCGTTATAAAAATGTAGCTATAGAGATACGACCCGTTGAATTTTTTTTTAAAACAATTAAATGAACGAAACAAATAATTTACCAAAAAAAAAAACTTTGAACTATTATTTTGATATTTTGCGGTGATTTTATTAGAAATACATTGTGTAAAGTCAAAGATCATGGGAGGAAACGTTCACATGTGGCATGGACTGGGAGACATGTGAAATTTCACCAAAAGAACCTTTTATTATTCCATTTCTTTATTTGTTCAGATTTTATGTTGATGATTTCAAATACAATTCTTAAGTTTATTTATATTGTGTTTATTATGTGTTCACTTTATATACATATTTAATGTATGGTTTATGTATGCTACAGAGAGAGGAGAAAGAAAGAAAAAGAGATATATATAAATTTTTGTAAACAATGCAATATTTTTTATTTAATAAACAATGATAATTATCCCTTTAATTATCTCATTAGTTAATAATATTAATTATCTTAAATTGGTGGTTTATGATAGTCCTTGCGGATCTCACAAATTTTGGAGTTCTCAAATAATTAAGGGGTGCTTGGGATTGTGTCTGTAAAGTGCTTATTGACTTAGGGGTTGTTTACCAAATTTTATATTAAGTCTTGTATGGATAAATTTATATGTCTGGATAAGTTGATGTTGTTGTTTACTTTTTTATCTGAATCAACAATTTGTATAACATAAATGACCAATTTACCCCTGAGTATTAATTATGCAATAAATTGTTGTTTATTTTTTAAGTCAAATGATATATCTGAAACATAAATATTATTTGAACATCAAAATATGTATCATCTAAAAATCAACAGAACCCTAAAAAACTCAACTCGGAAGAACCCTAAAAAATAACAGCTTGGTTCCTAAACAAGATCTAAACAGAAGGACCATGGAAATCGATCATCTACTAGAACCTAAACAAAAATCGAACTTACATCGAAAAATACTTGGAAATCGAACATAAACTGAAAAATCCATGAAAATGAAACTTCAAAATCATTCATATGGTCAACTGGAAGGTGTTCACATCCACAGAAATAACCTGTGCAAACACCCACTTGGTAGAGGAAAAAATCATTTAAATACCATTCTCAAACTGGTATTTAAAATCCATGAAAATCAAGGTTCAAAATCATGAAAAATCCATTGAAATCAGTTGGAGGAAAGAAACACCAAAGAAGAAACTGGAAAATCCATGAAAATCCACCAAATAAATCGAACACAAACTAGAAAGAAGAGAGGTTGTCGCTCACTAGTACAAGGGGAAAGATGCGTTAGGGTTGAAGGGGTAGGTCTGGTCTGGTCGCTGGAGACAAAGAGGTGCGACGGGAAGAGGAGGGTAGGTCGCCGACGATGTCATAATCTTCAATGGCTAAGGTTTGTGAAGAAGCAGGGAGGAACAAGTCTGATGAAAGAATGTGTATTTTGAAGGAGTGCGTGTTATTTTTTCAAAGGGGTAAAATTGTCAATATTTTATCTTAATGGGGACAACACCTATCTTCCCTACTTAGCGAATAAGTCAATCTTGTATGTGCGAATAAGCCATTAAGCCACAAGTAAACACCCCAAACGTCTGCGCGAATAAGCCATTTTTCTCATTAAGCTCATTAAGTCACAAGTAAACACCCCCTTATTCTTGTGTGATACCGGTAATAAGAAGTTTTTAGTATTTTGATGGAAAAAATATTTATACCGGTTGGGCATCAGTAATAAAGAGTTTTTGATAAGTTACTCTTTTCTAACTTACTCTGGTGTGGTACTGCCATAAGTTACCCTCTTCTAACTTATTAGCTTACTTGTCAAATACTAAAAAACAACTTATTAGCTTATTACGTTTTGGTACCGCCACAAGTTAATCCAAACACTTTTTATAAAACCCCGATTTGACACCACATAAGTTGATAAACACTTTTACAAAAAAAAAACATAAGTTGTTTTAAATAAGCAATCTCAAACACCCCTAAGCTCATATATATATATATATATATATATATAGAGAGAGAGAGAGAGGAAGGATCATGCGAGAAGTTAAACATTTTGCGAGAAGGCGAGAAGTGTGATATCATATATATGATAACACGGCCTATGGGTGTGTTTAATCATATATGATTAAACGTCTATGTATTGTTAATATAACACTAGAAGCGTACTCGCGCAATGCAACGAGATACATTACGATTTTAATGTTTTTTTTTTTTTTTGTCGATTTACAGTACGATTTTGGATGGTTTTGAGAAAGTGATAATATTTTTTTTATAAATTTATTTAATTTAGTCTTAATAATATAATGTTAGAATTCAATGATTATCTTATATATTTGTTAGAATTCAATGATTATCTTATATATTTTAATGACATCTAGAAAGAATAACCAATTACATATTTAATAATATAATTAAAATAAATTTATAGTAATATAATATATTAATTAATAGTGATACATGAAAAATATTAATTAATATTGATACATGGAAATGTCTGCATAAAAGGAAGACATTGTACATACCAAATTGGTGGGTGTTAGAAGTCTACAGTAGTAATATGTATATTGTGCTTTGATACTTGTAAATTAAGAAAAATTTAAAATATTACATAAAATGATGGTACTTTGTGCCTAATAATTTGTATTTAAGAGTTTTTTATCCATGTTTTATAATATAGTATAGATGTGTTTAATCATATATGATTAAACACTTCTCGCCTTCTCGCAAAATGTTTAGCTTCTCGTTTGAACATGCCCCTATATATATATATGTATACTAGGTTCGACCCTGTGTATTACACGGGGTAATTTAAAAAATTAAATCATGCCAGAAAACTTATCTTACAGATATGAATGATCATCGAAAGTACAATGCTACTTTTCCAAACTTTTTTCCCCTTCAGAATTGTTTTATTGCAGTTGGTTACAAAATGTCCTTATTTTAACCAGTTTTCACGAAGAATGTTTTGCAAAAAATTAATAAAAAATATGAATAAATATTAAAAATTTATAAAACAAAATTTATAATAGAACGTAAATGAAATTATGGAAAAATACATATTTAAAATTGATATGAAATTGCAAAAAGAAATCACGACAATTTAGTGATTATTTGTATCAAATCTCATACTAATCACGACACATTAATTTGTATATATTTATGATATTTAATAATACTAGTGTTGGGCCCATGCATTGCACGAGAGGATAAATTTTTTGTTGGAATATTGAACCGAGTTAAAATGAAACGTAATTTCTCTGTTAACAGTTAATGAAATACAATGTGAAAAACGAATGTATTTTCATAAGTGGTTAACTTGCATATATTCTTAATCGTTTGTTGTTATGAGTTTGATCAATAATATTGGTAATAGTTTTGTATTATATTATTTAAAACTCAAACGACATGTCTCATAACATATCACTATTATTGAAATAATTATAAATATGAACATACGTTTTTACAGATTTTGCAATTTTTCTGAAACCTCCTCGACAACACTTGACAATCACTTTGAACGTATAAATATGTAGTTAATTAACAACATTCAACCCATATCAAATATGACAAAGAAAATAAATGATTTCTATCTTTTGTAACCGACAACTCAACTGGTATAGTTCAAATTCACTCAGTACCACTTGAAAATTTATTTGACTCTTGATTTCAAGATCTCATAGTATTAGTCGATAACAATAAAGATATGTATATATATCTTATTCCCCTACTTCAAAAAATATAATTGTGGTTTTGAAAAATATAAACAAATCCTCAGTAAATAAAATAAAATATAAAAAAGTAGTTTTTCAAATAAACAAAAATATAGTGGAATATCTTTTGTTCAGTTGCAGGTTCCGCCATTGATACCCGAACGTTCGTCTTCTTCTTGTACTCGGATGATACATAGAGAAGCTATATATATTTATAGTGAATGTAGAGAATATTTTAAAATCTTTTATTTTCATTTTCGATTTTACATTTAAATGTAAATATATTAAAAATATGGGAGAATATTTTTATATCTACATCGTTTCTATTTTATTTTCTTTACACTTGGTTAATTTTGAAAGTATTGCGGACAATGTTTTAAAAACCGGTTTTTTGGTTGACCCGGTGTGGTGACCGGGTCACGGTTCAACCGGGTGGTTGACCCGGTTTCAAAATTTTTACGTATTTTTCATTTTCTTGCACATATATATATATATATACATATATATATATATATGTAAGGGTAGGTTCAAACGAGAAACTAAACATTTTGCGAGAAGACGAGAAATGTTTAATCATATATGATACACAAGCTTAATCATATATGATTAAACACATGTTATATTGGCAATACATAAACGTTTAATCATACATGATTAAACACACTTACAAGCCGTGTAATCATATATGATTAAACACTTATCGCCTTCTCGCAAAATGTTTAACTTCTCGCATGATCCTCCCTCTATATATGTATATATATATAAAACCAAGAATTTGATGTCCACAAGTTAAAACATTAAAAATGCACATAACAAAAAGTTTACATCAATCCAAAAACATTAAAAAAAAACACATAACAACAAGTTTTATATCAATCTAAAAACATAAAAAAACACAAATATAAAAAAAATATTTTTTTAACCGGGTCAACCCGGGTTTTTGCCGGTTCAATCATACCGGTTCAACCGGTTTTCTCAAAAACCCGACGGTTCGATCCGGTTCATAAATCCCCAAAAACCCGGTGATAGTTGAACCGGTCTCTCGACCGGTTCCCGGTTCAACCGGCCGGGTCAACCCGGGTTTTAAAACATTGATTGCGGAATATTTTTATTTTAAAGAATACGATAATTTATTAGTGTATCTCGTTATTTTTTATTTTTTATTCATATCAACCTTCTTTTTTCTTCTTTTAATGCTCATGAAAAAAAAATACGTGTAGATTTTATATTAGCAAAAAAAATACGTGTAGTATTTATATTATGCTAATATAAAATACGTGTAAATTTTATAAAATAAAATAGATTTTATAAAATAAAATAGATTTTATATTAGCAAAAAAAATACGGAAGAAAAAGAGTTTATATTACATCTCATTATGTAAAAAGATTTTATAAAATAAAATATGAAAAAATCATTATAAGATGTAATATAAAAAAAATATGGAAGAAAAAAGATTTTATATTACATCTCATTAATATATATTTAAATGTAAAATCTACATTTAAAATAGATTATGCTAATATAAAATCTATTTTATAAAATCCTCCACCAAAAAAACAAATGTTTATATTAATAAATGAGTATCCATTCCACAAATAGATGATTATGTGAGATATTGTGCTTGGAAATGTTGTACCAAAGCATTAAAAAATTGTAAATTAAGTAATTGGCTTTAATTAGTTGTACCTTGTGCTTAAAATGTTGTAATTAAGAGTTTTTTATTTCGTTTTTATAATATAGTATAGATAATTAAATCCAAAAGTATTCAATATTTGACTCATTTCGAAGGTATTAACGAAGCGATTACAATGGTATAATTTGTAAAAAATAAAAATATTTTTTTAATGCATTTTAGTTCATATATATTATTTATGTTTTTTTTTAAGGGATATTTATGTTTATATGATAAGAGTCTAAAATGAAAAATAAAAAAGTAAGGGATTAAAAGTAAACTACATACCTAATTATAAGAGTAGTAAATATAAGGTATAAATTTAAAAAAAATTTGAATTAAGGAAAGATTTAAGGAGGAATGAATATAAATGTGCTAAATGAACTTATAATATAAATTCGTCCAGAAGGCGACACGTGTCTTTCTAGTTACTTATTTATTATATCTATAGATAGATGTATGTGTGTATGTATGTATGTAGGGGTGGTTACTCAAGCTATTCAATCATAATAATTTTTTTCACTTTTTCTTAATTATGAGGTTTGATTAGTCAAGAACATATGAAATTTTTTTATCAAGAATATATATGAGGGTTGATAGTTTTATCAGAATGAGAAAATATATGAAATAATTTCATCAAAATAAGAAAATACATTAAAGAATTTCATTTTTCTACATAAAACAAAAATACATGAAACAATTTTATCAAAAAAAGAATTATATTAAACAATTTAATTAAATTAAACAATTTCATTAAAATTAACCAATGAAATCAACGGTTTACACAAATTAGAGTGGTTTGCATTTGATCGATCTCCCTATAATGTATATATGTGTATAGGGAGGAATTATTTGCAAATCTCCTCGTTTATAGAAACTATACAAACTCTCTTCAAGAAATCACATATTTTATTTATTTTTTCGATTTTTTTAAATATAAGGACTAATTTGTCTTTTTGATGTTTTAGACGTTAATCATGGTAAGTATTACCTTCCTAATATTTTGGGATATTGATTAATATAACTCTTTAATTATGGAAAAAAATATTATTCTTTTTCTAAAAATATCGATATTGCAATTTTTTTATTCGTCTTTTTCAAAATAATAGATCGATACTACAATTTTTCATAATTGATAGGGTCATTTTATTGACCCTATTTTTGGCCCTATTTTTATAATTTTAAGCTAATTTTCGTTTTCCCATTGCATCTTTTAATTTATTTTTACGGTTTTATTGTTTAGATTAACGTTTATCGCTTTCGGTTTTAAATAACTCTATTTTACATGAAAAAGCGACAAAAATCTCATTTCTTTATATTTACATGTTTTAAGCTCGGAGAAAGGCCGTTGGAGTCTAATATAATCGAGACGCAATTTGGGATTACATCGTGGACTTCCAATTTTTTTCGGCCGACTTCGTGGACGTAATTATGATTGGCGATTAAACCCGACGTTTTGGACCTGCAAGATGAACCGAATTTTGTTGGACTATTGCTACAATTCTCTTTGGGCCGATACTTGCTAGGCTTTTGGTAACATATTTTGGGCTAATTTTTCCTAACCTCTTTGGGCCCCCATTTTTGTGTCTTGAGCCCCAAGTTGGATTGACACTATATATAGGGGTGCTTGGTTACTTGTAAATCCCATCTCATTCCATAACATGTTTTGGTCTTAGAAAGTTAGATAGATGGAGAATTTCCTTGTAATGGAAGTTTGAAAGTGTGAGCCAAGAATCCATAAGTTGATCTTGATTGTTCTAGCTCATGGTTCAAACTTTTGCTTCTGATTAATATTAATGCTAGTCACGTTTTCGTTACAAGTATTCGTCTCTCGTTATTTCTCCGCATCTTTCTTATAAGTCGATACATTTGAGTAAGTTCTTGGTTTTTATTTTGGTCTCATTACGGCTTTAGTTCTATTACAAACCGGAAGTCCGGAAAATAATTTCGGATTCTCAACTTTTGTTGGTTCACGGTTTGTTGTAGTTTATTAAATTCGTTTTATGTTTCCAATTTTATAAAAATCAATCGTACGTTAGTTAGTCTCCTTTACGTCTTACATCGTTAAAAGCACCATGAAATCTTCGATCAAATCGCGTTTGAATTCCACATTTGAAACAAGATTTTCCTTCACCAATTTTTATTACGTCTAGTTTTATAATTCTTACTTTACTTTACTGTTATTTATTTTAACGCACTTTAATTCCCGCAATTTAATTTATGTATTTTAATTTCCCGTCTTTTACTTTCTGTCATTTAATTTCTGCAATTTAATTTATGTTATTTACTTTCAGTCTTTTATTTTACGCAACTTTATTTCATTGTCCAAAGAGAGGTTAAGGGCACAACAATCCTACGATTTTTATCTTTGATTATTTGAAAACGCCGGCCATCTCTTTTAGAAAGGTTAAGGGCACAACTTTCCTACGATTTTTATCGTTGATTGTTTGAAAACGTCAATCACCTCCTTTAGTTAAAATTACATTTACTTTTCTGTTATATTTAGAATCAGTACAAAGTTAAGCTGGGACCGAGACTGATAAAAGTTAAAATGGTGTATCGTGTCGCATGATTGTCCGACGTTATTTAAATTAAAGTTATATTTTATGGTGGACTACAATTAATCAATTGACAACTGGTTTATTGTATGCCGGCTTATTTTAAGTTACATAAAATATCGACTTTAAGATAACAAAAGAATGCGGTCTCATCATTTTAACCAATTATTCATCTCATCCCAACAGAGCATTGTACCGTGTACTTCTTTTTAATTAATTGTTCAATTAGTGTTAATCAAAACCCCCAGTCAAAAATATTGTTTTCGAATTCGCCATCTGAAACTCGCTTTTACAGACCCGACTTTCAAGAGAAACTTTTCCACGCTTCCCTGTGGGATCGATATTCGGTACTTTGTACCATTATTACTTGTTACAGACGGCAGTAGATTAAGATGTATACTTGCGTCGAGATCTATTTTCTTGCATTTTAAAAAGGTGTAAACACGAAAAACCGCGACAATAATCGACAGTATAGAAAATATGGCTTCTCGTTTGCTCATCAATGATGGGTTTGAGAGAGACATTTGTTGTTGAGTGTATTTCGTTAAATGAAACTAACTCATATTCGTGATACTTTTAATTTCATGTAAAGATTCATTTTTATTTCATGAAAATTGAGATATGAGAATTTTAATGATGATGAAACCATGAAATAGTTAGAGCATCTCCAACAATTTTGCTAAAATAGGAAAAGAAAAAAATGGGTTATTGTTCTCTATATTTCTTCAAGAGCTTTGCTATCTTGTTTTGTATAATAGAGAAAACCTGAGAATTTTAATATAACTTGTGTTAAAATCTCTAAAATAGAAAACATGTTAGAGATGAATGTAATTCATTTTAGGGATTTTAACTTTTGGTATTTTCTTTGACTAGGGTCCTTATGGTATGTTTATTGTGGATTAGGTAATTGTAGTATTCAATTTGTCTTGGTAATGGTTCCTCTGACTAACGCCTTTGTTAACTCCGTTAAATAAATGATCATTTTAACCATTTTGCCTATTTTTTTGTTTTTTTATGATAAGAAAAATAAAAACAATATTTTTATACACACACAATATATATATAGATATCAAAATAAATAAAATAGGATGTTAATTGTAGGATTTCATTGTTTAAATTTTTTTAAAAATTAATTATATTAAATAGGATTTAATTTTATTATTTTATTGTAATGGTGGAAAAAGATATAATTCTATTGTTTTGATGTATATAAAATTTTATTTTAAACAAATTAGATCATAAAACTATATCGTATTTTATTTAAAGCGAATAAAATAAGATATGGTTTTATGATTTGATTTATTAAATTAAAATTTTAATTATGTCAAATACGATTTAATTTTATTGTTTTTTACTCTCATTGCAAGAAACAAACTTATTATCGATATTTTAACACCAAAATCGTTGAAAACCATTGAGAAATGAATTCTAATTTTATCATTCTAAAATTAGATGTTCCAATTTTCATGTTGTTTTTCAGTCAAAAACTCAAAATCAACTATTTATATTTTAACGAAATGAAAGATCCATTCATAATATCATATTCGTAACTTAAAATCAATGTTCTAAAAAACTCGCCGCACAGCCGCCATGGCACCAAGGCTTGTGTGTCACGCCACGTTAAGCCCATGGTACGCCATGACCTAATGTGCAATTATCGTAATGAGATATTTGGGTTTTTTTACGTTTTTAATGTTTTATTTGTATGTTTTTAATATATAACCTAATTTTAACTTGTTTATTACTATTGACTCATTAAGTAACAATACAAAACATACGTTTTTATATATAATATTATATATGAATTAGAAATTTGACGCCATAAGTCACGCCTTGAAAACGTCATGGTTTCGCCGTTGCTCCTAAGGCTTGAGGCTTGGTCTCGCCGCCACGCCACGTCGCCACGCCTCACGCCATTTAGAACCTTGCTTAAAATTGGACAATTTATTTTTATAAACTCCAACCATGTTTTCATACCCAAATAGGCAAAAGTACTAGAACAATAAAATTAAATCATATTTGATATGATTAATTTTTTAATAAACAAATCAAATCATAAAATAATATCTTATATTTATTTATTTTGATGTTATATATATATATATATATATATATATATATATATATATATATATATATATTAGAATCGTACTCGCACAATGCAACAAGATACATCACGATTTTAATGTTTCATTTTATTTTTTGTTTTTTTGTTGATTTACAGTACGATCTTTGATAGTTTTCAGAAATTGATAATGTTTTTTTTTATAAATTTGTTTAATTCAGACTTAATAATATAATGTTTTTTATATAAAAAAATTAAGTATTTTGTTAGAATTCAAAGATTATCTTATATATTTTAATGACATCTACAAAAAATAACCAATTACATATTTAATAACATAATTTAAACAAATTGATAGTAATATAATATATTAATTAATACTGATATATGGAAATTGTGTTTTTTTTTTATTTTTAATATTTACGAAAGCGTTCCAACAATGTATTTTGTTAATAATAATAATAATATTATTATTATTTTATATATTTAATAAATGAATTATTATTAAATGAAAGTGTAAAATTAAAAATGTAAACCTATGATTATTGAGGGATCAAATATAAACATTTTATAAATCTTCAAACACTTGACATCCACCAAGTAATTGGATGTCAAGTGATTCTTCAGGTCATTGCTCCAATGGATACTCCTTTCATCAAGTGATTCTCAACCTTTTTATCAAGTCATTATTTTTACCATTGGAGATGCTCTTAGAATAAGGGGTTGTTTGTTTTTAAAAAAAATTATCTTAATGACTCTTAAGTCTGAATCGTTCAGACTTTTTTACACACCACCTCTTATTAATAATAAGTAAAATAAGACTTCAGACCTCTTAAAAAACAAATGACTCCTAAGTGTCTCTCCACTATCTCATCCTCATACTCATCAAGAAATTCTTTGTCAAATATAATCTCATCAACTATTAGTTCTTCAATTTCCTCCATCAATCCTTTGTTAAAAAAATTGGATTTTCCTTATACTGAATTACCAACAATCTATGTATCAACATACAATCTTCTCTGATTTATCATCCTTCTTTTGATTCTCATTTTCTTATGTTCATGAAACCATGAGCTTTTTCGTTAATAAAACTAAGAAATCTTGAAATCATTGCTATAAACCATGAAACCACCATAAAATCATTACTTATTTATTTTTGTGTAGTAGGTTTCTTAACCGGATTTTTTATTTGATTTTAGGATTTTTTTTAAAACAGATTAGATGATGGAAAGTTTTTTAGGAAATTTACTCTTCACCACTTTACCCTTATGTCGTCATTTTATTTAATTAATAAAAATAGATGGAAATGATATGGGTCATTCATCAATGGAACCTACGGTTTAAATTGGAAATATGTTTGTATGCATGTGTGTGTATATATATATATATGTGTGTGGTCTCCTTCTTTTGTTAACCAAGTCATTGGTGTTAACCGTATTAACCAAATTCCAACCAATCAGATTCCTCCAAACATTTTGATCCTATCCCACTCCTATTAATGGTCCAAGAGGTATTAATGATATTTCAATTGATTAAAATATTCTTTTAATAGTTGCCTTATTTATCTTCAATTTTAAAATTTGTAGTCATCTTAATATTTTCTAAATATAACAAATTTAAAAAATGGTAATTATCTATAATATCTAACTAAAAATTTTGTTTAATATTAATCTTAATTTTTGCAAAGCTACGTTTCACATAGCTAACTCATACATTTTGATCAATTCAATTTTATGTTTTATTAAATCTGAATTAACACAGTCTACTAATGGACTGTGCACAGTTGTGTTATAATATCTAATTATATTATACATTGGATGCTACATGTGACTAAAGCCAAACTTGGACCAACTTGGCATAACTCAAATTTGGACCACATATTTTACATTGGAAGACTTGACATATGTCATCCTCCATATGCTTGGTTGTCATCCTCCACTTCCATCCTATAAATACCCCTTTCCCTCCAACCATTTTCTTCATCCTTTTCTTGAGTTTTCTCTAGATAACCACCAAACACTCTCCCTAATATATTCTTGAGGTTGAGAGTGTTCTTGATATTCGGTGGTATTCGGGAAAGTTTCGTTAGGTGATCGTGGATCTCAAGATCCTTGTACAAGCACTTTGTAATCTCCTTGGTTGGTAATAATATTCTTGCTCTCTCTCTTTGGTGGATGTACACTATCACACCGATAGTGGAACCACGTTAAATCACGGTGTTATTTGTTTTGAACTTGCTATAATTATAGATAATAACGTTTTTATTATTATTTATATTTCGTGGGTTTATTTTTCTACGTTAGAGAATTATTGTGCAACATCTAGATTATTGTTATCCGCATTCGTTGTTGGGTTAATTGTGCACTTGGATTTCTACCCGTTTGGGACCTTAGAAATCACTCGCTAGCTTTTGCATTTGTGAGGCACAATTTTTACCTAACAATTGGTATCAGAGCTTTGGATCTAGATTTGGGTTTGTGTAGAAAATATACATAAACCAGTTTGCACATTTTTTTTCTCTATGGCCGACGTAGAAAATCCATTTGGTGCCGGTTCCTCAAACCAGTCCCAAAAACCGTACCAAGAAGGTACATTTAATTTGTCCGGGGCTGGGATTCGTATACAGACTTGGAATGGGGACGGTGACTTTGGTAAATGGCAGTTCACAACATCTGTTGCACTTAGAAAAAATGGAGTCCATCCCGTAGTATTTGCTAAAGACGAGTTAGACCCTAATATGTCTGGCCTTAAAGCTAAAGAAATGGAAGCATGAGCATTTACTACTTTGCAGATGGCTATGGGAGAAAATGTTATATCTGAGATTGTGTCTGAAAAGACAGCTGCAGGTATTTGGAGCAAGCTTGAGAATTTATATCTCAAGAAAACTTTGACCAACAGATTGTTACTGATGCGGTCGTGTCTCTTCTTCAAAATGAAGGAAGGCACAACCATTAAAGCTCACATGACCGAATTTGAAGATATCATTATGAAGTTGAAGGCAACGGATGTGCTTCTTGCTAAAGATGAAGAAGCACTTGCTATGATCCTATTGTACTCACTTCCCGAGAAATATTCCCAATTCACTAACAGTTTTATATATGGAAGAGAAACTCTTTCTTTGTCTGATGTGAAAACAGGAATGATTTCTGAAGATCAAAGAATTCAAATGGGGATCGGTAACAATCCCAGGGAGAACAATTGCAGTCAAGGCCTATTTGTTGACAGAGGCCGAGACAATCAGCAGTCTTCAAGAGGAAAAGTCGTGGGCGCTCTCAGTCCCGTCGGCCTGGCTCTCGTGGGAAATCAAAGATACGTGGCAACTGTAACTATTGCCACAAGCCAGGTCATTGGGTGAAAGATTGTCCGAGTCTTAAAAACAAAGACAAAGACAACGCCGAATCATCAGCTGTTGCAGCCGAAGAGGAGCAAAATGGCTTCTCTGCCACAGTTACACCACTGCAAGGTGACAGGCGATGGGTGTTAGATATCGGGGCATCTTGCCATATGACACCATTCCGGGACTGTTTCTCTACCTTCGAAAAAGTTGAAGGTAACAGTATTTATATGGGAAATAGTACTTCGTGTGTTACTAAGGATATCGGTACTGTGCAGATCAAGATGTTCGATGGGTGTATTCAGACATTGAATAATGTCAAGTTTGTTCCATCCATGACTCGTTCCTTGATCTATATTGGACAACTTTCCAAACTGGGTTGCAAGATTCGGATTGACGACGGGAGTTTGCGCATCTCCCGAGGGAGTATCATTGTGATGAAAGGTGAACGGGGGAAAATAATCTTTTCCATTTGATTGGCGAAACTATTTCTTCTGAATCGTGTGTGGCTGATATTTCTCAGAATCTCGATGTTGCTCGCTTATGGCATCTTCGTTTGGGCCACACATCCGAGAAGAATTTGGAGATTCTACGCAAGCGAAAACTCATTAAAATCGTCGTACCTGCCAGCCTGGAGTTTTGTTCGGGATATGTCAAAGGAAAGCAGACGCGTGTTTCTTTTGGTGTTGGAAAACACAACACTAAAGGAATCCTCGATTATGTTCATACAGACGTCTGGGGACCATCCAGTACTCCATCCCTCAGTGGAGGTAAATACTTTGTTTCGTTTATTGATGATTTCTCACATAAGCTTTGGGTGTATGTGTTGAAGTTAAAGTCAGATGTCTTCGATACGTTCAAGATTTGGTTGGCACGAGTAGAGGTTGAGACTGGCAAGAAGTTGAAAGTGCTGAGATCTAATAACGGTGGAGAATTTACTAGTGGTAACTTCAAATACTTTTGTTTGCGTAAAGGCATCCACCGTCACTACACCACACCTGGCGACCCTCAATCTAATGGGGTTGCCGAGCGGATGAATAGGACTTTGCTTGAAAAGGTCCGATGTATGTTGACGACATCGGGCTTCCCCAAATCTTTCTGGGCCGAAGCACTTCACACCGCGGTGCACATCATTAACAGGTTACCTTGTTCGGCCATCGGGGGAAAGATTCCGGAAGAGGCTTGGAGATGTAAAAGAAACATCTGTCTGAAATACATACGTGTATTTGGTTGTCCTGTTTATTTTCATATTTCAGGCCAGGACAAGTTAAATCCTAAAGCCACCAAAGGATTCTTGCTCGGCTATACAGATGGTATCAAGGGTTACCGAATCTGGAACCCCTTGACTCATAAAGTGATTCATTCTCGACATGTCACATTTGATGAATCAGTCCTGTTGAAGTCACAGGATCCTCAGTCCTCTCAAGATCCGGAAGTCACTACTACTGTTGCTCCTACTGCCGATGATGTGGAGACAGTAGACAGTCCTTGTATTCCCAGTTCATCCACTCCTGATATTAGCTCAGAATCACCCGTTAATGTTGAAGAAGTCATTCCGCCAGTGACTTCTACTAGTGATTCTGAAGAAGAGATTCTGAATGATGGTGGAGACGATGACGATAAAATCCCAGTTATTGCGCCTACCAGGCATAGTCAAAGAACTATTCGTCCACCTAACAGGTATGGAGATTGGGATTTTGCTAACATGAGTTTTACAAATCAGCTGGAGTTTGCTTTGCATGTAGGGCAAGATGAGCCGCTTGATATAAAGGAGGCGTTGGCCTCGACCCACAGTTCTAAATGGCTTGGATCCATGCAAGAAGAGATGGAAGCTCTCTCGAAGAACAACACTTGGGACTTATGTCCATTGCCGAATGGCAGTCGTGCTATTGGTTGCAAGTGGGTTTTCAAAGTCAAAGATGACAATCGGTACAAGGCTCGTCTCGTTGCTAAAGGCTTTGCACAACGAAAAGGTATCAAGTATGATGATATTTTTGCTCCCGTCGTACGTCATACATCTATCCGTGTTCTTTTAGCGATCGTGACTATTCACGATTTGGAGCTAGAACAGTTAGATGTAAAGACAACCTTCCTACATGGAGACTTGGACGAAACTATCTATATGAAGCAACCTGATGGTTTCATTTCCGAAAGCAATCCAGAATATGTATGTAAACTCAAGAAGTCCCTTTATGGACTTAAACAATCGCCTCGTCAGTGGTATAAGAAGTTTGATTTGTTCATGCTCAATCTGGGATTTGAGCGAAGTGAAAAGGACGCTTGTGTCTATCATAGACAAAGTGGTGGCGTTTTCAATTACTTACTTCTTTATGTAGATGACATGCTTATAGCCTGCAGGGACCGGTCAGAGATCAAACGTCTGAAAGATAAGTTGAGTTCATAATTTGAAATGAAAGATCTTGGCGCGGCGCAGAAGATTTTGGGCATAGAAATCGTGCGGGACAGAAAGTCCCGAACACTTAGATTGACACAACGAGCGTATATCCAAAAGATATTGAAGCGGTTCAATATTGATGGTGCCAAGACGTCTAGCGCTCCGCTACCGAAGCACATCAATATTACAAGTGAAGATTGTCCGAAGGATGACAAGGGAAAGGCCGAAATGTCAAAAGTTCCATATGCTAGTGCGATCGGAAGTCTCATGTACGCCATGGTGTGTACTCGTCCCGATCTTGCACATTGTGTCGGAGTGGTGAGTCGGTTTCTCGCGAATCCGGGTCGATCACATTGGACAGCCGTTAAAACGGCATTCCGATATTTGAAGGGAACTGAGACACATGGTCTTATATTTGGTTTGCACAATGACTGTGAAATTGTTGGATTTTGTGATTCTGACTATGCAGGTGATCGAGTTGGTTGGAGATCCACATCCGGTTATGTGTTTACCTTAGGTGGAACAGCCGTCAGTTGGAGATCACGTTTACAGTCCATTGTTGCATTGTCAACCACATAAGCTGAACTTGTTGCTGCGGTTGAGTCTGCAAAGGAAGCAGTCCATTTAAAAGAATTGATGAATGGCTTAGGCTTCGAGCAACCTTCCGTGCGCATTTTCTGTGATAATCAGAGTGCCATCCATTTGGCAACTAATTTGGCTTTCAGCTCCCGGACAAAGCACATAAATGTGCGTGATGCATATCTTGTGAGATTACATGAAGCGAAGATTGTCTATTTGAAGAAAGTCCTGACGGATGACAATGCCGCTGATATGTTCACTAAGTCGCTACCGCCAGCTAAGTTTGAGCATTGCTCAAACTTGATCCAACTCCGTTTGTGTTAGTGCCGTTGGGCACTTTGCTAGAGAGAGAGAAGATATTACCACATGTGACAAAATGACATCTTTGAAGGAATTACTTTGTTAAGTGTTTAGAGCTTTGCTTATGCTCTACTTTGTTTAGTAGATTGTGCATTTGAGGTTATTTGTTTGCTTGTAACTTTGACGGGTGATGGCCATGCCGAAGCTTGTCAAGGTTGGAATGCATTTTGCTACCTCGTGCCAATTTACTTTGCTATCTACTTGCTATGATCAACCGTTGGAAGAACTCGTATTGGTTGGATTGGGATTCGTTTCGCTATCGAGGATCACATGCATCATGGTGGAGTGTTATAATATCTAATTATATTATACATTGGATGCTACATGTGACTAAAGCCAAACTTGGACCAACTTGGCATAACTCAAATTTGGACCACATATTTTACATTGGAAGACTTGGCATATGTCATCCTCCATATGCTTGGTTGTCATCCTTCACTTCCATCCTATAAATACCCCTTCCCCTCCAACCATTTTCTTCATCCCTTTCTTGAGTTTTCTCTAGATAACCACCAAACACACTCCCTAATATATTCTTGAGGTTGAGAGTGTTCTTGATATTCGGTGGTATTCGGGAAAGTTTCGTTAGGTGATCGTGGATCTCAAGATCTTTGTACAAGCACTTTGTAATCTCCTTGGTTGGTAATAATATTCTTGCTCTCTCTCTTTGGTGGATGTACACTATCACACCGATAGTGGAACCACGTTAAATCACGGTGTTATTTGTTTTGAACTTGCTATAATTATAGATAATAACGTTTTTATTATTATCTATATTTCGTGGGTTTATTTTTCTACGTTAGAGAATTATTGTGCAACATCTAGATTATTGTTATCCGCATTCGTTGTTGGGTTAATTGTGCACTTGGATTTCTACCCGTTTGGGACCTTAGAAATCACTCGCTAGCTTTTGCATTTGTGAGGCACAATTTTTACCTAACAAGTTGCAATTGTGCATATATGTAGTATATGCCCATTTGCAAAATATATACATATTTGATCCACGTATGACTGAATGTACATATGCTTAATATGCCCATCTGCACCATATGCAAATATGCACTATATGCCCATTTGCCCATATGCACCATATGCATATATTCACTCCCTGCCCATCTGCACATTTGTAAAAACCACTAAAATTTAAAGAGATTCTTGAGCTCTGTTGAATGTTATCATTTTACAAAGGAGATGCTTGAGCTCTGTACCTGATATTGAAACTCTAGTTTCCCAAGGCAATCAGTTAACTTGAATCGTTTTGTACCTGATGAACATTTCAAAATCGAGTGCATATATGCACATACCATAATTGAGTGCATATATGCACATGTTGTTGGTTTCATATATATATTTTAATCATACATATATTAGTGCAAATTAAGCAACTGTTGGTTTAAGAAATCGTTTACAGAGAAGAAGGACGAAAATAAACAGAAGTTGAGGCTCGTGTTACACACGATTCCCTTAAACAGATTCGCCGTCTGTTCCTAGGGTACAACAACGTGAGCAATAGTACTGTCGGAGATAACCACTTGCCTGGAAAAGTTGCCGGAAAAAATTGTATGCAACAGAGATTTTTATAGAGTTGTATCGTGTGTTTTGGAATGAAACCAGACCCCCTTTTTATAGTGGAGAATGAAACTGAAATAATTAACTCGTAATTAACCGATAATTAAACGAATTAATCATTATAACCGAAATGATTAATTTCATAATTAACTGAGAATTAAACGAATTAATTATTCATTTTCAATGCGTTTCAGTTACAAAAATTTGAAACTGGGTCAAAATGAAAATTAGCAAAATCAAGCTGCGCAAGCTCGAGATTTCAAAGTTGCATTCGTGTCCGCAGGTCGCTCTCACACACAAATTCGACGATTTTAGCTTCTATTCCATCGATTCCCATTGCTTTCTTTCTCCTTCTTAGATGCTAAAAATACCCTTAGTCGGTACGATCCAATCCATATTTGATTGAGTCTTGATTCGAAGGATTTTCATCGTCGACATGTTTGAATCTCGCGAATCCAAACCTTTCTCCATTTTTAACCTCTTCTTTGCCATATAAATGTCTGAAATTGTCCCGTACTTTTTGAACTTTCCAAAGATCACTTACTTCCCATATCTTCGGAAAATTTATGAAAATGTACGATATCTCCTTTGGATTTCTTCTAACATTGGTCGATTGTTCCGTAGCACATCGTTATACCTAGAGTTGAATCGGCCTCCCGCAACTCTCTTCTCTCCCTCCCACCCGAACCCCCAAGCACTCTCTCTCTCTCTCATCTATCTATATTATTATTAAATTTTGTTGAAATATCAGTTTGATTTTTGATGTAATGTTTTATTATATAAACTCTTGAACTCACTAGGCGGGAAGTCTGATTTGTTTTTATCTGTCGACGTGTATCATAGGATTGCGATCATATGGTATCATTGATCGTGGCATCATTGATCGTGGCAGTGAAAGTAACCATTGATAGATAATAGTATGGGTTGATCCAGTGTTTTTGGGACCAAAAATTAGTTTAAGATATATTTAATATTAACACATTTGGTGTATGTTTAGTAATAGTTAATGTAAGTCATCCTTATGCTCGCTTTTGGTTGGGGATTTTGTTTAGTGTATATGAAAAATATGATTTACAAGTTACAAAATAGGCAAATAATGAGTTTATGAATAGGTCATGTTGAAATTTCGGTAGATTTACTACTATAAAAATAGGATGTACATTTAACATTAATATATTAATGAATATAAAAAAATGCAAAATATAATTTATATTACAATACAATAAAATATATTACATAATAAAAGTACAAATTCAACACAAAAAAATTACATCATCGTTCATTTAAAAATTGTTGATGTTCGTACAATCTTCTTTGTTCGTTCATTGTTGTGGGATTCATTTCCATCAATGTCATGATCATTTTTTGATTTTTTCGTTTGTTATTTAATTTTTCCGTTTCCACGAATGATGATTGGAATTCTCTCATATTGAGTCCTTGTAACATTGTCACTTGTGTGTTTAATATATTTTTTTGTTTTTTATTAAAAAATTAAAGAGTAAATTACATTTTTCGCCTATGTGGTTTGTTAAAAATTACAGATTTCATCCCTGTGTTTTTGAAATTTCAGTTTTCGTCCATGTGGTTTGCAATTCATTTCTCATTCATCCCTGAGGCCAAAACACTACCTTTAAGTATGAATGACTAAAATAAAAATGAATTATAAACCATATGGAAGAAAAAAGCAAAAAAGTTTTGAATCATAAGAACGAAAAATGTAATGAATTATAAACCATAGGAATAAAAATCGTAACTTAAAAACCATAAGGACGAAAATAGAAACTTTCAACAAATCATAGGGACTAAAAACGTAATTTACTCTAAATTAAATATAGTAAATAGATTAAAATTTAAAACTATACAAAACTCTAGAAATTTTAATTCTTTTAATGCATAATTATAAACATTTATTTATTTAATCAAAAACATTTTATTTTTCTTATTTTAGAATAATTATTTAATTAATAAATTATTTGGTATTAAATTATAATTAAAAAAAGAGTAAATTACATTTTTGGTCCCTGTGGTTTGTTGAAAAATTCTATTTTCATCCTTATGGTTTTAAAATTATAATTTTCATTCTTATGGTTTATAATTTATTACCTTTTTCGTTCTTATGATTTAAATTTTATTGTACTTTTCATCTCTATGGTTTACAATTCATTTATATTTTAGTCATTCATGCTTAAAAGTGTTTTGGTCTCAGGGACGAAAATAGAAATAAATTGCAAACCATAAAAACTAAAACCAAAATTTAGAAACCACAGGGATGAAATCTGGAATTTTTAACAAACCACAAGGACAAAAACATAATTTACTTTAAAAAAATTAATTGCAGTTTTGTTGTTATTTGATTAAAATATAGTTTTTATGATGAATTGTCAATTAAGAAAGTGGTAAAAAGTCATTATAGTGGAGGTAATTTTTGGATAATTTCTAAAGTTAACGTGACACTTGAGAAATTATGTTAAAAATTGTATTGTAGTGAATGATCTTAATAAAACTTTAAAGTGTAATAGTCTGTTGTATGACAACTCTATAACAACTCCCAACAAAAGTAATATAATAGGATAATATATAAATGAAGGTCATCGAAGTTCTTCAAAAATGTCAAACCAACTATGAAACTAGTTTAATTATATAAGCAGATGTTCATATTTGTACACTAAAATTGACCAAGATCTTACAAAAATAAATAAATATCCATTATATAATTTAAAATTCAATGTTGACTTAAATTTTTGATGAAAAAAAAATATAAATTTCATGTTATTTTGTAAAACTTAAAACCTTAATTTCAATCTAATCTTGAGTTTTAACCATAATATAACTCGTAATAACGTGATACAACTCTAAACAACCCCACACCACCAACCAACGTCATTGTCGCCCCTGCTACTTGAACCACCGGTGTCGTCCCATCTCTTCCTTATCACTTGCCCCACCATTGCCTTTGCACATGCTTCACCTTTTTTCCCTTCACGACTGTAGATCCCAGAAACAGTGCAATCATAGTTATAATCAAGAAACAATAAGCATTAAATCAAAACTGCTGGTCATATGATTAGATTTATCAGTAAAAAGGTTTAAAGTTTACAGAGAGAATTATCAATACGTGTGAGGTAAACTTATGAATGACCATTCTACTGTTTTTTCCCTAAAATCAAACAAAACAAACTTTAAATACCCAGAGCTTTGGTCTAAAACCCAAAGCCCATTACAACCAAATAAGCCAATAACAATTAAAGGCTTGTTACAACGCATTAAATAATAACAATTAAACTCTATAAATGCGTTATACAACTTTCCACGCTATAACTTTCAGTTCTAACAACGACAACCCCCTTCGCCCGTCATCAACGGAAATCCCTCGCCCTCGGACCCCCGGTAACGAAAATCCTCGTATCCTTTTTTTTTTTAACTTTTTTATATATTTTTTAGACACTAAAAAATATGTTTTTTATACCTATTTTGAATACCAAACACTGAATAACCTTCAGGGGTTATTTTATTAATGCGTGGATTTCTCCCTATAGATCATTAGTTTGAGTTCCTCCAAGTCCATTTGGAATTGTTCCGACTATTTTTAAGAGGTTCATGTGATTAGTCAAGATACATACAAATTGATTCGAACATCCACAGTTACAAAATATATTTCATCATATTAAACCATGTGGATCAAATTTGACATAAATCACATCAATTAAATAGTGAAATCCATCTATTTTCATTTCTTTAAACCTTGAGTAAAATTGGGAATAATAGAGAAATTGATCAAACTAAGCTATTTTGAACTAATATCTTATTTTTTAAGTCACTTTTTTATTTCGTTTTCGCAACTGTCTTTTTTGCAACTTGCAAAATGTAGCATCTCAGGCTAACCGTACCAGATATTGTCCGTTTTGTCTACAAACCTGGAATCACGGTTTTAAAACGCGTCTGATAGATGAGGTATCAAGTCCCTTATAAGGCGACATTCGTTCCCTCCCCAACCAATGTATGATCTTACACAAAATATATTTTTTCTAACCTTGTGGGGTTAGCTCAACGGACAATATAAGACTTCGGCCCTTGAGGATACTCCTCAAAGGTCACCGGTTAGAGTCCTGCAATGTCACTAAAGATTTTCTTGCTTGTCCCCTGTGATTAGTCGAGTTGCGTGCAAACTGGCCTGGGCGCCATGGTTAACAAAAAAAATGTATTTTTTCTTAATTCTAAATTAAATATGATTTTTGTAAGGTCGACTTGAAGAATGGACACAACAACTTGCAAAATGTCCTTTTACCTTACGAAATAATCTACTATAATCATATTTTATTCATAAAAGTTACATTTCACAAGTTGTAAAAACGAAACTTACGAAAATTACATTTAACTGTTTTAGTTCAAACATGAAAACAAAATATTAAGGCATTGTTTGGCAAACTAGCTTATAAGTTAGTTGGTAGCTGATAAGTTAGCTTTTCACAACGTTACTTTGAGTAGCGTTTCAATAAACTAGCTTATGGTCATCCAAACATGTACCAGGAAAAAAAGCTAGCTGATAAGCGTAGTTTTTTTTTCCAAACATATCCTAAAAAGTGAAATGATATTTCAGTCTGAAAAGGGTAATTTGGCCAATTTTGGAGATAACATGCGTTTGTGTAATTGAATCAGTAAACAAAAACCCAAGATCCTCAAAAGGGGCTGCATCAGGTCAGGCTCCTGCTCCAGAAGTTGACTCTGCTGCGTATTTGACTATGTCCATCTTCATTTTGAAAACTCATTTTGTCAAATTGAATATGTGAGCTGCCAACGAATTTGCTTTGATCTACAATCTGGACTCTCCAACGACGATTCCGACATCCGATTTTCAGGTAAATTTGGATCCCTAACAATTATCTTTCACTTGCCACATCTCGTTGATTTGATGCTTTAACTCGATCGTAGTTTCCTTTTGGTTCTTAATTACAACAATGATGCTGCATTGCTCTTTGTTTCAATTTCATGTAATCGTGTAGTGGTTATCGTTCTTCGTGATGCGTTTGTGGAACTGTTTTGACAATTTAGGTTAAACATCAAGCATGTTATTGTTACGTTACTAGCTTTTCTTCCAAATTTGGAGATGTGATTTGACTTATATGGCCGAATGGATCGTTTTTCATTTTAAGCTAGTTCGTATCAAATGAGAAACCGGTGATTTTTTATTATTTGGTTGTAATTTAAGATCGATTTTCTAAATTTGCGGTACTTGTTGTTAAGTTCGATTTTGTTGGCTTAATTTAGATAGAAAAGCTTATAACTAAATACTCGTATTGTTTTCTAAGTTAAAAAGTAAATTATGAAAAGAGAATCAACATCTCTTCTCAAAATGCTCAGCAATCACACTAGTGCTTGGTTCTGCTGCTATCATTCAAAGCTTATAACTAAATACTCGTATCATGCTACTAAAAAAAATGTTGGTTTTGCACTAGTGTTTGAATGACTTGATATGAACAGTTATGGATGCCACCGATTCAATCTTTTTTCTATTTTTTAATTAAATGTACCTGGTTTATCTACGTAGTTAGATGGACCAAGTGTTTTTATGCATCATCAATAATAACTGGACTAACACTCTTCAGCTGGAATTGAACAGCTATGCATCTTAAGCTTTGAATTTAATAAAGAATAGTCTATTTGGTCTACTTTCATGTATTGACAGTATTGTCCTTACCTTTTTATCACTAATGCAAATCTTGAAATATGATAGAACTCCCTCCTAGCTGTAAGTAGCATAGCCATGCTTAGTTAGATGATAGTCATTGATAGATGAACTAATTGATTGATCAGTATAGCGGATATAACATAATGATGCTATGTAATTGTCATATAATCCTAACGTTTGATACTTGTAAAGAATTACTATACCAAAATACAATCATATGAACTCGTTTGGTTGATAGCACATTATTCTTTAGCAACCATCAATCTTGTCTTTCCCACAGATTATTTGGCCATTATTAGAACTCACTTTTTCATATTGTCGTTTCCTGCAAGTTTAAATGTCCAATTTAATCCCTTTCTCTTTTCAATATATCCTTGCAGGTGCATCTAATGTTCTATGGCTTGACAAGGTTTTGGTAATGAAACGAGTATAGATCATAGTAATAGATGAAATTATATTAACGAAGTACAGACAAGTGCCGGTGTTCTGTGCCAAACTAGAGGAATGGGCATGGCAACAATTCCAACACGCTATTTGATTGTCATTTTAACGTTCATCTGTACTGCTGTATGTTACATTGAACGTGTGGGCTTTTCGATTGCATATACAGTTGCTGCTGATGCTGAAGGAGTAAGTCAGTCAAGCAAAGGCACTATACTTTCAACATTCTATTATGGATATGCTTGTTCACAGGTTCCTGGTGGATGGGCAGCTCAGAAAATAGGCGGAAGGCGTGTACTTCTTCTCTCATTTGTACTATGGTCTCTAACTTGTGCTTTGGTACCACTTGATCCAAACCGAGTGATAACCTTAATTGTAGCTCGATTACTGGTCGGTGTAGCGCAAGGTTTCATTTTCCCGTCCATCCACACTGTTTTAGCTCAGTGGGTACCACCACATGAAAGATCAAGGTCTGTTTCTCTAACAACATCAGGAATGTACTTGGGGGCAGCCATGGGCATGCTTCTGCTTCCTAGCCTTGTGAAGTTTAGGGGCCCACAATCTGTATTTCTTGCTGAAGCAGCTTTAGGTGGCATGTGGTCTCTCCTTTGGTTCAAATTTGCCAGTGATCCGCCTCGCTCACAGCATCCAAAAGCAGCTGCATCTGGTTTTGGTGAATCATTGCTGCCAGTCAAAGAGGGTCATAATGAAAAGACTAAAAACGATAGAACCAGTCATATCCCGTGGCGGAGAATCTTCCTCAGCTTACCCGTATGGGCTATTGTTGCGAATAATTTCACCTTTCATTATGCTCTATACGTGCTTATGAATTGGCTACCAACCTACTTCGAGCTAGGTCTCAAGTCCAGTCTCCAGGAAATGGGCTCTTCGAAAATGATGCCTTATTTGAACATGTTCTTATTCTCGAATATTGGTGGGGTGATTGCTGACCATGTGATAACCAAAAAAATAATGTCTGTGACAAAAACACGAAAGGTTTTGAATACCGTAGGATTTGCAGTGTCTTCTTTTGCATTGATTGCAATTCCCCATTTCAGAACACCGGATGGCGTAGTGCTCTGTTCTTCTTTGGCACTCGGTTTCTTGGCATTAGGAAGAGCCGGGTTTGCAGTGAATCACATGGATATTGCTCCTCGGTATGCTGGCATCGTGATGGGAGTCTCTAATACAGCTGGGACTTTAGCTGGCATTATCGGGGTTGGACTAACTGGTCAACTTCTTGAAGCTGCTAAAACTACAGATTCAGATCTTTCGAGTCCTGATAGCTGGAGAGCAGTGTTTTTCATTCCGGGATTGCTCTGCATTCTAAGTTCGCTTGTCTTTTTGTTATTTTCAACCGGGGAGAGGATATTTGACTGAGGTAAGTCTGTTTTCTTAGCTGATACCATGCTAAAGTTATTATAGTTATAGATATATGATATACCTATCACTTATTTTTCCAGCATTACAATTTTTCAATAGAGATATGTTCAGCTTTACAGTACCGCCTAAGAACACCTGTACTGCAAATAGTCAACATTCATTTCCATGTTTTTGGTGTCTTTGTAACTTGAAATCATGCAGTACCCAAATTTTCGTTTCTATATATATATATATATATATGTATATGTATATATACACACCCACGATACATGTAAGAGAACTTTAGAATAGATTCTTGTACCATGGTGGCCTGGTCAATCAGCAGAGGACTCCTCTCTTGAGTAACTGAAATAATTCCTAGCGTTAACATTTATTTCTTGGAGAGAATCTAAGAAGGTATGATTAAAAAGTGTGAATTTATTTCGTCTCTTTTGTACTTGGCACTTTGTATCAAAACGACCATCATATTTGAAAAATCCTATATTTCTGTATACTTGCAAAACATGCCCAAATTTTGATACGTTTAGTGGCTTTCTTTAAAACAGAAATCAAGTGCAATGATTACAAATATTCATATATTTTCAACCACAGTGGTTGTTTTGGTACAAAGTGTCGGGATACAATGGTTACAAAGTTAATCCAGTCTAATCAAATATCCAAATTTGTTAAGCGTACAAAATATTACCATGGTTGCTTTGTTTACACTTGTCGCGTTCAGTTCATCTTGTCTATCTAACTTTGTGTAAATTTTACGTGTATGAGAATACAAACTGTGATGTTCCCCTTGCGGTATCTAGTAAAACCATATATGCTCCAATTACAGTAGAGCTATACTACTAGCACTTTAATGCATGTGTTTGGTACACTACATGGGGCAGGACATGATAGAACAAAAACTTGTTGTCCATGTTTGGTGCAAGAATAAGACTAGGAGTGGACAAGAATCAGTGGGACAAAAAATGATTTTTTTGGTCCCACCAAAATAGGTGGCACAAAAATAGGGAGATGAGACAAGCTTGGTAAATTACTAAACTACCCGTGTCAAAATCAAAACCTTCCACCTGCCTACCTCACTTTCGCCCATTCAGTTCAGTCCAGTCTCATCCGCGTACCATACGCACCCTAAAAGAGACATTAATCTCTAATTTTTGGGGAAAATTTTAAAGAAAAAGATCCCAGAATTGGAGGACCTTCAGGCTTGGTGCCTCTGTACTTCAGTTCATTTCACATATCAATATGATACATTTGTAGCTTCACATTGTAGAGTTCTCTACTTGAGCACAAAGGATGCAACTTTTTAAACAATCGAAAATAGACACACCATAACCACTAGTTCAAGAGACTCGCATAGTATAAGTTGGGGGGTATGGCCGCTGGCTACAAAAGATGCAACTAGTCACCACTGATCACAAGTACAATGAATAGTTGCTGATCATACTGAATTGAGAGTTTGCTCAATCAATCAGGGGCGGATTCCAGGAGGGAGGGGGTGCCATGTTAGCGATCTATTGTGTCCACGTAGTGGGAGTTTTTTTAGGAGTCTTAAAGATGCTTCCGTTTTAATTTGATGTGTGTTCTCCAAAGTTAACAAAAAGTTGCTACAGCCTTTTAGTACTATCATTGTATATGGCATTATAGGTTGCAAGTTTGAATCTCTTTGACTCTCTTTTAATATTTTATTAACAATAGAAAAGAAGTAAAAAAACCCATTTTTAATGAAACCGTACTTTTTATTTTGTTTTATTTCGTATTATGCTAACTATTTTGTGCACCCGTTTGGAAATTTGTCTAGATCCGCCTCTGCAATCAATGCAATATCTTTAGGGTTTAGGGTTAGAACCTTAAGAGTTCCTTTTTCCTTCACTATTAACCGTCCATAACATTTGAATACCCCATTTGGTACATTTAGTACTCGTACCAACTGTATTCTTGGTTCTTTCTTATCATCGCACACGATGTTGTCTGTTTCATTTTGTCTAGCATTTAAGTTCATATGTTCAGATACGTAGTTTTGCAGAACGAGTTTTAGTATTTCTTCTAGAATCAATGATGTCGTTTTTCTCTTTGTTTTGTTCATATTATTCTGACGTAGAGTTAAAATCGTTCTAGTAATTGTTCCCTTTCATGGGATTGATGGCTAATAGCTTTGATTCGTAATGGAAATGGTGGATGAAACTGAAAGCACAAGTTGGAAATGTGCCGTCAATGATATCCCTCTATTGCAAAAAGAAAAAAAGTGGTCGACCATTGGTGACAATCTTGATTAAATGTGTAATAAAGCGTCCTGTATGGATAGAAGATTAGATTATCGAGCTACTTAGGTTCTGTTTGGTTTGTAGGTTTAGATTGAATTTGGAGGAATTTAAGGGGGCGTTTGGTTCGTAGAATGGAATTTGATGGAATTGGAATACATTCACGGAATTTGACTTTGAAGGAATTGGAATGGAATTTGACCACGCGTTTGGTTGATAGGAATTGGATGGAATTCAATTATTTCACTTTATCTAAGGAATGATGAATTTCTTGATTTGTGGAATTCAATGGAATTCAAAGGATTCCATCATGATCAATATGTGAACCAAACAAAGGAATTGAAATTTGGTCAAAGGAATTATCCATTCCAATTCCTTCAAAATCCATGAACCAAACACCCCCTTAGAATTGAATTTTTGATCCCGTGTTGGGTTGAATTGAAAGGTGATTTGAAATCCCGGTGGGTGGTTAGTATTCCATGTGATTTTATATAATTTGTATGTAATAATGTTTTAAAATATGTTAGAAACATTTTTTTTTGTAATAATCAATTAAAAAGTAATTTAATTATTTTTATAGCTATTTATAATTTGTTTTTATAAATTATTTATTAAGAATGAAATTCAATTTCATTCCAAATCCCTCGGATTCCAAATCTTTCCAAGAAACCCAAACCCCTCAAAATCATTCCACCAAACCAAACGCCTTCTTAGAGCATTTCCAACAGATCTTGTAAAATAGAAAATAGAAATTCAAAATCTCCAAAAGAAAAAAATTATATTCGGCTCCAACATATACTCTATTTAGGAGATTAGGCATTAATTATATTATTAAAAAGTTTATACATTTAATACAATATTATTTACTTCCTAAACATAACGTCAAAATTTTTTATTGGTGGGAATATAATTAATTAAAACTATTTCTCTCTCAACTCTTTCATCTCATGCTTTCTCCGTTTTGCTGGAACAAAAAATTATCCAAAATCTCAATTTTATTCATTTTGAAGAATCCCTCATCCTTTTGCTTTAAATGACAACTTCTTTTGTTGGTTAATTTATAAAAATCGAATAAAAATGTATAATTATGATGCTCTAGTATATGACTTAAAAAAATAGCAACAAGCATAGATGAAAATTTAAAATGAATTGATGTGAATCATGTGATGCCATCTTGAACGATCTACAAGCATCTTTTTATCATAACAAGAAACGTACTCGCACAATGCAGCGAGATACATCACGATTTTAATGTTTTATTTTATTTTTTTGTCGATTTACAGTATGATTTTGGATGGTTTTAAGAAAGTGATAGTGTTTTTTTATAAATTTGTTTAATTTAGGCTTAATAATATAATGTTTTTTATATAAAAAAATTAAGTATTTTGTTACAATTCAATGAGTATCTTGTATATTTTAATGACATCTAGAAAAAAAATAACCAATTACATATTTAATAATATAATTAAAACAAATTTATAGTAATAAAATATATTAATTAATAGTAATACATGGAAAGGTCTGCATAAAAAGGTCTTGCACATACCAAATTGGTGAGTGTTAGAAGCCTGCAGTAGTAATATGTATCTTGTGCTTTGATACTTGTAAATTAAGAGATTTTTAAAATCTTGCATAAAATGATGGTACCTTATGCCTAATAATTTGTATTGAAGAGTTTTTTATCAGTGTTTTATAATATAGTATAGATTATCAGCATTGTAAACAAGTGAAAGCACATCACTCCGTTTACAATTCACATTTTCTATAAACACCGTTTATCATAATCATCGTCAATTAACAAACTGGCTAACGATATTTAACAAAGCTTCCAAATGAAAAGGACGTTAACTCTCTTCTCCTCTATTGCATGACTGGTACCTGAAATGCATGTTAATTGGTAACTTTCAATATATATGTTTGTAACAAACTTATTCTATTATAAAACATCAACAGTAACAAAATATTTAAAGGGTAATTCACAAGGGGGGGAAATAATATAGAAATCATCTAAAGGCTAGAAACCATGAAACCAATTTGTAAATATTGTGTCGTTTATGAAACATGTGAACATTGTGTTCATTCAGTGTTGTTTTATAGATGAAACGTTCAGGAATGTTTTGCGTTTGAAAAAACACAAAAATATTAAATACGTTTCTACATGTATTATTTCATTAATGAAAAATGATTTTATATGATTTGCAATCTATTCACAAAGATATCCACATCTGAAGATGAGATATCACAAAATTACCAACTTCTTGCAAACTAGCACACTATAGGCACTGGTTTAAAAAAAATGTAAAATCCCCATTTTTATGCAAGACCCCTTTTTGTCATTTTTTTGGGTTTTGTGGGCCATTACGTTAAAACCCCCAAATTTACAAAATAAAATAAAAAATAAGGGTTTTGTGGAACAATTTTTGCGTAATGGGCCCACAAAACGAAACAAAGACCGATAAAATAGCCTTCGCGGGAAAAAAAATATGGGGCTTTTGTGATTTTTTTTTGCGAAAATGGTGGCCATTTGTGCTACTTTGCAAAAAGTTGACTATTTTGTGATGTCTTTTTTTTTTTTTTGTGAATATCCCGACTTAAAAACTTGTAGGTGCTTTTGCATTCTTTAAAACTTCATTGCTCCTCGTCTTTACTCTGTGGGAATAATATTTCAACCCTCAAACAATGATCAAGCAGAAGGGATCAGTTTTTAAGCATTGCAAAAGGGTAAACCCTGTCTTTGGGATTGGGAGGCAGCAAAACAGGTGAATGCATAGAAGCTGCTAAGGCATAGGGAGAGTGGGGGTGGACGACGAGTAGTGTCAACAGTGGCTGGGGATGGGGGTACGACTCTTGCAATCTGACCCTACGAGCACAGCCTGCAATCTATAGTGTTGAGTGTCTTAACGGTGCCCTGGGATGGCTGCAGGGACGGCCATGGTGCCAGTGGTGGCACGTGCCACCTTTTCTTTCCCCCGTTGTCGTGTGCCACCATATATATTTTGAAACTACAATAAGGACACAAGCTTCCCTTGTTAGAGTTGGTTTTCAAGGCTTTTCTTCAACCCCAAACCTAAGTTCGAATCACGGTAGTGTCATTTTCTTAGTTTTAGGTGTTTAACTTCAGATTTGAACACAGGACCTCACATATGAAAAAACAATGAATTAACCAAAAGACCAACCGATGATTTTGTGAAAAATATCTCTGTTTTTTTCTTATAGTCAAATGGTGTCACCGCTTGAAAAAATTCTAGGTCCGTCTCTGAATGCTAGGACTCGGATGTCACATATGTGTTTTTTTTTCTCATATGTGTTTGTGAGTGTGAAGTTGTGAACCGTGGAGGAAGCTGAAAACTAAAAAAATTGACAAATTTTATGTTTCTGTTGTGTCCTTGCAAAACCTTTTCACAAGCTGAGGTTTCATGGAAACAACTTTACTCCTTAAGGTATCTATGCTCATACCCTACTTCCTAGTGGTCAGATATACCAAGTACCGTTAGTTTGGTTTTTGATTCATTGTGACAACTGCATCTAACAAGTAACTATATTGGTGAATAACTAATAAAGTAGGAACATAAGATACGAAAAACCATAGTTCATACCTGAAACTGAAAGCAGAATCACACACCAGCAAGAGATGCAATGAACTGAAAGGTGCCAAATTTCTTAGCTACAAAATCAGGAGGGCGAGTTGATGCCAAATCACAGATCATACGAAGAGTCTTTAAGATGATATGATATTGTATAAGTTTCCCAAATACATCCATCACAACATACGAATCCTCCTCTCTTTCTCCCACCACAACACACCGTACAATGAAACAAAACTGCTTAGCAGAAATCCCCCAAGTTTTGGGGAATAACTTCCCAATGTCATCAAGATTAACAATGTACTTAACCGACCACTCAGAATACCCATCCCTCATCTCGTAAACATTCAACTGTCGAAAATTCAGAACCGTATATACCAAAAGCAAACGACCACAAGATTCGAACAACTTGTAATCATAATGCAACTTCCCATCCAAGGTTCCAGGAGTTTGTAAGCTTGTTAACAAAGGATGCTCTATATCTAACTTAAAATGCAAACCCCCATTCACAATATCTAACCAATGAATGGCATTATTCCAATATATCCCATGGTAAAACCCTGTGAAACATTGGAGGGGGAATCGATCACCACAAACACTCCAATTGCCTGTTTCTGAAGAGTAAATCTGTATTAGAATGAAAGAACCAATAACATCATGTATGTCTTCAGCACACACGACTTTGTAGTGAGGTGATTTGTTAGGATCAAAAGCGAGTTTCGTACCGCCAATAAGACCAATCAAATTCGTAGAATGGCGTTGTGGAAGCAATTTAGACAGACTAATGGATGGATTGTATACATAAAACTTATCAGGTAGGACACAACAGAGAAGCAAACCATTGCAGGACTGTAAGATCTCAAAATTACCTGCGTCAGTGCCGAAAGCTAAGGCGGTGTTGATCGGAGATCTGTTGCTCGGAATTCTGATATCGAATGGAACGAAATCATATCCAGATGAAGATTTAGATCGCCGGAGGAAGAGACCGGTAGGCGGTTGTTCGATGTTAGTGATTTGGTTCCGGCGAAGAGTGAAATTAGGATCTGTGATGAGAGATAACCAGCGTTTGGATACGGATTTGAACAGATGAAGTGAGATCGCCGGTAATCGGAGTAAGATTTCGATCAAAAGGTCGTCGTTGGAGAGGACTGCATGTGTAGATGAAGGGAGTCGCTTGTCTCCGGTATTTGTGATCTTCTTTTTGGATGCTCTGCCTCCATCTATCACCGTCGCTGACCGTGAAGGAAGTTCCGATGAACCTCCGGCGATCGTCTCCATGGAAAAGTAAAATCAATACCCTAGTTAAGAAGGAAGGGAAGGATTTGAAAGAATTTATAAACAATTATGTCTATCCATTAATTCATTTTATTATAAAACAAATAAAGATATTTATCTATCTATACTATTATATTAAAATTCTAATATAATTAGACGGTTTTTGGAAAGCCATCCATTTCTCCCATATTAATTACATTTATCATCCTTGTAATTAATTATTTAATTTACTTTATATCATTTGTTTTTCATTTTTCATTTTACACCCTTATCATATTAACACAAATAATCGTATATGCACAAAAATGCAATGAAAAAATACGTTTCTTTTTTTTACAAATTATATCATTATAATCGTCTCGTCAATACCTTCAAAACGAGCCTAATATTGAATATTCTTTTAATTTAACTGTACTATAAAATATAATGAACATCTACGAATTAATTTTTTTTGCTATCTATACGTTTTTTTTCACCGTTAGCATATTAAAAATATATAATCGTAGATCAATTAAAATATATTAAAAATATGTTTCATTATTATTATAATTTATACTAGAAGTGTATTCGCGCAATGCAGCGAGATACATCACGATTTTAATGTTTCATTTTGTTTTTTGTTTTTTTTGTCGATTTACAGTACGATTTTGGATGGTTTTGAGAAATAATAATGTTTTTTTATAAATTTGTTTAATTTATGCTTAATAATATAATGTTGTTTATATAAAAAAATGAAATATTTTGTTAGAATTCAATGATTATCTTATATATTTTAGTGACATCTAGAAAAAATAACCAATTACATATTTAATAATATAATTAAAACAAATTTATAGTAATATAACATATTAATTAATGGTGATACATGGAAAGGTCTACATAAAAGGAATGTCTTGCACATGCCAAATTGGTGGGTGTTAGAAGTCTGCAGTAGTAATATGTATATTGTGCATTGATACTTGTAAATTAAGAGATTTTAAAATCTTGCATAAAATGATGGTACCTTGTGCCTAATAATTTGTATTTAAGAGTTTTTTATCCGTGATTTATAATATAATATAGATTATTATAATTTTTCCGTCAATAATTTTAATATAAATTAATTATTGAATATTTTTATGTGTAACATAAATGAGTAACATTATATCTATATATTATCTATATCTATACTATTATCTATACTATATATTAAAATTCTATTAAAGTTATTGAAAAAGAAAAAACGGTTTTTGGAAAAATATTACATTTACCATCCTTATAATTAATTATTTAATTTACTTTATATCCCTTATTTTTTTATTTTTCATTTTACACCCTTATCATATTAACACACATAATTGTATATGAACAAAAATGCAATAAAAAATACGTTTCTTTTTTTACAAATTATACCATTATAATCGTCTCGTCAATACCTTCAAAACGAGCATAATATTGAATATTTTTTAATTTAACCGTACTATTAAATATCGTGAATATCTACGAATTAAATTGTTTTATATCCATACATTTTTTTTTCAGCGTTAGCACATTAAAAATACATAATCGTAAAATATATTAAAAATACGTTTCATTCTTATTATAAATAAATCACGGTAATCTCTACTATATTATAAAAATTATAATACAGTTTTTTACAAACCTTTGAAAGCCAAATAAATTTTCCCAATGTTTCATTTCCTAATTCAATTAAATGTTACGTTTATCACCCTTACAATTAGTTATTTAATTTATTTTATATCTCTTGTTTTCTTATTTTCTATTTTACATACCTATCATGTTAACATAAATAATCATATACGAACAAGAATGGAATAAACAATACGTTTCTTCTTTTTACAAAATATACCATTATAATCGTCTCATCAATATATTTAAAACGAGCACAATATTGAATATTTTTTTTAATTTAACCTTACTATTAAATATCATTAATATCTACGAACTAATTTGTTTTCTATCCATACGTTTTACTTTTTTCCACCGTTAGCACATTAAAAATACATAATTGTAAAATACGTTTCATTCTTATTATAAAATATATCATTATAATTTTTTTCGTCAATAATTGTAATATAAATTAATTATTGAATATTTTTATAGGTTTATGATTTCACTAGGCACATACCCGCGCGATGCAGCGGAATGTAAGTAAAGAACGAAAATTTAATTTTTTTTCCTTATAGACATGTTATCAACAATCAACCATAACCTAAGAATCACAACTTATGAAATCATAAACCCATAAAAATATTCAATAATTAATTTATATTACAATTATTGACGAAAAAAATTATAATGATATATTTTATAATAAGAATGAAACGTATTTTACGATTATGTATTTTTAATGTGCTAACGGTGAAAAAAAGTAAAACGTATGGATAGAAAACAAATTAGTTTGTAGATATTCATGATATTTAATAGTAAGGTTAAATTAAAAAAATATTCAATATTGTGCTCGTTTTAAAGATATTGATGAGACGATTATAATGATATATTTTGTAAAAAGAAGAAACGTATTGTTCATTCCATTCTTGTTCGTATATGATTATTTATGTTAACATGATAGATATGTAAAATAGAAAATAAGAAAACAATAGATATAAAATAAATTAAATAACTCATTGTAAGGGTGATAAACGTAACATTTAATTGAATTAGGAAGTGAAACATTGAGAAATTTTTTTTGGTTTTCAAAGGTTTGTAAAAAACTGTATTAAAATTTTTATAATATAGTAGAGATTACCATGATTTATTTATAATAAGAATGAAACGTATTTTTAATATATTTTACGATTATGTATTTTTAATGTGCTAACGTTGAAAAAAAATAAAATGTATGGATATAAAACAATTTAATCCGTAGATATTCACGATATTTAATAGTACGATTAAATTAAAAAATATTCAATATTGGGCTCGTTTTGAAGGTATTGACGAGACGATTATAATGGTATAATTTGTAAAAAAAGAATCGTATTTTTCATTGTATTTTTGTTCATATACAATTATGTGTGTTAATATGATAAGGGTGTAAAATGAAAAATGAAAAATGAAAAAAATAAGGTATATAAAGTAAATTAAATAATTAATTATAAGGGTGGTAAATGTAATATTTTTCCAAAAACCGTTTTTTTTTCAAAAACTACCTTTTTCAATAACAGTAATAGAATTTTAATATATAATATAGATAAGTTGTGATTCTTAGGTCATGGTTGATTGTTGATGACATGTCTATAAGGAAATAAAATTAATTGTTCATTATTTACTTACATTCCGCTGCACCGCGCGGGTATGTGCCTAGTATTAAAATGATTATTTTCAAAATTCAATGTTACATTTACCATTCTCACAATTAGTTATTTAATTTACTTTATATCCCTTGTTTTTTATTTTTCATTTTTCATTTTACATTTTTGTCATATTAACACAAATAATCATATATGAACAAAATGCAATGAAAAAATACGTTTCTTTTTTTACAAATTATACCATTATAATCGTCTTGTCAATACCGTCAAAACGAACGTAATATTGAATATTTTTTAATTTAACAGTACTATTAAATATCATGAATATCTACGAATTAATTTGTTTTATATCCATACGTTTTATTTTTTTTTCAACGTTAGCATATTAAAAATACATAATCGTAGATCAACTAAAATATATTAAAAATACATTTCATTATTATTATAAATCATATTATTATAATTTTTTCGTCAATAATTTTAATATAAACTAATTATTGAATATTTTTATGGTAGCATAAATGTGTAACATTATATATATATACTATCTATATCTATATTAAAATTGTAAAACGGTTATTTTTAAAATTCAATGTTATATTTAGCACCCTTACAATTAGTTATTTAATTTACTTTATATCCCTTGTTTTTTCATTTTTCATGTAACATCCTCAAATCTGGAAATAGCGACTAAAATAAAATTTCTAATCTCACCAATAAATGATTCATCTACAAACATAATTTAAGATTTAACCTCCACTACACACATACATTATATACATACAATCTATAATACGGACGGGTGCTACTAAAACCCAATCGTAGTCGCTATCTCCAAACCGTGGAAGACTTCACCAACCACTTACACTTGCACAAAGCTAAGACTCAACTCTTCATATCTGCTAGAACCCAACCCCCATCTGGAACCTGATGCACATGCCGACAAATAAAAAGGTTAGGCTTAACGCCTAGTGAGCTCAAGAGGTTTACATAAGTAAACACATTTAAGATAAGGAACTTTACTTAAAATCATGACCTTTCAATTGATGCACTTTAAAACGTGGAAACAACTCTTTTCCAATGTCATGCACTTTCAAATATGAACACTTCATTTCAAAACATGCTTTATAAATTGATGCAACTTAACTAGCTTGAAACATGACTCATCATCAAACCATGTATATCGTACGTTCGAAAACATGGACACTAGGTCCAATACTCACGCGACCGTAAAGACCCAATGACAATAAAATAAGACGTCCTTAATTCAAAATACTGATAGCCGACAACGGGGGAGACCCGTATCCGTTGAGAGTGGAGGAAACACAAAAGTATACCACTCATGCAACGTTAATCGCATGACACCTCCCGACGTCACAGCCCGGTGTCCCTACGACTCCTTTACAAGTGTCACCCCAAGTCAGTTGACCTTGATGGATCATTCCGAAGAACTCCATCCCGAAGGCCCGACACAATTAAAGACTACCTCCCAGGCATTACTTCAAGCGGCGAAGGTCCTAGCGCCTACTATTCCGGTAGCACTAGCCGAATCAACCCTCCTAGCGATCACTTGTAAAGTTTCCGGTCATAAAACATGGGTACCGAAGTTCAACCCCGCAATACCCAATTGACCATCCCAAAACAGACTGACTCACGTGCCTATGGATCCATTGCAACACAGTTTAACCTTCCCGTACTAAACATGAATGACCAAAGCACTCAAGTCCGTAACCAACCTCAATACGCATCACAGCGCATTAATACGTACGTCATAACTGGACTCTACATTGAGCCATATAAAACCGGACAAGTGTCCTCGAGACTCCTTTAAAACGACATCGAGCCAAAATGCTCAAAACCTCTTTTGATCACAGATTACGTTTTGCAAGTAATAAACTCACTCAACCCATACCATGAAATTACATGCTCCAAAATACTCGAATGGACTCCAACATAGTTTTAGTCGGGTCAAAAGGTTTTCCAAGCAGATTTAGGCTCCTTATCCTTTCAAAACGTTCCACAACACAAAATTGAACCTTTTACCCCAAACAACACTAAAATGCCTTTTTAACCAAATAATCTCATGTATGCAATAAGTTACCAAACACACCCATTTATGACTCATTTATCCAAATCCCCCAAATCACAATAATGTGTGCTATACAAGTTTATAAAGTTAAATACTTTCAAAATAACCAAACTGACCAACAGTTAACAATTTCATGTAAAATGTAAAATACTTTAAAATAACCATTTTGGCATGTACACCGTTTTCACAAATCAACTTGAACTCACCTTACTAGGTTAAGTTAAACCTAGGTTTTATCCTACTTGAGCTTCCTTTGGAGAGACTTGAATCTTCAAGGTATACACTTCCAAAAACCTAGATACATAAATTTTCCACCATAAATATTCATCTAAAACCATATAGAAACTATCCCCAAACACTTTACATCAAAACCTTCATTTTGGTCAAAACCCTAATTTTGACCCAAATCTTCCAAAATCTTACAAACCAAAATTGAAGGACTCAAACAGTAGGACACCATCAATGGAGCATTTATATCACCTAATATGGTTTAGAAATAGAGAGGATGAACTTACCACTTAGGTTTTCGTGAAAACCTAGAAAACCTCAAATTTTATTGAAGATGGAGGTGATGATCATGAACTCTTGATCTTTGCTTCCACTCCACCACCAAATACTCTTGGATCTTCCCAAAACTAACAATCTCACCTTGAAAAGCTCTCAAAAACGAAACCATAGCAAGTTGAATCGCCAAAAAGGAGTTAAAATGAGAAAGTTACGACCAAATGAGGAAAAACCCGATTTTATGCACTGCAGGTTTGGCGCGATTGTGACATGTGACTGTGCCATGTCACAATCGCATGGCAGGGTCGCGCGAGATGTACCAAAAGTCATTTCAACCCCTTGGCGACCTTGACATGCTATAGTGACACTGGCACAGTCGCCGGGCACTATAGCCTGGCCCGTACCGCGAGTTTTTCGCCCGTTCTTCGCCCGTTTTCTCGACCGCTTCTCGACGGCTTTCCCGATCGTTTTCTCGGCCGTTCCTCGACCGATCTCCCAGCAATTCATCGACCGTTGTAACACTCGTAAATCTCTACCCGTAAACTTAACCCTTTGAGAAATTCTTGTTTCTTATCGTAGAATTTCATCCCCTATATCTTACCTATTAAGCCTTATCGCGTCATGAGTGGTCTGTGCGGAAAATGGGAAGAAACGAGCCTCGGTACACTCTGGGCGATAGTGCCCTGGCGAGAGTGCCCCCGGCACAATCGCCAGCGGGGGTGTGCCCGCGGTACGTTCTGGGTGATAGTGCCCTGGCACAATCGTCGGGCACAATCGCGGTCGGCCCCATGGTCTTTTAAAGTCGCGATTCTCAACCATTTCCCTCATTATCACTTCCTAATTTCTTCCCTTTTCTCTCCCAAACCCCAAAACCGAACCCTAACCCATTTTGATGGTTTTCCCCCTTGAACCACATGATTCTTCATCATCTAACTAGTTGGAACCTTGAACCACAAAACCTCCATCTTCATCTTCCTCATCAAGTTCATCGGTTGGGAGCTCGGGTTGAAGTGTTAGATTGGGTGTTCTCGGAAGTCTCTTTGTCTTCAAGGGTAAGTTTTCTTGTAATAAGGTTATAAATGCTCCATTGGTGGTTTCTTAAGGTTCGATATCTCAAATCTCGGATTTGATGGTTTTGGAGAAATTAGGGTTTTGATCTTGTTTGAGATCTTGGTATTTTTATGTTTGGAGAATGTTTCCTTATGGTTGAAAATGGTTATTTATGGGATGGAATGTTGGATCTAGGTTTTGGAAGTTTTCGGCTTGAGGATTCAAGCGGCCTTCAAAGAGCTCGTTGGGTGAAATCTAGATTTAGCCTAAATCTAGCAAGGTGAGTTCAAGTTGATTTGTGAAAACGGTGTACATGCCAAAATGGTTATTTTAAAGTGTTTTACGTGAAATGGTTAACTGCTGATAAGTTTTGAATGTTTTGAAGTAAAAATGTATTTCACTAGGCATTTGTCAAAGCGTGAGTATTTCAATGAGTTTTCATATTTGATAAACTTGGTTTATTTTAGTTTCATAAATGCTCATATTTGAGATTTGAACATCTTGATAAATAATAGCATGATTTATGCATTTTGGGGATTTTGGTACAAATGAAGTCTAGTTCATGTTATATGCATTTTGGTGTAATTGCATTCATAAACCCTTTGGAAAACCTTTGGTCCCATTACGTGTTGAGTTTTGGGTTAAATGCGTCTTTGTAGTGTGTGTCTTCATAAACGTTATTTTAAAAGACATTTCATTATTTGGAGGACCGATAATTTTTGGTCAAGTGGGTTTTGAGCATCTTAGCTCGGTGTTGGCTTAAAATGAGTCGTGTGGACATTTGTCCGGAATTATAACCTGCGGGGGTTTTGAATAAGATGACGATTAATTTCGTATCGTTGGGGAGTTACATATCTTGAGTGCGTTGGTCATTCAATTGGAGTCATGTAATGTTAGACAGTGTTGTATTGGATCCATAGGCACGTAAGTCTGTCTGTTTGGTAAGGCCTGAGGTTTTGGGTTACATTTAGTGACCGCTCGGGTTTGCTAGCGAGTAGGAATATGTGGCTCGGGCCATAGAGTTGGAACTCGTCTAGATTGGATAGGTGCTTACGCCTGTAAGCCCTCGAAAGTGGAACTCCAATGGAGTAAGTCCAGAGGCGTTAAACGGTCCGTGGTATGATGCTCGGTGGAGGCATGAGAACCAGGATGTCGGGGTGTTCTGGTAGAATCCAGTAACACCGCGGGGTCCGTGGTATGATACTCGGTAGAGGCATGAGAACCAGGATGTCGGGGTGTTCGGGTAGAATCCAATAACATCGCGGGTGGCCCCATTCACGTGTTCTCGCCACCCAAGGTGGAAATGTTTAGATGATATGCAAGGAAGTCGCGTGAACGGCCTACTTGCGTGTTTTCTATTCTCGGTGTATACGGATCTCTTCATCGTTGATTCGTGGTATTTTTCATGGTAATGTGGTATTTTACCCATGTGAGTTTTAGTGGTTGATGGTAAATGTTGGCTCTAATATTGGGTTCTTCCCACGTATATTAAAGTCGAATGGACCGCGTCGTTTCCACGTTTCGATATTTGGATTTCATTATACTTTATGGTCGCGTGAGTATTAGTTCGAGTTACATATTTCCAATAGCGTACCATATTATTATAAATCGTTTTCCTTTACATAAGGGTCGAGTATTATGTCCCGCTCGTGTTCTGGGTGTTTTGGAATATAAGGTATTATTTACATTTGCATGAATTGGAATGTCGAACTATGACCCCATCTTGGGTGAGTTCCGGATTGCATCATTTTTATCTGAAACGTGTGTTTGGGGGCGTTGTCTTTAAAAGTGCATATTGTGGGAAAATGTGTCGTTTCCATTTTAAAGTATATTATTCCAAAGGATCTCGCTTTAAACTGGTTTCCTGGCTTTTAAAGATTTATTCATTCATGTTAAAACTCTTGAGCTCACTAGGCGTTAAGCCTAACCTTTTTATTTGTCGGCATGTGCATCAGGTTCCTTTCGGGGTTTCGGTTCTAGCAATGCTTCGAGAAGTCGAGCCTTAGCCTTGTGCAAGTGTATGAAGTGAGAGAAGTCTTCCACAGGTTGGAGATAGTATTATGTTTGGGTTTAGTAGCACTCGTCCTTACCATAGATTGTGGTATAGAATGTGTATATGTGTTGATGTTAATTCTTAATTTGAAGTATTTATTGATGTATTTAGAAATTTTTTAATAAGTTGCTATCTTCATATTTGAGGGTGTTACAAGTTGGTATCAGAGCTTAAGTTTGAGAGATTTAGGTATTGATTTTAGGATGCCTAGACTCAAACTAGCGTTCTTATAAGCGAAGATAAGTGGAGTTGCACATTAGGTACCATAAGATAAGATGTTTTGAGGATGACTAGTCGCTAGAAGCGGGAAAGTTGTCGAGGGTCGCAAGGATAGTCATGTACGGTACGTTCATAATAGCACCTGGCCAGTGTTATGGTGAACCTACATGCTACATATGTGCAGTTGCGCTACCTCGAAATGCTGACCGTTGGGGTAGCGAGAAAGTTCCTAAGCGAGTCAGCTAAGGAAGGATTGAGGTTATATCAAGGTCACCTGGGAGTGATAGCTAAGTGCGAGGAGGTCACTAAGTTCATCCTCTTGAGTCGGAAATTTTGGTTGGATTAGATTCGTGAGTTTGTTAGACCGATTCTATTTCAAGGAGAATCCGTAAGTTTATCAAATTATCGAGATTGTGACTTTAAGACGTTTGAGGCATCCGGATGACAGTAGTCTGTCGGGTTGTTGGGAAGGGTAGTCCTATGATGCCAAGTGTCGATCAAATTCTTGCACTAAATTTATTTCTGAAATAAATTTGCATAAATTGTTCTTATGTTCGTAAGACATAAAGTGTTTGTGTTTTGCATTACAAGGTTTTGGTAAAGCATGCAGCATTCACCAGATTTTTAAACTGTGAGCTTAAGCATTCATGAAAATGTTTTGTTATACGTAAATGCAAATGGTTATCAAAAATCTTTTATTCACGTCTCCGGTTTAATGCTATTTGCGGATATTGTAATATCCATGTTTTAATGTCATTCGAGTTTGGGCAAGTAGCTATGAGATTTTAACCTAGGCATTGGATCTCCTCCACATATGTCAATGGTTTAAAGGAAAAGTTATTCCCACGCGTTGAGTCGGAATTTCTTGAGAATTTTAGTTTGTGTGAGTTTTGTTGAAATTTCATGGAGTATTGTTTTACACGATGTCTTTTTATGCGTGAGTTTTAATTTTGCTTCTTTTAAGCTTGCGAGTTATTTAGCGTCGTGTCCCATGTAAATTTTGTAAAGCGCTATTTCACCTTTCATTTCAGTAAAAGGGGGGGAACTCCTAAAAGTTTAATATCTTAAAGGTATTGTCGTTTTACACTTTTGTCGAGTAACGAAAGTTTGAAGCCATTTGGGTTTTACGTTAGTAAGTCTTACGAAAATTCAGTTGAGTTTATGGTGTCTCATCTTACGTCATTTCGTGTCACGTAAACCATTTGGGATCATGTGCTTGTGCATCATGGTGTGCGTTATTTTATGAATATCGTTATTCGATGTCATCCCACATGTTGCCTTGGGAAATTTCATTATCATGAAAAAAAAAATTAACTTTGGGTTTTACAAATGTCAATCGTCGCATACTATTTGCACTTGGATTTAAAGTATAGAGTTGGTGTGAGTAATTGCATAAAAGATTTATGCTACTTCAAACAGAGTTTTGTTCTGAGCATATTTCAATCATTCACTTCTACTGTTAAAAGTTTCGCAATGCATTTAGCGAGTTAGCGGTATTCATGACGTGGTACTTACTATTTCGGTCGAATGTGTTTATCCTTACGACTTAAAGCTTTAAACTCGATTTGAAATCTTATTTGCATTCCCATTATTTTACCGCCTTTGGGGAATGAACTGTTGCATATGGGGCTGTTGTTACTTTTGTGCTGCAACGTCTTTTGGTTAAAGAGGAAGAATTTTAAAATTAAAATTGTGAGTTTCTCTTTTGGGAGTTGTACAAACAGTTATTGCACGGGTCGTAATATAGGAACCTATTTTCACGTATAGTGTAAATTATTGCGCATGTTTTATTACTGTCTTTATTAACGTAAGTATTGAACAAATGAATTTTGGAAATGATTTCATAAGCGCTTTATTAATGATCAATTTTGAAACCTATCGAATGAACGGTAGTGTATTTTGTCGCACGTTTAACTGTTAAGAAGCTTTTATATTCGAAAGTTTTATAAACTCAAATTGGCATACTGGTTGAAAAACCTTGAACTCATTAGACCTATAGATTTAAACCCCTGGCATAAGAGCAGTTGTAATTAGGGACTAAGGAAGTCCTTGGGATTTGAAACGTCGGATGATCTGCCTTGCGCTCAGTCTTGGATCTTGGGCTTCAGTGATGAATCGGTGTGCCCGATTAATGGATATAGTAGACTTAAGTCTTCCCGGTTAATTAAGGGGTGATTTTGTACTTCGGTAATCACGTGGTTTAAGGTCTTAGGTAATCATCGGCGATTAGATTGGATATCGTTTTGGTGGTTTGCTCGTCGGTGTGGCTTTATGGTTGATGTTGTTGGTGTACCGTCTCAGCGTGTTCCGCGATTTAAGGAAATTTTGGTAATCTGTCTGTTAGAAATGTAAGATTTGAAAGTTTAGCTCTCTGTTAGGTGTCAACCTTAGTGCGACAATCCGTCTGGAATGGAATTTTGGGCGGGATGTCCACATTTTCGAGGTCACCGTTTAGTCCTAGGCATCGACTTGTTTTCTTGAGGTCAATGGATCTTGGAATGGATGTATGTAACCCGGTTGGATTATGGAAAATAGTGACCTTTCGGCGATGGATGTTGAAAGGAGTTTGGGTATTGAGGATTGAGTATCGATGTGCCCAAGCATTCCTGTGGTGTTAAGGATGCTACTTTAGGAATGTCGTAAGATTTGTGTTGGAGCGGTAAGAGCCTGAGGATTTTTGGAAGTGTGATTATGATCTCTAACGTTAAATTCGAAATTGTGTAGACCCGAAAGAAATTGATCGACGAGAAGTTGGAGTCACAAATTACCTGGGGTGGTAATTGTCATCCAAGGTTGGGAGACGACCGTAACCTTGTGGGTAAAAGGTTGCTTTAGGGAGTTAAGTGTTAGCTCGATTATTGTTATAACGTGCCCATGAGGGGCAGTTGTTGGGATTACCAGTGCAAGAGTTGTGATAGTGGTGCTGGCCTTTGGGTTAAGATAAATCTTTCTGCGGGTAAAGTCTTTTGGGAATGTGGATTTCGAGGATGAAATCACTCTAAGGTTGGGAGGATTGTAACACTCGTAAATCTCTACCCGTGAAGTTAACCCTTTGAGAAATTCTTGTTTCTTATCGTAGAATTTCATCCCCTATATCTTACCTATTAAGCCTTATCGCGTCATGAGTGGTCTGTGCGGAAAATGGGAAGAAACGAGCCTCGGTACACTCTGGGCGATAGTGCCCTGGGCACAATCGCCGGGCACAATCGCCGGGCACAATCGCCAGCGGGGGTGTGCCCACGGTACGTTCTGGGCGATAGTACCCCGAGCACAATCGCGGTCGGCCCCATGGTCTTTTAAAGTCGCGATTCTCAACCATTTCCCTCATTATCACTTCCTAATTTCTTCCCTTTTCTCTCCCAAACCCCAAAACCGAACCCTAACCTATTTTGATGGTTTTTCCCCTTGAACCACATGATTCTTCATCATCTAACTAGTTGGAACCTTGAACCACAAAACCTCCATCTTCATCTTCCTCATCAAGTTCATCGGTTGGGAGCTCGGGTTGAAGTGTTGGATTGGGTGTTCTCGGAAGTCTCTTTGTCTTCAAGGGTAAGTTTTCTTGTAATAAGGTTATAAATGCTCCATTGGTGGTTTCTTAAGGTTCGATATCTCAAATCTCGGATTTGATGGTTTTGGAGAAATTAGGGTTTTGATCTTGTTTGAGATCTTGGTATTTTTATGTTTGGAGAATGTTTCCTTATGGTTGAAAATGGTTATTTATGGGATGGAATGTTGGATCTAGGTTTTGGAAGTTTTCGGCTTAAGGATTCAAGCGGCCTTCAAAGAGCTCGTTGGGTGAAATCTAGATTTAGCCTAAATCTAGCAAAGTGAGTTCAAGTTGATTTGTGAAAACGGTGTATATGCCAAAATGGTTATTTTAAAGTGTTTTACGTGAAATGGTTAACTGCTGATAAGTTTTGAATGTTTTGAAGTAAAAATGTATTTCACTGGGTATTTGTCAAAGCGTGAGTATTTCAATGAGTTTTCATATTTGATAAACTTGGTTTATTTTAGTTTCATAAATGCTCATATTTGGGATTTGATCATCTTGATAAATAATAGCATGATTTATGCATTTTGGGGATTTTGGTACAAATGAAGTCTAGTTCATGTTATATGCATTTTGGTGTAATTGCATTCATAAACCCTTTGGAAAACCTTTGGTCCCATTACGTGTTGAGTTTTGGGTTAAATGCGTCTTTGTAGTGTGTCTTCATAAAAGTTATTTTAAAAGACATTTCATTATTTGGAGGACCGATAATTTTTGGTCAAATGGGTTTTGAGCATCTTAGCTCGGTGTTGGCTTAAAATGAGTCGTGTGGACATTTGTCCGGAATTATAACCTGCGGGGGTTTTGAATAAGATGACGATTAATTTCGTATCGTTGGGGAGTTACATATCTTGAGTGCGTTGGTCATTCAATTGGAGTCATGTAATGTTAGACAGTGTTGTATTGGATCCATAGGCACGTAAGTCTGTCTGTTTGGTAAGGCCTGAGGTTTTGGGTTACATTTAGTGACCACTCGGGTTTGCTAGCGAGTAGGAATATGTGGCTCGGGCCACAGAGTTGGAACTCGTCTAGATTGGATAGGCGCTCACGCCTGTAAGCCCTCGAAAGTGGAACTCCAATGGAGTAAGGCCAGAGGCGTTAAACGGTTCGTGGTATGATGCTCGGTGGAGGCATGAGAACCAGGATGTCGGGGTGTTCTGGTAGAATCCAGTAACACCGCGGGGTCCGTGGTATGATGCTCGGTAGAGGCATGAGAACCAGGATGTCGGGGTGTTCGGGTAGAATCCAATAACATCGCGGTTGGCCCCATTCACGTGTTCTCGCCACCCAAGGTGGAAATGTTTAGATGATATGCAAGGAAGTCGCGTGAACGGCCTACTTGCGTGTTTTCTATTCTCGGTGTATACAGATCTCTTCATCGTTGATTCGTGGTATTTTTCATGGTAATGTGGTATTTTACCCATGTGAGTTTTAGTGGTTGACGGTAAATGTTGGCTCTAATATTGGGTTCTTCCCACGTATATTAAAGTCGAATGGACCGCGTCGTTTCCACGTTTCGATATTTGGATTTCATTATACTTTATGGTCGCGTGAGTATTAGTTCGAGTTACATATTTCCAATAGCGTACCATATTATTATAAATCGTTTTCCTTTACATAAGGGTCGAGTATTATGTCCCGCTCGTGTTCTGGGTGTTTTGGAATATAAGGTATTATTTACATTTGCATGAATTGGAATGTCGAACTATGACCCCATCTTGGGTGAGTTCCGGATTGCATCATTTTTATATGAAACGTGTGTTTGGGGGCGTTGTCTTTAAAAGTGCATATTGTGGGAAAATGTGTCGTTTCCATTTTAAAGTATATTATTCCAAAGGATCTCGCTTTAATCTGGTTTCCTGGCTTTTAAAGATTTATTCATTCATGTTAAAACTTTTGAGCTCACTAGGCGTTAAGCCTAACCTTTTTATTTGTCGGCATGTGCATCAGGTTCCTGTCGGGGGTTCGGTTCTAGCAATGCTTCGAGAAGTCGAGCCTTAGCCTTGTGCAAGTGTATGTAGTGAGAGAAGTCTTCCGCATGTTGGAGATAGTATTATGTTTGGTTTTAGTAGCACTCGTCCTTACCATAGATTGTGGTATAGAATGTGTATATGTGTTGAGGTTAATTCTTAATTTGTGTTTGTAGTTTGAAGTATTTATTGATGTATTTATTGATGTATTTAGAAAAATTTTAATAAGTTGTTATCTTCAGATTTGAGGGTGTTACAACCGTTCTCTCGGAACATTTGATGCTATTATGCCTTTTATTGTGTCATTGTCATAATTTCATGGCACATTCGCTGAGACGACCGAACACTCGGTAACGTCGGTGCTATTGTTACATGTGTCACAACTGCATGACACTGTAGCCATACTCCATACTTGGTTATTCCTTTACCGATTCATCCAATTCCATTTTTCCTCAATTGAGATAAAAATCAGGGTGTTACATTACACTTTTGTCATATTACACAAATAATCGTATATGAACAAAATGCAATGAAAAAATACGTTTTTTTTTACAAATTATACCATTATAATTGTCTCGTCAATACCTTCAAAACGAGACCAATATTGAATATTTTTTAATTTAACCGTACTATTAAATATCATGAATATCTATGAATTAATTTGTTTTCTATCCATACGTTTTATTTTTTTCACCGCTAGCATATTAAAAATACATAATCGTAGGTCAACTAAAATATATTAAAAATACGTTTCAATATTATTATAAATTATATTATTATAATTTTTCCGTCAATAATTTTAATATAAACTAATTATTGAATATTTTTATGTCTAGCATAAACTAATTTACTTTATATCCCTTGCTTTTTTATTTTACACATTTGTCATATTAACACAAATAATCGTATATGAACAAAATGCAATGAAAAAATATGTTTCTTTTTTTTTTACAAATTATATCATTATAATCGTCTCGTCAATACCTTCAAAACGAGTCCAATATTGAATATTTTTTAGTTTAACCGTACTATTAAATATCATGAATATCTACGAATTAAATTGTTTTCTATCCATACGTTTTATTTTATTTTTCATTTTTAGCATATTAAAAACACATAATCATAGACCAACTAAAATATTTTAAAAAACTCGTTTCATTTTTTTTATAAATTACACCACTATTATTTATTCGTCAATATTTTCAAATTAAGTTTATTTTTGAATATTTATTGATTTAGTACTATTTATTGATTTAGTACTATTATAAAATAGAATAAAGACGTATCAATTTTACTATATATATATATATATAGAAGATAGCATACCGATAAATATTTGTAATGGTTATTGTAGAAAAAAACGAGGTATACAAATCTATACATATCTATATTAGGTTTTTTTATTGAATTAATTAAAAATTTATAATCAGATAAATTATAAAAGTATACAACTAACATCAATATGGACAAAAATAAAACAAAAATGAAATATGATTGAAAATACATAACAAATTAATTCAGAGCCAATGCATGATTAACATATAAGTGCAACAAACGACTCAATCACTGTGTTTTCATAGACTAAAGTATCGATAAGGACGAATAATACAAACTTAAAATAAAACGTTGTTGTCATTTTGATTTCGAGATGTTTCGCGAGCGGATACATATCTTTGTCAATTGTTTCTTCGATTTCACGATTTTTCGCGCCGCATCGTGCGCAGGTATATGACTAGTGTTATATTAGAATTGTAATCGCGCAATGCAGCGGAATATATCATGATTTTAATGTTTCCTTTTAATTCTTGTTTTTTTATCGATTTGTGTACGCTTTTGGATGGTATTAAGGCTATGTTTGGCAAACTAGCTAATAAGATAGCTGATAACTGATAAGTTGGCTGATGAAAAAGTCACATTTGACAAAAACTAGCTTATAAGCATTTAAATTTACCAAAAAGTACATCTAGAAAAAATAATCAATTACATATTTAATAATATAATTAAAACAAATTTATAGTAATATCTATATCTATACTATATTATAAAAACGACATAAAAACTCTTAATTACAACATTTTAAGCACAAGGTACAACTAATTAAAGTCAATTACTTAATTTACAATTTCTTAATGCTTTGGTACAACCTTTCCAAGCACAGTATCTCACATAATCATCTATTTGTGGAATGGATACTCATTTATTAATATAAATATTTGTTTTTTTGGTGGATGATTTTATAAAATAGATTTTATATTAGCATAATCTATTTTAAATGTAGATTTTACATTTAAATCTATATTAATGAGATGTAAAATAAAATCTTTTTTCTTCCGCATTTTTTTATATTACATCTCATAATGATTTTTCCATATTTTATTTTATAAAATCTTTTTACATAATGAGATGTAATATAAACTCTTTTTTCTTCCGTATTTTTTTGCTAATATAAAATCTATTTTATTTTATAAAATCTACACGTATTTTATATTACCATAATATAAAATCTACACGTATTTTTTTTCACGAGCATTAAAAGAAGAAAAAAGAAGGTTGATATGAATTAAAAATAAAAAATAACGAGATACACTAATAAATTATCGTTATTCCGCAATACTTTCCAAATTAACCAAGTGTAAAGAAATTATAATAGAAACGATGTAGATATAAAAATATTCTTCCATATTTTTAATATTTTTACATTTAAATGTATAAATCGAAAATGAAAATAAAAGATTTTAAAATATTATCTACATTCACTATAAATATATATAGTTTCTCTATGTATCATCTGTTGGGTCTGAAATGAACTAAGTATGGTTAGTGCTGCTCTGTATTGAAGGATTACTACTGCTGAGTATATTACTACTGCTGAAGTATTTAGTACTGATAGTTGAAGTCTTTAGTACTGCTAGTTGAAGAATTACTACTGCTAGAGGATTACTACTACTAGAGGTATTAATACTGCTTGAAATTTAATACTGCTAGTAGTTAGTACTGCTTGAAGATTACTATTGCTAGCATGTTAGTACTGCTGAATATTGAAGATTAATGCTGTTGGATGATTAATACTGCTTATGAAGATAAGGATGCTTAAAGCGAAAGACAAGGAGACTGAAGATAACAATGAAGATAATTATGGAATGAATGCTAAAGATCAATATTTCTTTTGTAATTATCTTGTAATTAATTATGTATATATAGATATACATTTGTTTAGAGAGAATTAACCTCAAGGTTCTTTGTAGTCCTTTCAATAGAGAAGTATTGAACGTCTGTTGAGCTTGTTCAACAGATTGAGGTTTTGTTTGTAATCATTAAGTTAAATCAATATAACTTGTGATTTGAGTTCATACACTGTTTGATTGATTTATTGTTAAAGTGTTTTTTCGCGACTTCTTTAACATAGTTTCTGAGTGTTTATTAAATTCTTGTTTCGAATTTTGATCCTGACATCATCCGAGTACAAGAAGAAGACGAACGGTTGGGTGTCAATGGCGGAACCTGCAACTGAACAAAAAGTATTCCACTATATTTTTGTTTCTTTGAAAAACTACTTTTTTATATTTTATTTTATTTACTGAGGATTTGTTTATATTTTTCAAAACTCACAATCATATTTTTCGAAGTAGGGGAATAAGATATATATATATATATATATATATATACATATCTTTATTTTTATCGACTAATACTATGAGGTATTGAAGTCAATAGTCAGATATATTTTCAAGTGGTACTGAGTGAATTTGAACTATACCAGTTGAGTTGCCGGTTACAAAAGATAGAAATCATTTATTTTCTTTGTCATATTTGATGTGGGTTGAATGTTGTTAATTAATCTACAGATTTATATGTTCAAAGTGATTGTCAAGTGTTGTCGAGGAGGTTTCAGAAAAATTGCAAAATCTGTAAAAACGTATGTTCATATTTATAATTATTTCAATAATAGTGATATGTTGTGAGACATGTCGTTTGAGTTTTAAATAATATAATACAAAACTATTACCAATATTATTGCACAAACTCATAACAACAAACATTAAGAATATATGCAAGTTAACCACTTATGAAAATACATTTGTTTTTCACATTGTATTTCATTAACTGTTAACAGAGAAATTAAGTTTCATTTTAACTCGGTTCAATATTCCAACAAAAAATTTATCCTCCCGTGCAATGCACGGGCCCAACACTAGTTATATTATAAAGCACGGATAAAAAAACTCTTAAATATAAATTATTAGGCACAATAAACCATCATTTTATGTAAGATTTTTAAAATCTCTTAGTTTACAAGTATCAAAGCACAAGATACATATTAATACTGCAAACTTCTAACACCCACCAATTTGGTATGTGCAGGGCCTTCCTTTTATGCAGATCTTTCCATGTATCACTATTAATTAATATATTATATTACTATAAGTTTGATCTAATTATATTATTAAATATGTAATTGGTTATTTTTTCTAGATATCATTAAAATATATAAGATAATCATTGAATTCTAACAATTTTTTTATATAAAAAACATTATATTATTAAGCCTAAATTAAACAAATTTATAAAAAAAACATTATCACTTTTTCAAAACCATCCAAAATCGTATTGTAATCGATAAAAAAATAAAATGAAACATTAAAATCGTGATGTATCTCGCTGCATTGCGCGAGTACGCTTCTAATAATATATTAATTAATACAATTAAGGTAGTAAATAATATAATATGCTAATTAAAAGAGTTTGAAATTTATTATTATATATATTATAAATTTTTAATTTTAATCCAATTTAAAAAAAATCTACATTAACTTATAATTTTAAATAAACGATATATATAATATGAAAGAACAATCAAATAATAATTACAAAAATAATAATAATAAATAACTAAAATATATTGATCAATATTAAAAAAAATATAATACAATTATCAATAATTTTAAATAATTACAAGATTTTTATATAAAAAAATTAAATATTTTGTTAGAATTCAATTATTATTTTATATATTTTAAATTATTTATATTTAAATTGAGATGTTTATCCTGTTTTGGTTATGTTTATCAGTTAGTTATGAATTTAAATATGTACGTCCATTTCTCGGTGCATCTCATCCTAATGTGCGTCCACTTATCACGTTTCTCACCATTAACTCAACTTCTCACCGAAACACAACCCTTTATAAATTTGTTTAATTTAGGCTTAATAATATAATGTTTTTTATATATAAAAAAATAAGTATTTTGTTATAATTGAATAATTATTTTATATATTTTAAATTATTTATATTTAAATTGAGATGTTTATCCTGTTTTGGTTATGTTTATCAGTTAGTTATGAATTTAAACATGTACGTCCATTTCTCGGTGCATCTTATCTCGGTGCATCTCATCCTAATGTGCGTCCATTTCCCATCCAGCGGTAGATAATCACTTATCACGTTTCTCACCATTAACTCAACTTCTCACCGGAACACAGCCCTTGAGAAAAATTTCTAAAACTAAATTTTTATGTATCAAGTATTGTTTATTAATGCATATTATTTAAAATTCAAGATTATAATTAAACATTTCATGAGTACATTTTTTTAAAAGTATATGTTTGAATTCATAAGTAACTGATAAACATAATCAAATATAGGATAAACATTTCATTTTAAATATAAAGATTCTAAATATAATTAGGATAATCATTGAATTCTAACATAATACTTAATTATTTATTTTATTAAATTAATTACATTATTAAACCTAAAATAAATTACATCAATATTAAACATAAATCATTTTCTTCGTTTCCTTCAATCTCAATAACACAAATAAATATTAAATAATTTTCTTTTAATCCTAATATAATATTTTAGTAGAGCAAGAAGAAGAAGTAGGAAATTCAAATATTTTATCAATTCGTTCACTTTTTCATCTTTCATTGGGATTCCACTACACATCACAAGATTTCATTTAAGTGTCCATTCCTTGAGTTTGTAGAGTATATGTCTCATTCATTATTTATTCTTACCGGATCTCAACGAATCGTCTTTTCTTCCACATTCTTACTGATCATCATTTGTCTACTTGTCCATAAAACTTTGATATTCTTCTCTATATTGATCTATCATTGATTCTCTCGCTTTCTTCATCCACATTAATTATCTTTTTGTATCAAAATAACACTTATTTTTTGTTATGAACTAAAAAAAATCTTACATTTTCAAAAACTTACCAACCACAGTAGATGATCGAACTCATACATATATATATATATATATATATATATATAGTAGTGGTGGATTTAAATGAAACTCGTTTTCATTGTGCACGTGATGACCAAATTTAGTCATTGATCAAAACTTAAAAAACTAATTGATAACCCTCATTTTTTAGTGTTATTTGTTACTCTTTTCCTTCATTTTATTCACTTTTATAGCCACTTTTGCTTCCATCTCTTTCCTTTGGTCTCTAAAGTTTGCAAATATGATGAAAACACCAAAGGATGTGTTTTGTCAAGAAAATCTCGTTTTTGTGGGACTGTGGGCACTGTCTGCCCTCCGAGGACACCTGGGGATGCATACGGTATTTATACGGCGTATTCACACTCCTATTTTGGGGGTATTGCAGTATTCAAGGTTGGAAAATATCTGGAAATAAGATGGTGGATGCTAGCTGGAGGAATCTTCAATCATTGTACTATTTTACCCAATGGTTATTAACCCTTTAACTTTTGGGTATTACCCATTGGGTAAAAGCCTAGCTTTTTAGTATAAATAGGTAGTTAGTTCAACATTTAATCACATCTCTCAACATTCTCCAGTTCTATTTACTCTCTCCTTGGAAGAGTTTTAGAGTTGAAGAAGGTTGCTTTTAATTTTAAGCATTTAATTTCTTGTAGTTTCGCATCTGCCCTCGGTTTCCCACCGTGGGCATGTCTGTAGCTTAACTTTAATTTTATGCAAGTAAAGTAACAAGTATTTCCTTTCTTTCTTTACGTCTTTTATTATTTCCAAGTCTTTTATATTTCTTATGCTCTTTACTTTTATGCTCTTTATTTATATGCTTTTTTTTATTATGCATTTTATTATTATGTCTTTTATTATTATGCATTTTATTATGAACTAATCATCTTTTGGGTAAGGGTGTGAGCCAACTTGAGACTAGTAGGCAATACTTGGGTGTGGCCATCGTTACTAGCTCTTAAGCTTGGTCACTTAAGTCGAGACTTAATCTCAACGCTGATAAGCCGATCACTTTGAAGTGTTAATATTAGATCTAGACCTCGAGAGGGGCGGATTCGAAATACGGCTTAAGGTATGCACAAAGATTTGAGAGAGTCTTTGATAATCACGTAGAGATACGGGTTCTGGATGATTTATTACGGTTCACACGTCGGAGGAGATTTATATCACAAAGAGATTTGGGTGTAAATCTCCGCACCGGTAGAACTTGATTTTTTATCAACGTAATTAAATCGGTAAGATTAAGAGTTGGTAACGATGGACACTTTATGGTATTTTGTAGGACCGGTTTTTAAAAATTCACTTTTGAGAGATCGGGATTTTTATAGACTTTCCGTACTACAAAAGACCTAACCATTTGTTACTACGCCCATCTCAAGAAAAGCTTACACCCGTACCCATTTCTTTAATTATACACTTTATTCTGTACTTTTAGCATTAATCAACCATCAAACAAATATTTTTCTCACACCTCGAAACTTGTACAAGAAGTTCATGAAAATATCTGTTTCTCAGTAAGTCAGTCCCTGTGGATAGGATACTCGGTACTTGTACCATTATATTACTTGTAGCGATCCCAATGGTGGTATATACTTGTGCCCTCACTGGGAAGTTCTGTACTCACACTGTATAGAGCACGATAATTAGCTACCAAGTTTTTGGCGCCGTTGCCGGGGACTGGCACGATTTTTATCCTAAGATCTTGATTTTCATTTGAGCCTGTGTCGCTTGTTTCATTTTTTAAAACAATTTTTTCGTGTTGTATGTCACGGCTGCAACACGGAGAACTCGTACCTCTTGATCTTGAAATCGAAAAGACTTTTAAAAGAATAAGAAGAGGTAGAGGAAATCGGCAAAATCCAATTTTAAATCAAACCATGGAGGGAGGGGCGGAAAATCTTCCACCTCCGCTTGTGGAAACAACGATTAAAATTGCCGATGACAAAGAAAGGGGAATACGGGACTATGCAACACCCGAATTTGATCAACTAAAGTCGGGTATTCTTAGGCCCCACATTACTGCGCAAAATTTTGAATCGAAACTGGTAATGTTTCAAATGATCCAAGCAATGGGTCAATTTGGAGGATTACCTTCGGAAGATCCGCACTCTCATTTAAAATCATTTTTAGAAATGACGGATCATTTTCTCATTCCCGGAGTTTCCGCAGAAGCCTTACGGTTGACACTCTTCTCTTACACATTAAGAGATAGAGCCAAAATCTGGCTAAATTCTCAGCCACCTCATTCAATTGATACTTGGATGAGTTTAGCTGAAAAGTTTTTAAAAAAATACTTTCCTCCCACCAGAAACGTGAAATTCAGAAATGAAATTTTAATATTTAGACAAGAGGAAGATGAAGCAGTATCGGATGCATGGGAGAGATTCAAAGATTTAATTCGAAAATGCCCTCATCACGGAATCCCTCACTGCATCCAATTAGAAACATTTTATAATGGTCTTTCTAATGCTGCTAAAATCATCCTCGATGCCACGACTGGTGGAGTTTTTACTGCAAAAACATACAACGAGGGGTATGATATTTTGGAAAAAATTGCCAATAATAACATTGATTGGTCGAACCCTCGTGCTGTAATTCCTAAAACCGCATCAGGAGTTCATGAGGTTGATGCCATCACCGCTTTAAATGCACAAATTGTAGCTTTGACTAATTTGGTTAAAAACAATTTGAACATTAATGGAGAAAAGGGTCATGTGCAGACAATAAATCAAGCTTTAATTGAAACGTGCACTTTTTGCGGCGAAAATCATCCTTTTGAGTGTTGTCCCGGTAACCCTGTTTCAGTAAACTATGTCGGGAATCATTATAGAAATAGTCCATTTTCCCAAACATACAACCCGAATTGGAGAAATCATCCGAACTTCTCTTGGACCGGAAATCAAGGACTTCAACCCCCTGGGGCAAGTCAAGTCCAAAACTGACCACCAAATCCCCCGGGATTTCATCAAGGCCCACCTCAGAATTATCAACATGGTCAGTCTTCACAATCACATGCACCTAGACAACAAAATGCATCGGACGGTAATGGTTCAATCGAATCATTGCTTAAAGGTTTTATAAACCAAACCAATGCAACTTTGAGGGGTTTTGAAACCCAACTTAGACAGTTTGTTGTCGAGCTCAAGAATAGACCACAAGGGACTTTGCCTAGTGACACGGAAAATCCCAAAGGCATTCACAAGGAACACGTCAAGTCCATAAGTATTAGAGAGATTGAAAACATAAGTGAGTCAAAAAAAAGTCGAGAAAACCTCTCTCGTACCTGTAATACAAAAGGACTCACATTTGTTTGATGCCTCGAACTTTCCAGACTTGTTCCCATCCTCTAGTGAATCACCAAAACCAGAATCCGTGGCCCAGACATCGGTCCCAATTGTCCCAAGTTGTCCAGCACAGACTGCACCCACTCCAGAACCACTCATCACATGCACTCCCGACAAAAGCAAATCTGTTCCGGATTTGAGGGACTTACCTTTCCCTGAAAGATTAAAAACCAAAAATGTTGATGAACAATTTTAAAAGTGTTTGGAGGTTTTCAAAGAACTTCACATTAACATTCCTTTGGTAGAGGCTCTCGAGCAAATGCCAAATTATGTTAAATTTTTAAAAGATATTCTCAACAAGAAACGAAGGTTGGGAGAATTTGAAACTGTCACCTTGACCAAAGAATGTAGTGCACTTCTTACTTGCAAAATCCCTCCAAAGCTAAAAGTTCCGGGGAGTTTTACTATCCCGTGTACTATTGGGGGACAAGAAGTAGGACATGCCCTATGTGATTTGGGAGCAAGCATAAACCTCATGCATTTGTCGGTTTTTAAGAAATTAGGGATTGGAGAAGTCAGACCCACTACTGTCACCTTACAACTTGCTGATAGGTCTCTGGCCTATCCAAAGGGTAAAATTGAGGATATTTTGGTGAAAGTCGATAAATTCATTTTTCCGGCTGATTTTCTAGTATTGGACTATGAGGCAGATAAGGATGTCCCCATCATTTTGGGAAGACCATTTTTGGCAACCGGTAGAACCTTGATAAATGTGCAGAAGGGTGAGTTGACTATGAGAGTAAACGACCAACAAATCACTTTCAATGTTTTCAAATCCCTTAAGTTTAATGGTGAGGTTGAAGATTGCTCCTACCTAAATGCATTAGGTGATGATTTTGAGTTAAGTTTGATTGATTGTATAGGGGAAGATATTTCGGAAGAGGATTTGATAGAGGTTATAGATGCATTTGAGCAATTGGACTTTAATGATAGACCAACCCAGGTTCCTTCTATAATCAAAGCTCCCGATCTAGAGTTAAAACCACTTCCTAATCACCTTAAATATGCTTATCTTATGGAAGAGGAAAAATTGCCTGTAATTATTTCTTCCAATTTAAGTTGTGAACAGGAAGTGAAATTGATTGAGTTGTTGAAAAACCACAAGAAGGTCATAGGTTGGACAATAGATGACATCAAAGGAATCAGTCCGTCCCTTTGACAACATAAGATAATTTTGGAAGAAAATAGAATTGGCAAGGTGCAACCACAAAGAAGACTTAACCCGATCATGAAAGAAGTCGTTAAGAAAGAAATTTTAAAATGGCTAGATGCGGGTATTATTTACCCCATTTCAAGTAGTGGTTGGGTGAGTCCGGTGCAATGTGTACCGAAGAAAGATGGTACCACGGTAATCACCAATTAGAAAAATGAGTTTCTCCCAACAAGGACAGTCACCGGGTGGAGAATTTGCATGGACTATAGACAATTGAATCTAGCCACGAAAAAGGACCATTTTCCTTTGCCATTTATAGACCAAATGCTAGATAGATTGGTCAGAAAGGAATTTTATTGTTTTCTAGATGGTTATTCGGGGTACAATCAAATTCACATTGCACCCGAAGATCAAGAGAAGACTACCTTCACTTGTCCCTTCGGAACCTTTGCTTTTCGCCGAATGCCATTTGGTCTTTGCAATGCACCCGCAACGTTTCAACGTTGTATGATGTCTATTTTCTCGGACATGATTGAAGATTCCATGGAAATGTTTATGGACGATTTCTCAGTTATCGGTACATCATTTGAAAATTGTCTTAAAAATTTGAAAAAGAGTTTGGAAAGATGTGAAACGCACGATTTAATTTTAAGTTGGGAAAAATGCCATTTTATGGTACAAGAAGGAATTGTGTTGGGTCACATGGTTTCTAAAAAAGGTTTAGAAGTGGATAAAGCAAAGCTTGAGGTAATAATGCAATTACCCGAACCAAGTTTGGTTAAAGGCATTAGAAGCTTCTTGGGGCATGCGGGGTTTTACAGACGTTGTATAAAAGATTTTTCAAAAATTGCAAAACCCCTTTGTAATTTATTGCATGTCGACCAAGCTTTCGACTTTACTCCAGAATGCACCAAAGCTTTTGAAACAATCAAAGACGCCCTTGTTTCAGCACCCATTGTTATAGCCCAGATTGGACCATGCCTTTTGAGGTAATGTGTGATGCAAGCGACTAGGCAGTGGGTGCTGTCTTAGGGCAAAGAAGAGATAAAATTTTCCACCCCATTTACTACGCAATCAAAACTCTTATCGAAGCTCAAATAAATTATACCACAACCGAGAAAGAATTGCTTGCTGTAATATTTGCCTTTGACCGTTTTCGATCCTATTTAATCTGGACAAAAGTCATCGTTCACACTGACCACTCCGCTATTAAATATCTCTTTAACAAAACCGATGCTAAGCCACGGCTTATTCGGTGGGTCCTTCTGTTACAAGAATTTGACCTTGAGATAGTTGATAGAAAAGGAGTGGATAATCAAGTGGTCGATCATCTTTCTAGGATCGAACATAACGTGTCAAGTGGTGGAAATCATAAAGGAATTTTTCCCAGACGAGCAAATTTTAGCCATCCATCACCACTTTGAAAAAGATCTCCCATGGTATGCAGATATTGCAAACTATCTGGCAAGTGGAATCAGGCCATGCAACATGAGGGGACAACAATTCAAGAAATTCATACATGATTGCAAACAGTATTTTTGGGACGACCCATTTTTGTACAAACTAGGTGCAGATCAAGATTTAAGAAAATGCGTCCCAAATTTCGAAATGAAAAATGTTTTGAATGATTGTCATGCTTCACCGTACGGGGGACATTTCGGTGGTCAACGTACGGCAGCAAAAATTCTTCAAAGTGGTTTCTTTTGGCCCGCTTTATTTAAAGATGCATTTGAGTTCGTAAAAGGTTGTGACCAATGTCAAAGAGTATGAAATTTGTCCCAACGGAATGAAATGCCCTTAAATAATATTTTAGAAGTCGAACTTTTTGATGTTTGGGGCATAGATTTCATGGGACCATTTCCTATGTCCTTTAACAACCAATACATTCTGGTTGCGGTTGATTACGTATCTAAATGGGTAGAAGTCATTGCGTGTCCTCGAAATGATGCTAAAACTGTGATTAATTTTCTTCATAAAAATATTTTTGTACGATTTGGTACTCCCCGAGCTTTAATTAGTGATGAAGGGACGCACTTCGTAAATAAAATGTTAAGCACAGTTTTAAGCAAATATAATATCCAACACCGAGTGGCCACCGCATACCATCCTCAAACAAATGGTCTTGCGAAACTTTCAAATCGGGAAATAAAATCAGTTTTGGAAAAAGTCATAAAACTCGATAGGAAAGATTGGTCACTCAAGTTGGATGACGCACTTTGGGCATACAGAACAGCGTTTAAGACCCCGTTAGATATGTCACCGTACAAATTGGTCTTTGGAAAAGCATGTCATCTACCTTTGGAACTCGAATACAAAGCTTTTTGGGCCATTAAAGAGTTGAATATGTGTGAGGATGCCGCGGGAAAAAAGCGAAAACTTCAATTAACTGAGTTAGAAGAGATAAGGCACCATGCCTACGAAAATACCAAAATTTATAAAGAAAAGACAAAACTGTGGCATGATCGTAGGATAAACCAACGGATTTTTGAAAAAGGACAACAAGTGCTCCTCTTTAACTCAAGATTGAAGTTGTTCCCTGGGAAACTAAAATCGCGTTGGTCAGGTCCTTTTACCATCATGGAAGTAGGAAAGTTTGGCACAATAGACTTGTTGAATCCGTAGGATAAAAACACCTTCAAGGTTAATGGACATCGGGTTAGGCACTACCTCCCAGAGGGGGTGCCTAACCCCAATGTACTTAACCCTTGAATCAATGGAACTCTTCTTGTAAATAATGTATAGGTAGGAGTAAGTTTTTTTTATTTTTGTAAAATTTTCTCGTCTGTGTCCTCTGAGGGTAGCAGGTGCCCACTGTGGGCAGTGTAGGGCTGATAAGTTTGGGCGGGAGTTTTGAAAAGAAATTATTGGGGGGAAATCTGATGTTATCTTGGGTAATCATTTCCTTAAAATATTAAAAGATTTTAATGAGGACACTTGGCTCTCTAGGGTACTAAGAAAATCTTCCCAAAAGATTTTTGTGTACTTGTCATCATTGTCCAAAGCAATTTTGTGTGGAGGAGAAAAAAGGTTGATTTATTTATTAAGTTTTTTAAAAAAAAATGGGGTCAACAACACAATCTCATTTGTGTTTCTTTTGGAGCAACCAGATTTAATAAAGGAATTATATTCCTTGTTTTATCTCCAAAAGCCAAAAGGTCTCTTTCAAAAACTTTTTCAGAACCCTTTCTGTCAGGATCGAATTCTCAACAAGAATAAATTCTCAGAAACTAATATCAAAGGAGTTTGCGGAATAACGCTTTGATATTTAATGAAACAGTAAACAAACAGTAAATCTGATGAACAACTTGTAAACTTGTATTGAATGCTTTAAGTCACAAGATTACACACACAACCTCAATCTTGAAGAACAAGCTCTTTCAAGACGAATTCTACTTCTCTAGAATTAGGAACTATGCCTTGAGGTTGATTTTCTCTCTAACAAAAACTCAGAATTAATCTCCTCTAAAAACTACTCTATCAATTCTATACATATACTGAACAAAAGATAATTACAATTAATAAAATATCTTCAGAATATCTTCCATGAATATCTTCAATCTATCCAGCTGTCATTCTTTTAATCTGAATCTTCATCTCATAAGCAGCACTAATCACCTTGGAAGTATTAACTCAAACTTGGCAGCATTAACACTAAGCAGCACTAACCTATAGCAGTACTAACTAGTTAAGCAGTACTAACTTTGTTCAAGCAGCACTAACTTTGACTAGCAGCATTAATTCTACTAGAAGCAGTAATACCTAGCAGTATTAAACTTGAATTCCTCTGGCAGTAGTAATTCTGTACTAGCAGCATTAAACGCTTAAGCTTTTCTTCAGTTCCCAACAATCTCCCCCTAACTTGACTTTTAGAAAGAGAAGTCAAGTTCTTCAGATATGATCTTCAAGATGCTTTCAACACCTCATAATCAGTTTCCCAAATTTGGATCTAGGCCCAGACTTTGATTGATAGTTCTTCTCACCACTATTCTGGCCATTTCTGAATCCTTTGTGCATACTAGCTTGGCTTTTAACATCCCTACTAGCTTCTCCTTGCTATGCTCATAGATTTTGTCCACCAGGTAATATTCATGATAACATTTGTCAATGGTAATCATGTATACACCACGATTTTCAAATAACATCCAGTGAGTAATCTTCTTAAATCCATACTCATGATGAAGATCTTTAATTCTGTGAACCACCTTCTCTGGATCAAACATCATACATAAATATTCCATTGCCACCTTGAGAAGATTTTCTTCATTACCTTTCAACACAGGCTCATAGAGTTTCATCCCCACTTTATACATTTCTTCTATGTCTGCTCTTGAACAACCTCTGGTAACTCTCCCCCAGGTTGAAAATGCTTCAAATGAACCATCAGCTCTTTTGATTCTGAAAAAGTCCTTTCCATTATCTCTTAGAATGTCCCAAAAGATGATCTCAGGAGCTTTCATGGAGATTGGAACAGCCTTAATGGGTTATACTATAGTCATGTAAACATCCATATTCTCATCAGTTTGTTTATTTGACTGTTCTGGATTATGCACTGGTTCTGCTGCAGTTTCTTCTTTTTCCTCCACTCTTGGCCTTTTAGACTGCTTTTTGGAAGCAATTGTCTTCACCCTCTTTCCAGATTTGGCTTCTACATCAACATTCTCATGTTCTTTCTTCATCTTTTCAGCTTTGTCCTTTGAGGGTGTGGTCTCCTCAGGGAATGGTTGTTGAATATTGAGGTCATGCCTCTCCTTCATTCTTCTCTCAGCCTCTTCCCTTTGAGTTGAATCACCTTGAAGCTTTGCCATTTCTTTCTTGTATAACTCTTCAACCTGATTGTATGCCATGTTTGTGAACATCTCCCCCTTGACTCCAATTGCACCTTTCAGGAAATTTATCATTTTTCTTCTTTCCTGATTAGCCAAAAAGGTCTTGGATGGTTGTCTTTTCTGCTTTTGAATTGGCATCTTTTTGACTTGAAGTTTCTTGGCCTGAGCTGCTTCTTTGATACTTTTCTGATACTCTGCATTTAGCTTTCTGGCCATGATCTTTGCAAGTTCTCTATCTGTCTCAGTTTGCAGCTTTTCCTCCTTTTCCATTTGATCTTGAAGCTGCTTTGCTATTTCCTCATCTAATTCAATCTGAGTCTTTTTCTTTGCAGACAGTTCAGCTTCAACCATATTTTCCTTTCCTTTTCCCTTTGTATCCTTCAAGATTGCCTTTTCTTTTCCCTTCTTTGAGATCCCTTCTTCGTTGATGACTACTCCCTTGGCCTTTTGACTAGCCTTAGGAGTATCATTCTTGGCTTTAACTAAAGTTTCTGCAATCTCCATTTCCTCTACAGAGAGCCCTGTTTCTGCTTCTTTTGCCTCAGCAGCCTTAACTGTTTCTACTGTTTCAGCAGCATTAACAGTTTCTGCTTCTTGGACAAAATCTGTTTCTGCTTCTATTCCATGCTCTGTCTCCCCCTCAACTTCAACTCTCTTTTCAGAAGACCTTTCTTTCTCTGTTTCTCCCTCTTGCTTCTCCCCCTTGTTGAAAGGATCTTGAACATTGGATCTCTTCTTGAGTACAAATTATTTTCTCCTCTTCTTTTGTATCAGCCTAGTCACCATTTTCTTTAACTTGGCTATCTGTACTTGTTGTGACAGGATTACCAGCTTCATTTCATCTATATCTTTGCCCTGTTTAAGAACATCCATGTTGATGTTTCCCATGGTTTCCATCAATTCATCATAGTTATATATGTCCTCACCTTCTCCAGGAGTGTTACCCCCTTTTGAATGATCATTGGATCTTTTATTAGTGGAAGCCTTCTGCCTAGCAGAAGCACTATCCACCCCCTTGGTTTCTTGGCACCGGGGTCCTTTGGTTGATTTCTCACCCAAAGTTGCCATGGGGAAGGTCTTAGAGATGTTACCACTGTCCTTCTCTGTGCTAGCAGAAGTAGTGGCAACCTTCTCACCCATATGCTCTTCCATCTCCTTAGAGAGCACCTCCTGAGGGTTGGGAGACACCCTATTGGTTTCCCTTTGGATATTCTCTAAAGGAGAATTCTCCCTTAGAGGGCTTAAAGGCTGAGTGGGTGAAGGTACAAGAAGGGAAGGAGCCTTCTTTACCTGTTTCCTTTTGTAAGTTTGGGTAATAGGAGAAGTGGGCTTATGAAGTAGGGACTATGGGATAGATATAGAGTGGGAAGGTTGGGTTTGGCTAGCAGTGGGAATGTCTAATGAGGGCCTTGACCCTGCTGCCATACCTTCTTGTGGTTGGGACACCACCATCATTGTTGAGAACAATGGGGTGTCAACTCCTTCCGAGTCCCTAGCAGATCTTCTCATGTTTGAGAAAACCTTGCCTTTAGGGGGTTTAGGTACATATACCCCATCAAAGTGAGGTATGTCCGTCAACTCATTAGTAATAACTGCCTGAACAAACATGGGATACATGAAGAAACTCTTCTTGTTGTCCAGATTTGAGACAAGATCATTGAAGATCATTTGAGAAAAGTTGTATTTTCTAGCAGTGGATAAACATACCAATGCATAGGCAATTGGACTGCTAAATTGGCTCCATCCAGTTGTTTTCTTAGAAATACAATGCATCAAGGTATGAACAAAGAACCTCCATTGGGGTGAAAACTTAGCTTTGAAAAACTTGAAAATCCCCAATGGGCCTTCATACCCCATTCTGGTGAGGTTTGAAAACAAATCCTCATTTGGGATAGAAGAAATACCTGAAGCATCGTCTAGACGTAGACAGATGCGAATAGTCTCCTCAGTAACTGTCAAAGGTTTGTCACACACCCTTGTTTTGATGCATGTCACTCCATTTTCAGAGCTGGTAGTGGCATTGGCCCAGAATTGCCTCTGATGCTCTATGTAGATGGTAGGGGACACGGTGAGAGCATGAGCAATATGACTTGTCCTAAAAAAGTCGACTATCTGGTGAAAACCTTCGGCTTGTTTTGGCTTTTGGAGCATGGCTATCTCGTTGTGTTCATCAATAAACGCCATTGAAGCCATTGAACTTGAGTGTTCTTGCCTGAAAACTTGGTACTTGAGAGAAAAAGATTAGAGCGCAAGTGAACAGTATGCAAAGAGTCGTTATGAACTTTTTAGGCGGGCAAAGGGTATTTATAGTATTCGGATTAAAAGCAGTATTAACCTTAAAAAATAGTGAAAGCAGTATTAACAGTGAGCAGTATTAACCACTAGCAGTATTAACTGAGAGCAGTATTAACTAACTAGCAGTATTAACTGAGAGCAGTATTAACTACTAGCAGTATTAACTAACTAGCAGTATTAACTGTGCACTGGCAGTATTAATACTGTACTGGTAGTACTAATACTGTACTGGCAGTATTAACCATACTTACACTTTTAAGCTTGTGAAAAACTGAGTAATGCTATACATTTCCTGAGAAAGAAAGTTAGTAACACCAAGAATAAACTATATACAGGTAGTGAACCACTTTTAGGAAGGGGCTTATTCAGAGTTGATCATTCCCACACTTGTTACCAAGAAAGTGAATCTACCCACATCAAAGGCTTTGGTGAATAGATCAGCAAACTGGTTATCAGTATGAACTTTTACAACTTGAATAAGTTTCTTTTCATTGCAGTCTCTTATAAAGTGATACCTGATCTCAATGTGCTTTGTCTTTGAGTGCTTGACAGGATTGTTAACAATGCTAATAGCACTGCTATTATCAATAAAGATTGGAGTGTGTAGAAAGGTTACCCCATAGTCCAACATTTGATTCTGAATCTATAAGGCTTGAGAACAGCAACTTGCAGCTGCTATGTACTCTGCTTCTGTTGTAGATGTGGACACTGTGGTTTGTTTCTTGCACTGCCATGAAACTAGTCTTGCACCCAGAAACTGGCATCCTCCAGAAGTAGATTTTCTGTCCAAGTTTGCTCCACCTAGGTCACTGTCTGAGTATGCAAGTAGGTCAAATGATGAGTCATGAGGATACCAAAGTCCCAATCTAGGTTGCCCTTTGAGATATCTGAATATCCTCTTAACAGCTTGAAAGTTTGATTGCTTTGGCCTAACTTGGAATCTTGCACATACACAGACTGGAAACATTATATCTGGCCTAGAGGCTGTAAGGTACATGAGAGAGCCAATCATGGATCTATAGTGATGCACATCCATATCCTCCCCCTCAAGATCTGCTGTTATCTGTTTGTGTGTCTCCATAGGTGTGCTGGCAGGCTTTGAATCTGAGAATCCAAACTTGGTTAGAATGTCCTGCACATACTTGGACTGACTGATAAAAATACCATCTGTCTTCTGTTGGACTTGGAGTCCAAGGAAAAAGGTAAGTTCCCCCATGGAACTCATTTTGAATCTTTAATGCATTAGTTCCTCAAACTCCCTGCACATACTTTCTCTTGTGGATCCAAAGATGATATCATCCACATAGATTTGGACCAGCAAGATGTCCTTCTTCTTTCTCTTGATGAATAGAGTCTTATCAATGACTCCTCTTTCAAAGCCATTTTCCAAAAGATAGGATGACAGAGTTTCATACCATGCCCTTGGTGCTTGATGCAGTCCATAAAGTGCTTTCTTCAGTTTGTATACTTTGTCTGGATAGCTTGGGTTTTCAAACCCTGGTGGTTGACAGACATATACTTCTTCTTCAATTGAGCCATATAGAAATGCACTTTTTACATCCATTTGGTAGACTTTGAACTTCATATAAGAAGCATAGGCCAGGAACAATCTGATTGCTTCTATCCTAGCCACTGGAGCAAATACTTCTTCATAATCTATTCCTTCTTCTTGTGTATACCCTTGTGCCACCAACCTTGCTTTGTTCTTTATTACTATCCCTCTTTCATCTATTTTATTCCTGAAGACCCATTTTGTGCCTATAGCTCTTTGACCTTTAGGAAGGTCTACTAGATCCCAAACATCTTGCAGCTTGAATTGTAGCAGCTCTTCTTGCATAGCTTCTATCCAGCTGGACTCTTTCATAGCATCATGAACCTTCTTAGGCTCAAGTTGGGATAGAAAACAAGAAAGCAATGTATGCTGTTGATCTTGCATATCTTGCAGCCTGCTTTGATGTCTAGTCATCATAGGAGAAGAGATATCCCCTATTACCAGCTGAGGAGGATGATTCTTTTGTGTTCTTGATTGATGACTAGGTTCTTCATTGAGTTCCACCTCTAGATTGGAATCATTCAACTCAACTGAGGTGATTTCAGCAGCTACTTCAGGTTCTTTATTTGCTTGAGTCTCCTCATCTCTCCTTTCTTCTTCACTCTGATTTGATTCAGTAGATGACTCCTTTTCACAGTCTTCAACAGGATTCACTTTAGGTATGGGAAAAATCACAAACTGAGATATACTTTCCTGAACTTGTGTAGTCCCTGATCCTCCACTTCCTGAACCTGCAACATTATCACTACTGAAACCAAAAGAGTTAGTTAGTGAATCAATGTCAAACAGCCACTGAGGACCAGATCCAATAGGATTTGGTGTGTTCTCATTGCATTTGACATTGTCACTTTCTTCAATTATTCTAGAAGAAGAGTTAAAAACTCTGTAGGCCTTGTTCTGGGATGAGTAACCAACAAGAAATCCATCATCTGCCTTGCTATCAAACTTGCCTAAGTGAGATTTGGTATTGAGAATTGTACAAGGACACCCAAAAGGTTTGAAAAATCCAATAAAGGGTTTTCTTTTATTTAAAAGCTCATATGGGGTCTTGTTCTTTGGTTTGACTACTAGTATTCTGTTTTGGACATAACAGGCAGTATTAACTGCTTCAGCCCAGAAAGTAATTGGCAATTTAGAATCAGCCAACAGAGATCTAGCAGCCTCTATTAGTGTCCTATTCCTTCTCTCAGCAGCTCCATTTTGTTGTGGAGTCCTAGGAGCACTATATTGTCTCTCAATTCCTTTTTCTTCACAAAAGGTGTTTAGGTCAATATTTTTAAATTCAGTTCCATTGTCTGATCTAATGACTTTTACTTTTTGATTAGTTTGGTTTTCAATTCTTAGAATAAAGGATTTGATCAGTTCACTTGTCTCATCCTTTGTCCTTAGAAAATATACCCAAGTAAATCTAGAGTAATCATCAACAATAACTAGGCAATATGATTTCTTCCCTATGCTCATCACATTTGTAGGGCCAAACAGATCCATATGTAATAACTGGAGGCAAGAAGAAATTGAATTTAACTCTTTGGTCTTATGAGAAGTTTTGTGCTGTTTGCCTTTAAGACAAGCAACACAATGATCATCACATGAAAAGACTTTTGATGGTAAACCTCTTACAAGGTTGTTTTTAACAAGTTTGTTCATTTTCTTGAAATTCATGTGACACATCCTTCTGTGCCAAAGAGAGGATTCATCCACAGAAGCTTTTGAAACAAGACAGTTCAGGGATGAATCACTTGAAACATTGTCCATATCTAGACAGTACACATTGTCCTTTCTTGGAGTTCTAAGTAGTATCATGCTTTCATCAACTACCTTGAACCCTGGAGCAAGGATCATACATTCTGTACTTGTAAATAATATACTATGTTGTTTGTCACAAACCTGTGATACACTTAACAGGTTGTACTTTAACTGATCAACATAGTAGACATCCTCAAATGTCATCTTACCTTTTGTGACATTACCTTTTCCACTTATTTTTCCACCTACAAGATTGTCTCCAAATGCAACATGTCCTCCATTGATATGCTTGAAATCTTGAAGGCATGACATGTTGCCTGTCATGTGCCTAGAGCAACCACTATCCACATGCCAGATGCTCTTCCCCTTGAGCTGTTGGTTGCTCTGCACATAAGATAAATCAGTTAGTATGCATTAGGAACCCAAGCCAAAGTGGTCTTGGGTACCCCTTTCTCATCAAAATATTTACATTCTTTCTTGACAAGATTTTTAAACTTTGACTCCTCATTACTGGAGTACTTTGTTACAATAATGGGTTTGGATGCATATTTGCTAGAAGCAGTACTGTTTTTAGAAGAACTAACTGCATTAGCAGCACTTGCATGCTTAGCAGTACTAACCTTGTTAGAAGTATTAACTGTTTTAGCAGCAGTAACTGTGTTAGCAGTAGTAACCTTTGAAGAAGTACTAACAGTGTTAGAAGCATTAAAATTCTCAGCAGTACTACCACTGTTAGCAGCAGTATTGCTATTAGCAGCACTATCCCTGTTAGCAGCACTAACAGTTTTAGTGCTTCTAGGCACCCACATTTTAATACTTTCTTTTAAAAACTTTTTCTTCATGTGGCCTTTGGTTTCAGCAGATTTCTTAGCCACATGTTTCTTTCCCACCTTCCTATAACCAACAGGTTTTTGCACAAATCTTTGAAAGTTCATCCTTTGGTTAATAGTATTTAGCCAAATGATTCAACTTTCCACATATGAAACAAGGTTTTGGTCTGATTATCTTACTCAGATCAACTCCTTGTTTCTGAGCCCATTGATTATTCCAGTTTCTTTGATTACCTCTCTTTGTACCAGAATTTGGGCTCTCAGATTTATTGCAAGCACACTGTTTACAAGGGCTAGGATTCACAACCGTGGTCTGTTTGTAATGGACCTTGTTAGCCTTTCCTTTGGTCTTCTCTATCTCTTTAGACTTGACCCAGATTTTTCCACATCCCTCATTGGTGATAATATTGTTTTCTAAGGGTATCTCTTTACTCACAGCATTATTTCTATTCTCACTTGCTTCTTTCTCAGTAAAATCCTTAACCACCACCTCATCCAAAGGATCTATCTCAAAAGCTTTCTCAGACAAGTCCTTTTTCTCCTTGATCTCTAACAGATCTGATGTAGGAGGGATATAGTTGTTGTTGTAAGGAGGGGGTGTGTTGTTGTATCCAACACCAGGCTTCATCTTATCATGAATCTGAGCCTTTAGAAGAGAATTCATTGCTTTTGAAGCATATGAAAACTTTTCTATATCAAGCTTAACTTTATCTAATTCTTCTTTCAACCTATCATTCTCTTCTTTGGACTTAGACAGTTTGGTCTCTAACTCATTCTTTTCCCACTTCCAGTAGTTTGTGTCATAAGAGTGTTGAAGTTCATTGGCTTGAAAGCCTTTGATTTGTTCTTCAAACCTCTCCACTATCAACACATAATCTCTTCTGTCCTTTTCTAATCTTTTAAGGTCATCACACATGTTTTGGTTGTGATCCCTGTACCTTTTTACAGTGTCTATGCAAGATTTAGTGCAAAGATTAGAAATTACCTCAGAAGGAAGATCAGACACTTCTGCCATAAGAGCTTGGTTCTGAATGGCTTCCTCAGCCTGGTCACTCCAGTCAAATCCCATTCCTTGTTGAGAAACAAGGGCTTGAGTAGAGTTCTTGTTTTGATTTAAACCACCATTCTGGGCTTGTTGGTGGTTGTTGTTTGGAACACCACTTCTGCACTCTTTAGCAAAGTGTCCCTTCATGTGGCACTTGTAACATTCCACCTTTGTTTTGTCAAAACCAGTTCCATCTTCTCTTCTTTGAGAGAAGTTGTTCCTCCCAGTTCTTTTAATAAACTTCTTTACCCTCATAGATAACATGGCCATCTGCCATTTAATGTCCATCTCCTCCAGATCATCAGGGTGAAGTTGTTCCAGATCATCATTAATCAAAGAGTTGTTGCTGTGACTGGACAAAAAGGCTTCAAAGATAGTTTCAGTGCCTTTTTCTGAATTCACTCCACTGGCAGCACTAACTGCTTCAGGGTTGGCAGCAGTATCAGTAGATGCTGATAGAAGTGCAACATTGTGAATGTACCCAGTGGGCTTTTTCTTGGCTTCTACCTCAGTTTCAAAAACTCTTAGATCATTATACAGATCATCAAGTTCCTTCTCTTCCAGATTGTCACTCTGTCTATATGAGACAGTGTACATAGTCCATTCATCTCCAAGAGATCTGAGGAACTTCCTGTTGATATCATCTTGCTCCATCTTCACTCCAACAGTAGCCAATTCACCAATAAGCTTGTTGAACCTGTCAAAAGTTTGAGTCATAGACTCATTCTTTGAAGAAGTAAAGTTCTCATACTGCTGCTTCAGAACATCCCTTTGATTTCTTTTGATGCTTTTAGTTCCAGCAAATCTTTTCTCTAGAGCATTCCAGAGAATCTGAGCATCAGTGCAGTTGCAAAATTGATGCTGATATTCATTGGGGATGGCCAAGAGCTGAGTGCTTAAGGCCTTCATCTCTGTCTGTCTGATCTTCCTCTCACCATCTGTCTTTGGTGGAGGTTTTTTCCCATCTGGTCCAATCTTTCCTGCTTCAGAGGGTCCATTCTCAATGATGTCCCACATTGAGTAGTCTGTGAGAAGAATGTATTGCCTGATTTTGATCTTCCACATGTCAAACTCACTGGGTTTGAGCATTAGAGACCAAAGTACTGTTTGATTCTGCAAAGTTTTCCATGATGAATGAATAGATGTTTCTGAGAGAACAGGCTCTGATACCACTTGTCAGGATCGAATTCTCAACAAGAATAAATTCTCAGAAACTAATATCAAAGGAGTTTGCGGAATAACACTTTGATATTTAATGAAACAGTAAACAAACAGTAAATCTGATGAACAACTTGTAAACTTGTATTGAATGCTTTAAGTCACAAGATTACACACACAACCTCAATCTTGAAGAACAAGCTCTTTCAAGACGAATTCTACTTCTCTAGAATTAGGAACTATGCCTTGAGGTTGATTTTCTCTCTAACAAAAACTCAGAATTAATCTCCTCTAAAAACTACTCTATCAATTCTATACATATATTGAACAAAAGATAATTACAATTAATAAAATATCTTCAGAATATCTTCCATGAATATCTTCAATCTATCCAGCTGTCATTCTTTTAATCCGAATCTTCATCTCATAAGCAGCAGTAATCACCTTGGAAGTATTAACTCAAACTTGGCAGCATTAACACTAAGCAGCACTAACCTCTAGCAGTACTAACTAGCTAAGCAGTACTAACTTTGTTCAAGCAGCACTAACTTTGACTAGCAGCATTAATTCTACTAGAAGCAGTAATACCTAGCAGTATTAAACTTGAATTCCTCTGGCAGTAGTAATTCTGTACTAGCAGCATTAAACGCTTAAGCTTTTCTTCAGTTCCCAACACTTTCAACTCCATGGCCAGAGCAAAGAGATTAACCCCGAACCCCAACATCGTTCCAAGTCGCCGGAGTCGACGACTCCAGACCACCGGCGAGGCTCCCCCCGTCGATTCCACAGCTCCACCGCCCCCTGGTGTACCTACAACATCTATTTCGGCGAGTTCTTCCACCATCGGAGCCACCGTCGCTGTTGGTTCTTCAGTCACCAGCGCCGCCGACGATGAATCGTCTTCTCAGGCGACGTTCATCCACAGCTTTGTGGAGTCTCATGATGTACTTACCCTTATCCTCCCCCCTTCCCCTTCTTCGTCCTCTCCGAGCACCACCGTCGCCGGACTAACCACCGGTGAAACCCTAAATCTCCCACCTCCCTCTTCGCACCAAATCGACCCTTCCCCTAAACCTAAACCACTGTTCATTTCCCTCTCCACCACCAATAACTCACCCACTACCACCGTCCCACTACCCTACCCAACCGTCGGCGTCTCCAGAAACCAACCCCATCCTTTCGACCTAAACGAAGTCCACCCCCTAGAATCTGACCCCTTCGAAGAAGAACTTCGGTTCGACTTCGAAAATTCTAGCCCCTTTGAGCAGAATAATTTTTTGCCCTCTTCTCCGAAAAAACCCTCGCCCAAACCTTTGGAAAAAGAAGCCACTACTGATTCCCCTTCGTCTAGTGATGATGAGGATTCTGCCTCATCTCACGACGACGACCTGTTCCCTCTGATAAGACCAACAAGAGCCCCGACAAAGATGATACGTATGTTCCTAGCGAGGAGGAGCTCTCTGATTCGAGCCAGCCTGTGCAACGGCAGACTATAAAAAGGGCGAGGGAGGCTTCTGTTATGCGGAGGGGGCCAGATCAAAAAGGCAAAACTAAACTCACAGAAAGCAAGGTGGTGGAGCCAACGCAGACTCGTCGATCCAAGCGTGCGAAGGTCGAAAATTACGACCTTGCAATCTCGAAAAGGTATACTTCAATCGAGCACAATAATATTCTTGTCGAACGTGCCTTCGATCCCGCGTTGATCGAAGATGTAATGCACGTAAAGCATCATTTACTGGCCATGAAGTGGATGAATATGGTCCCTTCCCCATGTGTGGCAAATGTCACATGGGTCAAAGAGTTTTTGGCAGCAGTGGGTGTGTGCAAACGCAGCCCCATCACCATTCGGGGCTGTAGTGTTGGCTGGTCCGGTGCAATGATCAATAAGGTCTTGGGTTTGGATGCACCGTTTATTTGTTCTTTCAGTCAGTATTTTCAAAGGCACCAATCGTTATCTGAGGATGAGATTGCTCGTACTCTGACACTTCCCGACCGAGGTTGGTCTCTGGACAATCGTCGAAAAATTATTTTGGTCGGGAATCTGACATCAGAAGCAGCATTGTGGTTCCAGTTCTTACGTCACAACCTTATCCCTACCGGTCACGATGCTACACTTTCTAGGGATAAGTGTATTTTGTTGTACTATATTCTCAAAGAAGTACCCGTCGATGTGGGTCCGATTGCTCATGCGGCCATTGGGACTTCGGCCGCTCGTACTACTAGCCGTCTTATTTTCCCGGGGCTCATCACGAAATTGCTCACTCATGCCAAAGTCCCGGCCTACAAGAAAGACGAAGTCATGTCTGCCACCTCACTTCTTGATGCAGGTACCATTGAGCGCCGTCAGCGTGCACTTTGGCCAACTGCCGATCCACAGGCTATTCCCCCCGCACCTCCGCAGCAACCATCCAGCTTACCTCAGGACGCCACGAAGGTTGTTGCCCCTGGACCGTCCAACGCAGGCCCAACCGGCCCATCCTGTCCTCCTCATCCTACGGACACAGGTTATGGGTCGAAAACTTGGTTGACTGTTCTTGCAAGTCAAAATGAGGAGCTTAATCTAAAGCTTGACACAATTCTCGGTCAGCTAGACCATCTCGATGCCCGTCCCCCGAATGACGATCTCAATTGAAAGCTTGACACGGTCCTCGCTCGTTTGGACCGTCTTGAAGCACGCCAGATTGAACATGAACGTCGAACAGCACTGGTGTGGGCCTACCAAAGAGACTGGAATCGCGTGCATCGCAAATTCCTAGTTGATGAAAATATTATGCATGCCGCCAACTTGCCGCGGTTTCCACCAGATTTATGCCCTCCGCAAGTCAGGATCCCCCCCAAGACGTGTTGCCGAACATGCTGCAGAAGCCACTGCCGAACCGACCTCCAAGCCTGCTGCAAGTGAACCGTCGACAGTACCCACTACTTCCCACAGTGGACAGCCTCCGTTGCCAGAATACTCTTTTGGTGTGGGAATCATCTTTTGCAAACTTTAACTCCTTTTGTTGTTTATTCTGGCCGTAGGTATTGTGTTGAAAATCCGGAACTCGTTCTAACCATTTCCTTTTTGTACCTACTCATTGATGGATTTTCAATATAATTCTTAATGTTTTCTATCACTTTCGGTATTATGCATCTTAACTTTCAGGTACAACTATCATTGGAAATCATTGGTTTTGGAAATTAAAAGGACGTAGGCCGTTATTGATTTTTTTTTGGACGAAACACTTTCCCTCGTAACCAAACCGTTTGCAATAAAATCATTTTTTTTGCAATAAAATCCTTTTTACCTTCACCAATGAGGACATTGATGTGTTATAAGTTTGGGGGGTGAACGTTAGGATATTTTGTGAGTGTTATGATCATTGGTATAATTTTGATCATTAAAAAAAGGAATGAAAATAAAATGCAAAAAAATACTTATATATAATAAGTCTTCAAATAAGAAGACTTGTGGAGCCCAATAAATTAGATAGTTACATTTGGGGTTTCATGGCCCAAGTCACTAAAGAGGGCCCAATTTTGAAAAAAAAAGAGAGAACAAGCCCAAAAGCTCATTTCTAGTAGTTCATCACAAGTTTGGGGGGAAGAGAGGAGTAAGAGATAAATCATAGCCATATACACAAACCCAACTCAAGTCCTACCGATTAATTACAAATACGGTGATTTCCACAATGAAAGTTTGTGCCTCTTCAATATCATGGCGGATGCATCAATACATTTGTAAGTTTTCTTCGTCTCCTCGTAACATTCTTTGTTTTTTCTTTTTCTTCCGCCACTTGAGGACAAGTGACATCTCAAGTTTGGGGGTGTGATAACCCTCATTTTTTAGTGTTATTTGTTACTCTTTTCCTTCATTTTATTCACCTTTCTAGCCACTTTTGCTTCCATCTCTCTCCTTTGGTCTCTAAAGTTTGCAAATATGATGAAAACACCAAAGGATGCGTTTTGTCAAGAAAATCTCGTTTTTGTGGGACTGTGGGCACTGTCTGCCCTCCGAGGACACCTGGGGATGCATACGGTATTTATACAGCGTATTCACACTCCTATTCTGGGGGTATTGTAGTATTCAAGGCTGGAAAATATCTGGAAATAAGATGGTGGATGCTAGCTGGAGAAATCTTCAATCATTGTACTCTTTTACCCAATGGTTATTAACCCTTTAACTTTTGGGTATTACCCATTGGGTAAAAGCCTAGCTTTTTAGTATAAATAGGTAGTTAGTTCAACATTTAATCACATCTCTCAACATTCTCCAGTTCTATTTACTCTCTCCTTGGAAGAGTTTTAGAGTTGAAGAAGGTTGCTTTTAATTTTAAGCATTTAATTTCTTGTAATTTCGTTTCTGCCCTCGGTTTCCCACCATGGGCATGTCTGTAGCTTAACTTTAATTTTATGCAAGTAAAGTAACAAGTATTTCCTTTCTTTCTTTACGTCTTTTATTATATCCAAGTCTTTTATATTTCTTATGCTCTTTATTTATATGTTTTTTATTATTATGCATTTTATTATTATGTCTTTTATTATTATGTATTTTATTATGAACTAACCATCTTTTGGGTAAGGGTGTGAGCCAACTTGAGACTAGTAGGCAACACTTGGGTGTGGCCATCGTTACTAGCTCTTAAGCTTGGTCACTTAAGTCGAGACTTAAACTCAACGCTGATAAGCCGATCACTTTGAAGTGTTAATATTAGATCTAGACCTCGAGAGGGGCGGATTCGAAATACGGCTTAAGGGATGCACAAAGATTTGAGAGAGTCTTTGGTAATCACGTAGAGATACGGGTTCTGCATGATTTATTACGGTTCACACGTCGGAGGAGATTTATATCACAAAGAGATTTGGGTGTAAATCTCCGCACCGGTAGAACTTGATTTTTTATCAACGTAATTAAATCGGTAAGATTAAGAGTTGGTAACGATGGACACTTTATGGGTATTTTGTAGGACCGGTCTTTAAATTTTCACTTTCGAGAGATCGGGATTTTTGACTTTCCGTACTACAAAAGACCTAACTATTTCTTACTACGCCCATCTCAAGAAAAGCTTACACCCGTACCCATTTCTTTAATTATACACTTTATTCCGTACTCTTAGCATTAATCAACCATCAAACAAATATTTTTCTCACACCTCGAAACTTATGCAAGAAGTTCATGAAAATCTCTGTTTCTCAGTAAGTCAGTCCCTGTGCATACGATACTCGGTACTTGTACCATTATATTACTTGTAGCGATCCCAGTGGTGGTATATACTTGTGCCCTCACTGGGAAGTTCTGTACTCACACTGTATAGAGCAGGATAATTAGCTACCACTAATCAATGGTTAAAACATAATAAGATTAATTGAGAAGTGATTAGGGACAAAACTATAAATTTAAATCAGTGCCTACCTTTTTGACTTTTTATTTTCTTTTTTAATTAAAGTTTTTTTTACCTCTTTAAAGTTTAAAATAAATTATCTTAAAAATTACTATTTTTTTTACCAAGAAAAATGCAATGATTAAATTAATGATCAAGAACATTACAATAGGACATCAAGTCCCCATCCAACCACTCAGGAGAGCCAACCCCCGAGACGGGATCAACAAAGAATTGAGATCGTCTAGCTAGCTCATGAGCAACCTCATTTCTATTTCTCCTAACAAATTTAACCTTAAAAGACGGCACATCATCTAAGATTGTTTTACAAGCTTGAACAATGTCCCCAAACTCCGTGCAATCCTCCTCCCCGTGCGTTAGAGCGTTGACAACAGTTTGCGAATTTGTTTCGAAGATGACATTCTCGTGTCCCATGTCCTGGATCCACAACAAAGCCTCAAACAAGGCGATCGACTCGCATTCCTTTACTTCCGGGATGCCTTGTCGTTGAGCCATCCGATAACCAATAAATCTCCCTTCGCCATCCCGTAGCACCATCCCCGAACACATTGCACATCTATCAACAAAAACAGCAGCATCACTATTACATTTTAGGAATGGATCCGATGGTGGATGCCACCGATTACAAGTCACCCGTCCATGTTGGTGTTGCGTTTGAGGTTTCCCCATGTGTGCCTTCTTCCAATCTTCAACCGCTTCCAAACCACAAGCCACGACCACCGGAGGGGGTTTTGAAGTCTGCTGCCATACCCGTTGATTTCTCTCTCGCCAGATACTCCATAAAACAACAGTTATCTTTTCTCGGACATGATCACTAGCCAAACCCATCATTTTGAAGAACCAATCTTTAAAAGAGATAGCATCCATAGTGGTACTTTGTGTTTCCGAACGAAGCCCAACCTGCGTCCAACAATCCACTACAAAAGAGCATGTAAGGAATATATGCCAAGTATCCTCTACCACACCCGCACAACACCCACAACTTCCAGAGACCGAAACCCCTCGAATCTGCAAGACATCCCTAGTAGGAAGGGCTCCTTTCACCGCCTGCCAAACAAAGGTTTTGATCTTCGGCGGAACCCAAAGACGCCATATAATTTTCCAGTCCCCATGGTCTCGAAGGTGTGACTTATTCATCATATTATCCATAATCAACCGTTTTTCACGTGAAATGTTATATATGTGTGTTATATTTATTATGAATATGTATGCACGTCACCAGGTGTCTACGTTAACTTTTGAATAACAAAGGTGAATGTTCATTCACTATTTATGATGAATAAAGTATTCAGGATGGACAATACAACATTCATGATGAATACACGAATTCATGATTCATGTATTAATTATTATGAATCGTGTATTATTCACCCTGAATGTTGTATTATTCATCCTGAATGATGCATTATTCATGATAAATAATATATGAATGACTTGTAAAGGTGTGGACACATAGCGCACTTTCTATTGTTTCTCGATTCACAACCGAATTTTGGTTTAATTCATTATGAATATGTATGCGCATCCCCGGGTGTTCCACATTCAGTATGAATAACAAATGTGAACGTTCATTCATTATTCATAATGAATAATACAATATTCATGATGAATTATATAACATTCAGGATGAATAATACACGAATTCATGAATCGTGTATTATTCACTCTGAATGTTGTATTATTCATCCTGAATGATATATTATTTATGATGAATAATACATGAATGACCCGTGAATGTGTGGAGACGTGGAGCACTCTCTTTTTTTCTCCGATTCACAACCGAAACTTAATAGGTTCTTAATTCATCTCGATGGGTGTTGGATTACGGTGATGAAGAACGTGATACCTTACAACGTTGAAGAAGGTGATGTCGAGTTACGGACTTACGATGTCGAGGTGTTGTACACACTTGAACGTGGATAAATATTCATAATGAATATAACACATATATAACAGTTCACGTGAAAAACGGTTAAAACAACAAAAAACTATATCGAGATGGATGTTATATCGAATAGCACAAAATTCTTGTTTTTTTGATGTAATTTGTTTGATTAAAATATTAGTAATTTTTAAGATAATTTATTTTAAACTTTAAGTGGGTAAAAGTTTTTAATTTAAAAAGAAAATAAAAAGTCAAATATGGTAGGCGTGAGTTTAAATTATCTTTCATTTTTACCTCTAATCATCTTAAAACTAAAAACTTTATTTAATATAAGTTGTTGGATCAATAAAGATGGAGTGGTCGAGATTCGTTCTCATGTGCACAATGAAAATTGAGATTTCATTTGAACATTTCTCTCTCTCTCTCTCTCTCTCTCTCTCTCTCTCTCTCTCTCTCTCTCTCTCTCTCTCTCTCTCTCTATATATATATATATATATATATATATATATATATATATATATGGACTAGGAAACTATCCTTGTTTTTAAATACACCATATTCTTGGTTGCAAATTAAGGAATAGGTAAATATTAAGCACTCTCTTATCTATAATAAATAATAACAATATTTATTTTCTCCATAAATTATTAGTATTTATTATACTCATTTTTTTACTAAAGAAAAACATTTATTGTTTTTTTTGTACTCATCGACCCCCCTCCCCCGATTTTACTACGCCCAAGCCTATAAAATGTCAAATTTGAGCCTAATTAAAAGCCTCACAAAACTAGATATCTGGCATCAAACCTTAACGCTGTATTCTTGAAACTCTTTTACGAAGGAAAGGAAAATGAGGGAAAAGGGAGGAAAGTAAAAAAAATCATGTTCCCGAAACTTTTTAGGAGATAAATAAAAGGAAACGGAAAGAAAATAATGATAAGTTTCTTCCTAAAGCTTTCCTCCCAAATATTGGGGAGGAAAGGGAAGAAAAGAAAAGAAAAGAAATTAAAACCATTTAAAAAAGTTACTGAAATTATTAAAATTACAAAACTACTCAATCTTTCATTATAAAGAATATATTCTTATAAGGATATATTTATAAAAATGACATATTTCCTTTCATTTATTTCCTGTTCAAGAACATGAAAACTATTTTCTTTTCTTTCATTTCTTTTTCTTTTCCTTCCCTTTCGAGAACACAAATGAAACGATTATTTTTCTTTCCTTTCTTTTCCCTACTTTTCTTTTCCATCAATTTCTTTTCTTTTTCTCTTCCCTCCATATTAGAGAACACCAACTTAAAATGGAGAGATTGTTAGAGTTGAATGTAATTCTTTTTAAAAATTTCAAAATTAATTATCCATTCTGTAAAAGAACTTCTTCGAGTATCTTCAACAGATTGGGAATTTTTGTTCCAATAAATTCTTCAAAATGCAAAAAGTAGGACAGAGATGTGAAATCCTCCAAATTTGGAGAACTCTCATAAAATAATTTTTTCTTTTTCCTACCAATGAGTATTCTTGAAATTAAATGTTTATGAGAGAAAAATAATATTTTATAAATTATATTGCATTATTTAATAATATAATTAAGATTAAGCTTCACTTTCGGTCCCTAATGTTTGGCAATTACAACCGATATCGTTCCTAAATTCCGAAAACTCGAATTGGGTCCTTCACTATTGTCATTTCACAGCGGTTTTGGTCCCTCCTTCTAATGGCCGTTATTTTTTCCATTAAATCCAATTAATGATGGGTATTTTGGTCCTTTTCCATGTAACAACCCGAACTCGCAGAAATAACGCATAATCGACTCTAATATAAATCATTGCCAAACGGCCCCAAAACAACAATTTACATATCAAGGTTTGCGGAAACAACTTATTACACAACTGAGATTTAATACATAATTAACTAAATTCGGGATCTCGCAACAATCTTCTGCTACGCCTCGTTCTCGCCTACAACTTCTCTTTGCCCTTGCTAGAACCCTTTGTTGGGTACTTTTTTGAAAAGGTTTTTAGTTTGGAAAGAGCGAGGGTTAGACCGAAAGGTCTGGTGAGTTCTCTCTAATACAGTTCACGCCAAATCCACATAAAAGATTTATCGATATATAAACCATTTCAGCTTTTAAAATAAAACATCATACTTACAAACACGCTTCTGGCACACACTACTGTCATGCGGAGGTAACAGTGTGTCTGGCTCATACTGCCTTATTTGGGACACCCCCCCAATGGCATATACGGGACCCCCCCCCGGTATGTGCACAGGCGGGACACCCCCCCTGACTTAGCCATCTCGCTAACAACAATATATACATACATTTCCACATATCAATCACGATAAAAACATAACTCGCATTGAATGGTAAAACATAACTCGCATTTAAAAAAATCTCGCATATATAAAATATCACATAATCATCAACGAGGATTGGGTTAGAAAAACTCATCTGCTTTGAGATGATTCCCTTACGATCCTGACGCACGCTCCAACACCTATACTGATCACCTAATTGAGATATAACTTTTAAGTTTCGGAAGAAAACCCAACTAAACCACTCTACCCGCGCCCCCTTTCTCTCTCGCTGCCGACACCCGACAAAATTATCGGGGTTACCCTACTACCGGGTCTTACCCGGTCTACCCCGCCTCTCGGGTTCATGCTCTCCCCGGGCTCCCCGACTACCGGGGTCCCCGTCCGGGTCCCTCAACCGCCTCCCGGGTCTAACACCTCCCGGGCTCCCCCGACTCCTGGGGTCACGGCCCGGGTTACACATATATCCCCCCACCCGGGACTCCCGTCTCCCGGGGCCCTCACCTGGGTGCGTCCCATCAACGACTGAGGTCTCGCCGAGGATGCTCAATATCGAACAAAACATGGTTATTCCATGAGATCGATTCTTAGAACATATAGGGAAGATTTATAGCAACGATTTGAGTGAAGACCCCCAATTGACGGTTCATCGATTGGGTATTCCTCACTCTAATTTACCCAATAACAAAACCTCCAAGGGTTCCCAAAACACCCAAACATCTTACAAAAGTCTATGGGAAAACAATTCTAAAAACAGAAGAGATGATTAGAGTTAAGAGTTACCATGGTGAATCAATTCATTCAATCCAAAACCTCCTATTCAAGTGCACTCGCAAATGCTTTCACCTTCCAATAACTTCTTTGATTTCAAACCGCCTCCAGATAACAATGAAATTAGGGAAATGGGAGAATTAGAGTAAAAACCCCTTTTCTCCTTTATTTACAACTACCCCTCTTCACTTTAGACTTTGGCAACCTATCACCCAACTTCCAACTTTATTAGGGGTCGTTTACCAAATGCTTATCTGGGTAAGCGCTTACCAAGTCATGTTACCTTATAGATGAATATGGTAATGACCAAGAATCTTACCCGGTAAGAGCTAAGGCAGGACCTAGAGTCTTACCCTGGTAAGTGATGGCGAAGACTCTTACCACGGTTAGCGCTTACCGGGAAAATTGTTGCATACGATACCGTTTTGGTGGACTAAAATCTTACCAGTGATAGTGTTAAATTTTACCGGTAAGTGCTTATCGGGAAAATTGTTGCATATGAATGATATGATACCGTTTTGGTGGACTAAAATCTTACACGCTAAATAAGTGATAGTGTTAAATTTTATTAGTAAGCGCTTATCCGGGTAAGCGTTTGGTAAACGACCCCTTACTTTAAACCCGGTTATTACATTCCATATTTTATTGACTTCCTATTAAAATTTAGAAAAAAAACAAAGAAAAAAAATACAATCTACCTTTTGGATCATGCCACGTGTCCCCCTTTTTCTCTTTTTTCCTCTTTGACATGTCCACGTTAACGTCTTTCAGGAAACTGATGTTTTCCAGACCCTACTACAGCACCCACACTCCCCCATTGAAATGTCACTTGCAAACCGTGTTCCAACATCCATTTTGGATTATGTTTTCTTCCAAATCTTGCGCTTGGATCTGTATCGGATGGGGAAGAATACAATCGTGGATCTACTTCTCCTTGCATATTTAGGTCTCCGAGAAAAACAAAGAACAACGGTGGATTAGTCGTGGGTTAGAAAACCTTCTCAAAACATAAGCAACTGATTTAAAGGAAGGAGATGCAGGCGTATGGAGGGCATAGATGGTGGCGTCGAGTGGAGGCTAGATGCGAAATCAGACCCATATTAGAAACCCACCATTTATTCAGACTAGTGATTGAAGGCGAGACGCTTCGAGGTCGGATATCGGTGATTGCGGTGAAGGAGCCGGAGACTGGTGGAGAGTTAGGTTTCATCATCCCTGTATTTGTACTTATACGTTTGTGTGTGTGTGTGTATATATATATATATCTAATCGATTGAAGAACTTCGATCAACCTTGTTTGAAAAGTACAATTCCCCCCCCCCCAAAAAAAAACTTATAACGCCATAACTCCATAACGTAACGCCATAACGCGCCATGGCGCGCCTTATGAAGCCTAACGCCATACATCGACGCCAAGGGTAAAAGCGTGGCGGCAAGGTGGCGCCTCGGCGCCATGGCGCGTTTTTTAGAACCTTGATATATATATATATATGTATATATATATTTATATATATATATAATATAAATATTTTTTTGGTATTAATAGAAATTGAAAAGAAAAGTAACATGACTAAAACACCCCTCATTTAATTGAACTTAATGAAAAAGTTAATGGTCGTTAGGAGGAGAGACTAAAACCGTTGTAAAATAACAAAGGCGAAGGACCAAATCCAAGTTTTCAAAGCTTATGTACAATATCTGTTGAAATTGACAAACTTAGGGACCAAAAGTGAATTTACTCTATAATTAATATTATAATCTTTAAAATGAAAAAAAAAATATATATATATATATATATATATATTAAAATAGACATATGTTATAGGAAAAGCAGAATAGAACAACAGTAAATAGAGAGAATAAAATATGTAATTCTCATTAATCATAAACCATTTAAATAGGGAGAAGTTTACAAAGAAAATGAAACATTCATTAAGGTAAATTATAATACTAGGAAAATATTCTGTCAATCACTTCCTTTTGATGATGACACATAATCCTTCAACACTCCCCCTTGTGCCGAGTCAAATGAGTGATGGTGCATAGTTCTTGCCTCATTAAAACCTTACGCCAAAGAAACAAAACCCGGTTGGAAAAATAAAAACTTTAGACGAAGGAAATAGTACAAGGCACCAATAAACTATTCATTTAGTTTACTATCTTTCTTGATTCGTACATCAATCAAAAGGTTTATAATACAAAATTATTTATAAATTGTTGTCTCACTACAACCTTGCACCAAGGAACAAAACTCAGTGGGAAAAATAAAACCTTGTGCGAAGGAAAGAGCACAACTTATTAATAATACATGTTTAGTAGACATCTTCTTTTGTCTATTACTCCCCCTGATTTGTACATCAATCAAGAGAGCTTAGAAAATATTCACATTTTCCACATACTTTACTTGATTCACTTGAATCCTGAGGGGAGTTTGTTGTTGTTGTTGTTGATTGCATAGAAATTTAAGCAGATAATGTTTTGTGTTATCAACCTTTATGTACCTTACTTTCATTCCTTTGGTATATGATGCATTATTTCCATGTATGCGGTAGGATATTGGTTGAACTCAAAACATTAGCTTCTCTAATATGTGTAATGATAGTGTCGTTAACCATGCACACTCTTGAAGAATTTCATGTAGAGTAATATAGTTCAAAGAGGTAGGTACATAAAGTTGCTTAGTTTACTTCCAGACAATCGACATGTTCCCAATGGTACTTTCTTATCCAATTTGGGAACAATCTTTATATGGGCCAGACATATATCTAATATCAGCAAATACATATCAATACATTGTTTATTTTTCTATAAGAGCTAGTGTAACACCCTAAAATTTAGAGGAATAAAATTCGAAATTTTCGCAATAAGGCGACTGTAAACTGGGTAAACCTAGGTAACAAAACCTGCCATAACAACCCAAAGTATCATCCCGAAAAACGGGGTATAGAGAGGTAGCCTTTACAGTTGAATCAAATGGAGAATAATATACAACAACCTAATAATCTAGCTTAGACAAGAAAGATTAATATCGGGTGTTGTTTTTCTCCCAAAAATGTGTATCCACTATTGCTATCGTATTGGTCAATGTGTTATCCCAAAAAGGCCGCTCTCGACCTCTAGGTTGGCCGCTCATTCCCGACGAATTCCTCGCTAGATTGACCTTCTATACATGTCATCTTAAGAAAAGTGTTAGGCTAACGCCTAGTGAGCTCAAACAGTTGAATTAAGATATTTAACGATAAACATGAATAAAGAGAGCTGAGTTAAGATCTGAATAATGATTCAATTACCATAAATAGTTACCTCTTGGTTTAACGGGGGAGACCCGCTTACTAATACAAGTGACGGAACACAAAAGTATGTCACTTAGAAATCAGTAAAGCCAAACACATAAAAGTACACGCAAGGGATGTTAGGCTCTGTGGCTTTAAACGTACACCCGCGGAAACTCAACTTCGACCACATAGGGCCCTTACGTTGAGATCCTCATCCAATATCGTACATACTTAGCACGTAGGACTTATAGCCCAATTTGATGCCTAAACGTGCCTCGACGTGAGAGACTCGTGTCCCTACGTCGGACTAAATGCAACAACAAATATGGGGTCATGACTCCCAATGAAACCAATTTTGTCACATAAAGCTAAAAAGCTAATCGATGTTTCAACAATAAGTTATGATGCCCAAAATATCGATGAAAGGAAGTTTTCGCATAATGCTTGCAAAATCTTACCAAGAGGTTCCAAATACTCAATCCAAGGTTATGGTAAAACAAGTTCCCAATGTACAAACTTGTCATCAGTTAGATGAAAATAGCATTAACCCATCATTTATAAATCTTTGAAGCTAAAGGGTAGCAAAACATAATGCCAAGTTTTCATCATACATATATTCAAGATAACCCCTTTCTTTTCTTAAAATCCTTTTTACATATATGAACCACATACTCTCCCAAAATTAGGGTTTTGGGTGTAAATACACCCCAAGTTACATAAACAAAAATGGAGATGTCTAGTAGGTTAAAAATAAGATGTTAACATGTATAGAATTTTAGGAAAAGGATGAACTCACCTTGTAGGGTTGTAACTTAAACCCTAAATCCAAGTCTTTAGTGAGAAGATGACAATGAAGGAGATGGCTAAATGCCCAAAACTTGAATCCTTAGATGAAACTTCAACTTCTTAGCAATAAATGATGTAGATTGGTAGAGGAAACACTAATTTTCGGATGGGGACATTTATGAGGGTTGAGAGAGAGAGAGTTAAGGGAGTAGATGAGAGATATCCATGAGAAAATGGGGGAAATCCCGTATTTGGGGTGACCAGGGATCTCGCGGGTTATGCCGCGGCCTTAAGTCGCGACATAAGTCGCCCATGTTCCTGAACTGGAAAGTGATCAGTGGGTTACGCGGCTTGTACCGCGGCTTGCAAGTCGCGGTGAACCCGCGTAAGTCTCTGTGGTTAACCATTTCCACCAACACCCAAATACTCCAACTTGATACAGACGCGGTGCTAACGACAATTGTTAAACACAATAATCACCAAGATTTAACGATATACAAGGCTAGGAATCTTAATGCTAGAATTTACATAACGAAAATTCGGGGCGTTACAGCTAGTACTTTTGCTGCTTACATTATAAGTAGCTACTGAAGTTCCATTATCAATCCCATTTTTCTTTCTATAGGGAAAGTATATGCCCATTTCAATAATTCCAAAAGATTATTTTATATCATTCCAATGACGTTGCGTTGGCGCTGAGCTAAATCTAGCTAACAAGTTCACCGATAAATACAATATACGACTAAGTGCATTATGCTAAGTACGATAATGCGCATGTTGTACTTAGATAGGGAATTCCAGCTCCCAACACTTTTTCGTCATCATCCTTTAGACGAAATGGATATTTCCTTATATCCAACACTTTGACCATCATGGGAGTGCTAACCTGATGAGCGTTGTCCATATTAAGTTGTCTGGTTATTTTCTAGACATATGCGATCGGTGAATTAATATTTCACAAACTCGGTGTCCTAGCTTGTTGGATCAAATAATTGTATTCAAGATTAAAGTTAAAGTTCAGGGTTTAAAGTGTAATTATGCTAAAGTTAATTAGAGGGTTTATTCTGTAATAAGTTAATAGTCATTAGCTTATGGGCCTAAAGCCTGTTAATAAGCCCATTAGGCCTAAAAGCCTGGGTATTTAAAGTTATGTTTAGTTTAGTTTTAGGTTAACTCTAATAATATTCTAGTTAATAGCCGTACGTATTCTCTGTATTCAAAGGGTATCAAGAACACTCAAGGTTTCATTGTTTATTCAAGCGATTGGTATGTTACTCTGATTTATATATCTCTTGATTATTATTGTGTTGCTTGATTACTTGTTTCTGTGATTATTTACCAACTAGATTAAACTGGGATAACAAGTGGTATCAGAGCCAAAAGAATCTATTTTTTGTTGATATTACTGTTCATCGAAAATCACTATTCATCGACAGTTACTGTTCATCAGATTTCATGAATTAATGTATTTGTTAGTTTAAAATTGAACTGATTAGTTGAGATTCATGCTTCTGAGTGAAATAGTTTGATTTGTGCATCTGTTTTTGAGTTCGTATTTGATTTCTGGGTTGATTATCCATCCTATTCATCATCGTTCTGGGTAGACTAAGAACGTCCCGGTCTAAGCACTTTATCGGTCTTAACCTCTATCGGTCCTTAGCCTTCCGGTCATAGCATCATACCGGTCTAATTAATACCGGTCGAACATAGATTTATCGGTCTTAAGACCATTCAGGTCAAACTCTTTGTCGGTCTTACATTCTACCGGTCTAATCTATCGGTCTAAGCAAAGCACCGATATTCATCAAGGTCCCGGTCTTACACTCTATCGGTCGAACTCACCTTATTACTATCGATCGAGTTCTATCGGTCTAAGCAAAGCACCGATACTCACAAGGTCCCGGTCTAACACCCATATCGGTCTAATTGTTACCGGTCGAATCAATTTTACCGGTCAAGCATAGTTCCGGTCTTACATCTTACCGGTCTTTGCACTTCCCCGGTCTTTACAAGTTCTCGGTCGAACTCTCTACCGGTCTTTACAAGTCTCCGGTCAACTCAATACCGGTCGAAGCACATCCCCGGTCTATTTTTGCAAACTGTGATAGGGCATCTAATTGTCAAAAAAATTTCTCTAGGGGCGCTGCCCCCATACCCCCGCAAGGGCGTTGCCCCTTGACCCCACCTGCTAACCGGGTAGCGGGACCCCCGTGCTAATTCTGCGAAGGGGGACAAAGTTCTGTTCGAGATCAACTGTTTCTTTTTGTTCAGTATTATTTGAAGCTTTACACTGATTGAAAGGACTGCATTTAATTATTTTCGGGAATTTATTTTTTTGAAAATTTTTAAGTGTGGTTTTCATTTTGATTCTAACGATCTCATCTAGTTGGTTGTCTTGGTACAGATAAGTTTAATTACTAACAAGTGGTACAGCTAAGATGTCGAACCAGCTTCTCTCGATGGGCTCTCAGTCCAAACCGCTTGTCCTTATGGCTAATGAGTATCAGCAATGGAAGACCAGAATGATTCAGTTTCTGAATAACAAGAACAGAGAATTCATGACAGTAATCATTGAAGGTCCTAAAACTCCAATGATCACAGTAAAGGGTCAACCTGCTACAGATTCCTCTCCTGAAATCCCTGACAGAGAGATTCCTAAACCTGTTCAGTTCTTCACTGAAAAGCAGAAAGAACAGCTCAAGTTAGAAGAAGAGGCTCTAATCTATCTGACAATGGCAATTCCAAACGACATCTACAATCGTGTTGACAGTCAGAGCACTGCTAAAGGAATCTGGGATGAACTAGCAAGGCAGTTTGAAGGAAGTGAAGCCTCTATACAAGCTAAGCAGAATCTGTGCATAAATGCTTACGAGGGATTTCATGCAAAAGAAGGAGAGCTGATATTAGACACCTACAATAGGTACAACATTATTCTCAATGACTTGCGGAGGAACAACATCGCCAAATCTGCTTCTGAGATAAACTACAAGTTCATCAAGAATTTGAATCCAGAATGGAAGAACTTTGCTATCAACCTCCAGATGTCGAAGAATATGGCTCGAGAAAATGTCACCGATATCTTCTCTACTCTAGCTCAACATGAGGATGAGGTGATATCTATGAATAATGAGTCTAATCATCTGAAGGATTCTGTGGCTCTCATAGCCGGCAAAGGTTCTCTATCCTCTACAAGGTCGAAGAAAAAGGCGTCTAAAGCTCTAGTTACTGAAGTTACTGACTCTGACTCTGATTCGAGCGATGAAGAACTGGAAGTTGATTCAGATCCTGATATTCAAAAGTTCTCTGAAGACTTGGCTGTCATTACACGACGATTCAAGAAGAGCTTTGGCAAGAAAAGATTTTACTCAAAGCCAAAGTATGATGGATACAAGAAAGAGAAGTCTGAGATGCGATACAAGCCGAGGCATGGAAAGAGAGAGGAAGGACGAGAAGATCGGAAAGAAGATAGAAGAGAAGGAAAGAGAGAGGAGAAGCGAGAAGAGCGAAAGGATGAACCAGGAAGATGCTACAACTGTGGCAAATTTGGGCACTTCTCAAGGGACTGCAAATTCAAGAAAGTGAAGAACTCAGAGTACTACTCAAGAAAGTCACTAATTGCCAAGAAAGCTGAAGAAGGAAAAGTACTAATGGATGAAGAAGAGAACTGGTTGTTCCAAAGTTCTGATGACGAGGAGCAAGCACACTTCACCCAAGTTTCTTACATGGCAAAGTTGGAAGGTGACGATGAAGACTCTGAGACACAATCCGAAGAAGCAAACTCTGAGGTTAGTGAAAATTCTGAACTTATTGAATCTTTAATGGCCCAAATACATGGTATGAAAGATTAATTTGCTTTACTAAAAGGCAAACTTAGCTCTGCACATCAATCTGTTTTAAGCTTTCGTGATGAAAATGCTATTTTAAAAGTTGTTGTGGAAGAAAAGGAAAAGGAAAAAGATGATTTAAAAGCCGAAAAAGCGTCTTTAAAAGAAAAAATATCTGGTTTAGAAACAGATCTTGTGAATCTTAATGCTGAAAAGGGTGAGTTTCAAATCAAATTTGAAGTTTGTTATAAAGAAAGAAATGAAGCTTACACCAAAATAAAGCAACTGGAGGACATTAATATGAAACGAGGTCAGACTGAACAGACATTAAATCTGTTGACCAATAAACTCCAAGACGAAAGGTTTTACAAACTTAAACCAGGTTTGGGTGTGCCAATTAACGAAATTTTGAAAAAGGCACCGGAGCATCTATATAATTTTGATAAATTCGGCTCCGCAATTAGACCCATTCCTGACATTCGCGCAACTTTTGTTGAAGCAAGTACTCCTACACCTTTATCTGAGACCAAAGGTCAAGAAGAAATGGGAAAGAACAAGTATGGTGACACTGATTCTCAAAATCTTTTTAAATCAGTTGGTTTTCAATATGGTGATTTAAACAAAAGCTATGCGACTCGAAAGATCGAATTTACTGAGTTTGAATCACTATTTACCACACCTTCCAACGAATCAGTAAGCACCAACACAGTTCTACCTAAGACTGCATGCAAATATGATGAGTATTAATCGGATGTTGATCCATCTACTATGCCATCAGTCTCAAATCCTATTGCTTCTAAACCTTTACTTGTTGAAGAGGTTGAAGAAGAACACGCTATCTCGAATGGCTCTTGTTCTCAAAATAAAAAACTGGAGTTTATTGAGTCCATGACTGAAGATACATTTTCTGAAATGATGAATGCTTCAGACTCTGACCCTGTTTCTAATTCAAAGGGATCAAATTCTGTGAATGATCATACATCTGAATTGATGAAGCAAATCGATTTGTTGCAACAGTCTCTTGATGAGGTTGAAGATGAAAACTTTGATCTCAAACATAAACTTGAAAAGTATTTAAAAGTAAATCAAGAGCTTTACATAGAGATCAATGATTTGAAAGTTACTATGTTTAAAAATGCTTCAAGTGATAAACAGATGTTCAATGATCCAAGCTGGAAGGTAAGAACCAATCCAGAATTTGATGCTCCTGCAAAACCTACAGTTGTTTACTCTGATTGTCCTGAATATCCACCGAGCATCTTTGAGAAGGGTGAAACTTCAACTAATTCTAGAAAAGAATCACCTTCTAAGCATGAGACTAATGAGATTCCTCTTTCTGTTTCAGATATAAGAGGAAATGGAGTTGGGAAGAGTAAGAAGAATAAAGATCTTAGTTTGAATAAAAAGAATAGTTTGAATTCTAGTAGTTGTCCTACAGACAGTGTTATTTTGAATAGTACTTCTTTTGATAAACATGAATGTAAGATTTGTTCCGATAAATCTAAGTTTATGAATTTTGCTCGAAAGAATCTTTATTGCAAACACTGTTGGGATAATTCATTCAAATACTACTCCCCTCCTAAGTCCAAAAAGAATAAAAGCAAAGCAAAGTTGAACTCTAAGTCTAATTCTAATTCTGATTCTTCTACACAACCAAAAGTGTATCGTGCTAAGGTTGCCAATCCTACTTCTAAAAAGCACTTTCAGGAATTAAATGTTAAGATGGTTTGGAAATGGGTTCCAAAACCGCGTTATGAATGGAGAGTGAAAGTCAAACCAGATGATATTCCTGAGTTGCTTGATGCTAACCGCGAAGGACCCATCCTGATATGGGTGCCTAAGCAAAACTAATTGTCTCTTTTGCAGGCCTGTCGATTGTGGGTAATAGATTCCGGATGTTCACGCCACATGACAGGATTCAAGCACCTCTTGCATAACTATGTGGAGGAGCCTGCCGGAGCAGTTAGATTTGCAAATTCTGAAGCCGAAGGCCACGTCAGAGGATATGGAATGCTCGATAACGGTGTTGTGAAGATTCAAAGAGTGTTATATGTTGAAGGACTTGATCACAACCTGTTTAGTACAGTCACTTCTGTGACATGAAATATCAAGTCTGCTTCACAACCACTCATTGCTATCTAGAGGATCCCGATGGTTACGAAGTCTTCAAAGCTGAGCGCCATGGAAATCTATACTATGTAGATTTTCCTACACTGTCTGCCACACGTCCAATATGCCTACTAGCCAAAGCTTCTAAAGCACAATCGTGGACGTGGCATCGACGCTTGTCTCATCAGAATTTCCGATCTATAGCGAAGCTACAAAGACAAGGTCTGGTCAAAGGTCTACCAGAAATGAGGTTCGAAAAAGACTCACTATGTTCCGCATGTGAGTTGGGCAAAATGAAGCGTAGCTCATTCAAGTCCAAATCTGTAATCATCGACCTCATCTGCACTGGAACTTCTTCATATGGAACTTTGTGGCCCAATGCGCACAGCATCTATCAACAGAAAGAAGTATGTGTTGGTAATGATAGATGACTACTCAAGGTATACATGGCTCAAGTTTCTTCGCAACAAGTCAGGTGCGCCAGAGTTGATTATCGCTTTCATCAAGCACATTCAAGTACGCCTTCAACTGCCAGTTAGAACCATTCATAGTGATAATGGCACGGAGTTCAAGAATGACACCCTGAAGAGTTATCTTACTTCCGTGGGTATTTCACATAATTTCTCCGCCGCCTACACTCCGCAGCAAAACGACATTGTTGAACGGAAGAACCGCACTCTGGTTGAAGCAGCTCGTACTATGCTTGCTTACTCGGATCTACCCATGTACCTTTGGGCTGAGGCAGTCGCCACAGCATGTTTTACACAGAACCGTACCATTGTGGTCAAGCGCTTTAATAAGACAGCATATGAGTTAATCAACAATCGTACACCTAACATCAAGTTCCTTCGTGTTTTTGGTTGCAGGTGTTACATTCTAAAAGAGCGTCAAGGATTATCAAAGTTTGATAAGAAAGCGGATGAAGGATATCTCGTTGGATACACTCTGACATCCAAAGCTTATCGAATTTACATTATTCGAACTAAGACGGTTGTTGAGAGCATGAATGTCTCCTTTGATGAGAATTCAACAAGGACTTCTGGACACAACAGTTCAGAACTCGTAATTAAGGACAAAGCTTCTATTCAATCCAGAATAGAACCAGCTGCTAAAAGATCCAATTCTTCAAACTCTAACTCTACTTCATCTGAGTTAGATTTACTGTTTATTGATGCCTTTGATGATATATGTGCAGATTTTGAAAAAGGCATATCAACATCAATAACAAGTGGTACAGGCTCGGAGGTCCCTACTATATCTGAAGACATGTCTGGACTTTCCGAAGAAGTCACTGAAACTTCATCTCCATCAGGTACACCTACAAAGTTAGTTTCTGACTCTACTAATGCTGAATCTGTCTCTACAGATAGTTCTTCTGGAAACGAAGTCCCGAGCACTTTAACTGCTAGCCCTGAAGCTTCAGTATCAGAAACACCAGTACAAGATGTCCCGAGTAAATCTATGGAGCAACCTGTTGTGCATGATGAAAACGATGCGTCGAATACGCAACAAACAGTTGAAGCTCTACCAAGCACACATCGTTGGACTAAGGATCATCCCCTGACCAATGTGATAGGTGACGTACAATCTGGTGTCACGACAAGGTCAGCAACAGCTAACTTCTGCATGTTTTCAAGCTTCCTCAGTTCCTTAGAGCCAAAGAAAGCGGCTGAAGCTCTACGTGATCCATTCTAGATTTATGCTATGCAAGACGAGCTTCTACAATTCGAAAGGAACAAGGTATGGCGCTTGATCCCACTACCTAATGGTAAATCCGTTATTGGAACAAAGTGGGTGTTCAGAAATAAGAATGACGAAGCTGGAGTAGTCGTGAGAAACAAAGCTCGACTGGTCACAAAAGGGTATTGTCAACAAGAGGGCATCGACTATGACGAAACATTCGCCCCGGTTGCAAGGATCGAAGCCATCAGAATCTTTCTCGCATATGCAGCGCACAAAAACTTTACAGTCTATCAAATGGATGTAAAATCGGCTTTCCTGAACAGCGTTCTGCATGAGGAGGTCTACGTGGCTCAACCTGAAGGTTTCGTTGATCCTTATCACCCTGATCATGTCTATGTTTTAGAAAAAGCGCTTTATGGTCTTAAACAAGCACCACGAGCCTGGTATGAAACTCTCACTAAATTTCTACTTGCTTCTGGTTTCAAGAAAGGTACTGTTGATACAACCTTATTTCTTAAAAGACAAGGTGAGGACTTGATTCTTATTCAGATTTATGTTGACGACATAATATTTGGGTCGACAAATCCGAAATTTTGCAAGAACTTTTCAAAGATAATGGAAACAAAGTTTGAAATGTCGATGATGGGTGAATTGAATTTCTTTCTTGGTCTTCAAGTAAAGCAATTACCCAAAGGCATATTTATTAATCAAGCTAAATATATAAACGATATTTTGAAAAAGTTCAATATGTCAGATAGTTCAGTCATGAAAACACCAATGGCTACTGGTACACTCTTAGACGCAGATCCCTCCGGGAAACCTGTTGATCAAAAGGTGTATCGTAGCATGATTGGTTCTTTACTTTATCTGACTGCCAGTCGCCCGGATATAATGTTTGCCACATGTTTTTGTGCGAGATATCAGTCTAATCCTAAAGAGTCGCACTTATCTGCTGTTAAACGAATCCTTAGATATCTCAAAGGTTCTCCTAATCTAGGCCTTTGGTATCCAAAGGATTCTCATTTTGAACTAACTGCCTTTACAGATGCTGATCATGCAGGATGTAAGCTAGACCGGAAGAGCACCTTTGGATCATGTCAATTCATAGGTGACAAACTTGTGAGTTGGACTTCAAAGAAACAAAACTGTGTTTCAACATCCACTGCCGAGGCTGAGTATGTAGCTGCTGCTAGCTGCTGTTCTCAAGTCCTCTGGATGACGACACAGTTAAGGGACTTTGGATACAACTACAAGCGTGTTCCTATTTATTGTGATTCCAAGAGCGCAATATCTATAACTGCTAATCCGTTACAGCATTCGAAGACCAAGCATATCGACGTACGCTATCACTTCATTAAGGATCATGTAGAAAAAGGTAATATTGAAATGCACTTTGTTCAAACTGACTTCCAGTTAGCTGATCTTTTCACCAAGCCATTGGATGAAAATCGATTTCAATTTCTCATCAGCAAACTTGGTATGTTGAACATGTCTTAGACCTTACTCATGATTCTAGGGGGAGTATTCTATGTTTTTATCTTGTGTGTTATTTTTAAACTGTTGCTAACGAGAGAGGAATCATTTTCATAAATGATTACCCTTATTTCTTTTATTTATGCAGGTTTGGTCAAGTGACAATGGCTTCTAATCACATCGGATTAGAACCCGCACTTCAGTGCCTTATTTTTCTTTTTTTTCTTAATCTTTAAAAAAAAAAAAAGGGGGGGGTTAACGGAGAATATCTGTGATATTAACAGATTTTTGGATACTTAAAAGATTATCTGACCGTGTGTTCTTAAAGATAAATACTTGCGTTTTATCTTGTCAATATACTTTGTCAAGTATTCATACACATAACGGTTCAGAACATTCTATTTTGACTTTGTTATTACCATGTATCAAAAGTTAAATCTTTCTATGGTAATACTCACGTTATTTGTATTCACTGTTGTTTGAATCAAACGTCATTTCATGTGCTTTCATTGAAAATATGTTTATATATTATTTATATAAACAACATTCGTTTTTGATTCTCCAAAATCTTATTTTTCATGACAAAATGATATGAGCTTAATTGTCAAACTCTTTTAGTTTGAGGGGGAGAATTGCATCGTCAAACATCTTCTGTTTTGACATCTCCGAATATTATATTCTTCATGTAACAAGTGGTATTTGTGCTTACATGTACAATAGTCTGTTGAACAACATGTTTTTTTAGGATCATACATGGGATTCAGTGTGAGAACTTTACAGAACTTCCATGGATTCACGATAACCAGTGTTTCCTACCCAGGAAGTATTCCCTGAGTGATTGAGGGGAGAGGGGTCAAAAGATTTGAGTGTTGGTGTGTTAAAAGAGGTAAAATGGAAAAGAGAGATTGGTTAGATGTGAGCATTAAAAGAAAGAGGGTGAGAGAACAGAGTAAAAGAATATTAAACTCTGCACCAAACTTCTTTCTGAGTCGGGCAGCCACATAATCTGATTGGTTCACATTCTTTGGTGACCATCATTGAAATAGGCAACTAGCCCATGCCATCTCTTGCATACAACCCCACCAGCTACTCATTCTTTTCTCAAAAAGAGAATGTTTCACATTTTCTGGGGACGCAGCACATACGCTATTGGTTCTTCATTTGGAAGATACTCATATTGAAAAAGAAGGAAAGTTGCCCCACCTTCGAACCCTTTCTCATGCACATTGAGTCTTTGTACAATTTGTTGCTGTCTTAACAAGTTTACATACTTTGAGCCTATATTAAAAAGCAATCATCTATGCTTATTTTTTTTCTAACACATGCACGAGCACACAGAAATTTGTTTTCTGTCAGAACGTTCATAGATAACCATGTGTTATTCGATGATTGAATGGAAGACCTGGGGAGCCAACATCAAAACCAGCTCCTTATATAGTAACTTTGTGTTACTCAGTGACTTTGTGTCATTGACAGGCATTCTAACTGAGTCATTTGTTGATTCAGGGTTACACCTATTAACTGTTTGAATTTGAAAAGATTCGAATGGTTACTACTTTCTATTTTAATCTGAAAAGATTGAAATAATCACTTTCTCCATTTGGAGAGACTGCTCTTATTTCCATACAGGGCTCGTTACATGATGAAGACTGTGCTTACGTAATCATACACAATGGGGGAGATTGTCTTGAAAAGGGGGAGATTGTTTTGCAAAGTTTTGATGATGATGATTCTCACCATTCATCAAAAAGGGGGAGAAGATACAAAAAGGAAGAATTATCAAAGAATGAGAATATAATCTGAAGACTGCTGAAGATTTTCAAAGATTTGAAGTTTTGAAGTTTTGAAGCTATCAACGTCATATCTGAAGAAAAGAGAAGACCCGAAGACAATTGCAAATTTTTTTTAATCTTGAATCCAAAGGGGGAGATTGTTGGATCAAATAATTGTATTCAAGATTAAAGTTAAAGTTCAGGGTTTAAAGTGTAATTATGCTAAAGTTAATTAGAGGGTTTATTCTGTAATAAGTTAATAGTCATTAGCTTATGGGCCTAAAGCCTGTTAATAAGCCCATTAGGCCTAAAAGCCTGGGTATTTAAAGTTATGTTTAGTTTAGTTTTAGGTTAACTCTAATAATATTCTAGTTAATAGTCGTACGTATTCTCTGTATTCAAAGGGTATCAAGAACACTCAAGGTTTCATTGTTTATTCAAGGGATTGGTATGTTACTCTGATTTATATATCTCTTGATTATTATTGTGTTGCTTGATTACTTGTTTCTGTGATTATTTACCAACTAGATTAAACTGGGATAACATAGCTCAAATAGCTAGAAAAAACCAAGTTTTCCCAAGATTTTCCATCTCAAATTTAGATTTCAAGTAACATGTGACTACTCTTATTTCATCAAGAGTGTCTATTATGTTCATAACATCGACATATAAAGCTACTTTGAAAATCTGGAACTTGTTTTCCTAAATAAATACGCAAAGACACAGTTCATCGTTCTTATATATACTTTCCCAATCAAGTATTCACTTAGGCGGGTATACCACACCGCATATATTGCTTTAATTTATAAAGTGAATGTTTTAATTTTATTGCAAACGCATTTCGTGGTTTAGAGTTACTTGATTTTGGTAATGTAATATCATCAAGCACTTTTTATATATCTCTGAATTTAGATCCCTGTTGAGATATGTGGTAACCACATTTATGAGCTGCATTTCCAGTCTTTCGGCAACTACTAGGCTAATTAATTAGCAGAACGTTATAACGTCTATCACGGGAGAGTAAGTCTTCTCGTGGTCAATTCAGGGCATTGTGAGAAACCTTGCACCAAAGGAGAGCCTCATACATTATGACTTGATTATTCTCATTACGCTTTATGACAAATGATTTATCTATGTCTTACACGCTTTACACTTGGTGGGTTAGCACTACCAAACCAAATACCTGTTCATTTATCAAATAATATGATTCTCCTGTATTGCTTATTTAGGCCAACTTGCTCTTTGTTGATATTCTTCAACTGAGCATGGTTCGATGTCAATGTGCTTTATCATCTCATAAGCAACATTATATGCAAAATATATTATCAATGAGTATGTATGATATGTCCATCGATTCATATGCACTCTCATAATTCATTTGAGATTTCTTTTATCTCTAGAATCAATATTAACTTTGGAGCGTCCTCCAGTAATGATTCATAGACATAGTTTAATCAGAGACAATCTCATGAGAGGTTTATGTATTGATGACAAATAGTTGTGCCTTACTCTTCTCTTCCTTTAGATGAGTATTTATCGAACCAATTAGCTTCCCCCATTTTCGTTTGGGAGCTACGACCTCAACCATACCTCCACCATGTGTGATTACAACACACTTTCCAGCGACGTTGTGCCCTTATTTGGGGACTTTAACCTTGCGAGTATATTTGCAGCTCGTATATGTGATATTGTCACTTCTGGAACAACATTAAACGTATCAAGTATTGATTCTGATTCGTTTGACTTCAACTTTACATTTTGAAGTTTGGGGATCGACATGAGACTGCGTGGGAATATTCAATGACACTTCCTGTCGTTCCCATGGAAAATCCTTTTTCCTATCTCCCCCTAACGATGGGAAGACTGTCTCATCAAAGTGAAAATCTGCAAATCTAGCGGTAAAAAGATCATCCGTCAAGGATTCTAATTAGCGGATAATTTTTGGAGATTCATATCCAACAAACATACTTAATCATTTTAAAGACCCATTTTGGTGCATTGTGGGGGCGCAATTGGCACATATACTGCATAACCAAACATATGTAAATGTAAAGTATCAGACTTATATCCAGTTACCAACTGGTACACATGAGACTGGTTAGCTAGTAATAGGTCTCAAAATAATGAAGTAAAGTTGTTTATAGTATTCCATAACCCAGACACATGTAGGTAAATTGGTGCGCATAACCAATGTCTTGGCTACCATCTATATTCTTTTGATGACAACGTCTACGAGACCATTTTAGTATGGGGTATAGGAAACTCTACATTGATCCCAATACATATGCAATAATCATTAAATCATTATGATGTAAATTCTCTAGCATTCCAAGTCATGTAGACTTTATGAGATAAGCAGGGTGGTGAGCCCTTAAACGTATAGCTTGTGCTAGGAGTGCAACATTTCATGTGGACAATAATACGACATGCATTCATCGTGTCAAAACCAGAACCATAAAGTATTTAAATGACCCGCATTCTGGATGTTTATGTCCATAAATATCTTGTATTCGTTGTAAGAATGAAATATTTTTGTATTATGTCGTTAACTTTAGGATGGTCTCATTCATGTCTTGGCTAAGGATCAGGGTATACAAAAGTTTTAGGTATTCGAGAATGCATATTATGATAACGGTGTTACTTCTTATGCTGCAGAAGTCAACAGTTGCAAATTGCCTTATTTTTTTCTCACTCGAAAGAGAATGTGTCTATGTGTATTTTGTAAACACGGATCACTATGTCATGACCATGGTGTCTCATGTGATCATGTCGAAACATATATGTGTCATTGTCCAAAAATTCTTTATTGGTGACAAAATATGATTTAGTGACCTAGATAATCGACTAATTTGACACGTTAATTTCTTTAATATATGTTCCTTTCATATCATTGGAGTCGATGTACATATACTCAATTCCATTCTTATAATATGATTTCCAGTTGATATGAATATCTTAACAAGACTTTCATTAATATAGTGCTTTAGTGACTATTAATCTTGTACGAACAAGAAAATGATAGTACATCGTCTAAGTATTTTGGTTGGATAAATGCATATTAGTCAATCTCTTTAGATTGTGTGAAAAGTCCTACAAAAAAACTCAAGTTCTTCTCGATACATTCTTATACGGAACGGAGAATATTGAGAGTGTAACACTGTAACACCCTGTTCTTCGCAAAGTAAGTTTTCGTCTTTCGTGGGTAGTTGATCCGTCTTCCGTTCATCTTTTCGGGTGAATTATGTTGTTCTTTCGAGCCTTAAATCGACCCATGTGTGAATCACGAGTTTTTGGACTTTTTGGGCTTCAGTACAAATGGCGCGAGAGTGACTCGCGATAGTGACATGTGTCACTATCGCGTGGCACAATCGCCGGGGAGGTACCGACTCGCGGTACAATCCACGCGAGAGTGCCTCGCGATAGTGACAGTGTCACTATCGCTTGGTAAGGTCGCGAGCGAGGGTCAGACGGGTTAAAATCTGATTTTAGCCTTATTTCTCATTCTAAACCCAATCCTTTATTTTATCTTTCCTCTCTCAACCTCTCATTCCAAGAACCGAACCTAGGGTTCCTTTAACCCTCATCTACCTCGTTTATTGCTAGTTGTTGGGTACTTCATCAAAGGGCTCAATTTGAGCATTTATTCACTATCTCCATATTCATCTTCTTCATCACCTTCATCAATTTTCTAGGGTTTTCATCCAACCATTTTCATCACTTAGAGTTTGGGAGTTTGTGGCTCTTCTTGGTGACCTAGAAGTATCTTGGTTGGTGGATCGAAGTTGTGGTTAAGGTAACCTCCTATTTCTTCATTTATGGAAATTAGGGTTTTGGATATATGATGAGATCTTGTGTAAAATGTGTGGGGAACAATTATTTATGGTGGAATAAGTATATTTATGGTTGGAACTGGTGGATCTAGGTTTTTGGAAGATTTGGCTTGAAGGTTCGGATTTCTTCGAGAAAGCTCAAGTTGGGGTAAAATCTAGATTTAGCCTAAATCTAGCAAGGTGAGTTCAAGTTGTTTTGTGAAAACTATGTACATGCCAAAATGAGTATTTTGAAGTAAAAATGTGCTTTACTTGGTAATTATCAATGTGTTGGGTATTTTGATAAGTTTTCATATTTGATAAACTTGAGTTGTTTTAATCTCATAAAATGCCCATATTTGGGATTTTGATATCTTGACAAGTAATAGTGTGATTTATGCATTTTTGGTGATTTTGTACAAATAAAGTCTATTTTATGATTTATGCATCTTTAGTGATTTTGTAAAAATGAAGTCTAGTTCATGATATATGCATCTTTAGTGTACTTGATTTCGTAAACCCCTTTGGAAAATGATATGTCCCAATCCGTGTAGATTTTTGGGTTAATCACATCTTTGAAATATGTGTCTATATAAACGTTGTTTAGATACGTTGTATTATTGGGGAAAAGTTATTTGTTGGTCAAATGGGTTTGAGCATTTAAACTCAATTTTGACTTAAATGAGTATCGTGGACATTTGTCCCAGTTTTAATGGCTCTTTGAAGAGCCAGATTCTATATACATCGTAATGCATGTTATTGCATATTCATGATAATTACAGGCTCGAGTGCTTTAGTCATTCACGTGTAGTCATGTAATCTTAGATTGTGTTGCATTGGATCCATAGGCACGTAAGTCAGTCTTATTTGATGGTCAATTGGGTGGTACGGGGTTGGACTCCGGGACCCATGTTTTACGACCGAAACTTTACAAGTAGGCACTAGGAGGGTTAAGTCCGGTTGAGCTATTATGACTATGGGTAGTCCTCTTATGGGCGTTGGGACCTTCGCCATGTGGGCAATGCCTTCGTTGTATCCCCCGTGTGCCGAGCCTTTGGCGGTAATCCCGATGGTATTCGCTAAGGTTAGCTATCTCTTTGGGTGGAACTTGTCAAAAAGTCGTAGGGACACTTGGGGTTTATGTCGTGAGATGTCATACGATTAACGTTGTATGGGTGGCATACTTTTGTGTTCCCTCCACTCTCCACGGATACGGGTATCCCCCGTTGTCGGCCCGTAGTATTTTGAATATTTAATTGTCCTTACTTAAATGTTTGGATTTCATTCCATTTTATGGTCGCGTGAGTATTAAGTTTTAGTTCCATACTTTCGATGACGTATCATACCTATATGGTTTGTTTTCCTTTATTATGGGTCGAGTATTATACCCCGCCCGGGTTTTGGGTGTTTTGGGATATGCAGTGTCATTCACGTTTTTACCATTTTGGGTGTCGAATTATAATCCCGTTTGGGAGAGTTATGGGTTGCATCGTTTTATAAAGAATGTTTGTTTTGGGGGAGCATTGTCTTTAAAGATGCATATTGTTGGAAAATGAGTCGTTCTCATATGTAAAGCATATCAAATTGAAAGATTATGAATTTAACCGCACTCGTTCTTTTAAACAATTAATTTATATATGTTGAAAACTCTTGAGCTCACTAGGCGTTAAGCCTAACCCTTTTTATTTGTCGGCATGTGCATCAGGTTCCAGTTGGGGGTTCGGACTCTAGTAGCCTCATGAAGAGTTGAGCCTTAGCTTTATACGAGAGTAAGTTGTTGATGAAGTCTTCCGAAGGTTGGAGATAGTAATTGTTATTGGGTTTTAGTAGCATCCGTCTTTATCATAGATTGTGTGTATTGAGGTTAAATCTTATATTGTGATTGTAGAGAAAGCAATTATCGATGTATCTAGAAAATTTTAAATTAGTTGTTATTCTTAGAATTGAGGGTGTTACAAACACCCTCAATTCTAGAAATAGCAACTAATTTAAAATTTTCTAAATACATCGACAATTGATTCATCTACAATCATAATTTGAGATTTAACCTCAATGTACACCTTCCATTCCATACATATCGACTATAAAAAGGACGGGTGCTACTAAAAACCAATAACAGTCGCTATCTCCAACTGCGGAAGACTTCACCAACTACTTACACTTGCGTAAGGCTAAGGCTCTCAACTCTTCATAGTCCTGCTAGAACCAAACCCCCATCTGGAACCTGATGCACATGCCGACAAATAAAAGGGTTAGGCTTAACGCCTAGTGAGCTCAAGAGTTTTTCGACATATATAAAGTAATCGTTTAAAAAGGAAGAATACAGTTGAAATCATAATCTTTCAAGATGATATGCTTTGAATATGAAAATGACTCATTTTCCAATAATATGGATTTTAGACAAATGAGGTACCATAATAAACGTTTTCCAAACCAAACTGTTTTAAGGACTAAGACCCCAAAATAACAGGTTTCTTTGTAAATTAATTTCAACCCACAACTCACTCAAAAGGAAGAGAAAGCAGACTCCCAATTTATGAAACGTGGATAAAACTTTATATCCCGAAACACCCAAAACACGGGTAGGGCATAATACTCAACTCATAAAATCATGGGAAAACAACCCATATAATATAATATGCTATTGAAAGCATGTGATTAAGATTCAATACTCACGCAACCATAAAATGGGATGAAATCCAAGTATTAAAGCATGGACAATTGAATATCCAAAATACTGTTGGCCGACGACGGGGGAGACCCGTATCCGTTGAGGGTGGAGGAACACAAAAGTATGCCACCCTTACACCGTTAGTCGCATGGCACCTCACGACATAAAACGCCCAAGTGTCCCTACGACTTCTTGACAAGTTTCACCCAAAGAGACAGTTGACCTTGGTGACCGTTACAAAGAACTCCACCCGAAGGCCCGACACACTTAAAGACTACCTCTCAGGCATTACTTCAAGCGGCAGAGGTCCTAGTACCTACCTCCCCGGTAGCACCTCCAGACTCAACCCTCCTAGTGCCTACTTGTAAAGTTCCGGTCGTAAAACATGGGTATCGGAGTCCAACCCCGAAATACCCAAATGACCATCCAAAACAGACTGACTTACGTGCCTATGGATCCAATGCAACACAGTCTAATATTACATGACTACCCATAAATGACCAACGCACCCGCATGTAAATATCATTAATATGCAATAAGATGCATTAAGATGCAAATCGTAGATGAGACTCTACATTGAGCCGCTAAAACTGGATAAATGTCCTCGAGACTCTTTTAAGTCAAAACCGAGCTAAAATGCTCTAAATACCGTTTGGCCAACAAATAACGATTCCCAAATAATAAAACACAGTTAAATAGCGTTTATGCAGACGCATACCTCAAAAAGGTGATTAACCCATAACTCGACCCGAATTGGGACATATCATTTTCCAAATGGTTTATGAACTCAAATACTTCAAATGTCATACGTCATAAATTAGACTTCACATGTACAAAAATCGTCGAAGATGCATAAATCATAGAATATACTTTACTTGTACAAAATCACCAAGAGTACGTAAATCATGCTATTTACTTGTTGAAGTATTCAAAACCCAATATGAACATTTTATGAGATTAAAACAACCCAAGTTTACCAAATATGAAAACTTATCAAAATACTCACACTTTGGCAATTACCAAGTAAAACATATTTTTACTTCAAAATACACATTTTGGCATGTACATAGTTTTCACAAAGTATCTTGAACTCACCTTGCTAGATTTAGGCTAAATCTAGATTTTACCCCACTTTGAGATTCCTTGACGAAATTTGAATCCTCCAAGCCAAAACCTAGATCCAAACATTTTCAACCGTAAATAACCATATTCAACCATATAGAAACATTCCCCAAACCTTTTACATCAAAACCTCAAATTATACCCAAAACCCTAATTTTGACCTCACTCCTCCAAAATCTTCCAAACCGAAAATGGAGAAACATAATACTTAGGAAATCATCAATGGAGTATTTACAACTTATTTTAAGGTTTAAAAATGAAAGGGATACACTTACCACTTAGGTTTGACGAAAACCTAGAAAACCCAACGATGAGTTTGAGGTTGAAGAAGAAGATGGAGATGGTGAATCCTTGACCAAAGCTTTCCATTTTACCACTTGATGGAGTTTCATCTTCATAAAATACAAGGGTTTGAGCCAAACATGGGTTAGGGTTTGAAGGGGAAAGAAGGAAAACGATTTTGGGAGAGAATATAAGAAGTTTGGATGAAAGTGAATGAGAAAAGGCTGAATTTCGCAACTTAACAGGAGCCTGGGCCCTTTGTGCGACAATGACCAACGTCGCTGCCCAGGGCAATGTCGCCTGGAAATGTCTCCAGGTGCCCCTAGGCCACGGTACCTCCTCTGCGACTGTGACAGTGTGACTATGACACTATCATAGTCGTCGGGCATTGTCGCGGGACCTTCCCGGAGCCCCGAAACCCGAATTTTTCACTGTCAATACTTCTGATACTCCAAGGGATTTTAAACAATACATTTCCCAACAAAACCCCACTGTTTACATGTCACAGAAGCGTCCGGGTGACAATCACTTACCGAAAATTACGGGTGTTACAGAGAGTTTTGTATTTCTTTTTAATGTATTTCTTTACATCTATAATGGATATCGGTTTGAGAGTGTATGTTAATTTCATGTTTAACATAAATTTCAAGGAAACATATGCTTAATTAATCTTAAATTAATATGATATAGTTTATTTTCAATTTGTTCTTTTTTCGAAAGAACTAGTGATTAATGTATTTCTTCTTTGACTATCCAATATCAACTGGGCAGTAGTTACATCTCTGCTCCAAGGAATGGAAAATCTTTCCAACTATTGTCATGACCCTGACCCTTTTTCCACGATTTTGTCCACGTGGTACATAAATGCCACGTGTGAGAAATTTTCTTTCACTCACTATTCTTTGGGGTTGTTTCCACTTCTAACACTTTCATTATTGATCTCGAGAACTTTCTTTGTCCCGACATATCTGATGTTGTTATTTGAAAGAACCTTGTTGTGTCTCTCAACCACTTGCAGTAGTTTGATGAGTTTGTCTAAAGGTTGTGTTTCAACTTATATTGGTTCATTAATATTTATTGATATATGAAAGTTGGAAATAATGTTATAAATAATGTCATCTTATGTGAGTTCCTTGCCACGGAGATTTAGACGCATTTTGGATATAACATTTATTTGTTGATATTCTTTTCCTTTTTGTATCGAGTAAGTGAGTTTCATTCTGTTATACGATTAGTTCTGGAAGTACATATTCATGAGTACTCCCGATTCTCCCTTTCAGGGATTCCCACAGTTCTTTAGGGGTTTATAGTAAAGGTATTCCTATGAAAGTTAGGATTTATATGTCGTCTCAAAACATGATGATATTTGCTTGTACCTTTTCAGGAGGTTGGTTTTAGGGTCAATAGGGAGTTGATGGACTTTAGATATATTCTTGTACTTTTCTAACAAAAGTTGTTTTTACATTGGATATTCATATTTGTACTCCAGTTCTTTTGAGTTTATGACATTGAATCGTGGATGGGTTGTTTCAACCATCTACGTATATAAGGGATAATGTATGATTTTCTAAAAAGTGAATCATGGTCTATAATCATTATATTATATATGAAATTTCATTATCATAATAATATTTTATTATTGTATGTTTACATTTTGTTGATAATATTTCATCAATATTTCAATTTGCGAAAAGAAATCACTCAAGCTATTAGATTTCTAGGTAGTAGGGGAATCACATGGATTTCTTAAGTCCCTACAAACCTTAGGGCTATTTACACCCGTTTGACAAAATCCTTTCGATATCTTGTGATTTATTTAATTTGAAGATAACATTGTTAATTATAGAGCTTTTTTCATGAGGCCAAAATGAATATAAGTTTGGCATATGAAGTCAATTTCAGTGTTTTAATACCTTAATGGTATTTTGAGGGATTTTGTCATGAGACAATTAAATATTGGTTTTGACATAAAGTCGACGTCAAACTTTTAACATATTAATAGTATTTGAGTGTTTTTGATAAAAGACCAAGATATATGGGGTTGGAAGTGTAACTTCCAAAAACTACTGTAAAATTGGAAATTATAAGTAGGAACTTATAATTAAAATAAACATTTGAATAATATATGAATATTATATAACATAAATATAAAGAAAATTAAAGAATTTGTTCCAACAAATGATGGATTTCTCAAAAACCCTAACCGGTCGTCATTCTCTATTATTCCACTACGTCCAACCTCTCTTTTATACCGAATTCAATCTCCATGGTAAAAAAAGAACAAGTTAAATTTATTTCTCTCAAAGTAAAAAAAAATGGACAAAGTTACATGATGCTACGGGGTTGAGAGTTAAACAAACAATGTGCATATTTATAAAAAAAAAACATGAATCATGGCGGTAAAAAAAATAATCCAAGCATACAATTAGCACAAAATGCATAAAGAGAATAAGTATGCGTACTTGAACAGGATTAACAGGATGTTGATTTATAGCGGTAATGACAGCAGACACCAAACACAATAATTGTTTAGTTTGATGGATGTAGATAGTGGTAGTTAGAACTTAGAAGCTAATATATGAGCTTACGTGCTGATAACGTGTTATAGGAAAAACAAAATAGAACAACAGTAAATAGAGAGAATGAAATATGTAATTCTCATTAATCATAAACTCTTTAAATAGGGAGAAGTTTACAAAGAAAATGAAACATTCATTAAGGTAAATTCTAATACTAGAAAAATATTCTGTCAATCACTTCATTTTAATGATGACACATAATCCTTCAACAACATAAATATTTTTCTAGAGATTTTTACTTCTAATTCCCATTTTAAAGAATTTGATAGCATGCCTCTTTTCCAAACCTTTTTGTTACTTGTAATTAAGACGTTGGTTCGTTACCAATATTCCAATATCCCAAAGTGGTTCTTTATTAGAACCATCACTATTGCGCAACAAACAACAACAATAACTTTCTCCTTATCTTTTGTTGGTGCAAAATGCATATAATATACTTTAATATAAGCATATAAATTGTTTTTTTTATTTAATATTTTACTTTTTTTTAAGAATGGTATCCTAGGCTATATTTTACTTTGCACAATATAAATAATTTTATTTGACAAGCACCCAATATATGCCTAAATTTTAATTGCATGATCAACTATGAAGAATTATGGTGTGAAATATGTAATTATTATATTTGTTGCGATAAATACTCAGTGACAAAATTGAAAAATCAAGAATTTAACATGAGAAGTATGTTGTGAAAAAACGAAGATTTATTTTGAGTTAAGAAAAATTGTGAGCTTTAAATTCGAAATATCAAAGGTGAAGATAAGTGATTAGATTTCAAATGGATGAGTTAACCAAACTACCTAATGAATATGTATTTTAAATTCATTCATTCTGACATTTTATTTTACCCTTGTACTATATCATTTTTACTGTCAAAACAATAATTGAATTCGTACAAACATGTGATGTCAAATCCAATATACTCTTTTAGAGCATCTCCAACGACTATGCTATAATTTTTTTAAAATATAGTATGATGAGTTAACTAAAGTACCTACACATAATATGTATTTTAACATTCAAATGTATGAGTTAACTAAAGTACCTAACGTAATATGTATTCTAACATTCATTCATTATGACATTTTATTTAACCCTTATACTTTGTCACTTCTACTGTCAAACAATAATTGAACTCGTACAAATAACATGCGTTGTTGATAAATAATACACATTCATCATTGACATATGATTTTTAATCCAATGTAGTCTTTTAGAGCATATCCAACAACTATGTGATAATTTTTCTAGAATATAGTATCAGGAGTCGAATTTTTCATAAAGAATTACATCAAACTCCAACAAATACTCTATTTTAACAATTATAGCATTAACTATATTATTAAAAGATGTATACACTTAATAAAATATTATTTTTTTATCTCCTAATTAAACATTTATTTTCAATACTTTTATTGGGGGAAAACAATTAAAATAATATTTCTCTCTCCGATATAGAGTTTTTAAAGCATCTCCAACAACTATGTTATAAAAGAAATTTTGTTGATTTAGGAGAGTTTTATGCTTTAATAGCAATTCTATATTGTATGCTAAAATTAAAAAAAGAAGAAAGAGAATACGAAAATATCTAAATTTAGATCAAATCTCTAAAACTCTATATAGGAAATAGAAATTATATTTTATTTCTTTCCCCACCAATAAGAGGTACTAAAAATAAATGTTTAAGAGAGAAATAATATTTTTAATAATATAGTTGATGCTATAATTGTTAAAATAGAGTAGATATTGGAGTTAAATGCAGCTTTTTTAGATATTTTAAATTTTGATAATCTACTTTAGAAAGAAAAAAAATATAGTATAACTATTGGAGATGCTATCTAAATTTAGAGATGTTCATACTCTTTTTGTTCCTTTTTCTATTTTACCATACAATATAAATAGTCATTGGAACAACAAACTCTCATAAATTACCAAAATGAATATAGCACAGCTCTTGAAAATGCTCTTAAACCCTTGTACCGTTAATAGTCTGTGCTTCAGGAGTGTAACAACCCACACACTCTGACAAACACACCAAAGCATAATATATAGATAATGCCAAATGGCCTAGTGGCCAGCGCCCTTCCGTAAAAGCTCCTTCCTGGCGTCCCGAATGTGGGTTCGAATCCAGGGGGAGACAGGTTGTCTTTTCCGGTGCAGCCTTATGGTGCTACGGCTGTAGGGTCTCCAAAAGGGGACCACGAGACCTTGGGTCCCCGCCAATAAACCTTTTTTATAGATAATGCCAAATGGCCTTCAGATTTAAAAGTCAATACATACGAAAATAAAGTCAAGTCTTAACAACTCAAACGGATTACAGCTAAGAAACGTAAACATAACAAGACAGGATATCTATCACCAATAACCAGCATAATCCTCTAAAATAATTCACTTATTCAAAGCTTTTCCTTCCCTTTACCAGAGCCTCCCTCGACCTGCTTACCTGTAAGGGTTTTGTTTGGAAAGCGAGGGTTAGATCATAAGGTCTAGTGAGGTTCCTCTAAACGCACAAGTACACAAGCAAGTAATAAAATAGTTTTCCTTTATTAAATAGCCAACACATAATAATTAAAAGTAGTTGAGTATGCACTACCTTTCCATTTTACCACACTTTGGTCACTTGCTCACTCGTGACAATGAGTTAGGGCACACACCAGCCCTTAATGGAAATATATGAAACAGATTCATATAACCGTCGATGGGACACACTCCCTATATATGCATAACAAATTTAGCATGTACACATAACACACTTGATCAACGGACCTCATACAACGATTGACACAATATAGGTACATCCAACATGTAACAACAAGTCAACAACAACATCGTACAAAATATACATTAACAGAGATTAGGGAAACTCACCTGAAATCTTTGCTAAGCCTTTAATTGTTCGCACTAAAAATCCCTTTTCAAACGCCTACTTACACCTAGATCATGCGAAGAAATGAGTCTCACAACATAACATATGACGGGTTCTTTCTAATTCTCGAGACACTCTAAAATACACTCTAAAATTACTGAGTTTCACACGACATAACACACTATAACCAGATTACTATCCCCGATCATCGAACTGTTGGACACTCGGGACTCGGGTTTGAACTCACTGGACCGACTCCCGGGTTTGGGCTCTCCCTGGTGAACTCCCGGTTATGAGTCTCGGTACTCCCGGGTCTGGGCTCTCCCGGGTGGACTCCCGGTTATGAGTCTCGGTGATAGGTATCTACGCTCCCGGGCTGGACTACGATTCACCCGGGTTGGCACTCTTGGGCGCACATTGCCCGAGGACAGGGTCATACGTGAATGGAGCATTCAGACACCCCCTTACCCGGTGCCAAAATCCTCGCATCACTCGAGCGGGGTTCGACTCGTCCTTAGAGTCGGGACTAAGTCAACCAAGCCAAAACCTTGGAGTTAAGAGAGTGGAATGGAGAGATTTCATACCTTGGAGAAGAGTAACAAACACCCAATGGTCGCTTCCAAGAAATCGAGTTCTTCCCAAAATATTGCTAGAGTCTACTATCTCCTAATCGTTTATCCTTTCACTAGTCGCCTCTTTTCACCACTAGGGTAAGAATGGGATTATTCTTAGGGTTATAACATCCTTTTATCCACTTTCACACAAAGACCCCCAAACTTCCATTATTCATACAAGGCCCACTAAAAATTATAAATAATAGCGTAAGGGCACGGTCGTTACAAGGAGGACAAATTTGATGGCACCCCAATGCTAATGCTACTAAAGTTATTTGGTATAGATTAAAAAAATAACATTATTCAAAGAACAACATCATATTTATGTTTGGTTTTGATATAAATCAAAATAACCTTATATGGTTTGACTACATTTTATTGCCCGACGATATTGTTCATCCTATAATATTCAAGTTGCTTCGAGCTAACTCGAAACACAATTAGTGTGAAACAGTTAGTTATTTTCATCTGTATCCTACAATAACATAATCACCAATGAATTATTAAAGATGGATCAGTAAGTTTGTTTATGTGGTTGTGACAAATGATAATATAAAAATTGTTAGATCAATGGGTATTGACCAATGGATATTAAATGTATGTTAACAAAGGAGACAAGTTTTCACATTTTGTGTGTGGTTAATGTTTTAAATTTTAAATAAATATAAACAACATAAGAAATAAGACTAGTATTGGAAGATTTGATATGTTATTTACGGATTATAATGTATTGGGCCAAGTTTGATGCAAATTACACTTTAAATATTGGGCTCAATAATTGGGTCCTTTTTCATATTCTTTCTAAGTGGTTGGCTGGTTGCTCATGAGACTATTCAAAAATCAAAACTCAAAAATAATATTTAAACTTTAGACTCGTAATTTTTTACGAAACTTGATCACTATAACAATTTTGATTATGTAAACATCATGTTTGATAAATGTGTATGAAATAAACGTCTCTATTTTGTTTGTATTTTGGAAACATGGATATAGTAATGGATTTAATTAGGAAAATTTAAAATTTTGTTTTTTAAAATAAAGATCGAGTAAACTACGATTTTGGTTCATGTGGTTTAATATTTAGGGAAATTAATTAAAATGACCGTATTTCAATATCGTATTACCGAAATGCCCTAAATCTCTTTTGTTTTGCCGATATACCCATTTTGGTCGGGATTCGACCCATCTCGGGGTTACCGAAAAACGCCGGACTTACCCCAGCATTTCAGTTGCAGAAAATAACCATCAAAATAACCCCGGGATGTCAAATGTTAAGGTAGAAGTCATAACAACCCCGGGATGTCAAATGTCAAAATCCATTCTTTTCTCTATTTGACACATGTCAAGTGTTAAATACTAAAATAACCATCAAAATACAACTCATCCTTCCAATCCCGGCTTAACCCCGGGATGAATAGTGAAATCCCGGGGTAAATCCGGCGTTTTTTGGTAACCCCGGGATCGGTCGAATCCGACCATGGATCCCGGCCAAATGGGGTATTTCGGCAAAACCATCGAGATTTCGGGCATTTAGATAATACTTGTTTGAAATACGGTCATTTTAATTAATTTCCCTTTAAATAATGATTCTGGTATTTTAAAACTGTTTTTTTTCATCCTTAAGGTTTCTATTTTGCTTTCTTTTTCGTCTCTCTATCCAACTTTGTTAAAATTAAGTGTTAATTAATTCAAAAAGTGAAAGAGTACATATTTGGTCCTTGTGATATATCATTTTTTACATTTTTATTCTTAAATTACATAGTTTACATTTTTTACTTTTTCTTTATTTATTATAGAGTAAATTACGGATTTGGTCCCTGTGGTTCTTTGAAATTTTGGATGAGGTCCCCCATAGGAATTAATTACAAACAACATCACCATGGTTTCGATTTTGTTGCGGATCAAGTTCATCCATCTAACCCTGGTTAACCATGAGCTGTTAAACCCCTCACATGCCTCCCATGTGAGGAGCATTCCTGTCAATTCCCATCATTACTCCCACCTAAAAACCTCATTTTCCAGTTTTCGCTTTTCTTTTCTTGGTGAAATTGAACAACCATTCAATTTTCAAGGTTCTTTTCTCTCAGAATAATTGCGATGGTAATTGGGGAATAAAGTTTTGTTAATGATGGCTCATACCCATCTACATGAGTTGCTCAAAGAAGATCAAGAGCCCTTTCAGCTCAATAATTACATTGCCGACCGACGTTCTCAGCTCAAATTGACAGAAACAACAACTAAACGAAAAGCAATTATCGAACCTACAACCTGCACTCTTAAATTATGCATCAACCATGCATGTCTTTTCACTTTCAAAGACTCCCCGACAACCAAAAGTCCTTATATTAAACCATAAGAGCACCCCAACCAAACGCCATGAAATCACTTCTTTAAACAATACAAAATCTTCACTGCCAAAAAAAAAATTAGGGGAAAGAGGCAGCAAACAACGTCGAAGTTAGTTTGGATGCTAACGACAGTGCATACTATAGGCCCAGTAGTGCAGATTGGTCGGAAACGGAGACTTCGTTTTTTTTTAACCAACAGCAACCCAAATTTTTATAACCACCACCAACCAAAGAAAAACAAAACAGTAACCACCAAAGAACAAAACAGTTCAACAGCCACAAATCCTTAGCCGAAGTAGGACATCACCAAATCAATTAAAAGTAAATGAACAATAAAGAAAACAAAGAGAAAAGTTTGCGAGAAGCAAACATAAACACCCTTCCTGTCCGGCCGAAAATCCGTCCGATAAGAGCCCGGACACCATCTCGCCAACAAATCCACTCAAGCTCAATCTCGGTTTATGAATCGTGTGAGGAGATTCAATCTGAAAATTATGTTTCATCTTCATCTGCCATGTGCTCTGCTCAAGCGCTTCTACCCCTTTTCGTTTATCTCTCCAGAAAATCCCTTACGTCGGTCACCGAAAATTGGATTTCTTATCGCCAGCGACATCTCTGAACCGCCACTTACGACAAGTTTTTATTTCTTGTCTACGTCTTGTAATTTTCTCGATGTCTTATTACACCAATTTAATCACAAGCTAACCGAAGATGCTAAATGTCTGAGTTACTGAGCTAACTCGTAAGCTCAGTTGGGATGAGAATTGAATTGGGATGAGGTATTTGTGTTATTTTGATTAATGGTAAAAGGGTTGCTACTGCCATTGATAACACCCATGATAGGCATGTGAGGGGATGGTTAACCAGGGTTAGATGGAGGGACTTGATCCGCAACAAAACCGAAACCATGGTGATGTTGTTTGTAATTAATTCCTATGGGGGACCTCATCCAAAATTTCAAAGAACCATAGGGACTAAATCCGTAATTTACTTTTTATTATATTTTATCAAGACATTTATTTTTCTATTAAATATATTATATATTTTCAAAATTGTTATAACTTTAATCATAAAATAATAAATAATCAAATAATTTAATTAAAATTATTGATAAATACATGATTGTTTTTCAAATTTTTAGGTTTAAATATCCTAAAGTTAATACTTGTTATCTATTGATTTATTAAAACTTTTTATTTGTTTTAACTTACCATTGGAAGAAGTTTAATAAAATTCTATAAACAAATAGTTTTATTATATAACAACCGGTTGTTGTTTTTGTTAGATGCAAGTTACTCTTACTATTCTATATTTTTCATTAATTATTCAAATTTGTTTAATATTTAAATTAAATACACACACAAACATATATATATATATATATGTATATATATTTATATTAATGTTCTAAACAACATAATTTTTAAAACTTGTGTCTGACGTGACGTTAAGTCTGTGACACATCATGACTTAATGCATGATTTTTGTAACACCATATTGAAATTTTCTTATCTTTTTATTGTATATTTTTTTTTACTATACACCCTAATTGAAAATGTGCAATATCATTATCTCATTGAGTAATAGTAGAAAACAAAGATTTATATGTATAACCTTATATATGATATATAACTTTACCCCCACAAGTCACGTCTCACGCTATTTAATACCTGGATATATATATATATATATATATTGAGAGAGAGAGATCCATTTGATAAATGATAAATGTTTGAGAAATAAATAAGTAATCCTATTATTTCATTTGGTCAAGGTCGGATTTGACTGGTCAAATATTGCGTTTTTGACTGGTCCACAATTGCGGCTATTCCAAAAATAGAAGCACAGTTTCGTAATTTTTACGAATACGAGGTACGAGTTCATATATGAACCTGTATGATTCACATATGAAGTATATGTTCATATATGAACCAATGTAATTCACATATGAACTATTTTAACTGATTCATATATGAACTTTTATGATTCATATATGAACTAATTAACTGTAGGTTCATATGTGAATCAGTTGAACTAATTAACAGTCAAACGTGACTTTTTTATCAGCTAGTTTGACAAACATAACCTAAGGGGGTGTTTGAGATTGCTTATTTAAAACAAGTTGTGTTTTTTTAAGTGCTTATCAACTTATGCAGTGACAAAAAAAAGTTTTGTAAAAAGTGTTTTGATTAATTTATTGTGGTATTAAAACATAATAAGTTGTTATTTATGGATGTTTGAGATTGCTTATACATGTAAAATGACAAAAAAAAATTATAAGTTGTTTCAAATGAGTTAATAAATCACTATGAACTAACTTATTAAAAACTCCTTACTAGCGATGACAAGAAGCTATAAACAATTTTTTTTCTCCAATCCAAACATTAAAAAGAACTCATTAAAGTTGACAAAACACAATAAATAGTTTAAATAATCAATCACAAACACCTCTAAAAAGTTATATTTACAAATTTACCCTTTTTCTTTCTAGACATCTGATAAACCTCTGATAAAACCTACCATCAATTGTTCCGCACTTCATCGCCTCCGTCATTCTTCTCCACACTGGTCGATTCATCTCATCGATTTATTTGCATCTTTTTCTCAGGTACGATTTCTATTGCATCTTCTTCTCCATGTTCGATTTCTATTGCATCTTTTCTCCATGGTCGAATCTGAGACAATAGGAAGGTAGCATCATCTGAGATTGACCATGGCTACTGAGAAGGTTTAGGGTTTAGGGTCGATTCCTCCATGGTCGATTTCCATGGTGACTGTAGCCAAGGTCGATTTCTCCATGGTCGATTTCCATGGTGACAGTAGTCATTCTTGACCTTCTTGATATGTTTTTGAATTTGTTACCATGAAACTGTTATCATGAATCATTGTTATGTTTTTGAATTTGTTACCATTGACATGTTACCATGAATCATTGATATGTTTTTGACAAAACCACTATATGTAGCCATCAATTTTGTTACCATGATATTATTTTTGATTGTAAATGGTTTATAATTTTCAATGGTTTCTTGTTTTGTGAATTTTTATAGTGTAAATGGACCCGTACCAATTGGTTTAAATTATTTTTGGTACAATTGTTGTGTTGAAAGGTTTTTAAACTATGTATGAATTTAGCGTTGTTGTGTTGGAAAGTTTTAAAATTTTGTATGTATTTATAATTGGTGTGTTGGAATGATAATATGATATAAAATAGTACAACTATCATAGACAATTAGTCATGTCCTGTCTCGTCCCATCCGGTCTACCTACCAAATGCTACCTACATTCTGAAAATGAAAATTGATAAAGTTCCAAACCTTAATTACCCATTTGGAACTTTGTTTACACTACAAGATTATTGCTTATTTCCGACCAAGATTACCGACGGATAATAACCGTCGGTAATTACCGACGGATCACCGACGGAAATGTAAACTTTGCGACGAAAACACTATCCATCGGTAATCCGTTGGTAAATTATATAATTTACCGACGGATTACCGACGGATATTAATTAATTTTATTTTATTTTATTTTTATTTTTAAATCCGTCGGTAATCCGTCGGTAATTTATATAATTTAATAAATATTTATTTTTTTCTGACGTCCGTCGGTAATCCGTCGGTAAATTTAATAATTTAATAAATATTTATTTTTTCTTTGATCATGTATGTGTGTATATATATGTATGTATGTACATGTACATATGTGTTCATGTATGTATATACAAATTTACGTATGTGATCATGAATTAATGTATATGTACACCATGTATAGTATGTATGTACATCATGTACATGTATAGTACGTGTATGTGATCATGTATGTATATACAAGTACGTATGTGATCATGTATGTATATACAAGTACGTATGTGACCATGTATAGTATGTATGTGATCATGAATGTATGTACATATGTGTTCATGTATGTATATACAAATGTATGCATGTGATCATGAATGTATGTACAACATGTATAGTATGTATGTACATCATGTACATGTATAGTACATATGTGATCATGTATGTATGTACATGTACATATGTGTTCATGTATGTATATACACATGTATGTATGTACACCATGTATAGTATGTATGTAATATGTATGTGTGTACATATGTGATCATCCGGATTTAAAGCCCAACTGGTAACGTTAAAGCCCAACTAAATCCATTAAAGCCCAACCAGATCCATTAACGCCCAACCGGATTCGTTTAAAGTCCAACCGGGTACGTTAAAACCTAACTGATCACATTTGGTCTCTGATCTAACCGGATTCGTTTAAAGCCCAGTTACTTCAGGGGTATTTTAGTCAATTTAAATACAATTTGATAAATTAATTAATAATTTTAAATATAATTTGATAAACTAATTAATTAATAATTTATTTATTAATTTTAATGTTAAATAGTATATTAATTAATAATTTATTTAATAATTATAGTTTTAAATATAATTTTAATTTAAAAATAATTTATTTAATAAAAAACAATTATCCGTCGGTAATCACCGACGGATATAATTCGTCGGTAAATACCGACGGAAATTCCGTCGGAAATCCGTCGGTGAATGTCCGAAAATTCTTAAAAAAAATAGCGGGCTGAAAGCCCTAATTTCATCAGTTTCCCTCTCTCGTCTCTCACTTTGTCTCCCTCTCGTCTCTCGTCTCTCACTCTCGTCTCCCTCTCACTCTCACTCTCGTCTCCCTCTCAATCTCGATCCCTCTCACTCTCGTTTCACTGTCGACAGGTGTCGACCTCCACACCGGCGACCTCACCTCCACCGGCGACCTCCATCCCCTCCGGCGACGGCCATCCCCTCCGGCGACCTCCTGATTTGGGTATGAATTTGTGTGTGTATGTTTGTTTGTGTATGAATATATGTGTTTCAACAACTTATATATCAATTTCTATTTAAACCCATATATATCTTTATATCTTGATTTGTGTGTGTGTATGTATGAATCTGTGTGTGTGTGTGTGTGTTTGTTTGTGTATGAATATATGTGTTTCAACAACTTATATATCAATTTATATTTAAACTCATATCTTTATATCTTTATTTATGTGTGTGTGTATGTATGAATCTGTGTGTGTGTATGTAATGAATATGTTGTATTTTTTGTTAATGAATCTGTGTTTTTGTGTGTGTAGATTGAAATTGAGTGAAATTTGGTGCCGCTTCATAGACATACACATACACACGATCTACTCCTGTCTTCTTGACTTGATTTAAGGTACCAAAATAATTTTAGACGTTATTCCTTAATTAATTTATGTTGTCATTTAATAGGAAAATTTGAGTATAGTAGTAATGGAATTATTTGATATTTGTTATGCTTGTAAACCCAAACCTTTTCGTTACGTTTGTTTCTCGTTATGTCTGTTTTTGGGATATATGACAACTATGGATAATTATAATTATGAGAGTTTATTGTAGATTGAAACTGATATGAGTATATTGTAGATTGAAATTGATATGGGTATATATTGTAGATTGAAATTGATATGAATTCTTTTAGCTTATGAAAACCATTGTTATGAGCACGAATATATCAAATGTTTTGGTATGATTTGGTTTGATAAACTTGTGATATTAATTAGTTGGGTTGTCATTTATTGGACAAACATTAAGTTGATAAATGGAGACATTTGGTATGATTTAGGATTTGATTATACTTGATTTTATTTATTTATTTTAGTTGGGTTGTCAATTGTTGGGAAAACATTAAGTTGATATATAAAAATATTCATTTTATAGCCGTTATGTTGCCAAAATTTTAAAAAATATATGTTTGACTTTCCAATAGTCAAACCATTACACTTAGAGTTTTAGAGTCATCCAAAACTCCTCTAAACCAATGGTTTGACTTTCAAGAAGGCAAACCATTATACATGTAGTGTTCAATAGACTTCTAACTTCATTGACACCTACGGTTTGACTTTTAAATAGTCAAACCATTACACGTAGGTTTTTTAAATTTTCCAAAACACCTTTCTTTGATTGTAACCTACGTTTTGACTTTCCAATAGTCAAACCATTACACTTAGAGTTTTAGAGTCATCCAAAACTCCTCTAAATCAATGGTTTGACTTTCAAGAAGGCAAACCATTACATGTAGTGTTCAATAGACTTCTAACTTCATTGACACCTACGGTTTGACTTTTAAATAGTCAAACCATTACACGTAGGGTTTTTAAACTTTCCAAAACACCTTTCTTTGATTGTAACCTACGTTTTGACTTTCCAATGGTCAAACCATTACACTTAGAGTTTTAGAGTCATCCAAAACTCCTCTAAACCAATGGTTTGACTTTCAAGAAGGCAAACCATTACATGTAGTGTTCAATAGGCTTCTAACTTCATTGACACCTACCGAGTTAACCGGCGAAGAAATATGGGAACAGGTCCATCATCTTCCAACTGTTTACGATGGCTCCCCGTTTCGACGGACCAATAGAAAAATTACCGGTTTCGGAATCACTCATAATTGGGTGAAGAGAAGCATCTTTTGGGAGCTGTCATATTGGAAGACGTTGTTAATTCGACACAACCTGTATGTACTACGGTGTGGGCTATTGTGCTGTAGTTTTGTTTAAGTGTACATGGTTTGATAGTCCAGATGGAGTTAGAGTCGACCCTAAACATGGGTTGGTTGATATCAAATACAAGTCTAGACTCAGAGGTGAGGACTATTACGTCCTAGCATCACAAGCGGAACAAGTGTATTACACACCCTATCCTTCAGGAAGTAAGGATTTAAAGGACTGGTGGGCAGTTGTGAGACCAAAGCCCGTGGAATATATGAAGTTGCAGAAAGGGCTATCGATGTGTTGGATGATGATAACGTGGATGGAGAACCGTTCTTTCAAACCAACGAACGGGTAACTCATCATACAAACAACTGGGTAAATGAGGACCTCGATCCCGTCCCTCTTGTCACTGGGGAGCTCAACTTAGTCGCCACAAATGACGAAGCTAGCGAGGAAGATGCATCAGATCACGAAGCTAGCGACGAGGAAGAAGAATTTGAAGATATGGATGATGATGAAGATAACGAAGACGAACTTATGTTATCTGATCACTCGTCTGATAACTAGTGGGTCTTTCTTATGTAGACATTTCCGTGTTAAACATTCTCTATTTTGCCATTCTTATGTAGACATTTTTCGTGTTAAACATTCTCTATTTTGCTGTTCTTATGTAGACATTTTTGGGTCTTATGATTTATGTACACTTATATCATTTTGTGTTAACCATTCTCTATTTTTAGATGTCTGGACGCCCTTCTAGGGGTAGTAGGAGTGGTAGGAGTAGGGGCAGTAGCAGCTCCGCTGGGTGTGGTGACCCCCAGGCCGATGAGTTCACCTGCGACGTCCTAGATCAGATCCAGTCCGATGACAGAGCAGCGGGCTCGAGGGTTAGAGGCCCGAATGTGGCATCACAGACGCCCCAGCCTAGTCAGCGATCGCCACTTTTGTTGTCTGATGCGGGCGGGTAAGTAGATGTGATATATTATATATTCTAGTACATAATAAACCGATCCTAATGTTTTTTATGTTGTATATTTTACAATTGTGAAGGTTTAAGGACAAGTCGGCAGTCCGGAGGGCCATTGTCGTCTTTAAGTCCATGTTTGATGGTCCTTGGGCTCATTTTAGGGATGTCCCTAATGAGCACTATCCACGGTTGCTGGATCGATTTCGGGTAGGTATTTTACTCTATTTAACTTATTGAGTGGATTTATTTTTACTTAATCCAAACAATGTGTAACACCCCCAGTCCCGCGTGGCTGAGGACAGGATGTGTGTCACACTTTTGACCCAAAACACAAAATATAAACTAATTAAGCATTAGGGTCGGTATCAAGAAATTAAACACAACCCACAAGATAACTTTTTGCGGAACCTCAAACATAAACACAACCGGCTAAAAATAAAGCGTATAACACCTGAACAACAACTAAACTATCAAAAGATCCACCGGTTGTAACTTCAGGCCTACTCGGTCAGTTCCCATAATTTCTCTGAATCTTTTCTACTGAACCTGCCGTGTCAGAAACAAAGAACACGGCTAAGCACAATTGCTCAGTGAACGGACTAAATATATATATATATATAAATAATAATAGCGGAAACAAATTCATTTCGTAGCGGAAACAATCATAATAGTTTGACATAACATAAGTCAAAGAATAAGCCAACTTATGAGTTATAAAATACTTTAAAAAAATGTGGTAAAGCATCGTGTAAAAATAAATTACAAGACCGGTTTCCCAGTTCATAATCACAAAAAGGATTCAACGGATGAAACCTTCAATGTGTCATAAATTCCATGGGAGGATCAGTCCACATGGGTGTGGAATGAAGTGCGGGCATACACATCCATTCCCGTACGCAACAAATGCGTATCATAATGCGCATATCCTAGGACCAGTCCATACGCCCCCACCCATGCCTAGGTAAAGCTCACACTATAGAGCACCAGTATGGGGACGCTGTGGTTTACGAGCACCACAGAGCGTCACAATGATCTATGCCCTGATCACTGTGTCATACAAATTATAACATCAAGTATAAATCATGAGAGTTAAAAGAAAATAACCACCATGAAATCTATCAAACGACCTTTATGGTTCAAAATATTATTGAAAGAAAATGTTCACTATCAAAATCGTTCAACTAAAGTTTAAAATTACTTTTCAAGCCTCACATAAGAATAATATTTGAATGAACATGAATACTTTCAAAGTATCGTTTTTCCAAAGTGATTCATAAAGTAAGCACAAAATCATAGGAAAGTTGTTGTACAAAGGAATATCGTATTTCGACAAAATAAAGGAATTTCGGATTCGAAATACATGCACTTACTTTTGTAGTGTCATGATTTAATCATGGAATGGATAATCTTATCAAAGGATTATCCTCGTATAGAATGAAGTAGGGAAATCCGTACCTCAATTGAATTGAGATGCAACACGAGATTAATCGAGACCGATGACGAACTTTAACCCGTTCGATTTCCTATATAAACCACCAATTATTATTAACGCACAACCTAAAACTCAAAGCTTATAAATACTAGCTTAAACAAAAATTTATATTCTCTTAAACATTAAACCGATCACTTGGTGTGCGGTTAAATATCTAGATATAAATATCACCATTTAATTCTAAACTTTACCCGTTTGTAATTTTAACAAAAACAAACATTCCTATATATGTAAATGATTATAACTTTGCTATATCTAACCATAATCTACCAACCAACTTCAACTATCCAAACTTACCAACTTAAATAACTTAAAAAGAAATTTATACCTTTAAGAAGGGCTCGAATCGTAGATTTCGAATATGTAATTTTTTCGTCGATTGCTTCAACGGATTGAGAGATAATCTAGAGAGAAGATTGAGATGAGAGAGAGAATGAGGCGGTGGAGAGAAAAGAAAAACCACAGGGACGATGCAACGTAATTTACTCTTATAGATATGTATATATATCTATGTTTTTTTTTAATTATAATAATAAGTTTGGATAATTGACGACTTTAATTCCTCAACAATCCTTACTTGACATTTTAATATATTATATATATATATAGATAAAACGTAATATATATAAAAAATATATATATATATATATATAAAGAGTTTAGGTTAATGATAATTTTAATCCTTAACTATCCTTGATTACCATTTTTAATTTCGGTTCAATTCGGTTAAGAAGTAATTATACGTTTTTCAAAACCGAGTCTTATACGGGTATTACATTTCTCCCCCTCTAAAAAGAAGGTTTCGTCCTCGAAACCAAATTAAGGATGTATATTTCATACCTTAAAATAATTGCGGATATAGCTTCCTTAACGAGTCTTCTGTTTCCCATGTCGCTTCCCGATCTGTATGATTTTTCCACAATACTTTCACAAAAGGGACGGTTCTGCGCCGCAATCGCCTCTCTTCTCGATCTATGATCGCTTCCGGCTCTTCAACATAAGAGAGATCTGGCTCAATTCGTTCTAAAGGATAGTCAATCACATGCAAAGGATGATAGCGATATCCCCGGAGCGACGATACATGGAAAACATCATGAATGTGTGAAAGTTGTGGAGGTAGTGCCAAACGATACGTCACCTCGCCAACTCTCTCTAATATCTCAAAAGGTCCACTATATTGAGGACTCAATTTACCCTTGAATCCGAACCTTCGAACACCTCGAAAAGGAGAAATTTTCAAAAAAACCTGCTCACCGGGCAGAAATTCTATTGACCGTCTATGCTTATCCGCATAACTCTTTTGTCGTGATTGAGCTTCTTTCATTTTCTGCCTAGCCACTTCAACTTTTTCCGTGGTTATTCAAACAAGATCAGGGCCTTCGATAGCTTTCTCGCCTACTTCATTCCAACACAAAGGAGTTCGACATTTGCGTCCGTAAAGAGCCTCAAACGGAGCCATACCGATACTGGATTGAAAACTATTGTTGTAGGCAAATTCAATTAAACAGAGATACTCATCCCAGCTACCAGACCACTCAAGAACACAAGCTCGAAGCATATCTTCAAGAGTTTGGATTGTTCGTTCAGTTTGACCATCAGTTTGAGGATGATAAGACGAACTCATGGTTAACTTTGTACCCCAGGCCTGGTGGAGACTCTTCCAGAACCTAGAGGTAAATCTGGGATCTCTGTCAGAAGTAATTGAAACTGGAGTGCCATGTAGTCGAACAATCTCTCTTTCAAACAATTCAGCTAACTTGTCAACTGAAAAGGTCTCTCATATAGCCAGAAAATGTGTCGATTTCGTTAATCTGTCAACGATCACCCAGATAGCATTATGCTTACGTACAATTCTTGGTAATCCTGTCACAAAGTCCATTGAGATGTGCTCCCATTTCCATACTGGAATCTCTAAGGATTGTAACAGACCGCTGGCTCGCTGATGCTCGATTTTCACTTTCTGGCAAGTCAAACATTTAGCAACATACTCAGCTATATCACGTTTCATACCGTTCCACCAAAAATGTTGTTTTAGGTCTCGATACATTTTCGTGGATCCTGGATGAATAGAGAATGGTGAACTGTGTGCCTCACGAAGAACAACTTCTTTAAGCTCGGACACATTAGGCACACACAACCTGCTACCGTACCAAATTACACCATCATCATCAATAGAGAATTTAGACGAAGAATCTTTTTCTATCTTATCTATGATTGCCCATAACTCGCCATCAGACTTTTGAGCCTCTTTGATACTGGAAATGAGAGTTGACTCAATAGACAAGGCAACCAACCATCCATCTCCGTGATATGGACAGAACTCGATCTGAAGGCGCTCTAAATCTTTTTCTATTTCCTGCGGAACTAGAAGACAAGAAACTTCACCTACGCTTTTTCGACTCAAAGCATCAGCTACGACATTCGCTTTACCGGGGTGATATTGAATGCGAACATCATAGTCCTTAAGCAACTCGAGCCATCGTCGTTGTCTCATATTTAGCTCTTTATGGGTGAAGATGTACTTTAGGCTCTTATGATCTGTAAAAATATCACAAGTTTCGCCGTATAAGTAATGTCGCCAGATTTTCAAAGCAAAGATGACTGCAGCAAGTTCGAGATCATGAGTTGGGTAATTAGCCTCATATGGCTTCAATTGTCGTGAAGCATAGGCTATAACTTTCCCATGTTGCATCAATACACAACCTAACCCATGATGAGATGCGTCACTATAGACCTGGAAACCACCGGTACCCGAAGGTATGGCTAACACCGGGGCAGTAATGAGTCGGCGCTTTAATTCCTAGAAGCTACGGTCCTGAGCCTCACCCCAAACAAACTTAACTCCTTTACGAAGTAACTGAGTCATTGGTAAGGCAATTTTAGAGAAATTCTCGACAAAGCGCCTATAATAACCTGTCAGACCAAGGAAACCACGCACTTCAGACACATTAGTCGGTTTCGGCCATTTAGAAACAACTTCAACCTTGGTAGAATCCACCTGTACACCATCAGCTGAGATGATGTGACCAAGAAACGTCAATTGCTGAAGCCATAATTCACATTTAGAAAATTTCCCGTATAGCTTCTTAGATCGCAAAACCTCCAGAGTTATACGTAGATGTTTAGAATGCTCATCTTCAGATTTAGAGTATATAAGAATGTCGTCAATAAACACTATGACGAACTCGTCCAAGTAGTCTTTGAACACTCTATTCACAAGGTCCATAAAAACAGCAGGAGCATTCGTCAACCCGAATGGCATAACGACGAACTCAAAATGGCCGTACCGAGTACGAAATGCTGTCTTTGGAATATCTTGCTCCCTAACTAAGAGCTGATGATAACCAGAAGAAAAATATCTTTCCCCTTGAAGTTGATCGAACAAATCGTCGATCCGAGGCAATGGGTACTTATTGCACACAGTGACTCGGTTCAGTTCGCGATAGTCAATACATAGTCGCATAGAACCGTCCTTTTTTTTTACAAACAGAACTGGCGCTCCCCACGGAGATACACTAGGTCGTATATAACCTTTATCTAAAAGATATTGAATTTGCTCCTTGAGCTCTTTCATTTCAGATGGAGCCATACGATAAGGAGACTTTGAGATCGGACTTGTGCCGGACAACAGTTCAATAGAAAACTCCACCTCACGATCGGGAGGGAGTCCAGGAAGTTCATCCGGAAATACATCCGAAAATTCATTAACCACAGGAATTAAATCAAGTTTAGATGGTACCTCTTCAGGATCTGTGAGTGCAACCAAGAAACTCGCACTCCCCTGCCAGACAAATGGCTCAACCTGCAGAGATGAGAAAGTGCAAGAGTCGGGATTCGGCTCAGACCCCTGATACACTTCTTTGGGATGATTCACATCACCGAAGATGATCTGCTTTGTTTCATAATTAATAATAGCTCGATGTTGGGTCAACCAATCCATACCGAGAATTATGTCAAAATGACTCATTCTCATGGGTAGTAGTGTTACCTCTTGTACATGAGTACCCATTAATAACGGACAATGCTGGAACTGATTAATAATATAAACAGATGTGCCCATCGGTGTCGTGATCACTAATGGATGCTCCGTCAGTGATTCATAGGGTTTTAGAAAAACTTCTAATGCATCAGATACGATTGAGTGTGTCGCACCCGTATCAAACAATACATACACAGAACGAGCATTAATAGATAAAATACTGGAAACCATACCCGAAGTTGGCTTATCAGTAGCCAGTGCAAAGACACATCCACCAGCAGTAGATTGGGAAGTAGTACCCTGACTTTGACTTGATGGTTTAGACCTGCAATTACGAGCAATATGGCCTGTCTTGCCACAATTGAAACATGCTCCTGTTTTAGAAAGACAAGGACCTGACTTATGAAACTTTCCACACTCCTTACATAAAACTTTATGAACCCCATCTGATGAATCTATGATAGAAGAAGATTGAGACAAACTATAGGAAGATCGTCCGTGAGATGTCTGGCCGAACTTTTGGCGTTTAGCGGATGACCCACCAGACTTACTACCTGAAGAACTGAGAGATCATTTCTTGCTATTATTTAGACCACTAGATGCATATCTCACTTTAAACAACTCTATACGTCGAGCGGCGTCCATAACCTGACTGATACTAGTGAATTCCCGGTCAATCAATCGACTACTAAACTTGTCATGTAACCCTCATAAGAATTTATGTATCTGGTCCTCTGAAGAAGCTGCAGATGATCCAACAAAACTAAGAAGTCGCTGGAAGCGAGCTATAAAGTCAGTAACAGATTCATCATCACGTTGATTTATCGTGGCATATTCACGAGACAAAGCATCTCGTTCAGGTCTGGAGAAATACTGATTAAGAAAGATATCCCTGAATTGTGCCCAAGTTAAGGACCCCACAGAATCATTTCCCCCATGGATTCTCTTCCAGGATTGCCACCATCTCTCAGCATCATCCTCTAACTTATAAACAGCCAACTGGACAGAGATGTTATCTGGACACCCTAAAATCAGAAATTTTTTCTCAAGATGGGAAATCCAGTGTTCTGCATCAACCTGAGTAGCTGCTGAACTAAAAGTACGTGGCTTTTGCTTATTAAATTCACGAAGCCACTGATGTAGAGACATATCAGATCCAGATGGGCCAGAAGATGTGCCCAGAGGCATAATAGGAGTCGCTTGAGAAGTAGGTTGAGCACTTCCTAGCTGAGTGATACCAGGCTGTATAGACTGGAGAGCCTGTGTCAGCATCCCAGGTAAGATACTAGCTAAAGACCGACGTATAGCTGCATCAAGAATAGCTGCAGATGCACTGCCAGAGGGAGAACTGACAGGAGGAGGACTCACTGGAGGAACATCAGAGTGAGTATGTGGTGGCTGAGTAGAATCACCACCAATATCTTGCCTTTGCGATGAAGGTCTGCCTCGCCGAGTCTGCTTAGGAGGCATGATAACTGAATAAAAGAATTTAAAAATATTAATAATAAATTATAAGTCCTAACGTAAGTTTACTCGACTTAAGCTTACCCAATCCTCACAGGTCATGGCCTATTATATACTACAAGATCATAACCTATGCTCTGATACCATAACTGTAACACCCCCAGTCCCGCGTGGCTGAGGACAGGATGTGTGTCACACTTTTGACCCAAAACACAAAATATAAACTAATTAAGCATTAGGGTCGGTATCAAGAAATTAAACACAACCTACAAGATAACTTTTTGCGGAACCTCAAACATAAACACAATCGGCTAAAAATAAAGCGTATAACACCTTAACACCAACTAAACTATCAAAAGATCCACCGGTTGTAACTTTAGGCCTATTCGGTCAGTTCCCAGAATTTCCCTGAATCTTTTCTACTGAACCTGCCGTGTCAGAAACAAAGAACACGACTGAGCACAATTGCTCAGTGAACGGATTAAATATATATATATATATATATAAATAATAATAACGGAAACAAATTCATTTCGTAGCGGAAACAATCATAATAGTTTGACATAACATAAGTCAAAGAATAAGCCAACTTATGAGTTATAAAATACTTTAAAAAATGTAGTAAAGCATCGTGTAAAAATAAATTACAAGACCGGTTTCCCAGTTCATAATCACGAAGAGGATTCAACGGATGAAACCTTCAATGTGTCATAAATTCCACGGGAGGATCAGTCCACATGGGTTGTGGAATGAAGTGCGGGCATACACATCCATTCCCGTACGCAACAAATGCGTATCATAATGCGCATATCCTAGGACCAGTCCATACGCCCCCACCCATGCCTAGGTAAAGCTCACACTATAGAGCACCAGTATGGGGACGCTGTGGTTTACGAGCACCACAGAGCGTCACAATGATCTATGCCCTGATCACTGTGTCATACAAATTATAACATCAAGTATAAATCATGAGAGTTAAAAGAAAATAACCACCATGAAATCTATCAAACGACCTTTATGGTTCAAAATATTATTGAAAGAAAATGTTCACTATCAAAATCGTTCAACTAAAGTTTAAAATGACTTTTCAAGCCTCACATAAGAATAATAGTTGAATGAACATGAATACTTTCAAAGTATCGTTTTTCCAAAGTGATTCATAAAGTAAGCACAAAATCATAGGAAAGTTGTTGTACAAAGGAATATCGTATTTCGACAAAATAAAGGAATTTCGGATTCGAAATACATGCACTTACTTTTGTAGTGTCATGATTTAATCATGGAATGGATAATCTTATCAAGGGATTATCCTCGTATAGAATGAAGTAGGGAAATCCGTACCTCAATTGAATTGAGATGCAACACGAGAGTAATCGAGACCGATGACGAACTTTAACCCGTTCGATTTCCTATATAAACCACCAATTATTATTAACGCACAACCTAAAACTCAAAGCTTATAAATACTAGCTTAAACAAAAATTTATATTCTCTTAAACATTAAACCGATCACTTGGTGTGCGGTTAAATATCTAGATATAAATATCACCGTTTAATTCTAAACTTTACCCGTTTGTAATTTTAACAAAAACAAACATTCCTATATATGTAAATGATTATAACTTTGCTATATCTAACCATAATCTACCAACCAACTTCAACTATCCAAACTTACCAACTTAAATAACTTAAAAAGAAATTTATACCTCTAAGAAGGGCTCGAAGCGTAGATTTCGAATATGTAATTTTTTCGTCGATTGCTTCAACGGATTGAGAGATAATCTAGAGAGAAGATTGAGATGAGAGAGAGAATGAGGCGGTGGAGAGAAAAGAAAAACCACAGGGACGATGCAACGTAATTTACTCTTATAGATATGTATATATATCTATGTTTTTTGGGAATTTAATTAAAATGCCCTAAGTTGAAAAATCAGTACCCAATATGCCCCAAATCTTGTAATTTTTGCCAAAATACCCCCTAGGTCCGCGTTTTTCACTGTTACACGCGGACCTGGTCCCCGTTTTGGCCGCGTTCACTGTTACACGCGGCCTCGAGCCGCGTTTTGGCCGCGTTTCCCCCTACACGCGGACCTGGTACGCGTTTGGCATTCGATGCGTGTTGGTCCGCGTTTGGTCCGCGTTTTTCACTATAAAACGCGTATCTGGGCCGCGTTTTTTACTGTAGAACGCGTACTTGGGGGCCGCCCATAGCATTGTTTATTTAGGGTTTAGAGATCGACGGTGTGGATGCTTTCATTTGTTAGGGTTTGCTCCTATAAATAAGTGTGTCCCCCACCCATAACCCCACCACCATCACTCTCAAAGGTATCCCATCTATTTCACTCTCTCAAATATATCGTGTATTACACACGCTCGGATCTCGGCTCGGTTGGTTAGCATTTATAAAAGTCGGATATGGGTCGACCACTTTCTTCGGTAAGTTTCCTTTAACCGCGTTTTAATTTTATATTTATTTTAGTGATTATGTGTTAATTTTAGAGTGTTGCGTTTATGTTGATAATATGTTAGAGGTTGCGTTAATTTTAGTTTTACATATTACGTTGATTTTAGAGATTGCGTTAATTTTAGGATTGCGCTACTTTCATAAAAAAATTGTAGAGATTGCGTTTTTTTTTGTATAAAAAAAGTGTAGAGATTGGGCTTGTTTTTGGGATTGCGCTAATTTTATTAAAAAATTGTAGAGATTGCGTTAATTTTAGAGATTGCGGTTTTTTTTTGTATAAAAAAAGTGTAGAGATTGGGATTGTTTTTGGGATTGCGCTAATTTTATAAAATAATTGTAGAGATTTCGTTAATTTTAAAGATTGCGTTTTTTTTTTGTATAAAAAAGTGTAGAGATTGGGCTTGTTTTAGGATTGCGCTACTTTCATAAAAAAATTGTAGAGATTGCGTTAATTTTAGAGATTGCGTTTTTTTTTGTATAAAAAAGGTGTAGAGATTGGGCTTGTTTTAGGGATTGCGCTCATTTTATAAAATAATTGTAGAGATTGCGTTAATCTTAGAGATTGCGTTTTTTTTTGTATAAAAAAGTGTAGAGATTGGGCTTGTTTTTGGGATTGCGCTAATTTTATAAAATAATTGTAGAGATTGCGTTAATCTTAGAGATTGCGTTTTTTTTTTTGTATAAAAAAGTGTAGAGATTGCGTTAATTTTAGAGATTGCGTTTTTTTTTGTATAAAAAAAGTGTAGAGATTGGGCTTGTTTTAGGATTGCGCTACTTTCATAAAAAAATTGTAGAGATTGCGTTAATTTTAGAGATTGCGTTTTTTTTTGTATAAAAAAACTGTAGAGATTGCGCTTGTTTTAGGGATTGCGCTCATTTTATAAAATAATTGTAGAGATTGCGTTAATCTTAGAGATTGCGTTTTTTTTTGTATAAAAAAGTGTAGAGATTGGGCTTGTTTTTGGGATTGCGCTAATTTTATAAAATAATTGTAGAGATTGCGTTAATCTTAGAGATTGCGTTTTTTTTTGTATAAAAAAGTGTAGAGATTGCGTTAATTTTAGAGATTGCGTTTTTTTTTGTATAAAAAAAGTGTAGAGATTGGGCTTGTTTTAGGATTGCGCTACTTTCATAAAAAAATTGTAGAGATTGCGTTAATTTTAGAGATTGCGTTTTTTTTTGTATAAAAAAACTGTAGAGATTGGGCTTGTTTTAGGGATTGCGCTCATTTTATAAAATAATTGTAGAGATTGCGTTAATCTTAGAGATTGCGTTTTATAATTTTATTTGTATAAAAAAACTGTACAGATTGGGCTTGTTTTTGGGATTGCGCTAATTTTATTAAAAAATTGTAGAGATTGCGTTAATGTTAGAGATTGCGTTTTTTTTTTGTATAAAAAAACTGTAGAGATTGAGCTTGTTTTTGGGATTGCGCTACTTTCATAAAAAAATTGTAGAGATTGCGTTAATTTTAGAGATTGCGTTTTTTTTTAGTATAAAATAATTGTAGAGATTGGGCTTGTTTTATGGATTGCGCTACTTTCATAAAATAATTGTAGAGATTGCGTTAATCTTAGAGATTGCGTTTTATAATTTTTTTTGTATAAAAAAACTGTACAGATTGGGCTTGTTTTTGGGATTGCGCTAATTTCATAAAATAATTGTAGAGATTGCGTTAATCTTAGAGATTGCGCTACTTTCATAAAAAATTTGTAGAGATTGCGTTAATCTTAGAGATTGCGTTTTATAATTTTTTTTGTATAAAAAACTGTAGAGATTGGGCTTGTTTTTGGGATTGCGCTAATTTTATAAAATACTTGTAGAGATTTCGTTAATTTTAGAGATTGCGTTTTTTTTTTGTATAAAAAAAGTGTAGAGATTGGGCTTGTTTTAGGGATTGCGCTACTTTCATAAAAAAATTGTAGAGATTGCGTTAATTTTAGAGATTGCGTTTTATAATTTTTTTTGTATAAAAAAACTGTACAGATTGGGCTTGTTTTTGGGATTGCGCTAATTTCATAAAATAATTGTAGAGATTGCGTTAACAACATCCTTGCATTACTATGTAGGACGATTTTGATAACGTCGATCTTTCGTTCAAATGTCGCATCGCCATGGTAAAGGAAATTAGAGATGCTTTTGAAGCGTGTCCACCTGAACGGGCACAACGTTTACACGAAATGTTTAGCCGCACATCTTTCGGGCCATGGCTCGAGCTTACCAATGTCCAACAGGACCCCCTTCTAGTACACATGTTTTTACAGATGGAGGTCGAGGTTGCGAGACCACAGCCGGAGGAATTGTATTTTCACGTGTGTGGGACTCGCATGCACTTTGGTCGTCGTGAGTTCTGTATTGTAACAGGACTCCCTTTCGGACAAATACCCGACCTTCCTACCTTGACAGATGAGTCCTTTGTTAGTAGGGTTTGGCCCGGCCTTGCACCAGGTATCTTGACGCTGAGAACCGTCCTCGAGACGATGAGAACTGGTCTTGGTGCGATATCCGATGAGGATGTTGTGCGTGTTTGCTTAGTGGTGATGGCAGATTTGATGTTCATGGGTCGTGATCCAAGGCTGCCGGTTTCCTCTACTGTACTTATCGTTGTCGATGACTTGGAGAGGTTTAACCGCTATCCGTGGGGTAGCTACATCTGGAGTCACTCATACAAAGGACTCCACGGTGCCATCGCCAGACGCAAGCAGAAGAACCAACAAAACAACAAGATGACGTTGAACGGGTTTGCACACGCCCTAAAGGTTAGATAAGTACAATAACATAAATATCAATTCATTAACTAATTTTGCTAATTTTAGATTTATTCTAACGTACTTGTTCAATTTATGTAATTCCAGATATGGATCTTGGAGATGTTTCCTGCCTGCCGGCAAAATTTCACCAAGCGCTCCGACAGGTTGATTAGGGGAACCAAATGGGATCGAGATGCTGTCCTTAATAAGTCTGCATGCATTGGGATCTTCAACTCAGCTTTGAGCGTATGCCCTCTTACTATATTTTTAATTGTAGTAATTAAAAAACTATTTGTGATTTATATGTCTTATAATTTTTTAGGTTGTTAATGCGCCATATGCTGAACTGAGGCCTACTCAGGATGAGCAGCAGTCGAGTTGGTTTCGACGGAGCGTCGCCTTTTTTGAAAGTTCGGCGGGCAGGCGACCGACAAAGAGGTCCCGACGTAGAGGTCCTGATCCCGATGACAATGATGACGATGATGACGATCATGACGATGATGATGAAGATGACGATGATGGCACGCGACGTCAGACTCCCCCTAGCTCTAGCTATCAGGCTCCCCCTAGCTCTAGCTATCAGGCTCCTCCTATCCCCACCCATCAAGCTCCCCCTAGCCCCCCCCCCATCATAGGATGCCTGATATAGACCCATACCAAGATAAGTGGGAGTACATGACCTCCGTGGACAGACGCGTAAAAGACCTCGAGGCCCTCGATATGGCCAGACGCATAAGAGAGCTTGAGGCCCTCACCGCACACCTTCGCCACACTTACGTTAGTGTTTAACTTAATTTGGGGATATTACGCCCAATACTTTAATATTGGTTTGTATATTGATATTACGTTCCATGATTGTATTAGGTGTCGACGAACATGGCGCCCACTTACACGTCACCGGGGTACACACAGGCGGCAGCAGGAGGACACTACCCTTTTTCGACCCCATCATCCCAACAATATGTAAGTTACGACGAGTGCTCATTGTTGTTCTTTTTTTGTTATTACGTTTGAAGATTCTTATTAAGAGTGCTCATTATAATCCATGTCACCAGTTTGGGATGACAAGTACGACGCCAGCCTACACGACGCCGGGGTACACACAGGCGGCAACCGGAGGAAACTACCCTTTCTCGACCCCATCATTCCAGCAAAATGTAAGTTACGACGAGTCCTCATTGTTGTTCTTTTTTTGTTATTACGTTTGAAGATTCTTATAATGACCTACGTCACTAGTTTGGGATGCAGGCGGGGGACTATTACAGACCCCAGATGATGGAGTCGGGGCCGGGGCTGTCCGTCCTAAGCGGGTTGGTGGAAGATTTTTTGGGAACTTCCATCCCTTATTCGATGGGGTCGGAGTCGGGGGTTGACACCACCCAGGCGCGGGTGAGTACTCCGATGGCTGATAATATCATCGATGACCACTTCGATGATGATGACATGGCCATACATGATCCAGATCAGGCAACACATGAGAGGGCGAGACGGGTCGCTGTTGTGGGGCCAGCCCTTTGTTCCCCATATGTCCAACAAGCTTCGACCACAACAGTACCTAAGAAAAAAACCAAGGCAAGGGTGAAGGCAAAGGGCAAGGGAAAGGTTGGGGGAGACACTACGATGACTGACGCGGGCCAATCGATGTTTGTTTCGGCTGCACAGATCAGGGAATTATGTATCAGTGATCAGCTCCCCCACCTGATGTGTCCATTTTACGGCGGCCTTCAAATGAATGCCGGTTTTTTCATGCTACTGTTGGGTGTAGGTGGTAGTGGGGATTTCAAGGATCTGGTAAGTATTTAAATATAGTCATATAAACAACTACATTTCTAATGACAGGTCTAACAATCTATGTTTTGTGTATAGCAAATCGACGCTTGGGTTAGAATGATCCAAGAATCCCGCTCTCCACATGCCAGATGGACGGTCATGGACTCCAACTTCTTTGAGTGGCTTACACGGCCGGGCCAAGGATACAGGTCTGTGTTCGAAACATGCAATGGACTGGGCCATAGAAATCATCCAGCTTGGATGGACATCGACGAGGTATGGAAATCGATTTACATAATTTTTGTTCAACTTGTTTGTTACTAACTATTATTGTGTTATTGTAAAATCTCAGGTATACATCCCCATATGCGTCGTGGACAAACATTGGGTGCTCGGTGTTCTGTACCTCCGTGAAATGAGGCTGGTCTTATTTGACAGTTTACGAGCAAGAAGGTACACTTTGCCCTTGGAAGAACGCCTTGGGATCTTCAAAAAACAATTGCCGAAGTTGTTAAAAAGATACACGACACGCCGAATCGTATCAAGGCCAACAAGAAATTAGAGGTTATCTATGATCCTGCTGCACCTCAACAGACAGGGGGCCTTGGGGATTGCGGTGTGTGGGTGTGTCGTAACATATCCAAGTTTATTGAAGGTCTGCACCCAACAGTTGCACCAGATGCAACTGAGCATGTGGCAAGGGAATGGCGTAATTACATGGCGGAGACCCTTTTCTTGTTGGCTGTCCAAATAAACGATTAGGCCGGGAAATCTACCCGTAGTAGGTTTCTCAAAGGGTGGTTGTTGTATGGATGCACTTTAACGTTTAACCTAAGTTTTATTTTATGCATTAATTTTTACTTTATCGATGCTTGAATGTTGTACGGATGCACCATTTCGTTTTCTTTAATTTCAATAAAACGATGCTTTTATGGTTTATCTTTTATTTACACATAATATAATTTCACAATCACGATAAGGTAGATAAAATCAACAATTAACATAATAACAATATCACTTAGCATAGAAGATGAGGTGGTTACAATCAAGGGAAGTCAATGTTAAGGTCAATGCTATCACGCCTTAAAGTTCCATGTGGTTCTAGGTCCGATGACCCTTGAGAGCGAAATCTTTGGCTAGTAGAAGCTCTCCTGGGCACGGTTGAAGGGGCAGGAGTTGGACATTCACCACGAGTATGTCCTACTGCTCCACACCTAGTACACGTTCTCTGTATCGGATCCTCACCACGAGATGGACGTCGATCGTTCTTTCTTGGTCTCCCCGCACGTCTCTTGGTTATTAACGGTGGATAGCATGGCGGAAGGGGGACGTGTGGCAAAACCCATGATTGAGGGGGTCCAACAGGATAGATCAACTCATGATATGTTGACCGGTAAGTACTGGACGTGTAGTAAGATATAGCCAGATCGCTGCAATCTCTACGATTCATTGACCTTGCAGCAGCGATGGCATGACCGCACGGTAAACCAGAATATTGCCATTGGTTACATTCACAAACACCGTTGACCATATCGACAGTCGCGTGATAACGGATATCCCGAACGTTGAACTTACCATGTCCAATCTGACTTACCCTCCATGTCGCAGACTTTCCCGACCTTCTACTAATTATCTCCTCCGCCATTGGTGTGAGATGATTACGCATTTCATCTACAAATATGTGTTAATTGTGTTACGATTTATACGGAAGACGAAAAATGCAACAAACATATAAGTTAAAGATTTTAGAGTTTATCAACCTCCCTTTCGTCGTCGAAGTTGGTACCACTCTTGTTGAAAATCTCGGAAGTACTCTATAAGGCCGACAATGGGTAACCTGCGTGCAAAACGGGACAGTGCATTCACCGACTCTACACTATTAGAGGTCATTATGTTATACCGTTGTGCAGGGAAATGGGCCCTTGACCACCTCTCTTTACCAGCCTCGTCCATAACTTGTGCTCCACGAGGTACTTCATATCGTAGTGCATTCATGTAGGTCTCGAACTCCCTAATAGTATATGCTTTGCACGCCTTCCAATACGTGGTCTTGTTTGTTGTGATACGTTTGTCCGCGCTTTTCACGTTCATCTCCAAATGTCGACAACATAGGGCGTGAGGGGTGGAGGGGTACACGGCAGAAATTGCCGCACTTATGGAAGGAGCCCTGTCGGACATAAACACCAACCCTTCCGGGGAGCCGATACATTCCCACAACATGTTCAGAAACCAACCCCACTCCTCCCCCGTCTCGGACTTTCCTACTCCGAAAGCCAAGGGCACAATGTTGTTATTTCCGTCCATGGCAACCGCCAAGAACATCATACCCAGGTAATGCCCCTTTAAATGGGCAGCGTCTATTACAAGGACAGGACGCAGATTTGTCAAAAACGTCCGGATCTGCAATAAACGTATGTGGTTATTATTTGTAAATGTTAAAATTCATAATATGTAAAGCTACGACGATTTAATATACTTACCGCACATCCAAGTGCAGCGAAACACAATTCGAAACGTCCGTTTGAATCCGTCCTTATTCTGGTGCGTGTACCCGGATTCTTCAGCTCCAAGTTATATAAATACGCAGGGAGTCGTTCGTACGACTCCTCGGGAGTGCCTCTCACCATTAGTAGTGCCTTGCATCGCGCACGCCATCCTTGGTGGTAACCAATGTTTATCCCGTACTGCTGATTTATATCGTTGACGATGTCCTTCGGCCGAAATGACCTGCTAGCGTCAAGAAACTTGTCTTTCAGTATGTGGCCCAAAGTCCTTTTGTTGGCCTGCCGGTGGCTAGCATTTAGTTGTGTCCTCGAACATGTGTGTACGTCGTTCAGCTTTCTAACGACAAACAGCCCTCCTTTAGGGCCCACGGACTTCGCGGACATACTCCATTCACAATTTTGTTGGTCACATACAACCTTGTATCTGCGTTTGTCGGATTTCTTCGCTCTAAACACGAAACCCTCTCGCAAGAACTTCATTCCCAACTGTACGGTCATTTCCTCCTTCGTATGAAATATCTGACCTTCATGTATAGTTGTACTACGATTGTAAGGTGCGGGTTGGTAGGCTGGTATATGGGGGACCGGGTTAGGAAGAGAAGGGGGCATATCAAAATAATCGTTTAACGCACCAAATGATTTATTGCTAGGGGTATATGTTTCTTCGTCCTCGTCATTATCGGTATCTGATCTGTCCAGATTAGATATACCAGTTGTGAAAACATGTGTTTCGTCATCAGCAACTCCAACAAACCGTCTTTTTGGGTCTTTTGCTTCTTCTTCTTCTTCTAGTTGCGTCTCCGGAACAACTTCGGGATAAGATTCGTTAGGACGATATGCATGATCAGAATAAAGTGTGGTATCGTAGGATGCCTGAAATTGAGAGTCAGGCTCCAATTGACTACCACCGACATGGATTTCGTCATCATCTTCGTCATCACCTTCGTCATCATCTTCGTCATCGCCCATCGATGGTGCGACATACACAAAAAGTTGTGGAGTTATTTCTGAATCGGCTGCAAGTAGCATAAAACCAAGGATTTCGTCATCGTTGGTTATCTCCATCAGTGAGCCATCTGCACGTCTGAACACCAACTTGCAAGCAGCAGAATCTCCGATTCCACACTTTCCCACGACGTAATCGATAAACGTCTTATACGCAACCATTATTGGAATATATACACCACGCTTTGTGTAGCCAATATAATCCCACCCATTGTTGTTTTGCACCCATTGACCATCGAAACATAATAAGACTCTAGTTTTTTGAACAGATGAACTCATTTTTTCAGTAGTATGAAAAATGAAGCAATTCAAGTGGATGTGATGAACGATTTTGCATCTAATCTTACTAATCTTTATAGGAAAAATTGAATGGAGAAAATGAATGTGAACCACATATTCAATGACAATGGTACACTTATTGTATGAGAATCAGACTAAAATGTGGAAAAAAACAGTAAAATCATTCAAAAAATACGTCACAAACAGTTGACCACACATGAAATCATAGGCCTGAAACCCTAATTTTCAAAACCCTAATACGGTTTACACTATTAAACGCGGACCTAACCCTCGTTTGTAACAAAAAACGCGGCCCAAACGCGGACCAAACGCGGACCAACGCGCATCGAATGCCAAACGCGTACCAGGTCCGCGTGTAGGGGGAAACGCGGCCAAAACGCGGCTCGGGGCCGCGTGTAACAGTGAACGCGGCCAAAACGCGGACCAGGTCCGCGTGTAACAGTGAAAAACGCGGACCTAGGGGGTATTTTGGCAAAAATTACAAGATTTGGGGCATATTGGGTACTGATTTTTCAACTTAGGGCATTTTAATTAAATTCCCATGTTTTTTTTTAATTATAATAATAAGTTTGGATAATTGACGACTTTAATTCCTCAACAATCCTTACTTGACATTTTAATATATTATATATATATAGATAAAACGTAATATATATAAAATATATATATATATATATAAAGAGTTTAGGTTAATGATAATTTTAACCCTTAACTATCCTTGATTACCATTTTTAATTTCGGTTCAATTCGGTTAAGAAGTAATTATACGTTTTTCAAAACCGAGTCTTATACGGGTATTACACAATGTGTTTGCAGTTGTATTATAGTTGGCCTCCTGAGATGAACGTCGATGTATTAGCTGCATATCGGCGTCACCTAAATAATAGGTACGCCGACATGATGAGAGATGCACGTGTCTTCGCCGAGGAAAGGGCTTTAGCCATTTATGGTGTCCAGTTCGACGGACGTGACTACAGGATTCTTGCGCCATACCCTCCATAGTGGATCCGGAGTGAGTTTTGGGTCCAGATGATTGAGCAGGTTTGTTTTGTTTTGAATGTTTGTATCTGGTTGTACTAGGATTTATATTGATTTATGTCTTCTTTTTAACAGGTATGGAACACCGACACGTTCCGGCGTGTAGTTTCGGCCAATAAGGGCAATCGGGCCACCGAGTATGAGGGGATGACATCCAGACACTGTGCTGGATCTATTAGTATCCCTATGCATCGGGACCGCTTGGTAATTTATCATACACTAGACTAAATGTATATAATTGATGAATATATGTACTATACACATGATTTTATTACCTACTAACAATTTAAGTTGTGTATTGTAGAGAGATGCATGGGGCCGTGAGCCTACCAGCGACGAGGTTTGGGAGGCTATACACTGCACCAACAGGAAGCTTGTTCCGGGTGCGACTGGTCCGTCCACGGATCCTCCGATCTACGTTTACCCAAAGGCGTCTCATATGGCGGTAAGTTCAATTATGCATGACTCGATATTTGTTTATTTTATAAGATCGATAGAAATTATAGCAAACTTAGTTTGGGCTGCCATTGTTGGGCAGACGATAGGATTGTTTTCATAAAAGCAGGTCATGGATATATGTTCAAATCACAGTTGAAATGCTACCGAATTTTCTATAGGTTAGTTGACTTGACAATGTCTAATTTGGTAAACTGTAGGATGCCTACCATCGGGTTAGGGAGGAGGAGTACCCGGACTTATCTCCCGACACTGTACCTCCCAATGACGCCGAGTTGTGGGAGCGTAGTGTCGGAGGACGGCGTAAGGGCCGTCTTTTTGGATGGGGGACCAGTCAGGATCCCTATTATGCTATGACCGGTTATTCAGGTGCCAGTTCGAGCGGGAGCACGCGCGACCGTCGCGATGAGGATGTATGCTTGTCAAATGGTGTTTAACACTGTTAATCATATATATGTTTGTTAAATGTTGTCTGACATTGTTCTATATATGTTTGTCAAATGTTGAATTTCAATTGGAGGAGCTGAGGCAGAGGTTAGAGAGAGAGGAAGCAGAGAGGATCCAGATGCAGGAGCGAATGGATAGAGATGAAGTAGAGAAGAGACAGATGCAGGAACGAATTGCTCAGTTTGACGCGTTCATGATCAAGTTTAACAGTCAGAACCCCTTCCCCCCGTAGGATTACGTTTATGTATTTGTACATATTTTGAACACTTTTAGAATTAGTAATGTTTAAAAATTGACAGGTTTTGTATGGGATACAAAACTGGAAATTTTTAAATTTTAATTATTTAAAAAAAAAAAAAATTTAAATTACCGACGGATTATCCGTCGGTAATCCGTCGGAAAGTATTTTTTTAATTTAATTTTTATTTAATAAATAACCGTCGGAAATCCGTCGCTAAATCCGTCGGAAATTTTCCGTCGGTAATCCGTCGCTAAAAGAAGACCGTCGGTGATCCGTCGGAAATAACCTTGTAGTCGATAACCGTCGGAGATCCGTCGGAAAATGTGACCGTCGGTAATATCCGTCGGTGATCCGTCGGTGATTTGATCGTCGACCACCTCTTTTCCGACGGATCACCGACGGATTTACACTTTACCGACGGACCAACGACGGAATAATCCGTCGGTGATAAGCCTCTGTTTTGTAGAGTTATACCTGTCAAAATCTCCTTTTTCTTCCTTTAAAAATGTCAAATGTTCTAAATGTTTTCAATTAGAACTATCTTGTTGTATTGAATAAACACAGTTTTTATGCCAATTTTCATGCATTTTCAAATGATTGTCGAATTTTATATATTTATCTACACAAATCTTGTATTTACACGTGTAAACATAGACATAGTTATGCTTTATGTTTTCAAACTCTTTTTTGATAACTATTTTAAAGACAAGTATTTACTATAAAAACTATATTTTTAAAAGGTTCTTTCAACCATGAAACTCTGAATCTTTTTACGTTGTATATATACACCCTCTAAATAAATTTACTGACTCGCCCCAAAGTATACGGGCTAATTTGTAATTTAATAGTATTAGAAGGGTGCGTTAGCCATAAGTATACGGGCTAATTTGTAATTTAATAGTATTAGAAGGGTGCGAAGTGCAACATATACGAACCCCCTTTTAACCCAAAATTGAGCTTTTTTTTGTAATTTCATATTTGCAAGGGCGGTTGGAGCTTCTCGCCGCCGCAAAGCCTTAAACCCTCCATCGAGTTCTGCTAACCCCTGACGCAGCCATTAACGTCCGTATTCTCACACACAGGGAGCATGGAGCGACCTCAGAAGTCTCACCGTTCTCGTCAATCCGGTCCTTCCGCCAAGAAGAAATCTGATACCGATAAGAAGAAACGCGACCTCACTGAAGAGAAGAAGCAAAACCCTAAGGTTTTTCGATTACTTTATCAACTCGTCGTTCGTTTCATGATATATAGCATTCCTTATTGTTCATTATCGATCTTGTTTTGAAATTTGACACCACTTTTTAATATTGTTTATGGAGCTTAATGTTGATGAAATCATACCAATTTCAAAGTTGAGAGTAGCTCGTGTTACATGCCTCAAGTTTGAACTGTTGGTCTGTTTTCGAAATGGAGGGGCAATATATAGTAAATGTTATTGTGTTAGTGTTGAATTTCAAAGAAGTTTTTAGTACTTGGCTGTTTCATTCATTCGCAATATCTATGGTTGTAAATTATCTATGTCGTACCAACTACAACAACTGTGATTGAGTTTTATATAGTTGGCAAGCTATCCGTTTTTAAAATTTAAAAGTAAAGGAAGGAGTTATAATTGGAAAATGTGATTGTAATCATAGTCAAGTTTTGATACCATCCGTTTTAGAATCATGACAAACCTTTGAAATGTTATGTAGGCATTTGCATTCAATTCGACAGTGAAAGCTAAGCGCCTACAGTCACGTGCTTCGGAGAAAGAGCAGCGTCGCCTCCACATCCCTACCATTGATCGTACTACAGGGGAACCTGCTCCTTATGTTATTGCTGTGCACGGCCCACCTCAGGTTCTCATCAAACTTAATCTATGATCAATTGGATCTAATACAAATTAAACACTATGTGCGATTTTTTTGGGGGTTCTAGTTATGGTAGTTATACTGGTCATTATGTTCAGAGGGGTGAGCTTAGTGTTAATAGGTCTATTTTGCAGTTGTATAATGTGGAAACTTCAGCTTTTCCTTGGGATTAACTGCAGTTGTGACTTTTGCATGTTAGGTTGGAAAGTCGCTACTTATAAAGTCTCTTGTTAAGCACTATACCAAACATAATATACCAGATGTACGAGGTCCACTTACTATCGTATCAGGTATGTGTATTAGAAAATTTTGAAGTATGTAATAGGTTCTGATAGTAATCATGAAGTTTGAGACACATCTCTTTTGTTTCATGTTAGGTAAGCAAAGGCGACTACAATTTGTGGAGTGCCCAAATGATATCAATGGTATGATTGATGCTGCGAAATTCGCTGATCTTGCACTGCTGCTTATTGATGGTAGCTATGGTTTTGAAATGGTGAGTTTTCGTTGTATATGTGTTTGTGTGTGTATTATTTGTGCACCTTGTTGTCAAGAATAGTCCACATACATTTAACTCTTGAAATGAAATAAGGTTCAAAATGCATCATTTCATAGACGATAAAAGAGCACTTGGAACTTGTCTCAATGCATGCTTTTTTGTACTTCCTTAGCATGATAAACATGTTATGGGTAATAGATGGTCATCATAGATGCAATATGAGTACACATCACAAGCACAAGCTTGCATTGCATTGTTTATCAACATTTACCATCAATGCTAATAAAATGCAAGTGCACCAGCACCTTAGTAAGTCACCTAGTGCCTGTACTCTTTATGTTCATTTTCACTTCAGGAACTTTGATAGAGGACTCCATGCTTTTGCTTTAGTATTAAGTTACTTTATCTTTATAATTTTTTACATGGTTTTCCAAAATTCTGCATAGTGACATGCACATATATATATATATATATATATATATTTTAATGTGTAACTATAAATTAATAAGGAATTCATTTTGCAGGAAACATTTGAGTTCCTTAACATTTTGCAAGTTCATGGATTCCCTAAGGTTATGGGTGTTCTTACACACCTTGATAAGTTCAAGGATGTTAAGAAACTTAAAAAGACAAAGCAGCGGCTTAAGCATCGGTTCTGGACTGAGATATATGATGGGGCCAAATTATTCTATTTATCTGGTCTTATTCATGGAAAGTGAGTGGCTTAGTGCTTATCTATATAGTCTATTCACTCATTTAACTCATTTAACACACTGAGGTGACATTGTTTTCATTGGCAAACAGGTATGTCAAACGCGAGATTCATAATCTTGCGAGGTTCATTTCTGTTATGAAGTTTCATCCTCTATCTTGGAGAACCTCTCATCCCTACATCCTGGTAGATCGTCTCGAAGATGTCACACCCCCAGATAAAGTGTCCACGAATAAGAAGTGTGATAGAAACGTGACGTTGTATGGTTATTTGCGTGGCTGCAACATGAAGAGAGGAACCAAGGCATGCATCTTTACCTTGCCTTTTTAGCACTGTTGTGTTTTTTTTTTGTGTGAATATTTTTGGACTGTCTTTTACAAGTCAAAGTATTAGTCTGTGTCCTACATTCTGTTTTGCATTCCTAGTCATGTACATTATTGTGCGACACATAATTACATTGAGAGTGAAGATGTTTGGAACAAGTACATGACAAAAAGTGGTATTGAAAATGAACATGATTTATTGGGCAAAACCTATGAACAATTGTGTAAGAACATCTTCCATATGTAATTACTTTACATTAGGGGGCTAGTGAGGCATATGTTAGATGGGAAAGAAGAAATTACATGATTAGTGGAGGGATCATCATAAATGAGCTTTAATTAAGGAGATTTCAGAAACATATAGAAGGTGAGCACTGATTTGGCAAAGAAGTCTGATAGGATTGGACAGAAATATTGATATTGAACAGAAAATTGAACAAACAAATAGTAAACAAAGTTAACAAACAAGATAACAACCTATATTTGAAAGATAGGTTAGATCTTCTAGATATCTAGATATTTTCGAGCGGAGCGGGTACCAACTCTCCTGATGATGATGCTTAGTCACTCAATGTTTGTAATCAAAATATGCTTGACCAACACATTGACAGAGCTATTTATGGACCTAGATGAATATATAAAAACTACCCTTCACAATTAATTTAGGCATGAGAAAGTCATGGTATTAGGAGTAGTTTCATGAGCTCTAGGTGCACAGGTTTCCAGGTCTATCACATATGTAGTATGCATCCCCGATCCGTGATCCTATTAACTTTTGCTTTTTTGCTTTGTTTTTCTTGGCATTGTATAAAATAATGCTTTTGGTTGGGTAACTTCTTGTTACGTCTATCATATTTTGCCTATCGAAGAGCTCGTCTTAAGCAGTCAAACTAGTTAACATAAACATTCATGTGCTCGTCTTTGTGTGTGTTCATGCTACAAATACCTTTTATCATCATTTGTTGCAACAAGTAGTTACACTCGAGTATGTAACATTCATTCATTTCACATATAGATTTTTTAATATATTAACACCCTGTTATCATCAAGTTGTTTTCTGTAAGGATTATTGTCAGCCACTCGTCATGAATCAGTATATTGTGTTAGACAAGCTGAATTCAAATACGCCACCTTCTAATCCACTGCTTGTACTCAGGTGCATATTGCTGGTGTGGGAGATTATAATGTTGCTGGTGTAACAGGACTAACTGATCCTTGCCCTTTACCTTCGGCTGCAAAAAAGAAGGGGTTACGTGACAAAGAAAAGCTGTTTTATGCACCTATGTCTGGAGTGGGGGATCTATTATATGACAAGGATGCTGTTTACATAAATATCAATGATCACTTTGTGCAGTTCTCTAAAGTTGGTGATGAAGATGACAATTCACGAAAAGGTTAATACCATAATATTTCTATGAAGTTTGCTGCATGATGTAAAATAACTGATATTTGCTCTTTACCAAAATTTCGAGACCATCCGTCTCTTTTGATTTCCAAAGGAAGATGGTCGCACAATTTTAAAACGGAGGATTATTTTTCTGCAACGGGGCCAAGTAAATTATATTAAGCATCATCACTTGGATTAATCGCCTTTATCATCTTCTGTAGTTTAAATAGTGAATGACATGGCAGATTTTCAATTATATATTTTACATTGTTCTCTTTCAAAAGATCCATTTTCATAAGATTCTGATGTAGGCTAATGTACAAGGCGGAAGGCTGATATTGATATGACATGAACTGATGTTATCTTGTTTCACAGGAGGGGAAAGGGATGTAGGCGAGGTTCTTGTAAAATCACTTCAAAACACACAGTATTCAGTTGATGAGAAGTTGAATAAAAGTTTTATCAACTTTTTCAGTCAAACAAGTAACAATCCAGGAAAAGTTACGAATGGTGATGAACAAGACGATGTAAAGCATAAGAACTCCGTAGAACCTATGGAAGAACCTGATATTGTTGGTTCTGATGAGGATAGTGATGATGAAGATGAAGATGACTTGGAAGAAGCAAGAAACCCTCATGAAGATTCAACTAACAAAACTATTGGCGACAACCCTGAAGTAAAAGATAATCAGCAGGAACATGTACAAAATAACATTGAGGAAGAACTTGAGTTCCATAAGGGAAGAATGAGGAGAAAAGCAGTTTTTGGAAATGAAAGCAAGCTTGATGATCAAGAGGTAACACTTTACCAGTTTGAGTAAACATTTTCGTTGTTGTGATAGTTTTATTAATTTACTTTCTTCTTAGGATTTCCATTTTTAACCGTGGAAGTTGGTTCCAGGTGTTCATTGCTATTTAGTTTATATGTTGCATGAATCTTGGTGGTTGCATTATCCTTCACGATAAATTCCCCTTCTCTTTTTAGGTTTCTTTCATGTCTATTCAATAATATGCTCTATTTTGGTATGTTTAAGTTTTTTTAGAAATTCGGAGTGGTTCTGCACAGTTGAATATTGGTAATGCTTGAGGTTGTATATAATTCACGTGTAATCAGTGTTCTAAAAGGAATAAAGTAGATCCATGCGACTGCACAACCTTTTAAGTTAGTGGACCCCTGAGCAGGTCAGTTTTAATATATTTTATATGAACTTCTTTATACATTGTACTATTATATTCCCAGTTCTTTTGGAGAGAGGTTAAGGATGAGGCCTCATATGCATTTTTTCTTGGTTGAGATTGAAAGGATATCATATACACTCTTAGTCCAGCTTATAAAGATGAACAAACTACAAAGTATACCAGGTGTTATTTTGCTACCTGTGTACTCCAATTTACCTAGCAGGGTGGATGGTAGGGTTTTTGCTTGTAATGTTATGCATACACTCCTGATTTTGATGTAATTACTGGAAGTGGGTAGCTTTTTGCGGTTCCTTTTTTCAATTATACACGTATAGATAAAGAAGAATCCCCCAAGTCTAGTCTATGTTGTTTCTTTAAGGATTTATCATTGTTATTTACTGCTACTTCTACTATAGGACTACTGCTTCTTTCTTTGTTGTGTGTGGCTTAGTTGTTACAGTTTTTGCTTTTGTGGGGATTGTAGGCATTGCATCATTTCACTTTTGTGTTTTTGTTTTTTGATTTACTATTTTTTGTCCTCTAGGTCGACACCGTGTAGGTTTAGGTGGTTGCATATTCTTCTCTTTAGTCTTTAGCTTGTGATATTTTTCTATTTTGTTTAGATTTTTTTAATTGAAGGTTATCTCGAATTTGATGGACTCTAGTTAACCATTATGATGTTTCTTGCCAATGGTACTTGTCAACCCGATGTTAAGAGGGGTAAATAAATTAAATATGTAGTTTTCAATCACCAAGCTGCCATTATCCTTTTCGAGCTTGTATCTGCTGCAACTGGGAGCTGGAAATTTTGTCTACGCTTTGTGGCTTTGTCTAGTATAAATCTTTTTATAAAAACCGTTCTCTCATGGAAGTTGTGCATAGTTGCAGGCCACTGATGACGATGAGGAAGCAGAAGATGATAATTCAGATGAAGAATCATCTTCTTGTTCAGATTCTTCTGGGGAAGAGGAAGAAGAAAGTGATCTAGAAGGTGCACTTCATATTCCAAGCTTAACTTACTAGGTGTTTGTATCATTATAATACAAAGCAGCAGGTTTTTGTAAGATTCAGGTGATTTTTGACCGCAATGGGGGTTACAAACAGATCTACATTTAAGAAAACTTAGCTATTCAAAGAAGGTTTCTCTTCTATGTATTCCTTCCAATGACTTAGAAAATACACAATTGTTGAAACTCGTGGTTGGTTAGAGATTTGTCTCTTTGCTGTTGGTTTCTCTGAAATTCTTTAGTTGATATAAATTAGAAAATACGCATTGTTGAAAATAGTGGTTGGTTAACTTAGAGATTTAAGTCTTTGCTGGTGGTTTATCTGAAAACTTTTAATTGATATAATTTTCTGTTGCTATGGCAGAGAATCTGGGGAACGCTTCCAAGTGGAAAGAATCATTAGTTGAGAGGACAATATCAAGGCAGAACATGAATCTTATGCAACTTGTGTATGGGCAGTCTGAATCCAAACCAAATGCGTCTCTTCATGAAGACAGTGATGCAGAGGAAAGTGACGGTGATGAATTTTTCAAGCCCAAAGGTGAAGGAAACAAGGTTTGGCCTACTCATTAGACTTGCTTCACAGTTTGTATATTATGTCAAATAAGAAAACTAGCTTTTGAAGTCTTGGTACGCGATGTCTAGTATTGACTTGATCTGTTTTTAACTGTTCACTTATTTGTTTGATTTTTTTTTTCAGAAATTAAGGCAAGGATTGGAGGGAGATCAAGTGAATACTGAAGATAGTTCAAAATTCACCAACTACGCTAGTGTAAGGGACTGGAAACATGGAGAAACAGTTGAAAGCATCCGTGATCGATTTGTAACTGGAGATTGGTCAAAGGCTGCTCGCAGAGGCAAAGCCGCCGAGGAGGACAGCGAGAATGATGATGATGGTCCTGTCTTTGGTGAGTTCGAAGACTTGGAAACTGGCGAGAAGCATGAAGGTGATAAAACGGGTGATGTTAAGGAGGAGCTTGACTCAGTCGCTGAAGAGCGGAGGCTTAAAAAGCTTGCTCTTCGTGCAAAATTTGATGCTCAATATCCTCTAAAACAATTTTACTATTGCATTATTTTGTCGTATTGCTGTGCCGATATCATCTTGTGTTATTATCATCACACAATTGTTTGCCTTTTTCACTCTTGGAGGTTCTTGTTTGGCATATGATGCTTTTGTATCCTTGATTCCTATATACATATAATGGGTCTGAATCACCTGACGAAGCTGATGACAACAGCCACAAAGGCAAGGATAATAATGGCCAAGCTAATGAAGGTGGTTTCCTCGACAAGGTAAAATTCTATCATTAGATATTCGTCATTGAGTTATTACTTGCTTTTATTCATGGTTGGCTCCTGCAGTTGAGGGAGGAAGCTGAACTTCAAAGGCAAAGGAATATAGCTGAACTCAATGATCTGGATGAGGCCACACGGATAGACATAGAGGGTTACAGAACAGGAACTTACCTTAGATTGGAGTTTCATGATGTTCCTTATGAAATGATTGAACATTTTGATCCCTGTCATCCTATTCTTGTTGGTGGAATCGGCTTCACGGAGGAAAATGTCGGGTATATGCAGGTTAGGAAAACTGTAGAAGGTTATTTGTCTTCTGCATTACTAGTATTGATTTGACGAGAGTGTTATTCTAAGACACCATCTTAGAAAATTGCATCTAGCGTATTGTTTGTGTAGTTGCATGCACTTCAGGTTGATTATTGGGTGTTTCTTGTTGATAATCTTTGTTATGCATCTATTGCTCCTATTTGACCTTTTAACATGGTGATATTTTCGTTTCCTCTAGGCAAGGTTTAAGCGTCATAGATGGCACAAAAAGGTTTTGAAGACTAAAGATCCTATAATTGTTTCTATTGGATGGAGGCGCTACCAAACTCTACCTATATATGCTATTGAGGACCTCAATGGGCGTCATCGTATGCTCAAGTATACACCTGAACACATGCATTGCCTTGCCATGTTTTGGGGACCTCTTGCGCCTCCAAACACTGGGGTTGTGGCTGTGCAGAATTTGTCAAATAATCAGGTTGGCTTTTATTTTTTATGATCTATAACATTTATAGTGGCTTATAAGTTATGGCAACTCGTTCTTAGAACAAAATTGATTGCATGCTTGCATGGGTTTGTCTTCGTTTTTGTATTCTTTCAAATATTAGCTGTTTGCTAACTAAGAGATGCTTGTGAGTTGAGAGATACGCTAGTTGCTGATTATAAATACTAAAGGTGTCAAGCTTTCTACTTCTACATCTAATTAACCAACATTTCTTGTAATATAGGCAGTTAATGCATATTGTACTCTTGTTCGTTAAAGACAACGTAATAATGATGATATGATATATGCTCTAGTTTATCATCAAAAGTCTACCACCTTGGCTCTAGGGCTCTCCATCATATGCCCACCCTAGTCTTTTATATACTCCGTTCTAACAACCATCTTTGCAATATTCTCTCTCTTAGTGTCCCATAAGTATGACATCATTTTCCTTTCTTATACAAACTGTCACAGGTTAGAAAATGATTTTGGCATAACAATTACAAGCTAGTTTTGATATTCATGGATACATGTTATCACCAAAGAAAAACTACAACGAAGGATTTAGACTTGGCACGACACTGAAGATTGCTTTCTTTATGCCAATTATGCAGTTGGTCACCAAAAATAGTCCCTAAGAAACAAGGTTGCGACAAAGTATTTATTTCAATCGACTGCACTCAATGAAATAAGCTGCACTTGTTTTCCCAATCACTTGGATCGATAGTTAATTGAAGGTGGTATTGATATTGATGTAGGAGTTTTAGTGAGAGAAGACAAAGGAGTATACAAGAGGGAGAAATGTATTTAAAATAAGCCAAACAATATAATGTATGCCATAAGCCTGTAATTAGGGCTGTAAACGAACCGAACGAACACGAACGGAGGCTTGTTCATGTTCGTTCGTTTAACTTAACCGAACAAACGAACGAACACGAACGGTAAACGAACGAAAATTTTTGTGTTCATGTTCGTTCGTTAAGAAAATATGTTTGTTCGTGTTCGTTTATGTTCGTTCATTAAGAGCTAAACGAACGTAAACGAACGAACATAAATGAACATAAACGAACGTAAACGAACGAACATAAATGAACATATACGAACGTAAACGAACGAACATAAATGAACACAAATGAATAAAAAACAACCACCGTTACTCATAATTTCGTTCGTAAAAAATAACATAACAAAATAAAAAAAAATGGATATACTTAAGAGGTATAAAAAAGGAATTTAAAAAATTAATTTAATTAATGCTTTGACAAATTAATGTCATAATACATATAAATATATTTATATATATAAACAAATATAAACGAACATAAACGAACGTAAACGAACATAAATGAACGAACGTTCACGAACATAAATGAACGAACGTTCACGAACGTAAATGAACGAACGAGACCATTGTTCATGTTCGTTCATTTAACTAAACGAACAAAAAAATGTGTTCATGTTCGTTCATTTATTAAATAAACGAACATAAACGAACTTCCCGCCGAACAGTTCACGAACGGTTCACTGAACGTTCGGTTCGTTTACAGCCCTACCTGTAATGGGAGTACCCTTGAACTTATGGTCGAACAATATTCTTCGGTCCCAATTGAAGAAAAGATAAAACCTTCATCTTGTTTCTAAGTCATAATTGTTCACTTTGTATTTAGGTAATAGTGAACATGCATAAAACACAAGTTTGCTTATTAGAGCTCATGTACTTAAATTGTATGCACAAGTGCTCTAGAACCTATACCAGTGTCTGGACATGAGTTACACTGGCTGGAATTTTTTGTCCTTTATTTGATAGACAACCAGTGAGATAAATTATGATACTGATGTTAGTCACAATGCACTGTTTGAAAGTTGAAGCTGTGTAGTTACTGCTAATGTGAATGCATGGTCAAACTAGCCCTCGATTTGCATTATCATGTTTTTAGTATTCTTGTAGTCATTGGTAGGGGCCAGGGTTTCATTTCGGCATGTGCTAAAAGTGATAATTTTTCAGGCTTCATTTAGAATCACGGCAACTGCAGTTATCCTGGAGTTTAACCATGCTGCAAAAATTGTCAAGAAGATAAAGCTAGTTGGCGAACCCTGCAAGATCTATAAGAAAACAGCACTTATCAAAAAGATGTTCACTTCTGATCTTGAAGTAGCCAGGTTTGAAGGTGCATCTATTCGTACTGTTAGTGGAATTCGTGGGCAAGTGAAGAAGGTATGTTTTCTTTTCTACATGACTATTACGTCTTTGTCTATATATGGTCCATATTATCAACAGCCATTAGTCAAGTGAGCTTTGTGGCACATGGTTTGGTAAAAATGGATATCAAAAGCTTATATTAGTTATGATTGTTGAATATGGTCAGGCTGGAAAGATAGAGCTTGGTAATAAGCCTAAAAAGAACGGAGGACATCCTGAAGAAGGGATAGCTAGGTGTACCTTTGAGGATAAAATTTTGATGAGTGATATCGTTTTCCTGCGTGCGTGGACTCAAGTTGACGTCCCATGCTTTTACAACCCTCTGACAACGGCATTGCAACCCCGTGGTGAGACGTGGCGTGGAGTGAGAACAGTCGGAGAGTTGAGGAGAGAATATAATCTTCGCGTTCCCAACAACAAAGATTCCCACTACAAGGTAATTTACATTTGTCTCCTGGTTCTATTTATCTCTTGTCACATCTAATCTCCGTTGTATCTAGGGACTAGGGGCAGGTTCATAATGAATATCATGAATGATGAAAATGTATGATATTCATGATGAATAATATTCATGCAAATTTTAGGGTTATTTATCATATATAATTCATGAAATAGTTGGTTTTCGGGTTCTCAATGGTTCTCATTTGAACATTTCCCACTTTTTTTTTATTTATGCATACACATTACATACTCCTTGGAAACTTATAAGCATTTTCTACATGTTCTCTCCAACAGCCGATAGAGAGGCCGTTAAAGAAGTTCAACCCTGTTATTGTTCCCAAGTCATTGCAAAGTGCACTTCCGTTCCGCTCGAAACCCAAGGACATAAAGTCAAAGAAGGATGGAAGAGCTGTTGTTGCGGAACCCCATGAACGAGATGTTCATAAACTTGTTCAGCATCTGCAACTGATTAGGCATAACAAGGTATGCCCTATGCTTCTTCTAGTTGACACTCTCTCTTTGAAGTTTGCAGTTCCCATTGACTTGTTAAAGGGTGTAAGTTGATTTTATCTGCATTTTTTTGCATCAATTTGTTGATGCTAGCTGTTGTTTTTTATGCCAATAAGTTGACCATAAAACCATTTTGCTTTTGGACCGTGTGTGTAAATAAGAGCAGTTTTTGGGCCTTGAGAATGGCAAATAATTTGATTTTTTGGTTAATTTGCAGATGAAGCAGCAGAAACTGAAGAAGCAGGAGAAGAAGAAAAAACACGACACTGAGAAAGCGAAAGAAGAGCTGGTGACCAAAAAACGTCAGCGAGAAGAAAGGCGGGAGAGATACCGTACCCAAGACAAGCTACAGAAGAAAATGCGTAGAGACTGAGTGGGGCTTATTACGCGTTTAATGGTGATCAGTTATTGGCATTGCGGATGCTGGTGGCTTTGCATTTTTGTTAGTTGTGTAACAATGTGATAGATGAAAAGAGTGTTTTTTTTTTGATAATTTAGCAGAAGCTGCAAAGATTGGTTTGATCAAGTTAACTATTCTTTTGATAACAACTAATTTTCTCTTCTTTTTCTTATATATTTAAAGATTTATAGCATCATTATTAATCTGCTAAGTATGATAAGAACCAATTTTCCTAGTAAGAGTTTAACAGGCAAGAAAACGAAGAATATTACCTGATAAGGTAACTAAGGTGGCGTTTGGTTCGTAGATTCTGAAGGAATATGATGAAATTAGAATGTTAGAATTCTATTGACCAAATTTCATTCTTTTGTTTGGTTCATTCTTTTTCACGAAAGGAATCTCTAAATTCTATCAAATTCCACAAACGAGGGAATTTAACATTCCTTAGCAACTATGAAGTATTTTGATGGAATGAAATTCTTATTTTTCATAATGCCACATATGCCCTCAATCCAATATAACCTAATCACGGTCGACAACCGTCGATCTCTACCATCGACGATCACTGCCGATTTGAACCACTGCCGACCACTGACCACCGTCGTTATAAACCATCGTCGATCTGAACGACCACCGACCACTGCCGTTCTGAACCATCGTCGATCCGAAACACCGTCGACCACCACCGTTCTGAACCACCGTCGACCACCGCCGTTCTGAACCACCGTCGACCACCGCCGTTCTGAACCACCGCCGACCACCGCCGTTCTGAACCACCGCCGACCACCGCCTTTTTGAACCATCGACCACCGCCGTTCTGAACCATCGCCGATCTGAACCACCGCCGACCATCGATCACCGCCGATCTAAACCACCGCCGATCTGAACCACCATCGACCACCAATCACCGGTGATCTGAACCACCGCTAATCTGAACCATCGTCGTTCTGAACCACCATCGACCACCGCCTTTTTGAACACCGACAACCGCCGACCATCGACCACCGCCGATCTAAACCATCGCCGACCACCGATCACCACCTATCTAAACCACCGCCGACCGCCAACCACTGCCGACCACCGCCGTTCTGAACAACCACCGACACCGCCGACCACAACCCTTCTGAACCACCGCCTACCACTGCCGGCCACAACCACCGCCGACCACCGCTGATTTGAACCACTGCCCACCGCCGACCACTGCCCACCGCTGATTTGAACCACTGCCCACCGCCGATCTGAACCACCACCAATCACCACCGATCTGAACCATTGCCCACCGCCGATCTAAACCACTACCAACCACCACCGATCTGAACCACCACCAATCTGAACCACCGTTACAAATAGAGTATTTTTAATGCCTATTTTATTAAGGCATGTTTTGTTTATAAAAATTAAAATTATCAAAAAGGATATTTGGTCATTTATCAACATTTCATTCAAATTCCAAAGCTACATTTTGTGAACCAAACAGACATATTCCAATTTCTTTAACATATTTCATTTTTCGCAGGAATGAAATGGATTCGGGAGGATTTGGAATTAAAATCCATTTCAATCTGTGTGTTTGGTTTGCAAGATGGCTCAGATTTGAAATCTCACGGGGATGGTTGGGATTTCACGGGATTTCTTAAGAATTGATATAATAATGTTAAGGGAAAATTGCATCAAAATGGAACTAACTTTGGGCTGATTCCTATTTTAGGGAACAAACTTTGAAAATTTTCATTTTAGGGTTTAAAATAAACTTTTGGTGTATTTAAGGGTCTTATCAACCTGATGACCTACTAATGATGACATGGCAGAAGTAAATATGACATGTCATGTATATAATTTTTTTATGAGTGTCAAGTAAACTCCATGTCATATTTTAAATTTAAAAAGATTGAAATAGTGACCGGCATTGTGTTTCGTATTTCTTTTATAAATACCAAATACTTCATGTGATATTTTATAAACTTTGATTTTGGATAGTTATAAATTGCATTCGTTTAAGATTTCATCCGGTTAAATCCATCGTAAAGTTTTACCAGACAATTATTAGTTAAAAAAGAAAAAAACATGAACATGAACATAAATATCATTATTCAACCCAGATTCAACCTATAAGATCAACATCAACCAAATTCAACACATTTTATCCTCAAAATTACAACATAATCATCAGGATTGAATCAATCCAACTCAAATCTACTAAATCAAAACACAAGTTCACCACTTCTCATATAAAAAAACACAAACAAAAGCAAAAGAAAACCCAAAATTTTAAATCCAAAATAAAAAACCCTAAATCAAATAAAAAGAAGAAGAATTGTGGAATGTAGAGGTGGTTTTGACTGGAATAATCTTCCGGTGCCTACCATCGCCATGAACAGCCCCTACCATCCTCTGCCTCTAAACACCAAACAACGGTCCTCCATTTTGTTGCCAAATTGCAACCTTCTTTGATCAAAAACAGCAGGGTGAATACGAGATTGGTGGCGTTCGATAAGTTTTCTTTGTGAGTGATTCCTCTGAGAGTGGCAGTGCTAAGAGGCGAGATACGGCAGACGACATAGAATTAAAACTTGAGTTTTCACGATATGATCTCATTGTTTTAGAGAAAAACAAGTATTAAAACTTGAGTTTGAATGTAAAAAGCAAGATATAGAAGAAATAGAATTGAAATGAAGTAAATAGAATATTTTTAAGGCATGACATGCACATTTAAAGGAGACACGGGTATATGTGTATATGTATTTGATTATGAGAGTACTGGAAATTAATATGGTGATGACCACCTATTTGACGTAGAGATTCATGGCAAATCAAATGCTGATGAAATTAAGAGAAATGAATGATGTTATGAGCTTGATTGGATTCTAGCAATGTTATGAGTGTAGTATATAAAGTAAGTTGATTGACCCTAAGAATCTAGACAACAATATATGAAAGTATTGTTGTGAGTCTTGAGTAAGACTTTACGAATATACTAGAATAGTCAAGTCATCAAATGGCCATTGGTAATGTAAAGATCCTCTAAATTATCATTTAAATGTTAAAAGGTCATTAGTGATTTTTGATCATGACCCGTTTATGTCAATAAAGGATGAATAGTCAAGTCATCAAATGGTCAATTATGTCAATTACCCATTATACTAGGAAAGATGACTAAATAGTACTTCGGGAAGTATATATAATAAACAAAGTCATAGAGAGAAGGTATGAAATGCCCTTTATGGTGGCATTAAATATTATTGTGTAAGCCTAACCTTTTGGTCTAAATTATTGGCGTAAAGCCTAACCTTTTCGAAAGGGAACTCTCTGGGGTAGTCATGACATCACATCATGTCTCTTTGGTTTAAATTATTTGGGGGAGGGGGATGCAATAAGGGATTAGGAGGACTATTACAATCGGAGAACATTATAAGGGTGATTGTAGTTAGGATGATGATCTTTGATGATTAAGCACTAATGGAATTCCAACGCCTTTTTATGGATGACTGAAGCTACTAACGTTAAAGAGTTAATATAATGTTGTATAGGTGACCATGATGATCAAGATATGTATTTTTGATCAAGTATTGAAAATTAATTGGATGTTCAAGGTGATAGAATCATATTGTATATTAGTGTGGTGATGATATGAAACAAATAATGATCATCCAAGTTAGAGGTTCATACAAAAGCTGATGAAATAAGGAAAATCAATAACAGTACGAGTACGAGAATAAGGAAAACAATGACAATATGAGTGTGTTGTATGTAAGCAATATTATGTTTGTAAGTATTAGTATGTGTTCGATGTAAGCAATATTATGAGTATAATCTATAAAGTAAGTTGATCGGAGCTATGAATATGAAAATCAAAACATGAAAATATAGTTCAGAATTATTAGTACGAATTTATCGGTTAACTAAAATATTTTGGGGACCAAGGACATTGAAAATTTTCATTTGATGTGTTGGCAATAACTAATGCTATGGGGCAAGTTGGAAGATCCAATCTTGTGAAGTTAAGGGAATTCACTGAAACTGGTGAGTAGGCATTAGATGTTAGCAATGTTATGAATGTAGCAAATTCTCTGAAGATATAAAAGAAAATCTAACAAACGTGATGAGTATGTGTTTGGATGTTTGTAATGTTATGAGTGTAGTGTATAAAATAAGGTGATCCTCTTAAACAATAGTGCATCAAAGTATTGTTGTGAATCATAAGATTATGGAATATGCTATAATATTTTGTTGACGACATTCAAATAGTCAAGATATAAAAAGGTGGTTGGTGGTAATTAAGGATTATGTGTAATTCTTCATAGGAAGATTCTATGGGACAAGTAGGAATATCCTTGATCTTGATGAAGTTAAGAGAAATCAATGACATATGTAAGTAAATGTTGGATATTACAATTGTTATGTGTAGTACATAGATAACAGAGTGTGGATCTAAAATTGAAGGGTGATCTCAAGTCTTTTACTAATATATTACTTATTACTTTTAGGATTGAATAAAACCACTTCCATGAGTAAATAAGATGGATTTTCACGATTTCGTAGGGACAATCTCAATGTTATATAGAAAAATAAGTATGAAACTTTGAGTTTGAATGTAAAAAAGCATGATATAGAGGAGATTGTTGGTTGAATGATCAAATATAGTATATTAAATGTTCATGGTTAGTGAAAATCTGGAGTTTTTGTTGTGCTTGGGTCTTGGGCTATTGTAATATAAAGATTAAATGCATATATGAGGAAACTAGCCTATAATTTGAAAGTTTAAAAGATGGATGATTGTGATCAAATTGACCAAAATAAACAGATTCAAGGATGGAGGACTCGTAAGTGGTTGTAGTGAAATGAAGTAAATAGAAGATGTTTAAGGCATGCTATACATATTTAAATAAGACCTAGGTATGTGTATATGTATTTGATTACGAGAGTAATGAAAAATATTAGGAACTGGTTGTATTATATATTAGTATGGTGACGGTACCAAATAGATATAGGAATGTGTGTATGTATTTAATCAACCAGAGCATTGATCGGAAAATATATGAAATGGGTTGGACGTTAAAGGTCATAGAATCACATTGTATATTAATGACACAAACGATGCAATGACCACCTATTTGAGGTAGAGGTTCATGGCATATCAAATGATGATGATGAAATTAAGGGAATTCAATGACGTTATGACTAGCATTGGATATTAGCAATGTTATGAGTGTAGTATATAAAGTAAGTTGATGTATAGAGTATGAGATTACAAAAATACTAGAATATTTTTGTGCACAATGTAAGGATATTCTAAATTTTCATAGGATGTATTATTAATAACTACACAATGATGTTATTGAACGAGGTGGAGGATCCAATCTTGATGTAATTTAACGGAAATCAATGACACCAATAGATCTATGTTGGATGTTGGCAACGTTATTATGAGTGCAGTGATTCTCTTAAGATATAATGAATTTGTATTTAAGCAAAAACTGAGGGGTGATTATGAGTCTTTTACTAAATAATTACTTTGAGGATTGACTGTGACAAGATAGATTTGAATGATTTTAAAGAAAAACAAGTAAATGTGAAAGCAAGATCAGATATAGTATTTTAAATGTTCATGATTAGTGAAATTTTAGAGATTTTATTGTGCTTGGGCTATTGATGTAACAGAAGATGAAATGCAGTTATGAGAAAACTAGCCTATAATTGAAGGTTTTAAAGATGGATGATTGGGATGTTGTGATCAAATCAATTGTCTATGATTGTTTATAAACCTTGTGCAAAAGATGTGAAGCCCATGATTAGGCTATGGTTTGTCCAGACTTGTGCTATTAAGATCATTATACCAAAATAAGCGGAGTCAAGGATGGAAAACTTAACCACAAGGTTGTGGCGTGGTGGTAAGAGCCTGGGGATGAATTCCCGCGACCCAGGAGATTAGTCCGGGCCCAAAGTGGTATGTGATACTCCTTTACCAAAAAAAAAAAAAAAGAAAAGGATGGAAAACTAGTAGTAGTGAAGCTAAGAGATTACTAGAGCAACGGAACAAGTTGGATGTTTAAAGGGCACTAGAATAATATTTTATGTTAACCTGATGACATCAAAGAGACATATTGAGTATAAGTTGGTTGGTCCATTAAGGATGCATCTATTGAGTCAAGGAATCATGATTAGACCGTAATTCAGTAAGAATTCATGACATGGAACTACATGATTTAGCCAGGTGTATGAAATGATGACATTTAAATAGTATTAGATTAATTATAAAACTTACAAAGGTATTCATGACATCAGATCTTGTTTTTTATTTAGTTATTGGATGTTTAAGCAGTAATTGAAGTCATCCCCCTTTTTATGGTTAAAATGTGGAATACTGAAGCATGACTAAGAGAGGGAAAGTAGCTAACTAAAATCACTATTGTAGTGAAAAGATTCTGGAATAGGGTGATTATGATGATGAGCATGATGACGACGTATGCATTCATATCATTATGCAAGAATTGACTTATTTAAGGATGAACAAAATTAGTAGTAGAAGTGAAATGACTAAGTTGAAGACCCTGGAGAAGAAGATAAAAATGATGGTGAGATGGTTTATGGTTTCAAGAAAAATATTAAAGGATTGGGAATTATGAGAATATGGGGAAAATTAGGCATGAGAGGCATGAAAAGCAAGGGGATGGTTTGTAAGAATCGGTGATACTTGTGCATAAGAGAAGTATTATGGAACAATCCTTTGATTTCAAGCCCAAACACATTTGTTTTTTTAAAATTATTTATTGAGCCTCCCTGAAAATTGACCCACTTAGGGTCGTTTACCAAACGCTTACCGGGTAAGCACTTACCGGCAAGTGTCACCACTCTCATTTACCTTATGAGGTAACATTCTCAGCCATCGAAATGGATTGATGGTAAGCGTTTATAACCTGGTAAGTGCTTACGGGTAAGAGTCATCCTGGATCCTTCTCTTCCTCTTACCAGGTAAGATTCTCGGTTCTTGTTATCTTCACTCCTCTATTGATTATTATAGTAAATCAGTGTATCAAGATGTCAATCTTATATCTTATTTCGGTTCGATACCTCCACCTACTAGACTCACCTTTGGAAGGTAATTGAACCTGTAAGCGCTTACCAAGGTAAGTGAAATGACCCCTTAGTTACTGCTTTCTACATCCAAAAATTACTTATTGAGAATTTGAGATTAATGCTTCCTCATACACATTGAATTTCACGATCACCATTTACAGCTTCGTACGTCTATCTCTCCAAGTGTCCCACCTCTTAACGCTTGGCGCGCCTTGCTCACCACCGGTGGTCACCCGGGGCTCCTGGACCGATGGCAACCACCACAGACAACTCCACCGCTCATGGTGGCGACCACTCCTCTTCCCCTTCTCGGCCTCCCACAACCACTTTCACCACTCAATTGTAACAGGGGGTTTCGATTTTCAGTTTATGTTTTAATTTTTGGAACTTTGAAATTGTTATGTGAGCTCTTTAGATTTTGATTTTGTGTTTTCATTAAGAAACTTGAATCACTTTATGAATGTCATACTAATAAACTCAAATACTCAATACCAAATAAAACCAAAATTTGATGAATTTGGCTACTGACTCGGTGACTCTGTATCTGTGATTGGGATATGAAAATGCAAATGGGCATTTGTATTTTAATTGGTGCTCCCCCTCATGTAAATTCTTGGCTTCGCCCCTGGATATTGATAAGATTTAGAGGAAATGAAATAAAACCGTACTCAAGAATGTAGAGGGTTAACATGTTATGGAGGGGAATATTTAGAGATTTAGAAGATGGATGATTGGGGTTTTGGATCAAATCGATTGTCTAGAGATTGTTCATAAACTTTGTGCAAAATATGTGAGGCCAGCTACAAGTTTTCATGATTAGACTATTCAAGGATGGATAGTAGTAAGAATACTGAAATAAAGTAAATATAAGATGTGTAAGGCATGATATGCACATGTAAAGGATATACACTTATTATAATGGTATTGAGGAGAATAGAATTGTACATTTCACAATGAATGTTTATAGTGGCTTTATAGCCATAATACATACAAGGAAGGGAGAGAATTAAGGGGCTAATATAGGAAGGCATTAACAACAACCTTGATTATACAAATCAGCCTTGCTTATACAAATATATTAAATGTAGACTTTATTTTGTGGCCTTAGATATATCCGTAATACGCCCCCGCAAGAGGGAGGATCCATCGGAGACTCCCATCTTGGAATGGAGATAGAGGAAGACCGCGCGACCCAGTGGCTTGGTGAGGGCATCAGCTAGCTGATCAGAGGAGTTGATATGTAGAACACGCAAGGAGCCATCCTGGACTCGTTCACTCACAAAATGGTAGTCTAAAGCAACATGTTTCATCCGGGAGTGATAGACTGGGTTAGCACATAAGTACGTGGCACCCGTGTTGTCACAAAATAAGGTAGGTGGCTTAGAGGATGCCAAGCCGAGATTGCGCAACAGGTGTTGTACCCAAGTGACTTCAGTTGCTGCATTAGCTAATGGCTTGTACTCTGCTTCTGTTGAGGATCGGGAAACTGATTTTTGGCGAGCGCCATGAGATGATATTAGACCCAAGATATAAAATGTATGCTGTTGTAGACCTGCCACCGTTAGACACCTCGCCCCAATCTGAATCCGAGAAGGCTTTGAGGTCAAGAGATGACCCTTTTTTTAGAAATAAGCCATGATGTATTGTGCCCTTTAAGTAGCGAAGAACTCTTTTTAAGGCTTGCCAGTGAGTCTGTGTTGTGTTGGTGAATGCATAAATTGAGAGAGCCAGTTTACAGCAAAGGATACATCGGGTCTAGTAAATGCAAGATATTGTAATGAGCCCACAAGTTTCCGGTAGGGTGTTGGATCAACAGTCGGGGAGCCATCCATAGGAGTTAGAACAACTGACGAGTTCAAAGGGGTATCTACTTCTTTGGCACCATCCATTCGGAATTGAGTCAAGAGATCTTGGATATGCCGATGTTGGGAGAGAAAGAGGCCGGTGGAAGTAGGTAGGACTTCAATGCCAAGAAAATGATGAAGGGAGCCGAGGTCTTTGATTGAGAAACGAGTGGAAAGGGTATTAATGAAGTGGGTGAGAAAGGTGGAATTATTGCCGGTGAGGACAATGTCATCTACATAGACCATGAAGTAACATGTGACACTGCCATGAGTGTAGATGAAAAGGGAGGCATCGGCCATTGACTTACGAAAGCCAAAGGTACCAGAAACTGTGTAAGCTCCATGTACCACGCTCGAGGAGCTTGTTTGAGGCAATATAGTGACTTTCGGAGCTTACAAATGTGGTTTGGGAACTGAGGATGCACAAAGTCGGGTGGTTGAGACATGAAGACTTCTTCATGCAGTGTGCCATGTAGAAAGGCATTGTTTACATCCAAGGATAGGATGGTACGAATGGTGACAGGTTTGGTAACCGGACTGAAGGTTTCAAAATAGTCTTTACCGAATTGTTGAAGGAAACCTTTTGCTACTAGGCGGGCTTTATATTTGGCAATGGTACCATCCGGGTTTCTTTTGACACGAAATACCCATTTACAGCCAATGGGTTTTTGAGAGGTTTGAGGGACAAGTTGGTGGTTGATGAAAGAGAATTTGAAAAGGTCTTTTATTTTCAAGAATGGTGGTGGGTAGACGGTTTATAAGATAGACCGCAGTTTGAAAGGCATGAGACCAATATTGCAACGGAAGTTTGGCATAATGGAGAAGGGATAGACCGATTTCAACCACGTGCCTATGACGGAGTTCCGCTACTCCATTTTGTTCGGGAGTATGTGGTGGGGTGGTTATAGTGAGAGATACCATTAGAAGATTGTAGGAAAGGGAGTAAGCCGAGGTACTCTCCCTCATTGTCCGTAAAGAGAGACACAATCGGGTGGTTAAAGAATTTTTCAACAAGCATCTTGAATTGCGGGAATAACTTAGCAAGATCAGATTTGTAGCGCATTGGGTATAGCCAAACATATTTGGAGTAGAAGTCAACAAATATCACATAGCAAGTAAAGTGATCAATGGATTCTTTAACAGGACCATACATCTGAGTAAATTAATTGCAAAGGTTTGGTAGCAACAAAGGAATTTTGACCAAAAGGCAATTTGTGACTTTTATTAACCGCACAAGAGGGACAGTGAACATTTGAGTTTGACATAATTTTAGAATTAAGACCTAGACTGGAAGCAATAGTCTTGAAGACTTTGACGGATGGATGACCTAGTTTGTGGTGTCAATCGAGAGACTTTTTGGTGATGTAAGGATGAGATGGTGGCATGATAAACATCGTCAATGTTCTCCCCCCGCATTAGACGCGCCCCCGTGCGAAGATCCTTCACAAGAAAATGAGAGGGAAAAATTTAACAGAAACATTGTTAGTCTTGTATAGTTTAGCAACCGAAATAAGGTTTCGTTTCAAGTTTGGAACACACAATATGTCAGGTAAAGATAGAGGTTTTAGTGGTGTGGTGAGATGGTTTATGGTTTCAAGAAAAATATTAAGGGACTTGGAATTATGAGAATATGGGGAAACTTAGGCATGAGAGGCATGAAAAGCAAGGGGATGGTTTGTAAGGATCAGTGATACTTGTGCATAAGAGAAGTATTATGGAACAATCCTTTGATTTCAAGCCCAAACACATCTTTTTTTTTTTGAATTATTTATTGAGCCTCCCTGAAAATTGATCCACTTAGGGTCATTTACCAAACGCTTACCGGGTAAACGCTTACCGGGTAAACGCTTACCGGGTAAACGCTTACCGGGTAAACGCTTACCGGGTAAACCCTAAACGCTTACCGGGTAAACCCTAAACGCTTACCGGGTAAACGCTTACCGGCAAGAGTCACCACTTTCATTTACCTTAGTCATCACCCTCACTTACCCTGGATCCTTCTCTTCCCTCTTACTAGGTAAGATTCTTCGTTCTTGTTATGTTCACCCCTCTATTGATTATTATAGTAAATCAGTGTATCAAGATGTCAATCTTGGATCTTATTTCGGTTCGATACGTCCACCTACTAGACTCACCTTTGGAAGGTAATTGAACCTGTAAGCACTTACCAAGGTAAGTGAAACAACCCTTAGTTACTGCTTTTTACATCCAAAAATTACTTATTGAGAATTTGAGATTAATGCTTCCTCATACACGGTGAATTTCACGATTACCATTTACCGCTTCCTACGTCTATCTCTCCAAGTGTCCCACCTCTCAACGCTTGACGCGCCTTGCTTGCCACCGGTGATCACCCAGAGAGCTCCTGGACCGATGGCAACCACCACAGCTCCGCCGCTCATGGTGGCGACCACTCCTCTTCCCCTTCTCGGCCTCCCACAACCACTTTCACCACTCAATTCTCACAGGTTAGGGTTTCGATTTTCAGTTTATGTTTTAATTTTTGGAACTTTGAAATTGTAATGTGAGCTCTTTAGATTTTGATTTTGTGTTTTCATTAAGAAACTTGAATCACTTTATGAATGTCATACTAATAAACTCAAATACTCAATACCAAATAAAACCAAAATATGATGAATTTGGCTACTGACTCAGTGACTCTGTATCTATGACTGGGACATGAAAATACAAATGGACATTTGTAATTTAATTGGTGCTCCCCCTCATGTAAATTCTTGGCTCCGCCCCGATAAGATTTAAAGGAAATGAAATAAAGCCGTACTGAAGAATTTAGAGGGTTAACATGTTATGGAGGGAAATATTTAGAGATATAGAAGATGGATGATTGGGGTTTTGGATCAAATCGATTGTCTAGAGATTGTTCATAAACATTGTGCAAAATATGTGAGGCCAGCTACAAGTTTTCATGATTAGACTATTCAAGGACGGAGAGTAGTAAGAATACTGAAATAAAGTAAATATAAGATGTGTAAGGCATGATATGCACATGTAAAGGATACGCACTTATTATAATGGTATTGAGGAGAATAGAATTGTACATTTCACAATGAATCTTTATAGTGGCTTTATAGCCATAATACATACAATGAATCTTTATAGTAGTTGATAGCTTCCTTCAGTCTTGCATGTTGTAATTGACAGCTTCCGTGCAGTGTTGCTTGTTGTAATTGATGGCTTCCGTGCAGTGTTTCTTATTTTAATTGACACATTCCCTGTAATACAATTTGATAGTTGTTGAGGCTTAAAATGTGTTAAATTTTATCAAGGAATTCGGATTGTTTTTTATTTCAGGATCCTGCATATCTGTATACCCTATTAAGTGTTATTTTTTGTTTCGGGATCCTGCATATCAGAGAATTTCTGTTTAAACACACTTCTTTCACTGACAAACTTATTTCTCTCTGTTTCAAACTGTTCTTTCTCTTTGGCAATCTCCTTTTCTAAGTCTGATATTCTCCTTTTCAGCTCAAAGTTTTCATTTTGCAAAACTTTTTCCTCTATTGTAGTCGTCTTTGAATCAGCCTCCGTCTTCAGACTTGAAACCTGTTTCACAAGATCGAGATTAGTTTCCTCCAAAGTGAAAGTTTTAGCTTTCAAATTCGCGACATAACCCTTTGAGTTTTCCATATAATTAAGAAGAACATCTTTATCAGCTTCCATATCTTTAATGATTTTCATCATATTTCCAAATGAAGTATCAAGATGAATCAAATGAGTCATTGTTACCTGTAAAGCTTGAAGTCCAGGGACTAAACTTGTCAATATATGAAAAATTCAAAATGCAAGGACTAAGACTGACAACGAGTGAAACTTGAAAGTTTAGGGGTCAAAATTGACAAAAGATTGGAACTTCAAAGTTCAGGGGTCAAAAATAACAAATTTTGAAACTTTGAAGTAAAAGGACTAAAAGTGACACTAACTGAAAGTTAAAATTAGAGGGACTAGAAATGACAGAAAGTGAAACTTAAAAGTAGAAGGACGAAAAATGACATAAATTGAAAATATCAACCACAGGGACTAAAAATTGTAAACTTTGAAACTTCTAACGGACTTAATTGAACACTAACAGAAAAATGGACTAAAATGTAAGAAAAACTAACTGAAACTAACTGGACTAACAAAGACTTAACGGTAAAAGGACCAAAATGTAAAGAAATTTAACGACAAACTAACGAAATCCAGTTAGTACTATTCATCATCTTCTCCGTTGAGACGACCTGCAAAACTTTGAATCGGTTAGATTTATTCGATAAAAAAATGTTCGTTAAAGCTTCATGATCACTCCTTAACAGATCGAAACTCAAACGGTCAACCACGATCACAAACGAAGCAACCGATTTTTTTTCTTCGGAAAATGAACGAATACTTAAAAACTCAACATGGGTTGGAATTTTTCGCTCAAAGATGTTCGTTTAAGCTTCGTAAACAACCCTTAACGTTTAAAATCCAAAAACTTCATCTACAATCACAATCGAATCAACCGAAAAACTTTACGAAAAACCGATCTCGAAAACTTATTGCAACCAAAGAACCAACTATATGAACTTATCTTAACCCAGTAGATGAACTTATCGCAACACTCTAATTTTGAAAAACTATTGCAACCCTCTGAATTTAAAAAAAATATGGCAGCCTATAAAACAACTGAAAATCTGATGCTTGTATCGTGCGATGAAGAAGTAAATCGCAAATGACTGTTATTGTATTCCTCACTTAATTGCACGACAAACTCCAATGTAAAGCTAAGTAAAGTAACATGTCTAACACAATTTTCACACAATTAGAATAATACAAAAACTCAGTTTTCTTATTGAAATTCATCAAATGTGAAGCCATGCACTCATGTATCACAAAATGATAAGCAATCAATTGTATGATAAGTACATAAAAATATGTGATAAACCGATGCTTGGAAAACTGGGAGTTATAACCCGGGGATGAAACCCGATACCTAGGTTTAAATAACAAACCCGGTACCCACTAAGTGGGATAACCGGTGGATACGGGAAAGCAAAATCTGGATAGTGGTCACTGGGAATGGGAGCCCGGTAGTATTAATACCCGATAGGATTAAATTGTAACACCCGGAAATTTATAAGGTAAGTAATCTTCCTCTTATTTTATTCAATTATGATTACTTGAGAATATGAGCCTTTTCATGCGTATGATGATCATTGATATATTGATATGTTATATGAACTAATTTACCATCTTATTCGTTTAAACCTCGCGTTCGTAATCGTGTCAAATTCTATTTTTAGGCTGAGGAGAGTGTGGCGCGAGAGTGCCACGCGATAGTGACATTTGTCACTATCACCGGTCACTCTCACTTGGGATGTACCGAGAGTTCGGGGGATTGGCGCGATTGTGACACGCGATAGTGACAATACTATCGCAGGTCACTCTCGCGGGAGATGTACCGCAGGTGGGGGAAGCCGCGCGATTGTGACATGCGATAGTGCAAATGGCACTATCGCCGGGCACTATCGTGAACAGACACTGTGACTTAAATGAGTCCTTTGGCCGATTTTCATTCCATTTCTCTTATTCCTCTCTTTTCCTTTGGCGATTTTGAAGCCTCCAAACTAGTTTCCTTCCCTCATAAAACTCTAAACTCTCATAAATACAACATCCTTGGTGGTTGGGTCATTGATTGCTTGCAATAAATCATCTCAAGGAAGATTTCTAGGGTTTCTCCAAGTCAACTTCTCATCTCCAAGTTCATCCTCCAACTTCTAGGGTTTTCATCTTTTCTAGGTTTTGGTTCAAAACCTAGATAGTGAGTTTGCTAAACCTTTGTTAAAACTAGATACACATCATCATCTCTTACTTGTTATTATTGTAACATTTCTCAAAATGTTTATCTCTATGTGTTCAAATACTTGATGGTGGTTTTATGAATAATATGTTGGAAGATTTCTTATGAGTATCTTGCCATGATTTACTCCATTTGTCAAATATTTGGGATTTACTTCATATATACATATTATTGGTATTTTGACATGATTTGGGGTATATGTGACATAGTAGATGATAAATTCTACTTGGAATGCCTTCTTGGCGATATTGTATCTAAATATTGGTTATGTTGGAATTTGGGTCTCATAATGGACTTATGTGTTAGGATGGTAACATTGTACCCATGGTTGGTATCGAAATGTGTTGGTTGAAATATACCTCTAGACCTCCTATAAATTATGTTGGATGAACCAAGTCAGTAGACACTAGGAGGATGTAGTCTTGGGCGCCACCGTGATGGTATGTGCTTAGACCTCCGACATTCGGGGAATTTCCTTAGTTGTAGTCCTCGGATGTGCCGGGCCTTTCGGGTGTCTCTTGGTAGATGGCATCAAGGTATATCGACTCTTTGGGTGGAACTTGATTGGTGCTATGGGTCTCCCCTATTGACTCCACACTTGTGGAACTTTGGTTAACTGCTGATAAGAATTGTAACTGTCATGCATGCTTATTATTGTTCAACTCATTAGGCTTTTTGGCCTAACACTTGTTTGGTGTCGATGTGTATCTCAGGTTCTAGCGGCGCCGGTTCTAAGCTGGCATAGTTGCTTGGGTGAGAGCTTGGGGAATACTTGCATTTGGACATACTTTTGATAGAAGAATATTTGGGTTTATAAATAACAACCCTTTTGTAATCTCTTTTCTAGTTATAGAAATTAGATTAGTTGGTTGTTAATTTATTGTCCGTTGAATTACAACTGTAATTAAACAGGTTTGTATATTTCCCCATTTTTGGGAGGCTCTTGCTATGGCAATTTTATATATCGAATGTCCGTTTTTCGGATTTTTGTTATCCCTATTTTTAGGGTGTTACAAGTTGGTATCAGAGCTTTAGTTTAAGTGAACTAGGTATTGTTTTAACATATCTAGACTTAAGCTTTAGACTTTATAGTTTCACTGTCCACTTGGGGTAGAAATCCTAGGTGGGGAGAGCGTTAGGATTTACGGAATTACTTTAATTGAAAATTGTGATGATAGTGACAAGAATTATTGTGTATGGTTCGTTCATAATTTCACTTAGCTACTGCTATTATGAATGTATTTTTACATGAGCATACTTGGTTTGCTATTATTATGATGATTGATGAAGGTATTAGTACGTACAATGAGTTCAACTCGCTTAGTCTTTTCTCAATCCCTATTCTCGTGCGTGTTTGACAGATTTCAATGGTAAATACTCAGAGTAGGATGCCAAGTACAACAGAGGGCCACGTGGAGGTGGAATCTACCGCAGATCGACCTCCCTTGGGCGTAACCTTCGAGGGACCTCCCATACCCACAATCTTGGGAGGAGGACCTGAACAGATTCCGCGTCGGAACCTCACTGCTAACAACGCCATCATGGAGGAAGTAAATATGGAGACAAGGATCAGAGATAGTATGATGTTGGCCATGAACTCGGCCATGGCCCAACAACAAGAGTTTTTCATGAAGCTTCTGGAAGATTGAGATGCCAGTCACCGACAACCGGAGACGATGGCGAAAAACATCGTCATGGGGTCGGGTGGACCGATTGTCGCGTCTGTTGAAGACCCGATGGATACCGGGAACAATATGAAGGCTAAGGGGTGCACCTACAAGGCGTTTCTGAGGTGCAACCCGAAGGAGTTTGCAGGTTCTGATAACCCGGTTGCTTGCATGTATTGGCTCAAAGAGGTGGAGATGGCCTTCGAGTCCAGTGAGTGTGACATCTTTCAACGGGTCAAGTTTGCTTCTCAGCTACTTCGGGGAGAGGCTTTGATTTGGTGGAATCTCACCCGATCCGCTCTCACTCCTGAGGTTCTTGCCAAGTTAACTTGGCCGGTTTTCAAGGAAAAGGTTATGGATAAATACTGCAGTGAAAGGTCGTTGGACAAGCTGGAACGGGAGTTCCGAGATCTGAAGAAGGGGACTCTGTCCATTGTTGGCTACTCCAAACTCTTTTTGGAGAAATTAAATTTGGTGGGACATCTGGTCCCCGATGAGAAGTCAAAGATTAAGGCCTATCAACAAGGTTTACCGGCCGAGATGCGAACGACGGTGAGAAATGCTAGGGGTTTGACCTTGCAAGAAGTCATCGAGGAATCTTTGCTTATTGAGGATGACATCAATGCGGAGAAGGAAGAAATAAGGCAGGTTGGTGAGAAACGAAAGTGGGAAGGGCCATCTAGGCCAGTCCGTCAATCAAGGCCCTTTGTAAGCGGGAGAGCGGGTGATCATCGTCGTGAGGATCGATGGTGCCACAAGTGCAAGTCCAATCACTCGGGCCCATGTTCTACAAGAACCTACTCGGGTCCGGTAGGATGTGCTAAGTGTGGCAAGAAGGGTCACACAACGAGAGAGTGTCCCATTCGGGGGCTGGTGTGCTTTGAGTTCCGGGATCCGGGGCACATGAGGAAGGATTGCCCGAAATTAGTAGGAGGCAATGGTGGAAATTCTATGGGTTCGACGGCTAGAGTCGAGCAACCACCAAGGGCGCCAAGTCGAGCTTTCCGGATGACTACCGAGGAGGCAAAGGAGACCGTTGATGTTGTTTCGGGTACGTTCCTAGTAAACTCCTTTCTAGCTCGTGTTTTGTTTGATTCGGGTGTTACGTGTTCTTTTGTTTCGAACGTTTTCTGTAATCAGCTTGTCACTCCTATTAGTGTCCTTCCCGATGCATTAGTAGTAGAAATAGCAAATGGGGATCAAGTAATCATTCGAGACCGATTTTGTGATTGCACTTTAGAGATTGATGGGAATTCTTTTGGAGTAGATTTACTACCTATGGCTATAGGAGGGTTCGATGTAGTTATAGGGATGGATTGGTTAGTGAGGCATAAGGCTGACATCTTTTGCTCCAAAAAGATGATCCAAGTGCCGTTGCCAGAAAATGGTGTGGTCACCATCTACGGGGAGAAAGGAAAGAGGAGTAATCCCATCATTTCCTCTCTTAAAGCTCGCATATTTCTAGAGAATGGTTATCCTTCGTACCTGGATTATGTGGTGGACGCGAAGAAAGAGAAGAAGTCGGTAGAAGACGTGAAGGTCGTGCAAGATTATCCGGATGTCTTTCCGGAAGATTTACCCGGGTTACCGCCAGAGAGGCAAGTGAAGTTCCAAATCGACCTCACTACGGGAACAGCTCCGATAGCCTGTGCTCCATATCGTTTGGCCCCGACGGAAATGAAAGAGATGATGACGCAACTACAAGAGTTATTGGAGAAGGGTTTCATTCGACCGAGTTCGTCACCTTGGGGAACACCGGTGTTGTTCGTGAAGAAGAAGGATGGATCCATGCGGATGTGTATCGACTACCGAGAGCTAAACAAAGTCACGGTGAAGAAGAAGTATCCTTTACCTCGCATTGATGATCTTTTTGATCAACTGCAAGGCGCGGGATGCTTCTCCAAGATTGATCTTCGATCCGGATACCATCAAGTGAGAGTGAAGAAAGAAGATATTCCGAAGACGACTTTCCGAACGCTATACGGTCATTATGAGTTTTTGGTGATGCCTTTCGTCTTAACCAACGCTCCGGTCGTATTCATGGACTTGATGAACCGTGTGTGTCGCCCATTCTTGGATAAATGCGCAAGAGCAAGCCTTTCAAATGCTCAAGAGGAAGTTGTGTGAAGCTCCGATCTTATCCTTACCCGAAGGATCGGAAGACTTTGTAGTGTATAGTGACGCTTCCAAGATGGGGCTTGGGTGCGTACTAATGCAAAGGGGGAAAGTAATAGCCTACGTGTCGCGACAATTAAAGGATCATGAGAAGAATTATCCGACTCATGACTTGGAGTTGGCGGCGGTAGTTTCTGCGTTAAAGTTGTGGCATTATTACTTGTATGGGAGAAAGTGCACTCTTTTCACCGATCACAAGAGTCTCAAATAGATCTTCGATCAAAAGGAACTCAACATGCGACAAAGAAGATGGCTTGAGCTTTTGAAGGACTATGATTGTGACCTACTCTATCATCCCGGTAAGGCCAATGTGGTGGCGGATGCATTGAGTCTAAGGAGTTATGATGGTGGTGTCCAGATGTCCCTTACAAGGATCGATGTGGTATCAAGTTTGCTGGAAAGCATCAAGACGTGTCAAGTGGAAGCACTCAAGGAGGAAAATCTCAAGTCCGAGATCATGGTGAAGCAAAGCGGACTTCTGACGGAAGACGGTCGCGGACTTAAGCTCTTCCAAGGGCGTATTTGGGTACCGAAGTTGGGAGGAAATTGGGAGTTACTTCTCGAAGAAACGCACAAGTCGAAGTATTCTATACATCCCGGTAGCACCAAAATGTATCAGGACTTGAAATTGAATTATTGGTGGCCGGTGATGAAATTAGACGTGGCCAATTATGTGGAGAGGTGTGTCACGTGCCTCCAAGTCAAAGCGGAGCATCAAAGGTCGTATGGAAGTTTGCAACCGTTGTCCATTCCCGAGTGGAAGTGGGACAACATCACTATGGATTTTGTGACGAAGCTACTGAAGACCTTGCGCGGTCACGACACTATATGTGTAATTGTGGATCGGCTAACCAAAAGTGCGCATTTCCTTGCAATGCGGGAGACGTTGCCAATGGAGAAATTGGACAAACTTTACATTGATGAGGTGGTATTGAGACACGGATTCCCGCAATCTATCGTATCGGATCGGGATAGTCGCTTCACATCGAATTTTTGGGCGAGCTTACAGAAAGAGTTGGGTACTAGACTGAATTTGAGCACGACGTATCATCCTCAAACGGATGGTCAAAGCGAGAGGAAAATCCAGACACTAGAGGATATGTTGAGGTCGTGTGTAATAGATTTCATGGGAAGTTGGGATTCACATCTACCTTTGGTAGAGTTCGCGTACAACAACAGTTACCATTCTAGTATCAGAATGGCACCGTTGAAGGCATTGTATGGACGGAAGTGCAGGACCCCGGTTTGTTGGCTAGAAGTGGGCGAGAAGCAATTCGCCGGGCCGGAAATAGTTCAAGAGACGTCGGACAAGGTGAAAGAAATTCGGGAAAGGCTAAAGGCGGCGTAAGAACGACATAAAAGTTATGCGGACAAGAAAAGAAGACCGGTCGAGTTTCAAGTGGGCGACCGTGTCATGTTGAAAGTATCTCCATGGAAGGGAATTATCCGGTTTGGGAAGCGTGGGAAACTTAGTCCTCGTTTCCTTGGACCCTTCGTCATCTTGGAAAAAGTTGGGTTACAAGCCTACCGGTTGGATCTACCACCAGAAATGGATGGAATACATCCTACGTTCCACGTGTGTTACCTTCGAAAGTGTCTAGCCGAGGAGGAAAACGTGATCCCTTTGTTGAAAATTCGGGTGGACAATGGAAATCGTTGTGTGGAAGAACCAGAGACGATTTTAGAATCGAAAGGAAAGAAGTTGAGGCATAAGGACGTAGTTATGGTTAAGGTCCAATGGAAGCACCATCGGGGTGCTAACATTACTTGGGAATCCGAAGATGATATGAAGAAGCGTTACCCTCACTTGTTTAATTTAGGATGAGATTTCGGGGACGAAATCCCAATTAAGTGGGGAGGATTGTAACACCCGGAAATTTATAAGGTAAGTAATCTTCCTCTTATTTTATTCAATTATGATTACTTGAGAATATGAGCCTTTTTGTTGGATCAAATAATTGTATTCAAGATTAAAGGGTCTAAACTGTATTTGTTTGACAGTTAAAGTTAGAGGGTTTATTGTGTAATCAGCTAATAGTTATTGGGCCTCAAGCCCGTTTAGCATTTAGCAAAGCCCATTAGGCATTAGGCCTGGGTATTTAATGTTTTGATTAGTTTAGTTTTAGGTTTAATCCTCATATTCATAATTATAATCCTATAGTGAGGTAGCCGTTTTCTCTGTATTCAAGGGTATCAAGAACACACAAGGTTTAACTGTTTATTCAAGGGATTGATATGTTATTCTGATCTTATATCTCTTGATCTATATTTTGTTCTGTGATTATTAATCAACTAGATTAAACTGGGATAACAAGTTGTATCAGAGCCTAAGAATCAAGTTGTGAATTAAAATTGTTTATCGATTTATCTGATTACTGTTCATCGACTTTTTCTGGGTTCATCAAGTGAAAGTCAAGTTCATGATTTAACATGTTTTTATGCTTGAAATTGATATGATTAGATGAGTTCTATACTATTGAAAGTTATCTGATTAGTTAATTGCACTGAATATCTCAAATCGATGGGCTTTTGGTTGATTTCTGCTTACTGAGTTTGTATACATGTCGACACTGTGTTAATAAAATTGAATGCTTAAAAGTTAATTTTAATCTTTGATTTTGATTGCATTGTGTTCGGTATATGTTTTGGGGTACAAAAGTATAATTTTTTACATTCAATTTATGTGTTCATTGTGTTTCTGGGTTGATTTTCTGGGCTGTTCATCGTTCTGGGTCGAACAAGAACATACCGGTCGACCGCATCATCTCGATCAATTGATACTGGTTTCATCAATTCGGTTCACACCGGTCAGCACTATCCCGATCGACCTAATTCACTCCGGTCGCCCGGTACACTCATAAACCACCTCGGTCGACACTTTGTTCGGTCTACAGTTTACCGGTCGAAATCAATACCGGTCCACACATATTATCGGTCCTCACACTTTACCGGTCAAATTCAAACCGGTAAGCAACATATCGGTCGACAAAAGCATACCAGTCATAGCACTCTACCGGTCGAAGCATCCTACCGGTCAGACAACTTACCGGTCGTGCAATTCCCCGGTCGAAACAAGTTACCGGTCCAAGCATCTTACCGGTCAAACAAGTTCCCGGTCGACAACAGTGTTTGCGCCATTGCTTACTCGCGAGAACCCCTGTTTGCGCGACCCAAGGCTCACGCAAATCGCACTTTGCGTGACCCACTATTCGCGCAATTCTCACTTTGCGCCACGGTCTTCTCACGCAAATCCTACTTCGCGCGACCCGCACATCGCGCAAACCTCTACTTTGCGCCACCTGAGGCACGCGCAAACCTCTCTTTGCGCGACCTACTTCTCGCGCAAACCATCCTTTGCGCCACTGTTCTTAGTAAATATCTGATTTGTGCTTTAGATTTAACTGTGTTTAATCTATTAGAGCTTTATACTGAGTGCGAGGACTACATTTGATTATTTTTGGAAATTTATTTTTCTGAAAATTATTGAGTGTAGTCTTTATCTTTGATTCTAACGATCTCATCTAGTTGGTTGTCTTGATACAAAAAAGTTTGATTACTAACCGTACAGCTAAGATGTCGAATCAGCTTCTCTCAATGGGCTCCCAGTCCAAACCTCCTGTCCTCATGGCTAATGAGTATCAACAATGGAAGACCAGAATGATCCAGTTTCTGAATCACAAGAACAGAGAATACATGAAAGCGATCATTAATGGTCCAGAAAATCCAATGATCACAGTAAAGGGTCAAGCTGCAACAGAGACCTCTCTAGAAATCCCTGACAGATTTGTTCCTAAACCTTATCAGTTCTTTACTGAAAAGCAGAAAGCACAATACAAGATTGAGGAAGAGGATCTAATTTATTTGACAATGGCTATTCCAAACGACATCTACAATCGTGTAGACAGTCAAAGCTCTGCTAAAGCAATCTGGGATGAACTAGCAAGACAGTTTGAAGGAAGTGAAGCCTCCATCCAAGCTAAGCAGAATCTATGCATAAATGCATACGAGGGATTTCACGCAAAAGAAGGAGAGACACTGCTAGAGACCTACAACAGATATAATATTATTCTCAATGACTTGCGGAGGAATAACATCTCTAAGTCTGCATCGGAGATAAATTATAAGTTCATCAAGAACTTAAATCCGGAATGGAAGAACTTTGCCATCAACCTTCAGATGTCAAAGAACATGGCTCAAGAGAACGTCACTGACATCTTCTCTACTCTTTCTCAGCACGAGGACGAGGTGAGAACCATCAATAAGGAGTCAAACAAACTAAAGGATTATGTGGCTCTCATAGCCGGCAAAGGTTCTGTATCCTCTGAAAGGTCAAAGAAAAAGGCGTCTAAAGCTCTAGTTACCGAAGCTAATGACTCTGAATCTGCCTCAAGTGATAAAGAACTGGAGATTGATTCTGATCCAGATATTCAGAAGTTCTCTGAGGACTTGGCTCTAATTACGCGACGATTCAAGAAGAGCTTCGGCAAGAAGAGATTCTACTCAAAGCCAAAGTATGATGGATACAAGAAAGAGAAGTCTGAGATGCGATACAATCCGAGGCATGGAAGGAGAGAGGAAGGACGAGAAGACAGGAAGGAAGATAAAAGAGAAGGAAAGAGAGAGGAGAAGCGAGAGGAACGAAAGGATGAACCAGGCAGATGCTACAACTGTGGCAAATTTGGGCATTTCTCAAGAGACTGCAAGTTCAAGAAGGTAAAGAACTCAGAGTACTATGCAAGAAAGTCACTCATTGCCAAGAAAGCTGAAGAAGGAAAAGTGCTGATGGCTGAAGAAGAAAACTGACTGTTCCAAAGTTCCGATGACGAGGAGCAAGCGCACTTCACCCAAGTATCTTATATGGCAAAGCTGGATGGTGACAATGAAGAGTTTGAGGCACAATTCGAAGATGCAAACTCTGAGGTAAGTGATAATTCTGAACTTATTGAATCTTTAATGGCCCAAATACATAGTATGAAAGATGAATTTGCTTTACTGAAAGGTAAACTTAGCTCTGCACATCAATCTGTCTTAAGTTTTCGTGATGAAAATGCTTTATTAAAAGTTGTTGTGGAAGAAAAAGAAAAAGAAAAGGATGATTTAAAAGCTGAAAAAGATTCCTTAAAAAGAAAAATATATGGTTTAGAAACGGATCTTGTGAATCTTAATGCTGAAAAGGGTGAGTTTGAAATCAAATTTGAAATTTGTTATAAAGAAAGAAATGAAGCTTTCACCAAAATCAAACAATTGGAGGATATTAATATGAAACGAGGTCAGACTGAGCAGACATTAAATCTGTTGACCAATAAACTCCAGGATGAAAGGTTTTATAAACTAAAACCAGGTTTGGGTGTGCCAACTAACGAAGTTTTGAAAAAGGCACCGGAGCACCTATATAATTTTGATAAATTTGGCTCCGCAATCAGACCCATTCCTGACATTCGTGCAACTTTTGTTGAAGCAAGTACTCCTAAACCTTTTACCGAGACCAAAGGTCGAGAAGAAATGGGAGAGAACAAGTCTGGTGACACTGATTCTAAAAATATTTTTAAATCAGTTGGTTTTAAATATAGTGATTTGAATAAAAGCTATGAGACTCGAAAAATCGAATTTACTGAGTCTGAATAACTATTCACCACACACTCAAAAGAATCAGTCAGCACCAACACAGTTCTACCTGAGACTGCATGCAAATATGATGTGTATGAATTGGATGTTGATCCATCTACTATACCATCAGTCTCAAATCCCATTGCTTCTAAACCTTTACTTGTTGAAGAGGTTGAAGAAGAAAATGTCAGCACGAATGACTCTTGTGTTAAAAATGATAAAACAGAGTTTATTGAGTCCATGACTGAAGAAAAGTTTTCTGACATGATGAATGCTTCAGACTATGATCCTGTTTCTAATTTAAAGGAGTCAAATTTTGTGAATGATCATACATCTGATTTGATGAAGAAAATTGATATGTTACAACAGTCTCTTGATGAGGTTGAAGATGAAAACTTTGATCTCAAATTTAAACTTGAAAAATCTTTACAAGAAAATCAAGAGCTTTGCACAGAGATCAATGATTTGAAAATTACTTTGTTTAAAAATGCTTCAAATGATAAACAGATGTTCAATGATCAAAGCTGGAAGGTAAGAACCAATCCAGAATTTGATGCTCCTGCAAAACCTTCAGTTGTTTACTCTGATTGTCCTGAATATCCACCGAGTATTTTTGAGAAGGGTGAGACTTCAAATAGTTCTAGAAAAGAATCACCCTTTAAGTTAGAGACTAACAAGGTTCCTGTTTCTGTTTCAGATATAAAAGGAAATGGAGTTGGGAGGAGTAAGAAGAATAAAGATAATAGTTTGAATAAGAATGATAGGTTATCTAGTGAAACTTTTGTTCCAAATAGTTGTACTTCAGACAGTGTTATTTTGAAAAACAATTCTTTTGATGAACATGAATGTAAGATTTGTTCCGATAAATCTAAGTTTATGAATTTTGCTCGAAAGAATCTCTATTGCAAACACTGCTGGGATAACTCATTCAAATACTACTCCCCTCCAAAGTCCAAACAGAGTAAGAGAAAAGCTAAACTAAATCTTAAGTCTAATTCTAATTCTGATTCTTCCACACAACCCAAAGTGTTTCGAGATAAGGTTGCCAATCCTACTTCTAAAAAGCACTTTCAGGAATTAAATGTCAAGATGGTTTGGAAATGGGTTCCAAAATCCCGTTATGAATGGCGTGTAAAAGTTAAACCTGTTGATATTCCTGAATTACGTGAAGCTAACCGCGAAGGACCCATCCTGATATGGGTACCTAAGCAAAACTAATTGTCTCTTTTGCAGGCCTGTCGGCTGTGGGTGATAGATTCTGGATGCTCACGCCACATGACAGGATTCAAGCACCTCTTGCATAATTATGTGGAGGAGCCTGCCGGAGCAGTTAGATTTGCCAATTCTGAAGCCGAAGGACACGTCAGAGGTTATGGAATGCTCGATAATGGTATTATGAAGATTCAAAGAGTGTTATATGTTGAAGGACTTGATCACAATATGTTTAGTACCAGTCACTTCTGTGACATGAAATATCAAGTCCGCTTCACAACCACTCATTGCTATCTAGAGGATCCCAATGGTTACGAAGTTTTCAAAGCTGAACGCCATGGAAATCTATACTATGTAGATTTTCCAACACTGTCTGCCACACGTCCAGTCTGCCTATTAGCCAAAGCAACTAAAGCACAATCGTGGACGTGGCATCGCCGCTTGTCTCATCAGAATTTCCGATCTATAGCGAAGCTACAGAGACAAGGTCTGGTCAAAGGTCTACCAGAAATGAGGTTCGAAAAAGACTCACTATGTTCTGCATGTGAGTTGGGTAAAATGAAGCATAGCTCATTCAAGTCAAAATCTGAATCATCGACCTCATCTGCACTGGAACTTCTACATATGGACCTTTGTGGCCCAATGCGAACAACATCTATCAACGGCAAGAAGTATGTTTTAGTAATGATAGATGACTATTCAAGGTATACATGGCTCGAGTTTCTTCACAACAAGTCTGATGCACCAGAGTTGATTATCGCCTTTATCAAGCGCATCCAAGTACGTCTCCAATTGCCAGTCCGAACTATTCACAGCGATAATGGCACGGAGTTCAAGAATGACACCTTACAGAGTTATCTTATCTCTGTGGGCATTTCACATAATTTCTCCGCAGCCTACACTCCACAGCAAAATGGCATTGTTGAACGGAAGAATCACACTCTTGATAAAGCCGCTCGTACTATGCTTGCTTATTCAGATCTACCCATGTACCTTTGGGCCGAGGCAGTCACTACAACATGTTTTACTCAGAATCGTACCATCGTGGTCAAGCGCCTTAATAAAACAACATATGAGTTAATCAACAATCATACACCTAACATCAAGTTCCTTCGTGTTTTTGGTTGCATGTGTTACATTCTTAAAGAGCGTCAAGGATTATCAAAATTTGATAAGAAAGCGGATGAAAGATATCTCGTTGGATACTCTCTGACATCCAAAGCTTATCGAATTTACATTATTCGAACCAAGACGGTTGTTGAGAGCATGAATGTCTCCTTTGATGGGAATTCTACAAGGACTTCTGGACACAACACTTCAGAACTCAGAATTAAAGACAAAGCTTCTATTCAATCCCGAATAGAACCAACTTCTAAAGGATCTACTTCTTCTAACTCTAACTCTACTTCATCTAAGTTAGATTTATTGTTTATTGACGCCTTTGATGATATTTGTGCAGATTTTGATAAAGGCATATCTACATCAAGAACAAGCTCGGAGATCCCTACCATTTCTAAAGACATATATGGACCTTCCGAAGAAGTCACTGAAACTTCATCTCCATCAGGTACAACTAAACCGTTAATTTCTGACTCGACTAATGCTGAATCTGTCTCTGCAGATAGTTCTTCTGGAACCGAAGTCACGAGTACTTCAACTGCTAGTCCAGAAGCTTCAGTATCAGAACCACCAGTACAAGATGTCCCGAGTACATCTATGGAGTTACCTGCTGTGCATGATGAAAACGATGCGTCCAATACGCAACAAACAGTTAAATCCTTACCAAGCACACATCGTTGGACTAAGGATCATCCCCTGAACAACGTGATAGGTGACGTACAATCTAGTGTCACGACAAGGTCCGCATCAGCGAACTTCTGCATGTTTTCAAGCTTCCTTAGTTCCTTAGAGCCAAAGAAAGCGTCTGAAGCTCTACGTGATCCCTTCTGGATTTCTGCTATGCAAGACGAGCTTCTACAATTCGAAAGGAACAAGGTATGGCGCTTGATCCCACTACCTAAAGGTAAATCTGTTATAGGAACAAAGTGGGTTTTCAGAAACAAGAAAGACGAAGCCGGAGTAGTTGTGAGAAACAAAACTCGTTTGGTCGCAAAAGGGTACTGTCAACAGGAGGGCATTGACTATGACGAAACATTCGCCCCTGTTGCAAGGATCGAAGCCATCAGAATGTTCCTAGCATATGCAGCGCACAAGAACTTTACAGTTTATCAAATGGACGTAAAGTCGGCTTTCCTGAACGACGTTCTGCATGAGGAGGTCTACGTAGCACAACCTGAAGGTTTCATTGATCCTCATCACCCTGATCATGTCTATGTGTTAGACAAAGCGCTTTATGGTCTTAAACAAGCACCACGAGCCTGGTATGAAACTCTCACTAAATTTCTCTTAGCTTCTGGTTTCAAGAAAGGTGCAGTTGATACTACCTTATTTCTTAAAAGGCAAGGTGAGGACTTGATTCTCATTCAGATTTATGTTGACGACATAATATTTGGGCCGACAAATCAGAAATTTTGCAAGAACTTTTCAAAAATAATGGAAACAAAGTTTGAAATGTCGATGATGGGTAAATTGAATTTATTTCTTGGTCTACAAGTAAAGCAATTACCTGACGGCATATTTATTAATCAAGCTAAATACATAAAAGATATTTTGAAAAAGTTCAATATGTCAGATAGTTCTGTCATGAAAACACCAATGGTTATTGGTACGCTCTTAGATGCAGATCCCTCCGGGAAACCTGTTGATCAAAAGGTGTATCGTAGCATGATTGGTTCTTTACTTTATTTGACTGCCAGTCGCCCAGATATAATGTTTGCCACATGTTTTTGTGCGAGATATCAGTCCAATCCTAAAGAGTTGCACTTAACTGCTGTTAAGCGAATCCTTAGATATCTTAAAGGTTCTCCTCATCTAGGCCTTTGGTATCCAAAGGATTCTCGTTTTGATCTAACCGCCTTTACAGATGCTGATCATGCAGGATGTAAGCTAGACCGAAAAAGCACCTCTGGCTCATGTCAATTTATAGGTGACAAACTTGTGAATTGGACCTCAAAGAAACAAAACTGTGTTTCAACATCCACTACCGAGGCTGAATATGTAGCTGCTGTTCTCAAGTCCTCTGGATGACGACACAGTTAAGGGACTTTGGATACAACTACAAGCGTGTTCCTATTTATTGTGATTCCAAGAGCGCAATCGCAATAACTGCTAACCCGGTACAACATTCGAAGACCAAGCATATAGATGTACGCTATCATTTCATCAAGGATCATGTAGAAAAAGGTGACATTGAAATGCACTTTGTTCAAACTGACTTCCAGTTAGCTGATCTTTTCACCAAGCCGTTGGATGAAAAGAGGTTCCAATTTCTAATCAGTAAACTTGGTATGTTGAACATGTCTTAGACCTTACTCATGATTCAAGGGGGAGTATTCCAAGTTTTACTTTTGTGTTTATTTTTTTTTCTCAACTGTTGCTAACGAGAGATGAATCATTTTCACATATGATTACCATAACTTTTGTTTATGTGCAGGTTTGTTTAAGTGACTATGGATTCTAATCACTTCGGATTAGAACCCGCACTTCAGTGTTTTATCTTTTTGTTCATTGTTAAAAAAAAAAACTCTTTTCAGTTGAGGGGGAGCTTAATAGCTTAAAGAGCTTAGTCGTATATAAGCTTAATTGAAAAACTCCTTAAGAGCTTAATTGTCAAACTCTTTTTAGTTTGAGGGGGAAAATTGCATCGCCAAAAATAACTGTTTTGACTTCTCCAAAGTTTTATTCTTCATGTAACTCTGTGCTTATTTGTGCTTATATGTACAAAAGACTGTTGAACATCACGTTCTTTTAGGAAAATACAAGGGATTCAGTGTGAGAACTTAACAGAACTTCCATGGATTCACGATAACCAGTGTTTCCTACCCAGGAAGTATTCCCTGAGTGATTGAGGGGAGAGGGGTTAAAAGATTGAGTGATGGCGTGTGAAGAGGTAAAATGGAAAAGAGAGATTGGTTAGAAGTGAGCATTAAAAGAAAGAGGGTGAGTGAACAGAGTAAAAGAATATTAGACTCTGCACCAAACCACTTTCTGAGCCGGGCAGCCACATAATCTGATTGGTTCACATTCTTTGGTGACCATAATTGAAAAAGGCAACTAGCCCATGCCATCTCTTGCATACAACCCCGCCAACTACTCATTCTTTTCTCAAAAAGAGAATGTTTCACATTTTCTGGGGACGCAACACATATGCTATTGGTTCTTCATTTGGAAGATACTAATATTGAAAAAGAAGGAAAGTTGCCTCACCTTCGAATCCTTTCTCATGCACATTGAGTCTATGTATAATTTGTTGCTGTCTCAACAAGTTTACATACTTTGAGCCTACAATGAAAAACAATCATCGGTGCTTAATTCTTTCATACACATGCACGAGCACACAGAAATTTGTTTTCTGTCAGAACGTTCATAGATAACCATGTGTTATTCGATGATTGAATGGAAGACCTAGGGAGTCAACATCAAAACCAGCTCCTTATACAGTAACTTTGTGTTACTCAGTGACTTTGTGTCATTGACAGACATTCCAAACTGAGTCATTTGTTGATTCAGGGTTACATCTATTAAACTGTTTGAATTTGAAAAGATTCGAATGGTTACTACTTTTTATTGCAATCTGCATAGATTGAAATAATCACTTTCTCCATTTGGAGAGACTGCTCTTATTTCACACAGGGCTCATACATGAAGACAGTGCTAACCTCATGACCATATTCAAAGGAGAGATTGTTTTGCAAAGTTTTGATGATGATGATTCTCACCACTCATCAAAAAGGGGGAGAATAATCAACAAGGAAGGATACAAGAAGAATTGTTGACGGAAGATTTCAAAGATATCAAGTTTTGAAGTTTTGACGCTATCAACGTCATATCTGAAGAAAAGAGAAGAAAAGTGAAGACCTGAAGATTATTGAAGATTATTGCCAAATTTTTTTAATCTTGAATCCAAAGGGGGAGATTGTTGGATCAAATAATTGTATTCAAGATTAAAGGGTCTAAACTGTATTTGTTTGATAGTTAAAGTTAGAGGGTTTATTGTGTAATAAGCTAATAGTTATTAGTTATTGGGCCTCAAGCCCGTTTAGCATATAGCAAAGCCCATTAGGCATTAGGCCTGGGTATTTAATGTTTTGATTAGTTTAGTTTTAGGTTTAATCCTCATATTCATAATTATAATCCTATAGTGAGGTAGCCGTTTTCTCTGTATTCAAGGGTATCAAGAACACACAAGGTTTAACTGTTTATTCAAGGGATTGGTATGTTATTCTGATCTTATATCTCTTGATCTATATTGTGTTCTGTGATTGTTAATTAACTAGATTAGACTGGGATAACACTTTTCATGCGTATGATGATCATTGCTATATTGATATGTTATATGAACTAATTTACCATCTTATTCGTTTAAACCTCGCGTTCGTAATCGTGTCAAATTCTATTTTTAGGCTGAGGAGAGTGTGGCGCGAGAGTGCCACGCGATAGTGACATTTGTCACTATCCCCGGTCACTCTCTCTTGGGATGTACCGAGAGTTCGGGGGATTGGCCCGATTGTGACACGCGATAGCGACGATGTACCGCGCTGTGCGATTGTGACATGTGATAGTGCCAATGGCACTATCGCGAATGGACACTGTGACTTAAATGAGTCCTTTGGCCGATTTTCATTCCATTTCTCTTATTCCACTCTTTTCCTTTAGCGATTTTGAAGCCTCCAAACCAGTTTCCTTCCCTCATAAAACCCTAAACTCTCATAAATACAACATCCTTGGTGGTTGGGTCATTGATTGCTTGCAATAAATCATCTCAAGGAAGATTTTCTAGGGTTTCTCCAAGTCAACTTCTCATCTCCAAGTTCATCCTCCAACTTCTAGGGTTTTCATCTTTTCTAGGTTTTGGTTCAAAACCTAGATAGTGAGTTTGCTAAACCTTTGTTAAAACTCGATACACATCATCATCTCTTACTTGTTATTATTGTAACATTTCTCAAAATGTTTATCTCTATGTGTTCAAATACTTGATGGTGGTTTTATGAATAGTATGTTGGAAGATTTCTTATGAGTATCTTGCCATGATTTACTCCATTTGTCAAATATTTGGGATTTACTTCATATATACAAATTATTGGTATTTTGACATGATTTGGGGTATATGTGACATAGTAGATGATAAATTCTACTTGAAATGCCTTCTTGGCGATATTGTATCTAAATATTGGTTATGTTGGAATTTGGGTCTCATAATGGACTTATGTGTTAGGATGGTAACATTGTACCCATGGTTGGTATCGAAATGTGTTGGATGAAATATACCTCTAGACCTCCTATAAATTATGTTGGATGAACCAAGTCAGTAGATACTAGGAGGATGTAGTCTTTGGCGCTACCGTGATGGTATGTGCCTAGACCTCCGCCATTCGGGGAATTTCCTTAGTTGTAGTCCTCGGATGTGCCGGGCCTTTCGGGTGTCTCTTGGTAGATGGCATCAAGGTATATCGACTCTTTGGGTGGAACTTGATTGGTGCTATGGGTCTCCCCTATTGACTCCACATTTGTTGAACTTTGGTTAACTGCTGATAAGAATTGTAACTGTCATGCATGCTTATTATAGTTCAACTCACTAGGCTTTTTGGCCTAACACTTGTTTGGTGTCGATGTGTATCTCAGGTTCTAGCGGCGCCGATTCTAAGCTGGCATAGTTGCTTGGGTGAGAGCTTGGGGAATACTTGCATTTGGACATACTTTTGATACAAGAACATTTGGGTTTATAAATAACAACCCTTTTGTAATCTCTTTTCTAGTTATAGAAATTAGATTAGTTGGTTTTTAATTTATTGTCCGTTGAATTACAACCGTAATTAAACATGTTTGTATATTTCCCCATTTTTGGGAGGCTCTTGCTATGGCAATTTTATATACCGTATGTCCGTTTTTCGGATTTTTGTTATCCCTATTTTTAGGGTGTTACATAAATCCTATGGAAGTGGTTGATTTGGAACCCGGTACTAGTGCAATTTTAGAAATCCGGGAAACTCACAAACCCGATTACTATGTTCCCGGAACAAATGTATTTCCCGGATTAAAAAATTCCCGGGATCAAAGTGGTATCCGGATCACACGCTTTTTAACAACAAAGCAACTAAAATACGGTACAATTATTTCCCGGTACGCAACTGGTCAAAGTAATCAGGTAAGTATGATTAATAACTCGGATAGGTTAAACAATTCGGGTTTTGACGAACAACTCCTAAAAAATCGGCTAAAAACCCATAATTTCGACAAAGATTACTTTTCCAAATCAAAATTGATCAAACTTTTAGCTTCAACAACACAAACCCAACAGAAATTTAACAGATTAATAACCAAAACTCAAACCAAAATCTTTAATTTTGAAGAACACAGTGATGCCCCATAAGTCAATATAAATAGGAATTTAGACAAATCTTTTGATCGTATCGAATGAAAATTGATTCGATTCTGCTCTGATATCAATTATGGATCCCAATACAGTGCAATAATAATAGATTAACAGTAAATAACAGAGATTGAATCACAAAACCTGGTCATATGATTGGATTGATCAATAAAGGTTTAGAATGCAATACAGGGGATTTTGCTTTAGGCGCCGTATGCAATAATGACCACTCAACCTCTCTAAAACCCTAAACTCAAACTTTAAATACCAATGGCCTAAACCTAAAGCCCAAGGCCCATTAAAACCAAACAAGCTCAATAACAATTAAAGGCTTTTACAACACTTTTAAATAATTAACAATTAAACCCTATAAATACTTTATATTACTTTCAACGCACTAGGACTTTCAATCCTAACACCTTGTAATTTACATTGTAGATGGACCATGCAAACTTTCATGGAAATCCGACAAGGTCGGTTCGGACGAGAAAACCCAAAGGGTACCCTCTTTGGTGTTTGTTAATGCCAAAAATCGTCCAAAGGAAGATCTAAGGTCGGTGTGGAGCTTTAACAACTAAAGTAAGCAATCGATCGACAAATCGTACGACAAAAGCAAAAAGTAAATTGGATACAGAGAATTTGGTGACGCGGAAAACCCCGTCGAGGGTAAAAACCGCGGACGACAGCAGAGATCGTCAAGTGCACTATGGATGTCAATTAGGGACGTCGTCCTTTAGAAGGAGTGATTACAAGTACAATTGGCAATATTACAGTAGAGAAGTAATGTAATCGTGCGATTAAGCAGATGTCGTGTAATAGAACATTTTTGTCGAGAGATTCTGCTTGGGAGAATTCGTGAGCGTTGTATCTTCGTAATTGCTTTCTAATCAGATGCCCATGTCCTTTGTGCTGCTCTTTAGGGTTTTATATATAGCTTTGGTCGCCATAAATGAGCATTGATTGTCCAACGGTCTTAATATTGATTGATCTTGATGGCGGTCGTCCGTTATATCTGTTAGTCATTATGTGCATTAAACCTGTAATGAAAGATTCATAGAGAAAAAACGGTTGTATGCAATAAATGATCAATGATCGTTAGTAATGTTACATAGATCGTAAGATAAGAGCTGTTGAGAGACTTCTTTTAATCATGGACGTGAGAAACTCTCGACGGCCGTCGTCGGGGACGACGATGTCTTCTGTTGTATGTTGTCGTCAAGACCTTATCTTAATACAAGAATGGTCTTTAGACTGGAGACATGTGGTTTTCTTCCGTCGGTCGTGACTTATGAAATTTTACCCAAACAGTTTGCCCCCAAAATTCAGAAATTAGGCGGCAAGTTGTTTTTTCAAATTTTGCAACTAGGATGGACACGTGTCGATTTCTAGTAACTAAATCGTTCCCTCGAGAACCGAAGTGATTCTGAGGGGAAACGTGCAGCCGTTTAACTGCCGTGACGTCATGGCGACGTGGGGCGCGTGGTGTCAGGTGTAGGGACAAATGTCGTTCATCCGTATAGGAGGGCGAAGAGTCGATAACAAGTGGCGGTTATCTATTGGTTCGTGCCACCACTGCTTTTGCATATAAATAGAGATTTTCGTCTTTCCTATTCCTTTCTACTCTTTTAGGAAAGGATTTTAGTTGCCTTCTTTTTTCCTCTAAGAGCTCTCAGTTTGTGAACTCTTGTCTCTACATAAAAAACTTTTTCAATGGCAGTCGACCCTTTTAGCACCGTGAAAGGAGAGGCCGAGATGAAAGAATTTAGACGTCTAGACAAAATTCCAGTCGGCATTCGATTGAGTTATCCGGTCCAGTGGAAGCAGGAGCAGTGTTCGAAGGGGTATTTCGTCCTATATGAGTATCCCTTCTAGATAGGCTTTACATGGCCTTTTTCTCCTTTGTCGAGGGATTTTTTTCGACCTTTGGGTTGTCACCGGGGAAGATGATGCCCCAATTTTGGCGAATCGTTCAAGTCGTGGAACGGTTGACGGCCAAGTGGTCGTCACCTTTTACTGTGAACGATCTGTTATTGGCCTATTCGGTCAAAGCAGAACCTAACCACATGTATAGTCTCTTTTCCAGATTTAGAGGAGACTGTGTTCTGATTCAGGTGACGACAGTGAATGATCGCAAGTGAAAAACGCGATTCGTTTTTAATCGTGTGACATCGGGCGACGAGAATGCTCGATGGATCACCATCGGGTGGAACACAACAAGTAAGTTTCTTAGATTGTTGCTTTTTATTTGTTGTTTTTTGTCTTACGTTTGACAATGTGTTTTTGTAGAGATCGAATTCTCTGGAGTCGTTCCTTATTCCGACTCGACTAAGAAGGTCGAGATTTTTCTCCATTTTAGCGTTGAGGAGCATTCATTCTTCCCTATGGTGTCAAGGGAAGAGGACAAAGATGATGAGGAGGACGTGGTCATCATCGAGGCATCTGTTCATAAGGACACAGATGTTGAAGAAGAAGAGGAAGAAGACGGCGAAGAAGAGGAGGAGGACGGCGACACAGGAGAAGCCACTCCGGGTAAGTCTTCTTTTTAATTTATAGATCGTAAGATCTTTGGGGTCTAGTCGAGCGGACGCCACCCAAATAGGGTTCTAATGGGTCTAGTCGTTCGACGTCACCATTTGGTGCTTTTGTGGGGTTTAGTCGAGCAAACGTCACCCAAATAGGGTTCTAATGGATCTAGTTGTTCGACGTCACCATTTGGTGCTTTTGTGGGGTGTAGTCGAGTGGACGTCACCCACTGGTTGACGAGACCGTTTAGGACTCTTAGTCGTAAGACGTCATCCCTTGGTCATTAGTAAGGTCTAGTTTTTTTGTTGAAAATGTCACTTACTGACATGTTTTTGTTTGTCTTTTTAGGAAACTTAGTTCCATTAGTACAAACGGCGAGTCCCTCGAGGAGGGAGTCTGTAGCCCAACTGGATCGACAAGGTCGAGCGCTGAAGAGAAGGGCCTTTTCAACTGCTGGGTCGGAGGTAAAAAGGCGAAGACGGCCGCGAAGAAACCATCTTCGATAAACGACGACCCTGAGGTCGTTAGTTATAAGGAGGCGATGCCGCCACCGGTTGTGGAAGTCACACCGGTTTCCTCGGTCTCACCACTGGTGGTGAAAGCCTCTTCGTCGAAAGACAAGGAGAAGGTTCCTCAAGCAGGTGAGGATCCTAAGACCATGTAGGTGAACATCAGGCTGCCGGTTGACTTCATGTCGTCCGGTGGTCTAGATTGGAAAGAAGTGTTCCCTTATGTGAACAATTTCTTCCTGCCGACTGTCCGCGAGCGCTACAAAGATCTAGCGATTAAAGACGTGGATGCCAGTGTCATAGGATTTTCCTTCAAGGTAAGAACTATCGATTTCTTTTATTATTTTGTCATTTGTTTTACTAACTTGTTGTATGATTTTCCAAGCGTTTCAGGTGTCGCTAGCACTTCATTCACGTTTTAATGACGTAAAATCCTTAATCCCCCGATCTCTCGAGCAGGAGACGAATGCTACTGCCAGGGCTGAAGCAGAGGAGGAGGAGAGAGCAGATCTCTCTTCGCCTTCAGGAGGCTCTTGGCAAGTTGGAAGATGCCAAGCGTGAAAATGAGATGCTACAAGGACGCGTGAAGGAGGTGCTCGACGAGGCCTCCATCGATCGATCGGAGCTGGACGCGACCAAGATGATCTCGACTGCGACTGCAAAAGAAGCCGAGCTCTTGAGGTTTGAGCGGGACCTGGGCCGTTGGCAAGTCGAGAAATTTGAGGAGTGAGTGATGTCTGTCAAGGCATTCACTCGTCTGAAGACTAGGACAACTCAGATCAGGCGTCGCCGACGAGGAGAGGATCCTTTGGCGTCGAGAGAAGGAGATCTAACCTTCTTTCTGGAGTCAGTGGGAAATGAGGAAGACCTTAAATCGGAAGACGAACATGATCGTGAGATGTTGGACGAAGCTCCTCGGGGTGACGGCGCTGAGGTCGTGGCTCTAAAAGGGCAGGAGCAACAGGCTTCTTAGTTTAGATAATTTTTTATATTTTAATCGAGCGACCGTTGGTGGTCGTGCCGCGTATTGTAATATTTTTTAAGATATTAAATGAAAGATTTTTTGAACAACCTGAATTGTCGCAACTTATGCACTGTCGAAACAATTACTTGAACAATTGTATAAGGAACTTACGATAGACGTAAGAAAAGTAATCGAAAGATAACGAAGATTAACGAAAATCTAAGCAACTTACGTCAAACATAAGAAAGCTATCGTAAGATAACAAAGATTAAATATAAATCTAAGTAACTCGCGATTGTCATAAGGTTTTGACCTTAGATCCCTTAGGTCGTACTACATGGTCGTGAGATAACCGTAAGGCATAAATATAGTCGAATGTTCGACTGATCTAGTAATAAAATAACCTTAGAGGGGGTCGTTGGTTGGACCAACGACTCTTCGATGCTTAAGTCAGTAAGATTTGTAGAAAGATAATCGCAAGGAAAGCAGAAATTGGTGTTAGAAGAAATACCTCTTTAGATGTACTGCATTCCAACTTCGAGGAATATTACGACCGTCGAGGGTTTGCAGTCGGTAAGCTCCCTTCCCGACAACCTCGGTTATTTGATACGGTCCTTCCTACTTGGTGGATAATTTACCTGAGCCAGGTTCTTGTGTGTTTTGAAACACTCGTCGTAAGACATAATCATCTGTTTGAAAGATTTTGGTCTTGACATTCTTGTTGAAGTGTCGTTTGACCAATTGTTTTTGCAAAGCCATTCTGATCAATGCTTACTCTCGCAATTCTTCTAGTGCATCGAGGTCATAACTTAGATCGACTAAGTTGTGATCGACCGTTGAGTGTCATAAGGTTGGAATTTGAGTCTCGACAGGAAAGACCGCTTCACAACCATAGATAAGAGAAAAAAAGTTTGCCCTGTAGATGTACGAGGCGTCGTACAATTGGTCCAAAGAACTGTCAGAAGTTCTTTGACCCATTTGCCTTTTGCTGCCTTGAGTCTTTTCTTGATCGAGCTGACGATCGTTTTGTTTCTTGATTCAGCAAGTCCATTGGACTAGGGATATCGGGGTGTTGAAGTCGTAAGTTTGATGTTACGATCCTCGCAGAACTGCAGGGTTCTGTCGCTTATGAATTGTGACCCGTTATCACATACGATTTCAGATGGAATCCCAAACCTAAAAATAATGTTAGTCTGGATAAAGGAAATGACTTCCTTGTCCCGGATTTGGGAGAAAGCAGTCGCCTCTATCCATTTTGAGAAATAATCCGTAAGGACTAAAAGATATACCTTTTGCCCGGGTGTTGGAGGTAACTTGCCAACAATATCCATTCCCCATTGCATGAAGGGCCATGGAATTAAAGTCGAGTGAAAGCGTTCAGAAGGTTTGTGGGATATGTGTCGCAACTCTGGACGTACCTTGTTGCGTCTTGTTGCAAGGTTGGCCAATAGTACCCTTGTCGGGAGATGCGATTTTCCAAGCTACGACCTCTCGAGTGATTACCACACTCTCCGTTGTGCATTTCTTGCAAAATGCTTTGGACTTGATTCTTATTGGTAACACATCATAAGTCCAGTCCTGTCGATGATCGTCTGTAGAGTTGACCTCTGATCATGGTATATCTGGATGCTTTAAATTGAATTTTTCTGGCTTCCATTTTGTCTTCGGGAAGTTGGTCATTTACTAGAAATTTTCTGATATCGCTCGACCAGTTGTCTTCTTCTTCGATCATTTGTATGTCGTTTTCATTGTCGATGGATGATGTCGCCAGATGAATTATTGGAATAACATCGAATGGATGATATCTATGTGTCGATCCAAGATTAGCTAGTGCATCAACCTGGGTATTTTTATCTATTGGGATCTGTGAGATAAAAAATTCTTCAAATTCTTCGGATTTGTCTTTGGCTATCTTGAGATAGGCTGTCATTCTGGAATCTTTAGCGGCAAAGTCTCCATTCATTTGATTTACGACTAAGAGCGAGTCACTTTTGACATGAAGTTTTGTTTCCCCTAGGTCGTGAGCCATGTTCATTCCTGCGATCAAAGTTTCGTACCCAACCTCATTATTAGTGGCTTTGAAGTCACATCATATGGAGTACACCATCTTACCCCCATGTGGCGACTTGAGGACAACATCAAGTCTTGCCCCCGAGCGTTGGATGATCTGTCGACATGTAGAGTCCATATTGGGTCGTCGAGAGTTGCCACATGTTTCGTCGGTACTGCTAACTCTAGGCTGAAATATGCGACAAAGTCGGCTAATGCTTGCGATTTGATCGCAACCATGGTTTGTATTCTATGTCGTAACTACTAAGGTAGATACTCCATTTTGTCAACCGACCTGTCAACTCTGGTTTTCTTAAGATAGACTTAAGAGGAAAGTTAGTCACAACAGTAATAGGATATGATTCGAAATAGTGACGTAACTTTTTTGCCGCAGTAATCAAGGCTAATAAAATTTTTTCCATGGAGGAATACCTGGTTTTTGCGTCGAGAAGTGATTTACTTACATAATAAGTCGGTCGTTACTGTTTGTCATCTTCTCGGGTAAGGATGACACTTACAGTGTTTGAGCTGACTGCCAAATATAGTTGGAGAACCTCGTGGTCCTCAGGCTTCGACAGTAGAGGTGGGAACGCCATGTATCTTTTGAGTTCTTGGAGCACGTTTTCGTGGTCGTCCGTCCACTCGAAACCCCTGTTTTTTCTCAAGACATTGTAAAATAAGCAACATTTATCCGAGGATCGAGAGATGAACCTGTTTAGTGCCGCAACTCGGCTAGTAAGTCGTTGGACTTCTTTAATGTTGCGAGGGGATTTGATATCCAAGATAGCTTTTATCTGGTCAGGATTGGTCTCGATCCCTCGACGGGTGACCATATATCCTAAGAATTTTCCGGCACTCACTCCAAAGGAGCACTTTGTCGGATTAAGCTTCATGTGATATTGTCTGAGGATATCGAACGATTCCCTCAAGTGATCGATATGATCAATCTTCTGTTTTGATTTGACCAACATGTCATTGATGTATACTTCCATTGTGTCTCCGAGATGCTCAATGGTCTTTAGACTGGAGACGTGTGGTTTTCTTCCATCGGTCGTGACTTATGAAATTTTATCCAAACAGTGTATCGATCAAAATGGGTGTCGCGCTTAAATGTCCATAACTTTTGCTACGTGACTCCGTTTTAAGCCCATGGCAAATCAAAACGAACATTGGAACGAGGAGCACGCCATGGGTTGGTAGTTTTATTGCAATACACCTTGAATTGAGTGGGTTTCGATAAACTGCACGACGTACGTTCGTCCAGTTTGGCCAATACGTGGCTCCGATAATTTCCGGTACGAGAATAGGTTTTTTCAAGTTCTTTATTGTGAAAACTTTCTTATTTACATTGTAGATGGACCTTGCAATTTTCATTGAAATCCAACAAGGTTGTTCCGGACGAGAAAACCCAAAGGGTACACCGTTTGGTGTATCGACGAAAATGGGTGTCGCGCTTAAACGTCCATAACTTTAGCTACGAAACTCTATTTTAGCCCATGATTAGTCAAAACGAACCTTGGAATGATGAGAACGCCAGAGGCAGATCATTTTCTGTCAATAAACCTTGATTTAAGTAGGTTTCGATAAATGACACGATGTACGTTCGTTCGGTTTGGCCAATGCGTGGCTCCGACAATTTTTGGCATGAGGGCGGGTTTTTTCAAGTTCTTTCTTGTGAAAAAACCTTCTCATTTACATTATAGATGGACCATGTAAAATTTCAAGGAAATCCGACAAGGTCGTTCCGGACGAGAAAACCCAAAGGGTACCCTCTTTGGTGTATCAGCTAAAATAGGTGTCGCGCTTAAACGTCCATAACTTTTGCTATGAGACTCCATTTAAAGCCCATGACCAGTCAAAATGAAACTTGGAACGAGGATAACGCCATGGGTAGGTCTATTTTAAGAAATACACTATGATTTGAGTGGGTTTTGATAAAATGCACAACGTACGTTCGTTCGGTTTGGCCAATGCGTGGCTACGGCAATTTCCGGCATGAGAGCGGTTTTTTTTTTCAAGTGATTTCTTATGAAAAACTTCTCATTTACATTTTATATGGACCATGTAAAGTTTTGTGGAAATCTGACAACGTCGGTCCGGACGAGAAAACCAAAAGGGTACTCCCTTTGGTGAATCGGCAAAAATTGGGTGCCGCACTTAAACGTTCATAAATTTTGCTACGGGACTCCGTTTTAAGCCTATGACTAGTCAAAACGAACAGTGGAATGAGGATCACGCCATGGGTTGGTATTTTTCTGGCAATACACCTTGATTTGAGTGAGTTTCGATATACTGCACGACGTATGTTCGTTCGATTTGGCCAATGTGTGGCTCCGACAATTTCCAGCACGAGAGCGGGTTTGTTTCAAGTTATTTCTTGTGAAAACCTTCTAATTTACATTGTATATGGACCATATATAGTTTCGTTGAAATCCGACAACGTCGGTCCTGACGAGAAAACCAAAAGGGTATTCCCTTTGGTGAATCGACCAAAAATGGGTGCCACACTTAAACGTTCATAAATTTTGCTACGGGACTCCGTTTTAAGCCCATGACCAATCAAAACGAACCTTGAATTGAGGATAATGCCATGGGTAGGTCTATTTCTGGAAATACACCATGATTTGAGTAGGTTTTGATAAACTGGACGACGTACGTTTGTTCTGTTTGGCCAATGTGTGCCTCAAGCAATTTTGGGCACGAGAACGGGGTTTTTTCAAGTAATTTCTTCTGAAATTCTTCTTATTTACATTGTAGATGGTCCAAGTAAAGTTCTGTGGTAATCCGACATGGTCGGTCTGGACGAGAAAACCCAAATTGTATCCCCTTTGGTAAATCGGCCAAAAATGGGTGTCGCGTTTAAACATCCATAACTTTGGCTACGGGACTTCGTCTTACGCCCATGACAAGTCAAAATGAACCTTGGAACGAGGAGCATGCCATGGATTGGTCTCTTTCTGGAAATACACCATGATTTGAGTGGGTTTTGATAAATTGCACGACTTATGTTTGTTCGGCTTGGCCAATGCGTGGCTCTGGCAAGTTCCGTCACGAGAACGGGTATTTTTTAAGTCATTTCTTGTGAAAACCTTATCATTTACATTTTATATGGTCCATGTAAAGTTCCTTGAAAATCCGACATTGTCGGTCTTGACGAGAAAACCCAAAGAGTACCCCTTTTGGTGAATCGAACAAAAATGAGTGTCGCGATTAAACGTCCATTATTTTGGCTACAAGACCCCGTTTTAAGCAGTTGACAAATGAAAACGAGCCTTGGAACGAGAAGCACACCATGGATAGGTCTTTTTCTATACATACACTATGATTTGAGTGAGTTTCGATAAACTGCATGACGTATGTTTGTTCGGTTTGGCCAATGCGTGGCTTCGGCAAATTTCCGGCACAAGAGTGGGTTTTTTTTAGTTATTTCTTATGAAAACCTTCTCATTTTACATTGTAGATAGACGATGCAAATTTTCATGGAAATCCGACAAGGTCGGTCCGGAAGAGAAAACCCAAAGGGTACCCCTTTTGGTGTATTGGCCATAATGAGTGTCGCGCTTAAAGGTCCATAACTTTTGCTACGAAACTCCGTTTTAGGCCTATGACTAGTCAAAACGAACATTGGAACGATGAGAACGCCATGGGTAGGTATTTGTTTGGCAATACTCCTTTATTTGAGGGTTTTTAGATAAACTACATGATGTACGTTCGTTCGATTTGGCCAAATGCATGGCTCCGACAATTTCCGGCACGAGGGCGGGTTTTTTCAAGTTATTTTTTGTGAAAACCTTCTCATTTGCATTGTAGATTTACCATGCGAATTTTCATGGGAATCTTACTAGGTCGGCCCGGACGAGAAAACCCAAAGGGTACTCCTTTTGGTGTATCGGCCAAAAATGGGTGTCGCGTTTAAACGTCGATACTTTTGATACGAGACTCTGTTTTAGGCCCATGGTCAGTCAAAACGAACCTTGGACCGATGATAACGTCATGGTTAAGTATTTTTCAATCAATACACCTTGATTTGAGTGGGTTTCGATAAACTACATGACGTACGATCGTTCGGTTTGGCCAATGTGTGACTCCGAAAATTTCCGACATGAGAGTAGGTTTTTTCAAGTTCTTTCTTTTGAAAATCTTTTCATTTACATTATATATGTACCATGAAAATTTTCATGGAAATCCGACAAATTCGGTCCGGACGAGAAAACCCAAAGGGTACTACCTTTGGTGCATCAGCCAAAATGGGTGTCGCAGTGAAACGTCCATAACTTTTTGCTACGGGACTCCGTTTAAAGCCATTGACCAGTCAAAACGAAACTTGGAAAAAGAAAAAAGACATGGGTTGGTAGTTTTCTCGCAATAAACCTTGATTTGAGCGAGTTTCGATAAATTGCACAACGTACGTTCGTTTGGTTTGACCAATGCGTGGCTCCGGCAATTTACGGCACGAGAGCAGGTTTTTTCGAGTTCTTTCTTTTGAAAACTTTCTAATTTGCATTGTAGATGAACCTTGTAATTTTCATTGAAATCCAACAAGGTCGGTTCGGACGAGAAAACCCGAAGGATACCCCCGTTGGTGTATCGGCTAAAAATGGGTGTCACATTTAAACGTCCATAACTTTTGCTATGGGACTCCGTTTTAGGCCCATGACCAATCAAAACGAACCTCAGATATTGGAGCACTCCATGGGTAGGTCGTTTCTTGGCAACACACTTTTATTTGAGTGGGTTTCGAAAAACTGCACAACGAACGTTCATTCGGTTTGGCCAATGCGTGGCTTTGGCAATTTCCAGCACGAGAACGGGTTTTTCAAGTTCTTTCTCGTGAAAACCTTCTCATTTGCATTATATATGTACCATGTATTTTTCATGGAAATCCAACAACGTCGGTCCGTACGAGAAAACCCAAAGGGTACCCCCTTTGGTTTATCGGCCAAAAATGCATGTCACGCTTAAACGTCCATTACTTTTGCTACGGACTCCGTTTTAGGCCCATGACCAGTAAAAAAAAACCTTGGAATGAGGAGCAGGCCATTCGTAGGTCGCTTTCTGTCAATACACCATGATTTGAATGAGTTTCGATAAACAGAACGACGTACGTTCGTTCGGTTTGGCCAATGCGTGGTTCCGGCAATTTCCGGTACGAGAGCGAGTTTTTTTAAAGTTCTTTGTTGTGAAAACCTTCTCAATTACATTGTAGATGGACCATATAAATTTTTCTTGGAAATCCGACAAAGTCGGCCCGGGCGAGAAAACCCAAATGGTACTCCCTTTGGTGTATCGGCCAAAAATGGGTGTCGCGCTCAAACGTCCATAACTTTTGGTATGAGATTCCATTTTAGGGCTTGACCAGTCAAATCGAACCTTGGAACAAGGAAACGCCATGGGTAGGTCTTTTTCTGGCGATACACAATGATTTGAGTGGATTTCGATAAATTACAAAACGTACGTTCGTTCGGTTTGGCCAATGCGTGGCTCCGAAAATTTCCTGCACGAGTGAGGATTTTTTTTAAGTTCTCTCTTGTGCAAACCTTCTCATTTATATTGTATATGGACCATGTACATTTTCATGAAAATCCGACAAGGTTGGTCCGGACAAAAAAACCCAAAGGGTACCCCTTTTGTACGTTCATTCGGTTTGGCCAATGCATGGCTCCGGAAATTTCCGGCATGAGAGCGGGTTTTTTCCATGTTCTTTTTTTGTGAAAACCTTCTCATTTACATTGTAGATGGACCATGTAAGTTTTCATGGAAATCCGACAAGGTCAGTCCGGACGAGAAAACCCAAAGGGTAACCCATTTGGTGTATCGGCAAAAAATGAGTGTCGCGTTTAAACGTCGATAACTTTTGCTATGGGACTCTGTTTTAGGACCATGACCAGTCAAAACAGAACTTGGATTGAGGATCATGCCATTGGTATGTTGTTTTATGGAAATACACCTTGATTTTAGTGGGTTTCGATAAACTACATAACGTACATTCGTTGAGTTTGGCCAATGCTTGGCTCCGGTAATTTTCGGCACGAGAGCGGGTTTTTTCAAGTTCTTTCTTGTGAAACATTCTCATTTACATCATAGATGGACCATGTAAATTTTCATGGAAATCCGGCAAGGTCGGACACGGTAAATTTACATGTAATTGATTATTTCTTGTGTGAAGAACTTGTAGACATGGTTTACAAGTGGTAGGTCTAGTCTTAGTTTAGATGGGTAATTTGGTGTTCAGGTAGTGTAAGATATCAATGTTCACAAAGTGTATAAGATAGTAATATTCCCAAATTGTATTAGATAGAAGTGTTCACAAAGTGTATAGATAAGTTGTTCACATAAGATGTTCATTGTTGAGGCGTCAGATATGAGAGATTAAATAGGGGAGTTAATAAGAGAGAGGAAATGTAAAAGAGGCAATGACACAAATAGCACTTTTTTTAAAAAATTGACAAACTAACACATTTTCAGAGAAATTGTACAAATAGCACCCTATTACGCCGGATCCATTACGCCTCCTCCCGGCGTAAATTGTTCATGGGCCCCACAACTGACAAACCAATAAATAAATGACACGTGTCATTCATGTCCCCCCTTTTTCAGACAACTATTTCTAGTGGGCCCGACGTAAACACCCCCCACCCCCACTCGGCGTAAAACCACCCCACGCCCACCCCCACCCGGCGTAACCCCCCCTTGAGTTGCATAATATTCCAAGCATTTGCTGACATCAGCCCTAAAGGTTTTTTTTAATGTTTTGTATCATTTTTTATGTTTTGTATTATTTAAAAAAAATTGTAGTGTATTTTTTTTATTTTTATGTTTTGTTTTAATTATAAAAAAATTGAAGTGTTTTTTTAATGTTTTGTATTAAATAAAACCCGTTTTTTTTGAATTTTTTTTATTGCTTTGACATCACTTTTTTTTTGAGTTGACATATTATTCCTATCTTCCTCCCTTCCCAAAAAAAAAATTTACCTTCCCAAGATATATATTGATTTGACAACACAATGACAATAATCAGATATATTTTGACCAACTTTAGACCCGATTTTTTTACTCAATACTCGGTTTTTGTTATTTTACCTTCATTGTGACATAGATACCAATTTATTCCAAAAAATCTTCCTAATTTTTAAACACTGAAAATAAATATCAGATAAATTTTGACCAAAAAATATTCCTCCCTTCCCAAATTTTTTTTACCTTCACAAGATATATATTGATTTAACAACACAATGACAATAATCAGATATATTTTGACCAACTTTAGACCCGATTTTTTTCTCAATACCCGGTTTTTGCTATTTTATCTTTATTGTGACATAGATACCAATTTATTCCAAAAAATCTTCCTAATTTTTAAACACTGAAAATAAATATCAGATAAATTTTGATCAAAAAATATCTCCCTTCCCAAAAAAAATTTACCTTCCCAAGATATATATTGATTTGACAACACAATGACAATAATCAGATATATTTTGACCAACTTTAGACCCGATTTTTTTTACTCAATACCCGGTTTTTGTTATTTTACCTTCATTGTGACATAGATACCAATTTATTCCAAAAAATCTTCCTAATTTTTAAACACTGAAAATAAATATCAGATAAATTTTGACTAAAAAATATTCCTCCCTTCCCAAAAAAAAATTAACTTCCCAAGATATATATTGATTTAACAACACAATGACAATAATCAGAGATATTTTGACCAACTTTAGACCCGATTTTTTTACTCAATACCCGATTTTTGCTATTTTACCTTTATTGTGACATAGATACCAATTTATTCCAAAAAATCTTCCTAATTTTTAAACATTGAAAATAAATATCAGATAAATTTTGACCAAAAAATCTTCCTCCCTTCCCAAAAAAAAATTACTTTCCCAAGATATATATCGATTTGACAACACAATGACAATAATCAGATATATTTTGACCAACTTTAGACCCGATTTTTTTTACTCAATACCCGATTTTTGCTATTTTATCTTCATTGTGACATATATACCAAACCATTATTGAAGTTTATCTGGAAAGTGATGATGAATATGCAAGCACTTCTGGGACACCGTCTGTATTCGACGATGGGGTTTGAGATTAGGTCAAAATCTTGGTGTTGTAACCCATTATTATGTTTAATTGTTGTAACCCATTCTTATGACCTACTTGGAGTTTTAAATCTATACCTTTATGTTTGTTGTGTTAGCTACTGTTTTAATACACTTAAGTGTTTTTGCTCTTTAATCCAGTTTCCCTAAAAAAGCTTATCAAACACAAAAACATATTAAACGATTAAACGGGTGGGGGTGGGGGGTTTACGCCGGGTGGGGGTGGGGGGTGGAGGTTTACGCCGGGTGGGGCTGGGGGTTTATTTTAATTTTTATAATATTTTCCAAACAAGATAATTTTTCCCTTATATAAAGAACCCCACCCATTTGGAAACAAACACATCATCTTTCATCTTCATTTTTGCCTCTCTTTCAAGGTTTTCCCTATATATACCTTTGAGATCTCTTCTCATATTACATTCAAATATGAATTCCCGTCCTACTGAAATCGTTAGCGTATATCTTCAGAGTGGCGGTTCGTTAGTAAAAAACAATGGTGTTGCCCAGTACGTTAATGGCGATCCGAAATGTTTATTATCTTTGCCTTCCCCCTTAACATATTCTTCATTGTTTAGGCGGGTGGCGAAAAGATTACGTTTAGTTAATGAGTTCAGATTATTTTACGAAAAACCTTTATTGGGTGGTGAGATCTTCTCGTTTAATGATGAAGATATTGTTCAGGGGTTCACATACGTGGTCAACAACATTATGCCACAAACGTTGACGGTGTTTGTAGTCGGTGGTGGTGAAATTGGTGGAGATGGATCTAGTGGCATGATCAATCCTACCCCATACGGAGGTAGCGGTGGAAACCCATACTTCTCCGGAAGTCAAGCACAAAATTTCTTTCCTTCTACTGGTTATCAATAGTTCCAGCAAGAGTACCCACATAACTTCACACAACAATTCCAACAAGAGTACCCACATAACTTCACAAAACAGTTTCAACAAGAGTACCCATAAACCTTGACACAAAAGTTCCCACAACAGCCCAACTTTGAACCAACGATCAACCATGAAACCATCCTCATCCCAGATTTGAACGAGACTGTTAAATCAGTATTCTAGTTGATAATTAAACACAACACAATAATATATCAAGAAATAAAATAGATCATAATAACATACCATAATCCCTTGAATAATCAATGAAAACCTTGTGTGTTCTTGGTACCTTGAATGTAGGATTACAATACGGCTACCTCTCTCTAAACAATAGTTATGATTAAGAATAATGAGAGGATTAACCCTAAAACCTAATTAACCAAAACTATTTATACTTAGGCCTAATGCCTAATGGGCTTGGGCCCAATAACAAACTAACTATTAACTTATTACAAAATACCCCCTAGAGTATGAAATACTCTTACAATTTAGACCCCCTCATTAACTTTAATCTTGAATACAATTATTTGATCCAACAATCTCCCCCTTTGGATTCAAGATTAAAAAAAATTGCAATTAGTCTTCGGGTCTTCACTTGACTTCACTTTTCTTGAAAACTTCAGAAACAGTCTTCATCTTTATCTTTTGAAACTTTGAAGTCTTCAGCAACCTTTATTTCAAACTTCTTGAAATCTTCTTTTTATTCTTCTTTGATTATTCTCCCTTTTTGTATATTCTCCCTCTTTTTGATGAGTGGTGAGAAGCATCATCATCAAAACTTTTCAAAACAATCTTCCCCTTTGAATATGGTCATCAATTTAGCACTGTCTTCATGTAACGAGCCCTGTGAGAAATAAGAGCAGTCTTCCCAAATGGAAAGAGTGATTATTTCAGTCTTTTCAGATAAAAATAGTTAGTAGTAACCGTTTAAATCTTTGCAAATTCAAACAGTTAAAGAGTTGTAACCCTGAATCAACAAATGACTCAGTTAGAATGCCTGTCGGTAACACAAAGTTACTGAGTAACACAAAGTTACTATATAAGGAGCCGGTTTTGATGTTGGCTCCCCAGGTCTTCCATTCAATCATCGAATAACACATGGTTATCTATGAACGTTCTGACAGAAAACAAATTTCTGTGTGCTCGTGCATGTGTATGAAAGAATTAAGCATAGATGATTTCTTTTCAATATAGGCTCAAAGTATGTAAACTTGTTGAGACAACAACAAATTATACAAAGACTCAATGTGCATGAGAAAGGGTTCGAAGGTGAGGCAACTTTCCTTCTTTTTCAATACTAGTATCTTCCAAATGAAGAACCAATAGCGTATTTGCTGCTTCCCCAGAAAATGTGAAACATTCTCTTTTTGAGAAAAGAATGAGTAGCTGGTGGGGTTGTATGCAAGAGATGGCATGGGCTAGTTGCCTTATTCAATGATGGTCACCAAAGAATGTGAACTAATCAGATTTTGTGGCTGTATGAAAGAGATGGCATGGGCTAGTTGCCTTGTTCAATGATGGTCATCAAAGAATGTGAACCAATCAGATTTTGTGGCTGCCCGGCTCAGAAAGAAGTTTGGTGTAGAGTTTAATATTCTTTTACTCTGTTCTCTCACCCTCTTTCTTTTAATTTGTTTTAAAACTCACTTCTAACCAATCTCTCTTTTTCATTTTACCTCTTCACACACCAACACTCAATTCTTTTGACCCCTCTCCCCTCAATCACTCAGGGAATACTTCTTGGGTAGGAAACACTGGTTATCGTGAATCCATGGAAGTTCTGTTAAGCTCACACTGAATCCCATGTATTTTCCTAAAAGAACGTGTTGTTCAACAGTCTTTTGTACATGAAAGCACAAAGGAATACAAACATGAAGAATAAAATATTGGAGAAGTCAAAACATAAGGTGTTTGACAATACGATTCTCCCCCTCAAACTAAAAGTGGTTGGCATTTAAGCTCTTTAACAAGTAAGCTCCCAAAAATCATTTAAAATCACACTTCACAATTCATGAAAATCTTTGAAGAATAGGAAGTGGTTTGAACATTTAAGAAACCATTTTTCACAAGTGAAAGTTGTTCATCTTTCAACAAGTGATAGAGTCTAAGGATTAGAAATATATACTTGTAAATCAAAATCCTTAACTCCCCCTGAAATTAATATTTTCAATGAAGTATCTTTGACAAAACTCAGATATCCTCCCCCTTGATACCTATAAAAAGTCAGTTAAATCAGAAAAATATATCAGTATAAATATTAAAAGTATATAAGCTCCCCCTTAATATGTGCATAATCCTTAATCATGAAACAGAGTTCTGAATTACTAGGATTAAAGTAAATTCAGAAGTCAAACTCTTTGACATTGAAGTCCGAGTCCTAGACTGTATTGTCTAGAAGTCATTCTCCGTTGAAGTACGGGTTCTAAGCTGATTTACTTAGAAGCCTTCGTTCTTTCTCCCCCTTAAACCTTGGGTGCCTGCAACACAGATTTAGATTTTGGTACCCACTGGTAGTTGGGTCCTAATGGGTTAGTTGCAGTTCTAGTGGGAGATATAAAGTAAGAACCATACCAGTTATTCACATACTCTTTGCTTACAAAATCATTTGAGCCACAATAGGAACAACTAATTTTCTTTTGTGCTAACCTGATCAGTTGATTGATAGTGTAAACCAGGTCAGGTTTGCCAAAAGTTTTACCTTGTGAAGCATAGTTCCATTTAGCATTTGATGTATGCACAAATGATTTGTCGGTGTTCTTCTCCTCTGTAGATCCTTTAACTCTCCAGATCCAATTTCCTCTATCTTTCTCATCATCCCTTCTCCAGAATCTTTTCTTCCGAGACTTGTTCTTCTTGAAGTTACCTGGACCATCAACATCTTTGTCATAGAAAAGGTTAGAAGGACAAATCTGATCTTTATGTTCAGAAGTATGATCATCCATTACATCAAATAAAGGATTATTAGAAACATTAGTAAAGCTTGAACTTGCTGCTGAATTGAATGAGCATTCGAATGCAGTTAGATCATCTCTCGGTGATTGAGCTATTGACTCTAGCGTCTTGTGTTCAGTAAGCTTCACTTTGAATACGATCTCTTCAAGTTCCTTTATCTTTGACGACAAGCTGTTTCTTTCCTTTGCAATCAGATCAAACTTATTATGCAATTCAGATTTCATCTTCTTTTCCTCCAGAATATTTGTTGACAACTCAGATAATTTTCTTGTCAGCTTAGCTATCTCAGTCTCTAGATCTTTCTTTTCTTTAGAAAAGTCTTTATTTATATCCTTCAGCTCAACTTTCTTCTTTTCTTTCTCAGCCTTGTCTCTCTCAAGAATGATAACCTTCTCAAAGTCTGAAACTTGTTGAGAAAGCTTAACACATTTAAGCTTTAACGATTTCTTCTCTTCAAAGGCTTTTCTGGAGAAATCAGAGAATTTCTTAGCAAATTATTTTCTCTCTTTCTCAATCTTCAACATCTCATCTTGGACTTTTGTGTTGTCTCTGTCTTGGGTTGCCTTTTCTTTCAGCATATTAATCTCAACCTTAAGACTGAAAACTTTATCTTTCAAAGAATCCCTTTCAGCAAAAATTTGAGAATTCATTTTTCTCAGCCCGATAGATGTCTCAATAGAAATGTTTGCTCTTCTTCTAAGCTCATCAAGCTCTTTTTGCGTTAGCTCCTTCTTTGACCATGTAGAGCTAGAATCAGATCTTTTCAGCTTTGCTTGAAGATCTAAGATCTCTTTTTATTTAGACTCAATTATTCCTGCAAAGTCAATTTTAGAATCAGAATCTTTTGAATTTTCTTTTAAAACATTGATCTGAGTAAGAAGAGATGAGTTCTGAATCTTTAAATCCTTGTTCTCAGCTTTGAGAGGTAACATCTCGGATTTGAGCTTTTTATTTCCCTTTTCACAATCATAAGCCATGCTTGTATATCTTGACAACTGTCCAGCAAAATGTTTAACATTTGCTTTTGCTTCAGAAAGAGTCATCTTGTCATAATCAAGGATAAAACCTTTAGACATCTTTAGCTGTATTGTTATATATCAAACTAATCTGTACCAAGAGAATAAACTAGAAGAGATCGTTAGAATCAAGTATCGGATAAAAACTACACTAAAAAATTTTCAGGAAAATAAATTTCCAAAAATAATTAAATGCAGAATTCTCAAACAATATAAAACTCAAATAGATCAAACACAGTAAGTCTGGCGCAAAAGTCAGATATCTCAAACAGTATTAATCTGAAAGAAATTAATCACAGAAAAACTGGCACAATTTTTTTTTCCCGACCGGGGTACTGTAACGACCGATACTTTTTTTTTCGATCGGTAGAGAATAGTAACTTCGATCGGGGTCTTGAAACTATCGGTCGACCGGATGAATAGTGACTGGATGAACAGTGAAACCGTGAATAGTGAAAACGATGAATAGTAAAACCGATGAATAGTAAAATCGATGAATAGTGTTTTTAATCCAAAAACTTGATTCTTTGGCTCTGATACCACTTGTTAAACCAGTATTCTAGTTGATAATTAAACACAACACAATAATATATCAAGAGATAAAATAGATCAGAATAACATATCACAATCCCTTGAATAATCAATGAAAACCTTGTGTGTTCTTAGTACCTTGAATGTAGGATTACAATACGGCTACCTCTCTCTAAACAATAATTATGATTAAGAATAATGAGAGGATTAACCCTAAAACCTAATTAACCAAAACTATTTAAACTTAGGCCTAATGCCTAATGGGCTTGGGCCCAATAACAAACTAACTATTAACTTATTACAAAATACCCCCTAGAGTATGAAATACTCTTACAATTTAGACCCCCTCATTAACTTTAATCTTGAATAAAATTATTTGATCCAACAGAGACTCCAAATTTGAACGAGGGGGACATAGAAGATGAAGTTGTCGTTGCCTTTGCCTTTGAAATTTTGGATATTCCACAAGATGAAGACAATACAGACGATCGTTCAAGGGATGAGGAAACTGGGATAAGGAATCATTTTTGGGGTATGCCTGAGCCATTACCCTGCCCAACCTTCGTTAAAAAACCAAGGAACACCATGGCTTACCAACCAACATTACACGTGAAAGTCCTACAGACTTTTGAGACCAAAAAATAATTGAAGCTTGCGATAGGGTTAAAATGCCTTCACGAGAACTTCTAAGTGAAGATAGCAAGATCCACTAAGAATAAGTATGAGGCGATTTGTGTCGTTCCATCATGCAAATGGCGTTTAATGGCGGTTGCTGTCGATAGCAGTCCCCTGTTTCAAGTAAGAATACTGCATGACGAACACACATGTCCAAGAACTTAAGTCCAAAACAACAACCGTAATGCGACACCAGAGGTTTTGGGTCATGTACTGCAGGGGAGTTTGAAAGACTGTAGGAGGTTATATCGTGGAAACGAAATCAGAGAAGACACCAGCCAACGCTTCGGTGTAAACATCTCCTACAACCAAGCATGGCGGGCAAAGATGCATGTGTTGCAGCTGTTGAGGGGGACACCCGAATCATCGTTTGCCCAACTCCCGGTCTATTGACACAATCTGAAACTACACAATCCCGGGACTGTGGCTGAAATCACCTTAGATGCTGCAGGACGGTTTGATATGTTGTTCGTGGCACTCGGTGCTTCGGTAAAGATTTTTATTTATCTTTCTGTAGTTTACTAATTGTTTAATGTTCGTACATATGACTTTAAGCATCTGCAGATCCAGTCGTTTTCGTGTGCTCTACAACCGTTGCTCATAATGGACGATGCCCATCTGAAGGGTACATTTGTCGGCACCATGTTTTTGGCGGTCGCAATGGACGGGAACAACCAGATCGTTCCCATTTCCATGGGAGTGGGGAAGACAGAAAGTGGAACTTCCTGGACTTGGTTCTTAACGAAGCTGAGAGAATGTATTGGTCAACCAAACTACTTAACGTTTGTCACTCATAGGGCAACTTTAATCGATTTGGCCATCAGAACGGTATACCCCGATGCCCATCACGGTCTTTGTGCCCGACATCTACTCGTTAACTTGAAATTGACCTCAAAAAAAGATAAAGCAAGGAAGTGGATGTTCTGGGAGTCATGCAAAGCGTACCGTCGCGCAGACTTCGAGAGTACAATGCAGTTGATGCATCATAGTCTACCAAGCGCGACTGCATACCTTCAGGAGGTTGGTTACGAGAGATGGGCAAGCTCAATGTTTCCTGGCCTGCGGTACACCTCAATGACTTCGAACAGTGCGGAGTACGTGAACTCGTTGAGTCGATTTGCGCGTTACTTGCCGATTACAATGTTGGTCGAGTTTAACCGTTCGACATTGCAGCAATGGTATTACAAGCGCGGCCATGATGGAGGTATATTTATATGCACAACTATGTATTCTCGATTGAAAATTTGTTAATTTAGTGTAACGTTTTTATCGTTTTTCCTACAACGCAAATCCAAAGCGTAGTGACATAGTGGGCAGAGGCAAAGATCGAGAAATGAATCAACGCGAGCGCAAGATGGAGGGTGTATCCCATTTCCGAAACTGAATACGAAGTTCATGACTGGTATAAGAATGGCATAGTTGATTTGCAGTCTCAGACATGTACATGCATGCAATGGCAACTGTCTGGCATCCCGTGTGGTCATCTAATAGTGGTTACGCGACAACTCGGTCATACAGATTGCAGCCAATGGACATCAAAATGGTTCACAATGCAAGCTTATCGGGCAACATATGACGATCAAGTGAATCCTCTTCCACCGCCATCTGAATACGTTGTAACACTCATAAAATTTAAATATATATATATATGTATATATGTATATAATTTTTTTAGTTAATGAAAATGGGTTACTTATATATATATATATATATATATATATATATATATATATATATTATAGACGTATGTATATATATTATATATATCCATATGTAATCATGACAATTGTAAAAAAAAAAGGTAAAATAATATGTGATTATATAAATAAATAAAAGTACATGATATAGAATAAATGGTAACACTTAAGAAAATGAAGGGACTAAAAGTAACAAACCCTTAAAATTAGATGACCTGCAACATGAATAAAAAAATAAAATAAAATCAAAAGTATGAGTAAAAGATGGAGCCATATGTATGAGTTTCTTTATTTTTTTATTCAGTAAGGCTAGATGTATGGTTTTCTTTATTTCTCTTCAAGAGAGTTAGAGGTATGGCCTTTTCATTTCTTTTCAGTATTTTTCTTCTAAAATGGGAGTATAAATACCCACCTTCGTTTTTAAATCAACTTACCCAAAAACCATTTATTCAAAAGATCAAAGTAGAGGAGAAATATGAGTTTAAGCAAGAAGACAAGTTCTTGTTTTTCACCACTTGAGGTACAATGCTGAACTTATCTTTGATATGTTTATATAGTTGGATTCGTTTGTAATAGAGTTATAGAACCCCATGAGTATTTTCTCAGATTATTGGGTTTCTTGTAAAATCCAAGTAGGTGTTCAAGTTGTGGGTTTTAAATTAAAAACTTGAAATTTACATGAGAAAATAAAACTCATTTTCTTTGATGAAATTTATTGTTCTTTATGTCAAAATTTTAGGAAATATATGATCTATAACTTTATGCAAAAAGAATGAAGAAAAATGAACAAGAAACAAGTTAGTTTGAGGTTTAAAGTTGGAAAAAAAGATTGTAGAGAAAACGCAGCCATGGCTGTTTTTTTTTTTTAATTTTCATGGTCTGGTGACTTTTGATTATAGTTGACTGTGGACTCTACTTAATTGTTAAAAAGAAAAAGAAAAGAATATGTAAAGAGAGGGACTAGAACCCTCACGTGATCTATACTAAATGGAAGCATTAACCATTTCACCTAACAATTTTGTTTTGTTAAATAATGATGGATAAATATATATGAACGATATTAACTGTTTTTTTTAATCTAAAAATAGAAAGAATTGTTGGGTAAAAGATTCGAACATAAGCCCATTTTTACACAACAATTGAGTGTCAACCATCTTAGCTATTAAATAATTTTGTTTTTTTATTAATAACAATAAATACTTATATAACTCAGTAATGTTTATTATTTATTTCCTATATTTCTAGTATGTTTAAAAAAAATGTCATGTTGAACTTATAAAACATAAATTTTAAGTCTCAACTTAAGTATTCGACTTTGTTATAGGACCATGATGTCTGTATAACTTAAAATTTTGTATTTTAGGCATTCCGTTACCGAACGATCGACACTAAATACCTTGTATTTTAGTTATTTAAATTTAGAGATAGTTATAATAAATCATTTTATTTAGTTAAATGATTTAATAATATGACTAAAATGACGTCGTTGATTTTAAATTTTATTGTGATGCTTAAATCCGGAACAAAGACTTTATATAAATATATAATGATTAAATTGACCTTTTGAGGCGTCATTGAGTTTTAGTTGACTTAGGTTGAGTCGGATTTGGAGTAAGTTGACGTTAGTGGGAATTTGGACAAATTAAGTCATTAATTGGACATTGTTGGTATGTAAATTGTAGGATATCAGTCCAATCTGCGCAATCAGGTGAGTATTCATGAGATTTACAATGGGATGCATACCTATGTATAAAAATTATTTTGAGCATAACATGACCTATACTATTATGTGTTTATATGCATGATATTTTTCAGTTTGCATACACATTTATATGTATATATATTACAAGTACGTTATTTATGATCAGTTGCATGTTGCATGTGTATTGTTTTCAAATAACTCTAGCATGCTATTTCGTATGACATAGGGTGGGCATTTGACCAGTAAGTCACAGACAAGTGGCACGACCCAGACAAGTAGGTAATCGAACAGAACAGAAAGTTCAACCCAGGGCGTGTCAGTGACTAAATGACCCATACCCGACCAGATAAATTTATGAGATCTCTTTTCTTCCAGCTTTCATATTTTCCGAAAATGTATATTATTATCAAAGTATGATTTTTATTCATGCAAACCATGACTCGCTGAGCTTATAAAGCTGACTTTAGTATGCATCTCAGGACCAGAGAGTTCAAGGTTGGATAAAGGCAAGGGGCACGTCTAGAGAATTGCCCTGTATATTAAAATGCTCCTGCTTAGACATTTTTGTTTTGAACGGATGTAATGTACCCCGACATGAAACGGGTTAACATTTAAGTTACATATGTAATGACTTAGAAGCCTTCCGTTGAAAATGTTTTTCTTTTATGTATAATTTAGCCATTATTATGGAGTTAATTAAGAAAATGTTAAGTAAATGACGTGACACCACTTTTGGACAAAATTGAGGGTGTTACATACGTGATGTCCGAACAACGTATGACATGTGCCTCCCACCTCCCATGAACATACGAAACGCCGGAAGACCACGAAACTGCGACCGTATCCCCTCACGAGACGAGGAACCGATCGTGAAAACCTGCAGTCGTTGTGGCGAAAAGGGACATTTTCGCTACAACTGTACAAGTCCGATGCCAGCCCCTTCACGTACAGCGGGCGCGTCTAGTAGTCGTAGGAAACCCGAGCCTCGTACTACCCAATATCATCCATCACAACAGGACGATACACAAGACTATGTTCAACCAACTTATGATCTAAGCTTGTAAAAATGTATTTGCTTTGCTTTTTTGTTGCATTTGTTGTAAGACATTTATGATGTTAAAATTTATCTGATATTTATTTTCAGTGTTTAAAAATTAGAAAGATTTTTTGGAATAAATTGGTATATATGTCACAATGAAGGTAAAATAACAAAAATCGGGTATTGAGTAAAAAAAATTGGTTCTAAAGTTGGTCAAAATATATCTGATTATTGTCATTGTGTTGTCAAATCAATATATATCTTGGGAAGATAAATTTTTTTTGGGAAGGGAGGAAGATTTTTTGGTCAAAATTTATCTGATATTTATTTTCAGTGTTTAAAAATTAGGAAGATTTTTTGGAATAAATTGATATATATGTCACAATGAAGGTAAAATAACAAAAACCGGGTATTGAGTAAAAAAAATCGGGTCTAAAGTTGGTCAAAATATATCTGATTATTGTCATTGTGTTGTCAAATCAATATATATCTTGGGGTACGTAAAAATTTTTTTGGGAAGGGAGGAAAATAGGAATAATATGTCAACTCAAAAAAAAGTGATTTCAAAGCAATAAAAAAAATTCAAAAAAAAAGCGGGTTTTATTTAATACAAAACATTAAAAAAAATACTCTTCAATTTTTTTATAATTAATACAAAACATAAAAATAAAAAAAATACACTACAATTTTTTTTAAATAATACAAAACATAAAAAATGATACAAAACATAAAAAATGATACAAAACATAAAAAAACCCTTTAGGGCTGATGTCAACAAATGATTGGAATATTATGTCAACTCAAAAGGGGGGGTTTACGCCGGGTGGGGGTGGGGGGGGGGGGGGGTTACGCCGGACCCACTAGGAATAGTTGTCTGTTGGGAATTACAGAATTGCACAAGTATGGTTAATGTTGCTAGCACAACATGGTTACTACTTCTGAGACAGGTTAATACTGCTGAACCAGATTAATACTGCTTGATGAAGTTAGTACTGCTAAGCCAAGTTAGTACTGCTAGTAGTTAGTACTGCTGTGTATTAATATTGCTCATGAAGATAGTGTTGCTTATGAGATGAAGACTTCGTATGGCAATGAAGACAGTTGTATTGATTGAAGATATTCATGGAAAGCTTGGAGATAACTATGGAAGATTATACTGAAGATCTTTTATATTTTGTAATTATCTTTTATCTTTAGTATATGTATAGAATTAGTCTGAATAGTTTGATAGACAATAATTCTAAGTTTTTGTTTTGATAGAGAGAATTAACCTCAAGGTTTAGAACCCTAGTTCTAGAGAAGTAGAATTCGTATTGGTGAGCATGTTCATCAATATTGAGGTTTTGTGTGAAATCTTGTAGCTTCAAATCATTCAATAAAGTTTGCAAGATTGTGATTTCTGATTCACTGTTACATTGATCTGTGAATATTAAAGTGTTATTCCGCAAACTCCTTTAATATTGTTTCTGAGTTCATTATTCTTGTTAAGAATTAGATCCTGACAAGTGGTATCAGAGCAAGTATTCTCAGAAACCTTCAGTCATCATGGAAAACACAGTTGAATCAAACAGTACTCTTGTCTCAAAGGTTCCAATGCTCAGATCTAATGAATTTGACATGTGGAAGATTAGAATCAAACAATACATTCTCCTCACAAACTACTCTATGTGGGACATCATTGAGAATGGCCCATCTGATGAAGGAAAGTTTGGTGTAGATGGAAAAAGAATCCCACCAAAGACGGATGCAGAAAGGAAGACAAGGCAGACAGAGATGAAAGCCTTGAGTACACTGCTCTTGGCTATTCCCAATGAGTATCAACACCAATTTTGCAATTGCACTGATGCACAGATGCTTTGGAATGCTCTAGAGAAGAGATTATCTGGTACCAAAAGTACCAAGAGAAATCAGAAGGCAATATTGAAGCAACTGTATGAAAACTTTATGTCAAATAAGAATGAGTCCATGACTCAAACTTTTGACATGTTTAACAAGCTGATTGGTGAATTAGCTACTATGGGAGTACATATTGATCAAGATGATGTAAACAGAAAGTTCTTAAGGTCCCTTGGAGATGAATGGACCATGTATACTGTTTCATTCAGACAGAATGAACAATTGGAAGAAAAGGAACTGGATGATCTGTACAATGATCTGAGAGTGTTTGAATCTGAGGTGGAGGAAAAGAAGAATCCTACTGGGTATGTTCATAATGTTGCACTCCTATCAGCATCAATTGATTCTACTGCTAACCCTGAATCAGTTAATGCTGCTAATGGAGTAAATCAAGAAAAAAACACTGAATCTGTTTTTGAAGCCTTTCTTTCCAGCCATAGAAACTCCTCTTTAATTAATGATGATTTGGAACAACTTCATCCTGATGATCTTGAAGAGATGGATATTAAATGGCAGATGGACATGCTTTCTATGAGGGTGAAGAAGTTCATCAAGAGGACTGGGAGGAACAACTTCTCCCAAAGAAGAGAAGATGGAGCAGGCTTTGATAAGTCAAAGGTGGAGTGCTATAAATGTCATCTGAAGGGACACTTTGCCAGAGAATGCAGAAGTGGAGTGTCTCACAACAACCACCAACAAGCTCAGACTGGAAGCTTCAACCAGAACAGAAACTCTGCTCAAGCCCTTGTTTCTCAACAAGGAATGGGGTTTGACTGGAGTGATCAAGCAGAAGAGGCTATTCAAAACCAAGCTCTCATGGCAGAGGTATCTGATCTCCCAACTGAGGTACTTTCTAATCTCTGTTCTCAAACTTGCATAGATACTGTTAAAAGGTACAGGGATCACAACCAGAACATGAGTGATGACCTTAAGAGATTAGAAAAAGATATAAAAGACTATGTGAGAATTGTTGAGAGGTTTGAGGAACAGATTAAAGGTTTTCAAGCCAATGAACTTCAACACACATATGATACCAATTACTGGAAGTGGGATAAGAATGATCTAGAACTCCAACTGACAAAGTCCAAGGAGGAGAATGAAAAGTTGAGAGGAGAGCTAGCCAAAGTTAAGCTAGATGTGGAAAAGTTTTCCAATGCTTCTAAAGCAATGGACTCTTTACTACAAACTCAGTTTCATGACAAACTGAGAAGAGGAATTGGGTACAATACCACACCACCACCATACAAAAACAACTACATCCCTCCTACATCAGACTTACTAGAGACCAAGGATAGGAAAGACTTGAAGGAAGGAGCCACTGATATAGATCCCTTAGATGGAGTAGTTGTTGAGGACAAGACTGAGAAAGAAGCTGGTAAGAGTAAGGAGAACAATGTGAGTGGTGAGATTCCTCTAGAGAATCACATTATTACCAATGAGGGTTGTGGAAAGATTTGGGTAAAATCTAAGGACATAGAGAAGAATGAGGGAAAGTCTAAGAAGGTCCATTACAAACAGACCACAATTGTGAATCATGTTCCTTGCAAACAGTGTGCTTGTAAGGAGTCTGAGCCCCTAAAACATGATAAAAGGAGGGGAAATAAAAGGAATTGGAATAATAAGTGGGCTCAGAAACAAGGAGTTGATCTGAGTAGAATCATCAGACCAAAACCTTGTTTCATATGTGGCAAAATGAATCATCTTGCCAAGCACTGTTACTATAATCCTATGAACCAAAGGATGAATTTTCAAAGAGCTATGCAAAAACCCTTTGGTTATAGAAAGGATGAAAGGAACCATGTGGCTAAGAAACCTGTTAAATCTAAAAGCCACATGAAGAAAAAGACTGTGGAAGAAAGTGTCAAGATGTGGGTTCCTAAAAGCACTAAAACTGTTAGTACTGCTACCACAAATAGTGCTGCTGACAAAGTTAGTGCTGCTAGAAGCAATACTACTGCTATCAATGTTAGTGCTGCTGACATTGTTAGTACTTCTTCAAATGTTAATACTGCTAACTCTGTTAGTACTTCTAAAATTAGTACTGCTTCTAGTGTTTGTGCTGCTAGACAAATCATCTTGACAAAGTACTCTAGTAAAGAGTGTTCTGATTTTAAAAATCTCATAAAAAAGGAGTGTAAATACTTTGATGAGAAAGGGAGACCCAAGACCACTTTGGCTTGGGTTCCCAATCAATACTAATTGATTTATCTTATGTGCAGGGCAATCAGAAGCTCAAGGGAAAGAGCATCTGGCATGTTGATAGTGGTTGCTCTAGACACATGACAGGGAACATGGTTTGCCTCAAGAATTTCAAGAAAATTGACGGAGGACATGTTGCCTTTGGTAATACTCCAGATGGAGGTAAGATCAGTGGTAAGGGAGATGTAACAAAAGGTAAAATGACCTTTGAGGATGTTTTCTATGTTGAGCAATTAAGGTATAACCTGTTAAGTGTATCACAGGTTTGTGACAAACAACATAGTATATTATTCACTGATTCAGAATGCATTATCCTTGCTCCTGAATTCAAGGTAGTTGATGAAAAGATGATACTACTAAGAACTCCCAGAAAGGATAATTTCTATTGTTTGGATATGGAAAATGTTTCAACTGATTCATCCCTAAACTGTCTTGTTTCAAAAGCATCTTTGGATGGATCATCACTTTGGCACAGAAGGATGTGTCACATGAACTTCAAAACAATGAATAAACTTGTTAAAAACAACCTTGTAAGAGGTTTGCCTTCAAAAGTCTTTTCATGTGATGATCATTGTGTTGCCTGTCTCAAAGGCAAACAACACAAAACTTCTCATAAGTCCAAAGAGTTGAACACAATCTCTAATTCTCTTCAGTTGTTGCATATGGATCTGTTTGGTCCTACAAATGTTATGAGTATAGGTAAGAAATCATACTGCTTAGTTATTGTTGATGATTACTCTAGATTTACTTGGGTATATTTTCTAAAGACTAAGGATGAGACAAGTGGACTGATCAAATCCTTTATTCTAAGAATTGAAAACTAGACAAATCAAAAGGTAAAAGTCATTAGGTCAGACAATGGTACTGAATTTAAAAATCTTGACCTAAACACCTTTTGTGAGGAAAAAGGAATTGAGAGGCAATACAGTGCTCCTAGGACTCCACAACAAAATGGTGTTGCTGAGAGAAGGAATAGGACACTGATTGAAGCTGCTAGATCTCTGTTAGCTGATTCAAAACTTCCAATTACTTTCTGGGCTGAAGCAGTTAATACTGCTTGTTATGTCCAAAACAAAGTTCTAGTAGTCAAGCCTAAAAACAAGACACCATATGAGCTTTTAAATAAAAGAAAACCATTTATTGGATTTTTCAAACCTTTTGGGTGTCCTTGTACCATTCTCAATACCAAAACTCACTTAGGAAAGTTTGATAGCAAGGCAGATGATGGTTTTCTTGTTGGTTACTCATCTCAGAGTAAGGCCTACAGAGTATTTAATTCTTATTCTAGAATAATTGAGGAAAGTGACAATGTCAAATGCAATGAGAACACACCAAATCCTATTGGTCCAGGTCCTCAGTGGTTGTTTGACATTGATTCACTAACAAACTCTTTGGGTTTCCATAGTAATGATCATGCAGGTTCAGGAAGTGGAGGATCAGGGGATGTACAAGTACAAGACATTATTCCTCAGTCTGTGATATTTCCCATACCTACAATAGAACCTGTTGAAATCTGTGAAAAGGAGATTATTACTGAACAAATTCAGAGTGAAGAAGAAGGAAGAGATAAGGAGAATTCAGAGCATGAAGAGCCAGAAGTAGCTGATGAGATCTCCTCAGCTGACTTAAATGATTCCAATCTAGATGTTGGAATTAATGAAGAACCTAGTCACCAGACAAGAACTCAAAAGAATCATCCTCCAGAGCTGGTAATAGGAGACATCTCTTCTCCTATGGTAACTAGGAATCAAAGCTGACTACAAGAGTTGCAGGATCAACAACATACAATACTCTCTTGCTTTCTATCACAGATTGAGCCTAAGAAGGTTTATGATGCAATGAAAGATTCCAGTTGGATAGAAGCCATGCAAGAAGAGTTACTACAGTTCAAATTGCAAGAAGTTTGGGACTTGGTGGACCTTCCAAAAGGTCATAGAGCTATTGGCACCAAGTGGATTTTCAGGAATAAAAAGAATGAGAGATGAATAGTAATCAGAAACAAAGCAAGGCTAGTGGCACAAAGGTACACTCAGGAAGAAGGCATAGATTATGAAGAAGTCTTTGCTCCAGTTGCAAGGGTAGAGGCAATTAGGCTATTTCTAGCTTATGCCTCATACATGAAGTTCAAGGTATATCAAATGGATGTGAATAGTGCCTTTCTATATGGCACAATTGATGAAGAAGTATATGTCTGTCAGCCCCCTGGATTTGAAAATCCATCATATCCTGACAGAGTATATAAACTGAAGAAAGCACTTTATGGTCTACATTAAGCCCCAAGAGCATGGTATGATACATTGTCTACCTATCTCTTAGAAAATGGGTTTGAAAGGGGAATAATTGACAAGACCCTCTTCATTAGAAGAAGTAAGAAGGACATCCTACTTGTTCAGATCTATGTGGATGACATCATCTTTGGATCTACAAAAGAACAGATGTGTAGAGACTTTGAAGAGTTGATGCACAAGAGCTTCAAAATGAGTGCAATGGGTGAACTTACCTTCTTCCTTGGGCTTCAAGTGAAACAACAGAAAGATGGGATCTTCATAAGTCAATCAAAGTATGTGAAATACATCCTGAACAAATATGGTTTAACAGACTCAAAGCCAGCAAGCACACCAATGGAAACTCACAAACAGATCACTGCTGATCTTGAGGGGGAGGATGTTGATGTTCATCTTTATAGATCAATGATTGGATCTCTCATGTATATCACAGCCTCAAGACCAGACATCATGTTTCCAGTGTGTGTGTGTGCCAGATTCCAAGTCAAGCCAAAGCAATCACATCTTCAAGCAGTTAAAAGGATTTTCAGATACTTAAGAGGGCAACCTAGATTAGGTCTTTGGTATCCTTATGAATCCAACTTTGACTTGATTGCTTATTCAGACAGTGACTTGGGTGGTGATAATATGGATAGAAAGTCTACTTCAGGGGGATGTCAGCTTTTGGGTGCAAGACTAGTATCTTGGCAGTGTAAGAAGCAAACCACAGTGTCCTTATCAACAACAGAAGTTGAGTACATTGCTGCTGCAAGTTGCTGCTCTCAGGTTCTATGGATTCAGAATCAAATGCTGGACTATGGGGTAACCTTTCTTCACACTCCAATCTTCATTGACAATAGCAGTGCTATCAGCATTGTTAACAATCCAGTCAAGCACTCCAAAACAAAGCATATTGAGATCAGGTATCACTTTATTAGAGATTGTAATGAAAAGAAGCTTATTCAAGTTGCTAAAGTTCATACTGACAACCAGTTTGCTGATCTATTCACTAAAGCTTTTGATGTGGGTAGATTCACCTTCTTGGTCACAAGTGTGGGCATGATCAACTGTGAATGAGTTCATGTTTAAAAAGTGATTGTATACCTGTTATTTGGTTGTTTTTAGTGTTACTAATCATCTTTCTCAGGAAGTAAATTGCCTTGTTCAGACCAACACAAGATTCAAGAGTGTAAGTGTAGTTAATGCTGCCAGTGCAGTGTTAATACTGCTAGTGGTTAATACTGCTATCAGTTAATACTGCTATCAGTTAATACTGCTAGTTAGTTAATACTGCTAGTTCGTTAATACTGCTCTCAGTTAATACTGCTAGTGGTTAATACTGCTATCAATTAATACTGCTAGTTAGTTAATACTGCTAGTGGTTAATACTGCTCTCAGTTAATACTGCTAGTTAGTTAATACTGTTAGTGGTTAATACTGCTCTCAGTTAATACTGCTAGTTAGTTAATACTGCTAGTGGTTAATACTGCTTCTTTCCCGAATCGTATAAATACCCTTCTTGCCCGCCTAAAAGCTCATAACGACTCTTTGATTACTATTCATCTTCTCTCAAGCACCTAGTAAGTTTCAGGCAAGAACACTTAAGCTCGATGGCATCCATGGCGTTCATTGATGAGCACAACGAAATCGCAATGCTTCAAAAGCCGAAGCAGGCTGATGGATTTCACCAGATAGTCGATTTTCTCAAGACAAGCCATATTGCGTATGCTCTTACAGTGTCACCATCCATCTACATCGAGCATCAGAAGCAATTCTGGGCTAATGCCACCACTATTACTGAAAATGGTGTGCAAGTTATCAAGACCAGGGTGTGTGATAAACCCTTGACCGTTTCTGAAGAGGTAATTCACATTAGTCTACGTCTAGACGATGCCTCAGGTATCTCATCTATCCCTAATGATGATCTGTTTTCAACTCTTACTAGAATGGGGTATGGAGGCCCATTGGGTGTTTTCAAGTTCTCAAAAGCTAAATTCTCACCCCAATGGCGTTTCTTTGTCCATACCCTTATGCATTGTATTTCCAAAAAGACTACTGGATGGAGTGAGTTCAGGAGTACCATTGCTAATGCTTTGGTCTGCTTGGCCACTGCCAGAAAGTACAATTTTTCAAAAATGATTTTTAATGACCTTGTGTCAAACTTGGGAAACAAAAAGAGTTTCTTTATGTACCCAAGTTTTGTCCAGGTAGTTATAACCAATGAATTGACGGATATACCTCAATTTGATGAGGTATATGTACCTAAAATCCCCAAGGGAAAGGTCTTTTCAAATATGAAGAGATCTCCATTGGACTCGGAAGGAGTTGACACCCCATTGTTCTCTACAATGATGGTGGTGTCCCACAATCCAGAAGGTATGGCTTCAGGGTCAAGGCCCTCATTAGACCATCCCACTGAAAGCCAATCCCAACCTTCAATCAGTATATCAATCTCACAGTCCCTTCTTCAAAAACCAACTTCACCAATCACCAATACATACATCAGGAAAAAGGTAAAGAAGGCTCCTTCCCTTCTTGTACCTTCACCCACAAAGCCTTTAAGCCCTCTAATGGAGAATTCTCCATTAGAGAATATCTATAGGGAAACCACAGGGGTGTCTCCCAACCCCAAGGAGGTGCTCAATGAGGAGATGTATGAGCATATGGGTGAGCAGGTTGCCACTACTCCTGCTAGCACAGAGGAGGACAGTAGTAACATCAATAAGACCTCCCCCATGGAAACTTTGAATGAGCAATCATTTAAAGGTCCCACGTGCCAATAAACCAAGGGGGTGGAGGGTGCTTCTGCTAGGCAGAAGAATTCCACTACTAAAAGATCCAATGATCCTTCAAAGGGGGTTAACACTCCTGGAGAAGGTGAGGACAGATATGACTACAATGAATTGATGGAAACTATGGGCAACATTAATATGGATGTCATCAAGAAAAGCAAAGACATTGAAGAAATGAAAATGGTAATTCTGTCTCAACAAGTACAGATTACCAAATTGAAGAAAATGGTGACAAGATTGGTGCAAAAGAAGAGGAGAAGGCAGTTTGTTTTGAAGAAGAGGAAAAATGCTAATGATGCTTTCAACAAGGGGGAGAATCAAGAGGCTGAAGCAGAGAAGGAAAGTACATCTGGGATGGGATTTAAGTTTGAGGGGGAGAAAGCTGCAGAAACAGAAGCACAAGCAGCAGAAACAAATGAGGTTCAACCAGCAGCAGTAACAGAACAGGTAGCAGCAGTAACAGGGTTATCTGTTGAAGAGTTGGAAATAGCATAAACATTGGTAAAAGCCAAGAATGACACCCCTAAGGCTACTCAAAAGGCCAAGGGAGTGGTCATTAAAGAAGGAGTCCTTTCAAAGAAAAGAAAAGAAAGCAGTGAGACAAGTTTGAAGGATGTAAAGGGAAAGGGAAAGATGGTTGAACCTGAACAACCTTCAAAGAAGAAGAGTCAGATTGAGTTAGATGAAGAAGTGGCAAAGCAGCTTCAAGCGGAAAATAGAAAGGATTATTTCAGGTTGAAAAGAGTTGGTGATATATTTGAAGTATATGCCACTTGGGGGAAAGTAATCAGAAGTTGTTCCAGAGCTGACCTAGAAGAAATGCATAAGGTGGGAATGAAGCTTTATGAGCATGTTTTGAAAGGATCTGAAGAAAATCTACTCAAGATTGCAATGGAATATCTTTGTATGATGTTTGAACCAGAAAAGGTGGTGCACATGATAAAGGATCTACATCATGGGTATGTGTTTAAGAAGATTGATAAATGAATACTCTTTGAAAACTGTGGTGTATACATGATCACAATTGATAACTGTTATCATGAATACTACCTAGTGGACAAAGTGTATGATCATAGTAAGGAGAAGCTTAATGGGATGCTGAAAGCTAAGCTAGTATGTGCAAAGGAATCAGAAATGGCCAGAATTGTGGTAAGAAGAACAATCAATCAAAGTCTGGGTCTGGATCCGAATTTGGGCAACTAAGCTGTAGTGTTGAAAGCATCTTGAAGACAATAATTGAAGAACTTGACTTCTCTTCCTAAAAGTCAAGTTAGGGGGAGATTGTTGGGAATTACAGAATTGCACAAGTATGGTTAATGTTGCTAGCACAACATGGTTACTACTTCTGAGACAGGTTAATACTGCTGAACCAGATTAATACTGCTTGATGAAGTTACTACTGCTAAGCAAAGTTAGTACTGCTAGTAGTTAGTACTGCTGTGTATTAATACTACTCATGAAGATAGTGTTGCTTATGAGATGAAGACTTCGTATGGCAATGAAGACAGCTGTATTGATTGAAGATATTCATGGAAAGCTTGGAGATAACTATGGAAGATTATACTGAAGATCTTTTATATTTTGTAATTATCTTTTTTCTTTAGTATATGTATAGAATTAGTCTGAATAGTTTGATAGACAATAATTCTAAGTTTTTGTTTTGATAGAGAGAATTAACCTCAAGGTTTAGAACCCTAGTTCTAGAGAAGTAGAATTCGTATTGGTGAGCCTGTTCATCAATATTGAGGTTTTGTGTGAAATCTTGTAGCTTCAAATCATTCAATAAAGTTTGCAAGATTGTGATTTTTGATTCACTGTTACATTGATCTGTGAATATTAAAGTGTTATTCTGCAAACTCCTTTAATATTGTTTCTGAGTTCATTATTCTTGTTAAGAATTAGATCCTGACATTGTCTGAAAAAGGGGGGACATGAATGACACGTGTCATTTATTTATTGGTTTGTCAGTTGTGGGGCCCATGAACAATAAATTACATCACCAACTATACCAATTCAATTGGTACCAACTTTTGATACTACCGTATCAACTTCATAAACTTGGTTGGTACGTGGTATTGAAAATCTTCTACCACGGTAATCACGTACTGTACCGACATATATATATATATATATATATTAATTATTTATTAAATGAATTATATTTAATTATTAATAGTCTGATTGTTTTTTGGAGGAATTTAATCTGATTGTTACTTATTGTGAACCGTGAACGCCTCCTCAAGATCTCAACTCAAGTAACCCCAAGTCTCTAAGTCTAACGGTAACCTTCGCCTCATTTTCTCCTCAACGCACTCCTCCACTCCGGCCTCCACACTCCATGCTTGAACTTCCGGTCTTCGGTCTTCCATTGTTCGACGACCACACGACCACACCTGCAATCTATCTCGATCCTCATTCCTCGGTACGACTACTCTACATGTTAATTCGTATAGTTTCTGTTTAGTTTAGTTTTTTGTCTAATTTTCTGTTTAGTTTAGTTTTAAACATTACCGATTTAGTTTAGTTTTCGGTTTAATTATCAATTTGTAATAATTGTAACATCAACTTTTGAGTTGTTGATACAAAAGCATACCAACATGTATCACCCGAAAAAAGTTGGTACCAAGTAGAGTTGATTGGTACAATGTATAAATTTTTTGCGTACTAATTATAATTGGTTGGTACACGGTATTGAGAAAAAACATGGTATCATACAATGCTCACCCCTAAATTAGCTCAAATTTTCTCTCTATAGGGCGTAACCCCCCCCCCCCCTCCCAAAAAAAAAAAAACTTATCTTTATAGCAGCACTTTTGAAAACATTGGGTAAATATTATATAACATAGTAAACATAACTCTAAATTTACCAATTTTCGACTTAGTTTTATCAGAATTTGATGTAAATGATACCGACTGTAAATTATCATAAACATTTTTAGAATATTTAATTAGTGAAATGTTTGATACTTTTATAAACGTTTGATGACATCCTATAACATTTTCTAAAACATATAGAATGTTTATTGCCATTTATATTCAAGTCTTTATAGTTAAAAAGCAAATAGTAAAATTCATTAAGCATGCTCAAGATTTTATTGAAATCAACGTTATCTTGTTAAATGAATTATAATAACTTAAATAAATTCCATTTCTTCAATTTGCCTTACAAAATGCTAAAATGTTTACTCAAAAGTTGTTTTTCAACATAGACATACCAAACGACACCAAAATCTGATATTTAAACTCCATTCTTGTAAGTTATAATTAGGCTACTCTAATCCTCTAACAAAGCAAAAAAATGAAAAACTTTTAACAACAAATTTGTGCTTGCTCTTTGTTTTTGGGATAATTACATGAAATCAACTTCTTCTTTATTATATAAACGATTCAACAAACCACCAAAAATAATATTTGAATCGATGGAATTCAAATGACAAAACAAAACAACAAGATCCTAAGCACGGTCCCGATAACAATCTGTGATGGGTGTGCCCAAGCAATTCAGTTTCTTGGAGCTTTCTTTTACCGATGGGACGCCCTTGGAACAAATCCTTAACTATCAGATTCGCAACCTGCAGAAACCATAGTATTCAGAGGTTAAAAACTGATGGAATGAAAGAATCAAAACAAACTTGCTTCATTGGAAGAACATCAATATATGATAAATATGTAATCAAATATTGACCTGAAAAGATGGAGGAGCCAATCGGCATATGTAATCTTAACATATATGTCAGGAATGGTACCAATGCCCAAGAACTTCAAGTCAAGATCCTATGATCTACAAGGTTCGAACTAAACAAAAAGAGTATGGTTACTAATGTGGTGAACTCACTCAAGTAAAACTAATAGAAATGCAAAACAAGATTAAAAATATGTGACAACGTAACAACTTATTAATAATACTGCAATATCATTAGAGGTATTATCAAGGATTTCTTAATAATCAGTTGTTGTCATAGATATAAAAACATACTCACCAGGTTTTCTTGCTATTAATATATTTTAGATAACTTCATAACATATTCTCTTCACTGGGTTAATTTTTCCCATATCAAAATATTTTAGTAAACAACCCCTTCCTCAAATGTCAAATATGTACGTTTACAACCAAATCGGGATTATGTCCAAGTGAATATCAACATTTGTTTTGAAATGTTAACAGCCGGGAAATAAGCTATCTTATTACAAAACTTTCCATAACTTCTCTCTTTTCACAATTTTCATGAGGCAATAGAAAATGAAAAATGTTGCATTTCTTATGGGCAACAATATAGTTATATTCGATATCATGCATAGATCAATAATTGTCATTTTCGAGATGGTTTTCACATGAAAACTTTAAAAAGAAAAATGATCAAATGTCTCAAAAGATGTCAACTAGAAATGAGTAATTGGCTTTTTGAACCATAACATAATTGGTTTTTCGTTGTGAATTGTAACTACCCAAAATTTCAGAAATAAGCACAATCAACTTTCAATTAGGTACACGCCAAAACATTCCTAAATCAACAATTTAAATAACAAGGTTTGCGGAAAACAACCTATTACACAACTGAGAATTTATAAGAACAACTAAGACAGGTGGGCTAAAAATTAGAATCATCTAAAATAAGCCCTGGCTCACATCTTCTTGTTCCCCTTACCGGATCCTCCTACTTCTCGATCCCCTAAAAATGTTTTTAGTTATGAAAGAGCGAGAGTTAGACCGAGAGGTCTAGTGAGTTTCCTCTAATAACAGTGCTCAAGCCATAGCATCATATAAAAAGATTTATAAACCAGTTCATTTTTATAAAACATCACATCCGCAAATCATGCTTTCGGCCCACACTAAAGTCACACATAGGCGACAACGTGTCTGGCTCATACTGCCTTACTCTGGGACACAACCCCCATTGGCATAAATGAGACACCCCCCCCCCCCCGAGACACCCCCGGTATGAGCGCAGGCGGGACACACCCCCAGACTTAAACCATACTCGCCAACCACAATGTATTCATACATTTCCACGTGTCATGATAAAAACATAACTCACATTAACCAATAAAACATATCTCGCATTCACCATCATCTCATATATATCAAATATCGCGTAAATCAACAATAAGGGTTGGGTTAGAAAACTCACATGTCGCCCCTTTGCTTACTTCTCTAAAACACGCCCAACCGAAATTGATTACCTATGGATAAATTATCAATAGTGCACGGTTACTCACACGACCTTACGGTTACACGGACACCCCCCTCGGGGTCAACTCTAGCCCCTTTCTCCTCACTTCACTTCTAGCCCCTCAACTTAAAGGTTTCTTACAGAAAAACCCCCACACCCTCCATTTAAAAAAAATGCACGGTTATTACATGAATGAACCGTTGTTCTTCACAAGCAATTATGGACAAATTTTGGGAAAGCAAATCCAAAAGAAGAAACGCAATGCTTGACACCTTTTGTCAAAAAAAACCATGTTTTTTTCACATTGCATATTACATTATCACGATGCCCTTTAAAGAATCATAATAAATATTGTGAGATGTTGCCTCCAATTCAGAGAAATTAGGCGAGTTAAGTCGCTCAAGTCTAACAGGCCCATATTTAGAGGGCCGATTGTTTTTTGTGCGTACAAGGGTTTAGACCCAGCTTCTGTTTCCTTTTTTTTGGAGTTGTTGTTTTTAAATACATAGGACAAGAATAGAAACCCTTGTACTCTCTACTCTCTTACTCAAAAACCTTACTCTCTAAACCTCAAGAACCCTAGCTTGTTTCTCCATTATTGTAAGCTGAAATCTCAAGTGTATCATCATCAAAGTGATAGTGGACCAGTTCTCAGCGTCCTCCGCTCGTGGTTTTTCCCTTTCCGGGTTTCCACGTAAAAATCTCAGTGTCTCTCTTACTTATGCTTTATTTTACATTTATTGGGTTTGTTCATTGTTTACATTTTCTTAGTGGTTGATTATCTTACATTGGTAATCATATTTCCGCTTTGAATCTTGATATAGCACTTTAGATCATTTGTTCTTGGGTAATATTGTGTTTTTATCGGGAACCAACCATTGAGTTTTTAGCTATTTGGGTCTTGGTAATTTCACAACAACTGGTATTAGAGCACAAGGATTAATATTGAGATTTTTTGATCGATTGAAGATTATAGGATTATTGATTTGCTAGGGTTTCATTTATGTCGACAATGAAATTCGATTTTCCTTTGTTGGAATGAGATACTCAATAACCATTATGGAAGATAAAGATGAGAGATGTCCTTGTCCAACAAAATTTACACAAATGTATTTGGGGACGGGCTTTTATGCTCGGTGATTGGACGGAAGAGGAAAAAGAACTAAATGATTTGAGAGCCTCATCCTTGATTAGATTGCATATGTCTAACGATATTTTACAGGATGTTGCGGAAGAGGAAACGACTTACCGAATATGGTGTAAGCTAGATAAAATGCTTATGACAAAGAGCTTGCCCAATAAGCTCCATATGAAGCTTAAATTGTATGCCTATCGTTTATCTGAAGGTGGTTCAATTACTGCACATCTATCGAAATTCAAAGAGATAGTTGGTGACTTGAAGAATCTTGAGGTGAAATATGATGATGAGGATTTGGGTCTAATTTTATTATGCTCTTTGCCACCATCATTCGTGACTTTTATGGATACAATCCTTTATAGTAGGGATTCACTTACTCTTGAGGAAGTGTATACCGCTTTGAGTTCAAAAGAGAAGATGAAGAAGATAATTCTCGGTCATGAACCAAGGGCCGAGGGATTAAATGCAAGGGAAGACCTTTTGAAAAATGCTCGAGCTCTTCAAACAAATCAAGATCAAAATCTCGTGGAAAGAATAAGTTTTGTAACTTTTGTAAACGGAGGGGTCACATCATTGACGAATGTTTTAAGCTTCAAGCCAAAAACAAAGCCAAGAACAAGACAACGGGTTCCTCCGGGGAAGCCGATATTGTTGAGCATGATGAAGGTGGATCTAGTGAAGGTGAAGTCATGACGGTCTCCGATGGTAATCCAAAGGCCACAAAAGAGTGGATTCTAGACTCGGGTTGCACATTTCATATGTGTCCCAACCGTAGTTGGTTTCATATATATGAGCAAGTTTCCGAAGGTGTTGTGATGATGGGGAACAATGCTACATGCCCTATTGTTGGTCAAGGCACAATTAGAATCCGTATGCATGATGGTGTCACCCGAATTCTTGGGAATGTGAAACATGTTCCCGAGCTTCGAAGAAATCTCATCTCTCTTAGTTCCCTTGATGAAAAGGGTTACGAGTTCTTGGGTAAAGGTGGAGCTATTAAGGTCAAGAATGGAGCGTTAGTTGTAATGAAAGCTCAAAGAAAGTCCGCTAACCTTTATATTTTGCAGGGTCAAACCATTACGGGTGACGTTGCGGTAGCTTCCAAGTCAATGTCCGGTGGTGATTTATCCAAGTTGTGGCATCTTCGTCTCGGTTGCATGAGCCTTGATGGCATGACCGAGCTAAGTCAACGTGGTTTGTTGAATGGCCACAAAGTTACCGATTTGCAATTTTGCGAGCATTGTGTGTACGACAAGACAAAGAGGGTCAAGTTCTCAAGTGGCATTCACTCGACTAAGGGGTCGCTTAACTATATTCATTCTGACCTTTGGGGCCCGGCTCGTGTTACTTCTTATGGTGGAGCTTCTTACATGCTCACTTTTATTGACGATTTCTCTCGTCGAGTGTGGGATTTCTTCTTAAGACGCAAGAATGATGTTTTCGAGATATTCAAAGATTGGAGGACGATGATCGAGAAGCAATCCGGTAAAGAGGTGAAATATCTCCGAACGGATAATGGCTTAGAATTTTGCTCCGAGGAGTTCAATGCCTATTGTCGGAAGGAAGGCATTACAAGGCATCATACCGTTGCCCATACTCCTCAACAGAATGGTGTAGCCGAAAGAATGAACCACACTATTCTTAAGAAAGTTCGATGCATGCTTTCAAACTCTAAAATGCCCAAGTCTTTTTAGGCGGAAGCGGCTTCTACCGCTTGTTATATTATCAATCGGTCTCCCTTCGTTGCTATTGAGAAGAAGACTCCCATGGAAGTTTGGAACGGATCACCGGCCGATTACACTAATATAAAAATATTTGGTTTCCTGGCTTATGCATGTGTTGATAAAGGGAAGTTGGAACCGAGAGGTTTGAAATGCAAGTTCCTTGGATACAAAGATGGGGTGAAAGGCTTTAGGCTATGGTGCCCGGAAACAAAGAAGATCATTATAAGTCGAGATGTCACTTTTGACGAATCCTCCATGTTGCATGATTCGCCGTCTCCTACATCCGAGACCATTTCTGAAGCTCCTAAGGAGAAACCTCCGGTGGAGGTGGATTTACCTATGACTCAAACATCGAGCCCACATGTTACTAATGATACTAATGCCTCTTCTTCATCTTCTTCTTCCTCTACAGGTGTTCAAGTGGTAGGTGATGCTCCATCACAACCTTCACCACAAGAGCCCGAACCGTGCATTGCGCGTGATAGGGGAAGGAGACAAATTGTACGCCCCACACAATATACTGAAGAAGCCGATTTAGTAGCATATGCTTTGAGTGTAGCGGAAGAAATGGAATGCACCATTGAGCCTACTTATAGTGAGGCTATGAAACTAAAAGATGCGGATAAATGGATGATGGCAATGCATGCAGAGATGGAATCTTTGCAAAAGAACGGAACTTGGGAGCTTGTGTCGGCTCCTAAAGGCAAAAAGCCGGTTAGATGCAAGTGGGTTTATAAATTGAAGGGACCACTCCAAATGAAAAGCCAAGGTATAAAGCTCAGTTAGTCGCAAAAGGTTATAGTCAAATTCCTGGCATTGACTATAATGGCATTTTCTCACCGGTGGTGAAACATACTTCTATTCGTGCATTGCTCGGGATGGTAGTGTTAGAGCATAAATATGTTGGATACAAGATCATGAAGACCAAAGGTCAAAGGTACAAGATGTCAAAGCTGGAAAGTCAACTCTCATGGAAAGTCAAAGTCATTTTGTTAATAAAGTCAAAGTCAACATTTGTATTTTGTATTTTGTTTCTTTGTATATCTTGAGGTATAAATACCTTTGTAAGTCTTTGTAACAAGTGTGTATGTCATTTTGTAACAATTCAGATTAGAGAGCGAATTAGAGAAGAGCATCATTCATATTATTCTAGAGTGAGAAAGTTGTGAGAGAAAGTTGTGAGATTTGTAATATTTGAGATTGAAATCAATGACATATGACTACAATTCATCATCTTGATTCTGTTTTAGAAATTAGAAGTTGAATATTGGGAATAACAATTGGTATCAGAGCAGATCCAAATCGAAAATCAAGAAAATATAGAAGTTCGACTCTGTGTTCATTGAGTTCGTTTCAATTTCTGAATTTTAGGGTGTAATTCGAGTCGAAATCGATTAGGTTTCGTTAGAAAAGCATAATCGATCAAGTCTGTATAGTTTGATTCGTGAATAGCACTATAATTGATTTGTAATTTTGATTTTGAAGAAGTCTGAGTTCACGAGTTCACACACTGTATTCACATCAATTTTGTATCGATTTATGTTTTTGATCGAAATTAAGTGCTAGAATTGTGTTCTAGATGTTTAGACTAGCAAATTGTCAAAGTTTCGAGTGGAAATTCGAGGTCTAAAGTGGTTTTTGGTGTGATTCTGAACGAGTTTTGAAAGTTCGCGTGAGATCTAAGCTTTGCGCCAGTTCGTCAAGGTTTGCGCGAGTTCATCTCGGTTTGCGCCAGTTCATCGAGAAATTTCACCAAGTGGATCATTCTGAGCTTTGCGTCTTCAACAACAAACGAAAATTGAAGTTTGCGTCTTCAACGAGAAACGAAAAGTGAACTTTGCACCATCAGTGGTTAACGAGAAGTTGGTGTTTGCGTCATACACATGTCACGAGAAGTTAGCTTTGTGCCAGTAACTTGTAACGCAAAGTTAGTTTGCGTCAGTAACTAGTCACGCAAAGTATGGTTTGCGTTAGCTTCGTGTCACGCAAAGTGTGTCTTGCGCCATCCTCTAGTAACGCAAACTACCATTTTGCGCCAGCAACTTAAAGCGCAAACAGTGTCTTCTATACTTAGACAAATTTTTCAAAATAGTAATATGGCCTTTAGACTTAGAGGGACCCCCGTGCTAAGTCTGCGGAGGGGGACATAGTTCTTTTTGTGATCAAAATTTCTGAATTTTTATTTCAAGTTTTTCTGTATTTTTGAGATTTCATTTGGATTAACGATCAAGTTCAAGTTCTTTTTGTTAACAGATATTCAAGATGGGATATCTTTCTGATGATGATGAAAAGAAAATTCACAAGCTCGAATTAGAAAACTAAAATCTTGCTTCCTCAGTTGACTACTACTTAACGAAGTCTGAATTCAAGAAGAAGATTGACCTACTCATTGAAGAAAGAGACAGTTTATCTTTAAAGATAAAAGAGCTTGAAAAGATTGTTTCAAAGGTGATGGTGACTGAGCATACGACTCCAGAGTCCAAAATCCACTCACCTAGAAATAGTTCAGTTAGTTCTTTCAAGACAGCTGCAAGCTCACATCAGAAAACTGTTTCTTCAAGAAGGTTAGTTAATTCATTTGATCAGATTCGTACAACTAACATTTTCTATTATTGGAAAATAGATGGTTCAGGTACACATAGAAGGAGAAGAAAAAGATATGAAAAGGAGAAGTTGGTTTGGAAGGTAAAACCAGTTGAAGATGAGAAGAATGATGAGAAGAAGAAAGAAAAGAAAGGAAAGAAGGAAGAGAAGACAGGTAACAAATCATTTGTATCTGCCTCAAATGCAAAGAAGAACAAAGTGCTGAAAGGTAAACCTGATCTTGCTTATTCGAGAGATCAATTGATCAGGTTATCTAAAAAGAAGTATTGTTCTTATTGTCATACATATGATTTTGTTCATAAAGCTAGTGATCATTACTGGTATGTTTCTTATTCAGTTACTCCCATAAGAACTGCAACTAACAATTATGGACCCAAATACCAGTGGGTACCAAAGCCGAAAAGTGAATCTGTGTTGCAGGCACCTACAGTCAAGGGGGAGTAATAGAACCAAGGCTTCTAAGTACATCAACTTAGAACCCGTACTTTAACGAAGTTTGACTTCTAAACACAACAATTTAGGACTCGCTCTTCAATGATGAAAAAGAAATGCTACTCCCGGGCTGATAAGAGAGTGTACTCAGATACTCGGAAGAGGAAATCAACCTTCAAGGGGGAGTACATAAATTTTTTTGGAAATATGTATTCGGAAGATATGATGAACAACACTTCAAATGGAGTTGTAGATCTCTATCATGTGCTTTATCACTGACAAATTTCAGGTGCATATTTTCAGGGGGAGTAAAGAATTTTGATTTCTGATTATTTTAGATCAGAACTCGTACTTTAATCATTTTACTGCTTTATGTCATTTTTATTTTCGAATAATTTTGTGAATAAATTTGCTTTGACTAGACTTTGAGTCTTATGCAGGATGAGAGAAGCTGACAAGATCATATCTTAATGACTTCAGCTTGACTTCATGAGATTTAAGATTGCGCGAAACGGTAAATTTCTTATCTTAATCTCATATATGGTTGAAAGAAGGACAACTTTCAATCATAGAAAACATGTTCTTAAATGTTCAAACCACTTTCCGATTCTTAAACAGATTTCATAATTTGGAAGTGTGAATTTAAATGTTTTCATTTTTATTTTGAGCTTCAATGATTAATAAACCGTGTGTTTCCAAAGATAAATACTTGCGTATTGTCTTTTCTACATACTTTCAAGTATTCACACACATCGGTTTCATTTTTTTTTTGATCAAATAGTTCTTACCATGTCTCATATTGAAACATATTTTCGATGGTAAGACACCCCGCTTGTACTTCAATGTATATTGAGTGTCATTTCATTTCGAAGCGTTTAGTTCAAGATTGTCTATATTTTTGTTTCATATAGACTATATCTGTTATTTTTTTTACCATAAGCCTTAATTGCTATATCATTTCATTTCTGATCGTTTTTCATACAGTGTCAGATTTTCAAACAAGTCTTTTGCATCCATGTTCATTCATTCAATATACTTGTTTGAAAATACTTTAATGTTTTCAAATGCTCAAATCTTCATGATTATATTTTATGAGCATACATTTGTCTGACATTTGTGTATGAGCTTTAACTGATAAAGCTAAATCATCTGAGCAACACATGCTTTCTAGGACTTCATGGGTTCTTTGTGCTAGGATTTAAATGAACTTCTATGGAATCACGTTAACCAGTGATTTCTACCCAAGAAGTTAATCCATAGAGATTGAGTGTGAGGAGTCTAAAAGAAATGAGTGTGAGTTGTGTGTTGAGGGAAAATGGAAATGAGAGTTTGGTTAGAAGTGAGCATAATGATTAAAAGAAAGAGGGTGTGCGATCAGAGTAAAAGAATATCAAACTCTGCACCAACTACTTTCTGAGTCGGGCAGCCACATTACTAATGTTTCACAATTCTTGGTGAACATTATTGAAACAGGTAAATAGCTCATACCAACTCTTGCTTAAACCCCACAAACCACTCATTTTCTTCTCAAAAAGAAAATGTTTCATATTTTCTGGGGACGCAGCACATAATCTATCTGGTTTTCATTTGGAAAATCTAGATTTTGAAAAAGAAGGAAGTCTGCCCCACCTTCGCACTTTAATCATGCACATTGAGTATGTGTTGAACTAACTATTGTCTCAGTGGTTTACACTATGTTGAGCCTTAAAAAGCAATTATTCGTGCTTAATTATTTCTACACATGCACGAACACACAAAGAATTTGTTTCTTTGTCATAACATTCATAGAAATTGCCTTTGTAGTGTTTTGATGATTGGATGGAAGCCCTGGGGGAGTGAACATCAAAAAGCTCCTTTATATTGTGTATTCGTTACACACAGTGACTTTGTGTTACTGACAGGCATTTTAACTGATTCATTTGTTGATTCAGGAGTTACATGTTCTTATTTTGTCTGGATTTGCAAAGATCTAGATGAATACTTGGTTATGGATCACAGAATTAGAGGCTCAGTTTGACAGATCAGAATGGTCAAAGACATTTCTTAGAAGAAAAGTTTTGATGATATAGATGCTCAAATCATCAAAAAGGGGGAGATGGTATCAAGAAATGATAAAGTTTTGAGAGTGATTTTTATAGAGATGTCCAAGTCAGATGATTCAAAGTAAAGATTTGAAGAATATCAAAGATTTTCTGAAGATGTGTGGATTTCACTGAAATTTTCTTCGGAGATTATTTGCTGAAGCAATTTGAGCTGAATTTGAAGATATTTTCTTTTCAAAAGTCTGAAAGTATTTTGTGAAAGTTTTAGGGAGATTGTTAATCATTTGAAGACAGTTTTGGAAAGAATACCATCAAAGAAAAGAGAAGATTGTACTGACAGAGCTTAAAAGTGAAGACTGAATTGCTAGATCTTTCAACAGTGATCTTAAATCCAAAGGGGGAGATTGTTAGAGCATAAATATGTTGGATACAAGATCATGAAGACCAAAGGTCAAAGGTACAAGATGTCAAAGCTGGAAAGTCAACTCTCATGGAAAGTCAAAGTCATTTTGTTAATAAAGTCAAAGTCAACATTTGTATTTTGTATTTTGTTTCTTTGTATATCTTGAGGTATAAATACCTTTGTAAGTCTTTGTAACAAGTGTGTATGTCATTTTGTAACAATTCAGATTAGAGAGCGAATTAGAGAAGAGCATCATTCATATTATTCTAGAGTGAGAAAGTAGTGAGAGAAAGTTGTGAGATTTGTAATATTTGAGATTGAAATCAATGACATATGACTACAATTCATCATCTTGATTCTGTTTTAGCAATTAGAACTTGAATATTGGGAATAACAGGTAGCGTCCAATGATTTTGAGCTTGAGAAATTGGACGTAACGACCGCTTTTCTGAATGGTGAACTTGAGGAAGAGACTTTTATGCAACAACCGGAAGGTTTCGAGATTTCGGGTAAAGAAGGTCACGTGTGCAAGCTTATAAAATCTCTCTATGGCCTCAAACAGTCTCCTAGGTAATGGTATAAGAGATTCGACGCATTTGTGACCGCACACGACTTATTAAATTCTTCGTACAACAACTGCGTTTATTTCAAGAAGTGTGAAGATGGGTCGATGTTATATTTGCTCTTGTACGTGGATGACATGCTCTTAGCAGCTAAAGATATGGGAGAAGTTCAGAAAGTTAAAGATCAATTAAATTCAGAATTTGATATGAAGGATTTGGGAGTCGGAAAGAGAATTCTTGGTATGGAGATTTTCGTGACAGAAAGGCGAGAAAATTATACCTTAGTCAAAAGGGTATGTTCAAAAAGTTCTTCGTCGGTTCTGTCTGAAGCAAAGTCTGTCAACACTCCATTTGTGTCTCATTTCAAGTTATCATCCGCTTTAAGTCCTTCAACTCAAGCCGATGTTGCCTATATGGCAAGAGTGCCATATTCTAGTGCGGTGGGATCCTTGATGTATGCCATGATTTGTACCCGTCCTGACCTTGCCTATGCAGTTTCTATGGTGAGCAGATATATGGCCAACCCGGGTAAAGAGCTGTAACACCCTCAATTTGGAAAGAGCAACTACTTTAAAATTTACAATTGTACCTCAAAGAATGGATCAAACTTCGCGCGACAAGACCATACTTAAGATACGATTCTAGGATTTTCCATCAATAGCACAAATAAAATCATATGTAGAGACTAACTCAGGTCGGGTGTTACTAAACCCAAATACCAGTTGCTTTTCTTAACACTAGTGCGGAAGACTTCATCAAGCCACTCACTCTTGTACATACTCTTAGCACTCAACACTTCACCAAAAACGCTCGAACCATTTCCCTCATCCAGAACCTGATGCACATGCCGACAAATAAAAAGGTTAGGCTAACGCCTAGTGAGTTCAAGAGTTTACAACATGAGATAAATATATTTGTTAAAGGGAAAGAATGCAATTTAAGTCACAAACATTCAAAAGATTTACTTTAAATATCAAACGACAACATTTTCCAGTAACACTTTTAAAACAAGGAACCCAACATAAAACTTCTTCGTAAAACCACTTTAATCCCAAACTCACCCAGAACGTGAATAGTAAGCACACTCCCAATTTATAAAAATGTGAAATAAAACTACATTTCTCGAAACACTCCAAACGTGGGCGGGGCATAATACACAACTCATAAATCTTGAGTAAACAAACCCGCATATGCAAAATGTCACCGAAAACATGGATAATAAAATGACACAATTTAGTACCCAAATAACACCTTCCGGTGATGGGGGAGACCCGATTCTATTGTACGTGGCAGAACACAAAGTTAAGCCATATAACCATGTTGTCGAACTACACCTCAGATCGTGACTGTATTGTCTGCTCCGTCGAGCTACACCTCCAGTCGTGACTGTATTGCCTGCTCCGTCGAGCTACACCTACGGTCGGACTTTATTTCAAGCCCCAAACACCGTATCCCCCATTGCCTGCTCTGTTGAGCTACACCTCAAGGATACACAATCTTATTGCCTGCTCGTCTCTAGCGGAGTTTCATCCTCAAGGTACTCATTCGACCCCTAGTGCCTACTCCCTAGCATTCAAGATAGAAGCCTCAACTCCTTACTTGATAACTCCCGATGTCTAACCTCGTGCACAAGAATTAGACATCCAACACAAGACCTATGGTCCCGAAGTACAACCCATAAAGGTTCCTCTTCGCCAAACAACCGGGATGACACCAATGCCAACACGACATATTTTCCCAAAGTGAGAATCCCAAGAGTCATCACCATTAAACACGACTAACTTATATGCCTATGGATCCAATGCATTACAGTCTAAAATACATGACTCCCAATGAATGACACACACACTCAAAACATGTATTCTCCAAAATAAAGTGCAATAAATGCAACTCACACCCAAAGCTCCACCTTAAGTTATTAAAACCGAACAAAAGTCCCTAATACCCGACAAAGCCGAAAACTGAGCCTTAAGCTCAACCAATCGAACGACCATATGCTAAAATCCACAAAATGCAATGAAATGCAACGACCACAATTATGCAAACACATGCTTCAACTACATGAATAAACTCCATCATAAATCATTTTCCAAACAAGTTTATAATCTCATTCACTCTTTGTAAAACGTCCCATGACACACATTTAAATGACAATTACTCAAGAGATTTATACCCAGATGATAAATCATTTAAATACCAATATCCCGGTTTACTCAATAAAATACTTGAGTTACATTTTTTTTCCCAAAACCAAAGGTTCATAAGTTCATAAACGTTTGCAAGGTTGGGAATGACCAAGCGTCCATGACTCACACGGTGGTATTTTTAAAACATTTCACGATACAAAATGCACGTAATACCAACAATCATAAAAATGCATTCTTACCCAATACTTTCCATTTAGGTAAATAAGTCATCAAATCATTTTCATTTCGATGCATTTAACAACATACTCAAAAATCCCCAAAATGGGTGTTTTATAAATTTACAAAGTTAAACACTTCCAAAAAACCAAACTTATCAGCAGTTAACATTTTAATGTAAAACATAAACACTTTAAAATAAACATTTTGGCATGCACACCATTTTCACAAATCAACTTGAACTCACCCCGTTAGATTTAGGCTAAATCTACATTTTACCCCACTTTGAGCTCCTTTGAGGAAACTTGCATCTTCAAGGTCAAAACCTCCATAAACCTAGATACACAAATTCTATCCATAAATAATCACATTCAACCATTTAGAATCGATCCCCAAACACATTACATCAAAATACCAATCTTGACCAAAACCCTAATTTTGACCTAATTTCTCCTAAACCATCAAATTCGAAGTTTGAGAAACCAAATGCTAGGAAATCATCAAGAAGGCATTTATAACTTTTATTAAGGTTTAGAAATGGAAGGGATACACTTACCACTTAGGTTTTGATGAAAACCTAGAAAACTCTACCATGGAGCTTGAGGTTGAAGAAGAAGATGGTGAACCTTGACTCTAGCTTCCAATATTCACCACTTTATGATGAAACACTTCAAGAGCTCAAGGATTTGACCCAAAATGAGTTAGGGTTTGAGGGGAAGGAAGGGAAAACGATTCTGAGAGAGAATGAAGGAAGTTGGAGAAGAGAAAATGAGGAAAAAGGCTGAAAATTGTGACTTAACAACAGCCTGGCGACAATGACCAGCGACATTGCCCAGGGCAACGTCGCCTGGCAATGTCACCAAGCACCCCCTGGCTTCTGTTCCTTCTCTGCGACTGTGACAGTGCGACTATGACCGGGCATTGTAGCGGGACCTTTTCGGAGCCCCGAAACCCAACTTTTTCAATGCCAACACTCCCGATACTCCAAGTAACTTTAGATAATTCTTTCCCAACAAAATCCCACCGTTTACCGGTCACAGAAACGACCGGGTGGCATTTACTTACCGAAAATTACGGGTGTTACAAGAGAATTGAAGAGCGGTCCAATGGATTTTTCGTTACTTGAGGGGCACGGCAGTTCTATGTTTGCATTTTGGGAAGAATTCTTCGGGGGTACTTAGCTATGTGGATTCTGATCATGCCAAGGATCTTGATAATAGAAGATTTATTACTAGATATGTTTTTATTCTTGATGGATTTGCCATTAGTTGGAAGGCACATTTGCAACCTACCGTCGCTTTGTCCACAATGGAAGCGGAATACATGGCGGTTAATTAAGTTGTGAAAGAACTAGACAAGGGATTTTTTGGTGAATTGAGTGATCATCTGAAGGTCGAGGAGGTTTTCTGTGATAATCGAGGTGCGGTTCTCTTGACCAAAGATCGGATGTTTCACGATATGACGAAGCACATCGATATTCTTCATCACTATGTCCGTGGGGTAGTAGTTAAAGGTGATGTTAAAGGGGTCATGATTAGCACTCACGACAACGCAACGGATATGTTGACTAAGCCGCTTCCGGTATCCAAGTTTGATTTGTGTTTGGACTTGGTTGGTGTTGCAAGACGAGGTTGATGCCCTTAGGGGCAAATTGGCGGAGGATATTGTTTTTCGAGAACTTTGATTACATTGGTATTGCTTTGTTTATGGGTGATCGTTTTTGGATTGAGATGAAGATTAGTGGAGTTGTGTTTTTTGATGCTTACTTGGTTTGAAGACAAGGTGGAGATTAGTTCTTAATTTGATCTTTGGATTGAATGTAAGGTGGAGATTTGCGAGATGCTGCCTCCAATCCAGAGAAATTAGGCGAGTTAAGTCGCTCAAGTCTAACAGGCTCATATGACCCATTTAGAGGGCCGACTGTTTTTTGTGCGTACAAGGGTTTAGACCCAGCTTCTGTTTCCTTAATTTTGGAGTTGTTGTTTATACATAGGACAAGAATAGAAACCCTTGTACTCTCTACTCTCTACTCTCTCACTCAAAAACCTTACTCTCTAAACCTCAAGAAACCTAGCTTGTTTCTCCATTATTGTAAGCTGAAATCTCAAGTGTATCATCATCAAAGTGATAGTGGATCAGTTCTCGGCGTCCTCCGCCCGTGGTTTTTCCCTTTCCGGGTTTCCACGTAAAAATTTCGGTGTCTCTCTTAGTTATGCTTTATTTTACATATATTGGGTTTGTTCATTGTTTACATTTTCTTAGTGGTTGATTATCTTACATTGTTAATCGTATTTCCGCTTTGAATCTCGATATAGAACTTTAGTTCATTTGTTCTTGGATAATATTGTGTTTTTATCGGGAACCAACCATTGAGCTTTTAGCTATTTGGGTCTTGGTAATTTCACAACAAATACCTCATTAGCATATTGCATGATAGAACTAAAATGATGAAATAAACATCGGAGCCTTCTTTTCTCTAACTTTGCTAGCAATTTCACCTCTCTGGATAGCATCTTTGTTTTCCTAAAAGAAACAATGTATGAAGCCACTTCATCATAACTGAAAGGATAAGAATTAAATAAAATTGTAAGGCATCAAAGTCATAAAGTTAGCAGCTTGGATTGAAGCAGAACAGTAGCTACTAACTCAAAAAACAAAAACATCTCATCATATGTATGGTAGATTCATAGATTAATTTATCGTAGTTAAAAGAAACATTCAACCATCCAAAGTATGACGATGAAAGAAATGTTCTGGCCGGGTGGAAAAGAATGCAGTTCATACGTATAATATTAATCGATGTATTTCAACAAAATCAATCTTCTAAATATCCCCAGTTTGAACCTCTTAAGTGACCACCTAGCTGACATGGTCCCAAGCCGATACTTGACATGTCCCCCATGTCCCCCCATTCCAGCCCATCACAACGAAAATGAAAACCAAGATTTGCTTTGTCCTGTAGCTACAAGCAAATATAACACAGCAAATATAACACCTTCAGAAGTATCAACATAATCACATGAATTGTATATGCATAAAAGTGATGTACCAAAAAATCCACAGTGACCCAAATAAAACATATATGGATACTCCAATTCTGTCAACGATAACGAAATAGTTGAACAGGATATTAATGAAATAATCAGCAAAACACAGATCAGAAAATAAACCTTCATATGCAGCATTGTAATGTGTTAAGAGGGCACTGGATCTTTGAGTAACCTTTAGCCATCATAATCTTTGGCATTAATCATATGTTGCTAGTACAAAGTATTTTCAGCGAACATGGATGAGAACAACTACAAATAATGGGCAAAGTTTCTTCACTACATCATTCATAATACACATGTCGACATATTTTTGCTACATTTAAAAGAATATATACCAAAACAATTTAAAAGAATTACCAAGCCTAATGCAATTGCAGCCACATACCAATCCAATTTAAAAGAATTGCCAAGCCTAATGCAATTGCAGCCACATACCAATCGGTTGAAAATCCTCACCCTGAGCATGATTGCCTCAAACTTCCTACAACATCTAAATAAATTGCAAAAAAAAATTAAAATAACACTCAATTGGGTGTACAGATATGCAGGATCCCGAAACAAAAAACAAGCCCAATTCCTTGATAAAATTTAACACATTTTAAGCCTCAACAACTATCAAATTGTATTAATTACAGGGAATGTGTCAATTAAAATAAGAAACACTGCACAGAAGCCATCAATTACAACAACCAACACTACACGGAAGCTATCAATTACAACAAGCAAGACTGAAGGAAGCTATCAACTACAATTTGCAAAAATCCCTTTAAAAATGGGGAAGGTGTCGACGAATAAACTCAAAATTAGGCAAACAAACTCAAGTTAATCGATGAGTTAATGGAGTCAAAATGAGGAAGAAGTTCAAAATTGAGATGGAGAAATCGATAAAAACTTACCTCAGAAGGAGTGATGGAGAAGATGGAGATGAAAGAAGAATCGTACAAGGAGAGAATCCTAACCGTATATTATGGGAAGATGGATTTGAAAAGAATTGGGAGCTTCAACCGTCATCTAGGAAGATGGATTGTGAATAGTGGCGTTGGAGAATGAATGATTGGAGCGACCTGTCTTGAAAAGAGAAACCCTGAGTTTGGGAAGAGAAACCCTGAGTTTGGGAAGAGAAACCAGCCATTGAGAAGTTGTACATAAGGCTTATAACGTTGTAATTAAGAGATTTATAGAAATTGTATTTAAAAAAGTAACACTTTGTGCTTCATTAGTTATTTATAAGACTTCAGTTTAAATGATTTATAAGATAGTATAGATATAGATATAGATAATCTTGTATTCAAGATTCACAACAATACTTTCATAGATTGTCGTTCTGGTTCTCCGGGTCAATCAACTTACTTTAGGGTCACTCATAACATTACTAACATCCAATGTCGCAATGCCAACTCATAACGTCATCGATTTCCCTTAATGTCACTGGTGTTTTATCTGGTTTTGGTTGATCAAATACATATACACATTTGTCTATCGTTTTGGTATCATCACCATATTACTATAATACAACCCATCTCTAATATCTCTATTCTCTCATAATCAAGTTCATATACACATAAGTATTACGGATATATCTAAGGCCACAAAATAAAGTCTACATTTAATATATTTGTGTAATCAAAGACTGATTTGTATAATCAAGGCTGTTGTTAATGCCTTCCTATATTAGCCCCTTAATTCTCTCCCTTCCTTGTATGTTATGGCTATAAAGCCACTGTAAAGATTCATTGTGAAATGTACAATTCTATTATCCTCAATACCATTATATCGTATCAGAGCTCATAAGGCTCCTCTATAAGGCTCCTCTGAGCAATTTTCGATCCCTCTCACAGAAACTCTAAATCAATTTCAAGCACCCATCAATGGCTACCCAAACTCCAACCATTCAACTAACTGCCGCTACCCACTTCCCCATTAGACTCACCTCTGTCAATTTCCCTGTTTTGCTCAAACAAGTGGAATCCACCGTAATCGGGTTAGAGCTCGAAGCGTTCATCAATGGCAGCCATGAACTGCCAAAAAAAATTAATAGAAGACAAGGATGGAAAGAAAGAAAATCCAGAATACCTATCTTGGTATCGACAAGACCAAATCCTCATCAGCGCAATCCTTGGCAGCTGCTCGGAATCAATTCAACCCCTCATCTCGTCTGCATGTACTGTCCGAGAAGCCTGGGTGCGGTGAACTCAAGCTATGCCAGTGCCTCAAGATCTCGTGTCATCTCTTTGAAATTCAAGCTGGTGAAAAACCCTAAAGGTAGTCAATCCATCACTGACTATCTCCAAGATATGCGATCAATTGCTGATGACCTCACACTTGCTCAAAGCCCAATCTCTGAAGATCTCATGGTGGATATTCTCTCTCAACTAGGGGATGAATATGGCAATATTGTTGCAGCCATCAAGGTACGTGAGACTGCCCTCTCCTATCTAGAATTATTTGATAAATTGCTTGATTTTGAAAGGGGACTCAAGGAGACTATTCAAGCCTCGACATTTGCCTTGCTCACCGCCAATTATACCTCCCGTCAACAAGGTCGCCAACCTTCACATGGTTTCTCTCAAAGAAACCAAAAAATTTCACCAAATGTCCAACAGAGAGGAACCAATTGCCCTCAATGGGCCAACTCCCAAACCGGAGGCAACCGATAGAATCCGAACCGCAGTATCACTTACTGCCATTATTGTAACATTCTGGGACATCCTACAAAGGAATGTCGCAAACCAGGTTTCTTTGTGATAACATCTCAATTGCTACTACTCCAGCCCCGAATCCTGTTGCAAATGTCACCACTGCTGGTTCTACTCCTATGCAATCCAACTCCTATGCAATCCAACTGGTTATTTAACACCGGAGCATCAAATCATGTCACATGTGATCCATCCGGTCTCCAAAATGTCTTTGAATATGGGGGCCCGGATGAAATAATACTTGGCAATGGTACACATTTACCAATTTCTCACATTGGCTCAACACACATCACCACACCACTAAAACCTTTATCTTTACCTGACATATTGTGTGTTCCAAACTTGAAACGAAACCTTATTTCGGTTGCTAAACTATACAAGACTAACAATGTTTCTGTTAAATTTTTCCCTCTCATTTTCTTGTGAAGGATCTTCGCACGGGGGCGCGTCTAATGCGGGGGGAGAACATTGACGATGTTTATCATGCCACCATCTCATCCTTACATCACCAAAAAGTCTCTCGATTGACACCACAAACTAGGTCATCCATCCGTCAAAGTCTTCAAGACTATTGCTTCCAGTCTAGGTCTTAATTCTAAAATTATGTCAAACTCAAATGTTCACTGTCCCTCTTGTGCGGTTAATAAAAGTCACAAATTGCCTTTTGGTCAAAATTCCTTTGTTGCTACCAAACCTTTGCAATTAATTTACTCAGATGTATGGTCCTGTTAAAGAATCCATTGATCACTTTACTTGCTATGTGATATTTGTTGACTTCTACTCCAAATATGTTTGGCTATACCCAATGCGCTACAAATCTGATCTTGCTAAGTTATTCCCGCAATTCAAGATGCTTGTTGAAAAATTCTTTAACCACCCGATTGTGTCTCTCTTTACGGACAATGAGGGAGAGTACCTCGGCTTACTCCCTTTCCTACAATCTTCTAATGGTATCTCTCACTATAACCACCCCACCACATACTCCCGAACAAAATGGAGTAGCGGAACGCCGTCATAGGCACGTGGTTGAAATCGGTCTATCCCTTCTCCATTATGCCAAACTTCCGTTGCAATATTGGTCTCATGCCTTTCAAACTGCGGTCTATCTTATAAACCGTCTACCCACCACCATTCTTGAAAATAAAAGCCCTTTTCAAATTCTCTTTCATCAACCACCAACTTGTCCCTCAAACCTCTCAAAAACCCATTGGCTGTAAATGTGTATTTCGTGTCAAAAGAAACCCGGATGGTACCATTGCCAAATATAAAGCCCGCCTAGTAGCAAAAGGTTTCCTTCAACAATTCGGTAAAGACTATTTTGAAACCTTCAGTCCGGTTACCAAACCTGTCACCATTCGTACCATCCTATCCTTGGATGTAAACAATGTCTTTCTACATGGCACACTGCATGAAGAAGTCTTCATGTCTCAACCACACGACTTTGTGCATCCTCAGTTCCCAAACCACATTTGTAAGCTCCGAAAGTCACTATATTGCCTCAAACAAGCTCCTCGAGCGTGGTACATGGAGCTTACACAGTTTCTGGTACCTTTGGCTTTCGTAAGTCAATGGCCGATGCCTCCCTTTTCATCTACACTCATGGCAGTGTCACATGTTACTTCATGGTCTATGTGGATGACATTGTCCTCACCGGCAATAATTCCACCTTTCTCACCCACTTCATTAATACCCTTTCCACTCGTTTCTCAATCAAAGACCTCGGCTCCCTTCATCATTTTCTTGGCATTGAAGTCCTACCTACTTCCACCGGCCTCTTTCTCTCCCAACATCGGCATATCCAAGATCTCTTGACTCAATTCCGAATGGATGGTGCCAAAGAAGTAGATACCCCTTTGAACTCGTCAGTTGTTCTAACTCCTATGGATGGCTCCCCGACTGTTGATCCAACACCCTACCGGAAACTTGTGGGCTCATTACAATATCTTGCATTTACTAGACCCGATGTATCCTTTGCTGTAAACTGGCTCTCTCAATTTATGCATTCACCAACACAACACAGACTCACTGGCAAGCCTTAAAAAGAGTTCTTCGCTACTTAAAGGGCACAATACATCATGGCTTATTTCTAAAAAAAGGGTCATCTCTTGACCTCAAAGCCTTCTCGGATTCAGATTGGGGCGAGGTGTCTAACGGTGGCAGGTCTACAACAGCATACATTTTATATCTTGGGTCTAATATCATCTCATGGCGCTCGCCAAAAATCAGTTTCCCGATCCTCAACAGAAGCAGAGTACAAGCCATTAGCTAATGCAGCAACTGAAGTCACTTGGGTACAACACCTGTTGCGCGATCTCGGCTTGGCATCCTCTAAGCCACCTACCTTATTTTGTGACAACACGGGTGCCACGTACTTATGTGCTAACCCAGTCTATCACTCCCGGATGAAACATGTTGCTTTAGACTACCATTTTGTGAGTGAACAAGTCCAGGATGGCTCATTGCGTGTTCTACATATCAACTCCTCTGATCAGCTAGCTGATGCCCTCACCAAGCCACTGGGTCGCGCGGTCTTCCTTTATCTCCATTCCAAGATGGGAGTCTCCGATGGATCCTCCCTCTTGCGGGGGCGTATTACGGATATATCTAAGGCCACAAAATAAAGTCTACATTTAATATATTTGTATAAGCAAGGCTGATTTGTATAATCAAGGTTGTTGTTAATGCCTTCCTATATTAGCCCCTTAATTCTCTCCCTTCCTTGTATGTATTATGGCTATAAAGCCACTATAAACATTCATTGTGAAATGTACAATTCTATTCTCCTCAATACCATTATAATAAGTGTATATCCTTTACATGTGCATATCATGCCTTACACATCTTATATTTACTTTATTTCAGTATTCTTACTACTATCCATCCTTGAATAGTCTAATCATGAAAACTTGTAGCTGGCCTCACATATTTTGCACAAAGTTTATGAACAATCTCTAGACAATCGATTTGATCCAAAACCCCAATCATCCATCTTCTAAATCTCTAAATATTCCCCTCCATAACATGTTAACCCTCTACATTCTTGAGTACGGTTTTATTTCATTTCCTCTAAATCTTATCAATATCCAGGGGCGAAGCCAAGAATTTACATGAGGGGGAGCACCAATTAAAATACAAATGCCCATTTGCATTTTCATATCCCAATCACAGATACAGAGTCACCGAGTCAGTAGCCAAATTCATCAAATTTTGGTTTTATTTGGTATTGAGTATTTGAGTTTATTAGTATGACATTCATAAAGTGATTCAAGTTTCTTAATGAAAACACAAAATCAAAATCTAAAGAGCTCACATAACAATTTCAAAGTTCCAAAAATTAAAACATAAACTGAAAATCGAAACCCCCTGTTACAATTGAGTGGTGAAAGTGGTTGTGGGAGGCCGAGAAGGGGAAGAGGAGTGGTCGCCACCATGAGCGGTGGAGTTGTCTGTGGTGGTTGCCATCGGTCCAGGAGCCCCGGGTGACCACCGGTGGTGAGCAAGGCGCGCCAAGCGTTAAGAGGTGGGACACTTGGAGAGATAGACGTACGAAGCTGTAAATGGTGATCGTGAAATTCAATGTGTATGAGGAAGCATTAATCTCAAATTCTCAATAAGTAATTTTTGGATGTAGAAAGCAGTAACTAAGGGGTCATTTCACTTACCTTGGTAAGCGCTTACAGGTTCAATTACCTTCCAAAGGTGAGTCTAGTAGGTGGAGGTATCGAACCGAAATAAGATATAAGATTGACATCTTGATACACTGATTTACTATAATAATCAATAGAGGAGTGAAGATAACAAGAACCGAGAATCTTACCTGGTAAGAGGAAGAGAAGGATCCAGGATGACTCTTACCCGTAAGCACTTACCAGGTTATAAACGCTTACCATCAATCCATTTCGATGGCTGAGAATGTTACCTCATAAGGTAAATGAGAGTGGTGACACTTGCCGGTAAGTGCTTACCCGGTAAGCGTTTGGTAAACGACCCTAAGTGGGTCAATTTTCAGGGAGGCTCAATAAATAATTTTAAAAAAACAAATGTGTTTGGGCTTGAAATCAAAGGATTGTTCCATAATACTTCTCTTATGCACAAGTATCACCGATTCTTACAAACCATCCCCTTGCTTTTCATGCCTCTCATGCCTAATTTTCCCCATATTCTCATAATTCCCAATCCTTTAATATTTTTCTTGAAACCATAAACCATCTCACCATCATTTTTATCTTCTTCTCCAGGGTCTTCAACTTAGTCATTTCACTTCTACTACTAATTTTGTTCATCCTTAAATAAGTCAATTCTTGCATAATGATATGAATGCATACGTCGTCATCATGCTCATCATCATAATCACCCTATTCCAGAATCTTTTCACTACAATAGTGATTTTAGTTAGCTACTTTCCCTCTCTTAGTCATGCTTCAGTATTCCACATTTTAACCATAAAAAGGGGGATGACTTCAATTACTGCTTAAACATCCAATAACTAAATAAAAAACAAGATCTGATGTCATGAATACCTTTGTAAGTTTTATAATTAATCTAATACTATTTAAATGTCATCATTTCATACACCTGGCTAAATCATGTAGTTCCATGTCATGAATTCTTACTGAATTACGGTCTAATCATGATTCCTTGACTCAATAGATGCATCCTTAATGGACCAACCAACTTATACTCAATATGTCTCTTTGATGTCATCAGGTTAACATAAAATATTATTCTAGTGCCCTTTAAACATCCAACTTGTTCCGTTGCTCTAGTAATCTCTTAGCTTCACTACTACTAGTTTTCCATCCTTTTCTTTTTTTTTTTTTTTGGTAAAGGAGTATCACATACCACTTTGGGCCCGGACTAATCTCCTGGGTCGCGGGAATTCATCCCCAGGCTCTTACCACCACGCCACAACCTTGTGGTTAAGTTTTCCATCCTTGACTCCGCTTATTTTGGTATAATGATCTTAATAGCACAAGTCTGGACAAACCATAGCCTAATCATGGGCTTCACATCTTTTGCACAAGGTTTATAAACAATCATAGACAATTGATTTGATCACAACATCCCAATCATCCATCTTTAAAACCTTCAATTATAGGCTAGTTTTCTCATAACTGCATTTCATCTTCTGTTACATCAATAGCCCAAGCACAATAAAATCTCTAAAATTTCACTAATCATGAACATTTAAAATACTATATCTGATCTTGCTTTCACATTTACTTGTTTTTCTTTAAAATCATTCAAATCTATCTTGTCACAGTCAATCCTCAAAGTAATTATTTAGTAAAAGACTCATAATCACCCCTCAGTTTTTGCTTAAATACAAATTCATTATATCTTAAGAGAATCACTGCACTCATAATAACGTTGCCAACATCCAACATAGATCTATTGGTGTCATTGATTTCCGTTAAATTACATCAAGATTGGATCCTCCACCTCGTTCAATAACATCATTGTGTAGTTATTAATAATACATCCTATGAAAATTTAGAATATCCTTACATTGTGCACAAAAATATTCTAGTATTTTTGTAATCTCATACTCTATACATCAACTTACTTTATATACTACACTCATAACATTGCTAATATCCAATGCTAGTCATAACGTCATTGAATTCCCTTAATTTCATCATCATCATTTGATATGCCATGAACCTCTACCTCAAATAGGTGGTCATTGCATCGTTTGTGTCATTAATATACAATGTGATTCTATGACCTTTAACGTCCAACCCATTTCATATATTTTCCGATCAATGCTCTGGTTGATTAAATACATACACACATTCCTATATCTATTTGGTACCGTCACCATACTAATATATAATACAACCAGTTCCTAATATTTTTCATTACTCTCGTAATCAAATACATATACACATACCTAGGTCTTATTTAAATATGTATAGCATGCCTTAAACATCTTCTATTTACTTCATTTCACTACAACCACTTACGAGTCCTCCATCCTTGAATCTGTTTATTTTGGTCAATTTGATCACAATCATCCATCTTTTAAACTTTCAAATTATAGGCTAGTTTCCTCATATATGCATTTAATCTTTATATTACAATAGCCCAAGACCCAAGCACAACAAAAACTCCAGATTTTCACTAACCATGAACATTTAATATACTATATTTGATCATTCAACCAACAATCTCCTCTATATCATGCTTTTTTACATTCAAACTCAAAGTTTCATACTTATTTTTCTATATAACATTGAGATTGTCCCTACGAAATCGTGAAAATCCATCTTATTTACTCATGGAAGTGGTTTTATTCAATCCTAAAAGTAATAAGTAATATATTAGTAAAAGACTTGAGATCACCCTTCAATTTTAGATCCACACTCTGTTATCTATGTACTACACATAACAATTGTAATATCCAACATTTACTTACATATGTCATTGATTTCTCTTAACTTCATCAAGATCAAGGATATTCCTACTTGTCCCATAGAATCTTCCTATGAAGAATTACACATAATCCTTAATTACCACCAACCACCTTTTTATATCTTGACTATTTGAATGTCGTCAACAAAATATTATAGCATATTCCATAATCTTATGATTCACAACAATACTTTGATGCACTATTGTTTAAGAGGATCACCTTATTTTATACACTACACTCATAACATTACAAACATCCAAACACATACTCATCACGTTTGTTAGATTTTCTTTTATATCTTCAGAGAATTTGCTACATTCATAACATTGCTAACATCTAATGCCTACTCACCAGTTTCAGTGAATTCCCTTAACTTCACAAGATTGGATCTTCCAACTTGCCCCATAGCATTAGTTATTGCCAACACATCAAATGAAAATTTTCAATGTCCTTGGTCCCCAAAATATTTTAGTTAACCGATAAATTCGTACTAATAATTCTGAACTATATTTTCATGTTTTGATTTTCATATTCATAGCTCCGATCAACTTACTTTATAGATTATACTCATAATATTGCTTACATCGAACACATACTAATACTTACAAACATAATATTGCTTACATACAACACACTCATATTGTCATTGTTTTCCTTATTCTCGTACTCGTACTGTTATTGATTTTCCTTATTTCATCAGCTTTTGTATGAACCTCTAACTTGGATGATCATTATTTGTTTCATATCATCACCACACTAATATACAATATGATTCTATCACCTTGAACATCCAATTAATTTTCAATACTTGATCAAAAATACATATCTTGATCATCATGGTCACCTATACAACATTATATTAACTCTTTAACGTTAGTAGCTTCAGTCATCCATAAAAAGGCGTTGGAATTCCATTAGTGCTTAATCATCAAAGATCATCATCCTAACTACAATCACCCTTATAATGTTCTCCGATTGTAATAGTCCTCCTAATCCCTTATTGCATCCCCCTCCCCCAAATAATTTAAACCAAAGAGACATGATGTGATGTCATGACTACCCCAGAGAGTTCCCTTTCGAAAAGGTTAGGCTTTACGCCAATAATTTAGACCAAAAGGTTAGGCTTACACAATAATATTTAATGCCACCATAAAGGGCATTTCATACCTTCTCTCTATGACTTTGTTTATTATATATACTTCCCGAAGTACTATTTAGTCATCTTTCCTAGTATAATGGGTAATTGACATAATTGACCATTTGATGACTTGACTATTCATCCTTTATTGACATAAACGGGTCATGATCAAAAATCACTAATGACCTTTTAACATTTAAATGATAATTTAGAGGATCTTTACATTACCAATGGCCATTTGATGACTTGACTATTCTAGTATATTCGTAAAGTCTTACTCAAGACTCACAACAATACTTTCATATATTGTTGTCTAGATTCTTAGGGTCAATCAACTTACTTTATATACTACACTCATAACATTGCTAGAATCCAATCAAGCTCATAACATCATTCATTTCTCTTAATTTCATCAGCATTTGATTTGCCATGAATCTCTACGTCAAATAGGTGGTCATCACCATATTAATTTCCAGTACTCTCATAATCAAATACATATACACATATACCCGTGTCTCCTTTAAATGTGCATGTCATGCCTTAAAAATATTCTATTTACTTCATTTCAATTCTATTTCTTCTATATCTTGCTTTTTACATTCAAACTCAAGTTTTAATACTTGTTTTTCTCTAAAACAATGAGATCATATCGTGAAAATCCATCTTATTTAACACATGGAAGTCGTTTTAGTCGATTCACATAGTAATATCATATATTACTAGAAGACTCCAGACCACCTTTCAATTTAACCTTAGATCCACACTATGTGATCGATGTACTAACCTCATAACAATTCTAACATCCAACATATACTTATTGATGTCATTGATTTATCTTAACTTGATCAAGATCAAGGATCTTCCTACCAACCGCCATTTGATGACTTGTCTATTTGGATTTTATGGACCGGCAAAAAAATAATCTTAGCATATTCCATAATGTCATGATTCACAACAATACTTTGATGCACCATTGTTCGGGAGGATCGCCTTATTTTATATACCACAGTTATAACATTGCAAACATCCAAACACATAATCATCACATTCATTAGATTGTCCATTATATCATTAGAGAATTTGCTACACTCATATGATTGCTAACATCCAATGCCTACGTATTATGTCGGGGAGTTCCCTTAATTTTATCAAAATTGGATCTTTAAACTTGTCCCATAGCATAGTTTCTTAGTTGATACCGAGACATGCAATGAAAATTTGCAATATCCATAGACACTACCACAAGCTAATTTATGAATTGACTTATTAGTCCCACAAATACTGTAGTTTATCCATAATCTCTTACTCACGATTCACAACAATATTTTTGTGCTTTGCTTTTCAAGTTCTTAGCTTGATCAACTTACTTTATATACTACACTCATACCATTGCTTACATCCAACACCTACTCATATTGTCATTGGTTTATCCATAATTTCAATTCCATAAGCCATTGATCTACCATGAGCCTTTAACTCGGATGAGCATTACTCCTTTCATATCATCACCATACTAATATACAATATGATTCTATGACCATGAACATCCAAATATCTTTCAATACTTCATAAAAAATAAATATGTTTTCCATTTCGTCTATTATGGCATACAACAGCATTTATCTTGATCATCATGATCACACTATTCCATATTTCATTTTATATCTCTTTAACATCAGTAGCTTTAACTAGCTTCAATTGTCCACATTTTTAACCATGAGAAAATGTTTGAATTCAATTAGTGCTTAAATAATGCAAGATCATAATCCTAACAACAATCACCCTTATCCTAACAATTAGTGCTTAAATAATGCAAGATCATTATCCTAACAACAATCACCCTTATAATTTTCTTATATTCTTATAGTTCTCATACCTAATCCCTTAATGCATTTTACCCTGTCCCCTAGCAATTTAGACCAAAGAGAATTGAAAAGGTTAGGCTTAAGCCAATAATATTTCAATGCCACCATAACATGACCATTCCATATCTTCTCTCTATCACATATACTTCCTCAGAGTACTATTTAGTCATCTTTCCTAGATTCAACACATGCATGCAACCTTAATTGACATAATTGGGTCGTCATCAAAAGTCACCAACAACCTTTTAACATTTTAAAAGAAAAGGTTGTGGCCTATTTCATAAACTAAAATACTCCCTTCCTAACAAGGTAAACCTCTAAATTATTAGGTAATTCATGCTTTACTCAATCACCTCTAAAACATATAGTACTATTTAGTCAATTGCCACATATTACCCAGTCTCCAACTTAACTCATTTCACTATTACTAGGAGTAGTCTTTCATCTTTAAAATCTGTCAATTCTTACATAATGATCTTAACCTGTATGTCGGCATCATCTTGATCATCATGATCACCCTATTCCATAATCTTTTCACTCTTCAATTGTCTACATTTTGAGCATAAAAGAAGTTCACTTCAATTAGTTCTTAAACATCCAATATTATAACAATCAATACTTTATGAGTCTTCTCTGATCAATGCACATCCTTCACAATCTAGATCAAAGAAACAAGACCTAATTACACTTACTTAAGTGAATACTATTCAAATGTCACCATTTCACATACGTGACAGCATCATACATTTCCTCTGTCATGAATTCTTATTGAGCTAGTGTTTAATCATTGATTACGCATCCGTAATTGGCCTGCCAATTTATACTCAACATGTCAGTACCCTCAATTTCGACCTGCCAAGAACCTTTCCCTTGGATAGGTGATCATTAACCCACTTTTATTTTTCTTTTGTCGTTACACACCTAAAAAATTTGGATCAAAGAAACAATATGAGTTTTGTGTTCTAATATGTGCATATCAAAATCATTTCAAACTCGAGTGTGTTTATCATACCTTTCTATCATGACTACTTCAAAAATTACTACTAAATTATCCTTCCTGGAATCACCACATGCATCTTTAATTTACATAATTGGATCCTCATCGAGTATCAATTGAGCTAAATTGCGGGAAAAAGTCGTGGCCAACTTCAAAAAATGACCCAAAACCATTATCTTGATCATTAAATTCACCGCACCTTAAACCTTTCAACCTCCAAGATATATCATATAATATAGCATGTTGCCCTCAAGAAGGATTGGAGTCCTTAGAAACTCTATCCAAGTATATATACTTCTTTTAATATTAGTGTGCTTATTACAAGATTTGTGTTTAAGCATTCAATAAACAATATCCTATAAATCCTGCTCTTTACATTCAAACTTATGTTTCCTACTTGTTTTCTCTAAAACATTGAGACTATCCCCACAAAATATTGCAAATCCATCTTATAGCACACAAGGACATTGTTATAGTCAAAATATTAAAGTAGAAAGACCCCGATCATCCTTGAATTTTACCTTAGCTCCAAGTTTGTTGTATCTTCAAAGAATTTATTACACCCATAATATTGCTAACATCCAATGCCTACTCGTTAGTGTCATCGATAACCTTAATTTCATCAAGATTAATATACCAACTTGTCCCATAGCATGATGGCAACACATCCTATGAAAATCAGAGTATCATTACATACTACTAGTGACTAATTAGTCAAAAATATCCTAGTACATTTGTAATCATGTACTCATGATTAGCATAGTACTTTTGAGCAGCATTCCCTTGATTCCATCAACATTTGATTTGACATATAACATTATGACCTTGAACATCCAACCCATTACTGTCTTAATATCTTAGCTTCATATTACTTGATCGAATACATATTGACATACCCATCTCACTTTAAAATTTCCATACCATGCCTTAAACATCTACTAATTCTCGGTCATGTATTTACTTATTTCAATACTACTAATTTTCCATCCTTGAATCAATTTGATCACAACTTCCCAATCTTTTAAACCTTTGAAGTATATGTTAGCTCATCATATTTGCATTTAAAACTATATTACAATAGTCTAAGCATGATAACAAAATCCCCAAATTCAACTAATCATGAACGATTAAAGTACGAATATGGTCATTCAACAAACACTAATCCTCTAAATTATGCTTTCACATTCAAACTTAAGTTATTATAGATTGTCCGACCCATTTCATATATCTTCCAATACTCCAGTAGCTTCAAATTCTGGTTGATCAAATACGCATTTGTACGTCTTTTTGGTATCATCACCATATTAATATATAGTACAACATGTTTATAATATTTTCCATTACTCTCACAATCAAATACATGAACACATACATATGTCTCGTTTAAATATTCATAGCATGCCTTAACATCTCTAAAGCCACAAAATACTAATTAGTCCACAAAATAAGACTTTCATGCACCGCTTTTCAGATTCTTAGGGTCGATGAGCTTATCATATATACTACAATCATAACATCCAACACATACTCATAAGGTCATTAGTTTCCTTTAATTTCATCCGCATTTGATCGAATCTCACAGAAATCGCTACATCAGATAGGTGATCATTACTTCTCTAACTTCTCTACCTGTTTCAAATATCTTCCGATACCGTGTTAGCATCTTTCACTTGATCATATGCCTATTTGATGTCATCACATTAATGTAAAATATAATTCTAGTACCTTGATCAACATCCAACCCATTTCATTGCTCTTAGCTTCGAGTTACTTAATCAATACTCAAAGTATTGTATTCGTAAGACTCTCAATCACCCTCAATTGTAGCTTAGATCCAAGTCCGTTGCATCAATTTATCACAACTTCCCAATCTACTTTTCTAAAACCTTCAAATTATAGAATGGTTTCCTCTTCAATTATAGAATAGTTCCTCACATCTGCATTTGATCTTATATTATATTACAATAGTCACGAACATTTAAAATACTATATCTTTTCATCAATCAACACCTTCCTCTAAATCCTACTTTCACATTCAAACTCATATTTTCATACTTGTTTTTCTTTAAATTCATTAAAATTCTGTCGCCACATGGTTTGTTAATCCTGAAAGTAATAAATTAGTAGAAGCTTTCAATCACCCTTAAATTTTTGTCGTTATGTCTTAAGAGAATTACAATACTACACTCATAACAATGCCAACATCCAAGTATACCTATTCATTGATTTACATTAAATTTCATCAAGATTGGATCCTCCAACTCGCCCCGTACCATTTGTGTGGTTATTTATAACACATCCTATGAAAATCTAGAATATCCTTCCATAGTCCACAAAATATTCTAGTATTATCGTAGTCAAGATTCACAACAATACTTTCATACATCCACTTACTTTATATACTACACTTATAAGTCATAACATTTATAACATCCAATTCCAACTCATAACGTCATTGATTTCCCTTAATTTGTCCGGCATTTGATTTTCCATGAACTACCTAAAATACTTGATCATTCAACCAACAATCTCCTCTATATCCTCCTTTTAGCATTCAGACTTAGATTGTCCCTAAAACATTTAGATTGTCCCTACAAAATCGTGAAAATCCTTATTTTACACATGATTTCCCTTAATTTGTCCGGCATTTGATTTGCAATGAACTACCTAAAATACTTGATCATATTCAACCAACAATCTCATCTTTATCCTCCTTTTAGCATTCAGACTTAGATTGTCCCTAAAACATTTAGATTGTCCCTACAAAATCATGAAAATCCTTATTTTACACATAGAAATCGTTTAAGCCAATCCTCAAGGTAACATAAATCATATACTAGACTCCAAATTACCCTTCAACTTAACCTTAGATCCACACTTTGTTTTCTTAATTTCATCTGCTTTTGATGATACTTACTTCTTTAATTACTAATATACAATTTGATTCTATATATAGCCTTGAACATCCAAATATATTTCAATACTTCATCATATATATACATAAATTTTCCATTTCGTTTATTCTGGCATAAGACGACATAACCTTGATCATCATGGTTACTATGATGAACCGATTCCATATTTCATTATATAACTTTTTAACATCAGTGGCTTCAATTAGCTTCAATTGTCCACATAAGAAGGTGTTTGAACTCAAGTGGTGCTTAATCATCATCCTAACAACAATCACCCTTATAATTACACTAATAAAAAATTTAATGCCACCATATCATGACCATTTCATACCTTCTCTCTATGATGCTATGTCTCTATCACCTATACGTGAAGTACTGTTTAGTCATGTTTCCTAGATTCAAGACATGCATGTCCTAAATTGACGTAATTGGGTCCTGGCCAGAAATCACTAATAGCCTTTTAATATTCAAAAGCAAAGGTTGTGGCCTACTTCATAAACCAATATACATGGCAAACCGGTAACTTATGATTTATTTCATTGCCTCTAAATCTTAACGATGCCACCATCAAGTTCATGGTAATACGTTTCTTTCCTAACCAATGTAGTCAATTCTTCAAGTTCATGGTAAACAATATCGACCACCCTTCCATAATACTTCCAATTCCTAATTTCCATGCCTCTCATAACCTAATTTTCCCCATATCTTCTAATTCCTAATCCATTAATATTTGGTCTAAAACCATAAACCTATCTTACCATCATTTTTACCTTCTCATCCAAGGTCTCTTACCATCATTTTTACCTTCTCATCCAAGGTCTCTTACTCAGTTCACTGCTACCACTAATTTTTCATCCTTAAATCCATCAATTCTTGTATAATGATGTCATCCTCTAATCACCTTATTCCAGGATCTTTTCACTACAACAGTATTGACCGTAATTCTAATTGGTCAATGGTTGACCGAGTATTCTGGATAGTTGGCAAATAACCTGGAGAACATGGAGCATGTTTCCGTTTTCCCACCACGTTTTAGCTAGTTTGTTTTTTTTTAAGTATTTAAGTAATGGTTTTTTCCTTTGCGTTTTTTAATTCGATGTAATCTCCAGTTTTCGAGTAGTGAATGATAAACACAGAAAATTCCCCAACTGTGAGTTAAGCTTTCTTGTCTTGTTATTATATTTGGGTATAATTTGTCGATCCTTTGAATCAGATATCCAACACTTGGTATCAGAGCTTCCGCTTATGCCCAAATATCTTCGACTTGAAAACATGTCTATCGTCACTCAAGGAAAAGAAGGCGGCGGCGTGCCGTTCCAATGTCCGATGCTCTCGTCTTCAAACTATACAACGTGGGCAATCAGGATGGAAGCAGTCATGGATGCCCAGGGGTTATGGGAATCCATTGAGCCATCGACCGGTGTGGTGGTGGACGAGAAGAAGAACAAGTCGGCGAGGGCTTTCATCTTTCAAGCATTGCCGGAGGACATTCTTTTACAAGTAGCCAAGAAGAAGACGGCACAGGAGATATGGGACTCTTTGAAGACGCGATATCTCGGGGCAGAAAGGGTTCAGAAGGCAAGATTGCAAACACTCAAAAGTGAGTTTGAGGCACTTCGGATGAAGGATGGGGAGACCATTGATGACTTCACCGGAAAATTGAGTGGGATGGTGTCGAAATACAACAGCCTCGGGGCAACAATCAAGGATGAGGTACTAGTGAGGAAGTTGCTTGATTCGGTCACCGACAGGTACTGCAACTTGTAGCCTCTATTGAGCAATATTCCGACATCGATTCCATGCCCTTCGAGGAAGCGATTGGTCGTTTAAAGGCTTACGGAGACAGGTTGAAGTTACGCAGCGGAAATTCTAGTGGGGAAACTAGTTTGTTGTTTACTAAAACGGAGGGCCAATCACTTCAAAAGGGCTCAGAAGGTGTGTATACTTCTAGGGGACGGGGTCGAGGATCTAAAGATAGAGGTGGCCGAAGTGGTGGTCGTGGTCGAGGCCGAGGGAGAGGTGGTCGGGGTGGCTACCAAGGACAACGAGAAGCAGGTAATGGCAACAACAAACCAAGGGATAAGAGGCACATTAAGTGCTTTAACTGCAACATATACGGGCACTATGCATCTGAGTACAAGGCCCCAAAGGATAATGGAGATGAGGCAAATCTGACCCAATTGCAAGAAGAAGAACCGGCGTTGATGTTGACTGTTTGTGGTGAGGAAAGTGAGTCCTTAGTGTTGCTGAATGAAGGAAAAGTTTTTCCCAGAAAAAACGAGGCAAAGAATGAAAACGGGGAGGATGTATGGTACCTTGACAACAGAGCAAGCAACCATATGACTGGAACGAGAGACTTTTTCGCAGAACTTGATGAGAATATCATCGGGACAGTGCGTTTTGGTGATGGCTCGAAGGTGGAGATCGCAGGAAAAGGTTTAGTTCTGCTGGAATGTAAAAATGGCGAACAACAGCTTGTTTCGGAGGTATACTACATCCCAGCCTTGCATAGTAATATATTGAGTCTTGGGCAACTGACCGAGATCGGGTACAAAGTTGAAATGCTGCACAAATTTTTGAGAATTCATGATGAGGGCGGACGGTTGGTCATGAAGGTGGAACGATCCAGAAACCGATTGTACACGATAAATCTTCGAATCTCGCAACCAGTGTTTGATGGGAAGCCTTGATGAAGAGGCGTGGAAGTGGCATGCTGGATTAGCTCATGTGAACTTTCGGGTCATCGAGTCTATGGTGCAAAAGGAGATGGTAAGAGGTGTTCCAAGAATTTCCCATCCTACCCAAATCTGTGAGGGCTGCCTGGTAACGAAACAAACCAGACAACCCTTCCCGAAAGAAGCACAGTGGCGTGCAAAACGACCCCTCGAGTTAGTACACGCCGATCTCTGTGGTCCTATTTCCCCGTCAACTGTGGCAGGTAACCGTTATTTCTTGTTAATTATAGACGACTATAGCCGATACATGTGGGTTTACATGCTAAAAACCAAGGATGAAGCATTCATTAATTTTCAGAAATTTAAACGTCAAGTTGAGATGGAAATTCCACATAAGGTGAAAGGGTTGCGTACTGACCGTGGGGGGGAGTTCACCTCCAAAGACTTTGGTTGTTTTTGTGAACAGGAAGGAATTAAGAGACAACTTACAGTACCATATTCACCCCAACAAAATGGTGTGGCGGAACGACGTAATAGGACCATACTTGAAGCTACGAGATCTCTTTTGAAAACAACCGGTGTACCTGATAAATTTTGGGGTGTACCTGATAAATTTTGGGGTGAGGCTGTTAGACACGCCGTGTACGTTCTAAATCGACTCCCGACAAAAGGAGTGAAAGGAATGACACCGCATGAAGGACTGAAGGGTTCGAAACCGACACTCGAACACTTGCGGGTTTTCGGTTGTGTTGCCTATGCGAAGAGATCAGCTAATCAGATCACAAAGCTCAGTGACAGGAGCATACCGTTGGTTCATCTGGTGTGGAACCAGGCAGCAAAGCTTATCGGTTGTATGACCCTAAGCAAAGCAGATTACATGTGGCCCGTGATGTGGTATTCGATGAGAAAGCTAAGTGGAGTTGGGCTGTGACTCAAGAAAATCAGTCCACAGCAAGCCCATGGTGGTTCAGCGTACAAGATAGCACATCACCCAATGGAGAAACTCATGAACAACCTATTCTCAACGAAACCAGCGGAGATCCAATTCTCCAAACTAATCTGGGAGACTGTCCCTCTCTAATCAGCTCACCGATGACGCAAGGTGAAACAACCCCTCTCACAGGAAGTACATCGATCGGAGCCTCTAGAGATAACGATTACGTGAGCCCCTCAACCTATGACGATACTCCTGTTCGAGGGTTTAGACGATTGAGTGAAATTTATGCTCAAACAGAACCCATAGAAGCTGATGAATTGTTGCTGGTTGGAGATAAACCAGTGACCTATGAAGAAGCATAAAATGATAATTCTTGGAAGGAAGCTATGAGGAAGGAAATTGAATCGATTGAAAAGAATCGCACCTGGAAACTAACGAATTTACCCCCAGGTCAAAAACCGATTGGATTGAAGTGGGTCTTCAAGGTTAAAAGAGATGCTGATGGGAACGTGGTTAAGCACAAAGCCCGACTTGTAGCCAAGGGCTATGTCCAGCAGAAAGGTGTGGATTTTGATGAGGTCTTCGCCCCCGTAGCAAGGATGGAGAGTATACGACTGATATTGGCACTAGCAGCGATGAATGAATGGTGTGTTCATCATCTTGATGTGAAATCAGCATTCTTGAACGGGGAGTTACGTGAAGAGGTTTATGTATCGCAACCTGATGGATTTATGGATAAAGGAAAGAAGCATATGGTCTATCGTTTGCACAAGGCCTTATATGGTTTACGCCAAGCACCACAAGCTTGGAATGAAAAGCTAGACAAATCACTCAAGGATTTAGGTTTTCAAAGGTGTTCTCATGAGCAAGCAGTATACAAGCTCCACAGCCACAGGGCTATTCTCATAGTTGGTGTATATGTGGACGATTTGATCGTGACAGCGTCAAGTAATGATCAGGTGATCAAGTTCAAAAAACAGATGCAACAAGTCTTTGAAATGAGTGATTTGGGAAGCTTGTCGTATTATTTGGGGATAGAGGTACGACAACATCGGAAGGGAATCGAGTTGAGCCAGAGTGGATACGCAAAGAAGATCCTACAGTTGGCAGGGATGATAGACTGCAACCAGGGCCGTGCCTGGGGGAGGGAGGGCGGGCCGGGCGTACGCCCAGGGCCCACGAGAAATAGGGGCCCAATATTTTTTAGTATATAGTATAATAAATAAGTAGTAAATAAAAGAGACAAATTTTTTTAGTATCTCATAGGACCTACAAAATTTTGTGTTACACTAGAGCCCAAACATATATTAATTAATTACATTTAAAAAGAAAAAATATGTTAAAAGTTAATTGGTCGTACATTTTATTGTATTGTTTATTATTTCTCTAAGTTTTTTTTATCTATTACCAAAATCTAAAACTACTTGCCTAAAAAACTTTGATATATCTTCCATCTTCATTTCCCACTCGTCTTGTTAAAAATTCAAAGTCTAATTAATGGGACCCAAATAATTTGGTATTATATTAATTAATTACATTGAAAAGGAGAATATGTAAAAAGTTAATTGATCGTTCATTTTATAGTATTGCCTATTGTTTCTCTATGATTTTTTTATCTAGTATCAAAGTCTAAAACTATTAACCTAGAAAATATTGATATATTATCCATCATTCATCTCATACTAAATCTTTTAATTATTCCAGCTGCATTCTATATTTGTATTAGAATATAGTAGATTTATTGTTATTAACTAAGAGAACCCGCTCTTACCTTTTGAAAAAAAAAATAACCAACCATATGAGATGGTTCAACTTATATATATACCCTTATTTTTTCAAATATCATTGACTATTTATTACCTAATATTGAGTGTATTAATCTTAAGAGCATCCCCAATGGGAGGTTCATCAATCCATGTCATCAAGGAAGAACCGGTTTACAAAAAATCAAACAATTGGGAAGAAGTGGTTCATTGCCATGTGGAAGGGAAAGGTCCATGTTTATGGACCTCTTCTTCTTTCATTTATGTGGGTCCCACCCAATAAAATATGTATAAATAATCAAATTACTTTTTATTATATAAATTATGGACCGGTCCATGATTGAGAGTGAAAGGTTTATAAAATGTGTAGGAAAGAGAAAACTGATGTGGCAGAGAGAGAAACTGATGTGGCAAAATTATGGACTTTTGATAAGGTCCATTATTGTAGATGCTCTAAGTACTATCCTATCTATAAAACAATAATTAAATCTTAAGCTATAACCAAAATGGGTTTTGATTCTAGGATTGACGGTTCTGAAAAAGTTTATTTCAACCCTAAAAATTTAAAATGGGGATGACAAACATTAACCTACGGTGAGATGGAAATCCAACTGTTTTTATATTGATTTACATAGACATAGAGTATTACTTCGAATAGTCAACATTTTGACCTAAAAATATGTCATTTTATATATTAAATGTACATCATAAGGATGTTTTTGACGGTATAACAGATTAATGATGCTATGTAAAATTGATATGGCAGATAACATTAATTTAATTTAGAAATAATTATTGATTGATTTTGCGTATAGGAATACTAGGAAAAACAAATTTATACGATTATTAGTATTTTTGAATTCAATTTTATTTCATATAATAAAAAAATATCAAATATTTTTCTTTTCATAATTATAGAGGGCCCCTTTTTCTACATCTCGCCCAGGGCCTATAAAATGTCAGGAACGGTCCTGGCTTCATAACACCTTCATCAATTGATTGCTTGATGTATTCACCGTTGTCGTGTCGGTCAATGAAATCCAGGAATCTATCTTTCCACTGCTCGTACTCACCTTTAAACAGTACAGGTGGCTTTACATCAGTTCCAATAGCCAGATCATCCTTGGAAGCCATCTTGATATCACTTGCAGATGATCGTTTACAAAAATCAGAAATATTCCAAAAACTGAAAACTTGTCAAAAAAATTGACTAAGTATAGAAGTCGCAAAACACTATTGAGCACTTATCGCAAAGCACTGAAAAACTGAACTTGTCACAAGACACTGTTGAGCAAACTTGTCGCAAAGGCTTACACCCGAGAAATGACAACTCGTAGATCAAATGGTGTGAGTTCTAACTTGTCGCAAACCACAAGACACGAGAAGTGAGGCTGTCGCAGACTAAAGCTTGCGAGAAGTAGCAACTCGCAGAACAAAGGATGCGAGTTCTTCAGTTGTAGTAAACCAAACTCTGCGAGAAGTAGACTAAGAAAAAAAATACCACTAAACCAACAAACTTGCCGCAAATAGTGAGATACGAGTTCTGGACTTAGAAAATTTCCAAGGAAAATTATAACAAATTGTCGTAAGCTTAGGTGTGCGAGTTCGTGCGAGTTCTTGAACTTGTCGCGGACTACATCAGATGAACAGTAACTTGTTGCAGATCGAAGCTTGCGAGTTCTAGACTTGACGCAAGCTACTTTCTCCGAGTTCTTGACTTCACACAGAACATACTTTGCGAGTTCCACACTTGACGTACACAATACTCTGCGAGATCTTACTTGTCGTAGACCACTTCTTGCAAGTTCTTCCCTTAGCAAATTCACCAACAACAATCAAAGAAGTCTGCGAGTTCTTCGGTTGAATCTTGCGAGTTCCTTAGATCTTGTGAGTTCTTCAGTCTGTCGAACTCAAAAACACTGGTTCAGCCAAAAATCAATCAAAACTTCAAACTAGCCTCTGAAACTTTGTAAATTGATCCACAAACACTTTCTGAACACAAATCTAATACATCTTTTCGACTAAAAACAACAAAAATACAAGATTTGATCTAAACACTGACTGTTATAACTTTCGAACCAAGAAAATACAAATTGACCAAATTAACTCAATCTTGATGTGAAAAGGCCAATACAAATCAAACACAATATGTTCTATATCAAAAATCGAACTCAATACAACCAACTTCAAGCTTCAAAACACAGAGACTAGCAAAATTGAATCTGGACAGTTAGCTTTGCGAGTTCTTCAAAAATTCGACAAAATCTTCAAATCTTGATCATTTTTCTGAATTTTGTCTACTCTGATACCAATTGTTAGTCCCAAACATGCAAGTAATCAATCAATATGAATAATACATTCCACAAATCTCACTTTGATTTAAATGAATTCAATATTACAAAGTCTCTCTCTATTTTCTCTCTCTACAAATCTCTGTCTAAATGTTCTCAATGGTAAGTTCTCTCTTCTAGCTACAAGATTAACAAAGACAAAATCTATTTATATTTACAAGTTACAAGGAACAAAACAACTAAACTAACAAAGCATTGACTTTGACTTTGACTTCTCCTTAAAGCTTTTTGACTTTGACTATTACAATGAGGCTTTGACTCGAAGCTTTGACTTTCAACCTTGATGATCATGAATTCAACATTATTTGCTCTAACATATGATTTATCCTAAAAAATTCGGGACAAAGGAAGAGATGAATAATGATCGATTTAGCCCTAGTATTAAAAAATACTCAGGAAAAAACCTCTAGCTTCAAAAATCAAACAATGATTCAGACTTTTTAAAATCCATGGATACCAAACTCCTTTTTGTAGGTATCTTCATCCGATGATAAAGGCAAATCAAAATCAAAGACAAAACCAAACCTGTGAGATGGAGTTTGAAAGAGCTATGGAGAAATAGAAATCGTTGCCTGAAGTCGAATAATCAAAGCAAAAGCAAAATCAAAACCAAGTTTATGAGATGGAGCAAAAACCAAATATGTGAGATGAAGTTTGAAAGAGCGATGGAAAAATCAAAAATGTTGCCCGGAGAAATTAAAAATGTTACCGGAAATCAGAATCACCTTACACTGCTCTTCCTCCCTTTCATATATACAAATCTTGCGATCCTCTCTCTCTCTTTCACACATACATATCTATACTACTAAAGGTATGGGCTTTTGGTCAGAAAAGATGGCAAAAGGTATGGCTTGAGCCTTGAGATTAGAAAGCATAGGCTACAGTATGGTAAAAAGGGTTTTAAAATTCTTGTATAAATACTTGTAAACTATGCTTTATAAGGTGCACTTAAGAGATTTTTGAATTTCTTGCATAAATTTGTAGTACTTTGTGCATAAAATGTTGTCTTTAGGACTTTTTGTCTAAATGCTTATTAATGTGGTATAGATATATGAAAAGAAAATATAGAGGAAAAAAGTAATATTGTTGTCTACTGCGACGATATAGCGATGGTAAATAATATTCAAGATTGACCAACTGTGATGACATGGCGTTGCTATAGATATGACCTACAACAACGACTACTTATCGTCATAGTTGGTTATACATTTAAATTTAATGATTTATTATTGAAAGTTAATTGCTTATTTATTTGATTAAATTCATGATCTACAATGATGATATGTCGTCGTTGTAGGTCATATCTACAACCACGACAAAATGTTGTCGTAATAGCTACTTTCAGCAACTAGGCAACAACGACGGAACCAATAGCAACGACCGTCATCATAGTTGGTCTATTGTGACGACATTGAGCCTACATCGATGACCTTTGTCTTTGTTGTAGATCTATTTTGTTGTAGTGTGTTTTCTAGGCTTCTATGCATGGTAACTCCAACATCTTGAATCAAGCCTCTTTCATCTGAATCAAGACTATCTGATGTAGGGTTTGGATTTGTGAATCAAGTCTCTCAAACCCCCAACCCCTGCACGCACGATTAGGACTGAGGCCATGGGAGAGCACCAATTGTCCGATGGGACTATGGGTGACATCCGCGTGCGAGAGCATCATCATTCACACTATGTTTCATCATGGTAAATGAGAGAAGAAAGGTTCTTGACAATGTTCTGGGATTTTTGACATTGAGTGGTAGCCGTTGTCGGATGGTACTATATATTGTGGAATTTGTTCTATTCTTGTTCAATGTTAGGGTTTTAGAATTTTGAATATGTTTACATTAGTGGTATTATTCGTTTTCATGATGTTAATAATGTAAACAATAATTGTTCTTAAAGTATTGTTCTTCATGTTCTTGTGTTCATGATGGTCATAATATAAGAACATGAATTGTTGCAAGTAAATTAACATTAACAATAAAACAAAATTTTGTGTTTGAATGTATTTCGGGATTTGAATATTTTCCGAATTTAAGTTTGAAGATATTTATAATGGGGTTGACTACTTGAGTATTATTGAAGATATTTTATATTATTATAAAAAAATCTATATTTTTTTTTTATTTGGAATCACGTATCGTCAAAATTGCAACTTTCTTTTTCTCCTAATTTTTTGCAAGATTTGGACCTTTGACAATAAATATAAAATATAATAATTGATTGATTTACATATTTTCGTAATTTTGTCTTATTAAAATTTGATTAGGTATTTATTTAATTAAGAAAACTAATATGAAATTAAATATCAAACTAATCATCATGAAACCCTCATAATCCATGGGGACTATTATTTATATAACCACTTATGGGAATTTGATATTTTCATCTTGAAACCCTATGGGGACATCCCAGCCTTCTCTTCCCAAGTACTTGCAAGATCCTCAAGTGTCCAAAGAGTGCAAAGACCTGATGTCCACCTTGCCCAAAGATAGAGGGTGGGTTTTACCTGTTATGTACAATTACCAAGGTTTTTGGCATAGTACTTGGCACCTACAAGGAGTCCTTTCATTTCAAAAACATTTTCAAGCACAACATACCGATATCTTTGTTGTTACAGCTCCGAAATCAGGAACCACTTGGTTAAAGGCCATCTCTTTCGCCATACTAAATCGAACCAATTATCCTATTTCTTCGTCTGGAGACCACCCTCTGCTCAAAAACAATTCCCATGAACTTGTGCCTTTCGTGGAACAAATATATGCCGATAACCCAAATCCTGACTTCTCTTCAACGCCTCCTAGACTCTTCGCCACTCATGTCTCGTATGTTTCACTACCTGAACCTGTTCATATTTCCAAATGTAAGATTGTTTATATGTGTAGGAATCCAAAAGACTTGTTTGTTTCTGCCTTTCATTTTACCAACAAGTTGAGGCTGGAACATATGGGGGCCAATTCGATTGAAGAAATGTTTGATTTCTTCTGCAAAGGAGTGTTCCTATATGGCCCTTACTGGGACCAAGTGCTAGGGTATTGGAATGAGAGTCTTCAAAGGCCTAAACAAGTGTTGTTTTTAAAATATGAGGAGATGAAAGAGGAGCCAGGTACTCAGGTGAGAAAACTAGCCGAGTTCTATGGCTGCCCATTTACGCCTGAAGAAGAAAAAGAGCGGATTGTGGATGCCATCTTAGGTTTGTGTAGCTTTCGAACTTTGAGCAATCTTGAGGTGAACAAAAAAGGATCTCTGACGACTGGTTTCTCGAACCACACATACTTCCGACGAGGTGAAATCGGGGACTGGAAGAATCATTTGACAGCCGAGATGGTGGAACAACTGGACAAGATCACTGAAGAAAAGTTTCATGGTTCGGGATTAAAATTTTAATCAAAAGCAACATATAAGAATTTCATCTTGGGTTAATTATAACGACCATTGTTTCAAGTGTTAAGTGAGCTTTTTGGATTTACATTTGAAGGTGATCATGAGATACCTACTAGTCGATTGTAAGAAAATTGGATGTATGAAATAGTAGTGTTTGGATTTGTTTAAATTGCTTGAAGTTGATAGTCATTTTTAATGACAATTTAATTAATATTTGAAAGGGTAAATTGTACGAAATGTAACATACTTTATTTTCATTCCTATTTTGAGTAAAAGTACTTTCAAAACCTTTAGACAGCTGACATGGTCAATGATGTGGATCTTGTTAATATAAAATATATTTTGATTTAATTTCTCTAATTTATATTAAATAATTTAAAAGGATATTATATTTTATATTGATATATATATATATATATATATACACAAATCATGAAGATCCCTTCCGGTCGCCAACCACCAACTGCGGCATATTAGAGATTGAAGCTCCTTTCACTCCACATGGGCGGACCTACAAAGGATTGAGCGGGATCTCATGCACCCGCTCAATTGAATACCGTAAAGGGAAAAAATGTAGACGGCTTGAAAGTGCACCCGTTTGATTTTGAAGGTGTCCTTAAATATTTTAAAACTAAATTTGCATAATAAACGAGGTAGTTAGTGGGATGGCTTTTGTGCGTTGACTTATGGAGGAGGTTTAGGCAGGCTAACAGGTAACAACACAGCAACAAGCCAACAAAGCATTTATATGATCAAACTTATGATCAGATTCAGAATTCAGATCACTAACTTCAGATTTATAGGTTTTTAAACTAAAAAAATAAAAAACCTAACCTGCAGAACAGACTAACAACAGCACCAGAAGTGGTTCAGACTTCAAGTCTTCAACCGTTCAGGAAGAACGACTGCCTTGGCCGGCTCCGGTGGTCTGGCTCCGACCGACAGGTAGGTTCCGTCCAGCCGTCCAGCGGTCCAGGCGAGGCGACACAAGGGAGGATAAATTTTGAAAGGGCTTGGTGTTCGTTGTTTAGTGTTCAATACTCTAGTCTCAGTTTCGCACTTAAATGTGCATAACTTCTGCTACGTGACTCTGTATTAGGCCCATGACCAGTCAAAACGGACCTTGGAAAGTCCACCACACAATGGGTAGGGAGTTTGGTGGCAATACACCATGATTTGGGTGCGTTTCGATAAACTGCACGACGTACGTTCGTTCGGTTTGGCAAATGCGTGTCTACGGCAATTTGCGGCTCTAGAGCGGTTTTTTACAAGTTATATATGGTGAAAACCTCCTAACTAACATTGTAGAATGCCCACGTAAATTCCCATGGAAATCCAGCACGGTCAGTCTGGACAAGAAACCACCAATACCACCGCCTTTCGCGTATCGGCAAAAAATGGGTTTCGCGCTTAAATGTGTATAACTTCTGCTATGTGACTCCGTTTTAGACCATGACCAGTCAAAACGGACTTTGGAAGATCCACCACACAATGGGTAGGGCATTTGGTGGCAATACACCATGACTTGAGTGAGTTTCGATAAACTGCACGACGTACGTTCGTTCGTTTTGGCCAATTAGTGTCTACGGCAATTTACAGCTCTATAGCGGTTTTTCCAAGTTATATATGGTAAAAACCTTCTAACAAAAATTGTAGAAGGCTCACATAAATTTCAATGGAAATCCGGCATGGTCGGTCTGGACGAGAAACCCCCAATACCGTTGCCTTTTGCGTATCGACAAAAAATGGGTTTCGCGCTTAAATGTGCATAACTTCTGCTACGTGACTCCGTTTTAGACTCATGACCAGTCAAAACGGACCTTGGAAGGTACACCACACAATGGGTAGGGCGTTTGGTGGCAATACACCATGACTTGAGTGTATTTCGATAAACTGCACGACGTACGTTCATTTGGTTTGGCCAATGCGTGTCTACGATAATTTGCGGCTCTAGAGCGGTTTTTTCCAAGTTATATATGGTGAAAACCTTCTAACTAACATTGTAGAAGGCCCAAGTAAATTTCCATGGAAATTCGGCACTGTCGGTCCGGACGAGAAATCCCCAATACCGCCACCTTTCGCGTATCGACAAAAAATGGGTTTCGCGCTTAAATGTGCATAACTTCTGCTACGTGACTCTGTTTTAGGCCCATGACCAGTCAAAACGAACCTTGGAAGATCCACCACACAATGGGCAGGGCATTTGGTGGAAATAAACCATGATTTGAGTGCGTTTCGATAAACTGCACGACGTACGTTCGCTCGATTTGGCCAATGCGTCTCTACGGCAATTTGCGGCTCGAGAGCGGTTTTTACCAAGTTATATATGGTGAAAACCTTCTAACAAAAATTGTAGAAGGCGCACATAAATTTACATGGAAATCCGGCACGGTCGGTCCGGACGAGAAAAACCCCAATACCGCCGCCTTTTGCGTATCGGCAAAAAATGGGTTTCGCGCTTAAATGTGCATAACTTCTACTACGTTACTCCGTTTTAGACCCATGATCAGTCAAAACTGACCTTGGAAGGTCCACCACACAATGGGTAGGGCGTTTGGTGGAAATAAACCATGGTTTGAGTGTGTTTCGATAAACTGCACGACGTACGTTCGCTGAGGTACTTAGAAGTCATCTTGATCTATGAGGTACGAGTCCTAGACTGCTTTGTCTAGAAGTCATATCCCTTCTTACTTCTTCTTGAGTATTGGCTCCTGCATCACATGTTTAACTGGTTTTGGTACCCAGATAAATTTGGGTCCACTCTAGTTAGTATGTGAAAACTTCTTTGAGTGGTTTTCACCTCTGTGAAATGCAATATCATAATATTTCTTGTAAGAATAATACCATTTGTTGATGTGTGCTTTATGTACAAAATCATCATTGCAACAGTAAGAACAGCAGAGTTTGCTTTTAGCTAACCTGATCAGATGTTTAGTTGACTTGACAACATCAGGAGTAAAGGCTTTACCTTTTGCAACCCTGTTCTTGTATTTATTTGCAGCTTGTGCAGATGATTTCTGGTATTTTACTGATTCAGGAGATCCCTTAACAACCCAAATCATCTTCTCTTTCTTGAAAGCTTTAGAACCAAATTTTGTAAAGTAAGTAGCATGATTATCAACAAATTTGACATAAAATGAACTAGAAGATTTAGTCTGATCTGGTTTCAAGATTTCAGGTTTGACATTCTTTTTCTTGAAAACCATCTTTTGAAATAAGCTAGATACTAACTGAAATGAGCATACTGATTCAATTGAATCGTCATCATAAGAAGATAAATCAGGTGTTTCAGATAGCTCACATGGACCAAAAAAAAAAGTTATGGGTTCTTTGTAAATGTGTTTATCGACTTATTTGGTGTCAAACCGAAGTTTTATAAAAAGTGTTTTGATTAACTTATGACGGTTGGCAAATAATCAAGTACCGTCATAAGTTAGAAGGGACTAACTTATCAAAAACTCCTCAAAAACAGGCAATTATGGACAAGGTATTGCATTTCAAATTTTCAATCTAGAAATGTGTTTTATAGATGTTGAAACTCCCCTGAATCTGTGACGGGCAAAGCAGATCCTGATGATAAACTATTAGAATCTGGTGATTGTTTGCTTCTTGTTAAGATGGTTTATCCTCCATCACTGCAGATGAATGTTTATGAGATGAAGAATGACTATTCTGGGTGATGTTGATCTTGATGATATTAACACAGAATTCCTGGAAGTGTGACCGCAAGCGTTTCAACAGACGAGCTGTTGTGTTGGGGGTAAGAGAAGAGGAGCCATTCCTAGTGGTGGAAGTACCTAGGTATGTGGGCCCCTCTCTAGACGGAGACGATGCCCAGAGTGTCGAAGTCCCTAGAGGTGGTAAACTTTGGATCTGATATGTGGACCCCTTCAGATTATTCTTTAAATAAAACCCTGAGGGGAGGAGAGAGAAGTAGGGATGGTAACGGGGCGGGTTTCACAATCCCCGGCCCCGGTTTATGGTAAAGGGCCCCGGCCCCGGTCCCCGGCAGGTACGGGGATCCCAATCCCGTCCCCGGTCTATAATACGGTCAAACCCGGTCAATCCCCGGTCCTCTCCCCGTCCCCGGTATAGACCCGCCCCCGACCCGGTCAAAAATTATAAAATAAACAATCAAGCAATAAAATATAACAACATATAAACTCAATCAATAAAAATTAAATTGACATGGTGCTACAAAGAAATTAGAAATCATCATATGCATATATATAAATAAACTATTAAATTAATATTAATATATAAATAACTATATGCAATTATATAAATAAACTATTTGGAAAAAATTAAATAACTATACGCATGTATATAAATAAATTGTTGAATTAATATTAATATATAAATAATTATATGCAAAAATTAGAAATCATCATATATATGTAAATAAATCATTTGGGAAAAACTTAAATAATATATAAATAAATTATTTTAATTAATATTAATATATACCGGGTACGGGGCGGGGCGGGGGTTGTGTTACTCGGCCCCGGCCCCGGCCCCGGTTTTTGTCATGCGGGGATTCCCGGCCCCGGACCCGGTATAGCGGGGAATCCCCGGCCCCGGTCGGGTGAACCGGGTTCCCCACCGGGTCGGGGTAAATTACCATCCATGGAGAGAAGGTTCCAACATATAAGGAGGTTAAAGGGACTGTGTCTGGTCGTTGTGGGACTCCAACATTTTCTACCAGGGTTTCCACATTATATTACATATTTACACAAGCACGCATAGGCGAAGGATTGTGTGAGAAGTTGAGTTAACTGTGAGAAACGTGAGAAATGGATTTGAACCGTTGATCTCTTTTAATCTCAAGCCCTCCCATGAATTGCGGCTTAGAAGAGAATTGATCTGGTGCATCTCATCTTAATGTGCGTTCATTTCTCATCCAACGGTTGATAACCACTTCTCACGCTTCTCACCGTTAACTCAACTTCTCACCGGAACCCAACCCAGTACGCATATTTCCAGATATGTATACAAAAAATTGACCCAGGTTTGGTAAAGTGTTGTTGAGCAAAAACATTTTACTATACTTATGTAATACAATACAGAAGTGGAACTAAGCATCCTTTTGAAGACTAGTATGTTGTCCCATCTACAATAGTCCATAACTCATACTAGCCTTTTCTGTACAGCAATTACCAGTATCATTAGGATAGGGGAAACAAGAAAGATCACATACGGTAGAGCTTGAAGTGATGCATCTTCTTCAATTTCGGTTTCAATTAAAGACGGGTTGTTCTTATTTTCGATAAATGCATCAAAGTAGTTTTGGTACCCTGTCTTACGTGGAGAGTTGCCTGAGCTTGTAACCTTCATAATCTCCATTGCCTGCAATCAACCAAGTAGTCTTGTTTATAACTCAAAAGCTTAATGCAACAAAAGTAATACATTGGTGGCCTTACGCTCGCTCAACTAGTATCTAACGGTTACCGAATGGTTGTGGTTTTGAGCCTTTCTTTCTATTAGAAAAGATCAAGAAAGTGATAGACTGAACAAAAAGTAATAAACCAAACAAGTCCGGTATATCTCACCCGGAGGCGGGGCCTGGGGTGGGTAAGATGTATACAGACCGGGCCCCAACCATAAAGAGTAGAATGGTTGTTTCCGTGATGATTCCAGTGAAATGTGTGTGAAAGGGAGAAAAACAAATATGCTAAAACATGAAAAGCTAGATAAGAGTGAACAATAACAATAAAACTAGAATGAGTGAAAGACAATAAGCTAAAATTTGAGAAACTAGATAAAAGTAATACTCTTGTCAAAATTTGACTTTGGAGGATCGAAATTATGCAAAAAGTAATACTGCTCCCACGGCCATCATGGGGAGGTAAATAGGGTGTACCAGGGGAAGGTGGGTCATGGTTGGTGCTTAGAGTCGAACCCCGAACCTCCCCACTCATTCTTGAGGGATGCCCACCACTTTACCAACTAGGCTAAAGCCGTGGTGACTTAGAGAAACGAATTTGGTACTTTTGAAATTCAATTTAACGAAGTTTTATAGGGTTTTTATCTCCATGATGTTTCTATTGTGATACCATTTGATATAGTTGAATCTACCTGCCAAATTTTTCTTAGAAGAACTAATATCTGCTAATTTTCAACCCAAAAACCGACTCATTTGACGCACAAAATCAGTTATAGTTTTGGTTTTGAGGTCGTAACATGCAAGTTTTGCCCATCAGATTTGTAATGAACATGTAATGCACTTCAAGTTTTTTCTTTGAAGTGATTCACCTGGAAACTGAAAACAAACTGCCTTGCTTTCTTGCTCACTCTAACATTTGGGTGAGACTGCAGCTTCTCGTACATAACACGAGCTTCATCAGATCTGTCAAGCAGAGGAAACAATTCCCATTTGAGATTTCCATCATTTGCAATTTCACCTCTTTTTTTGACAAATCTTCAAACTAAATTTATTCATTCATCCACATCATAACAACTATTCACCACCACCACCATAACCACCACCACTCTCAACCCTGTTCTAGATCTTTTCAAGATTTATAAGGAACAGAAGCATGAACTCTGAAACCATATATATATAAGGTCAGGTTCAGGGGAAAACCTCAAAAAAGGGAAAATTGAGGAACACCCTGGTAGCCCTTCATCTGGACTGTATGCACTTGTGCATACAAGTAATTTGTAACATGCACACCTGCATAATGCACACGTGCATAAAATCAAAAAACAATTTAATTTACTTGTATGCACAAGTGCATACTGCCCAGATCAAGGGCTACCAGGGTGTTCCTTAGTTTTACATTTTTTTTGAGGTTTTCCCTTGAACTTCCCTCTATATATATATCTATACTAGGCATATACCCGCGCGATGCAGCGGAATGTAAGTAAAGAACGAACAATTAATACTACTTTCTTATAGACATATCATCAACAATCAACTATGACCTAAGAATCACAACTTATGAAACCCTAAACCCATAAAAATATTCAATAATTAGTTTATATTATAATTATTGACGAAAAAAATTATAATGATCTAATTTATAATAAGAATGAAACGTATTTTACGATTATGTATTTTTAATGTGCTAACGGTGGAAAAAAATAAAACGTACAGATAGAAAACAAATTAATTCGTAGATATTCATGATATTTAATACTATGGTTAAATTAAAAAATATTCAATATTGGCTCGTTTTGAAGGTATTGACAGACAATTATAATGGTATAATTTGTAAAAAAACGTATTTTTTCATTGCATTTTTGTTCATATACGATTATTTGTGTTAATATGATAATGGTGTAAAATGAAAAATGAAAAAACAAGGGATATAAAGTAAATTAAATAAGTAAGTGTAAGGGTGGTAAATGTAACATTGTACAAGAAACTACTTTTGTACAAATAACCGTTTTAGAATTTTTATAATATAGTAGAGATAAGTAATCAAAATTTAACATTACAATAATAATAATAATAATTGGCATATACCCGCGCACGATGCGGCGCAAAAAATCGTGCAATCGAAGGAACAATTGACAAAGATATGTATCCGCTCGCGAAACATCTCGAAATCAAAATGACAACAACGTTTTCATTTTAAGTTTGTATTCTTCGTTCTTATCGATACTTTAGTCTATGAAAACACGGTGCTTGAGTCGTTTGTTGCACTTTTATGTGAATCATAGACTAAAGTATTGATAAGGACGAAGAAATACAAACTTAAAATGAAATGTTGTTGGCATTTTGATTTCGAGATGTTTTGCGAGCGGATACATACCTTTGTCAATTGTTCCTTCGATTTCACGATTTTTCGCGCCACATCGTGCGCAGGTATATGCCTAGTTTATAATAATAATGAAATGTATTTTTAATATATTTTAGTTGATCTACGATTATGTATTTTTAATATGCTAAAGGTGAAAAAAAATAAAACGTATGGATAGAAAACAAATTAATTCATAGGTATTCATGATATTTAATAGTACGGTTACATTAAAAAATATTCAATATTAGGCTCGTTTTGAAGATATTGACGAGACGATTATAATGGTATAATTTGTAAAAAAAAAACATTTTTTCATTGCATTTTGTTCATATACCATTATTTGTGTCAATATAACAAAGGTGTAAAATGAAAAATGAAAAAGTAAGGATATAAAGTAAATTAAATAACTAATTGTAAAGATGTTAAAAGTAACATTAAATTTTGAAAATAACCGTTTTACGATTTTAATATAATAGTATAGATATAGATAGTATATATATAATGTTACACATTTATGCTACCCATAAAAATATTCAATAATTAGTTTATATTAAAATTATTGACGAAAAAATTATAATATTAGAATTTATAATACTAATGAAACATATTTTTAATATATTTTAGTTGATCTACAATTATGTATTTTTAATATGCTAACAGTGAAGAAAAATAAAACGTATGGATAGAAAACAAACTAATTCATAGATATTCATAGTTTTTAATAGTACGGTTAAATTAAAAAATATTCAATATTGGGCTCGTTTTGAAGGTATTGACGAGACGATTATAATGGTATAATTTGTAAAAAAAGAAACGTATTTTTTCATTGCATTTTTGTTCATATACGATTATTTGTGTTAACATGATAAGGGTGTAAAATGAAAAATGAAAAAACAAGGGATATAAAGTAAATTAAATAATTAATTGTAAGGGTGGTAAATGTAACATTTAATTTTAATGGCTTTCCAAAAAATGTTTTCCAAAAACTGCTTGTTAAGAACCGTATTAGAATTTTAATATAATAGTATAAATATATATACATACATATATATATACTAGTGTTGGGCTCGTGCATTGCACGGGAGGAAAAAAAATTTGTTGGAATATTGAACCGAGTTAAAATGAAACATAATTTCTCTGTTAACAGTTAATGAAATACAATGTGAAAAACGAATGTATTTTCATAAGTGGTTAACTTGCATATATTCTTAATCGTTTGTTGTTATGAGTTTGTGCTATGATTGTGGGTTTTGAAAAATATAAACAAATCCTCAGTAAATAAAATAAAATATAAAAAAGTAGTTTTTCAAAAAAACAAAAATATTGTGGAATACCTTTTGTTCAGTTGCAGGTTCCGCTATTGACACCCGACCGTTCGTCTTCTTCTTGTACTCGGATGATACATAGAGAAGCTATATATATTTATAGTGAATGTAGAGAATATTTTAAAATCTTTTATTTTCATTTTCGATTTTACATTTAAATGTAAATATATTAAAAATATGGAAGAATATTTTTATATCTACATCGTTTCTATTTTATTTTCTTTACACTTGGTTAATTTGGAAAGTATTGCGGAATATTTTTATTTTAAAGAATACGATAATTTATTAGTGTATCTCGTTATTTTTTATTTTTAATTCATATCAACCTTCTTTTTTCTTCTTTTAATGCTCGTGAAAAAAAATACGTGTAGATTTTATATTATCAAAAAAAATACGTGTAGATTTTATATTATGCTAATATAAAATACGTGTAGATTTTATAAAATAAAATAGATTTTATATTAGCAAAAAAAATACGGAAGAAAAAAGAGTTTATATTACATCTCATTATGTAAAAAGATTTTATAAAATAAAATATGGAAAAAGATTTTATAAAATAAAATATGGAAAAATCATTATGAGATGTAATATAAAAAAATACGGAAGAAAAAGATTTTATATTACATCTCATTAATATAGATTTAAATGTAAAATCTACATTTAAAATAGATTATGCTAATAAAAAATCTATTTTATAAAATCCTCCACCAAAAAAACAAATAGTTATATTAATAAATGAGTATCCATTCCACAAATAGATGATTATGTGAGATACTGTGCTTGGGAAGGTTGTACCAAAGCATTAAGAAGTTGTAAATTAAGTAATTGACTTTAATTAGTTGTAACTTGTGCTTAAAATGTTGTAATTAAGAGTTTTTTATACCATTTTTATAATATAGTATAGATATAGATATAGATATATGATGACAAAATAGTATTAGCAATGCAAATCCAAACCTGTTGAGGGAGTCTTTACAAATAGACCACTGCAATGCGGCTAAACCATGGAGTTCACTCTGCAGAAACCACAAATCATGACTATAAATAAGGTTTGTAAATTTTGAAGCATCAATTAATTTCAATCGACCTAAACAAACTAGAAAGCATTTCGTTCATACTTGATAAAAGCATTACCTGATATACCAACTTATCCATAACTTTTTCGTAAAAGGGTATTGCGTCCTTGAGCTTTCCAATCTCCATCAACGAGTCTCCATCTTTCAAATCCTATACGTTGATAGAAATGCTAAGATGACATTATGCAATGTGTATACCAATTTTCAAACAACGAAATGGAAGTTGCATGTGAAACCGGTACCATTGAGTTTGAAGCACACCTTCTCACATTCAGATTTCAACTTTGGATCGATATTTAAACCAATTTGGCGCTTATAGGCAGCAATCATTTGTCTTGTTCGTGCTTCTTTTGCAGCCTTGGATTCTGCTGTCTCGAGCACGTCTCCTGGACGAATGGTTTTCCCACCACCATACTATACCAAATTACCAATATGACAAAGGTAAGTTGGTACAAATATTAGAACAGAACTGAATACAAGATTGTGTACTCTTCTATTGAAAAGATCGCAAGACACGTAGAGCCCCTTCAGATTACTCCTTAGACGGGACCAGAAGGAACTGGACGGGGACATTGAAGTAGGCAGGTGAAAGAATTATGAAAGGATTCGTTTTAATTTAGCATGGGTAGTTTAGTAATTTAACACTCTTGTGCTATCTCACTGTTTTTGTTCCACCTATTTTAGTAGGGCAAATTCCGCTCAATTTTGTCTAGTCCTAGTCTTGATGTCACACCAAAACGTGGGACGAGTTTTTGTCATGTCATGTCTCATCCTATCCCGCATACCAAACGCACCTTAAAAGAGCCTTTGAAGAGAGAAGGGAAATTCGAACATATATATAGAGTTCTAAAGGATCATGTCTAGAAGATGTGGACTCCAATGGAAGCTAGACGGGAAATAGAGACTATGATACCAAATAAGATAGGTAGAACGACTTCGTATTAATCTCTAAAAAATCCATTCCACTCCCGTACTTGGTTTGTAGGATTGTCTGGATTTGAAATATTTCTTTGAAATTCCTCAAACATAGGATTTTGAAATCCTGTAGGGGTGGTTGCAATTTCATGGGATTTTGAAGGATTTGCATATAATAATGTTTTAAAATATGTTAAAAGCGTTTGTTTTCCAATAATCAATTAATAATAAGATAATTTAATTATTTTTATAATTATTTGTAATTTGTTTTTACAAGTGATTTATAAAGAATGGAATTCAATTCCAATCCAAATCCTAAAAACCAAATACACTTAAACATTTCAAATTCTTCCAAATCCAAATCCCTCCAATTCCAAAACCTTCCATGAAATCCAAATCCCTCCAAACCATTCCATCAAACCAGACTCCAACGATTTCGATTTAACTGGAGATGTTTTAGACTTGTTCATATCAAGACCTTAAAATCAAAATGGAATATGAAGAACATCTTACTGTTTTGGAAATGTTGTTGGGTCTAGGGAAAACACCCCATGTAGAGACTTTGGGCTTATAAAGCTCTGAATCTTCTTCCACAGCTGTATCTGACTCTGAGGTTTCTTCATTTCCAAACCTGCTTGTATCTCCGACGATGATTTCCACATCCGGCAAATCCCCTGCCGGAAAAGGATCACTTATCGGAATCAATCCCGCTGGCAGTCCCCTGCCTTCCTTCTTATCAGCAAACCCTAGCCCCACAAAGTCAATTGCTGAAACTCTGGGCTCTTCCTTCTTATCAATTCTCTCCTCAACAGCTTCATTCATCCAAAAATGTCACAAAATCAAGCTAAAAATGCATAAATTTAGAACCAATCATATGCTAAAATCGCTATAAACTTGTTGAAACTTGGTTTAAATGCGAGAAAACTAGTCCCACATAGGACCCCAAGAGAAAATAAAATCCACTTACTAAACTCCAACACTTTTAACATTAAATGAATCAATTAATAGCTTGGGCGTGGGTTTCATGGTGGACTCACTTTGACATAAGGGTTTCTCTCCACAAAATCGATAACCAAACATTGTTTAATTCAAGTACACTTCCGGCGAATTTTTGTCTTAGGACACTGCTTTGCAGGCCTCAATCTATTTCAAATTCACGAAGAATCAACCAAATCAATTAAGGTTTACGATTCTATTGTTTGTTTTGTTGAATTGATGTTCAAACTTTGATTTATATAAGAAAAACCCTTATTTTCAGCATAGTTTATTATACACAATTATATTGATGATTGATTACTCCTAAACAAAACTTATATCGTACTTCCTCAATGTGATGTCATGATCTAGAATTTATCATATCTCCGAAATTCTACCGGACGATTCTAAATTGTATAAAAACCGTAAAACAGATACGTTCTATAAACTATTTTAAATCTTCTAGTTCATTCTCTCGATCACTACTCAATCGTAATCAAGGTTTTTGCCTCTTAATTGTAGCACACATACATACCTCTATTTTTCTCTGAATACTCCCTTGCTCCCTCCATAGCAACTCTGGAACGTGACCCATCTTTCTTCCCGCCAAATTCTGAAATCTCTGAACCAGTGTCTTGATTTTGAGCAATTTTGGGAGCTGAATTTGACTGGATTGATTTCTTATACGCTTTGGCTCTAGCAAGAGCGAGCTTCACTGGATCTGGTTGCTGAGATTCTGAAGACGACGATGATGATGATGATGAATCCTTGAGGGCTTTGATTAGAGATATCTTTCTTCTGGGAGTTGTTGGATGAACAACTTCAATGGAGGATTTGATTGATGAAGAGAAAAACGGATATTGGGCCACAGAAGACGCCATTGTGTGTGCAAGTTATGTGGAAGAGGTTTTGCTCCCATGGAATATGGATTCATCTTTTCCACGTGTCGTTTTTCAAACCCTTTTGAAACCGTTACCCATAAAACTATTTTTCAATTAATTTATAAACATATAGATTTTTTAAAATAAATGAATTTTTCAAAATGGATAATTAAAAGGAAAATTAATTAAAGTAGTCATTTTAGAAAATCGGTTTATCTCCTAGTCATTCTCTCCCTTATTTTATCAAAATAGTCATTAGGTTCGTAAAAAGAGTTTGTATATATGAACATCTCCTTTTAAGTCAAAAACTTGATCCATGTTCGTAATATGTGTTCGTATATCACGAACATAACTTAAAAACTCATAAAAAAAAACATAAGTTCGTAAAATGATTCGTGGAAAATACAAGGAGTTAAAAAAAAGTTACATTTTAATTTTTTTCAGGAACACAATCACGAAATGGGGCCAAAACTGTAAAATTTTAATTTATTTTGCAATGATGAGGGACCAAAATTGTAATTATTTCATTTTTCAAAGCAATATGTTCGTATATCACGGACAAATTCCACGAACTTGAGCCAAAAACATAAATATCTTCGATATATGTTCCAAAGATGAGGGGTCATAATTGTAAAGCCAAAAAAGTAAGTAAGCTACAATTATGGTCCCTCATCTTTGGAACATATATCAAAGATATTTATGTTTTTGGCCCAAGTTTCGTGGAAGTTGTTCGTGATACACGAACATATGCTTTGAAAAATGAAATAATTACAATTTTGGCCCCTCATCATAGCAAAATAAATTAAAATTTTACAGTTTTGGCCCCACTTCGTGATTGTGTTCGTGAAAAAAAATTAAAATGCAACTTTTTTTTAACTCCTTACATTTTCCACGAACCATTTTATGAACTTATGAGTTTTTAAGTTATGTTCGTGATATATGAACACATATTACGAACATGTATCAAGTTTTTAACTTCAAAGGAGGTGTTCGTATATACGAACTCCTTTTACGAACCTAATGGCTATTTTGATAAAACAATGGAGATAATGGCTAGGAGGTAAACCCGATTTTCTAAAATGGTTACTTTAATTAATTTCCCTAATTAAAAGTTAAATAATATTTCAAAAGTAAAATTCACTCAACAACTTGTACACTTTGAAGATTATAATATAATTTATATTATTAAAATATTTAATATAATTTATAAAATATTTTTTTTTCTTATAAACATTTGATTTTTCTTATTGGTAGAAAGAAAAAGAAATTGTTTTTCTTTTCTAGGTAATCAATAAATTGTTCGGTCAATTCTGGTTTGGGTTCTACTGTTTTGTGTTGAACTTTTTTACTATGATTGTTGTTTTCTTTTGGTAATAAATGTAAGTTTGTTGTTTAAAAGAAAAAAAAAGATTTTAAATTTGAATAATTCCATCTTCTTTTTTCATTTTGAAAAAGGTTTTTAAAAAAATTGATGGAATAAAAATCCTCATAATCTTCATTTTAGATAATCTGTTGAAATTGTTGTAATAATGTTGATCAAAATAAATCAATAAAAATATATTCGTATAATTCAAGGTAATACAAAATGTTGTTATCTATACTATATCATAAAAGAGACATAAAAAACTCTTAATTACAACATTTTAAACACAAAATACAACTAATTAAAGTCAATTACTTAATTTACAATTTCATAATGCTTTGGTACAACTTATAAAATCTCAATGTTTGAATTCGTGTAACTAACTGCAGATAATTGATATAACTAACCGATAAATATAAATGTTATTATATTTAAAATTATTGATAATATATTTTAATAAAATAAAACAGGTAGTTTATCTCATAGTGTTTATTCTGTATTTAATATGTTTATTTGCAGTTATATATATCTATATCTATATAGGGTGCGTTTCTTTTGCAAACCAAGCAATTTGTACAAACTATGCAAACCACTATATTAGGAAACAATAGATATATTTATGGATAATGATTATGATTCATTAATAATGATTGTGATATATATGGAAAATGTTAAGTTTATTCATTATAATCATGATTTTAAATTAGGAAATATTAAGTTTATTCATTATAATCATGATTTTAAATTAGGAAACATAATAAAATCATATATTCATTAGACTTGATGAACGGCTAAGATTGGTTTGCATAGTTTGTACAAATTGTTTGGTTTGCAAAAGAAAACGCACCCTATCTATATATATATATTATATTATAAAAGAGACATTAAAAACTCTTAATTACAACATTTTAAGCACAAAATACAATTAATTAAAGCCAATTACTTAATTTACAATTTCATAATGTTTTGGTACAACTTATAAAAGCTCAATGCTTGAATTCGTGTAACTAACTGCAGATAAGCACTTATTTTTATTTTCTAAAATATCTAAAAATTTTAACTAATTGATATAACTAACCGATAAATATAAATGTTATTATATTTAAAATTATTGATAATATATTTTAATAAAAAAATAAAACAGATAGTTTATCTCATAGTGTTTATCATGTATTTAATATGTTTATTTGCAGATAGTTATACAAATAAAAACATAGGATTTTAATAAGTTATAATTATGTTTCATTAACTTGTAATTTTGAATTTAAACTAATATATCTATACTATATTATAAAGCATTTAAGGTAAACTCTTAAAAACTAATTTTTATGCATTAGGTACCACTTATTAATGCATATTACTTAAAATCTAAAAGTACAAATTGATTAAACATAAGTACAACTTATAAAAGCTCAATGTTTGAATTCGTGTAACTAACTGTAGATAAGCACTTATTTTTATTTTCTAAAATATCTAAAACTTTTAACTATTAATATAACTAACCGATAAATACAAGAAAATTCGAGATAAATCACCTTATTTTTATTTTTTTTATTGAAGTATGTTATCTTTTTAATTTTAAATATAAAATATTTTAAATATAGTTATCATTTAAATTAAACATTTTTTGACCCGTAACAAAATACTTTATTATTATTTTTTATAAAAAACCATAATTAAACTAAACTAAAATATATTTTTGTTTTAAATCTAGGTTTCTCAAAATCGTAAAATAAAATAAAAAAAGACTAACAAAAAGTATGAATAATGATCGAGGGTTCGAGTTATAGATTTCAAAAACCCGCTGCATTGCGAGGGTACATTTCTAGTAAATTAATAATATAAATAAAAATTCATTTTGTTTCTTGTCAAAATTAATGTTTGAACACCATATAAATTACAATTACATATACAAATAATTAAAAAATATTATTTTTTATTTAAACCACGATCTTTCAAAAGAAAAATAAAAGCTAAAAAATCTCTAAGGTAATTGTATATTTTATAATATAAACGAAAAGCAATAAGATTTTAAACATTCTTAAAAAACCATAATTAATATTCGATACTTCATATATGATGTATTTTATAAATTCGAAAATCTTTATCTAGGATTTTATAGAATGTATTATAGGAATAAGGTATTTTCAATCAAATAAATTGTATTAAAATTAATTTAATTTGCTAAATTTATGTTTTAGAAAAGATATTTTATTGTGAGATGAACTTCGTTTTCAATGTCACTCTAATCAACCTTTTGATTAGAGTATTGGTTTGAGTGAATTGATCATGGACTCACAACACTTGGCTTTGTTGAGTGAATTGATCCATCTATTAATGGATACTAGAAGTGTACTCGCGTAATGCGGTGAAATACATCACGATTTTAATGTTTCATTTTTTTTTGTCGATTTATAGTACGATTTTGGATGGTTTTGAGAAAGTGATAATGTTTTTTATAAATTTGTTTAATTTAGACTTAATAATATAATATTTTTTATATAAAAAAATTAAGTATTTTGTTAGAATTCAATGATTATCTTATATATTTTAATGACATCTAGAAAAAATAACCAATTACATATTTAATAATATAATTAAAACAAAATTATAGTAATATAATATATATATCTACATGTATACTATATTATAAAACACGTGTTAGGACAACCTTGGGGGGGTGTTTTACGTCTAAAAATCGTTCTTAAAATATTTTTAAGAAAATATATAACAATATACAAGATGAATTCTTTTTGTTAAGGTTTAACACAACAAACAAAATATAAAGAGATAGGGAAAAGAGATACAAACAAATTTAGAGAGGTTCACCCAAAACCGGACTAATCCTCTTCGTTGAGTGAACTCAACGAGACGATCCACTATATTGTTCTTTTAAGGTAGAAACACACCGTATGAACACTTGATTACACAAGATTTGAATACTTGAAAATTGAACTCAAGTTCTAACTATTATTCCACACCACACTATGGATGCTAGTTGGATCTATCTCACACACTTACCAGAGTGTGGAGAATACTTGTGTTTTATGTTTGGTATCACAAACTTTATTTGATCTTGAAAGCAAGAAAAAATGAAGTATTAGAAAGTTGAGAGTTGGGAGTGAAGTGTTAAAAGAATTGAGAGTGTTTGAGAAAATGAGAATTCTTAACACTTTGTTATGTTTACTTGTGAAGACACATGGGATATATATATATATATATACATATCAAAGTGTGTGTGTGTATATATTAGAAAAATAAAAAATCTTTTTTTTAAACATGTTGGATGAATCCAACGGATTCATTTCAAATAAAAAGGTTATTTTTAATTTTTTTTTAATTTTTAAACCAATTAAATTTGAATTGTTTTGTTTTGTCAAATCAAGAGATGTTCCCTCAATAAGGTATTCAATGCCTAGATAGCAATCAAGAGTGCAAGATTTACACTTCAACTAAAAAGTCTTTCAAGAGTGCAAGATTTACACTTCAAGTAAAAAGTCTTTCAAGAGATTTTATAAAAAATATTTTATAAAATAAAATTCAAAAACTTTGATTTGTAAATACATAAAGCAAAAAATATATAAATACTTGTATGCTACAAGTATAAAAGTTTATAAAACACCAACTAAAACCAATTCAAATAGTTTTGGTTTAAATCAAAAGGTTAAAAAGAATATTCTTACAAACTTATCATTTTATAAAAATACGATTTTCCGAAAAGCATTTTATAAAAAATCACTCTCAATTTTTATAAAAATAAGTTTTATAAAAATAATCGGTAAACCGATCGGAGTTGGAATATCAAGCATGAAACAATCGTATTCCCACATGTCGCTTGAATATTCTCGTTCTGTTGTGTCTTCTCGGATTTGATCATTAATTTGATGTTGGCACGATTCCGGAGACAACAAAGTGAATTTCCGTAAATTATATATATGCACATCAAGTAAAATGTTATATAAACAATATAATACGGTTTGTTTGTAGTCATCAAAATAATTATAGAGATGTAGCACACTTGCACCAACAATTTTCCCCTTTTTGATGATGACAAACACAACCGTTAAACACGAAAGCATACTCGGTTTCTCTCCCCCTTTTGTCGAAGCAAAAAGGGTCATGAAAGACGCTATGCTCCCCCTCAAAATATGCACGCATTTGGGAGTAACATTATCTCAAGGGTTATACTCAAGCATGCCTAAACCAAGTCTTAGTTTGAAAAATGTATTTTTGTTTAGGGCTTTAGTAAAAATATCGGCCAAATTATCTTCGGAATCGACTTTTTCAAGCACGATTTAGCCTTTTTGAACATTATCTCTTAAGAAATGATGTCGTAATTCAATAAAATTTATAGTGACCATCAATGTAATAAATAAATTACAATTACCTGTATATAAATAATTAAATATTTTTTTATTTAAACCATGATCTTTCAAAAGAAAAAAAAAACTAACCCACCCCCCTAACTCCCCCGCCGACAACACAGTCCCCATTCGGCAATCACTGTCGTGTAAAACAAAGTGTATACGATATGTGTGTGATCTGTGTTTAATTTATTTGTATGGTTCAAGACAAACACAATCATAAATGGTTCAGTACAAAAAGAAATATAACTGAGAGTGAAAATGAATGTGTGTGATGTGTGTGAAATACATGATGGTGTGTGTTTTGCACGTGTGCCTTGTGTACATGGAGGAAGGTTGCCGGAAAAGGAGATGCGTATGGAGTTGGTCAAAGGCTGCAGGCTAGGAAGAGATGTTGAGGTTAGGGGACTTATGACGTATGGTGGAAGAGTTCGAGAAATAAGGGGAGATGGTGGTGAGGGTGTTGCGACAGAGATGAAAGGCTAGAAGAGTGGTGGTCGGCGTCTAGTGGTAACACGATGGTGTTGTCGACGGGGGATTGTGTTGCCCCCGGTGAGAGGGGGTTCTTTGTGTGTCTCTATATAATATAATAGATTTTTATTATTGTTTATTAATAAGAAAAGGACAAAAAAAAAGAGGAAAATTGACAAAAATACCCCTGAGTTGACTGAATGGGTTTAATGGTGTTGGTGTCACAAGAACCTCCAACGTACTTATTTTTGAAAGAGGGACCCGGTTTGAAACAAAATGCAAACTAGAGGGACCTTAGTGTATTTATTTCAAAATATGGACCATATTCAAAATTTGATCAAACCACATGGACCAACCGTGTAATTTTTTTAGAGCAAAGTCCAATTTTGGTCCCTAACACTTGGTGATTTCTTTGAAAGCGGGACTTGTGGTTTCATAATTCAAGTTTTGGTCCTCATAGTTTGAATTTTGCTATGAAAGAAGAACCTGACCACTAACTCCATTAAAAATATTCGTTAGAGACAGGGGCAAATTCGTCTAACCATGTTTTTTGTCCTATTTTTCACTTTCTTCTTATATTTGTAAAAATAATCAAAACAAAGGGACCAACAATGTAATTAGAAAAAAAAAACTTCACCCCAGTCGAAGACCCCACCATGGGCCATTGCCTTCAGTCGATAAATAGACTGAGGGGTGGGGGAGGATCAACCTAGACCCCGTTAGTAGCGGTGAGCGAGAGCAGATTGGGGCTTTGAAGAAAAACAAAGACGGACACTGGTCCCTCCGACCCTATAAAATGCCAAAAATAAATGGTTATTAGCTGACACGCCGGAGTTAGCTGCTGGCACAACAGGGTGGTGCCTTACCGCACCGTGGGCGGACGCGTGGTAGCGTTCGTGGTGGTGCTTCAGGATTCCAATGTACCCACTAAGCTTACATGTATAGGTAAGGTTTTAGCCTTAAAGGCCTGAAATTAGAGTACAAAAGAAAATCTAAAATCAAATGAAAATTCAAAAAAACATAAAGGCTCTGCTTCTTGTTCACGATGCCGGTAAAAACCCATCCCCTTCATCCTTTGAAGCCATCGCACCAACGTCGATCGTCTCTTTCATATTTTGAATTCATCACACCAACCAACATCTTCTCGACTAGTGACGGTAACACATCATCCCTTTTCGATCGGTGACTCCTTTCACCATCGCACCGTCCACCGACCGCCATTGACAATCCTTCTCTTCTACTGTGCAACACCGTGAACTTCCCCATCGCTACCAATACCACCACTAAACTCAGGTGAGTAAGCGAACTAGTAGAAGAAAGCTTTTTTTGGTTGGGGTTTTGATATTATCGGATGCTTCTCGGTTGGGTTTATGGGTTTTGATTTTTCACAAACCTGTGATGGTTATGGGTTTCAAATCCGGTGGACGCTTCAGATTTAGATTTAGGGTCTTGTTTTTGATTTTTTATATTTAGGGTTTTGATTTAGATTTTATATTTAGGGTTTTGACTTAGATTTTTTAATTGGAATTTCATTGAATTAATTGATACAAATTTGTAGCTTGTTTTCTTCATATTACTCATGATTGGTCTTGAGTTTTGATGGAAAGGTTTCAAGGTTCAATGTGGATTGATTATTACTCAGATTTTCAATTTTTTTCCAAAGAAGAAAAATAAATACATAGAGTTAGCAGCATAGATAAAATGGAAATGTTTTGCACATATGATGCAAAGTTATGAATAATCTATTGAGCGTATGAAAAAATGCATGTTCGAACCCCATTTGCATCTTCTTGTTGCAAACATACCCAACAGCCTAGCACCACACACAATAACTTAAAGAAATAATATGAGAATCCAATTCCCAATTTATTCCATTTAAGATGTTTGGATCAAGTTTTGGGTGTTGATTTTGATTTTAAGGTTTAGGTTTAGGTTAGAGTTTGTGTCTGATTTTACTTTTTGATTTTGATTTTGATGTTTAGATTTGGATTTGGTCTTTGGTTTAATTGATGTTGGTGTTTGGATTAAGGTCTGCCCCGTGGCTCTTGACCAGAGAAGATGACCGGTGATTTGGTCGGAGAAGATGACTCGAAAGGGGTATAAAATTTATAGACTTGATCCCTATAATTTGATGGTTCTTACAAGGATAAAAAAACAATACAAAATTGCTTAAAGAGGACAAAACTATGGTTGGACGAACTTACCCCTGCCTCTAACGAAGATTTTTAACGGAGTTAGTAGTCAGTTTTTTTTTTTCAGAGCAAAATTCAAACTATGAGAACCAAAACTTAAATTATAAAACTACAGGTCCCGCTTTCAAATAAATCACCAAACTTTGGGGACTAAAATTGGAGTTTACTCTTTTTTTTAATAAGCATGTTGTCCATTTAAAAAAACCGACCTTGCGAGTTAGGGGTGTTTGGGATTGCTTATTTAAAATAACTTATGTTTATTTTAAAAAGTGCTTATTAATTTATACGGTGTCAAATCGGAGTTTTAAAAAAAAATGTTTGGATTAACTTATTGTGGTACCAAAACGTAATAAGTTAATAAGTTGTTATTAACTTATACGGTGTCAAATTGGAGTTTTAAAAAAAAATGTTTGGATTAACTTATTGTGGTACCAAAACGTAATAAGTTAATAAGTTCTATTTAAAGTGTTTGAGATTCCTTATACTCTTAAAATAACAAAAAAAATAATAAAATAAATTGATAAGTTAAAATAAAACCACTTATCAAGAAGTCAGCGGTTTCGCAGCCATTACTGTTGAATGAACGGAACAAGAAATAGAATTGAGAAACAAAAACCCTGAAAACCCTAATCCTCCATCTTCTCTCCCTCCAAGAATTTTAGTAAGTTTGAATTGCTCATTCAGGGTATCCGCGAAGATTGAAAAGGGCGCAATAGTGGCAGTCTTCTTCTTTGATTATATACTTTAAGCACGCAACGCTCTCTGCATAAACTGAATTGAAGATTTAAAGAAAACAGGGTGAGCCATGGGAGAACCTTTGAAGGGAACGGTGACACCACTCTCTTCAGTATTTGCACCGGAGGAAGCTCAGAAAGCATCAGTTCGTGTTCAAGAAACCATATCCGAACGTCGGAAAGAGGTGGATCAGCTGCAAGCCTTCCTCAATGATAACAACAGCCTTGTCAATCTCGTTAAGAAGCTTCCTGATAAATTGCACCACGATATAATGGCAAGTTTTATGTACCTACGATGAGGATCGAGAAGTTGAACTTTGATTCATCCTTTCATATTGACTACTTTTCCAATTCAGTGGTTTATTGTTGTTGTATTGTATTTCTAATTTTCTATACTTTCTTCTTCATCAAATTGCAACAATTTTGAAATTGTGTTAGAATGGTAACTTTTGGTCAATATTCCAGCTAGAGTTTCATTTTTTTTTCTCATTGTGATTTTGTTACTCTTGGTCCACATTTTACCTATTTTGAAATCATTTGAAAGTGTTTATTAACTTATTCCAGTGTGGTACCGGTAACAAGCTGATTTTAGTGTTTGAATGGGAAAAAAAGAAAAAAATGATTATATAGGGTTGGCATCGGTGATAAGGAGTTTTTGATAAGTCCTTCCATTCTAACTTATTAACTTATTTGAAACAACTTATAAGCTTTTTGGTCATTTTACGTGTATAAGCAATCCCAAACACCCCCTAAAAACAACTTATTAGCTTATTACGTTTTGGTATTACCATAAGTAATCCAAACACCTTTTATGAAACTCCGGTTTAACACCACATAAGTTGATAAGCACTTTTACAAAAAAACATAAGTTGTTTTAAATAAGCAATCCCAAACACCCCCTTGAAATACACAGTTTAAGCTTGGTTTCTTTTGTAGAATTGTGAGCAAGAGCTTCTTTGTGGCATATTTTGCAGGTTCCTTTTGGGAAGGCAGCATTCTTTCCTGGCAGATTGATACATACCAACGAATTCCTGGTAATTTTTCCTGTTTAGAGTTCACACTCACTATAAAGCACTACAGATTGGACACTTTTTTTTTTTTTTTTTGAAAGGGTATCCTGGGCCTATTGCACAGGCACAGACTAATCCCTGGCAATTAGGGCCTTTGGCCCAGCTGCTAAAGCGTGCAGCCCTGAGTTTATCCTCAGTGGCCACAAGTGCTGCTAGTGGGGCTCGAACCCGGGTTGAGCGCTATGAACTCCCCAAGCCTTTACCACCACACCACATCCCTTGTGGTTACAGATTGGACACTTCCCTTGGTCATAGTGAACAAAACAATGCCTTTTTTCTTGCTAATAAAATTTCATTTGCTTGAATATTTGAGGTATAATTATTTTTTTTGTAAGCTAAATAGTTTTGTGGCCAAGCATGCAGAACCATCTATTACAAACTAGATCAGGCGCAAAGTATATTCCAGTTCAAGTGTAAAGCCTGAAATTTTAATGGGTTTGGACTTGGTTCTCCTGTAGAGTAAAGGATATGTCATTAGCATCAATATCGTCAATATCATTTGTTAGACGCCAATTAATCCACAATTTCCACCCAACTTCTACATGATAGTATGATACTGTTGTATCATGTGAAGAACTGTGTTTACAATTGATGGCTTGTGAAGTGATGCCTACTATCTATCTTTTTTATTTTTCTCCCAATTCTGTATTATATTTGTTTTCGTTATTCCAACCTTTAATGTTGCTATGTTTGAAAAAAAATCAATTGGATATTTATTCTTTGCCGGATGTTCCAAGATCAATTAAGTTCCCCTTATTTGGGCAGCAGTCGATTCTTTGAGATGTCAGTGGGTTTGTGGCATGAAAACAAACTGCTATAACAATTTAGACCTCATGAGTCATATCCAGATTACTTACAGGTTCTATTAGGAGAAGGTTACTACGCTGATAGAACATCCAAACAAACAATCGAGATTCTGAAAAGAAGAGGAAAGGATCTGGAGTCGCAGATTGAAACCCTTAATGCTGTAATAAAGGATCTCAAGTTTGAAGCCTCCTTTTTTGACGAAACAGCCATTGAGTCCGCAGTAAGTCCCTTCTCTCTACAATTCTACACTACACTGCTGAAAACTCCCTTTCTTCAATTGTGAACTTTGTCTTTCACTTGAACTAAATATAACACCTCAGATATATTAAGGGTAGTAGCTTTGCATCACTAATTGGTTTTAGTTTGTACTAGTACTTGGGCTTTGCTAACTCATTCTACGTATCTTCTGCTATGGACATTTCAACTTTTCTCTTTTCTACAAGTATTCATTTCCTAAAGCCTTTTACCATCATTATAATCATTTAGAACAAAAAATGTTGCCCAACTTTTTTGCTGGCCATTGTCTGACAAATCCAGACAAACAACCAACTAGATGATGAAGTTTTCCTTAGAAGTGCTAAAAGGGAACACCCATATTATTTCAGAAAAATGAAAATAAAAATTAGTTAGGGAAGTGAATAATTGAAGACAGAGATCTGTGACTCGATCTCTTGAATATTCGATATGCATGTTACACATTACCATATGCACCATTCATCAACATCAAGTTAATGTGTTGCAGCTTTCATGGTTTTTCTGATCCAATCTCGTGTATATGCTTATGTATAATATTTGGAATGGTTGCAAGTATAAACAAACAAATATAGCGTCTGCAAACTCATTAATAACTTTGCTTATCATTTGGCATGACTTTTGTGTGTTCACTTACTTCTGTCACTGCTTATTTATGCTTTGTCCTGTTTGATGAATGAGCCTGAATTGTCGGCTGTTCTGTTAAACCTGAATTGTTAAACAATTTCATTGTCAATGTCATGGCATATGAAAAAGTGTAAGGGTCAGAATGTGAAAGAATGCCATTTTTAAAAGAAAGAGAATTTTGCAAAGAAAACCATCAAAACTTTACTGAGGAGCCCGTTTCTCCATTGAATTTTTGCACCTAAAAAATCATTGAACTTTAATAATGGTTTGATTACCCACTTCGCTTAACTGAACTGTCTCTGTACTGTTACTATTGTTGTGTTGGAAAATAAAAAATCATGATGATATCAATTTCGAATATTGAAGATAATTTTTTTGACCAAAATGATAAGAATTGTCAACAATTTAAAGCTCTAGGAGCATCAAATAGACCTCAAACTGTTGCCTTTTTTGCCTGAATTTGTGTAGAATGACTTGTGCATGTTTTGCAATTGCAATAATATTTTTGTAAACCTGCTTCTTGGAATATGTACTTGGATACGTGCAAATGCTGCAATGTCTTTTTGTATCAAATAGCTCTACTAACTTTTATGGAATATCATTTTATAAGTTGTTATCTCCTTTGTTTGTTCTAAAAAATCTAGATACAGTCATTAATATCTTCATGTGATGATTAAACAGGAGGGCATTGTAGAAATAAGAGAAGACTATGTTGATGAAGCTTCCAATGAAGATGAGCCTGCAACAGGCAGGTTCCTATCTCTTATCATTTGATGTCTTGGTTTGAACTTATTAGATGGGTAAATCACTTGAGTGTGTGGAGATAAATAACTTTTCAAGGGTATACGTCAAATTAAATCCACACATTGAGCAGTACAATACATCCGGTACATGTAAGGATATCTTACTTGGAAGAAATTGCCTATTAATAAAGAACAACATACAAAACGGTACGAGTCATAGACAATACAAATTTAAGATAATAAGTTAAAAATTTAAAACACTTATCATACCCACTAATTTGTTTTTTGATGCACTACCAATAATAATTTGAAGAATGTGGTGGTCTGACCTTCTTTACATACTCACATTTTTTCTCTCGTCTTTCAGTAATCCAATGCGTCAATTAAGTCCACCATTGTTCAGTAATATACATGGGAATTCACTCTAAACCTAATTCTGAATCATTATAGCGAAAATGAATTGTAGTGAATGTAACACCACATCTACCTAATAAGGATATACTTTGGTAATCTTGATCAATATTAGAAAAGGACGGAATTATATATGAGGATACGAGTCATTGCATAAGTGCGAGGTGGATGAAGTGTTGGAAAGCATCAACTTTGTCTTGAGATCTTAAAATCTTGGTAAAGTTTTGAAGACATTTTATGGACTTTACAAGAGTAGAATGTTTGACCACTACGCATGACATTTTACACAAGTTGAATGTCTGTAAGCTAGATGTAGATCCAATTTCTTAGTTTCACTTATTGGTTTTAGGAGGTATAGATTAAGGTTACCAAAGATTTGACTTATGGACGAGCTTGGTAATTGTGAGATAACATTTTGTCGGTACCTTATGTAGCGTAGTTGTTCACTTTCATCTTATTAGAAGATATTGGAAGAAACATTGTGGAACTCTATAGATTTTGGAGCTTTTATATTATTCAGGAGAAGATAAGATGATGATCTCATATCTTCATTTTGTGACTGATATGTTCCCTGACAGCCAATAATATGTTTGGGAAAGTGTAATAAGTTCTACCGGTTTGTTTTTGTTAGATTTTATTTTGAGTACTTTCTTGGGTTCGACTACTTTTCTCTTAGCAAAGTAACAATGAATTTATTACAACTTGGTTTTGATACAACGTGACGTTTCGGTGTTCTCGTGGCGAATTTCGGTAAGTTTTCCGTTTGTTTTCACAAGTAGAAGTTCAGAACTCGTGTGTTATACTTGTTGCATGTTTTCTGAAAGTTTTGGGTTGTAAAAACGATCTGGAATATGTCGTTTTGGTCGGAAACGTGATTCGAAGAGTTTCGGTAAAAACTGGGCGTTTAATTGCGAATTCTGGGTGCTACAGTGCACCATTTTTGTCGATTTTTGAGTATGTGGGTTTATGGTGCGGTGATCAAACATAAAAAGAATCGCTGAAAAAGGCGGAGAAACGAGCCCAAACGGGAACGACTGCCGGCGTGAAGCGCGTGGCAGCGCCGACCGGGTCGGTTCGGACGGTTCATACTCAGGTTTGGGCGTCCGGACGGGGGAGCCGGTCTGGAGCGGGCGGGTGAGGGGTTGGATCCTGCTGCTCGTGGGTTTAAGCCGGGTTTTGGACTCATGGAATTGGGCTAGAATGCCTTGGGCCAGATTGTCTTTGGCCTGTTTAATTAAATAATTGAACAGTTTGGGCCTATTTTAGCTGTGGATTTGGGTTGGTAAGGAAGCCCAAAATCTAATAATTATTTATTTAGGATTAGGAGTATAATTATTTAGTTAATTTCTAATTTAAATAATATATTAAATTCAATTTATTTTATTTAATATATTAATTAATTAGAAATTTGAATTAATTAATTATTAATTCCTAGAAAATCCTATAATTAATTATTGGAGGTTATTAAATTACGAAAGGTGTCATGGTTGAATTATTAGGATATTAATTAATTTAAATTAGCTTCTAATTTAATTAGTATATTAATTTATATTAAATTTAATTTGTTATATTGGTTAACTAGAAATTATTATTTATTAATTAATCGTCTCTAAAGGTGCGTTTGGTACGCAAACAGGACAGAACGGGGCAAAAAAACGTTTGGTAAGACATGACAAAACTGGTTAAATGACCAATATACCTCTAGTGAGATTTTTAATGTTTTTTACCAAATAATCAATATAAATTATTTGTAGTCTTACATATGTAAACAAAATAAAAAATAATTATGTAAGAAACTATTTGTAGTTTGCAGGTCCTAGAATCACAAAAGCCATCACTTCCAATTCTTCAAAAACAGAGTATCCAAGAATCACAACAGAAAAATCGCATGTCCATGTCTTAGAAATCGCAGGTTTGGGAAAGAAATCGTAAATTCAAGATAATGAAAACACATTAAGCTAAACAAGAAGAAATCACAGATTTTTTAAGAAATCACAAATTTTTGAAGAAATCGATATATACAGACACAATAAGAAATCGATTACTGTATACATCTTGAAGAAATCGATATATGTATGACAACACCAAGAAATCACAGAAGAACCAATTGCTATGGAGGAATCGATTTATGTAGAGAGTCGATTACTTGTGGATGTCGAGATGAGACGTGTATCTGATGAGAGATCGATGGTTGTGGAGGAATCGATTGGTCAAGAGGAATCAATCTGATGAATCGTTAGGTATGGAGAATTGATATTGAACCGTGAAATTTAGGTGTGTTTAGGTTTAGTCTTTTTCAAGGGTATGTTGGTCCAAATGATGCTGTTCCATCTTGTTCCTGGGTTTAGAGTGGGACACGCGTGTCCTATTCTTGTTCTACTTAGTCCATGTCTGTTCCACATAAAGACACACCAAACATGGAACAAGTGTGTTCTATCCTGTTCTACCTTGTCCACCCTACCAAACGCACCCTAAGGTATATGGGTTAATATTAAATCATTTAATTAGTTTAATGATTTAATAATATGATTTTAAAGCGTCGTTTTGGAGCCGAATGATTATTTGGGATGTTTTAGGAGATGAAGCTTATAAAATTATGGAGTAATTAAATGAACGTTTTAAGACATTGATGAGCTGAGTGTTCGGAAGGTTGACCGTAGTTGACTTTTGGCAATTTGGGTCGTTGATAGAGCAAGGCTTAATTAGATTTCCTTATGTTATATCCCTTCTGTGTGTTTGTTTGTTGGCAAACTTAGTTCAGTTATGTATTTTAAAGTTTATGTATCACCGGGTATGAGACGGGCTAATGTTTTGAGGATTGTAATGTTTAAGTTAAGACTTCCCATTGTGATTATGTTAGACCTTATTGTCATATTCGTCGACGTAAGGTCCTATTTGGGATGAATGACATTAGGGCCACATTACCCAAGGGTGGATTTGGGGGTGTTTAGGTTGGTATTAGAACTGTAGTTTAGGAGAATTAGGTTAAGTTGTTAGCCTAAGCTGCTTAAACTGGATAGTGTTGGAGAGGAGGGGGAGGGGATAGAGATCTCGTTAGGCAAGGAATAGGAGTATATGATTGTTTATGTTCTAGCGTTATCTTGTTTTATATTAAGTTTGATCCTACTATTATACCTAACCCAGTGTACTTCTATGGTTTGTAGAACATGACACACTTGGAGAGTAGCTCGGAGGGATATACCCTAGAGAGGCAGATAGAGACTGGCATCGAGTACGAGGCGGTCGACCAGCCAGACGAGCTTGCAGAGGAGAGGATTGAGGTTCCTCTCGCCATGATCCAGCACTATGATGAGTATATAGCAGAGTTGAAACATCGCAACTTCATGATAGTGGTAGCTTATTAGATGGCCGGACGAGAGACACGTTTAGCGACCAGGTCGTTTTCGACAAGGGTCGTAAATTGGTTTCGGTACATGTGGGAGATTATACGAGATATATATACGGGTGTGGCAGCTTTCGATGGTCGCTGGACTAGTTGGTTCTAGCAGGGACCCACATGAAGTTTGTCTACTACTTTACCCCGATTCAACCCTATCGTCAGTGACTCGGTTTTCGTTATTACCGGATTGAGGAGCAAATGATCCAGGAACCAGGGCCATGTTGAGGATGATGAGCACGAGCATGAGGAGTTGCGATGACAGATGGAAGATTTCGGCCTATGAATCTTCCTTTATCCTTTAGAAGGAGAATGCTAGTTTCTTTATAGGCGTTTGCTTGTTGATATCAAACTGTTAGGAGTATGTATTTTTAGCTGTGCATGTGTGGTCGCTTTAGACTCGGTTATTTTGTTTGGTTGTCGTTTATTTATGTTCGGTGACGTTTATCAAGGTACAAACCTATTAGCTTGGTGAATGAAAATGCCGTTTCCTTTAGCATGTGATCTAGTTTTATGATGTCTATTTAGATTATGGAGTAGGAGTAAATATGGAAACCGACAATACCTTATTGTATCAGTATGGTGTCTAGAGGATCAAGGAGAACCGAGCTTATCGGGGAGGGTGCCAACGATGTGGTATCGCCGATATAATGTGGTCGAGGCCGCGTTGATGGTCATACCGCCAACTAGTGCCACCCTGTCTATGCCTGCTAGTACGACCATAGGAGGAGGCCGAGGCCGAGAGAAGGCACAAGGAGGAGGAGGAGGTGGTGAAAGCCTTATGACTGAGTTGACAACGACCGATAAGATGACTCAGATCCTTCAGAATACCCTACCTGGTATGATAGAGGCGGCGTTAGACGCCAGACTAAAGAAACAGGCAGAAGAAGAGGAGACTGAACAAATAAATATCGGGATAGGAGACCAAGAGGATACTGAGGCAAGCAAGCAAGAGAATACTAAGGTAAGTAACAACGGGTAGGAGAGGGTTGTGGTTTCAACCACAAAAGAGAAAGGATGCAATTTTAAGGACATCGGTAACACACGTTTGAAAGAATTCAAGGGTATCGAGTGCGCGGTAGCCCTAATGAACTGGATAAAGAAAATGCAGAGTTGCTTCAAGATCTGCAAGTGTGAGGACCAGAAGGTGACATATGCGGCTACTACTCTTGTTGATTCGGCACTTGACTGGCGGGATACTGAGTGCGAGATTAGAGGACTCTATCGCTACCAGTCAAGTATCGACGAATTTCGCACTCGGTATCCCACCGGTCCTCGACCTCTCCTTGTGGCCGTACTAGCAGGCATAGACGGGGTGGTACTAGAGCTGGCGGTATGACCATCAATGCGGCCTTGACCTCGGCCTCGTCCTACCAGCGGCACCGCATCGTTGGCACTCTCCCCGATAAGTTCAGTTTTTCTTGATCTTCTAGACACCATACTGATACAATAAGACATCGGTTTCTATATTTACTTCTACTCCATAATCTAAATAGACATCATAAAACAAGATCACATGTTAAAGTAAACGACATTTCATTCACCAAGCTAATAGTTTTGTACATTGATAAACGTCATTGAACATAAATAAGCGACAAGATAACCGAGTCTAAAGCGACCCCACATGCACAACTAAAAATACATACTCCTAACGGTTTGATATCAACAAGCAAATGCCTATAAAGAAACTAGCATTCTCCTACTAAAGGATAAAGAAAGATTCATAGGTTGAAATCTTCCATCCGTCATTGCAACTCCTCGTGCTCATCATGGCCCTGGTGCCTCTGGATCGTCGGCTCCTCAACCTGCTAATAACGGAAAGCAAACTACACTGATGATAGATATGAATCGGGGTAAAGTAGTAGACAAACTCCACGTGGGTCCCTGCTGAACCAACTAGTCTAGTGACCAACGAAAGTTGTCACACCCGTATATATATCTCGTATAATCTCCCACATGTACCGGAACCAATCCACGACATTGGTTCAAAACGACCTACCGCTAAACGTGCTTTTCGTCTGGCCATCCGATAAGCTACCACTATCATGAAGTTGCGATTCTGCCATGTACTTGTCATAGTGTTGAATCATGGCGAGATAAACCTATCCTCTTCTCTGCAAGCTCGACTGGCTGGTCGACCGCCTCGTACTCAATGGTTGTCTCTAATGGCCTCTCTAGGGTATATCCTTCCGAGCTACTCTCCGAGCGTGCCATGTCCTACAAACCATAGAAGTACACTGGGTCAGGTATCGTAGTGGGATCAAACTTAATATAAAGCAAGATAACGTTAGAACATAAACAATCATATACTCCTATTCCTTGCCTAATGAGATCTCTATCCTCTTCTCTCCAACACTGTCCAATTTAAGCTTAAGCTAACGACTTAACCTAATTATCTTAAACTACAACTCTGATACCAACCTGTAACACCCCCAAATTCAGCCTTGGGTAATGCCACATCATTCATCCCAAATAGGATCTTACGTCCACGAATATGACGATAAGGTCTAACATAATCACAGTGGGGAGTCTTAACTTAAACATTACAATTCTCCAAACATTAGCCCGTCCCATATCCGGCTATGTTACATAAACTTTAAAATACATAACTGAAATAAGTTTGCCATCAAACAAACACATAGAAGGGATATAACACAAGGAAATCTAATTAAGCCTTGCTCTTTCCTTTGTCCTCTAGCTCCTGATATGCATACTAGTAGTTTGCTAAAAGCCAAGTGAGTTCATGGTTTATGTGCACATAAATACACTCTTTATCTTGCATCAAAATATCATCATATACAATATACATATTACTGGGAATATAAAATAGTGCTCATGAACTCCTCCATGGGTAGGTCTACTCTGTCACGGTGTTCCTGGGCTACACGGCTCACCCCTGTCCGGCACCCGTTACGGGGTCGTCCCACTCCAAAGCGTGACATGTCGAGCCCGACCTCATGCCCAAATATCAACACCATATTGTGTCACACATAACATATACTCCATTTCATAACATGCTAAATTATTTAAACACCAATAAATAATTAGCATGCAACTCCTCATGATATATATAGATGTAAACATACTCCCGTAAACATGCATATAAAACATATCATCATACTCCACATACATAACATCAAATTATTATCATGCCAAAATAATTTGTATTTACGAATGTATACATCTCATGAGTTTCAAGAAAAAATCTCCTTAATGCGACTGTGGGAAGGCTGTTTCTGTAAGAGATATTCCATCAAGTAAGTTTATAGAGACTGAAAGCTGCTTATGTCCAAGAAATAAACCCCGATTAGTGACCTACACGACATGCACCAAAGTATTCCATCAACGGCCTAAATTGCCAAAAGTCAACTACAGTCAACTCTCCGAGCACTCTGCTCATCGACGTCTTAAACCGTCCATTTAATCACTCCATAATTTTATAAGCTTCATCTCCTATTTTCAAACATTCCAAATAATCATTTGGCTCCAAAACGACGTTATTAAATTATTAAATTAATTAAATGATTTAATATCAACCCATCTCTTAGGAACAATTAATTAATAAATATTAATTTCTAATTAACCAATATATTAAATTAAATTAGAAGCTAATTTAAATTAATTAATATCCTAATAATTCAATCACGACACCTTTAGTAATTTAATAACCTCCAATAATTTATTATAGGATTTTCTAGGAATTAATAATTAATTAATTCAAAATTTTAATTACTTAATATATTAAATAAAATAAGTTGAATTTAATATGTTATTTAAATTAGAAATTAACTAACTAATTATACTCCTAATTCTAAATAATTAATTATTAGATTTTGGGCTTCCAAACTTACCAACCCAAATCCATAGCTAAAAGAGGCCCAACATAAATAATTAAATAGGGCCAGACAATTTAATTAAACAGGCCAAAGACAATTCCATCGAGTCCAAAACCCGGCTGAAACCCACGGGTCAGCGGGATTCGGCCCCTGACCCGCCCCGTCCGCTCTAGACCGGTTCGCCCAGACCCGAGTCCGAACCACCCGAACGCCACCGCCACTCACTTCACGCGGGCAGCCGTGGTTTTCGCCCGTTTGGGCTCGTTTCTCCACCTTTTTCAGCGTTTCTTTCTGCGTTTAATCACCGCAACATAAACCTTCATCTAACAACTCAAAAATCGACGAAAACGGTGCATCGTAGCACCCAGAATTCGTGATTAAACGTCCCGGTTTTTACCGAAACTCTTCGAATCACGTCTCCGACAAAAACGACGGATTTCGTGTCGTTTTTACAACCCAAAACTTTCAGAAAACATGCAACAAGTATAACACACGAGTTCTGAACTTCTACTTGCGAAAACGAACGGAAAACTTACCGAAATTCGCCGAGACAACACCGAAACGTCACACGTTCGGCCATCGTTTTTTCTCAAACTGCTTGATCGTTTCGCCCTGCACCAGTTCCAAACTTGCAATCCAGAGATGAAGAGATTGGTACCAAATTTGTTATATATTTTCTCCAAATGAGCATCGTCGCCCTCATAAAAACTTAAGGCCGGTTTGGGGGTGTAACCCCCTCCCCCACGTTCCCATGCAACGACTTTTGGGGGTTGACACTTTTGGTCCCAGAGCATTTCACTTTCACCCCTTATTCTTTCTTCCTCTTTTCGCTTTTCACCTTTTATTTCGTTTGAATTATTTTCTCCCCTCAACCTTTATTCTTAAATATTAGGTTTTTTTTTCTTTTTCTTTTTCTTCTTCTGAGTGTTACAATGAACATACAAAAAACAGTAGGAAAGGCGTGATAGGTAGGCTGCCTACAAGTAACACCTAGGGTTCTTGGGGAGATCCTTCACATGTCATGTTATGATCGTTGTTAAAATTAGTTTAGGGCGCGTTTGGTATGTAGACTGGACTCGACTGGATGGGCGAGACCACGAGAGTAAGATAGGCGGATGAAAGAATTCCTTGAAGGTTTTTAATTTGACATGGGCAGTTTAGTAACTTACCAATCTTGTCCCATCTTCCTGATATTTGTTCCACCTATATTGGTGGGACAGAAAAATTGCATTTTTATCCCACTCAGGTTATGTCCCAGTCGAATGTCGGCCAAATGTGAGATAACAAGTTTTTGTATTGTACAGTTCCATCTTGTCCCTTGTACGAAATGCACCCGTAATATGGAGGTTATTTAATGTATTTTTCTAATGGTTTTCTGAGTATGAATAGAGACTATATTCCTAAAACTTTGACGTAAATTTTGTTGTGACTGACCGAGGACCTTGTGTTTAATATGAATTTCAGGTGAAGATGATTTTGCTCGTATCTTATCGCGGATTGACGAACTTGAAAAAGAAGAACTTGAATCCGAAATTGCTGAGGAACATGAAGAGGAAGACAAAGACGATTTAAGTCACCTTATAAGTCTGACTTCTCTTGAACCTGAGGGTAGAAGTTCAGAGGTCAGCTCTTGAGTATCAAAAGATAAGCACATCCATTCACCTAATTATTGCTATTTTTTCTTATAGATGCTTTTAATTAATTGGCAGGAACAGACGAAGAATGAACACCCGATGGGCAAAAGATCTCTGCAAAGTCACCCTCAACAAGACATGTCCAAGCAGTTTAAGTTGAGCAGCTAATCTTTCTTATTCTCTTATATGATGTTTGCATGATTTTATTTCCCTTTTTACCAGCTACTGAAAGTTGAACTAAAAGATGTCATATTAAATAATATCAATTATTTAGATTATTAAATAGTATTTTTACTTGAAACTTGCAGCCCAAAGACTCACCGTCTCTTCCTGTATCCAAAGGTGAGTTTTGATGTTAACATTCTTTCTTTAGGAATCCGTACATTTCAAGTTTTAGGGATATATGACATATGTTCGGAACTCTTTTACTGTTATGTATTTTGGCTCATTTGCCTGCTTATGTACTCGTGCCCAATCAACCTCTTCATGTTTTTTCAATTTGGTTGCTTACATTACATGATAGTATTATTTTATTGTATGTAACCAAGATTAGTGATTGATCCATGCTTTGCTTTGTCATCGGACTTGGATGACATATAAGAGACGTTAAGGGTAAAACCAAACCAAACTGACCCGGTATATCCCACTCGAAAGTACTAGCTGAGACTTTGTTAAGGGTAAAACTGAACCAAACGACCCAATATATTCACTCGAAGTACGGTCTTGGGGGAGTTATGGAGACTTGTCTTCTACCTTAAAGTGAAGAGTGACTTTTCCTGTGAAGACCCCTGATTTGTGTCGGAGTGCGAGCAAAAAGAGGCGATGTTAAGGATCATATAGTTAAATTTGACCTGACTTGTTTTGAGCATGTGATATTTCATATTTCAGTCATTGTTTATATAAACTGGTACTAATATTTGCTCGTTCTTTATTGCCCAGATTCAGATTTATCTTCACATGTAAAAGTTCCCACATCCAGTGGATCAATCCTTCCTCCGAGTATTGTAGAGCATAATAAATTGAAGGAGAGTTTGTCTCGCACACCCGCGTCAAAGAATGAGGTATAACATCGTATTCTTTCCGTCTAAAAATAAATGGCTATGATGAAAAAGGCACACGGTTTTTAGAAGTTTGTAATTATTACACTTTTTAATTATCTAAATGACAATTTTACCCTTAATAATAATAGAGAATAACGAAATTCTCCATCTCATAATTAAGGGTATAATTGGAAATTACGCACTTTTAAAAAGTGGACTTTTATTTTGGACAAACTAAAATAAGAATGTGGACACTTATTTTTGGGATGGAGGGAGTGATTTTTTGGCGTTTCACGATAAATTTCATGAGAATGCTAATGACCACCGACATCTTTAGAAGGTTTCTACCTTGGCATCAAATTCGAGCAATCACAGTAGCAGGGCAAGTGTTGTTGCACCTGTGTCAAAGGAGGTAAAATATTGTATTTCGTGTGGGCCTTTTTCGACCTTTGATTTGTTTGTGTGATGGTAATGACAAACCGTTTTCCACATTTTTCAGGCTTCCAACTTTGATTCGAGCATAGGCAGTGATAGAAGCAAGGCAAGTGTTTGTTGCATTCCAAGCATATTCATGGCATGAGTTTGTTAACAATGAAAATATACTGTTTCAGGCTTTTACGGGCTCAATTGTCGAGCACACCCATAATACTGAGAACAACCAAAAGGGTCAAACGCAGGCATCCGCATCGAAACCAGTATCTAGATTCAAGCTGCAAAGAAAGTAGCTACAGGATGGTTTAAGGTACCAGAAAACTCATGGGCGCACACTTGTGTCTGAATCTTTATGGGAAAGCTTCGTTTATTTCACACACTTTTCATAATTGGGAGTTTTCACTGAAACAGTCGTTCTACCCTTTGGGGTGGTGGATATATCTGTGTACATCCCACCTTCCAGACCCCACCTTTGGGTGGGATTTATCGAGTTAGTTTGGTTTTACAACTCATGAGTCCACACTTGTGTCGGAACAAAGATTAGGCACCAAGCACTTCGTGCGACAATGGAATGTATTTGGTCATCAGGATATATTGTGAAGTTGTGTAGCGGAGTTTTGGAACACTACGGAGCGAATGAGTTTTCTGATGATCGTTTATATGATTTCTTTTACCGAGTAACTGTTGTACTTATCAAAATACTTTGAAAGTTTGAAGTACATTGTAGAAAGTGATTCTAATCATCATGATTGCGGTATTTTGTCGCCGAGAGTTTGCAAATGATCTAATTTTTGTATGTTAAGTGTGGGTGTTTGTACCGATTTGTACCCTCAAGAAGAGAACTATCTTAAATTGACCACTTTTGGTATGCTTTTTTTGTGTGCATTTTAACAAGTATAAGAGCAAAACGACTGTATATGTATTTTTTCTAAAATAGAGTACTGAATGTAATTATATCAAACTTCAACAACTCTATTTTTTTAGCAATTTTGGCGTTAATTATACTATTAAAATATTCAATACATTTAATAAAAATATTATTTCTCTTTTAAACATTTATTTTCAATACCTTTTATTAGTGAGAAAGATTTAAAATATTATTACTTTATCCTATATATAGTTCATACTTTCTGCATTCAGTTCTAGCTATTTCTGCACCTTCTGATTGACCTTTTTAAAGATTTTTTCAAATTTAGAGACTTTCATAGTCCGTGTTTTCTTTTTTCTATTTTCGCATACCTTTTAGCAGCATACATTTTAGCATAGCTATTTGACATGAATACATAATGAATTTCTCCTTAATCCTTAGGGGTGTTTATGAGTCAAGCATTTGACAAGCTATTTGAACTCAAACGTAAAGTATTACTTGATGGGTTCATATAGGGGTGTTTATGAGTCAAGCATTTAACAAGCTATTTGAGGTCGAAAGCAAAGTATTATTTGATGGACTCATGAACCGAGTTTTGCTAGACTAATGTTCAATTCAACATGTTCAAAAGCTTGTTTAATTATTGGAATGCGAACTAATCGAATTAGGACAAAGGTCCTCTTTTAAAGCCAAATGTCAAATATAGTAACCATTTTATTCTAACCCGACTCTGAGAGTGTAAAAGACTTGTATATTGATACTTTTAAAGCCAAATGTAAAATATAATTACCATTTTATTCTAACCTGGCTTTGAGAGTGTAAAATATGTGTATATTGATACAATATTGTTACTATATTATACATCTTACAAATTATTATATACGTTCAACTTGTTACTATATTATACAATATGTTTCAATTTTATAAAATTATCTTATAAAAAAATGATAAATATGTTCAAATTCATTAAGCTCTACTAACAACGCAAAATACTCCATAAAATTGTAACTTAGATTTAAAATAAAATGTTTATTTTGTTTTGAGTGAATTGTGGATTTGGTCCCCTTGTTTTGTTACTTTCTTTGACTATGGTCCTTATAGTATGTTTATTGTGGATTTGGTCCCTGTGGTATTCAATTTATCTTGGTCATGCCCTTTGACTAACGCATCCGTTAACTCCATTAAATCAGGGACCATTTTAGTCATTTTGCCTAATTTGTATCTTTTTATGATAAGAAAAATAAAAAATATATTTTTAACACACACACACACACACATATATATATATATATATATATCAAAATAAATAAAATAGAATGTTATTGTATGACTTGATTCTTTAAATTAAAAAAAATTATATTAAATATGATTTAATTTAATTATTTTATGTAATGGTGGACAAAGTTATGGTTATATTGTTTTAATGTAATTAAATTTTAATTTAAACAAACTAGATCATAAAATTATATCTTATTTTATTTAGAGCGAATAAAATAAGATATGTTTTTATGATTTGATTTATTAAATTAGAACTTTAATTATGTTAAAGGCGATACAATTTTATTGTTCTTTACTATCATTGGAACAAACAAGCTTATTATCGATATTTTGACACCAAAATCATTGAAAACCATTGAAAAATGAACTATAATTTTATCATCTTAAAATTAGAGGTTCCAATTTTCATATTGTTTTTCAATAAAAAAACTCAAAACAAACCGTTTAGATTTTAACGAAATTAAATATTTAAGTTACGAATATTTTAATTCACAACCACAAGGCAAAACATAGAGCATCATATGTCAGGTAACACCAACATGAAAACATGTTAGCATTTAGAAAATAGCAAAGATCAGCTACAACATCCATCAATAGAGAAATATACGACATGGTCTTATCATTATTCGGTACTCCTTCTGTCCCAAAATAAATGTTCATAATAAAAAAGACACACGGTTTTAGAAATGTGTAATTATTAGTTTATTACACTTGTTAATTTTATTGTGGGTTAAAATATTCGTAACTTAAATATTTTATTTCGTTAAAATCTAAACAATTGATTTTTAATTTTTGACTGAAAAACAATATGAAAATTGGAACCTCTAATTTTAAGATGATAAAATTAGAGTTCATTTATCAGGTTTTCAATGATTTTGGTGTCAAAATATCGATAATAAGCTTGTTTGTTATGATGATAGTAAAAGAACAATAAAATTATATCGCCTTTAACATAATTAAAGTTTTAATTTAATAAATCAAATCATAAAAACATCTTATTTTATTTGTTCTAAATAAAATAAGATATAATTTTATGATCTAGTTTGTTTAAATTAAAATTTTAATTACATTAAAACAATAAAACCATATTTTTTTCACCATTACAATAAAATAATAAAATTAAATCATATTTAATATAATTAATTTTTTTTTAAATTTAAAGAATCAAGTCATACAATAACATCCTATTTTATTTATTTTGATATATATATATATATATGTGTGTGTGTGTGTGTGTGTTAAAAATATATTTTTTATTTTTTTTATCATAATAAGACACAAATTAGGCAAAATGACTAAAATGGTCCCTGATTTAATGGAGTTAACGGATGCGTTAGTCAGAGGGACCATGACCAAGATAAATTGAATACCACATGGACCGAATCCACAATAAACATACTATAGGGACCGTAGTCAAAGAAAGTAACAAAACATGAGGACCAAATCCACAATTCACTCTTTTGTTTTTTATTATGTTTATTTGTTAGGTACATGAATTCAAACATGGAATTTTAATAAGTTGTATTCATACAACATTAAGGGGCTGTTTGTTTACCTCTTAATGGTTCCATTAAGAGGCAACATCTGAATCGTTAAGAGGTAAATCTTGTTTGACAAAAAAAGTGGTGCCTCTTAATGGTTCCAAAAGGCTCTTAATGGTTTTGTATCCTGACCCTCCCTTAACCATTAAGAGCCATGATTTCATTATGAACAATTAGCAAACAACTATATTTCATTTTACACTATATCATAAAAACCTCTTAATCATTCAGATCACTTAATCATTCTGAACTAAACCATTCAGCAATTGTCAAACAACCCCTAACTTGTAATCTTGAATTTTAAGTAAATAGACTGAGATTGGTAGATCATTATTTTATTTTATAATATAAATCGATATGGGTTCAAAGTAAATATAAAGTTCTATTTTTGGTTAAATTTTTTTTTTGAAAAATGAAAATCTCATTTATTTTAGTTTTACTTATTTTTTTTTTTTGACAAAGTCAATAAAATGAATATTTTATAAAAATAAATAATTTTAAAACATAAATCGTAATAGGTTTCAAATTAAAAATTGTAAAATTCTCTTTTTTCTGGTTCAATTTAATTTTTTATTATTATAAAAAGTCATTTATTTTAGTTTTAGCTACGCTTTTTTCATAAAATAATGATTATTTTTTCTATGAAAATAATGATAGAGTATTTTGTGAAGGCTTATGATCGTTTAATTTAAGTGCTAACTATATTTTAAAATAAATGAATAATATATTCTAATAAAAAATAAAAATAGGTCTTTTATCTCGTAATATTTATCTTGTATTTATTATGTTTATTTATAATTAGTTATACCAATTCAAACATGCAGCTTTAATAAGTATACTTACGATATAACCACAACATAAATTAATTTTTAACCAAATCATAATTAGATGAACATTTAGCTTAAAAGGATAAAACTAGGCCAAGTTTTGAAAATAGGTATAGTAAATATTAGAGTTTGGTAAAGATTTCTTGGTCACCATTAATCTGAAACACAAATCAAACTATCAATCATCATATCGCTTTTAATAACATGTATAAAATACTTAAAAAAAACAAAAGAAAACTAAGAAAAGATAATAACAAAAAGGACTGAAATCACAAAAACGAAAAATCAATGAATATCACAACCAAAGGAGCTATATCAAACAAAGAAATAAAATGAAAATAGAAGAATGGATGAACACCAAAGGAAGATGAACTATGAGAATTGAGGAAGGATGATTTGAGCTCTTAAGTTTGACATAATCTTGGCTGATATCGTGTGTTTAAAACGCCTCAAAAAATATCCTATAAGTACCTCAATTATCAGTCATTAAAAGTTTTCAATATAACTATTTTAGATCCAACACAACCATCTATCAATGCTAAATAGACCAAAGAAACGGTTGTTTGAGCACTTTTTAGAGATTTATGGGCATAATCAAGTGGTAAACATTGATAAACGATATTTGATGCATAATAAATAATTTTTAAAACTTTACTTCTAAATACCTTATAATATAATATAGATAATAAATTGAGTTCCGATGAGAAGTTAAGTTAACATGAGAAACATGAAAAATGGTTATTAACCGTTGGATGCACATTAGAATGAGATGCACCAGATCAATTCTTTTATGAAACACGATTCATGTATATGTTTGAGATTATAAGTGATTTCAGATTCACTTATCACATTATCTCAACTTATCACAGGATCCAATCATATTTTTCATATATCATTTACAATAATCAATTCACACCAAAAGGGATATTTTGGTCCTTTATCAAAATTCGGGTAAATTCCATTTCAATTCCTAAGTTACAATATGTGAACCAAACGTGTGACAAATTTCTGATTTCATTCCATCCAACCCCTAGATTCGAGCCTTTACCGCCTTCTGAAAATCCCATACTATCAGTGGGTGACTAGGGTTTACATTTTTCATTCCAGCAAGAAGAACAACTCCGATTTGAAGTTCTTCTATACCCTAACAGGAACTTTTTACTTATTTCTTATGTGAAATCAACACCACCATCTCAATTCGTCAAGACCAGTAAATCCTAAACCCCAGGACAATGACGAAAATCTACGGTACTGGAGTGTTCGACTTCCGGCGCCACCGTGTTGCTGAATACCCCGTCACCGTTGGCGCTTCCGACCAATCACTTCCGGAGAGGCCGCCGGAATCACAACCAGGCACCAATTTGCCAAGCTCGATAACGCTTGTTGAAATTCAGCGTGACCGGCTCACTAAGATTGCTGATGCGAACTGGTCGAAAACGGCGACAAACAACGAGAAACCTCCGTTTAGTGCGGAGCTGGTGAAGGAGATTTATGAGACTGAGTTGTTGGTGAAGGAGGAGGGCGGGAAGATGAGGAGAACGGTGCCGTTGCAGAGGGTTATGATTCTTGAAGTCAGTCAGTACTTGGAGAATTACCTTTGGCCGAATTTTGATCCTGAGACTTCTTCGTTTGAGCATGTCATGTCCATGATTCTCATGATTAACGAGAAGGTATCGGTGTTCGTAAATATATGTGCAGTTTTTACTTTAATTTTTTCGGTTATCTTCTTGATTATGTGAGATTTTATCTATAATACTTTAGTCTTGATGTAAAAACAATCTAGTGTACATGAGAAGTAAACGCACATTTGTATGCATAACAATGTGAAGGAGGTTGCATAAGCAAATTATGTTGTACTATGAACTTGCCTCGGTTACATTTTATGATGTTTCCTTTAGACAATAACTGCGACCTAGTAATGCTGACTGTAATACAGATGGGGAGTAATATAATCTGGTAGCATGATGTGATATAGGGCTCTATGCTCAAAATGGATTTCTTTTAAAGGAGTGCAAAAAAGGGAATTTGCTCTGTCTATAGGGCAGTGGGAGTAATATATCTTGAAAGTATATACTCACTATGCTGATTCCAAGTGTGAGAGGCCTCATTTTACTTAAAGATCGAAGCATGTGTACACTGTACCTTACAAAGTAAAAATGAAACCGGCTAGCGGAATGTGGTGTAAATGAGGTTCATATAAATTGGAAACATAGCTTGATTGTAGTTCAGTGATGGTTGGTAGCAGGTTAGTTCACCTTACTGTTTTTCTTGAACGTGTATACTCTCTACGTCCGATGCTAAATACAACATTTGGCCGTACATGGATATTGGTGAAGGTAGTTCACTAGCTGCTGAAGAAACAGAAAACCCTTGCAGGGCCTGGTTTAATCATAATAGCTTGCTCGTAGTGTCTAATAGCAAGATAATACAGAACATGGTTTTTGTATTCCTTTTGAGTGATATACTTTCGAAGTATCTGCTATAGCACAGAGTGATACTAATCGCTATGGAAGGTTATGGTTTTAATCCCTGTAATGGAGTAAACTATATGGTTTGTATATTCTCTACAACGAACTACAAGTTGAAGGCAATGATCGATGACTTGAATGCTATGTTAATCCATTGGAATTTGCAGTTTCGAGAGAATGTTGCTGCTTGGATATGCTTTTATGATGGAAAAGATAAGTTCAAGGAATTTCTTGAGAGGGTTCTCTGCTTGAAGGAGGTACGCGATTTGCTTTCTAGGAAGCTATTAACATTGGTCAAAAGTAATGGATGACATCAAAAATTTTGATACAGGGAAGAAGCCTGAGTATCGCAGAGAAGACAAATTACCTACTTTTCATGATTAATGCCTTCCAGGTAAAAAGTTTGTATATCGTGTTGCATGTTATTCCACAATGTATGGTTAATTGATCGTTGATGTTGAATCTCCCCTGTACCTTGATGATGCCTTTAGTTATTAGTGTACTGAATTTATAATTTTTTTTTATCATTATGTCTACTTCATGATCATGGTTATTAATTTATGATTATTGCGCGGTTAATCGATTACTTTTAAGGTTGTATCATTCCAGTACTATTTTGATCATAAAGTGCTGGATTGTCGTACATATGATTTCATCATGTTCTATGCAGCTAATTACTTGTATTTGACATGCACAGTGGGTCTTGGATATGGACAAAATAGGAATGCATGCATTCTATTCAGTTTATTTGCCAAACACCCTTATCAACTTAATAATCAGACACTCCCATAACAATTCAGATTGCATTCAGCATCAAGTACTAAACACTAAAAGAAGGCTATGCCCGAGGACTCTGGATTTTTTAAGACAAAAAGTTCAGGTTGAATGGATTTAATTTATCCTCAAATTTAAGATAATTGTGATTAATCTTGAACAATCCTTTTAATGTGATTGTAGGGTGTAGGGGAAAACTTATCTAATGGTGAATTTGAAAAAAGCGAGGCATTAAACATAGCTGGTAATGATTTGATGGAGGACAAGGACAATTAAGTACTTAAACTATTTTGTCTCACTTCTTACCTATCCCATCTAGTATGAAATACGAGGCATTGTTTTGGTTTTTTATTGCACTTATTGTCTTCCCTTCCTTTTATGTGATATCCATCTTGTGAGGCTTCTGCATCGTCTTTTTTCTTAGATATAATGAGTTAAGTTTTATTGGTTTGTTCTAAGATGAGGTATTTAATAAAAGAAATAACATTGTTATATAATGTTCCGTGTCTTCAAGATCTGAAGACTTGTCAGGAGATTGTTGCGAAGCATGATTTAATTCATTCCAGTAATATTTTAAATTTTAGTTCAAACTTCATGTATTGTAAGAGACATGATAACAAGATAGTCACCTATTACCAAAGGGCCTTTGGCCTAGCGGTATCCAGGTTACCGGTGAGCCATAGAGGCCAGCCTCCTAGGAGTCCAGGGGTTCAAACCTCACCAAAGGTGAGGAGGGTGTGTGAGTCCATTTGCCGTATATAAATATTATATACTTAAAGAAAAAGATAGTCACCTATTCTTCTCGTCTTTCTTGTGACAGAGCCTGGAGGATGATATAGTAAGCAAGAAATTCATGAGATTGGCTAGTCTTCATTGCTGGCATAGTCTATCGTTTGGTCGTTTTCAGGTAAATTTGTACACTCTTGTCTATTATTTCTCAAAGTTGATTTTGTCATGTTGTGTAATTTGCTTTTATTTTGCTTTTTAGATGGAGCTTTGTCTTAATCCAGATTTGATTAAAAAATGGAAAAGAATTGCAAAAAAAGCGAAGGAGGCGAAGAAGCGAGGGGAATCTTTTGATATCTCAATGATGCTAGAAGTGAAGTTCTTGAGGAATCTCATTGAAGAATTTTTGGAGGTATTTTTGTTAAACCATATACCTTAGTCATTGTTGGATTACCATCATGTAAGCTGACATGAGACACTTGTTCGTGTATTTTTTCAACAGGTTCTCGATTCCAAGGTATTTTACTATGATGATGGCAACGGAGGGTCCGGCGTTCATGGATATGAACAAATCAATGAAGCTTCGATCTTGTATTGCGAGAGGTTTATGGAATTCTTAATTGATCTTTTGAGCCAGCTTCCAACCAGGAGGTATTGTTTTTAAGTTGCCTAATCTTAGCTTTTGCAAGTTCGGTATTATTTGGACCCTGTTTTATTGTCAACTTCGAAAGTCAAAGTTGGGGAAGAGTAAAAAAGGATAGATAGACAAGAGAATTACAAATGCACAATTAGGGAGGAAATATGCTTGATTATCTTCAATACAAACTTAGCAGATAACCTCTTGATAGTTATCCAGCAGTCCAGCTTCATCATCTTTGACTAATCATTGGGTTCTCATCCTTATGTGACTTTTGTTCTTAACATTTTATACTATTCATATGCTGTACCTCTATCTTCTCATATTGGTTTCCTATTTTCCCTCTTGATTAATATATACTTGTTTAAGTTTTTTACATTCTTACAACTACACGAGTTTGTTTCATCCTCTTTCACAATCTTTTGTTCCTCATTATTCCACCACCAATGTGTCTTGGGTGAGATATCTACTTTCTATCCTTCCTTCTATAACACCTCTTTTTCCACCTTTTCATTGCACGTTTGTTGTCGTTCACTTTTTAGTAGTTTACACTTTGATATCTCAACACCTCGTATTTACATTTCTTCATTAGATTACCTTCTTTTAGATCCCACCTCTTGGTTCTAGGATGTTTTATTTGTATAACATTTTCGCCATTGTAGATGATACTAGGGATTACCTTGTGTATGTTGTCACTTCATCTTCTTTAGGCATGACCTTACTGTTCATGCATGTCATTTGGTTTTCTTTTCCAAGGACAAAGCATAGCTTGCTAGTGTTTTGACGCCTACTAAAAGGTTATGGGTGAGAGTCATATTTCCCAAGAAGAGTTTATATGACTAATAGATCATAAGCTATTGCAAGTTTTATTCTTTCTTCTCTATTATCATCATAGCAACTACCGGATGTTATTCTATTCTCCTGGACGAGCTTTCTTGTTTCTTCGTCCATCAAAGCTCAAAGCTAGGTGCACCAAGTATTGATGTGGTGTGTCACTAGAGTATAATGATCCATCAATTGTTCATTTCTATTATCATGTTTCTAGAGGGAACCCCCTGACCCTTACTAGTCTAATGCACCATGTGGCTCACTTATAGCCACTATAGGGTTTCAATATGTTGCTTTCTAAGAGTTGTATGCCACAATGAACCTTCATTTTTCATTTTAATCTATGCTAGATACGATGCATGGGCTCGCATAGCCTAACACATGTTATCTTAGCTTGGTAGAGTTGGAAATGTGGCATCGTCTTCTTATGTGAGTTATCTCTTCTGCTTAGGCATGGCAAGGTGGCGGGGACCCCAATTTCCATCCCCATCCCCGGTCCCCAATCTTCGTCTCCGTCCCTGCTGGGGAATATAATCACATCTCCATCCCCGTCCCCAACGGGGAACTGGGGATTTTTTCCCGTTTATGTGAGATATTTTAAATCAAATGTGTTAAACACCAGTACACCACACTCGATCCAAAAATGACCCATGTTTAAATCTCACATATTTCCTAAATATGGCTTTTATGGAGTATCAGATATCCATATGTTAACAAAATCACAACATCATACATAATTGTTTGATCAAACGCTTTCGGCTCTTCATGTTTTTTTTAATCTAAAAACAGTAAGACAATTTAAAAAAATGTATATATGAAGAAAGGTCAAAATACTATACTCTTTCTAAATCTAAAAGACACTAAATCTAATTCTTTATAAACGACAACCTATAGTTGGTAGGGTAGGATGGGTGGTACCTCTCAGATTGCAGCCAATCTTCCTATTTAATATAGGGGAATGGGGCGGGTTGGGGATCACGTTGCCCGGCCCCGTCCCCATTCCCGGATTTTAACTATTGGGATCCCGGTTCCCATTCATGGTTCTCAGTTTTTTGGGGAATCCCCGGCCCATGGTGCGGGTACACCAGGTTCCCCAATGGGGCGGGTCTCATTCCCATGCCTACTCGTGCCCTTCATCTTTCCACTTCATGTCAATTTATGGATCGTTTAATTTTTCAACTCCAAGGCACGGGCCTTGTCGTTAATTCCTTATGATCTTGTGTCCAACGTAACATGATGTCTCCTGTTCAATCTTGCCAGGTGCTATCAATTCTGTTAAGAGTCACGTCCATTGGGTACAAGTCTTAAAATTTGCCCAATTAGTGTGGACGGGCGCTTTGCATGAATCTCTTTGGATTTATTGTGCCAAATGCCCGATATGATGAGGTCAAACTTGATCATATGCTTATTAGGCATTGTTTGATGCTACATGATCTGAACCCTCACGTCAAGTTTGCTGAAGTTGCATTACATGCTACATCTTGATTGGCTGATGTTATTAAAACTTTTGGATTTCAATGTCTGAAATCTGAATCCACAAACTCTAGATTTGCGTTAATATCTATCATGCATCATCAATTAGTACTATAATATAATGAAAAAAGCTTAGATGGTATTTCTTCTAGTGAGTTGGTCCTTTCGGAGCTCCATCTGTGACGACTTGGTACTAATACTTTACATAATTCTAAATTTCTAATGAAGGAAAGTTAGTTTTGGACGGTACGTGTTGTGCAAATATATTTACTTGGCACATGAAAAAACCTAGTAGCTCTTTCTGTTATCTTTTTCTTGTTTGAAGGTGGAGGGTAAAGAAATGAGCATAACGCTTTTATTGCAATTGGCATGATCTATTTGGTTATCTGCACATGTGATCAGTACATTTTTCTTAAGTCCATTTGATTGTTTTCTCATGTGCATGAAGTTAGTAGTGTAATTTGTTTACTTTTTTCATGCTGTCATATGTTGTTATTTATCTTGACGATTGATGTCCACAGATACTTTAAACCTCTTGTTGCTGATGTTGCCGTGGTTGCGAAATGCCATTTGAGTGTTCTATATAGACATGAAAAAGGCAAGCTCTTCGCGCAGTTGGTTGATTTGCTACAGTACTATGAAGGTTTCGAGATTGATGATAACTTGGGGAGACAAATGACCGATGATGAAGTGCTTCAAGCCCATTATGAACGCTTTCAAGCTTTTCAGCTTCTTTCATTTAAAAAGATACCCAAGGTATGTTTTCCTCTGATCTGTGTGAAGTATGCAATTTCATGGGTGTACTGATAAGTTGGTTTATACTTAATTCAGTTATCTGATGATTGTTGTTATTTTTCTTTCTCTTCCTGGTTGTTGTAGTTGAAAGAGCTTGCACTTGCTAACATTGGGGCGATTCATAAGCGTACTGATCTTTCAAAGAAGTTGTCTGTACTTGCTCCTGATGAGTTGAGGGACTTAGTCTGCAGTAAGGTCAGTAGAGGAACCATATGCTAATATACATGCCATTTTGGTATATGCCTTATGCGTCATTTTCATAGAGTTACATATGCACTGCATTTGTATTTGTGGTGTGAGGTGTATTGTACTGAGAAGTAATATTGTTTTCTCAAAACCTTCTGATATACACCCCCACTGGTACAAAAAATGGAAGGAAATCTGCTGCTGGAAGAAATCACAATGATGCTGCATTAACATATTTTATTGATGCATGCTATTAATCATATTTGCTCGTATAGTTATTTCTGTGTTCTCATAATTTGCGGAATTGGACAATGCCAATGAGAACAAGGGTGTTGGATTTTTGCCAGCAATGCGTTCTTTTAATGTATTAGGTGCCTGTGCAGTTATGTAAGAGTAAAATCTCGTACTTGTGAGAGAATATGTGAATACATGCAATCACTTTAATCTGTATAAACTCTGTTGACATGAATACATAATGTCTTAACATGTTATGAGTGACCTTGAAACAAAGGAAAAAAAGAAGAGAGAGGATGGCCATAGCAAACTAAGAGAGGGGGGGGGGGTTGCTTGGTCTGGTATAATATAGTGACCCATTACCCTATAATGGGTAATAGACCATTCCTGAGAAATTTGAGGGGTATGAGTGTAAGGAATGAGATACCCCATCTCACAACATTCTTATCAGATAAAAAACCCTTCCACTTTTGGAATTGCTCTACCCTCTACTCGGTGAACTAACTCATGCCTTTCCTGGTCCATGGCTTTGCCACCCTATGCAATGACCATTTCCATTCCTCCGTATCAACCAAACAACATCAATGCAATGACCATATCCCTTCCCCTTCCCCATTCTCAATTCCTAAAACGAACCAAGCCCCCACCCCACCCACACCTCACCACCCAGGAAAAAACCATATTAATGATACCATGTTGTGATTTATCAACATTACTGTACTAAATTCAGCTTGTCAATAGCCCAGTCTCATGTGTGGATTTTATGGATTCTGATGAGAATTCTATCGTGGAGGGCTATCATCTGTAACAAGTATAGTTACAGGATGCCTATTTGAATGTCAAGGGAGTGTTATGGTTGTCCATTAATACTCTTCCTCTCTGGATGCTACGTAGGCACCCCATGAATGGAGCTGTTTTAGGGCATGCTTTTGGTGTACTTGTGGGTGACAAATAAGCTCGTTTACCAGTATGCATGTTGCGTATATTTTGTCCTACTTAGTGATGGTCTAGACTCTAGACACATGTCTACAATCTTTCCATTATTTCTCATAGTTGCACATGCATTTCTAATTTTCAATATGCATCAGGAAGTTGCTTACTTGATATTGTTCACATCTTATTGCAGCTTAAATTGGTTTCAAAGAATGATCCATGGACTGAAAGAGTTGATTTTCTTATTGAAGTCATGGTCTCCTTTTTTGAGAAGCAGCAATCTCAAAAAGAAGCCATAAATGCTCTGCCACTGTATCCAAATGAACAGATTATGTGGGATGAAAGCCTCGTGCCTAGCATCAACTATTCTGGGGAGGGTTGCCTGGCACTTCCAAAACTGAATTTGCAATTTTTGACCCTTCATGATTATCTTCTAAGAAATTTTAACCTCTTCCGACTTGAATCTACTTATGAGATCCGTGAGGACATTCAGGAAGCTGTTCCACATCTTCTTGCTTATATTAATAACGAAGGGGAACCTGCTTTCCGTGGTTGGTCAAGAATGGCTGTACCTATTAAAGAATTTAAGATTACTGAAGTGAAGCAGCCGAATATTGGTGAAGTAAAGCCATCATCTGTTACAGCAGAGGTTACTTTTAGCATTTCCAGTTACAGAGCACAGATAAGGTCAGAATGGAATGCCCTAAAGGAGCATGATGTACTATTTTTGCTTTGTATCCGTCCATCATTTGAACCCCTAAGTGCTGATGAAGCAGCAAATGCATCTGTTCCACAAAGACTTGGCCTTCAATTTGTGCGAGGATGTGAAATTATTGAGATGCGTGATGAGGAGGGAACTCTAATGAACGATTTCACTGGAAGAATTAAGCGGGACGAGTGGAAACCTCCAAAAGGTGAATTAAGAACTGTGAGAGTTGCCCTTGATACTGCACAATATCATATGGATGTTAGTGATATTGCTGAGAAAGGTGCAGAAGATGTTTATGGTACATTCAATATCTTGATGAGGAGGAAACCAAAGGAAAACAATTTTAAAGCAATCTTGGAGTCTATAAGAGATCTTATGAATGAAACTTGTATTGTTCCCGACTGGTTGCATGACATATTTTTGGGCTATGGAAATCCGTCTGCAGCTCAGTGGACCAATATGCCTGATCTCCTTGAGACCGTAGATTTTAAAGATACTTTTCTTGATGCTGATCATGTTAGAGAATGTTTTTCAGCTTATCAGGTTTGTCTCCGATATTTGGACTATGTGAGCATTTTAGTGCCTCGTGCGGCATGTTCTTGGATTTCCAACCAAGTATTCCTTGTTTTCAGGTAATGTTTACAAACTCAGATGGCACAGAAAACCTGAATCCTGGGCCCCCATTTCGGATCAACGTACCCAGAAATCTGAAAGGAAATGCTCATGCTCTCCCTGGAAACAACAAGTCCACAACAGCTTCAGTTGATGTTGCCACAAAGGACATTGCTGATTTGGAGAAAGAAAAACTTATTGTTGAGGCCTATATGCCTCCTGATCCTGGTCCATATCCTCAAGATCAGCCAAAGCAGAACTCTGTTAGATTTACCCCCACACAGGTATGCCTTGTTTTTTTTTCCTTCGGTATTCATGTTTTTTTTTCCTTCAGTATTTATGTATATGTGTGTGTGGATCATTGATATTGACCTATATATAAAATGTGTAAAATATTGGTTACTCCCAACCCAATGTGATCAGGTTTGTTGTCAAGCAAGGTACATCTGAAAGGAGTTACCAATGGAACTCGGTAAAACTTCTGCTTTGGATGTTCTTGTTTGAAGTGTGATAGCATGGTTGCCACATTTTTAAGGCGAGTCATTCTGGTGGCCAAAGGCCTAGATGCCTAGACAGTAAGGCGTCCGGCTGTCCGCCTAAGCAAAAACGGGGAATCATAGTTATTGAAACGTTGTAGACTTGTGTCAGGGGGATGGTAAATATGTTTATGTTAGAATTAGTTTTATCCAAATAATGACGAAATTGACATTCCATAATCTACATTACGACGCAACTGCATTGAAAACACTGACATATATTATAATTCACCAAACATTAACAATAATGCAGTTAACATAATTTTAAAGTATCATATTTTGTGTTTCTGTTATGCAATTAAAGTTTATTGTATAGATAAAGATACGCAAATGCATACTCTAAGGCATGTTATTCTTGTCTAAATAAGTTTGAAACATTTGTTTCCATATTTCAGTAAATCTCCATTTTTGTTAATGTTTTGTCTGACAAGCTGAAAAACGAGTGGTATTGATGACTTCTTTTTTCCTTTTTGGAAGAGATTGATGTTCAAATTTAGGACCTATGCCTGTGAACTTTGAACTGAAAGCTTCTACATAAAATAGTTTTTAACACTGCAGATCTTCCCCCTGATTTGACGGTTATGTTTATTCTCCATCCGTTTTGCTTACGTGGCACTGATTTTGTATGAAGAAACACCACAGAAAAATGTGTAGTTGTTGAACTAATGTTGTTAATGCCACATTGGCCATAATGTGTCCAAAAAGGTTAAACAAAAAGAGAGAGGTGGCTGGTTGATGGCTCTCTCCTGTTTCCTCCCATTTTCCACTCTCTTATCTCTTCAGGACCAGACCTATCACTGTCAAGTTTGCAATTGTGAGTGCATCACTCTTTGTACATCGTTAACGTGAATGGTTGATGGCTCTCGCTTTATTCATGACAAAGAAAGAGATTCACTAACTTCCGTGTGTGGTCTATCTTCTAAATTTCTGATATATTTGCCATTATATTGCTTCGTCTGCAGGTTGGAGCGATAATCTCAGGGATACAACCCGGATTGACAATGGTCGTGGGTCCACCTGGTACTGGGAAGACTGACACTGCAGTCCAGATATTGAACGTACTTTATCACAATTGCCCTTCTCAGAGGACGTTGATAATTACCCACTCAAATCAGGCTTTAAATGACCTCTTTGAAAAAATAATGGAGGTATGAGGTTCACATGGATACAGTACACATAAATCCTCTCTCTCTCTCTCTCTCTCTCTCTCTCTCTCTCTCCCCCTCCCAACTTGCTAGTATAGACTTTTTCACTTAAAAGGAAAAAAAAGGATTTTTGACATTTACATTCAAGTATATATCTACATGGTCTGAATTTGTTAATTGTGACAGAGGGATGTGCCAGCCCGTTATCTTCTCAGGCTTGGTCAAGGTGAGCAAGAACTAGCAACTGATCTTGACTTCAGTCGTCAAGGCCGTGTCAATGCAATGCTCGTGCGACGTTTGGAGTTGCTTAGTGAAGTGGAGAGGCTTGCAAGATCTTTGCAACTGCCTGAGGATGTAGGATATACTTGTGAAACTGCTGGATACTTTTGGTTGCTTCATGTTTACTCACGCTGGGAACAGTTTGTAGCTGCTTGTGCCGAGAATCAAGATAAACCAGCGTTTGTCAGGGATAAGTTTCCCTTCACTGAGTTTTTCTCTAACACCTTACAGCCGGTTTTTAGTGGGAAATCTTTTGAAGAAGACATGCATGCTGCTAAAGGTTGTTTTCGTCACCTTAAGACTGTCTTCCAGGAGCTTGAAGAATGCAGAGCATTTGAATTGCTGAAGTCAACAGTTGACCGAGCAAATCACCTTATGACAAAGCAGGCAAAGATTGTGGCAATGACTTGCACTCATGCAGCTTTAAAAAGAAAGGATTTTCTGCAGTTGGGATTCAAGTATGATAACCTATTGATGGAAGAAAGTGCACAGATATTAGAGATCGAGACTTTCATCCCAATGTTACTCCAGAGACAAGAAGATGGCTATGCTAGACTTAAACGGTGCATTTTGATTGGTGACCATCATCAGCTGCCTCCTGTAGTTAAGAATATGGCTTTCCAGAAGTATAGCCACATGGATCAAAGTTTATTTACAAGGTTTGTTAGGTTGGGAATTCCTTATATTGAGCTCAATGCCCAGGGTAGAGCCAGACCAAGTTTAGCTAAGCTTTATAATTGGAGATATAGGGATCTAGGTGACCTCCCTTATGTCAAGGAGAATCCTTTTTTTCACAGAGCAAATGCTGGATTTTCTTTTGATTATCAGTTGGTGGATGTGCCTGATTACCATGGGAAAGGTGAAACAGCTCCTTCTCCATGGTTCTATCAAAATGAGGGGGAGGCGGAATATCTTGTTAGCGTTTATATCTATATGCGGTTATTAGGGTATCCGGCAAATAAAATATCCATCCTGACAACTTATAATGGCCAGAAACTTCTAATACGTGATGTTCTTAACAGAAGATGCGCTCCCTATGATTTTATTGGCCTTCCACACAAGGTTAGTGATTATGAACTTCATGCTTCCACTTCATGAATCTTATTGTATTCTTTATTGCTAGAGAATCATGCCAGCCTCGAATTATGAAGGGGGCTCAATTTGGTTGGGCGATATCGTTGAATCATGTGACTTGTTCTGCATGTGAAGTTTGAACTTCTATGTAATCATAGAAGTCCTAATATTTAGGAGAAGCCTGTTTGGTGCTTATAATTATTTTATCTAAGAATGTATTATGGGATCTGATTCTTAAAATATTCTGAGATTAAAAAGTCCCAGACAACACTAGGAACACGATAATTTGTGAATTTGCTTGATAAATGTTTTATTTGTCTAATACTTGTGTTTGATCTTTCATTTACAGGTTGCAACAGTTGACAAGTTTCAAGGTCAGCAGAATGATTTTATTTTACTGTCTCTTGTGAGGACTCGATTTGTGGGACACCTTCGTGACGTTAGAAGATTGATAGTTGCAATGTCACGTGCCCGATTGGGACTTTATGTATTTTGTCGCCGCTCGCTATTTGAGCAATGTTATGAACTGCAACCCACGTTTCAGCTTCTACTCCAGAGGCCTGACCTCCTTGGCCTCAATCTGCATGAGATTGCACCATCTACTGATCGTCTTGTTGGAGATACTGGACCGATCCATCTTGTTAGTGGCGTTGACGAAATAGCCGGGATTGTCAACTTTAGAATGCATCAAGTGTATCAGGTATTGTTTTTCTTGCTGTATGTAAAAGTTAGTCTGCCTTTTGTAATGCCTATTGGGTGCTATCATATAGCTTTGTATCGGCTAAGTTCACGAGTTGGAGATAAGCGGACTCGAACCGCTGACATCCGCTGCAGGGTAAACCACCGCCTCTCAGGTCCCTCAGTAGCTCAGTGGTAGAGTGGTCGGCTGTTAACCGATTGGTTTGTTCATGTTCGATCTTAGTAGCATTGAGTTCTTAAGGTGCGTTTGGTACGCAGGACAGGATAGACATAACAGGATAGAACAAAACCTTGTTGTCTAACATTTGGTGCAACATTAGATTGGACATGACAACTGGACAAGATTGAGTGGGACAAAACTGTGTTTTTCGTCCCACCAAAATAGGTGGAACAAAAATCAGGGAGATGAGACAAGATTGGTAAATTAGTAAAGTACCCATGTCAAATTTTGCATAATTATTTCACACGCCGACATGCCTACCTCACTCTCGCTCATCCAGTCTCGTCTGCGTACCAAACGCATCCTTAAAACTGATCTATTGCCGTGCTTCCCCTATTTTCCCCTCCCCCACATTTTCTTTGGTAATATTTGTCGATATTAGGCTCACTGCTTTCCTATCTTCTTAAGCATCATTTACTTGTATTTGGCCGCTCGGATGCTCATTTTATGCGATACCATCTAAAGTAGCCCATTCTCATGATTGCTTTTGAACTACTAGTTGTCGGTAGGGTATTGGTTAAGGGCATATTAATTATTATGCTTGTTGGTCACTTTGAATTGAAGATTATAATTACTGCTCCTATACATATTTGGCGATACCATTTATTGGGGAGTATCTAGGCTGCTGAAGAGGGATGGAATCGTCTTTTTGCTTCTTCATTCTTCTGTATACTTTCATTATGAATTGCGGTGAAGGACTGTCTTGAAACTTAACAAACGTTTTTGCTATTTTATCAGGCAAGAATGATCAGCCACCAGTTTTCAGATTATTCGGGACAAACAGGAAAAACGACTGAGCAAAATGGTAATGATTTTCCATCCAAGCATGATGAGATGGAAACCGATTTACAGGATTTGCCAAGTGGGGATCAAATGGGCACGGAAACACCAAACGTTGATGATCACATCAGTGAGGATATGCAAGTTGATGACAAGCCAAATGAAGCAATTCAACTTGAAACCCCTCCAGAAGGTGAGAATATGCCTCCAGAAAGCGGTTCAAATGTGGAAGAAATTGTAGTAGACAAAAATGAATCTGTTCAAGAGGACGATTCAAACGTATAAAGATGTAGTAGTAATGTCGTGAAAGAGCGTTTCACTAGATGGCTTCATGAACCGGGGAACTTCTCGCAATTATTTATCCTTCAGGAATGGTTCTGTTGAAGAAATGCATCTGGCTGATCGGTTATGATGGGAAATGGAAATGCGACACTATTTCTGGAAAAGTGACAACTTTTTACCTTGGATTGATCAACTCAACCGTAAAACGATGCTCGTGCTTTTTATTGTGTTTTTGATCTAATAATGATCAAATTCAAGTGCGATGGTTTGAGCAGTGAGAAGGATTGTAACGAGGAAGAAATGATTCTTTTGGCTTTTACACCTAGTAGTTTCACACAATTAATATTTGAATCTTTCATCTACTACAATGTACTGAAATTTTTGTAAAATTGGTTGTAGATTATATAATCCTCTGCTTCCCAGAATGCAATTATGGTTGGAGTAGTGTCTTATATATGAACTAGACATAGATATGCACAAAAAAGTCCCTAGGCCCGGCCTCAGACTGGACCGACCCTGGGTCTAGTGAAATCAAAGCCTTGTCTGGGCCAGGTCTAAAAGCCTGAAATTTTTTCAACAAAAAGCTTGGCATGGATCATAAATAACAACTGAGGTACTTTAATTGCGTTTTAAATAATTATAATGGAAAACATATTCTAGACATGAATAAATTATTTTGATGAGAAAATCTACAAAAAGGAACTTCGGCATGTGTTACAACGTGAGTATTCTATCCTAACTAAAACTACCATTTTGAGATAATAATTAAAATGAAGTTGGTTAAATAAAAGAGGTTATGTATATGTGTTTACCTTTTAACCTAGCTTAAAACTGATTTTTAATATTATATGAAAAACAAGAATCATTATACCTTTTGAAGAATTACAGTAGTCTCTCTTATATATACATGGTTCCAAGAGATTCTTAAAATAGAGAAAAAGAAGTTTTTCTTCGACTCCAAAAAATTCTCTATCTTGTTCTCTAAAATAGAAAATTCTCTACAACTTTCACTAGATGAGAGAGAAATTATTATTAATTCCACCAATTAGATTGGATTAATATTATTTTATATAAAAAATTCTTTTTAAAGTGTATTGGGACCATAAAATCATAGAATATTTAAATAATATAATTAATGATGAAATATCTAAAATAGAAAATCTGTTGGAGTTGAATGTAGTTTATTTTAGAGATTTTGACTTTGGGTTCTCTATTTTAGAGAAATTATAGAGAATCTGTTGTAGATCCTCTAACATATTAAAGTTTTGACCAAAATACAACTCGTAATTCCTCATGGTATAATTAATAGACCATTCTTTTGACTTATGTTAAATGATTATAGTACATTCTTACCATTTTATTCTGTCTAGAGCCTCTAATCCTGGTTTCTTCTTTGGACACGTCGCTTGCGACTCTGAGTCAGTTGTAGCTGCTCTCAAATTTTATCCGTTCACGATTATAACCGTTATGTTGTTTAATCGCTTGTAATCATCGATCTTTCATATAAATATGTGAACGAGAATCTGAGTGGATATAAGGACTTGATCATACAACCTTTAAGATTAGAGTATTCATTTGGATGATCCCAATACTAAATTTGTGATACTCAATGTAATAGGGATCGGATTATTGTATTCGAAAAACGACCGTACACGATCCAAGTGATTATCCGGTCATGTATCATTTCCAATCCCAAGTTTCTAACAAAAAGTATATTATAATAACTTATAATCTTGAATATTAAAATATTTGTATTAATAAACAATAATTAATATTTATTAAATTATTGTGATAATCTTTATGATTTTTTTCATAACATACTAAACATTATTCATTTAAACATTAGGCATATACCCGAGCGATGCAGCGGAATGTAAGTAAATAACGAACAATTAATGTTATTTCCTTATATATATGTCATCAACAATTAACCATGACTTAAGAATCACAACTTATGAAACCTAATCTCATAAAGACATTCAATAATTAGTTTATATTACAATTATTGACGAAAAAAAATTATAATGATATGATTTATAATAAGAATGAAACGTATTTTACGATTATGTATTTTTAATGTGCTAACGGTGGGGAAAAAAAATAAAACGTATGGATAGAAAACAAATTATTTCGTAAATATTCATAATATTTAATAGTATGGTTAAATTAAAAAATATTCAATATTGGGTTCGTTTTGAAGGTATTATCGAGACGATTATAATGGTATAATTTGTAGAAAAATGAACGTATTTTTTCATTGCATTTTTGTTAATATATGATTATTTGTGTTAATATGATAATGATGTAAAATGAAAAATGAAAAATGAAAAAGTAAGAGATATAAAGTAAATTAAATAAGTAATTGTAAGGGTGATAAATGTAACATTGTAAGGGTGGTAAATGTAATTGTACAAAAGTTTGTACAATAACCGTTTTAGTTTTTTCATTATATAGTATAGATATAGTGAATTAGTGATGGTCCATAAAATTTTCAATTTAACAACACTCAAGGTCCCTCGAATTAACATCGTCAGTTAACAATCGTTAGAAGGGACAAATCATTATTTGGGCAAACTACATGGACCAAAAGTATAATTCACTCTAAAATTAATTATGATTGACGAATATTTTTAAATAAATAAATATTTTTAAATAAATATGTCAATAACTAATTTTTAATAAAAAATATTTTAAACACGGTTAATTCTTTTTTGATTATTATATGTAAATAATTATTTAAAATAAATAGACGAATATTTTTTTTTAAATAAATATGTGAAATAAAAATATTTTTAATAAATATTTGAATCACAATTGATGATTGTTCCTTCTACAGTTACTAACTGATAGTATTAATTTAGGGGGTGTTTGGGATTGCTTATTTATTTGGAAAAATGCTTATTTGGAAAAATGCTTATCAGCTTATGTGGTGTCAAATCGGAGTTTTTTAAAAAATGTTTGGATTAGCTTATTGTGGTACCAAAACGTAATAAGCTACTAAGTTGTTATTTAAAGGTGTTTGAGATTGCTTATACATATAAAAGAACCAAAAAAGTCGTAAGCACTTTTGAAATAAGTCATAAGTTACAACAAAATGACTTATCAAAAATGGCTTTTCAGCGGTTTGGCACCGCTATAAGTTGTTTTCTTTTTGTTCCATCCAAACACTCAAAATAGCTTATCTGCGGTGCCAAATCGCAATAAGCTAAAAAGCCCTTCAAATAAGCAATCCCAAACACCCCCTTAGAAATCTGTTACGAAATAAAAAAATTGGTAGTTTGTTTTAAGAAGCCATACAACCCCTAAGTCTAGAATTCGAACAAATCACATGGACCATCGGTATAATTCACACTTAAATATATAAATATATAAGAGTATCTCCAACGATTTCTTCAAAATGGAGAAAATGAAGATTTTGAATATTTTTTTGCTCCAATAGATTCTTCAAATCTTTCTCCAAAATGGAGAAAGTAGGAGAGAGGGTGTAAGAGCATCTCCAACAACTTCTTCATTTTGGAGAAAATGAAGACAATAGAGATTTTGGTGTAAAATGAGTTTCAATAGTTTCTCCAAAACTTTCTCCAAAATGGAGAAAGTAGGAAAGATAATACATTTTTCTCCAAATTTGAAGATATCCCTAAAAATGATAAACAAAAAAGAGAAATTATTTTTTTATTACATTCCACTTTGAAAAAAATTCTTTAGGTGAGATAAATAATATTTTATTAAATATATAGAATGTTTTAATATTATAATCAATGATTTATCTTTAAAATAGGGAAGCTGTTGGAAATGGTTGTAATTTTTTTTTGGAGCTTTTGACTTTTTGTTGTTCATTTTGGAGAAGCTGTTGGAGATGCTCTAATTTTCTCCAAATTTGGAGGACTCTCCAAAAATGATTACAGAGAAATTGTTTTTTATTATATTTCACCAATAAGAAATCTTAAAATAAAATATGTAGGGGAGAGAAATAATATTTTAATAATATAAGTAATCATTTCATCTTTAAAATAAAGAATCTGATAAAGTTAAATGCAATTTTTATTAGAGATTTTAGACTTTGGTTATTTATTTTAGAAAATTTTTAGAGAATTGTAATAAAAAAAACCCAAAAGCACGAAGACGTGTGGACCCGCCAACGAGAAATAATCATATAAAAGTCGCAAGCCGGTAATTTCCCCTCTCTTTCACCAACCCTCTGTTCTTCCAATACCGCCATTCTCACATTCCGAATCTTTTCGATATCTCCAGTTTCATTCCGGCAGCTTATATGGACGTCGCCGTTGACGTGACGGAGAACGGCAATCACGAGCAGCCTCATTCAGCATTGATCTTTCTAGGTACTGGATGTTCGAGTGCTGTTCCCAACGCAATGTGCCTGATCCAGCCCTCTGATCCACCGTGTAAAGTCTGCTTCCAGTCATTCTCGACTCCACCTGAACGTAACCCTAATTACAGGTATTCAATTGATATGAATTGTAAATGTTAGGGTTATAGTTGCATTTCCTCCCTCCAATGCATCATTGTAGATCTATGACATTTAGATTTTGTAGATTTGCTTCAATAGAAATCAATGCTTGAAATGGATTAGTTTGTATGTTAAAAATTGCTGTGGATTTGTGCACTTTTGGTGAAACTTTTGATGACTACATTAGCATCATAAGTAGTTGTCATTAGTCACTTCTTCCGAAAATTAGAGTTAATTTTTTTTACTCTTAGACAGAAATATATTGATTTTAGCTTCTAAATCGGTAAGAATGTTTTGGTTAAACATGACTTTTACTTGTGAACTTCAAACTTGAAAAGAATCCTTTGCAATGTAAAGTAAGGCTGCTATCCATATTGAACTATGAAAAATACTTCACATTTGAAATAGTTATGGACGCAATGTAGAAGAACCTCTTTGTCAACTTTGAATGAATATGCGAAGTATAATTTGGAATTTCAGAAATCAAACATTGACGCTTTATTTTTTGAGGCTGAGGTAGTACAATCGAAGACCTTTTGATAAGCAAAACTAAAATTATCAGTGTAACAAGTAAATTTTGAGAGTGAATTAATATTTTAACAATAGTAATTAGTATGTATAGTTTTATTGCAAAATAACTATTAAATTATGTCAGGATAGTGGTTAACATATCATCCATTTAGTTTTGTAACTTTTGTTGCAAGACCATTGGAAGTTGTCTAAAGTCGCTTGCTCTTGCATACTTTGGTGTTTTGTTCTTATATTTTAGCAAATGAGTAGTTTGCAACAAAACTATAAATACGATGGTTGGTAAACCTTTTTATTTCGTTAATTTTACAACATGATAGTTTTTGAATTTTAAATAAGGTTGGACTCTAATTACCTAGAGAGGGAGCATTACAAACTGAAACATGGTGGTTAATTAGTGGCATATTCTATACATTTTTTTAAGTGAAATGTCCTAAATTTGACATTTATAGTTAAGTGACTAGTATGGACTTGGACTGTTTTTTATTCATCATCAGAAAGTATTCTTTGAAATTGACCTTTCCTTGTTCAGGTAAATTTGGCTTTGGAGGGAAATGAACCTTATAAGTATTTTCTGGAAATCTGATAAATACGTTGAAATTTTATAACAAATACTACAATTACAAAAGTTTGTGGCAGAATAATAACAAAATCCATATATCATCTGAAGTGCAAGTTTTGACTTCAAAAGTCAAACTGTCCCTCCTTTTACGAATAGAGGGATTGTGTGCTAATAAAGCCCTTATTAAAACTGATTGCTGAAGATCTCATTTGATAGTGTGACTGGGAAAAGCATACATTATTAAGCCTGAGTTTGTCTCTAGATATGTTTCCATTGAGCTTATTTTATGTTAATGGTGGTTCATAAGAATTATGATTATATACTCTGTAGGTGCAATACATCTCTTCTGATTGATTATTATAGTCCGAGTGTTGGGGAGCATAAGTACATACTAATTGATGTTGGGAAGACATTTAGGGAGCAAGTACTCCGGTGGTTCACTTTTTATAAGATCCCTCAAGTTGATTCTGTGAGTTTCTTCTCCCTGATGGATTTTTAGTTTGTATTAAGGAATCCCCTAATGTGACAAATGTATGATGCAGAATTTTTGTTTCTACATTGGACACTCTTCTGCTACTTGTTGTGAAACTCCTTTACAAAAAAAAATGTTAACTTGAAACTTTATTGGGAGGAGGATTATATGCTTGTTGGATCAAATCTATTAATTGAAAGACAACTGGGAAAATGCCATTCTGACAATAATGCCAAAATCAAGGTTTTTGTTCTCTGAAGGATTCAGGTGTGTTGAAAAAGAACTAGAAGACCAATTTTCAATTAAAAAGTGGTTCTTAAACTTTACATATCCTGGATGAAGTTATCAATAAGCAGCACAACTGGCATTACAGAAGGCTTGATACTTGTTTTGCACTAAATTTCCACACTCATGATACATGAACTCATCTCATCGTGTCCTAATGTATAAAAAAATTTCTGCTGGGAGATGTTTCTGTACACCACTTGTTGGGAGGTAAACTATACATGGAACATATATTCTCCTTTAAGTTCTTTTATTGTACTCGCTGTTTTTCGGGAACTTTTTTTTCACTTGCTAGTTATCATCCAGATAAATATCTGATGCTTGTTATAAATGCAGATTCTTTTGACTCATGAACATGCAGATGCAGTTCTCGGTCTTGATGACATCCGTGCAGTGCAGCCATACAGTCCAATAAATGACATTGAACCTACACCTATTTTCCTCAATCAGCATGCAATGGAGAGGTACTCAACTTCTTGGGTTTGTTTCAGCTCTTGACACGAGTTACATTTTAGCCTCTTTTTCATACCATGCGATTGAGTACTTATAGAATAAGTAACAAGGGAAGGCCTTTTCTCGACTTCTAGCAGAGTCCTCTTCTATGTGCTACATCTTGTAGTGGTTGTTAGATTTGTCATTTGTGATTTCATCCCAGTCCCTGGTAGAAGTTTGGAGTCATAAATCAGAGGATACAAATTCCACTCAAGACTATATATGTATTCGTGATGAAGGACATGTCAGTTTGGTTAGAGAATTTTGCCTTGGCTACTTGGTCTCTGGAAGCATCCATACCTCTTGGTAGAAGGAGATTCATGAGAAGTATTAACCACATTCTTATGAACAAAGTGACAATCTATCTCCATATGCTAGGTGCAATTATGAAATATCTTATCCTTCAAAATGTGCATGATTGCTTCATAATATTTACATCATCCACCCTAATACATCTAACCTCGACATGCTAATCAATCCTTAATGGGTGTGATGGAGAAGTACTGTGATAATGATGTTGGCATACACATCATGAGGAATCAGATTTCACAAATTCATAAAGCACAATTAACTTTGACGAGTGTTAGAAAAGTAGGGCTTACTATGTTATTTTATATTATCATCTAACTAGGTTTATCATTGAGTTATCTTATGCTGGACCACTTACCAATACCTGTACTTTGTTTATTCTTCAGCTACCAAATGATATTACACACTCCCTGAGATTACCTCTTCTTTGAGTAACCCATGATCTCTTGACCCCTAAACCATGCATTTTCCTGTTTGCCCTATTGCATAGCATGGCCATACTGTCTTTGGTATCCTGCGGAATTCATGGTATAATGCCTGCTTCACCATGATTGCATGATTTGTCTAAATATGCTCACTGGTTCCTTGTGTGTTAAACAGCTTAAAAGTGAAATTTCCGTACTTGGTTCAAAGGACGCTCAAGGCTGGTCAGGAAGTTAGACGTGTAGCACAACTTGATTGGAAAATAATTGAGAATGATTGTAAGAGTCCATTTGTTGCATCCGGACTAGAAATTGTACCCTTGCCAGTTAATCTTCTCAACCTTTTCATTTCCTGCTTGTAATAATAAGGGCACATTGCATCGAAATGGAACGTACAGAGTTCCGGTTCCTATTCGGGGAACCAACTTTCACAAGCTCCATTTTGGTGTCAAGAAGGATTTTTCTTTACAAAGTAACAATATGTTTTCTTTTTGTTTACGAAGTTATAGTATATTCCCTTAAGACAATCTATAATGCATAAAAAACATAGTACATCCCCTTAATTGCATCAACGACATAGTAAGTTCCCCGAATGGGGCTCAAATTTTGAAAGTTCCGAAACAAAGGACGTTCCATTTTGATGCTATTTGCCCAAATAATAAATACAAGCTACAATTATAATTATTGTTATCCAGGTTTCTGACTGTTGTTTACATTCATTTAGGTGATGCATGGGGAGGATTATATTTGTTTAGGTTTCTCATTTGGAAAAAATAGCAAAGTAGCTTATATATCTGATATTTCACGCTTTATTGAAGAGACAGAACTCTGTGAGTGTTTTTCATTCCTCTTCATAGATTCATAATTCTTTTCACTTTTCATGAGGCGCCAAACTCATTTGCAAATCTATAGGCTCTAGAACATGTTATATGTTTAGATTGTTTTAGTGTTTGTACAATTGTACTGTACAAGTGCAACTAGTGGTATGATTTATGAAAATAATGTGTTTTTTTGTTTATAAAATGGCAGTGTTAGTCATATTCTACGCTTTATGGTGGCATGTTTTGGCATTGCTGACTTGTGTGTTGGCATTGCATCACCGAATACTTCATTTCGTTTCCGTTGGCATTCTCAGCATCTCTCATGTGGTGATATCTTGACCAAAATATGCTGCCAGAAAGAAATTAAGGATGTATAAAGGATGGATTTTGGTCCATTACATAATGATAACTAGACTGTAGTTGTGAACTTTGTGTTAAGCTCCTGAAATCAGCAACACATGAAAGCTTGCCCAGAAACTTGAGCAAATTTGATATATTTTTTTTCTTCTTTTTTTGGTGGATGAATCGACTTAATGGTACAATGGGTAATTAACTGGGAAAATTGTTCCAAAACTAGGATATAAGGATTTATAGATATCTATTGTCAGTCTGCTATTTGCTATCCATTTAAAAAAAAATCAAACCATCTACTACTAGGTCTAGAAGTAAATATCATTTTATGCTGCGACTCCCTAGCTGATAGATAAAGCATTTGAATGGTTCCTCTATTCACTTTTCTTCTCTTTTTCACACTTCGATTTGAGATCAATTTTCTATGACACACTTGATACATGGTTTAGTTATTACAATTATGATATATTCCTTCTCTCATCCCCGTGAACATGAAACCTGAGGATGTATATGGGAGGAAGTGAAGAACTCTTAAAGATGATGGCTTATTCTTGGTTTTTTTGATTGTGCAGATATTTCTAAAAGAGGAGGTCAACAGCTGGATCTTCTTATGATTGATACACTTTACAAGGTCTGCATATTGTTTTTTTTTTTTTGGGAAGGGTGTCCTATGCCTAGACTAATCCCTTGGCAAATTATGACCGTAAGACATCGGTCCTGATCACTGTTCTAAAAAACTCACTGCACAGCCGTCATGGCGCGCCATGGCACCAAGGCTTGTGTCTCACTCCACGTTAAGCTCGTGGCACGCCATGGCCTAATACGTAGTTTTTGTAATGCAATATTTGGTATTTTTTATGTTTTTAATGTCTTATTTGCGGGTTTTTAATATATATAACCTAATTTAACTTGTTTATTACTATCGCTCATTGAATAACACGCCAAAACATATGTTTTTATATCTAATATTATATATAAATTAGAAATTTGACGCCATAAGTCACGCCTTGAAAACGCCAAGGCTTTGCCATGGCTCCTAAGGTTTGAGGCTTGGACTCGCCGCCATGCCACGCCTCACGCCATTTAGAACCTTGGTCATGATTAAACCTCATTGGTCACAATTGTTGTGTACGCCTGGATTCGAACCCTGGGCAGATGGGATATTCCACCACATCCCCCAGGGCCTTAACCAGTACGCCACAACCCTTGTGGTTGCATATTGTTTCTTTCTTTGTTTGAATGTATTTGAAGCCCTGTTTCATATTATAGCACATCTAGGGAGAATTAAGATGTTTTTCGGTCCATAAATTTGTATTATGTGCATCAGTTTTAAGAATGCATTAGATGTTTATATCACATCCGTTGGTCAATGAGTGTGTGCAAACATGTACTTTTTTTTTTGTTACTGAATTTCTTCAATAGTAGCAACAAGTAAAAGAAGTAGGAAGAGGAGGTTGTACGAAATATTCATTTAGTATTTCCATGTGTTGGTAAAGGAATATATATATATGTATAAAATAGGGGCCAGTTCAAATAATAGGCTAAATATCATGAGAAAGTAAGAAGGGAAGATTCATATGTGAACCCATTGAAAAAGTCCGATACTTTTTTTTGAAGATGCAAATGTGAACCTTCCCTTGGATTTTTTCAATCATTCACATATGAACCTTTCCTTCTTCCCTTCTCATAACATTTAGCATTCTTATTTGAAGTGGCCCCTATATATAGGGAGGTTCAGGGGAAAACCCTAAAAAGGTGAAAAAGTGAGGAACACCCTGATAGTCGTTCATCTGGACGGTGTGCACATGTGCATTCAAGTAAATTAAGCTGTTTTTTGGTTTTTATGCACGTGTGCATTATGCACATATGCATATGCACGTGTGCATGTTACAAATTACTTGTATGCACATGTGCATACCGTCCAGATGAATGGTTACCCGGGTGTTCCTCAGTTTTTCATTTCATTTTTTTTCGGTTTTTTCCTGAACCTGACAATAAAGTGTGTACGTACTACAACATAAAAAACATGCTAATTGTTTTTGTAGGCTTACAGGTTTCATGACATTCTTTTTAACATTCCCAAGCTCTTGAGTGAACATCTTTTATGGGCTTTATAGATAAAATGGCAGACAGGAGGTAGCTGTCACCATAAGGCATTTATGTGAAGTATAAAATTGCTGAAATTGAGTTATGTCTGCTTGATTGTAAATGTAGCTGCCTGATAACATTTGGATAGTGCATAATACTGCATAAAATTTGATAGAAAATCTGTCTAAGCTAGCAATCTAATTGACATGCTTATAGCAGAGAGAAATTTTTAAATACTCTCTTTATATGGAAAAGATTAGGTTTGTAACTGTTTAAATATGAATCACAGGTATATGATTATATTACTGTATAACAATTGTGACTGCTATAAAAGGAAGACAATTGTCTCTAAATAACTTCATAAAAACATAGAATACCATTTTAATATTGTTTTTAGCACTTTAGAGGTGGACTTTAATTCTGTTTTGGATTAATTGCTATCTGCCATGCAATTCGTTGATATGTTATTCATGAGTTTTTCTTTTTGCAGAATGGATCACATAATACCCACTTTTGCTTGCCCCAGGTTAGTCATTAAAGGTCCCCTTATTTGAGATCTCACTCGCTTTAAATTACTTCAGTCTTCATCCTTGTACCTCAATTTACATATGTATTAACAGACACTCGAAGCCATTAAACGATTGCAACCAAAGAAAGCATTTTTAATCGGAATGACCCATGAATTTGATCACCACAAAGATAATGAATTCCTTCAGGATTGGTCTCAAAGGTACCTATACTTGAGATTGCTTGCCCTCCAGTTGTGGTGATTCATACTCATATCAAACATTCAACTCCCTTTTTAATTCTTCATGTGTTGCTTGTTACAGAGAAGGAATTCCGGTTCAGCTTGCACATGATGGTTTAAGGATACCTATACATCTCTAATGGTAATAACACTAGTTCCAGAAAATGCTCCCCCCCCCCCCCCCCAAAAAAAAAAAAATAATAATAATAATAATAATAAAAAGAAAAAGAAAAGGAAATAAAGAAAAAAACCCATCCCACCCCATCCGTTCTACCCCATAGTAAATTTAAATAATACAAGTAAGAAGAAAGAATCAAGAAACAATACAAGCAGATACGGGAACAGTGTCCTAGGATAGATCGAGGGATATATGTTTTTCCTTACTTTTTATATGTTTCAATATGCCTTTTTCTCTTTTTCTGTCGCTTACTATTTACTAGTCTTAGGTTCTCCTTCAGTTTTAACACACACTTTTGCACAAGCTGGAGGTCTTCATGGAACCTGTTGCTCTACTCCTCTACCCTTAGTGGGTATAGGAAAGTTCTACGTACATTCTACCCCCAACCCTACTTTCGAGTGGAGTATACTGGGTTTATTTGGTTTAAGAAAGAATCAACAAATTTCTAGGAAATCATAGGACAATACAAGGTCAAGTACTTCTGCTAGCTAAGGTCCTCTTTATGCTGTTAAGTAACAACAAACATGATGGTAGTAATGACTTGGAAAAATGACTATGTGTTTTAAATACCATCCATTTATACAAATCCTGACCAAAATACGTATCTTCATGTGTTTTAAATACCATCCATTTATACAAATCTGCATGTATTCCACCCCCAGACCCTACCTCCAGATGGGATATATTGAGCTCGTTTCGTTTGGTTTATAGTACAATCACCTTGGCTTGTGCTTCTCCAGCAAACGTGTGTATGTCTGTTTCTGAATATTAGCCTCGTAGATTGGTGCATTGCATCTAAAATCAGAGAGCCTTAAATAATTTGACATTTATTGTTCATCGTTCATCCGTTTTTTGTCTCGATTTACAGATTCTACTCAGAGTCACCAGTATACACAGTTGCATATCTGTTGTTTCTTCCCATACTAATGAAGGTATACCATCCAGTCGTAGACTATTCTTGGACCCGAGACACAAAGAAATTGGCCAAGAGTTGTACTCTTTATCAGCTGAAGCTGTATATTCTGTTGTGTTGTAACTAATGGAGTATTCCAAAGTTCTGTGATGTATCAAACTGTTTTCTTGAACGATTTTGAAGTTTGTCGTTTTAGTGTGCTGTTACTGTTGCTCATACCGGTTATTACATTGGATTGGATTGTGTCAACTTAATCGGCAAATTTAATGTCGTTTAAACAAGTTTTGGGAATAGACACAATTTTCGTTCGGTGTGTAACTAAAAATGTGCGAATGATTTTTTGGTTTTGTGTTCCTGCTTTCGCGTTTTCAAGATCATTGTTTTCCAGTGTGTTAAACGATAGTTTTTCATGGTGAAGTTAATCTGAGTTCGAGAAGGCATTATAATTGGGAAAGATGTTTGAATACCTTTTGTCATTCATATTCGGTTATGAAGCTAAATTCAAGTTTGATGGAATTCAGCTATATCTAGAATTGAATTCTTAAATGACAATTTAAGCTTGAATTTATCAAATTTAGGGGTTGTTTGTTTACCTCTTAATAGTTCCATTAAGAGGTAAATTTTGTTTGATAAATTTTTTTTGCCTCTTAATGATTCTAAAACCATCAGAATGATTTTGTATCTTGGGTTTTCCTTAACCATTCAGCGCAGCGCCCCGATTTCATTCTAAACAATTATCAAACAACCTTATTTCATTTTGTACTACATCATAAGAGTCTCTTAATCATTCTGACCACTTAATTTATGTATTCATAGTATATGATCTCAATTGGTTTGAACCTACAGGAATGATAACTTAGGGAGCATTTGGTTTGTAAGATTCCGATGGAATCTTAAGGAATTGTAATGATCAATTCATTTTGCACTATATTTCATTTATGTATTCATTGTACATAATCTCAATTCGTTTGAACCTACAGGAATGATAACTTAGGGGGCGTTTAGTTCGCAAGATTCCGACGGAATCTTAAGGAATTGGAATGATCAATTTCATTGACCAAATTCTATTAAGGCGTTTGGTTTCCATGGAGTGCCGACTGTAAGACCCTTTGGGGTTTTTTTTTTTTTAAATCTTTTAAGTCTGAATCGTTCAGACCTTTTTACACACCACCTCTTATTAATCATAACTAAAATAAAACTTCAAACTTTAGACCTTTTAAAAAACAAACGACACCTTTATGAGTAAGGGGAATCGAAGGCCGGGGAAGGTCAGGAAGGATAGCATACAAGTGAAGCCCACTAGAGAGAATTTATTGAATTCCATAAATTCGACCATTTATGGATTTGGCCATTTCATCACAATTGAGAAAGAATTCAATTCCATTTCATCTCATTTTCTCAAAGAGACAAAACTATCCCCATCTTCCCTACTTGATTTACCCAGACCCATATGAACCTCCGCCGACCACCGTTCTGAACCACCGTCGACCATCGTTCTGAACCACCGTCGACTACCATCAATCTGAACCACCGCCGACCACCATCGATCTGAACCACCACCGACCATTACCATTCTGAACCATCGCCAACCACTACCGATCTGAACAACCGCCGACCACCACCATTATGAACCACCGTCGATCACCACCGTTCTAAACCACCACCACCTATCTGAACCACCGTCGACCACCGTCGACCACCACCGCTCTAAACCACTGGTGACCGCCACCATTCTAAACCACTGCCGGCTACCACCGATCTGAACAACCGCCGACCACCACCGATCTGAACCACCACCGCCGACCACCACCGTTCTAGACCACCACCGATCTGAACCGCAATTCTCAACCACCGCCGACCACTACCGATCTGAACCGTTGTTTTGAACCACCGCCGACCACCACCAATCTGAACAACTGCTCTAAACCACCGCCGACCACCACCGTTCTAAACCACCACCGATCTGAACCACAATAGTTGGATTTTGGTTTCAAAATTTTCAAAAAGGGTATTTTGGTTATTTACTAATATTTCGTTCCAATTCTAAAGCTACATTATGACCAAACAGACATACTCCAATTCCTTTGACAAATTCTGTTGGAAAATTGAGTAAAAATATATGTTTTTACTAACTTTGGACACATTTAAATACATATATATGTATTGTATATATTTAACTCTTAGTGGGTTTGTGTTCTCCTATATGAGAGTTTCGAAACGATATATTATGTGTCCAAAACGGAATATGTGTGAATGAGATATCGATACTTAAAGTTGAGTACTTGGGATGAATTTAGTGAAAAATCAAGTGGGTGTGAAGAAGTGTCCCACATAGGAAGGAGTAAAAATTTAGTGGTTTATAACCATGAAAGTGTGAGGAACTTACAAGCTCATTTGTGGGGGTGTCGATTGAGATTTTCGTAAGCTAAATCGGCGAACTTGTGCATGGGCGCGATCTGCGGACACGAATGCAGCACCGAAATCTCGGGCTCGCACAACTTGGTGGCGGGTTGTGCCGGTTTAATCCGCAACGTGCAACAGTGGCCCGTGCGATTTTTCTACTGCTTACGATCATTCCGGCGAATTTTCTACTGCTGACGAAACAGTGCCACTGCAATGCAGACACTTGAAGGGGTTGGTTGAATTTTCTACTGTTGACGAAACTATTGTTTTTGTTGAGGCGAATCTGTTTAGGGGAATCGTGTTTTTAACATATTTTTAGACATTATTATATAAAATCCCTCCAATTCTAATCCATTCCGGTAAACCAAACGCACCATTAAAATTAGTCAAAGGTATACGTAAACAGACTAGGCCTTGAAAATAGAGTTGGCTAAATTGGGCTTTTAAGGGCGGGCCTAAGTTCGGATTGAGTTTACAGGCTTTCTTTCAACTTCCCTTTATTTATGACCAAGGATATAATATAATATAATATAATAAGCAGAAAGGCGAATGATCGTATGAGAAGTTGAGTTAACGGTGAGAAACGTGAGAATTGGATCTAAACCGTTGATCTCTTTTAATTTCAAGTCCTTCCATGAATTGCGTCTTAGAAGAGAATTGATCTGGTGTGTCTCGGTGCATCTCATCCTAATTTGCGTCCATTTCTCATCCAACGGTTGATAACCACATTTCACGCTTCTCACCGTTAACTCAACTTCTCACCGAAACTCAACCCTAAACAGAAAATGGGTTTGTCCTCCATTAAATATGTCTCAAGTAAAAATACCGAATATAATCAGCAAACTTATAATATTTTATCCAAATTATAAAAATTAAGCATGAATATTTTTATTCAAACATTTGAATTTTTGAACAAATTATTTTAGTTGTAAATAAATAATCATAACTTCTAAATAACGATTATGGAATAAAGTGTAACCAACCGATGATTGCATTGCAGCCATGGCTTGACTCCACGTCTTTGTTTGTTGTTACCTTCCACGACTTAAATGCTCCAAGAATCAACCGCCGTCCGTTCGTCCGTCCCCAATCCATGCGCCAATTTTGACACCAAGTCGTTGGATTTGATGCCATAAACTAAAGTGGGATCATTCATTTTGGAGGTTTTGTTGTTTCCCATTTGGAACTTTCTCTAATTCTTTCTTTATATTTTTTCCTTTCATCTTCAACGCAACAAGTTGGAAAATGAACCCTGAAGACGAAGTCAACCTTCACTCCTCTTGTACTATCTTCCTTCAATGCTCTGTCAAACACCCAAACTTTGTGTTTCACGTCAGGAAGAAGCGACAAACACCAACAAATCAAGACTTGTTAAGCTTGGGGTGTTTCAATCATCTTCTGTTGTCATCTGGGTTTCAACAATTGTTCCAATTATCGTTTGCCCACCAAGTGTTTGCTGAATTGTGTGAAAGAATTGGAACGGTTTTCTTGATTCCAATCTTGGTTTGTTTTTGAGTCTTCCAACAACTATTCCAATTATCGTTTGCCCACCAACTGTTTGTTGAATTGTGTGAAAGAATTGGGAACGGTTTTCTTGATCCCAATCTTGGTTTGTTTTTGAGTCTTCCAACAACTATTCCAATTATCGTTTGCCCACCAACTGTTTGTTGAATTGTGTGAAAGAATTGGGAACGGTTTTCTTGATCCCAATCTTGGTTAGAACAAATTATGCATGATCTTCGGCCATAATTCCAATCCTAGTTGTTCTGTTCTCTTTCTGTTTATTACCGTATTTACCTTTTACTAAAACTGCTAGTTTGTCATCTGGGGTTGTCAAGAAATGGAGGATAAAATCTCTTCTGTTTTTGTTTCTGATCCTGATGAGGCAACTTGTAGTGTAACGAAAGATTCAGAAACTTTCTTGGAATTCTCGCACTCTACACGTAAATTAAGTGTAATTCTTGGTGAATTCAAGGAAAATAAGATTATGGAGACTTCTCCCATTAGAAAAGCTGTTGAATCTCTTGAAACGGAGTTGCAAAGGGCAAAGGCTTTGGTTGCAAGTCCCCGTTATGCGTCTTCACCACACAAGAGAATTGAGGAGATCACAGAAAATCTTGGTAGGTCTATAGGCCTTGTGTTATTTGCTAGTCATGATGTGTCGATGACAGGTAAAGAGAAACTCGAGGCTTTAAGGAGAGAAATGATGAGTGTTGCACAGTTTAGTGCTGCAAGTTCTGATAGTAAATCAGACTTTCTTGATGATGTTGAGATAGAGGAGAAGGAGGTGGAGGATGAAGAGGAGGATATTGTTGGGGAGATAGTTGAAGTGGAAGAGGATGTATCAAGTTTTAGTGAAGAAGATGTTGTTTTGCATCTCAAGTGTGGAAATGATGAACGATTAAAACTTGCACTTTTTGCCTTAAACAGTTTGATAAGAGATAATAAGGCTACTAGTGAATGGATTGATGCCGAGGGGATTATCCCAATTCTGTTCAATCGGTTGAGTTCAACGAAGTCACATAACCGGTTGAGTATCATTCAGAATCTTAGAGGCCTCGTTGCACAAAATGATGGAATTAAGGTGTGTTCAGAATTTCAGATACATTCTCAGTTTAAGCTATATTGGGTTGGTGAAATTACTTATTTCTTTCACTTTGAGTGTGTGTAGTAATATGTAGAACCTATGCTCAATAAGTTTTTAATTAGGAGCATGACCTTCTAATTTTTTTAGCTCAATGACCTTCATCTAACCTGCCTTCGGTTCAAAACAGCCTACTCCTATTAAAACTTAGAAATACACTGTTAGATCCATAAATTCAGTTTTTGAGGTCATTTAGCTAGATAGCCCACAAATCCTGCTTGTGTGTGTGTGTTTTACTTAGTCAAATAATGTGCAGAGCAAGATGGCAGAGGTAGAGTATTTGTCGGCACTGGTCAAATCATTGACTCGGGATGAGGACGAACAGAGGGAGGCAGTAGGCTTGTTATCAGCTCTGTCTGATGTTTCTGCTGTGAGGAGAAGGATCGGACGAATTCAAGGATGCATAGTTATGTTGGTTGCTATTTTCAATGGTGAAGATCAAACAGCTTCTCATAATGCCGGGAAGTTGTTGGCCGCTTTATCGAGCAATACTCAGAATGCTCTTCATATGGCAGAAGCTGGTTATTTCAAGCCACTAATAAAGTATTTAACAGAAGGTAACTTAATTTAAGCTTTTGGTATAAAATCATGCCTTTTTGATGGTTTATTCCACCAAAAAAGTCTCCATTTCTATTTTCTGTTTGTCCCAAGGTTTTAACTCTGGATAGAAAGAGAAAGACACAGGAGTATATAGAAGGCTTATTTGGCTAAATGACCTTCCAACAAGTGCTTTTTAAATCCATGACCTCCTGACAGGTTTCTAAGCATTCTTGTGTATAGGAGAGACATTCTTCCGTTAAGCGGTGACATTCTCAAACCTGACAGAAGGTTATGGATTTAAAAAAAACTATCAGAAGTTCATTTAACCAAAGGATCCGAAAAATATGGGTAGTTCATATATTCTAATTCATCATATTTGTGCTATGGAGAGCAGACCTTATTTTGGGATGAGAGCAGATTCTTGGTTTAGCACTCGTAAACTTCCTTGTTATGTGATTACAGGATCCGACATGAGTAAAATTCTCATGGCAACAGCGATTTCAAGAATGGAACTTAGAGACCAAACCAGGGCTTCCATTGGAGAAGATGGTGCAATTCCACCCCTAGTTAAAATGTTCAAAGAGGGAAAACTTGAAGCTAAGTTATCATCTCTGGGTGCACTACAAAACTTATCTACCTTAAAAGAAAACATCCGACAGTTGATCAATTCAGGAATCGTACCCTCACTGCTTCAACTCCTTTTTTCCGTCACATCTGTTCTCATGACTCTCCGTGAACCAGCGTCAGCCATTCTTGCAAGAATCGCCAAATCTGATGCTATGCTTGTTAACCATGATATTGCTCTTCAAATGTTCTCGATTCTTAATCTATCCAGTCCTGTTATTCAGCATCACCTATTAGAAGCACTAAATAGCATTGCTTCTCATTCTAGTGCTTCAAAAGTTAGAAGGAAAATGAAGGAAAATGGATCAATTCAACTTCTCCTACCATTCCTTACCGAAACCAATACAAAAACCAGGATTGGTGCCTTCAACTTGATTTACACACTATCTAAGGAGTTATCAGATGAACTTACAGAGCAACTGGGAGAAACCCATCTTATTATCATCGTAAATATTCTCTCATCTTCGACATCTGAAAGTGAAAAAGCTACCGCTGCCGGGATTCTGAGCAACCTTCCTGTTAATGATAAGAAAGCTACAGATATACTCAAGAAGGCAAACTTATTACCTGTTCTTGTGTCCATAATGAGTTCAAAACAAGCAAGTTCAAGTTCAACGACCCCTTTATCATCACATTTGGTTGAGAATATTGCAGGTATACTAATGAGATTTACCATCACATCCAATCTGGAACTTCAGCTTTACTCAGCTGAAAATAAGGTAATACCTGTTCTTGTAAAGTTGCTGTCAAATGGGTCAATAATTGCCAAATGCAGAGCTGCAACCTCTCTAGCACAATTATCACAAAACTCTTTAAACCTCAGAAAGTTGAAAACACCAAGATGGTTATGCGTTCCTCCCTCTTCAGAAGCCTTTTGTGAAGTTCATAATGGTTACTGCTTTGTGAAAAACAATTTTTGCTTGGTGAAAGCTGGCGCTGTTCCTCCATTGATACGAATCTTGGAAGGTAACGAAGGGGAAGCAGATGAAGCTGCCCTTGCTGCCCTTGCAACTCTTTTGCAAGATCAGATATGGGAAAATGGATGCATTTTTATTGAGAAACTGGCTGGGATTGAAGCTATGATAAAAGTGATGGAATCAGGGAGTATAAAGAGTCAAGAAAAAGTTGTTTGGATATTGGAGAGGGTTTTCAGAGTTGAAGATTACAGAGTGAAGTATGGAGAATCTGCACAGGTGGTGCTGATTGATCTTGCACAGAATGGCGACACACAGTTGAAACCAACAGTGGCGAAATTATTGGCACAACTTGAACTCTTGCAGGTTCAGTCTAGTTACTTTTGATCTTTCTACATCATACAAGTTGGGACATATGCTGAATTTCCGTTCAAGATTTTGCCATCTCACATTCATTTTTTGAATTCTTGATTATCTGTAAAAGGCATGCATTATTAGATTGTTATATGCAAATACACAAAAGTGATAAATTATATTGAATTCAGAGTTTGTTTAAAGGAAAATATTGCATTTTTGGAGCTTACTTGGTGCAACCTTAGCTGGTTTAATCAGTATTCATTACTCAGATTCAAATGTACCCCCCCCCCCCCCCCCCCCTCTCTTCTTGAAAATATAATGCTTTGTTAGATTTAACTATTCCATCCTAATGCCCTCCCTTATTACATTACATAAAGCATACCAAACCAAACCCAGTATATCCCACCTGAAGGTTGAAGGTGGGGTAGGGGTAGATGTATGCAAACATGATCTCCACCCCAAAGAGTAAAGCGACTATATCCTTGAAGCATACATATACCTTTAAAATGTTGTTGGTGATATTAGTGGTCATCCATTATGTTGGTGTAGTTGTGATTTATAGGAGATTGATTGGGTTTATTGTTAAGTTATAATATGGGTTAGGAGGTGTGCAGTGCACATTTGTATAAGCTAATTTAAACATGAGATCACCATAAAACGGGGGGTCAAGGGGGTTGTGCGCCCCCTTGCGAAGTCTAGGGGCAGAGCCCCTTCCGTTGGTCCCGCTAAACGGTATGCACGAAGGCAAAGTTCAGAAGGCTACAGAAGGCAAGCCTTTACTTCTGAAGACCAACTTCAGAAGGCTAACTTCTAAACCAACACAAGTCTGATCCGGTGCAACCGTTTTTCGTTTTTAACCTTTCGTAGTAATCTGGTAACTGCCTTAGCCAAAATGCTAAAATTAACTGCTCTAAGTAAGTTCGATTTCAACTTATAACATACAAAAGACAACATAATCTGTGTTTTTAGTTTCGATTTTTTCAAATTTCGATTATCCGAAAGTTAATTTCATGATACCCAGGGTTGTTAAAGGGTAGAAGCATTACTTTCAGAAAGTGTTGTATACATGATCCAGATTATTATCCAAGTCTCTGTTGATTACTATATCATCCAAAGTTCCAAACCCAGTTTTCAACAAATTCTAGTACTAGAATCTGAAATACAGGTACATGACCAAGAACTGAAACTAATTTCAGATTATAGATCACTTGCTTCCAACTCAACTGATAACCTTGAATTTGCTGATTGTTAAAGGGCAAATTGCATGAAAAGGTAACGTACTTTAGTCTGATTCCTGTTTTAGGTAACGTACTTTCAAAACTTCTATTTTAGTACCTGAGATCTCAAACTTTTAAGTACCTAGTTACATATAAATGCTTACTAGGATTAGGTTTTCTTTGATATGGCATTATTTATTTATTTTTCTAACGCCAACTAAGAATATAAATTCCATGTCATCATTTTTTAAAATATAAAATTTATATTTTTTTAATTAAGAAGAAAATTTCATATAAATTTTTTTAATTCTAAAAACTTATCACAATTTTTTTATAAACTAAGAAAATCAAATTAACGTAAAATTTTTTTAATCAATAAAATTTGTAGTTTTTTTCTTTATTAAAAAAATGACCATAAAATTTATAAAACTATTTAGATGATTGTAATTCTTGTAATATTTTTGTTTTATGATATTTTTTTTTAATAAAGAATTTTAAGAATTACAATCACCTAAATAGTTTTACAAATTTTATGGTCATTTTTTTAATAAATAAAAAGAATTACAAATTTTATTGCTTTAAAAAAATTATGTTAATTTGATTTTCTTGGTTTTTAAGGAAATTGTGATAAGTTTAAGATTTAAAAAAATATATTTTATATTTTAAAAAATGATGACATGGAATTGATATTCTTAGTTGGTGTTAGAAAAATAAATAAATAATGTCATGTCAAAAAAAACCTAATCCTAGTAAGCATTTATATGTAACTAGGTACTTAAAAATTTGAGATTTCACATCTCAGGTATCAAAATAGAAGTTTTAAAAGTACGTTACCTAAAACAGGAATCATACTAAAGTACGTTACCTTTTCATGCAATTTACCCATTGTTAAAGCCACAAGGCTTGTAGAGTATGCAAATCTCCTCTTCATCACTATGTGTTGAGTTATGTAAGACCTAAGGGCCCATTTGGTTTTCAATCTGGCTTTTGGTTTTCAGTCTGAAATTGAAATCTTGGGATTTCATTGGATTTAGAAATCTCATGGCATAGTTGGTATATCATGGGAATTCAGAAGATTTGTTTGTAATAATATCTTTTTAAAACATTCGTTTTTTAATAATCAATTAATAAATCCTTTCATGGAATCCAAATTCTCAAAAACATTCCGTCAAACCAAATGTCCCCCAAGAGAATTAACTTCCAAATAGAGGCTAGTCCTTGAGGCTTTTCTCCATAGGGCCAGTGGCGGAACACAGGCTTTAGAAGTTGAGGGGCCAAGTCTAATCTTTCATACAAATGTATAACGTAAGCAAGTTTAATATGTTTCAATATAATAGATATATATTTTAGAAATCATAAAAAAAATACACTAATCAAAGTTAAAACATATTAAAAGTCTAAAAGAAGACAAAAAAACATGTTAATTTTGTATCTTTTTTTATCGAAGGGGAATTCGACGATCTTTTACAACTTTAAAATCCTCCACAATTTCCTCCAAATTAATATTTTCGCAACTTCCCTTTCGGTAAACAAAACCAACGAGTCATTCAAGAACTCATCTTCCATTTTGTTCTGTAGCTTTGTTTTCACAATACTCATTGTTGAAAATTACCTCTCTGTTGTTGCGTTGGTAGAGGTTCACCGTTTCAACAAAATAAACAAAAATTTTGTTTGGAAAAGGGGAGACGTAGGTGGCTAAATAATTGATAGGTTTTTTATTATGGAAATAATAAACATCTTTAGGTTATTTTGTTGATTGGGCCTTTAAAGTAGATTTATTAATATAGTGGAGGGGCCCATTTACTACAAATATAATAAACAACCTTATTATACTTGGGTTGACATGAAGGATTACATATACAAGCACAAAAATCAAGGGGGCCTTGGCCCTCCACTGCCATATGAGTCGTCCGCCACTGCATAGGGCGTTAGTCTCCTCAAGGTCACCGGCGGTTTCCTATTTGTTGTCTTCAGGGTCCTATGGACTTAATCGAGAAAGTATATAAATTTCAATTCTAGGAAGACTCTTTGAGCATGCCCATATCTTAGTTTGAATTTGAGACATCCAAATTCTAGTTCAAATTAGGCAAATGTTGAAAGTCAATAATCCCATGAACACTACTTGAATTTGAATAACATCCAAACAAGAAATCTAAGTAGCTTTTGGAATCTGAATAAGAATTTCTATTTGAAAATGTACTTTCCATATAAAATTTGCTATAGTTTGACTCTTAAAAAAGCCAAACTACTTTAATTTGATATTTTTAAAGCATTTAAAAAATATCTCCTATGTAACTTGTTCATAAATAGGCATGCATATGCATACTTCCCAAATCGCCTTTTACCATGCAAAGTGGTTGTGAATTCCTTACTTCTGGCACCTAGGGGCTGTTTGTTTACCTCTTAATGGCATTAAGAGACAACCTCTGAATCGTTAAGAGGTAAATCTTGTTTGGCAAAAAAAATGTTTGTCTCTTAGTGGTTCCAAAACCCTCTGAATGATTTTGTATCTTGACCCTGTCTTAACCATTCAGAGCCATGATTTCATTCTGAACAATTAACAAACAACCATATTTCATTTCGCACTATATCATAAGAGTCTCTTAATCATTCTGACCACTTAATCATTTCGCATCAAACCATTCAGCAACTGCCAAACAACCCCTAGTCTTGCTATTACAATAAATCTAACAACTTGACAGATTCACCAGTGTAAACACTCTGTTTTGGTCTTACAGAAAACTTCCACACAGACAACCACAATCCCATGACAACCTACTAGGATTATGTTAGTCCGACACAACACACATAACACAATCTGCAATAAAACCAATGTTCTTGCATTTTGAAACATAAACATATATTTGCATGAGTCAATTCTCTTACAACAAACATCAAAACATGAATAATTGATAATACCATAATAAAAACATTTATTGCATATAAAAATCGTATGAGGTATACAACTCTTATGTATTTCTTGGCCTCCCAGATATCAGATTTGAGTTTTGTGTTATTTACATATATAGTAGAGTTATAAACATCAAATCAATATCACTGGTTAAGAAAACAGAGGTTCAGTGCAAGTATTAAGAATCCAAAATGTCTAATTTAGTAAAAGGGTTTAAATAAATATTAAATTAATTATCATATTAACAAATATAGTTATTATCCAATGAAAAATACATGTGTAGAATATAAGGAAGATTCCCATCATTCACAGTCACAGATAGAGGTGGTCAAATGGGCCCAGTCTGGCCCGGGACCAGAGGCCGATTTGGGACTATCGGATAAAGACCGGTTATAATATTCCACCGAAAACAAGGCCCCGGCTCGGCCCAATTTTTTATTTAAAATATATTTATAAATGTATTTTTAAGTGTATTTGATAGAAGACCAAAATGTATTATTAAGGTGCGGTTTGTTTTTTTAAGAGGTCTAAAGTCTAAAGTCTTATTTTAGTTATCTATACTATATTATAAAAACGACATAAAAAACTCTTAATTACAACATTTTAAGCACAAGGTACAACTAATTAAACCCAATTACTTAATTTATAATTTCTTAATGCTTTGGTACAACCATTCCAAGCACAATATTTCACATAATCATCTATTTGTGGAATGAATACTCATTTATTAATATAAATATTTGTTTTTTTGGTGGAGGATTTTATAAAATAGATTTTATATTAGCATAATCTATTTTAAATGTAGATTTTACATTTAAATCTATATTAATGAGATGTAATATAAAATCTTTTTTCTTCCGTATTTTTTTATATTACATCTCATAATGATTTTTCCATATTTTATTTTATAAAATCTTTTTTCATATTTTATTTTATAAAATCTTTTTACACAATGAGATGTAATATAAACTATTTTTTCTTCCGTATTTTTTCTGCTAATATAAAATCTATTTTATTTTATAAAATCTACACGTATTTTATATTAGCATAATATAAAATCTACATGTATTTTTTTTGCTAATATAAAATCTACACGTATTTTTTTTCACGAGCATTAAAAAAAGAAAAAATAAGGTTGATATGAATTAAAAATAAAAAATAACGAGATACACTAATAAATTATCGTATTCTTTAAAATAAAAATATTCCGCAATACTTTCCAAATTAACCAAGTGTAAAGAAAATAAAATAGAAACGATGTAGATATAAAAATATTCTTCCATATTTTTAATATATTTACATTTAAATGTAAGATCGAAAATGAAAATAAAAGATTTTAAAATATTCTCTACATTCACTATAAATATATATAACTTCTCTATGTATCATCCGAGTACAAGAAGAAGACGAACGGTCGGGTGTTAATGGCGGAACCTGCAACTGAACAAAAGGTATTCCACTATATTTTTGTTTCTTTGAAAAACTACTTTTTTATATTTTATTTTATTTACTGAGAATTTGTTTATATTTTTCAAAACCCACAATCATATTTTTCGAAGTAGGGGAATAAGATATATATACATATATTTATTTTTATCCACTAATACTATGAGGTCTTGAAGTTAATAGTCAGATAAATTTTCAAGTGGTACTGAATGAATTTGAACTATACCAGTAAAGTTGTCGGTTACAAAAGATAGAAATCATTTATTTTCTTTGTCATATTTGATGTGGGTTGAATGTTGTTAATTAATCTACAGATTTATACGTTCAAGGTGATTGTCAAGTGTTGTCGAGGAGGTTTCAGAAAAATTGCAAAATCTATAAAAACAAATATGTTCATATTTATAATTATTTCAATAATAGTGATATGTTGTGAGACATGTCGTTTGAGTTTTAAATAATATAATACAAAACTATTACCAATATTATTGCACAAACTCATAACAACAAACGATTAAGAATATATGCAAGTTAACCACTTATGAAAATACATTCGTTTTTCACATTGTATTTCATTAACTGTTAACAGAGAAATTACGTTTCATTTTAACTCGGTTCAATATTCCAACAAAAAATTTATCCTTCCGTACAATGCACGGGCCCAACACTAGTGATTAATAAGAGGTGGTGTATAAAAAAGTCTGAACGATTCAGACTTAAGAGCCATTAAGAGGTTTTTTAAAAAAAAACAAAAAAGCCCTAAGTGTATTATAATAAAAACGTATTTTTTAGTGTATTCAATTGACCCAATTAAATATTTTAAGGTACATTTGATTGACCAATTTATTTATAACAAAAACGTTTTTTTTAGTGTATTTGATTAACCCAATTATAATAAAAAAATATTTGTTAAAAATATTGTTTGTATGTTAAAAATCAATTTAAAAGAACATATAGAAAAAAATTAGTGGGGCCGGTTTTTGGCCACCTCTAACGAGAATGCTTCAAGAAATCAAGATAGATCATCAGAATGTGATCATTCATAATTCTAAGAATAAGAGATTAGAAGGGCCTTTTGATCCAAAATAGAGCATGGATAAGGCCCTTTAAATGCTGGATTTCTTGAGCTGGAAAAAGAAATCACACTGTGCTTCCTGAAGGATCATAGAAATTGCCATGTTAATTGCAGTACTTTGTTAACATTTTAGGGTAAATACAGCTGGCTAAACAAACATGGGATATAGAAATACCAGAAAGTAAAGAACAAAACATAAACAAGAAACAAATGGGCATCTTTAAGCCTTGCTTATATGTGTTTTAAGTATGCTTTTTTACCCAAATGACACCAAAGAAGCCTGGTGGTGTATTATTCTTCATCATAGTCTTCGTCTTCCTCTTCCAACCTTGAGTTGATTTGCGCCAAATTGTGGGTGTCAATCGCCATCCTGTCCATTTCTGAAAGTGACAACCCGAGATAATCTTCTTGCTTAAGTTCAACAGGGTCTGCTGATGACGAACAGCCAGTACCTGTACCAGGAACTGGCTGTGGTGGTGGCGGTGTTGGTGGTTGTAGGGCGGCTCCTGCATCTACGGCATCAGAAGCTTTCTCTGTATTCTCATCAAGCCCAGCATTCAAATCAAAGTCCCGACCACCTGTGGTGGTGGCACCATCACCGACAGCTAATTCACCTTTCATGGACTTACTTGACTCTAAATTGTTGTCGGTCTCCATCTGTAGGTTCAGGCCCTGCTTGCTGCTCTGGTGAATAAAAGATATGCGGGATTCTGGTTCTACTTCAATCTGGGGAGGTTCTCTTTCTGCTGATCCTCTGCCACGGCCCCGTCCCCTTGGTCTACCACGGCCCCTGCCCCTACCATTGCTGCTTGTTTGCTTTGCTTCATTCTGCACCAAAAATATGTGTTTTCAGTTATAGTTCAGCCAAGATGCAAAAATTAATCCACACTGACATCATGTATATAAACAACTATACCTAAAACAAATGAAAGATACTTTGAATAAATAAATAAATAAATAGCTATAGAAAGGGTGAGAGCTACTCCCCCGGTCCAAAATAAATGTCCACGATGAAAAAGAGAAACAGTTTTAGAAATGTGTATATTACACTTTTTAATTAACTCGTCTCATAATTAAGGGTATAATTGGAAAGTAGGCACTTGTTGAAATTGGAGACTTATTTTGGGACAAACTAAAATAGAAATGTGGACTTATTTAGAGATGGACTGGTTTGTGTTTTAGATGATTTAATGATTCACATGCCAACCTGATGAAAACTATCATGAAATGTACAAATGATATATTATCCCACGAGTCATTTTACTTTCTTCACTTGGTGGAGGGTGTATACAATGAAATGTATTACCAAGATCAGAAGGAAGTTTATGTTCTTATCAATTGCCTTAGCTGCAACCTTTCATGTGCATCAGGACTCCAACCGAACAAAGCCAACTTGCTAACTTGTATGTGATTGGTTTGCCGGGTATACTAAGACCTACCAACATAGGTTACCATCTAGTTCATGATTGCAACCATCCATATGCATGCGGCCACCTGATCCAAATACCATATGCTGCTTGAAAACATGTTTAGGATAGGATCATTTAAGATGATGGGTCATAGACCAAATGGATTGGATCACTTTAAGTGATGGCCTATGCCCCACGTATAAGATGTAATTTTGAGATGAGTGCTTGCATGTTATTCATATGAATGGAGCAATGACCCATGTTGTAGCCATTTTGATCGTGACCGGACTCCACACTCATGGACCTAAGGGCATGTGCAATGGGTAACACCAGAACTTATACCAAATCCATAAAAATTAGTGTAAATTTTGGTGCAACAATAAATCTTACACCAAAATGTATGCTTCTATAATATTTTTTTTTATCTTTCTCCAATTGGTGTAAATGAATAGTGTTACACCAAATTTGGTGTGTTACTATTCATTACACCAAATTTGGTGTAAGATTTGGTGTCCCCATTGGAGATGACCTAAGATTTAATAACTTTGAAGGTTGTATCCTATCTTGGACTTGAGCCAAAGGCTTGTCTGGGAAACCCATAGGTGCCACTTCTGTTTAAATAATCAATAATCATAGAAATGTTTGAAGAGCAAAGATATGCTAAAGATTTCTGTCAAAATGGGATAAACATAAACGAAATTTAATGCGAGCATAAAAACATCCAATAACTCACTTGTAAATATTATACAAAGGAAACTAAGATCACTTGCTACTGCTTCGCATTTTAAGTTTACCATTGTAAGGGGGTAAAAGTAAAGGTGCGGGCCTAAAAGGATGTAATGATGCTAAAAATAATGTGGATAATGCACACATGGTTTATGTTGGGAAATCTAACAAAAAGACTTACCATCCTGTTTCTCTTCAACTCTTCATCACTTTCATTCATTTCACCTGCAGCAGCTTTCCTGGAAGAAGACAATATATTGCATTTATATTTATTAGTTTAGTAATTCCACAGAATAACCTTGACGAAAAACAATTTATGAACCCACTTGGTAAGAGATTGAGAGAATGGGATAGAAGTCTTACTTCCTCTTTATCATGGTACGATCATCAAGACCAACATCAGAATGACCATAGTCAGGGACCTTGCTGACAACTTCCCTCAGAAAATCAAATACATTGTAGCTTTGCACACAGTGCTTTCTGAATTAAACAAATAAAAAGAGAATGTGATGTGTTTCACCACCAAACAGCTTCAAGTACCAAAACATCAAACAATATCCAAACAAGATACAAGAAAGCAAACGAAAATGTTAAACGATACCAAAATGAAATTCATGCTTGTAAAAGAGGAGAGACTCTAATATGGAACATCAGTTTTGCCGTTTCACTCATTGATATTGACTCTCGAGGGCAGCGCCCCAGAAGGAACTTTCAGTTTTTGGTCCCTGCACAAGGGAATTTGACCTAGTTTCGACTCTATAAATATAAACTTATGTAATTATAAAACCCAACTTTGTGATCAATAATACACCTTACTGGTGTGGCCATGAACGTAGCTTGATCACACAGAGCAAGTGAACCACGTAAATCCTATGTGTTCTTTATTTTTCTGCAATTTACTTTACTGTTGCCTTGTTCGTATGCATGTATTTGTGCGCCGTTACCTAACACTTGGGTTACCTATTTCTAGCGAAATAATTGGGTCAGTGTAGCCTGTTACTAAAAGCCATGGAATCTGAATCGATCGCCTAAGATTTATCATATGAAAAGTACCTCTCATCCAGCTTTGTACACAAAGGGGAAAGACATATGTACTTATAGAACTATAGGGAACATATTAGAGATTGGATCTCATTAGGAAAAGAAGTGTTGTATTTACTTTTGACTGTTCATGCTAAAATGTTCCAATATGTTTAAACAAATTGTCTCTCGCTAACGTCAATCTAAATATCTCAAAATGCATCTCCCATATCACCAACAACATAATGTAATGGGTTACATTACCAAAAAATGCTTTTTGCAAACCCCTTTTATCCCCAGGATTCAGTTTCAAAGATGTGGGTTAAGAAATGGTTTGAAGCGAGACTTACAAATGCAGTGAGTTAACAGTCTTCGCACCTCGGCGGAGTGTTATATCATATGTACGATCACAAAGGTCTTGCAAAAACAATTCCAAAGCTTTGGCTGCATGATATTTCAAAAGAGTAAGAACACCACATGGCTAATATTAAGCCTAAAAGGCTATTAAGAACTCACAAACTAGAACTGGTACGGCCATGGCGATTTTTCCAACATCTTCATCAGCTTGCATTATCTTCTTTATCCGAGACTGCAAATAATTACTCTAAAATATTAGAAGGAACAATAAATTACATCATCCTTCAATAACTTTTCACTTCTTTATGCACAGTGCGAATTTTAGTTATCATTATCTATGTATATATTTCTTAGCCAGTCTGCAGTGTTTGGTAAAGTAAACAGTAACATAGAAACAAGCACATGGAAACAACTTGAGCTAGAGATAAACTCAAATAGTTCATTATTCCACCATGGTGTAATGTAATGATCACCTAAGGAGACCACCTATTAGGGATGCTCACGGGTTAGGTTGATCGGGTTGTAGGCATTTGAACAACCCAACTCAATGCCTGCAGTTTGAAAAATCTCAACCCAACCCAAACCAAAGTGCAGCCCAACCCAACCCAAACGGGTTGATACTTTGGTGATACATCAAAATATTCTCATATCTTGTTTTCTCTAGTCTACTCGTAATTTCTTTTTCATCATCAACCATTTATACAACTTATCCATACTTCTTAAATCATAAGTATACAATATTCAATTAATTTTCTCAATTTGCACATACTGACACACACACACACACATATATATATATATATATATGTGTGTGTGTTCACAGTTATTGAACATAGATGGAGAATAGCAGATGTGTGTTCTCAAATTTTAACCTATGCAACAATCAAAGAAACAAAATACAAGGGAGCAGGACTCCACAAAAATACAGGCTTTGAGTAGCAGTAGAAAATGCCCATCATAACTGATTCAAATACAACACTGGTAAGGATCGTTTCACATATTTTCTAGAACCAACAATAATCTCTTTATTCTCTTTGTCCTGAGCCATTTTCTTAGAAAGGTTCTAAAACGCATATCAATTTTGAAGTTAATAACATGTCAAAAGCAACAGTCATAATCAGGGTATCAGTAATCTCAAAAGCGAAGTACAGATCTTACCTAGGCATAATTCTACGATAATAGCATCGTCAGAAGCACACATAAAACACAAAAACCAAGGAAAATTACTTACAGCAGGGAAACGCGTATCCAGCTTCTTCTTCATGGCCTTAATACTAAAATCAGAACAACTAATTTAAGAGAAAAAGATGATAAAAGGAGAGCGTCAGAGGGCATATGATGTCTAAACAGTCACAGTTCCCGTTTCAGATCTGATTCGTCGTATGGATCAGATTCGAATCACGACATCCAATAATCTCATAGATCCGCACCAGTTGACTGCACTGCAATTCACAAAGATATGTGTGGTTAGCAAATAACCATTGCTGGGTTGCCCTTGCTCCCATTCCCAAACGCCATTGATCTTTTACGAAGCCACTCTGAGTGAATAACAAATACCCTTTTTAAAATCTAGAGTAAATTACGATTTTAGTCCCTGTGGTTTGTTACTTATAACATTTCCGTCCCTAATTTTAAAAATTGTTTTTTAGTTAAGAGTAAACTACGTTTTAAAAGACCAGGGACGAAAATCGTTATAAACATCAAACCAACGCGAAAGAAATGGAACCATATGTTGTAGAGTATTGGGGAAAAATAAGAACCGAAGAAGTGGAGTAGTTGGTGTGAGTTCTAATTTTTAAAAATGAAATAAAATAGAAATTATAGTAACTAAAAAAGCAATTTAAAAAAAAAAAAAAAACCCGAGACGAAGATAGTTGTAAATGATAAACAATAGGGAGAAAAAAGTAATTATTACTCTAAAATCTGAAAAACATGTAAAATAGCTTTTATATTTATATAGAATTTTAATCAAATTATTAATATAAATGACAGAAAACAACAATTTGGCAAAATAAAATGCTTCATATATTTTTGTTAGATAATTTGATTAAAATAAGACAAAAATGATATATTAATATGATTATGAAGTAAATAAGAATGTAATTGGCAAATAAAACACCAAAGTATCTATGTTATGCAATTAATAATAGTGTAACAAGGTCGACCTCATTGTTTAAATGGTTGAAATTTTATTATAGTTATGTATCATCATATAAATACCACTAACATGGGATGAATTTCGAACGAGATTATTCAAATTTCTAGAAAATTATGATATTGTGAAAAGACCTGATTACTATACGATCAAAATGTTTTTTGAAATGCATCGAGACATTTGGAATTAGTAAAAATATGAACTTATTTTATCTTAATCATCGACATGATTCTAACATCTCCGGAAATCAAGAGAAAGATTGTGATAAGACCAAAGACGTAGCCCGATAATTTGTGCATGCCTCTACAATCTTCATATGTGTAGCACAACTATCAATTAGGAACGACCAAACAACATTTGGCCCACTAGCACAATAATGAACTCGACAAATTAGCCATATAACTTCTTCTGACAAAGGGGGTCACACTGACTAGGCTTGAACAACTGTTTACCAAAAATACAAGTCTCCACATAATTCGTATGACCATATATAGGGATTGACGCCTGTCGGAAGGTCAAGAAAGTTGATGATGTGACAACAGGGGAGCCATCGACCGATCACCGAAGCCCCTGTGAATGGGCTGTAACTATAACGGTCCTTAGGTTGTGAGTTCCAAGTTTTTTTCTAATGAGTTTTGTAAGTTACCAAACCAGACAAATCAGCTATATCCCACCTCAGGTGGGGTCTAGGGAGGATGAGATGTAAGCGGACCTCCCGACCTTTAACGAGTTTTGAAAAAATTTAGTAGAAATTAAAGCACCGCCGAATCTTCACAGACAAAGGCATGAACTAGCTACCCGTCGGCTTAAATAAATACGAACCCAAAAGCTCTAAAACAAGATAAAAGAAAGTGGAGTTACCATATACACTATTTAAAACGATATGATCATCAAAACGTCTATCTTGTGTTCGTTAACATAAATTACAAACGTACATCCGGATCCACGTAGAAAACACCTTGGTATAAAGGCGTGACGGTTCATATATTGCCCTCTGTAGCTGCCACAAGAGATTCTTGATTGCTATATGTAGAGATGGGCAAAAAGACCAGACGAGACCAAGAACCAAGTTCATGAGTGTGACATTTGGAAGTGTTAACTTTAAGAGACGAAAGGAATTGCCAGAAAAAGACTAGGGTTTTCATTAGAAGAGATTAATATTACAAAGGGTTACATCAACTATATAAAGGAGAAAAGAAACCTAAAAGAAACCAAAAAATACAAAAGTACAAAACAGCCCCTAAACTATCTAACAGGAAGTATATGCTAGTTACCAAGGATCGGTGTTGTTGTATAACGAACTTGCGATGGACGAAGGTCTAGTCTTATCGTCTTCCATCAAGATGAGGTTAAGCCGAATTATTAAGTTTTCTACAGCATCTTCCTCCTGTTTTCTCAAGGAATCTTGTAATTGCTTCATGGTGGTAGATTTCTGCAACAAAGTTTCTTGCGGTTAAAATAGACGATGAAAGATTGATTTTAGTTGGCGATTGGCGAATGGTAGCCTCGTGTACCTCTGTATCTTGATATAACTTGAGGTATTGCAGTGATTCTTTGTAAAATCCACAGTGGTAAAGAAGAACACCATAATCTCTTAGTTCCGTGGAATCGGCATCTAGAATAATGAGTCGCTCGCATGCTATATAAGGATAAAAAGAAACATGCCAATGAAGAATATATCAGATCAGGCTTGTTTCCCTTTTGTTTCAAAGGTTGAACTGGAGCATGAACCAAATGGATAGCAAGTAGTGATGCACCAACTTTGGCTATTCAACCCCACGTCTAAGTAAATCTGAATGCAAAACCGAGATTTATCTATACTATATTATAAAGCATGGATAAAAAACTCTTAAATACAAATTATTAGGCACAAGGTATCATCATTTTATGCAAGATTTTAAAAATCTCTTAATTTACAAGTATCAAAGCACAAGATACATATTACTACTGCAGACTTCTAACACCCACCAATTTGGTATGTGCAGGACCTTCTTTTTATGCAGACCTTTCCATGTATCATTATTAATTAATATATTATATTACTATAAATTTATTTTAATTATATTATTAAATATGTAATTGGTTATTTTTCTAGATGTCATTAAAATATATAAGATAATCATTGAATTCTAACAAAATACTTAATTTTTTTTATATAAAAAAATTATATTATAAGCCTAAATTAAAAAAAAATTATAAAAAAAACATTATCACTTTCTCAAAATCATCCAAAATCGTACTGTAAATCGACAAAAAAACAAAAAATAAAATGAACACTAAAATCGTGATGTATCTCGCTGCATTGCGCGAGTACGCTTCTAGCATTTATAAACAGATGGGCAGGTTCATTTAAGAACCAATTATTCATGATGAGTATCGTGATAGATATTGATGATTAATAACAATGAAAATGCATGAATAACGAAAATGCATGAATCATGATGAATAATATTCATGAGTATTTAGGTATATTCATAATAAAGAGTTGGTTCTCACGGTTCTGAACTATTTAAGGTTCCTAAATTTGGGCAAAAGGTTGATTACAGACCCCACACAAAACCACCTCCAAGGACATCAATGTGGGGGCATTTTTTGGCTCACTCAGCGGCTGAGGCTAGCAGGGGGGCCAGGATCGAACCTGGGACTTGTCTTGTGTTTGGGCGAAGTCTCCCTGCCCCTTTGCCAACTGAGCTACACGCCGAAGGCATTTAAGGTTCCTAAATGAATTTTCCCCTGTAAACAGATGTTCAAATTTTACCTCAATTCTTCAGTGGTAGGAGAAGAGAGAAACTACATACCAGAAAGTGCACGCCTTATATCCCCAAAGCGAACGCTGGTCCAAACTCCACGTTCTAGCCTATGCCTAGCGGCCTTTGCAGATGCAAGCTGCAAGCCACTGTAGTAGACAAAACACAGGGTTGATGAGTGTAGAAAAGGAGGTGTGGAGAATCCATATCTAAGATGGGTATTTAGGAGAACCTTTTGGCAGATTTTTTACAAAATGCATGGCCTTTCGGTATATTTTAAATCATCCTTGTGTGAGAAAGAGGCAAGAATGCCTAAAAATCTATCAGAAGGTCATGCATTTAAAAAAAAATTATATGTCAGAAGGTTATTCTCCTAAAGAACACAAGAATCTAGGAAGAGTAGAGGCTGCATAGCGACAAGTTAAGAACCTTTTATCAACATCAGCTGATCTATCAGAGCAGTAAGCAGCCTCAGCTGCTCTTAGAAATGGACTTCTACTTTGATCAAGTTGAAATGGCCAGAAAGCATTCTTCAAATCTCTCAAGATCTACACACAAAGTTAAACATTTTATATGTGTGTTGATAGGCTTCTTCCTATTCTCAAGTGTGGCATGGCAGGACAAAGCCATGGCCCAACCCCAACTCTTTTGTTGACCCAAAATTGGAAAAAGGTAAGTAAAAGATATTACAAAGAAAAAAACAAAAAATGGAACTGTTAAAGGACGTTTCAGAAATAAACCCTGGAGTTTCTCAAACACACGGTTTTTCGAATGTTGGAAAAGTCTGCCAATTAGAGTGCTCCATTGCATCACAAGAGGTCAATTGACCTTCAGCCACGCACCATCTGGAACTAAGTACCGCACCTATGAAAACCGTTTGACCGAATTTACATATTTATCCTATTATCTCTAACTTAATTTATTTTACATACATAATGCTAATACTTTCGTTGAAAGATATATACTCCTTCCATCAAAACAAATGCAGTCAATGGAAAAGGGGGCACAAAAGAAAGTGAAAACTTGTCATGTACACTATTATGCAAACATGTTTGCAATGAATAGGCAGTACCAGAAAGATACCCAATAAACAGCATGACAGCCTCCAACCTCACACCAACAAGTAAAAACAGTAGTACTCCTACACAACTCCTAGCATTTAATCAAACACTTGTAATCCATCATAATTTAAGACGTAGCTCTTTGTCCTATTCCAATAAAGATTTGTTATGATATGTGAAACCCCTTCGAAGCTCTCTCTAAAAAAATCCTGTATAGAGATGGGGAAGATTCCAAATATATACATGTTACATGTTTTGATGGTCCACTTCTAGCCAATGTGGGACTCCAACACGCCCCCTAAAATGGAGGCTAGGCAGAGGCAAAAGAGTGTATCGAGTCCTTGGGTGGTACTAGACCCTGGCTCTGATACCATGTTAGCATATGTGGATCCTCTTTGAATCTCTTTCTAAAAGGGTCCTTATAGAGAGGGGGAAGGTTCCAACTTCCAACATATATACAGGTTTTGAAGGTCCGAGTCTAATCGATCTAGGACTCCAACAAGATTAATAGGATTATACAACCCAAGAAAGGAATGAGAAAGGAAATAAAAAGGCTATGTAGATATTGCAAATTCAGCTGAGCTACGATTCACCTAGTACTGGAGTAGGGTAAAAATTGAGCTTGCTTGACTCGCTAAAATATTGGTAGACTCAGGCTCGGTTAGTGCTTCCAAACTCAAAAACTCAAGGCTGGGCATGGTTAACCAATAGCTTGAGCCCTAGTTTGATTCAGCTCTGCTTGGTTTCTACGTGGTCATACAGGCTTGTACACTAGCCTAGGTTGGGCTCTATGTTCATATGGCCTAGTATAAACTTACAGTAAGCCTTTATAAATAATCACAGGTGAGTGTCCCAATTGGTAGGTTAAAGAACAACACTAAGTCATTCATATAGGCTTAACTCGCTCTCTGCTGTTGAGCTCAAGCGATACTAGGCTCCTGCTCAGCTTGAATGGTTAGCCGAACATGCTTAGCACGCTTGGGCTCAAACAGGGCAGGGCTTGCCATTACCTTTGACAAGCTAGCTCACAAGCTCTAGCGTAAAGGTACATCGTGCCACCCCCTGTCAATAACGTGAGAATTTAAATTCGACTATAAAAAACAAAAACAAAAAAAACCTTTGCCAATCTCTCTTTAAGCATTTATATCACAAAAATTGCCTAATAACATGTGATGCTTCAAACATTGAAAGATTACCTAACATATGACAACAGCATCCACTAATCGTGCCATTAGCATACTTGGTTGAATGTGCAGAATTAACAAAATAAAACAAAAAATAGTAGATGAACCTGCAGGTGAATATCTCAACAAAAAAGACAGGAGCCACCTTCAGTAACAGGGATTCAGTCGTCACAATATGTTGCTGGTCAGACTCTGTAGTTTTCTGCTTGATATAGCCTCTAGGAGAACCATAAGAATCATTATGGGAAAAAATTTCAACATCAAAATCGAGGAGACCCCACAAACGTAGCATTTTCAGGATCTCAGAATATATCAGTGAAAGCATAGACATTGAGCCTACACGATGAGTCAAAACCTGAGAAGAAAATGATCATATCCTAATGCTTTAGCGTTTCACAGAAATTTGTAAAAATACATGGTAAAAAATTTCAAAGAAAGAAGTCTTCCTACTGAATGAAGATAAACTGCCCGTTGCTCCAACTGCTTGCTTGAGTTGGTCCTTCGAAAGCCCTAAATAAATTAAACAATAAAAGAAATATATCAAGTCTTCTTGACATGGAAACAGAGCACATGATAACCTTTAATGTCGACTACACATTTTAAATTTCATGATGTTTCTAAACATCTCTCTGCAAGAAGAAGCTAACTTCTTCCATTATGAATCAAAGACAACTTTTAAAACAACATAGTTTTCTGAACATTAAACAATGCCTCGCCCTTTAAATAATTTGAATATGGGTCATATGCGTCTTAGCAAATATTTAGTTTTTATGCTCCTTCTATAATTTATTTATAGATGTTGAAGATCTTATAAAAAATAAATTAAATTTGTGAAGGAAATATCTCTTAACTTTCAGCATGAATTGAGATAATATAGATCGATATACCTTGTCAACATACATGTATCTCTCTAGGCACTCAAGAAAGTTATCAGGAGATGATCTAAATGATGAATGGTAGCGTGAGCAGTAACCCATGGAAAGATCATCCAATCTCTGCATAAAAGCATCCACAGGAAGTGGTACAGAAGAGTGAGAAATGAGTGAATCATCCTCTGCTGCTATGTGAAGGGCTGTTTTCCCTAAGTCAACATCTCCGTTGATGATTATGCTTGTTTCCCTCTCTATATTAGACAACTTTCGGATCTGTGAGCAGAACCCCTCCCTTGCTTTCTGTTGGCAGTACAACACATTCACACAGATATAAACCAATCAGTGAAAACCAGCACAAATGCATCACCCTGAAAAACGAAATTAAGAAAATTACTATCAAGAAAGGACAACAGGACACCCCATTATATTGTAACAAAACTACAATGCAGTAGTTGCCTCAACTACCAGGATAAGGCCAATAAATGATTCAGTTCAACTTACAACTGTTGGAAATACGTGTAGCAACAGGAAACACGTCAAAATTCTTACGCTCTGTATTTATGTCTACCATTTGGAACAAATAAGTTACCCAGGATAGGAAACTATTCAAGTTTTTCCTATCTCACTATATAAATGCATTGTGCTCGACTGTATTCAGTAAGAAGCAGATTGTTGAGGTCATTCCTCTTCTCCCGATATCAAAGCCTACAAAACTTCTTTCAAATTTCTCTCTTGGCCTTCATTACCAATTTTAAAGTTACTAGTTCCTGCCAAATATCCTTCTTGTCCTTCATAGACAGCTTCTTTGACAATAGATCTTCCTTGAGATCATGCCTTCATTGCTGATTTTTCCTCCCATAATCCTCATAAGGCACCTTTTCTTCTTTCCCTTCTGTTTTCAAAATTTTCTTCACTCATGACTTGGTAAAGGTTGTGGTCCCTCATTGTTCAGTCTTTAGAAACAGGGCCATACCTGCCACTGGTTGAACTCCAATCATTATTCCTTTTCTTACTTCTGCAGATAGTACTATTGAAATCGCCTCATTCAGTGATGGCAAATTCTCTTTCCCATATATCTGTACTCATAATGCGTTGAATTCCACAGTTAGTCCTAAAAGGAAGGCACACATCTCCTGCCCTAAACCTTTTAGGATATTGGAATACTCGACAATAATTCAGCTCCCTGCTTTGTGGGTGGGATTTTGGTTTTGAACTCGTATATGTATGCAGCATCATGAACTTTTGAATAAGTTTGTTTGACAATGTCACATATTTTCTTAGCCATGCTTAGGACATACACTGATACAAGTGTCACTATTGCAAAGTCTATACAATGTTGACTTTGCAAGATCCATAGTCAACATGAGATCTGTCAGCCTATCAACATTGATTAACACACAAAGGTGGATAGGCACTTTATCGAGGAAAGAAAAATGCCCATGGCAGCTCTTAAATCTTAATAAAGATAGGAGAGGAGTGTGTGATATCTAGAATTAAACAAGTTACATATCATAGGAAATCAGACAATGGTCTAGAACTTTTCCTATCTTGTTGTATTAAAGTCATTTTATCCAGTTGCATGTAATTTCAATTCAAAGAGAAACGGATTATTTAGTTCATTTCTCTTCTCAATAACTAGGGTCATTGGTTGGACACAAAACCCCAAGCCTATATAATCTGAACATAGAGTAGCCTGGTTTTCATATGATCAAAAGTTTGCTTTGGTAAACTTAAATGGTTTTTCTCAAGAGTGAAACCCACATCCATGTTAATCAGCAAGCCAGTTGATTAAGGTAAGTGTCTCAATCTAAAATGTAAGTCTTGAAGATAAAAACGCATAGATCAGAGAATGCATCAGATGAACATTCTAACAAGCACAAGCATTCCTCTATGGCTCTATCCCTAAGGGGGCGTTTGGCTCGCAGAATGTTTTTGGATGGAATGGAATCTGTCAAAGGAATTTGACTTTGAAGGAATTGGAATGGAATGTTGTCAGGTTTGACCACATGTTTGGTTGACAGAATTGGAATGGAATCTGTTAAATGAATTGGAATTTTTCTGTTTGGTTCACAGATTGTAGCTTTAGAATTGGAATGGAATTTTGGTAAACGACCAAAATACCCTTTTTGTTTATTTTAATTTTTTTCAACAAAAAATACTTTAATGAAATAGTCATTAAATAGTTTAATTTTTAACTAAAATTGCTTTGATTATTTTAGCACACGAATGATGATGAGAGAGAGGGAGGGAGATAGAGAGATAGAGAGGAGAGAGAGAGAGGAGAGGAGAGAGAGAGGACAGAGAGAGATGAGAGGAGAGAGAGAGAGAGGAGAGAGAGGGAGAGGAGTGAGAGAGGAGAGAGAGAGGGAAAGGATAGAGAGAGAGAGAAGAGAGAGGAAAGAAAGAGGAGAGAGAGAGAGAGAGAGAGAGAGCAGAGAGAGATAGGAGAGAGAGGGGAGAGAGAGGAGAGGAGAGAATAGAGAGAGGGGAGAGAGAGGGAGAGAGAGAGAGAGGGGGAGAGGAGAGAGAGAGAGAGGATAGAGAGGGAGAGAGAGGAGAGAGAGAGGGAGAGAGGAGAGAGAGAGAGTTGGTGTCTACTAATAATGTTGAACGGTTGTGGTGGCCGGTGGTGGTGGTGGTTGCCGGTGGCGGTGGTGGCCGAAGGTGGTGGTGGCCGATGGCGTTGGCCGGAGGTGGTGGTGGTGGCCGGAGGTGGTGGTGGCCGATGGCGGTGGCCGGAGGTGGTCGTGGTGGTCGGTGTTGGTAGTCGGAGGTGGTGGCCGGTGGTGGTAGCCGGAGGTGGTGGCCGGTGGTGGTAGCCGGAGGTGGTGGTCAATGGTGGCCGGTGGCGGTGGCCGGAGGTGGTGGTGCATATTAGGATGAGGGGCAATTTTGTCCAAAAAAAATGAGATTTCATTCCAATGAAATACCACCTCCCCTAAGGAATGTTGAATTCCTTCATTTGTGGAATTCATTGGAATTCAACATTCCAGTTCCTTAAAAAGAATGAACCAAACGATGTAATGGAATTTGGTCAACGGAATTCAACATTCCAAATCCATCAGATTCCATCAGAATCTGCGAACCAAACGCCCCTAAGTAACCAAGCGAATGTAGTATATCTCAATTAACACTAATTACATAAAATAAAACAATCATATATTTGAATTCTAACTCTCGATAATCGAGCCTAATAGAACTTCCTTAATACATATGAACTTAGTCAAAACCTTTATCAGCAATCTTTCATAATCGCACTACTTATTATGTTCACCATATATAATGAGAAACAGATGAAGTACGAACAGATTTCTCAAACATAACATAATATTTTTATACAGAAGCGAAAAGCAAGTCAAATGATTTAATGAAGCTTTATAATATGATAAAACAAACAAAAGGAACAGAAAATCGAATTGATACAAACGAAATACCCTAGCATAAGTGGTGTTGAATCCAGAAGAATCGAGTGCATCATGGAGTACAAATTTGAGGTCTTTTGGTGGTCTGAATTGAGATCGACACACCGCACCACCTCCACAAGTAACCGGTGACGTTGAGAATTCCATAGCAAGAGACGATGAAGACGATGAAAGAAGAAAAGTACCGAAAATCCATGGAGAAGCTACTCCTCCACTCATTTCTTACTTGGGTAATTGCCTACGAAACTGAGGGGGTGTTTGGATTGCTTATTTAAAACAAATTATGTTTATTTTAAAAATTGTTAGATGAGTTCTTTAAAAAGTGTTTTGGATTAGCTTAATGTGGTACCAAAATGTAATAAGCTAATAAGTTGTTATTTAAAGGTGTTTGAGATTGCTTATCCATATCTATATTTATATCTATATATTTATATATATCTATAATATATTATAAAGCACGGATAAAAAACTCTTAAATACAAATTATTAGGCACAAGGTACTATCATTTTATGCAAGATTTTAAAAATCTCTTAATTTACAAGTTTCAAAGCACAAGATACATATTACTACTGCAGACTTCTAACACCCACCAATTTGGTATGTGTAGGACCTTCCTTTTATACAGATATTTTCATATATCACTATTAATTAATATATTATATTACTATAAATTTGTTTTAATTATATTATTAAATATGTAATATATTTTTTCTAGATGTCATTAAAATATATAAGATAATCATTAAATTGTAACAAAATACTTAATTTTTTTATATAAAAAACATTATATTATTAAGCCTAAATTAAACAAATTTATAAAAAAAACATTATCACTTTCTCAAAACCATCCAAAATCGTAATGTAAATCAACAAAAAAACAAAAAATAAAATGAAACATTAAAATCGTGATGTATCTCGCTGCATTGCGTGAGTACGCTTCTAGTACTATATTATAAAGCATGGATAAAAAAAACTCTTAAATACACATTATTAGGCACAAGGTACCATCATTTTATGCAAGATTTTAAAAATCTCTTAATTTACAAGTATCAAAGCACAAGATACATATTACTACTACAGGCTTCTAACACCCACCAATTTGGTATGTACAGGGTCTTCCTTTTATGCAGACATTTCCATGTATAATTAATATAGTATATTACTATAATTTTGTTTTAATTATATTATTAAATATGTAATTGGTTATTTTTTCTAGATGTCATTAAAATATATAAAATAATCATTGAATTCTAATAAAATACTTAATTTTTTATTATAAAAAACATTATATTTGTAATACCTGTGTAAGACCCGGTTTTAAAAACATATAATTATTTCTTACTCGAATTAAATCGTAATTAAAAATAACAACTAATGATAGTTGAGGGGTTAAAACCGTTATATATCCAAACTCTTAATAATTATAATTATATATATATTTAGTAAAAAAAATAAGAAATAAGAAGTAAACTACACTTCATCGTCCCTATGCTCTCTCTCTCTCTAAAAATTGCATACTCAACTTCTCTCTAAATTTTTATCAATTTTGTGAAGCAAATCAACGAAAGAATAACATATTCGGAATCTACTCGTCGAGCCCGTCCTAGAGGTATAAATTTCTTCTTAAGTTATTTAAGTTGGTAAGTTAGGGTAGTTGTAGTTGGTAGGTAGATTATGATTATATAGTGTAAAGTTATAAGCATTTACATGTATAGGAATGCTTGTTTTTGTCAAAATTACAATCGGGTAAAGTTTAGAATCAAAATGGTGAATTTTTGATTTGATTATGATTTTTGTGTTAGAAGTATTAATTTGGGAAATTGGTTAGTTTTTGGTACCAAAAATGGGTAAAGGAAGGAACCATTGAAATGGTTATGAGCTCCTTGAAGTAATGCCCACAAGGTGTTTGTTGAAATGTCTTAAAGAAAATTTCAGTTTCTGTTGAGTATTTAGCTTGCTGTCCAGATATTGAAAAATTCGTATAAAATCAACCGTAAGTCGAAATAAGCTGAAATTTTGCAGTTAGAAAGTTCTTTCTGTCCTTTACAACTTTGCAGTTTATACTGAAACCAAATTATGAAGCTAAGCAGCTCCAAACAGTGAATTTCCAGAGCTGGTCCTGTGAAAAACGGGATCTGCACACTGTTTTTATATACTTCGTATCTAATTGGTCGTTGCTCCAATCGGGGTGAATCCGCTCCAAACAGTGAATTTCCAGAGCTGGTCCTGTGAAAAACGGGATCTGCACACTGTTTTTATATACTTCGTATCTAATTGGTCGTTGCTCCAATCGGGGTGAATCCAAAACGTGGTGGATCATAAGAGATGAAAGTACAACTTTGTTTTAGACATGATCATCTAGTTTGGCCCTTAAGTAAGGTATTTAAGCCAAAAACAGAGGTGTAACAGGGATGTCCTGTGCAGTCCCGTTTGGCTTGTTTGATTAATTTCACAACCATGCTAACCTCTAGTTTTGTCTTATGAACCTACTAGGATTTATTAGAACTCATATTTAAGTTGTTTAGAGGATTAAAAAGGGTGTTAGACTTGCTTTTTCATGGGTTTAGTAGGTAAACATTCTAAGCGCATTGTGATGTTATAGGCCCTTCTTTTTGTTGAAACTCGATCAACCGCGTGGATAAATATTTTCTCGAGACCCTTATATTCAAAGGTACGGATTTCCCTACTTCATTTTATACGAGGATAATCCCTTGATAAGATTATCCATTCCATGATTAAATCATGACACTACAAAAGTAAGTGCATGTATTTCGAATCCGAAATTCCTTTATTTTGTCGAAATACGATATTCCTTTGTACAACAACATTCCTATGATTTTTGTGCCTACTTTATGAATCACTTTGGAAAAACGATACTTTGAAAGTATTCATGTTCATTCAACTATTATTCTTATGTGAGGTTTGAAAAGTCATTTTAGACTTTAGTTGAACGATTTTGATAGTGAACATTTTCTTTCAATAATATTGTGAACCATAAAGGTCGTTTGATAGATTTCATGGTGGTTATTTTCTTTTAACTCTCATGATTTTTACTTGATGTTATAATTTTGTATGACACAGTGATCAGGGCATAGATCATTGTGACGCTCTGTGGTGCTCGTAAACCATAGCGTCCCCATACTGGTGCTCTATAGTGTGAGCTTTACCTAGGCATGGGTGGGGGCGTATGGACTGGTCCTAGGATATGCGCATTATGATACGCATTTGTTGCGTACGGGAATGGATGTGTGTGCCCGCACTTCATCCCACAACCCATGTGGACTGATCCTCCCGTGGAATTTATGACACATTGAAGGTTTCATCCGTTGGATCCTCTTTGTGATTATGAACTGGGAAACCGGTCTTGTAATTTATTTTTATACGATGCTTTACCACATTTTTGTTTAAAAGTATTTTATAACTCATATGTTGACTTATTCTTTGACTTCTGTTATGTCAAACTATTATGATTGTTTCCGCTACAAATTGATTTTGTTTCCGTTATTATTCTTTATATTTGTATTTTAATCCGTTCACTTTGGTAGGCTTTGATAATCCATAAGCCAGAGTGGGTTGTACAAAAGATCCTTCAGATAGAATCTTCATCATGTCATCTCCGTTCTTTTGACGCTCGATTAAATTCAGAAGCCTATCTTGCCACTGAGTGAACTCATTCTCATCAACTAGAACTGGAGGACGAGTTTATGTGCCTAATGACATCACTCTTGTAGAACTGAGCTTGAAATGCAAACTTTTCAGAATCCATAGTCAGAAAAATGCTAAGTCTGAAACAGAGGATATGGCGCAAACTTAGGCATGGAAATTGGCCCCGACCCGTCGGGGAACCCGATCCACCCGCCCCGATCGGGGATGGGGATTCCCCGCTAAACCGGGGATGGGGACGGGGATCACACTCCCCGTCCCGTCCCCGTTTTATATTTTAATTAATATTTGATATATTATTTATTTAAATTAAATCGGTAATTCATAATTTCCTATTTCCTAACTAGGTTTATAATATAAAATTGTTATTTTTTGGATGTTAGTATGTATTCTGGATGTCAATCAAAATACAATTACTCGATATCTTTTGGTACGTTTGAAGTTAAGTTTTTTTTCCCGAATTCAGTTGAATTTCTTTTGGTTTTAAGTTATTAATTATTATATGATGTTGTGATTTTTATACTAAATTAAATTTCTTTCGATTTTAGGTTTAGTGGAAATATGTGATATTCAAAATATGTGCGATGTCTCATATATTTGATTTAAATAGCTTACATAAACATAAAAAGAAAATCCCCGTTTCCCCGTTGGGGATCCCCGATCTCCGTTGGGGATGGGGATGGGGATGTGATCATATTCCCCGACGGGGACGGGATGGGAACGGGGATGAAGATGAGGGATTGGGGACGGGGATGGGGATTGAGGTCCCCGCCCCATTTCCATGCCTACGCAAACTAGATTCGCGCTAACAGTGACTGGCGCAAAGATTGTTTTGTGTGAGAAGATGGTGGCGCAAACTTGACTTTGCGTGAATCGTTGATGACAAGAACTTTCACTTTGCGTTAGAAGATGGTGACGCAAACTTTGACTTTGCGTTAGAAGATGAGACACAAAAATCTCTTTGCGTGATGAACAATTAGTTTGCGCTATACAAAAGGTGGCGCAAACTGATCTTTGCGTGAGATGACTGTAGCGCAAAATGGATTTGCGCGTAGAACTTATAGCGTAAACTTTACTTTGCTCGATAAAGATATGGCGCAAAAGAACTTTTTCGCGAAAACGTGTTTCTTGTACTTGGCGCAAACTTGAAGATGAACACACACAAAACTCTGAAGAAACCGGATGAACTGGCGCAAACTTTGACGAACTAGCGCAAAGTTTGAATCTGGTGCAAAACTATGAAAAAACTCAAATTTCTTCAAAATTCGATTACAAAACCGAATTTAAAGAAAATTTCTTACATAGATATGATCGAAAACAAAATTTTTTAACACTTTGTAACAAACAATTTCGATCAAAAACCACAAATTCGTGAAATCAAGAAACACACAGTTCGTAAAATGACATTTCCAGAAATTCGAAAAACTCTCAAAATTGAATATCAAAAACATATTTTCTTGCAAAATGATGTGAATCAAAAGTATTCTTCTACTAAAATCGGATCTAGCAAACCAAATTACAAAGAAATTCGATCAAATTTCACCAAAATTTTTGAAAAATTCAGAAAATGAGATTTTCATGATAAAAATCAAGAAAATCAATCAAATTATCTGAATTTGTTTACAAAATCAGTTTGAAAAATCGATTCTCTCAATTCTCTCAGATTTAGAATTGCTCTGGTACCAATTGATAATCCCAAAATCAACTAAATCTTTAGAGAGAGAAAGTAGAGAGAGAGTTTGAAGCGCAGAAACAGTAAGTGTATTGAATGTGCATGAAAGTCATACAAGACACAAAAGCCACAAGGGACTTAAATACCCTGGCCAATACAACACAATATGTGCAACCTAAACACAGTATTAGACCAAACCTGTAAATACAATGATTACTATAAAATCTGACTTAACAGTCTAAAATCATGGTTTGACATGCATAAGATTTTAAAAGTTGAGAATGTACTCACAATCTTGGGCTTGATAAAACCCTAAGACCGTTGAAATGGTTGAGGTGATCTAGAAGGTGGTAGAGTAGAGGAAAGCTCTTAATCTTGACCCAAACCCTAGTTTGATGATGAGAGACCACTTGGAACTTCAAGATTTGGTGCCTTGAATGATCCTGAAAACCCAATAAATGTAAAAAAAATAGCTTTGAATGAGAGGGTTTGAGGTGGGTGAAGTGAATAAATAAGAAAAGAAGGAGGAATTGGGTGTTTAAACCCACTGGAACCCGTCGACGAGAATGACTCGACGACTATGCCCTTGTCATTCTCGCGGGGCATTCTCGCCAACAACATACCGCGAGTCTCCCCCCTTTCGGCGAGAATGACAGGCGATTATTGCCATGTTATTCTCGCGGGGCATAGTCACGCGGGGCGTACCGAGGCTCACCAAAGTCTGCGACTTTGCCCTTGGGCATTGTCGCTTGGCATTATCGCCCAGGTGATACCGAACATGGAAAAAAATTCCCATTTTGCCTCCGAACTCCTGAAACTCGATAGTTGATCGAGACAAATCATTCCCGCTCAACATAAGGGAATTAAGGGTCAAGAAATAACAAAAGGGAACAAGTTTTACTTACAAGGAAATTTCGGGATGTTACATTTATCATTACTTCCAATCACTTTCACTGTTACATACATTTAATTACTTTCACATGCGTAAATTTGTTAAAATTTCAGTCATGATAATAAAAATAGGTTAATAATAAAAGTAGTTAAAACTAGGGAAAAGTTCAAAGAAACCCAATAAACTATCTCATTTTGAATGATTAAGTCCCTAAACTATTTTTTTAAATGAAAAAACCATTAAATTTTCTCATTTTGAATAATTAAGTCCTTCAACTATTTTTTCAAATGAAAAAACCATTAAACTTTCTAATTTTGAATGATTAAGTCCCTACTTTTTTTTGAATAAATAAACCATCGAACTTATGAAAACTTGTTACCTTTTTTTAAAGATATTTGGAACTGTTTATGAAAGTTTTATAGTAAAAACAAATCTAAATCAGTTTTACCGTTCTCAAACGCTACACCATTAAAACCCCTCACAAACAATCGTATCACTCCGCCTCGTCACTCCCCGTTGCCCGAACGTTATCGTTCTCCATATCGCCTAACACGTTGTTGGCCCCTGCCATCGATCTCTCTCTAATTTATTTTTTATCTATCAAAAGAGGAAAAATCAAAAGATAACCGGTTACAGTTAGTTTTTTTGGGTTAAAATGATGTAAGTAACCAATTTGTAGAAGTTATGATTTAATTTATTGAAAAAATGTTCAGGAACGTAATCATTCAAAATGAGAAAAATTAATGGGTTTTTTCATTCAAAATGAGAAAGTTTAATGGTTTTTTCATTCAAAAAAATAGTTCAGGGACTTAATCATTCAAAATGAGAAAGTTTAATGATTTTTTCATTCCAAAAATTAGTTCAGGGATTTAATCATTCAAAATGGAATAGTTTGTTGGATATTTATGAACTTTTCCTTTAAAAACTATATAAATGTTTTATTCTTACGTTCTTTTCATAACACTTATTCTCACTGGAACCCAACCTTTTTATTAGTTCCAAAAAGAATTAGGCTACACATATATACAAACATAATTTAAGCCACATGTTATCCCTTAATTTTAGGGCATGTGGTTAAATAAAAGTCCAAAGGGTATTAAGGTAATTCTTCATCCATATTCTAAAATCTTAAAAGTTTTTATACAGTAACATTCTTAATTCTTATGTGAATGAATACTTGATTAATATGCAATTGAATTGATTACATGTTAAATTAATTTCATATATTAGCATATGAATGTTAGATTCAAGCTTTTAAATTACTAACAATCGATTCACATATCAGTGATAATCAATCATATTCTTTTACACGGTAAAATTTACATATAAATATAGTAGGAAATATTTTAAATAAACACTTAATTGAATATTTTTTTTAAATATAGCAATATGAATGTCAAATTAAATAGAATAAAATGATATATTTTTATGGTATAATTTGTTTGGTTCTCTTTTTGTCAATTTTTAAACATTTTGGATTTAAAAAGAATAGGGTAATACATTTTAATTTCGCAAAGTTAAAATTTCATCAAACTTTAATTTGAAAATAATTATCGTTGCCTCTCTCTACTTCCATACTAGTATGAATAAAAATCCAAATCCAAATCCAAATTCAAACTATTAGGTCGCGTTTGGTTTGCAGGATTGGAATAGATTTAGAGAAATTTGGATTTCAAATACATTCTAATCCTGTGTTTGGTTTGTAGGAATGAATTTTGTTGACCGAATTTGAAATCCCTTGACCATTTTAAAATCCCTTACCTGATGGATTTCAAAATCTTTTGCAATGAGCTTGAATTTGAAATCCAAATTCTGATGAATTCTAAAGCCTGATGGATTTCAAATTCTTAACCAAACACATGAAGGGATTCCAAATCCTTACTTGAAATCCAATTCATTCCCGCAAACCAAACGTGCCCTTATTATTTACCATTATGTCATTGTATTCCTATTTTCTGATCTAAATAGAAGTGTATATAACATTATCCATTTTAAATTTAATATATAAACTAAAGTGCCGTTTGTTTTTTAAGAGGTTATGAAGTCTTAATTTAGTTATGATTAATAAGAGATGGTGTGTAAAAAAGTCTGAACGATTCAGACTTAAGAGTCATTAAGAGGTTTTTTTAAAAAAAACAAACAACCCCTTAACCTATCATTTATCTTTCTTTTTTGTAAAATTTGTATTTAAAATGGAAAAATATACAACTAATCATATATTCCAAATAAACAATAACTAAAATTCTGTAAATTTAAACAAAATACATTAAATTAATTTAAATTAAGAAATTTCACAAAACCAACATACTTTTTTTTCCCTTAAAAATAATAAAAGACATGTTTAAAATTTAATACATAAAACCAAAGTATTTTTTATTATAATTATTTATAAAAAAATTATTTACATAAACCCAAAAGTACATATAAACATAACAAAGTTGGGCCATTGCAGCCCCTTAAGCTTCAATAGATGCCCCCCATCTTTCTCCATTCCTTTCTCTCGCCCCCCCCCCCCCTCTTTACTCTACCCTACCTGCAACTGCAAATCTCCAAGGGCAAATCAGAAAATATTTACACTTTTCGTATCTACACTCGATTTCAACCAGGTATTTCATTCGATTTCCCTCCCCCCTTTTCTTTTTTCTTCAATCATTTAAACTATATACGGAACCCTATCTATGTTTTCCTACCCTCAATCATATTCAAAATTATCTCGAACAGTATTTGATTTTCAACGATTTTAGGCCTTCTCCCATCTGAGTTTTTGTTTTGATCACAGATTTATAGGGTTTGACTTTTTCCGATTTCGACTGTTTCTCATTTAGGGTTTTTGATATTACTGTTATTCATCGTTGTCTGTTTGATATTTGTTAATTCGTGAATGTGGTATGAAAGTTTCAAGCTCTAATTCGTTGTTGGGGTTTCACTTGTTTTGTTTACGGGAATTTGATTGCAATCCTCCGTAGTTTTGAGTGAAAACGATCGAATTTGTGTTAATTGAGTTGTGAATTAGGTTTTAGATTGATTTGGTTTATGGTTACAGAGATGGCAGCAATTGTGCCATTGAAGAAGATGATAGCAATTTGTCAATATGGAGGCGAATTCGAGACGAATGAAGATGGGTTGATGTCGTATATTGGTGGGGAGGCCTATGCTGTTGATCTTGATGAAACTATGCAGTTGAGTGGTTTCAAGCAAGAGATAGCGGAAACTATCGATTCGACTGTGGATGGGATGTTGGTGAAGTATTTCTTGCCGGCGAATAAGAAGAATTTGATTACTGTTTCTAAAGATAAGGATTTTAATCGAATGGTGAGCTATTACAAAGAATGTGATCAGCTAGAGGTGTTTATAATGAAAGAAGCTGCACCAGCTAAATCTCCCAAGAAGAAGCAGCCTGCTCGTAGGTAATTTCGTGATCCGAATGTTTGGAAATTTTCATGATCTAATGCTATTATTTATATGTGACAAAGTGTAGTACATTTTGACGATCAATCTGGGTGTGTTTGATACGTGGGGTAGGGCAGAATAAAACTTGTTGTTTCATGTTTGGTGCGATATTAAACTGTGTCCCAAGACGGGATTGAATATGACAACGATGCATTTTTTGTCCCACCAAAAGAGGTGGGACAAAAGGCCGGTTATTAGCTAAATGACCCCTTGACATGTGCTTTTTAAAATCCATGACTTTTTGATGGATTTTCAGGCATTCTTGTGTATGAATATGACAAGAAATTCTTGTGTATGGAAACGACACTCATCTGTTAAGTAGTGGCATTATGAAATAAATCAAAAGGTCAAGGCTTTACAAGAAAAGTCAGGGAGATTTGCAAGATCGGTAAATTACTAAACTACCCATGTCAAATTAAAATGCTAAAACCTTCTGCAATTCTTTATCTGCTACCTCACTCTCGCCCGTCTAGTCTTGTCTGCGTTGGAGTCATTTAGGTATATAACCTTAAATGAGATTTTAATTACATCCATGGCCTCCTGACCTATTAAGAAAAAATGGTTTCATATTCATGAGAAGGTCATTGATTTAATTAAAATCTCATTTAAGGTTATATACATAAATATCTCGATCCTCTATGGTCCTAAATTTTTTGAATGCCCATTTGATTCTCTTTCTATAACGAGTTTCTGTTACATGTTTACGGTTTTGATTACGATGATAGCGAAAGAGGGAAAACGAATGTTTGATAAAATATCATGAAAGGAGTAAAAAGTAAGCATTTGTGACCATTCTGATGACTGTTTATTATTGCATAAATGTAGACCGCAGAAGAGACCAGCCGAGACAGAGGTGGCAGCGATTCTGCCAGCCGCTGATCTTGGCCTGACCAATGTTGTCCCTCTTAATGAATTTATCGACATAGAAACAACCAATGAAATCACTCCAATTTCCGATCCAATCTCCATCGATTCTTTCCCTGTGTCCGTGATCGATAATGAGCAGCACATAGCTGCAAAACAATGGGAGAATCTTATAACGGGAGTTGGCCAGAGATTCCATTCGTTAGCTGAATTCCGAGAGACTTTAAGGAAGTATTCAATTGCTCATGGGTTCAATTATGTATACAAAAAGAATGAAAATCAACGTGTGACTGTGAAATGCAAATCCGAAGGTTGTCCATGGCGGATTCATGCATCACGGCTCTCGACCACCCAATTAGTTTGTATTAAGACCATGAGACCAACCCACACTTGCCAAGGAGGTTCGATAAAACCTGCATTTCGAGCTACAAGAAGTTGGGTCGGAAATCTGATAAAAGAAAAGGTGAAAGATTCTCCGAAGATTAAGCCAAAGGATATTGCGAATGATCTTAAACGGGAATATGGAATCGAGCTGAATTATTCGCAAGCCAGGCGTGCAAAAGAATACGCAAGAGAGCAGCTTTTAGGGTCGTATAAAGATGCATACAGCGAGTTACCATATTTTTGTGAGAAAATAATGGAAACGAATCCAGGGAGTCTTGCTACATTCGATACGAAAGAGGATTCGAGTTTTCATCGCCTCTTTGTTTCTTTCCACGCCTCGATATCTGGTTTCATACACGGTTGCCGCCCGCTCATTTTCCTTAACAGCACGCCTCTGAACTCGAGATACCAAGGGATGTTGCTGGCGGCAACGGCGGCAGATGGGGATGACGGGGCTTTTCCTGTGGCGTTTGCCGTAGTGGACGAGGAAACTGATGATAACTGGCGGTGGTTTTTAAGCGAACTCAAACTTTCTGTGTCGGTCGTTGGACAAATTACTTTTGTTGCGGATTTTCAGAAAGGTTTGCGGGAGTCTCTGCCGGAAATATTTGGCGCCGAGTGTTATCATGCTTATTGTCTCGGTTATTTAGCCGAGAAACTTAACAAAGATTTGACGAGCCACTTTTCACACGATGCTAGACGACTAATGGTCGAAGATCTGTACGCTGCTGCTCACGCACCAAAACTCGAGGGTTTCGAGAAATGTACAGAAGACATCAAAGCCATTTCTCCCGAAGCCTACAATTGGATCATTCGTAGCGAGCCCGAGCATTGGGCTAACGCTTTTTTTGGCGGGTTGAGGTATAACCATATGACATCCAATTTCGGCCATCTTTTCTACGCGTGGGTCTCGGAGGCAAATGAGTTGCCGATAACTCAAATGATTGACGAATTAAGAGGCAAAATGATGCAGCTGATATACACACGAAGAGTTGAATCGAGCCAGTGGATTACTCGATTAACGCCATCTATGGAGGAAAAGCTAAAGAACGAAATCTTGAAAGCACACTCGGTTCAAATTTTACGGTCACACGGAAGCAAATTTGAGGTCCGATTTGGTGAAATCATCGATGTTGTTGATATCGAGAACTGGGATTGTAGCTGCAAAGGATGGTTGCTTACTGGTTTGCCTTGTTGCCATGCTATTGCTGTTCTTGAATCTTATGGCAGGAGCCCATATGATCATTGTTCAAGATATTTTCATGTCGAGACCTACCAATTGGCGTATGCAGATTCGATTCACCCGATACCGAATGTTGAAAGATTAATGGATATTGAATTAGATGATGGTTCGATCGTTGTTACTCCTCCGCCCACGATTCGCACACCGGGCAGGACAAAGATACGGAAGGTTGCAGTAGGTCAGATTGGACCAGCCGACTTTCTTAAACGCCAACTCCAATGCGGCAAGTGTAAAGGGCTCGGTCACAATAAGAGATCATGCAAGTAGGTCTTTCTTTCTTTCTTTCAAATACTATCTTTTTTTTTTGTTTCCGGTGATATTATAGACCACATTTACATAAATACGATTACTTAGGGTTGTTGACTACTTGCTTACCGTCTCTTACTTTACTGGGTAAGAGGCGCTTACCTGGTCATAGATGTTTTTTTTTACCAAGCTTCTCTTACTGGTCCATGATGCTGACCCAGACTGCACTTCTGCCTGGATAGCGCTTACCCTATATTTTGTTGGTAAAAAGCCCCTTATATATTCATCACATTTGTCGGAATAGTACATAATGATGTATTAGCCTCATGATTGTTAGGATCACAAATCACATGAAGGAGCCGTTTGCCAACACAAATTGGGCAAGAGCTAATCGAGGAAGAGTGTGGTCTGGGTAAGCAGGGACTGAAAATGGTTGGTTACCAAGTGTCTGGGTGTGCACTGACTGAGTCAGATAGCAACCCCTTCGTTGCTGGGTCAGCATCTTAGTCAGCATATTTTGTGGGCCAAAGTGTGTGGCAAACAACATCCCTTCTTACCACGTAAGCGCCTGGTAAGGGGCCGTCAGCAGGTAGTAAACAACCCCTAAGTAGTGGTGATTGTAGGAAACAGTAGCCGGAAGACAATGTAGTACGTGGTTCAACAAGTTGCCTATATTCATGGCCATTGCTAGCGTTATTCGTTTGTCTCGTGAACTAATATTACTACATGAACTCAAATAGTCGGGTTCTCTAGTATTTGGCAAAACCGAGTATGATTATGATTTTATGGTTTTTAGGGCGAAAATAATCAGATTTAGATAAACACCGAGTATTCAACACTTCAATTATCTGATTTTGAATCTTGAATTCACAATAATCATCTTGAACCTGAAATTTATGACCATCTTTTTTGTGGTTAATGGATCGGTTTTGGTTTCAGGGAGGATCATGAATAGTACACAACTTCTCGAAGGGGGCTGGGTGCTCGTAAACAATGATTTTTGGTAATTTGGTTTCGGAATGTGCTGGCTGAAACTCACGGCAAGCCAGTGGATCGAAATCGGTCAGAATTTATAGCATCCTTTTGATTTTGCTGTGAATTAAATGTAAATGTTGATAATAATTTCACAGGCAGAGGTTAAGTTTTAGGGTAGAATTAGTTTAGGGTTGGTTATTTCTGGTATTTTGAAGTAGGTGATATAAAGAGGAAGCAATAGCATTGCACACTTGGTAGCCATACTTTTTACACCTTTAAAGGGTATTTTTTTATTCTTTTCTTTTTAGAATAATATGAAATTTGTAACATTTTCTTTTTGACGTCTCCAATAAATTTCAAGTCAAGATTTTTTTTTTAACTTGTACCCTTATTTATATTTATCTCTCTATACTCTTTAAAAAAAATTCTATTTATGGTTATTCTTGAATTTTTAAAAAATACAAATCTTAATTACATCATGTTCAAGTTTAAGTTTCAAAACCTTCGAGTTCAACATGATAATTAAAAATATAATTATTTTTTATTTTTAAATTATACTTTATATCTTTATAATTAGTTATTTAATTTACTTTATATCTTTTCTCTTTTCATTTTTCATTTTACACTCTTATCATATTAGAATACATAATCGTATATAAACTAAAATAATTAAAAAAACATGTTTTTTTTTGCAAATTATATAATTATAATTGTCTAATCAAAACTTTCAAAATGAGCTCAATTTATGAGTTTGAAGACCCACTGTCGAGCGAATCCTTTTCAATTTTTTTTTACCAATTGACCATATTGACCTTGAGTTTATATGTGATTTAAAAACACATAAAACCATAAAATTGGCATCGTGTATGATGGAGAATGAAACTGAACATGAAACAAAATTATTTTTTCGAGTTCTCAACTTTAGATTCGAAATGGTACCCACCGCATGACGCGCGGATACATATCTAAGTAGACATGATTTTGTTTTCAATTACTTTTTCCCCAATTTTTTAGTATCCAAGTATTATCATCACTAATTATGATAATTAAATTATTATTAGTAAAAATGTGAGCTTTAATATCATATGGATTGTTAATATGAATAATAATTATAATTTATCGGAGTAACGAGTAGGGTAGGGATTAGGGAGGGGCGTAAGTAGCCTTATTTTATTCGTGTGTAAATGACAACTCCTCCGTTTAGACTGAGAATAATTAAATCTCTAAATGATAAATTTAATGAACACCCTCTCTATAATTTGAATTACTTTTTTGACTTATTTAGACCATCATGAAATACGTTAAACTTAGTTTTCATTCAAACCTATAACCATCGCTTATATATACATAGAGAAATATACATACATGCACACTCAAAAATCTCGACAAGATTGTTTTGCATCTTCTTTGATCACGAAGGTACATAATTCACACTCACTTGATCTCTAATTGTTACGTTCATCAATTTACTTCTAATCTGTCGTGTTTTTGTTTGAATTCTTACTGCATTGATCTTAGTTTGGTTCGATTTTTGTGGATTGTGTTACCATTACACTTATTTAAGGTTGCATTTTACGGGCTGTTTTGTTCAAGCAGGAGAATGAAAATGAAAATGATACTCCTCTCCCCTCCTCGCGTTAATATTATATAAAACCAAACAACTTCTTTTATTTTAGATTCTATTAAAGTTACTTCGATACACAAATATACTATGGTAAACCCACACCTTATTTGGTAAGAATATGATTTTATTCATTATATTAACCTCTCTTTTTTTCATGTGTGTGTTTTATGACGATAAAAGTTCATTTCTAACTCATGTGTATTTTTTTGGTGTTTAACTGATTATGATGGGCTCGTATTTCAATCTTAGCACTTACTACTTTCGAAGACATCAAATGTTGCACTAAAACTACTTTCGAAGACATCAAATGTTGGACTAAACACCTTTTTAAATTAATTTCGTCTTTGAGGCTACTTCCTCCATTTAAGTATGAGGAACGAAAAGAACAAAAAATTGCAAACCATAACGACAAAAATATAACAAAAAATTGTAAATCATATGAACAAAAACAACAATAATTTACTATAATAGGTTAAAAAACGGTTTTCATACGGTCTTACTCCATTCCTTCCGAAATTGAAGTATCAATCATGTGGCAAATAGGTTAATTCTTAGAGCAATCACCAAAAGACATCAAATGTTGTACTAAAACTACTTTTGAAGACATCAAATGTTGCATTAAACCACTTTTTACATTATTTTCACTTCAACAAAACACTATAATTTTGCAGTAAAATAGTGTTGTAAATTGGATTTCATTGCCTTCTAGCGGTTGATTCAAAGGGAAGTCCGGAACTGAAAGTTCGGGATTCCAATGAAATTCTACAAACATGGGATTAGTCGATATTTTGTGGAATTTCATATTATTTGTTTGTAATAATGTTTCAAAAGATGTTAAAAACACTTGTTTTAATAATTAATTGATAAAAAGGTAATTCAATTATTTTTATAATTTGTTTTTATAAATTATTTATAAAAATTGAATTCAATTATGTTCCAAATCCTACAACAAAAGATTCAACATTCTCACAATTCCAAATCCTTCCAAATTAATTCCGGGAGTTTGGTTTGATGGAATGATTTTGAGAGATTTGGATTTCGTAAAAGGATTTGGAATTGGAGGGATTTGGATTTGAAAGAATTTAGAATTTTTTGTGTATTTGATTTGTAGGATTTAAAATGGAATCGAATTTCAATCTTTATAAATAATTACAAAAATAATTAAATTACCTTTTTATCAATTAATTGATTATTAAAAAAATAAATATTTTTAACATATTTTAAACATTATTACATATAAATCCTACGAAATCCCGTGAAATACCAACCACTCCTGTGGGATTTCAGAGCATCCCTAATGGAAGATCCATCAATCCATGTCATTAGGGAAGAACCGGTTTATAAAAAAATTACACCATTGAGAAGAAATGATTCATTGTCATGTGGAAGGGAAAGGTCCATGTTTATGGACCTCTTCTTTTTCATCTTTGTGTGTCTCACCCAATAAAATATATAAAAATAATTAAATTACTCACACACACACACTCACACACACACACACATCTAGTCAAATGTATGAGAATTGGTAAATGTATGAGAAATAGAGAAATAATCTTAGTCATTCATCTAGTCAACATTTGCGGCTTTGACCGCGAAGCAACGGATAATTCCTTGCATAGTCTACAGAAGGTCTGGTAGTTTCGTAAAATACGCGGGATGAGTTCATATATGAACCTATATGATTCACATATGAACTATACGTTCATATGTGAATCAGTTAATTAGTTCATATGAGAATCAGTTAATTAGTTCATATATGAATCTATTAATTAGTCCAACTGATTCATATATAAACTTACAGTTAATTAGTTCATATGTGAATCAGTTAATTAGTTAATTAGTTCATATATGAATCACAAAGATTCATATATGAATCAGTTAAAAGAGTTCAGATGTGAATTACACTGATTCACATATGAACATATAGTTCATATGTGAATTATACAAGTTCATATATGAACACAATTCGTGTATTTTGTAAAAATTACGAAAGTGTTCTTCTATTTTTGGAATAGCCGCAACTTTTGACCAGTCAAAGCCGAAATATTTGACCAGTCAAATCCGATCTTGACCGTATGAATAACTAGAATTACTTCTTTATTTCTCATATATTTACCATTTCTCAAATGAACCAAAGGCTATATAATATATATATATAATTAAAATTTATCACTAAATTTTTTTTATTTGAGAACAAATAATTTTTGTTATTTGTATTAATCATTTGTTATTTATTTTTTAGCTAAATTTTTTTTATTTCATAGTTTCTAGAGTAAATTACAGATTTGGTCCCTCACGTTTGTCGATTGTTAAGGAATTGGTCCCTCAACTTCAAAAATTACATGATAACCCTCCAGGTATGCATTTTGTTACGGAATTGGTCCCTTGAGCTAACGGACGTCTAACTGCTCTGTTAAGTACGAGGGTATTATGGTCATTTTATCCTATTTTATTTATTTTATCATTTTTAATTAATTATGATTTTTTTTCTTTTGAATATTCATCTTCTACCTCAAAAACACCAAAAACACCAACAACAAATCCAAATCAAACTCATTAAAAAACCAAAAACCTAAATCAAATCCATATTTAAGAACCTAAATCAAACCCAAATTTAAAAAACCTTTCCGTTTGCAATCAATTTCATTCAAGACATAAATCACAAATAAGAAACCTAGATTTAAAAATCAAACCCAAAGAAGAGAGAGAGAGAGAGAGAGATATCTGAGAAAGAGATAGAAATCAAGAGAAGAGAGAGATATCTGAGAAGAAGTCGTCGGAGAAGAAGAACTTGCCGGAGAAGACGAACTCTATCTCTCTGTCAAATCTCTCTCTCTTCTCTGTATCTCTTCTCTTTCTCTTCTCTGTGTCTCTCTTCTCTCTCTCTCTCTCTCTTTTCTCTCGATCTTTATCTCAGATTCCGACGAGTGAGACGACCATGATGGAAACGCCGATGACGATTAACGGCGAGTGAAGAAAGAGAGAGAAGACGCAGACCACAAGCTCACCGGAGAAGACGACCTCGCCGGAGAAAACGAAGTGGCCGACAATGGGTTTAACAATTTTCGTCCCTGTATCTCTCTGTATCTCGATCTCCTCTCTCTCTCTCTCTCAAATCTGTATCTCAGAGCTTTCTCTTCTCTCGATTTCTATCTCGGATATGGTTTTTATTTTTGGTTTTGGCTTTTTAAATTAGATTTGTTTTTTTTTTAATTTGGGTTTGATTTGTTTTTTTTTTAAATTTGGGTTTGATTTAGGATTTTGGTTTTTGAATATGGGTTTGATTTAGGATTTTTTTTTTGAATGTCAGAAAAAAATTTATATCTAAACCAAACAAAGATGTTCACAAGACGAAACAAACACAACGGGTATAGATTAAACCCGAAACACAAACCCAACATCACAACACTAATGAACAAAACAAGTGAAATGACGACACGACGAGAAGCATAACAAACCGAGGGGAAGAGCAGTTTGTGAGCAACAAACTAACAACGCCCCAATTAACCCGGAGTTTTCTGACAAGCCAGCCGCATCGTCACCCACGAAGTTGTCATGGTCATGCCCGAACTCTCCTTCAAATAGCCCCGAATAGGATTTTGGACTTTTAACATGAGTTTGTTCTTGGTGTTTTTCAAATCTTGATGATGTTGTTCTTGGTGTTCTTCAAGAAGATGAACATTCGAAGAAAAAAAATAAAATTAATTAAAAAATGGAAAAATAAATTAAATAAGGCAAAATGACAAAAATACCCTCGTGCTTAACGGAGCAGTTAGACGTCCGTTAGCTCGGGGGACCAGATCCGTAATAAAATGTATACTTGGAGAGTTATCATATAATTTTTGAAGTTGAGGGACCAATTCCGTAACAATTGATAAACGTTAGGGACCAAATCCGTAATTTACTCTAGTTTCTATTTATAGTTACTTTTATTAATATAACTTTTAATTAGTGTTGATTGTAATAAGTTAACAATTATAATTGTTATTATTATAGTTTTTTATTATATACATTAAATTATGGACCGGTCCATGATTGAGAGATACAAGTTTATGAAGTGTGTAAGAAATAGAAAACTAATGTGGCAAAGAGAGAAAGACAATGTTATTATTATTGTGGATGCTCTCAAGATCCTATTTTTATGGGATTTCAAATTTGGGGATCCTTCAAACCAAACATGGGATTGGAGGGATTTCGAATTAATTCCACTCCAATCTCATATTTGGTTTCATAGGATTTCCTGGATCTAAAATGTCGGGGTTTCATTGAAATCGCACAATCATATGATTTTGAAATCCTATGTGAGTGGTGATATTTCACAATATTTCATAGGATTTGTATAATGTTTTAAAATATGTTAAAAATATTTTTTTTATAAAAAGCATAATTTAATTATTTTTGTAATTACTTATAAAGAATTGAATTCAATTCCATTCCAAATCCCTCAAACCAAAACCATTCCAAATTCGTTCATGAAACCCAAATCCCTCAAAACCATTTCATCAAAACAAACGCCCCCTGAAAATATTCAGGCAAACTAAGGGATGATATATTCTTGCATGATTTGCAGTGAGTTGTAGTCGATGTTGATGCTAATTGTGTTATGATTGATCTCGAATGATTTGCAGGTTTTATTTTGTTGAAATGACAACGATTACTCCTCCTCCTCCTAGCATGCAAATTGCGTATTTTCGTCAAGTCATGAAGTCGAGTAATGCAATTTTCAGTAGCTATGTTAGAGGGGCATCATGTCACATATCTTCTACACCATTATTATTATTATTATTATCATCATCATCATCTCAAAGGATCACTTCTACCTCTACTTCTTTGAGATTTGAAAGAATGACCACAAAAGCCATGTCTTATTCTAGTGACTCCAAACCCCTTCCAGGGCTGCCTCTTGATCTAAGAGGTTAGCTTTCTCAAATTGATTTATGCCAATCTCTATGATGATCTAAGCCACAAAATCATTGCTGATATGATAATATATTTTGTCACTGGATTTTACACTTTAGGTAGTGGGGTGCGGTCTGAACATTTTTCCAAACCACAAACCGCACTGCATATAATACCTCAAACCGCACCGTGAAATGCGGTTTATACCTAACACACTTTAAACCTACAATCCAATAATTAGAAGGTTAAAACTTCATTTTAAAATCAAGGAAAAAAAAATAAAAATATTCATCACGTCGGATTCCTAAATACATATTACATAAATATTGCAATTATTCTATATAATATATATACATATATATAACGTGCGGTGCGGTGCGGTTTGAACCGCGGTTTGATAACCGGTAAAAATGCAAACCGCAAACCAAATCGTAGAAGTTTTAAACCGCGCTTTGCGGTGCGGTGTGGGTGGTTTGTACGGTTTAGATGAACACCCCTAAATTGCTTAGATTGGATGGGGTAGGACAAAAAACAACTTAAAACTTTGTCCAAAGAAAACAGTCCAGTTCCTCTTTCGACATGGTGATAGAATTTAGGCTATGTTTGTCAAAATAGTTGATAAGTTGGCTGATAAGATAGCTAGTAATACTACTGTTGGATGATATGCTTATGGTTATTAAACTAGTTATGTTTGGTAAATATTAGCCAATAAGCTAGATGACAATGTAAAATGACTTAATTGAGAAAATATAAGGGGCACCGTTGGAAAAAAGTGAAAAAAAAAATTGTCTGAACTTATTGAAATGCTAATTGAAGTAGACAGGATTTTTTCTACAATAAAACTAGTTTATAGCTGCCAAATATGTGTTGGTAAAAAACGCGTCACAACGGTAACGATAAATGCGGAATAAACCTTCGTTGGACAAAACTTTCCCGACTTATATGAACCTTTGAGGATGCAAACAAATAGAGTATACTAAATGCAATGATAACCAACTATCAAAAGAAGAAATAAGCAACAATCAAGCACACACGAATTTTAGCGTGGAAACCTCTCAAGGCGAGAGTAAAACCATAGGACCCTTAGGCCGCTTAAAGTCCACTACCACCAATAAACAATACAAAAGTCTTCTCTAGATAAAGCTAGAGGCACACCACAATCATCATAATCTTGGAACAAATCATCAAGAAGTATGGAATCAAACCAAAAGGAAAAGAGGAAGAAACATCACCCAGAAAACAACAAGCTGTCGAATAGCAAAAGGGAGACTTCTGGATCTCTTAAACCGATCTCCACCGTTCAGAATGTAGATAAATATGTCGTGAATCTAATCTCTAAAAATCACGACGATCCGACGGTTCAAACTCCGGTAATAGGCAAAACGGCGCGGCTGCGCTTTGCTGAAAATTGTAGACGAATTTTCTCTTTTTTCTCACTTTTGTATTTTATGGACTTTCTTTTCACTTGTTGTAAAACCCTAGGATACAAAGGAATATATACCTTGTATCGGGACACTATTGTTGGGCTATTTAACTATTTCTCATGGGACAGAAATAATTAAAGCATAAAACCCAACAATATGCAGGAAAGAGAGCATTCATTGCTGGTGTAGCTGATGATAATGGATATGGATGGGCGATAGCCAAATCTCTAGCTGCTGCTGGTGCCCAGATTCTTGTTGGCACATGGGTTCCGGTACGTTCCCGACCCGAATCCTAATACCAATTATTTAGACCTCATTGGTATATTTAGATGTATAATCTTAAATGAGAATTTAATTAAATCCATGACCTTCTCACATGATCATTTACGAATAATGATCATAAATGAGTTTTTAATTAAATAGATGATCACCTGGCTTATTAAAGAAAAAATGATTTAGTACTCTGAAGGTCATCGATTTAATTAAAATCCCATTCAAGGTTATATACCTATATAACCCCATTCTTGAGTATGGAGCCATTTTTTTCCCTTTAATAAGTCACAAGGTTATGGATTTAATTAAAATCTCATTTAAGGTTATATATCTGAATGACGATCCTTGGCCTATTTACAATGTCCTCTATTATTGATGACAACTGCTCTACTTTTTAGAGTAGAGATAAGGTTCTACATACGATATTTTTAGGTATATAACTTTAAATGAGATTTTAATTAAATTCATGACCTCATGAGTATAAACCAATTTTTCATGAATAGGTCAGGAGGTCATGAATTTAATTAAAAACTCATTTAAGGTCATTTTCCTAAATGACTCGTCTACATACATTACACCCTTTCCGGGTAAGACATAATGGGTTTGTTTGGTTTGAGTTTGATCTTTTGTTCTTGACTATTCACCTCTATAGGCACTTAATATATTTGAGACTTGTCTTCGGAGGGGGAAATTTGACGAATCACGTCTGTACGTGTATATGATCCATTTTTACAACTTTTTTCTGTTATTTTAATATAATACGCTAAACAATCGTACCAATTTTTTTGTTTAGGTTGCCAGATGGGTCTTTGATGAATATTACAAAAGTATACCCCTTAGATGCAGTTTATGATACTCCGGAAGATGTTCCCGAAGATGTAAGTTCAAAGAATTTATGCGGTTTATGTTAGAAATTGAGAGTTCCTTCATCAATATGACTGGATTAACCACTTGGATAGCGCATAATTCGCTTTCAAATACACTAATTCGATCCTTATAGCCTTGGTGAGTATTTGGATAATCCAAATGATAACTCGAAGTTAAAGACGGTAAAATCAAATATTTTACACCTAGATTCAACATTTCATATATTCATATATATAAGAGATCAACAATTATAGGTTAGTTAGCTAGTTTATGGATAGCCGCACAGTAGTTACTTGGTAACTACTTGCGGATAAGATTGAACATGGATCTTTGGGATTTGGAGATGATTCGTAGACCGGATAATCTCTTTGGATTGTGAAAGTTCACTTTCCAAATGCAATAATTCGTCCCTTATAACCTTGGGTATCACGAATTTCGTATGGGATAATCCAAGAGAAAACTCTCATCTCAAAAGTTGTGAGATCCAGTCCTTATATACACCCAAATTTTCATTTACATATTTATATGAGAGATTGAGTCCTTATATAGACGTTAACGAATAAGACTTGGGAACAGTTAAAATACAGATCAGAGATGCTCAAGGTCTAGAGACCAGAGGCTCTGATCCTCAACACATAGAATTCTCAACAGCGACTCAAAACTTTGAGCATGAGTCTCGGAGACTCTTATTACACTGTCTATCATCAACACTTAGCCAAAATATCACAAATTTCAGTAACAATTTCAAAAGGAGGATAAAGGCAACATTTTTATGTGTGCACTCCGCGTGTCCTAACTCACTTAACTTTACCTTATCACCATATTGATCTCAAGTAAATCACAATCACACTAAAATGATTGATGACACTAAAATCACCAACAGAAACACTTCATAATCACAAGCAATTCAGAAGCTTCTAAAGAGAACTCGGAGGCTTTTGAGTCGGTCTCCAAATACTTCATGAACTAAGTTGAGAAGGCTTATTTCCCCTTGATCCCCGCTCTATTGGCGGTCTAAGGTGATAGAGGCAACATTTGAAAGTGTGCACTCTACACCTCCTAACTCACGTTATGTTTGCCTCATCGCCTAGTAAATCCCTTGTTTATGAGAGAACGAAGTCACTAATACATCAAATAACTAATATGATGAATTATGTAGGTAAAATCAAATAGGCGCTATGCAGGGTCATCAAAGTGGACCATTAAGGTATGAATTACCACAACAGCTACACAGTTAACTTATCAGTTAATTTAATACTTATGATTTCTAGGAAGTAGCTGAATCTGTGAAAGAGGACTTTGGCAGCATTGACATCCTTGTGCATTCATTAGCCAATGGACCTGAGGTATGTAAATTTCATAGTCCATATTAAAATATTGATCGAGGTACTCGGGTTACCGGTGGATCCCCACCTCCCTGGAGGTCAAGGGTTGTGTGAGCTTTGCCATAATATTATGTACTTCAAAATGAAAAATGTTTATCGAGCATGGTATGCAGGTTACCAAACCGCTCTTAGAAACATCAAGGCACGGCTATCTTGCCGCCGTCTCTTCATCAAGCTATTCTTTTGTATCTTTGCTCAAGCATTTTGTCCCACTAATGAACCCAGGTATGATTCTCATCTCAATGTTCATTTAGAATCCGTAAACATTTTGAGAACTGTGAATACTAACCATTCAAGAATGATTCATGATGATGTATAAATAACGAAAATGCATGATATTCATAATGAACAATATTCATGAATATTTGAGGTATATTCATTATGAATAATTGGTTCTCAAAATATTTACGTTTCCTAAATGCACTTTCCTTGTATGCAATATTCATGTATATACACATTTGGCAAGTTCATCTAAGAGTTGTAAATATTTTGAGAACCATAAAAACCAGCTATTCAAGAATGATTCATGATGAATATCATGAATAACAAAATTGCTTGAGGAATCATGAATATTTAGGTATATTCATTATGAACAAGTTATGAATTGGTTGTTCTCAAAATATTTACAGTTCCTAAATGAGCTCATCATACGCCTTTATTTACGGTTATCACAATAAAGATGTTCAATCATCAAAATTAAGCTTAATTCTCATGTTGCAGGTGGTGCTTCAATTTCTCTGACTTACCTTGCTTCTGAAAGGATGATACCTGGGTAATTTCTTCATTTGGAACTAGTTTTTTCTCTTGGAGGCAAATAAAAATCCTTTATTAATTAATTATACCTGCTTTTTAGTGCAGATATGGTGGAGGTATGAGTTCAGCCAAGGCTGCTTTGGAGAGTGACACAAAGGTGTTGGCATTTGAAGCTGGAAGAAGACATAAAATCAGAGTGAACACCATATCTGCAGGTGCTGCAATAATTTTCAACCAACACTTTCAATTTTATTGCAGCATATATATATATATATATATATATATATATATATATATATATATAAGAAGGATCATGCGAGAAGTTAAACATTTTGCGAGAACGCGAGAATTATGATATCATATATGATTACACGGCCTATGAGTGTGTTTAATCATATATGATTAAATGTCTATATATATAAAGTGTTATGTTGGAAATTCTCTTTGGTTATGATGTACTAATGCATAATAAGGATGTAACAGGACCACTAAGAAGTCGTGCTGCCAAGGCGATTGGTTTTGTTGATATGATGATTGATTATTCATTAATGAATGCACCGCTGCAGAAAGAATTGTCAGCAGGTCTGTGTGAATCTCCCTCCCTAAACTTCTATGCGCTTCCATAGCAACATTCTCATATATGCTATTGTTTACCAAGTCCCTCTTACCCGTTCATGATGCTTACCAAGTTATATTACTTTAACCGATGAATATGGCAATGACCAATAATCTTTACCCGGTAAGAGCGAAAGCAATGGTCGAGAGTCTTACCCGGTTAGCGCTTACCGGGTAAATTTTTGCCTACGATACCGTTTTAATGGACTAAAATCTTACCCGATAAGGTAAGTGATAGCGTCGAATTTAACCGGTAAGTGCTTGGGTAAACAGTCCCTTAGACCGCGCTCTTAAGTCTTACCCCGTTAGTAAACAGTCATCCATATATGTGAGTTTGTGACTGTTTCCTTATCAAAATCCTAAAACAATCCATCTATCTAAATAGAGGAGGTGGGAAACGCTGCTGCTTTCTTGGCATCACCACTGGCTTCAGCCATCACAGGGACGGTCTTGTACGTAGACAATGGTCTGAATGCAATGGGAATTGGAGTTGATAGCCCTGCTTTTAAGGATATGAGCATCCCAAAAGACAACAAATAAGATTTCGTTCCTTGTCATGCACACTCGTTAAGGTCATGTTTTTTGTTTATAAAGAATCCTGTTTGTAGTTGTTGACGTATAGTAATTATGAACCTATGATGAGCGTTTATTCAATTCGTTTGATATCCGCTATGAAAAATAGCATCTACATGATCTACACGTAAGCCATTTGGCCTATATCGAATAGTAAACAAACCAAACAAAATCAAACGTACCAGATATATCTCACTAGAAAGCAGGATCTGGAAGGGCAGGGGATGTGTGGTTGCTTACATAAACTCATTAGCGATGGCATGCATCCCCTTCTATATTTCATACAAATATTCAGAATGTTGCACCATCATCTTCAGAATAAAGGATTACAACTTATATCAAAGGAAACGTTAGTGCCAAAAAAACCCTGTTTCTAAATACTCGGATACAAAGTTGGTACATTTTCCAAATAAAATTGATGGATAGCAAGTGAATCAAACAGAAGTCCTCTCGGCAGATCGATTTTGTTTTCAGAACAATGGGGGGAGACTTACCTCACTTCTTTCCACCGCCGGAGACGTTAAATTTGAAAAATATTATATCACCATCTTGGACCACGTAAGTCTTTCCCTCCTGCTTGTACTTGCCAGCAGCCTGCACATACATAATCCCACATTTTCAAGGACGCCATAAAGAGAAACAAGACTCGAAAAGTATTGATTAGTTCTTGAAACAGTGGCAGTGATCACATGTAGTGTTTTTTTCTGACATTGGTGAATGTTTAACACTTTAACTTCTTGTACGCGATTAAAATGTTTCTTATCGTTAGTTCTATTTCTATACATATTTGTTCAAATAAACCAAACCAAACCAAACCAATCCAGAGGTGATCATAGTCCGGGCCCACCCCTTTTTGCTTGAGTGGTTGTCCAAGCCCGCTTTTTCTAATGGACCTGTCTTGTGAGCCGTACTGTCTGTCTGTGAACAGCTCTAAACCAAACGATATCCCACCATGAGGTAGGGTCTGGGGAGGGCATTGACGTATGCAGACCATACCTCTACCCCTAGGGATAGAGAGGTTCTTCCCTTAAAGACCCCCGACTTATAAAGCATATGTGCAAAATGTGCATTGTAAAAGCATGATTACACATGTCACGTTGTACAACTTGTAAATGACCATAATTCATGCACCATTTCCCTTCTAACGTCAAGCAACTGCCACGTGGGACATGCAAAAACGAATATGTTTAGTCGCATATAGAGAATACCTTTACAGCAGGCTCACTTCCGAGCTCTTTAAGATCCTCAAACTTCATTACCTGTAACATATCAAGTGAGTTCTCGTATCTTCGAGGTTCATACTTGAAAGATACAGAAATACAACTTAGGTAATAAGAAAACAGGTCATCACAACATTTGTCTTTGTACATTATCTAATAGGTAATTCTTGATAAATTTTAACCTCCCATCTATCAATTATTGACTTGTTAATGTCAATTTCCTGTAAATAAAAATACCAAAACAAAATTTCCTACTACTTAAGAATTTTCTGGGTGATGCGTCAAAAACAAAAACAAAAATGCAGAAACACAATTCAAGCATATAAAAAAAACAATTGCAACCATTAATGGAGAACATGTGTTAGATAAAATATCAGAACCTCAGACTTCATTTTCTAAAAAATTATGAGATTGAAGGTAACCTCAGCACATATAAATCCTCTTTCGAAATCAGTATGAATCGCTCCAGCAGCTTGAGGAGCCTTGGTTTGCCTTCGAATTTGCCAGCATTTCACCTGCAAGAGAACCATGGCATATCAACTTTAGATTAGATACATGTTGCCGAAACCAAACTTTGGCAAAGACATTAAGCATAAATCTACACGGGCCTGATTAGGGAAACATAAAATGACTTGCCAGCACATTTGTTCGCTAAGGGCAGGATTTTGTAGTGTGATTCGGCTCTTTGGTTCGGGATCTTACCCTTCCCTCTAAACTATATCATGAACAACAGGCTCCACAAGCCATTGGGTTCACATATTGACTGATACTTGATAAGCCAACTAAAATTTCACAAAGAACATGATGATTAAAGCATGAGAATGTAACTGGTGTTTCCAAGTTTTATGGAAAACCACTCGTCTATTTAGAAAATGCATGAAAATTGAAAAGAAATACAGTGGAACTGAATTGTAAGAAATATCATCAGTTGTTTTACGCTTAATAGAAAGGGTAAAGGGCAAAAGGACATCACCTCATCAGGGCCAGCAGTGAAGAAATATATAAGGTTAATGGCAGAGAATCCAGTCTTTATAATTTTTGGAAGAGCACTGTAGCACAAAAAGAATAAAGTCAGATCTGTTTTTGTCAACTGAAGATCTTCATATATTCACAGTATTTCACCATTGGAAATATTAGAACTGAGGACAATAGCATTAAATCATGTTTAAAGCTATAAAGATGTATCAACGTTCAAATAATAAATTGCATTCTAACCCTGCAAGCAGTCAGTGGTTTAAATTGTCTTTATGAGCAGAGACCCTAGGGTGGAGAGATTAGAAATCAAGATAATATGGAGAAGATTGGATGGCTTCAATTGAAGAGAACCAGCGGAACAAAGATTGAGATTTCACTAGAGAATCTGGTCATATCTAATGTGAATCTATGGATGTATATGTGAGAAAAGGAAATTTGTATCAAGAAATTTGAAAGTGATAGGGAGCAGCATTTTGGAGGTTTGTATTACATCTACAAAATGACCTTACATAAAAGAGCATGGAAAAATGTTAAAACATGTTCTACAAACTTGATTTTGTCATTCTTTTCTAATATTGTATGAGTTATATTTCTGGTTCTAGCCTAGACCAACTAGGTTGGGATAAATGACTTAGGTGGTGTTTGTTTGTTTTTTCACTAAGCCCGGTATAGTTTAAGCTAGGTTGTAGTTTGTCTGTTGTGCTGAATAAACAGTACAGAATGACCATTTTACGAGACCCAATTCAGTTGCGATTTCGATTTTGCAACTTCATTAAGATGAGAATGAGTTTACTCAAACGACCAACATATGCAGTATCAACAATCAAAAGAGTTTCTTCAATTGAAAACCAAGATTAGTACATAAAAGCTCCTGCATACCATATCTGCACACTGTTCTGTAAGTTTTGGGTAAAAACTGAATGAGATAAAAGCTGAAACGTAGGGTTCTTCAACAGTATTCCAGTAATAGAAAAAATTTAAAGCCTTTTTTCCTTTTTCTTCTGTGTCCAAATCAATCATCAAAAACCTCCATTGAACTTTTTCTTGGCCTAAATCCTTTTCTATAGCAGAAATAACAAAACTCAGTAAAGGAAAACACCATAACGGAGGGTGGCGAAGAGGAGAGAGAAGGGAAGGCGAAGGAGAAGGGGGTAGAAGGGCAGGAGTCGGAGAAGGGAGGAGGGCAGGGCAGACGACGGATGAGCAAGAGAACAGCAACAAGACTCAACCAATTTTTGGATATTTTTTTTTCTGTGGCTGAGACATTTCCAAGAGTGTTTTAGGAAGAGTTTTGGCTGAGTGGATTAAGCAGACATAGGACAGCTGAGCGATTAAGCTACAGCCTTAATCAATAAGCCGTAAGCAAACGCTCGGATATGGCTAAGCAAATAAGCCCTCCATACCATTAAGCCAAAAACAAATAGCCTCATAGTTGTTTATCGTATTTTGAATGGTTATAAACAAAAGTTCAAGCAGGGTCAAAACAGGTACGTGTATGAAATCTGAATAACACCTATAAGATATTGCAATAAAACCACAAATTCCCAACAACGACTAAGCAAAATACTGTTTGTATAACTGGTAAAGTGCATGATGGAAGTATCTGATTTTCAAGAAAACCCAATCTGAACCGACCTTTGTGTCTTGTTCTCCTCACAGTATTTAGCTACCTCATCTTCTGGCAGATCAGCAAGATTTCTTTCCAACGCACAGCTGAAAGGAATAATTGGTTCGCCCCCATGCTCTTGCACCCTACAAAAAGTTGTATGTTGGAATGCTTGCAAAAAGTTATATGTTGTAAAAGCATTGCAAAAACTCTATGAAATGCTTGGCTATCAATCAACAGTTTATCACCAACAATTCAGTAATTTGAACTACAAAATGACTATTATTTAAATATAAAATGGCATGTATATGACAAGCATAAACTTTGAACTCATTTTGAAAATAAAAGATAATAATATCAAGTAATCCCTTTGCAAACCTTGAATTTTGTTATGAAAACTGAATATTTTTAATACGCCCTCACCCTCTTTCCCCCTGAACCCATTCATATACAACAAGAGCATTTACGGACTTGGTAATTTTAATCTTCCTAAACCTGATGGTTATAAAATGAAATCAAACGAAATGTTACTAAAGCCCCTCCCCCTTTCTTACCCAAAGTTCCTTCATATAACACAGAAGAGTATTTATAAGCTTATTCATATAACTCTATGCCTCTGCACCTTCTTCAATTTCTACTGATTGCAAAAAGAAATGCTTTGAAGTCGATAAAATTGAATGGGTCTTCTTGACAAGAAAGCTGTATTAATTATAGGATGCACAATTTGTAACATGGAAGTTCTCAGCTCAGTTATAGGATGTGTATAAGCGAGTGTGTACATGTTTTTAAGTCCTTGATTTGTTGCATGGTATGTTCTAGATAACTCCTTAAAGCACAATGAGAAAATCTAAAATCTGTATTTATAATTGAAAAACAGTAAAATCCAGTTTCTAATTTTGCTTTTAAATTGAATGCAAGTGAATTCCAATGTTCATACTCTATATGGCTTCCTAATGAATATCCCTCATGAAAAAAGGTAACAATAAACCAAACATACCAAGCATGAATCTTGGGAAGAAACTTGTTCTTTTTTCTCTGATAGTCTTTCTCGTTCATATTGACCTGCACAAGAAAGTATCACTTATTTAAAGCCAAAGAAACAGAACTCACCAGTTTCAATAAATATTAAAGGGTAAAGCAAGAAATTGAAACACCTATAATCTGCATAACTGATAATCAATTAATTCATGGACCAAGGCATTCAAGGAATACTTTGTTCAAAATAATTGTTGAGGCAGCATAGCTCAAAGGCTCATTTGTGCTTTTCCATGGGGGAATGACACGGGATGGTTAAATTACTTCTAATTGGTCAACATGTGCAACTCGAGTACTCAACTACATGTGGCCTGATGCTAGAGGTAAAAATGATACATATTACCTGACTTTCTAAGCTAAAAGAGAAGAAGAGACCTACAATCTTTTGAGTGCACTGATAAATTATTATGATATATCCTTATGTGCAACCTGTCTGATATCAAATTGGTAAAACACGTAGTTGATGTCTCAAAAGTCTGTACTAACTTTTAAAGGCTCCACTGAAGGGCCCATAGATCTCCAAATCATATGAGATTAGACAGTCGGCTTAATTTTCAGAATTGGTAAATTGCTTAATAGAGGTCCTTCAGACACTCAAAGCATACCAGACTTGACAGTAGCTTAATTTCCAGGAGTTACTCTTATTAGTATAGTAAAATTAGTTCTCCGATGCCAAATCTGCCCCTCTTCAAGGGAGGATATTTACCTTACTGGGCATACCTTAACTCCCTTGTTAGCACACACACACACCCCTAGAGAATCAAATTACACAAAAGATGACACAGTGTATTAGCATAATAATAGATATTGTTAAAAGACATGATTTTACCAGATAAACAACCGGTTTTGCAGTGAGCAATTGGAAAGTGTTCAAAATTTCAATATCAGCTGCTTTCCAGTCCCCCAACCGGATATCTTTTTCACTCTCAAGCCAGGCTTTGACCTGCAGAAAACCAAGCACAGTCATTGTTCATACACTTGCCTTAGAAAATGTACAAATAGATAGAACAACAAATCATAAGCACTTCCATTAAGAAAGATACAATGTTTGCCGAGCCATATATTCGTTTGGGATGGAAGTTTGCCATTCAAATACAAACAACAGCCCAATGTTAAGCAATTGCAGCATAAAGCAGGTGGTGTTATAGCCCCTTTGCTCGGAGTGGAAGGGAATCTTTGTGATGAGAGGGGCTACCACAACAAAAGTTATCCCCTTGCAGGCACTAGCAATGACTTTTACCTTTTCTCTTATATAATTCACACATAATGTAGCAAATAGCAATAGATTTCCGACAGCCTAAGTGACTTGATTAGATGTGACTAAACCATCTGGCAACTTTTGCAAAGCATATCCTTTGGTTCAAGAAGGTAACTGACCTTGGCGAGAATTCATTGGTTCCAATTTACAGAATTGTAAAACATGGAATTATCCAAGAGACAAGTCACGATTGTTGTGGAAAGAGAAACCATATTTTACAAGGGTGGTAGACGGTGGTAAATTTTTTTAAGAACAGCAAGACTTTTGGTCAGTCATGGTAATCCTTGTATTGACAATACCGTAAATTAAGGCGAGCCAAAAGTTCCTTGGATCCACCATCATGTCCCCATATTTCTTATATCCTGTGTACTTGACTTTTATTTATGTGCATGTATATCTAAGAATTAAAACAATTGTCCCAACAAAAGAAACTTGTCAACAACCTAAAAGGCATGCACAAGGTCACCACATAAAACACAATCCAACAAATGATACCAATATCACAATAGTTTTATGAAGTTCAAAAGTTACTGAAAAATCACAAAAGGAAACATAAATAGCTCAACGCGCATCCTAGTCCAGCTCTATAATTAAGGGTTTGGTTGTCATTTCTATGGCTAGATTCGAAAATTCAATAAGTTCAAAGCATCAAAGCATTGTCCAGGGAAAATCATCAAAACTCTATAACTCTGCTTACTTCTGCACCCTATAAACATTAGAAAGGAAGTATGGTTTCTCATGGCTAACAAAATGGCTTTAGAACAACAAGTGAAAAAACCAGTCTGTAATCCAAACTGAGGAAAACTTGAAGCCTGCACTAAACTGGACCAGATTGAACAAATGGTGGAATGTAATTGAATTATCAAAGGTAACTACAGGCTTTCGAGAGGCCTGTTCTCTCCCAAGAAGCTCACGCTCCAAACAAACTAACAGAATACTCAAACAAAACACCCCACTAACTACTTAAAGGAGTTCCCTCCCTTATTACAAGGAAATACCAAAAGTACCCCTCAGCCCCTAACGACTTATTGAAAAGTAAAAGGAACAACAATCACAAAATTACTATTTGACCCTTCTCTTATAAGTAAATCTCACGGGAGGTTGACCAATACTACCCCCCCCCCAAGCTTTCACCTTGTCCTCAAGGTGATGATTGGGAAACTGAAGTATAAGAGTTTCGAGCACCTCCCACGATGCCTCAAATTCAGATAATCCTTTCCACTTTACAAGTACCTCCAACTGCCCTGCATCTCCCTTGGCCAGTGGTCGAATGTCTAAAATGTCTTCCGGTTCCACAACAAGAACTAACTCTTCCGACATCTGCGAAGGAAAATCTTTGATCGAATTACACTTCCCAATTGCTTGTCTTAATTGAGAAACATGAAACACCGGGTGGATTTTGGCCGTCGCTGGAAGATCCAATCTATACGCCACCGTTCCAATCTTCTCTAAGATACGATACGGCCCATAAAATCTTGCTAACAATTTGGGACTGTTACCTTTTACCAAAGACTTCATTCGGTATGGTCTTAATTTCAAAAACACCCAATCTCCTATCACAAAGGAGACTTCTTTTCGCCTTAGATCAGCTTGTTGTTTCATTCTACATTGCGCCTTCAAGAGGTGCATACGGGCTTCGTCCAGCATCTCTTCTCTGCTCACCAATACTTGCTCCACAGCTTGCAACTTTGCAGAATGGTCTACATACCTAAGCATGGACGGAGGGTCTCTTCCATACAAAATTCGAAAAGGAGAGCATTTTAAAGAAGTGTGATAAGCCGTATTATATGATAATTCCGCACAAGACAACCACTTAAGCCACTGTTTAGGATGATCAGCAACCCAACAGCGTAAATATTGTTCCAAACACTTGTTTACCACTTCCGTTTGACCATCGGATTGAGAATGGTAAGCAGTGTTGTACTTCAGCTTTGTTCCTTGAAGCTTGAACAACTCCCTCCAAAATGAGCTTAAAAAAACTTTATCCCTGTCCGAAACTATGGACTTCGGAATTCCATGTAAACGGACCACCTCATTAATAAACACCTCCGCTACTGTCATCGCCGTAAACGGATGTTTGAGCGCAATGAAATGAGCATATTTACTGAACCTATCAACCACTACCAAAATAGCGTTCGACCCGTGCGATTTAGGTAAGCCTTCAATAAAGTCCATTGACACTTCCTCCCATACTGCTTCTGGCAAATTGAGAGGCTGTAATAGTCCTGCCGGAGACCCCGATATATTCTTGTTGCGTTGGCATATTTCACATTGCTTCACCAACTCCACAATATCTTTATGCATACCCACCCAAAACAATTCGGATGCAATCCTCTGGTAAGTACGATCTTCTCCCGTATGACCACCAATCGGAGAACCATGGAATTCTTCAAATAGTAACGGAATCATTTTCGACTTTCTGGGAATAACCAGCCTCCCCTTATATAGCAACAGACCCTGTTGCAATTTGAAACCCTTATGAGCTGAAGCATCGGCCAGTAAATCAGCTTTTAGTTTCATCAAAAATTCATCATTTTCAATTTCTTGTAAGAGACTATCCCACTGTCGCCATTGCGGCCCTCCAATCGCAGCACATTCCCCATCTTCTATCTTTCGTGACAAAGCATCTGTTGCATTGTTGGTTTTTCCCGGCTTATAAACAATGGAAAAATCGTACCCTAACAACTTGATAATCCATTTTTGATACTCCGGTTCAACTACCCGTTGTTCCAACAAAAAACGAAGGCTTTTCTGATCGCTACGAACAGTGAAATGCTTCCCCAACAAGTAAGGTCGCCATTTACGAATAGCGAAAACAATCGCCATGAGTTCTTTCTCATATACCGACTTTTGTTTGGCTCTCAATCCTAACGATTGACTAAAATAAGCAATAGGTTGCTCATTTTGCATTAACACGGCTCCCAACCCAAAACCCGAAGCATCCGTTTCTATCACGAACTCTTCATCAAACTTTGGTAATCGTAGAACTGGAGCATTCGACAATCTATTCTTCAGTTCATCAGTTCATCAAAAGCTTTCTGGGCATCCACAGACCATACAAATTGATTTTTCTTTAACAGATCAGTCAAAGGGGCTGCAATACCACCATAACCCCGAATAAATTTCCGATAATACCCAGACAGGCCCAAAAAACCTCTTAATTCGGTAACATTCTGGGGAATTTTCCAATCATTAATGGCCTGAATTTTGGAATCATCCACTTCCATTCCCTTTCCCGAAATAATGTGACCCAAATATCCCAATCTATCTTTACCAAACTCACACTTCTTCTTATTGGCAAACAATTGATGTTTGGTTAAAATTTCAAAACAATTCTCAAATGCTTCGTATGCTCTTCTAAAGAATTGCTATAAACCAATATATCATCGAAAAACACAAGTACGAACTTGCGAAGGAAAGGGCCGAATACCTCATTCATGAGACCTTGAAACGTCGCCGGAGCATTCACCAATCCGAAGGGCATTACCAAGAACTCATAATGCCCTTGATGAGTTCGAAATGCCGTCTTTTGAACATCTTCGTCCTTCATTCTGATCTGATGGTAGCCTGATTTCAGATCCAGTTTCGAGAATATTTGAGCTCCAGCCAACTCATCAAGTAATTCCTCTATGACCGGAATCGGGAATTTATCCAACACCGTAACCTTGTTAAGAGCTCGATAGTCAATACAAAAACGCCAACTTCCATCCTTTTTTTACCAATAAAACAGGACTCGAAAACGGACTCGAACTGGGCTGAACGACCCCTGCTTCAAGCATTTCCTGGACCAACTTTTCGATTTCATCCTTATGGTAATGAGGGTACCTATAGGGACGAACGTTTATTGGACCAGTCCCCTCCTTCAAAGTAATACCATGATCCTTGCCCCGAAACGGTGGTAAACCTTGCGGCATATTAAACACGTTATCGAACTCTTGTAGTATCGATTCCAACACTGCACTCGTCTCCGACACTGCCTCACTTTCTGCGGTGCACAAACCGAGTTCAACTAGGACGTTGTGCCCCTCTTGTTGGATTACTCTGCCCATAGCTTTCAACGACACCTTCGATCTGCCTAACGTTGGATCGCCTTGAAGAGTAACCGATTGATTATTCACCGTGAACTTCATTATTTGTTGCTTCCAGTTAGTTTAGGTGGTCCCTAATGTTTCTAACCACTGAATGCCCAAAATAACATCACTGTTTCCAAGTTGGATAGGTAAGAAATCCTCCCTGATCTCCAATCCTTGCAAGGATAGACTTAACCCTCTGCATACGCCATTGCCCTTCACGGTATTACCCGTTCCCATAGTGATCGTGTACTCCCGTGTATTCTCCACCATTAAACGTAACTTCTCTACTACTTCCATTGAGATGAAGTTATGTGAGGCGCCGCTATCAATTAGAACAACTACCTTCTGAGTTTGAATCATACCTTCCAACTTCATTGTTTTAGGACTGGTAAAACCAATCACTGAATTAAGATGAATTTCCACTTTCCTGTCCACTTCTTTCATCTCTGCCGTATTCAGATCGGCCTCATCCTTCTCATCACTCATCTGATCGGTCATCTCATCCTCTTGTATTATGATCACGTTCAATGATTTATTCTTACACTTATGTCCCGGAGCGAACTTCTCATCGCATCTGTAACACAGGCCCAACGCGCGTCGTTACTGAACTTCCTATTCAGATAATTTTCTAAATTCGGAATTAGATCCCGTAGCAGATGCAGATGTAAATGGCGTTGAAGTAGTAGCATCGTTTTTCGACTCAATCGGTGCACTCCAATTTTTTTTCCAATATAGCTATTTTTTCCGATCACGCTATTCTTCACCTCAATCTTCGTAGCCAATTCCATTGCCTCTGCCAACGAAGTCGGACTTAGGAGATGCAATTCAGCTTTAATCACGTTATTCAATCCATTAATGAATTGACTGAGAAAAACTTCCTCAGAAATCCCCTCCAGAGGAGCCGCCAACTCAACGAATTTCCGACGATACTCATCAACAGATCCAATCTGTTTCACGGCCAAAAATTGCTCACACAAGGATCCTAACGCCAGAGAGCGAAATTGACGAAGTATTAGCCGTTTCAAGTCTTCCCACCGCGTGATCGGGTAACGCCGATTCTCCCACTGAAACCACCTAAGTGCATCCCCTTCGAATGCGATGAACGAGACATCGATCTGTTCCTCTGAACTGAGACGGTTCAATGTGAAATACCTCTCTGCCCTTAAGATCCAACCATCCGGATCGGAACCATTGAAAGTAGGAATCTCGAGCTTCCTCCCTTTCACCGCCAAAAAACTTCCAGCGTCGGATTTCTTAGCTTTGCCGCCAGAACCCGCCGCTTCTTCCCCATCGGATGAGGAAGATGAATTCAATCGGCTTGCTACCTCCTCTTGACGTTTACTCATCTTCTCAATTTCGAGAAAAATTCGTTCCAAACTTTTCTGAATCGTTCCCACGCTGCTTTCTAAATCATCGATCCGAACATTCGAACTCCTGGTCACCGCCATCTCCCAAGAACGTGACTGCTCTGATACCAATTTGCACTAAACTGGACCAGATTGAACAAATGGTGGAATGTAATTGAATTATCAAAGGTAACTACAGGCTTTCGAGAGGCCTGTTCTCTCCCAAGAAGCTCACGCTCCAAACAAACTAACAGAATACTCAAACAAAACACCCCACTAACTACTTAAAGGAGTTCCCTCCCTTATTACAAGGAAATACCAAAAGTACCCCTCAGCCCCTAACGACTTATTGAAAAGTAAAAGAAACAACAATCACAAAATTACTATTTGACCCTTCTCTTATAAGTAAATCTCACGGGAGGTTGACCAAAGCCCTTATAGAGGAACAACATAGTTCCAGATCACCACTAACCAGAGTTTGGAATCTTTTACTAAATCACTTTTAAGATTTGCTTTAGGATCAAGAAAACCTATCCTTGGAAGAGAAAGATTTCTCTGGTGCTAATGATGGAATAAATTATTTCTTATAATATTTGTAATTGGCAGCAAGTGTAGGCAAACATGTTGCAACATTACCCTAACATATATCAAAATTTCCAGAACTTATCCAGATTTCAAATGATACACGCATAATAAATGTATTTGAAATAATATATTACGAAAGAGCAATATATGCATGTCTGACGCCAACATGTTGTTAGTCAACCATCTAGAATGTACCCACATCTCTTAGATTGCAATGCTTGTATAAATTACTTTTGTTATATTATACATATATATTGCTGAAAACTTTTGTGAATACTACAAAAGGTGTTAAAGCAGGTTATGCGTCCTTCCTATATAAGAAAATGAAATGAAATGAAATGAAAATGAATTCTGGAAACACTGTCAGTTTGTGAGACCCGATCAAAACAGAATCACAGATCATCATTTGATGATATACAACTGTGCCTACTACTATAGTACTAATGATCTTTTGCTAAAAAAAATCCCAAAGTGTCCAACCAGGGAAGTATTTAGAAACTAATCGTATCATGGTTCATATTCTCACATCCTATGTTGTTAATATCGCGATATATCAGCGATATATCGCCGATATATCGTGTATCGCTCCTAAACACAAATATCACTGATCAAATATCACTATTTATATCGGGTACCGATATATCGGCGATATTGACCGATATATTGACCAAAATATCGGCCGATAATACCGATATATCGTTTATGAACACTTTTCCTATATTTTATTTTGTGAAACTTGTTTTAAGTTGATGTTGAAACTATTTTAAGTTGATGTTTGATTTGAAACTATGTTTTTAGTTAATGCATATGATATGTTTATGGATGCATATTGATATATGACCGATATATCACCGATATTTCCGATATATCGTGTATCGGTCCTTGACCGATACACCACCGATATCCGATATTAACAGCATAGCTCACATCTTTTACACAAATAATTCTGTAACACAAGTTACACAACCCTTGTGAAGTTCTCATATCAGGCAAACCAAAAAGGCAAGAGCAATAGGACTAATTATGTGATTGAGAAAATCATGAAAACTATATATGACTCAACAAGAATTCATCAGGCACAATAATAAAACAATCATCATCTAGAGATCAACATAGCAGATGCACCTGAAGTGCAGAGGCATTAATGAGAGAACTTAGCATTAATGAATATACGAAGTTACCTTCACACACAATTCAAGCTCTACTTTTAATTGTTTGTCATTGCTCCTCTTCATGCTCTTTTCAAGATCTTCAATCTTTCTTTCCATGAATTCAATATCCTTTACCATAGAACAATCAATATTAAGCATCCAAATCACACAATAAACAAACGCTCAAGCACAGTTCTCTAACTAGTATCAGATGTAAATAAAACAGAGAGAAACTGAAAGATAGTACATTGTCTTTGTGTTAAAAGAGAAGAAAAAGAGATCAATGGCGAGGACCAAGTGTGATAGCCAATATCTCGTGGTAATAGTACTCTGAAAGTTCCTTCAATTTAACTGTTGTAGAACAATAACACTTGAGAATTACATTCTACACACTAATGCTAATTTCACATTCTCACATATGTTCCCAACAGAGATATTACTTTTCTAACCATCAACTAATTGCAACATATTTCTTTACATGCTCAAGCTTACTAAATCCATGTAGCACTATAGCTTACCAACATTATGATCGGTAATAAAAACTGGTTAACATGTCACTATTCAACTGCAGGTAAGAAAAATTTGATCCCAATGCATCACTAAAATACACAGCCTTCTTCCACTTTATTACTATAATCATTCCGGTACACACAGTAGTACATATACTCTACCGATTGCACTTGCTACACATGTTAACTTCCTACCATTGCAGTTTATCATCAAATCCCATATATTTGTGTGTGTGTGTGTATGAACTCGCCCACAATGTCATAACAATTGAATTAGTTCAGCTACATTCTATCTGCTGGGAAGAAGACAAATAGGTAGAAAAAAGGTAGTTTAAGAGATGTGGGCTAGTTCTACACATCTGATGCAAGCTGAAAAAGAGGAAGGGTGATGGATAGGGAGAATAGAAAGAAAATGTGAAAAACACCTTGGTTCCAACGCATAGTTCCATCTTCCATGTGGTACATCCTCATTGCTTTAATGTGAATAGTTAACAACATGTATTATGCATGAAGAACATTCCACCACCAACAACAATCAATACTCATAATATCAATTTCGCATAATAAAATTAAGTCTAGATATAATGCAACGAGGAAACCTCATCCTTTTCAAATCTACTACTACCACTAAAATGATTAAATAAAAGAAAGGGTATACATCATTTTAAGATTGATCCAACATCCACCCCTTGTAGAATAACAAATGCTTGCCTATCAAACTACATCGATCACCTAAACCAGAAATATTTGAGCGCAGGTCTCAACTATATTTTTCAAATACACTATCTGTTAAAACATATATTCCTAACGTAACCTTTTGAAAGTTCCCACAATACCCTTTTTGGCATCCCCATCATTATCACTCTAGGTTGTAGTGCATACACTTAAGAGACAGGAAGCTAACCAAATGACTGCCAAGAAGCTCACTCCATTTGATCCATACTTGACAAAAATAAAACTTATTGAATTGTCGTAGTATAGAGCTTATATGTTAGAAGCATAAAAAATCCATCACTAAAAACGATGTGTAACAAGAGGGCGTTGAGACATCAATCAATTTCAACGCCATGGCGGAATGCTATGGTAGCAGCCATGCTACTATCACCCTATCACGCCAATCAAAAGTTTAATAGTGTTTATGATCTCTCATTCAACATTAACTATAGATTTTATGGAAAGTTTGTGGACGTTATGGCATGATCACTTGTATTTTGTGTACATATGCATGGAAGATATAAAGTAAAAGCAAATGGGCAAACATGATATGCATCACTTTTCACTGAGTCATCATGATAGATAGCAAATTAGCAATACAAGGTAAGAAAAAAGTTGAACAGAGAACTGAACATCACAATATGTAGTAATGCATTTTCAACGTCTAATAACAATTCATGTGCCCTCATCATAAACACGAATTATTCCTTACATTAAGATAGATATTAGATACAGGAGAAATCTTACTAATTGTTACACTTACACCATTTTTCCTATGTAATATGGTTTCAACTACTATATAGCCCTAACCCATGGTAACCAAAGCAAATACGATATTCATCTATTTTCCCACCTTCACCTTGAATAGTCAATCTGCCATGAAGGGCATGGACTATTATGGTTGAAACACGAACTATTTGATAAGGGTTCAATACTACTTAAATTTATTCAAGTACAGTAAAAGATGCAATCATTGTGCAACTGTGAGCTTGTAAATGCTACAAACAGCTAATGCCCTAGACGTTATTAAAAGGAAGATAGTTAATATTGTAGTGTTCATCAATCAAGAAATGCACAAAACAAAGGCACTCTACATATCACATAACAGAAAGATGGAGATATGACCTCCCAAATATTTTAGAACACACCTTCAGCCGTAACTCTGCGGTTATAACTTCTAAATCTCTAACAGGATCCACAGAGTCGTCAACATGTATAATATCTGGGTCTTCAAATGCACCTATTATATGAAAATATACAAGAAGAAATGTCCACACACATCAAAATCGAATAAGCAAAAGCACACTACAAAAAATAAAATAGCCAACAGATGACATATGTAATATGTCTTGAATTTGGTTCCCTCTCACATAAGAAATTTTGTAAGCTAAAAACAAACATGTAATGTAAGATTTACGGAAACTCCATATGACCTAATAATTAGTTTAAAAGGACTACAAAAATGAAATCTTACGTAACACATGGAATATGCCATCAACAGCACGAATGTGAGATAAGAAATTGTTTCCAAGCCCTTGTCCTTCATGAGCGCCTTTAACCAACCCAGCAATGTCGTGTATCTCTAAAAATGCAGAGACCTGTCCAGCAAATCAAGAGTAAATATGTACAATGTGAATAGAGGCTAAATCAATTTAGTGTGGAAGTGAAGAGCACATCATTAAATAAATAAATTCTTTGGGCATTCAAATGGGCAATTTGGCAACTCCATAATGTTGATGCTTTGACATGTAATTGTACATAACTCAATATACAGACAAGGCAAGCATACTAAATTACACATGACTTTATATAGAACCACAGCATATACATTACCTCACTCTTTGGCTTGAATAGTTGACAAAGCCACTCAAATCGCTCATCAGGAATATTGACACGAGCCTCATTAGGTTCAATTGTACAAAATGGAAAGTTCTCAGCAGGTATCGACAACTTAGTTAGCGTGTTGAAGAGAGTAGATTTCCCAACATTAGGCAATCCAACCTGAAATCAGTAGCAAACAACAGCATAAGTCCATATCCTAAACACAACAGAGGTGCAGTGTAAACCATTTCTACAGAAACCACCATTAGTCCATCAATGAAGTAACTTACGCAATGTAATTCCTGTATCAATCCAATACCTCAATAACAGTTTACATCGTAGAAATCCCAGATCCTAGTACAATGGTCGTCTTTGAGGCAATTAAACCATAATTCGGGATTCCAACACACAAAATTCAAACCGTGATCTTTTCTAACAGTAACAATGAAGCAAAACACCTCATTTACCATCTACGCTTACAATTAACCATACTAATATGACCTCCAACAGCTAAAGCCGAAAGTTTATGATCTGATATGATAATCCCGGTCATCTACTTGTCTATGAAAAAAAAAGGAACAAAATGATATTGATTTGTAGTAAATTAGATTAGAAAGTGTCTAAGAATGAAATAATCATCGTGATTCATGGCAGATAAGAAGTTAAAAAGGAACTAACAATCCCAATCTTTAGATGCGATGAGAATCGACCAAGGATGGGCCTTTCTACGGGTGCTTCCTTCGATTTCGCAGCTTTTGGCGGCATGGCTTCTTTTACAAACAGAATCGAGAGAAGCACGGAAGCAAGAAGGAGACTGCAGGAGCGAGACTGCGTTCAAAGATTTATTTAGGGTTTATAAAAAGAGTCAACATTTGCATCTGACCCTATAAATATGGATGGACATAATAGACCTATTGTTCGAGTTTAGTCGGAATTTGAGGTTAACTTAAGAAGCATCACAATCTATACTATATTATAAAAACGACATAAAAAACTCTTAATTATAACATTTTAAGCACAAGTTACAACTAATTAAAGTCAATTACTTAATTTACAATTTCTTAATGCTTTAGTACAACTTTTCCAAGCAATTGTTAAAACTTAATGTATCGCTATTTAATGTTAATTACTTAAAATCTCTTAAAAACAACCATTAAATCTTTATATACTATATTTAATGCTAATATCTCAATTTAAATATAAGAATTTAAAATATATAATATAATCATTGAATTCTAACAAAATGTTTATCTTTTTTATTAAAAAAATATATTATTAAGCTTAAATTAAACAAATTTATAAAAAAATTCATTATCACTCTCTCAAAATCATCCAAAATCGTATTGTAAATCGACAAAAAACAAAAAATAAAATGAAACATTAAAATCGTAATGTATCTCGTTGCATTGCGCGAGTAAGTTTCTAGTAAAAACTTTAAAACTAACAAAAACATTTAGATTCTAAGTATAGTCGATTCAGGCGGGTCCTTTGGGCCGGGTCTGGATCGAGGGGGGATTAGTGGGTGGCACCCTTAAATGGGAGTCCGATACCTCCTGAAAGCGTAGCCCAGTGGGTGGAAACTTTCGAAAGCTACCTTTTAAAAAAAATCATATTTTCTAAATTTATTTAATTTATATATAGATAATTAATCGAATTTTTTATTTTCTGTAGGCATTGTAGATTATGATCAATAATAATAATAAAAAATATTTGTGACAACATTACAAATTTTTGTATTATATGTTATTCATACATCCATTTTAATTTAATAAAATTTATATTACATCATATAATAATTAAAAGTCTTTAAAAGTTAAATTGAATTATAGCAAAAATATATTAGTGAATAAGCTATATATTATTGCATTCTAAAGAAAAATATTAATATTAATATTTAATATAATATAATATAATATAATTATGTGTGTATATATATTATTAATATTTAAGTTGATATAATTATATATATGTCGTAACAATTAATGAATAACGAAAAAACGTTTATCTAAAACCTACTCATAAAAATGTCGCGTAAACGGGGAAATGGATAAGTGGATAAATTGATATAAAAAAAATTACCCATTTCTTTATCCAATAGGTTGAAGCATAACGGGTAATGGGTTTATCCTTACCCATTGTCGACATATACAAAGATACATGTGCGTACTCTATACATACATAAAGAGTATAATGATTTCACTTCAAATCGAGGTGGAGAAGCATGCTACCAATGTTATTTAACAAGAAGAATATATATTTTTCAACCAGGAAGTAGCTATTGTCAAACAAGTCGCCTATGTGTGTTGAGTTGGTGAACTCATACACAGAGGTCACGAATACGATGGCACATGAGGTCAAAGCTCATCTCAGCTTGTTTGTAAACTCACACAAATCTAACCGATGTCCATAGTGAGCTTAGGCTTGCTTGTGATGTCGTGTCCAGTCAACCAAACAATATTGGTCAAATGAGCCTGCTAAAGCAACATTGGTAAATGTGACTTTAAAAGCAACCTACAGGACGCATACAAGGTTGTGATGAGCCTCTATTACCTCGTTGTATTTCATATCAATATGTTTAAGTAGTATAAGTTGGTGTAGTATTTGGCAGCATGTTCATACGCTCAATAAGAACAATACATATCAATATAATGCTCTCAATACAGTTTATTTGATATATGTTTTTTTTTGGGTAATCGTGGGTTTTCGGGTCACCTTATGCTCACCGACTAATCCCTCGGACGACCACGAATGACCTGGAGTAATCACAAGTGAACTTTCATGGCCACAAGGGCTTTGACAGCGCCTGGATTCTATCCCAGAAAAATTGAGATTCCACTACATCCCCCTGAGCCTTACCAGTGCGTCACAACCCAAATGGTTATTTTGTGTGTGCATGTAAGTGTATTTTCAACATCATACCCATATATGCATAACTATTTTATGAAAACATGACGTATGTTCTATGTATATATGTTTTCGTATGTCATCAACATGAAAGATAAGTAGGTATATGTGATGCCACTATTTACGCTATATGTTTGTAAACTGTTTAACACAAAAATCGCAAACTCTTTAAGTTATGTAGTAGGCTGGTGTCTTATATTTAATGAGAAGGCAAGGACGTTACAACAAGGAAAGGAAAAGGTCTAGTTAAGTACTGGACAATGTTTCATTGATCCAATTAGTTGATTTCAGTATTTCAATTGTTTTCGGTAATTTAATTGTTGGTACATTATGACCAGTTGAATTTAAAAGACCAAACTTTACTTTCAAATATATGACATAGATGACGTATTTGATTTGATCTGATTAAATCATTCGAGTTACATTCATTCGAATTTGTAACGGTTTCTATAAGTTAGTAAAGATTTGCACTACATATAATTTGTACTTTAGTTGATTTATATTCTTAAAATAAATTATTTATTAAAACGTCACAATGGTTGGTTAAAAAAGTTTATTCAAAGTATTGATTTAAGAAAAATAGGAGGGCATACTTGTAATTTTACAGAGCCATTATCAATTGGGAAAGTGACTCCACAATCACGTGACCACATTGTTGCCGTTATCATTAGGTCTTAGATCCTTGTCACTACGTTGTTTCCCTTTTTTTTTTTTTTTTGGGATAGATCAATATTAATTAAAAAGAGTAAATTATGTTTTTAGTCCCTTTGGTTTGTTAAAAATTTATATTTTTGTTCCTATGGTTTTGAAATTATGATTTTTATCCCTACAGTTTATGTAGGGTTTTAATAACAATTTGTAACCGTTATACGCAACGGAAATTAAAAATAATTTTGGTTACAACCTATAAAACTTTTCTAAACAATTAAAACCCAAACGGATTCAATGATGTATTTTATTAAAACTTAAAACCACACCATAGGGTGTTTAGAGATGTACCTTTCAGATCTGTTGTGGTTGAACTAGTTGAGCACTTAGAAACCAATCTAGGTTTCCTCTAGCGGTATCCACACACGAACACGCGAAATTCCACCGGGTGCTAGCCCAATAACTCTAGATCTATATGTGTTTTACAGAAAAGAAAAGGGTTTCTTTTTTGTATTTTGTGAAAGGTTATTCTAACCCAATTGTCAATGAAATGGTTTAGCCTAATCCCTTATTTATATCAGAAGAATTATAGTTAGACTATAATTCAACTAATAATTAAATAAGGTTTAATTATTATCTGTAATATTCAAATCATATTCAAATATATATATATATATATATATATAATTATCCTTTTAAACTTTAAAATATAATTACAGATAATTCCCCGTAATTAACATAATTACGATTTCACCCTGTAATTATCATAATTACAGTTTAACACATATTTTCATTAAATCCGGGTTTCTACAAATGGAAACAAACGCATTCTTTGTGTGCGACCCTATAGGTTTACATACTCCTCAGCAGTATCTCTCTGTGACACGTGTCGTAGGCATATAATAACTTACATTCTCCCACTTGCACACAATACACAGTAACACAGACGATGGTAAGCGTCTAGCAACACATCACCGCCCCCAAGGCTATGTAAATGTGCTTTTACCTTCGAGCAATTTGATTGATATAATCAATCATATAGTATAATCATTCATTATCCTTTTGTTTCACGATATTTTATTTTGAACTTAATGCATAGATCTATCTCATCATTTATAGTTCAAAGATTGTGTTTCTCGATCCCAACATATTTGATTATACAAGTGTCATTAGTCTAACTAATCCACTTGTTCATGCATGTAAATCAGAATATGTAATCGAGGGCCTCAGAAATATCTCTCTCATCTTGAGAGGAGCAAATCCCATATTGCATGTACACGACTAACTACACAATTCATGTTATACCTAATATAGCCCTTATGATTACCCGGTCAAGGGTAACGTTAGACTATATCAAGGTATAACACTCCTTGTGCATTAGATCCCAATGCACATCTCATGTCTGAGGATAAAATAATGTTGTACTATTTCAAGACTCACCTTATGACGCCGATCTATGAGGTGATCTTGACCGTGGGTCTTGTCCAACGCCTTGTGCACCGACAAACGCATGTGACTCTGGTTGCACCTAGTGCACTTCCAACTTGGACTATGACTAGACTTCACAATGATCTTGATTTATTACTAGTCCCCCAGTAATAATCGATCAAGGACAATTCTAAATAATATGATCATCATATTTATTTAAGGATACTTAATCATGCTAATAAAGAACACAGAAATGTTTAATGTATATACTCATACCCAGTATGCCATATCAGATAAAAACATAACTGTTTTAATGTTCCATAAAGTTTAAAGTTTACTAAAATTATTATTCAATATAAAAATTCTCAAGCCTATAACATGAACATCATGTTTGTTTTGAGACATAGGCTTGACAAGTAGATTTGTATGTAAGCTATTACAGCTCATAGTACCTCCGTTCAATATATCCCTATTACAATTCAAGTCATTACATTCGGTTTGGAAACTAGAATCTGTATATCCTTAAACACACAGATCTCTTTCATAACCGTTATACAGTAAGAACATATCTTTAGTTATTCTCAGATACTTCGGAATGTTCTTCACTGTTGTACAATGGACATCACTTGGGTCTGACTAATATATGCTCGTCATGCTCAGGGCATACGAGACGTCTGATTTTAGTACATTAACATGGCGTACATTATTTGAACAATTGGCTGAAAACACAGGGAACACCCTTTATACGGTTCATGTCCTCTTTAGTGCTAGGACTATGAGTTCTACTCAGATATACACTATGTTCTATTGGCAAATTTCCTTTCTTTGAACCCTTCGTCTTGAAGTGTTTCAAGATATTGTCAATGTATGTACTTTTGCTTAATCTAATTAAGCATTTTGATCTGCTACGAGAGATCTTTATACCAAGGACTTTATCTCTTCTAGATCCTTCATCGCGAAGTACTATCTTAATCCATGATCTTACACCTTCAAGCATTGGGATGTCGTATAGGATCTAGAATACTGTTATGCTCCCACTGGCCTTCTTGTATATATATACAAGATTTCAATTATAAGATGATTGTCCTAGTCCATAAATGGACCTTTATGCAACTTGCACTTTTAGGTTTGATGTTTTAAAGTCTTGTATACGTCCTCGCTCAATATTCCTTTTAAGGAATGTGGCTTTTGACATCAGTCTTCATGGCATCTTGCCATTTATCAATAATCCGATCTTCGGATTATTTTATGTCTCGTTTATTGTTTTCAACAACTTTTTGAAGCTCAACATCATGTTGTATGTCAGTGTCAACCATCGTCCCATCTTTGTGGTTCTTGAATTTCTTCAAGATCTACTGTGTCCCCATTGTGATTCTTGACAGAAAAATCTTTTCTTAAGAACTCATCAGGGTGCGTTGACAAAACTTTTGTTCTCGCTAGACCTGTGGAAACAATATCCGATTGGATATCACACAAAGATGTACCTTTTTGGACCTTTGAATCATGCTTTCAAAAATCTTTATGCTTAGCTTAAGCATTATAACCCCATATTCTCAAATATGATAACTTTGGGATCTTCCCGGTTCATTTAAGAGAGTGAGTTTTATTGGTCCTTGTTGGTTGCTACATAAACTAGTATTTGGGTATATGTTTCTAGGGCATAACCCCATAAACATTTAGGCAGAGTGGTGAGACTCATCATAGAGTGAACCATGTTCAACAGGGTTCTATTTCTCTTCTCGGATACATCGTTGTGATGCGATGTCCCGTGCGGAGTTAACTGGGATACAATCCCCAAAAATCTCTAGGATGATCTATTGGCTTAGATATTCATGACCTCGATCTAGCTGGATCATCTTTATCCTTTGCCAAGTATACTCACTACTTCTTTCTAAAACTCTTTGAAAATTTCGAAGCTTTTATATTTGTTGTATTAGGTAAACATACCTATGTCTACTGAAGTCATCAGTAGGATGTAATGAAGTAGCGATGATCGTATCTTGTGACATAACTATAAGTATCACATACATCAGTATAGTTAACCCCCAATATTTCTTGTGGCCCTTAAAGGTTTACCCTTTGAAGGCTCTTTTGTCATCTTGACTAACAAGATACACATATATCATATGAATCATCATATGATTCCAACTCTCCGTCCGCCTGGAGTTTGGCTATGTGTTTCTTGTTTAAATGTCACAAATAGATCAGTTTTAAGCCTCGCTTAATTCGTTATAATGATTTATAATTACAACTATTAATTTCATAAAACATTTATTAAGATAAAACGAAAATTTATTTCTAAAACATAAATTCGGTTCGTTGTAATTGAGAAAATGAAACTTAATTCCTAGTAGCACTAGGTACATGAAGACACTTGTTAAGTGTTAATGTAAGACCATCTGGAAAGTTCATATCATATGTCCCTTTAAGCAACAACTATCTTAGCTTCATTTGGTATGGTTTCATCTTCTCTTCACTTCTTATTTCCTGAAAAAGTAGTACTAAGATGAGTATCATACTCAATATGTAACACTTAGCCAGAAGTGAATTAAATCAAAATGGTAAACATACCTGAAGGTCCGGCTTTGTTAGCCTTCTGCTTCTTGATTTCTGCCAATCGGGCTGGACAAGTTCTCATTTGGTGCCCATGGTGAAAACAATTATACCATACTGCAACCTCAGGAATTTCTCCTCTGCCCTTATTTATGTTGGAGCTTCCAACATGTGTTTTACCCTTGGTTATCTCCCCCCTTTTCTTGATTATCCCACTGTCAGGTTTGATCATCAAAGCCTGTTTTGGTTTGGTTGAACCCAACTTGGATTTCATATCCCTCTCAGTAGTTTGAAGTAAGTTATAAAGCTCTGTTAGAGTTTTATTCAAACCTTTCATATTATAGTCCTTAATGAACTGCTTATATGTTTTGGGTAGGGAGTTGAGAACCATATCGATTTCCAACTCTTGACCCAGTGGGGAACCAAGACGAGTCAGTTGATCAAAGTATCCTTTCATTTTCAAAATGTGGGTACTAACTGACGAACGTTCAGTCATTTTGCAAGCAGCCAATGCTTTAACTGTATTAAATCTCTCCTGCTTTATTTGTAACCGAAACATAGACCTCAGTGAAGATATCATATCCCAAGCAGTCATGTTTTCATGATCCCGTAATAATTCGGTAGTCATGGTGGCTAACATTAGGCAACCAACAATCAGAGAGTCATTTTGGTACTTATCATAAGCAGTTCTGACTTCAGTTGGAGCATTTCTGATAGGAGCATTTGGAGGTGGGTTTTCAAGAACATTGAACTTCTTTTCATGCATAAGGACTGCCCTTAGGAATCGAAACCATTCGATGAAGTTCGTTCCGTCCAATTTTTCTTTATCCAGGATTGACCGTAGTGTAAATTGGGATAAGTTGTTTGAGTTTGAATATGAGGTAGACATCTACAAAAACATGATTTAATTTTAGTAACTTTAATGTCTCAAATAAATAGATTAACCTTTAAAAAATCATTTGATTTGAGCTAAGATCCATATTTCACCTACTTCCATAAATGGTCAAGCAACTGTCTATGGAATTAGGCTATTTAGGTAGACATCATCCAATTATGTTCAACATAACTCTTAGATGTCGTGGGATCCTATTCAATATATCATATATTGAAATTGGCATGTTTAATCCTACTTCAACGCCTTGAAAATACTCATAAATGGCCAAGCAACTGTCTATGATATTCTCAAGTAAACAAACCATACTAAGGTATCGTGATCCCACCTAAATACTGGACTTAGGGTTTATTGGGGTCAGTCGTCCAAAATACGACTATTTAAGTGAATGACCAAGCAATTGTCCACTTAAACCTCAATATTTTGGCTCCTTGTCTAACACTACATTCAACCGGCATGATTGGCTGAGCACTGACCACCCCAGAATCCTGTATGCTTGACAAGTACCTTAAATGGGTGGCGTTAAATTTACATTTTGTAAAAGGTTTAATTTTAGAAAACATTCTAATTCTTTAAAACGTTTGACTTTATCTCTAAAATCTTGTTTTAAAAGTTTATCTCATTAAATCGGTTTGATTTTGATAAACATATCAATTTTAAAATATCATATTTTATTTACCGATTTAAAATTTGTTTTGCGTTTGATTTTATTTTAAAACCGTTTGCAGTTATCATGACAATAATAAAACAATAAATAAAAGCAAACACAAAATAAACAACCACAATAATAATATATGGATTTGCCCCTAATGTGGTGTTGTGAGCCAACACAACAACCACGGTCAATTCTAAGGACGTCTTCAAGCTCCCACTGGCCTCGCCATCTTGGTGAACTTCTGGGACTCCGTCTCGACCTCTTGGAACTTCGTCTTTGTTTGATTTACAATTTTAAAAATAGAAAGATAACATATCTATACTATTTACATTTGTCCCTATCTAGGAAAATTTAAAATTACAACCTTTGCAATTAATACATTTTAATTTCCCAGAACAGAAAAATAAATCAACCACGGGTCTTTGGGGCAAACCATATATTATCTTTATTTATTCTAAACATAAAATAAATATAAATTTGGCCGAATTATAATTAACATAATTAAATGACCAATTTTAATTTGAACAAATTATTATATGACAAATTTAAAATTATTGACCTAATTTAATTGTTGGTTAACAAATCAAACCCAAAAAGAGTTTAACCCAATAAAACGGGCCTTGGCCCATCCTACGATCATGTCGTTTAGGACACAAGCCCAACAAGAGAAACTAGGGTGAAAACCCAAAAACGATACTTGGGCCTACTAGCCCGAGCCCAACACCCAAATTAAAGATTTGGCCCACAACATGCGGTTAAGGAAAAAAAAACGTAACATTGGGCCTTTTGAGCCGATATTTTAAGATACAAGCCCAGAAGGAACTAGATCAAAGAAACATCAGAACGTGATTCCAAGACGAGAGAGTTCGACAAAATTGACAAACAATGGCTGAAGCCAATGAGAAGCTTGATCGGCAGCAGCCGAACCAAACAACAATCTTTTAACCAGAACATCGCTAAAACAAGAACGAGAGAAAAAAAAAACGACGACAGCTTTGGGCCGTAGCCTTAGCCGCACCACCGTTTTATTTTGAACCTAGTCGAATCTCCGAATAGAACTAACAAACTCAATCCGCTTAAACACTACCAACCGTCTAAGGTGACGGTATGGCTACAACCATCAACCATGGTGTCTGTCGAACGAACAAAACATGACAGAACCAGAAAAACCGGTTGCTCAGCCCGTGGGCTAGCAACTAGCAGCCACCGAAAACAAGACTGGTAGTGGCAACGAAAACGAAGACAATGGCCACAAGGGGACGACATCCCTGCCTTGGTAGAAAAGTAGCTATCAGCGACAGCTAGGAAATCCAACTCCAACACCCTTCGGTGGTGGCTTGGAGACGACACACAGCGGTGCAACGCCGACCATCCAAAAACAATGGCACCGGCCATTCTCTCCCGTCGTCGAGACAACCACAAAAAAAAATTGACTCCTAAGACTTCATAACTTAATGTAGCCACTTCGACTGACCACTCAGCGTGATCGAGGACCATCCCCTATCGATCGCGCCATGGTCTAACGACGTACCAAGAGGCCACGTCATCGACCACACAGTTTATGGTCCAGCATACGACCAAGCCACAAGAGACCATGGTCTAGTGGCGGTCTGAGCACCAACTCCGGCGACGACAAACATATATAAAACAAACACCAATTGTTGGGAAACATCTAAAGTCGTGGGACAGCAAACCCACCATCGGTAACAAGAGATTGGTCGAACGAAATAGGGTCATAACCACTTTTATTTGCTAGAGACGAGAATCAGTAACAAGAGCAGCCGACGATGGCCAGTTCCGGCATCAATCATCGCAAAAAGTTGGCGATGAGAAACACCGGCATAGCCGGTGGCGGCGATGAAGCCGCATATGGCCGACTCTAGAGAGATAGGGAAGCGATGAGAAGGATTGAGAGAGAAGGTAGCAACCCTTGCGACAACCCTCACCGGCGATAACCTGAAGCAGGCCTGCAATGGCCAGATCGACAGGCGGCGATAGCTTTTAGTTGGCCGGCGGCCGATTCAAAAGTCAGGGACCCTTTGGTTTTTGCTTTGATGTTTAAAAGAGAGAGAGAGCACGTGGGGTTTTCCAAAACCCTAATTATATATATAATATATATATACAATTTTCTTTTGGATCAAATAAATGAAAAAGGTCACAATTTAAAATTTTAATTTGCCATGTAAAATTTGTATCTGTTTTAATTAAATAACATCAAACCTGACTCTGATACCACTGTAGGGTTTTAATAACAATTTGTAACCGTTATACGCAGCGGAAATTAAAAATAATTTTGGTTACAACCTAGAAAACTTTTCTAAACAATTAAAACCCAAACGGATCCAATGATGTATTTAATTAAAACTTAAAACCACACCATAGGGTGTTTAGAGATGTACCTTTCAGATCTGTTGTGGTTGAACTAGTTGAGCACTTAGAAACCAATCTAGGTTTCCTCTAGCGGTATCCACACACGAACACGCGAAATTCCACCGGGTGCTAGCCCAATAACTCTAGATCTATATGTGTTTTACAGAAAAGAAAAGGGTTTCTTTTTTGTATTTTGTGAAAGGTTATTCTAACCCAATTGTCAATGAAATGGTTTAGCCTAACCCCTTATTTATATCAGAAGAATTATAGTTAGACTATAATTCAACTAATAACTAAATAAGGTTTAATTATTATCTGTAATATTCAAATCATATTCAAATATATATATATATATATATATATATATATATAATTATCCTTTTAAACTTTAAAATATAATTATATATAAGTATATATAATTATCCTTTTAAACTTTAAAATATAATTACAGATAATTCCCCGTAATTAACATAATTACGTTTTCACCCTGTAATTATCATAATTACAGTTTAACACATATTTTCATTAAATCCGGGTTTCTACAAATGGAAACAAACGCATTCTTTGTGTGCGACCCTATAGATTTACATACTCCTCAGCAGTATCTCTCTGTGACACGTGTCGTGGGCATATAATAACTTACAGTTTATAATTAATTACCTTTTCATCCTTATGGTTTAATTTTTATTGTTTTTTTCATCGCTATGGTTTACAAATCATTTCTATTTTAGTTTTTCATACTTAAAAGTAGTGTTTTAGCCTTAGGGACACAAATTAAAATGAATTACAAATCATAGGGACGAAAACTAAAATTTTGAAACTACATGGATGAAATTCATAATTTTTAACAAACTACAAGAACTAAAAATGTAACTTACTCTAATTAAAATGATATTATATTTTTATTTTTAATTATATATTTAAATAAGTATATTTCTTGACCAAGTCATAGGTTCAAATGAAAAATACTAAGTGTGTGAGAAATAGAAAAGTAATCATAGTCATTCATAATTTCATATGGTCAAGATCGGATTTACCTGGTCAAATATTGTGTCTTTGACTGGTCAAGAATTACGGTTTTAACGGGTCAAAAGTTGTCACTATTCCAAAAATAGAAGGACAGTTTCGTAATTTTTACAAATACACGGGACGAGTTCATATATGAACCTGTATGATTCACATATGAATTATATGTTCATATGTGAACCATTGTAATTGACATATTAACTCTTTTAACTGATTCATATTATCATATATGAAACTCTGTGATTTATATATGAACTAATTAACTGTAGGTTCATATGTGAATCAGTTGAACTAATTAACAGATTCACATATGAACGTATAGTTAATATGTAAATCACATAGGTTCACATATGAACTCGCGTATTTTACAAAATTACCCTTATATCTTCTACAGACCATGCAAGGAATTATTCGGAGTTTCACGGTCAAAGCTACAAATGTTGATCAGGTGAATGGCTATGATCATTTATCCATTTTTCACACACTTGACATTTCTCATTTGAACCTCTCCCTATCGACCAACTATTTATATTTTTAATTGTATATATTTAAATTATACGTATGTTCATATTAACCTTGTAGGTTTAGTTTAATTGAAAATAACATTTGACCTTTTGGGGATCATCCTTAAAGATCATCGGTTCGAGTCACGTAAGACAATTGAGAATTTTTCTAGCCGATTTTTAGATCCCGTAAAATTAGTCGAGGTACATGCAAACTGATCGTAAATCCATGATTAATAAAAGAAATATATTTACTATATAATAAAATATTTATCCCTATTTTTTGTTATAAAACATTTACCTCATATTCTTAAAAGAAAATTCAAATTCAAAATTTACCTTGTTATTGCGCACATGCAACTTTCTAAAACTCTACATTTGAACTTTACAAAAGTAACTGATAATCAACTAATAAACACGTTTAAATACAAGACAAACCTTGAGTTCTACCAAAATGACATTATACATTTATACTTCATAAAACAGCAAAATCAGAAAAATAATATCAACATAGCCAGATAATGGAAGCACAAAACAGAAAACAGAATTGAGTATTCCAAATCTCATTTTCAGCATCAAGATTGAATCGCACTGCATTATACGGGTAAATTTCCATTATTATATAATTGACTTTCATAAAAATTAGGGATGAGATCGGGACTGGACCGGTACCGAATCGGTTGGTACCGAACATTTTTGGGACTAAAAACCGGTACCGAAAACCGAACCGTATGTACCGGTTCGGTTTCGGTTTGGGAAAATCGGTACTAAGACCATTTAGGACCGAAAATTTTTAATATGTATCAAAACCAATCACAAACCAAAATACATTCATAAAATTCCATTTAGCACCACATTACACCAACGAAATAGTGGCAAATTCTCTGAGTTTGATCCATGTAGGTGCCGAATCCCGAATCCGCTGATTTTTTGATGTGTATGTAGGGGGGCGATTTTTTGATGGTTATAAAAAAATTTGGAGAAGAGATATGGTTCTTATGGAGAAAGTTTGGGTTGTTTAGGAGAGATGATCTGATTTGACTAGGAAAAGATAAGTTTTACTAGGAAAAGATATGCATAATCAAAGAAGTTTAAAAGACACTACCCTTTAACATTCCCGTTTCGGTTTCGGTATTTTCGGGAAATTCTCGGTACTGAAATACCGAATCCCGAATTTGCATATTATTTGGAACCGAAAACCGGACCGAATATATGGTACCAGTTCCGTTCGGTTCAGGAAATCGAACCGATTTGCTCATCCATAATAAAAATTATCCATTGAGCATGGGTACAAGTTATCAATTCTTTTAACGTCTTTAAGAAGTTTGGCTACAAAATCATTGTATTCATCCAAAATAAATCATTCATTTTTCAAAAAAGTCAAAAGTCAAACAACTTGTAATCAAGATCAAACAAATGCATTAGCCTCCTACCAAGACCCTACAATAATTTACACACAAAAAACTGGACATAAAATGGGTCATAAAATGACCAAAAAACCCCGAAAATTAACAAATACAAACCATACTACAAATCATACAACCCTCAACTACTAGTCGTGTTATACGTGATTTTAACGACCACCGATACATGAATGTTCGCTACATGACTTTGATCACCAAAAAGTCCGATTCGCCCAAAGCTCGCAATGCTGCTGTTCATCGTTGAATTCAAGAAGACGGTCAAAACCTGTTTCTCGCCACTCGCGATGAAAAAGTGAGCCGGGGTCACCTTCATGGAGACCCCATAAGGTGCGTTCCATCCCACACTATACGACTCGTTCCTGCCAACGTTGGTGACGGTTCTTTGGATGACTCGAGACCGGTTCAGGTTCGCAAGTGTGATCGAAGGCAAGTTTAGGTCCACGCCACTAACGTTCATGGCTCCACAAGTCGTGCCCGTGTAATTTAGGACCACGGGCGCGGATCCGTTTATGCCACAGAGGAACGACATATAGTCTTCATAGCCTGCAAATAAAAAAATGTTGCATAAAGGTTCTCCTTTAATCCTTTTTTCATATTTCACCTTCATTTTATGTGAGTTTTTGAGTAATTATCGGATCTAGGAGAAGAAATGACGTACCGAGATCAAAAATCAGTCCCGGATCTAATGCTGCAGTTGCATTCACGAAACCACTCCCCATGTCAAAGGGTGTTGCCGGAGACTGGTTTAAATCCGGATTCGCATACGCACGTTGTGCCATTATGGGACCTCCGTCTTTATCATGGAGAGAAGCAGTTGTCGATAATGCAGACCCGATCGCTGAAGGACTAAAAAGCGGGAATTTTTGTTTAATCAATGCTGCAAGCCCCGCAATATGCGGAGCCGCCATGCTCGTTCCAGACATCATCGCAAAGTCCTCACCTTGAAGACACAAAGAACATAAAATCAGTACACATAAACCAAACCAAACGAGCCCAATATATCCCACCCGAAGGTGGGGTCCGCCCCGCCCCCCGGCCGCCCTCCGGGGGGGGGGGGGCGGTGGAGAACGTGATAGATAAGGGTGAACAACTATTACCAAGGAATTCAACCGAATCGGTGCCGCCTGAACTCCAAGCTGCCCAAATGAAATTTCCAGGTGCAACTAGATTCGGTTTCAATATGTCGGCATCTTGAAGGAAAGTGTCTTCTGGATCGGGTCCTCTAGCGGAATAATACATGATTTTTGGAGCACTGTTACTGTAGTTTGCTTCTACTCCGCCTGCAATGCATGCAACTGCCCCAAATTTGATGATCTTTTTTGAAGTCGGATCTCTCTCTAACGAAGAATTGTAGTACCGAAGTAAGATCTGCCAAGAGAAATCGAGCCACTAGTGAATACCAAAGTGCATAATACTCATGCCATACATACCATTAAGAAGCATCTACAACCACAAGGAGTTGGCACCTAGTGGTAATTCATCGCGATTTGGAGCATGAAGCATGAAGTTTCGAGTTCGAATTCCACTCGGACCATGTGGTATGCAGACGGGACTGGACATGACTAGACGGGACGGGAGTGGATGAGGGAGAGTGAGGTAGGTGGGTGAAACAATTGTGCAACGTTTTAGGGTTTTAATTTGACATGGTAGTTTAGTAATTTACCGTTCTTGTCCCATCTCAATGATTTTTGTTCCACCTATTTTGGTGGGACCCACTTAGTTTTGTCCTGTCCTTTCCCGGTCTAAATAACACACCAAACACGGGACGACAAGTTTTTGTTCTGTCTTGTCCCGCGTACCAAACGCTCACGCATAGACAATTTTTTTTTGTAACCATCAGGTCTTGGCCTGGTGGCCGGCTCTACTCCGTAAATGCCTCCTACATGTGAAGAGGCCTAGTGTTCGAATCATGGGGGGGACAGGAGGACTTTTCCGGTGCATACCTAAGGGGCTAGGGTATGTAGGGTCCACAAAAGTGGACCACAGGGCCTTGGGTCCCTGCCATTAAACCTTTTTTTTTTGACAATCTTTTGCACAACCCACATGGACTAAAACCAAATTTCCCATTATATCCCTCTCAAAAGTAGGATTTGGGGGTAGGATGTACGTAGACCTGTCCTCTACCCAACATGGACTAATTAGGCCAAATGTGTCAAATACCACACTTATTAAAAAAAAAATTAAAGAAAGCTTTTTAATGATTTTATGTCCATTAAAACGGGGGCAAACTAGAGAAACCTTTGACGAAATTAATTATAAAAGGTTTGTGACACTCTTAAAGGATACTACTCACCTTGGAATCATTAGCAGATGGAATTATGATACCAGGCAAACTCATTGGAACAGGATTAAGCTGAAAGCCGATGATAAAAGGATCCATGGAGAACACAACTCCAGCTGCACTCAGATTTCTAGCCGTCTGAATAGCGTTATTTATGGTCGACTGCCCAAGAACGAATTTTATGGAGTAGCTACAGATTAAGAGGTTTCCTTGGATGATGGTCTGATTCAAGCTACTGGAATCTTGGCATTCGTTCACATATTCATCTGTTGGTGTTTCTGAATCATTCAGTGCATCCGTTGCAGAGACCAAAGTGTAATCGTCATCTGTTCCAGCTGCAAAAAGACGGAATGTTACTAGCCATAGGGTCAATGGCCAAGCGGTATATGGGTTACTGGTAGATCTCAACCTCCTTGAAGGTTAAAGGTTCAAGTCTCACCAAAGGTAAGATTCCGATCCTTGCTATGCTTCTTACCGGGTAAGATTCTCGGACCTTGCCATGCTCACCCGGTATGGTAAGTGACACCCTATGAGCATTTGGTGAATGGCCCCTAAGTTTTCTACTTTCCAATTCTACCCTTAACTATGAGATGGATAAATTCATTACCCCCTCTATTATAAAGGGTAAAATTGTCATTAAGTTAATTAAAAATGTAATAACTATACATTTCCAAAACTGTTCATCTTTTTCATTGTGACCATTTTATTTTGGGACAGAGGGAACACACAAGAACAAAAACCTAAACAGAATAATAGAAACGAGTATATTTAATAACTATACGTACGTGCAAGTCCAACTCCTGGAATGCTGATGTTGTTCCCAAGTAGAATAGAGTTGCTATACATCCGATCATGTGCAGCAGCACCAACTGTAAAGATCCACGGACTAAACGAAGAAACACTCTTAGGTGATGGTCCAGTGTTACCGGCGGCTTGTACCACAAAGATACCCGTTTTAAATGCCGATAACAAGGCCATATCTATGGGATTAAAGAATGTTGCAATTCCCGGAGGACGTCTGTTGGGAGTGATCGACAAGCTTATCACGTCCACTCCATCCTGAGCTGCCTGTAGAAAATTGATGACGAAAGTGGAAAACACATGTTATATAGAGAGCAATTAAACCAAACCAAACATACCCTTTATGTCCCACGCATATAATTTTTTTTCAGGCATTAATTGAACTGTTACGATCTCCATTTGTGTAAGAACCCGTCTAACGTTTTGCCTTGCAACGCTATCAGCAGTTATTTCACTTCATTATTTACCTTAGTTCGAAATCAGAAGTACCAGCGGCATCTTAAGATCCAGCACCTTTCTGTTTTTTCATTTTGTATTTTTTTTTTCTTTTTGACGACAACAAACCTAGATCCTACATAACATATACATATATATAGGCGAAGGATCGTGTGAGAAGTTGAGTTAACGGTGAGAAGCGTGAGAAGTGGATCTGAACCGTTGATCTCTTTTAATCTCAAGCCCTCCCATGAATTGCTGCTTAGAAGGGAATTGATCGGGTGCATCTCGATGCATCTCATCCTAATGTGCGTCCATTTCTCATCCAACGGTTGATAACCACTTCTCACACTTCTCACCATTAACTCAACCATTAACTCAACCTCTCACCAGAACCCAACCCTATATATATATATATACATATAGACGAAGGATCATGTGAGAAGAAGAGTTAAGGTGAGAAGGTAAGATGCGATCTGGACCCTTGATCACTTTTAATCTCACCCCCACCCCATGAATCGCGCCATATATACGGGAATTGATCCTGTGCATCTCATCCTAATGTGCATCCAAAGGTGGAGATCTCTTCTTATCCTTCTCACCAAAACTACTTAATTTACAAGTGCATACTGTCAAGATGAAGGGCTACCAGAGTGTTCCTTAGTTTTCCATTTTTTTTAGGTTTTCCCTTAAACCTCCCTCTCTCTCTCTCTCTATATATATATATATATATATATATATTTGCTCAATGGGAAGTAAACAATGAAATATTCTAAGCCTCATTTAACATGAGTGACGATAAATGTGTATCTCATTCAGCACCATACCTGGTCAATGGCAGCAACAACATCAGCAGCAAAGCCACCGAAGCTTTTATACAAGGCCTTGTAAACAGCAATGCTGAAAAGACGACACCCACAATAATAGATAAGAAAAAAGTGTACATGCCCACCACCTAATGAATGGCCATTCGGGTGCCATAACCAAAATAAAGCATCAAGTTTCATCAATATTGCAACACTTTTCAAGATTTCTTGAAATTTCTAGCAATAAAGCGATAACAAATCGTACGCGAAATCAGTTTACTCACTGTGAACGAGGGGCCATTCCGCTGGCATTCCCGTAGTGATGCCCAGCTACTACCACTGGAATACCATGGTTTCCGGCAGCAATAGAAGCTGTGTGCCTGAAACATATTTTTTAGCATTTAAGATATTAGTGAAATTAGAAGTTAAAAAGTTAATCGCAGACAAATTTGCAGCTGGAACAAATATAAAACAACATGATCGCTAATTTATAGTACTCACAGGAATGGTAGTCTGTTTTCAACAGTCCGCAAAATGAATGGCCCTAACATCATTTAATCTTAACTAAAATAATAATATATATATAGATATATATGTCTCGTATCTATTTATGTGAACACTTTTTAAGCCTTTGGTGCATGTCCATATCCGGCTATCAAATAATGTTTTGCATACCATATTTGATAACCACATTTCTATAAAGACGACTCATTTGCACGCATGTAATAAATATTACTCTCTCCATGATAAGGAAGATATGAAGCTATAAAAATAAAAATAAAAATAAAATATCACCAAATAAAGAACACAAAAATAACTCACGTCCCATGGCCGTCACCGTCAAATGGGGAAGCATAGTCCTGAGAGGCATTGAAAATTCCTCTTGTAATGGCAGACGCTGCAAAGTGACGGGCCCCAACAAGTTTTCGGTTGCAGGACCCCGATGGGAAGTCTCGAGTGACCTCACAAATGCCCGTGAAGTGCTCGGGAACAGGATAACGGTTCTCGGATAAACCATCGGCAAAGCTCACATGGGTTGGATCAATTCCGGTGTCAATTAACCCGATTACGATTCCTTCTCCTGCAGTCTCATACCCACCCTCTTGGAGCCAAGCCCCTTGAGGTAAGCCCAGGAACTGTGGGGTGTGAGTAGTTGCGGTTCTAACAGAGAAATCGGGTACCACATTCGCCACCTCTCTTCGACCCGACAACTTTTGTGCCTTCACATTTACAACAACATTAAAGGGTTCAATTCAAATGAAGAATAACTAACATTCCTCTGATTCCAACATAAGACATGTGAAAACTTTTTGTGTAAACGATACTAGTTTCCAAATAAAAATTAGGCCATGTTTGGTAACCATAAGCTAACTAATTTTTTGAGCTTGTTGAAAAAGCCCTGTCAGCCATAAGCTAGCTTTTAAAAATAAACTACTTCAAGTAGCGTTTCAACAAGCTCCAGGGGATTCTTTCTACTTTTTCCAATTATACCCCTTATATTTTTCTAATTAAATTTTTCAACATGTACTTTTAGGGCATGTTTACTATTTCATGTTTGGCAAGATTTTTATGTGGAAAAGACAGGAACATGATGGAACAGAGTGAAACGGGCTTGTTCCATTCCCACCCCATGGAACAAGGTGGAATAGACTTGTATTTTACCAATATAACCTCAAAATAAAACTTAATTCTCTTCTAAAACATCAAATATGCCTCCCTCTTTATATTTTATTCATTGTTTAAATTTTATTTATTATAATTTATGTTTGACGAAAAAATTCTAATGATATATTTTGTTATTAAAAAATATTTATTTTATTATCATTTAACAAATTACACAAATTAATCAATAATATATCAATAATATAAAAACCACTCATTAGGGGTAAACCGGACATTTTATCTATTATGTCATGTGTCATGTCCAGTTCTGTCCTATCAAACATTGAACAACTGCACTGTCTGTCCAGTCTGGATACCAAAGGCACCCTTAGGTCATTTTGCATTGTCACCTAACTTATCAACTAGTTTTTACCAAACATAACTAGTTGATGAGCTATGATAAACATGAAAGGGTTCAAATATATAATGATTGGATCGTCAAACATCTATGATATTTCTATTAGTAGCATAATAAATAAGATATCGTCTTTGTAATAATGGTGGACCGTAACAAGTAATAGTAAGCAGAGAGGTTATACCTGTTCAGGAGTAACAAGAACAGCGAACCCGTTTATTAAGTAGTGATAGCTGTATAGTTTCAGATATTTCTCCCCTTTTAGAACCCGCCTCAATAGTGAATCATGAACTCTTGCAATACGTGAACCAAAATGGTGGCGGCCTTTTCTCGTGATGTTATGGAAACTAAATTAGAAAAAAAAAACAAGTAAAATGAGAACATAAGTAATGAACTGAATTAGAAGATAACCGAACACAAAGAGTTAAGATAAATTTAAAAAAAAAAGAAGTAAAAGCGGTAACACTTGCTCCTCGTTGTCTCTTGCGGGTCTCATTCGATCCTATCATAACTTGTTTAGAAAAAGTTGCCCTAAATAGTTTTTCTTTCTTTCAATATTGACCACGAGATTATACTTCACAAAAACAACTTGAACAAATCCTTCCCATGAGAAAAGTTTACAACCAACATCAATGTTAGAGTTGAAAAGCAATCATTTTGATCCCCAAAGTCAAAGTCCATACCAATTCGTCACAACTATACTTTCATCAATAAATATGATCAGCATCACGCCCTCAGGCGTGTAGCTAATTTGGCAAAGGGACGGAGCGACTTTGCTCAAATACACAACAGGTTCAAGTCCGAATCCTGCAGGAGACAGGCTTGAACCCCGACGCTAGCCTCAGCCGTTGAGTTAGCTTTGAAATGCCTCTTCACATGTGGTTCCTAGGGCCAGGGGTGGACTTATTATGCCCCAAACAAGGTCCCATGCACCTCGCTCAATTTATTTGCGTAAGTAGAACTTTTGTTGCGGAATGAAAAGTGCACCGGCTAAACTTTGAAGGATGCTCCGAGTTATTAGAAAATACAATCAACATTAACCAAAAAACCGAAAGAAAAAAAAAATCTCTCGAAATCAACCAAAAAAACTTTAAAAATCCCTCAAAATGGTGGAATTCAGCTAAAACACATCTAACGACTCTGCGGCCCTTTGATACACCTTAAAGGTGCACCTGCTCTGCAAAAATCCTCGGTGGACCACTGCTAGGGCGGGTTCGATGTGGGGCGGGTCCCGATTGCCGGTAATCAACCTTTTGCTCAAAGATGATCATCATCACAATATTCACTATTTGGTCACCATAAATGGTGGTAAAGTAGGAAGCCACCCACAAAAATATAACCCACAAATTGCCTATAAATTTGTATGCTAACTACTAGTATTTTTTTTTTAATTTTTAACCTCAAGAAATTAACCAATAAAAAGAAAAGCAAAACTCCAGGAGTATTAGCACTTTCTCATTCCAAATCTATATGAATTCTAAACCTTCTATGAAACAATGAACTCAAAAACAACTATAACCACATAAAAATTCAAAGGAAACCAATCCAAATTGAAATTCCAGCAAACAAATTAGCAACAAAATTGACAAAAACCCCAAACCAATTTCACATTCATAAACCACAAAAAATCCAAAAACGCATCATTTCACCTCGGATTTTCGAGTGTATTTGCACCTCCAGAACTAGACGAAGTGAATCCAAATGGATGAGTTGGCTTCTTAGCTCTCTGAGTCCTCGAATTATGAAAAGCAGTAGGAGCTTGTTTGAGAGTAACCATAAACACACTCGCAGGTGAAGTATCTGTATCCTCCTGACATCGAATCCCCCAAATTAAAACCCCAAATACCACAATCGCCATTATTCGCACAATGCCTAAACTGAAGCTCTTCATTTGGTCCCAAAAACCAGAAAAAACAGCTTTTAGCAGCAAAGTGAAACTGCAAACCGACAGAATACTACTACAAATGGTAGTAATTGAGGTTAGTTTGAAAAGTTCTGAGAAGAACACAGTACGAGTCCATGGTGAAATTGGGGAAATGGGTTTTGATTGAGGAAGAGAAAAGGGAAAATGGTGAGTGAGAATCTGCAAAAAAGAAAGATGTTGGTGTTGGGTGGTGTGCACATGAACGTTTTTTTATTAGGGAAGAATGAAATGGAAAGCAGCAGAAAGGGGGTTAAGATGATTAACGTTTTGCTTTTGTTTTATGACTGTTGTTGGATTAGAAACCCCACCCCTCTTTCAATTCCCACTTTTTTTTTTCTAAGTATTCGCCATTGATGGTATCTTGGTTTTGTATTATTTGTCCATTGATGTGCGATTGAGCGGCTATATATATTTATCAAAATTTGGTTATAATTTTCTTATAATTACATTTTAACTCTATCAGATTATTTATTTTAGAGATTTTAAAACAACTTATATTATTATAAAGTTTTCTAACTTATTATTATTTTAATATACTTTAAAAAAAATTGAATATCATTGATGGGATTGAATAAAATAATAATTTATTTCTCCTACCATCAAGTTTTAGAGAATTCTCTAAACTTGAAATTTTTTCAAGGTTTCTCTATTATAGAAAACTAAAAGTGTACTCGCGCAATGCAGCGAGATACATCACGATTTTAATGTTTCATTTTATTTTTTGTTTTTTTGTTAATTTACAGTACGATTTTGGATAGTTTTAAGAAAGTGATAATGTTTTTTTTATAACTTTTTTTTAATTTAGGCTTAATAATATAATATTTTTTATATAAAAAAATTAAGTATTTTGTTAGAATTCAATGATTATTATATATATTTTAATGACATCTAGAAAAAATAACAATTACATATTTAATAATATAATTAAAACAAATTTATATAGTAATATAATATATTAATTAATAGTGATACATGGAAAGGTCTACATAAAAGGAAGGTCCTGCATATATCAAATTGGTGGGTATTAGAAGTCTGCAGTAGTAATATGTATCTTATGCTTTAAAACTTGTTAATTAAGAGATTTTTAAAATATTGCATAAAATGATGTTACATTGTGCCTAATAACTTGTATTTAAGAGTTTTTTATCCGTACTTTATAATATAGTATATATATAAGATAGCAAAGTTGTTGGAGTGGTTTAGAGAAAAAAAACTCATTTTTTTTTTCTATTTTAGAAAAACTGTTGGAGATGCTCTGAAATATTTTGGTAGTATAAAATAGTTATTATAATACAAATATAAAATAGTGGGTAAGCGTTTATCGTTTTCGGCTATCAAAATAACATAGTAAAATACAAAGGAGTCGTTTACCCAAATGTTTACCCGATAAATACTTACCGATAAAACTTGACACACTGATTTTGTAAGATTGTAATCATCACGATGGTATCGTATACAACAATTTACCTGATAAACACTTACCCTGGTAAGAGTTGGCCCTCTCAATTACCGGTAAGACTCTCTATCCTTATCATCATTCTTACCTGGTAAAATTATCTTCTCTTGCCATGTTTATCCGGTAATGTAAATGCCCTGGTAAACGTTTAGTAAACGACCCCTAAGATTGTTGGCAATCGTCTCTTACTTGGTAAGTGCTAATCGAGTAAGTGACATCATTCTCATTTACCGAGTAAGATTCTCAATTTTTGACATGAATAAGGTATTTCCAATGGAGGTTTTTATAAGAATCTATTTTTTGTATATTTTTATTTTGTGACATCATTTCTAACTCACCAAATTAAGAACTTAAATAAAAGTCCACAATAGTAGTTCTTATAAGAACCTATTTTTTGGGTCGCGTGTATTTTTTTCAACATCAATAAACAATTATAAAATCAATAAAATGTATAAAAAACTAACAGGTAGTCACTTTACACCAGGTTTAAAAACTCGAAGGATGTGAGAGACCTCAAACGATGTGAGTGTCTTATAAGAACTATCTTCAATAGTGGTTCTTCTAAGAACCTACATCTTTTGTTAGTTTTTTTATATATTTTCTTGACTATATAATTATTAATATGTGTATACATGCCTATATATATTATATATATACATAAGGTTAGGTTTAAGGAAAAATCGTAAATTAATGAAAAATTGAGGAACACTCTGGTAGTCGTTCATCTGGACGATATGCACATGTGTATACAAGTAATTTGTAACATGCACACGTGCATAAAAACCAAAAAACAACTTAATTTACTTGTATGAACATGTACATACTGTCCATATGAACAGTTACCAGATTTTTCCTCCGTTCTTCATTTTTTTTTAGGTTTTCCCCTGAGGTGGGACTAGGTGTGTAAACGATTCTAGCTTTTAACAAGCTACTCGAGCTCGAGATAATTATGGAGCTCGAGTTGATCTCGAACACATAATAAAACTCGGTTAACTCAAGGAGACAAGTCTCATAACACCAATGTTCAACTCAGCTCGTTCAAGAACTCGATTAAAATTTTCAAGTCGAGCAGAGCTATTCGAGCATATATTTTTTAAAGCCAAACATTCTCATATATTTTCGAGTTCGAGCCAATAAAGATAATCAATTGTGAGTTCAAGCCCATAAACGAGCATCGAGCTCGAACCCTACTTTGAAAAAGTTATATAAGCTCGAGTCAGGTATAACTTTTACGACCTGAACTCGAATAACTTACTACTCAGCTCGACTTGACTTGTTTACACCCCTAGTTGAGACTTAAAAGTGACGTGGTAAAAAGAAGTAAAAAAAAATTCTTATAAAAACTTCCATTTAATTCTAGGATATTTTTATAGTCACCTAAAAAGATAAGTGATTCAATAAACGTTTGATAAGGTTTATCTTAATTTTTAATTTCTATTACGGACAACGGTCACCATATTTCTTTATGGACCCGCAGGCCGCATATATTTTTTTTTTTGAAAAAAATGATTTTTCTATATATATATATATATATTTTTTTTTTGAAGAAATATATAAGGAGGTACTTGCCAAAAATAAAATGGTTTATCTGTTGGAAGGACCAAAATAAATACAAAATACCGATTCCTCAATAAAAACAAAATTGTAAAACATGTGAACCAAAATCATTGTATTTATAATTTTCTAATAATTAACCTAAATAGATACAAGTATATAAATCTACAACGTAATCTCCAACATATTATTTATAACTAGAAGTGTGCATCACGATTTTAATATTTCGTTTTATTTTTTTGTTTTTTTGTCAATTTACAGTACGATTTTAAATGGTTTTAAGAAAGTGATAATGTTTTTTTTTATAAATTTGTTTAATTTAGGCTTAATAATATAACATTTTTTATATTAAAAAAATTAAGTATTTTGTTAAAATTCAATGATTATCTTATATATTTTAAAGACATCTAGAAAAAATAACCAATTATATATTTAATAATATAATTAAAACAAATTTATAGTAATATATAATATATTAATTAATAGTGATATATGAAAATGTCTGCATAAAAGGAAGACCCTGCACATACCAAATTGGTGGGTGTTAGAAGCCTGCAGTAGTAATATGTATCTTGTGCTTTGATACTTGTAAATTAAGTGATTTTTAAAATCTTGCATAAAATGATGGTACGTTGTGCCTAATAATTTGTATTTGAGAGTTTTTTATCCGTGATTTATAATATAGTATAGATATAGATTTATTTAATTAAAAATCAAAATTTTTAAAAAGATTTACATTTAAGAGCATCTCGAACCGATTCTCTAGATGAAGATTCTGGAGTTTTTTTATTATAAATTACAAAAACCTTTTATTTTAAAATAAAGAAAACTAATATATATTATATTATAAAGCACGGATAAAAACTTTTAAATACAAATTATTAAGCACAAGGTACCATTATGTTACTATAAATTTGTTTTGATTATATTATTAAATATGTAATTGGTTATTTTTTCTAGATGTCATTAAAATATATAAGATAATCATTGAATTCTAACAAAATACTTAATTTTTTTATATAAAAAAACATTATATTATTAAACTTAAATTAAAAAAATTTATAAAAAAAACATTATCACTTTCTCAAAACCATCCAAAATCGTACTGTAAATCGACAAAAAAAATAAAATGAAACATTAAAATCGTGATTTATCTCGCTGCATTGCGCGAGTACGCTTCTTACTAATATCTAAAACATCTGCTATTAAAATGAAGAACTATCAAATCCAATGACTTTGATTTGTTCGTACCATTATGTCATCGATCACTACTGGGATAAAACGACAACAAACTTATGCATCTAATTCGAAGTTACTAAAGGGTCGTTTACTAAACGCTTACTCGTAAGCATTTATCGGCAAAAATCACCACTCTTATTTACCTTTTTTTGCTAAAATTTGATGATGCAAACAAAAAAAATCAGATTTTTTTGAACCGGAAAAATACTTTAGAAGCGGAAAATATTGATATTATATATTCATGTATAAACCTTTTTACAAAATATCTCACGATAATTTAAATAATATATATTCACCTATAAAAATCTAAATATTACATGATTTTTATTAAATATTTATGTAAAAAAATCAATAAGCATGCATGAGGGTAAATTTACACTTTTGGCCGAAAAAGAATCGACCTTTACCTTTTTGGCATTTTGATGATTGAAGAAACACTAATATTGTTCTTCCCTCTTTTATGTTTTTGTGCTTTCTTTATATATTTTGGAGTTAATATTTATTTATTTATTAAAGTGTTTTTTTATAAATTAATTAATATGACTGAGAAATATTTGCTCTGAAATACACAAAAAAAAAAAAACTATGATAATATAAGGATATGATATTAAGTGATTGTTTTTTTAGTATATTAAAGTATATTGTTTATCTAAATAGTTATTTGATAGACGTTTGTAACAACACAACCTTAAACAACAAGATAACAACTTAAATCTTAAATGAAAATGCCAAACGGCATAATACAACACCCACAATACGAGATTTGCGAAAAGATAACCTTATACACAACTGAGAATACAAAAACAATAGTCTACAATGGAGGTCCTCTAATTTAGCTCCAGCGCACATCTTCTCTTAAAACATAACCGCTCCTTCTACTGCCACTCTTTACCTGAAAAGGGTTTTAGATTTGAAAAGAACGAGGGTTAGACCGAAAGGTCTAGTGAGACCTCTCTTGCAACAACTTTATAACTCAACAAAACATTCAATAAAATCATCATCAAATAAACCATTTTCAGCTACCAGGAAAACATTAACTTTCAGTAAACTTCTCCGCTCACACTACCGCCACCCTAAGGTGACAGCGTGTCTGTGACTCACACTGCCTTAGATGGGACACCCCCCCCCCCCCCCCATATAGCATAAACGGGACCCCCCTGGTATGAGCACAGGCGGGCCACACCCCCCGACTTTGAGCCTTCTCACTTAGGACCATGTATTCATACACTTCCATTTTGACAACAAACAGAAAATTCGTCTTTAACATTTAAATAATATCTCGCAAGTAAGTACAAAGTAACATCGTTTCAAAGCTTGTATATAATTTCATAATACTCATGTCATCATATATAAATCAAAGTTTAAATAAAACTTCCATATGCTTTTGTTAGCAAAATGATTAGTTCAGAAAAACTCACCTGACCTCTTTAGCTCAAATCCCGCGACTATCCTTAAAGTTCGGTCTGAAACCTATAAAGAAAACATTGTTCGAGGAACTCTCGATTTAAACTACTTTATAACCAATGTTACCCATACTTCCCACTTCACTTATTCTCTAGAAACTTAACCTCTTTGGAAACAAATAGAATGATATACCTTATGATAATAATAAAAGAAGAATGTGTGGGCCTGACCTTAAACTCCAGCCCAAATACTAACTTGGTGGATCCCGAAATCGATTTCATCAGCCCATTACCTCCAAAAATTAAGCAAACTAAAACTAAATTCTATTTTCAACAGATTGGGCTTCGGCCCACCAAACTATTCCAAGGACCGGGGCCCTATAAGCCGATCGGGGTGACTTCCAGGACCCGGGCCGAGGCCGACCGGTGTGGCTTCCTTGACCGGGGCCAGAGGCTGACCGGTGTGGCTTGCGCCCGTGCGTCGCCTCCCTCCTTGACCGGAGTCCAAGGAGCGACCGGAGCCCCCCCTACCGGGGTCTTTCTATGAGTCTCGACTGGTGTTGAGACCTTTGACCGGTGTTGGATTATCGAACGAACCCATAAACTCATAAACCAATATCGCCAAACTCAAAAACCAGAAATCAATTAACAATCTAACCCAACACCCCAAAAAACAGATGCAGAACTCGATTCCAACCCACATTTTATGAATTACATAGATAAAACTCTACCAGTCCTCATCCTAAACTCAGAAAACCCAAAGAGAACTGATAGCTCAATTAAACACTACAAGATTTGAAATAAAAAGCTAAACCTTAATGATAAAGAGGTTAAGATTAACAAATTATACCTTAGAATATTGAAGAACACCAACTTTAACTTCTTTTCCTTTCAATCGATCGCCTCCGGAGCTATATCTTTCTCTCGTTTTCTTTTTTCCCAAGAATGCCAGCCGCCCAAAAACAACACACCAGGTTCTAGGATTAAAAACTTCTTTTCCCCATTTTTCACTCAAGCCCCCTTTTTAAGACAACCTTTCTACTTTTACCCAAATCTTACATTATTCGATTTAAATCTGGATATTACAATATCCCCTCCTTAAAAGAATTCCGTCCCCGGAATTCCTTCGTCGAACAAACTGGGATATTGATTTCTCATAACTGACTCCAACTCCCAAGTCGCTTTTGGACTCTTGCAAAGATGCCACTGGACTTTCACCGGTTGCATTTCCTTGCTCCTCAATTTCCCTTCCCTTTACAATCTAAAATGCTCACAGGTTCCTCAACAAAACATAGTTTCCCATCTACTCGAATATCGCCCAAAGGCACCACCACATCTGCTTTCACAAAACATATTTTCAGATTCAACACCTGGAATGAGGAATGATTCCCACTCAGATCTTCGGTAGATTTAGTTTGTAGGCTACGTCTCCCAAGTCGCTCGCCAATAGCAACGCCCCAACAAATCTAGGTATTAACTTCCATTTCTTTCTGAATCGATCACACCCTTCCAAGGCGAGACTAACAACTTCACACTTGACACCGCTTGAGTCTAAAGACTCATAATTCCCAATCTAACCAAGATAGCACTCTTCGATTAACCAAGCCATTCTGATGAATACCCAGCCACACGTAACCATCAGATTTACCCCTCGATTCCAACAACTTCCATAACCGATAAAATTTTACCGGAGTCAACACCACGACAACATGCATCACTGATTACACAATTACTCCACTCACCAACATAACCCATCGTCAACTGTAGACATCACCTACATCTCACAGTCACGAGTTTCTTCATCATGCAACTTGCCTTTGCAAACACCCACTCTTAGCACGTCATACGTCAAACTTAGCAACACTTTCTTTTTCGAAACATACTGATCTCAACCTTCGGCATTAATTATATCTTATACGCTAAATATACATCGCCTCCAACGACATTACTTCAACTTCTTACATATTGACAGAAACTTCCACAATTCAAACCCTCGTAATCCACCAGTTCCAACTGGCCAAATAATACGGCGCATACCTCCCTTTCTCATTGCATCCACAATCACTCAACCAAAAGCGCAATAAATCCCAACTTCACCCACTCATCACAGAGCAGTCAAGCTCATACAACTATTCCAAATATTTTAACACCGGACCACTGACTCACTTGAAATTCCCTTTTTGTGCATCACCAAAACTGACGTTGTGGTCCTTCGTTCCGAGCACTATATTCCACCACCTCTACCTTCCTCCTTGGAGACTTCAAACCCACTTCTAATGACCGACTCATTGATTAAAGGGTTTTAACCTTTGAACCAGCCTTACGATTTTATTTATCAACACTCCTACCGCACCGAAACGCCATCTTCTTTCTCTCATACCCACGATAGGGATAATAAACTTGCTCGCAGCATCTAAAACATACCTCCACATTTTGTGTCACTTACCAAACTTCTTACTCTCAGATTCCCCACCTTTCCGACATGATATCTTCACTTTCTCCTCGTTGCAAGAAACACCGTTCACCCAACATCGCTTACTTTAATCCTCGATGATTCCCAAATGAGTCAAACCCCATTTACATTACTTTGCTTGATCAACCGATTTTCCACACTTCTTACGTGAGATAATCAGCCTAACTCCTCCAATTCAATACCCACTATTCGAAAGCGCCGCACAATTTTCGCCCTCCAAACAGGATTTCCCAATCTGCTAGAATCCTTTCCCCTAAAGAGTACCTCAACTAGCCCACGGATTTCCTATCTACTACACAACCCTTGAACTAAGCAGTTCGTCGTTTTCAACAATCATTCTAGGAATATAAAATAATTCCGCCCCAAAACTTTGCCAAAAACCAGAACACACAGGTCCTCTCTTTGATAACCACCAACCATCATTTGAACAATTATTCTCAACTTAGCAAAACCCCAATAACCAAAACATTCGCACCTCTCAACCACACACTCACTACTTACAAATCATTCCCCATAGATCTTCGAACAAGAACGCTCATCCGATAGCAATGACGTCAAATTTCTACATATTCTCAAGGAAACTCCTTACCACTTTAATGATTTGCACTCCCAACTATGCTATAAAGGCATCACCAACTCATGGTTACAACCGCCACTCCACTACCTCATCCCAGAACAACTGCAATTCTCCACACCACTTGGCACACCTACAAATACCGATCTCTTCTCACTAGTCATAATACTGAAATCGGACTTCGAGGCATTTCACGCCTTTGTCTTTCTCGAACCTGAATAAATCGCAAAACTATGATCTTCAAAACCACCTAACAAAATATCGCTCCTTGTCGGCTCATCGCGACCTGCTGGAATCAGACTCCAGTAACCTGAAGGATTTAAGCGTACTACCTCGAAAACTTAAATGCTCAAAGCACAACCCCTCCCAGTTGTGCTATATAAAACTTTGCTCCCACAAAACCATCAAAACTTCATTGGTAAAGAACAACCTGACCGAACTAAAGATCTTCCATTATGTAAGAACCACACAATGTTGCCCAACATCGCATTAGGTTGCACCTTTTCTAAATAACCTTTCGATTCTTCACGCATCACCTCGAAACTAACCATAATTACTTCTTCATTTTCAGCGTCCCGCTATTCACCACGAAAATGGTTTCTGACTTCCACAACAACAGTCGACGTTGAGATATTTTCACTATGTTTCCAACCAACAAGGATCCCCAATGAGATCTACCTCTTCCACTGCGACAGTTAACTGCAAAAATATCTTTACTACTTCAGACTCCACTCCCGACACAACCATTTGCCGACATTCACATCTCAAATCTCGGAACCAACGGTATGCTACTATAGTACCATCATCCTTAACATCATAGGCCAAAACTTCCAATAACCACCTCCGTTATTCACCGCCCTCACTTAGAATAATACCAATATCAAGTATTTACCACCCTCTGATCGAGCGACTCACTTCCACTCTCAAACTTTCATCATTCTTAATTTCAACCCTTCCCCTCGACCTAGAGAGTTCATAGCCTTCATGTCTGACACACAAATATTTAATCTCTAGATACGTTTGAAAATTAGAAGATACCTACATCAGAAAACAGACTTACGTGCATACAACACAACACTGACTTAGCCATGCACAACAATTTCAGGAATCGTTCTACCTCAACTCCACAACAATTTTATCTTCACCACACCCCAATATCGGGGTTGGCACATTTGAAAATGTTACCGATGAAATTTACACACGCGATTTATAAAATACTACAAAATTGTTTACACTAAGCGTGCCAAACAACTCTCACCCTTGTTGATATAACAACACATGCCTGAACCAAACTCAATTATAAAATCATGCGGTCAAATGTTGTTTTGATTTTTCATAACCAAACGTTAACTCATTTATAAAGAGATATGTAAAATTTTTCCCCCAGACCAAAAATCGAAATTTATCACCCAAAGTCAAAAATTGTCTTTTCAATTCAAACTCATATCCGCAAGCGTCGACATGTTTTCAAAACAACTACTTCATAAGACACACACTCGCCAAAATGCCTGATATGGATGATAAGAAAAACCCCAACAATTTTGTTTGACACACAATGCATGGGACTCGATGACATTGAAGGCTATTCACTCTAACAAGGTCGATTGTTTACATTCACTATAATTTATCCCTGACTCCTTGCTTCTGACCAACCAGTAGGAGTCCTCCACTGTACCACACCCTCCGGCACCATCGTCTTCTAACAATCTTGGAAACCCAACATCTAATCACCACTGTGACTATTGATTCATAAATCAAACATCCTCATTCTGGCCCAACAACCCACCAGTAATAACTCATTCCCATCCAATCCTTTCCACATGTTATCCGCCAACACTGATATCGTCTCTCAACCACCCTTCAATTAACAACAGCTTTTAGAAGCCTCAACTCTATCATTCGATTCTAGAATTAACACTCTCCTGCTTCACACTAATCAACATACCACTCTACTAAACCGAAGACTCCCCTTGGGGCAAAAGCCACCTCCTACCATCATTATATTCCTTATGGACCCAGGAGGTCCTTTCTCAACGAAACATCTACATCCTGCACGATAAGCATCCTAAACGGTATTAACCTTACTACCAAAGACGAACTTCCACAATACGCTAGACTAACTCTATCAATCTATGGATAAAACTCTCTACCCTGAACCACATTCAACAATAGCAATTGAGTATGCCCATGTACCTGTAAATTCATAATGGCATTGGCCAGATGCGATTCTGAATTTACCTTACATGAGGGTACTCACTATTGTTATCACGCCTCACAATGATCAAGATCTTTCTTAAAGGCTTCCTATATCTCAGTTGTGTTCATCTATTCCACAGTTTAAGTTTAGGCCCATCCGGTCACCTAAATCCCTTAAACTATGGCTCTGATACCAATTGTAACAACCCAACCTTAAACAACAAGATAACAACTTAAATCTTAAATGAAAATGCCAAACGACATAATACAACACCCAAAATACGAGATTTGCGGAAAGATAACCTAGTACACAACTGAGAATACAGAGACAATAGTCTACAATGGAGGTCCTCTAATTTAGCTCCAGCGCACATCTTCTCTTAAAACATAACCGCTCCTTCTACTGTCACTCTTTACCTGAAAAGGGTTTTAGATTTGAAAAGAACGAGGGTTAGACCGAAAGGTCTAGTGAGTCCCCTCTTGCAACAAGTTTATAACTCAACAAAACATTCAATAAAATCATCATCAAATAAACCATTTTCAGCTACCAGGAAAACATTAACTTTCAGTAAACTTCTCCGCTCACACTACCACTACCCTAAGGTGACAGCGTGTCTGTGACTCACACTGCCTTAGATGGGCCACACCCCCCATATAGCATAAACGGGACACCCCCCGGTATGAGCACAGGCGGGCCACACCACCCGACTTTGAGCCTTCTCACTTAGGACCATGTATTCATACACTTCCATTTTGACAACAAACAGAAAATTCGTCTTTAACATTTAAATAATATCTCGCAAGTAAGTACAAAGTAACATCGTTTCAAAGCTTGCATATAATTTCATAATACTCATGTCATCATATATAAATCAAAGTTTAAATAAAACTTCCACATGCTTTTGTTAGCAAAATGATTTAGTTCAGAAAAACTCACCTGGCCTCTTTAGCTCAAATCCCGCGACTACCCTTAAACAGATGGAAAGTTACAATTATGGCCCCTCAACTTTGGCCCAATAATCAAAGTATTTACAATTTTGGCCCTAATACTTTGATTATTGGGCCAAAGTTGAGGGGCCATAATTGTAACTTTCCTTTAATTTGGAAATCTATGTTCGTGATACACGAACATATGATACGAACTAGGGCCAAAATTGAAAATAATTTGATTAATGTTTCAAAGATGAGGGGCCATAATTGTAACTTGCCTTTTTATTTAAACCATTTACTTCGTATCACATAATATATACGAACCAGGGGCCAAACTTGTAATTCGGTATATTCGTATCACTCACATGATATATACGAACAGGGGCTAAAATTGTAAATTTATAATATTTCTTTAGCTCACAAGATGGTCAAAAAGGTAAGTTTGGTTCGTGAAATACGAACAGGGGCCATAAATGTAATTTTTGTAAACTGATTTCATTTCCCAGGAACCCATTTCACGAAGTTAATAAAAATTGTTGAGTTTTTAAATTATGTTCGTATATACGAACATATATTACGAACATATGTCAAATTTATCAGATTTAGGGATGTGTTCGTATATACGAACATCTTTCACGAACTTATGGGCTATTTTAATAAATTGAGAGAGAGATTGGTTAGGAGATAAAGCCGATTTTCTGAAATGGCTAGTTTAATTAATTTCCCTAATTTAAATGACATAAGTTATTATTTTACCCTTTTGTTGAAAGAAAATTGATTGGTATATTTTTTGAATACAAGCTATGAATGGCAAAAGATATTAATGTATAGTAACTTAAATTATCATCAAACATAAAACCATACAATATTTATGTAAATGTCGCACATAAAAAATCACAAGAATATTTTAATAATAGAATAGGAAATTAACATGTTTGAATACACATTGAATTTTAGACGTTTTTTACAAAATTATAACATTATATGAAATTCAAGTTAATACATAATTTAATATAAAAAATATTAGTTAAATTACTTTTAACTTAAAAGTATGTTAAAAGAAACATAGATAATATGTAGAAATTTGGTAAATCAAAATAAACGTAATTAATAATTAATATCATGATAATTATAATATATTAGAAATATATCAGGTTAATAGAATATCACTATAGCTTCTGACGTGTAGCTAAGTTGGTAAAAGGACGAAGCGACTTTGTTCAAATACAAGACAAGTCTTGGGTTCGATCCTGGCCCCCCGCTAGCGTCAACTCTTGAGTGAGCCAAAAAATGTCCTCCCTTATAATGGTATTCTTGGAGGCGGGTTTTGTGTGGGATCGGTTAGGATTGTCGATAATCAACTTTTTGTCCAAATAAAATATCATTAATAAAGTTTTTAATTGTTATAAATGTAGGAAAGTAAGCTATTTTTTTTAAATAACCCCAGATTGTATTCACAAGCATAATGAGGGGAATGACAAAGTTGGAAAAAATCTGACCTAACCCGTTAAAGTAATTGATGGATGGATGTTCCAATTAAACGAAATTGGCTTGCAGCTTAAATATTGTGTTGTAAACAAACGACTATTATGGTTGAGCGAGTAAGCTCATTAAGCTATAAACAAACACCACCTAAGTATATGTATATGATTGGTATTTTTTGGAATATGATATTACATAATGTATAAAAATATAATCATGTTTTTGTCTATGCTGTCAATATTCTTTTCAATACCATGTATATGATATGCAAATATAAGCATTTACATTTAAACTTTAGGTCATACACAAAAGATATATTATCCTACATCTTTATTATAGTGATTTAGGGACTGTTTGACGGTTTCTGAATGGTTTGGTGCTGAATGATTAAGAGACTCTTATGATATAGTGCGAAATGAAATATGGTTGTTTGCTAATTGTTCAGAATGAAATCAGGGTTCTTAATGGTTAAGACAAGGTCAAGATACAAAATCATTCAGAGGGTTTTGGAACCATTAAGAGGTAGAACTTTTTTTTACCAAGTAGGATTTACCTCTTAACGATTCAAATGTTGCCGCTTAATGGAACCATCAAGAGGTAAACAAACAACCCCTTAGAATATCTTTAACAACTATGTTGTAATAGAAATTTTGGTGATTGAGAAGAGTTTTGTGTTATAATAGCTATGCTATATTGTATAATAAAATAGAAAAGAGAAGAAAAAATATGAAAATCTCTAAAAAGTCTATAGGAGACGGAAATAGTATTTTTATCATTTCCCACCAATAAGAGACGTTGAAAATAAATTTTAGAAGAGAGGAATGATATTGTATTAAATGTAAATATTTTAATAGAGTTCGGCGTAATCTATTTTTAGAGATTTTGACTTTTGATACTATATTTTAGAAAAATTATAGTACAACTGTTGTAAAAGCATCTCCAACAGGTATGCTATATTTTCTCTCATCTCTTTCAAATTTGAAGATTTCTTATTTCTCTTAGCTAATCTTCTCTATTTTAAATTAGAGGTTAACATAGTTGTTCGAACAAACAAAATAACATAGTTGTTGGATATGCTATAAGAACCTATTATTATTATTATTTTTATCACAGCATTACCAACTCATCAAACTAAAAACATCCATAAAACACAATGTAGTGAATTGCAAGAAACTCCTTTTTGTGGTTCCATGTACTTTTTTTCACCAATAATTTTTTATTATATATATATATATATATATTTTAAATCAGTTGAAAAACTAAAAATATGTATGACTTGTAAATACTCTTCACAATATTAGTGACTTATTATTATTTTAAAAGGAAATATTAGTGACTTATAAAAACTATATTTTTTGTTTATAGTTGCCTACCAGTGAAGATACTCTAAGTCTCTAAGAGCATCTCCAACAGTTTTTCTATAATTTTTCTAAAATAGAGAACCAAAAGTGAAAATCTCTAAAATGTATTACATTCAACTCCAACAGATTTGCTATTTTAGAAATTTTAAAACAACTTATATTATTATAATATTTTCTAATTTATCATCCCAATACACTTTAAAAAAAGAACTTAATATAAAATGATAAAAATTGAATGTTATTGGTGGATAGAATAAAATAATATTTCTCATTTAGAGAATTATAGAGAGTTCTTTATATTTAAAGATTTTTCCATGATTCTCTGTCTTAGCAAACAATATAGCAATGTTGTTGGAGAAGAATAGCAAAGCAAAATCTTTTTTTTTTCCCTATTTTAACAATATTGTTGGAGATGCTTTAACAACAACGGACCGGTTCATTGGCCATGTTAATTCCGGGTTTCTTCGTAAAATATGTAAAAACATAGATATTTTCTTTACGCTTACATATTTGAACAAATACATTTTATGAATTATATAGTTATCTTAATTACTTAAATTTCATTTAGTTTTAAATTTAATCAACTAATTTAAATCATTAATAACAACTGAGATAATTAACGGTTATATAGGTTAAATTATTGTTTCTCTGGTTTAGACAAATTGATAGTTAAATGATTCAAATTGACAAAAAGCAATGTAGTTGTATGATTGTGATAATATACATGCGATTAATAAATCATTTCATTTTGTATCTCTATTTTTCCCTGCGTTTTCAGTTGCAAACTTAACTTTTATAGTGAATCAAGGAACAAACGGGAGCGTACCACGTGTCTCCGGCATTCATGGTATATTCGTCATCAAATGTGTATCATTCGGTGTAAAAAAATTCACATTAAATCAAATATTGACACGTGTAACACTCTCATATGTCCCCCACTTCACTGGGAAATCAAGTTTGCAACTGAAACTTACCTCTTGCACACGGTAATTTACGACGATTAGACCGTTAAATCAAAAATCCGACGGGTGACCAAAAATACAGGTTTTCGAAGATTTAGTTTCAACAACCCGTAATCCGTAAGCATTCGAAGCCTAAACCAAATAAAGTCAGTGAATCCCACACAGAATAGGATCCGAAGACGAACATATGAGACCTGGATATGGTAAAATAATAATTCAGAATAACTGCGTTCAAAATATGATACATCAATAACACAGCAGGTGCATAAAATTGATCACACTAATCACTGAACCATGATTCTTGACAAAAACTAAGTATAAATTTTATATAATGTTATTTTCGTTATGAAGTCGGATCACAGCTTTTCGTCAGCAGGCGATGCTCCGTGTTAATCAATCAAATCGGTAGACCGCTCTTCATAATCTTGATCCAAGTTTTTAGCAGTCTTTCTTGTGGCACTGCTATTGGCTCAGAGGAACACATTCGAGCTCCATTTGTAGCACACCCTTTTCAACGTTTTGGAGTTTGAGAGCGATCTCTTGCTTTACAGTTCCTTTTCCGAGTTCCATTGATGTCTCTTTGAGGTCGGAATTCCCGGATGCTTTGGCAGCAGAGAGCAACGGTTGGATATCAATCTCACCGTCACCCATAAAGTCATCGGGTTTGAATGTATCCCTGTCATAAACAATCTGCAACATGATGTGATTTAATCAGTACAGGAAACTAATGAACATGTTCCTCATATGCAATATTAACATTGTGTGTTTGAATTCGTCCTTAGACGTGAAAGGTTTAAACATGTTTGGGCTGAGATAAATGGTTGATTTATACACTGTTCCGTGGGGATGTGTTTGGTACGCAAGTTTTAATTTGATATGGGTAGTTTAGTAATTTACCAATCTTGTCCCATCTCCTTATTTTTGTTCCACCTATTGTGGTGGGACTAAAAAATGCATTTTTTCCCCATTCAGGTCCTGTCCTGTCTCTGATTAATGTCGCACCAAACATGGAACAACAAGTTCTATTTGTATGTCCTGTGCAGCTGAACGGTGTATGTAGCACAGTCCAGTCCAGAAAAAGAGTCATCTTTGTGATAACATCATCCAAACAATTCCCTTTCTGAAATGCAACTGAACACACAAAAATCCAAAACTTTGTGATTTGAGTTGTTCCCATAAAATCCACCAAATTTTCGAAAGATTCATCTCCAAATTTATCTGTTTGCATGTTAATAATCATCACAAGATATTGGTGATTGACTGTGGCATGGCCTACAAGTTTTCTCAATTTTGTTTTATTAAAAGAGTGACTTTTCTGTATCAAGTCAAAGAATGCAGCTTTTTCCAAAAAGGTGGGACCCACAAGCAAAAAACAAACTTATTGGAAGCTTGTAACTGCACAAGCAAAAAGATGGTTTTTCTTGTCAGGCTTTTTTCACAAGCTTAAATTGCCAAAAAGCTCTTCCAAAAAATCCATTGTGGATGCTCTAAACTTAAAAAGTTCTTAAGCAACCGCCAAGGTTATTCGTTTGTGAGCTGGGTTCATGAGTTCAAGTAACAAAAACAACCTCTTTGTTAAATAGACTCTTTTGCTCAATAACCTTAAATAGAAGTTTTATTAACAACGTAATCTTTTGACAAGTTTAGTGTAGTGGCATTCTTATATATTGTCAGAAGGTCATGGATTTAGAAGAAAATTGTGAGAAGGTCATTCAACCGTTGGACCCTTGTGAAATGCAAAGGAAAAATTTCTTATGAAAACTACCCTCTCAAACCCTCACAAAGGCCGGGCTTGACGGACTGGGGTTGCCCGACATGAAAAGTATTCATACGAAAATGTAAATTTTTTGACTTACCACTCTCAAAGGAGGAATGTTATCAGGAATTGATAACATTAGCTTTTCATTCCATACAGGGTTAAGGTTGCTCTTTATAACCCGTGTCTTCACCGACTGCATCAGAAGTATAAAACTTTCAATCAGTTTTACAACAATATCATTACTTTTAACTATGATTAGACTTTAACTATGTCATGCCAAGATAAGTGTCATTAGGTGCAAGGCTCACTTGGTTTCCCAACGATAGGATCACATAAGGATCGCTCGTCATCATATCTCGGACAGCTAGGTTGGTGCCTCTGACCACATTGACCTTTATCACACCAATAAATTCAACCATACCTGCCTATAAACAAGATATCAGACACATACAGTAATATTGTTTCATATAGAACTTGATATAGTTTACCTCTGTTTTGAAATAAAAATTGTACTTTAACTATCATGGTCAAACAGATTATATTTTATCCTGTTAGGAGTTATTTAGGAGAATAACCTTTCATTTTTCAACAGATGTTTTTAAATGCATGCCCTTCTAATAGACTTAAAAAACTCATTTGCTAACAAATGAATGCCTTTTCCCAACACAAGAATGTCTGTCACAAGGTCATGCATTTAAAAAGAATCTATCGGAAGGTTATTCTCCTAAAATAACCCTGATAGGTATAGCAGCTCCATATAAAGGTTTAGCATAAGTATCAAACTATGCTTTGAAATTAAACAATTACATCAATTTGAATCTTGTTATGTAGGTAAATAGAGGGAGGTTAAGGGAAAACCCCCAAAAAAATGAAAAACCGAGGAACACCCTAATAATCTTTCATCTGTACGGTATGATAGAAGTAATTTGAAGATGCTTCCTAGTTTCTACGCACGTGTGCATGTTATGCACATGTGTATACCGGACAAAGTACTTGTATGCACATGTGCATACCATATAGATGAATGGTTATTAGGGTGTTCCTCGGTTTTTCATTTTTTTACGGATTTCTCCTGAACCCGACCCTAGGTAAATAACCTCCTAACAAAAAAAAATTAAATTAAATCATGACCTCTGTCACATTTAAGAATGCCAATATCTCTTCCTAACACAAGAATGCCTCAAAATTTGTCATCATAAGATTATTCTCCTAGATAAGCCATTTGAATCCCAAAAAATGTGCTGAAAAGACTTTAGAGAAGGAAAATGTATATATATCATTCAACCCAGGATGCTACAACTCTGTGTCCAGCCATATTGAACAGTTGATTAGAGTTTAGACATCATCCTACAAGAGACAGCAAAAAGCAATTACCGTCGAGTTACTCGTCTTAGCAGGAACCTTGTTTTCAGCCTCTTTTCTTTTCCAGCTGTTCCGAAATGCTTGGCCAATACTTTGCATACGGATATTGTTGTTCTTCTTGTCCATGATAGCACCAATGAAGTTTGTTGAAGCGCACTGCAAGGCGGATGACTGAGATTGTTGAAGACATATCTGTTTATTGGAGTTCAAAAATTGTTGCAGCTCATATTTTTTCCTGGGTATACATAAAGTGGTTTACTAATTACGATATGATTAGTCATACAAGATTAATGGCATATGTAGTTCCTTCTTTACCTGATAAACTCCAGGCGCTCCTCTATAGAAGAATCTGGTATTGGTTTTCTACAGTTGTAAGGAATGCAGGCTTCATATTTTGAATTCACAATCGCATTCCCACCACATTCTATTACGGTATTGACTTCGTCATGTGTCCACTCATCTAGATTTACTGATAACACCTGTTACAAAGAAAATATAGTTGTTTAGCATGCACTCTACTGCCATCATTGTATTTGGATTAACTGCAATACTGAATTTTGTGAGCCAAAAATCGGACAATGGCAAATAGCAGAGGGAAAAGAAGCTTGTTCTTTGACATTAAAATTGCGAAATTTCCATTTTGGTATAAAAATTGTTCTTTGATATAAAAATCATAGAACTCTTTCACTGTTACAGGCACTATACTGATATAATTAGCTTACCAATCATGCTCCTTGTTCCCTGACATAATCTAATTGAGCCCTTCAGTTGCTTCTCAAAATTAGAAATTTGCCACTTTTTTTAGAAAGGGATGAATTGACAAATTACTTATGCAAATGCTTATCCAATTAACACACAAGCTGACCAGAGTTCATCTTATGATTTTTATTCACTTTTTATATAAAATATTTATAATCCAAGATTCCAAGTTATCAAGTTTTAATGATTATTCAATGTATAAACTGTTGCAGCCACTCTATTATAACTGCATATCGAATCGAGATTCGAAGTTGAGACAAGAAATGATTACCATACTTTTGATATATGAACACCAAGGCTTCTATGTGCTCCTGAACACTTGATGCAGATAAATGCTCCAAAACTTACAGATCTGGTAACCCAAACAAGACACAATTTCAGGTAAGATGTGGTATATGAGGAATGAAGCTAACAATGCATAAGAAATACTCAATTCCATGTACATTTTACTTGATTAAGACTTCAAAATTTCTCAATTAAAGAAGTAAATAAATAAGAAAGTCAACAAATGAGCCATATGTGATTACTAATTTACTATTCACCGATGCATCTAATTGCCGTGTTTATATATACATATATATGTATATTGTTCGAGGCTTCTTCTAATGGCGCTTTTGATGATTTTGTGCATGGAAGGGAATACGGGGTACTATAAGAAGAATAAGAAGACTATTGTATTAATACTGTGTGTATTCATTGGTTTACAGAATGAAAAATCCAAGGCTGTCACAGAGATGGCAGCCCATTGGTGTTTATGAACAAAGAGGGTTTAATTGAAGTCAAAACAAGCATCTGGAGCTTAGCACTTACACCCATTTCGGATCTGGAGTTCCACAATCTGCACAGAACATATTACCCGATTCAGAGATAAATTCTGCCAGCTTTTGTTGTGCGCCTGATCAGTGAAAATTACATTGCATGAAGAAAAAACAACAAGTTAATTAATCTGATCAGTATAACTTATCATAAACCAGAAGACATATCATTCAAAGCAAACTTGTATAAACAAAGTACTTAATTTACCTGATTGCTCATTACACAAGTTAATATGTCAGAAAAAAGTGACCACTAATTACTTCTACAGGGGCATGAAAACATGGGTTCAAAAAGTGAGTGTTCGCCTTTGGTTTGAAAATGTAAGTGGTCACTTTCAGGTTAAAGAATAAGAGTCGTCACATACGGTACATGCAACTTGGACATATTGGTGACTTAGGTATGTTAATTTTCAGTAACTGGGAATTTAACAAGATAGTGGATTTGGAGATTTGTGAGCATTTTGTCTTTGGAAAGCAACAGTGGATCTTTTTTCCTAAGGCTACATAAAACGAAGGTGACACTGGATTACAATCATTCAGATTGTTTGAGTTCACTCTCGAGTTCCTTCACTTGGTGGTGCTTGGTATTTTATCTCCATTATTGATGATTACGTCAAGGATCACGCTGGTTTTCATCATGAAGCACAAAAATGAGGCATTTAGAACTTCAAGCATTGGAAGGTTCTTATCAAGAACCAAATGGAGAGGAAGATGAAGCATCATCGTGTTGATAATGGCTTGGAGTTCTGTCCAAGAGAGTTTGATCGGTTTGTAGAGATGAAGGGAATGTGAAGCATACAACAGATTGGGATACTTCTCAACAGAATGGAGTAGTGGAAAGGATGAATAAGATTTTGTTGGAAAGAGTTGGTGTTTACTCTCTAATGCCGGTTTGGAGAGATGTTTTTGCTATTTTAAACTGCTCTCCCACTATTGTCATAAATTTTAAGAGACTCCATTTTGCATTTATAACTGCCCTATTGCATCATTTAAAACTACAATAACAAAGTAGAATATATCCTAGTATAAACTTGGTTGCAGGTTGGCCTATGATTGTAAATCTAATATCAGCACTAAATCAGTACCAGCTGCAGAAGTTTGTTAAAAGACCATCTTTTAAGTAGGTATACTGTTGGATAGACCTTTGTACAGCATAACGAACATATTGCTCAGTGTATTGTAATAAATACAACTATCGGTATTAGTTGGGAGGCAGACTGACTCCTCATAGATATAGCAGATGGAAACAGTTGTAAGCAAATCATAACTCATGGTGTACAAAAGTTGATAGTGAGGTTTGAAGAATGAAATCAAACATACTGTCATATTGTGACTGTCGAAACAAGCAGCTCCAATTTTCTTTATTTTCTAAACATAAGAGGTCATAGAGGCAAGATCCTGAGATGATAATCATACGATTTAGTATCACATCCAGTTAAAGAAGTATATTTGGAATTAAAGAATGCCACATATAACAGAAATAATTTTTGACTAACATCACAAAAAACTGTGTTGACATCACGTTTAAAGAAGTATATTTGGACGGTGACTTGAACCGGAAAACAGGTGGCCTGAAGAACCTCAGTAACTAAACTGGGATAACCTCCAATAAATGAACTTAATAAACATCATGCTCCAAGATTTTAACATTTTTGTACAGCTCTTTTCCTCAATAAGTTTCCCCACGTCTTTGTTAGCAATTTCATATCATGTGTTTGATTAGAAAATAAAAAGTCCTATGACTCCCCCATCCCCCCCCCCCCCCCCCCAAGGCCACAACGATTAACTTCAGTAATGTACTTGAAGATCCGATACCATATAAAACAACTATAGGGCAACTTCAGAGAACAACATATAATGTTGACTGTTTTAATTCCACGCCACTTAGAAGGCACCTATTCAATAAGAAACACAGGATAGTTGTCTTCATTTTTCATTGGCACATCTAAGATTTTCATGCTACACAACAATGGCAGTGAGAATAATAAATATCATATCAGATTACTTGATTAGAAAGGGTTATCAAGTGGTTCTTCAACTATGTTTGTTTCAACGAAAGCATCCTTCTAAAAAGTTTTGTCCAGTCTTTTTAATGTAAAACAAACCTATATATTAGGAATTCAAACATTTTTCTACATTGCTATTGTGTCCATCTTCATGCTAGAGGAGGTTCATATTTGGTTTTCCATCATTCTACGTTCTCTGTTTCAAGTATTCTTCCACGTCCATTCTCACCAAGTTCAATAATCTTAAACTTTTGGCATATTTGGGTAGGTCCGAGGGCCAAAGAGAAAACCCTCAAGTATTGAGATTGGATGCTATATCTTTTTTTGATAAAGAACATTAATTTAAATGAAGCTTGAATGCTATATGGCAATTGGCAAGCCCCTAGGTGGTAATACCTTGGAGGACATGGTTCGAATCTCCCTTCCCCACTAAAGGACGCAAACTAAAGTAGTACCATTTAAGCTTTAGGTGCTCTTTTACCAACTCCTATGGTCTGAGAATTCTTAAATGATGCAACCATATCGAAGGATGCAAGGAGACAAAATAAATAACAATACTAGTTACATTTTGTAACAAGATAAAAACTGACGTACACACAAGGAAAGAACATATGGTTCCTTGAAAATAAGAGACAAGATGACAAATAACTATTTATAAATCTTGGAAATTGACTCAAGCTCTAGCGTTAAAATGTGCAGTCAGATATGCATTTTAGCATAGTCTCAATTTCTCTCATTCTTTGTTTCTTTTTTATATCATATAGTAGACCACCATAAAATCACTAAAAGTCCATTAATTGTCATAAAATAATCATGGGATCCCTTGAAAATAATATCAATCCCTCCATCCAAAGACAGTCCTTATTTGCTTTTGAGGATCAAATGAGATATTTTTAACATCAAAGTTGATAAAAACAAATGTTTGCTTCAAGAAAAAACTTGATAGCTAAAATAACAAAAAGAGGTTGGAATTACAAGCTAAAAAACTTTTGATCATGATTAACTTTTTCAACATATCTATGGTTTTTCATAGCAAACTAACCATAAATCTTGTCCAAATTCAAAATAAACACTATAATTTTCAAGAATGGGAAATTTTAGACGATTTATGAAAATGTATGCAATAGGAAACCATCGTACTTCCTAATATTTTAACAGGTTTCCATATTTTCTCTAAGTTCAACAGTTATTTCTTCATATTTGCAAGAATGAAGGTTTTGTTTGCAATAAAAACCAACTAAAACAATTGAAATCATGAATAACTTATTTTGATTGTGAGAAATGCTAGGTTGCACATCAATAACAAAACACAACTTCTATGGAACATTGCATATTGTGAATAATTGAGGTTTGCCAACATCAATTACATAAATCATTATCCATGTCATAACCCCCAACATCATATAAAACCATAATCTGCGAAACAACAACATAGAGGACTCGATCAATCGATCATTACCTGATACATTGTCGGAATCCGTTTTCTTATGCGTCGTAGACATTTGTGCCTCAGAAATCGAAATGCAGCAACGAATTATCGAACTTTCTATGCATCTGCATTTTGATCCGCCTCATACATCATGATATTCATAATCGAATTTTTTTGAACTTCATGTTCATATCATTGCGAGAGAGAGAGAGAGAGAGAGAGAGAGAGAGGGTTCTCAAGGATTTCAATCAAACAAAATAGAACAACTCAACAACATATAACAGATTGAGTGAGTTACACATTTAGTCCCTTGACTTTTCTAAAACTGCTACTATTGTACTTTATTTTATTTTTTACGTTTTCTTTTTTTAAAACTGGTTATCCCAAACTTTGACTAGACTAATCAGATGATGAGAAATTCAGACTCTAGGTTTCACCCACAACCTTGAGGTAAATCTCTTATTGGCCACAAACGTATATGTAGATGACATGATTCGAACCCATATTGATAGTTTATGCTCAATCTTAACCCATCATTAATATATAATTATACATATACACTAGAAGCGTACTCGTGCAATGCAGCGAGATACATCATGATTTTAATGTTTTATTTTATTTTTTTATAGATTTACAGTACGATTTTGGATGATTTTGAGAAAGTGATAATGTTTTTTATAAATTTGTTTAATTTAGGCTTAATAATATAATGTTTTTATATAAAAAAATAATGTGTTTTGTTAGAATTCAATGATTATCTTATATATTTTAATAACATCTATAAAAAATAACCAATTACAAATTTAATAATATAATTAAAACAAAATTATAGTAATATAATATATTAATTAATAGTGATACATGAAAAGGTCTGCATAAAAGGAAGACCCTGCACATACCAAATTGATGGGTGTTAGAAGTCTGTCGTAGTAATATGTATCTTGTGCTTTGATACTTGTAAATTAAGAGATTTTTAAAATATTGCATAAATGATGGTACCTTATGCTTAATAATTTGTATTTAAGAGTTTTTTATTTGTACTTTATAATATAGTATAGATTAAGCATATAGTTGGCAGGGTGGGTTTGGTAAGTTGAGTTAACGGTGAGAGGCGTGAGAAGTAATTATCAACCGTTGGATGATAAATGGATGCACATTAGAATGAGATGCACCGAGATGCATCAGATCAATTCTCTTCTAAGCCGCAATTCATGGAAGGGCTTGAGATTAAAAGAGATCAACGGTTCAGATCCACTTCTCACCGTTAACTCAACTTCTCACACAATTCTTCGCCATAGTTGGCATTGCCCAAATCTTAATTGTTTAATCCCTAGTAGACTCGTGATAATATATAAATTATATGATTATATGCTTATTGTATAACAGTCAAATCCAAAACGATCACTGTCAACTATAATGATATGATATATTCTTTCAATTCAAACTTTCAAATTCTAATTGTAATACTTGAACAGTTAAACATATATTTTGATGATTGTAATATTTTGGTTGGGTAAGGTTATACACCAAAGATTAAAATAGGATTTGGGCTATGTTTGGCAAAAAAAAAAAGTTAGCTTATAAGAGCATCTCCAATAGCTTCTCCAAAATGGAGAAAATGGGGATTTTGGACATTTTTTTGCTCCAATAGATTCTCCAAACATTTCTCCAAAATGAAGAAAATAGGAGAGAGAGTGTAAATTTCTCTAAATTTGGAGATATCTCCAAAAATGATTACCATGAGAGAGAAATGATTTTTTATTGTATCCAACCAATGAGAAACCTTGAAATAAAATATCTAGGAGAGATAAATAATATTTTATTAAATATATGGAATATTTTAGTAATATAGTTAATGATTTAATCTCTAAAATGGGGAAACTGTTGAAGATGAATGTAATTTTTTTTTAGAGATTTTGACTTTTAAATCTCCATTTTAGAGAAATTTTGAAGAATCTGTTGGAGATGCTCTAAGCTAGCTTTTCAAATTCAAACGCCCCTTAAGATAGCTGGATTCGGGTAAGATTATACCCACTCGGGTAATCCACCCCGTGAACCCAACTAAATCCAAAATGCAAATCATCCCTCCTTTTGAGAGGTCTAAAACCATCATTATTGATTGATAAATCGAATTTAATTCAAGTTCTTTTTAATTTATAATACATACTTTGACAATCTTATATGACACTTAATTTAAATTATTGTACTCTTTCAAATGTTGAAGTGTACTTATTACTAATATTTTTAAAGTTATTTTCAATCTGATTGACCTAACCACAACATGAATTAGTTAAGATATACACTAAAAGAATTTTAAACCGGTAATTATTCAAATGCTTTCAATCCAACCCACATACATACCTAATTAGTAATTGTGTACAGGGTGTACAAGACCCGAACCGAACCCAAATAAAAAATAAGGTGTTTATGCAAAACCCGAATGCTTTGAAATATGAAAATCCAAAACCTAATTTTTTGGGGGATATTTGGGTTCGTGTTGGATTATTTTTGGCCACCCAACCCGTCCGAAAACCCGATATAATTTTTTTAATATTATATAAATATATTTATTTATCTAATTATTTTTCGAAAATCTTAAATCTTAGTCGTCATACTCTTTTCTAATTTCTAAACCAACTATCGATTTCATTAATTCTCCCAATCGACTGAATTCGTGCTAAAAACAACTGAATATATATTTTAACATGTACCTATATCCGAACCCAACCAACCCGAACCCCAAAACTTGACCAACCGAGACCGATAAATTCAAAATTCAGAGCTTCGTTTCCATAAATCAAATTTTGGTTTGCCCATCTAAATTTGCCCAATCCGTCCTGCACACCCCCTAATTGTATGTGGGAGATCATAAGAAGATATAATTGGAATTTTGATTTTGTTTTTTAATTCGTATAGATATTAAAGTAAAAAAAAATCTAAAAAATAATAAAATAAAAACCATATTTAATCTATTTACCACATTTACCCTTCATATTCAAAACCCAAAATAGCAAGTTAAACAAAAATCAAGGGGCTAAAAAGTAATTCTCTCAAACAACGATTTCTTTATGGGTAGGAACCAATAAAAGAAAAAGATAAACCTTGTGGAAGAAGTTGATCAATGGAATCAAAATTTTAAGAGAAATTAGCATCGATTTTTTGTAATTGTTTTTACAAATATTCGTGTGCAACTTGAAAATAAAAATTTATTAAAAGAACTCGAAATTATAAATAGGAAAAAAGAAATCGAAATATAATGATTGGGTATCGAATACTCAGCTTTACTTAGTAGGAGGGATGTATGTTTGTGGAGCCCTCGAAGATATTGAGATTAAAAAATATTTATATATATATATATATATATTTTAAATATATAGGTACGTATCCGAGCGTGATGCGACGCGAAACATCGTGAAATCGAAGCCTGCCCAAATAAGGGAACACGGGCCCATGATCTGGATATCGCCACATGTTTGTCACGGGGTTCGAACCCTGGTAGTCAGGGATACCATCCACTGATCCCCTAAGGATGTTACCTTACCACTGGGCCAAACATGTTTTGATACTCTATAAATATTATTATAGTAGTTCTAGAGCTTAATAAAGGTGAATTGTGTGACCGAATATTGTAAACCTTCCATTAAAAATAAATAAATCGTATTTCATTTTTGTTTTCTTTTTGTTCATGTTGATGTTAGTTATATACCTTTACAATGGAGTCGGTTATAAATTTTGAATAAATCTAATTAAAAAAATACCTAATATAGATATGTATAGATTTGTATACCTGATTTTTTCTACAATAACAGTTATAAATGTTTCGCGATATGCTATATATATATATATATATATATATATAGAGAGAGAGAGAGAGAGAGAGGGATAATCATTTAGAAACCTTCTAAATGTTACAAACTATACAAACCCATCTAAGTCATCCAAATTTTTGATCAACGGTTGAGAAATTTTAGGACTTAAATTAATTTAAAAAATAGGAAGAAAATAGGGAAATAGTAGTTTATGAATAGTTTTAGTTATTTTAAATTTAAATTTAAATTTTATTAGTTAATTTGAATTATCTAATTATGGTTACAAGATATCCATAATTTTCTCCATATTTATCTCTCATTCTATCTAAAAAATAATCCGCCCATCACCACCATCATCTCCATCGTCATCACTACGACGGTGACCGGGAACCACTGCGGTTCTCCACTACTCCATCCGACGACTGTCGTGCGCCGCCGCCATCCGCCAGGAGCCTCCTTCGCCACCCCACGTATCGTGACCTCCTCCCCCGAATCTCCGACGAGTTTATGAAATTTCAAGTTCATACAATGTTTGTTCGAGTTTCATAAACTGTTTTTTTGAAATTTTATAGTTTCATATATTTTCATAAACGGTTTCATATATTTTTCTTCATATGAATAATCATATTTTAAAGTTTCATATATTTTTCTCTCATATGAATATTCATATTTTTTCGAAATAATCATATATTTTTTAAGTTTCATACATTTTTCTCCTATATGAATAATAAGATTTTTAAGTTTCATATATTTATCCAATATGAATGATCAGATGATTAGACGTGAAAATTTCAAAAAAACATTTTATGAAACCAAAAAAACTTGAAACTTTCAAAAAAACAGTTTATATATGGAAGTCGAAAAAATTATGAAACTTGCCGGAAATGGGGAGGTCGCCGGAGTGGGAGGAGGTCACCGGAAGTGGGAGGACGTCACCGAAAGTGGATGGTGACGGTGGAACGTGAGTGTGTGTGTGTGTGTGTGTGTGTGAGAGAGAGAGAGAGAGAGAGAGAGAGATGGAGAGATAATTAAGAAAGAGATAATTAAAGAATTTAATTTTTTACTAAAATTACGAAATTTGTAAAAAGACATAAATGCCCTGTTTGTATTGTTTGTAACCTTTAGAAGGTTTACAAATGAAGGTGCATATATATATATATATATATATATATATATATATATATATACTATATTATAAAGCACGGATAAAAAACTCTTAAAATCAACTGTTAAAACTTAATGTGTCGCTATTTAATGTTAATTACTTAAAACTTAAATAAAGAATGAAAATTTAAAATCTTTTCCTATTTAATCCAAATCTCTAACAAGTTTAACTTTCCTAAAATCACTTCTTACTTCAACTACCCTAAAATCACTTTATGTATGATTAAATCTATACTATATTATAAAGCACGGATAAAAAACTATTAAAATCAACTGTTAAAGCTTAATGTATCGCTATTTAATGTTAATTACTTAAAACTTAAATAAAGAATGAAAACTTAAAATCTTTTCCTATTTAATCCATATCTCTAACAAGTTTAACTTCCCTAAAATCACTTCTTACTTCAACTACCCTAAAATCACTTTATGTATAATTAAATATAGGATAAAAATCAAATTTTAAATATAAAAAATCTAAAATTTAATTAAAAAAATCTAACATAATATTTAATGTTTATTTTATATAAAAAAATTATATTATTAAGTCTAAATTAAACAAATTTATATATAAAAAACATTATCACTTTCTCAAAATCATCCGATTTCGTACTGTAAATCGACAGAAAAACAAAAAATAAAATAAAACATTAAAATCGTGATGTATCTCGCTGCATTGTGCGAGTACACTTCTAGTATATAGTAAAATTGGTACGTATTTATTCTATTTTATAATTGTAACATCCTAAAAGTTAGCGGAATAAAAATTCAAAATTTCTGCAATATGACGGCTATAATTAGATAAAAACCTTGGTATAAAACCTGCTACAATCAATCCCAAAGTAACATCCCGATAGGATGGGGAAACAGTACTATAATCATTACAATGAATCAAATGAAGGATAGACTAACAACCTAATAATATAACTAAAGTAAGAAAGATTAATATTGGGTGTTGCTATTCTTCCAAAAGGTATGATCACTATTTCAAAATGCCGGTCTATACATCTCCCAAAAAGACCGCTCTTGGCCCCAAAGCTATCCGCTCAGTCCCGACGAACCCCACCGGAGACCTGACCTGATATACATGTCATTTTAAGAAAAAGTGTTAGGCTAAAGCCTAGTGAGATCAAACATTTGCAATTTAAGAGATTAAATATAAAAATAAGTAAAAAGGTTTCTTTTTATACAACAACAATAATGGTAATTATAACAATAATACTCTTTGAAATATAACCAATACCTCCTTGGGTTAACGGGCGAGACCCGCCTATTAACCCGAATGACGGAACACAAAAGTAAGTCATTCGATGGGTCAGTAAAGCCAATAAACACATAAAGTACACGCAAGGGATGTCAGGCTCAGTGGCTTTAAACGTACACCCACGGAAACTCGAGTTCAACCCCGTCGGGTTTCTATGTCGAGCTCCTAATCCAATATCGTAATACTTGAGCACGAATGACTTATACCTCACCCGGTACCTAATGTGCAGCACGAAGGACTTATACCTCACCCGGTACCTAACGTGCCTCGACGTGGAAAACTAGTCGTCCCAACGCCGGAACAATAATAAACCAAATACGGGGTCATGACTCCCAATGCATCAATTAAGCCAAATAATGTACATACGGCCCAACAGATAATCTCAAAAATGGTTAATATGCAATAATTGATATGGAGGGTGTTTTCCACCAAAACCACTCCCATTGTTTATCAAAAGACCGCTAGTAAAAATATAGACAATTCTTCTTTATTTCAAATCCCCAGAATATGAAATGAGTTTAATATGCAAACTTATCAGCATTTAACCACAATACCAATATTTCCAAGATTATAAGTTTTGCATAGTAATACCATTCACTTAAAAGTATAACCCAAGTAGAAACTAGTTAAAGAACATTAATAAAGTTCATAAATCATCATTTCCCCAAAAATCATCTAAAAACACTAATATCCCCAAAAGTTAGGTTAACACAATGTTCTACAAAACCAAGTATATGAAAAGGGGAGATATTAGGTATTCAAAATCCACCTTTTGACATGTATAAAGTTTGATAAAATGTGTAAGAACTCACCTTGGTAGTTTCCTTAAGAAGGAAACCAAACCCTAGAAATAGAGGAGATGAAATCACTTGAGAGCTCACCAATCACCACTTCCTAAATGTATTAAGGACCACCATTAATGACCTAGAATCACCATAAATGAAGAGAGAAGTCTAGAGGAAGAGTGCTTACCGAAGTCAGCTGCCAAAATCGCTCCCAAACCCTAGAACTCGGATAAAAATGACTGAAAATCGTGACTTGTCTTTTTATACCCGAAAACCCCGTCGGCGATAGTGCCCCGGCGATAGTGACATCTGTGTCACTATCGCGGGCAAGGTCGCAAGCACCTCACCACCCTCGGTACAGATTGGGCAATAGTGCCCACGGCGATTGTGACCATGTCACTCTCGCGGGCACAATCGCGAGGAACGTACCGAGGCCCAAAGGCCTTCGGCGATAGTGCCCCCTGCGATTGTGACACCCTGTCATTCTCGCGGGCACAATCGCGAACAGTCCCAAATTTCCCAAATTTGATGATTTTTATCCCACGTTGCTTAATCCAACTTTCTCGATATTAAGCAAATAAAATCCCAACATATATAAGTTCCAAAGCGAGAAAAATAATACATGGGTTCTTAGAATTCGGGGTGTTACAATCCTCCCCAACTTGGAAATGATTTCGTCCCCGAAATCCTACTAACTAAACAAGTGAGGGTATCTACGCCTCAAGTCTTCTTCCGCTTCCCAAGTCACATTGGTTCCGCGGTGGTGCTTCCATTGAACCTTTACCATCGCCACCTCTTTATGTCGGAGTTTCTTAATCACCCTTTCCAAAATTGCCTCGGGCTCTTCGATACAACGATTATCATCCACTCGAATCTCGGACAAAGGTATGACGTTTTCTTCTTCCGCTAAGCACCTTCGTAAATAGCACACGTGGAATGTGGGATGAATCACGTCCATCTCCGGCGGTAAGTCCAACTTGTAAGCTTGGAGTCCGACACGCTCCAGAATAGTAAACGGCCCAAGGAAACGGGGACTTAGCTTCCCACGCTTTCCGAACCGAATCAACCCCTTCCAAGGGGACACCTTTAACATCACTCGATCTCCCACTTGAAACTCTACCGGTCTCCTCTTTTTGTCGGCGTAACTTTTCTAACGATCCTGCGCCGCTTTCAACCGTTCCCGAATAGATTTAACTTTGTCGGCCGTCTCTTGCACAATTTCCGGGCCGGCAAACTGCTTCTCTCCCGCCTCTAGCCAACACACGGGGGTCCTACACTTCCGCCCGTACAAAGCTTCAAATGGCGCCATCCCGACACTAGAGTGATAACTATTGTTGTACGCAAATTCCACCAAGGGTAGATGGGCATCCCAACTACCGCCAAAATCGATCACGCATGATCTAAGCATGTCTTCAAGCGTTTGAATCGTCCTTTCACTTTGTCCGTCCGTCTGTGGGTGATATGTCGTGCTCAAATTCACCCGCGTGCCCAGCTCTTGATGTAAAGCTCCCCAAAATCTCGACGTGAATCGAATATCACGATCGAAAACTATCGACAAAGGTAACCCGTGTCTAGAGATGATCTCATCTATGTACAACTTGGCCAACTTATCCATTGGCAAAGTTTCTCGCATCGCTAGAAAATGAGCACTATTCGTTAATCGATCGACAATGACCCATATGGTGTCGTTCCCTCGCAAAGTCTTCGGTAACTTGGTCACGAAATCCATGGTGATCTTATCCCATTTCCACTCGGGTATTTCAAGCGATTGAAGGCTCCCATAGGGTCGTTGATGCTCGACCTTCACTTGTAAACAAGTCACGCATCGCTCCACATAATGAGCTACATCCAACTTCATAATTGGCCACCAATAATGTAGCTTCAAATCCCGGTACATCTTGGTGCTCCCCGGGTGGATAGAATACTTGGATTTATGCGCATCCTCCAAGAGTAGCTCTCGGCAACCACCAAACTTCGGTACCCAAACTCGACCATTGAAGCACTTTATCCCTCGACTATCTTCGTTCAACAATAACCGTTGCTTTGTAATCACTTCCTCCTTGAGGTTTTCTTCCTTTAAAGCTTCGGTTTGCGCTTCTTTAATCTTTTCCATGAGACTTGACACCAACTCGATTCTTGTAAGCTTGGCCTGGAGTCTCCCGCTATACTCTTTTCGACTCAAAGCGTCGGCCACCACGTTTGCTCTACCCGGATGATAGAGTAATTCGCAGTCGTAATCCTTAAGTAACTCCAACCACCTTCGTTGCCTCATGTTGAGCTCCTTCTGATAAAAAACATACTTCAGGCTCTTGTGATCCGTGTATAAGGTACACTTTGTGCCATATAGGTAATGTCGCCATAACTTTAACGCGAACACTACCGCTGCCAACTCCAAATCATGAGTGGGGTAGTTCTTCTCATGCACTTTCAGTTGCCTAGATGCGTACGCGATCACTTTTCCTCTTTGCATTAGCACACATCCAAGTCCCATTTTGGACGCATCGCTGAAGACCACAAAATCTTCCGATCCCTCCGGCAAGGACAATATCGGAGCTTCGCATAACTTCCTTTGCAAAGTCCTAAATTCCCTCTCTTGCTCCTCGGTCCATACAAACTTTACATTCTTCTTGGTCAACATCGTCAACGAAGAAGCAATCTTGGAAAAGTCTTGTATGAACCTTCGGTAATACCCCGCCAAGCCTAGAAAACTTCGAATCTCGGATGGGCTTTTGGGAGGTTCCCAATTCATCATAGCTTCAATCTTGGCCGGATCCACCTTCATTCCATATTTTGAAACTACATGCCCCAAGAACTGCACTTCCTTCAACCAAAACTCGCACTTGGAAAACTTTGCATAAAGCTTCTCCTTCCTTAAGGTTTCCAAGACATCTTGAAGATGACGCGCATGATCGACTTCATCCTTTGAGTAGATAAGAATGTCATCAATGAACACGATGACCGACTTATCTAAAAAGGGTCGGCACACGCGGTTCATTAAGTCCATAAACACCGCTGGGGCGTTCGTCAAACCGAAGGGCATTACTAAGAATTCGTAGTGACCATAACGCGTCCTAAAAGCGGTTTTAGGAATATCTTCTTCTTTGACTTTCACTTGATGATAACCCGAACGGAGATCGATCTTCGAAAAACAACTCGCTCCTTGAAGTTGGTCGAACAAATCATCAATCCTAGGGAGTGGATACTTGTTCTTCACGGTTACCTTATTCAACTCCCTATAGTCGATACACATTCGCATGGTACCGTCCTTCTTCTTCACGAATAAGACCGGTGCTCCCCAAGGCGAGGAACTCGGTCTTATGAACCCTTTCTCTAAAAGCTCTTGCAATTGGCTCATCATTTCCTTTAACTTTGACGGAGCCAAACGATAGGGAGCTTGGGCTATAGGAGCCGCTCCCGGCGTCAGATCAATCTTGAACTCCACTTAACGGTCGGGTGGTAAATCAGGCAAGTCGTCCGGGAATACATCGGAAAACTCCCTTACCACTTCAACATCTTCTAGCTTCTTCTTCTCGAGTTTGGCATCTATTGCATATGCCAAAAAGGATTAGCATCCTTTCGCCAAGCACTTTCGCGCCTTTGCCATACTAATGATTGCAACTTCACCTTTCCGCCTCTCACCATACACGGTCACCGCATGACCATCCGAACCCGGAATTCGGATCAACTTTTTAGCACACAGAATCTCCGCGTGATTGGTCGACAACCAATCCATACCGACTACAACATCAAACCCCCCGATGACCATAGGCATTAGGTCAATCGGGAACTCCCTCCTTTCGATTTCCAACTTGCAATTTCTTAGAACATTCCGAACCACTACTTGGTCACCATCGGCTAGCTCTACCACTAACGCCTCGTCTAAACTAGTAGTAGGCATGGATAGTTTTGGGCAAAACAAGCTTGATACAAACGAAAAACTAGCTCCCGGATCAAATAGTACACGCGCAGGTACAGAGTTTAGGAGAAACGTACCCGACACTACATCCGTTGACGCCTTCGCCTCTTCGGTGGTCATCTGAAAAGCTTTCCCTGTTGCCTTGGGAGTGTCCACCTTTTTGCCTCCACTAAAGTTCGCCATTGCCTTCGGGCATTCACTTCTAACATGGCCCGACTCTTTACATCCGAAACAGATACGCTCTCTAATTGGACAGTCATTGAAACGGTGGCCGAGTTTACCACATTTGAAGCACGGTTCGGGTCTTGAGTTGCAAGGGCCGGTGTGCTTACTTCGGCATCTTAAACACCACGGGGAATCCTGTCTCGGACCACCTCCCCGTTGATTGTTGTTGAAGTGATTTGGCCTTTTTGAAAATGTGGGACCCCCTTCCCACTTCCTTTTCTCCACTACTCCACCTCTCTCCACTTTACTCGAACCGTAAGAGTCCTCCACAAGTTGCGCTTCTTCTATAGCCTCTCGGAGAGTAGAGGCCTTGGACACTCGAACCATATTCATCATTTCTGTAGGCAAACCCTTGATGTATGCCTTGATCTTCTCTCTCTCGGTGGGGACCAGATGTCCCACCAAGCCCAGCTTGTCCATGAATAACTTGTTGTAGTCCTTCACCAATAAATTTCCCTTTTTCAAATTCCGGAACTCATCGATGATCCGGTCCATGGCTCGTTCATTGCAAAATTCTTCCATAACCTTTTTCTTGAAGGTTCCCCAGCTTAGTTGGGCCAACACGGTGGCCTCAACAGAAGCAGAATATACATTCCACCACGTGAGGGTTGCCCCTCTAAGCATTTGAGACCCAAATACAACTTTTTGACTTTCCCCACACTCGCTCGATCGGAAAGCCTGTTCCATCTCTCTAATCCAGTTCATGCATGCTATTGGATCGTCTGTGCCCTTGAATTCTGGTGGTCGGCATCCAAGAAATGCCTTGAAGGTACAAACCTTTGGCAGTTGCCTCACTTCGGGAGGTGGAGTTTCATTAGGAGGGACAACGGGTCCCGAACCTCCGGATCCCACCCCAATTACATTTTCCGCCACCGCCTCAGGCCTACGGTGGTTAACATCACGGTCATCCAAAAGCTTCAGGAATACTTCTTGTTGTTCAGCCATAGTTGCGTTTATCGCTTGCATCATCCGTTCCATCATTCTAGATTCTGGAGTTACCTCTTCCATAATCGAATGAGTTGCAGTGAGGTTCCGTCGGGGTATGAATTCCGGTCCTCCACCCAACGCGTTTACCAAAGGTGGGGGCAAATCATTATTCGTTACCCTCGGTTGATCAGCCGTCGATGCCGTCGTATCTTGCCCTTCCGGCCGATTACGCGTATTAACCATAGTCTGCCACACACGCGAGAATATAGATAAGATAAGACAATACAACTATAAGCAAGGAAACGTGTCACTACATTCATCAATTATCATAACAACGGAAAACAAGCATAATCACGTAAAACATCCTCATAATAACGTTAGTTAGGCGAAATTATGAACATGCAATACATAAAAATTTTCATTCCCATTACCATAATTCTTAACTTGTGTAGTTTCCGTCGACTCTAAAACTATCTTATCTTAAGAGTTCTACCCCATCTCACAAAATCATTGCCTAATTTCACAGCTTAAGTCTAGGTATTCTACGTCCATACCTAGTTCACTTAAACTAAAGCTCTGATACCAACTTGTAACACCCTAAAAATTAGCGGAATAAAAATTCGAAATTTCTGCAATATGACGGCTATAATTAGATAAAAACCTGGGTATAAAACCTGCTACAATCAATCCCAAAGTAACATCCCGATAGGACGGGGAAACACTACTATAATCATTACAATGAATCAAATGAAGGATAGACTAACAACCTAATAATCTAACTAAAGTAAGAAAGATTAATATTGGGTGTTGCTATTCTTCCAAAAGGTATGATCACTATTTCAAAATGTCGGTCTATACATCTCCCAAAAAGACCGCTCTTGGCCCCAAAGCTATCCGCTCAGTCCCGACGAACCCCACCGGAGACCTGACCTGATATACATGTCATTTTAAGAAAAAGTGTTAGGCTAAAGCCTAGTGAGATCAAACATTTGCAATTTAAGAGATTGAATATAAAAATAAGTAAAAAGGTTTCTTTTTATACAACAACAATAATGGTAATGATAACAATAATGCTCTTTGAAATATAACCAATACCTCTTGGGTTAACGGGGGAGACCCGCCTACTAACCCGAATGACGGAACACAAAAGTAAGCCATTCGATGGGTCAGTAAAGCCAATAAACACATAAAGTACATGCAAGGGATGTCAGGCTCAGTGGCTTTAAACGTACACCCACGGAAACTCGAGTTCAACCCCGTCGGGTTCCTATGTCGAGCTCCTCATCCAATAACGTAATACTTGAGCACGAAGGACTTATACCTCACCCGGTACCTAACGTGCAACACGAAGGACTTATACCTCACCCGATACCTAACGTGCCTCGACGTGGAAAACTAGTCGTCCCAACGCCGGAACAATAATAAACCAAATACGGGGTCATGACTCCCAATGCATCCATTAAGCCAAATAATGTACATACGGCCCAACAGATAATCTCAAAAATGGTTACTATGCAATAATTGATATGGAGGGTGTTTTCCACCAAAACCACTCCCATTGTTTATCAAAAGACCGCTAGTAAAAATATAGACAATTCTTCTTTATTTCAAATCCCCAGAATATGAAATGAGTTTAATATGCAAACTTATCAGCAGTTAACCACAATACCAATATTTCCAAGATTATAAGTTTTGCATAGTAATACCATTCACTTAAAAGTATAACCCAAGTAGAAACTAGTTAAAGAACATTAATAAAGTTCATAAATCATCATTTCCCCAAAAATCATCCAAAAACACTAATATCCCCAAAAGTTAGGTTAACACAATGTTCTACAAAACCAAGTATATGAAAAGGGGAGATATTAGGTATTCAAAATCCACCTTTTGACATGTATAAAGTTTGATAAAATGTGTAAGAACTCACCTTGGTAGTTTCCTTAAGAAGGAAACCAAACCCTAGAAATAGAGGAGATGAAATCACTTGAGAGCTCACCAATCACCACTTCCTAAATGTATTAAGGACCACCATTAATGACCTAGAATCACCATAAATGAAGAGAGAAGTCTAGAGGAAGAGTGCTTACCGAAGTCAGCTGCCAAAATCGCTCCCAAACCCTAGAACTCGGATAAAAATGACTGAAAATCGCGACTTGTCTTTTTATACCCGAAACCCCCGTCGGCGATAGTGCCCCGGCGATAGTGATATTTGTCACTATCGCGGGCAAGGTCACGAGCACCTCACCACCCTCGGTACAGATTGGGCGATAGTGCCCCCGACGATAGTGCCCCCGGCGATTGTGACCATGTCACTCTCGCAGGCACAATAGCGAGGAACGTGCCGAGGCCCAAAGGCCTGCGGCGATAGTGCCCCCTGCGATTGTGACACCCTGTCATTCTCGCGGGCACAATCGCCAACAGTCCCAAATTTCCCAAATTTGATGATTTTTATCCCACAATGCTTAATCCAACTTTCTCGATATTAAGCAAATAAAATCCAAAGATATATAAGTTCCAAAGCGAGAAAAATAATACATGGGTTCTCAGAATTCGGGGTGTTACAATAATACTACTAAATATATAAATATTCAAAAATAAGTTTATTTTGAAAATATTGATGAAAAAATAATAATGGTATAATTTATAATAAGAATGAAACATGTTTTTATTATATTTTAGTTGGTCTAAGATTATGTATTTTTAATATGTTAAAGGTGAAAAAAATAAAACGTATGAATATAAAACAAATTAATTCGTAGATATTCATGATATTTAATTGTACGGTTAAATTAAAAAATATTCAATATTGAGCTCGTTTTGAAGTTATTGACGAGACGATTATCTATACTATATTATAAAGAATTTATAAAAAAAACTGTTAAAAACAATTGTTAAAGCTTAATGTACCGTTATTTAATGTTAATTACTTAAAATATCTTAAAAACAAGAGAAAATTGCATCAAAATGAAACTAACTTTGACCTGATTTCTATTTTAGGGAACCAACTTTCAAAATCATCATTTTAGGGTTTAAAGTAAACTTTTCATATATTTAAGGGTCTTGTTAACCGGTTTAGTAGGTAACCGGTCACCTCAATCTGATGTGGCATTATATATTAATTAAAAAATATTACGTGGATTTAGGAAAATCCATGTAATCAACAATTAATAAAAATAAAAATTACAAAATCGTCTCTAAACCTACTCTTACGTTACTAGACTTCATCCCCTTCCCCATTGCTTGCCTTTACCGCCCACCACCACCGGTGACACTCCCATCGGCAACACCCCCATCGGCAACACCCCCACTGGGGACACCATTTTAACCATTGTCTCCTAAAAGAAATCTAGAACTATTTTCAACATCATAGTTAGTTTTTGTATGTAAGGTGGATTAGGATAGAGAGAGAGAGAGAGGGAAAGAGTGGTCATCTTTGAAAATAGGGAGGAAGAGGGGAGGTGGAGATAAAGGAGACACAAAGGCCAGAGAGTAAGAAGAAGGAAAGCATAGAGTGAGAGGAATGAGAGAGAAGAGGACATCATAGAATCAAGGAGATATGACGATGGCGGAGATGCAGTTGTGTTAGATCATTTTTAATTGTAACCTTTGTATTTATTTTACCTTGTGGGTATATAAGCCCTTGTCTTAGTAGTTTTAAAAAAAATAGAAAAAAGCGAGATTACATTTTTCATATCTTGAATATAGAACTACTTTTGGCTCCACATTCACTTTCTCTCTCTAGCTTTCTCTCTCTAGAATCTTTAGATCTTGTGTTCACAATTGGTATCAGAGCGAGGTCGCGGGTTCGAGTCTCCCAGTGTGCAAATGCTGGGGGGGGGGGGATTGTTGAGGAGAAATCCCAACATTTGCTGGGAATGCCACAAGCATCCAGCGCCCTCACCTTCGACTCGGGAGTACGTAACTGGCCGGGACTAACAGCCCGACCCGCTGGCTCCACGAAAGTGGTGCAGCCCCTCATGTCCGCCTGTCGCTTAGTACGGGGCTTTGCGCTACCATGGTTTAAGGAAATAAAGTTGCGCCTTCACCACCAGCAATTGCTTTTGGTGTAGTGGTAAGCGCTTGATCCTAACAAGTTAAGCGTGCTCGGGCGAGAGCAATCCTAGGATGGGTGACCTCCTGGGAAGCTCAAGCCTTGGGACCTAACAAGTTGTATTGGAGTCGTGGTGGTCAGTCACACTAGGGATGAAGATGAATTGATGATCTGGTTGGTCACCCTAGGGAATAGGGATGAAGATGATGTTAGGGATGCGTGTTTCTATTTTCTACTATCTTAATCAAAGTGACTTGTACATATGTAATGTACAAAATGTAATATATATGTTATTTCGTTGTTTTTTTAATTTAAATTATGACATGGAATCTTAGTTGGCATTTACCTAGATTATGTCATCATTAGTAGGTCACTTGGTTAACAAGACCCTTAAATATATGAAAAGTTTGTTTCAAACCCCAAAATGATAATTTTGAAAGTTAGGTGTTGTTCGGTTCGTTTTCTATTAAGACCTGTGTGGATATAGTTGTCTGTATGTATATCATTGTTTGTGTGTTAACAGCTAAGTTGTTGTTCAGTTGTTGTGCTGAATAAACAGTCTGAATGTCAGAAATGACTATTTTACCCTTTTGTTTTACATTAAACATTTGTTGATGAAATTTTACAAAACAACAACAAAATGTAGATTAAACAATAACAAACAGATAATAAAACAATTATTTTACAACAAATTTCTATACATCAATACAATAATAAAATCAAATAAAACCTCAAATATTAAAAAAAAATTTATAAACCTAAATTCATGAAACCTAAAATAATAAACATTGATTAAAAAGGAACCTGCTGGAAATTTGGTATTTCTAATTTAGAAAAAAAATTGTAAAATATATAAGTTTGGTTTTTATATTTTTTATTATTTAACATTTCTTCAAACCCTAGTACTTCCCCTTTGTCCGCCGTCAACAGGAGTGTTCAACATAATCATCTTCCACCTCTATCAACTTCAAGAAAAGGAACCCCCCCTCCAAAAAAAAACACCCCTAACAATTGAATATAAGAAAACCCAAATTGATCGCCTCTGTTTGAGGGGTGTTTTGGTGGGATTTAGCAGTTATATTACAAATTTTTCTTGTTTCTGTATAACAAGAAGAATAACATAGATCGGTGCAAATCGATGGAGATAGAGAGAAGCAAACATATTTCTTCGGCTGGAAAACCCAAGAACAGCTCGATGGAGATGAACCCAGGAACAAATATGCGAGTGAAGAGGAACAGGTCGACGCCGGCGAGTCAACAGATGGATGACAGGTGGTGCTTCAAACGGTCGGAGATCGGCTGACGGTGAGATTAGTGGTTTGAGCAGAGTGTTTTTTTCCTTTTTTTTTTTAACATGGGTTATGGTATAAGGAGGGGTATGGAAGGAAAATGGGTGGCTGAAGGTAGACAAGTACTATTTTTTAGCTGACCGAATAAGTCATTGGTTCAGCCATTAAGCTACAACCGAACAACTTTATATGGCTTACCGAATAAGCTATATAGCTTATTCAGCCCATTAAGCCGCAACCGAACAACCCCTTAGTTCCCCAAAATAGGAATCAGGTCAAAGTTGGTTCCATTTTAATGCAATTTTCCCTAAAAACAACCATTAAAACTTTATTACTACATTTAATGCTATTTATTAATTTCTAATACTTATCTCTTTTAACATAATATTTAATTTTTATTTTATAAAAAATATATTATATTATTAAACTAAAATAAATTACATTATTATTAAACTATCAAAGAAACTCTTAAAAACAAGTTTTTATGCATTAAATACTGTTTATTGATACACATTACTTAAAATTCAAAATTATAAGTCATGATGCATGAGTACAAATTTCTAAAGCTATATGTTTGAATTCGTAACTAACTGATAAACATAATCAAAACATGATAAACATCTCAATTTAAATGTAAAGAATTTAAAATATATAAGATAATCATTAAATTGTAACAAAATACTTAGGGGCATTTGGTTCGCAGAATGATTTCTGAAAGAATGAAATCTGTCTAAGGAATTGGATTGAAATGTTATCAGGTTTGACCAAGTGTTTGATTGACAGGAATGGAATATAATCAGTCAAATTAATTGGAATCTGACTGTTTGGTTTGCAAATGAATTGGAATGGAATTATGAAAAATGACAAAAATACCCTTTCTTTTACTTTTATTTTTTTAAACGCCAAGAGAGAGAGGGGGAGAGAGGAGAGAGAGAGATTGTGAGAGAGAAAGCGGGTAGAGAGAGAGAGGAGAGAGATAGAGAGAGGAGAGATAGGAGAGAGAGGAGAGAGATAGGAGAGAGAGAGAGGAGAGAGAGAAGAGAGGAGAGAGAGAAGATAGAGGAGAGAGGGGAGAGAGAGAGAGGAGAGAGAGAGGAGAGAGAGAGGAGAGAGGGAGAGAGGAAAGAGAGGAGAGAGAGATGGTTTTTAGAAACGACTAGGGTTTTTAGAAAAGGTAAGGAGTGCATGTAACACCCCGAGTTTCGTTTGACCAGTTTGGAAGAAGAAGCAAAGGCAGTGGCCGACGCGAGTTGCCGCGTGGCTCAGCCCGCGCCATAACCCGCGCGGTGCACTGCTTGTTTGGGAATTCCAGTGAGCGGCGCGAGTATCTGCGCGAGTGTACCCACGCCATAACCCGCGTGGTGCGCTGATTGGTTGCGAGTTCTAGAGGGCGGCGCGAGTCACGGCGCGACTTAGCCTGCGTGGTGGCCTGAGTGGTTTAAAAGAGATTTTCCTGGGAAATATCTCATTTGTGTTATTTCTGAAAATATCTCTCAATCTCTTCTCTCTCTCTCTCTTTCTTCATTTGTTTGTTTGGTTAGCTCCAAGCTACCATTTATTGCTAGTATTAAGTGTATCTAGCAAGGGTCCGGTATAGAAAGCTTCGTCTTCTCTCGGTGGTCGATATCTGGTTTTTCGGGTTTTCGTCTAAAACCTATTTGGTGAGTTCATACTACCTTTTTCTAAACTTTATACATGTCAAAGGTTACATTTTGAACTCCTATATATCTCCACGGTTTTGGATCTAAGTTTACTACATTTTTGACATAACTTGAGTTTTTGGGAGATTTTAGGGTTCCCGATCATTTTCGACTAAAATGATGAGTTCCATCTTATTTGAAGTAAAAGGAGGTTTTACTTGCACATTTATGTGGATTATTTGAAAGAATGTATATAAACTCATTTTATGATTTTCATTCTTACCAGCAGTTAAACTTGAAGGAAAACATTTTGTTTATAAAGTGTTTTTATACCATATGACTATCTATGGTGGGTCACATATGTTATTGTGACAAGTCTGTACCATTACTAGTGGATCCCTAGGTATTGAGTCGACTTATATTTGGGATGTCTTTTCCCCTCTTTGTAAAAATGGATGTATATGATCCTCGGGGGCCATTTGGTAGGGTTATGCAAGACCGGTTACTAGCCATGGATCATATTTTCCCTTATTTGTAGCTATGAATGCCTATGATCCTCGGGGGCCATTTGGTACGGTTATGTGAAACCGGTTACTAGTCATGGGTCATAGAGGAGTCCTAGTGAACGAGTTTTGAATTGGTTTCCTCGGGGGCCCTCCCTCACATCGTAGTACGGACCTTTGTAGTTCGTGGCCATGGATTCCAAGTGATTCGACTCATAACTCGTATTTGTGGCCTACTTTGTGTTACGCTACAATCCTTGGTAAAATTGGTTATCTTTTGTCATCGCATGATGAGTTTACATCGAAAAAGCCCGGTTGGGGCAAAAGCTTCAATTGAAAACTAAACCTTATTGAAAAGATTTCCGTATGATGCATTTGTTTATATCTCTTGTAATTTATAAACTGTATGTTCTCACTAGGCTTTAAGCCTAACACTTTTTCTCAAATGATATGTATAACAGGTTCCCATTAGCGGTGGGTTGCCAAGGGCTTGAGTGACGAGCTTGGTCTTGGGGGCTTTTGAGATAACTAGTATTTGATGTTGGGCAATTGTTTAAGTCTCATTCTTTTGGGGATATTGGATTAACAACCGATGTAATCTAGATGGTTTATGTTTAGATTAGTTTGTTGTTGAATTCCATATCCGTATACATATTTTGTAAAGGTTAAGTACATTCCCCTTTTCGGGAGGTTTATACCAAGTGATGATGTTTAATTGTCCAGTTTTCGAATTTCAAATTTACTCTGAATTTTAGGGTGTTATAGTGCATTTGTGTCATTTTGAGAAAATATGATGGAATGAAATTCAATTCCATCCATTTTAAGAAGGAATGACCAAATCCATAATTAAAGGAATTCATGTAATTCAATTCCATTTCATTGGTAACCAAATAGCAGGATGGAATTTGGTCAATGGAATTGACCATTCCAATTCCATCAGATTCCGGCGGAATCCAGCGAACCAAACGGCCCCTTAATTTTTTTAATATAAAAACATTATATTATTAAGCCTAAATTAAACAAATTTAAAAAAAACAATTATCACTCTCTCAAAATCATCCAGAATCGTACTGTAAATCGATAAAAAACAAAAAATAAAAGGAAACATTAAAATCGTGATGTATCTACTGCATTGCGTGAGTACGCTTCAAGTAATTATATAATTTGTAAAAAAGAATCGTATTTTTTCATTGTATTTTTGTTCATATATGATTATTTGTGTTAACATGTAAAATGAAAAAGTAGGAAATATGAAATAAATTAAATAACTAATTATAATGGTGCAAAATATAACCTTGAATCTATAAAATAACCGTTTTACCATTTTAATATAATAGTATAGATATAGATAGTATATAATAGTACATATTTATGATATTTTAAAGTATTATAAAATCCATAAAAATATTCAATAACTAGTTTATATTAAAATTATTCATGAGAAAATTATAATGGTATAATTTATAATAAGAATGAAACGTATTTTTAATGTATTTTAGTTGATCTACGATTATTTAGTTTTAATATGATAAAGATGAAAAAAATCAAACGTATGGATATAAAACAAATTAATTCGTAGAATAACCCATCTGCCCAGGGTTCGAATCCAGACGTACACAACAATTGTGGCCACTGATATTTAATCATGTTTTACAGTCATAATTTGTCAAGGGATTAATCTAGGCATAACCTAGGACACCCTTCAAAAAAATAATAAATAAAATAAAATAATACGGTTAGATTTAAAAAAATTCAATATTGGGTTCGTTTTGAAGGTATTGACGAGACGATTATAATTGTATAATTTGTAAAAAATAAAACGGATTTTTTCATTACATTTTTGTTCATATACGATTATTTGTGTTAACATGATAAAGATGTAAAATGAAAAATTAAAAAGTAAGAGATATAAAATAAATTAAATAACTAATTATAATGATGTTAAATGTAACCTTGAATCTTGAAAATACAGTAATCTTCGGGTTGAAGATTTATGTGGTTATTTGCTTGATCAGATTGATTTGATAAATTGTTTGGTGGACGTCATGTTGAGTATTGGTGGTACACCATTTTGGTGATCTCTTGCAATCAAAGGAAATTGTGGGATTTAGCACTAGAGTGTTATAGTTATGAGATTCAAATTTTCATATTAGGTGTTAACTTTAAAACGACATTATCAGTTGAAGCAGTGTCAGGATTGAAGTACTTGTGGGCTTACCCATATTTGTGGTACAATCATTTTTGGAGATCTTAGGAGTCGACTTTGGATTTTGAGGTCAAAAAACATTGGAGTACTTGGGGTACTTTAGTTGAATTCTAAGAAGTGTTCGCAAATATGTGGTGATTCTGGGGAGATTAGATCTTTAGTAATTAGTGAGTGATTATTGTGACCATTTTGTTTGGTCAAGAGTTTTAATTGATGATTCAATGTTGGAGTGCATTATAAGAGTTGTGTAATCGTAAAGTTTAGATTAATCGATTTTCTACAGAAGATATCGGTACGTTTCTGTATGAAATGTCAAGCTAATGACATGAATCACTTGATTAAGAAAACATTTGGTAATCCTTACAGTTGGTGTGCTTTGTGACAGTTTGAAGTACGAATTCAGAGTTGTGTTGAACTGAGCCAAACTAGTTTTTAGGAATTTCGTTAAGGAAATGACGATAAATCTTTTATGGTATTAACTAATGAAGAATTTAGTGAGAATGTCGAGATAGACCTTAAGTGGAAATCGATTATTGAGGACACTTTGATTAGTTGAGGTTTAAAATTGATGTAGTAATGTCAGCGAATGAGCCATTCAAGAATGCTCATGCGTTATGCAACATTCTTTTACCACCCGAAAAAAAATCTACTTATGCAAATAAATTGAACAGGTGTGTGAGACCTTAATTGGGGCTTAATAAGTCCTCCCTTTTGATTTATATTCGACAAATAATCAAACTAACTAGGGTTCACGGTGGTGGGGGGATTGGATCGATAAAAAAGATTGATTCTAGTTGTAAGATATTTAATGAAACTGAAATTGAGATCTTATTCAAAGAGAAAAATCTTAAATATTTGGAGTTTTTCTTTGTATATTATAGGGATGATTCAATCCGTAAGAACTATCATTGAAATTTGTTTGATCGTAATTTTATGAGGAAGAGGCAAAATATAAATAACTTGAAATTCGAAAAAAAGAAGTTTTAAACTCTTAGGTCCCGTTTGGTTTATGGGACTGAATTCAATTTGGAGGGAATCAGAATTGAATCCCCTTCTAATCTCATTTTTGGTTTGAAAGATTGAATATATTTGAAATCGTAAGATTTCATTGAAATCCTACAAAGCATAGGATTTTAAAATCCCATGAGGATAAATTGGTATTTGACGGGATTTTATAGAATTTCCATGTAATAATGTTTTAAAATACATTAAAAACATTTATTTTGTAACAATCAATTAATATAAATATAATTTAATTATTTTTATAAATCTATACTATATTATAAAGCAGAGATAAAAAACTCTTAAATACAAATTATTAGGCACAAGGTACCATCATTTTATGCAAGATTTTAAAAATCTCTTAATTTACAAGTATCAAAGCACAAGATACATATTACTACTGTAGACTTCTAACACCACCAATTTGGTTTGTACAGAACCTTCCATTTATGTAGATCTTTCTATGTATCACTATTAATCTATATCTATCTATACTATATTATAAAAACGGTATAAAAAACTCTTAATTACAACATTTTAAGCACAAGTTATAACTAATTAAAGCCAATTACTTAATTTACAATTTCTTAATGCTTTGGTACAACATTTCCAAGCACAGTATCTCACATAATCATCTATTTGTGGAATGAATACTCATTTATTAATATAACTATTTATTTTTTTGGTGGAAGATTTTATAAAATAGATTTTATATTAGCATAATCTATTTTAAATGTAGAATTTACATTTAAATCTATATTAATGAGATGTAATATAAAATCTTTTTTTTTCCGTATTTTTTTTATATTACATCTCATAATGATTTTTCCATATTTTATTTTATAAAATCTTTTTCCATATTTTATTTTATAAAATCTTTTTACTAGATGTAATATAAACTCTTTTTTCTTTCGTATTTTTTTTGCTAATATAAAATATATTTTATGTTATAAAATCTACACGTATTTTTTTTATAATATAAAATCTACACGTATTTTTTTCACGAGCATTAAAAGAAAAAAAAAGAAGGTTGATATGAATTAAAAATAAAAAATAACGAGACACACTAATAAATTATCGTATTCTTTAAAATAAAAATATTCCGCAATACTTTCCAAATTAAGCAAGTGTAAAGAAAATAAAATAGAAACGGTGTAGATATAAAAATATTCTTCCATATTTTTAATATATTTACATTTAAATATAAAATCGAAAATGAAAATAAAAGATTTTAAAATATTCTCTACATTCACTATAAATATATATAGCTTCTCTATGTATCATCCGAGTACAAGAAGAAGACGAACGGTCGGGTGTCAATGGCGGAACCTGCAACTGAACAAAAGATATTCCACTATATTTTTGTTTCTTTGAAAAACTATTTTTTTATATTTTATTTTATTTAGTGAGGATTTGTTTATATTTTTCAAAACCCACAATCATATTTTTCGAAGTAGGGGAATAAGATATATATACATATCTTTATTTTTATCGATTAATACTATGAGGTCTTGAAGTCAATAGTCAGATAAATATGTTGTGATACATGTCGTTTGAATTTTAAATAATATAATACAAAACTATTACCAATATTATTGTACAAACTCATAACAACAAACGATTAAGAATATATGCAAGTTAACCACTTATGAAAATACATTCGTTTTTCACATTGTATTTCATTAACTGTTAACAGAGAAATTACGTTTCATTTTAACTCGGTTCAATATTCCAACAAAAAATTTATCCTCCCGTGCAATGCACGGGCCCAACACTAGTTAATATATTATATTACTATAATTTTGTTTTAATTATATTATTAAATATACAATTGGTTATTTTTTCTAGATGTCATTAAAATATATAAAATAATCATTAAATTATAACAAAATACTTAATTTTTTATATAAAAAACATTATATTATTAACCCTAAATTAAACAAATTTATAGAAAAAAACATTATCACTTTCTCAAAACCATCCAAAATCATACTGTAAATCGACAAAAAAACAAAAAATAAAATGAAACATTAAAATCGTAATGTATCTCGCTGTATTGCAGGGTTCTAGTTATTTATAAATCTCATTCCAAATACTCTCAAAACCATTCTACTAGAAAAAACAATTTATTTTCTTCCGATTCCACCACTTTGAATTTTCCATCGTTTTCAAAACCTCAAGAACAATCATAACGAAACACAAACCCTAATTGAATTCCTTAAATTTAAACATTTGGCGGGTAATCTTGATCATCTACGAATCAATCATCAAAATCTAGCTTAATTCCACAAATAACCATAAAACAAAACCCCATTGCAGGTATACGAATTCGAAGAAGATCGAACACATTATTATCCAGGATTTAAGTCTTCATTTTTCGATTAACTGGAGGTGTGTTTTGTTGGAACCGTTTTGTGGTTTTAGGCATCACTATCTTGTACAGTATGCATAACAATTTGTACAAATCGACGGTGGTTATTTGTAAATTTCGATTCCATTTGTTTTTTTCCTTTTAATATTTTATACAAACCTATAAAATCCCTTTTACTTACTTCAGTCCAGTTTGAATTCGAAAAGGAAGACAGCGATTAGCGGTTAGATTTTCTTAATCCTGAAACTAGTATTGTTTGATTTACACCATTAATTAATTAATGCCATCATGATTCTGATTTATAATCACATATAGTTTCAGATTTGTGTTTCTTGCAGTAACAGTTCCGTGAATCGCTGTTTTTTTTTAAATCCTTCTATTTTGATACACTTTTTTTTATGAAGATTGAAGTGGGATTTTGTATATAAACGATCAAACTTTTAAATGACTGCTTAATAATAACGATCAAATCACATGTGATTTTACACTCTTACTGAGCACGGTCGTATTAGTCGTATTCACATGTGAATTTACACTACAATCATGTGCAAAATCACATGTGATTACTACTGATACGACGGTGTTCTGTAATCACATGTGATTCCAGTGCAAAATCACATGTGATTTGTTCATTCTCGTGTTTTCTTATTTTGACCTTGTTCTATTTTAAACATCTGGAAATACAACAAATACTTTGACATTTGAATTTCTTTTTTGTTTCATCAAAATTGCTCATTTATTTGTAATTTTACAGTTTATGAAAGAGGGATTTTGAAGATCAAATTTCAAGAAAAACAACATACCTCTAAATCTTTCTATTTTTCACACTTTATGTACACAAATTTTGCCTAAAACTTGTGCATTTTGCAAGAATTCCTTTCTATTTCTTTGATTCATGAAGCAAGGATCACAATGTTCACAGGTGATTGTGATGTGTATTCGAAGGACCAGAAATTATGCCCAACAAACTGAATCGAAACAAGATGGAGTTTTCTTCATTTTCAGAAGCAAGTTGCTCCAGAAAGCATTTCAAATCATATATGTTTGGAACTTTTAGCAAGAACGGGTTCCGTGGGGATCAATCGCGCACAACCGATGATCTGGAATGGATAAATTGGATTACAGAATGTCCGGTCTATCGTCCCACAATTGAGGATTTCGAGGATCCATTGGAGTATCTTCAGAAAATTGCACCCGAAGCATCAAAATACGGTATATTTTGATTTTCTTTCGAGTTTTGTTCTATAACAACGAATGAATATGCAAGTTTGGTTAAGCCCAATCTCATATTAGTTCAAATTATCATCGGAAGTTCATGTTTATCTTAGGGCTAAATGCATGAAATAGCAACCTACTTTCATAAATTTATCAAAGTACAATGCTCTAATAAAAAATAATTTGAAAGTACATTGCTGTAACAAGGAAAAACGAAAGTACAATGTTATAATAAGGAAATTTATGAAAGTAGGTTGTTATTTCGTGCATTTTTATTGTGTTTAAAATTAACTGAATTGTCCGTAGGAGTATGCAAGATCGTTCCTCCTTTAATTTCTGCTGCTCCAACTGGTGTTGTAATGAAGAAGGAGAAACCAGGTTTCAGATTTACACCTAAAGTGCAGCCCCTTCGAATTGCTAGATGGACGATGGACGACAAGAATACATTCTTCATCGGCAGAAAGTAAAGATTTTATTGGATCTTTTGGTTGAATGACCTTTTGTTAGTTTTTTTTTTATATCCATGACCTTCTGACAGGTTTAAGAATATCACTGTTTAACAGAAGAATGCCACTTTTATACACAAGAATGCCTAAAAACATGTAAGAAGGTTATGGATTTAAAAAGTACCTGCCATTTAGCTGAATAACCGGTTTTTATTGGGTCTTTTGGTTGAATGTCCTTCTGTCTTTTTTTTTTTTTTAAATCCATGACCTTCTGACAGGTTTAAGGAGAATGTCATTATTTAACAGAAGAATGCCACTTCCATACACAAGTTCCATACACCAGAACGCTTAAAAACATGTAAGAAGGTCATGGATTTAAAAAACATCTGGTAATTTAGCTAAATAATCAGATTTTATTTGGGTGTCCAACTATTAGTACTACTGTCATCGGTTATGATCAACGTCATATTAACTTGTGCCCTTCTTTCAGAAGCTATACTCTTCGCGATTTTGAAGTCATGGCAAACAGGGTGACTGCTACCAAATATTGTTTGTCGGGATGCCTTCCATCCGCATATTTGGAAAGGGAATTTTGGCTCGAAATGACGTGTGGCAAGAAGGGAACAGTTGAATATGGAGTGAATGTAGATGGAAGTGCTTTCTCGTCTTCCTCTAACGATCCCCTTGGAAACAGCAAATGGAACTTGAAGGTCTCCTGTTTTCTTTGATTTCTAGACATCTAGTTTTAGATATTTTTTATAAGTTTAGTTCTTGCATGAATACCATTTTTCTTGTGTTTTATTTCCCAATTTTGGTTTCAGAAACTTCCAAGGCTACCGAGATCAGCACTTCGTTTGGTGGAAAATCCCGTTCCAGTAACATGATACTTTCTTTTTAATAGAATTGCCCGTATTCCCTCTGTCCCAAAATAAATGTCCAAATTTCTATTTTGGTTTTCACATAATAAGTGCCCACTTTCAAAAGTGCGTACTTTTCAATTTGACCCTACTTATGAGATGGAGAAATTCATAAACGTCTATTATTTAGGGTACAATTGTTATTTAGTCAATTAAAAAGTGTAAAGATTACACATTTCTTAAGCCGTGTGTTTTTTTTTCATTGTGGACGTTTATTTTGGGATGAAGTGAGTACATGTTAAAGTTTTATGGGCATTTGACGATGCATGCTTTTGACTTGTTTCAGGGAGTGACCGATCCCATGCTGTACATTGGAATGCTCTTTAGTATGTTCGCGTGGCATGTAGAAGATCACTATTTGTATAGGTATACTATAATTTTGGGGGCTTCTCACTTGACAACCAAACCAAACGAACCCAATATATCCTGCTCAAGAATAGGGTCTAGGGAGGGTTAGATGTATGCAAACCTGATATTTAACCCAAGTGCGTTTGGTACACAGACATGACTGGACGGGACGAGCGAGAGTGAGGTAGGTGGGTGAAAGAATTCTGAAAGTATTTAGGGTGTTAATTTGACATGGGCATTGTACTGATTACCAATCTTGTCTCATCTCCTTGATTTTTGTTCCATCTATTTTGGTGTGACCAAAAGAAAATGTTTTTTTGTCCCCCTCGGGTCCTGTCTAGTCCTAGTCTAATATCGCGTGAAACATGGGACAACATGGTTTTGTACTGTCTTGTCTTGTCCTGTCCCATTTTACTTGTACCGTCTTGTTCTATTTTACTCCATTTGTATTGTCCTGTCATGTCATGTCCTATTTTTACTGGTAGTCAATTTGAATGTATCTTACTTGTATTGTCCTGTCCCATTTAACTCTTTTATTTGTATTGTCCTGTCATGTCATGTCCTATTTTTACTGGTAGTCGATTTGAATGTATCTATCTTCTCTTCTTTCAGTATTAATTATCATCATTGTGGGGCACCAAAAACATGGTATGGAGTTCCTGGTAGTGCTGCACACGAGTTTGAGAAAGTTATCCGGCATCATGTTTACACTAGAGAAATTTTGTCAACTGATGGAGGAAATGGAGCTTTCGAGATGCTTGCAGAGAAAACGACTATGTTTCCTCCAAAGATCTTGTTGCAAAATCGTATCCCGGTCTACAAAGTTGTCCAATCACCGGGGGAGTTTGTCGTCACCTTTCCTAGAGCATATCATGCTGGTTTCAGTCACGGTATATGTTGATGATTCTATGGCGGGTCCTTTGGTTTAATGACCTTCTGTCAAATTTTTTTTAAATCCATGACCTTATGACAGATTTGAGGACTTTCTGACATATTTGAGAATGTCACTGCTTAATAAAAGAATGCCTAGAAACCTGTCAGAAGGTCATGGATTTAAAAAACACTTGTGAGGAGGTCATATAGCTAAATAACCCTAATGTCTTACTTTAGAGGTCAAACCTATTAATTTCGAAACTAGTTCCGTTACAAATTTTGCACCAAGGTCTTTCTGTGTAGTGAAACAATGCCTCTTCCTTTGGAAAAAAAGCCAAACTAAACCAAACAAACTCAGTATATCTCACCCGAAGGTGGGTCTAGGAGAGGTGAGATGTATGCAGACCTGACCTACACCCCAAAGAGTAGAGCAACTATAGGCTTCTAAAACTTTGATCAATCAATTTCACTTTGCATGTAGGCTTCAATTGTGGAGAAGCGGTGAATTTTGCAGCCCGTGATTGGTTTCCGTTTGGTGGGGCTGCTAACGAGAGATATGCATTTCTTCGAAAGAAGCCCATTATTCCTTACGAAGAACTTCTTTGTAAAGAAGCTATGATTCTTTCCTCCAAGACTCAGAATGATGATACGTGTGATCCTGATGCGGTTTCTGACCGTTTTATCAAGGTCTCGTTTGCATCTCTAATTCGAAAGCATGATCGTGCCCTTTTCTGGTTGAAATCGTATGACCGATCTCTAAGAATCTCGTCAAATCTCAAAGAAACCATTAGCTGCAGCCTCTGCAAACAGGATTGTTATGTGGCTAATGTCATCTGTAACTGTTATGTTGATCCCATATGTGTTTTTCATGGTAAACCCTCTTGATACTAGTTTCTAATTTTGCCAAATTATGGTGGTTGTATTAGAGGGAGGATCAAACCAGAACAGAGTCAAAATGAGAGAATACTGGAATGGTCAAATCACATGTGATTTTGCACTGAAATCTACATGTGATTTTACACATGAATTTAGTGTAAAATCATGTGTGATTTGGCCGCTTTCGTGTTCTCTTATTTGATCATTGTTCTTTGTTTCGGTTGTATTAATATGCTATAGTTTACAGATACAGAACTCTCTAAATGCTGTTGTGGGAGCGATCGTTTTCTTTCTGTGAGACGAGATCTACCCAAAATGAAAGACGTGGCGAAAAAATTCGAAGAAGAAAAGTTAATCTGGGGGGCAGAGAAACAGACGGTACATGACAATTGTGTTTCGCGTGGCTGTAATCGGCCCCAGAAGGTACACTTCATACTCACCATGATCCCCTATAAAATACAAAATATCATTCATACATAGCATAGTCCAAACTCCAAAGCGAACCCACTTAAAACCTAGTCGGAAAGCGCCACGGTATAATACCATTTATGGTATTTCAACCGTTGGCCCCAAAAGGCACTTCGAACAAAAATAAAAGCATCTAAAATATTCACTTCCATCATGAGTCTATGATCACTATAGGACGCTAAATATGCATAAATGTCCTAATAAATTGCTTTATAGTAAACAATTGTTTGCCGTAAAGGTGTTACAACAAGTTGAAAGACGTCCTAACAAGTTTTCTAGGAAAAAAACTTTCCTGTTGTTGTTGTTTTTTTTTTTTTTTTTTTTTTTTTTGTGATATGAATTGAAAAAGTGTCTATTACGACTTATATATATATTTCGTGTCCTATAAAGCTTATTTTGTTGTAAAAACAGAGTGTCTTTTAACTCTTATGTGGTTGGCAATCTCAATTGATTCATACATTTTCCACTCAATTTTTGTTATCTTGTAATATTTATTGTTATTTTATTAGTATAAAATATCGTTTGATGATGTTTTAAGACATGTATTTTGGATGAAATAGGGTCGGAATGGATATGTTGATACAATGATTCAACAGAGTGAGTATGTATGTGCAAAAGAGAGTAAGAGGTCTAGAAAACTGAAGACATTTTGTGCCAAGGTTGATGTGGCAACACCTGTAAATAGAAGTTGGAGGAGGGGTAAAATGGGAATTTCGTCTTCCACATGGAAGAAGCAGAGAAGATCAAGCGGTAGATTGAAGGAATTAAAGAAGAAAAGTGGAAAGAAGGATTCTCAGTGCCACCTTTGTTGTTCCAAAATTGCCCATTAAATTGTATACTATTTATTAATAGTTTTAAAATATATTCACTTTATGGTGTTCGCTCGCATTCTTATTAAATAAAATTTATATTAGTATTGAGTAAACAAACCTTTGAGAATAATTCGTTTTTATATATCATTGAATTTTTTTTTATCAAAAATAAATACATTTGTTTTGAATATGTATTAAAAAAATAAAGAAAAGCATAATGGAATTTAACCACCTTTTTATAAGGGTTATCTCTACACATGAGATTTTAATTAAATTCACGACCTCTTGACAACTAAATAAATAAAAAAAGAAAAAGAAAAATACCCCATCAAATGTTAGATTAATTGCTATGTGATTAAATAAGCAGTTACAATTTTATTTTTAAATTAAAAAAATCTCCTTATTTTATAAATCAAAAAAATATGAAATATAATCAAAATTCGAACGAAACAAATTATACCAAAAAATCGATCATATTTTTCTCATTAATTTGACATCCATATTAATATTTTTTTTCAATCCGTTTTTTCATTTATTTAGCATTTTTCCCTAAACCTAACCCTAAGGCTATATACCTAAATATACCCCCTTTTGGTAATGGAAAGTTCAAATAAGAAGGTTAAGAGAGTATATTGAGAGAATCCATTTAAAGATACATATGTAAACCCATATGAATAATATGTATTAATCATTTACTCCGCTTTGTTTTAAAAACACTACATGATTAATAAAACATACATGCAAGAGCGTTTCAATGTTATTGTGTTGATATGATAGAAGAAAAACCAATTAAATTTGTAACACAAAGAGACATCATTTAATTTTAATTTTGTGCAGAGAATTAATGATGTTTATCATTTTCAGCAAAAATCTGACCTATATATATATCTTTCCTTAAAAGTCAGAAATATATGGTTGTAACTAACTATCAAAAGGTTAACCGATCATATATTCTACGATCGTTTTGAACGGGTTTCAGGTAATATGTTCCTAACGATGCCTTACATCACATAGCGATAGGTAACAAGCGAACCAGTGATTTTGCTGTTATAAGTGACTTTCACCACCTGCTTCTTTTCGAGTCCATAGTACCTCGCTATAGCATCGCTCTCCCGCATATATGGAATCTATACATAAATAAACTTTCGTTATCACAAACCAAAGATCATCAAAGCTGTGAAACCATGCAAGATGTATGATGTGAATAACCATGGTACTAGATAAAATAAACTCAGCGTAGCAAAAAGCAATAGCAGAAAAGAAGTCATTTAACTTTTTACAGAACTTTTTTTTAACAATGCAATTAATTAATACATTTTTGGCTTCTTATCATCTACTATGTGGGGTCCTATTATATAATAATAATAATAATAATAATAAAAAAAATTGAACATCTTTTATCTACTAATTTTTCTGGACTACTACTAATAGCTAAAAATCTGGGTCCCTATTTTTAGGGGCTAGGAACCAAAAAGCTAAATTATCGAGTTTGTGTTTTTCACATGTCTTGCACTTCTTTATCTTTCTATGTCGGATCACATTTAGAAATCCAAAACCACTAAAAAACTAATATAATAACCTTTAAGAAAACTATACTCATGGGTGAAGTCTTGTTGTCTACCTAATAATAATGCACTGATTGTAATCGACAGAATTGGAATGACAAATTTCATTGACTCAATTGGTTAAATTGAGGGAATTGAACTTTGTCCGAGACGAAATTAGCAATTTCCTTTAAATTCATAGTCCCTTCGTATATTGGATGGAATTCAATTCTATTCCCTCATAATTGTGTTAAAACATAAAACGACCTATGGATAAACCTCATTCGATTAATACATGGTTCATTATTACTATTTTACTATTAGTATTAGTATTATTATCATTTTACAGAATAAGTAGTAGTTATAATTCATTTTCAAATATGTATTTATTAACCAAAAAAAAACATCACTAAACTGTAATTGTGTCATTTATCACTATTTACATTACAATTCAAAAGCTACGTTATGCAAACCAAATAGATAATTCAAAGAAATGGAATTGAATTTCATTTCATTTCCTGCCAACCAAACACGTAGAAACTAGATTCATTTTCATTTCATATTCCTCACATTCCAATTTATTTGATGCATTTCAATTCTTTCAAAAACAATATAAATGCCACCTAAGGGTAGATTCAAACGCATAACGTCTATAGACAATATGCAAACCAAACACCATCTAAGGGTAGATTCAAACTCATAATAGAGAATATGCAAACCAAACGCCACCTCAGGGTAGATTCAAACTCATAATATCTAGGCACTAGACGTTAGGTTATCATAAAAAAGAGCCAAGCTGATACAGGGAGAATTCGAGTATTAATAAGGATTTTTAATAATAATTGGAAAATGGGAAATCGAGATCGAATAGAAAAACGTGCTCGAAAGAGGCTCGGAATTTGGTATCGAAAAAGAGGCAAATATAAAGCACCGAGTATAAAAAGGATTGTGACAGAAATTAAAGAATGGATCGAAAACCATAACAGTGTCTCAAACGGCTTATTACGCGAGTTCAGCACACATGCTAACCGCAAATGTCACTGTGTTTCCATACTCTTGTCACGTGACTTCCCACTAATCTGCCAATTCTCATGCAAGGCTTTCTCATCCACGTGACATACGTGACATAAATCAAATCCTATTTCCATGCTATTTCTAATTCCTTTTGCTTTCCATATTAGATTTAGTTTAATAATTATATTAGATAATAATTTAGGATTATTTAGTTTCCTTTTATTAGTTATTTAAATAGCTTCCTAGTTAGTTTATAATTAGGATAGTTCTAATTTCCATAGTTATTTCTTAGTTAGTTTAGCTATAAATAGGGTAGCTAGGTTTCATTGTTAATCAATTCAATCAAGTTATCGATCAATAAAAGTTTAGCTTTTTAGAGAGTTTTCTCTTAATTTTGAGTTTTACGCATCGTAATTCTCAACCGTTAAAGGGTTTAGACGCTTGTCGATCCTTCCGCAAATCTACGCTGCGTCAGTTGGTATCAGAGCAGGATTCGCCTGTCTTTTCACTAACCATGGCAGATCAACAACCCGCTACCAAAGCAGACTTGGTTGAGTCGGATGTGGCCTTATCCACAACACTCACTAATCTGACAGCGATTGTTACTAGGCTTCAACCCAACATCGTCAACGACAATCGTCGGAGAAGAGACAGGTTTGAAGGACCGGCTATGGTGCCGTGTAATGGCCACCGTTACCGGGTTAATTTTTCAAGTTCCGAATCCAAAGAAGATAAGGAAGAAGAACCAGTGAACTTGAAAAGAAACGACCACAATAACCGAATAAAAGTGGACATCCCGTCTTTCTATGGAACCAGAGGTGTAGAAGAATTTTTAGATTGGCAAATCGAAGTCGATCGATTCTTTGACATTATGGATGTTCCCAAAGACATACAGGTAAAGTTGGTTGTTTTCCGTCTAAAGAGTGTCGCCGCTATTTGGTGGGATAAATTGATCGTGCAAAGACAACGACAACGAAAGAGACCAATTCGATCTTGGAGGAGAATGAAGCAGCTTATGATGGAACGTCTCTTGCCGGAAAATTATGAACAGGTCCTTAAGAAACTCCATCCCGAACCCGACAACGACAACTCTTGGAGAAAGGATACGCACAAGAAATCAATCATGATTTTGGGCGACAACAACTATGATCATATTATACCATCAGTTTCTACTCTCGTTAAACAACCACCCATTCCGGAAAAACCACCCATTCCGGTGGAGCCATCGAAACAAGACGACGAAGTCTTGCCGGACAAAGTTGAAGATGAAGTCGTGACCGAGTCACAACAAGAAATTGTTATCGAGGCCAATGTGTCGGAAATAGATCTCGGACCATTCACCGAAGACACCGAAAGCAAGATAGTGGAAGACATTCTCGAGCCAACAAAAGCGTTGTCACAAGAAGTCAAGAACGGTGATTCCGAAGGTGACACTTCAATTATTACCGCACCCAAAGCTCCGGTTCAAACCGAAACAAATCCAGGTAAAGTTAATTTAATCCCTTACACTTTTGAATTTGATAAAATATCGCTCGTATGGAGACGATCACGACAACCTCAGTTTGGATTTGAAGACCGGTCAAGATTTTTGAATTTTGAAACCCGGGATGTGGATCCAATTACTTCGAAGAAAATAATGTTCTACGAGTTGGAGGAAGACGTTTTTCAAGTGAACTCGAGGACGAGTTCTTTTCAAGTGAGGGTGACTGATACAGGGAGAATTCGAGTATTAATAAGGATTTTTAATAATAATTGGAAAATGGGAAATCGAGATCGAATAGAAAAACGTGCTCGAAAGAGGCTCGGAATTTGGTATCGAAAAAGAGGCAAATATAAAGCACCGAGTATAAAAAGGATTGTGACGGAAATTAAAGAATGGATCGAAAACCATAACAGTGTCTCAAACGGCTTATTACGCGAGTTCAGCACACATGCTAACCGCAAATGTCACTGTGTTTCCATACTCTTGTCACGTGACTTCCCACTAATCTGCCAATTCTCATGCAAGGCTTTCTCATCCACGTGACATACGTGACATAAATCAAATCATATTTCCATGCTATTTCTAATTCCTTTTGCTTTCCATATTAGATTTAGTTTAATAATTATATTAGATAATAATTTAGGATTATTTAGTTTCCTTTTATTAGTTATTTAAATAGCTTCCTAGTTAGTTTATAATTAGGATAGTTCTAATTTCCATAGTTATTTCTTAGTTAGTTTAGCTATAAATAGGGTAGCTAGGTTTCATTGTTAATCAATTCAATCAAGTTATCGATCAATAAAAGTTTAGCTTTTTAGAGAGTTTTCTCTTAATTTTGAGTTTTACGCATCGTAATTCTCAACCGTTAAAGGGTTTAGACGCTTGTCGATCCTTCCGCAAATCTACGCTGCGTCACAAGCCGATTATCTTTTAGAAAGACACAGTTACAACACCGAGAGGGTGAAAGTTTTGCTATTTTCCCATGAACACATCCCTGGTATTCACCAAGCATACCAATGGCAGGATTTGAACTAGATTATCATGAGAAAGACCCAACATGATTATTTATCAATTCTTTTTCTAGTTTGAATCTCCAACGTAATAGCAATATCAAAATCTTAAAATTACGAGTTAAAAGATGTGGTTAATTCTTGGTTATCTTACCTTATTGTCGGCCAGTTCATACTTCTTAAGCAGCTGCTCCTTCTCTTCAGTAGTCAATATTTCATGCTTTGGCACAGCAACATGTGTTGTAATGTTGACAAACAGTTCAGTGATCTAAAAACCAGATCAATGCATCAGAATTCAAACAAGGATCACTATAGAAAAGAGTACTAAATGTGAAGGTATGCCCAAATGTATAAGATGTGACATATTTAATAGGGTAATTAATAGAAGCAGTGGTCAATGACCTTCTCCAGAAGCTCGTTTTGCAGAATAACACCCTTTAGCGTGCTTTTAAGTTCTTGTGGGAGCATACTGTTTTGAACCAGGAGCAGGTCAAACAAATGTCATTGAGCTAAAAAAGTTTAGAACGTCATGCTCCCGATTGAAAACTCATTTAAGGTCATTTATCCAAAGGACCAGAGTGATGCTTATAACATCTAGGCGAAACTTTAGTGACACTAAGGGGGATTTATTAGAACGCTGTATGTAAGTGGGACACATGGATAATGGTCTTTGCTTGATGGACATCTTCTTTGATCCTTGAATTGATAGAAATACGTGGCATCTTACCGGGAAAATTTCCACCTTGACTTTGCATTCATCAAACACTGTCCGAGCAAAGTGGTTCATCTTGTCTTGCAAAACTATGATAATCCGGTGCAAGCTCTCCTTGTTGGGAATGTTACACAAAATGTGAGTAGCTTTTACTTTGTTTATCTCCCCAGGACCACAGAAAATGACCAAAATCTGGAACACAAGAGAAAATATCGTTAGGGAACTTGCAAAGCATATTAAAGAGAGCACTCACTGCAGAAATTGGCTACTACAAAATATATCGCAATACTTTTCACACAAGAATGAATCCAAATGAGTATAGCTGAAGAGCGGAACTCATTTCATAAAAAGGAAAATTTGGTTTATTGCATCGATAAATAACATATAAAGCCCACAATCAGCACTCCGAAATTTGATCAAGAAAACCTCACCATGCCAGAAGGTTTATACATTGGGCCTGAAAGATAATCATCAGTATCCAAGGAAAACCCGACAAAGGTCCCCATGGCGATATTGAGAAGCATGTTCTATACTATGTTGGTTACCATTTATCATGAAAAGACCACCCTTCTTTCCAAATCTATGTATGCTGTTCGAGTTGGACTAAGTCAGTTGGTGTGTTAGCATTATTTTGAAATGTTTCTAGGAATTCAACTTGAAAATGATGTAATCCAAATTTTAAGGGAAGTCAAACAAACTAAGAAGCTTGTTCTTTGTTGAAGATAGGTAATACAACTCTGATAAAGAGTTGAGAACAGAAAGCAAGATTGAGAATAGAGAGCGATGTAGAAGTTTTTTGTAGTATTGCTTGTACAAAAATATATCTAGAGAGCTACATTGATAGAATATGATAAGAAAGTCTAACTACCTCTAATTAACTCTTCTCAGAGCCATACATCCGTGAACAATCACCATAAGTTAGTTGACTAACTAACAATCACAAATAAGAAAAGTACTACTGCTAAAGTATTACTAACTTATAACAATCACATACAACTTTAGCATTAGTATTTTTCTTATTTGTTATAAGTTAGTCAACTAGCTTATGGTGATTGCTGACAGATGTATGCAGTGAGAAGTGTTAGTTGCACTTCCTTATTTTCTTCTATAAATGTAGCTTTGTAGATCTATTTCCTGTACAAGACATCTCTCTCTATTCTCAATTTTGCTTTCTATTCTCAACTATATATGTATCATTGTTGTATTATGGTATCAGAGCACCAAAGATTCAACTCTCTTGAATCTTTTTAGACGATATGAAGACTCATCTCATGTGTCATTCTGCTATCACAGTCACAGCTTGACATGATGGTTCAAGCATAAGTCCACAATACATAAAATATGAACAATGATCCATTCTTCCTCAATAATTCAGATAATTCATGTCTGATCCTTGTTTCTCAGATTCTAATTAAAAGATGAGAATTATATGGAGTCAAGCCATGACCATAGAGCACTCTCCTCAAGGTATAAAAAAGGATTCATCAATGTATCTATTCCGAAACCTAATGATTCCGATGCAGACATACACAATTCTTGGTCCTTGTAGTATATAAACTTTTACATTTTGACGAGACCACTGCAAAGAAATGATCAGATCTTAAACACCGATTTCGGCATAGCAATGGTCCTAGGAAGTTTCGGATCCGAAAAGATATGATGAAACTTGCTCAAGGTCATGATACCGTCAGCGTTTACTTTTGCATTTTTCAAATCTAACGCTATCGATTTCTACGTCTAAATTTCCCAAACAATATCATTGCCAATGTGATTTATTGATTTTCAACATTTGCTTACAACTGTACCCTAACCAAAAGACATAAATGATGGTATGATCCTTAGATATGAACATTTTGGAAACAAATATTATGAAATTGAACAAACAAGTAACACATTATCAGAAACTTGGAGAAAAATATTCAAACAAAAAATTAGGAAAATAAGAGGAAATGTGAAAATTCAGCCGGCTAATCGGTTATATATCGGCGTTCCAATACAATACCACAAACCCTAACAAAACGGTTACCTTTTTGGAAGGCTTGGAGGAGAAAGGGGCGCAGATACGGAGATGATCGGGATCGGGCTGGTCTCCAAACACCGAACGGAACTCAGCGAGAGAACGAGTGATCTCGGAGTCGTCGATGACGCAGCCTCTGTCTCTTAGCATTTCCAAAACAGTTCGGCGTGCAAGGTAGTAACGGTGGCTCTCCGGTGGTCCGGCATCAGCCTTGCTAATAATGCAGGAGTTGGCACCACCATGAGTGCTTCTGGTTGGACTCACGTAACCAAGGCCTGCAGTGCTGCGATTCGCCATTTTCAGGCTTGAAAATGGGGGCGGAATGATGATTTTCAGTCGTCAGTCAGTGGAGCAGGAGAGGGAGACGAAAGGTGTCAAAGATGATGTACGGACACAGACAATCAAAATGGGGATTGCCGAAAACACAGCATCTATTCTCTCACATTTAATAAAACGCAAATTGGCTCACATTACATTGGCATATTCGTCTCCTAGGTCTATTTTCGTCAATAAGATAGAGAAGTGGCTAGGAGACCAATATACCAATCTAATGTGACTATTTGAGCAAATTTCCCTTAATAAAAAAAATTAAGTTTTTTTATTACATTTTATGTAATAGTATTTAGAGAAAACTACGATTTTAGTCCCTGTATTTTGATGCTTATAACGATTTTTGTCCCTGATCTTTCAAAACTGTTTTTTTAGTTCTTGTGGTTTTTATTTGCTTCTATTTTCATCCCTCCCTCTAATTTTATTAATATTAAATGTTAATTAATTTAAAAATTAAATAAACAAATTACATATTTGGTCCATGTAGTATATAAACTTTTACATTTTTATCCTAATTTATATTTTTTTTACTTTTTCTTTATTTATTGTATTTCATCAAGACATTTATTTTTCTATTAATTATATTGTATATTTTCATAATTATTATAAATTTAATTATAAAAATAATCAAATAATTTTATTAAAAATATTGATAAATACATGATATTTTTTTTCAAAGTTTTAGGTTTAAATCTCCTAAAATTAATATTTTTTTATCTATTAATTTATTAAAGCTATTTCTTATTTTAAATTATCATTGAAAAAAGTTTAATAAAATTCGAGAAAAAAATAGTACTATTTTATAACAACCGGTTGTTTTTTGTTAAATGCAATTTACTATTTATTACACTATTCTAAATTCTCATTTAATCTTTATTTTTTATTAATTAATCAAATTTGTTTAATATTTAAATAAGACATACACATATAAACACACACACACACACACCATTTTAAATTAGGTTATATATTAAAAACAAAAAATAAGAAAATAAAAGGATAAGAATATTTCAATATGTTATAAAAATCATGCAATAGGTCATTACGTGCTTCAAAATTAACGTAACGCCAAACACAAGCATTATTTAAAACATTGATATATATATATATATATATATAGAGAGAGAGAGAGAGAGGATCAAACGAGAACGGTACCTATTTAAAATGAACACGACAACCATAGTCCACCAATATAACGAATCAAAGATTGCCCATAAATTCCCAACATATAGTCCGCATAATGCATACGGAAATAGTCAAGTAGAATTCATTTTGTAAGCATAACATCTTATATCATATAATTTCCTTCCATTCAACACAAAAGATCCTTTAAAATAATATTTCCATTATTCAAGTCTTATTCACACATTTATGACATGTACTTCTAAACTCTATTATTCAATAATATCAAGTTAGTACATCCTTCCCACTTACTTTCACCATGCTATATTTCATATTTAATTCCAAGTATGTTATTCCATCAACCTTTTAGATTATCACACCACATACAACACCATAGTATCAAACCCTAGATTTTGACTTAAAGAGTTCCAAGAACACCAAGTAGAGAAAATGTAAGTTTTTAGAGATATAACAAGAAAAGGGTTTTCATTATAGCATATAATCAGGTAAAAGAGATAGATGGACTCACAAAATGGGTTTTGAGAAAAACCCCAAACCCTAGATTTTGATTTTCTTGAAGAAGGGGATGGAGATGATGACTTAGGTCTCTTACTTGAATCTTGGGTTGGAAACACTAGACTTGGAGCAATAAATGAAGTAGATGGAGCTTGGATAAACCCTAGATTCGAACTTGAAGTTGGGAGGAATTTTGAGAGAGAAATAAATGTGTTGAAAGTGTAATGAATGAAGAGAGAGAGAGGCACAAAACCCGTTTTAATCGAGTCTGGCCGTCGGCGAGATTGACCGCGCGACTATGCCCTTGGCATAATCGCCGGGCATAGTCGCCCGCTTCGAGGCACTCTCGGTACAACCTTCGCGAGTTTGCCCCGCGATAGTGACCTTGGCAAACTCGCCGGGCACTATCACACTACCCGTACCGTGGCCTCCCTAAGACCCGCGACCTTGACACCGCGAGAATGCTCGCCCAGAAGTCCAGTCCCCCAAAATGTTCCAAATTCGGCCCAATTCAGCTTAAGTTAAATAAATTCAACAATACAGGTATTTGCACAGAAAGGGAAGCTGAATATATAACTCTAGGCGATTATAAAAGTCTTAAGTAAGAATAACCAAGTAACTCCATTAAAGAACCGAAATAGATGACTTACGGAAATTTGGGGTGTTACAAAAAAATACGAAAAATGAACAAAATTCGAGCGAAATAAATTACACCAAATAAACGATCATATTTTTCTCGTTAATTTGACATCCATATTCATATACTTTTTCATTCTTTTTTTCGTCGTTTTTTGGTTTTCCAGTTATTTAGTGTTTTCTCCTGAACCTGACCATATATATATATATATATATATATATATATATATATATATATATATATATATATATATATATATATATATATATATATAGACACACCTATATAATTAACACACACACACACAAAGGGGAGAGGTTGGGGATCGTCGGTCGGAGTGGTCGTCGGAGGAGGGTGTCGGAGAAGTCCGCCGGAGGAGTTGGTCGGAGTGCCCTGTATGTGTTCGTATATATATATATATATATATATATATATATATACCATATATATAATATATATAAATATAATATTAATATAATTAGACTAAATTACAATTTGATCCTTCAAGTTCAAGCAAAATTGAAAAACTTATCCTTGTGTAATAAAAAGACGAAAATACCCTTGACTTAACTGAGAAATCTAACGGAGCTAACGGACGAGGAACCATTTTCATAGCAAAATCGAAACCTCAAGGATGAAATATGCACTTATTGAAGTTCAAGGACCACTTTCGTATTTTTTGGTAAACCTTAGGGACCAAATTTGTAGTTTACTCTTTTTAAAATGAAGAATTTGTAATCTTTTAGGAGATTTTGATTTTTTTATTCTTCATTATTTTAGAAATTTTAAAAATTATGTTCGAAGTCCTCTTACATGTTGCCTATTTTTTCATTATATTATAACATCATCTCCAATAAATACTCAAATATAAAAAAGCAAAATATTCAAGCAAAATTTATGTTCATCTTCGATTACAATGTTATTAATATTATTAAAATATATTCAATACAATTCATAGAATATTACATTTCACTTTCCCAAATATTTTAATAATTCTTATTGGTAGAAAGAATAAAAAGTTAAAAACCCATTTTTCTTTCCTTAATAACATTTTTTGGAGAGTTCTTCAAATTTGAAGATTTTTATTTTTAATTTTCTCTTATACTTTCTCTATTTTGGAGAAGGTTTTAAAGATTTTGTTGGAGCAAAAATCTTCAAAATCTCCCTTTTTTAGAATCTTTTGGAGATACTCTAAAGTATTTAATTTTGTTAAAAAATTCAAACTTACGACTTATTATTGCATCTATATAATTTGTTTTGTAACACCTTTAAATCTACAAATAACAACTAATTTAAAATTTTCTAAATACACTAATAAATTATTTATCTACAAATCATAATTTAAGATTTAACCTCAGTACACATATTCATTCTATACATACAGTCGATAATAAGGACGGGTGCTACTAAAACTCAATAATAGTTACTATCTCCAAATTGCGGAAGACTTCGTCAAATACTTACACTTGTGAAAACTAAACACATCTCTTCATAGTACTGCTAGAACCAACCCCCATCTGGAACCTGATGCACATGCCGACAAAAGGTTAGACTTAACGCCTAGTGAGCTCAAGAGTTTTTAACATATATAAATTAATCGTTTAAAAAGAAAGGATGCGGTTAAAGTCATAATCTTTCAATTTGATATGTCTTACATATGAAAGCGACTCATTTCCAATAATATGCATTTTAGGCAAAGAACACCAATTTAAACGTTTTTCAATCCAAACTACTTCAAGGATGATGATACCAATATAAACCGCTCATTCATAAATTAGATTCACTACAAGAGTTAGGGGCTTTAGAGAAGGAACATTCAGAGAAGGTTTTAGAAATGTATCTAAACATATGTTTTAGGGAAGGAATTGGATGACAAAAATATTAAGGGTAGCTGAAAGTAAGATGAGTTTTAGAGAAGGATTTCCAAGCATCATATACGGTATGGAAAGCGTTTCTAAAAGCATTAGAGACGTTTTCTAAAAAAATCTCTCTAAAAATAAGAACAAGATTCAGTGACGCTTTTATAAGCGTATCTAAAGGTAATTTATTTCTTTTTTATATTTTTTAATAGTGGATATATATCTGATACGCTCTCACAAACGTATCTAAAAGCTTTATTTTTTTAAAAATAAAATCAAAATAAAAATAAAAAAAACAATGTTTAGAAAGAAATTGTTCCCAACCAACAGTCGGAGCCCTAATTTCTTTCCTATCGTTCAAACACGGTCTCACTCAGGCCGTCGCTCACTTCTCATCCTCAAATTGTCGTCCAGTTTCGGTTTACACGAATTGATTCTTGGTTGTTTACGAGTCGGATTACTGACGTTGCCGTCGTGCAAATAGTATCGTGCAAATCGTCGTGCAATCGCCATCGCTCAGGTAGTTCTTTTCTAGCCGGATTACTCACGATTTCCTCATCCTTGTTCCAGTTCTCAGATCGGTTAGGTAATCAATTTAATTTCGAATTTGTAGATTTTTGTTTCACGGTTCTTCGAATGATTTGTTGTGGTTTATCTTTTAACAAATTAATCAACGGGTCTGGTTTGTGTGTAGGTTGCAATGAACACCGGTCTCTAGGCAATAGCAAGTAGATGAAATTCGTAGTTACTGAACTTGTTTTCTCATAAAATTGAACACATAAAAGAACTAGCAATAACAAATTAATCAACCGGTCTAATTTGTGTGTCTAATTCGTAGTTATGTCGTATCTATGACTGAAGTTTGTGACGTTTTTGTCTATGTTCATTTGGATCATTCTTGATTCAGGCTATTGCAATGGAAGGTGTTGAGAACAATCTAATTACTGACTACGTTATCAAGGTATGATGGTGAGAATTTTAGATGATGAAAATTTGATTCTTGATTTCTCCTGGTGATGAAGAAATTAAACACCACCAACTAGTCTTTGGCTCAATTAGTTCAAGTATCTTTAGAGATGTTAGCGTATCGATTCCATAATTTCCCCAAAGTTGTCGATTCTTGCAAATTGTAGAGTTATTTTTGCTATTTTACAATCATGATGATGCATTTACAACATAAAAAACCAAGTTCCATGGTTGGAAAAGTTTATCATTGCTTTCTAGTCTTATATCTCGTGATTTGTGGTAAATCCATTCATATCTCAGATTACATATGTGTGTTTTGTCTCTGTGTTTTGTATAATGCCTTAACAGGGATGCTACTTACACCACTCAACCCCTTGAGCACCAAGACTCACTCCGTTATGGGTGGAAGTTTAAATGTTCAAGCAGATGATAGTCTCTCAGTTGTCTCTGCTGGTGGTGAGCCACTTAATTTTCATATATGTATGCTCCTTCTGCTTCATTGAAAGAGAGAGTTCATATTTAGAGGTCAAATGAACTAACTCCCACTTTAAGATTAATACAATTTCTCTTTGTTTTGGAGAACATTCTATCACATTAAACTTTCTCAGAATTTTGTTTTGAATAACTGTGCTATCTGACCCTTTTTGTCCTACTACTCCATGTAGTATGTTTAAGATTCATGGGGTCATTGGGGTGGGCATTGACCTCTTAAATCTTATGGGCTCGAGGCATTGTTTAGCAATATAAGCTTTGTTTCAAAGTTACCTTGAATTGGATTTTCTGACGTAAGTTTTGATCTTCTTTTCCTGTATTGACAGGTGTGCAAGGAAAAGCTTAAACAACCACGGATTTGGGAGGATGTTAATCATGTGAAGGGGTGAGTTTATGAATGAACACTTCTAGCTAGGAAACTACAGTGGAAGGGATTTGTTGTAGTTTGATAGACACATATATGTATATGTTTGTGTAAATAAATTTGGTTTGTTCCAAAACAAAATTCAACAATTTCCATTTTGGAAAAGTTCCAAGCAAAAGTTACACCAGTTTGCCAATTAAATTTTGTTACAAAATATAGATAGCAGTAATTTGATACATGAGATCCCTCTATTGAGTAGTGAAGTATGTGGTGGATGGTAGGTTGTAAAAGTATTTGTTGTTGGTTGCAGGGGGTTCATTGTTAATCTTGGTGACATGTGTTTGTTTGCATGGCCGCCTCCTCTTTACTTCTGGACTCTCTTCTTACTCGGCCAATTTCTTAACTTCAGGTTCGTATAATTACGTTCTCAACCTTTGTTTACTCTGAATTAGTTGTAGTTAGGGTGAACTTGTGAAGTTTTGGATGATTTTTTGCTTTACTGGTGGTGAAATTGGTTGTAATTGCTTGTTATGTTTAGTTAGGGTTTATTTGAGATCGTATCAGATGTTTTAGCAGCGGAGGAATTAGGATTATTAGATTGTTGTTGACATTGTTGTTGATGATAAAAGAATAATTTAAATCGCGCGAAGCAATCAGTGCTCAGGAGAAGTTGTTTTGTGGTTGTTGGATTTGTTAGTTGAGCTATGTTGGATTTACAATTTTTGGGGAACTCTTGTTGGCTTGTTGTTCATTTGTTGCAGTTTGGTAGTTTACTACAAACTTTAAAGCTATGTATAAATAGGTTGTATGTTCCAGATATTTTTTCTAAGCGGTGACACCATTTGACTATAATAAACAAATATTAGGGATATTTTTCACAAAATCATCATTACTCTGTTGGTTAGTTCATTGCTTTTCATATGTGAGGTCATTTGTTCAAGTCTTTTATTGCAAAAAAATTATGAAACATAATAAATCTGAAATTAAAAACATGTAATCGTAAAATATATTAAAAATATGTTTCATTCTTATTATAAATTATATCATTATAATTTTTTTCATCAATAATTGTAATATAAACTAATTATTGAATATCTTTATGGGTTTAGGGTTTCATAAGTTGTGATTCTTAGGTAATTGTTGATGACATGTCTATAAGGAAGTAACATTAATTGTTCGTTCTTTACTTACATTCCGCTGCATTGCGCGGGTATATGCCTAGTATATATAATGCATTACAAGTATGTTAAATGAGGGTTGAGGAATAGAAAAAGGGCAACCCGTATTTATGACTTTTTGGTTAGCCTGGATGCGAGAGGGTGGGGGGGCATTTATAGTGTTTTAATAACAATTCATACTTTTTAAGTTTTTAACAAATTTGCCCGATGTGTTATAGTGTGTACAATTTACATATAAAAATATGGGTTAATTATATATTTGTCTTATCCTTATCATACTCATACCTCAATTTCTTAATATTCCTGAGCATCGATGTTTCTGTAGGATGCTTGCACCCGTGTCCTTGCTTCATAGGTCTCATAGAACCTGTGTTAGAGCACATATTTGTTGGATTCAAGATCATAAAGATTGAAGACCAAAGTTCAAGAAGTCAAAGCTGAAAAAGTCAACTCTCACATAAAGTCAAAGTCAATGTAATTGTATTTTGTTTTCCTTTGTAATTGTCAAGGGTATAAATACCTTTGTTTCCTTTGTAATGAGGAGTATCAATCAGAAGTAAATGTACACAAATAAGAAAAGAGCATCATTCATATTATTCTTAGAGAGAGAGAGATTGTAGAGTGAGAAAGTGAGTGAGATATGTAAACTGTGATTGATCAATATACATATGACTATGGATTTCTCATCTTGATTGTGTTTGTAGCAATTAGAACTTGAATCTGGGAACTAACAACCTGCTTAAATGCACTTTATAAGTCGGTGATGCCAAATGATAACGTGCGTAAGTGTAAGCCTCTGACATTTGACATGGCTACAGTAGCTTGGGTTCTCATGAAAGTATTGGGGCAGGGCTTGTTTGTCTGCATAGTGTGTAAGGGCTTAGCTTGCTTCATTTTTACGAACTTCTTGCATGTATTAAATGTGGAACCTATTCAATTAGTTCAAAACATTCAAACCTTCAAATCAACACTTGATTATTACTATGTTATATATTACAGGAATCTTATTGAGCAAGCCAGACTTGTTTATGGGAGCCCTCATATGAACCGTGTTGTTAGCTTCGAGTAGATGAATGTCCAGTTAGTTTGGAATGAATTCTCGGTAAGTTTCATTCGGATTTGGCTAACAATATCAATATTTTTACCCTCTTGGATTCACATCATTTGTCTGTATACATCTCTCAAGGCGCTGTCATACTTGCCACAAAACCCTTGCATATTTTCTTGGAATTGATTCTTGTTGGGTTTTTTTGGAAAAGAGTGTTTTAGTGCATCCCATGCACGTAGTAGATAAAAGATTTGTATGTGTATATATATATATATATATATATATATATATGGTGAGTCTTTTCTTTGATTAAATGCCAAACAACTATAGCTTTACTTGAATCCATGACAATTTCTTGATTTTTGTTGGATTGCTTACATACCCATTCTGGTTAGCCATGTGACTCTTGTCTCATCCAAATCTAAGATTTTTCCACCATTTTTAACATGCTTCCAACATGTGTTTTCGGTGCAAATTGCAGTAGAGTCGAAGCCCAAAGAAAAAGGCTCGCATATTGCTGCTTTATTACAAGTATGTTGATAACATATTTTTTTATGAGGATTTGCAAACGTATCTCGAATATTGTAATGATATGGTTTTTGCTGGTGTGGAATTAGGAGCATGAGGAACAACAAATAATAGAGGATCTAGAGATTATGCAACAAGTCTCAAGTAAAATAACTGCATATATTCGGGGATGGTCTAGGGTCACTAGGAGCGACTCTACGAGTACGCGACATAGCACCGGCTTGTCAGGTCGATTGAGCCAGACCGAGACGTTTGTTAGACTTGTCTCAACGGAGTCTGAGCTGGCTTCGACGGAGAGTCCGAGCTTGCTTCAACTAAATCCGAGCTCTTTCTAATGAAGGATGAAGTGGCTGAGTTGCGCCAAATGGTGAGGTTGATTGTATCCGGCCAACCACTTCCTCGTGTTTATCTTCTCTAAATGTTCAAGAGCATGGTTCCGATACCCGAGATCGTTAAACATTCTATTATGATTTTAGATGTCTTTCCGGATACATTTGGATGGCTGCATGAATTGGTTGAACATTATATAACAAATTTATAATATTTTATCGTTTTGGAATTTTTAAGAATTTGTTCTTGATCAATTTAATATTATTTATTAATTTCATTTTATTATAATATATATAATTATATATAACTATGCAACTAAAATATAGATGAAATAAATAAAAAATATACTTTTGAGAGAAGGAATTGATTTTTAAAGAGTGTAACTAAATATAACTTTTAGAGAAGGTTTTGAGTTTGTGTATCTAAATATCATGTTTAGAGAAGGTTCTACAAGTGTCACTAAAGGGGGACCTTTAGAGAAGGTTTTTGGAAAGTGTCACTAAAGTCAATATCTTTAGAGAAGGTTTTCCATTACCTTCTCTAAAAGTATCTTTTAGTAACTCTTATAAACCGTCAAAAATAGTTGAAAAACGTCACTAATAAATACTTTTAGAGAATTTTTAAAAAAAAAATTGACTACCCTTTTGAGAAGTTTTGAAAGTGTATCTAAAGCCTCAAAAAACCGTCTCTAAAGGCTAAAAAAAAGGTACCTTTTGAAAACCCTCCCTAAAACCTTTAGCTACCCTTATATAGAGAAGCTATTTTGACGGAATTGAAAAGCTTCTCTAAAGGTTTTAGAGAAGCTTTCAAGACTTTTAAATACAAAACAAAACCTTCCCTGAAAGTCATTTTTCTTGTAGTGATTTAACCCAAAACTCACTCAAAACGTGAATAGAAATTGAACTCTCCATTTATGAAAATACGGTTAAAACTTCACATCCCGAAACACCCAAAACACGGGTGGGACATAATACTCAACCCATAAATCAAGGATAAAACCCAATTATACAAAACGCCACCGAAAACTTGGATAATAAAACTCAATACCCAAAAACAACACCTTTCGGTGACGGGGGATACCCGAATTCCATCGAAAGTGACGGGAACACAAAGTTAAGCCACCTATCAATGTTCTCGAGCTTCACATAGGCCATGGATCCCTGTATCCGGCTCCCAACCGAGCTACCACCGCAAGATACCCAAATGACCATAGTGTCTACTCGACACCTAATGAGTGTCACCACAAAAGCCACTAGTCCCCGTATCCGGCTCACAATGGGCACCACCGCAAGACTTAACTCCATATACGGCTCTGCAGAGCACCACCGCAAGCTTACATAAAAACATGACTTGGGGACCACTCACTAGACTTCAAACGCGGACACTAAATTCCACGATGAGTAACCAGACTGGATTACAAACGGGCATCAAGTTCAACCACCCACGATCTCTACCTCGAGCCCTTCAATAGAGGTTACGCGGTTATCGAGTTCAACCACCCACGATCTATACCTTGAGCTCCCGCTAGCCATAAACAATATCCAGTCCCAACACGGGGATAAAGTCCCCACTAAACCAACTGACTGACTCATATGCCTATGGATCCAATGCATTACAGTCTAAAACGTTACATGACTCAAAAGAATGAACAAACGCATTAAAAACATGTAACTCTCAAATAAGATGCAACTAAGTACACCATACGTCCAAGGCTCCTCAACGAGCTACCAAAACCGAACAAATGTTCCAAAGACTCAACCGAGTACAAATCAAGCCCCAAGAGGCTAAATAGACATTTGGCTAAAACACGAGAGCCAACATGGTTACATAACCCAAAATAAATCTTTCCCCACAACTTTGTTTCTCAAATCACAATTGGCCTTCGGCCCAAACCAAAAGGTTTTCCATTTCTAAAATGTTCCCCAAAACCGGGAATGAACCAAAACCAAAGGACTCATACATTATTATTTTTCAAAACATGTCGTTTCATGAATGATGCATAAAACCCGACAAAACACTTAAAAGTGCATTTATGACCAAATTCCTATTTATGCAATAATTCATCAAAACCCAATCATTTATGACACATTTAACAAAATGCCCAAAAATCCCAAGGATGTGTGTTATATAAGTTTATAAAGTTAAACACTTTCAAAATAACCCAACTTATTAGCAGTTAACAATTTCATGTAAGACACAAAACACTTTAAAATAAACATTTTGGCATGTACACCGTTTTCACAAATCAACTTGAACTTATTTTGCTAGATTTAGGCTAAATCTAGATTTTATCCCACTTTGAGCTTCCTTGACGAAACTTGAATCCTCCAAGCCAAAACCTTTAAAACCTCCAAAACCTAGATCCAAACATTTTCAACCGTAAATAACCATATTCAACCATATAGAAACATTCCCCAAACATTTTACATCAAAACCTCAACTTATACCCAAAACCCTAATTTTGACCTAACTCCCCCAAAATCTTCCAAACCGAAAATGGAGAAACATTGTAACACCCTAAAAATTGGGGTAAAATAAAACTTAAAATTTCGGCAATATGACGGCTAAAAATTAAGGATTTAGAACCTTCAATTAGGAACAACTAAAACCCCAAGACAAGGGTTAGTTTGTACAACCAAGTGTAGCGCTAAAAATGAAACATAATACACAACAACCTAATTAATCTAGAACGATTTAATTAGCTAGATTAAGTGCGGGTGTTGCTATGCCTCCAAAAATCGCTCTTCTCTCAAAACCCCAAAAATGCCCGAACCATGGGTGCTCCTAGGTGAGCTTCTGGCGAATCAAGGTGCCCTAGACACACCGCTAACCGAACCTGCGAGTCGAGAACACATGCACAAGTGTTAGGTTGAAGTCATGGAGGAACTACAAGGTGATCACATTTATCAAAGAGTATAATTAAATCAAATAAATGTTACCGATACGCCTTTAGATTAAATTCATGCCCCCATCCCGATTTGGGATAAGTAATTAAAGCCTGTACAAATCACCAGAGATAAACTCCAAATAACGGGGAAAACCCGTTCCATCTTGGGCGACGAGAACACAAGAGTTGGGTCACCTGCGATGTTAAATTGGATTTCACCACATATCCCGATCCTAGTTCCCATGCCACGCCGGACATCACAATCCTCGGACCGTTTATGCCTCTAACGCTTACTCCGTCGAGTTACGCTCCAAGGACTTATTGACATGGATGCCTATCCAAAGTAAACAAGTTACAACTCGGAGACTTACGTCACCTATTGCCTACTCGCTAAAGACCCAACGACCAACAATTGCATTATGTACATAATCCATCTAATTCCTCGTGCATAAGGGATTAGAGGTAACCTCCGCATTTAGATCATACACACATAGATAATTAACACATTTCATGCGAAGATCATATTTAAATCAAGAGTACCTTAATAACCATCATAACATCCACACTAGGTGATACACATAAACCCAACTGCTGATAATAATAATTGTTCATATTTTTCCCATCCATAACAAGCATTTATCATGGCATTTATTTCATGCAAGAAAGACCCATAACACATTAAATGAAACCCAACATGTCAAACTTCCATACATGGCAAATACACCAAACCCTAGATTTAGTTTGCTTGAAAACTTTGAATTGTTCATATAGACAAGTAATAATGCAAGTAAAATAGTTAAGGTTTAGGAGACTCACCAATAGGGTTGTAGTGTAAAACCCTAGAATAAAGAAAACCCCAGAACTTTGAGTTGGATGAAAGGAGACTTGGATCCTTGAAACCTTTGTGGATTAATACTTCTATAACCTTAGGACCCTAATAATCATCAAAACTTAATGATTCAACAACCAAGCATTAAATGAAGAGAGACAAGGGGGGAAGTGTGTGAAAATCGCACATTTGCTGTGTGTTTTCGACCTCGAAACTGGAAATCCCGAAATGATACTCAAAAACCCTCAAAAATTGCATTAAATGAAATTTTCCCGTCTGGCCCCCCTCTCGCGCGACATTTCCCTCGCGATAGTGCCAGTGGCACAATCGCGACAGATGTACCGTGACTGGTACACCCCGCGCGACATTGCCCTGGCAACAGTGTCAGTGGCACAGTCGCGGGCCACAGTCGCCGGTCTCTCCCCAGCTGTTGTCCAATCCCAAAACGACGCCAAAAACTTGACCCAAACAATTCTAAAATCACTAGGTTAGTTTGGGAGTCTTTTATTAACAACCAAAACTGATATTCAACCAACGTGTTCTAAAATTCGGGGTGTTACAAACATAGGACTTAGGAAATCATCATTGGAGCACTTATATCACCTAATATGGTTTAGAGATGGAGAGGATGAACTTACCACTTAGGTTTTGGTGAAAACCTAGAAAACCCTAAATTTTCTTGAAGATGGAGGTGATGATGATGAGCTCTTGACCTTTGCTTCCAATCCACCACCAAATATTCTTGGATATTACCAAAAATAACAATCTAACCTTGAAAATCTCTAAAAAACGAAACCATAGCAACTTGAATCATCAAAATCGGATATAGGAGGAGAAAGTTATGAGGAAATGAAGTTAGATCTCCAAAAATCGCGTATAAAACCCCCAGATCGTCTCCCGCGGTTTGGCCCGTGGCTAGGAAGCCGCGGGGTAAAATGCGCACTTCCTAAATATCAATCCAGAGGGTCCCGCTGCCTAGGTCGCGGCCTAGGGTCACACACCAACCCACGGGCTTCCGAAAACCTCCATTTCTCGCGTCCGATCACTGTTTTGGCCATAACTTATTCGTTTTAACTCTGATTTTGCTCCGGAAAGAACCGTTAGACTCGTAATTGAATCATTTATCCAACAAAACTATAAAACCTAGGATTAAAGCCCAAAATCCTATATCTTATTTTTCCCTTAAAATACCGATTTCTTTATTAATTTGAAATGATACCTTTAGGAAATCGGGGTGTTACAATCCTCCCAACCTTAAAAGATATTTCGTCCTCGAAATCTGGCACCGATCAAACACCCAACGTCACCTTTAGCGAGGTCAATCGGTTCTCTACTCAAAGGAATGCCTCCATGATACCTTGCCTCATGTACGAAATCGATTACATCCCATTTAAGGTTGCCACTGTAATTCTCATAACGAACCGTCACAACTCGATTTCAAAGTCTGATATATCTTACCGATGATGGGATGAACATCGAGTCCCTACCAACCGCTATCCTATGCTTAAGATCTCGGCTGTCTCCCAACCTTAGGTTGCGCATATGACCTCAGGAATAGTTCCACCAATAATACTCTAAAGCGAACTTTTTCCTTAGATACTTCTAATCGTCCTTTATGGGGTGATGTTTTATTATTTCATTGCCTCCAAACGCAACCATCTTGTAGAAGGAATCAAACCATCGTTTGCCCATACTCCTTTCAGTTCTGAGTACTCGTGACCACACCGACCTTACTCGGGAGGTGCAGGAACCCTTATAAAACGTTTGAGCTGACCATCCATTGATGTCATAAAATCGCCACTTCCAATTCTGACACATCAAGGTCTCCTCCATGATTGATTTGTACTTAAAGTCTACTTCGGCATTCTCATCAAATTTCTCCAATAATCAACACCACCGAAAAATCTATCGTCTTTTCCTTGACGAAATTCCTATCACCAGTCCAGTCTGGTCCAATGCATAAAAAAATCTGTTCCCCAAACTGAGGCAAGCATAATTACTGAAGATAGCGGTTCACTCCAAATCCCACGGTTACATAACTCTCATAATGTATTTGAGCACCGGTTGCCAAATCAGTGAAAACCTCGATGATTACGGAATTACCAAAGATCGATCCCCAAATACCAACATCTAATATCTTTAAGGTTACCATTTAAATTGCGAACACACCGGATCCATCGGGAGTGCACCAAAGCACCACAACGGTTATTGGCCTCAAAATAGAGTGTCGACGCCTATCCTCAAAATGACTATACTGCAACGGGGGAGTACCGTCAAGTATTTCATTCCAGATTTGCATTGTCAAATCAAAGTTGACACCTAACTTGTCACTAAAATTCCAATCTTACGTCTCTAACAAACGAACCACAATATTTCCTTTATTTGCGAAGGTTACTTAAGATGGTCCACCACCAACACATAACATGATGTTTAAAATCAACCCATCGATTCAAGTCTAACCATATGCAAACAACCACACAAGACTTTAACCCGAAGATTTACCGAAATAGAAAGATCACCACTTAAATAACTGGGAGAATACATAAATCTAATACTTCAATTATTCATGCGTGCACCGATTCATAAAACCGAAACCCAAAATTCAAAACCAGCTAGAAGTTAGGTCCTCTGACATTTCAATCTCCGATAACTCCTTGATCACGACCTCTATCACAAGAGGGTTTGCATCTATAGCTCTATTGAGTTCAAGGTTTTTCAAACTACTATGCCAATTTGAACTTTTATAAAACCTCTAAATGTAAAGCTTTATAATGATTAATCATACGAATAAAATCTGCTACCTTTTACTCGGTAGGTGTACAAGGTGGTCACCACTGACACACGTATAAAATCATTTAGAAAACTATCTGATTTTTATTCAAGCTAATAATGACGATGAACAAGGATATACAACAAGTTTTTCGAATGGACCACTATGGTCCTAACATGCATAAATTTTATGCCATGAATGAGAAATAATTTTACTTACTAAGATGGTGTATAACAAGGCGTTTGTACAAAACTATAGAAGGGAAATTCATGAAATCAATTTCTAGAAACGTTTGCATTAACCATATCATGTCATGTAATAAAATTTTCCAACATGACTCGCATACATTAGTTTATTTCCCAAAACTTAGTAAAGATAGATGCATGCGATTTAATCAGTCGTAAGAATAACTTAGTTTGATTCCAAACTTTAGGCCGTACCGATAAAATGCTTGTAAAACCCAAAACAGAAATTTCCATGATATCAAACTGTCACGTTTTCTTTCTTTTAGCCACAACAAGGCACAAATAAGATCGCACAACAAAACTTGCATGAAACAGTTTATTTCACAAAATTAGTAAGGTGATATGTGCATGCACTTTGGTTAAAACATAAAATAATCTATGTCGGTTTCAAGTTCAAAGCCAAATAATAATATGCTCTCATCGTTCTAAAATGTTAGTTAAAACACTATGACGGAAGTTCCAACTAGACGTGCATGCATACTATATGCAACCAAATAACTCACACAAAGTTGAAGGAAAATGATACCACTTGACGCCATTAAAGTCACCCCATTAAATCCACAAAATCGCATGAATTAAAATCCTCAATAAAACTCAAACACCAAAATAATGGGAGATAACTTTTCGTCCAAAACTTTAACATATGTGGAGGAGATCCAATGTCAAAGTTAAAAATTCTACAGTTACTTGCCCAATACATCAAATGACATTAAAACACGGGTCTTTATAATATCCAAAAATAGTGTTAGACACAAAACAAGGACGGAGAGATTTTCAATATAAGTTTGCAATCACATGCAACAAAACAATTCCATGCATACTTAAGCTCACGGTTTAAAATCTGATGAGTGCTAAATATTTTACCAAAACTTCATAGTATAACACACTTTATGCTTCGAAAACATAAGAACAATTGATGCAAACTTATTTTAGAAATAAATTTCGTGCATGATTTGAGTCGGCACTCAGCATCTTAGGATTACACTCCTCCATTTTCCGTCATACTATTGTCATCCGGATGCATCAAACACCTTAGAGCCACAACCCCACTAATTTGGTTAACTTACCATTTTCATCGAAACAGAATCGGTCGGTCAACCTGATAGTTCTAATCCAATCAATAATTCTGACCCAAGATGATCCACGTAATACATTTGTCGCACTTATCTATCACTCCAAAGTGTCATTGCTATAAACATCAACACTTCCTTAGATCACTCGCTTAGAAACTTTCTCACAACCACAACGGTAATCATACCAAGGTAGTTCAAGTATACACATGTAGCATGTAGGTTCACCATAACACTGGCCAGGTGCCATTATGAACGTACCGTACATGCTCATCCTTGAGACCCTCGACAAGTTTCCCGTTTCTAGCGACTCGATCAACTCCAAAATATTTTATCTTAAGGTTCCTAATGTGCAACTTCGCTTACAATTACTTATAAGAACGCTAGTTTGAGTCTAGGTATCCAAAGATCAATACCTAATTATCTCAAACTTAAGCTCTGATACCAACTTGTAACACCCTCAAATATGAAAATAACAACTAATTTAAATTTTTCTAAATACACTAATAAATGATTCATCTACAAATCACAATTTAAGATTTAACCTCAGTACACACATTCATTCTATACATACAGTCGATAATAAGGATGGGTGCTACTAAAACTCAATAATAATTATTATCTCCAAATTACGGAAGACTTCGCCAAATACTTACACTTGTGAAAACTAAGCACATCTCTTCATAGTACTGCTAGAACCAAACCCTCATTTGGAACCTGATGCACATGCCGACAAATGAAAAGGTTAGGCTTAACGCCTAGTGAGCTCAAAAGTTTTCAACATATATAAATTAATCGTTTAAAAAGAAAGGATGCGGTTAAAGTCATAATCCTTCAATTTGATATGTCTTACATATGAAAGACTCATTTCCAATAATATGCATTTTAGGCAAAGAACACCAATTTAAACGTTTTTCAATCCAAACTACTTCAAGGATGATGATACCAATATAAACCGCTCATTCATAAATTAGATTTAACCCAAAACCCACTCAAAACGTGAATAGAAATTGAACTCTCTATTTATAAAAATAAGGTTAAAACTTCACATCCCGAAACACCCAAAACACGGGTGGGGCATAATACTCAACCCATAAATCAGGGATAAAACCCAATTATACAAAACGCCACCGAAAACTTGGATAATAAAACTCAATACCCAAAAACACCTTTCGGTGACGGCATGTTCTCGAGCTTCACATAGGCCATGGATCCCCGTATCCAGCTCCCAACCGAGCTACCACCGCAAGATACCCAAATGACCATAGTGTCTACTCGACACCTAATGAGTGTCACCACAAAAGCCACTAGTCCCCGTATCCGGCTCACAATGGGCACCACCGCAAGACTTAACTCCATATACGGCTCTGCAGAGCACCACCACAAGCTTACATGAAAACATGACTTGGGGACCACTCACTAGACTTCAAACGCGGACACTAAATTCCACGATGAGTAACCAGACTGGATTACAAACGGGCATCAAGTTCAACCACCCACGATCTCTACCTCGAGCCCTTCAATAGAGGTTACGCGGTTATCGAGTTCAACCACCCACGATCTATACCTTGAGCTCCCGCTAGCCATAAACAATATCCAGTCCCAACACGGGGATAAAGTCCCCACTAAACCAACTGACTGACTCATATGCCTATGGATCCAATGCATTACAGTCTAAAACGTTACATGACTCAAAAGAATGAACTAACGCATTCAAAACATGTAACTCTCAAATAAGATGCAACTAAGTACACCATACGTCCAAGGCTCCTCAACGAGCTACCAAAACCGAGCAAATGTTCCAAAGACTCAACCGAGTACAAATCAAGCCCCAAGAGGCTGAATAGACGTTTGGCTAAAACACGAGAGCCAACATGGTTACATAACCCAAATTAAATCTTTCCCCACAACTTTGTTTCTCAAATCACAATTGGCCTTCGGCCCAAACCAAAAGGTTTTCCATTTCTAAAATGTTCCCCAAAACCGGGAATGACCCAAAACCAAAGGACTCAAACATTACAACTTTTCAAAATATGCCGTTTCATGAATGATGCATAAAACCCGACAAAACACTTAAAAGTGCATTTATGACCAAATTCCTATTTATGCAATAATTCATCAAAACCCAATCATTTATGACACATTTAACAAAATGCCCAAAAATCCCAAGGATGTGTGCTATATAAGTTTACAAAATTAAACACTTTCAAAATAACCCAACTTATCAGCAGTTAATAATTTCATGTAAGACACAAAACACTTTAAAATAAACATTTTGGCATGTACACCGTTTTCACAAATCAACTTGAACTCATTTTGCTAGATTTAGGCTAAATCTAGATTTTATCCCACTTTGAGCTTCCTTGACGAAAGTTGAATCCTCCAAGCCAAAACCTCCAAAACCTAGATCCAAAAATTTTCAATCGTAAATAACCATATTCAACCATATAGAAACATTCCCCAAATATTTTACATCAAAACCTCAACTTATACCCAAAACCCTAATTTTGACCTAACTCCCCCAAAATCTTCCAAACCGAAAATGGAGAAACATAGGACTTAGGAAATCATCATTTGAGCACTTATATCACCTAATATGGTTTAGAGATGGAGAGGATGAACTTACCACTTAGGTTTTGGTGAAAACCTAGAAAACCCCAAATTTCTTGAAGATGAAGGTGATGATGATGAGCTCTTGACCTTTGCTTCCAATCCACCACCAAATATTCTTGGATATTACCAAAACTAACAATCTAACCTTGAAAATCTCTCAAAAACAAAACCATAGCAACTTGAATCATCAAAATCAGATCTAGGAGGAGAAAGTTATGAGGAAATGAAGTTAGATCTCAAAAAATCGCGTATAAAACCCCCATATCGTCTCCCACGGTTTGGCCCATGGCTTGGAAGCCGCGGGGTAAACCGTGCACTTCCTAAATATCAATCCAGAGAGTCCCGCGGCCTAGGTCGCGGCCTAGGGTCGCCCACCAACCCGCGGGCCTCCGAAAACCTCCATTTCTCGCGTCCAATCACTGTTTTGGCCATAACTTATTCGTTTTAACTCTGATTTTGCTCCGGAAAGAACCGTTGGACTCGTAATTGAATCCTTTATCCAACAAAACTATAAAACCTAGGATTCAAGCCCAAAATACTATATCTTCTTTTTCCCTTAAAATACCGATTTCTTTATTAATTTGAAATGATACCTTTCGGAAATCGGGGTGTTACATGTTTAAATTTTACGAATTAACTACAAAAGACTAACTGATAATTCTCTTAGATATAGGATAACTAGTGAACCCTATTTTTATGACATAATACTATTTAATTTTTTGATTTTCTTTTTAATAGACTAAAATCTTACCCGGTAAAGTAAGCGAAATCGTTGAATTTAACCAATAAACGCTTATCGGGTAAGTTGTGGTGGATCCAGGATTTTGGCTAAGCGGGTGCACCTTTAAATTGGATCAAATGCCGGCAAAGCCGCTCGATGTGTTTTTAGCCGAGTTCTGTCATTTGTTTTTTTTAAGTTTTTGTTGATTTCGAAAGGTTTTTTGGGTTTTTGGAAAATTTCAAAAAAGTTTTTTAGTTGATTTCAAAATAATTTTTCGGTTTTTTAGTAAAGAATAATCTAAAAACTCAATAAGGATAAAGGCTTGAGCTTCTATTTGTTTTAATTAAAAAATATTGGAACCTCCTGTTTATTTTTATATGTATTCATTTTTTTAATTATTGACTCCACACTTCCGAGAACCAGAAAAAGAATATACGTAGTTCCAGATTTCAGGAGGGTAAACAAATTTAAAAAAATCCATATTTTAGGAGGGTAAACAAATAAAAAAGATATATGCAGAAGGTAAAATTTCAACCCCAGATTTCTACTAAGAAGACCCTTATCTCAACCATAAAAACCATCCCGCCAATTGCATCTTCATGTTAGATTTAGCTTTAAAATATTTGAGAGCACCCTAAAAAATCAAGCGGGTGCACCTTTAAGACACCTACAATTTTTTCATTCACGGTAATCAACTGAGTGGGTGCACAGGACCCCGCTCGAGTCAGTGGCGGAACACGAGCATCATAGTCTCGGGGCCCGAAAAATGATATTACAAAAATTCGGAAATCCAATATATAGCAAATAAATTCATTGGGTTCTTTAATATGTTTTTTTTACTATGATCTACTAATAAATTTTATAAAAATAAAAATAGAAATATTTAGCTCATTTAATACTTTGATAACAATCATTTTTTCTAACTATGATATACTAATAACTTTATTAGAAATAAAAAAAGATTTGTTAATATAACACTAAAGCTTAGAACTATAATACCATTAACGGAATGTACATCAATGGTTTATATATTTTTTGATAATAATATATTAATAAATTTTATAAAACTTAAAGATAGAAACAAAGATTGCCTAATGTAAGACTATTTTACATTATTTAGAGAAAACTCAAACCAGTTTATACATTTTTATACAATTTATAAAAATTATATGTAATAAATATGTGCCACGCATGTGGAAAGAAAAGATTTTTAGTAATAAAAGGAAAAAATATTTGGCAAAAAAAGAAAAAAGAAAAAAGAAAAAGCTCCATGAGAATTGATTCCTAGATTCCTTATATGTGGCCAACAGGTGATAACCATCTCAGCTAAGCATTACATGCAAGTTTTGTTGCTAATAGATGGTATTTGTTCCTAAAACCACAGGGGCCATGGCCCCCTTTAGCTTTCATTGTGTTCCGCCACTGCTTTCGACCCTTACTAGGTCCACTCGTGCGGGTAAGTGTTTAAGTAAACGGTCCCTTAGATTGCATGAGATTGTGTTAATTAATTTATTTTATTTTCAACCTTTTTTTGACAAAAGATGGTCTAAAACTCGTGAGTTGCTTGACATTAGTGACTCCGATCTTTATCATGTCAACGTCTATTCTTCTTCATTATTTTATACCAAAATTACAACGATAAAGTATATTTTTTTAGATACATAATTATTTATAAACCTAATAATTCATATAAATTTTCAATTCAATTTTCATGTGTTGTTTCACAATAATTGTGAAAAGACAATGTTTATACGGTGATATTTCATATATGTGAAACGTATATGACTGTTTTATGTGTGAAAAAAAAATTGTCATGAACGTTTTACATATGATATAACACTATATAAATACTATATTTTTATATGTATTATTTCATAGATAAAATAACAGATAAAAACTAGTTTATATGCTTGTATAAATTATTGGGTTTGTAAAAGATGTGACCTCTATTTCCCAAGTCATAAAATTGTGTTTATGTATATAGGGGTGATATCAATTGGAAACCAAGTTTCATTGGAAAATTTGGAAACCAAATTTCAGCCATTGATCTTTATAATCAATGGTTAAGATTCATTTGAATTATATATGGTAATAAATTAATTAATTTATTAATAATAAATAAAAATAATAGATGAAAAGGGTAAATATGTCTTTTGATTTTGTGTCTCAAATATGACAAGAAAGATTTATTTTATTTAGATTACTTGAAACCAAAATAAAATTTTCCACGCAATCTAAATTTTGTTATTTTTTTTTACTATGAAAACGTGGAGCATTTGTCTTTTCATCAAAAAAATTAATTTTCTTTTAGAATGTAAGAAAATATTTTTTTTTAATTTCATTTTATTATAAAATTTCCCACGCAATATAATATTGTGATGAAACAGAATGAATTTGTGGATTACAGATTTCATTGGATTACAAATTTCATCAGGTTCATCGTGTTAGCATTATTGTTTCTTAATGAAAATAGATTCATCAGATTCATCGTGTTAACATTATTGTTTCATAATGAAACATGATGAATTTGTGCCATTTTTGTTAACTTCCCATTTTTGTTTCATTACCTGTTCAGTTGCATATCCGTATATGAAAATAGATTCATCAAGTTCATCGTGTTAACATTATTGTTTCATAATGAAAATAGATTCATCAGGTTCATCGTGTTAGCATTATTGTTTCATTATTACCATATATAAGCTAAATTAAAATTAAATAATTTACCTAAATTAAATATCTCATTTTTAAATTAATCAATGATTATTATTACCATATATAAGCTAAATTAAAATTAAATAATTATTAATATAATAATAATAACAGTTATCATATATATTATAAAATAATGTAAAAGACAAAAATAACCTTTTCAATTAAAAATAAAAATAAAAAAAAGAAATTCACTGATTGATTGATTTCGGTTTCCAAAGTTTCCAATGTAATACTGGTTTCCAATTGATCGCTCCCCTATCCCTATGTATATATTCTCATTTTTGAAAACAAATTTACATCAAATTTTATGAGAAAGCAACTTTTAAAGCTTCTCGTTTTACACCATCAAACTTTGTTTGTTTATTTATTTTTTGTTTATTTTTCATTGGGAACATGAAATTTAATTATGGTACAAAATTATATGTAATTTACTTTGTTAGAAAACGCATATTTAAATTGATTTATGTTTGATAATTTTTTTTTGTATATATTTAAAAAATCATTAAGTTATATATAAAATTAAATGACTAAAATTTACGAACTACTTGCAACTTGTGAAGTCTTTGTAATAACCGGGTTAATATCAAAGAAATAAAAGTTTGGCGTAAAAGGTGGGAAAGACTTTAGTGAAGGGGTCTAGAGGGAATAGTGGGAAAAGTGGGAATTTAACCCTAGAACTTGGTTAGTGTGAGTGTTGGCGGCTGGCATTCTTGGAGGAAGAACAGAGAGAGAAAGTTTGAAGAAGTCAGGAGACAATCGACCGGAGAGGAGCAAAGGACCGAGTTCTTGGTGCTGAGACATATTCTAAGGTTATAATCTTACTCTTTATTTTTTTGAGGGTTTAGTGTAACACCCCAAATTCTGAAAACCTATGTTTTATTCTTCTCTATTTGGAACCTTCTGATCTTATGAATTTATCTATATATTATCGAGGTTGTTTGGTTTAAGCATCGTGGATTGAAAAACATCAAAATTTGGAGATTTTGGGCTGCTCGCGATAGTGACATTGTGTCACAATCGCGGAGGGCACAATCGCCGGAGGTCGATGACCTACGGTACATTTCTCGCGATTGTGCCACGCGAGAGTGACAGGGTCACAATCGCAGGGCACTATCGCCCATCTTGTACCGCGGGTGAGTGGTCCCTCGCGACTATTTGTCACTCTCGCCGTGTCACTATCGCCGACGGGGGTTTGGGTATAAAAAGTGTAGGTCGCGATTTCAGTCATTTATATCTGATTATAGGGTTTGGTGTGCGATTCTATCTGCCGAAAATCAGTAAATATGTCTTCCTTACAACCTCTTTCATCATTTATGGTGATTCTAAGTCATTAATGGTGGTCCTTAACATTTAGGAAGTATTGTGGTGAGCTCTCAAGTGGTCTTTCATCTCCTCCATTTCTAGGGTTTGGTTTCTTTCTTAAGGAAACTACCAAGGTGAGTTCTTACACTCTTTATAAAACCTTATATATGTCAAATGCGAATTTTAAATGCCTAAACATCTCCTTTTATATATTTGATTGTGGATTTATACCAAGTCTAACTTTTGGAGATTTTTAGGGGTTATAAACATTTTATGAAATAGAAGTGACAATGTCTTGATAATGTTTCTACAACTTACTTGTACTTGGTAAATGTATTTTATGGAATGGATTCCATATATATAAACTTGTGTTTGGAAATAATGAACTTTTGGTTAACTGCTGATAAGTTTATATGTTGAGATTTAGCATGTTTGGGATTGAAGCATATAAGGGTTGATTTCTTTTCAACTAATGACCTTTTGATAAATAATGAGAATTAGTCATTATGAAAATTACCTCTTAGATAATCCATATATATTTATCAAATGTTAGAGTACTCGTTTGGCCTTGCGGACTTTATTTGGCATAATTGCTTGCATTGGGAGTCATGACCCCTATTTACTATAGTATTACGACATTGGATGAGGATTTCAACATGATGACCTTTCGCGGTTGAAGTTGACTTTCCGTGGGTGTAAGTTTAAGGCCACTTAGCCTGACATCCCTTGCGTATACTTTTTATGTGTATTGGCTTTACTGACTTATCAAATGGCTTACTTTTGTGTTCCGTCATTTGTGTTAGTAAGCGGGTCTCCCCCATAAACCCAAGAGGTAACTGTCACGGTAAAAGATTTTATTACTATTGTCATAAATCTAAATCTTTGGTTTACATTTATAATTGTTTATTTCTATCGGCAAATGTTTGACCTCACTAGGCTTTAGCCTAACACTTTTTCTTAAAATGATGTGTATAACAGGTCAGGCTAGCGGTGGGGCTCGTCGGGATTGAGTGGATGGCTCGAGGGCCAAGAGCGGTCTTTTTGGGAGTTTTAGTGACCGGCATGTTTTGTTAGCGGACATACTTTTGGAGGAATAGTTACACCCGAACTTAATCTGTTTTGTCTAAGTTAGATTATTAGATTGTTGAATTATATTCCTCATTTGTTTAGCCTTGTAACTGTCGTCATATTATTCCCCGTTTTGGGATGATACTTTTGGGCTTGTTAAGCAGGTTTTAATTATTTTGGATCGGCCATTTTACAGCCGTCATATTGCAAAATTTTCGAATTTTATTTCTCTAATTTTAGGGATGTTATAAGTTGGTATTCGAGCTTTAGTTTAAGTGAACTAGGTGTGGATGTAGAGTACCTAGACTTAAGCTGTGAAAGTTAGGCAATGATTGTGTGAGACTGGGTAGACTCTTAAGATAGGATGGTCTTAGAGTCAACGGGAGCTACATAAATTAAGAATTATGGTGATGGGAATGAAAATTTTTCTGTATCGCATGTTCATAATTTCGCCTAGCTAACGTTATTATGAAGATGTTTTACGTGATTATGCTTGTTTTCCGTTGTTATAATAATTAATGAAGTGATAGGATGTCTCCATGTGTATATTCTGTTCATCTTCATCTCACCTATATTCTCGCGTGTGTGGCAGACTATGGTTAATACGCGTAATCGGCCAGAAGGACAGGATACGGCGGCATCTACGACTGACCAACCGAGGGTAACAAATAATGATTTGCCCCCACCTCTGGTAAACGCATTGGGTGGAGGACCGTAGTTCATACCCCGTCGTAACATAGCCGCAACTCATCCGATTATGGAAGAAGTAACCCCGGAGACCAGAATGATGGATCGGATGATGCAAGCCATGAGTGCCGCTATGGCCCAGCAGCAGGAGGTGTTTCTGAAATTGTTGGAGGACCGGGATGCCACCCACCGTAGAAATGAGACTGTGGCGGAAAACGTCATAGTGGCAGGATCTGGGGGTTCGGGACCCCGTATCCCTACCAATGAGACGACAACCCCGATCACAAGACCTGAGACAAAGTCTTGTACTTTCAAGGCGTTCCTCGGGTGCCGACCGCCAGAATTCAAAGGATCAGATGACCCAGCCGCTTGTGTAGGCTGGATTAGAGAGATGGAGCAGGCCTTCCGCTCTAGTGAATGTGGAGAGAGCCAGAAGGTAATTTTCGGCTCACGGATGTTGAGGGGTACGACTCTCATGTGGTGGGATGTGTATTCCGCCTCAATAGAGGCAACTATTCTGGAAAAGCTTTCTTGGGAAACTTTCAAGGAGAAGATGCTAGAGGAGTACTGCAATGAACGAACAATGGACCGGATCAAGGACGAGTTTCAGAACCTGAAGAAAGGCAATTTATCCCTGAAAGAGTACACCCGACGGTTCATGGACAAGTTGGGTTTATTGGGACATCTGGTCCCTACCGAGAAGTAAAAGGTCAAGGCTTACACGAAAGGTTTACCGTCAGAGATGATGAATCTGGTCCGGGTATCCAAGGCCGCTACCCTACGAGTGGCAATTGAAGAGGCACAGTTGGTGGAAGATTCGTTTGAGCCAAATAAAGTTGAGAAGAGCAGGAATACCGAGAAGAGAAGATGGGAGGGAAATTCTGCACCCTCCAAGAGATCGAAACCCTTCAACAATAATTATAGGGGAACCTCCCCTAGGAGGGAAGCTTCATGGTGCCAGAGTTGTCGAAGCAAGCACACTGGTCCTTGCAATACGGGATCTATTCCATGCTTCAAATGTGGCAAGCTCGGCCACAACTTTCGTGATTGTCCGATCAAAGGACAAATTTGCTTCGGATGCAAGGAACCGGGGCACATTAGAAGCGAATGCCCCAAGGCGAGGACGGGTTTTAGCGGAGGAAAGAAGGTGGACCCTCCGAAGGCGACAGGAAGAGCATTTCAGATGACGGCCGAAGAGGCAAAGGCTTCACCGGATGTAGTGACGGGTACGTTTCTCCTAAACTCCGTACCTGCACATGTTTTGTTCGATTCGGGAGCTAGTTTCTCGTTTGTATCAAAAATGTTTTGCCCAAAACTACCCATGCCCACTACTAGTTTAGAAGATGCGTTAGTGGTAGAGCTAGCGGATGGTGACCAAGTAGTGATTCGGGAAATTCTCAACGGATGCAAGTTAGAAATTGAAGGAAAAGAGTTTCCGATCAACCTCATGCCGATGACTATCGGGGGATTCAATTTTATTGTCGGAATGGACTGGTTGGCGAGTAACCAAGCGGAGATTCTTTGTGCCAAGAAGTTGATCCAAATTCCGGGTTCGGATGGTCATGCGGTGATCGTGTATGGTGAAAGATGAAAGGGTGAAGTTGCGACCATCAGTATGGTGAAGGCATGAAAGTGTTTGACGAAAGGAAGCTCATCCTTTTTGGCATATGTGATAGATGCCAAACTCGAGAAGAAGAAGTTAGATGATGTCGAGGTGGTAATGGAGTTTCCCGACGTATTTCCGGATGACTTGCCTGGCTTACCACCTGACCGTCAAGTAGAGTTTAAAATTGATTTAACGCCGGGAGCGACCCCGATAGCCAGAGCTCCGTACCGTTTGGCTCCGTCGGAAATGAAGGAAATATTAAGTCAATTGCAAGACCTCTTGGAAAAAGGGTTCGTGAGACTGAGCTCGTCACCTTGGGGAGCACTGGTCTTGTTTGTAAAGAAGAAAGATGGTACCATGCGGGTGTGCATCGATTATAGGGAATTGAATAAGGTAACCGTGAAAAATAAATATCCACTCCCTAGAATCGATGACTTGTTTGACCAACTTTAAGGAGCGGGTTGTTTTTCTAAGATTGACCTGCGTTCGGGATACCATCAAGTGAAAGTCAAGGAGGAAGACATTCCGAAAACCGCTTTTAGGACGCATTATGGTCACTACGAGTTCTTAGTGATGCCATTCGGTTTGACGAACGCTCCAGCCGTGTTTATGGACTTGATGAACCGCGTGTGCCGACCCTTCCTCGATAAGTCGGTCATTGTGTTCATCGACGACATTCTCATCTACTCAAAGGATGAATCTGAACACATGCATCACCTCCGGAATGTTTTGGAAGTCTTGAGGAAAGAAAAGCTTTATGTTAGGAACTTAAGATTTGTTCAAGTATGGTTAATGCTGCTAGTATATTATGATTACTACTGCTAGTAGATTTAATACTGCTTGAAAAGTTAGTGTTGCTACTTAAATAGTTAGTACTGCTTGGAGAGTTAGTACTGCTAGTAGTTAGTACTGCTAAGGTATTACTACTGCCAACATGATTAATACTGCTGAGGAGTTTAATGTTGCTGAAAATGGTTAATACTTCTGAAGAAGGTTAGTGCTGCTTATGAGATGAAGACTCAGTATGGAATGAAGACAGTTGTATAGAAGTCTTGCTAAAGTAAAGGAGATAATTATGGAATGAAAATCAATTATATTTTGATAATTATCTTGTAATATGTCTTGTATAAATAGTATAGAAGTCTTTGATAGAATTAACTTTTGATTGATAAGTTTTTAGAGAGAGAATTAACCTCAAGGTTTATAATCCTAGTTCTAGAGAAGTAGAATTCATCTTGGTGAGCCTGTTCATCAAGATTGAGGTTTTGTGTGAAAGCTTGTAACTTTAATCATTCAATAAAGTTTACAAGTTGTGATTTCAGTTTTACTGTTCCATTGATAGTTGAATATTAAAGTGTTTTTCTGCAACTTCTTTAATATTGTTTCTGAGTGTTATTATTCTTGTTAAGAATTAGATCCTGACAAGTGGTATCGGAGCAAAGTATTCTCAGAAACCTTCATTCATCATGGACAACACAGGTGAATCAAACAGTACTTTTGTCTCAAAGGTTCCCATGCTCAAACCTAATGAGTTTGACATGTGGAAAATTCGAATCAAGCAGTACATCCTCCTTACAGACTGTTCTATGTGGGACATTGTTGAGAATGGTCCCTCTGCTGAAGGTAAAATTGGACAAGATGGAAGAAGACCACCTCCAAAAACTGATGGTGAGAAGAAAGTCAGACAGTTGGAGATGAAAGCCTTAAGCACCCTTCTTTTGGCCATTCCTAATTAGTATCAACATCAGTTTCAACACTGCACAGATGCTCAGATTCTATGGAATGCTTTAGAGAAGAGATTTGCTGGCACCAAGAGCACTAAAAGGAATCAAAGGGATATTCTCAAGCAGCAATATGAGAATTTTACATCTTCAAAGAATGAGTCTATGACTCAAACTTTTGACAGATTCAATAAGTTGATTGGTGAGTTGGCTACAGTTGGAGTCCAAATGGAACAAGATGATGTCAACCGAAAGTTCCTCAGATCTCTTGGAGATGAATGGACCATGTACACTGTTTCATTCAGACAGAATTACTTTTTAGAAGAAAAGGAACTGGATGATCTGTACAATGATCTAAGAGTGTTTGAATCTGAGGTGGAAGCAAAGAAGAAGCCTACTGGATATGTTCATAATGCTGCACTCCTATCAGCATCAACTGATTCTACTGCTAACCCTGAATCAGTTAATGCTGCTAATGGAGTAAATCAAGAAAAAGGCAATGAATTTGTTTTTGAAGCCTTTCTTTCCAGCCATGGTAATTCCTCTTTAATCAATGATGACTTGGAACAACTTCATCCTGATGATCTTGAAGAGATGGACATTAAATGGCAGATGGCCATGCTTTCTATGAGGTTGAAGAAGTTCATTAAGAGAACTGGGAGGAATAACTTCTCTCAAAGAAGAGAAGATGGAGCAGGCTTTGATAAGTCAAAGGTGGAGTGCTATAAGTGTCATATGAAGGGACACTTTTCCAGGGAATGCAGTAGTGGAATATCTCACAACAACCACCAACAAGCACAGACTGGAAACTTCAACCAGAACAGAAACTCTGCTCAAGCTCTTGTTTCTCAACAAGGAATGGGGTTTGATTGGAGTGATCAAGCAGAAGAGGCCATTCAAAATCAAGCTCTCATGGCAGAGGTATCTGATCTCCCAACTGAGGTACTTTCTAATCTCTGTTCTCAAACTTGCATAGACACTGTTAAAAGGTACAGGGATCACAACCAGAATATGAGTGATGACCTTAAGAGGTTAGAAAAGGATATAAAAGACTATGTGAGAATTGTTGAGAGGTTGAGGAACAAATCAAAGGTTTCCAAGCCAATGAACTTCAACACACATATGATACAAATTACTGGAAGTGGGAGAAGAATGATCTAGAAATCCAACTGACAAAGTCTAAGGAGGACAATGAAAAGTTGAGAGGAGAACTAGACAAGGTTAAGCTAGATGTGGAAAAGTTTTCATATGCTTCTAAAGCCATGGATTCAATTCTAAAAGTCCAAATCCATGATAAGCTTAAACCAGGAATTGGGTACAATACCACACCACCACCATACAACAACAACTACATCCCTCCTAAATCATACTTGCTAGAGACCAAGGATAGAAAGGACTTGCATGTGGGAGCCACTAAGATAGATCCTTTAGATGAAGTGGTTGTTAAGGACAAGACTGAAAAAGAAGCTGGAAAGGGTAAGGATAATAATGTGAATGTTGAGATTCCCTTAGAAAATAACATTCTTACCAATGAGGGTGGTGGAAGGGATTGGGTCAAATCTGATGGTGTAGAGAAGACTGAGGAAAAGTCCAAAAAGGTTCATTACAAGCAGACTACAGTTGTGAATCCTGTTCCTTGCAAACAGTGTGCATGTAATAAATCTGAGCCCCTAAAACAGGTTAAAAGGAGGGGAAATCAAAGAAATTGGAATAATCAGTGGGCTCAGAAACAAGGAGTTGATCTGAGTAGAATCATCAGACCAAAACCTTGTTTCATATGTGGCAAATTGAATCATCTTGCTAAGCACTGTTATTTTAATCCTATGAACCAAAGGATAAATTTTCAAAGATCTGTGCAAAAAACTGTGGCTAAGAAAACTGTTAAATCTAAAAGCCACATGAAGAAAAAGACTGTAAGAGAGAATGTCAAGATGTGGGTTCCCAAAAGCACTAAAAATGTTAGTACTGCTACCACAAATAGTGCTGATAACAAAGATAGTGCTGCCAGAAGCAATACTACTGCTATCAATGTTAGTGCTGCTGAGGGTATTAGTACCTCTAAAACTAACATTATTAGTACTTCTGCAAATGTTAATACTGCTAACTCTATTAGTGCTTCTAACAAGGTTAGTACTGCTAAACCTGTTAGTACTGCTAACTCTGTTAATACTTCTAAAATTAGTACTGCTTCTAGTGTTTGTGCTTCTAGACCAATCATCATGACAAAATACTCCAGTCAAGAGGATTCTAAATTTAAAAATCTCATCAAAAAGGAGTGTAAGTACTTTGATGAGAAAGGGAGGCCCAAGACCACTTTGGCTTGGGTTCCTAGTCAATACTAATTGATTTATCTAATGTGCAGGGCAACCAACAGCTCAAGGGAAAGAGCATTTGGCATGTTGATAGTGGTTGCTCTAGGCACATGACAGGGAACATGGATTGCCTCAAGAATTTCAAGAAAATTGATGGAGGACATGTTGCCTTTGGTAATACTCCAGATGGAGGTAAGATTAGTGGTAAGGGTGATGTAACAAAAGATAAGATGACCTTTGAGGATGTTTTCTATGTTGAGCAGTTAAGGTACAACCTGTTAAGTGTATCACAGGTTTGTGACAAAAAGCATAGTATATTATTCACTGATTCAGAATGCATTATCCTTGCTCCTGGATTCAAGGTAGTTGATGAAAAGATGATACTACTAAGAACTCCCATAAAGGATAATGTCTATTGTTTGGATATGGAAAATGTTTCAACTGATTCATCCCTAAACTGTCTTGTTTCAAAAGCCTCTTTGGATGAATCATCACTTTGGCACAGAAGGATGTGTCACATGAACTTTAAAACAATGAATAAACTTGTTAAAAACAACCTTGTAAGAGGTTTGCATACAAAATTCTTTTCATGTAATGATCATTGTGTTGCTTGTCTCAAAGGCAAACAACACAAAACTTCTCATAAGTCCAAAGAGTTGAACACAATTTCTTCTTCTCTTCAGTTGTTGCATATGGATCTGTTTGGTCCTACAAATGTCATGAGTATAGGTAAGAAATCATATTGCTTAGTGATTGTTGATGATTACTCTAGATTTACTTGGGTATATTTTCTAAGGACTAAGGATGAGACAAGTGGACTGATCAAATCCTTTATTCTAAGAATTGAAAACCAAACAAATCAAAAGGTAAAAGTCATTAGGTCAGACAATGGTACTTAATTTAAAAATCTTGACCTAAACACCTTTTGTGAGGAAAAAGGAATTGAGAGGCAATACAGTGCTCCTAGGACTCCACAACAAAATGGTGTTGCTGAGAGAAGGAATAGGACACTGATTGAAGCTGCTAGATCTCTGTTAGCTGATTCAAAACTTCCAATTACTTTCTGGGCTGAAGCAGTTAATACTGCTTGCTATGTCCAAAACAGAGTTCTAGTAGTCAAGCCTAAAAACAAGACACCATATGAGCTTTTAAATAAAAGAAAACCATTTATTGGATTTTTCAAACCTTTTGGGTGTCCTTGTACCATTCTCAATACCAAAACTCACTTAGGAAAGTTTGATAGCAAAGCAGATGATGGTTTTCTTGTTGGTTACTCATCTTAGAGTAAGGACTACAGAGTATATAATTCTTCTTCTAGAATAATTGAGGAAAGTGACAATGTCAAATGCAATGAGAACACACCAAATCCTATTGGTTCAGGTCCTCAGTGGTTATTTGACATTGATTCACTAACTAACTCTTTGGGTTTCAGTAGTGATGATCATGCAAGATCAGGAAGTAGAGGATCAGGGGAAGAACAAATACAACATATTATTCCTCAGTCTGTGATCTTTCCATTACCTACAATGGACCCTGTTGACATATGTGAAAAGGAGACTGTTGCTGAACCAATTCAGAGTGAAGAAGAAAGAAGAGATGAGGAGAATTCAGAGCATGAAGAGCCAGAAGCAGCTGATGTGATTCCCTCAGCTGGCTTAAATGATTCCAATTTAGATGTGGGAATTAATGAAGAACCTAGTCTTCAGACAAGAACTCAGAAGAATCATCCTCCTGAGCTGGTAATAGGAGATATCTCCTCTCCTATGATGACTAGGAATCAAAGCAGACTTCAAGATTTGCAGGATCAGCAGCATACAATACTCTCTTGCTTTCTATCCCAGATTGAGCCTAAGAAGGCTTATAAAGCAATGAAAGATTCAAGTTGGATAGAAGCCATGCAAGAAGAGCTGCTACAGTTCAAATTGCAAGATGTTTGGGACTTGGTGGACCTTCCTAAAGGTCATAGAGCAATTGGCACCAAGTGGATTTTTAGAAATAAAAAGGATGAGAGAGGAATAGTAATCAGGAACAAAGCAAGGCTAGTGGCACAAGGGTACACTCAGGAAGAAGGCATAGACTATGAGGAAGTATTTTCTCCTGTTGCAAGGGTAGAGGCAATTAGGCTGTTTTTAGCCTATGCTTCATACATGAAGTTCAAGGTATATCAGATGGATGTGAAGAGTGCCTTTCTATATGGAACAATTGATGAAGAAGTATATGTATGTCAGCCCCCTGGATTTGAGAATCCATCATATCCTGACAGAGTATACAAACTGAAGAAAGTTCTCTATGGTCTACATCAAGCCCCAAGAGCATGGTATGATACTCTGTCTACCTATATCTTGGAAAATGGGTTTGAAAGAAGAATAATTGACAAAACTCTTTTCATTAGAAGAAGTAAGAAGGACATCCTACTTGTTCAGATCTATGTGAATGACATCTTCTTTGTATCCACAAAAGATCAGATGTGTAGAGACTTTGAAGAGTTGATGCACAAGAGCTTCAAAATGAGTTCAATGGGTGAACTTACTTTCTTCCTTGGGCTTCAAGTGAAACAGGAGAAAGATGGAATTTTCATAATCCAATCAAAGTATGTGAAAGACATCCTTGATAATTATGGTTTATCAGACTCAAAGCCAGCCAGCACACCTATGGAAACACACAAACAGATCACTGCTGATCTTGAGGGGGAGGATGTTGATGTCCATCTTTATAGATCAATGATTGGATCTCTCATGTATCTCACAGCCTCAAGACCAGATATCATGTTTCCAGTGTATGTGTGTGCCAGATTCCAAGTCAATCCAAAGCAGTCACATCTTCAAGCTGTTAAGAGGATTTTCAGATACTTAAGAGGGAAACCTAGATTAGGTCTTTGGTATCCCTATAAATCTACTTTTGACTTGATTGCATATTCAGACAGTGACTTGGGTGGTGCTAATATGGATAGAAAGTCTACTTCAGGGGGATGTCAGCTATTGGGTGCAAGACTAGTATCTTGGCAGTGCAAGAAACAAACCAAAGTGTCCCTATCCACAACAGAAGCTGAGTACATTGCTGCTGCAAGTTGCTGCTCTCAGGTTCTATGGATTCAGAATCAAATGCTGGACTATGGGGTAACCTTTCTTCACACTCCAATCTTCATTGACAATAGCATTGCTATTAGCATTGTTAACAATCCAGTCAAGCACTCCCAAACAAAGCACATTGAAATCAGGTATCACTTTATTAGAGACTGCAATGAAAAGAAGCTTATTCAAGTTGCTAAAGTACATACTGATAACCAGTTTGATGATCTATTCACTAAAGCTTTTGATGTGGGTAGATTCACTTTCTTGGTCACAAGTGTGGGCATGATCAACTCTGAATGAGCTCATGATTAAAAAGTGATTGTATACCTGTTATTTGTTTGTTTTTAGTGCTACTAATCATCTTTCTCAGGAAGTGCATTGCCTTGCTCAGACTAACACAAGCTTCAATAGTGTAAGTATAGTTAATGCTGCTAGTGCAGTCTTAATGCTGCCAGTGCAAAATTACTACTTCAGGTATCAGTTAATAATGCTAGTTCATTAATACTGCTAGTGGTTAATACGGCTAGTTAGTTAATACTGCTAGTGGTTAATACTGCTCTCAGTTAATACTGCTAGTTAGTTAATACTGCTAGATGGTTAATACTCATTCTTTCCCGAATCATATAAATACCGTCTTTGCCCGCCTAAAAGCTCATAACGACTCTTTGAATACTGTTCATCTTCTCTCTAACCTTTTTCTCTCAAGCAACCAGTGTGTTTTAGTCAAGACTCCTCAAGCTCGATGGCATCAATGGCATTTATTGATGAACACAACGAGATCGCAATGCTTCAAAAGCCTAAGCAGGCTGCTGGATTTCATCAAATAGTCGATTTTCTCAAGTCCAGCCATATAGCTCATGCTCTTACAGTGTCACCATCAATCTACATAGAGCACTAGAAGCAATTTTGGGCCAATGCCACCGTTTTTACTGAAAATGGTGTGCAGGTTATCAAGACAAGGGTGTGTGACAAACCCTTGATAGTTTCTGAAGAGGTCATTCGCATCAGTCTACGACTAGACGATGCCTCAGGTATTACATATATCTCTAATGATGATCTGTTTTCCAATCTTACAAGAATGGGGTATGGAGGCCCATGGGGTGTTTTTAAGTTCTCCAAAGCTAAATTTCCTCCCCAATGGCGTTTTCTTGTTCATACCCTTATGCACTGTATTTCTAGAAAAACTACTGGATGGAGTGAGTTCAGTAGTACCATTGCTTATGCTTTGGTCTGCTTGTCCACTGCCAGAAAGTATAATTTCTCGCAAATGATTTTCAAAGACCTTGTGTCAAACTTGGACAATAAAAAGAGTTATCACCACTGAATTGACGGATATGCCTCAATTTGATGAGGTATATGTACCTAAAATCCCCAAGGGCAAGGTCTTTTCAAATATGAAGAGATCTGCCATGGACTCGGAAGGAGTTGACACCCCATTGTTCTCTACAATGATGGTGGTGTCCCACAATCAAGAAGGTATGGCATCAGGGTCAGGGCCCTCACTAGACCATCCCACTGAGAGCCAATACCAACCTTCAATCACTATATCAATCCCTCAGTCCCTTCTTCAAAAACCAACTTCACCCATCACCCATACTTACATAAGGAAAAAGGTAAAGAAGGCTCCTTCTCTTCTTGTACCTTCACCCACAAAGCCTTTAAGCCCTATAATGGAGAATTCTCCATTAGAGAATATCTATAGGGAAACCACTGTCTCCCAACCCCAAGGAGGTGCTCACTGAGGAGATGCATGAGCATATGGGTGAGAAGGCTGCCACTACTCCTGCTAGCACAGAGGAGGTCAGTGGTAACATCAATAAGACCTTCCCCATGGCAACTTTGAATGAGAAATCATTCAAAGGTCCCAGGTGCCAAGAATCCAAGGGGGTAGCAGGTGCTTCTGTCAGGCAGAAGACCTCTACTACTAAAAGATCCAAGGATCCTTCTAGGGTGGTAAACACACCCAAAGGAGGTGAGGACAGATATAACTACCAAGAATTGATGGATACAATGGGCAACATTAATCTAGATGTCATCAAACAGGGAGCAGATATAGAGGAGATGAAATTGGTACTTCTGTCTCAACAAGTGCAGATTACCAAATTGAAAAAGCTGGTGATGAGGTTGGTACAGAAAAAGAAGAAAAAGCAGTTTATCTTGAAGAAGAGGGGAGATGCTTTCAAAAAGGGGGAGAAACAGGATGAAAAGGAGAAGCTCAGTACTAGTGGTATGGAAGCTTAATTTGAGGGGGAGAAGAATAGGGAAACAGAAAACAAAGAAGCAGAAACTAGTAAAGAGGCAGAAACTGTTAAACAAGCAGCAGTAACTGAAAAAGCTCAAGCAACAGTAACAGGGCTATCTGTTGAAGAATTAGAGATTGCAGAAACATTGGTAAAAGCTAAGAATGACACTCCCAAGGCTGCTGAAAAGGCCAAGGGAGTGGTCATTAAAGAAGGAGGTCTTAAGCAGAAAAGCAAAGAAATCAGTGAGGCAGAATTGAAGAAGAAAGGAAAGGCTAAGATGGTTGAACCTGAACAACCTTTAAAGAAGCAGAAACAGATAGAGCTAGATGAAGAAGTGGCAAAACAGCTTCAAGCAGAGATGGAAAAGGAGGAACAAATTCAATCAGAAAAGGACAGAGAGCTTGCACTGAATATGGCTAAAAAGCTCAATGAAGAATATCAAAAGAGTCTGAAAACTGCAACTGAGGCCAAGAAAAGTATAGTAAAAGCAACCAAGCACAGACTGCCTTCAAAGATTCAGAAAAGACAACCTTCTAAGACCTATCTGGCTAATCAAGAAAGGAGAAAGATGATAAACTTCCTGAAAGGAGCTCTTGGAGTTCCTGAAGGAATGTTTACTAACATGGCGTATGGTAAGATAGAGGAGTTGTATTCAAAGGAGATGGTTAAGCTTCAAGGGGATTCTACTCAAAGGGAAGAAACTGAAAGAAGGATGAAAGAGAGGCATGATCTCAACATCCAACAACCCTTCCCTGAGGAAACCACTCCTTCAAAAGAAAAGGCTGAAAAGAAGGAAGAGAATGTTGTTGTGGAAGTCAAATCTGCAAAGAGAGTAAAGACCATAGCTTCCAAGAACCAGTCCAAAAAGCCAAGGTTTGAAGAAGCAGAAAAGGAGGCAGAACCATCTGTTGCAGATCATACAGAGCAAACAAGTCAGAGTGCACAACAACCAAATCAATCTGATGAGCATGTTGGTCTTTACATGACTTTAATAGAACCAGTATAGGTTGTTCCCATTTCTGTGAAAGCACCAGAAATCATCTTTTGGGATATTCTGAGGGACAACAGAAAGGATTACTTCAGACTAAAAAGAATTGGTGACTTGTTTGAAGTATATACAACTTGGGGCAACGTGATCAGAAGTTGTTCCAGGGCTGACTTAGAAGAAATGCATAAGGTGGGAATAAAGCTATATGAGCCTGTTTTGAAAGGAACTGAAAAAAATCTACTAAAAGTTGCTATGGAATACTTGTGTATGATGTTTGAACCAGAAAAAGTGGTGTACAGGATCAAGGATTTGCATCATGAGTATGGGTTCAAAAGGATTGATCAGTGGATGCTCTTTGAAAACTGTGGTGTCTACATGATCACAATAGATAACTGCTATCATGAGTATTTTCTAGTGGACAAAGTGTATGATCATATCAAGGAGAAGCTAAAAGGAATGCTGAAAGCCAAGCTAGTGTGTGCAAAAGGATCTGAAATGGCCAAAATTATGATAAGAAGGACAATCAATCAAAGTCTGGGACTGGATCCAAATTTGGGCAACTAAGCTGAAGTTTTGAAAGCATCTTGAAGACCATATCTGAAGAACTTGACTTCTCTTCCTAAAAGTCAAGTTAGGGGGAGATTGTTGGGAACTTAAGATTTGTTCAAGTATGGTTAATGCTGCTAGTATATTATGATTACTACTGCTAGTAGATTTAATACTGCTTGAAAAGTTAGTGCTGCTACTTAAATAGTTAGTACTGCTTGGAGAGTTAGTACTGCCAGTAGTTAGTACTGCTAAGGGATTACTACTTCCAACATGATTAATACTGCTGAGGAGTTTAATGTTGCTGAAAATGGTTAATACTTCTGAAGAAGGTTAGTGTTGCTTATGAGATGAAGACTCAGTATGGAATGAAGACAACTGTATAGAAGTCTTGCTAAAGTAAAGGAGATAATTATGGAATGAAAATCAATTGTATTTTTATAATTATCTTGTAATATGTCTTGTATAAATAGTATATAAGTCTTTGATAGAATTAACTTTTGATTGATAAGTTTTTAGAGAGAGAATTAACCTCAAGGTTTATAATCCTAGTTCTAGAGAAGTAGAATTCGTCTTGGTGAGCTTGTTCATCAAGATTGAGGTTTTGTGTGAAAGCTTGTAACTTTAATCATTCAATAAAGTTTACAAATTGTGATTTCAGTTTTACTGTTCCATTGATAGTTGAATATTAAAGTATTTTTCCGCAACTTCTTTAATATTGTTTCTGAGTGTTATTATTCTTGTTAAGAATTAGATCCTGACACTTTATGCAAAATTCTCCATGTGCGAATTTTGGTTGAAGGAAGTGCAGTTCTTGGGGCACGTAGTCACGAAAGACGGAGTGAAGGTGGATCCGGCAAAGATTGAAGCCATGATGAATTGGGAACCTCCTAAGAACCCATCCGAAATTCGAAGTTTCTTGGATTTGGCTGGCTATTATCGAAGGTTCATTCAAGACTTCTCCAAAATTGCTTCATCGCTAACGTTGTTGACCAAGAAGAATGTAAAGTTCACGTGGACCGAGACACAAGAAAGGGCTTTCCGGACATTGCAAAGGAAGTTATGTGAAGCTCCGATCTTATCGTTACTCGAAGGATCGGAGGATTTTGTAGTCTATAGTGATGCATCCAAGATGGGGCTTGGATGTGTACTCATGCAAAGGGGGAAGGTGATTTCCTACGCGTCAAGGCAATTGAAGGTGCACGAGAAGAATTACCCCACGCACGATTTGAAATTAGCGGCCGTGGTTTTCGCACTAAAACTATGGCGACATTACCTTTACGGCACGAAGTGTACCTTGTACACGGATCACAAGAGTTTGAAGTACGTTTTTGAGCAAAAAGAACTCAACATGAGACAAAGAAGATGGATGGAGTTACTCAAGGACTACGATTGCGAACTACTCTACCATCCGGGTAAGGCGAATGTAGTGGCGGACGCCTTGAGTCGAAAAGAGTATAGTGGAAGACTCCAAGCTAAGCTCACAAGAATTGAATTGATATCAAGTCTCATGGAGAGGATTAAAGAGTCACAAATCGAAGCTTTGAAGGAAGAAAACCTCAAAGATGAAGTGATGGTCAAACAACGATTGCTCTTGACTGAAGATAGTCGAGGAATAAAATGTTTCAACGGGCGAGTTTGGGTACCAAAGTTTGGTGGAAACTGAGAGCTACTCTTGGAAGACGCGCATAAGTCCAAATACTCAATTCACCCAGGAAGCACCAAGATGTACCGTGATTTGAAATTACATTATTGGTGGCCAATTATGAAAATGGATGTGGCACACTACGTGGAACGATGTGTGACTTGTTCGCAAGTAAAGGCCGAACATCAACAACCTTATGGGAGCCTCCAATCGCTTGAAATTCCCGAGTGGAAATGGGACAAGATTACCATGGACTTCGTGACCAAACTACCGAAGACGTTGAAGGGAAACGACACCATTTGGGTCATCGTCGATCGATTGACGAAAAGTTCTCACTTTCTAGCGATGCGGGAAACCTTGCCAATGGATAAGTTGGCAAAGCTTTACATAGACGAAGTAGTCTCTAGACACGGTATACCCTTGTCGATAGTTTCTGCTCGCAAGAGTGACATTGTGTCACAATCGCGGAGGGCACAATCGTCGGAGGTCGATGACCTACGGTACATTTCTCGCGATTGTGCCACGCGAGAGTGACAGGGTCACAATCGCAGGGCACTATCGCCCATCTTGTACCGCAGGTGAGTGGTCCCTCGCGACTATGCCCGCGAGAGTGACAAATGTCACTCTCGCCGTGTCACTATCGTCGGCGGGGGTTTGCGTATAAAAAGTGTAGGTCGCGATTTTAGTCATTTATATCTGATTATAGGGTTTGGTGTGCGATTCTAAGTCATTAATGGTGGTCCTTAACATTTAGGAAGTATTGTGGTGAGCTCTCAAGTGGTCTTTCATCTCCTCCATTTCTAGGGTTTGGTTTCTTTCTTAAGGAAACTACCAAGGTGAGTTCTTACACTCTTTATAAAACCTTATACATGTCAAATGCGAATTTTAAATGCCTAAACATCTCCTTTTATATATTTGATTGTGGATTTATACCAAGTCTAACTTTTGGAGATTTTTAGGGTTTATAAACATTTTATGAAATAGAAGTGACAATGTCTTGATAATGTTTCTACAACTTACTTGTACTTGGGAAATGTATTTTATGGAATGGATTCCATATATATAAATGTTGGTCCCGAAGGTGCTTAACAAGTTTGTAGAAGGGGGGGTTGAATACAAACACAAGAATTAAAGTTTAATAAATTGTTTATTGATAAATCAAATACAATTTACAAGATTAAGACAGACTCAATCTAAACAAACTTAAGAAACACTAAGATGGTTGCACAAGAAATTCAGAGAAAGGGGGATTAAGAGATATAGAAAACAAGGGTTTCTATTTCGGGGTTTAAGGATTAAGCACACTTCAGATGAAGGGGTGATCTTCCTATTTATACCCTCTGCATTAAATGCATGGTAGGGCACTTTACACGTGGCATTCACTGATTGGCTTTGGGAGTCTGACTTTTGGGAGACATACTTTCGGCCGAACAATGAACAGTGTAGTTGACAGAGATGTTGTACGAATTGTGGCAGAGACATGTCTGTTCTGACATATCGTACTAAGTTGTGCAAGGTGAGACAAAAGGAAACTTGAGGCATAAGCTAAGTGATCATTCGATCGCTGAGTATCTCTTTCTTCAGAGATATCAAGAGTTCAGCGATCGCTAAAGCTTTTCCTCATGTTCCTTCGCGTATAAGTAGATTCGTCTTTGCTTCACTGATATCCGCATCAGGTCACTAGTAGACTTGTCTTTGTTCAGCAGCTTCGTCTTCGATTCAGCTATGAACATCTGTTGACGCGAGGCTTGTCTTCAGGGATTACGTTTACAGTTTACATCAGAAACTATCAGTGATAACTAAACAAACTCGGTCTTATCGCTGATAGTGAAACACTAATACATAGAAATGTTTATAAGAAAGATTATCAGCGATAACTGAACAGACTCAGTTTGATCGCTGATGGTGAAACACTAATACATATTAAAATGTATTTTTCACTAAGTATAGAAGAGGGTCGTTATCAAATCACTGAGAGAGTTTGGATCAACAATAAACTTGTGTTTGGAAATAATGAACTTTTGGTTAACTGTTGATAAGTTTATATGTTGAGATTTAGCATGTTTGGGATTGAAGCATATAAGGGTTGATTTCTTTTCAACTAATGACCTTTTGATAAATAATGAGAATTAGTCATTATGAAAATTACCTCTTAGATAATCCATATATATTTATCAAATGTTAGAGTACTCGTTTGGCCTTGCGGGCTTTATTTGGCATAATTGCTTGCATTGGGAGTCATGACCCCTATTTACTATAGTATTACGACATTGGATGAGGATTTCAACATGATGACCTTTCGCGGTCGAACCTTTCGCGGTCGAACCTTTCGCGGTTGAAGTTGACTTTCCGTGGGTGTAAGTTTAAGGCCACTTAGCCTGACATCCCTTGCGTATACTTTTTATGTGTACTGGATTTACTAACTTATCAAATGACTTACTTTTGTGTTCCGTCATTTGTGTTAGTAAGCGGGTCTCCCCCGTAAACCCAAGAGGTAACTGTCACGGTAAAAGATTTTATTACTATTGTCATAAATCTAAATATTTGGTTTACATTTATAATTGTTTATTTATATCGGCAAATGTTTGACCTCACTAGGCTTTAGCCTAACACTTTTTCTTAAAATGATGTGTATTTCGTCGGGATTGAGTGGATGGCTCGAGGGCCAAGAGCGGTCTTTTTGGGAGTTTTAGTGACCGACATGTTTTGTTAGCGGACATACTTTTGGAGGAATAGCTACACCCGAACTTAATCTGTCTTGTCTAAGTTAGATTATTAGGTTGTTGAATTATATTCCTCATTTGTTTAGCCTTGTAACTGTCGTCATATTATTCCCCGTTTTGGGATGATACTTTTGGGCTTGTTAAGCAGGTTTTAATTATTTTGGATCGGCCATTTTACAGCCGTCATATTGCAAAATTTTCGAATTTTATTTCTCTAATTTTAGGGATGTTATATTTAGCAATTTAATTCGAGCCTCTTAGTTGGTTATTCTAGTTGCCAGACCTTTTATGGGTTTTGATTTGGTTTGAAATGGCTTTGGAAAATGCTTAAATGTTTATTGGGATTTTGTTAAACTCGTGTTCCAAGTGATTATTTGGGTTCTAGTTTGATTTATGTCTTAATTTGGGAATTAATCTGGAAGACGTGGGTTCTGCATATCGTTTCTCGGATTTTCTGTTCGATAATCCGGTCACCGGATTGCTTGGGACCGGTCGTTAAAGTTCGACACCGGTCAAAGGTTTACCCCGGTCGACCTTTCACCCCGATCGGTTGAGGTGGGGAGCAATACGCCGGTCGATTTTCTTTACTCCGGTCAAGGGGGGGGGGCGACACCCTGGTTGCACAAGCACACCGGTCGGCCCTATGGCCCCGGTCATGAAGGTATGGCACCGGTCGGCCCTGTTGGCCCGGTCCATGGATTTTACAATGTGGTCCGAAGCCCAATTTGAGGTTAAGGTAATCAGATTAAGTTTGTTGGAATTTTTATTAGAGTTGGGTTGCATGTATTGGATTGGCCCATTCTCATTTTGGGTATAATAAATAGGATGTTTTAATTATAGTTGTAGTAAGTTGAATTTTAGTAAGTTGGGTTTTCTTATTTAATAGGAGACCGTTGAGAGTTTTGGAATTAGGGCCAACCTTGTTAAAATAGATTGTATCGATAATTTATCGGGCAATGCCTTGTTTTATAGGTTTCTGTTCAGATTATAAAAGTAGACGAAAAACTTTGAGCTAAGGGACGCCAGGTGAGTTTTTCTGAACTAAATCTTTTTGGTAACGAAAGCATGTGAAGTTTAATTTTTAAACTGTGATTTATTTATGATGGCATGATTTATGAAATTGTTCAAGTGTGTTTTAAGATGTTGAAAATTTAAATGTATCCATACATTCTATGTGGAGATTTCGACCTAAGTCGGGGAGTGTGGCCCGCCTACTCGTGCCGGGGAGTGTGGCCCTTTTATGCCGTTGGGGGTGTGTCCCAACATTAAGGCATCTTTACACGTGGCATTCACTGATTGCCTTTGGGATTCTGACTTTTGGGAGACATGCTTTCGGCCGAACAATGAACAGTGTAGTTGACAGAGATGTTGTACGAATTGTGGCAGAGACATGTCCGTTCTGACATATCGTACTAAGTTGTGCAAGGTGAGACAAAAGGAAACTTGAGGCATAAGCTAAGTGATCATTCGATCGCTGAGTATCTCTTTCTTCAGAGATATCAAGAGTTCAGCGATCGCTAAAGCTTTTCCTCATGTTCCTTCGCGTATAAGTAGATTCGTCTTTGCTTCACTGATATCCGCATCAGGTCACTAGTAGACTTGTCTTTGTTCAGCAGCTTCGTCTTCGATTCAGCTATGAACATCTGTTGACGCGAGGCTTGTCTTCAAGGATTACGTTTACAGTTTACATCAGAAACTATCAGTGATAACTGAACAAACTCAGTCTTATCGCTGATAGTGAAACACTAATACATAGAAATGTTTATAAGAAAGATTATCAGCGATAACTGAACAGACTCAGTTTGATTGCTGATGGTGAAACACTAATACATTTTAAAACGTAATTTTCACTAAGTATAGAAGAGGGTCGTTATCAAATCACTGAGAGAGTTTGGATTAACAATCTCCCCTTATTTGATAATGACAAAGTAACTGAAGAAAATTACTTTATAATTCAAAATGATGGAATAATCAGGACTCATAACATACATGTCCCAATTACTATTTTGAGGGATCTTTTACAGTACTGATAGAGTTAAGTACTTCACTGAAATGCTTATTAATCCAAGAAAAGAATTACAAGGTATGAAAATTACAAGTACAAGTGATGTACTAACTACTGTAAGTTAAACTAATAGATTACAAGAAAGGAAACTAATCTATCAGCTATCTAAAGAGGGTTTAGGAGGATCGATCAAATACTCAGGTATTTCTTCTCCTTTTTGCCTTTGCTCTAAAGATTCTTTGCAGATGATCACTATGATTGGCTCAGCAGCAAGAGAGAGAGTACACCATAGGCACATGAGATCCTTGAGAAGAGCGAGGGGACATATAGGGATTTCAGAGACCCTTTGAAATCTGAGCTGTTCCTCGTCATCTCTGAAGAAGATTCCAAAAGGTTCTTCAAGTACTTGTCCCGCAACATATGGTCCGCCAGGAGGCAGAGATAGATCCAGAACTGAAAGATCAGGAGGAGGACCGAACAGAGCTTCTCTTGAGAATTTGATGGAGGTTTCATTCCTGATCACTGCGACATTATCAGATGAGGAGGAGATAGGCTTTCTCTTGATTTGCTTGGAATTTGGAGGAAGAGTAGATGGCACCTTTAGTATAGCAGCGAATCTGTTGATGAGGGCATCATTTACCCTTTCAACATAGCCTCTGTATGTAGACTTTGATTTCTTCAGCGCATCTTTGAACTCAAGCCACTCCATGTAGCCAAAGTCTTCCAGCTTTGAAATGAACATAGCCTTGCAGCTTCCATCCTCTCTGGTAATCTCCATGGTGACAGAGAGTTTATCCTTCTTCTTTCTTCCAGAGATAGCAACAACTACGATCTTCATTGGGTCAGAGCGATAGTCAATTTTGTGCTTGCACCAATCGACAGAATTATCGCTGACCGCTTTTTCTTTGGAGCATTCCTCTTCAATCTCTTTCAAAAGAGCTGCCTGGACTTCCACTGGTTTGCTTTTCAGCTTCTTGTCTTTGACTTGAGAAGACTGAATTTTGAGAGCCAGAGAGGCATCTCTTTGACATTCAGCAATCAGCTTCTCAGCCGTGACGGATTCTTCAATTTCAGCTTCTGTGAGGAACTCCAGATCTGATGATTGAGAGGGGACCTTTCGTTGTTGACTCTCCAGATGAGAGATCATCTCTGTTCTTTTCTTTCTCTCTTCCTCTGACCAGTGAGATGGTCTAGAGGGCCTTCCATGATGTTGCAGGGACTCTTCTTCTTCTTCATCCTCTTCATCAATCTCTCTGACAGAGATTGGGATTATTTGGTCATCAGCTTCAGCAGCTGGTATTATTTGAAGCTCTTTACCCTTAAGCAGGGGAGAGAACTATCTGGGCAGAAAAAGAAAAAGGTTAGATTTATTTTTAGGGAAGGAGAGAGATAAAGGCTAGAAAGAAACAGGGGTGGGATTTTTATAGAAGGATAAAGGAACAAGAGTAAGGCATACCTGAGAAGGATTCTCCTCAGGTAGTGAAATCATCTTCAGGGTTCCCTCAGCAGTTGCACCTTTGCTTTGGGAAGGGGTTCCTGAAGGTGTCTCTTGACTCCCCCTGCTTTGATAACTTATTTCGAAGCTATCGCTGATGAAGTGACTGCTGAAGAACACCATAGAGATTGATCTTCATCGTCATCATCATCATCTTGATGAGAATCTTCCTCTTGATCTTCAAGATCAAGGTCTTCATCATCATCGTCTTCTTCCTCTTCCTCATCATCAACTAGATCAGCGATGGTAGGAGGGGCTTTCTCAGCAGCTATCTCCCCCTCAACATGAGAGGGAGTTTCCTTCAGTTGTTCAGCAGCATCAGCTTCTTTATCCTTATTTTCTTCAGATGCTTTCTCCCCCTCTTTGTCATTATCACGAAGGGAGAGATCTTGGGAAGGAGTAGAGGTCTCAGCGGTGGACAACTTATGGACTTCAGCCTCCAGTCCTTTGAGCCGGTCTTCAAGTACAGAGATATCGGACGTAACTTGATGAATAAACTCCACAGCTACGTCTAGAGCGGTGCGATCATCTTCTGTAAATGAAGGAGCAGGAGTTGGAGATGGTTCCTTCAGGCGGTTCAGGATCTGCTGAAGAAGGACCTCACAGGCATCAACCTTTGTAGTCAGAGCCGCAAACTGTTGCTGTGAGTCCTCCCTGACTTTGACAATCGCTTCTTGGAGAGTAGCGATTTGAGAAATGTCAGCTTTGGAGGCGCAGTTGGCTATCAGCGTCTTCAAAGCTTCACCAGCTGATTGAACAACATTGGTGGTGTTGTTGAGAGATGCAGTCAGAGCCTCCACCTTGGTAGTCAAACTGCTGACATTGGTGTCAACAGTCGCCAGACTAGGACCTGAAATATAAGTTAGTTTTTGAGAAACAGGCTTATATGGTGAGTTGGGAGAAGTGTTTAAGGTTATAGGGATACCTGAATTATCAAACATTTTGTAGAATTGTAACGATTCCTCAAAAGATTGATGTTCAGGTCCTATGGGTCCAAACTGTGGTTGAGTAGAAATAGATGGAGGGTTAGAGATCAAAGAAATAGAAGGACTAGAGATGGGGATAGAAGATGTAGGGATAGGGGTAGTTACCTCAGGTTGTTGTTGAACTGAGATTGTAGGTTGCGTCACTGTTGTTGTGACAGCGACCGAGATCGCTGGCATGGTTGAAGTGGTTGTCGCTGAGGATGTGGAGGAGAGACCCACGAAAGCATCCAAGGAAGTTTGTTGATAAACATCCTTAGGTATAGAGTTAGAGGTAGCTTTCTCCTTGGTCACCTTGGCCTTCTTCGAAGGACCAAGGGAGCCAGTTGATGGTCGTTTGGAAGGGGTAGCGGCAGGGATAGCAGAAGAAGAAACCTCCCGCGTGGCCGCTGAAGACGAAGAAGTGAGGAGAGAGAGACGAGAACGAAGTTCAGAGATACTTACCTCATTGGGGAGCGTCTTGACCTCCAGGGAGCGCTGACCCACTTTCGGAAAAGATGCATCCGAGTTAGTGGGGTAAGTGGCAGGGTAGAGAAACTTCAGGTACGCGCAGATAAAGCGTACTTAGGGGACCTTGGGATTCCTTTCGGTCTTCTCTATCTTTGACTTGAGATCGTCAAAGATAGCTGTTGCGTAGTCGAAGTTTCGTCCATCGATCACTGAGTAAGCCATCTGGACCTGAATCTTGCTTGCTTGGTCCAGTGACCCACTCTTCCCACTCATACATTGAATGAAGTGTGAGAAGATGTAGTTAAGCTGAGAAGGCATCAGTGCCTTCTTCACAAGAGTCAGCTTCTTGTTTGGAATCGTCGTCCTTGGCTTGGGTTCCCAAGCGTATTCCATGGCATCCAGGAATTGGATGAATTCAGCATCAGTTGGCAAAGCGTCGAATCCATTCCTGGGTTTGTCAGGAAAACGTAGAGCTTTCCTCAGGCCTAAGGCAGTCATCATCCCTGAGCCAAGTTCAGTGCTGAAAGAGATAGCAGGAACCTGTTCACCCTTTTTGTTGGTGATAGAGGTTTCGTCAGCAGTAAACCAGAATTGTTGGAGAAGAGCTTTGGAGGGTGTGGGATCCACAGTGATAGCATAAGCAATGCAGGATTGCTTTAGAAACATTGCAGCTTCCTTCAGATGTGGGTACTTAACACCGTCAAAATCGAGACGTGCGAGATGATTGTTCTTTGGAAGCTCCGATTCAGTGAGTGCGAATTTGACGTTCTTAGAAGCGACAAGTGCAGATTGAGCCATTCTGAATATGAGTAGATAAAAGAGTAGAAGAAAAGGTTTTAGTCTAAAAATAAAGAAGATTTTCTAGTTTCTATTTGAGGAAAGAAACATAGAAAATCAACAAATTTGAAGATTAACAAGGTGTTCTTAATATAATATACAAGAACAAGAAGAAAAACCAAAGATTTTGAATGAAGAAAATCAAAATAAAATGGTTTTTAAAGAATAAAATCAAAAATGAAAATGATTTTATGTGATTAGAATCTTATAAACCCATAAATGGAGTTTTATGTAAAAAGATTTAAGATATGAATTAGAAAAAGATCAAGAATAACCTGTTGATCTTTGAAGAAGATGATACAAATGCTTGAGAATTCTAGAATGCTTGAGAGAGTATTCTTGCTTTGAAAGTATTTCCAGAAAGCGTAAAATGATAAGAATGGAAAAATATTCCTTTTATACGTGTGAGAAAGGAGAGAGAATGTGAGAGGCGGGAAAACAAATGCTCATCATGACATGGACACGTCCCACGAAGTTGATTGGATAGAAGGGCAACGGACGAACGTGTCAGAAAAAAACATGTCGTGGATTGTCGGTTCAAATGACGTCATAGAAGAGAGAGACTGTTCATTTGTCCTTTTTTGAAATTATCGTTGAAGAAAAGTCAGCGATAGATTTTTCTTTTTGAAAGTATCCTTGATGGTAAAGATAGGGATAAATTTTCTTTTCAAAGGATCACTGACTAGAAATATCAGTGATAAATTTATTTTTCAAAAAGCTTTTAATCATTTGAAGAAAGTTCAGTGATTAAGGTTTATATTTTGAAAAACATCTTAACTGAATGAAGATTCAGTTGTAGGGATTGAGAGAACATACCTAAGAGTCAGAATGTTTATCAGAGAGAATGATAAAAGGGGAACTTATGATTACTGACACAATGCATGAACGTTGAAGATTTATTCTTCTAGATTCAGCATTCCAAGCTCACTGACGAGAAAGTTGAACCTTGTCTCATCAAGAGGTTTGGTGAATAAATCAGCAAGCTGAAAGTCAGTAGGAATAAAGTGAAGTTCAATATCACCATTCATCACATGATCTCTGATAAAGTGATATCTGATCTCTATGTGTTTCGTCTTTGAATGTAGCACTGGATTGTTTGCTATAGCGATAGCACTAGTGCTGTCGCAATAGATAGGAATCTTTGACAGCTGAAGGTCATAGTCTAATAGTTGATTTCTCATCCATAAGATTTGAGAACAACAGCTTCCAGCGGCTACGTATTCAGCTTCAGCTGTGGAAGTGGACACTGAATTTTGCTTTTTGCTTGTCCAACTTACCAGCTTTCCTCCCAGGAGTTGACATCCACCAGTGGTACTCTTTCTGTCAAGTTTACAGCCTGCAAAATCACTATCAGAATAACCAGTTAGATCGAACCCTGAGTCTTTGGGATACCAAAGACCGAGGTTAGGAGTTCCCTTCAGATATCTGAAAATTCGCTTAACACCGATCAGATGGGATTCCTTGGGTTCAGATTGATAGCGTGCACATAAACAAGTAGAGTACATAATGTCAGGTCGGCTCGCTGTAAGATACAGCAGGGTGCCTATCATTCCTCTATAGGCAGTGACATTAACAGGTTTTCCAGAAGGATCTTTGTTAAGTGTCAGGGGTGGTGCCATAGGAGTTTTCATCGCTGAAGTTTGAGTAAGATCAAACTTCTTCAGCATATCTTTAACATATTTACCTTGGCTTATAAAAGTACCTTTGTCAGATTGTTTAATCTGAAGACCAAGAAAATATGTCAGCTCACCCATCATACTCATTTTATATTCTTTCTTCATTATTTCAGCGAAGCGAGTACATAGAGATGGGTTAGTAGAACCAAATATTATGTCATCGACATATATTTGTACAAGAATTATATGACCTTTTATCTTTCTGAAAAATAACATATTATCAATCTTGCCACGTTCAAAATTTTCAGAGATAAGAAATGATGAGAGAGTGTCATACCAAGCACGAGGGGCTTGTTTTAGACCATAGAGAGCCTTATCCAATTTATAAACATAATTTGGATACTTAGGGTCATAGAACCCTGGAGGTTGTTCTACATAGACTTCTTCATTCAGCTTTCCGTTTAGGAACGCTGATTTTACATCCATTTGATAGACGGTGAAATCTTTATAGACTGCATAAGCTAAGAATAGTCGAATTGCTTCGAGCCTAACCACAAGGGCAAAGGTTTCATCATAGTCTATACCTTCCTCTTGTCTGTATCCCTGAGTAACAAGTCGAGCCTTGTTGCGGGTTACAGTTCCATGTTCATCTAACTTGTTTCTAAACACCCATTTGGTGCCTATAACAGTTTTATCAGATGGTCTAGGAATGAGATTCCAAACTTTGTTTCGAGAGAATTCAGTCAGCTCTTCTTGCATAGCGCTGACCCAGTTTGGATCTCTGAGGGCATCATCAGTCTTCTTTGGTTCTATTAAAGAAAGAAAGTTGACAAAGAGACAGATATTACCTGAGCTTCGTCGTGTCTGAATACCTGCATCTGGATCACCAAGAATTTGATCTATTGGATGATCTCTGGTCCATCGCTGAGCAGGAGCATGATCTATCAACTCAGAGGTGAATCAACAATTGGGATGTTTACTGATGAGGACGTTTGAGGTTTATCAGCAATTAACTGTTGAGTAGTGGACAGACTGTTGTTATCAGAGAGGTTTTCAGACAGAGGTAGATCTGATGGTAGCAAGGTGTTTACAGGTTCAGCTGAAACCCATGAGTTGGATTCAGCGCTAGAAGGTATAATGTTTGGATCATCATCAGCGGCTGGAGGATCTGAATGCTGATGGTTTGAGAAGAAGGGTTCAGTTTATTTGTAGTGAGAAAACATCCAAGCATTTAACTCTTCACTGTCAGTGATTGGTTTAGAGTTCGCTGAGCGAGTTTCATCGAATGTGACATGAATTGTTTCTTCCACAGATTGTCTTCTTTTGTTGAAAACTCTGTAGGCTTTGGAGATGGAGGAATATCCTAGAAATATTCCATCATCAGCTTTTGGGTCGAACTTTCCAAGTTGATCTCTGTTGTTTAAGATATAGCACTGACAACCAAAGATATGAAGAAAACTGATAAAAGGATTCCTTCCATGAAAAAGTTCATAAGCTGTCTTCCCAAATCGCTTTACTATTAGCGATCTGTTTTGAGTAAAACATGCAGTGTTTACAGCTTCTGCCCAAAATTGAGTAGGGAGATGAGAATCGCTGAGCATTGATCTAGCAACTTCAATGATCGTTCTGTTTCTTCTTTCAGCGACTCCGTTTTGCTGAGGTGTTCTTACTGTAGAGAAGTTATGAGAAATTCCCTTTTTTCAAAGAAATGGTTCAGGGAACTGTTTTTGAATTTAGTTCCATGATCACTTCTTATTGAACGAACAGTAAGATTATTCAGCACTTCCATCTTTTTAACAAAAGATGTTAGTTCTTCTGGAGTATCACTCTTACAGCGAAAAAAGATAACCCAGGTATATCGAGAGAATTCATCTACAATGACAAGCGTATATTTCTTTCCAGCTATTGATTGGATGTTGACAGGGCCAAACAGATCCATATGTAAGAGCTGAAGAGGACTTGTCACTGAGGAAACTTGTTTAGACTTGAAACTAGCTTTTGTTTGTTTTCCTTTTTCACATGCTGAGCAGAGAGATTCTTTAGCATATGAGTGCTGAGGAAGACTAGAAACCAGTTCCTTAGATGAGAGAGAATTCAAGGTTTTGAAGTTTAGATGAGAGAGCCTTTTGTGCCATAGCCAGTTGACATCAGAAGAGAAAACATAAGTTTTCAGTGATAGTAGAGTCCATATCTATTACATAGACATTTTCTCTACGATAACCACTGAGAGCAAGTTTTCCTTTCTCATCCACCACTGAACATGCTTTCTTAGAAAAGCGAACTTCGTAGTCTTTGTCACATAGCTGACTGATGCTCAGAAGGTTGTGCTTCAGTCCATCTACATAAGCGACTCTTCGAAAGGTAGTTGTCCCATTGCTGAGGACAACAAACCCTCGGGTATATCCTTTTCCATTTCCACCGGAGGTCACAGGGGGACCTTTCTCTTCCTTGTATTCAGTGAGCAGGTCTTTTTGTCCAGTCATATGACGAGAACATCCACTATCGAGATACCAGATGCCCTTTGATCCCTGCACACATAAGGAAGATTAAGCGTTGTTTGGTACCCACTTTTCAATGGGTCCTTTAGAGTTAGTGGATATGGAAGATTCAGCAGTCTTCACAACAGATGAGGATTCAGCTTCAGTGGTGATCTTCACTTTGGTTAATTTCTTAACCTTAGTGGTATTCTTCACCTTGGTCGATTTTTCAACTTTGGTGACCTTCTCAGCCTTAGAGGCATTTATCTTCACTTTAGTTATTTTATCAGCTTTAGTGGCAGTCGGACATTTGCTTGCAATATGGTCAGTAAAACCACAGTGATAACATTTTCTGTATTTGAAAATGGTTTTAGGACCAGAAGTAGAAGGTTTTGCAAGTTTAAGATGAGCAGGTCCAGGTCCGAGAAGGCTTTTCTCATGAGATCTGGGAGGAATTTTCATTTCTTCAGATCTCGTGGATTTAAGATCAATCTTTAGCTTTGGAGGACAGAGATCAAATATTTCTATCACAGAGCTAGAGGATTGATTTGCTGAAGGTTTAAAAGTAACCTTCAACTTTGCTTTCCTGGTAGCCTTCTGAGGAAGAAGAATGAACTTTCCTTTATCCACAGACTTAGAGTCTTTGGATATTTCCTCAGGGATAGAATTAGAAGAAGAACAGGGATAGAATTGATTATAAGAAGTGTCAAAGAAAGAAGTGACAAACGTTCCAAACTTAAGTGAGGAACTTTCTTCTTTAGTTACATCCTGTTGTTTCCAAAAACCAAGACCAGTTCTATCACTTTCAGGAATTTGAGCATTTATTATCTCAGAGATCTTTGTTGATGATTTGCACCATTTTTCAACATGAGCCTTTTCTGCTTTTAGAGCAGCAATGGCTTGTTCGCGTTCAATACTGATGATTTCATTTATAATGACTTGATCTTTCAACTTCTCTTCTAAAAGAGTTAGTTCACTGATCTTTTCATGACATTTCTCTAGCTCTTGAGTTAAATGAACATTTTTATTCTCAGCTTGAGTTTTGTCGTTTAGAGCATTATAAAGGTCAATCGTCAGCACATCAACAACACGACTTCTCTCAGCTTCAGGCAGAGAGGGATTTGTAGAGATAGATACCTGAGATGATATGTAGCTCATGGAAGGTTCAGATGCTTCTTCCACTTCTTCTTTAATCTCAGCCATGAGGCAAAGATTAGCGGTGGCTTCTTCATCAGAGCTTGATTCTTCTGATTCAGCCCAGTCATGTTCTTCAGCAATGAGACCTTTACCTTTTCGCTTATAGCTTTTCAGTTTTTGATATTTGTTCTTCAGCTTTAGGTATTTGTCATCACTGGATCTTCTTGAGGTAGAAGGTTTGAAGACCTTTTTCGACCTGCACTCACTAGCAAAGTGTCCAATCTTTTCACAGTTATAGCAAGTGGCAGTAGCCTTATCAACAGGCGTTGATTTTGGATTTTCAGTAAGAGAGAGAGGCTTACTTTTTCGGAAGTTGCTCTTTCTTGGAAATCTCTTAAAAGAGTTTGTCAAGAGTGCTAAGGACTCATCAAACTCTGAAAGATCAGGGTCTGATAAATCCTCAGATTCAGAATCTAACTCAGTGATGGTGAGAGTAGATCGCTGATATGGAATTATCTCTGAAGAGACTAAAGCAACAGGAGTGCTTTTGGAGTCTTTAGAATCTTTTACAAGATTCTTCTTCAGGAGATTTGATTGCTCGTAGTTGAGAAATATTCCATATAGAGTGCTGAGAGAAAGAGAATTTAAGTCTTTTGTAAGCTTAAGACATATTGAATAACTGTCCCAGCTTTCAGGAAGACATTCTAAGAATTTTGTTAGGACCTCAGAATTAGAATAGGTTCTACCAACAGTTCTTAGGTCAATGATTAAGCAGTTAAACCGCTGATGAATGTCAGAGAGAGATTCATTTTTACCAGCGATGAAACTTTCATACTGTCTTACCAAGTTAATCTTACGAGTTTCTTGGATTTCAGTGGTGCCCTCATATTGAACACATATGGTTTCCCACATTTCTTTAGAAGTTTTCAGATGCATGATGGAATGGAAAACTTCATCAGGCAGAGCCATTGAAATAATGGTCTTTTCTCTTGCATCTATTCCTACCTTCTTTTTATCTTCATCACTCCACTGTCTTATTTCCTTAACGACATAACGTTCAGGGACAGCTTCAGTGGTGGCAGTAGCGGGAACTGTAGCTATAATTCTAACAGGTTCATAGGGTCCATTTTAATATATTCAGGTATAGTAGGATCCGCACCTTCAAGAAATAGCATCATTCGATTTTTCCATAGAGAAAAGTTATCTCTGCTAAATCGAGGAGGTTTAGAAAGTGAACCATTATCATAGTAGTTTGTGTTTGTGTTAAGTGCCATTTAGAATAGCAAAGAAGAGAATAAATCAAGATCTTGTTTATTAGATTAAACAAACTGCTCTGATACCACTTGTTGGTCCCGAAGGTGCTTAACAAGTTTGTAGAAGGGGGGGTTGAATACAAACACAAGAATTAAAGTTTAATAAATTGTTTATTGATAAATCAAATACAATTTACAAGATTAAGACAGACTCAATCTAAACAAACTTAAGAAACACTAAGATGGTTGCACAAGAAATTCAGAGAAAGGGGGATTAAGAGATATAGAAAACAAGGGTTTCTATTTCGGGATTTAAGGATTAAGCACACTTCAGATGAAGGGGTGATCTTCCTATTTATACCCTCTGCATTAAATTCATGGCAGGGCACTTTACACGTGGCGTTCACTGATTGGCTTTGGGAGTCTGACTTTTGGGAGACATGCTTTCGGCCGAACAATGAACAGTGTAGTTGACAGAGATGTTGTACGAATTGTGGCAGAGACATGTCCGTTCTGACATATCGTACTAAGTTGTGCAAGGTGAGACAAAAGGAAACTTGAGGCATAAGCTAAGTGATCATTCGATCGCTGAGTATCTCTTTCTTCAGAGATATCAAGAGTTCAGCGATCGCTAAATCTTTTCCTCATGTTCCTTCGCGTATAAGTAGATTCGTCTTTGCTTCACTGATATCCGCATCAGGTCACTAGTAGACTTGTCTTTGTTCAGCAGCTTCGTCTTCGATTCAGCTATGAACATCTGTTGACGCGAGGCTTGTCTTTAGGGATTACGTTTACAGTTTACATCAGAAACTATCAGTGATAACTAAACAAACTCGGTCTTATCGCTGATAATGAAACACTAATACATAGAAATGTTTATAAGAAAGATTATCAGCGATAACTGAATAGACTCAGTTTGATCGCTGATGGTGAAACACTAATACATATTAAAACGTATTTTTCACTAAGTATAGAAGAGGGTCGTTATAAAATCACTGAGAGAGTTTGGATCAACAATAAACTTGTGTTTGGAAATAATGAACTTTTGGTTAACTGCTGATAAGTTTATATGTTGAGATTTAGCATGTTTGGGATTGAAGCATATAAGGGTTGATTTCTTTTCAACTAATGACCTTTTGATAAATAATGAGAATTAGTCATTATGAAAATTACCTCTTAGATAATCCATATATATTTATCAAATGTTAGAGTACTCGTTTGGCCTTGCGGGCTTTATTTGGCATAATTGCTTGCATTGGGAGTCATGACCCCTATTTACTATAGTATTACGACATTGGATGAGGATTTCAACATGATGACCTTTCGCGGTCGAACCTTTCGCGGTTGAAGTTGACTTTCCGTGGGTGTAAGTTTAAGGCCACTTAGCCTGACATCCCTTGCGTATACTTTTTATGTGTACTGGATTTACTAACTTATCAAATGACTTACTTTTGTGTTCCGTCATTTGTGTTAGTAAGCGGGTCTCCCCCGTAAACCCAAGAGGTAACTGTCACGGTAAAAGATTTTATTACTATTGTCATAAATCTAAATATTTGGTTTACATTTATAATTGTTAATTTATATCGGCAAATGTTTGACCTCACTAGGCTTTAGCCTAACACTTTTTCTTAAAATGATGTGTATTTCGTCGGGATTGAGTGGATGGCTCGAGGGCCAAGAGCGGTCTTTTTGGGAGTTTTAGTGACCGACATGTTTTGTTAGCGGACATACTTTTGGAGGAATAGCTACACCCGAACTTAATCTGTCTTGTCTAAGTTAGATTATTAGGTTGTTGAATTATATTCCTCATTTGTTTAGCCTTGTAACTGTCGTCATATTATTCCCCGTTTTGGGATGATACTTTTGGGCTTGTTAAGCAGGTTTTAATTATTTTGGATCGGCCATTTTACAGCCGTCATATTGCAAAATTTTCGAATTTTATTTCTCTAATTTTAGGGATGTTATATTTAGCAATTTAATTCGAGCCTCTTAGTTGGTCATTCTAGTTGCCAGACCTTTTATGGGTTTTGATTTGGTTTGAAATGGCTTTGGAAAATGCTTAAATGTTTATTGGGATTTTGTTAAACTCGTGTTCCAAGTGATTATTTGGGTTCTAGTTTGATTTATGTCTTAATTTGGGAATTAATCTGGAAGACGTGGGTTTTGCATATCGTTTCTCGGATTTTCTGTTCGATAATCCGGTCACCGGATTGCTTGGGACCGGTCGTTAAAGTTCGACACCGGTCAAAGGTTTACCCCGGTCGACCTTTCACCCCGATCGGTTGAGGTGGGGAGCAATACGCCGGTCGATTTTCTTTACTCTGGTCAAGGGGGGGCGACACCCCGGTTGCACAAGCACACCGGTCGGCCCTATGGCCCCGGTCATGAAGGTATGGCACCGATCGGCCCTGTTGGCCCGGTCCATGGATTTTACAATGTGGGCCGAAGCCCAATTTGAGGTTAAGGTAATCAGATTAAGTTTGTTGGAATTTTTATTAGAGTTGGGTTGCATGTATTGGATTGGCCCATTCTCATTTTGGGTATAATAAATAGGATGTTTTAATTATAGTTGTAGTAAGTTGAATTTTAGTAAGTTGGGTTTTCTTATTTAATAGGAGACCGTTGAGAGTTTTGGAATTAGGGCCAACCTTGTTAAAATAGATTGTATCGATAATTTATCGGGCAATGCCTTGTTTTATAGGTTTCTGTTCAGATTATAAAAGTAGACGAAAAACTTTGAGCTAAGGGACGCCAGGTGAGTTTTTCTGAACTAAATCTTTTTGGTAACGAAAGCATGTGAAGTTTAATTTTTAAACTGTGATTTATTTATGATGGCATGATTTATGAAATTGTTCAAGTGTGTTTTAAGATGTTGAAAATTTAAATGTATCCATACATTCTATGTGGAGATTTCGACCTAATTCGGGGAGTGTGGCCCGCCTACTCGTGCCGGGGAGTGTGGCCCTTTTATGCCGTTGGGGGTGTGTCCCAACATTAAGGCAGCGCGAGTTAGACACATCGTCTTTGACGGTCGTGTGGTCAGTAGTGTGTTTTATCCTTGTGTGTTTATTAAATGTTGTTTAAAATTCTGGAAAGTTATTTTTATTGCTCATCTGTTAGAGGGGACTCACTAGACTTTCGGTCTAACCCTCGCTCTTTTAAAACTAAAAATCTTTTCAGGCAAGCGAGTTTTAGAAAGGGCAGATAAAGAAAAGGAGAAGATGTAGCGGAAGAGTTAGAAGACCGTCATTTTTAGACATTTATTAATAGTATCTCAGTTGTGAATAGGTTGCCTATGCAAACCTTGAAATTTTATTGTACGCTTGGAGCCGTTTTGGCATTATTAATATTAAGATTAATTGTTATCTTGTTATTCTCTGGTTGGGTTGTTATAGTCTTATAGAAGAATGAGGTTCGAAACACTTCATGAGGTAAGAGGCTCCTCAATGGAAGACCTTGGCCACACGTTGGTATGGGGTGGTGTCGGCACATGCATGGATGTCGATGTTGTACACTAGGGATGAGTAAACCGGACCGTTTTCCCGAACCGAACCGGTACCGTACTGATACTATATATTCTATCCGGTATTCGGTTCCAACTATTATGAAAAATCGGTATTCGGTACCGGGAATTTCCTGAAAATACCGAAACCGAACCGGGAATTTTAAAAGTTAGTTTTTTAAGCTTCTTTGATTATTCATATTTTTTCCTAATATTATAAAACTTATCTTTTCCTAATCAAATTAATTCATCTCGTAAACAACTCAAGCTTTCTCTATAAGTACCTATTCTTTTCCAAAAAAATTTATCAGCGTCAAAAAATCGGCCCCTACATTCACATAAAAAAATCGACGGATTCGGGATACGGGATTGATTTTGAAACACATTTGAATCATTATGAATATATTTTGGTTTACGATTGGTTTTGATATATATATTTGACACATTTTTTAATTTTCGGTCCTAAGTGGTACTAGTACCGATTTTCCCGTCCCGAAACCGAAACCGTACCGGTACCGAACCGATACATACGGTTAGGTATTCGGTACCGATTTTTAGTCCCAAATTTTTTCGGTACCGGTACGGTCCTGATCTCATCCCTATTGTACACGATTCACCATTCGTACATGTTTGGAACTCGTGATTTTTAGGGATCATATAAACTTTTATCTTAAATTTTTAGCGTTAGGGATCAATTTATAATTTTCATAAAACCACTTAAAGGATATCTATAATTTACTCTATATTTTATTTTAAAAGATTGCATAGTTTATTTTATTTCTTAGGGGTTGTTTGGTTCATGGAACTGAAAGGAATTTGAATGAATTGGAATAGCCAATTCCATTGACCAAATTCCAAGTTTATGTTTGATTCACGGAATGAAAGAGATAGAATCCTTCCAATTCCATTGAATTCTACAATTCAAGGAATTCATCATTCTTTGACTCAAGTGAAGGAATTGAATTCCTATCAACCAAACGGATAGTCAAATTCCATTTCAATTCATTTAAAGTCAAATTCCTCCGATAGATTCAATTCCATCAAATTCCATTATGTGAACCAAACGCCCCCTTAATGTATGTAACTATTATTCTATATTTATTTTTAATTGTTTTTTAGAAAAATTAATCACAATTTTCATCAATAGGAATAATAAATAAATTAAATTTCATATTCAATTGTTGGATTACTTTTTATAACCGTCTTTTTGGCATACATGTGGTTTGATGGATTATGTCGTATTTAAGGACTGGTGTCTATGATAGTGGTTGTTTCGTTAAGGTTACTACTTGTATCAAATCTCTAGTTTGGCACCATGATAACGATGGGACTTGGACGACATATGTTTCCTTAACAGTCAATTTTGGAATAAGTATGGTACACTAGTACGACACACAAAAGAAACCCTAGGAAAAATCTAAAGACCACAATGCAACCGGATGCCCAATAGAATTTTGGAATCATATTTTCATTATATTTAGGGTACGTTACAGATTTTGTCCCTGTGGTTATATTGAAACTATGGATTGGGTCCTCCAAACGCATTAATTACAAATATCATCATTGTGGTTTATGTTTTGTTATGGATTGAGTCTCTCTCTCTCTAACTCCTTTAACCTTATCTTTGTGAAGTCATGGGTAATATAGTCCTTTTACCAGTTAATTAAAAAAATATTTTAAAGCACTAATTAGTTGGTGCCACGTGTCCATTCATCCCTCCTGTCTCCCTTGTCTTCATCGAACCTCTTGACCACTGTCTCTAGCCACCATTTCCTCCGACCACCACCATCTCCGGCCTTATACCCTTTCTCCGACCACTATACCATCTGGAAGCCCTTTAACATGTGCAGATCCATGTAACAACCCGAACTTTCATTACAACAAAAAGTATAATAATCCAATACAAAAGTGGCCCCAATCCTACAAAACCAAACAAGGTTTGCAAATACAACCTATTACACAACTAAGTCTATAAGGAAACTACTACAAGGAGACTTCTAGCTCCTGGAAATAGCTCACATCTTCTCCTTACCCTTACCGGTACCTGCTACCTTGCGATAACCTGAAAAAGGATTATAGTTTTGAAAGAGCGAGGGTTAGACCGATGGTCTAGTGAGTCCACTCCAAGCGCTACTGCAACAGTTCAAACATTATTTAAAACATTTAAACAAAACTTTACGCCTCACGAGCGTAACTCAATCTACTGACCAAACATTTACCATACTTTACACCTCGCAAGCGTAACTCAATCTACTGACCAACACTGCCGTCAAAGACGGTATGTCTGTCTCGTACTGCCTTATTTTGGGGACACACCCCAATGGCATAAACGGGCCACAATCCCCGGTACGATCAGGCGGGTCACATTCCCCGATTTAGGTCAAAACTTCCGAATTAAATGCATGCACACATTTAATTCCCAAATAATACATAAAGCGCGCTTATAAAAACATAACATGAACATGCCAACACAATTAAATCAACGTTTAATTAAACCTTCAAAGACTTTTGATAATAAAGTGTGCATTTCTGAAAACTCGCAAATATTAAATAGCTTTCGAAATCATAAACAGATTTAGTTTGAAAGACTCACCTCAGATCCTTCTCGCTTAAAGCCCGCTTTCTAACAATTAACACCACCTACGACGATACCACCACCTACGACAATACCGAATAAAAACGGTAAGCTAACTCGCAGATAACACTCTTTCCTTCTCTAAACATTTCTGAAACAACACACTGGCCACCCCGGTCGAAGACCAACCCGGTCGACACCCCGGACATCGATCACCCCGGTTCTGGTCGACGCCACACCGGTCGACACACCGGTCACCGGACTCCCCGGGTCCGGTCGACGCCACTCCGGTCGACACACCGGTTTCCCCGGTCCGGTCCACACCGGTCACCCCGGTCCGGTCGACACTCATCACTCAACAAACCTGCGATTTCCCGAACTCGATCAACCCAGAACTCTAAATGGTTCGGTTAAAAGCTCAAAAATGAGATTATTTACCGATTAACTTACTGCAGAAGGGAGTATTAGACTAGAATCATACCTTGATTTGAAGTGAACCGAACGATCCTTCGAGACCTAGTCTCCCCTTCTCCCTGCTCTCGTCTCCTTCAGCCGCTCCACAAAATATCAGGAATGAATTCTGATAAATATCTTAGGGTTAAGTTCTGTATATATAACCCAAGTTACATTTACCCCCCTTGAACTTTGGGTCTCGCTTAACTTTTCACCCAACTCCCAAAATTATTAAAAATTTCGAACCCGAATATTACAATATCCCCCCCTCAATAGAATTTCTTCCCTGAAATTCCATCGTTGAACAGATGGGGATACTGAGATCTCATGGCCGCCTCCACTTCCCATGTTGACTCTTGCCCTTTGTGAAATTTCCACTGGACTTTCACCAAGCGGATTTCCTTGTTCCTTAACTTTATAACCCAACGGTCAAAGGCCCCCTCGAAACTTATGATCACGACAAACTCCCATTTGCTTGCATACCTCGCAAAGGTATCGCTGCTCCACCTCCAACAAGTGCTCTCAAGAGAGGCGAGAAACATGACACGAATTATCCCAATTCTTATCGAACACTTTCGGTTATACACTACCTCTCCAACTCCTTTCATAACTTTGACGGACTCCAAAAGTAAACCAACACCAAATTTCCTTCGAACGTACCACTCCATTCTATGGGAACAACTTATGCATCAAGTTGCGCCCTTTCGAATCTTAAGATTCACAAGACTCTAGGTCTTTCACCCATTCCGACTTAAATTTCCTCAAATGCTCTAAGCATTCTGTTCCAAAACCAAGGTCGTAACATCCCAGGTCAACTCCTGCGCCAACATACAAATAGTCAACCCTTGTTATCACAATAACCTCAGAATTATGAATTTCTTCATCCGATAACCCGCCATTGCATAGTAACTTCTCTCGGTACGACATACGTCGAATGTAAAAGCACTTTATTTCCCAAACCATATTGTTCATCGTTCAACGGTGATACTCAACTCATACGCAGAAACATACATCGCCCCAAAGGTCATCACTGCACTTCCATAAAAAGAAAATTCCACATTGCAATACCCTCATAGCCCACTAACTCCAACTGAACCAATCATAAAGACTCCCACTTCAATTCTCGTCGCATCCAACCATTGTCCGATCGCAATTGAAATAAACCAAACTTTACCCGTCCTAACATCGAGTGACCATGCTCCTACCATCACTCCAACTTAACACTGGAAGACAGGTTTACTTGGAACCTTTCCTACACGATTACCAAGATGACTCACTCCGGCACTACCTCCAACCGCTTCTTCCCCTTCCTTCTCGAAAACACGAACATGCTTCTAGTGATAGACTCACTAGCTAGTCCAATCCTTAGACCAATCGCCCGTTCTGGATTTATCCACTCTCGAACCATAGCATACACTCTAACCCCCTTTCTCACACCCTCTCTAGGGTTTATAAACTCACTATCAAAAATTCTGAAGACTTAAACTCCCAAATTTTGTGCCACTTGTCAAACTTCTTACTCTTAGGTCAACAATTTCCAACTCGCCAAGACGAAAACTACATTACTACACTTCACCCAACGGTTACCGACAATCCATACGTGAGACATTAACCACTCTCTTCCAAACATTACTTACTGATCGAAGACACCTCACGTGTAACACCCTCGATTTTGGTATGCCTTCATTTTTTTAATCATAAATTCAATTTATGGACTGTTCATATGATCGCGCGTGCATTCGGGTCAAAATGGAGAAAGTTTGGGTTCGATACAACTGGAGCGATAGTGCCCGCGATTGTGACAAGGGGCACTCTCGCGAGGTTTGTACCGAGAGTCGGGGGCTTGGCGCGATTGTGACACACGATTGTGACAGTGTCACTCTCGCGGGGTTTGTACCGCAAGTCCCATAGTTCGGGCGATTTTGACACGCGATTGTGACAGTGTCACTCTCGCGTGGCACTCTCGCGGGCGGCTCCAGGGTCACTTAAATGCCATTTCGCGATTTTTAGCTCATTTTATCATTTGGAAGCTTTGGAGAGCCGATTTTTGAAGAGAGAAAAAGGTAGGGTTTCACTCCCTTTCATTTATTGCTCTAAGTGAGGATCATCACTTCCATTTATTGGGTTTGTTTAGGTTGGTGAAGGTGATTAGGAATCTTGTGGTTGAATCACCAAGTCGTCTTCTACATTCTACCTTCAAGGGTTGTCACCTAGGGTTTCTTTGTAACCATTTAAGGTGAGTTTTCTTAACCATTTATCTAATATAAATGCTAAGGTTTATGTGTTTATAATTTTACCCTTGTCTCTTAATCACATTTGAGTTTTGTTAGGTTTTGACCTAATTATGAGTTTTGGAAATGTTATGGTTATTGGATGAAATAAAGTTTTATGGGATGGGATTGGAAAGAAATGAAGGACCTTCATGTTTACCTACTTATTTGCTAACTAATATTGGTACTTGGGATTTTGATGTCACATGAAGAGAAATCTAGGGTTTTGGGGAATATGTGGTGTATTAAACAAATTATTGGACATGTGGACTTTTGAAACGAGATTATCGTTTTATCATTGTTGGGATTGTGTTTATGAAGTCTTCTTAATTAATGTGAGATAAGCCATGTTAATAACTTTCATATTTGGGACTTGGTTTCATGAATTACATACACGTTTGAAGATGGTTGTAATAGCATGTTTGGTATTTGGTTTAGTGCTATGGATCCATAGGCACGGTATACCAATGTCTTGTCCGGACATTTGGTTACCCTTGGCATGGGATAGGCATCGGGCTCCATGGTAAGTAGGGTGTGGGCCTATACGGTCGGGAAGCATCCCATGGACAGTAAGGTGTAATCCCATCGTGCTCGAGTTGCCCTGCTTCGGGAACTCTCAAGAATAGACCTGGAGTGGTTGACTTGATGTTTTCGAGCAATAGACTTGGAGTAGTTGAGCTCGCTATGTGGTTTTGAACTGTTGTTAGTATTTTCTGGATGCTAATGGTTTATTGGATTTGTTTTGGTTTAGCTCACGGCTAGATCGGCTACATGACTACAAACGGGTTTATTGTATTACTTATCTTTTGATTTATTGATCTCACTAGGCTTTAGCCTAACACTTGTTCTTGATTGTCATGTATGGCAGGTCTTTCTAGCAGTGGGATGCGTCGGGATTGAGCGGTCGGATTTGAGGTCGAGAGCGGTCTTTTTGATGATATAGTGACCAACATTTTTGAAGTATAGATTATTACTTTTGGAAGAATAGTGACACTCGACCATAATCTTGCTCACTCCAGTTAGATTACTAGGTTGTCGAGTTTATTCTTTATTTCAATATAGGTTGTAATTACCGTATTATAGTCCCCGTGTTGGGTTGACATACTTTGGTCCGTTTGGTTGCATCCGTTATTACAGGTTTTTAGATCTCCCTTTTTGGGTAGATTTGTTTATGCCAATTATAGACGTTATATAGCCGAATTTTCAATTTTAAATTTACCCCAAATTTTAGGATGTTACATCACGAATTTTCCCTGTCTCCTACAACCCATCATGAACTAAATCGTTCGTCATTCACATCAATATGCCACTGGAATAAGATGAGCCTGTCCAACACCTCTCCGCGACCCAGGAACCCAAGGTTCCTCCATGAAGTTGTCGCCAGCTATCACTCGAACCCATAAACTTCATATTAGCAAAATCACCAACCCAACCAACATTCATGCATTTCTGCCACATACTTGACACTTTCGAACAGCTCCCTGATAATCTCTGAGCAAAGGTTTCCACCAATGCTCATCCTATAACACTAACACAAGTCAAAACTTAACTTCAAAGAAGCTCCTTACCACCATAATGACTTGAATGACCACATTGGCATAAAAAGTAACACCATCTCATCTAACCATTCATCTCCCTACCACATCATCACCATAACACCAAAATCTTCGCAACACTTGGTACACATAACAGATACCCTCCTCATCATGTCGATCGTAACACCAATATTTGAGATAAAGTCGTTTCACGACTTTGTTTGTCCTGCTCAAATCTGGACCGCCCGCAAACTTTTGAACATCTGAATCACTTAACACGATTTCATTTCTGATCGGCTTATCGCGATCTGCCATATACAAAGTCGGGCAGTCGATAAGATTAAGCGTTCTCTCTCACGGATTATCTTGCTTGAAGTGCAACCACCCCGATTGCTCCCTATACCTTACTCCTACACGAACCATCATAACCTCATGGGAATTTACCTGACCAACTAACAATCTTCCATTTTGAAAAGTCCCCTCGAGGTGGTCCTATACCATTCTAGATACACACCATTCCCGAACGACCTCTAGCTTCCTTAAGAAACTCAGAAAAAAAATGACCGCGACCACTTCCCATTTTCAGCGTCCCAGCAATGGCCTCAACAATTTGTTGCTGACTTCAGCATCACTGTCGACATAGCAATACTTCAACAATGTTTTCGAATAACAAGGATTCCCAAAGGAACCTACTCCTTCCAACGCAACATAACTATCTCGGTGTCCCACCGACTTCACACGTTGAAGGCACAAGACTTACTTGATAGAATCTGGTTACCAGGCCAACTCAAAACTCCAGCTCGACGTCAATAACTTTCGTCTAAAAACCACAACGTTACGTAACAACTTGCTGCTGAAAGGCGTACCTTAACGACTTCGAATTTCACCCCAAACAATACCACTCGCCGACTACCCCAACTCAGGTTACCGACAGGAGTGCATGCTACCACAAAACAAATCATTCCTAACACTCAAAGGCTAAAGCTTCTGTCATTCTCCGCATTTCCCAAATGGGAATACCAGGATCATGAATTGGACAACAACGGCCCGAACGTCACACTCTCATCCTCCACCCCTTCCTCATCCTTAACTTCAAAGCTTCCTTACGACCTAGCGAGTTCATAGCCTTCATGCATGACAACATATTAGTTTGAAATCATTTGACACAATTGAAAATATTTTTAAGGAAACTTTACTCAAGCGATTTCAAGAAGTTCTAACAAAATTACTTATGCTGAGTGAGTTAGTCGACTTCCGCCCTTGCTGGCATGACTAAGTCCATACTAGTCTTCCTTATAACATCACACGATCAAAAGATGTTATATTTTCCACAAAAGATGCCTCCTTTATAAAAGAAATGCAATAACTCCCAAATTACTGAGTTCGAAATTTAGCGCACCGCGCAATGAACTTGCCCTTTTTCTAAAATCCACACAGATTTACACACGCTAACTCATTTTCAAAACAAATGACCCAAAGGTGCACACACACCAATAAACCTGACATGAAAGACTCAAGCAACATATTCGAAAACACCATGCATGATACTCCCACTTCAATGAAGGCTATTCACTCTCGTAAGGATGACTGCTTACACTCACACCAATTTGCCACCGACTTTTACTTCCAACCAACCAGTCAGATTCCTCACAATTGCATCCATCTACAGCATCAACGATTCCCAACATTCTGTCCACTACCAGTAACTGTCGCGACTATAGATTCAAAATTCTGCGTCCTTACGTTGATCCAAATAAGCTTACCAACAGTAGCTTATTTCCATTCTGTCTTCATTCCATTTATTATCCAACACGGATACCGTCACTCAGCCACCCTCGCCAACTTTCAGTTAACTACTGATTCAAAAAGGCTCAAATCTATTATTCGATTCTTGGGGTGAACTCTCCTGATGTCCATTGATCGACATCACAAATTACCAAACCGACGACTCCCTTGGAGTGACCAACTCACCTCCAATCGTCAATCTTCCCTTTTCAGACCCAAGAAGATCTTCCTCCAGACGAAACATCTACATCCCACACAATACTCATCCTAGAAGGTATTAATCTTAAACCCATGAACGTGCTCGTACAGCACGCTAGACCAACGCTATCATTACAATGATAGATCTCACTACCCAAAACTACACCCTCCGACTAACCCAACAATAGTACTCGAGTATACCCATGCACCTGTAGATTCATAATGGCACTGGCCAGATGCAATTCTGAATTTACCTTACATGAGAGTCCTCACTATTGTCGTCCAGATTCACAAAGACCAACGACTCCTTAAAGGCTTCCTAAATCTCAGTTGTGTCCCTCTATTTCACAGTTTAAGTTTAGGCCCATCCGGTCACCTAAATCCCTTAAACTATGGCTCTGATACCAACTGTAACAACCCGAACTTTCATTACAACAAAAAGTATAATAATCCAATACAAAAGCGGCCCCAAGCCTACAAAACCAAACAAGGTTTGCAAATACAACCTATTACACAAATGAGTCTATAAGGAAACTACTACAAGGAGACTTCTAGCTCCTGGAAATAGTTCACATCTTCTCCTTACCCTTACCGGTACCTGCTACCTTGCAATAACCTAAAAAAGGGTTATAGTTTTGAAAGAGCGAGGGTTAGACCGATGGTCTAGTGCGTCCCCTCCAAGCGCTACTGCAACAGTTCAAACATTATTTAAAACATTTAAACAAAACTTTACGCCTCACGAGCGTAACTCAATCTACTGACCAAACATTTACCATACTTTACGCCTCGCAAGCGTAACTCAATCTACTGACCAACACTGTCGTCAAAGACGGTATGTCTGTCTCGTACTGCCTTATTTTGGGGACACACCCCAATGGCATAAACGGCCACACTCCCCGGTACGATCAGACGGGTCACACTCCCCGACTTAGGTCAAAACTTCCGAATTAAATGAATGCACACATTTAATTCCCAAATAATACATAAAGCGCGCTTATAAAAACATAGCATGAACATGCCAACACAATTAAATCAACATTTAATTAAACCTTCAAAGACTTTTGATAATAAAGCGTGCAATTCTGAAAAGTCGCAAATATTAAATAGCTTTCGAAATCATAAACAGATTTAGTTTGAAAGACTCACCTCAGATCCTTCTCGCTTAAAGCCCGCTTTCTAACGATTAACACCACCTACGACGATACCGAATAAAAACGGTAAGCTAACTCGCAGATAGCACTCTTTCCTTCTCTAAACATTTCAAAAACAACACACTGGCCACCCCGGTCGACACCCCAGACATCGGTCATCCCGGGTCCGGTCGACGCCACACCGGTCATCAGACTCCTCGGGTCCGGTCGACGCCACTCCGATCGACACACCGGTCTCCTCGGTTCGGTCCACACCGGTCACCCCGGTCCGGTCCACACTCATCACTCAACAAATCTGCGATTTCCCGAACTCGATCAACCCAGAACTCTAAATGGTTCGGTTAGAAGCTCAATAACGAGATTATTTACCGACTAACTTACTGCAGAAGGGAGTATTAGACTAGAATCATACCTTGATTTGAAGTGAACCGAACGATCCTTCGAGACCTAGTCTCCCCTTCTCCCTACTCTCGTCTCCTTCAGCCGGTCCACAAAATATCAGGAATGAATTCTGATAAATATCTTAGGGTTAAGTTCTATATATATAACCCAAGTTACATTTAACCCCTTGAACTTTGGGTCTCGCTTAACTTTTCACCCAACTCCCAAAATTATTAAAATTTTCGAACCCGGATATTACAATCCAAAACATGGAATAGATCTAAACCTGTAATGGATTTCGATGAACTCATCAAAATCAAACTCAAGTGATCATATGGGTTTAGTTTAAGAAAAACCAAATTGCAATATGACATATCTGTGACATTTAGATTCACAGAGAACAAAAAACGAGTTGTAGGTTCGATGGGAGGGTTTGAGAAGGGGGTTTCGATTGGGTTGCATAAAGTAGAAATGTTTGGGGGGGCTCGTTACCTGTTTCTTCATCGCAGAACGGGGAGTGTAACAACCCAACCAAAAACAGCAAGATAACAATTAAATCTTAATAATAACTCATGCCAAAGCGCCCCAAGCGTACAATTTAAACCACTAGGTCTTTGGCCTAGTGGCCAGCTCCCTTCCACAAACGCTCCTTCCAA